>CM057454.1:668982500-671482500 GCA_016271365.2 Neoceratodus forsteri
TGTGTGGGGGGGGTAGAAGTGGAGAGACAGAAATGGGAGGGGGGACGCAGTGGCTTTGTGGCATGTACACCTGTTTCTCTAGCACATGTGGTGCATTCCTAGTTAGGTCTCTTGAGAGAGAGAGAGAGAGAGAACACAGGGAACGCTCCTGGCATGGCAAAATGACACAGACATGTTCGAGCCCTGTACCACATGCCACTTGCCCTGTATGAGGATCTCCCAGGCATTGAATGTGGAGAAGACTGGAGGAAGGTGCCCCCTGAAGGCCCTACCATAGGATGGTATCCTGCGGGACACTTGAGGGGGCTTCCTGAGGTCTGGGTCAGGCGACAGGGCTGGACAGGAGGGAGAATAAAGATGGTTCCCGCTGGGTCAGACGACAGGGTTGGTCAGAAGGGAGGATGAAAAGAATTATGTTCATTTCAAACAGAACATAGCAGTTCTACTTAACACCAGTAGCGGGGGGGATCAGATGGTGGCAGCAATTGAACTCCATGGCCAAGGCACAGAATGGCACAACCTCCTGAAATTTTTTTTTTCTTATACAAGTTGTAAGCTCCTGAGCTGCCTTCAGCTGCCCCCTCTGATCGACCCCCCCCCGCCCCATCACCCAGTTTCTCCAGGACGTGCCTTTCTCTGACGTCCTTACCACAGGACTAGGGGGGTGCCTGGTTGCTGGTGTGCGGGGCTTGTGAGGGGTCGGTCATCATCCTGCAGCCAAAGGTGTTTTTCCTCCAGTTTTCTCCCCAGGCCCACAGGATGTGCAGTGGGCATGATGTGTGAGCTCTGCCTCCACAGAGACTCCTCGGGAGCCTTGAACTTGGAATCCCTTCTGTGTGTGTGTGTGTGTGGTTCACTTGTGCTGCCACACAGACACCTTCTGGTGGTAGTCAAGCAGCAAGCCACAGCACCCCCGAGGGAGGAGAACGCAGCCCTCCACGCTACTGGGCTGGCTCAACAATTGGCTTGTAAGCCATGGCACAAGTACAATACCTAAACCTGTGGACACCCATGTTATGAAACACGTCAGCATGGCGACCTACGGACCTGGAGTTGAGAGAACACTTGTAGTTTTAAAACAGCGCAAAAACGTAGCACACACAAACAGACTGCAGGTAAAATGCAATTTATTCTTGAAGATACACTGGACACAAAGGTCCCTGGTGCTTTGTGGTTCTCTACGTCTTCACAGGGGGCAGCATAGCACAAAGCACCAGGAGCTTGATGTTTGGTGCGCCCTCAAGAATAAATTGCATTTATGTATGTTACCTGCAGTCCATTTGTAGGCACTAACTTTTTGTGCTGGTTTAAATTTCCCCCCCAGTGTCTCCTGAAGAGTGTATCCACTGTGTGCGTTGGTGAACACTAAAAATTTTACCTGGGTCTCTGTGAGGTTCAGTGTGGCGGCCAGGTCCACTCTCTCGGTGCCCACCATGTACTGCTGCTTGAGGAATTCCCTCTCCAGTCTGTCCAGTTGCTCAGGGGTGAACACCGTCCGGACTCGTTTCATTTTACATGCTCCGGATCTCCAGTGCAGTGGGCTGAGGCTAGAGAGCTCATAGTCTAATCCTGCAGGAAAAAGAGAACCATTTTCAGTATGTATGGTATTCACTTTTTATGGAGGTGGGGGGGGGAGTCAAAGGAAAGATATAAAGTAGCAAACATTGATAAAAAGCTAAAATTAAAGTGGCCAAAAAGTATTTCTTTACTTGCAAACACTGTAAGAAAAGAAATGTTACACCTAAAAAGTTTAAACAAACTGAAAAGAAATAGATGAACCCAATGCTGTACAAGAAGACTCCTGTCTCGGAGGCTATAAGAAAGGTCTAAAGGCACATATATTAGAATGAAGCCAATGCAATTGTTTCCGTTGATAGGCCCCAACCATTGCAACACCTCTGATGTGTCCAAGCTGCTCTAACTAAAGTCCTAGCTTTTGCTACAACATATATTTAAAATATGTTTTTGTACACTGTTGTAAACTCATGTGTAGATTATACAATGTAAATTCATGTATAGATTATGTATGTATGTCATTCCAACAATGTTTCTCTGTAACCTAGCCTGTCCATTGTACTGTGAGTGTCCAACCAATGCTTCTCTGTGTTTCAAAATTATTGCTGCATTTTGAAGAATCTCTGTAATTAATTCCCTGGAAAAGGGACTCTCGGAGACCCAGTGGGTTTACCCGGCCAACAAAATTCAATAAATAAATAAATGTTTTTAAACCTATACCAATAAGTGCTCATTTTCACAATGTAGTTATTATACCAGTAAGTGATAATTTTCACAATGTAGTTGTAGAATCATATGTTATTTACTGCATTATTTTGTCCTCCAGGAGGTAGCCACATTGGACCCTATGCACAAAAAAATGATTGCCTGTGCACTACGGATCTGTGATGTGTAGGCAAACCTATGTTTGACAGCCACACACTGGGGGGTCTCGCGGATCCTGGCAGCATTCATAGAAGGGGTATGCGCCCCTTATCCACTCTATATCCCAGCTGTTCACGCAGCTATGCACACAGATGGTCCAGAGGAGTGTCAGGGGAGCATACCTGCACTCCATGCCATTCACAAAAGTACAGAGTGCCAGATGAGAGGGAGCACAAGATACAGAGTACCCCTGCCAGTCATGGGAAAAGTGGGACCCCCCACCCATCATGCTGCTGTAGCCATCCAAACAGGCAGGGAGGGCTAGGGCAGCTATTTGGGCACTTACCTGACAATTTTAAATTTAGGGACCTGAGTCATCCCACAATCCCCTACTCTGTGCGGAGCAGGAGATCTACTCGTGGACCAGGATGATCTGCCCCCCCCCCGCACCAGTGCACCGGAGGGGGCGCAGGGTGGCAGACAGGCACTCTGTGGTGGTTTGTGATCATGAATGCTGGCCACCGTGCACCTGTCTGTGAGTGTGGAGGCTGCGTGGGCTGGGTATGCACCTGCCACATATACCTGGATGCCAATGGGGCTGGGGGTAGTAGCAACTACTGCAGCACATTTATTGAATTTCCACTAGTTAAAGACAAACATGCATAGTTTATTAGCATAAACTACAGCATATATAGCTGAGCATAATGTTGGCTATCGTGTCGGTTAAGGACATTAAACATGAGAATTAACATTTTTGTGTTGCATTTATTTTTACCAAGTATGGGCCAACTGAGATGTTATATCTCATTTTCAGTGAAGTCCTGCTTTTACCCATTGTTACAGCTGAGTGGGGGTCGAAATAACCACCAGTTTGCCTGTCCGAGATGCTCAGTTTTCCCTAAGGACAGTTGGTTTCATTTCTTTGCCTGTCCCTGGGATAGACACCAAGTGAAGACGCATTAATGGGCACTAGGACCCAGTAGATGCTGCCACCTGTATGGTTGGGTTATGGACGTCCAAATCTCATGGTGTCATATGTTAAGAAATGTCCATTGAACCCAGTGTCCTGTGATGGGCTCTTCTGTGCAGCCGGCAGTTTAGTCAAGCTGCAGAAATGAAAACAGTGAGGGGGTTGTCATGCAGGAAGGAACAAGTGGTCCCTCTGAGGTGGCCTTACATTGGCACATACCCACTTGCCTGACAGGTGTCGTGGAGGCATCACATGCCCAGAGTGGGGCCGGCAAGGGAGCAGCGAAGGTAGGGCGGGACTCACCCACCTTTCCGACAGCCCTGGTAGGCATCTCGTTAAGGCCGCCTCTCAGGACCACATCCTGGGGTGGGATAAAGGGTGGGTCTAGGGCACTAGGTCATAATAGCACCAACAAGAACAGCGCAGACAACAATCACACCTGCAAAAATGCCGCTGTTTTTCTTTTTGAGAGGGTCTCTGCCCCCATACACCCCTACTAAAACATACCAACTCGAGGGGGGCGCAGATCACGGAGAAAGAAAGAAAGAAAGAAATTGTGGGGCTGTGGAATACTTGTTTCTATGGCTCCTTGTAAAAAAAAAAAAAAATAGAAGTCCTGATCAGCAAAAGCAGGGAGACTAGGATTAGAACCCTGGTCTCTCCTGCCACCTAGCTGAGCTGCTCCATGCCCCAGCCCTCCACACCATGGGAGCAGCTCGGTTAGCCCATGGGAGCAGCTCGGCTAGCCCACCGAATTCTTCTTCCTTTGTTCTGTGGTAGCACCACGGACAGTGACCTGGGGAGTGCTTACTGCAAGCACTGTAAATCCCCTCGCTGGCCATAGCAGCGCTGTTCGGACTAGCGCTTTCTTTCCGTGCACTATTCTGGTTGCGCTGTTCTGACCGAGTATGGAGAGTCTGGTTGGGAAATAAACCCCCCAGCAACACTGGACAGATGAAGCTGCCCTGCCCCCCACATGCCACAGCTGGGTCTCCTCGACTTCCCCCACACCTCGTCCGCTCCAACCCATGGGCCCCGACTGTCGAGTGAAGTATGTTCCTCCCGGTTTGAGGGGAACAAGGGGATCCCGCCCATGGGGAATAAGCTGTGGATTACAGTCGGGGTACCCAGAAGGTTGTTGAACAAAGGCTGGTGTTGGGTTGGATCATTGAGGGGGATGCCATGTAGCGGGTGGTGGGCTTGGGCAGGTGGAAGGAGGTCTCGGCAATTAGCGAGGTGAAAATGGGGGACAGAAAGTCAAGAAAAAAAAATGAAAACAATGTTGTGGGAGCACTAGACTGCACATGTGTTGTTTCTTGTCATCATGCATGTGCAGTTAATGCAAAGAGAGCAGTGCACTCTGAGCTGCCCTAAGGGTACTGTTGTCCAAATAACGGTGACTGTACAAAAGAGCAGCACACACACCAACAGCTGTGATTAATGTATCTCTGTATTTTTTTCCTATGCCCTCTTCCCCCAGGGCGCATCTGGAATCGAGTGGTACTCTGCTCAGTATGCCTCCCTGGTAAAACGCTTAAATAAATAAATGAAAATGTGAGTGATATTTTATTATTCTGTTAGTGCTCCCAGACCGCTGCAGACTACCTGGCCCCAATGCCCCTATGTATTGTCTTGCACTAAGGCTTCATCAGGGAGAAAGGTGATAGGTAGGGGCATTATGGCCTGGTGTTCTGCAGTGGTCTGGGACCACTAATAAAATATCACTCACATAAGTCAGAGCCACTGGCGTGTATGGTGTTTTTTTTTTGTTTTGTGCAATGCATGTGCAGTTGCCTGACTTCCTTTTGCTTTCTACACTGCATACTTCATCTCTGTGTGTGCTATACTTGTAGTAGCAGCCCAAGACTAGCTCTTGTTCGCAGCCAATAGAATTTTGGTACTGCAAATTAAAAATCCTTTTCAGGGCTATCTACTAAGAGGGGCCTGGGTGGGGCTAATGTAAAGCAATTCTAAAGGCTAGAAACCCACAGTGCAGACAGTCAAGGCAGAAAGGGGGGAGACTTTGTATTTAGAGATTTGGAGAGGAAAGGGCTGAGACAGCCACTTAAAACCCTCAGCCAAGTCACGAAGGGCTCCAGAGACAGAAGAAGGGGAGGCTGGTTAAAAGCCCTTGTCAGGGTTACTAAGTAGGAGGAGACTTTTAGTGTTCGGGCTACACACGGGAACACAGGAAGCTGATCAGCTTGTCAGGGCAGAGCAGAAGGGAGTTAATTAAGGGCCCTTGTCAAGGCTACTACTGAGAGGAGGGGTGTTTAAATAAAGTTAGGAAAAATCCATGATTGGTTGGTGTGGCAGTATTGTAATCCCAAAATGATCTGGATAGATTGTGAGACCCAAGGTATAGCCAAGGGTCTGTAACCACCCAGGAAGTGAGGTTTATTACAGTAGTGATGCACACCTGGAGTGGATTATTACACTTACAACATTTGCAGAATGCTCAGAAGTGTTATAAAACCCCTTATCGCAGTGAACTGGGGGCACACTGCTTAAGTCCTTTTCAGGTTAATGTACCAGCCATTGGGTAATATTTAGTAGCCCTTTTTAGGGCACCTTACAATGGACACCATCAGTTATTAAGCCTTCATAGGGTACTGTACCAGCCAGGAGGCATAATAGTTATTGTTAGCTTGTATTCAGACAAATAAATGTAAAATTAGTAAACAAAAGTCAACAGGACAGGTACAACTTCTGTTGGACAGTAAAAATGAATATTGTACCTGTCCCTTAGACAGCCTTCCACAAAATGCAGCAGGGTAAACTAAGGCTCCTAGAGGTTAAGTGACCTGCTCAGGTTCAGATACTATGTAAGTGGCTGTAGTGGGATTTGAACACCTATTCCTTGGTTCCCAAGCCTGCACTTTGACCAGTAGGCCAAGCCGTCACTGTAAACATGTACAGGTACAAAATGTTATGATGCCGGGGACTGCATTTTGCAATACCTGGTTACTCAAGAATCCATCATGGTACCTTCCCCTCTAATTGAAAGCGTTTTAGCATGCCCTCCTACCTTGTTGTTTGCAGTTGGGATCGGAGCAGCCGCATTGTCTGTGCGGCACCACTGCTGTTGAGTCTGGTTTGTAGAAATACATTGCTGGGAAAGGTAGAAAGCCAATGGAGTAACTGTGTGCAGCGGAGGATGGAGGCAGGCACCACTTGCGCCAGTCCGAAGGCGCGCTAGCAGCAGAACTGCTTGAGATGGCTGTCTTCTCCGAGTCCGACTTGGAGAGGAGGGAGTCTATAGTAAAGGAGATCTTCTGTGCCTGATTGCCCTCCCGAGGCACCTGCAGGTGGGATTGCTCCACCAATGGATGGCTGAACAGCGTGGGCCTAGAAAAGTCATTTGGGAAAACGGGACTCTGGAGCATTCTCTCTCGCAGCACAACAAAGGTTTGCCAGTTCAGAGGTATAGTACTTTTTCACCGTAGGTCTTGCATGTGTGACAAGCTGCAAGTCCTAGGAGGAATAAATCCTTCAAAGAATTTCTGAAGTTGGCGTTGGGGACACTGCACTTCCACAGCTGTAGCTTCTTCACCAAACATTGAGGAGTGTCTCCTCCCCCTCAAGTTGCAGGCTGAAAAAGTAAAGAAAGGAGAAGTAGGGTTTTTATATAGAGGTTGTACTGTGAAGTGTAAATCAGATATTTACATGCCAAGCAGCAGGGAAGGGGAGGGGAAAGGGAAGTCAGCTCACAGCCCCTTGCTTAGTTTAAACATGCGGTCCCATTTGCATGTGTGAATTGTCTTGGCCTGTACTTACTGGGGAGGAGGGGGAGAGAGAAAAAAATCCTAGAAGTATAACCTACAAGAAGAAAACAGAGTTGATATAGAATGTGATTTTAAACTAAGACCATTAAAGAAGTTCAGCCACTTTCTGCCCATCTGTTTTCCGTCATGATGATGGTAGGCCAGTGGACTGGCTTCATTGTCAGGGTATTTATAACATAAAGGCAGAAGTACCTGCAATGCTTTCTGTGTCTAAAAGCACAGAATCATAACTCAGCAACAGCAGTCATAGTGGAGACAGTTGTGTAAATAAAACATTTTTTTCTCATTAAAATGTTTGGTGTGTTCAAACCAAGTTTGTTACTTTTATGCACAAGGTCTCCTCTTAATTTTATTCTGGACGTGACCTCCCACTGCTGCAATGCAGTGAAGTCTAAATGTCCCCAAAGTCATAGGTATCTTTTTAATGTTCTCTGCCTTGCTGTAAAATTGCCCATCATCCTCATATTTGTTTTGCTGCTGTCCCACATTACAGGAAACAGTACCTCAGGTCTCCTCGCGGAAGCCCCTGTTTCACATTAAGAGAGCCTGTCCCACATTAGGTGTTAAGATTTTAAAGCCAAAATCCATTGCAGCAAATATAAAAAATGTATTATTCAATTAACAGCAACTCTTATGAACATGAAAGCACACATTTCTGCAATAGTCTAAGTGCCTCTGTTAAAGATATGAAGAAGTGACCCACATTTTTCATAGAAACATATAATTTGGCAGCTGATAAGGACCACTTGTCCTACCTGGTCTCAGTGACGGAGCCTGGTTTGGGAGTGTTTGGGAGCCAGGGAGGGCCACCCAGTCAATCATGGGCTCCACAATGGGCACTAAACAGTGAATAAAGATGGTGATGAAGCACCTCTACTCACACTGGGGCAGCCAGGAGGGGCGACTGCCTCCCCAGCCCCCTCTCTAGCTCCGCCACTGCCTGGTCTGCCCCCTTTTCTCTACCTACATTGTCACCACAGACCCTACTTCATCTACAGCTCTTTCTCCTTTCTCTCTTTCCTTTCCACTATAGAAACACAGAATTTGACAGCAGATAAGGAATGCTTTGCAGCCGGCCCGCTGGTGCAAGGGCAGGGTGCTGACCTGCGACACCAGTGACCCGGGTTCAGGAACGGACCCGGGACATCGGAGGGCCGGCCGGGGGGAGAAGAATCGAGCTTCCAACGGCTGCTGTCCTTCTCCAGGGGGGAGGGTGATGGAGTGTTCGGCATTATACGGACACCTAGCGGAGGCTGGGTGTACCGCCAATGCCAATACATTTATGGGGTGGGGCGGATGCTGGCCATCATTGCACATCCCCACCCCCGTACATCATGGAGAAAACCACTGCCGGCTGCCTTATTGAAGCCCACCCTCTGCTCTGTTCAGCTCCCACGCTGGCTCCATGACCTATCCTGTTGCTTGTGGCACTATAGGCCGGTGCCGCAACCCTGCCCTGGCGGGTAAGCCAGGGGGTATCAGGGAGCCGCGGCTAATGTGGGAGTGGGAGTAGAAGGGTCCGTGATCAGGCTGAGGACCGGTGGCAAGGCTGCAATAAAAAAAATGGGACCACTTGGCCCGCCCAGTCTGCCCATTTTCTATACCTTCTGTAATACCGCAGACTCTGCTTGGTCTCTGGCTTTACCTTCCCCTTCTTACATACTAACATACTAAGATGCCAGCAGAGTAGGCCATAAGGTCTATCGAGTCTGCTCGAAAAAGCAGCATACGGTCAAGACACTGTTGCTGCCCTCCCTCCCCACTTCACCTGTAATCTCCCCTGACCCCTATGCCCCACCAGAGTTACACCTCCATTTCTGGCATTCCTCAGCTTTACCTTTCCCTTATATCTGTCCCAACCCCTCTTGAACCCCTCCACTGTATCAACAGCCACCAGTTCCGCAGGCAGTGCATTCCTTGGGGCCACCACCCTCTTGGTAAAGTAACATCTCCTAGTCTCACCCCTGAGCCTTCCGCCAACCAGTTTCATGGAATGCCTCCTGGTGGTCCCTTCCTCCCTTAGCTGGAACACACTATCAGAGCTGACCCTGTTTATTCCCTTTAGATATTTAAAGACCTTGATCGTATCCCCCCTGTCTCTCCTCCAGGGAGTACATGTTCAGCACCTCAAGTCTCTCCTCATAGGATCTTTCCCCCAGACCCAGAATCATCCTGGTTGCCCTCCTCTGGATCCTTTCCAGGAGGGCAATGTCCTTTTCCGAGTACAGGTACCAAAACTGCATGCAGTACTCCAGATGCAGTCTGACCAGGCAGTTATACAGAGGAAGAAGTATCTCCCCTCTCCTCGAGATTATCCCCCTGGCAGTGCACCAGAACATTCTATTTGCTTTAGCGGTAGCCCTCTTGCACTGCTCAGTGTTATTTATTTATTTATTTTTATTTATTTCAGTTTGGGATTAATACCTTTGAGTCAAGGACTCGTTTCCAAAGGTTCCATGTCAGTTGTTTAAAACAGACATATCGGTATAAATTACAGGGTTAAAAGTAAAGAAACATTGAAGCATATACACAACCAGTAATAGAAAAGTTTGGGGTATTACACATCAATTTACTACTTTATTACACAAGCTTGATTAAAGGATCGGGGGTGTCAGCCAAAAGCTGGCATTGTCGGGGAGGTTATTCATTCTAAGGCCCATGAACAACCCAAGATCCTGTCCTCTCGAAACCCGCAGTTTCTTCCCACCCAAAAAGTACTCATGATCAGGGTTCCTAAGCTCCAAGTGGAGAACACTGCATTTCTCGGCATTAAACCTCAGTTTCCAAGTGCGTGACCACCTCTCGAGAGTCTCCAGGGCCCCCTGTAGGGCCCTTCTACCCTCCTCCCCATCCACCACTGCCCCCAGCTTCGTGTCATCAGCAAAGAGGCTTATTTCACTCCTGATGCTGTCCCTGATATCTGTGATGTAAGCATTAAACAGGAGTGGGCCCAACGTCGACCCCTGTGGGACCCCGCTAATTACCCTTTTAGGAGATGATGCCTCTCCCCCGACCACCACCCTCTGAGACTGCCCAGTTAGCCAGCTCCCTATCCACCCCACCATCTTTTCTCCCACCCCCATTCCTCCCAGCTTGTCCAACAACCCTGAGTGTGATACCTAGTCAAACGCCTTGTTGAAATCCAGGTAGAGGACATCCACTGGCCTTCCCTGGTCCAGTGCCTTTGTCACCCAATCATAGAACTCCACAAGGTTCATCTGACATGATCTGCCCTGGACGAAGCCATGTTGGTGGTCATCCAGATGGCCCCATGTCCCCAGGAACACCGCCAGTCTCTCTTTCAAGATGGCCTCCATCATCTTGCCAACCACCGACGTTAGGTTAACAGGCCTGTAGTTACCAGGCTCCTCCCGTGAGCCACTTTTATGGATAGACATGACATGAGCTATCCTCCAACCCTGAGGCTCCCAACCCGTCTGAAGGGAGGAGTTAAAAAGGTCTGCCAGAGGTGCAGCAAGGACATCCACCATCTCCTTCAGCACTTCTTCTTAACCACTAAGGTTCCCTTATGCCTGTCCCATGCGTTCTTGAATCCTGTTACAGTTTCTGCCCCAACCAGTACCACTGGGAGGCTGTTCCAAGCATCCACTACTCTTTCTGCGAAGACGTATTTCCTCACTTTTCCCATGAATCTACTCCCCTCCCACTTCATAGCATGACCCCTTGGTCTTGAGCATCTTTTTTTCTGAGAACTGCTTCCCTCTTGTACCCTTTTTGTGCCCATGAGGTATTTGAAAGTCTCTGTCATATCCCCCCCTCTCCCTTCTTTCCTCCAGGATGTACATATTTAGGTCCTTTAGTCTCTCCTCGTAGAGCTTTTGATGCAGGCTCTGCACTAATCTAGTTGCCCTACTCTGGACCGCCTCTACTCTGTCTATGTCCTTCCAGAGATGTGGTCTTCAGAACTGGACACAGTACTCCAGGTGAGGTCTCACCAATGATTTATACTCTGGCATCACTACCTCCCTCTTTCTGCTAGTGATAACCCCTCCCTGTGCACCCTAGCAATTCATTAGCTCTCCCCACTGCCTTGTCACACTGTTTGGCCACCTTTAGATTGTCAGATATAATTACCCCCAGGTCTCTTTCCTACTTGGTGATCATTAGTACCATGCCCCCATCTTGTACTTCTCCTCTGGGTTTCTGTACCTCAAGTGCATGATTGTGCACTTCTTCGCATTGAAACTTAGTTGCCACACTTTTGACCACTCGTCAAGGGCAAGGCAAGGCAATTTTATTTATAGGGCGCCCATTCTCTGAGGCTCAGGGTGCCTAACATATACAAATACATAAAAACAAGTGTTAAAATTCAATAAAAATGAATACAATAAAATTCAGTAAGTTAGCATAACCCTATAATAGTGTGCTTCAGGTTACTGGGGAAACCAAACTAATGGTCAGAACACAGCTCAGCAAGCTTCGAAGGTCTGGCAGAAGAGGTGAGCTTTCAGCTTCAGCTTGAACACCTCAGTCGAGGGAACCTCCTGACCTGCAGGTGGAAGTGAGTTCCACAGACGTGAGTCCCTGCGACACTAAATGCATGCCCGATATCCGGAGCTGAACACTGGGAATGTCCAGGAGGCCCCTCGACGAGGAGTGGAGGGAGCGAGCAAGGTCACCAGTGTCAGGAGCTCTGACAGGTAGCCAGGACCCAGTCCATATAGGGCCCTATAGGTGAGCAAGCCCACCTTGAAAAGGACCCTTCATAGCTGGCCCAGTGTCACTGAGGGTTCAGGCGCTGGATGCCACACCTCACGCTACGCCGCCGACATGGGTTTAGGAATGATCTTGGGTAACTGGGGTGCCAGCATGGGGGGAGAGGGCGGAGCAGGATCGAGCATGCCGATGGGCAGCTTTTTTCTCCAGAGGGTGGTAAGGTTGGGTTGGCGCCCCCTGTAGTTCCGCTTCCACCGGGTGGAGGCCCGGTAGGTAGCATAGGCGGAGAGGGGGCGGCAAACAGGTATGGGAGGTGGAAGGGGCTGAGCTGGCACCATGGGGTGCATAGTGTGCCTCCACAAGCTTGCACGGCCATGTGCCGGGGCCTCGGGGGGTGGGGGATTAGGGAAGAAAAAACTGTAAAACACCTATGTGTCCCCATTGCCAGTTGACGGGAGGAGGCAATGGGGATCAAATAGCTTAATTAAAAAAGAAAAGAAAAGGACCCTCTACCTGACAGGCACTAAGTGCAGGGCATGCAGGACTGGGGTTACGTGACTGGACCTTGAAAGGCCTGTCAGCTGCCGGGCCAACGTGTTCTGTACTAGCTGCAGACTACAGAGGGTCTCTCCCATGATCCCGAAGCATAGGGAGTTGCAGTAGTCGAGCCAGGAGGTGACAAAGGCATGTACTACAGTCGCATATCCTCGGGTGGAATGAAGGGCTTAATCCAAGTGAGATTCTGCAAGTGGTAGAAACCACTTTTAACAATGGATGACACCTAATCTTTAAAGGTCAGTCTACTTTCCAGGATCATGCCTAGATTTCGCACCCTCGGGGAAGCAATCAGTGGGGTGGACCCCAGGACCAGGCCAGTATTAGCCCCTGGTGGCAACCCATCATGCCCACGATCAGGTCAAGCTTTCCTTTTTTTTTTTTTTAACTATCTTTTACTCCTTCACGGCTCGAGGGAACTCTCTCAGGCAGCCCATCCCTGTGCCGCCTCTGCCTGAGGGTCGCCATACCTATGCTTCTCTCCCACCCGCAGCCAGCACCCCTGCTTAACCCGCCCATGGAGGGTAGCCCGATTCCTTACCATGGGCTCCTTGCATGACAGTCTCCGGCATGCAGGTGGGGCCCGGGTGGAGGATTGATGAAGCCGGCCGAGACGGACCCCGGCGCTGGGCATGGAGGATACGTGCCGTCGCCTATCCCTCTGAGCTGGGTTTTTCCTTGTTCTTCCGATCCCTCTCTGCTTGTGCACCCCCCCCGACGGTTGGTGCAAGGCAGCCCTGCCAGCATCGGACACGCCATTACTTGCTGCCCACGCTCTGCCATGCCCCCAATCTCCACCAGGGGTTGCCGGAGCGCACCAGTGCCCTCCCCCTAGGATCGGAGATCAGCCATACAGGCACTCAATCCAGTCCCTCCCCTGCCTACCCCCGGCACCCAAGCTCGCTTCCGAACTCGGGTCGCCGGCGTGGTGCGAGGTGTGGCGTCCAGCGCCTCAACCCTCAGTGCCACCGGGCTGGCCTCAGGTCAAACTTTCTTAGATCACCATTCAGTTTTTCCACCACCCCTGCAAAAAGGTATACCTTCCTTTATAGCTCTTCTGCAATGTTGCTAATATAGACATTAACGAGGACCGGCCCCAGTACTGATCCTTGTGGCACTCCGCTGGTCACCCTCTCTTCCCTGGAGTGAACTCCGTTTACCACCACCCTCTGTTGCCTATTCCCCAACCAATTTCTTACCCAGTTTACTACCTTTGGATCCACTCCCAGACTGCTCAGCTTGTTTATAGGCTCGTTCACACTGCATATTCTGAGTCGGTGCTGGTGGTGCACAGCGCCCAGATCAGTGCCCCTGTGCACATGTGAATGCCACCGTTCTGCCATTTTCTACTTGCATTCTGTTGTGCCCACGATCCCTGTTTTCTTGGGATCACGCAGTGGAGTAGGAGTTTTGCACCAGTTTGCTTGGCTGTGTGAACAGCCAGCACCATCCAATACGTTGTCCAGCATCACGGCTCCACTATGGGACCGTGTTTTCTCAACTTATTGTCCTCGGTTTTTGAAAAGAACTACTTGCCTGAGTTCAGCTGTGCTTAATGTACCTAAAACTACATTTGGCTGAACTCGGGTCTGAAGACCCCCTCCACTGTAGAATTGTTGACGACACCCCCCACCGGAACCCTCCTCAAAACGCCGGAACTTCTCTTGCAGCACCTGCAGCATTCTAGAGCTATGTCGTGTGAACGCTGCTCCACAGCATTTCAGATCACTTGGCTACAACCATCTACACAGCGGCGATCCAACTTTCTCGCCGTGTGAACAAGCCTTATGAGTCTCCTAAGTGGAGTGATGTTGAAAGCCTTACTGAAATCTGGGTAAACCACATCCACCACTCCACCCTGATCTGATTCCCTGGTCACCCAGCCAAATAAATCTATCAGATTGGTTTGACATGATCTCTCCCCAGTGAATCCATGCTGCCTTGGATCCTGTAAGCCACTGGATTCAAGATATTCCACAATCCTTTACTTCAGTAGTGTTTCCATTAATTTCCCCACCACCGAAGTCAGGCTGACTGGCCTGTAATTGCCAGCCTCCTCCCTGCTCCAACTTTTGTGAAGTGGGATTACATTTACCCTCCTCCAGTCCTCTGGAACCACTCCCTTTTCTAGTGAGTGGTTGAACAGGACAGTCAGAGGTGTAGCCAGTACCTCTCTGAGCTCCTTCAGTATTCTTGGATGTATCCCGTCTGGCCCCATTGCCTTGTCCACTTTCAGATTTGTGAATTTCTTCAGGACTCTCTCCTTGTAAATGGACTAGTGTCCACCTCCCTTCCTTCAATGTACCTGTCTCTTATCTGCGGTCCCTTGCCTTCACCTTCCTCTGTGAACACTGAACAAAAGTATTTGTTCAGGACGTCTGCTTTTTCCTGATGCCCTTAATTTCCTTGATTGAGCTATAATTCCCTTGTGCCCATCCCATGCATTCTTGAACCCCACCACTGTTTTTGTCCCCACCACCCCTGCTGGAAGGCTACTCCAGGAATCCACCACTCTTTCTGTAAGTTGTAAAAGTAAAAGTTTATTTATACAGAATTTTTACCATTAGGGTTCAAAGAATCCCTATTTACAAGGCAAACCTGTTTGTACAAAGTTCAAATTACTAAGGTTACAGTACACATGATAATAATCATACAATACATATCATTCTTACATAACTAATACACATACCACTCTTTACAATTACATGACAACATAAAATAAAATCTCAATCAGTTACAACATCTTGTATATAAATAACGTGTAATATTATTTGAAAAAAGTCTACCTATTACATAGACTTCTAAAACACAACTCATGCCTAACTGCTGTTTTGTACTCTGAAGTAGATAAATTTAAATCTCTAAGAAAAGGGGGAGTCCATTTCAACTAGTAGCAACCTTATATTGTAAGGTCATACTACTAAAACTATTTTTTATTTTCGGAATCAAAAGATCTCTAGCTCCTGATTTCCGTAAATTCAATCCATGATTTGGTTTTTGAAGTTTTTCTGCCAAATAATATTGTGATCTATTTTTAAATAATCCATGGATCTGGTTTAACCAGATACCCTCGGCCCGCTGATGTAGTGAATTTCAACCTAATTCAGTATACATTGTACAATGGTGGGTACTAATGTCACATTTCAATACAAACCTTGCTATTTTATTATAAAGTACTTCCAAATTTTGTAACCGCTTTTTAGAGGTATACCTATAAATGTGACTCCCATAATCTATCACTGGTAATATTAATTGATTTGCTATATTCAATTGCATTTCTTTTGTTAAGCAGTTTGATATACGTCTCATTGCTCCGATTTTTGAATTTGTTTTCTTTATTAATTCTGTTACATGTTGTTCAAAACTTACATTTTGATCAATTTGAATACCCAAATATTTATATACTTGGGTTTGCTCTAAGATTTTTCCTTCCTGGGTCTTAATTATTATTTTTGGGATAGTTTTATTTTTCCTCACATCTCTCCTAAATCTAACCCTCTGCAGCTTCATAGCAGATCCTCTTGTTCTTGATCACCTTTTTTTCTGAAAAACTACTTCCCTCCTGTACCTTATTTAGCACCATGAGGCATTTAAAGGTCTTTGTATCCCCCTCCCTACTCTCGTACAGGGTGTACATATTGAGATCTTTAGTCTCTCCTTCTGGGGCTTTTGGTACAGACCCTGTACCATTTTAGTTGCCCTTCTCTGGACCACCTCATCTCTGTGTATGTCCTTCTGGAGTTGTTGTCTCCAGAACTGGGCACAGTACTCCAGTACGCAGTACCCCAGGTGGGGTCTTACCAGCGGTCTATACATAGACGTTCTTTCGGTATATAGGGGAAAGGAGGAATGTAGGGCAGGGGATAGTAAGGTTTAAGGGGGAGGGGGAATGCAGGTGAAAGGGGATTTCGAGAAGGCTGAAGTGTTGAATGGTTACGTCACCTTGGTTTTCATGAGAGAAGGGGACCAGTGCTAAGTGAGAAGGGAATGGGGAGGACAGGGGTGGATACTAGCCCAATCAGTGTGGAAGAGGTAAGGGAGGAATTAGGTAAGTTGAGGGTGGACAAGGCCATGGGCCCAGATGGCCTACATCCTAGGGTACTCGGGAAATTAAGGGGGGTACTGGCGGATCCACTGCTGGGGTTATTTAACTTGTCCCTGGATACAGGGTTGGTACCGGAGGACTAGAAGAAGGCAGATGAGTGGAGAGCTATGACCTTTTGTATCTGAGGTGCATTTTATATTCCCTTTGGGTAATTAGAAGATTTTTTACCTGATGTTAGTATGTGTAATCTTTGGAGCAGCACTCTGCTGGCAGCTGACATATCTAGTTCTATTCCTACTACTACATCATCAGCATTGTGACATCACAGCTACTCAAGTAGAGCCACTCAGTAGCTGCCAGGTCAGTCATCTGTGATGTCACAGTCAGTGAGGTCCCAGTGCTGATGATGTAATGGAGGAAATAGAACTAGATATCTCTGCTGCCAGGCAGAGTGCTCTTCCCCACATCCAGCGTAATATTGTCACATAGAACACTTTCTAATTAGCAAACAGAAAAAGAAAAATACTTCAGAAATAAAAAGTTACAACGTAATACTTATTAAAATTAGCACCATTTTCCGGTCTGCTATTTTTAGTTCTTCTAGGTTTGTAATTTACTATTCTGCCTATAATATTCGTGATTCTCCTTGGAAAGTGTGGCTCATTTGGTAGCACATCCGCCTCTTGACCAGAAGGTTGTGGGTTCTCGTCCCACACCAGTATTGGACTTGCACCTAAAAATTGCTGGCATCTGAGTGCAGTATTGGGGGGTGCTGTACTGCTGGGGTGTGTCGTCCTTCGGATGAGATGTTAAACTGAGGTCCCTTCTGCCCATATTGGTGTTGTCCTGGAGGGTGTCCAGGTGGAAGTAAAAGAACCCAGGGCACTCTTTGCAAAGAGCAGGGAACATTCCCGGTGTCTGGCCAACATTCCCCTTCCCATAAACCAGTTCATGCAATTATCCAGGCTGTGTGTGGGTGATGATGTGTGATATGGCCGCCGCCACACATTTAGTCACTTCACTACCAGTCTAGCATTGCTTGTAAAGCGCTTTGGGATACTATGTATGAAAAGCACTATATAAATGCTGATTATTCTTCTTCTAAAACTATATTATTGTATTTTACCTTTTTTTTACATTGTTAGCCATCTCCTACTCCCCTCTCCCCCAGGACACCTCTGGAAACTAGCTGTTTTCAGCTCAGTATGTGCTTCCTGGTTAAACTTTTAAATAAGTAAATCAATCAATCAGTCTGTATTTTACCAGGTGAAACACCACTGAGTGAACTCATTTACAAGATGGACCCGGAAGGTACACATCAAAAATACAACAGAAATACAAGAATATACTTAGGTACAAGCATAGTTATACAATAAACAAGTGTAGAGATATCCCAGAATACACAGAGAACATAGCTTAATATTCAAAGAAAGCAAAAAGCGATAAGGTCTACAATATATACACTATATATACATGGAAGTCCTGAGGAAGTCGCAAGGGGATAGGCTGAAAATATGGTGAGAGAAAAGTAGCAAGGGAAGGTAAAGGGACACGGAGGTAAACATTTTTATATTGGAATGAATATAAGAAAGGGATAGAAGAGCTCTGGGAGCTTGCTAGAATATTGTATATTTTGCACTTTTTTGCATTGAAACCTAGCTACCGTGCTCTTGACCATTCCTCGAGTTTTCTCAGGTCTCTGTTCATCCTCCCCTTCCCCCGAATGTCCACCTTATTGCAGATTTTGGTGTCATCTACAAATAGACCTTCCCTTGTAGTTTCTATGCAATGCCATGTAACAAAGACATTAAAGAAGACTGGTCCAAGCACCGATCCCTGAGGCACCTCGATTGTCACCCTCCCTTCCTCAGAGTAAACTCCATTTGCCACCCCTCTCTGTCATCTATCCCCTAACCAATTTCTTATCCAGTTTAACAGCTTTGGACCCACTCCTATGTTACCCAGATTGCTTACTAGACTCCTATATGGAACAGTGTTGAAAGCCTTACTGAAATATAGGTAGGCCACATCCACTGCTCCACCCTGATGTAATTCCTTTGTCGTCCAGTCAAAGAAATCTTTCAGACTTGTTTCACATGACCTCCCTGGTTGTAGCCCACTGGATTTAGGATATTAAACAATCCTTTCCTTCAGCCCTGATGTCTGGCTGACTGGCTTATAATTGCCAACCTCCTCCCTGCTACCACTTTTGTGAAGTAGGACTACATCTGCCCTTGTCCAGTCGTCCGGAACCACTCCTGTTTCCAGTGAGCTGTTAAATAGGAGTGGACTGTCAGAGGTGCAGTCAGTACCTCCCTGAGCTCCCTTAATACCTTTGAATGCACCCCGTCTGGCACCATTGCTTTGTCCATGTTCAGATTAGTGAGTCCCTTCTGGTCTCTGTCCTTCGAAAAAGGAAAAGCATCCACCTTCCTCCCTCCAAAGCTTCTGTTACTTTTCTAGGGACATGGATATGTTTTTCTGTCCGCACATTCTGGCAGTGTCCGTTCCCCTTTAAGATGTGCCGGAAAGTCTTCAAGCTGGGTCCTCCCACCCACCCTAGTGGTAACTCGCCTAACACCACCCTGTGACACCAGTTCTTCCTTTCCGCTTGGAAGAATAAGTTCTCTCCTTATCACTCTGCGTTACTGAGGCCCTAAAATCTAAACCTTTAGTAAAACTTATTTACTTTTGCAAGTGTCTTCTTTACTTCTCTCCGTTACTGTGGATGGTGCAAAGTCCACTCTGGGTTTTTGGAGATGTGGTTGTGGGCAAAAGATGTTGCAATCTGACCCACACTCCTCGTGTGTATACTGCCTGGGCCATGAACACAATGTCCAGGCCTGCGATTTTTGCCGCATGTTTCAACCAGTGACGCTGGAGGATCGCCTCGCCTGCCTGTTCCTTGGCTGTCCGGATGACCAGGACCCACCCATTCATTCTAAGCAGACTCAAGAGGTGGTTTCTGCAGGTGTGGGTTTTGCCGAGCAACTAGCAGTGTTTGAGGAGGCAGTGGCTCAGGCCTCGGTGCAGTCCTCCTTGGCTTTGGCCTTTCTGATGCTCCAGTTGGGCACACCTTTCATGGGCACATTCAAATAATTATGCCAGGGCTTGCCCACTTTCAGGGTGAGCCTGTCAGGCAAGAAGAAATCCAAAAAGGATAAGGAAAAAGAGACCAAGAAGCTGTCTTGTCAATGATCGTGGCATCGGGAGCACTCTTGGGCTTCTGATTCCCGTGCTTCTTTGGAGCTCCCAGCATCGGTTGAGGCTTAGATTTTGACTGCCGGCTCCACAGTTCCCCCATCGGGCCAGTTGGCTGAAGGTCAGGCCAACACTCTGGCTGAGATTTTTCTTGACCTGGTTGGCCCGCACTTTTGTTTTTGAGGAGGCTGATACCTCATTCACCAGAACTCCTGTTCTTTCAGGAAGGGCGGAGCATGTTACTGTTCCACTGCTTCCCTACCCAGAGCTTCCAGACTAGGGGACGGGTTGACAATCGCCGGCCCCCTCCGAGACCCCCCCCCACTGGTCCCTCCGGCGGGTCAGGTCACAGTCTCACTCCAGTAGCCTGGTCGCAGGCAGCTTGCAACGCTCATGTTCTAGGTGCTTGGGCACGTGGCACCACCGCTATTACTCCTTGTCCTCTTTGGGCGAGGAGAGGCACCGACACAAGATGCGATGGTGATATGAGGAGCTCATGTGGCATCAGCTCCTGTTCTCCTGGGTGATACCTCCCTGGCTCCCAACCCAGCCATTACTTGGCTGCCATCACCGGAACTGCAGCAGACTCCCAATGCAGCCCATTCCAGCTTTTGCGCCGATCCTGGTGGAGCCGCCACCCCCACAGCAGAAGGAAGGCACCCCAACCAAGGACGCCCGGCCTGCCAAAGGGCTTCCCCATTGGCTGTCTGTCACTGTCACCCCTGACCACTCCCAGCGGGTGAGAGGTGACACAGGCGGTAGGCCATTATTCCATGAATCTTCGGAATCAGAGGGGTCCTCCCTCCACTCCCATCCGGTCGACATGGAGTTGGTTGGGGACCTTTTCATGGACCAAGGCCCTACTTAGTTCATGGGTCTTCTCTGCCTGATTTCTGAATCCACGGGTCTCCAGCTGGAGCACGTTCAGATGAGGGAGAGATGCCCCTTGACCGAGATATTGGACCGGGGTGACACCCCAATGGAGGTCATCCCAGTCCAGGATGCCATTCTCGGTCCTGCCCTGGAGCTGTGGAAGCACCCAGCCTCTTGCCCTGTGCCGTTGGCCTGGATGGCCCACAACTATGCAGTCCCTACCGGTTCCCTTTTGGGCTTTACAGAACACCCCTCGGCCAAGGAGTTAGTTGCTGATTCCATTTCCCATTGCACGGGCAACGTGGGGGATGTGGACAAACTCCCTACAAGGAGTCCAAAAAGTTAGACCACATGGCCTAGAAAGTGTATGCTGCCTTTTCGTGTGGCCTTTGGCAAGTGAATTCGGCCCTGTTCCTGGCCCATATCTCTCATGCCCTTCTGGGATATTTGGATCAGGGGCTTCCCAACCTCCTTGCAGACCTGCAAACTACTGTCAAGTAGGTCCAAGACCAAGGTTGTGCTGTAGCGAAGCAGCAGTTCCAAATGGCCATGGACATTGTCAAGTCCTGCATCTTGTCCGTGACCGTGGCAGTAGCCATGCACCATAGGGCTTGGCTGCGCATCTCCACTTTCACTGCGGATAAGCAGCACAAGTTGGCAGTCATGCCCTTCTTAGTGACTGACTTGTTCAGGCCTGGGGTGGAGGGGCACCTTATCAGGATTGAAAAGTCCAACATCACTTTGGACTCGATGATGTCTGCCCAGAAGGACCCAAAGGGCTCCAGGTCCTCCAAGAAAAAGCCAGTTCGGCCTGCCTCAGCCCCTGCAGCCAAATCTGCCCAGCCCCAGGATGGTCAGCAGCAGGCCTCGCGCCCAAGACCCAAGTCTGTGGCCATGGTCATCAGGAAGTGGAGAGGTTGGGGCTCCAGCAGTCCCTCAGCCATATCCTCCTCTGCTTTCAAGCCTGCCCAGTGACGGGATGGGGGGTGCCTTCCCCATTTCTGTCCTGAACCCCCTAAGTCCTCCTGGGGGGGGCCAGTTCTGCCACTTCCTTTCTGCCTGGCCTACTGTTACCATGGACAGGTGGGTTCTCGAGGTGGTCAGCCAGGATCTGCATCTGGAATTCAAGGCCTACCCTCCCAGCCGAGCCCACCCCTGCAGGAGGACATGGTGTCCATCGACGTTCAGTTGGCCATTCGCAATGACATTGCCCAGCTCCTGTACAAGGAGGTAGTGGCTCCCGTCCCAGATCCCTCACTTCAACCAGGATTCATTTCCAGGTACTTCTTGGTACCATAAGGGACGGGGGGGCTGGTGCCCCATTCCAGATCTGCATGACCTGAACAAATTCAGCAGGTCATGCACCTTCAAGATGGTAACTTTGTCCCAGATCATACCATCCCTGGAGCAAAACATGTGGTTTTGCTCTCTGGATCTTCAGGATGCGTTCTTCCATGCCCCGATCTGTCCATCTCACCGGCATTTCCTCCCCTTTCGAGCAGAGGGAACCCTTAACGAGTTCCAGGGCATGCCATTCGACCTGCCCATCTGAGGCACCAGGGAGTCTGGGCATACCCTTACCTGGATGATTGGCTCATTGTGGGTCCCTCCAGGCAAGAGGTGGAGTGGTCCAGGGAACTGGCCTTCCAGACCTGCATCTCTCTGGGTCTCTTGGTCAATGAGGCCAAGTCATAACTCGTGCCTTTGCAGGTGATTCACTTCACTGGGGCAGAGCTCTACTCTTGCAGAGCTAGGGCTCGGTTACTGGGAGACAGAGCGGAGGCTCTTACCTCCTTTGTCTGATCAAGCCGGGTTGGGCAATTGCACCCTGCTCAGGACCTCCTGTGTCTGTTGGACTACATGGCAGCCTACACCAACGTGTTCTGTTGGGCTTGCTGGAGAATGTGCTCCCTGTAGTGGGAGCTGGCCAGCCAGTGGTCTTAGCGCGGGGTCACTTTGACCAGCTGGTTACTGTGACCCAGCGGAAGTTGGACACGCTCCATTGGTGGCTAGTCCTGGAACATCTGCAGGAGGGTATCCCGTTTGTCCGTCCAGAGCCAACTGCCATCCTGACAACTGACGCCTCTCTCATGGGCAGGGGAGCCCACTTGGGGGAACACAGAGTCCACAGGCTCTGGACCCCCAAGGAGTCCCGATGTCACATCGACCTGCTAGAGCTCCGGGCGGTTCAGCTGGCGCTGGCCACCTTTGCTCCGCATCTCGGGTCATCTGGTTCAGGTCCAGATGGACAACACCACGACTATGTACTACTTCAAACAAGGCAGTATGCACTCCCTTCCACTGTGCAGAGAAGCTGTCCATGTCTGGACCCTCATGCGAGGTCTGGAGGCTGACCTCCTGGCCATGTATGTGATCGGTGTCTCCAACAATCTTGCAGATGCCCTCAGCCAGGTGGGCAAGGCATCACACAAGTAGCCTCTCCATCCCTAGCTAGTGCAGATCCTGTTCTCCCATTGGAGTGAACCTCTGGTGGACCTGTTCGTCTCCAGGGAGAACACAAAGCTGAGGCTGATTTGTGCCCACTTCCCTCAGCAGGGAACACTGTATGGGGATGCCTTCTCGAGGCCCTGGACCCCAGGCCTACTCTGTGCCTTTCCTCCATTTCCCCTAATTCACGAAGTGCTGCTCAAGGTCAGGAGGAACAAGGCACAGGTGATCTTGGTGGCTCTGGACTGGCTGCGCCAGTTCTGGTACCCCAGTCTCCTCAGCCTCGGTAGCAGGCTCCCGAGGCATCTTCCACTTTGCCCGGATCTGCTTTCCATCAGTCAGGGGAAGGTACTCCACCCAGACCTTCAATCCCTGCACTTGACAGCCTTATTCCTGAGTGGCTAGAGTTCCAGGCTTTGAGTCTCTCTGAAAATGTACTACTGGTAGTCGAGGCATCTCAGAAGAAGTCGATTCACTGTTGGCCCGGTGGCGTAGAGGGCTGAGGAGCTGGTGCCTTACCTTTTCCCACGCTTTGACCTAGGGTCGGGAGTGACCTCGGGTCTTGGAGGGTCTGTCGGGGAGGAGGAGGATCAAGCATCCCATGGACTGCTCTCCAGGGAGGGAGGGTGGGGATGATCACTGAGGCACTAGCTTCTGGCTGTGGTCGGGGACTGGTGCAGGCTCGGGGATCAACGTGTGTGGGCTAGTGGGCTGGCATCGAGTGTGCTGCATGCAAAAGTATGTGCGGCAGCATCCTTGATGCCATTGCATGCCCACGCCATGAGAGGGACTAAAAGGGGAAAAATAGCCCACATCCTCTGGTGCGAATGATGGCCGATTTCAACAGCACTGCCGCGGACCCACTTAAGCCATGGTTGCTGTTTCCAGAGATGTCCCTATCCAGGAAATCTGCAGGGCTGCTGCCTGGAGATCAGCACACACCTTCCTTTCCCATTACCACATCGACCTTGAGTCACGCCAGGGTGTTGATTTCCGGGCCCAGTTTTCCAATCTCTGTTCCCTAAATAGGGGGTGTACACCTGGCCCCCTCCTCCTAAGAGAACTGCTAGGAGTCTGTCAGAACGTGTAGAAAGAGCAACATATCCACATCCCTAGAAAAACAGGTTACTCACCTGTAACAGTAGTTCTAGGAGTGGTATATTGTTCATCCACGCGGCCTACCCAACCTCTCCCAGGCAGTGGCTCACAGTATATGCTTCCAGCGGCAAGAACTGGTGTCACGGGGTGGTGTTAGGGGAGCGGTGGTGGGTGGGTGGGAGGAGCTAGCTTGAAGACTTTCCGCACATCTTAAAGGGGAAAGAACACTGCCAGAACGTGTGGATGAACAAATGTATACCACTCCTAGAACTACTGTTACAGGTGAGTAACCTGTAACACTGATACTTTATGTCCCCCGTGACACTGAACAAAAGTATTTGTTCAGGATGACTGCCTTTTCCTGGTCCCCCTCTGCATAATCCTCCTTTCCCTTTTTAGAAACATAGACATTGACGGCAGATAAGGACCGCTTGGCTCACCTAGTCTGCCCATTTTCCCCTACCTACTGCAGTTTATTTATTTATTTAAGTCTTTGTTTACCGGGTAAGTGCACTGATCCAAGGACCGTTTTCAGGCACGAACCAGGCCACACACAATGGCACAGAACAAACTATTTGAGATATTATACAAGCCAAATTGTAGTAGCAGGTTACAGGCAATACAGATAAATCACAAGGAAACAGTACATGACAGAGTAAGCAATGGTACAGAGAGATAATGCATGATGTACAGTTACATGTTTCAAAACAGAGTAGCCAAAAAATGTGGTACCAGCAGTAAATACTAAATTGAGACAATGGCATACAAAAAACTAGAAACCGTTCACAAGCAGAACAATACCTATGTGGAGGTGAAACTAGGAGAAGCAGGGGGTTGAGACAATGGCATACAAAACCTAGAAACAGTTCACAAGTGGAACAATACCTATCTGGAGGTGAAACTAGGAGAAGCAGGGGAGATGAGTGCGGGTGGGGAACAATAGAACCAGTTCAGAGTCATCCACCGAGTGCACTAGCTACCGAGGCGAGTGACAGGGTGAGATTCCTAGGAGGGGTCTGTAGTAGGGGAGGGAGGGAAAGTAATGAAATTAAGTGCCAGTAGAGTCATAGGCACATGCCAGGTTGCTAAGTAATTAGGTAATAGGGAGAGGGGAGGGAAAGAGAGTAGGAAGACAAGGCAGGACATCTAGGGAAAAAGGCTGGGGAGAGAGGGTGGTGAAGGCAAAGGGGACATAAAGTATCAGTGGTAGGGATGGGGAGAGGTGACAGAGCAAGTATGTAAGGGGGGAAGACAAAAGGACCAAAAAAAAAGGGGTGGAGCTGGAGTGAGGAAGGGGTGTAGAGGTAACTGCACCCCAGAGTGAGAAGGTCACCCTAGGGAGCATGAGTGGGTGGATTCCATAAGTAACCAGGCTCTGAGATTGGATTTGAAGGAGTGGTGTGGCCGACCGTACAGATCACTGGAGGGAGACTGTTCCATAGAGATGGTGCGGCAACCGATAGAGCTTGTCCCCCCATAACAGTGGAGACCCTGGGGACTTCCAACGGGGGGACTGAAGTATTACGCAGACACCTAGGGACAGTACATGCCTTAGGGAGAGAAGCATATGGGACACAATACCATCACGTAATGTGTCATCAATGATACTACCAAGGGCATAGTCAAAATGACGTTTGAGCGAGGGCCAACCAAGAGATTTGTATAGGTCGCAGTGATGGGTAGAGAAGGGGGCCATCAGCTTGAAGCGGCAGACGCTATTATAGACCAAATTAAGTCTAAGGGGAAGGGTAGCAGACAGCGAGCAGGAGTAAATCAGAGAGCAATAGTCAAGGATGGGGAGCTGTTTTCCATGGGCAATGGCAAGTTGGGCAGCGGGGGTAAGATAGTTCTTTACACGATAAGCGGCCGCAAGTTTTTGGTTGATTCTGTGTACTACAGTGTTTGTGTGCTCAGTGAATGAAAGGGATGGGTCTAGGGTTACACCTAGGTATTTGAAATCAGAGATGACCTGCAGTGGAGGTCCAGATGGGAAGAGCACCGAAAGGGAGGAGCTGCATTTAGCAGCACTAACTAGGTAAGATTTGGATCCAAGGAGCATTGCCTTGGTTTTTTTCTCATTTACCAGGAGCATGTTAGATATGAACCAGTTGTGGGTGTAGCCGTAATTTTGGGACAGCACAGAGGATATGTTTCGGATGGATTTGTCACTATGGTAGAGGAACAGGTCACTGACGTACAGTAGGGCAGGGCAATTTAGGCTGTCAGCAGGGAGGCAGTTAATAAATAGGGAGAAAAGCAGTGGTCCCAGGATGGAGCCCTGTGGTACCCCCATAGTGACGGGCAGACTTGGGGAGGTGGCAGTACCAATAGTCACCAAGTGGGAGCAGCCAGTCAGGTAACTGTGGAACCATTGCTGAGTCTCAAGGATGCAGTCAAGCTGGTGGAGTTTGGTAAGGAGGAGGGGGTGGTTGACCTGGTTAAAAGCCTTAGTCAAGTCTACAAACACTGCACCAGTGGCGTTACCCCAATCCATATTCCTGAGGACACGATTGGTAAATAGGGCAAGGGCAGAGGAGGTGCTGTGATTCTTTCTGAATGCATGTTGCTGATAACACAGGGGTGTTCCAAAATTGTTGAGGGTTAGCAAGGTTTTCAGTGTGTAGTCATTGGTAGAAATCATGTTTACTGGGTCTGGCAGACTGCTTGCATTTGTTATGCAGATTCCTAAAGTTGCGCCAGAGGATGGGAGTGGGTGGTCATTTGTAGGTGATACATGCTGAATCCCTTTCTTTCATAATGGTCAAGAGCTCCTTTGTGACCCATCTGGTGCACCCACCCATCACCCTTCTAGTAGTAATCGGGAAATGTTTATCTTGAATCACCAGGAGGGCTTCAGTGAAGAAGTTCACTGCCATGGACACATCCATCAGGGAGTAGAGGGCTGACCAGTTTACTGCATAAATGTCATGAAGTAGGTTGTTGGAGTCAGTGTTCTGGAAGTTACAGAATGACAGGTACTTAGGGGGAGGACGCACATTTTTGTTCAACCAAAGAATATAATTGGGGAGTGGTCACTGATGGAGTCGGAGAAGGTCCCCACCTGGAGAATCTTCTCCTCCCTATTTGTGGCCATCCCATCCAGGAGTGAGTGATTCAGGGTATGGGTGTTTTGCCTAGTGGGGATGATGACAGCTTGCACCAGGCTATGAAGCTTGAGAAGGTTGGCATATTCAAGTTCATGTGGGCTTAACCAATTTAGGTTTAGGGCTCCCAGAATAACTGTATCCCTCTGAGGACAGAGTTCCAAGGCCAGTTAGGTGATTTACTGGACCAGATGTGCCCCCTTTTGGGGGGTTATAGCAACAGCCGAGGTACATTTTTTTGGCGAAGCCCAGAGTTAACTTGGAGATGAGCCACTCACTAGGGGATACTGGGTCTGATGAGAGCAAAAGGGTGGCTGTTAGGGGTTCTCTGATGTAAAGAGCGACGCCACCACCCTTCTTTCTCCCAGTGAGATACTGCAGATCCTACTCGATCTCCGGCTTTTACCCTGTCTTTCTTATTTCTAGGGTTCCCTTGTGCCTATCCCATTTATTCTTGAACTCCCCTACCATTTTGGCCCCCACAACCTCCACTGTAAGGCTGTTCCATGCATCCACCACCCTTTCTTCGAAAAAAATACTTACTCTTGTTACCCCTGAGTCTACCCCTCATCCAGCCTCATATCATGACCCCTTTTTAACTTTACCATTCCACCTCTGGTCTTCCTCCTTTCACTTACATACCTAAAAAATGACTTGTCCCCTTTCGTTACTCCTGGGCTACTCTCTCTCTTTCAGTTTGTGCCTTTGTGCTCCTTACTGCTTTCCCTGCTTCCCTCTATTTCCCCTAATACTTTCAACAAATTCTTTACTGATCTCCCCAAATATACTGCCTCTTTCACAGTAAATTGCATCGTGACGCCTGTTACTCACACAAACTTGCCCATACATCCGCCCTTCTATTTTAAGGCTATTCCAAATGCTGATGTTCTAAAATTACTAAACTCAAACTCTGATCATAGTAGTGTAGGCTCCGACTACCTAGAGCCTAAACTTCTGAAGCTGGCTGCTCCTTTTATTAATGCCTCATTGGCTAAAATCTTCACACTGTCTCTCTGCCATGGTCATGTATGCAGATCCTAGTCGATCTCTGGCTCGACTACTGCATGGTCATTGTATAGGAGCTTTCATGTCGAAAAATGTTTGATTTTACCTCCAAATTTGGGGGATCATAATCCAGTATATTGTGTTGTAAAAGATTTAAATCAAATAATTGAGGAAGAAAAGATTACCCTAAAAAAAAACAAACTTTAAGAACTATCACCCAAATAATTTTGTTTATGATTTAAATTGTATAGAGTGGGGAAGATTAAATTAATTCAGACGCAAATTTGTGGTTGAAGAATTTTCAAAACTTATTTAGAGGCCTGTAATAGGCATGCACCGCTTAAAAACTAAAACAAAGAAAAAGCATCTTCCATGGATAAACGAATATTTGAAAAAGAAAATTCGTATCAGAGATAGAATCTGGAAAAGATCATATAAAACAAAAAGGGAGGAAGACTGGGTTAATTTCAAAATTAAGTGAAATGAATGCAAAAGGTTAATTAGATCTGCAAGAAAAAAATTTTACAACATTAAAATTGAGACAATTCATGATCCTAAACAATACTGGAATACTGGAATATGATAAAAGAATTGGAAAACCCTCTGAGAGCTAAGTCTTGTATAAAAATGTCTAATAATAAGGGTGAGCTCCTTGACTCAAAGAGAACAGCCCAGATGTTGAATAAATATTTCTTAACATTGCCTGATATTACCATCCCAGCTGGTTCCCAAGTACAAACAGATTTAGTAAATAAAGAAACTGATAATGAAAATTGTCCTCTTTTTTATTTAAAAAAAAAAATCTCGGAAGTTAGGCAAGAGATCTTAAAATTAAATTAAAATAAATCGTATGGTATGGACAATATTGAAGGGAAATTTATTAAAGATGCAGTTGAAGTCTTATCACCAATACTGACTGATTTATTTAATCAAAGTTTGATGGAAAATGTTTTTCCCTCTATCTGGAAAATAGCCAAAATAGTACCTATATTTAAAGGGAGGGATTCAAATGACCCCTCAAACTATAGACCAAAGGCAATCTTCTCCATCCTCTCTAAGTTAATGGAACGAATGGTGTTCGGCCAGTTGTATAGTTATTTAGAAAAATATTCAAAATTGACCAAATACCAACATGGCTTTAGGGCAGGTTATTCAACTTGCACTGCGCTCGTGGACTTTGTTGATAAAGTGGCAGTGGCCTTGGATAAGGGAGAGTCCACGGTCGCAGTGTTTGTTGACCAGTCCAAAGCCTTTGATTTGGTCGACCACCATTTATTGTATGAGAGGACTGGTATAGCCCCTAGGTCATTATTATGGTTTAAATCATATTTGAGTCAAAGAAAACAGCAAGTAGTAATAAATGGTCAATTTTCTGAAGTAGGCAGTATACTAAGAGGTGTCCCTCAAGGTTCAATTTTGGGGCCATTATTGTTTTTGTTATATATTAATAAATTACCTACCAAAATAAATATTACACAAATCAGGTTGTATGCAGATGATACAGTACTTTTAGCATCAGCCAAATCTCAAAATGAAATGATGGTTAATTTACAGATGGATTTTGATGTTCTACAGGATTGGTTTTCCAGCTCTAAATTAGTGATAAGTGATAAAAAACTCAGGTTATGTTTTTCAATAAAAAAACAAAGGTTAATAAAAAACAGATCAGAGATAGGGAAATACTAATGAGGAATGGGAAAAAATTGACAATCACAGATCAATATAAATATTTGGTGTAGAGATTGATTATACTTTATCTTTCTCAGCTCATATTAATAATACAATAAAGAAAATTAATAATAAGATGGGGCACTACGTAGGTCATCAAGGATATTAAATCTACAAACCCGGAGGTTAATTGCAAATCAATTAATAATGCCTGTATTAGAATATGGAAATATGGTGTATAATTTTGCGGGTCAAACACATTTAAATAAATTAGTCATATCATATAATTGATTGATTTCAAAAAAAGAGGTGTGCAAGAACAAGGGGGCACAATTTGAAGATAGAGGGGGGGTGACTCAGAGGTAATTTAAGGAAGTATTTTTTCACAGAGAGGGTTGTGGATGCATGGAACAGCCTTCCGGAGGAGGTTGTGGAGTCAAAAACAACCATCTTGGCCCTAAGCCTCCACAAGGGTGTAAGCCCTGATGGACCAGACTCCATGCACCTATATATCTCCACTCATGCCATTGCTGTCCTTATCTCCTACTTCCTCAACCACTCCTTCTCTTTAAGTGCTGTGTCCCTAACTCATAGAAACAGGCTACAGTCATCCCCCTTCCCAGGGGCTTCCACTTCTCCCACAGTAACTACCACACTATCTCTCTCCTCCCTACCTGCCTAAACTACAGGAACACCATGTTCTTTCTCAACTCTTCCCCCTTCCTCAATTCATAATCCTCCTTCACTCCTTTTCCAGGCTGGCTTTAGGAAGTTCCACTCCGCCTCTATCCGCCAGCTCACTGACTTCATCCTTTCTGGCATAGATCAGGGGCTGGTTACCTCTGCCATTTTGTCAACTTGGCAAAAGCCTTCAGCAGTGTTACCCACCCCATTCTCCTGGACAAGCTTAAGGCAGTCGGACTCTGCAACTCCTCAGTTGGGTGGTTCCACTCATATCTTGAGGGTAGGTCTCAAGTTGTTAGGATTGGAGATTCCCTATCCCCCCCACTCCCAGTCTGCTCAGACATCCCACAGAAGGTCTGTCCTTGGCCCAATTCTTTTCCCCATCTTTCTGAATGACCTCCCATCTGCCTGTTCCTCTTCATCCATTCATATGTATGCGGAGGACATGGTACTCTTTGCCTCTGGCTCCTCTGCCCATGACCTCATGGCTTGGCTCTAGAGAGAATTTACCAGCATTCAGAGCTGGTTACTGGCCAGTCAGCTATCCCCCAATGCCAAGAAATGGTCTGTATGACTTTTGGCACTAGGCAGAGGCTTGCTAGGCTCTCTCTTATTTTCATACCCTTGATGGTGCAGCGATTGAGGTTGTCTCCTCCTTCAAGTACCTTGGGTTTGGCTGGACTGTCACCTCAATTTCTCTGTGCATGTGAATGCCATCCAACAGAAGCTCCACCCCGGACTTGATGTATTTTACAGGAATAAGGGTAGTTTCCCTGTTCCAGCCCACAGAGAGATAATCTCGAAGATGATTCTCTTTGTCTTCGACTATGGTGACATTGTTTATAATGTTGACTCCAGGTCCAGCTTAACCAAACTGGACCCCCTCCTTCACTCCTTGTGTAGATTTGCCCAGGACAGTCCCCTTCATACTCACCACTGTTCTTTGTGCAACTTCCCCTCCTTCCCTTCCCTTGATGTCAGGCTCCTTGTCCACTTTCTTCCTTTGTCTCCATATTCTGGCTGGGCTCCCTACCCTGTTATCACACTGCCTTTCTTATCAACCCCCCCCCACACACACACACACACTACTCCTTACTCCCTTCTCAGCTCTGACTCTCGCTCTCCCCCTCAGTGAAATCAGCTGCTGGTCAAGCAGCTTTCTCCTTCCGCATCCCTAAACTCTGAGGCAGTCTACTCCTTCTATCCGCACTGGTACTTCCCTTCACTCTCTGAAATATCTCTTCCACAATTTTTACTATGCACTCCTGCAGTTGACTCTGGCACTGGGCCCTGAGCATTTGCCCACCACCCTTCTACCCCTGCTTCCCCTTCACCCTGCTCTCACACTAGTGCAGCCTCCCTTACCTCCTCCCCACATTTTCTTCCATTTACCCCCACCCTGTACTTAGTATTGCATTGTTGCATGCTGCTAATTGTTCTTTTATTGTGCTTCATTGCATTGTGTATTTTCTACACACTGCTTGTGAAATTGTTACTTTGATGTACTTACTTATGTATTATTAAGGTAGTTCTTATCTTTGTATTGTTGTTGTACTCTCCCCTTTCTCCTACCCCCCAAGACACTTTTGGAAATGGGCTGCTACCAGCTCAGTATGTCTCTCCTAGTAAACGTGATATAAATAAATAAAGTGTCACTCTCTGCCTCTGTCTCTGGCCTCACTTATCAAAAATGTGCATGTCTCACTAGATTCTCCCACTCTGTTTCGGCTCCCATCCTACCATCAGAAGGCACATGTCTCATTGAACTCAGGTCTTGAGTTTTTTTATTTTATTATACTTTTTTTTTTGTTTTTAACCGCTAGCTGCCCGGAACCTCTGCCCAGTCACGGACCCCAACTTCCACTCCCAGACTGTCCGTGACCCTCCGATACCCCCTAGCTTACCCCCAGGGCAGGGCTGCAACACCAACCCCTACAGTGCTACAGACGATGGGATAGGTCAGAGGGCTGGCCTGGAAGCTAATTGAAGCCAAGGTAGGCTTCATCTAGGGTGTCCGGCAGCAGCATTTTTCCCTGGTGCGTGCGGGCATGGATGTGCAATGATGTCCAGCGTCTGCCCTGCCCTGCTGAGTTATTTTGGCGTTGGCGTAATCGGTACACCCAGCCTCCGCTAGATCAATCAGTCAATCAAAATCTTTATCCAGGCGGACACCATTGAGCAAGCTCATTTGCAAGGTGGACCTGTGTCATACAAGTCATAAACAATTATACATAGTCATACATATATACAGGCATTGTGACAATATGAGAAACAAAAAAAAACCAAAAACAATATTAACAGTGAAAAACAGTAGGATCAGGGATAAAAAGGAAAGACATAGTACATAAAAACAAATATAAGTGCAGGCAGTGTTGGCACACATATTGCAAGACCAGAAGAAAATAATCTAATAGGGGCAATAGAGACTATGATACAGTGGGTACCTGATGGTGTATCCGGATTTTGATGCATGACAGGTGGTGGGATAGATGAGAGAAGCGAAAGCTTCAGAGTCTCAAGAAATAGGGTACATGGGATTGGGAGGTCAGGGCAGATGCAACTGGTTCTAAGTGTGGCACAGAACAGGGAACCTATTTGTACTTTATAGCTAAAAGGTGTAAAGTTTAGGAGGATTTATAATGGCACAGAATACTCATGTGCTATAGCTGTATGAGATAGATGCGCTGTTGACACCGCTCTGAGTGAGCTGGGTACGCACAAAGATTTAGGAGATGTTGGTAGCCTGGGCACTGAAGATGCGAGGCGACAGACTGGGCAACTGAAGAGAACGCAGCAAGCGGAGATGCATGCTATTGTGGCTTCATGGAAGCAGCATCTGGGACATCGAGCACCAAGCAGCCTCTGGTCTGACGACCGCTGGTGTTCATGACATTGGCTGCTTGGGCTGTGAACACCGTTCTCAAGGTGCAGCATACAGATGATGTAATCATCGCTATCGGAACTGTAGGTGTATGAGATGTCCTGGCTGGGGAGCTAGGGTCTTTGCAGTACTAGACGAGCATAATCCTGTGTATTGGTTCTTGGGGGCATTTTCGGGGACATCGACCAGGAGTGGCCATAGATCTTGGGGCATCTACCCACGGAATTCTGAGAGGCAGTTTGACGTAGTGGGGAGGGGGTAGTGGCAAGATGAGGAAGTGAGGAATGGGGTAAATGGAATGAGAAGCCAGATTGGTTGTACACGGCAAGGTGCTCATGCTGCGATGGGTTTACGGCTTTACCGTGATTCAAGGTGGTTTGAGTCTGGGCTTGTGGTCTCGAGCGTCGGCTTCTGGGGCGCCGCTGCCCAGTGACCGTTGAAAGAGCGATGATAGGGCAGAGAGTTCTTGAAGGGTGATGAAGTCTTAGTATGGCATAGTGGGGAGGGTGGTGGCAAGGGGCGGAAATAAGGACTGGGCGGGTGGAGTGAGGAGTCAATTTGGGTGTCGACGGCAAAAAGTGCTCGTGCTGCAAAGGGTTTACAGCTTTACCGCGATTCAAGGTGACTTGAGTGCGGGCTTGTGGTTTCAAGCGTCGGCTTCTGGGGCACTGCTGCCAGGGGACTGTTGGAAGAGCGGTGGTAGGGCAGAGAGTTCTTGAAGGGTGAGAAAGTCTTAGATCAAGGGTGGTGGAAGCAGTGACATATCTCTCTGATTGCATTTGCATATAAATTCTTGAATATTGTGATGCTTACTGGAGAACTTAGTTTCAATGATTTCTGTATTTTGTTCCAAAGAATTGGGAGCGAGAAGCTTAGGGCCACTCTTCCAAGGTGCATGCGGGTCCTGGGAATCTTAAGAGAGATTAGTGAGCAACTTCTTAGGGCGTAGCTTTGGAGCTTGCTTAGGGGCAGTAATTCAGATATATAGCGTGGTAGTTTGCAAGTAATAGCTTTCAATGTCCATATTGCGGCGTTTCTGCTTCATCTGTATTGTAGGGAGGACCACCCCACAGCAGTGTATAAGGAGCAATGGTGGGTGGATGACTGGATGCCAGTGATGAAGCGCAGTGCTCTGTGGTATAAGACATCCAGCTTGTATAGGTATGAGGCATTACAATGACTATAGATGAAGTTGACGTAGTCTAGTAAGGAGAAGAAAGTGGTCCAGATTTTTTTTTGTTTCAGGAGGCGGTTTATCCGGTAAAAAAAGTCCCAGCCTCTGTTTTAGTTTTTTCATCATGTCCTCCAGGTGTTCCCCAAAGGAGAGTTTGTGATCAAGCCAGACTCCCAAGTATTTAAATTTGGGGACAAACTCCAGATTTTTCCCCAGTAAGGTAGTGATGGGGGGTATAGTGCCGCTAGTCAGGGTAGACTGTAGGTTGCCTGGGAAAAGGATCATTGCCTTGTGTTTTTTTTTTAGCATTCAGGAGTAGATTCTTGTTAAGTAGCTGATACTGAAGGATGTCGAAGTCATGTTGTGGATCTGCACAAGCAGCTTCAGGTGTTAGCCGGCTTAAGTAAAGTACTGTGTCGTTCGCGAACAGGTGGATACTGGCTTTTTTTATGCCAAGATCTATGCTGTTGGCATATATGGAGAAGAGCATTGGGCCCAGGATGGAACGTTGAGGGACAGCTCTTAATAATGGTTTAAAGGGTGATAGCTCCCCTTCTGCCTTTACCAGCTGTTGCCTGCCCATCAGGTAGTCCTGGGACCATCCATAGGAGGTGGAATCTAGGCCTAAGGCTTACAGGGAAGAAAGAAGTAAGGAGTGATGGACAGTGCCGAAAGCCTTGCTTAGGTTAAGGAAGACAGCGCAGACTAATTTTTTGCTTTCCAGGTCAGTTTGCCAATCGTTTGTTACCTTGGCCAGTGCCGTAACCATACTGTGATTCGTTCAGAAGCCTGACTGTAAAGGGTTTAGAAAGTTTGTGCTTTTCAGGAAGACTCATAGCTGGGCGTTCACTATTTTCTCTAGCAATTTAGATAATATGGGGGGAAGTGAGATTGGCCTATAATTGTTTAGGTCACTGGGATCCCCAGATTTGAAAAGCGGAATAATGTGTGCAGTTTTCCAAACGGTAGGGAGAGTTCCCTGAGAAAGTGACAAGTTGAACAAATGAGTGATGGGCACTGCCAACACATGCCAGGCAACCTTTATGAAGTAGGGGTCTAGCAAGTCTGCCTCAGCGCTTTTCTCGGTGTCCAAGTGAAGGAGTAACTCTTCAACTTCTTTTAGAGTAACAGGAGAGAATGAGAAGGTAGCATTTGTTAGGTTAGGCTCTGGGGAAGTGTATCCATTTGAGAGCGCAGGTTGCAGGCAGGCGAGTTATCAAAGGCTAATCCAGCTGAGGCGAAGTTGTTATTGAATGCTTGTAGGATTTCCCTTTTATCGTTGAGAAGGACATTGTTACAGGAGATTTTTGAGGGAAGAGCACTTCCTGGCATGTGGCCAGAGAGGTCTTTTATTGTGGACCAGAATTTGGTTGGGCAAATTGAGGCAGCATCTAGCTCTGTGTGGTAGAATTTGGACTTGGTCCCCCTGATTAACCTTGTGCAGGAGTTCCTGGCAGATCTGAAGAGACACCAGTCTTTGGGAAGTTGTGACTTACGAGCGTTTTTCCAAAGCTTATCCCTTTTTAATAATGTGGCTTTAAGGTCTGGGGTAAACTAGCGATGGGTTCTAGGTTTTAAATGAGATTTGACCAGTGGAGCGTGGATATTGAGGGCATGTGATAGTATTTCTTGGAATATGGCGTGTGTGTTATTCACTAATTTGGCAAGGTAAAAACTCTGCCAAAGTGGGGAACCCTTGAGATCGTTAATATAGGCTTGTGGGTTGAAGTTCCTTTTTGATTTCTTAGTAGAGAATTTCGAGTTAGATTTGGGCATTTGATTTGTTCTCACACCAGCAATAAAGCAATGGTCGCTGACGTCGGCATGGAAGATACCAGCATGTGAGAAGAGGTGTGGTTTGTTTACTAATAGGACATCTAGGAGGGTGCTGTTTGCTGGGTTTTTCTTATTAATGCGTGTTGGTTTACTGATAAGCTGTGAGAGTCCATGAGAGTCACATAAAGCTTTGAGGGGTATTGAGGCACTGGACAGCCAGTCATAGTTGAGGTCTCCCAATATTATAGTTTCTAGGTTGCTGGAGTCCAGCATAGAAGATAGGTAGGACAGGAGCTGAGGTCCAGCTGAGGGTGGTCTGTAGCAGCTGATGATTCGGATGGCAGATGTAGGAGTGAATTAAATTTTTAGGGATAAGCATTCATATGCATTTGCATGCGAGGAGGAATCAATTATAGAGACCGAAAATTGATCCTTGATATAGATCACAACTTTGCCGTCCCTGGTTTGCCTGTCGGATCTGAATAGTAGGTAATTAGGTATTCCGATTTCTTTATCAAGGGTGGCTGGCCGTAGCCAGGACTCTGAGACAACAAACACGTCTGGGTCAGTGTGGAAGATCCAAGCCTGGATGGAGGAGAATTTTTTTACAAGGCTACATGCATTAACATGCATGAAGCTAATTCCTTTTATCTTAGGAAGCTCTGATGGTGAGGTGATGTCAATCATGGGTCCAGGATTGAGCTCGACGTTGCCTGAGCATAGTAATAGTAAGAGTAAAAGTTTTCTCAGGACCACAAGGGAAGTTTTGAAGATTTTTGACCTTTTCATAGTAGATGTAGTATCCAAATAAGTTTGAGTGTGCATATTATTAGGCTTATGTTGACCTACCATTATGTGGCATAGGACACTTGCCATGAAGTACCAAGGTATGAGATCGTTGTAGGAGAGTAGTTGGTACCTTTCGAATAATATTTGACTGCTTGGTGCACATCGGATATGCCACCCAAGTTGGTGAGGGTGTAATGGTGCAGAGGTGTTGCAAGAGTTAAGTATGCACCTAATATGTGCACATTGAATGGATTCAGGGCGGATTTCAACGCTAAGGTAGATCCAGTCTAGAGGGTTCCCTGCTATGGGCAATATACATAGAATAATGAAGAACTGAAGTCAAAGCGTCATGGTGGCTATTATAAGTATTCAGGTAATGATCCTTAAGAAGGAGGAGGACTCCTTGGGGTTGCTATAGATAACTAAGCTGAGGGGCTGGCTGGCGCCTTGGCAGGGCTCACTAGGGAGTAGATCCGTAGAATTAGGTAAAAAAGGAAGGGGAAAGGATTGACAGTAAAGGACCAATGGCAGTAATGGGCGGAGCAAGACGGCCTATATAGAAATATGTCAGGAGGGGGATGGGTGGGTGGGCATAAAGTTTGCGGCTTTCCCGTACCTCTCAACGTGTTGAGTCTGTACTTGTGGCCTTGGGCGTTGGCTTGTGGAGTGCCGACCGCTCGGTGGCCGCGGGTCGTGTGGTGGAAGAGCTGGGAGCCCTAGGAGGGTCTCGGCTGAAGAGAGGAGGAGAGAGGAGCCAAATTAGTACTGGAGGAGGACGACAAAAGGGTCTCACAAGCCAGTGAAATAAAATTTGCACTTGAAAAGGGGCGATTTCCTTGGTGCCTGGGAGTCTGGCTGCAGTTACCAAGTCAAAGAAGGGCTGTAATCACTCTGACAATTTAGGTAGCTTTAACAAAGTAAAACAGCTTTTCTATGCAGATTTAACAATTCTAGGCAGGTTTAGGCAGTACAAAATGGTGTAAATATTAGATTTCAGTTTGTTTTGCAAGGAAAAGAGCACCTTATCGCTCCGCTAGATAGGAACTAATGGAGGAGTAAAAGGGACCAATCGGAGCCAGCCTGGAGAAAGGCGCTCGTGCTCCGATTGGTTTGCAGCTTTCCCGTACCTCTCAGCATGTTGAGTCCGAGCTTGTGGTCTCGGGTGTCGGCTTGTGGAGCGCCGACTGCCTGGTGGCCGTGGGTCATGCAGCGGAAGAACTGGGAGCCCTAGGAGGATCTCGGCTGAATAGGGAATGAGATAGGAGCCAAATTAGTACTGGAGGAGGACAAAAGGGTCTCACAAGCCAGTGAAATAAAATTTGCACTTGAAAAGGGGCGATTTCCTTGGCCTCTGGGAGTCTGGATGCAGTTACCAAGTCAAAGAAGGGCTGTAATCACTCTAACAATTTAGGTAGCTTTAACAAAGTAAAACAGCTTTTCTATGCAGATTTAACAATTCTAAGCAGGTCTAGGCAGTAAAAAACAGTGTAAATATTAGATTTCAGTCTGTTTTGCAAGTAGATGTCCATATTGCACCGAACGTGCTACCACCTTCCTCCCTGGAGAAGAAGAGCAGTCATCAGATGCTCAATCCTTCTCCCCCAGCCGGCCTTTCGATGACCCGGGTCCGTTACCAAACCCGGGTCGCCGGCATCACAGGTAGACACCCTGCCCCTGTGCCAGCGGGCCAGCCCCCCAGGTTTTGATTTTTATTCTTATGGTAGAGGGAAGAGACACAACTACTGCTCCCATGACCCCAAAGAAAAAATTACTCACCTTAGTAATTGTGTTTCTTCTAATGGAGTCTTGCTGTTTTCTAACAAACTGCAGTTAGCTCCAGCCTTTAAACTGCCCTGGAGAACATAGGGTTAAATTTCTATGCAGTGCATAGAGCATTGAGCTGGAGCTTGGTTGAGGTCTCTGTCTGCAGCCCTTTGAAACTTAACCATCAGATTCTTACGAGCCAAAAACTCACTAACTATACTATGTGGAAATTGTAAAATTTTTAAACTAGCCAACTGGCAACAGAGAGTTTTGGATTCCCATGGAAGACTCAAGTCAGGAAACCCAAAACCAAAAACCAAACCAAAATAAGGATAACAATACAACAAAACACCCAAATAAAGAGGAGGGTATGCAAGAAGCACCTCTGGGGTGCAGCACTGCACCTGCCCACCTACTTCCCAAAAACCAAGTTCTGAGAGGGGAGGCAAGGAGGGAGGTCAGAATACAGCAAGACTCCATTAGAAGAAACACAGTTACTAAGGTGAGTAATTTTTTCTTCAAACAACATGAAGTCTTGCTGTATTCTGACAAACTGCAGACTACCAAGCAGTACCTCCATGGAGGAGGGAGAGAACCTACTTTGGGAATAGGCTCTGAAGTACTGCTGTGCCAAACCGAGCATCACTCCTAGCTTGGATATCCAGAGAGAAATGCTTGGTAAAGGTATGGACTGTTTTCCAGGTGGCTGCTTGACAAATTTCTAACAAAGGGATATCCCTGGCTGTAGCCAGGGAAGCAGCTGCACCTCTTGTAGAGTGAGCCCTCAGGCCTGAGGGTGGACTCTTTCCCAGTTTCTCATAGCGGAATTGTACACAAGACACAATCCACCTGGCAATAGTTCTCTTGGTGGCAGGTTTGCCCTTTCCCACGTCCCCATAAGTGAGGAACAACTGGCGGGGATCAAACCTGTGACCCTTGGTACGCTCTATGTGGTAGCTAAGGGCTTTTTTAACATCTAAACTGTGTAGCCTCCTCTCTCCTGAGGAGGAATGATCAGTGAAGAAGACAGGAAGAGACATAGACTGATTCAAGTGGAAGTCTGAGACCACTTTGGGCAAGAACCTCCTATTGGTTCTAAGGACCACTTTATCCCTATGGAAAGAGATAAAATCAGGTTCCACTGGCAGGGCTTGTAGTTCACTGATACGTCTGGCAGAGGTAATGGCTACCAAAAACACAGTTTTCCAAGTCAAGTACTTAAGCTCTGCTGAGGACATAGGCTCAAAAGGAGGTTGCATAAGTTGAGCAATGCAAACATTTAAGTCCCAGGCAGGGGAAGGATCCCTAAAGGGAGGATTGGTATGAAGCAATCTCTTGAAAAATTTACAGAACACAGGATGGGAAGATAATGAGGAAGACTTCCCCACTGACAGAAAAGCAGAAACAGCTGACAAGTGTACCTTGAGAAAAGCTGGTCTGAGGCCTAGGCCATTAAGATGGACCGTGTAATACAAAACTGTAGGCAATTCAGCAGTGTCTGGAGAAATATGCTTCTTGGAACACCAAATGCTGAATCTTTTCCATTTGGAGTTATAAGTCTTTCTGGTGGAGGGCTTTTGAGAAGCCTTGAGAATATCCAGAACCCCCTGAGACAGATGCAAATCTGCATACTCTAACTCTTCAAGAGCCATACCTTGAGATTGAGAGATCGAAGATTGGGGTACCAAATCCTCCCCTGAGAGGAGTTTAACAGGTTGTAATTCCTGGGAAGAGGCAGGGGAAGATGGATTGCTAGAGACAGCAACAGAGGGTACCAAGCCTGTCTGGCCCAGTCTGGAGCAATCAGAATCACTTTGCAAGGTTGTGACCTTATCTTGACTAGAACTTTGAACAGCAGAGGAAAGGGAGGGAAGGCATACAGAAATTTCCCTTCCCAGTTCAAAATCAGAGCATCCAGAGGGACTGAACCGAAGACTAGGGGTCTGCAACAAAACAGAGGAAGTTGATGATTGTCTGGGGCTGCAAAGAGATCTATCTCTGGAGTGCCCCACCTTGAGAAAATTACTTTCAACACTAAGGGGTCCTGGGACCATTTGTGATGGCCCTGGGAGATCCTGCTCAGTGCATCTGCTAGCACATTGTCCTTTCCCGGAAGGTGGACTGCTATCAGAGAGGTCTGCAGGGAATAAGCCAGGGACCACAATTTCATGGCCTCTGTGCACAAGGCCATAGACTGAGTGCTTCCCTGCTTGTTGATGTACCACATGGTGGTGTTGTTGTCTGTTCTGACCTGAACTACCTTGTTCTGCACAGACTGAGAGAAAGCTTGCAGGGCCAGAAAAACTGCCCTGAGTTCCAGAAGACTGATATGAAGAAGGGGCTCCTGAGGGGACCACAGTCCCTGGGCTGTGAGAGCTCCCAGATGAGCTCCCCACCCCAAAAGGGAAGCATCCATGGTAAGGACCACCGAATGCGACTGAGTGACAAATAGGACCCCTTGCCTTAATTTGTCCTGATCCTGCCACCATTGAAGGGCTTGGAACAGTGTCCGAGTCACTGGAATCAGTTTGGTAAGAGGTCCTTCTTTTGGGACCAAAAGGCCCTAAGATGGAACTGAATGTCCCTCATCTGAAACTTGGCCCCTTGGACCACTGCTGTAGAAGCTGCCATGTGGCCCAAGAGCTGAAGGAAGTGCCTTGCTGGTCGGGACTCCTGAAGGCTGAAGGAAGAAGTCAGCTCCACAAGAACTCTTGCCCTTTCCAGGGGAAGAAAGGCTCCTGCTTTGACAGCATCTAGCTCTGCCCCTATAAAGGTAAGCAGCTGCACTGGTTTGAGGACTGACTTTGGGAGGTTGAGAAGGAACCCCAGGGAAGATAGCACTTGCTGGCTCACTTGCAGGTCTGACTTGACTTGGTCTGGAGACTGACCCGCTATGAGCCAGTCGTCCAGATATGGAAAGATGGAAATCTTCTGCCTTCTTAAAAAGGTCACTACTACTGCCAGGCACTTTGTGAAAACTCTGGAGGCTGATGTTAGGCCAAAGGGCATTGCTTTGAACTGATAATGGTCTGAGGGCAACTTGAACCTGAGGTACTTTCTGTGGGAGCACCTGATGGGAATGTGAAAGTAGGTATCTTTGAGGTCCAGGGAGGCTAGCCAGTCCCCTGGCCTTAGAGAGGGAACAATTATTCCCAGAGTCACCATCTTGAACCTTGGTTTTAAAAGATGTTTGTTCAGGTATCTTAGATCTAGGATGGGTCAACACTCCCCTGTCTTTTTTGGGGTAAAGAAGTACCTGGAGTACAGACCTTTGCCCCAGTGTAGAGTAGGAACAGTCTGTATGGCTCCTAGGGCCAGAAGAGATGAAACCTCTGCCTCTAGGGCAAGGGTTTCGGAGAGACTTGCAGGTGGAAAGGATCTGGCTCTCAACTTCGGACATTTTTTGAAGCTGAGAACCAGTCCCTGGCTTACTACTTCCAGGAACCACTTGTCTGAAGTAACAGACACCCAGTCCTGGACGAAGTAAGCCAGCCTGCCCCCTACAGGGATAGGAGAGTCGACCCGGGCAGACCCATCAGGGTGTCTGCTTGGCAGGGGCCTTAGTCTGAGGAGTGGATGCAGCCCTGCTCATCTCCCTTCTGCCTCTCCCTCTGAAGAACCCCCTCTGTGAAAAGGGAGAAGAGGCCTGTGCTTGGTAGAAATGCCTATGAAAAGGCCTGCCCCTGCTCCTAGAATGCTGCCTTTGAGGAGTTGCCTGCCTCTCCTTGGCCTGTACACTCCTATAAGTGGTTCTATACTCCTCCATCTTCTTCATGTAATTCTCTGTCTGCTCCCCAAACAGAGAATTACCTTCCTCAGGGAAATCCATAGCCTTTGCCTGGGTGTCCTGTGAGAGGCTAGTACATCTGAGCCAAGCCATTCTCCGAAGAGCCACAGATGTAGCCATGACTCTTGATGACACATCATTGGAGTCCACAGCAGCATGGAACTGTACCTTAGATGCCTCAATCCCATCTGCGGCCACCTCCTCCAGCTTCTTGGCCAGCTGGGGGGAGGCCTGTTTAGCCAGTGACAGTACAGTGTCCCACCTGGACTTCTGGTACCTGGCTGTATAGGCCATATAATTAGCCTGCCTGAGTCCCAAAGAGGATGCCATGTATTGCTTCTTTGCCAAGGCATCCATCCTCCTGGAGTCTTTATCTGGGGGATGTGAAGCCAAGGAGACATTAGCCCTGTCACAGGCTGCAGCCTGCATGACCCCAACATGGCTGCATTGTTGATAGAAATGCTCTGTGTCTGAGCCTGATAAGGTGTACCTCTTATCCATTCTTCTATCAACAGGAGGTACAGAATTAGGAGACTTTAACATTTTTTGAGTCTGTTTCCCAAAAGATTTGTGCAAGGGAATAGACAGCCTCCTGGACTCTGGGATGTCCATCATCTCTACAAAATCAGGCTCCTCTTGATCATCTGTAGCTTCCTCCATAGGATGCTGATGAGTTTCAGCCACTTTCCTGTAAAACAAATAGTGGGAAGGGGACTCAGAGAGCCTAGGAGGGGAAACACCAGAAGGTCTGTCTGGGGAGATGTCCAGTTCAATGGGCACATCCAGACTTTCTGCTCCATCATAGTCATCCTGTTCAAAATCCCCCTCCTCCTCAAATTCCGGTTCATAAAAATCTTCAGGGGCATATTCCTGAACCGGTGGAACCGACCGAACCGAGCCCCTAACCAACTGAGCCGGATTGGATGGAACTGGGTGAAGCGACTCAACAATCCGAATCGCTCGGCCAATCTCATAAGCTGTTGGAACATGAACCTCTGGATCTGAACCGGATGATTTGTCTTTTCTTTTCCTTTTTGTAGGAACTGATCCCTCAGGATCGTCTCTCCTCTTGCCCGAAGGAGTATTGCCCTGGTCAGAAGGCACTCCTTCTGATTCGGTCTGAACCAAACCGGGATAGCCTTCCGGGACAGCAGACTTCTCGGCCTGCTTTTCCCTAAGTCTACCTAATCTCTTTTCCAGGGTAGACTTAGGAACATTTTTGCAAATTTGGCAGTCTGTATTGAGGTGTTAAAACCCCAAACAATAAGCACAGGTGGTGTGGGGATCGGCTTTAGCAAAGACTTCCCCACACTCAGTGCAGTGTTGAGACCCAGTGGGCCTGTTTTTTTCCTTGGGTTTCTCAGACATGGCCAACCTACCCAAACTTACCCTTTTTCGGCAACTGCCAGTAAAGACTCTCTCTTATCGGTTCCAATTGTGTCATGGTATGGAAAAACGTTTAAAATGCGTTTTTGGTTTTTAGAACTGATAAGGACCGGTAACCACACACTAAAGTAAAGTACAATAAATCAATATAAATGATCAGTTCAGCTGAACCGATCGAACAAACTTACAATTTCAGCCTGACCCGACAATGCGGAATAAATTTGGAATAATTTGGGTTTAAAACCGACACTTTAACCGACTTTTGAACCGAGCTGAAGGAGAAATCTCCGGAGTGACTGATCAGTGAGGCAGAGTAAAAAATCTGACGGTTGGGTTTCAAAGGGCTGCAGACAGAGACCTCAACCGAGCTCGAGCTCAACGTTCTATGCACTGCATAGAAATTTAACCCTATGTTCTCCAGGGCAGTTTAAAGGCTGGAGCTAACTGCAGTTTGTCAGAATACAGAAAGACTTCATGTTGGTTGAATGGACATAACATCTAAAAGTCCAGCTGGCAACTGGTACACTCTTAATACACATCTGGTGTGTCGACGCTGATGGAGGAATCATCAGTTAAGCTGTGTATGTGAAATACAGTTCTTTCAAGTTTCCAGAATAGTGTGACAGGTTTACTTTATTACCCGTTATAGACAAAAAAACACTGGTTATGCAAGAGACGACATCACATTTTCATAGTAGCACTCATTCGCTGCTATCTTGGTGCTCCTAGTTGCCTGTTGTACCCCCCTGACCCACTAACCTGACTACAGCACTGAATAAACTTAAATATTTAGTTACATGCATTAAAGAAAAAAAAAACAGATTGCAACACCCTGTACCTGATACATTATGCACAGGTATAGCCTGATGTCTCCCAAGTAGTACTGACAATAAATAGTATTACATAACAGTGTTTTGAAAAAGTTTGGTTTATAAAATGTCATGAGAGAAACGTGTACCATGTCATGGCTATTTATTTTTTTATTTATTGGAAGTTTACATTTATTGTTAACACAGTACCGCATTGGCAAAATACTTTTTAAAATGTTCATATATTCTTTCTCAGTACAAGGATATTGACAGTGTAGTGTGTTGCATGAACTCTAGTGGTGTGAAGAAACTACAGTAGAAGTAAAGGCAATGTTCTTGTACTTTTCATCAAAAGACAGCAGCAACGAAAGGCCTGTATGACACAAACAAATATTACTCAAATAAAGACATACTAGTGCAAAACATAGTAGAGACTATGAGCTTGACTTTCAAAGAGCCGTTACAGTGACGCAAGTAGCGTCACTGTAAGTCTGTGGCAAACTCGGGGTGCATCAGTGATCCTGCACCTAATTTTGTAAAAGGGGGGGTCCCTATGCCAAAAACTCAGGAGTTGCTGCAGCCGCAGGCTAATGGCAAACATTTGGCGAACCTGCAGGAATTGCCGCAGGGATACGGCCCCCTCCACTCGGCGCAACACTAGAGGAGCTGGGATGGCTGGGGTGGTGAATCTGCATGCTGGGGCAGAAGGAGCACAGGGGTGCCATGGGGGTGTTGGAGAAAGACAGCGGGTTTGAAAGGGAGTTATGTGACACCTGGTGGGGGTACCCTTTGCATAGCCATGCAGCTGATGGGATGGGACTGTTTCGGGGGATTCCAGGGACAGAGAGTGACATGGCCCCAGGTGGGCACAGCCCTGGCAGCTGCACCATAGGTGGCCACTTTGCATAAACCTGTAGACAGGAGGCAGTCTTCCACAATGAGGGAGGGTGGGTACGAGGGAACTGTGGCGATGCCTGGAGAACATTATCCCTGCCACTGGCATCCCTCATCCTGCAGCTCCTACAGGATTATGCAATGTGGTCACCTGTGGTGCAGCTGCCAGGGCTGTGCCCACCTGGAGCCATGTCACTGTCTCTCCCTGGAACCCCGCCCCCCAAAACGGCGCCATCCCATCGGCTGTATAGCTGTGCAAATGGCACCCCTGCTGGGGGCCACATTACTCCCTCTCATGCTTGCTGTCTCCCTGACACCCCCTGTGGCACTCCCTGTGCCCCTTCTGCCCCCAGCAGTCTACTTTCAGACCCCATTCTACTTTGCCACAGTGTGTGGCACTGGCACACACCCTTAGACCATCTCCAGGCTGGTCTAAGTTGAGCCCCTTGCTGCATCCATGACAGGGCTTCCAGAATTGCAGAAAAGGAGATGTTATAGCCCCACCGTGGTGCAAGCCCCCCTTGCAAACTGGTACACGGGCGCTTCTTTAAAAAAAAAAATTTGATCAACTTTATTAAAGTTTAACACAAACAGGAAGAAGTATAAAGTAAACAAAACAAACAGGTAACATTGAACAAAACCAAGGTAAACCACAAAAATCATAAAAGCTTTACAAACGACAAAAGTTCCTATATAACACCCCCCATCCACCCATACCTCGGCGCGCAAAAGAAGAAAGGGGTTCCACAAAGCTAAAGTTTGAAATAACTGGAAAGCACGGGCACTTCTGTCACAAGGCATCCCAATTTAGATGTAGCCTGCGTTCGAAAACTGGGATTGCCACAAAATTTGACACAAGGTGCTACATGTGTCATACACCTTTGTTGCAGGCACCCTGCATCAAACTTCAGCTTTTGAAAATGAATACCCTATGTCAGTGGCTTTCTGGTAAAAAAATACTGCCAACATACTATTTGCAGAAAAGAAAGATGCAGCTAATAACCATATCTCTTGTCCTTTTGTCCCTAAAAATGTGAAACTGTGACACTAGTATTTATGTAAAATTCGGTGGCCCGGAAGGGCTCACTGAGCCAGAGCTTATTTCTGGTGCATCCTGGGGCAGAGAGAGGGAACAGGGGGTGTTACAGAAATAACAGTGATCAGTAATATCAGCACTGTGGGACACTAGTCCTTAAAATGTAAAGAACATTGTTAGTCATGGCGATAACAAGTTTAGAGCACTCCAGAAACAGCTGTAGTGCTTTTACTTATGCAGTTTCATTTTTGGGTTCACATCCTGCCTCATTGTGAATTTCTGCATTAAAGACAGAGTTTGCAAAGTGACACTGCAGCACCTTCTCTATGTGTAGCTAGCAGCATCTTGTAGAAAGGAGCTGTTCAGAGGGGTAAAATGAGGGATGTCCCATGTAAAATAGGGCAGCTGAGGGGGTATGTTAATTTTTTATTTTAGTCTTTGGTAACCGGGTAAGGCCCACTAGGCACAAGTGCCTGTTTTCAGGGGCGACCTGGGAGCACTGGGCAGTTAAGCGACTTGCTCAAAGTCACACAGTATGCAAGTGGAGGTTGCGACTGGATAAGGCCCACTAGGCACAGCCCACTAGGCACAAGTGCCTGTTTTCAGGCGACCTGGGAACACTGGACAGTTAAGTGACTTGCTCAGAGTCACACAGTATGCAAGCGGAGGTTGTGAGAATCAAACCCAGGTCTGGTCCGCTGGATGCGCCAAGCTCGTTACTGTAACCTCTAGGCTATACTGCCAGCCCAATGACTGTCATATAGTTAGAAACTAATGGTGCATTTTCTCTGCCAGTTTTGCACCACAGCAGCTGGATCTCATGTGTTGCTGTGGCGAAAATGTGGCAGTGTGGACACTTACTCAATTGTTGTAAGTCGATCTTTAATACACTCTCAATGCCTCAGCAGTGTTGGGGACATGGAGACGTGTGAGCGGTGTGAGCTGCCATGTGGACTGGCAGCCTTGCTCTCATCACTGCAGCATGCTCGGTTCCTACAGTGCCCTATATGTATAGCCTCGAGGAAAGAAGGGAGAGGGGGGACATGATAGAAACTTTCAAGTACCTCAAGGGAATCAACAAAGTCCAAGAGAGTAGCATCTTTCAGAAAAAGAGACTTGCAAGAACAAGGGGACACAATTTAAAGATAGAAGGAGGGCAGTTCAGGGGCAATGTGAGGAAGTATTATTTCACAGAGAGGGTAGTGGATGCATGGAACAGCCTTCCTGAGGAAGTTGTGGGGTCTAAAACTGTGGGAGAATTCAAGAATGCATGGGACAGACATAAGGCAATTCTTGTGGGGGGCAGGAAGATATAGGCTGTTGGTTAACTAGGATCTGCGGCCTATCCTGTAGGTAGGGAAATGGGCAGACTAGATGGGCCTAGCTGTCCTTATCTGCCGTCAAAGTCTATGTTTCTATGTTTCTATTTGTAAACAGAAACTAGTGATGGAACTGTCCCTGACCATTCTGGCAGAGGTGTTGAATGCCCCCACTATCATGGGAGACCTAGAGAAGTCAATCCACGCAGGCTGCAGAAGGATCACAGTTGCAGCCAAGTTGCCAGAGCTTCCTGCTTACATGGAAGGCATGACAACCAGCAGATGTGATATCAGCTGTCCACACATCGTCCAACACATCACTGCAGATGTCACCAAACACCTGCCCGTCCCCTGAACTCACTTCTCTTTTCCAGTGTGGCTAGTATTGGTGCTGTGAGTGGCCATGTAAATGCTATTCAGAATTGGTGCAGGAGGAGGCAGGACAGAGTGGACTGCTGTAGGCTTCAGTGTGGATGTATAGACAGGCCTTCAGTGGTGAGTGGAGAAGGACTTATCCCTGTTTGGTGCCTTACAGCAAATAAAACCCAATTTCTGTGAATTTTTATGTGAGTGCTTTCACCCAGATGTAGCTCCTCTCTTTCAGTGAAGCCTAGTTTCAAAACATTGAAAGGACTGAAGCATGGGAAGGTAACATTATTTGTTTTGCTTAACATGTTACCTCATTTTGCTTCAGTGGGATGTTGAACTCCTTCATCCCCTCACTAGTTCCGATCCCTCCACCTTTGGGTAGCATGATTAACATTGGCACCCATAACTTTTATACTTATCCCGGCTACATCCCACCCCCCCCCCTCCGATTTACCTATCTGTGTAGGGCTAACTGCTAGGTAGAGAAAAGCTGGACAAAGCCTGTGTTGTGGAGGTAGAAGATCAGGGACTGGGAGATTTGCACATTGCAAGTGGGTATGGGAGAGCATGACAGCATTACCTGCTCCAGTCGTTACCACACCCAGTTTCATGTTTTCTCCCCCAGAATCCCAACCATCCCCTCTAGACTGGAGCATGACTTACAGAGCCATCCCAGGCTCTTCTGCCTATTGTAAGATGTCAGGGCAGAAGCCTCTCACCCTCCCCTACCAACACCAACCTTGAAATACATGGTGTCTTCATATTGTGGACAAAAAAACAATAAGTTGGGCGCAAACTGAGGTGATACTGCATCAATTTATTGCAAATACAGAAGTGTAGCATGGATTGATGCTTCTGCGCTTTGAGGCATTTAGTGAAGAGGCAGGATGCCTTGAAGCACAGGGGCGTCAGTCTGTGCTACACTTTGGTATTTGCAATAAATTATTTGGTACAGAATCACTCTTGGTTTGCACTTGTTTTTGTTGTTTTGTCCTACTGGAGTGCTTTAATTCGTGGCAGCATCCATGAGCGTCTTAGAGAGCACTCTGTGTGGTTTACAGTGTCTGAAAATCAGGCCTCGGGTGGGCTGGCCAGTGTTGGTGCAGAAAAGTGCCAAGAGCCACAGATTCCATCCTGCATGGCTCCCCTCCCTGTGGGCCATCAGAGGAAGCTGTGCATTACAAAGCCCACCCCACCCTCCCCAAGACAGAAGCATCTGAGATGGATGACTTGTCTCTGTCTTTCAGTTGTCATGTCCCAAGCTCGCGGCATGAAACTGGATCACCAGCATGGCAAGCAGTCCCCCCTCTGCTGTGTTGCCAAGCTAGCCAACTTATTAGTTGGAGTGATTGATTGATCCTGTGCGTTGCGAATTGGTCACCAAAACCATCATCCCTGTGCTAGATTATGTAGACATTGTCTTCAGCTCCGCCCCAGCCTCTTCCCTTGCCAGACTCTCGACACCCTCCCAAACTCTTCTTGCCATTTTACCTCTGACTTCCCATTCCGCATTCACCTCTGCTCCCTCTACTCATCACTTTCTATTTCCCCCCTCTCCCACTGCCATTGGATGCACTCCATGGCTTTCATTGCCAAATACTGGTTTGGTATTCTACCTTCCCATCTCTCCTCACTTCTATCCTCAGCCAGACACTCTGCTTCAGGGTGTACCACTCTTTTTCTCTTTCTCACCCCTACTCCTCGACAGGTCAGTCTGCCTTCTCCTTTTGACTACGCTCTCTTTGGAACCAACTTTCTCCTACTCTCCAGCTAGCTATCTCACTCTCTGCTTTCAAGCACCTGCCCCGAAGTGAACCTGCAGCTTCTTGCCACTGCCTATAGCCCCTTGCCACTTTAGCTATAGCTAATCATGTGCATTTTCCTTCTTCTTTTATGCTTTTGCCTTTTATCAGTTTTATTTTGCTCTGTTTTCTGAATTTTGTACTATGGTTGTATTTTAGCTTTTTGCTATTATGTAAAATCCCCTTGTTTTTGCACTTTTGTACTTATGAACTGCACTCTGCATTTTGTACTTCGACTGTATTATATATTCATTTATTATGTAAAATTCATTTTGTATACTGTTTCCTACTGTTTCAACCTTCCTAACTAAAGAACAAATTTAGTTATAAGCGATTCCCCATAATTATGAATAGGTTATGGACCTTGTTAAAACCATATATAGCAAACCAGTATGAATCTATCAAAGGGTTTATATTTACTTTAAAAGTTGGATTAAAGGTAAAATGTGAGTGTCTGGGATAAACGTGGTTTTATTGCAACATATCATTATTGTTTATTGTTTATGTTACGTTAAATGATTTTGTAATGTTAAATTTGTTAAATTAATATTTTTTGTGAAATTATATGTATAAGTATGTACTTATGTTTTATACACAGGACCATCTTGAAAATAGGATTCGTCCTAATGATGTGAAAATGTCATCTACTATCCTGTATAAAAATAAAGGTTTTTACTACTACTTCCTCCAGGTCGCAACTGTAAATGAACCCTGGCACAGTGTGCCTCTCCCAGTTACCAAAAGTTCAAATAAATAAATTGACTGATGTTTTTTATTTCACCAGGAAAATATCATTGAGTTACTGTTCTCTAACATCATCCAGGAAAACGTTCTTATTTTACAGATTATTTATTCAGGATGTCCTAGCTGAGATGTCACATCTCAGATTTGGTAGCGTCCTGCTTCTGCCCAAGCTTACAGCTATGAGGGGCTGGAGGTAAAGTGACTTGCTCAAGGGCACAGACCGATCCAGTGACAGTGAGGGGATTCAAATCCAAGATCTCCTGTTTCACAGCTTTTTAATTTCCTCAGATATTTAAAAACAGAGTATAAAGCTATTTTTGTAATTAAAGACTGAAGTCAGCAAAGATGGCCACCACTGTCAGTATTTATAAATGTCTTCCTTTGAGGGTATAGTTGTTAATACTGGATTTATACCATGAATGTATTATGATGGTGCCAGCACATGTCTTTGATGGTAAATAGCAATGCACCATGCCTAAAGATGTAATTCTTTTCATGATGAGTTTTGCAAGGGAGCAAAAACTTTAAAAATGCCCAAATCACGTATCTCAGTTCAGGAATGAAAGATAACGGAAAGAAAAATTGTTAAAGTGTTGTTTTGCCAGAACTACGTTATAACTTAAAAAACCTTAATGTCTCACAAATACTGCTGCTGTAAACACAAGGGTCACAACCTGCGTTGAACCTATAAAAAGTATATGCAAGTCATTTGATGAGTCAGAAAGTCTGAGTGAGGAAGAGGAGCAGCCTGGTAGACAAAGGCAGCCAGACCTGTAGCAGTACAATGTAAAGTGCAAGCCCAGCATGTGGTTGGTAGAGTGGGTAAAGCAGCAGGGAAGAGGAAGTACAATTCTAAGCCAGGATTCTCAAGCCTATAGCTTGGTGATCTCAGAGAGCAGCCATCAGAAATGACTAGTAGCCCCATTCTGTTTTTTGTACTTTCAAACCCTCTGACATTAAATATCTTGTCCCACAGTATGCAGGAAATCAAGTTCCTACTGTGACTCTCCCATGCCTTTTTATGTTTGCTTGCACCATTTATGCCTCCCCGAACACCCTCATTATACGCTAGAGCCCAACCCAAGCGTGCTCATCGCTCCACACACCTGTATGGCCAATGGGGTGCCCAATCCCCGTCGGCTCTGCTGCCCCCCAACAGACTTCCAGGTGCCACGTTGGGAGCCCACTGGCGGTGGCAAAGGTCTGTATGGTGTGGGGTGCCCAATCCTCGTCAGCTCCTCTTTGTGCCCCCTCAAAAACACTTTTCAGTTGCCACACTGGAAGCCCACCCCAGCATGGCAAACATCTGTATGGGCCGACAGGGTGCCCATTCCCTAATGCTCCACTGCCCCCAAAAATAAACTTCCAGCTGCCATGCAGGAGCACACCCCAGTGTGGCAAAAGTCCAGCGTCATCTTCTAAAGAAAAAACACACCTGTAAAAAAGAATGGTCCCTCGTTGACTGTCTTGCCCCTCCCCCAACCCATTGCGCAGCCTCTGCGCACCACCTCCCCACACCCCCCCACCCCATACCTCTCATTCCTCCGAGCCCAGCACGATGATCTTGAGGACTGGGAACACGCCTGCACTCTTCAAAGCCGACCGTGAACTGAAGAAATGCTGGTAAGCTGTATAATGGTATAAATGTTTTTTTTTTTCAACTTTGGTGCATATCTCAGCCATTTTGGGGAATTTTTTTCACCAAATTTTCAGCATGGGGTTCTTTGGGCCCCACCTCATGCACTCAATCACCGTCATTTTGTTATTCGGTCCCGAAAGGTGATTTTGCGGTCACTGTGCGAAACCACCTTTCAGGACTGAGTAATGAAACAACAGTATCACAGTTAATGAGGTAGGCCCCCCAAAACCCTATGTTAAAAATTTGGTGAAAAAATTCCCAAAAATGACTGTTGTACGAGCATGTGTTGCGCATTTCCTACGCATGCTCGTAACTTCTCGAATTTTTAATATTTTCACTCCAGATTTTCAACATTGCCATTTTACCACACCTCCTTATGAGCAGTACAGCTGTCATTTTTCACATCTTACCCAAAATGTGTTTTCGCGCATGTAGCGCACAATGGTGTGGTCAGTGTGCAAAATCAATGTTGGGGACAGATTAAGAAAATCACAGTGACACTGTTCATGAGCAGAGGTCTTAAAATGGCTATGTTGACAATTTGTTGACAAAAGTCCATAAAATGACTGTGTCACGAGCGTGCATTGCACAGTTTCCACACACCCTCGTAAGTTCACGAATTTGTAATATTTTCAGTCCAGATTTTCTACACTGGCATTTTTTCACACCTCCTTATGAACAGTACATCCGTCATTTTTCACACCCTAGCCGAAATGTGTTTTTATACTTCTGGCGCAGAAATGCATGGTCGCTGTGGGAAATCAGTGTTCGGGACAGATTAAGAAAATCACAGTGACACTGTTCATGAGCAGAGGTCCCAAAATGCCTGTGTTGACAGTCTGCTGTAAACAATCCCCAAACTAATTACAGTATGGGTGTGCTTTGCGCAGTTTCTACGCACGCTCGTGACTTCACCAGTTTTTTTATATTTTCACTCCAGATTTTCAACATTGCCATTTTTTACACCTCCTTTTGAACAGTACAGCTGTCATTTTTAACATCCTGTTCAAAATGTGTTTTTGCACCTGTGGTGCCAAATGGTGTAGTTGCTGTGCAAAATCAGCTTTTGGCTAACGAACTGATATTGCCACTGTTCATGAGGTGGGGGGTCACAAAAAACCCATGTTGAAAATTTGGAGTGAAAATACCATTGAACGCTTGGGGTATTAGGGTTTCCGGCCATAACGCTCCACCCTGTAGAGACTGACAGGCATCGGGGTGTGACTTGGGATTGTCGCCTGTAATGCTCATGCCATTCCACCCCCACCCACACCCTGCAGCCAGTGACAGGCATCGAGGTGTGCCTCGGACTCTTTGGCCCCAAAGTTCACCCCATTCTCCTGTACTGCACCCATCTCACCATATTTCCTTATGGAATGGGGTGAGCATAAGGCCCAAAGACTCCAAGGCACACCGTGACACTTGTTGGTGTCTGCAGGGTAGGGTGTAGTGAAATGGCATGGCCGTTATGCCTGACGACCCAAAGGCACACCCCAATGCCTGTCAGTCTCTGCAGGGTGGTGGTGGGTTGACTTCTGTTCAATACTTCACTGCCATTCCTATTATGCATCTTTCTAACTCCTACACTACCAATGCCAATACCAGCAAGCAAACATTCAGCATTGACAAATGCTTGTTTTAAGGTAAGAATTTGCCAATTCCATCATGTTTTTATTTGGCTCTCTATAACACTCTGGGCTACAGAAGATTGTGCTGATGGCTGCATGCAACCATGGTGACCTCTCGCTGTTCTAAGCACACAATACCAGGTGTGTCCATGCAGCTCAGGCTATGGGGGCTCGACACCGACAGCCCAGCTGGGATAGTGTTCAGCCTGGCTGATAGGTGGAAACTGTTGAGTTGAAAAGAAAAACCCACACGTATCATGGTGCAGCTCTATCCTTTCATCTACAAGACGCAGCCCAGCAGGCAGCTGAGCAGCATCACGATCAGCCTGGTAAGTAATTTCCTGAAGAAAGTTTATTTTTTGTCGGGTCTGTAATTTTTCCTGCTTACTTAATGTGATGCCACAAAGTACTAAAATCAATCAGCACAACTCTGCCTGATTCTGATGCATGTAGTTTAAAGAGAAAATGATTGAAACAGACATGCTGCCCGTTAAAGTTTAATCACCAGTGGCTGTCTGCTGTATGTGTTCTTCCAACCTGCTGCCATCCCCCCACCAACTCAAGCATAAACTCTGAAAAATATTAAAGGGAACCATCCTCCTGTGAGCATAGTAAAACAGCCCACCCTCTTTCTTTGCCTGCTGATGTCTTTTTGGACTTGACTCCTGTTGGCGTACTTGTGTGAATTTGTGCTGAGTGAGGCCTTTCCGGTGCTGCAAGTAAATGAATGAATAAATGTTTTTACTTATCTAATAATTGATCCCCTGTATATACACATTCACTTCTCTTCAGTATATAAATATATATATATATATATATATATATATATATATATATATATATGTGTGTGTGTGTGTGTGTGTGTGTATATATATATATATATATATATATATATATATACATAATATATATGGGATGTGTGGCACTCTTTGCGGATGACATGAAAATCTCCAACAGTGTGGACACTAAGGGAGGGGTGGAGGACATGAGGCAGGACCTAAGGGCACTAGAAGAATGGGCAGAGACATGGCAGCTAAAATTCAACATCAAGAAATGTGCGGTTATGCATCTGGGACACAGAAACCCGAGGACACGGTACAAAATGAGAGGGGAGGGAATCAGGGCTACAGAGCAGGAAAAGGATCTGGGTATAGTAGTATCCAGCGACCTTAAGGTGGGGAAAGAGTGTACAAGGGCAGTGGGGAAGGTGTATGGGATGCTGGCTAGTATAGGCAGGGAAATCACCAGCAGGAGGAGAGAAGTCATGGTGCCCGTGTACCAAGCAATGGTAAGACCGCACCTAGAGTACAGAGTCTAGTTCTGGAGGCCTTACTTGTGTAAGGACATAGACCTAATTGAAATGGTTCAGCGAAGAGTGACCAAGATGGTGCAAGGGATGAAGGGCAAACCATATGAACAGAGATGCAGTGAGCTGGGGCTATACACTCTGAAGACCAGAAGGGAGAGAGGGGACATGACAGAGACCTTCAAATACTTGAAGGGGATAAACATAGGGGGCCCAGGGTGCTAATCCAAATGAAGAAGGACACCACTACTAGGGGGCATGGCCTGAGACTGCAGGGAGGACAATTCAGGGGTAACGTGAGGGGGCATTCTTTACGGAGAGGATGGTGGATGCCTGGAACAAGCTTCTGGAGTAAGTGGTGGGGTGGAGACCGTGTCCGGGTTCAAGTGGGCTTGGGACAGTCATAAAGGTTTACGGGGGTTGGGGGGGTTCTCAAGGGGGAGGCAGATAGTCTAAAAGGGGAATGGGGCAGACTGGATGGACCATGGGGTCCTTTTCTGCCATCAAATTCTATGACTCTATGATTCTATGATGTTATTTTTATAGCTGATTGTCAACGAGTTCTGTCGTTACTCTAAAGAATCAGCAGAATGTAACCAACTGACATCCTTATATAAGGTACAATGATGGATTCTAGCCGGGGCATTGGTAATAAAGTGGATGGCACGGTGATATAAGGTATCCAGTTTGTGGAGATAGGTGACTGTACAGCTGTTATAAATGATGCCAGTGTAATCCAGAAGAAACAGGAAAGTGTCCTGGACTAGTCTCTTCCTGGATGTCTGGGAAAATAGAGATTTATTTCTGAAAAGAAGCTTAGCCTCAGTTTCATTTTTTTTTATTAGTGCCTCAAGATGGAATGAAAACAAAAGATGTGAGTCAAACCAGAAACCCAGATATTTAAACCTATCCACCACTTCAAGCATCTCACCGAGAAGGGTTGTGATGGACAAGGAGGGGCAACCGTAAAGATGGGCATTTGGGGAATTGGGTGGATGAAAGCACATTATTTTGGTTTTCTTGGCATTCAGTAGGAGTTTTGATCATAGTAAGTTATTCTGAAGGTGATTAAAGTCAGACTGGATGGCGGAGTAGACTTGTGCAGGTGAGGGTCAGGACACGTTTAGTACCGTATCTTCAGAGAAAAGGTATATTTTGGAGTCCACAATATTATCGCTCTGATTATTGATGTACAGTATAGCAAGAAAAGCAGGGGGCACAGAAGAGAGCCCTGGTGAGCTCCATTTGCCATGGGGAGAAGTAATGAGAAAATCCTGCTAGGCATGATTTGTTGCTGTCTATCTGCCAGATAGCTGATAAACTACTTTAATACTAAGCTGGTAAAGCCATGATCTTACTTTGAGGGGGAGCTCTTGTAGCAGGTAGCACCATTAGGACTATGCCGCCAGGCACTAGGACCCCACGGAAAACTTCTAGCTAGCAGTCTAGGCGAGGGACCGCTCCATGACGTCGACTCCACCCCGACATCCCCCATGGTATGAAGTGGGCGGCCTCCCGGCACCTCTATCGCAGTCCACCACCATTTTGCGCCTTGTACAGTTATAAGTTTTGTCTTTTTTCACCGATTTTTCAGTGTTAGTGCATGTCTTCTTCATCCACACAGCAGCAGAAGTTGAAGTGCTCATGTGGCAAGCAGATCCCGGTAAGAGATGGCCACTCAGCCTGCCTGATCTGCTTGGGCCTGAACCATAACCCGGATGACTGCCCGCATTGCCAAAAATTCAACAACAAAATGCACATTCGCCACCTCAAGACTCTCAAAGCCTACTTATTGGAACAACAAGTGGCCGCCATACAGAGGACCCATTCGGGGGATAGCTCTTCATCTTCAGCCAGGGACACCTCCCCCAAGGAAAAGACATCAGGTGGGAAACACCACCATAAAGACAGAGAGAGAGAGAGCCAGGTCAGAATCCCACCCTAAGTCCCCTCACAAAACCTATTCTTCTTCCACCTCTGGCAGGAGGTCAGACTCCATTCCCCCTGGTTTAGTGGCTGCTACCATGATTACTTCCAAGAAGACCTCCACCCCTTCTCACTCACAGGGCAAGAAGGCGTTCGTCTGCCCCAGTGTCCCTGGCTCTCATGCCCACAAGCAGTCGTGTGGGTCTGCGCCAGAGGGACAGGTGTCCTCTTCGAGCGGCAAAGCTGTTGCTCCCGCCCAAAAGCCCTCAGGATTATCCGACTGGCATAAGGAGTTGGGAGACTCCTCCAGATGCCAGGAGGCTGCCAAGCATCGTACACCTCCTCCGCCCAAAGAAAGGGCGACATCCGCCTCAGAGGGTCATCAGACCACAGGACCCTCTGATTCAGAGACAGACCAGACACCCCCACCAGAGCGACCATCTGCTCTGAAAGAGTGGCTGTCCGATCAGGCATCCAACAAGTCTACAGATTGGACGCCTGGGCCCATAGATAGTCAGCCGACTCCTCTGCCTCTCCCCAAGGAGCCGGATGTCGGCCCCCAGGACAAGGCCCCTTTGGACCCAACGCTCAAAGATAAACAGCTGACACCCGAAGATAAACAGCCCAAGGATCAGGTGACAGCACCCAAAGCTCCGAAAGGGCTGCCACCAAGACCCTCAAACATCCCTACCCCACCACTGCAACCACCTGTCGTCCTGATGGTGGAAGTAGGGGCACTATTCAATTCTTGGTGGAATACCATCAAAGAGGACTTGCTAGCCAGACCAAGGGAATGATCCCCTTCTCCCAGAGGTCTCCCACCTCCTGCAGTGCCAAAGTAGCCCTCGCCTTAGAGGCCTAGATGACCTTCCCCGATGCCAGATCACCCGTTGTCAGGGGATGATGACCAGGGGTCATCAGCTCCCAGTGATTGCAGAAGGCATCCATTGTCTGTTCCCTCTTTCAAGGAATGACCACACTCCTCCTCAGCAGAAGACACAGGGGACTTCTCCTCTTCTCAGAGGATGAGCTACCCTTGCCCTCTTCGGATCACAAGAGGGACTCCCCAAGGTCTCTTCCCGATAATCCGTCTTTTCTGGATGTGATGAGGCGCATCCAGCCCTTAAACCAATGGGACATGGAGGAACTTGACCCAGAATGATGCCACCTGGCCAAGTTCCTTGTGGTGACCGCCCCTAAACCTCTGGTTGTCCCCCTGCTAATTGAACCCTTCCAGGATGTAGCAAAGCTGGCCTGGAAGCATCCATCCACTACATCAGCCATGCCTAGGAAAGCAGACCGGCTGTACAAAACCCCAAAAGGGGACCCTCATCCGAATGAGCAGCACATGGCAGGGTACAGACATGAGTTCTCAGCCTCCAGACCCTGAATTGAAAAGGCTGGACCAAATGGGCCGTACGGTCTACTCCTCAGCCACCTGCACTGTCAGGTAACTAAACTTTTTGGCACATATGGTCATGTACCAAAAGTCATTATGGAGTAAGGCTTTACACGTGGTAAAGGCCCAACCGGACTCAGAAAGCAAGTCGGAGCTCATGGCTGTCATCCAGTCAGGGATAGATGTTGGCAAGCATGTTCTGTGGAGCTCTTATGACTCAGTAGACACGACTGCCAGGGTGGCTGCTACAGGGGTGTGCATGAGGAGACATGCTTGGCTGCGGGTCTCAGGGTTCCGTCAGGACCTACAAGACGTCATATTAGATGCATCTTTTCAAGGGTCAGTTCTCTTTGGCCTGGATGCTGAGATACTAATTACAGGGCTTCAGGATTCAGGAAAAGCGATTTCCAACTTACATGGAATGTACAAATTGGAGCCAGCCACTGCTTGGCATCGCACCTTTTGCAAAAACCAAGGTCAGCAGGGTAGGCGCCAGCAACAAAAAGCGGGATTCAAGAAGAGGCCATCCCCTTCCTTCAGGTGTTCAAGGCCACAAAAATGCCAAGTCAGCCAGAACTCCTTGCCTAACCCCTCCGCCCCGGCATGACCCCCTGTCAGCCCCCTCCTCCGGTGGAGGTCCAGGGGAGGCTGTAGGGGGGAGGTTCTCCCTTTACCTGTCAGGATGGTCCAGTATCACCACTGATCAGTGCGTTCTCTGGGTTATCCAAAGGGGGTACACTCTGGAGTTCACCCAGATCCCACTGGACCGCCCACCCATCCCCTCCCACTGCTCCCCATCCCATGCCGTTCTCCTGCAGGCAGAAATTACGGCACTGCTAGAAAAGAAGGCAATTCAGGTGGTGCCCCAGACCAAAGAGGCAGGGGATACTACTCCCACTTCCTCCTAGTCCCGAAGAAGACTGGGGATCTTCGTCCCTTCCTAAATCTGAGCCAGCTCAACACTTACATCGAGTACAAAAGGTTCAGGATGGCGACACTGCCAGGCCTGTTGTCCGTGATTCATCAAGGGGACTGGCTGTACTCCCTGGACATGCAGGTTGCTTATATGCATATAAAGATCCTGCCATCCCACAGGAAGTACCTTTGCATCACCTTCCAAGGAAAGTACTTCCAGTTCAGGGCACTGCCATTCGGCCTTTCATTGGCACCGAGAGTCTTTGCCAAGTGCCTGGCTGTAGTGGCAGCAGCCCTCAGGAGAAGGAGCCTTTGTGTTTACCCCTACCTGGGTGACTGGCTGCTCACAGCATCATCAGAGGTCCAGCTGCGCCAGTCACTAAAGGAAACTTTCAGCCTTTTTCAAGGCTTGGGCATAACTATGAATCTCCCAAAGTCGTGCCCCTGGCCTACCCAGAGACCGCAGTACATCGGAGCTGTCCTGGATACTGTTGACGGAAAAGCTCTCCTTCTCAATGACCGAGCAGACAGACTGAGGGTGGTTGATTAAAGAATAATGACCTCCAACCCAGTCCTGGCCAGAGTGGTGCTTCAGCTTTTGGGCCACATGGCCGCAGCCATCGCAACAGTTCTCCTCGCTCATCTGAATATGAGGGTCTTGCACTGGAACCTCAAGAGTGCAATGGGACCAAAGCATGGACAACCTCGATTGTCCGATCAGAATCTCCAGTGTTCTCCTTTGGTTCCTGGAGTGGTGGATCACCCCAGCTCGACTAGACACAGTGGTTCCCTTCCAACATCCAAGTCCTCAGCAAATCCTGATGACAGATGCCTCGGGGATGGGCTGGGGAGTGCATCTGGCATCCCATCAGATGAGGGACTCTTGGACATTGGTGGAACGTGCTCTCCATATAAATGTCCTGGAGATGAGAGCCATTCTGAATGCTTTGGAGGCCTTCCAAGGGATACTCTTGCCTGGTCCCCTACTGGTCCAGGTGGACAACACTCCAGTAGTCTTCTATCTCAACAAGCATGTGTGCACTCACTCTTACCCCCTTTGCAGAGAGGCCATGAGAGTTTGGTATTGGGCAGTGGATCACAACCTGGAAATCATAGCAGTGCATGTTCCAGGGATTCACGACGTCCTCGCAGACACCCTAAGCCACTCTTACGCTGAGAGTCATGAGTGGGAGCTACCGCAGGAGGCCACAGATGACCTGTTTAAAAGATGGGGCCAACCAGAACTGGACCTCTTTGCGTCCCCACTCAATACCAAATGGTCCAGTTTCTGCTTACTATATCCAGGGCTGTGTGTTTTCTGGTGCAATGCATTGTCCCTGTCCTGGACAGGGAGGTTTCTGTACACCTTCTCTCCCTTTCCACTTCTTCAGAGGGTACTGTTCAAGTTGCAGACAGAAGGTGCTTGCATGATCTTGATAGCACCCTTCTGGCCTCAACAAATCTTGTTCCCGCTGTTGCAGCAAATGGCATTGGAACCACCTGTTCCGTTACCCCTGTCCACTCACTTGCTCTTCCAGGAGCAAAGAGCTCTAGCACATCCGGACCTTTGATCTCTGCACCTGCATGCATGGCTCCTGCAGACTTAGTCAGGAATAGATTCAGTCTCTCCCAGAGTGGCAGAGATTCTCATGGTAGTGAGAAAATCGTCTACCAGGGAAACATATGCCATGAAGCGGAAGTGTTTCTGCTAGATCCCTTCTGCTGTCTGGTGGAATGTGTGCTGGAGTACCTTCTTTCCCTGTCGGATATGGGTCTCAGCTACTCATCCAGTAAAGTACATCTGTGTGAGCTTTCAGCTTATCATGCACCGCAAGATGGGAAAGCTCTGGCACAACTGGACTTGTGCAAGACCTTCTGAGAGGCATCTTGCATATCAACCCCCTAGAAGAGACCCTGTTCCTCCTTGGGACCTTCATTTTGTTTTAGAGAAGCTTACTTTGCCGCTCTTTGAGCCGGATGCAAGTTGCAAGCTTCGCTTTCTCTCTTGGAAAGCATTGTTTTTAGTTGCCATTACTTCAGCTCGAAGGATTTCACAAGCTTCAGGCTTTGATGTGTAAAGAGCCTTATCTGTTTTTTCACAGGGACATAGTAGCCCTGCGCATGAACCCTAAGTTTCTTCTGAAGGTAGTGTCTGAGTTTACTTTAAACCAGGGCATTCAACTACCAGTTTACTTTCTAGAGTACTCCAACAGAGGGGAGGCCTTGTTACATACTTTAGATGTACATAGAATTCTTTGGTACTATATAGACCATACTAGTTCCACTAGAAAGAAAGACCAGTTGTTTGTCTCTTTTGCTCACAGATTATTGGAAGCCTCTGTGACCAAGCAAACGTTGGCCAAGTGACTGGTCAACTGTATTACTTTCTGTTACCAGAAGTACAACAACCCTTACTGGGGCAGTTAAGGGTCATTCCACAAGAGGGGTTGCTACGTTCTTTGCTTCCCTCAGGAATGTTTCGGCAGCAGATCTCAGTGCAGCTGCTACAGTACTTGGAGTTCAGTCCACACTTTTGTTAGGCACTACAGTTTGGACATTGCTTCCAGAAGGAGAGCAGGCTTCGGCCTAGCAGCCCTCCAGGGACTTCTCTCCTAAGTGTACCTAGGGTTTATCTACAGTCCTCCACCCTTCTGACCTGGATCTCTTTCTGTACTGCTTGGAACTCAGTCCTAAAGGAGTTACCTGCTGCAAGAGCTCCCCCTCAAAGTAAGATAGTACAGTTACATAAGAATTTTAGGAAATTGGGGAGGAGTCTCAAGCAAGTAGCTACTTCTGTCACTTTCTCAGAAGTACTACCTTCGAGAGGCAAGGGAGAGCATAGGGGTGCATGCACCAGGAACTTAACTCATGGCTGAAGAACTGGTGTTGTGAGGAAGGGTTTGGATTCATTGGTGACTGGGGACCCACCTGGAGGGATGGAGGTTTGTTCAAGCCTGACGGCCTGCATCCATCCTGGAGGGGAATCCAAGCACTCAATGATAAGTTTAAACGCTACATTGACAAGCATTTAAACTAGCAAAGGGGGGTGGCAGGCCAGCAAGGAGGATACCTACTTGCTCACCCCCACAGCTAGCAGTGGAACCAGTGAACCAGAGGAGTGGCTATCTCTACAAAGCAGTGTGCAAAAGATGGAGATTAGTGCCCAAGAGGTGGATAGGCAGAAAAGGGGCAAAATTCAGCAGAAGGGCAGACAGCAAGGAGAACCAGGGATAAAGGACAACCAAGGAAGGGGCTGAAGTAGAACAGTGAAACACTCTAGGGAGGTCAAATCATGGAAAACCATGTGTGCAAATGCCAGGAGCCTTAGCAACAAGATGGAAGATCTGGAGGCTGTCATGGTGCAGTCAGACCTGGACATTGTGGCCATCACTGAAACCTGGTGTAATGATAACCACGACTGGGAGATGGCCATACCTGGCTGTAACATATTCAGAAGAGACAGGGCAGGCAGGAGAGGAGGAGTGGCACTGTATGTGAAAAATGACATAAGGGCCACAGAGATCCAGGAGGAACAAAATGGGGGAGAGATACTGTGGGTTAAGCTGGAAAGGAAAATGGGGCCAGCCATCCGCACAGGTGTGGTCTATAGACCACCAGCCCAGGAGGAAGAAACAGAAAGGGAGCTGGTGCTAGCCATCCAAAGGATGGCAGACAAAGGGTGAGGTAGTACTGGTTGGAGACTTCAGTATTCCAGATGTGGACTGGAGCATCCCAGCAGCAGCATCAACTAGGAGCAGATTTATCCTGGACTCCTCTCAGGGTGCCTTCCTCAAGCAACTGGTCATGGAACCAACTCGCAGAAGGCAATACTGGACCTTCTGCTCACAAACAGGGACAGTGTGATGGGGGTAACAGTGGGGAGCACCTGGGAACAGTGACCACCAGTCATTGTGGTTTGAAATCACAGAAAGAGCAGAACCAAACCACACAAAACACCTATCCTGGATTTTAGGGGGCAGACTTTGGGAAAATGGGAGATACTTGAAAGAGGCATTAGGGGAATGGGGCAGGAATCGGGGTTGAGGAACAGTGGGCAGTATTTAAAATGGGATTACAAGAGCAACAGAGTAATGCATTAAGCAGGTTAGCAAGAGGAAAAGGAAGAGGAGACCAATATGGTTTTCCAAAGAGGTAGCAAAGAAAATGAAAGCCAAAAAGATTGCATTCAGGCAATACAAAAAGACACAGGCAGAAGGGGATAGGGAGAAGTACCAGGAGAAGCAAAGGGAGGCAGGGAGGTCAGTAAGGGAAGCCAAAGCTCAGACAGAAGAACACATTGCAAAATCAGTGGGTAGAGGGGACAAAACCTTTTACAGGTACATAAGTGAAAAGAGAAAGGCAAAGGGAGGGATAGTGAGACTGAAGGGGGTGGATGGGGCCGCGTGGAGGATGACAACAGTAAAGCTGACATATTGAACAGGTATTTCTGCTCAGTCTTCACTGAGGAAGAGGAGGGTAATGAGTCTGAAGGGAGTACAAGGGATGAGAATGGTGCAGAAATGGACACAAGTCCCTTTACACGAGAAAGGGTCCTGAAGGAACTGTAAGTAATAAGAGTTGATAAAGCAATGGGGCCAGATGGGGTGCACCCCAGGGTCCTTAAAGAACTAAGAGAGGTGGTGGCTGAACCTCTGGCTATCCTGTTTAGCCGATGACTGGAAACAGGGGAGGTACCCAAAGACTGGAGGACAGCAGATGTAGTCCCCTTATACAAAAGTGGGAACAAAGAGGAAGTGGGGAACTACAGACCAGTCAGCCTCACCTCGGTAGTGGGGAAGATCATGGAAGCACTACAAGGAGAGATTGGTGGAACATGTGGTTGTCAATGGACTACAGGACCCAAGGCAGCATGGTTTCACCAGGGGGAGGTCATGTCAGACCAACCTCATTGAATTTTTTGACTGGGTGACTAGGGAGGTGGATCAGGGGAGGGCAGTGGACATGACCTATCTGGACTTCAGCAAGGCCTTTGACACTGAGTCACATAGAAGACTGTTACACAAACTGGGGAATATGGGTGTGGGCAGGACAGTAGTGTGGTGGGTAGGTAACTGGCTGGGCGGTGGGACACAGAGGGTGGTGGTAAATGGCTGTCACTCCACAGAGGGAAGAGTGACCAGTGGGGTACCACAGGCATCAGTGCTGGGACCGGTCCTATTCAACATCTTCATCAGTGACATTGCACAGGACCTAGAAGGTAGAATTTCACTGTTCGCTGATGACACAAAGCTCTGTAACAGAGTAGACACACCAGAGGGTGTAGACAGAATGAGAAGGGACCTGCAGAAACTTGAAGAATGGTCAGGGATTTGGCAGTTGAGATTCAGTGCAAAGAAGTGCAAGATAATGCATATGGGGCACAAAAACCCTGGCACAATATATCAGTTGGGGGGTGAGGATATAACATGCACTAAGCAGGAAAGGGATCTTGGGGTTATCATCTCTGATGACCTCAAGGTAGGGAAACAGTATGACAAGGCAGCAGGTAAAGCAAATAGGATGCTGGGATGCATAGGCAGGGGCATCACCAGTGGGAAAAGGGAGGTCATAATTCCACTATACAAGACACTAGCGAGGCCCCACCTGGAGTACAGTGTACAGTTCTGGAGACCCTACCTACGTAAGGACATAGACAGGGTAGAGAAGGTTCAGAGGAGGGCAACAAAGATGGTGCATGGACTGCATCACAAGTCCTATGAGGACAGGTTGAAGGAACTGAACATGTACTCCCTGGAGGAGAGGAGGAGAGATACAAGTATCTTACAGGGAGGAACAGGGTGTAGGAATACACTATTTTAAGCAAAAAGATGTTCCAGGACTAGGGGCATGGGATGAAGTTGGAGGAGGGGCGATTCAGAGGAAGCGTGAGGAAGAATTTCTTCACAGAACGGTGGTGGACAAGTGGAACATCCTGCCAGAGGAAGTGGTGGGGGCTGGAAACAATCACGGGATTTAAGAATGCATGGGATAGACATAAAGGAGTTCTGGAGGTCAGGGGTAAGGGGCAACAGACTTCTAGGAAAACATAAACTGAACTTACAAGCTCAAATGGGCAGACTGGGTGGGCCATAGGCCCTTATCTGCCGACACTGTCTATGTATCTATGTACTGTAACAGTAGATCTTCGAGAGGAGCTGTTGCAGCAGGTGGCTTTCCCACCCATCTACCCCCGGGGTTATGTAACTGTGTTTTTTTCTCTGGGGGATGAGAGATCCTCCTCTGTTCCCCATCCTATACATTAGCCAGTCTCCGGCGGGAGAACTGAGGTGGTGCCCTTTATACCATGGGGGACATCGGGGTGGAGCCAACATCAGGGGCAGTCCCCCACCTGAACTACTAGCTAGAAGTTTTCTGTAGAGTCCTAGTGCTTGGCGGCATAGTCCTAACGGTGTTACCTGCTGCAAGAGCTCCTCTTGAAGATCTACTGTTACGGTAAGTTCTTACATAACTTTACTTTCCTTGAGGTTGACTAGGAGAAGACCATGATCGGCTGTATCAAAAGTCTTACTGAGGTCCAAAAAAACAGCACCTGTGCAATGTTTATTGTCCATGGCCTCTAACCAGTCATCTGTTACATTAGATAAGGCAGATATGGTGCTGTGCTGTTCTAAACCCAGATTGTAAGGGGTTTAGGAGATGATGAGTCTCAAGGAATTCCCTGACCTGGATACTAACCAGTTTTTCTAAGACTTTTGAGAGGACTGTTAAGATCGATATGGGCCTATAGTTATTTATGTCAGTAGAGTCACAGCAGATTTGTGTGAGAAAGTATTCTTGGCTTAGGGTGGCTAGGTTTGTGACTGATGTGCAGTAAACAGTATTGAATGCTCCTTTTAGAGGCACCAAACTGATTGGATATCATGCAGAAGAGGCATTAAGAGGCCTTCAAGTTTCTAAAAAGACTTAAAGGTGAGTTAAATCCTTGTACCCCGTGCCAGGTAGAGGTCGTGGTAAAGGATCCTTTTGACAGCCTGCCAGAGGTGGCCATCAAGCTTACCATCAGCAAGGCTGAGGCAAGGGTGGTGGAGCCCTGCCAGCTCCCACTCCCTCAGGAGCCCATTTCAAAGGCTCCAAAGCCAGTGGCTCTGCCCCTACCAGCTCAGCATGACTTGTGTTGGCCCGCCCCACACACCAGTTCACTCACAGGAGGAGGTGGTAGGAGGTCGCATCTCCAATCATTTAACACAGTGGAGGAAGATTAACACAGATGAGTGGGTCCTGGAGATGATTGCAAAGGGACATGCTCTGGAGTTTTTGGAAACCCCTCCAGAGCATCCTCTGTCTCTTTCAACGTATCCCCTGAAACATCTGTCCCTGCTGAATGAGGAGGTACAAACTTTGCTAACCAAACACGCCATAGAACCTGTATCTTCACGGCAGAAAGGCAAAGTGTTCTGCTTCAGGTACTTCCTGGTCCCCAGATGGACAGGATATCTCAGACCAGTGCTAGACCTGCGAGACCTATACTTCTGCATAGAATACAAGAAGTTTTGCATGGTCTCTCTGCAAAATCTGATTCCCCTGTTGCAAACTGGGGACTGGACTTGCTCCCTGGCCATGAAGGATGCATATCTTCATATCAAGATCAGACAGCATCACAGAAAGTATTTGAGATTTGTCCTGGAAGGGGAGCACTTCCAGTTCAGAGTATGGCCCTTTCACTTGTCTTCTGTACCTTGGTTCTTTACCAAATGCTTAGTGATGGTGGCAGCAGCCCCTTCGCAGGGAAGGTCTGTATGTCTTCCCATGCCTGGATGATTGGCTATTGAAAGCCAGTCCCAAGAGCCAACGCAAACACACCCTGTCCCTAACAAGGCAGTTGTTCAAATTCCCGGGGGTTACAGTGAATATACAAAAGTCAGTACTGACCCCGTGCCAGAGGCTACAGTATATAGATGCAGTCCTGGACATGGAACAGGGCAGAGCATTTTTGCCCCTGGACCAGGTAGACTGTCTCATGGCTCAAGTGCAGCTGGTGTACTGCAGTCATTATGTCCCAGCCAGAACTTTCTTGTGTCTCCGGGTACTCATGGCAGCAGCCATTGTGACTGTGCCACTGCCTTGCTTACAAATGCGGATACCACAATAGGCACATAGTGCAATGGGACCAGTTGAGGGATGACATAGTCCAAAAGGTGCTCATCACGTCCTATTTATGCAAAACACTGACATGGTAGATGGACCACAGCAACCTCTTGAGGGGTGTTCCATTCTTGATCCCAACTCCAATTCAGATGCATCAGGATTCAGTTCAGGAGCACATCTGGGCCCCTTATGAAACCCAAGATTCATGGACCTAGGTGGAAGCCAGGTTGCACATAAATGACCTGGAGATGAGAGCTGTCTTATATAGTCTCCAGACCTTCCAGTAGCATCTGACTCTGAGTCATCTGCTAATACAGATGGACAGTGTCAGTGTTATGCATTACAGAAACAAACCATATGGACTCATTCCTATCCCCTGTATTGGAAAGCAATGAGAGTGTGGTACTGGGCACTGGAACACAATTTAGGGTCATCATCTGTGGATCTCCCAGGAGTCCAAAACATCATAGCAGACAAGCTAAGCAGGTTACAGTTAAAGATGCATGAATGGGAACTGCTGACCTCTGTAGTAGACGAACATGGACCTATGGTTGCCACCCATCTCGTTTCCCGCGGGACAGTCCTGCTTCTGAAAGTCCCATCCCAACAACCATGTCCCCAAGCCGTGGGATGCCAAAAGTCCTGATTTTGTTTCTGGCCAACCACAGCCACAGCAATGCAGTGAAAAAACATACCTGAGCTGTTTTTTTTTTTGTCTTCCCCCATCCTGGCTGGCCCTTGTTCCCACTGACCCTCCCAGCCTCATCACCCTGTCTTCTCCCAGATCTTACCTGCCATTCCCCATAGTCTCCCATGGTTGTGCCCTCTGTAGCAGGGGGTGGGGAGTCCCTTAACCCACCAGAACCAGGATTCATCCTTGGGCGGTGCCTGAGTAACCGGGTGCAGAGCCTGCAGAGGTCGGTGATTATCCAGCTTGGCCTGGAGTTTTCCTGTTTTTCCCCCTCAGGAGACTTGACATAACACAGATGTCAAGGTGGGCATGCCAATGTCTGGCACATCTACCTCTCCTCTGTAGCTTGAGCTGCAGCACTCCTGGCCTCCACCAGGGGTTAGCTGAGGGTTGAGTTCTTGCCCACCCTGCCCCCCAAAGGAAGAGAGCAGTCCTTCAGAGGCTCAGTCCCCTTCCCGGCTGGCCGTCCGATGCCTTAGGCTCATTCCCAAACCTGGGTCACTGGCATTGTGAGCGGTAGCACTACCGCTGTGCCAGTGGGCTGGCAAAATATACCTGAACTTAGTCTTTGAATGCCAGCATCACTCCCACACCCTTCCCCATTCCTTGCTGCAGACTGTTAACTGCTGTGGCTGTGCTAGCTCCTGATGGACTGTGCTTCCTTCCTCTTGCTGTGCTGTACTCAATCACCATCTCACTACATATGGATGAGGTCAGGAGACTGCGGTGACTCTACGGCACAGATCCGGGTGGGATACAGTATGTAGTCATCAACACCCGGCCACTCCGGGACACAAAAAGGTGAATGTGGTCGTGACTGACTTCAACTCCCATGGTCCAATCATTCAATGCAAGCAGAGCACCATAGTCCACAGTGCATTCTGGGATCTGTAGACCCCTAAGTTCTGTGGGAAACACAAAGGCATCTAGATGTTTCTTATGGTGTCTGCCCAAGTATGCAGTGCGGTGCCAAAAGATTTAAAAAAAAATGTATGTGAGAGTGGCCACCAGATGCCGGCAGTGGAAGGGGGGATGAGTAGTATGTAATCTTCTGTACTCACCCCGGATGAGCCTGATTGGCGGAAGGAGTCTGAAAATCCCACTGACGGGCTCCACACACATCTTGTGCTGGCGGGGCAAGTCCTGCAGTGATTGTAGGGTAGGGTTCTCTGCTAAATAGAGTGAGGTGAGAATGTTTGTCCTTTGGGTTGCTTACCTCAGATCAGCTGTACCTATCCTGGCTTCTCTCCTGCTGCTGAACATCCTCCACCTGGATCCACCATGTTCCTGCAGCCTGCCTGGGTGCCTGTTATGTACTTTTTCTTTAGTGTTGCCTGACCACCTTGCTTTAATTTTATAGGGAAAAATGCCCCAAATTGGCTTACTTTGTAACAGCAGTTTAGTAGTCGTGGGTGGCTTGTGATGTGACGGGTGGCTTTTATGGGGCTCTGTTTGTTTAATTGGAGTATAAGAACACACAATGATATAACTTATACTCCTATTAATAGTGTTATAAGCATGTGGTGTTTTAACTTTTAAGCTGTTTGGTCATTGTGGTGGACGGCTTTTGTGGGGATTTGTTTGTTTAATTGCAGTATGAGATACAGTGTGCTTTGAACCACCTCAAGGGCTGTGGTGCATGGAAGCATATTTAAAATGTTCAAAATGTTTTAAATGCTCTTCTCTGACTCTGTAACTCTAGTGATGTTTCATAAATATGTGGTTGTTTCATTTTTAAGCTGTTTGGTCATCATCGTGGATGTTTTTTGTGGGGCTTAGCAATACAGTATGTGCAGTAATTTGTTGCTTGGTAAGGCCCACTGGGTGTAAGGGCCTGTTTACAAGAGCAGCCTGGGAGCACTGAAGAGGTTAAGTAACTTGCTCAGGTTCACATAGTGCAGGAGTCAAACCCAGGAGTTGGTTGTACCAAGCTCATTCACAGCTCATTATTACTCCAAACCTCTAGGCTATACAGCCAGCTGCCAGCCCCAATTTAAATTTTGCTTCCAAACAGCTTTAAATTGTCAATTCTGTTTAGTCATTCTTGGCTGCTTCTTATACTGCTTTGTTTGGCTGCAGTGTGTGTATGTTACATTATGCTTCCAAACAAACACTACAAGGGCCAAAGTGCATACGTGGAGTAATATATATTCAAATGCTGTTCACTGCCTCCGTAGCTCTTCTGGTGATGGATAGTATGTTGTGTTATACCCTCTGTAGCAGTAGTGGCTGGCTTTTGGTACCTTGGCTGCGGTGCATGGAAGTTACACTGTGCTTTCAGACAGTGAATGGCACGCAGGTGATAAGGTGCCTCCAAGGAAGATCTGAGTCAGAGTGCACCAGTTATTCTGTGCGGATTATCCACTAAAAACCTGTTGCAACATTTATGTTAACTGTACAAGTAAAGGAGCTTGAAAAAGGGTGAAACGATGTGCGGTGACTACATCTTCAAGCAAGAAGAGACTTTGCAAGTGGCAAAATGTATGTAAAAATTAGTTTGACTGGGTTGGGAAGTGCAACAGCACACTTAAAGCCTTCTGCACATATTGTAGACAGGAACTTCTAGTGTCATGGTGGACAAAATGACTTAAGGCATGAAAGTACTGAACTGCATAAGAATGCCATTCAGCAAGCCAGTCACAGCCATCTGATGACCAAGTGGACCAGAACTACAAATCTGGATGGAATACAGCCAATGGTTACTGCAGCTGAAGCTACTGAAGTGTTCCGTGCAGTGCAGCACAACATTCCATGTAATTCACTGGATTGTGGACTCAAGCTGGCCAGCCAGCTGTAGGGTGATTCAGAGATTGCCAAAAACTTGTCTGTGGAAGAACAAAGGCAGAAGCAATTATAGAAAACGTTCTTGGACCACATTCTCTTGAATGCCTTCTAAAAGATCTAGAAAGTCCAGGAGTGTCATTTCCAGTTGTGTCGGATGCTTCCAACAAGAGTAATATAAAATTATTCCCACTGGTAGTAAGAAAAAAGGGGGGTGTTATGAATGCTCTCCTAGACTTCTATGAAGACCCAGATGAATCTACTCAGGGTATAACAGACCAGATTTCCTCTATTTTGCAAAAGTATTCCTTGCCATGGGCCTGTGTTTCTGCATATGGTGCTGAGAATATCAGTGCGAGCTATGGAAAGCAATCCGGAGTAGTCTATGCCAGACTGAAAGAGAACTGTCCATCACTCCAAAAAGCAAACTGCCCTACTCACATCCTCCACAGTGTGGCAGAGAAGGCAGCAGCACAACTGACATTTGATGTGGAGATATTCTTCTTAAAATTGTTCAGCTATTTTCAGGATCTGCTGCAAGAACACAAAATCTGAAAGAATGTTTTGATTTTTGTGGCATGGAATACGAGTCCCTTTTGAGGCATGTGCTAACCAGATGGCTGTCATTACTGACAGCGATTGACAGAATAGTAAAAATCTTCCTGCACTGCAATCCTGCTATTTCCTGTCGCAAGGAGAAGAGGATACACTTAGACAGATCTGGCAACACTTTGCTGAAAATGAACATGGTGAAGGCACACGTCCAACACTGTCACAGTGCTACTTATATTTTCTAAGTGTAGTTCTTGTGGACTTCAACAAACACATAGCCACACTAGAAAGAGCGCAAGTAACAGCTATGGAAACATTTTCAGTCATGGCCTCACTGAGGCAAAAACCTGAAGTTCAAGCAGCAGACAAGGTTTTTTTTAGGAAAGCTTCGAACATTTTTGAAGGCTATGAACGTTGGTCCCTGCAAAAAGCTGGAAAAGGATTTTACCCTTTTCCTGAAAACTGCTGTAAAATACTTAAAACAGTGATTTGACTTCAGTGAGAATGACTACCTGAATAACCTTTCTCGTTTGTCTTTAAAGGAGCCCTTTGCCTTCCCTAAACTTTTAGATTTGATTGTTGCCCATTCTCTGCAGGCATCCATAGAGGAAGACAAACTCTTGCAGGACTATTCAGCCATCAGACCTCTTATGTCAGACTTATGTAGACTGGTCGCCCTATCCGCAGGGGAAAAGTGGCAGAAGATTTGTAGGGATGCACCAGACCTGCCTGCTCTGTATCCTGTGTCTTCATGTGTGATGGCATCCTAATATCTTATGCTTTTGTAGAGAGAGTTTTTCTCTCCTCAAGAACGAATGGACTGAAGCAAGAAACCGCTGCAGGGTGGAATTAATAAAAGCCAAACTGATAGAATAAACTACTGCATGAAATGTGGTGAATTTCATTCCAACATTGTCTGGAACAAATCCCTTCTCCGGGCTATTAAATCAAATGCAAAGTACTGTTTTAAAGTTTATCAATAAGGTATAGATCTGTGTTGATATGTACTGTATATCAGTGTTTTGTATTTATTGTTGTTTGAAAATAGGCTCAGTTGTGGCTTATGTAACCTTTTTGTAACTAAAATCCCTTTTTTGCTTTATTTCATTGTCTGGATTTTGATTTTGAACTTGTTAAAGCTTACCCATTTTTGATCATAATAGATTCATAGATTCATAGATGGATATGAGTTCAGAAGGCAAAGCTCATGAGGAACTTGCCACCGTAATATTTAACGTTGGGAACTATATTTCTTATTACCCATGAAGAGATCCAACCATTTTTTAAAGTGTTCAACATTATCACTTATAACAATATCCCTTGGAAGAGTATTCCAAATTGGTGGTATCCTTTGAGTAGAGAATCTCTTCCATTTTGTTGTTCTACATACAGAAGTTTTCAGATTGAGACTGTGGGATCTTGTGCTATTATATGTGGTTAGTTTTTCCAAGTAAATAGTTTCTAACATTGTTTCTTTCTGGAAGGCCTTGAAAGTATAGATTAAATCTCCACATAGGGATCTATATTCTAAGGAAAATAACTGAAGTGATCTTAGTCTATCTTGATAATCCTTATTATCCATATTCTCTAGTTTCCTAGTGGCCTTGCATTGTACCCTTTCAATATTTTTTTGACAGCCAGTTGATGTAGTACAAAAGAGTGCACAATAGTCTAAGTGTGGTTGTACAAGGCTAACACAGAGTGGTAGAATTACCTCTGGTTTTCTACTTTTAATGTGTTTGTGGATACAACCTAATATACTGTAACATTTTTTAACTGTTTTGTTAATATGATTGTTAAAGTTTAGGTTATCCGATATTACAACACCGAGATCTCTTTCTTCTGAGGTAGCAGTCAACTGTATGTTATTCATCACATAGCTGGCCTTATTATTATTTCTCCCCATATGCATTACCTTACATTTATGCTCATTAAAGTTAATTTTGTTGTCCGTTGCCCAATTACACCGTTTGTTCAAGTTATCTTGTAATGCAGCTACAGATTTTGCATCGTTCACTACACATGACAATTTGCAATCATCTGCATATTTATTTAGCCAGACACCATCTGCATACTCAAAACAAGTATATTGTATAGCTTGAATAGCAGTGGGCCGAGTACAGAACCCTGGGGAACTCCACTTGTAACTGCACTCCACTTAGACTCATGTCCTCTGATGACCAACCACCCTTTGATATCTGTTGTGCAGCCATGACTGTATCCATTTAATAATTTTTGTCTAATTTTATTTTGTCAAGTTTCTCTATAAGGATCCTATGAGAGACTGTGTCAAATGCCTTAGCATAGTCAGAAATACCACATCAACCGGTAGTCCATTTTCTAATGCCTCGCTAACTGGTTCCAAAAAATTAATAAGGTTAGTCAAACAAGATCTGCCAGGTGTAAAACCATGCTGGGAGATATCAATGGCACCTGTATGGTTAATATGGTCAACTATTTTTTGCTGTATCAGTCTTTGGAGTATTTTGCATATTAATGAAGTGAGGCTAATAGGCCTGTAGTTACATGTTAATTGTTTGTTGCCACCTTTCAAAATCGGGGTAACATTAGCCACTCTCCATGACTGAAGTACTTTCCCCTCTTTCATTGATACATTAAATAAGGCTATTGGGGCCCTGAAAGTTCTGTAGACAGTTCCTTAAGGAATTTTGGATTGATAACATCAGGTCCCGGTGATGTATTTGATTTTATTTGACTAAATGGCCATAGACTGCTGTTTTAACGTTATTTCATGGGTGAATATGCACGGAACACTCAGGTACGGTGCATGTCATAGTAGGGGCACATGACACAGCATTCCAAAGGGCCTGCTTGGTATCCCATGTCATGTATCCCTTGTGGTGCACAGTTTGAGTCCTGATTTGAGCTTCCCAAAAGGTGGCAACCCTACAGTTGGACCATTTTATGTCCCCACACAACACAAAACTGCAGCATTTCTGCTCGCACGTTCCAGGGCCTGGAGTTTTTTGGCAAGACACATTGTCTCTGTCTTGGAAAGGGAGGTTTCTGAATGTATTCCTTACCATTCCTTTAATACAGAGAGTAGTACTGAAACTACAGATGGAGGGTGGGACCCTCATCCTCATTGCACCTCTGTGGCCTTGACAAATATGGTATCCGCTGCTGCAGCAACTAGCTGTGGGGCCTCCAGTACCCTTTCCTCTGTGTAGAGGCCTGTTGTCACAGGACAAGGGGGCCCTGGTCAATCCAGACCTGAAGTCCCTGCACCTGCATGTATGGCTTTTGAAGATATAGTCATTGCACAGTTTAGGGTATTACCAAAAGTACCTGATGTACTGATTGTAGCCAGAAAACCTTCCACCAGACATATATATGTGGAAGTGTTTCACTTTATGAACCACTTCTAAAAATATGGACCCATTCACCTGTCCATCTGGACTCGGCCGTTCATGACAAGTTCAGCTTCACCCCAGTGTCCTACAGAGAAGTAGAGGATCTCCTGTTAAGCGTCGATGCTAAAAAAGTACTGGAGTGGACTTCCTCGATCCCTTCTTTTTGAAACTGGGATATCGGGTACTCACTGCCCCATTACCCATTTGATTAATTTGTCTCTTTTGCAAGGAACTCTCCCGGACTTATGGAAAGTTGTTCACATCATCCTGCTTTTCAAATCAGGGGTCCCAGCTGACCTTAATAACTATAGACCCATTTCTCTTTCTATCCTCCCTCTCCAAGCTTTCAGAAAAAATTGTCAACTCTCAATTGTGGAACTACCTTGTATCCCACAATAACCTCAACCCTGTACAGTCTGGCTTTCGACCTAACCACAGTACTGTAACTGCACTAGCCAATGTGACCAAGGATTGGTAGTTGGCGCTTGATGCTAAAAAACATGTGGGGGCTGTATTCCTTGACCTGAGCAAGACCTTTGATACAGTTGATCATAATCTGCTCTTAATCAAACTATGCAACATTGGACTCGATAATGCAGCTTTGAAATGGTTGCAGTGTTACTTGACTGGCCGTCAACAGCAAGTTAAGGCACAAGGCCACCTCTCCCCACCCAGAACAATAACAAGGGGAGTTCCTCTAGGGTCTATATTGTGCCGGCTTCTCTTTACGATATATTTCAACAACCTTAACACTGGTATAAAGAATGCATCAGTCCATTTATTTGCAGATGATTCCATGATCTATGTAACAAAGCCCACCCTTGAGCAAACCTGTACCTCGCTGCAGCATGAAGTTAATGCTTTGCAGCATAATTTTTTGAACTTGAAACTATTGCTTAATGCAAAAAAAAAAAAATCTGTGCTACTCTCACCTCAAGCTCACTCTACCGCCTCTCCTCCTGTAGGGTCCTTGCCACCGATCACTACGTTTCTGGGGGAATCCTTGGAACTAGTAGATAGATTTAAATACTTGGTCATTTGGATCGATAGCAAACTTTCATTTTCAGTGCATATCGAGGAGCTATCAAAAAAAGACTTAACTAAAGATCAGGCCTCTTTTTCCATATTAAGCATCTGCTCATGCAAGATGCCAGAATCAAGTTGGTACAATCAACATTCCTACCGCTTATAGACTACACAGACATTATTTATAGTCATGGTCCTAGCTCTGCATTGGCCAAACTGGACACCCTGTATCATAGGGCTATAAAGTTTATTACTGGTGCCCCCTTCAACACACATCATTGCTCCCTCTATGCCCTGATGGTCTGGCACTCACTCAGAACTAGACATCTAAAAAACACGGTTATCTGGACCTATAGAGCTTTAACAAATAAACTTCCAGAATACATTTGCAAATTACTGATTATGGCGCACAGGAGCTACTCACTAAGAAAATACTCCTTCATCTCATTAGAAACTCGTAGAATCAGAACTCATCATGGCTTCCATTCGTTAAGCCATGCTCTTCCCACCGTATGGAACAATTTACAAAACTGCCTTAATTTTGTTACCTTCGTCAGCCTTGCGAAATTGAAAACCCTCGTAGGGCAGTCCTTGCAGGACAACTGTACCTGCTATGCCTAAGCTCTCTCATTGCTCCTTATATGCGCTTTCTTCACTACCTAAAATCTTCTTCAGTATACTTTTGTATCTGCTATGTCTAACTCTTAACTCTTCCTACTTGACCTCTTCCTTCCCTCATTATCTATGTTTTTTTCTACTGTATACTCCACTCTTTGTCTAAGGGGTTTCTACATATGCTTGGACTATTCCCTGCAATTTCCTTTTGGTAGCCTTGTTCAGTGTTTGAATTAACACTAACTGTGTATGCACTGTTGAAGCTCATTGTAGAGCTCACTGTTAAAAATGCATCCACTGTTGTATACCTACCCATATATTATGTAATTATGTAAGGTCCTTATGCTATGCCATGTTTATCTGTGTTTCTTTTTTGTCTTTATATAATTGTATAACTGTATGATATGTGAACCTTCCCAGGCCCACCTTGTAAATTTGTTCCTCAAGGGTGTTTCACCTGGTTAAATAAAGACTGATTGATTGAAATGTGGTGTTGGAATACTTGCTGTCACTGTCAGACTCCAATCTGCAGTATTTCTCTCTGAAGTTGCTTCTGGCAACTATATCAGCTTTCCATGCTAGGGTGTTCAAATCAAAACTTTTAGGACTTGCCCAGTCATGACTGTAGCTGGATTTTCAGTTGCCCCTATTCATTACAATGAAATTTGCTCTCTTTTTGTACTTGCCCTTCAAGGAAATTTACTTGCCCTGGATAGGGGGCAATAGGATTTGCACACCTCTGTTTCCATGCCCCTGTTGATGGGTGTACAGTAGCTCAGTTAGAGGTTTCCCTTATCTTTTTGAGGTACTCTGCATATGAAACCTCCCATTCACAATCGAGTCTCCCTGTGGGACCTAAATTAAGCACTTGAGCAACTTACTTTGGCTCGTTTTGAGCCATCCGCGAGTTGCAGCCTACTCTTTCTTTTATGGAAAGCATTATTTTGAGTTGCAATCACTTTGGCTCGAAGGATTTCAGAACTACAGCTTCTAATGTGTGAGCTTCCTTATTTGATTTTCCATAAGGATAGGGCGTCTTTATGTAATGATCCTACATTTTTTGCCAAAAATTGTCTGAGTTCGCACTAAATCAAACCATCCACTTTCCAGTTTATTATCCAGAGCATGTCAATCAAAGTGAAGCACTGCTCCACGCTATGGGTGTACATAGAATCCAGAGATACGATATTGCTCGCACCAAGGACTGCATAAAGTCCTCTCAGCTATTTGTTTCTTTGTCCCTTAGGAAAGAGTGAGTCCCTGTATTGAAACAGTGCTTGTCCAAATGGCTAGCATGTTGTATTATGTTCTGGTACAGGAAGTACGGTAAGGAACTTCCTGGTTCGGTTCGTGGTCATTCTACAAGGGCATGGCCATATCTGTTGCTTGCTTCAGAAATGTATCTGTGGCTGATATCTGTGCTGCAGCCACCTGGAGTACTGTCCACACCTTTACTAAAAATTACAGTCTGGACGTTGTTTCTTATAGAAGAGTTGGCTTTGGCTTTGCTGTTCTACAGGGCCTACTGTCATGAATAGACTACACCATTCTCCCAATTGGCTTTTGGGACTGCTTGGGACTCGTTTCAAAGATGTGGCCTACAGGAAGAGATATCCATGAAGGAGATAGAACAGTTATGTACTTGCGTAACAGTAGATTATCAAGAGAATCTCTTCCCTTAGGCCATGCTGGCTCCCCTCCCTCCTTCCCCTTTTTTCAGCTGTAGGGGAATGTGGCATCTAGGTCTGTCTTGGGAATTTTCATGGCTGCTATCTCCAGTGCTTGTGTCTGCCTAATATCAGAGGCACTGGTATAATCTCCTGGTTCCCCAAGAAGAGAATCCTCTGAGCACAATCTTAGGCAGAGAACTGAGGAGATATGAGGCCACCCATATTTATGTAGACGCTGATGTGTGACATCGTCTTGGGTGGCCCCCAGCTAATAAAAATTTCTGTGTGGTCCTAGTGCTGATGCAGGTATAGTTCCAAAGGTGTGGCCTGAGGTAAGAGATTCTCTTGAAGATCTACTTTTATAGTAAGTATGTAACTGTTCTTTTTAGAGTTGTCTGCGATTTGGCATTTTGTCACCTGCCTGTGCCATTTCGTGCCATTCTAAATTGACAGAATTTAAGATGTCAGACGTGCATACATATAATTAGACAACAATAGAAATAACTTGATTATCACATACAGTTTGACTGGCTGTACCAACAACAGATGCTGACTCAGATATAACTTCTCATAAAAAGGCTTATAAACTAGTCTTTGTTCATTTAAGATAGTAACACAATTCTGTCACATCTCTAAAACATGCTTTTGAATAACACACACACACACACACACACGTACGTCACTATGACAGGTGAAAGTTTATCTTTTTTTATATAGACGTTGTTGTCCATCTGCCTGCAAGGCTTAGTGCCAGCTTACTGGCCATCTGGGGCTTTGTCCTCCCCCCCCCGCAGGATCACGTGGCATGGTAGTGGGATGAGGGTTTTCCCGTGGTTACTGAAGTAGCTACTGAAGCCCAAGTCCCCACCCCCAGAGGATGCCGGCACAAAGGGCTGCAGCCCAGGCAGGAAGCCGTGCAGAGAACACAGCCATTGCCAAGTGACTAACAATGTTCTCCCCTCCCCACCATTCTCTGGTGAAGCAGCGCCTAAACCCACCCTGGAGAGGAGAGCTACTGTAAGGTAATCCAGATCCACCCCTCCCTAGCCGACACCCAAAAACCCTGGGCATGGTCCCAAACCTGGGTCGCTGGCGTAGAGCGAGATGTGGTGTCCAGTGCCTCAACCTTCAGCACCACTGGGCCAGGTGGTGAAAGTTTATCTTATACATGTATGATTGATTTGGGATCGAGACCTCAATTATGGTGTTTAATAACACACAAACACACTTTCAAGACAGTTGTGACAATTAAAATTACCCAGATAAGTAGATGATCGTGCACTTTGTAACTGATCAATAGAACAATTATTACATATTGATAGTACATGATCTTGCACGTTTCTGGGCAAACAGACCTCCTGCAGATATAAAAAAGGCAATTAAGTTATACATCCAATATGGAAGTACAACTAAAACACACAGAAACACACATGTAGGGTATTGTGGATGCAGGAATTTATTATCAGGTTCTTAGTTCATTATAATTTTGTCTCAGTGGTTTGTATGTTGTTAGAATATGGACAGGTGTGGTTCACCAAAAAAAGCTCCATCTAGATTTCACTGATTTCCTGATGATGCCTCATTTATTATGTTTGTGCACTAAAGAGGGGGGGCATGAGTGTCTCCTTGATTTTGTATTTAAAGGGGTGAAATTTTATTCATTTATTTCAAGAGTTTCACCAGGAAAAGCATACTGAGCAGAGAGTGCACATTTCTAGATACATCCTGGGGGAAGGGAGACAAGCAACAGTATGTACAGTACACAGTTAACAATAGAAATAACATATGGATATAATGGGTAAGCAGTTAAAGTGTCAAATAAAATTAGTACGGTGAACCAGGATATACAGTATACCAACATGGCAAGCAGAAACAAGATAAAAGATTGCCTTAGGCCAGCCCGGTGGCGCTGAGGGTTGAAGCGTTGGATGCCACACCTCGTGCCATGCCGGCGACCCGGGTTTGGAAATGGATTTGGATCATTTGGGGGCCAGCCTGGGAGGTAAGGATTGAGCATCACTGCTCTCCTTCCTCAGGGTGGGGGGTTTGTGCTGTGTGCATCAGCACAGCTAGAGGGGTTCGGCCTGCGTCCAGGGGGCTTGGCTGCCTCCATGGAGGTGGAGACAGCTGCTGCACCCCATTGCACGGTGCATGGGCACAAGGGGAGAAAAATGGAGGAAAATACTGGGACCCGGCAGGACCCATGATGGCCCCAATGAGCAGGAGGATGTACCCCTCCAAGGCGGATAGGATCCTAGCCCCTGCCAGGTCCGCGGTGGTGGACAAATAATATCGTGATAAAAAAAAAGATTGCCCTAAGCTAAGTGCACTGTTTTGCACTGTTGCATGGAACAATTCACAGTAAAAGTGTAAGTGCTCAGCTGAAAAGCAGATATAAATACAGGACCTGTGAGAAATGGTTAAGTCAGTGGCTCTGAGAGAAGGTACGCCAAAGACAGGGAATGAGTGCGGGTAGACATAGTGCAAAGAGAGAGGACAGGAGGGGAGGGGGGGGGAGGGAGGGTGAAACAGAAGAAAAAGGGATAGAGGCAGAGGGATCAGGTGCAAGGGGGGGGAATGAGGTCAAGGAGAATGGCATAGAGGGCTCTGTGGAGGACGCATGATAAATAGGGGGTGGTAGGGTGTTCAGTAGTTTAGAGAAATGGTGGGAGAAGGGCAGCCTGCCCAGCAGAGGTAGATCTGGAGGGAAAAGTTAGGGAATGAGAATCAGTGCTTCTTAAGGAGTGAGAAGGAAAGGGGGCGGAGGGAGAGAGTAGAGGTGAGGTAGGGAGGGAGAGATCTGAACTAGAATTTGCCCATGAAACTGGCACAGTGGACAAGGTGCCTGCCCTCAAGGGATGGAAAGGAGAGAGACTGATAGAGGGCACAATGGTGGGTGCATGGGGGGCAGCCAAGAATGAAATGGCAGAACCCCCCATCCGCCCAGTTACAACAGGGGGGAGAGAGAGAGAGAGAGCAAAAACAAGGAAAGGGGATGTTTCTGAAAAGTGCAGATGAGCATGGGTACCACTTTTCATAGAGAGTGTCACCACTGGGGAGGTCCCACACCCGCCCACTTACAGTGGGGGAGAGAGAGAGAGAGAGAGAGAGAGAGAGATGGATATCCCCAACCAGCCCAGTTACAACTGGGGAGAGAGATCGGTTCCAATCAGCATGCTAACAGTGGGAGGAAGAGAGACAGAGAGAGGGAGAGGAAGAGTGAGAGATACCTCTCCACTCACTTGCTCAATGGAAAGAGACACATGTTCACTCAGTTGCTCCACAGAGGTAGAGAGAGAAATGTCCACTCACTTGCTGCACAGAGACAGACAAATGTCCATTCACTTGTTGCAGAGACAGAGAGCAATGTGCTGGTCTAGTTGGGGCTCCAGAGGGTCAAGTGACTGCTGACATGGAATATCCACTCTATTCGAATGCTTCACAAGAGCTGGTCTGGTTGGGCTTCCAGAGGGTCAGTCAACTGCAGAGGTGGCATATACACTCACTTGCTCCACAAAAGGAGATGACAGATAGACATGTTGTAAAGTGCTGGCCTGGTTGGGCTTCCAGATGGTCAAGCAACTGCAGAAGTGGTATATCCACTTTGTCCACTCTCTCACTCCACAAAAGGAGACATTCCCCAACAAGCCTCTATCCCCCAATTATAGCAGCAGCACCTCCCCCAGGCCCCGATGGCTAAACTGTAAATACTACGTAACACATTAACCCTCCCCCCTGAGTTCCAGGATTGGAGGATCCCCTGTCCCCCTGATCCTGATCTGCCTTGGTGTTTGCCCCTCAGTATTGGTAAAACTATACAAACAAAGGCGGGAAAGAAGTCGATACCTCAGCTGGGACTTGAACCCAGGCCACTTGGAATACCATTCTGATTGCACTAACCAGTTGCACCACTGAAACAACTGGAACCTGGACTGTCCCTGAGCACATTACTCTTTCTCAAATGCACAACCCAATGGCAACACAAATATTTACTTGTAACAGTCACACAGGAGTATGGTGTGCATATTTATGGAACACATGCAAAAGAGAGGTGAGAAAAAAGTAAATGCCTCAGCTGGGACTTGAACCCAAGCCACCCAGGATACCATTCTGATTGCACTAACCAGCTGTGCCACTGAGACAACTGGAACGTGGACTGTCCTTGAGCACATTACTCTTTCTCAAATGCACAACCAAATGGCAACACAAATATTTACTTTGTGTTCCATAAATATGCACACTGCACTCGGTACAGTGTGCATATTTATGGTTGGTGCTTGTCTGGCCCCTAGCAGTAGCTGGGGGATGGTGTACCGAACTGCAGATTAGTGGGTCAGGAGCGGGGCAAACACTTGATGGAGCGCATGTGGGAGCATGCACATCTTCATTGCAGGTGTCATTGCACGCTCCGCTCACGAAAGGGAACAAGAAAAAAAGAGAAATTGCTCATGGCAGATGAAGTGGGAGTTCGCATGCTCTACCCCCAACTAGCAACGGCGATGGCCCCACCGGGGGGGGGGAGCCTTGGACGTATCTGCTGGTGCCGGATGGTAGACGTTGGGGTAATGGGACTGGGACTCACCCAGAATGTAAGGGCCATGGAGCTGGAGTATAAATACCATAACAAAAAAAAAAAAATGGCCACAAGCAAAACCCCATCATAAAACAAGACCTCATCGGCACGACCAGCAAGTTAGCCCCATCTATGTTCTCTGTAAATGGAGAAATCACCCAGGACTCCAAGGTGATTGCTGACACTTTTTAACTTGGCCTTCTCTGACCTAAGTGGCGTACTACCATCTGATTTCTTCCATGTGCCAGCGCCTCCTACCATGGAGCACAAAGAAGGCATACATCAAGCCCACTCCATCTTCTATTTTAGGACAGTCTCTAAGCAAGAGGCCTCAAAATATTTGCAGCGGGTGCTTGGGAAGTCAAGATTCAGCAATGAATCTCTCGATCTGAAGATTTTAAACCTCATTCTTGAAGAAGTCCTAACTCCCTTAACTAAACTCCTCAATCTCTCCCTCTGCCAAGGTCAGTCCCCGAGAAATAGAAGGCAGCTGTAGTCACCCCCATCTTCAAAAATGGTGACCATGCCCTCCATAAAAACTACCGCCCAATCTCAATCCTCCCCCCCCTTTCGAAGGCATTGGAAAGGATTGTGTCAGACCAGCTTACCGAGTATCTAGATAAATACAAAATCCAGTGCTCACAACAGCACAGTTTTGCTAAAGCACACAGTACCACCACTGCCCTGTTCGAATTCACCAGCTACATTCATAACACAATTGATTGAGGTCACTTAGTGGGGGCAGTTTAGATTGACCTCACTAAAGCTTTCAACACGGTAAACCACACCATTCTGCTTAACTCACTCTCCACCACTAGACATTCGCCCAAAACCATAGGCTGGTTCAGTAGCTATCTGGAGGGCAGATCCCAACAAGTCAAAATAAATGGCATTCTCTCTGACAGTGGCCCAGTTTTCTCTGGTGTTCCTTAAGTCTCAATACTAGGTCTGTTAAACACGAACTCCTTATGAACTACAAAAAAACAAAAACTATTCCTTTCAGTAACACCCACAACAAACATAAGTTGAACAGGCTTACCATCTGGAACAGTCGGTTGGGGGGGGGGCATATGTGATTCAGTTCCACCTTTCAAATACCTAGGTATAACCCTTGATAGTTTACTGTCCTACGCTGCCCATATAGATCAAGTTGCTAAAGCAGTAAATGCTAGAATAGGTCTGCTATACCAGCACAGACATTGCCTAACCTCTGATGCCCTCCAACTTGCGGTCAACAGCTCCATAGTTTCCATTATTGACTGTGGACTAGTTACATATAGTGCGGCAATGGGCACTGTGCTCAAAAGGATCAACCTAGCCCTTAATAAAGCTTGCTGGTTAATCATGGGTGCACACTGTCTCACCCATACTTGTGACCTATACAAACAAACAAATTGGTTGATCCTCATGGGACAAGTAAAATATCAGACCTGCCTCCTCGCAAAAAAAGCCTGTCCTGGACTAACCCCCCTCCCCCCAGTAATACAAGATCTTCTTAAACAAGCAGTCAACCCACATACAACCCGAGGTATTTTTTTTTTTTTTTGTTTATTTATCAAGTTTAGGATTACAAATAACTTTGAGCCAAGGCTCTTTTACAAAGGATTCAGAGCAGAGAAAATACAAATTATGGTGGACATCAATTAAAGCAGAAAGAAGTGGGGAAGGCAGTCAGAATAGCAAAAGCCCAAACCGAGGAAAAAATAGCCAATTCAGTTAAGAAAGGGGGATAAAACCTTTTATAGGTACACTAGGGAGCATAGAAAGGTTAAGGGAGGAACAGTGAAGATTAATAAGGGAGAGGGGAGGTGGGCAGAGGGAGACAGTGAAAAGGCAGAGATATTGAATGAATACTTTTGCTCAGTATTCACAAAAGAAGATGGGGAGGAGTTACCTAAACCAGACAATAGAAGCACTCTGGGTAGGGGGATTGACACCAGTCCATTTACACAAGACAGAGTCCTGCAAGAACTCCTAAATCTCAAGGTGGACAAAGCAATGGGGCCTGACAGGATTCACCCCAGAATCCTAAAAGAACTAAGGGAGGACCTAGTGACACCACTGACCACACTTTTTAACAAATCATGGGAAGATGGGGTGGTACCTGAGGACTGGAGGAGGGCAGATGTGATTCCCCTTCACAAAAATGGGAGCAAGGCAGAAGCAGGAAACTACAGACCTGTAAGTTTGACCTCAGTGGTAGGGAAAATGATAGAATCACTTCTGAAAGAAAGAATGATTGAGTACCTAGAGGCCAGCAGGGCACAGGACCCAAAGCAGCATGGATTTACAGCAGGAAGGTCATGTCAGACGAATCTAATAGATTTCTTTGACTGGGTGACCAAAGTAATAGACCAGGGAGGGGCTGTGGATATGGCCTACCTAGACTTTAGCAAGGCATTTGACACAGTCCTGCACAAAAGATTGATAATCAAGTTAGCCAGCCTGGGAGTGGGTCCCAGGGTGGTAGCCTGAGTAGCAAACTGGCTGTACCACAGGACACAGAAAGTAATAGTGAATGGAACACATTCTGAAGAAAGGGGGGGTCACTAGTGGAGTACCTCAGGGCTCAGTACTAGGTCCAGTCCTCTTTAACATCTTTATAGGTGACATTGCAGAAGTTCTGGAGGGAAAGGTATGCCTCTTTGCAGATGACACAAAGATCTGTAACAGAGTTGATACACAAGGGGGAGGTAGGAAGGATGAGAAGGGACTTGGCAAGGTTGGAGGAATGGTCAGACATATGGCAACTTAGATTCAACGCAAAGAAGTGCAAAGTAATGCACCTGGGAAACAAAAACCCAGGAGAAGAGTACACAATAGCAGGGGAGGTACTAACAACAACAAAAATGGAAAGGGCCCTGGGAGTAGTCATATCAGATGATCTAAAGGTGGGTAAGCAATTTGAGAAGTCAGTAAGGAGAGCCAGGAGGATACTGGGATGCATAGGAAGGGGCATCACAATTAGAAAAAGGGAAGTGGTTATCCCTCTGTACAGACAGTTGGTGAGACCCCATCTTGAGTACTGTGTGCAGTTTTGGAGACCTCATTTATGCAAGGACATAGACAGGATGGAAGCAGTCCAGAGGAGGGCAACTAAAATGGTGCATGGTCTGCATCAGAAACCATATGAAGAGAGACTGAGAGAGCTTAATATGTATACCCTTGATGAAAGGAGGGACAGGGGGGACATGATAGAAATGTTCAAGTACCTCAAGGGAATCAACAAAGTCCAGGAGGGTAGCATCTTTCAGAAAAAGAGATGTGTAAGAACAAGGGGGCACAATTTAAAGATAAAGGGGGGATGGTTCAGGGGTAATGTGAAGACATTTTTTTTCACAGAGAGAGTGGTGGACGCATGGAACCGCCTTCCTGGAGAGGCTGTGGGGTCTAAAACAGTGGAGGAATTCAAACATGCATGGGACAGACATAAGGCAATTATAGTGGGGGGTGGCAGGAAGGAGGCTGTTGGTTAACTAAAATCTGCAGCTTATCCAGTAGGTAGGGAAATGTGCAGACTGGGTGGGCCAAGTGGTCTTTATCTGCTGTCAAAGTCTATGTTTCTATGTTTCTGTGTTTCTATCAAGACAGACCTTACAACAAATGGGGACATTGCATACAATTTACAGATTAATACAATTCGAGGGTAACAATGTAAGCAAAGCAGCCAGTGGCATTTGTCAGAGAAAACAGACAGGAGATGAGAAGTGCCCGAATCGCAGAGAGAGAGGGAAGAGGGGAGGTGGGGGCTAAAAGATGGGGCAGGAGTGGGGAACAAGGAAGGAAGGAAGGTATGGTGGGGAGAGGGTAGAAAAGTGCAGCATTGGGTGTATCAAGATGTGAGTGGTGCCTCCGGGGGCAGAGGACCACTAGAGCAGGCAGGGAAGTAGAGAAACTAGGTTAAGTTGAGCAGTCACAGGAGCTGTTGGTAGTGAGATAGTCCCGGAGCCTAGTTTTAAACATACCAGTTGTTGGGGCAGAGGAGATGGTGGGGCTAAGGCCATTGAACCAGAGTGGCACTCGATAAGCAAAAGAGCGTTGTCCCTGGGAAGTGTGACAGTGGGAGACTTTCAGTAGCTGCAGCATGGATCTCCGAATGCACCGTTTGTTGGTTCAGTGTTGTAACAGAGTTGAGATCCTGGGAGGTGCAAGGCTAAGGTAGATTATTTTCGCCATGGAGCAGGTGAGAAACTTAATGCGGTTGCATAGTTGGAGCCAGCCAGTCTGAGTGTACAGGTCACATGTGTGGGTGAGACGGTGGGCCCCTGTAATGAGCCGACATGCCTTATTTAAGGAAGTTGAGAGACATCTAAGGGTTGTGGTTGTGGCTGAGCCATAAATGATGAAACCATAGTCTATTACAGAGATCACAGAGCTCAGGACAGCAATCTTCAGAGCTTCTGGCGTGAGGTGTTGTCTGTGTTTGTAGAGAAGACCAAGCCTTGTATTTGCAGCTCTAGCAACATTGTTTACGTGAGGTCCATAACAGAGATTAGGATCAAGCTGTATCCCTAAGTATTTCAAGGACCCCACTTGTTCTAGGGTTTTCCCCTGAGTGGTGGAGATAGCCAAATAGTGTAGCTTGTTTGGGTTATGGGAGCTGCAGAAGAGCATAGATTTGGTTTTCTTGTGGTTGAGGACCAGCTTATGGTTAAGAAACCATGTCTCTACAGAACTGAAACCAAGTTGAAGGTTGTGTTGTAGTGTTGCAGGATCTTTGTGGGTGGAGAATACAGCAGCATCATCGGCATAGAGAATGATCCGTTCAGAGCGGTGGTATGGGAGGGAGTTTAAGAAAAGGCTAAAAAGGAGGGGGCCCAGTATGGGCCCCTGTGGGACACCAGAGCGAATAGGCAGGATATCCGAAAAAACATCAGCGATTTTTACTCTCTCTCTGACCGGTTATCCAAGTAGCTTTTAAACCAGAGGGCAGAGTCAGGTGATAGCCCGGTATTCAGTAGTTGGTCGATTAGTAGTCCATGGTGTACTGTATCAAATGCCTTGGAGAGGTCGACAAAAACGGCCCCCGTGAGTAGGCCATTGTCCAGGGATTTGTGCAAAGCTCCAGTGAACTCAAGAAAGGCTGTAGTGGTGCTGTGACCTTTCCGGAATCTGTGTTGTTGTGGACAAGATGTATTGTATTTATCCAGGTGGTCGGTAAGTTGTTCAGCCACGATGCGCTGAAGTGCCTTGGAGAGTGGGGTGAGTATGTAGATAGGGCGATAATTTGAGTGATTCGTCTTATCCCCACTTTTATGGACAGGTGTCATGATGGCTGTTTTCCATAGGTCTGGGAATTTTCCACAGCTGAGAGAGAGAGAGAGGTTTATGATTTTAGTTAATGGATGAATTACCTCATCGAGGAAGAGCAACAGAAGCTTAAGGTCCAGGGTATCGCTACTAGATCTAGATTTAGAGATGGCTGCAGCAATATAATGGCAAGCTTCATTTAGCCTTACCTCCTTGAAATAGAAGAGTGGATGGTTAGGCTGTGGGGCGGAAGAATTAGGGGAGAAGGCCCTGTTTTCAAAAAAGTCATGGGGTAGGACAGCACTAAGGTCTAAAAAAGCCATGTTAAAGGTGTTAGCGATCACCTTGGGGTCGAGGGTTGGGGATTCATCAACCATTATTAACATGTCAAGATAAGTGCTTCTCACACTGTTCTGTCACACTACGCTGGCACAACCCTCTTTTGCTTACTAGGCACCCTCCTGGCTAAATAACCTACCAGTCGCTATCCTGTCAGTACCCAGGATGGGGCCTTTCAAATGTAAACTCCGCCTACACCTTACTGCACTTAGCAGATGTGATTGTCCAATCATGAGGAAATCTCATCCTGTTGCCTATATTTCCTAAGGCCACCCTCTATTTCTCTGACCCCCTACCCCTCCCTCTATGCTACTGTAGCCCCACTGCCTATCTCCCTACCGCTGTTAACATAGACCTGTATCTTGTCCACCATGCCACCCCCTTGTAAACATAGACCTGTATCCCATCCACCATCCCCATCCCCCGCTCTTGTTTCTCCACCTGCACTGTCCATGCCTCCCTAGACTAGTCCTCTCCCATGACCCCCCTCCCACCATCTGTCCTTTCTTCCTGATGCCCACTGACATTCCCCTTCCCCCATTACATTTTCTTCCCCTCGCTCTCAAACAACAAGGCTATTATTGGCTGCTCTGTGTTCACCTATTTTATACTTATTCCAAAATGTATTTTTTTTGTCTACACTTTAATGCCTGTCAGAACTGTGCACCCTTGTTACTGTAACACTTTGGCGCTAATTGTTGTATCATGTTGTATAATGTCATATTTTATTGTATTTCTCTTTCGATGTGAAACCTCTGTAAAAGAGCCTCAGGCTCAAAGGTATAGTAATCTGAACACACACACACACACACAAATAAACAAATAAATAAATAAATATCTTGCTGTGCTAGCCTGGGTAAATACAGCATAAAAATGTAAAAGCAGAACCCCACTGAAAGTGAAATACTACATCTCAGCTGGTCTATTCTGATTGAAAAATACAATGTAAAAACATTTATAATGCTACATAGCACTTTAAAACAAGCATTTGTTAATGCCGAATGTTTGCTTGCTGGCATTGGCATTGGTAGTGTAGGAGTTACAGAGCTGCAAAATAGGAATGGCAGTGAAGTATTGAACTGAAGCCAACCCCGTCACCACCCTGCAGATAGTGACATGCATTGGGGTGTGCCTTTGGGTTGTCAGGCATAATGGCCATGCCATTTCACCACACCCTACCATGCAGACACCGACAAGTGTCATGGTGTGCCTTGGGGTCTTTGGCCCTTATGTGCACCCCATTCCATCAGGAAATAAGGTGAGTTGGGTGTGGTATAGGAGAATGGCGTGAACTTTGGGGCTGAAGAGTCCAAGGCACACCTCGATGCCTCTCAGTGGCTGCAGGGATTGGGTGGGGGTGGAATGGTATGAGCATTGCAGGCGACAATCCCAAGTCACTGCCCTGATGCCTGTCATTCTCTACAGGGTGGGGTGTTATGGTGGGAAACCCTAATGCCTCAGGCATTCATTGGTATTTTCACTCCAAATTTTCAACATTTTTTTTTGTGACCCCCACCTCATGAACAGTGGCAATATCAGTTTGTTAGGCGAAAGCTGCTTTTGCACAGCGATTATGGCATTTGTCACTACAGGTGCAAAAACACATTCCAAACAGGATGTGAAAAATGACAGCTGTACTGTTCATATGGAGGTGTAAAAATTGGCAATGTTGAAAATCTGCAGTGAAAATATTAAAAAAACTGGTGAAGTCACGAGCGTGCGTATAAACTGTGCAACGTGCACCCGTAATGTAATTAGTTTGGGGATTTTTTTACAGCAGATTGTCAACTCAGGCATTTTGGGACCTCCAGTCATGAACAGTTTCACTGTGATTTTCTTTATCTGTCCTGAGCAATGATTTCCCACAGTGACCACGCATTTCTGTGCTGAAAGTATGAAAACACATTTCGGCCATGTTGTGAAAAATGACAGCTGTACTGTTCATAAGGAAGTGTGGAAAAATGCCACTGGTGAAAATCTGGATTGAAAATATTACAAATTCATGAACTTACAAGGGTGCATGGAAACAGCACAATGCTCACTCGTAACACAGTCATTGTATGGACTTTTGTCACCAAATTTTCAATATAGCCATTTTAAGACCTCTGCTCATGACCAGTGTCACTGTGATTTTCTTAATCTGTCCCAAACATTGCTTGCGCACACTGACTGCACCATTGTGTGCTACAAGTGCGGAAACGCATTTTGGGTGAGATGTGAAAAATGGCAGCTGTACTGCTCATAAGGAAGTGTGGTAAAATGGCAATGTTGAAAATCTGGCGTGCAAATATTTAAAATTTGCAAAGTTGCGAGCGTGCGTAGGAACTGCGCAACACAAGCTCGTAAGACAGTCATTTTTGGGAATTTTTTCACCAATTTTTCAACATAGCCATTTTAAGATCTCTGCTCATGAACAGTGTCACGCTGCTTCGTAAAACAGTCATTTTTAGGAATTCTTTCACCAAATTTGCAACATAGACTTTTTGAGAGCCCACCTTATGAACACTGGCACTGTCATAGAAACATAACATAGAAACATAGATTTTGACAGCAGATAAGGACCGCTTGGCCCACCCAGTCTGCCCATTTCCCTACCTAATAGATAAGCTGCAGATCCTAGTTAACCAGCAGCCTACTTCTTCCTACCCCCACCCCCTAGAATTGCCTTATGACTGTCCCATGCATGCTTGAATTCCACCAGTTTTGAGTCCACAACCTCCTCCAGAAGGCCGTTCCATGCATCCACAACCCTCTGTGAAAAATACTTCCTTAAATTACCTCTGAGCCCCCCTTCTATCTTCAAATTGTGCCCCTTGTTCTTGCACACCTCTTTTTGAAAGATGCTACCCTCTTGGACTTTGTTGATTCCCTTGAGGTACTTGAAAGTTTCTATCATGTCCCCCCTCTCCCTCCTTTCCTCGAGGCTATACATATTCAGCTCCTTAAGTCTCTCTTCATGTCTTCCGGTGCAGACCCTGCACCATTTTAGTTGCCCTCTCTGGACAGCCTCCATCCTGTCTATGTCCTTGCAGAGACTGGGTCTCCAGAACTGCATGCAGTACTCCAGATGGGGTCTCACCAACTGTCTGTACAGAGGGATAATAACTTCCTGTTTTCTACTGGTGATGCCTCTCCCTATGCATCCCAGTATCCCCCAGCCCTCTTTGCTGCCCTCTCACATTGCTTGCCCACCTTTAGGTCATCTGATATGACTACCCCCAGGTCCCTTTCCATTTTTGTTGTTGTTAGTATCTCACCCCCATTGTGTACTCTTCCCCTGGGTTTTTGTTTCCCAGGTGCATTACCTTGCACTTCTTAGCATTGAATCTAAGCTGATATACATTTGACCATTCCTCTAACCTTGCCAAGTCCCTTCTCATCCTTTCCACCCCACCTTGTGCATCAACTCTGTTGCAGATCTTTGTGTCATCTGCAAAGAGACATACTTTTCCTTCCAGTCCCTCTGCAATGTCGCTTATAAAGACATTGAAGAGGACCGGTCCTAATACTGAACCTTGCGGTACCCCACTAGTAACCCCTTTCTTCAGAGTGGACTCCATTTACTATTACTCTCTGTGTCCTATTCTCCAGCCAATTCTTTACCCAGGCTGTCATCTTGGGACCCACTCCCAGGCTGGCTAACTTGTATATTAATCTTTGTGTGGGACTGTGTCAAATGCCTTGCTAAAGTCTAGGTAGGCCATGTCCACAGCCCCTCCCTGATCTACTACTTTGGTCACCCAGTCAAAGAAATCTATCAGATTTGTCTGGCATGACCTTCCACTGTGAATCCATGCTGCCTTGGGTCCTGAGCCCCTCTGGCCTCTAGATACTCAACAATTCTTTCCTTCAGAAGTGATTCCATCATTTCCCCTACCACTGAGGTTAAACTAACAGGTCTGTAGTTTTCTGCTTCTGCCTTGCTCCCACTTTTGTGAAGGGGAATCACATCTGCCCTTCTCCAGTCCTCAGGTACCACCCCATCCTCCCATGATTTGTTAAAGAGGGTAGTCAGTGGTGTCACTAGTTCTACCCTTAGTTCTTTTTGAATTCTGGGATGAATCCCATCAGGCCCCATTGCTTTGTCCACCTTCAGTTTTAAGAGTTCTTTCAGAACCCTTTCTTCTGTAAATGGGCTGGTATCAACTTCTGTATCCAGAGTGTTTCTACTGTTTGTTTTAGGTACCTCCCCCACTTCCTTTGTAAATACTGAGCAAAAAGATTTGTTTAGTATCTCTGCCTTTTCACAGTCACCCTCTGCCCACCCTCCCTCCTCTTTATTAAGCCTCACTAGCCCTCCCTTGGTCTTCCTCGCCTCCCTGATGTACCTATAAAAGGTTTTATCCCCCTTCTTAACTGAGTTGGCTATCTTTTCCTCGGTTTGGGCCTTTGCTATTCTGACTGCCTTCCCAGCTTCCTTTTGCTTTAACTGATACAGTTCCCTGTCCTGCTCCTTCTGTGATTCCTTGTACTTCCTGCATGCTTTCTTTTTCTCTTGAACCTTCACTGCCACTTCCTTTGAGAACCATAGTGGTTTCTTACATCGTTTCGTTTAGTTAATTTGCTTCACACAAAGGCTTGTTACCTCTGTGATGGCAATTTTTATTATTCCCCATTGTTCTTCCACCCCTCCTTCCTGCCCATTTGCTAGTGCATTCCTTAGGCACTCACCCATTTTGGCAAAGTCAGCCCTCCTAAAGTCCAGTACTTTTGCCTTTGTATGGCTTGACTCTATTGCTGTGTTTATTGTGAACCATACTGTTCGATGGTCGCTAGTTCCCAGATGGCTACCCACTTCTACATCTATGATCCTCTCTTCATCTCCATTTGAGAGAACCAGGTCTAAGATTGCTCCCTCTCGAGTGGGCTCCAATACTAGTTGTCTAAGGCATGCCCCTGTAGGGCATCTAGAATAACCCCACTCTTTGAAGTGGCTGCTGCAACTGCACTCCATTTCCTTAATCAGTCCTGAAAGGTGATTTCACGCAATGACCGCGAAATCACCCTTTGGGCCCGATTAACGCCATGACAGTTCAAGAATTCATGAGGAGGGGTCCCAAAAACCCCATGTTGAAAATTTAGTGCCAAAATTAAAAAAACTGAGATATGTATCAAAGTTGAAAAACCCTATTTATTACATTATACAGCTTACCAGCATTTCCTCAGTTAAGTGGTCAGCTTTGAAGAGTGCAGGCGTGTTCCCGGTCCACGAAGATCATTCGCCCGGACTCTGGAGGTAAGTATGGGGTGAGAGGGGTGTGGGGGAGCGAAGTGCGCAGTGGGTGGGTGCGGTGGGGCAGGGAGACTCATGAGACTGTTTTTGTTTACAGGTTTTTTTTGAAGACGCTGGGACATTTGCCACGCTTCAGGTGGGCTCCCAGCGTGGCAGCTGGAAAGCTGTTTTGGGGTGCCTGAACCGTCTGGGGTTAGGCACCCCCATCAGCCCAATAACAGTTTTTGCCACGCTGGGGTGGGCTCAGCTGGCAGCTGGAAGGTTGTTTTTTGGGGGGCCTAGAGCCGATGGGGGATTGGGCACCCCCATCGCACAACAATTACTAGTAGCTCCCAGCGTGGCAACTGGAAAGCTTGTTTGGGGGCAAGAAGCTGACGGGATTGGGCACCCCACCGCCATACAGTGTGTGCGCAGAGGTAGATGCCATGAGCACACAATATGCACATGCATGTGTGTGCATGTGTGTGTGGGAGGGGAGTGGTGCTCACTCATGCGGTGCTCTCCCTTTCAACTGTACGGCACTGCATTTTGGATCATCGTACTATGTTTCTTGCACGTGCGTGCAAGCAAACATAAAAATGAAAGCTGTCACTGCATCTAGCCTGAGTTGGGTTTCCTAATATTGTGTGTGTGTGTGTGTGGGGGGGGGTTAAACTTTGACAGTTTCAATAAAAATGTTGACGTACTTGTTCCAGTAACTGGAAAAGACATCTGGAAGTAGGTTACTGTTATCAGCTCTGTAATTCTGGTAAAACAACAGTAAGGATGAAATGTTATGCACGTTTTGTTTTTGTTTTTTGGAGGGGAGGGCTGTTCCCGATTTCAGCCTAGTGTGACAGTAGCGGATGCAGCAATGAGAATTTTGCAGGCATAATCAACAGCTATTTAGCAAGTTCCATCATGACCAATAAGACAAAATGAACAGCACTGCGTAACATTCGGTAATTAAGCAATAATACATGAAAGGGTGGGGTATATCATGGGCTATCATCATGCCTTGGGTGTATTGTGAGGCATAAGGCCACAGGCTGAGTGTCTCAAGCACCCAAGACGTGATGATATCCCATGATATATCACACCCTGGAGTGTATTATTGATATTATGATCTGGATTAAAAGTTTTATAAATAAAAATTTTAAAAAGACTTGTTAAAGTCTTTTAAAAATCAGTTTTTGGGATATTGTAAAAGTACCATTTAAGAAAATAATTACTGGAGGGCTGTGGTCAACAGGCGGCACTGTTGTAATTGGAGCTAATGGAAGAGGAGCAGCGCTTGTGACAGCGTAACATCTACCCCACTCTGAATGTGAAGTGTGCGCTTTCTGTGTCTCTTCCCACTTGCAGAAAGTGTGACTAAATTTTGCAATGCCTTTTTTTTCGCTAACATCATGAGCTGATAGCATGTACTGCTTTCTTTGAGGCATTAATGTGAGCTGCTAGTGGGGCTGATGTTTGGCCCTGTGCAGGCTGTGGCTTTGTCCCAGTGGGGGGAGGTATCAAAAGATGAGATTGGTGCTTGGCAGAAGTTTGTTTTCTGTGACGTTGGCAAATATGCTGTGACTGACAGTGGTTTTAATGTTTTTTTTTTTTAAAGAAAAATGTGTGCTGCAAAGGTGTGGTCAGGATTTCTGAAGCCGTGCTTGAATGACTGTAGTGTGTTACCATCCGATATCAGTGTCAGGGGTGGTTGATGTTTGAAGAAATTGTTTTGGCTCACAAAGAGTTACTGAACATGTTGAGTAAGGTCACAGAGGTGTTTGTGTGTGAGGACTTGAGCCCTGCTGTGCAGCTGCGAGACCCGACCTCAACTTCAGCCTGGCTTCCGAAATGTACTCTGAGTCAGCCCTACTCCCAGCCTGACCCCCCGCATCTCTCCTGATCTGCTCCTCCTGAACGACTTGCTGGCAGGTCCAACCCCCGGTACCATCTCCGGAGCTCATTCCACCCTCCCTCGGCGGCTGGCTCCTAAGTGTGAGGTGCCTACCTGTTCGTCTTCGGGCGGTAGCATGGAGAGAGATCCTGAGCGCGTCTGGGCTGGCATTTGGGATGTGGGCATGATCCACCAGGGCCACCGTCATCTCCTGACGGTGTGAGAGGATTTTCTAGCTTTTTGGTCCCTCCCATGGAGTTCGGTCGTGCAGTGACGACCAGTGTTCGCCGAGCTCCACCCCTCTTGCCTTCGGCTACGTCACGTACTGCTTGGCTACCCCAGGCCACCACCAAGGGTCACACAGCAGCGGCGCTATCCCTACTTTCCCCAGGGAAGGGAGAGCTGTCTCTCGGACGCTTCATCCCTGCCGACCCCCGACTTCCCAGGCTCGTTCCCAAACCCAGTTCGTCAGCGTGATGCGAGGCGAAGCATCTAAAGCCTTAACCCTCAGCGCCACTGGGCCAGCAAAATTACCTGTTGACTGGCACCTTTTCTTACCAATTATGCTGTGAATTTTAATCATGTGTAAGGAGAGGTCTTAGCCAATCAGTTTGCTGGATTTTTTTGTGATCCAGTTCATAATGTGGAATATACAAACATATGAAATTGCCAGCAGAAAAAGGCCCACAGGTTTATCAAGTCTGCCCGATTGTGTAGCTCTTAGTTTCATATCACTACAGCTTCCCCACCCCCACCAAACCCCTCCCTTCCTCCTCTTTCCTGGTCCTTCCCCCCCCTTTGTGTTTTTGTCTGTACTAACCCTGCCCTTGACTCGATCCCAACCCCGCATATAGCTATCTACTGTCCTTTGAGCGATTAACTCCTTTGGCAGTGCATTCCAACCCACCACCACTCTCTCTGTGAAGTAGTGCCTCCTCATCTCCCTCTTAAACCTTCTCCATTCCAACTAGGGATGTGCAAAACTGGAAAAGTTTGCCAGTGAAATATTTCATGTAATTAGCGCATTTCGTGAAATATTTTGTGTAATGATCGCATTTCGGGAAATATTTCGCTAGGCAAAATGTGAAATTTCGCCTGCAGGTGGAAGTGAAATTTTGCCCCCATGCCAGTAAATTTCGTCAGGACAAAATTTTGCACTGCAGGTGAAATTTCACCACCGTGGTAAAATTTTTGCCACTCATGGAAGCAGGTACTTTTGCCTCCTGCGGGTAAAATGTTGTGGCCACTGCCCACTGGCCGAAATTCTCCCTGGTGTTCAGTGGTCCCCCCCCGGCCATCACTGGCCATAATATTAAATAAGAACCCCCTCAAAGTTACGCTGCACCCCCTGATTTGTCTTATTAAAAGAAAAAAAAAATTCCCTCCACTCCCTGGTGTCTCGTGGGCCACCCCGGCTGTCACTAGCCATTATAATATTAAATAAGTACCCCCAAGTTACCCTGCCACCTCCGTCTGTTTTATAAAAAAAAAAAATCACTCTCCACTCACTGGTGTCTAGTGAACCCACCCCCCACTAGATATCAGCACCCACCCAGCTCCCCCCCCCCAGTAACCCAATTGGGTCACCGGCACAGCCCTCCACTCACCTCCACGGTCGGCAGTCCGACTGGGTGCAACTGAACACTTGAATGAATGGGAATGAATGAGCGCTCCCTTATGAACTGGTATTGGTGGCCCAGGTCTCTGAGACTGCGGCAATATCTACCTCTCCCTCCACCATCATTGCCTGGAACTCTGCCACCTTGTTTGCTAAGCTCCTTGCATTCAAGGATACTATAGCCCACCTTGTGTCCTGCCCCTCCTCTTCCTATTTCTCCCCTTCACTTTTGTCTTGGTAACTTTCTCTCATTCATCTCCTCCCTCTCCCTGCTATCCGACTCAACCCTCCTCCCTCCTCAATTTAAATCTATATTGTTTTTAATTTACTTCTCTAGCCCCTGTCCCAAAGCCCTCGTACCCTCAATGTTGAGATGCAGCCTATCCTTGGCATAAAGTCACTTAACCTCCTTGTGCTCCCAGGTCGCTCCTGTAAAAAAGCTTTCAGCTTAGTGTGCTATACCTGGTTAAACAACTAAATAAAAAAAATAAATAAATAAAGGCCCTTATTGTTCCATGTCTTACCCCACTCCCCTACTACCCCGTTTCTGCACACTACCCCATCAGCCACCCATTAAACTCCTGTATTCTTAGCTTCCTCGCCGTGCTTGCCCTAGGTACCGGGAGTACCTCAGAGAATGTCACTGAGCTTCCCACTCGATTGCAGATAGTCCCCACTTCCCTGAACCTCTCCTGCACTTCTTCCACTGTACTGACCTCTAGATCATTTGTTCCCAGGTGCACAATGATATGAGGCTTCCCTCCCGCCTTTTCCACACATTTCTGTTCACACTGCCCTACTCTTCTTGCTGTCATACCTGGCTTACACTCCACCCAGGTTCAACTCTTCCTTGCTCCCTTACCTCCCTATCTCACCCCCCTGAGCATGGAATCCCCTAATACAAGTTCTCGCTCCTCCATCACTTGCACTTCCTGTATGGTTGGCCCTCCTACAAGCTCCTTTTCCTCAGTGTCCTCTCCTTTCATACCCTGCCCTATTCCCTCTCCGTTCTCTTTCAGTTACACCTCTGCCTGCTCTCCTCCTCTTTCATCCTTTCTGTGATCGCTTCCTTCCACAACCACTCCCCCTACACTACTTTTATGTCCTCCCACTGCCTCCTGCATTATGCTTCCCCCTACCCGTCCCCTCCCAACATATTTTGGCCTTCCGCCCCATTTGTTTAGTGTGTTTGTGCCAACTTGACCTACTTCTCTGCCCCTCCCAGCTTTTACCCCCCAGTCTTCCCTCTCTCCTTGTACCCTGTATTTCCTCCCTCATCCTGGTCCCCTGACTTGTTCTATGGTGCCTTCCCCAACCCCCTGCTCTGTTTCATCAACCAGTACTGCGTATCTGTTTGTTGTCTCCAACCTCCTGCCCTTGCCCTCCCCTGAAATCCCTTACTGACTCTGCTTACCCAGAACCTCTTTTCTACTTCCTCTCAGTCTACCTGTGTTCCCTACCACCTACCAAACACCCACATTTGGTGCTCCCAGGACCCTGTGAACTTGTCCCCCCGGCTGAGCACCCCCTTCCAGCTTGTAGCAGCCTGGTCTATCCTGCGATGGAGCCCTCCCTACCCCTCTGCCCCATCTCCTCCTCACCCCCTCATACCTGTCCCATCCCCCCAGTTCCCATCTCAAGCTCTCTGTCTCTAGCAAAAGCTGTCTGAACATCCTGCACACTCCTCACCTTCCACCAGGTTCCCAGAAACAGTGCTGCCCCACACCCATTGCAGCTCACTACCCTCCCAGCCTCCTGGCCTCCCTGTGCCCCCCAATCACAGTCATCGCTACCTCTCCACTCTCCCCCCATACATCCTCCTGCCTCCTTGTCCTGGCCTCCACATCCCCCTGTCTGTCTTAGTCTCTAAATATTCCACAACTCTTTACAGTTGCATCTGTATTCCTGTAAGAGTTCTAAACCTGTGGTAGTGCTGCAAAACTCTTACTCTCTCCTTCTGTAGAAACTTACAGCTTCTCTCTCCTCCTCTTATATGTGCCCTTTGGATCTAGTTGCTCCTAAAACTGAAGTCCACAGTCTCAATGCATGTATCTGCAAGTACAGTGGCAGTAAAATGCTACTACTATAGTGCTGTTCGTATGGGTTGCCTTTTGTCCAACACTGCTTTGCCTTGCCTTATTATTACTAGATTATTTGGAAAGAGACCATTACCTACATTATTGAACCCTGTGATGTTGGACAGCATAAGAAGCTCAGGTTCCTTTGCTTAAATAAACTGTTACTGAGATTTTTAGAGAACATGTGTCAACAGGAGTACGTGTTGTATCATGTATCTTGGGGTGCAAATGTGCAAGCATGCAGTGTTTTTGCCTCGGAAGTGTGGCACTATCGCAGTGAAGCATGACAAGTTAAACACAGTAATTGCTTATTTCTTTGTCTTTTTGTGACCCATGTGCTTAAAATAGGTGGGGAATGTCACAGATGTCTCAGTGGAAGACTAGGTTTACTGGCAAAGGCACCTAGCTTCACCTGAGCTCTTTTCTTCTAGGTTGCTTGTCAGGACAGAGCAAGGAACCTTATCAGAGCAAGAAAAAAGATTAAGGCTTCTTTTGGCGGTTCCATGTCAATACAGCAATTTAATTACAGCGACTGCAAATTCAGTGAATATTATATAGCGATGGCAATTACAGTGAGCATCCATTACAGCGAATGTAATTTCAGCTACAATACATGCCAAAGCAATTTGGGAGCACACAACCAGTATCCCAAAGCTGTTTACGATCCAGGTTGAAATAGGAGGCAGGAACATACTACTTCCAGTTTCAGCACTTTGTATCCAGGGTACCCACTTACCTGTCCTCGCACCACGCACCACCGGGCACCAGAGTATAGAACAAGGACCAGGAGGGGAGACGGAGACTGCAACTCCCTTGGTACCGGTCGACTTGTTTTGAGATGCCGGACTGATTAATACTGGAGAATGATCTGAGGTTTTGAGATGGTTTCTTCTTCACTGAATTATGCAGGGGGCTATGCCCCCCTGCGCCCCTCAAAACCCCGCTATTTCTAAAATAACATCCTCCAAGGTGCACCTGGACCTTGGAGGTAGGTTATTTCCACCAGTTTTGCTAAAGTTGTGACACACCGATATTCAGCACTCGCTATTATTGCAGTCGCTGAAATTGACTTGCTGTAATTGAGTAGCTGAATTGACATGTTACTCTTTTGGCAAGGCCGATTTGCTGTGTGTTATTATTTTCTTTTGTACTCACAGAGGTTGTTACTGTTTGTTGCTAACATTTTTCTGCTTTATTTTCCTTTGATTTAAATTGTTGTTGCAGGGTATACATTCTGCTGCATTACCACAAGGTGTGCCTACAGGTTTGTGCTTACAGATTACTGCTGTTATCTTCTCTGATTCAAAATGTTTTTTGCAAGGTATATCTTCTGTTACTGCTTTATTTTTTCTCTGTAGCAATGGGTTTTTTACAGGGTATATCTTCTGTGAAATTATTACAGGTGGTGCTTACATTTTTGTGACTTTTTTATCATTAGGCTAAGCAAAATTACTGTTTGCTACTATTTTATTTTTTTGCTGAAAGGTTTTTGGTTTGGTCTCAGAGGTGTTGCAGTCTTCTCACATTGAAGGAACTAATTGCTTTCCTCCCACAGCTCTTCAAGGGGATTAGGTGTGTAACTGGGGGTTGGAGCTGGCAAACTGTTAGTAACTTCCAACAGAGGAAGGGTTAAAAGATCAGGTTAGTTGTTATCTTGGAGGTGGAAGACTAGTCTTGCTGGCAAAGGCACCTAGCTTCACCTGAGCTCTTTTCTTCTAGGTTGCTTGTAAGGACAGAGCAAGAAACCTTATCAGAGCAAGGAAAAAGAGTAAGGCTTCTTTTGGCTAGTCAGATTCACTGTGTGTTATTATTTGCTTTTATACTCACAGGGGTTGTTACTGTTTGTTGCTAACATTTTACTGCTTTATTTTTCTCTGATTCAAATTGTTGTTGCAGGGTATACTTTCTGCTGCATTATTACAGAGTGTGCCTACAGGTTTGTGCTTACAGATTACTGCTGTTATCTTCTCTGATTCAGATTTTTTTTGCAAGGTATATCTTCTGTTACTGCTTTATTTTTCTCTGTAGCAAAGGGTTTTTTACAGGGTATATCTTCTGTGAAATTATTACAGGTGGTGCTTTACAGGTTTTACAGTTTTATCTATCATTAGGCTAAGCTTTCAGGGCTACTGCTTTTCTTGTTAGTTGATTGTTTCTGCTCTCACCTCCTTGTTTCTTTAATCCGTGGTTCTTTTTCGACAGGGGAAGGGCCCAGCCACCCACCCTCATCTCCAACCATGCCATGCTACACTCCTTTTATAGGGTAGCACAGTCTTGACATTTCCTGTAGCAAAGCAGGAAGGGGAGGATCAGAGGGGTATCCACACAGTGACCTCATATACAGGGGCACAAGTAATTTAACTTGATATTACATGTTATACAAAAACAAACAAAACATAAAATCAAACTTTTGCTTTCATTTTCCTCCTTCTAATTACTCTGACCAGGTTATAAACCCAGCAACTCATCTGGAATGGATATTATTGACTGCAGATACTGCGGGACACTTTTCAAAAGGGCAGTTATACAGGATTTAGGACACTGTCCTACATGCTGGACCACTGGAGATCTAAGGGTTCAACTCCGGGCAGCATGGGCAGAGATTAAGCATCTCAAATCACATATTCAGGAGGAAATATATTATAAGAACTGCCCACCATTTTCCCAACATCCAGCAAAAGCACTCTGATTGTAGAGAGTAGTTGGTCTGGGAGGTTGTCAGGTGGTTAGGAGGGGCAAATCGGGTGCCCCATCACTCAGTGCTCTCCAACGTATCACCTCCACAAACCATAAAAAGAACTACAAATGGTATTTGCCTCTGTCTCTGAAATCAAACAAAGTGGTAGAGGACACTGCAGCACAGGAGCTAGCACAGCAAAACTCACCCAAAACAGGGACCAAAACAAAAAAAGCAAAGGAAATCCAAAACACTTCTGATCATAGGAGACTCCATAATTCGGGGAGTTGATACCTACCTCCAGCTGGGGGTAATGGTCAGATGTCTCCCAGATACATCAGTGTGGAGAGACACTGACCGCATTGCTAAAATCATGCAGGAAGCAGGAGAAAACATCAACGTCCTAGTACACATCAAGACTAAGGATCTCGCCAGCTGGTAAGTTGTGGAGACCAAGGAACACCTGACCAGGCTGGGTGAAAGACTGTCATCCATTTCATCTGGCATCTCCTTCGCTGAGACCCTGCCAGTCTGGGAGAGGGGGAAAGATGGACGGGAGGTCAGAGAAGGGGAGATAGGGGAGCTAAACATGTGGGTGTAGGGTTGGTGCTAGGAAAAAGGACACAGATTTGTAGGTAAATGGCAACAGTTTTGGGAATGAAAGTTCTTTAAATTTGATGGATTTCATCTGACTAAGGAGGGAGTCAGTGCATTGGGGTAGAAGTTTGATGTATTTGCAGAATATTTGAACTAGCAAATGGGGAGAGGGGTGTAGCACCGATACGTCGAATGGGAAGAAAACCCCTCCCCCCTCAGCTAGTGATCAAACAGGAGTTCAGCATGTTTGTAGTTCATTTGCATCACCAGATAAGGAAAAAGGTCCAGCTTCCCATACGACGCACAGGGGAAACGCCGGACCTTGCCCAACAACTAACATACAGAAATCTGGCCAATGGAAAATCATGTACACAAATGCTCGCAGTCTGGGAAACAAGATCCCTGACCTGCAGGCAACAATGACAGAGGTTAAACTGGACATAGTATCCATTAGCAAGATATGGTTCACCAGTAACCACACTTGGGAGAATACAGTACTCAGCTATGTACTCTTCAGAAGAGACCGAGGTGCAAAAAGGGGGTGGAGTGGCCCTCTATGTCAATGAAACTATCAGAGCTACAGAAATTCAGAATACACATAAGGAACCAGAAGAAATGTGGGTCACCCTGGAAACAGGAAATGGGACAGCCATACGAACTGGGGTTGTCTACAGGCCTCCAGACCAGGGAAGGACTTGGACACATTACTGTTAGAAGATATACAAAACACGACAGCTAAAGAGGAGGTTCTGATAATGTGAGACTTCAACATGCCGGGTACAGATTGGTCAATGCCAGCAGGAACATCTGCCAGAACTAGACATATAGTAGATTCCCTGCAGGGGGAGGGTCTTAAACAACTGGTACAGCAACCCACAAGAGACAGGGCTATCCTAGATCTAGAACTGACTAATGGGGAAAGGATCACAGATCTCCAGGTAGACAGTCACTTGGGGGCCAGTGACCATCACATGGTATGGTTCAATTTGGCCACTAGAACTAAATCATCCCATTCCAAAGCAAACATATGGGACATCAGAGGAACTGACTTTGATAAAATAGCCAACAGAATTAAGCTAGCCCTGGTAAGAAGACAAACAGGTGTGGGAGTACAGGCAAAGTGGGCAAGCATTAAGAATGCATTACTTAAAGCAACATCCCATTGTGTTAGAGAGAAAAGTAAGAGCAAAAGAAGAGGGAAACCACTTTAGTTCTCAGAAACAGTACCAGAAAAGGTCAGAGCCAAAAGGCTGGCCTTCAGAAAATTTAAGGGAACGCAGCGGGACGAAGATAGGGAGGCATGCCAAACTTCCCTAAGGGAAGCAGGGAAGGCAGTAAGGCAGGCAAAGGCACAAACCGAGGGAACACTAGCACAAACAGTAAAAAAAAGGTGACAAGACTTTCTATAGATACATTAGTGAAAGGAGAAAGTCCAGAGGGGTTATTGCTAAAAGATCAAAGTGGATAAGGGGGAGTGCGAGGAGGACCAAGGAAAAGCATCTATCCTAAATAGATACTTCTGCTTAGTATTTACTAAGGAGAAGGTAGGGCAGGGCCCACAGCTCAGCACCATGGACACAGGGGGAAGGGAGGTGTGCACCAGTCCCTTCACAAAAGAAAGGATCCTACAAGAGCTCGCTAAGCTCAGGGTGGACAAGGCAATGGAACCTGATGGCATACATCCCATGGTACTAAAGGAGCTAAGGTTGGAACTAGCGGAGCCATTATCAGAACTGTTTAGTGAGTCTCTGAGCACAGGAGAGGTCCCAGAAGACTGGAGAAGGGCTCATGTGATCCTGCTCTACAAGACTGGTAGCAGGGAGGAGGCAGGGAACTACAGACCAGTCAGTCTTACCTCAGTTGTGGGCAAGATTATGGAGGCACTCCTTAAGGAAAGGATAGTGCAACACCTGGAATCCATAAGAGCACAGGATCCAAGGCAGCAAGGGTTTACAAAAGGAAGGTCCTGTCAAACTAATCTCATAGATTTCTTTGACTGGTAACCAGAGTGGTGGACCAAAGGGGAGCAGTTGATGTTGCCTACCTTGACTTCAGGAAAGCTTTTGATACTGTTCCACATAGAAGATTGATTAATAAGCTGGGTAGGCTTGGGGTGGATCAGAAGTTGGTCAACTGGGTGGCAAACTGGTTGGCAGGCAGAAAACAGAGAGTGGTGGTAAATGGTATACAGTCAGAAGAGATGCAAGTCACAAGTGGGGTACCTCAGGGGATCAGTCCAGGGGCCAGTCCTCTTCAGTATCTTCATCAGTGACATTGCAGATGGACTAGAGGGTAAGGTTTGTCTGTTTGCAGATGACACCAAGATCTGCAACAGAGTAGATGATCCAGATGGGGTGGCAGAATAAGAAGAGATCTGGATAAACTAGCAAAATGGTCAGAAGAGTGGCAACTGGGATTTAATGCAAAGAAGTGCAAGATCATGCACATAGGGAAGAGAGACCCTGAAGCCACCTATAGGTTGGGTGGGGAGTTGCTGGTAGTCACAAGGAAAGAAAGAGACTTGGGCATCATCATAGATGACCTGAAATCATCCAAACAGACCACTAAAGCAGTAGCTAAGGCTAGAGGGATGTATTAATAGGGGTATCGCAAATTGTAAGTGGGAGGTAATAATCCCTCTTTACAAGACACTGGTTAGGCCCCATCTGGAGTACTGCATGCTGTACTGGAGGCTGCACCTGCGCAAGGACATTACCAAAATGGAGGCAGTCCAGAGAAGGGCAACCAAAATGGTGCAGGGACTGCATCAGAAAACATATGAGGACAGATTAACGGAGCTCAATATGGAAACCTTAGAGCAAAGGAGGGAAAGAGGTGATATGATTGAAAGATTCAAACATCTTAAGGGCATTAACAAGGCGAAAGTGTCTAACATGTTTCAATATAAGAAAAGTAGCAGGACAAGAGGACACAGCATGAGAGTAGAGGGAAGTCGATTAAGGGGGAATGTGAGGAAGTTCTTTTTCACAGAAAGGGTGGTGGATGCATGGAATGGCCTACTTCAGGAAGTGGTGGATATGAATACAGTGCAGGGTTTCAGACAGGCATGGGATAGGCATAAGGGAGCAATAGAGAGTAGTATGATTAGATAGGCCATTAACAGAGTACAGGCCTATGGCACATTCGTAAGGTAGACAAAATGGGCAGACTGAATGGGCCTTGCGGTCCTTATGTGCCGTCAACTTCTGTGTTTCTAATTAATCCCTTTTGCCATCTCAATTCAGTCACTGGGACAAAGCCATCTATCTGCCAAATTGATGGAACAGCCCTCAGGGATGCTGCATTTACCTACCTCCCCACTGATGTGACTGCCTCCCAGCAATTACCGCACAGAATGATGCAGTTGATCAGATAGTAGAGATACCAAAATAGCATTAACCTCACACCTTTATTATGGCACAGAGCCCTGCAGTGTGGAAATGGGTTAGTCCAAACACTCTTAAGATCATTCATCCCTAGTTAGGCACCCACATGGGCAGGGTGGAGATTCAATGCCAAGGCTGCTATTTAAGCAGACCCTTTATGGGTGAGCAGCAGATGAAGTTAGTTTCTGTTTAGCTGCCAGTAACTAGGCCCAGCTAGGTGCATCTCACCTTGTCCCCCAAAGATGCACTCTGCAGCCCCAGCTACTTTAGGCCACCTGCACTGGGGCTGCAGCCCTCTTCTGCCTGGTACCAGGATTTTCAATTAACACAGTGGAAGCTCCCTTTATGGCAGTCTCTGGGTACCCTCAGTTGAAACTTTGCAACCCCGTGGATGTTGCCACAGCACAGCTGGCATTGGTGCATGTACACTCAAATGCAACCGTTCAATTTCCCCAAACCCTACAGGTCATGCAGTTGCTTAAATGGCTTTTAGCCTCTTCCGAGTGACTCAGGTATTTGTAATTCAGGCCCGATGGCCAACTTGTAATCCAACTGGAAGCTCACAATGAAGGTAGAAGGCAAAACACTTCCCACAGTTGCTAATGATTGCCAGGGTTGGCTTTCAAAGGCTGTGGTCCTGACCGATTCTCCTAGTCCAGGCCCAAGACCATACAATTCCATTTGTGCTATGCCTGACTGGTGTCTCCAAAAGTTGGTACTCAGGTGGTGAAAGTCAAGTCTATACTCCTCCACTGAGGGCTATACACTGGTTTTCAGTTGTTGTCTTTTGGAGAGGTTCGTATGCATATGCAGATTGGAAGTCGCTGCCCCTCTTATCGCCTCCCCGTTAACTAAAATTTGTAATTTGTTGATATGTCACGGCATAGTCCCCAACATCTGGAAGCTAGCCAGGATCACTCCCATCCTTAAGAAAGGTGATCCTAAAGACATGTCTAATGGCCGACCCATTGCCATTCTTTCCGTGCTTAGTAAAATCCTGGAAAAATTTGTGGCAACCCAAACTATAGCATACCTACAGGAGCACAACCTCCTCTCAGGCTCCCAGCATGGTTTCCGCAAAGGCCATAGTACTTCCACTGCCATCCTAAAACTTACAAATTACATCTATGCTGCTATGGAATCTGGTCTTTTGACTGGTGCTATCTTCATTGACTTAACTAAGGCTTTTGACCTGGTTAACCATACCCTTCTCCTTACTAAACTTTGCTCTTTTGGTTTCTCCACCGAAACAGTTGCCTGGTTCAAGAGCTATCTATCCAACCAGATGCAGGCTGTAGCCTTTAACTCAGCTATGTCCAACCCTTCTCCTGTACTCATGGGGGTTCCCCAAGGGTCCATACTTGGTCAGCTACTTTTCTCAATTTTTATAAATCACTCCCATCGTCTGCGCCATCCTGCTGCTCCTTGCTGTAAGTGGATGACCTTGTCATTTACCACAGTGGTGGTAATATCACTGATATTAACCACTCCTTAGCCATTGACTTCTTAAGCATTCAGTCCTGCCTAATGGAAAACAGCCTTGCCCTAAATGCAAGCAAAACTCACTCCATGCTCTTCGGATCTCCAGCTAGACTCAAGGCAAATCGCAATGCCTTTCAAATATCGAGTGCCAATGGTTCCCCAGTAGTTGGCACTAGCTCCCTCAAATGTCTAGGCATTATCCTTGATGAATCCCTGGTTTTTGACCTCTGTATCATCGCCACCTGCAAATCTGTTAATGCTAAAATCGGAGGTGCCTACCACACTAGCTATGCTCTTATGCCATCTGCCAGGTATGCCGTAGCTCAAGGCCTGCTGCTCCCGGCCCTGGCCTATGGCTCAGTCACCTACCTAGGGGCATCAAAGACCTCCCCTCTATAAATGGGACACCACCTATAATAACATCTGCCGCTATGCCTCTGCATGACCACGGTTCAAACATCACTGTCAGCTTTATGGTGACCTAAAATGGCCCAGACCTGGTGCTCACCAGCTACTGTCCTATGGCTCCCTCATTGACGGCATTACTAGATCAGGCCTTACCATCTCCCTTGCCTCCTTGCTACACCCTCAATCTCCCTCTAATGGCCATGCCCCTCTCTTGACCTCTTAATGCAAAACCACTATGGGTACTCGTGCTTTCTCTTATGCAGCCCCAAAGTATTTTAACTCCATCCCTTAATCTATTCGTTAAGCTCCTACCCATGCTGGCTTCAAGAAACTCCACCGTGAACATCTATTTGCCTCAAATCCCTGTACATGCTTTTATCCACCTTAGCTCATTCATTCCTTCTTTCCTCACTCCTATCTTTTCCTGCACTCTCCCTCTTACTCTTTCCCTTCACGCCTTTTTTCCTTACCTTCCCTTTTTCTTCCTCTGATCCCTACCACCCCTCCTTCTCTCCTACTTCTCTACATTTTGAGCCTCATGATGGCACTTACTGTATTTTGTACTTTTCCTGTTGTACCTAATACTAACTTGTACACACTTGTTTATATTTTGACTTTTTCCAAACCGTACTGTGTATTATTTTTGACTTTGTCTAACTCTGTATATCACCCAGTTGTCTAGTTGTTTGCATTTTGACCATCCCGCTGTCTACTTTCCTTGTGTTGCGTCACATTGTACTGCTCATTGATTCTCCCCTTGTATTCCTCCCGGGTCGTGCCTGAAAATAGGCATCTGTATGCCTAGTGCACCCACCCGGTTACCAAAAGCAAATAAATAAATAAATCTGCTTGAATGCCATTCATGCAGACACAAAGCCTGTGAATCTTGCACTTAGTCCGCAAATGCCCCAGAGCATTGGCTCACTTTAGGATCCTGCACAGATTTGTTTGCCCCCGAGCTGTCCCTCTCTTATACTGACCTCTGACCCAAGGTTTCACTTAGTCGTGTCCCTTGTCGCTCAACCTCTTCAGCACCTGATAATAATGCAGCAGGTGGTGCCACCACAGCATCCAACCTAATTCAACATTAGGAATGGTTCTTAGGCCGTCCCGAAGGCGCAGAGGGTTGAGGCGCTGGACGCCACTCTTGACGTCTCACTGGTGACCCGTATTTGGGAACGGACCCCGGGTGGCCAGGGGTTGGCAGGGGGGAAAGAGATTGAGCATCCGGAGGACTGCTTTCTCTTCCCCGGGGAGGGCTGGGGGAGTGAACACTCAACGAGCGACCTTTGGCAGAGGCTGGGGTGTAGCCGAACGAGCATCACGGCATATGCCAGGGGGTGGAGCCACGATGTGCACTGCCTTGGCAGCCTGGCTCCACAGGGGACGTAGCACATAAGGAACCCCCCCCACCACCGAGAGGCGAAGGTGCCTCCCTCCGCAGACCACATTCCCAGACACGGACTCGGCTCCTAGGCTATTACCTCCTCTCCGGCCCAGTGTCTCAACACTAAAAGAAAGAGTGCCTTGGGCAGGGGCGGCCCTTCCCTGGAGGGTAGACCCGGGGGATGCCCGGTGCCGGAGAGGAGCCTGAGGGGTAATAGCGAGCCACATTGGGAGGTAGAGACTGTGGTTCCAGTAGGTCGCTGGAGAGAGTTGGAGGTAAGGGGTGAAAAATAGAGATTGAAAAAAAGAAAAAAAAGGAATGGTTCTTGTGCCCGGGATAGCTATGGATTGGCCATCCCCGAAGACAAAGGTCACAAGATGACTGCCACATACAGTTCAAGCAAAACACTGTGGCAACACTCTTAGAAAAAATAATAAATGACACTCAAAAGTAAGTGCTTCTAGCCATCTGGTATATTTGGAGTTAACAAATAAAGCACAGCATGAATACTTCGGAACTGTGTGTCATGTTTGTTAACTCCAAATATACCAGATGGCTAGAAGTCCCTACTTGTAAGTGTTATCTGTTTATTTATTTTAAGAGTGCTGCCACAGTGTTTTGTTTGCTTTAGTTTCTTTATGCAGGCACCCGCTCCACTCTGTGAGTGCGTGGTTCGGTGAAGTCCCTCATGTAGTTCAAGCAGTCTGTAATCAGTTTGTCCAAAAAGCACCTTTCACCATTGATCACCTACTTCACATGAGAAGTCATGGGGAAGGGGGGGCAGATTCCATTTGGACTTACTCCCAAGTTTTTTTTTTTATTTATTCTTTCTACTTCCTCACCTCGGTGGATGTACCACCTTCCAGCCAGGTGTACCAGCCATCATGTGGCTATGGGCTTAGGGGAATTTACCTTAGTTTAGTTTTCTCCATTCATTCTGTGCTTTTTTGTCCCCCCATAGAGATAATGGCATTATGGAACCAAAGTCCCTGACCTGAACATGCTGATGCACACGCCGCAGTACACGGCACAATGTGTTTAGAAGGTTTTGTGATAGAAATAATAAAAAGTTGCAAACAGAAGAAGGCACAAAATGTAAATTGTGCTTCACTGATCTATATCTCAGCATAAGAGAAGCAAATCAATACACTCAGTAAAGTACAAATCAGTAGTCAATAGAAGTATAAATCAATACATTTAGTACAGTACAAATCAGTACAATCAATCGAAGTACAAAACGATACAGTATAACTCAGTACAATCAATTGAAGTACAAATCAATACAGTCAATGCAGTACAAATCAATGCACTTAATACAGTAGAAGTCAAAACACTCAGTACAGTACAAATCAATACAGTACAAATCAGTACAGATCAATAGAGTACAAATCAATACACTTAATGCAGTACGAATCAGTGCAATCAATGGAAGTACAAATTGAAGTACAAATCAATACATTCAGTGCAGTACAAATCAATACAGTCAATAGAAGTGCAAATCAGTAAGTATATTCAGTACATACAAATCAGTACAATCAAAGTACAAATCAATACAGTACAAATCAGTACACTCGAAGTACAACTCAAGACAGTCAACACAGTACAAATCAATACACTTAATACCATATAAATCAATACACTCAGTACTGTACAATAAATACAGTACAATCAGCACAGTATGAATCAATACAATCAGTACAGTACAAATCAGTACAGATTAATAGAAGTACAGATCAATACAGTCACTATAAGTACAAAGCAATACAATAAATGCCATACAAATCATTACAGTCAGTATAGTACAGATCAGTACAATCGATACAATCAACACAGTACAAATCATTACAATCAGTACAGTACAAATCGGTACAGATCAATACAGTACAATCAATACAGTAAGTACAGTACAAATCAACACAGTCAGTGCAGTACAAATCAGTACAGATCAATACAGTACAAATCAGTAGTCAATGCAGTGCAATCAATACTGTACAAATCAATACAAGCAATGCAGTACAACTCAATACAATCAGTGCAGTACAGATCAATACAGTCAATGCAATGCAGTACAAATCAATACAGCTGGTACTGTACCAATCATTACAGATCAATAGAGTACAAATCAATACAATCAATGCAGTACAAATCAATACAATTGGTACAAATCATTACAGATCAATATGGTACACAGCAATACAGTACAAGTCAATGCAGTACAAATAAATACAGTCAATACAGTACAGATCACTACAGAGCAATACAATACAAATCAATACAAGCAGTGCAGTACAAATCAGTACGGTCAATACAATACAGATAAACACAGTCAATACAGGCTGGTCTAGTGGTGCTGAGGGTTGAGGCACTGGAAGCCACGCCGGCGGCCCTAATTCAGGAGCAAGCTCAGGTGCTGGGGGTCAGCAGGGGTGGAAGAGGATTGAGCACCCGCTGGGCTGCTTTCCTCTCCTGGAGGGAGAGTTAGGAGTTGTCCGGCATTCCAGCGGCCCCTGGTGGAGATCAGGGGTGCTGCAGAACCCAGACCGCACGTCTACCAGCATGGCTAATGCTGGCAGGGTTGCCATGCTCCATGGCATCAGAGGTGCACCACACAAGGGGGGAGGGAGGAAAGGGAGCGTGGAATCACTACAAGGGAAAATACCCTCTGGCCCAGATAGGCAATGGCCCCGCAGTGTCCACCTTCCACATGCCCAGCGCTGGACCTCTACCTCTGCCCCTTTGATCTCCTGGCGGGGCTTTGACCAGGGGGCTCCATTGGAGAGAGTACCGACTTTGAGGTAGGTTGAGGTCACAGCTGGGGCGGTAGAGCGGGGGATGAGTTGAAGCCTGAGAGAGTTCCAGTGTCTGGAGGCGATAAATAGAGGTAACCCCCCCAAAAAAAACACACAGTCGAAACAGTACAAATCAATACCATCGGCACAGTACAAATCAATACGTTCAGTGCAGTACAAATCAATACAATGAATGCAGTACAGATCAATACAGTCAATACAGTACAAATCAATACAAAGTACAAATCAGTATAATTAGTACACTACAAATCAATACACCTCATACAGTACAAATCAATACACTCGGCGCAGTACAAATCAATACAGTACAAATAAGTACAGTCAATTGAAGTACAAATTAATATAGTACTAATCACTACAATCAATTAAAGTACAAATCAATACAGTCAATGCAGTACAAATCAATACATTTAATACAGGACAAATCAATACCCTCAGTATAGCACAAATCAGTACAATCAATCCAGTACAGATCATTATAGTCAATGCAGTACAAATCCATACACTTAATAAAGTACAAATCGGTACACTCCGTACAATACAACATAAATCAATACAATCAATACAGTACAAATCAGTATCAATACAATCAATACAGTACAAATGAATACAGTTAATACAGTAAAAATCAATACAATCAATAGATGTACAAATCAGTATAATCAATACAGTACAAATCAGTACAATCAATATAGTACAAATGAATACAAATCAGTACACTACAAATCAATACAGTTAATTCAGTTGTAAACCTGCCTGTTCTAGTACAGTGAAGCCCACATAAATGCACATTGGATAAGTACAAATTCTGTATAAATGTACAGATTTGCAATATCCTGATTTTTTTCCTTTACTTTCAGTGTTAAACTTTTCAGCTAAATGCACACTGTCTTGCAAATTTCAGTTTAATGCAATACTTTCTGTTGTAACCACAATGTAAAAATAAGTGCTTATGTACTGTTAAGTGCACATTTATCCATTGGCCACTTGACAATCAGCTATTAATGCGTTGTAACACCTACCAGAGGAACACTAATTAAGTAATGTAACAACTGTAATTAATCAGTTATACAGATGTTACAAACGGGTTCCTCCTGTTCCTTTTGTTTAACGTAAAAGAATGCTTTAACAGCTCTTAGGCTTGAGCAGCTTTATCTGAACTTGCCACACTGCTTACAGCCGAGCGAGATGGAGAAAATTAAGAAAGTCTCTCTAACCCTCAAGCAGAAAGTCCAGCTGCTACAGAAGTTTACCGAGCACAATGTCAAATGTGCTGATGTGGCAAACGAATATTTTGTGGTCATCTCCACTGTGTCCATTTTTTTTGCCTCAAGAGAGCATCTAATTGCTGAGTGGGAGTCTGGCGAAAACCTCTACCGGAAGCGCAAGAGAGTCGGCAAGAGTGAGACTGTGGAGACGGCTCTCCTACGAGGGTTTACAGCGAGTCACGCTGTAGATGCACCCATCAATGGCCCTATCCTGCTCCGAAAAGCTCAGCAGCTTGCTGACATGTTAAGCGAGCCCTTTGTAGCCACAAGCAGGTGGTTCTCCCAGTGGAACATCCAGCACAACATCGGTGATGATGCTGAAGCCATGGAACTCCCACAGGGTGAGAATGGGATCCAGACTCTGGTGCCTGTGCTTCTGCAGGGGATGATGACGGAAGAGTTCAGTACATTTGTGGATATTGACCTAGATGTACCCATGCAAGGTCCAGTTAACGAGGAGGAGATATGTGATGAAATAAAGGGGGGTAGAGGTGCAGCCAGCTGAAGAAGAGGAGGACGAGGAGACAGAACAAAATGTAATCATTTGCCAGGCACTTGCTTGTTTACAGTAACTCTGTCAGTTTGTTCTGCAGAGGGAAAAGCAGGATTTAAGTTTGTTTTTCCAGTTTGAGAGCGGCGTTCAGCAGCTGGTTGTGCAAGGGTGTACACAGAAAAAAATTACAGATTTTTTTTAAACAGAAGTGGGGTTAGGCTGTTGTGCCTTCTGCTTGTAGATATTGTAAATATTGTAGAGTCCCTGAGTTCTTTAATGTTCATTATATTATAGTTTAAAGAGTTTTTACTTATCTGTGTGGTTTTTGGTTTATTTTAAAATATAAAGTCATGTACTGAATAAAGAGCGACTTTTAATATAGCTGGACTGTATTGGGTTCTATAGTTAATGAGCACTGATTACGTCGTGTGTACCACGTCTGTTGTGAGCATCAGGAGAAACTGCAGAAATTGAAAATCGGCTTTAATGCACAGCCTGCTTAAATGCACAGAAAGTCAGTATCTCGAGGGTGTGCATTTAAGCGGGCTTCACTGTATTCCTTATGGAGACTGCCTTCAGTTCACAGTATAAGGGAAAAGAGTATTATGATGCAGTGTTAAATTTGTGGTCTTAGCGCACCACCTACTGACATTAGCTAATATGCAATGCTTAGCATAACCTACTGAAAAGCAGTGTTACCCAAAAGTAGTACTAGTCAGCAATATTACTTATCTATGTGTATGTGTGAAAAGTTATAGTTTTAGGTGCCAGACGCCCACCTAATCCACCAATAAAAGCTGTGCACTATTTGGCAGATGAGATGTTACCCAGGTAATGGACTTTCTTATCGCAAGTATATAATATCATGCAAGTTCTTTGTTGACTGAGTTTTCTGCATGATCACCTGGGTGTTTGGAGAGGTACCAAACTCCCAGCTGTTTAGGTAAGCTGTTGTATGTGTACCAGAGACTAAACCTTATAGTCTGCAGCACCTGTCTCTGTGTAGTATTTTGCCATCAGGTCAGAGTATTCTGCTAGAACCAGCTAACAAATTGGTGACTGTGGCAGGACCTGATTGGACAGAACTGAACCAGAGCAACTAAAGGTGTTCAGAAGAATGGGCATGAGATAACGTGAGCGAGAGAACCTGTGCCCCCTCGTTCAAACATTATACAGAATAACTTTCAGGTATTTCCATGCATGGACATGACTGGGGTCACAGAAGGTGGTCAAACCTACGCCCTCTCATTCTACAGTGGAAAGGGGTCTGAGGGACTCTGTATAACAGTCAGATGACTGCCTAATTGTGGGACATAAAGAGGATCGATACACTTTGTGTTCTCTGTTAGTGCAGGCAAAAGTGGTCCTCTTTCCAATATGGGCATCAGCGCAGAGCTGAAACTAGATGTCTCAAATTTTCTAGCCTCTCATGGGGGCTGGGGTGAGTTCGCACTGTACGCAAAATTCCACAGGCATCTGATACGGTATGCATGCACCCTGAATTCAGAAACCCAACCTATGGCTAAAAACCATGACCAGAAGGGTCTCATGGTAGCCACCCTGTACACTGCCCTGCAAGCAGTTTAAATGTGGGTCTCAGCTTTGAAAAGGAGCTGGGTCTAAATCCCGTGATATGGGTGTGCTGCGGAGCAGTCTGGAACAAGAAATCCAGAGGCTCCGCAATGAGGCTCAGAGTGAACTGCATTGTACTGTACAGGATAAGGGGAAGTTGAAACAGGATTGTGAAAGGATTTTGCAAAATAAAAAGCATGCGTTACAAATGAATGATTTGCTGACTGGTATGAATGATACGTTGCAGAGTTAGAATGAGGAGTTGTATGATGAGTTGCGAAAATGTCAGGAAGCATTGGCCAGGGAGATTAGGGAAAATCGTGAAGTGAGTGCCGCGCACAGAGTTTTGCAAGAGCATGTGAGTAAGGAACAGTACAGAGGCAGGGTAAATCACTTGCATTGCTAAGCCCAAATGGCGAAGTTATGCCAACAGTTGAGGATCCTGAAGGATCATGCACTAGCTATACCGTACCCTCTACCCATTGACCTTATATCATTGGTGGATGACAACAGCGATGACAGAGAAATCCAAGATGGTGGTCCTTGGGACTCTGGTGGATGGACGCCTCGACCTCCACCGGTTGCTGCTTTAAACAGGCAGGACAAGAAAGAGAAATGATGATCTAGCGATCACAAAGGTTGGGGTCTTTGAGGCACAGTTCGCGGCGGTCCAACAGGCCATGACCAACAAGCTTAAAAGGGAGGTGGAGAAACAAACCCTCATTCAGTACATACCCATGGCTGAAGCAGTCATCAAAACCACGACGACTGAGTGGAAGGGGCATTCCCCAAACACTCTGCAGTCCACACAGGCCATCCAAACAATAGCGGACAAGGTGGGCCACATGGGCACTAATGACAATTTGAGCTGTTATTTGGAAAAAGTGAAAAGTCACAGTGAAATTTTTGGCCTTCCACCTGAGCACAGAGTTCAGGTCTTGAGACAAACTGTCAACCCTATGCTTTGGGCCAAACTGTCCGAAACGATCTGGTTGAACAGTGAAGACAAATTTGAAACTGTTGCAGCTGCCCTTCTGGCAGTGAACAACCCCAACCTCATCAGTGTAATGCTGGCCCGTCCAGTCAAACAGTATTCCAAAGAGACCCCAGCCCAATATGACAGCCGCCTGTGGCTAGTCTATCAAACCAGCAAGAACATGACCAGGGAGGACTTGGACCGAGACTCAGTTGAATGCAAAAGTTTATTTTTTAAAAATCAGCGGCCAAGCCTCCATGAAAAGGTTTTTATTTATTTATTTCATAGTTCGGAAATAAACTTTGAGCAAAATGCTCTTTTTTAAAGGTTCCACGTCAAATAAAGTACATGACAAAACAACCGGAAGTTACAATAACAGTGGTCTTAACACACAATCATGAAGTTACATTGGAAGGACATGAGTGATACAGTTACACAAGTAGTAAGTATTCAAGTACAAGGGAGAACAAACTACACTAAAGATTCATGGCAAACAGAGATACAGTTACAAAGGCACCAAAAATACAATACAAATACAAATAATGTACAACCAGGAGAACACTATAAGTACAGGGAACTTACAAGGCAAGGGTGGAGCAGCCCAAAGATAAGCTTTGTCCAAGTTTTAAGGATGAGGAAAGAAGAGGAGTTAAAGCTGGGGAGGTGGGGAACACGGGGCTGGGCTAAGAAGGCAGAGAGGTAGCTCAGATAGGGCCCTGGGGGACCACTATAATAAATAAGCGCAAGGAACAGGCAGAGGAAAAACTGTTAAAAATAAGTGCAAGGACAGGGAGAAGGAGGAGGAGTAGCGGGGAAGGCGAGGGGTCAACTTCACCATCCACCGTACAGTAGATGTGCCTGAGCAGGGACTGTCCAGATTGTCTGGATTACCTGCATACATAGGCAGCAATGTCTGTGAGGTGATGCTTTAGTTCCGATCTAAAAGAGTGAAGGCTGTTAATGTTAATTATGTGGGCAGGGATCTTATTAAACCAAAGGGGAGCCCTATATGCAAAGGACCTTTGGCCAAGAGAAGTTTTCTGAAATGGGTTGGGAAATGAGCACTGAGTAGAGCCCCTAGTCAAATAGGAAGAGTGACTAGCGTGTAGCATGTGTTTGAGGCAGGAAGGGGCTATTCTGAATAGTATTTTCTTGCCCAAGAACTACGTCTGTTACTTTATTCTGTTGTTGAGATTCAGCCAGTTTGTTTGTTCATAGAGTGAACAAGAGTGCGTTAGGTTGTCAGTTCCCAAGGTAAGTCTATAGGCCTTATTTGTTTTCCAAAATATTTTATTAGGTGGATGTTGTTACATGAAATACAGATATTTACATATTCAAATGTGGTTACATTTGCAATTCACTGTTACCTCTTACACCCTATGCGCCCGCTCTACTTCTAGTTTCAGCATTTCCCGGGGTAGGTCAAGTTGCTCAACTAGCCATTTATGAATGCCATTTTCAGGGTTCTTCCCCTCAGTCCCCTTTGGTAGACTCACTATGTGGAGGTTGGAACATCGGGAGCGATTTTCTTGGTCCATGAGAGAATACCCCCATGGATTAAGAGAAAATGACTGAACACAGCAGGGCGTTGAAGAAAAGACATCGGAGGCAAGGCAGGCCTGGGGGTGGGTGGGTAGGTGGGCCCAAGTGGATTATTTTGCGTGTTCCAGTCCCACTCTTTGCATCCTGGGCTGTTTGGAGGGGAGCTGACAATTTTCTAAATCTCCTCTTGGGCCTTATTCCTTTTTCTGGAATAAATGGGGGCTCTGATTAAAGAGGTTTGGTGGTTGGGATCTGAGCTGCAGAGCTGGGGGACTGCCTTAATGGGGTGAGATGGTGACCTGGAGTATAAATTTAAAAGGCTTTGCAGCTGGGCTTTAAAGGCCTTAAAGAAGCCTCTATAAGAGTGGGGCCCAGGAGGGGGGTACATGGGACCTTCTCTCGATAAATTTTTTGTTGCACTGGGCATGCGGTTGGGGGAGGAGAGGGTTGATGGAAGTGGGGTCATGCATTTGTAACCAAAATTCATTGTTATTTTATTGAGGGGTGATAAAGGGGAAGAGTTGCTGCAATCGAGGCCAAAAGCATATGTGATGCGTTAAGAGGGACGTTAACATGTGGCGTTGGATGCCAGGGGGTTTCAAAGTTGAAGCAATATGCTTAAAAGGGACTGCTGGGTCTCAGGGCATGATTTCATGTCTATGATATGGTTGGGGAGGCAATCTACTATGTGTTGGCAGATTTGCAGTACTGTTGGGGGCAGGAGGGATCTGGAGAGTGCAAAATTGAGTTGTGGCAATACATGCACTCCGAGGGTGGAAGGGGAGCTGTTCTGGGGGATCATAACTGTGTTTCTAAGTAGTGGTGTAGTTAGAGGGAATAAGGGGGGTGGGGAGGGGGTGGTTAGGTACTGGGAGGGGGGTTTTAGTTGGATAGTTACGATTAAGAATGGTTGGAAAGTTGTTTATTGTGTTTTATTCCTCATGTTTATACTGGACATCCTGGAACTGCTGGATAAATAATTACAGTGTACGATGCAGTATTTTTTTGTGCTTAAGCAGGGGAAAGATAGGTGGGGGATTAAGAGCAGCTGGTTTTGAACAATTGCCAGACAACAACATGGGTAGTAGAAATGGAGTAAAAGTAGTCTCATGGAATATATGGGGCTTTTTCACACCGGTGAAGCGGTAGAGTATTTTGTCTACTTCAAAAAAGCAGGAGGTGCAGATTGCTATGCTACAGGAAACTCACCTCACACAAACTGAGCACCAAAAGCTGGTGGGTGGGTGGCTGGGTGGGTTCTTGTTATGTGGCCTCTTATAATTCGCATAAACGGGGGGTGGCAATTATATTCAATGAACCGACCCATACAGGTTAACAGAGTGGTCTCGGACCCGCAGGAGGGCAGATATATATTTGTGGAGGCAACACTATATGGGGAAAAGATCACTGTGGCAAGTATCTATGCACCAGCACAGTTTGATCCCTGTTTTTATCAGAAGGTGTTAGACTTGTTAATGAAGGAACAGTTTGAGGGTCTGTTAGTGGGGGGGGGGGGGGATTTTAATGTTACTATGCACCCGATTATGGACCATTCTCAAGGATGGGGTAGAGATTCGGGTGGAGTGAAAAGATGGATCAGGGTATGATAGAACTAGATCTGGTGGCCAGTTGGAGGACAGCAAATCCTGGAACTAGGGAATACGCATTTTACTCCAGTCCTCATAAATCCTGGTCCTGACTGGACTATGTGCATGTCCCTAGAGGATGGATGCATACAGTTAGGAGAGTACAGCATAGTCCTATATTTGTTTCAGACCATGCTATGGTTTCCTTGGAATGTCTTCTTCAGGTAGAGAGGGATGGTCCCTCACCATGGGAGTTTCCCAGGTATCTGCTAAATAATAAGGAGTTCCTCACATATTTAGGAGACAGATGGAAGGAATATGCAGAAACTAATAAGGGCATGGGGGACTCGGCAGGAACCTTTTGGGAAACAGGGAAAGTAGTCATCCAAAGAGTCATTATTGGATATGTTGTCAAGTATAAAAGGGAAAAAAAACAGAAAAGAGTGGAATTAACGGACCAGGTGAAATTATTGGAACAGGAGGCCTTGAAGGACCCTGGGAAGGGGATGCACAGACAACTCATGGCAGCTAGAGAAACACTCAATGCTTATATTCTAAAGGAAGCATGTAGTTCTTGTTTTTTGTTATAAACAGATTTTTTGAGTGGGGGAATAAATTCAGGAGGGTACAGACACGAATCACCAGAATAAAAACAAGTGAGGGTGCATTGGCTCGGTGTAACAGAAGAGTAGAGGACAGATTTGTCCAGTACTATCAGGGATTGTACACTCCTGAGTGTGTGGGCACCGAGGACAAAGCTAGAGGCTTCTTGAATAATCTCAATCTGCCAAAAATTTCCCCTGAACAAAGTAGAGAACTTAGGCATGCAGTACAGAAAATGAAGCCAGGGAAGGTCAGCGGCCCAGATGGTTTTTCAGTAGAATTTTATAGAGCCCTACAGGAACAAATGATTGGTCCATTACAGGAGGTATTCAGCGAGGTACAGGGGATGGGGGGAGGCATTGCCCAATTCCGTCACTGAAGCTGTCATTTGTCTGGTCCCTAAATCGGATAAGGATGCGCTGGAGTGCGCTTCCTACTGACCAATTTCCCTCCTGAATTGTGACGCCAAGATCCTGGCTAAGATACTTGCGGGGAGACTAGACCTTATGCTACCAGACTTGAATCATCCTGATCAGATGGGTTTTGTCTGTGGCAGGCAGGCATAATATGATGAAACTGCTAAATGTAGTGTGGCTGGCCTCAAGGGCGAAGTGTAAAATGGCAGTGTTATCCATGGATGCTGAAAAGGCCTTTGATCGGATTGAGTGGGGTTACCTCATGATAGTTCTGGGTGAGTACGGTCTGGGAGAGGAATTTATTGGATTGGTGCGTGCTTTATATTTTGCCCCCACAGCCATGATCTTGGTGAATGGTTCAGTGACGGAGAAGGTCCTCCTTCAGAGGGGAACAAGACAGTGGTGCCCTCTGTCACCCTTGCGTTTTGCTTTGGTGATTGAGCACTGGAGATAAGCGTCCAGAATGAACCTAGGGTTAAGGGGATGGGTGGCGGGTCTGGGGATGCCTAGAATAAAATAACATTATATGCAGACGATATGTTGCTGTATGTTAGGGAACCGGGGATCTGTTCCACCATTGCTGGATCTGATCACCTGATTTGCAGCCTTTTCAGGGTATAAAATTAATATAACAAAATCAGAAGTGATGGTCTGGGAGAAACCTGAGTGAGGTGCTGTTGGGGAAACTTGGAGATTGAAGAGGGTGACGACATCTTTTAAATATCTAGGGATTCAAATAGGCAAAGATTTGAATTCTCTTTGTAAACTGAATTATATGGCATTAATTAAAAAAACAGAGAATGACCTGCAGAGGTGAAGAGAAATTAGGATATCTTGGTTGGGGAGAATCAATGTCATTAAGATGAACATATTGCCGCAGATTCTTTATCTGATGCAGATGTTGTATGTGGGACCCAGTAAAATGGACAATAAGAGGATGGAGGGGGCTTTTTCGGCTTTCCTCTGGAAAGGTAAGAGACCTGGGGCAAGTCTGAAGGGACTTCAGGCGGACAAGGATAAGGACAGTCTAAACTTCCCAGACCTCCTAATATACCACCGAGCAACCCAAGTTAGATATTTTAGTGACTGGGTCCACAAACCAGAGATTGCCGGATGGCTGAATTTGGAAGAGATGACATGCAGGGGTAGATTTTGGCTTATTTGTGTGCTGGAGGACTCAAGAATTACCGAAGAGAGTCAGATAAGAACCTGCTAGTTAAATCCATGCTTTTGGCATGGTCTAAACTAAGAGGTATAATAGGAGCCCCACAAGATGAAATGTTATTGTTGCCCATTGCAGATAACCCAGCTTTTTGGGCAGGAATGGAGGATAGGGAGTTTCAAAGATGGGAACAGGTGGGAATTAAGTGCCTCAGAGACTTCTATGTCAGAGACCAACTGGTCTGTATGGAAGAGATAAGTAGGGGCCTGGAGCTCTCTATGGGGCGGTTTTATAGACTGATGCAGGGGAGAGCTTATATCAAGGGAAGAGGGGGAGAAAGAGCCTCAGATTCACCCATATCACAAATGGAGTGCTTGGTGTTGATGGCGATCAAAGAACCAAAGGGAATGAGCGTCAGGGTGTTCAGATTAGGGAGGACATTTCTGACAGACTAACACAAAAGGTGAAGGAACATTGGACAAGGGATTTGGGAAGGGACATCTCAGATGCGAATTGGGATCAGGTGTTAAAAATGAACAGAGGAATTTTGATTTGTAATAAGTTCCAGGAATCTACATACAAATTCTTGCATAGGCCGTACTGCCCCCGAGTCATGGTCCATAAATTTAATCCAGGGATCTCACCTGTGTGTGGGAGATACAATGGCGATTTGGGGACGTACCTGCATTATTTTTGGAGCTGCCCAAAGCTGCTGCAGTTTTGGCAGGATGTCACGAGGGAAGTGAGTGGTATACTGCGTAAAAGGTTGGAGACAGATCCATTAACTATGCTGTTTGGGAGGGAGGGAGGGAGCTTACAGGGCAAGTGGAATGGGAGCCCCTGCCTTGATGGGGGAGGGTGCTTCAAGCCCTAGCGAGACAATGTATTTTAAACACCTTGGTGTCAGCGGCAACCCCAACACTGGCACAGTGGAGATCCCTGGCTATTCATACACTGGCCCTTGAGAGATTATCTTTTGTGCTTAAAAATTGGGAGGAAAAGTACTTGCGGGAGTGTGGGCCATTTCTGAAGTCCCTGTCACCGGCAGAGGCACAGATACTCTGGGAAGGTACATGAGACATAAGTGGAGTTTTCAGATAAGAGTGCGAGATGTAATTGGCCATGTGGTTGTCATGAAAAGCTAGGAACTGTGGCTGCCAGTCAACTTTGGTTGAACCCCCTGCACAGAACAGTACTTAAAGGTACAAATCCAGGATGTCCCTGTTTGTGTGTGTTTTGCGTGTAGTTTGTTGAATGTATGTTAGGTTGTACTGTTAAATATGTAAAATATATTTAGAGTGATTAAGATAAGATAATGTCATATGTAGAAATCAGTGTTACTCCAATAAAATTCTTTATGCCAAAAAAAAAAGACATGCGGATAATCTTCACCTCTCTGTAGACCAACAGCTGATATTCTACCAATGTAAAAAATGTGACAATCAAAACCTTTTTTTTTTTCTACTTGCCCTTTATTCCCCTGGATCCAGCTGGGCTTCCCCCGACCAGTTTTGCCCCGTGATCCACTGGTCAGGTACCCCCATGTAGCCTTGGCTATCCCCCCCCACGCAGGGATGGGGTGGAAGGAACCCCCATATCCTTCTTGTTTCATCAGGCTCCCTGTTGTGGCCTCGCAGGTTGAGCGGTGAAGGGCACCTCTTCCATCGGCAGAGCTCAGCTGGCTCATATTTTTTCCCTTTGTCCCTGGGACATGGTTGCACCGCGACATCAAGGCACATACGCCGACATCCTACCACGCTCCCCTCCTGCATATGGCTTCAAGCTGCGGTACCTCCAGCCTCAACCAGAGGTCAGGACAGCACCGGGCCTTGGCCCCCCATCCCTCCCAGGAGAAGCGAGCTGCTCATTGGGCACTGAAGCTAACCTTCCCCAGCCAACCCTCCAACTCCCCTTGCTCGTTCCCAAACCTGGGTCACTGGCACCTCAAGCGGTAGTGCTGCCACTGACCTGGGTACATACATCAGGTCCACAATTCCCCAACAGGTGGACACCAAGGGGTAGACAAGACCCTGCAGAGATTGAGAACTGCTGGTTTGTGGCCAGGGATGACAGTGGATGTCCAACATTACATGGACATCTGCATAACTTGTGCACAGAACAACCCAATCCCTGGCAAGAAAAATGCCTGCTTGTTACCCCAGAGGCAATCAGGTCCCTGGAATGCTTTAGCAATCAGTTTCATTGGACCCTTACCTCTCACCAGCAGGAACAACAAGCAAGCACTTGTGATCACAAACCTCTTTTCCAAATGGATAGAGGCCTTTCCATGTCCATAAAACACCGCCAGAGCTACTGCCCAAATCCTGGTAGATCAAGTGTTTACCAGGTGGGGCCTACCTCTCAAGGTAGACTCCGACAAATGAACCAGCTTCACAGGTGAGTTGATGCAAGAATGTGTAGACTTACTAGGTGTCTGTCAGAAGTTTCATATTGCATACCATCCCGAATCATTGGGACAGGTAGAGACAGCAAATAGACATATCAAACTCATGTTGTGTAAATTGTCAAATGAAAACCCCAAAGATTGGGATACCATGTTGCCCTTACTCCTAATGGCAATCAGAGGTACCCCCAACAACAGCAACCTGGTATACCCCTTTTGAGATATTGACTGGCAGTCAAATTAGACTACCTGAGCACATGTCGATTGATCTCAAAACCCCTACCACAGACAGAGTGTCAATGGACACTTATGTAGTATAACTGAGAGACAACCTGGTAAAGACTGACCTGTTTGCAACCCAGAATCTGAGTTATGTCCAACAGCAGTCCAAGATGTACTTTGACAAAAATGTCAAAGAAGTTGATTGGCAAGTAGGGGACCAAGTCATGGTACTGAAATTCTCCACGCCAGCCCATCCATTTCAGAACAAATGGGAGGGCACATGTGATATCACCAGCAAATTGAGCCCGGCGGTGTACCAAGTACGCCTTACAGACCATAAAAAGCAAACTGAAAAGTAACCAACTCAAGCTCTTCAAAGGTGATTAACTGTTTCTGATTCGTGCTCCCTCCTCCTATGGAGGGAAGGGGGATTTGCAAGTTGACCCATTTTCTGTTTTTTTCTCTTTTTAGCAACCATGATGTACCTCCTCTGCCTCTTACTGGCACTGGTGAGCGCAAGGGAATTGACCCATATCGAGAGGACATAAACATGTTTGCTCCTTCATCTCCTGACCCATGAAACCCCAAATGGGCTCCCATCATCTGATTCCACCACAGGAGTGGATATCAACGTTCCCCAAAAAGTTGTCACTGTTTGAGAAGGCAAGGATGCCGACCTCAGTGCTATGGTGGTATCACCTGACCAATCTACCCTACAAATAGAGTGGAAAACTGACAGCCCCAATGGATAACAAATTCCTGTGGCCTGCCTTTCCAAAGGAACTCTCCAAGGCTGGCCAAGCACCCACATTGCCCGTAATGGAATTTTATCCATTCGCCAAACCCAACAGCAGCACACAGGTCTTTACAATCTCACAGCTATGATGAACCCAGACTTTTGCACAAAGTTCCCTAATGACACTTCCTGCCAATTCTGTTCTAGTCATTCAGTGGCAAGTGCTGCACTTTTCCTTACAGTACTCCCACCATCAGCAGATGATCTTATTCAATGCCAATCCAAGAACCCGGTCCACCTAGTGGCCTGGTAGCAACTTCATTACCCGGGACTCTAATCAACAACGTGCAATTCATGCATGTGCTAATGGTATTAAATCTTACTCATTGGCTTATGGCCAAATTTGGCTACTGTTCCTCTACAAATTCTTCTAAATGTTATGCTGTAATGTTGTTAGAGCTAATGGCAGCATACCAAGCACATACACAAGACTTTGTAGCTGGGTTCCACACCACGGAACATTTAGGTGTGTTCCGGCATCCCAAGGGCCACTTTTGCAAATGTAGTAGGCACAACAGGTGCTGTTACAGGTTTATTTAGCACTGGAATGTCCGTTTGAAACCAAGCCAATTTGGCTACAATTAAGAGTCAAACACGAAAATGTAATGATGGTTTGGGTCAAAATGTCATGCAGCCCATGCTACAGGGTATAGATGGTATTTCACAAGAGGAATGCTTTATGGTGTATAACATGCACAATATTGCACTTTTGTTTATGAGTCCAAAAATAAAATTAATGAATTGATTTTTCAGGGCAATAATGAAGCCTCTAATCATCCCATTTTGCTATTAATACGATTACAGATCTCTTCCGGGATCTGGAGTAAGGTAAAATCCCAGATTTGATTCATGTTAGATGTATGACTAAATGGTATTGCCCTAGACGCTGCACACTTACGCACCAACAGCTACATTGATAAGACTTGCCTGCCATGGTTGCTTCTCCTGAAGACATCCAATGCCTCCCCAGCAAGATCACCAACTCATCTTTTACTTGCCCTATTCTGCTCACTAAGTGGAGACTTCATGAAGTCTGTGTATCGTATAACTCTGATGGACTTTATTGTGTCGTAACCAACCATAAGACTTTCCTATGGACCTTTGATTTGCAACATCTCCTTGACCAACTTTTGCTTTGTCCCCAGCAGAGCACTGTCATTGGCAATACGGTTATCGTTGCTGTTCCCAACCCAGAACCAGATTGCATTAATAGTGACCCTGACTATCTCAATGATGTTTCTCAGCATTTACCAGTGTTTAATGTGCATATCGACCCGCTCACTCTAAATCTTAGAACTCTGTTAGACAGGAAGGATACACATCTTATCCATATTAGTAATGCTATAAGGCTGGTAATTCTTTAAATTTCTTGTTTCACGATGGAGATCTCTCCACTGCATTATCCAATAACTGGTTAGAACTTACTTTCAAAGGTTTTGTTATCCTTCAGGTGTTTTTGATGTTTTTCTTGATTATTACCGTATGCTGTTTAAGACGTACTATCAAGCAACGTCGTGAACAACTGAAGTTTATCTACAAAGCTCGTGCATCTGGATTGTGAGTGTTTTACCAACTTACTTACCATATTTATTGTTGCCTCCTTATTCATGCAACAAGGGGTGGATTATGTAGACCTGCTTGTCCTAGTTTCTCTCATGGAGGCTGCCTTCAGTCCACAGTGTAAGGGAAAACAGCATTATGATGTCATGTTATATTGGTGGTCTTAGCGTGCCACCTACTGACATTAGCTAATATGAAAAGCTTAGCATAACCTACTGAAAAGCTCTATTGTTACCCAAAAATAGTACTAGTCAGCAATATTACTTATCTATATGTACGTGCAAAAAGTTATAGTTTTGGGTGCCAGACACCCACATAATCCACCAATAAGAGCCGTGCACTGCTCGGCAGATGAGACATTACCCAGGTAGTGGATTTTTTATCACAAATCTATAATATTGTGCAAGTTCTTTGTTCACTGGGGAGTTTTCTGCATGATCAACCAGGTGTTCGTAGAGGTACCAAACTCCCAGTTGTTTAGGTAAGCTGTTTTATGTGTTTACCAGAGAATAAACCTTATAGTCCGCAACACCTGTCTGTGTGTAGTGTTTTGCCATCAGGTCAGAGTATTCTGCCAGAACCAGCAAACACAGTACAAATCAGTACAATCAGTAGAAGTACAAATCACTACAATCTATACAGTACAAATCAATACAGTACTAATCAATACAAACAGAAGAGACATATAAGTTGTCAGTAGACAAAGACCCCTTTAGCCCATCCAGTCAGACCATTTTTCCTGACTACAGTGCCACTGCAGCCTTTGTACAGTATCCCGTTGTCCCCACCCCTTGTGTTCCTTCCAAGGTCCCCATGTATCTGTCCCATGAATGCTTGAATCCTGTGCCTGTTTTGGCACCTACCACCTCTGCTGTGAGGTCGTTCCAGGCTTCCGCCACCCTCTCTGTAAAGACATATTTCCTCACATCCCCTCTGGGCCTCTCCCTCCCAGCTTCATTTCGTGACCTCTTGTCCTCGAGTCTGTCTTTCTGTGGAAAATGCTACCTTCCTGTACCTTATTAATACCTGTTATGTATTTGAATGTTTCTATCATAGCCCCCCTTTCCCTTCTTTCCTTCAGTGAGTACATAATCACTTCTCTTAGTTCTTCTCGTATGGCTTTTGATGCAGTGCCTACACCATTTTGGTTGCCCACCTCTGTAGCACCTCCACCCAATCCCTGTCCTTCTGGAGATGGGGCCTCCAGTACTGGACACTGTACTCGAGGTGTGCTCTTACCAGTGACCTGTACAGGGGCAACACTATCTCCTTCTTCCTACTGGTGATACCCCTGCCTGTGCACCTCAGCATTCTACCTGCCTTTTCCACTGTCTTTTCACTCTGCTTGGCTACCTTCATGTCATCAGAAATTATTACCCCCAGGTCCCTTTCCTGTTTGGTGGTTGCCAGCACCTCCCCTGCCATTTGGTATGTAGCCCCCCTGGTTTCTGTGCCCCAAGTGCATGATTTTGCACTTTTTAACATTGAAACCCAGCTGCCAAACACTTGGCCATTCTTCTAGATTCTGAAAAATCATTCCTCATGTTTTCCACCCCTCCTTCCAGTGTGTCCACCCTGTTGCAAATTTTTGTGTCATCCACGAACAGGCAGACTTTCCCTTCTAGCCCTTCTGCAGTGTCACTGATAAAGAAATTGAAGAGGATTGGGCCTAGTACTGAATTCTGAGGCACCCCACTTGTGACCCTGCCTTCTCCCGAGTGAACTCTAATTTACCACCACCCTCTGACTCCTGCCGATCAACCAACTTCTTACCCAGTTTACTACTTTCTGTCCCACTCCTAGACAGGCCAGCTTGTTCACTAGTCTTCAGTGTGGAATGGTGCAGAAGGCCTTCCTGAAATCCAGGTATGCCACATCTACCGCTCCACCCTGATCCACTTCCCTTGTCACCCAGTCGAAGAACTTGATCAGGTTTGTCTGGCAAGACCTCCCTGCTGTGAAAACATGTTGCCTTTGATCCTGCAATCCACTTGTTTCAAGGTATTCCACTATCCTTTCCTTCAATAGTGATTCCATAACCTTGCCCACTACTGAAGGCAGGCTGACAGGTCTATAATTTCTTGCCTTCTCCCTAGTCCCACTTTTGTGAAGTGGAACCACATCCGCCCTTCTCCTGTCCCTCAGAACCACCCATCTATCCAGCGAAAAGTTGAACAAAACTGCCAGTGGTGCCGCCGGCACCTCTCTGAGCTCCTTCAGTATTCTAGGGTGAACCCCATCTAGTCCCATTGCCTTGTCAACTTTTGATTTTGCTAGTATTCTCAGGACTTCCCAAATTTCATCACTGTGGACTTCCAAAGAACAACCCACACATGTACCACAAGATCTTCCTCATAGCCCGGCCCAGTGGCACTGAGGGTTGAGGCACTGGAAGCCACACCTCGCACTATGCTGGCGACCCGGGTTCGGGAACGAGCCCGGGCTGTTGGGGGTCGGCAGGAGAGAGAGAGAGGATCGAGCATCCGTAGGACTGCTCTCCTCTCTCTCGGGAAGGGATCCAGGGGTAGCCCAGTGCAGCAGTGGCCCCAGTGAAAACCGATGGCACTGCTACGCACAAAGGCTTGCTAGCAAGCAGTGGGTAGATGTCAGGTGGCTGCCTTCCGAACGTGGGTGGGAGCACCCATGTCTTGGGCTGGGCAGCATTGCATATCCCACATCGTGGGCGTAAACACTACAAGAAAATACCCCTATAGCCCTGGATAGGTGACGGCCAGTGCCACTGCCACACTCCCAGTGCTGGTTCCCCACCACTGCCCCCCCCGGTTTCTCTGGGTTGACCTGCCCAACTCGGAGGAACCGCAATGAACTTGAAGATGGTCTGGGAACACAACAGGAGGTAGAGCAAGCTTGTGAGTGCAGGGGGGCCTGAGAGAGTTCCAGGCTGAGAGCTACAAACATAATTGGAGGAAAAAAAAAGATCTTCCTCCCACAACCCCTACATGGTCCACTTCTTCCGCACCTCTCAAGGAATCCACACCCTTGCCACCAGGGGCACAAAGCTCTTTAACAGCCTGCCACTCACCTTTGCTGTCTACCTCCCCAGAAATATTAAATCCTACCTCAAACAACACCTCCTGGCCAACTCTGCCTGCTCCTGCCTGTCACAGAGTCTTTCCCACTAAAGTTACAGTACACTACCTCCCTCCTATTGTGCTCCTAAACACCCCCCTCCCATACGCTCAGCTACTACACTGGGTTCTACCCCCTGCACATGCTAGCATGATACCCTTCCTCTCAGCTATCCTTAATGCTCCTCACTATACTATATATATCATATTACCATTGAATTCGGACCTACTCCTACGTTAACTGATCCTTTCAGCCACTGTAACACATTGTAAAAAGCTATTGTTTACTGTATGTCCTACCTTATTCTGTATACTGTATGTAAACCTGCTTGTTGGGTCTCTCCCCACTAGATGCTTGTGAAAATAGACAATTTTGCTCACATCACTTTCCAGTATAAGAAATAAAAAACAAACTTCTTCCGTGAAAAGGCTAGTGTCCACCTTCCTACCAATTCTGTCCCTAACATAGAAACATAGAATTTGATGGCAGATAAGGACCGCTTGGCCCACCCAGTCTGCCCATTTCCCTACCTAATGGATAAGCTGCAGATCCTAGTTAACCAGCAGCCTACTTCTTCCTACCCCCACTCCCTAGAATTGCCTTATGATTGTCCCATGCATGCTTGAATTCCACCACTGTTTTTGACTCCACAACTGTTCCATGCATCCACAACCCTCTCTGTGAAAAAATACTTCCTTAAATTACCTCTGAGTCGCCCCCCCATCTTCAAATTGTGCCCCCTTGTTCTTGCACACCTCTTTTTTTGAAAGATGCTACCCTCTTGGACTTTGTTGATTCCCTTGAGGTACTTGAAAGTTTCTATCATGTCCTCCCTCTCTCTCCTTTCCTTGAGTCTATACATATTAAGCTCCTTAAGTCTCTCTTCATATGTCTTCCGGTGCAGACCCTGCACCATTTTAGTTGCCCTCCTCTGGACAGCTTCCATTCTATCTATGTCTCTTCGGAGATTGGGTCTCCAGAACTGCATGCAGTACTCCAGATGGGGTCTCACCAGCTGTCTGTACAGAGGGATAATAACTTCCTGTTTTCTACTGGTGATGCCTCTCCCTGTGCATCCTAGTATCCCCCTAGCCCTCTTTGCTGCCCTCTCACATTGCTTGCCCACCTTTAGGTCATCTGATATGACTACTCCCAGGTCCCTTTCCATTTTTGTTGTTGTTAGTATCTCACCCCCCATTGTGTACTCTTTCCCTGGGTTTTTGTTTCCCAGATGCATTACCTTGCACTTCTTAGCATTGAATCTAAGCTGACATACATTTGACCATTCCTCTAACCTTGCCAAGTCCCTTCTCATCCTTTCCACCCCACCATGCGCATCAATTCTGTTGCAGATCTTTGTATCATCTGCAAAGAGACATACTTTTCCTTCCAGTCCCTCTGCAATGTCGCTTATAAAGACATTGAAGAGGACCGGTCCTAATACTGAACCCTGCGGTACCTCACTAGTAACCCCCCTTCTTCAGAGTGGACACCATTTACTATTACTCTCTGTGTCCTATTCTCCAGCCAATTCTTTACCCAGGCTGTCATCTTGGGATCCATTCCCAGGCTGGCTAACTTGTATATTAATTTTTTGTGTGGGACTGTGTCAAATGCCTTGCTAAAGTCTAGGTAGGCCATGTCCACAGCCCCTCCCTGATCTACTACTTTGGTCATCCAGTCAAAGAAATCTATCAGATTTGTCTGGCATGACCTTCCCGCTGTGAATCTATGCTGCCTTGGGTCCTGTTCCCCTCTGGCCTCTAGATACTCGACAGTTCTTTCCTTCAGAAGTGATTCCATCATTTTCCCTACCACTGAGGTTAAACTAACAGGTCTGTAGTTTCTTGCTTCTGCCTTGTTCCCACTTTTGTAAAGGGGAATCACATCTGCCCTCCTCCAGTCCTCGGGTACCACCCCATCCTTCCATGATTTGTTAAAGAGGGGTAGTCAGTGGTGTCACTAGTTCTACCCTTAGTTCTTTTAGAATTCTGGGATGAATCCCATCAGGCCCCATTGCTTTGTCCACCTTCAGTTTTAAGAGTTCTTTCAGAACCCTTTCTTCTGTAAATGGGCCGGTATCAACTTCTGTATCCAGCGTGTTACTACTGTTTGTTTCATGTACCTCCCCCCTCTTCCTTTGTAAATACTGAGCAAAAATATTTGTTTAGAGTTATCTTTGGCCCATCACCTACCCCTTCTATTGCAAATACTGACCAAAAGTATCTGTTCAATATGTCCACCTTCCCATGGTCCCCTTCCCTACAGCCCCCTTCACCTTTTATCCTTGTTATCCCCCGTTGATCTTTCTCTTCTCACTGATATAGCTAAACAGAGTTTTAGAACTTTTTTTATTGACTAGGAAGTATTCTCCTCTGTGCCTTTACTTTCCTCACTACCTTCCCTACCTCCCTTTGTTTCTCCTGGTAAATTAACCCATCTTCCTCTTTCTGTGTCTTTTTGCATTTGTCCAATGCTAGTTTTTTTGCTCTTACTTTTTCCGCTGGCTTTCTAGAGAACCATAGTGGTCTTCTTTTCCTCCTGCCCTTGCAGACCGGCCTGACACAGATATTAGTAGCTTTTTCAATGCCCTCTTTAATTTTTACCCACTGGGTCTCCCCGGACACCTTGGCCCTGTTCCCCCTTTATTTTGCCCCCCCCCGTCCCTCAGCAGTCCTAATCTGCTCCTATCCCCAGTGTTCCTTCCTCCGTCTACCCCCCACTCTCTGCAACTCCCATCTTAACTAATTTAATTCTGCCTTCAGCTGCCTCAGGTGCCTGCACACTGGTCATCCCCCCACTCTCCACATTGAATCCAGGAATACTGCCACTCCACATACATTGCATTTAACTACTCTCCCTCTCCCCTCCTGCCCCGAGTATCCTCCTGCTTCCCTCCTCCTCCACTCTTCCCCGATTCCCCTCTGTACCAGCTGCTAGATTCCCACATCCTTCCCTCCTAGATTTTTTTTTTTATTTAGTGACCCTATACCCTGCCTTTAAACTTGTCTGATCCCTTACCTGATATGTGTACCTTAGATAGATAAATAATAATAAACTGCAGCTTCCCCCTACCTCCTTTCCTTCCACTGTGTCCCCACAAAAGGATAAACAGAATTAAAACATTAATTGAAATAGTATAGAACAGTACAGAAAATATAAACGGAGCATTCATCCTCTCCCTTCTGTTCCCCACACTTAATGGTAATATAACCACACCCTGTATAAGGTCTTGTTGCAATACCCCTTTTTTGCAGGATAATGAAAGTTTGTAATAGTATATCCTAACCCTAACCCCAGGGAAGGGAGCGCAAGCAGAGGGTGACAGTGAAAAAGCAGGGATACTGAATGAATACTTCTGCTCAGTATTCACAAAAGAAGAGGAAGGGGAGGTACCTGAATCAAAGAATAGATAGAAGCACTCTGGATAGGGAGTTCGACACCAGTCTATTCACAGAACAAAGGGTTCTGAAAGAACTTTTAAAACTGAAGGTGGACAAAGCAATGGGGCATATCAGATGATCTGTTTGCAGATAACACCAAGATCTGCAACAGAGTAGATGATCCAGATGGGGTGGGCAAAATGAGAATAGATCTGGATAAACTAGCAAAATGGTCGGACGAGTGGCAACTGGGGTTTAACGTAGAGAAGTGCATGATCATGCACAAAGGGGAGAGAAACCATGAAGTCACCTATAGGCTGGGAGGAGAGTTGCTGGCAGTCACAAGGGAAGAAACAGACTTGGGTATCATCATCACCAAAGACCTGAAATCCTCCAAGCAGACCACTAAAGCAGTAGGTAAGGCTAGGGGGATGTTGGGGTGTATTAGTAGGGGTACCACAAGTCAGAAGAGGGAGGTAATAATCCCTCTTTACAAGACACTGGTTAGGCCCCATCTGGAGTACTGCGTGCAGAATTGGAGGACGCACCTTCACAAGGACATTAACCAAATTGAGACAGTCCAGAGAAGGGCAACCAAAATGGTGCAGGGACTGCATCAGAAAACATATGAGGACAGATTAACGGAGCTCAATATGTATACCCTAGAGCAAAGGAGGGAGAGAGGTGATATGATCGAAACATTCAAACACCTTAAGGGCATTAACAAGGTGAAAGAGTCTAACATGTTTCAATATAAGAAAACAGCAGGACAAGAGGACACAGCATGAGATTAGAGGGAGGCTGATTTAGAGGTAATGTGAGGAAGTTCTTTTTCACAGAAAGGGTGGTGGATACATGGAACGGCCTACCTCGGGAAGTGGTGGATATGAATACAGTGTAGGGCTTGAAACAAGCATGGGATAGGCATAAGGGAGCAATACTGATGAGTATGAATAGATAGGCCATTGATAGAGCAAAGGTCGATGGCACATTCATAAGGCAGAAAAAGAAATGGGCAGACTGGATGGGCCTTGCGGTCCTTATCTGCCGTCGTCTTCTATGTTTCTATGTTTCTGATGGGATTCACCCAAGAATTCTAAAAGAACTAAGGGGAGAACTAGTGACATCACTGACTACCCTTTTTAACAAATCATGGGAGGATAGTATGGTACCTGAGGACTGGAGGAGGGCAGATGTGATTCCCGTTCATGAAAGTGGGAGCAAGACAGAGGCAGGAAACTACAGACCTGTTAGTTTGACCTCCGTGGTAGGGAAAACGATGGAATCACCTCTGAAGGAAAGAGTTGTTGAGTTCCTAGAGGCCAGTGGGGCACAGAACCCACAGCAGGAAGGTCATGTCAGATGACTCTAATAGATTTCTTTGACTGGGTGACCAAAGTAGTAGACCAAGTAGGGGCTGTAGACATGGCCTACTTAGACTTTAGCAAGGCATTTGACACAGTCCCACACAAAAGATTAATATACAAGTTAGCCAGCCTGGGAGTGGGCTCCAAGGTGGTAATCTGGGTAAAACATTGGCTGGACAACAGGACGCAGAGGGTAATAATAATAAACGGAGTTCACTCCGAAGAAAGGGTGGTTAGTAGCGGGGTACCGCAGGGTTCAGTACTGGGACCGGTCCTCTTTAATGTCTTTATAAGTGACATTGCAGATGGACTGGAAGGAAAAGTATGTGTCTTTGCAGACGACACAAAGATCTGCAACAGGGTCGATACAGAATGTGGGGTGGAAAGGATGCAAAGGGACTTGGCAAGGTTGGAGGAATGGTCAGAGGTATGGCAGCTTAGATTCAATGCAAAGAAGTGCAAAGTAATGCACCTGGGAAACAAAAACCCAGGGGAAGAGTACACAATGGGGGGTGAGATACTAACAACAACAAAAATGGAAAGGGACCTGGGGGTAATCATATCAGATGACCTTAAGGTGGGCAAGCAATGTGAGAAGGCAGTAAGGGGGGCTGGGGGGATACTGGGATGCATAGGGAGAGGCATCAACAGTAGAAAACAGGAAGTTGTTATCCCTCTGTACTGACAGTTGGTGAGACCCCATCTGTAGTACTGTGTGCAGTTCTGGAGACCCAGTCTCTGCAAAGGCATAGACAAGATGAAAGCTGTCCAGAGGAGGGCAACTAAAATGGTGCAGGGTCTACACCAAAAGATTTATGAAGAGAGATTAAAGGACATTAATATGTATACCCTCGAGGAGAGGAGGGAGAGTGGGGACATGATAGAAACTTTCAAATACCTTAAGGGAATCAACAAAGTCCAAGAGAGTAGCATCTTTCAGAAAAAGAGATGTGTAAGAACAAGGGGGCACAATTTGAAGATAGAGGGGGGGACGGCTCAGAGATAATGTGAGGAAGTATTTTTTCATGGAGAGGGTTGTGGATACATGGAAAAGCCTTCCTGAGGAGGTAGTGGAGTCAAAAACTGTGGGGGCATTCAAGAATGCGTGGGACAGACATAAGGCAATGCTAGTGGGTGGGTAGGAGGAAATAGGCTGTTGGTTAACAAGGATCTGCAGCTTATCCATTAGGTAGGGAAATGGGCAGACTAGGTGGGCCAAGCAGTCCTTATCTGCCACCAAATTCTATGTTTATATGTAAACAACCTACCCCTCCTTTAATCTTCCCATGTAGCTTCCTCCCACCCCTGTTCCTTTCTCTCAGTCACAATAGTAGATTACTCCCACCCTAGAAAGAATATTGCTACAACCCCTGTTTTGCAGCCTGTTGCCTGTTAAGTACTTTATTCATTTTATCTATTGAAATGTTTCCCCAGGAAGGCACACTGAACAACAAGTTGCTCGTCTCCTGGTGTGACCTGGAGGGAAGCGGAACATGAGGATTGAAATACAGGGATTTGGTACATAAACACAAGATGACAAAGATTTACATTTGAACACCAGATAAGAAGATTTGCATTTGAATACAGGCAAATATGAGTAAGTTGACTGTAATGAGTAATGAATTAGTGAAGTGCTAACAGTGAACTAGGGAACTGAATGATAAACAACTGAAAAATAGTGTCACAAAATTTCCATTAGGATGCAAGCACTTAATGGAAAAACTGGTAGTTAGATCTGAGGTCAAGCTAGTGAGGAGTAGTACAGACAGTACAAGTGAACTACGCTATACGAGAAGTGCAAGCAGTCTACAAGTGCAGTAACAATTTGTGGTAGTCATACATAAGCTGAGAACCCCGTTGAGGGTTAGAACAGGAAATGGAGGATGAGGGGAAAGAAAATGAATCAGAAAGAGGTCTGCCAGGGTCTGACCCCTTCAGGATGTTAAGAACCCTGCCTGCACAAGGCAGAAGTAAAGCACATCAGGAGGGAGGTGGGAGTAGGTGGTTTAAAAAAAGGGGGAGAGGTAAGGAGGAGTAGGATTAGGGTAAGGAGAGAACAAAATTTGTAAGGGAGTGGAGAGGGAGTAGGAGGTCCGGGCAGGTGGGGGGGGGGGAAGGAGGAGGAGGAGAGAGGTCTGCCAGGGTCTGCCCCTTCCAGAATTTTTTTTTTTTTTTATCATGTCACTGTTTATACGCCTGCTGCAGCAACTTACCGACGGGGGCATCCAGCCGCCAGCCCTGCCCGCCGGGAGAGCAGCAGGCTCACTCGCATGATGGGGGGGTCCGGTATGGCTGTCGCCGACTCACTGGGGGATCCCCCATGCCCTGCCTAGCCGAGCCGGCCCCGCACCACCCAGCACGATTCCACGACAGTCCTCCTGGCATCACAGAACATGGTCATCAAGCTGCTTCGGTCACTCCCAGCCATTATTCCTCCAGTAGGTCCCCCAATGGAGCGCAGACGTGCAGTGACATCCATGCACTAACGTACAGTCGTCCGCCGTGCTCCCTCTGTGCTAACACCTGCGTCTACAGTGCCTCCAGGCATCCCCAGGGGCTGCCACAGAGCGGTGTGCTTCCCCAACCCACCCCAGGACTAGGAGAGCTGTTGGTGAACAGTTGATCCTAGTCTGACCCCTGATGACCCTGGCTCGTTTCCGAACCCGGGCCGTCAGTGTGGTGCGAGGTGTGACGTCTAGCACCTCAACCCTCAGCACCACCAGGCCAGCCCTCCAGGATGTTGAGAACCTTGCCATTATGAGGCAGAGGTGGAGCACATCAGGAGGGAAGCAGGTAGTGGGCAGTGAGGAGGAGTAGGCACATTGGGAGGATGTAGGTAGTAGACAGTTGAGGGGGGAGAAAGAGGGAGGGGGAGTTAAGGAGGAGTAGGATTAGGTAGGAGAGAAGGAATTTTATTTAGGGAGGGGAGGAGAAAGGGGCATAATGTACACACTTGCTTAGCCCAAAAAACAACCACCCCTCCCCCAGTTCTCCGACTAAACTCTTCACCCCCTCTTCCCTTCCATTTACTCCTGCATACAATACATCAAACAGTATACACTATATGATGTTTAGCAGTTATATACATACAAGATGAGAGGACTGAAACAATGAATTCCTTTGATTTCACCCTGAGCTCCCAATACTAACACCAGTAGCTGATGTCAATCAACTTTGGAGACTATTTAAATAAAAGGACAGACTATTTGAGGGATGGTGGGGGCGGTATGTTCATATGGTATGAACTGTGGTGCTGAGCAGAATACAGTTACTTAAGGCTGTATGTAACATACTGATTAGGGCACTAGCAGCAATGATGGTGCTGAGCAGAATAAATTACTTAAAGGGGCACTGTCAGCAGACCGCCCCTACACACATTAAGTCAAAATGCAGCACATATAGGTAAATTGGTTACTTTGAGGTTAGTGTCATTGTATTGTGCTTGTTTTATTAGCATGAGCCTGTGGGGACACTGCTTCATTTTGAGACAGAAATGAGGGGAAAAGCTGACACTGTCCCTTTAAGGCTTTAGTTAAGCTCACTCCATTGTATGCTCTCTTGAAGCATACACACCAGTGTCCATCGCATCTGAGCTTTCTTGCTACTGCAATGGGGTGAGCTTAAGGGGTGATAACCCTAGGAGGCACGGGGTCATAATGTCGCAGACGACACTGCGCACACCACAACCACTCAGCAGCAAACAGCATGAAAACATGCTCAACTGTTTTCCTTTTGTTTTGCAGGGGGCTTTGCCCCCATGCCCCCACCCCCCGAACTTATTATAGTCAAGGGGGGAGGGAGGTGAGCACTACTCCCTTCACAAAAGAAAGGGTCCTACAAGAGCTTGCTAAGCTCAGGGTGGATAAGGCAATGGGACCTGATGGCATACATCCCAGGGTACTTAAGGAGCTAAAGGAGGAACTAGCAGAGCCATTAGCAGAATTGTTTAGTGAGTCTCTGAGCACAGGAGGGTCCCAGAAGACTGGAGAAGGGCTCATGTGATCCCACTCCACAAGAGTGGTAGCAGGGAGGAGGATGAACTATAGACCGGTCAGTCTTACCTCAGTAGTGGGCAAGATTATGGAGGCACCTTAAGGAAAGGATAGTGCAAACACCTGGAATCCATGGGGCACAGGATCCAAGACAGCATGGGTTTACAAAAGGAAGGTCCTGTCAAACTAATCTCATAGATTTCTTTGACTGGGTAACCAGAGTGGTGGACCAAGGGGAGCAGTTGATGTCGCCACCTTGACTTCAGCAAAGCTTTGACACTGTTCCACTAGAAGATTGATAAATAAGCTAGGTAGCTCAAGGTGGGTCAGAAGTTGGTCAACTGGGTGCAAACCTGGTTGACTGGCAGAAAACAGAGAGTGGTGGTAAATGGTATACAGTCAGAAGAGATGCAAGTCACAAGTGGGGTACCTCAGGGATCCAGTCCTGGGGCCAGTCCATTCAACATCTTCATTAGTGACCTCGCAGATGGACTAGAGGGTAAGCTTGTCTGTTTGCAGATGACACCAAGATCTGCAACAGAGTAGATGATCCAGATGGGGTGGGCAGAATGAGAAGAGATCTGGATAAACTAGCAGAATGGTCAGAAGAGTGGCAACTGGGATTTAATGCAAAGAAGTGCAAAATCATGCACATAGGGAAGAGAAACCCTGAAGCCACTTATAGGCTGGGAGGGTTGCTAGCAGTCACAAAGGAAGAAAGAGACTTGGGCATCATCATCACTGATGACCTAAAATCATCCAAGCAGACTCTAAAGCAGTAGGTAAGGCTAGGGGTGTTAGGGGTGTATTAGTAGGGGGTATCCAAGTCGTAAGAGGGAGGTAATAATCCCTCTGTACAAGACATTGGTTAGGCCCCATCTGGAGTACTGCGTGCAGTATTGGAGGCCACACCTTCACAAGGACATTAACCAAATTGAGGCAGTCCAGAGAAGGGCAACCAAAATGGTGCAGGGACTGCATCAGAAGACATATGAGGACAGATTAATGGAGCTCAATATGTATACCCTTGAGCAAAGGAGGAGAGAGGTGATATGATCGAGACATTTAAACACCTTAAGGGCATAAACAAGGTGAAAGAGTCTAACATGTTTAAATATAAGAAAATAGCAGGACAAGAGGACACAGCATGAGATTAGAGGGAGGCACGATTAAGGGGAATGTGAGGAAATTCTTTTCACAGAAAGGGTGGTAGATGCATGGAATGGCTTACCACAAAGTGGTGGCTATGAATACAGTGCAGGGCTTCAAACAGGCATGGGATAGGCATAAGGGAGCAATACAAATGACTATGAATAGATAGGTCACTGACAGAGCAAAGGCCGATGGCACATTTATAAGGTAGAAAAAGAAATGGGCAGACTGGATGGGCCTTGCGGTCCTTATCTGCCGTCAACTTCTATGTTTCTATGTTTCTATGTTTCAACTCTGAGGGGGTGTGGACATAGGGGAAGAAAAAAAATAATAAAAGTAAAAGATTCCTGAGTCGGGAATGAAACCTCATTCCCCAACCATATCCACTGCAGAGTCGGGTGCTCTAGTCACTCCACCATGGGAGTGACTTGACCAAGCACCCAGCCAGCAGTGTTCATATCCACTCAACGCCGTGGTGGCGTCAGGGAGTAGTGATACTTTAAATTATCACTGTAATTCCCCTAATAGCTCTAAAGACATAATGCTCTACTCTGGCCTTGAGTTGTGTTATGCATGGTTTTTCCACGTGAGTATGACCCTGTAGGACCCAAGGAAGACCCCACCCCTGATTTGTTTCAGGGGTGTGTGTGGGGGGTGGGTTAGGGTTGGAAACCCTAAAATCCAATTTCCCTACTTTTTTCACTGTAGTCTTAACCCTAAATGGTGCATTGATGGAGTTTTTTGCAAAGAATTTCCTTACTTTTTGAGATATCATCGTTGCAATCATGTTGCTGAGCTAAGAAATGGGTGGCTGGCTCTGCTCGTGAGTTGCTGGTTATGTCTGCTACTTTAAATGCAGCTTTGGATACACGTTAATAAAAAATCCTGTTGTGCATTAGAAGAAGCAAGGAGTTCTGTGGTGCAGCCTTGCTGACTCTTCGACTACTATGGGTTACACATCAGGTTTTTTCACTTTAACTTGCTGTCTACCCACCTATAGGGACTTAGCCAGGCTTTTGAGTCGCAGGTTCAGGGGTATGCAATTGGGAAATCAGTTTAAGAAAAATTCCCTGTGGCAGCGTGCAAATGAATATACAGTGATCAGTTTATTTAATTAAGACAGAAACTGACATGTGTTTCTGCTCCCTTTTCAATCCTTTGTGTTGTTGGTCTGTGGCTGCAGTGTCCTAGATTGCCTGTTGCTACTGCCTGTGTGCCCCGTTACAACTTAGTACTGTGCTGGCTGCCGGGCTCATGGAAGCAGAATCATTAAAGGAGTCTTGACTCTTTTGGTAAGGTAGGTAATGCTGGGATTTAAGACACAATAGTTTAAAAACAGTTGGATCTGAAGCGACACAATCATGGAAAATTGTGGACAGAGGACATTGTACAGCACTCAAAGCAAGTAAGTTGTTTAAACTCACAGCAACACAAAACTCCACTTAATAGCTTTACTGAAGTTTTGGAAACACATCAATAAAACATCCTGTTGCACTTTATAAATATAATTAGAGACTTTGGTCCATTTTCTGAAGTGGTACTGACCCAAAGCCCACTTAAGTGGAGTTTTGTGTTGTGCATTTATTACACTCCTGGGTATGTGCACACAGAACTGAGTTATTAATAATAAGGTGTGAGCCCCCTTTCTGTGTTTTTGTTCCAAGTAACTTGTTTATTCAGCTATTTGTTTATCTACGATTCAGTAGGCAAAGATGGGATTTACCATACAAGGGGCAGGGTAATGAAGAAGTTAGATAGGGATTTTACTTTCCAGCACATTTGATTCCCGGGCCAAAAAAGTAAAAAAAAAATGAATGGCACTGCTTGCCACTCCGCAGCACCATCACCTTACTATGGAGATGCCCCAAAGTTGTGAATAATCAAGTTTACAGTGCTGCCAATTTCTGTTCCACTGGGAATTGCAGTGTTAGTTTAGATGTGTGCAATTTACAGAGACAGCAGGTTTGTTAAGAGGAGCTGTACAACATTAGAAGTTGCATTGCCATGCTATAGTGGTTTTTCAGAAGTTTGTGCCATGCCAGTAACAGTTTTGTTCATCAGAAGTTCAGACATTTGAATTATATACTCACTCACCTAACAAACCAGCAAAAGGCACATCTGCGGGCCAAGCCCTTTCTGCCCTGAAAATTGTAGATCAAAATTCCAAAATGTCTGTGTGCTACAGGTGGACAAAGAAGTATCAATCCTTTTTAGTCTGTACGGATCCCTATTCATATAAACAAAAAGGGCCATACGAGAAAAGTGGAAGTGAGTCATGAAAAAGAATTAAAAATGTAAAAACACATACACACACACATTTCAGAGTCACTTTTCCAACAGTTGACTGCAGAATACACCTAACAGGGTCTTGATGTGTCCCCCCCCCCCCAGCTCCCGGGTATCCAACCCCGTCGTATCTGACGCCATCTTACCCAGGGCCGCAGTATCCGACGCCGCAGTACCTGGCGCTTCAATAGCCGTTGGGTTAATGATACGCGCCTTATGGGTATAATCCATACCCGTATCCCCCTCCTCATCCACCGCCCCCTCAGCTGCCGGTGGACTTGCAGGAGACTCTGGCCTCCTGGTGGGCTGAGGCCAAGGCTCAGCTCACCAGAGAGGTGAAGACTCATCTTCCGACAATGGTGCCAGTTCTGGTCCCTGTACGTCCACGATGACAAACTCCCTCACCATCTCCAGACACCAGGTATAAACCCTCTGGTTCCAGAGAGGGGCAGGACACGCTTCCCAAGGGGTCCGTTCCTCCCCCGCGTCGGGAGAGGGAGTCTTCTTCATCACCATCTTCTTCCTCCTCGGACACCTCTGATGCCTCCAACGGTTATTCCGAGCAGGACGACAAGCCACGCTCTCTGTCTAAACCCAGGCCAAGGACTCCTCCAGAAGATCCTTCTTTTACGGAGTTGCTACGTAAAATCCAGGAGGTTCATAAGTGGCAATCCTTGGAGCTGGATCCCCAGCATAAGAAACTCGCTGAGCATCTGGATCTGCCCGTGACAGCTCCCACCTTGGTACCATCCTGGATTGAGCCTCAAGCCGATCTTGTTACCACTATTTGGAAACAGCTGTCAGCTTTAGCCCCACTTCCTCGGAAGTCCAACAGGCTATATCAGGCTCCCGAGGGCATTGACTTTTTAGACTCTCACCCTCGAGCTGATTCGGTCGCAATTAGCGCCGCTCACGGTTGGTCAGCTAACCCGAGGCATTTGAGCTTGTCTCCACCTGACAAAGAATCCCATCTTCTGGACCAGTATGGCAAAAAGATTTTCGCTACTTCCACTCTGGGTATTAGGGCTCTGAATTATTTCAGTCACATGGGGGATTACCAGAAGGCAATTCTTAGTGAGGTGGAATCCAAATTGGACTCCCAAGTCAAGCAGGAAGTGGCTGACCTCATCCGCTCTGCACGTTCGGCCAGTTGGCACATGCTTCGTGCAACTTACAATGCAGTGGACACTGCTGGTAGGAGCTCAGCTTTCGCCGTAGGCTTACGGCGTCATGCTTGGCTCCGTGTGTCAGGATTGGTCCCGGAAGTGCAGTCCGCCATTCAGGAAGCGCCCTTCCGGGGTTTGGTGCTGTTCCGATCTGCAGGAGAAGGGGATGGCACTGAAGTCTGTGGACTCCATGTATCATCCCCATCAACCGCAGCGCCCATCCCTTTCGTAGATGGAATCGGCCAAAGGCGAAACCCCAGGGAAAGCGGGCCGCTAAACTCCGGGCCCCTCCAGCTGCCAAGCCCCCCCCCAACCCAAAAAAGCAGCGGGTGCTTCAGCTGCCCCACACCACCTGACTCCTTCCCTCTCCCACAGCCTCTGGGCTTCCCAGAGGAACCGGTAGGAGGGAGGTTTTCCCTCCACCTGCTGGGCTGGGATAGGATAACTTCAGATTCCTGGGTGCTCCAGCTAATCGCAGAAGGACACTCAATAGAGTTTCTACAGAAACCACCTCGTCACCCTCCCCCAAGGTCGTCGTACTCTCGGGAACACCTTCTTCTGGTCCAGGAAGAGATTTCAGCACTTTTGCTGAAAGAGGCGATAAGGCCCGTCCCCCTTTCTCTACAGGGAATGGGTTACTATTCCCACTTTTTCCTGGTCCCGAAGAAGACAGGAGATGTAAGGCCAATTCTAGATCTCAGTTCCCTGAACTTATTCGTGGAGTACAAGAGGTTCAGGATGCTCTCCCTGCAGATCCTCCTGTCCCTCCTTCGGCTGGGAGAGTGGCTGTGTGCTCTGGATATGCAGGATGCTTACCTGCTCATCCCTATCTGCCCTTCTTACCGCAAATACCTCCGTTTTGTTTTCCAGGGGGACCACTACCAGTTCAAGGCCCTCCCATTTGATCTTTCCTCAGCTCCCGGAGTGTTCACCAAATGCCTTGCTGTGGTAGCGGCCTACCTGCGTACCCGGGAGGTGCAGATTTTCCCGTACTTGGACGATTGACTCCTGCCGGCCTCGTCCAGGGAGGAACTCCTTCACTTCCTCTCCCTTACCCAGCAGGTCTTTGCTTGTCTGAGTATTACCATCAGCCATACCTAGTCTCACTTGATCCCATCCCAGAGGCTCCAGTTTATCGGAGCGATCCTGGACACAACCTTGGGCAGAGCCTTCCTGCCACTGGACAGGGTGGCCACACTCCAGACTCGGGTCAGCCTGTTGTCTGGCTGCAGGCGGGTCAGTGTAAGGTCGGTTCTTCGCCTCCTCGGGCTTGTGGCGGCTGCTATTCCAACGGTCCCTCGCGCTTGGCTCCACATGAGGGTCTCCCAGTGGACGCTTCAGTCTCAATGGGATCAGTTGGTGGACGACCTGGACCAGCTTGTCCTAGTCTTCTCCCCCATGGTTCGAGACTTGCAGTGGTGGATGGCACGAGAGAACCTTTTTCGGGGAGTTCCCTTCTGCCATCCTTCCCCCTCTCAGACTCTGACCACAGACGCCTCGGGCGAAGGTTGAGGAGCCCATCTCGGACCTCACAGGACCCAGGGCTCCTGGTCCAAGCTCTCAAAATCGCTTCATATCAATGTGCTCAAACTTTGGGCAGTGCTTTATGCTCTTAAGGCTCTACATCTGCATCTTCTTCCCGGCCACTTAGCCATACAGACGGACAATATGTGCGTGGTATGGTACATCAACAAACAGAGAGGGACTTGTTCCTACCCTCTTTGCAGGGAAGTGATGAGAGTTTGGGATTGGGCAGCACAACACAACCTTCACCTCATGGCAATTCACGTCCCGGGGTTCGAGAACACCTTAGCAGACAAACTCAGTCGCTAGTCTGCTCAAGCTCACAAGTGGTAACTGGATGAGGGGGTCCTAGACGATCTCTTCCTGCGTTGGGGAACGCCACTGGTGGACCTGTTCGCCTCACTTCTAAATGCAAAGCTTCCCGACTTCTCGCTCGCTCAAGAGCGCAGCATTTTTTCTAAGAGATTCTGTGTCTCTAGATTGGAAGGACAGATTCGTCTATGCCTCCCTTCCCCCCGATCCCTTAGATCCCAAGAGTCTTAGAGGAACTCTGCTCAGAAGGAGCACAAATGATTCTGATCGCTCCTTTCTGGCCCAGGCAAGTTTGGTTCTCTCTTCTGCAACAATACTCAGAGGAATCTCCTCTTCCTCTTCCTCTCTCACGACTTTTACTGACCCAGGATCAGGGGAACCTGGTCCATCCAGGTCTCAAGTCCCTCCAACTACAGGCATGGCTGTTGCAGACATAGCTCAAGCCCGATTTGGGGTTTCACCCCGAGTGGCTGAGATCCTGGTGGAGGCTAGAAAACCCTCCACTAGGTCTACCTATGCCAAGAAATGGAAACGGTTTACAATCTGGGTCGCTTCAGAAGATTTCGAACCTTTCTCGTGCTCTGTTGGGCGGCTGCTGGAGTACCTGCACCATCTCTTTGATCTGGGTCTTAGTCATTCGTTCCTGAAGGTACACATGGTGGCCATTTCGGCCTACCATGTCCCTTTTGCAGACAGGACATTTGCTCAGCTGGAAGTCTCTAAGACTTTCCTCAGAGAGGTTCTCCACTTGAGACCCCCTATCCGAGTTCCTGGCCCTCCTTGGAATTTGAATTTCGTTCTCAAGAAGCTTACTTTGCCTCCCTTTGAACCGGCAGCCTCAGCAGACATGAAGTTCCTTTCATGGAAGACACTCTTCCTAGTGGCCATTACTTCTGCTCGGAAGATTTCCGAGCTCCAGGCCCTGATGTGTAAAATCTCGTACTTGATTTTTCCAAGGAACACGTGGCTCTGCGCACCACTCCTAAGTTTCTCCCCAAGGTGGTAGCGGAATCTACTTTGAACCAATCCGTAGAGTTACCCGCTTTCTTTACGCAATACTCCAGTCAAGGGGAGTATCTCTTGCACACTATGGACGTTCACTGAATTCTGAGATACTACACTAAGAGAACAAAAGATCTCAGAAAGACTGACCAACTATTTGTCTCTTTTGCCCACAAAAGTGAAGGCAATGCTGTTTCTAAGCAATACCTATCCAAATGGTTAGCTCATTGCATCACCTTCTGTTATGACAAGTACAAGAAGACCCTTCTGGGTCGAGTGAGAGGCCACTCCACCAGAGGTAAACCTGCCTCAGCGCTTGTTTCAAGAATGTGTCAGCGGCAGACATCTGTGCAGCCGCCACTTGGACTTCCATCCATACCTTTATAAAACATTACAGTTTGGATATTGCTTCTCGCCGTAGAGCAGGCTTCGGGCTTGCTGTCCTGCAAGGCCTCCTTTCTTGAGGCCTTCACAGCTCGAGAATCTACTTTGAGTAGCTTTCCTCCTCTCGTTTGCTGCTTCTTGTTCCAGACTGCTTGGGACTCAGTCCTATATGTAATTACCTACTGCAAGAGCCCTCTTGAAGTAAGATAGTACAGTTATGTAGGAACTTACCATAACAGTAGATCTTCAAGAGAGTCTCTTGCAGTAGGTAATACCTTCCCGCTCTCCATTCCCCTAAGCTTTTTCAGCTCCTTTTCCAGTGAGGGAAATATTCGCTTCTCTCTCGTCTGGCCTCTTTTGGCCTTTGGCGGGAGAGGACTGGAGGGCGGGTGTGGGGGACCGCCCCTTTGTACTGACGTCTCCTGACGCCGGTCGCGTGGCGTGGGGCAGTCCCTCACCAGAGACTGCTGGCTGGGGGGTTTTCAGTGGGGTCCTGGCGCCTGCCGGCTGCAGTCCTATATGTGGTTGCCTGCTGCAAGAGCCTCTCTCGAAGATCTACTGTTACGGTAAGTTCTTACGTAACTGTACTTTTCTGTAGCATCCAGACCCATTTCCTTTTTTTTTTTTTTATACTTTGTATTTATTCATTTTGTAGACAAACATACAGTTTGAATATCAAGCAGAGAGATTACAAACATATTGTCAACAGAGGGCGCCACTCCTCTTAATATACACAAAGGAACTATCTCTGCTAAAAGATACGTCCTAGGAGGGAAAATAACTTATTTTAACCAAATCTATACAGCATCAAAGCTATGTTCCAGCCCAAGAGCAGCATGGTGTTCAGTCCTATTTAAAAAAGTAAATTTTCCCCCACAGTTCTAGTCCTCAAATGAGGGATAGACAATTACCATGCATGTAAAGCAAATCTTGCACTAAGTGTGCTATCAGTATAACTGATGGAGTAAAGGTCTATATAGTACATTTTGTACCGAATGGCTCATAATAGACTATTGGCGCTTAACCTTAATTCTATTCCTTTACAAAAACAAATCCAACTAATCTTACAGGCTTAAGCATAAAGCAGATTTAACTGAGATAATAGATTCCTCATACAATTAAGTCAGAGTATATTGAAACGATCCAGACCACGTTAATTAACCAGATTAATAAGAGAGTCTCTCATATTGTCTCTGATAGTGAATCTTTAGCCTCCACATCTTATAATGACTTTTAAAGGTCGTTGCCCAAGGGACTTCTTACCCTCATGTATCGTCTTCTTCCGATAGACTTTCCTCCGGTGCGACTGGGTCTGTACGAGTAACCGTATGCTTTTGGGCCCATTGCAGCGCATCTTTGGGGTCATTGAAAAGAAACACCTTCCCCCTATGCGCTATGCGTAAGCGAGCAGGGAATACAATACCATGAGGCACATGAGCTTCTCAGAGCAAGGCCCGAACCCCATCAAAACGTTTCCGTTTCTGGTGTATTGCAAAGCTGATATCCGGGAAAAGCTGGACTCGTTGACCATCTTGCAGCAACGGGCCACGGCGACGTGCCAAAGCCAGAATAGTGTCTCTCATGCCACTACTATCGGTCACAAGAACAATTGATCGAGGAGCCTCCGGATTATCTGGCCTGCCTCTCTGGCGTCACTCGGTAAGCTTTTTGGAAGTGCAGGGTTTTCTCACTGATCTCCTCTCCGAGTTGTGTTTAAACCAGTCCTGTAAAAAAAGCACCAAATGATCCCCTTCACATTCCTCCGGCATCCCAACAAGTCGAATATTTGGAGACCGAATCTGGTTCTCTAGGGTCTCTATGCGAGCCTTCCAATGAGTACTTTCTTTTATAACATTGGAGATCACCCCCATAGTGGAATCCGCATGTTTTACCGCGTCTGAAGAAGCGACCTGTACTGCTTCCATGGTGGTCTCCAACACCGCCACCCTATTGGTAAGTCGGTCGAACTTATCTGACAATGTAGTCACCGATGCTATAAGACGATTCAGCTTTTGACCTATTGTCTGTAACGTCTCTTCAGCTGGGGTATCGACTGATTCTTCTGATCGGGCCTGGCCAGGCCTCGAGGTGGAGGCTGCAGCCTGGTTTCTTGCTCTTGCCCCTGATCCAGACATTTGTTCCTTAAGAGGATTTCCCATCTTGCTGTGTATAAACTTTGACACAGCTTTCTTAATTTAGTGCCAATAGAAAAGTAGAAAAGAACCACTTTTAACCGAGATATAAATTATTCATTGACAGAGCTCCATCAGTTGGCTGCCATCATGCTCGGGCTCCACAGCGCCCCTCCATCCAGACCCATTTTCAAGAAGTTTTTCAAAGGTTTAGCTCATCTGCACCCTCCCCACAGAGAACCGGTGCCTGCATGGGATCTTAGTGTATGCATTGCCAAGCTCATGGAACCCCCAATTGAGCCTATGTCTTCATCTCACCTGAAATATGTCACCTGGAAAAATATTTTTGGAGGCCATAACCTCGGCCAGAAGGATTAGCGAGCTTCAGGCCTTGTGCACTGAGCAGAACTATATCTCCTTTCATCGAGGGTAAGGTAAGGTGGTGCTTAGAACTAATAGGAAGTGTCTTCCTAAAGTAGTTTGTGACTTCCCTTTAAATTAGTCCTTCACTTTTCCAGTCTTTTTCACCGAGCATTCTAGCTCAGGTGAACGTAGGCTTCACAGCTTAGATGTCAAGAGAGCTCTGAGCTAATATGTTGACTCACACCAAAGACCACAGGCAGGACAGATAGCAGCAGTTCCTGACTTATGGGAATGTGGGAAAAGGAAAACCAGCATCTAAAAGGACTGTCTCTCTGTCAGTGTTGAGTAAGTTACTTTTTCTTTTACTTTGTATTGCGTTTGGAAGCTTGTTCCGGGAAGCTCTGTGCGGTCACTGGCGGGGATGGAGAAGTGCTGGAGAAGGTAGTACACCTTCCAATTATAGTTACTTATTTATTCTTATACAAAAACAAATAACTAATAAAAGATTACATTTTTTTAAAGTAATAGGTTAGTTACTAGTGACTTTCAAATTAACGTAATCAGTTACAGTTACGTATTTCTTCTGTATAAAAAGACATAAGTGATTGTATCTGTAAGGTGTGGTACATTTTCCGGTGCTTCTCCATCCTTGCTGGTGACTGCGGAGCTTTCTGGAACAAGTTTCCAAAAGTAATAGAAAGAGTAACTTACCCAGCACTGCTCTCTGTATAGTCCAATGTATCCAATTTTGTTATTCAGAGGTGGGCAAAGACCCTTCCCCCCCAGTAGGCCTCAGGGCCCATTCCACAAGGGGCACAGCTGCTAGGGATATCCCGTTATTGGAAATCTGCAAAGCTGCTATATGGAGAATGGTACATGCTTTCATGAAACACTACTGCCTGGACACTCAGTCCAGAAGTCATGCCAGGTTTGGCATAGCAGTTCTGCAAAGTCTGTTTCCAAAATAGGTTCTGTGCCCACCTCCAAAGGTACTGCTTCATAGACTGCAAGAGTTAGGAATATTGAATTCTTGGGGATAGAAGAAAAAAATACTCACCTTGATAGCCTTGCTTCTTCCAAGGTATTCTTCAATATTCATAACTCTCCCACCTTGCCTCCCCTTCCAGAACCAGTGGCCTCTGCATCTCAGGTTGGATATCCAAATTAAAAGGGTGTTTCACCCTTGTGTCATATTTTAAACCCTGTTGAGTGTTGTTTTTTCCCTCTTCAGGTCATATCTGACCGTTTTGGGGGGTACCTCTAATGAGAGGTTTGTTATTGTTAGTATTAGAAATATTTCTATTTTACCATTATTACTTAGAGGTTGTTAGCAAAAATATTTGATAGGTTTGCTTAGGATGGTGCTTTCCTTGCAGGCTCCAGTGAACCCGAGCGTTTTAGAGTGCAGCGGTTGATAGGGGCAGCATTTGAGTGGTGGCACGAGCCAATGATGGGCTCCATTGTTTACATGTGTTCCATTCTCCAGGCGGTTCTGCTATTCAGGTTGACTGCAAGAGTTATGAATAGTGAAGAATACCTTGGAAAAAACAAGATTACTAAAGTCATTTTTTCATACTGTACAAAAAGAGAGCAGTCATGCAGAACTTGGCTCATGTTTCCGTCTTGTCTCATGTTTCCATCTCGAGGTCCATATAATGTCATTTCAGCGACTTAGTGGAAATGCACCTCATTGTGTATGGTTGCCCATGCATTATTCTCTGTATTTTATCTGCTTTGTGTTTTTTTTTGTTGTACAATACTCTGAATCTTTTTGGGATGGGATGCCAAAGTAATAAAATTGCCTTGCCTTTTGTGCTGCCCTGACTGCAACTTAAAATTGGATCTCTGCATATGCCCTTCCCCATTTACGTAACCCCACCAACAGTGCCCTCACCGTTCCAGTGTACAGTATATAATTCCCCATTACACCCTCCCATCCTGGAACCCACAAGTATAATCCCCCCCCCCCCAAAAAAAAAATCTGCTGGCAGTTTTAGAAACCTAGAATTAGTTGGCAGAAAAGGACTGCTTGGTCTACCAGTCTGCCCAGATGGTCCTTGCCTAGTCTATCTGTGCAGACACTAACTGGTTTCCAGCGATCCTCCCTGTTTACTAATATTCCCCAGTGCCTATCCATGTATGCCTGAAGCCCTTAATGTTTCGCATGCACCACTTCTGCTGGCAGTCTATTCCAGGCGTCCACTTCTCTTTCAGTGAAGTAGTATTTCTCACATCCCTTTTAAACTTCTCCCTTTCAGCTTTTTTGCATGCCTTCTGGTCCTGGTGTGCTAAGAGACTCCTCTCCTGTACCTTGTTTGTTGTCGCGAGGTACTTGTATGTCTCTATCATGTCCTGTCTGGCTATTCTCTTTTTTAGGGTGCACATTTTGAGATCCCTCAGTCACTTCTCATAGGGCTGTATGTCCTTTCTGTGGTGCGACCTCCAGAACTGGACACAGTACTCCAGATGGGGTCTCACCAGTGAGCAATACAGAGGTAAAACAACCTCGCTCCTGCTGCTAGTGATACCTCTCCCTGTGCATCCCACTGGCCCTACCCACTGCTTTGTCTAGCTGCCCTGCCACTTTGAGGTTATCAGGTATGATCACCCCAAGGTTTTTTCCTGCTTAGTGAGTGTTCATGCCTGCCCAACCCCCATCTTGTACTCTGCTTCTGGATTTCTATGCTCTAGGTGCAGGATTTTGCACTTCTTAGCATTGAACCCCAGCTACTATGCCCTTGACCTCTCCTTGAGTTTCTCAGGATCCCTATGCATTCTTTCCACCCCCTCCTGAGTATCCATAATATTAGGTTTTGGTGTCCTCTGCAGAAAGGCATACCTTCTCTTACAGTTCTTCTGCAGTGTCACTTATGAAGGCATTAAAGAGGACTGGCCACAGTATTGTACCCTGCAGCACCTCGCTGGTCACTCTCCCTTCATCATAGTGCCATTAACCACCACCCTCTGTCACCTGTCCATTAAATAGTTTCTTATCCAATTTACCACTTTGGATTCCAACTCTAGGCTGCTCAGTTTCTTTGTCTCCTATGTGGCACAGTGTGGAAGTCCTCTAAAATCCAAATAGGCTACATCCATTGCCCTTCTCTTCAAGATACTCTGCTAAACTTTCCTTTAATGGGGTTACCATTAATATCCACACCAGTGATGGTGAGACTGACCATCCTGTAGTTGCTACCCTCTCCTCTGGTCCTCTGGAGCTACACGTCTTTCCAGTGAGTTGTTGAATAAGACCGTCAGTAGTGCAGCAGGCACCTCCCTTTGTTCCTTTAGTATCCTTGGGTATATTCCATCCAGTCCCATGGCCTTGTCCACTTTCAGAGCTACACGTCCCTTCAGGACTCTTTCCACTGAAAATGGACTAGTGTCCACCTCCCTTCCCAGTTCTTCCTGCTGCTCCCTGGTGTTCCATCCCCTCTTTCCTCTGCTGTGAGATGCAGAAGTACTTGTTCAGGATTTGTTCTTTCTTGATCCTCATCTGCACAGTCTCCCTCTGTTGTCCTCTTATCACATCCTCTTCTTGCTTTCCTCTTCAAACAACATGAAGTGTTGCTGTATTCTGACATTGTGCAGTTGGCCCCAGCACTTGAACTGCTTCGGAGAGGAGGGTTGACTCTATGCCAGAGCAGAGAACATTGAGCTGAGCTCAGTTCAAACCTCTGCTGCACTTCAAAGTGTAACCGTCAGATTCTTTACTCCTCCTAACTGAACAGTCGCTCTGGACAAATCGCCTTAGCTTGTCGGTTGAGTCTCAGTGAAACGTTGGTTTTAACCGCAAATTGTTTTTTTCGGCTCAGATCCCTGTCTGCTGTTCAGTAAGTGTTGTAGGTAGTGGACATTAGTATATTTTCTGTGTTTGGAAATTGTAAAACTTTTTGATTGGTCCGGCAGGAACAGATTGTTTTTTCTTTCTTTATTCTGTAAAGTCTTTGGTTTAGTGTGAGGTACTGGTCCCTATCGGTTTCAAAAAAATGTATATTTTTAGACTTTTTTTTTCCCCACAGCCCGTAACATGGTTGGTAACCGATATTTTGGGGGTCTTGCCTGGCTTTAAAGCTACTAAAGGGTAAGTGGATAGGATGGCTACGTCTGAGAAACCAAAAAAAAACCGAGCCCAATGGGTTTCAGCAATGAAGTGAGTGTGGGGATGCCTTTGCTAAGGGAGACCCTCACACCACCTGTGTGTATTGTCTGGGGTTTGACCACCTTGATTCAGACTGCCAAATATGCAAGAATTTCCCAAAGGCCACCCTGGACAAGAGATTGGATAAGCTTAGGGAAAAGGAGGCCGAGAAGTCCGCTGATCCAGATGGCCAGCCCGGTTCAGTTCCAACCGAACCTGAGGGAGTGCCCCCTGACCTGGGTGATACTTCCTCGGGTAAAAGGAGAGCCGATCCTGGGGGTCAGTTCCGTCTAAGAGAAAAAAGAAATCGTCTGGTTCGGATCCAGAACAGTCATGTCCAACTGCCGAAGAAATTGCCAGGGCGATTAGCATTGTAGAATCGTTCCATTCGGTTCCAGACGATTTGGCGGCTCCTGGTAGGCACTCGGTTTTGTCGGTTCCTCCGGTTCCGGAATATTGTCAGGATGATTACTATGAACTGGATTTGGAAGGGGAAGAAGGGTACGATGTTGATGATGGTGTGGAAGGCCTGGATGAGCCCATTGAACCAGACATCTCCCCAGACAGGCCTTCCAGTGTTTCCCCTCCTAGGCTATCTGAGTCCCCTTCCCACTATTCGTTTCACAAAAAAGTGGCAGAGACCCTCCAGCTCCCTCTGGTCGAAGATGTTGAGGAACAAGAGGAGCCTGACTCTGTAGAGATGGACATCCCAGAGTCCAAAATGCTGTCTATTCCCTCCGTAAATCTTTGGGAAACAGACACAAAAAATTCTTCAGACACCAAATTCATTACCTCCTGTGGACAAGAGAATGGACAGGAGGTATGTGCTATCAGGTACAAGTACTTGTTTCAACAATGTAGCCATGTTGGGGGTCGTGCTGGCTGCAGCCTGTGACAAGGCTAATATACCTTTGGCTTCCCCACCCCCCACCCAAGATAAAGACTCTAGGAAGGTGGATGCTATGGCCAAGAAACAGTACTTGGCATCCTCCTTGGGACTCGGGCAGGCAAACTATGTGACCTACACAGCCAGATACCAGAAGTACAGGTGGGAATACTGTTCTGGATCTGGCTAAGCATGCTTCCCTCCCCAGCTCGCCAGAGAGCTGGAGGAGGTGGCTACTGATGGAATTGAGGCATCCAAAGTCCAATTTTCATGCTGCTGTGGACTCCAATAATGTTTCATCATGAGTCATGGCTACATCTGTGTCTCTTAGATTTGCTTGGCTCAGATGTACTAGCCTCTCACAGGACACCCAGGCTAAGGCCATGGATTTCCCTGTGGTGGGTAATTCTTTGTTTGGGGAGCAGACAGAGAATTACATGAAAAAGATGACCGAGTATAGGACCACCTACAGGAGTGCACAGGCCAAGGAAAGGCAGGCAACTCTTCAGAAGCAGCAATCTAGGGGCAGGGGCAGGCTTTTCACAGGCCTTTCTACCAGGCACAGGCCTCCTCTCCTTTTCCTCAGAGGGATAGGCAGAAGGAGGATGAGAAGGGCTGCATCCTCCTCTCAGTCCAAGGCTCCTGCCAAGCAGACACCTGATATGTCAGCCCGGGTCTACTCCCTCTTACCAGAAGGAGGCAGGCTGGCTTACTACTTCCGGGCCTGGAAGTCTGTTACCTCAGACAAGTGGGTCCTGGAGGTAATAAGCCAGGGACTGGCTCTCTGCTTCAAAAAATTTCAAAGCCGAGGGTCAGGTCTTTTCCACCTGCAAACATCTCGAAACCATTGTCCTAGAGGCAGAGGTTTCCTCTCTGCTGCTCTCAGAGCCATAGAGAGAGTTCTGCTACACACAGGGGCAAGGATCTATATTCCAGATACTTCCTTACCCCAAAAAAGACTGGAGTGGCAGCCCATTCTAGATCTAAGATACTTAAGCAAGCACCTAATCAAGCCAAAATTCAAAATGGTGACTCTGAGAGTAATTCTTGCCTCTCTGAGGCCAGGGGATTGGTTAGCCTCCCTGGACCTCAAGGATACCTATTTTCACATTCCCATCAGGTGCTCCCACAGAAAGTACCTCAGGTTCGAACTACCTTCGTGCCATTATCAGTTCAGAGCAGTGCCCTTCGGACTAACATCAGCACCAAGGGTGTTTACAAAATGCCTAGCAGTAGTAGTGGCTTTTCTAAGGAGACAAAACATTTCCATATTTCCATACCTGGATGACTGACTCATTGTGGGGCAGTCTCCAGACCAAGTCAAGTCAAACCTACAAGTGACCCAGTAATTGCTCACTTCTCTGGGATGATTCCTCAAATCTTCCAAAGTCAGTTCTCGAACCAGTGCAACTCCTGACCTTCATAGGGGTAGAGTTGGACACAATTCAAGCAAGAGCTTTTCTTCCTCTGGCAAGGGTAAAGGTCCTTACAGACCTGGCTTCTTCTTTTCGCCTTCTGGTGTCTCAGCCAACAAGGCATTTTCTTTAACTCCTAGGCCACGTGGCAGCTTCCACTGCAGTGGTACAAGGGGCCAGATTTCAGATGAGGGACATCCAGTTCCACTTGAGGGGTTTTTTGGTCTCAGAAAAAAGACCCTCTAACCAAACTGATTCCAGTGACTTAGACTCTGATCCAGGCTCTCCAATGGTGGTTGGATCAGGACAACCTGAGACAAGGAGTCCCATTCATCACCCAGACTCATTCTGTGGTACTAACCACAGATGCTTCTCTCCTGGGGTGGGAGCTCACTTGGGAGTTCTCACAGCACAGAGTGTGGTCCCTCAGGAGTCTTTACTTCAGTATCAGTCTTCTGGAGCTCAGGGCAGCGTGCACTGGCTCTACAGTTTCCCGGACTCTGTACAGAACAAAGGTGGTTCAGGTCAGGACAGACACCACCACCATCATGTGGTACATTAACAAGCAGGAGAGGCACTGTCTGACGCAAGGTCTTGTGCACGGAAGCCAAGAAATTATGGTCCCTGGCTTATTCTCACAGATATCTCTGGTAGCAGTCCACCTTCCAGGGAAGGACAGTGTACTAGCAGATGCTCTGAGCAGGATATCTCAAGGCCATCATGAATGGTCCCTGGATCCCCAGGTGTTAAAAGTGATTTTTTTTTTCAAGATGGGGCACTCCAGAGATAGATCTCTTTGCAGCCCCAGACAATCACCAACTTCTTCTCTTCTCTTGCAGACCCACAGTCTTGGGCTCAGTCCCCCTTGATGCTCTACTTCTGGATTGGGAGGGGAAATTTCTGTATGCCTTTCCTCTATTATTCAGGGTTCTGGTCAAGATAAGGTCACAATCTTGCAAAGTGATCCTGATTGCTCCAGACTGGGCCAGGCAGCCTTGGTATCCTCTATTACTGTCCCTATCAGTCCATCTTCCCCCATCTCTTCCCAATAATCACAATCTGTTAACCTCCTCTCAGGGGAGGTTTTGGTACCTCAACCTTCGGTCTCTCTACCTCAAGGCATGGCTCTTGAAGAGTTAGAATGTGCAAACCTGCATCTGTTTCAAAGCCTCTCGAAAACCTGCCACCAGAAAAACTTATAATTCCAAATGGAAAAGATTCAGCTTTTGGTGTTCCGGTTGGCGGATATCTCCAGATACTGCTGATTTGGCTACAGTTCTGGATTATATGGTTCATCTTAATGGCTTAGGCCTCGGACCAGCTACTCTGAAAGTACACTTGGCAGCTGTTTCTGCATTTCTGTCATTAGGGAAGGCTTCCTCACTGGCATCTCATCCTGTTTTCTGTAAATTCTTTAAAGGATTGCTCCATACCAATCCTACTTTTAAAGATCCTACTCCTGTTTGGGATCATAATGTTTGCATTGCTCAGCTTATGCAACCCCCTTTTTGAGCCTTTGGCCTCAGCAGAACTTAAGTGGCATGAAATTTCAAGCCTCTCCCCACAAAACATGGTAGGTAGTAAGGTAAACAGCGAGATACAGAGCTCATCAGAGGGCAGGACAGGGGTAAATGGAAAAATAGACAAGGGTAATAAGAGCAGGGATGGGGGAAAAAAGGATAAAGCCAACATTAAATGGAGGGCAATGAGTACCAATGCCCGTAGTCTGGGAAACAAGCTTCCTGAGCTAGTAGCCCTGATGGAAGATGAAAAATTGGATATTGTGGCAGTCACGGAAACATGGTACACAGAGAACCATGACTGGAATGTTAACATACCGGGGTACACAGTCTATAGAAGGGACGGGGAGAGTAAAAGAGGAGGTGGAGTAGCTCTATATGTAAGGGAAGGGATCAAAGCTACAGAGCTAAAAAGTAAAGGGGGAGGACAAGAGGCACTCTGGGTCACCTTGGAGACAGGGAATGGCATCACAATCTACACAGGGATTGTATACAGACTCCTGTCTCAGGGGGAGGAAACGGACAAGAAAATGATGGACATTCTCAAAATGGCTGAAAAGGGGGAGATGCTGTTGATGGGGAACCTGAATATGCCAGATGTTAACTGAATGACATGTACTGCAGCCACATCTAAGAGCAGGGTCATTCTTGATGCCCTGCAGGGGGCAGGCCATAGACAGCTAGTGTTGGAACTCAGTCAGGAGGGAGCAATACTAGACCTGGTACTCTCAAATGGAGAGAGGATCACAAATTTAGAAGTCAGTAGACATCTGGGAACAAGTGACCACTGCACAGTGTGCTTCACAATAAGCACAACCATGGAGACAAGCCATACAAAAACAAGGATACTGGACTTTAGAAGGGCCGACTTTGGCAAAATGGGTGAATACCTGAGGAATGTACTAGCAAATGGCCAAAAAGGAAGGGTGGAAGAACAATGGAGAAAAATCAAAACTGCTATCATAGAGGCAACAAGCCTTTGTGTGAAACAAAGAAAACAAAGCGGAATAAAAAACCACTATGGTTCTCAAAAGAGGTGGCAGGGAAGGTTAAGGAGAAAAAGGCTGCATTCAAAAAGTATAAGGCATCACAGAAGGAGCACGACAGGGAACTGTATCAATTAAAGTAGAAAGAAGTGGGGAAGGCAGTCAGAATAGCAAAGGCCCAAACCGAGGAAACAATAACCAACTCAGTTACGAAGGGGGGTAAAACCTTCTATAGGTACATTAGGGAGCATAGAAAGGTTAAGGGAGGAATAGTGAAGATTAATAAAGGAGAAGGGAGGTGGGCAGAGGGAGACAGTGAAAAGGCAGAGATACTGATGTAACCCCCCTGCAAATGGGGGTTCCCAAAAGACTTCCAGGAGCTTGCTTGAATGCTCCAAGCCTGAATGGTGTTTGGCGTTTAAGCCATTTATCAGTGAGTGTTTTTAGAACCTCTGGTACTGTCTCTTTAAGAGCTGTCTGCTTGCAGACATAATTAGTTGTATGTGGGGACTGTGTGCTTCTGTGTTTGAGTACCACTCGAGCTGCTGCCAATTCACTCCATTTTGCAGTCACTAGGAGTGCAAAGGGAACCTATCTGAAAGATGTAACTGTTTGCCAGAAATCATTTACAGTAATAATGAAATTACAGTTTGTCTAACCTGCTTTCTTTGCAGTCAGAACTGTGTCTGCCTAGTTCCCCATTCTGGTTTTGAACTGCTGAACTGGACCAATCAGTGTGGGGTAAGCTAGCTCTAAAATGGTGCCTTGGACGAATCAGAACTTGGACTCATAATCTGAGCCAGCCACAAGAGGATTGTATGGGCAGTGACTCTGGGAGATGTAGTTTAGACTTGGCGCCTTTTGGACCAACAGCAGCAGTCTATTGTGAGTGACAATCATCCAGTCAAGAACTGGGAGGAACTCAAGGAAGTGCCGGTTTTGTCTGTTGGGAGTTTCAGTTGAGCTTTGGCAGTGAAGGGAAAGGAACCCTGTGCTCCTTCAGTGCACAGTTTGAATCAAAAAACATGTGTAAGGTCCAGAGTTCCAGTCTGCAGCTTGTTAGGACTGATCCGTCCTGTGAGAGAATCAAAGGATATCTGAAGAGTAGAAACCAGGCTCACCCTGTAGAAGACTGGAGGAATTGCTGAAAATTGCACTCGGTCTGTCAGGAACTGAATCTGCTGTGTGTTCTCCCGGGTATTGTGCAGTAATTGCGATCGGGATACCGATGCAGCCTGCCTGGTATAGTGCTTTCTTTGTACCATATAAATGTGTGAAGAGGTTTGTGTACCTCAAGTGAATCCTGCTGCCATTAAGTGACTTTTGCCTGTGACTGTTTACCATATAAATGTGAGGAGTCTCTTGGAGCTCAAGAGTAGCCCTGCTGACATTGAAGGACCCTATCTTATTTGGAGTCGTGAGTACTAATTCAGGGTCGCTCCTGTTGAATTGCCACATTAAATCCAAATGGAATTACTGTACTGCTGACTGTTTAATTCTCCTTTTCTCTGTGTGAAAGGGCCCCTACCAGCTGCCATGGTTTGGACTAGCCACTAGGGCTTGGGTACCCAGGGACAGTAACTGATAGGGAAAGGCCTGTGCACAGAGCCATAGGTAGATGAGTAGAGTGATAAGCTAATTAACCTGATTTCCCCCTGTCCTTGTTATATCCCCCTAAATAAATCAGAGCTGCTTGTTTCAGCAAAGTTATACTGCCTGAGGTATTTGTCTATGTTAAAGTACTGTACTGTGATTGTTGCACTGTATCTTATTTCACAGGAGGTCCCAGTGCCAGAACCAGTCCTGGGGTAAAGTATTACTATAAGGTAATTCTGATGTATTGTGTGGGCCACTAGTGGGAAGAAAGGGGTTGCAGTGTCCCAGAGGGCTGTGACAAGTTAGTTTAACTATTGTAAACCCTGACCTCTGGGTGGAGGCACCGCCATTGGATCAGACCCCTCAACCTGTTAGTGGCAAATCAGGCAGGGTAGTAGCCCTGGGATAGCGCCATCTAGGGGTTATATCTTGGAGGCTCACCGCTGGGATTGTGTGTCCTCTAGTGGCCATATTCACGAACCACTGTTAAGAAAAAATGGTACCCGACAGAAGTGGCTGTGCACCGCTGGTGGAGTGGTGTACTGGGAGGAGATCAACCCCAAAATGCTATGCTTATCCTGGACATCCCCTGGGTATCAATACAGACACTGTGCAGGAGTACTTTCCAAGGTGGAAGGTTTACAAAACCCTGTGGTGGTGGGTCAGCATGCTAATCTGCTCACCACACTTTCCTAGCCCTAGTAAAGTTTAAGGATCCCATAGATAGCTCCAAAGTGCCACAGACCATTACCCCAGAGGGCCCTCACTGCTTGAGAGTGATAACTAAGGACAGTAAAGACCCAGGGGAATGAGCCCCACCACTATCTGAAACTTTTGAGGAGAAATTTGCTAAATGGTTGCTGGGGAAGGAAAACTGTGGAGGACTTGAAGAAACTATTCTTGCCACCTGGGGTGTTCCTCCCCAACACCTTCTCCGCTCCAGTGCCCGTAATGGTGGCTGAACCAATGCAGACTCCAATTTCTGCACCTGCCATTAGTCATGACTCTTACCGAAGGTTGAGGATCTTCTCTGGCACCCTCCCAACCCCCCAAGGGGAGGATGACTGGGAGACCTGGATAGACTATGTTGCCCCCCAAGTGCTAGAATGGCAATGCTCGGAAGCTGAAAAGTGAAAGAGGGTTAGTGAGAGCATCCGAGGTCCTGCCCTGGCTACCATTCGTGCTAAACGGGCCAGTAACCCTGAAGTGACTGCACAGGCCTATCTTGAGGCCCTGGAGAATGTGTATGGGAGCCCAGATTCTGATGAGGACCTATGGTGGAGAGTAAGAGATGCACAACAGTACCAAGGGGTTGTTGTCTGTGTATGTATCTCGGCTGGAAAAATTGTTGCAGAATGCCTCAGAAAGGTAGTTTGCCAGCGATTGAACTGGACCGAACCAGGCTGGACAGGATCCTTAAATCTGCCCCTTCTCAGAACTGCTGTTGCTTCAGTTCGCCTGGCAGATGACTGGAATCCCCACCTCCTATGATGAGTTAATGAGAGAAATTCGAGGAGTTGAGAAAAAGACGACCTCGGGAGGACCTGCACCAATAGCTGCGGCTACGACTCGAGTGACTGAGGGTGACCCATCAAGTGAAGTTCAGGGGCAGAGGTTGGCAGTAAATGAGTGCTCTGGCAAGGAAAGATATGCCACAATGGGGCGAACTGTTGAGAAGATCCAGAATTCAAAAACAGTCCCTTTATGAAGGCCACGCCTGCAAGTAGAGGCCCTGACCTATATCCGACTGCATCTGCTATGGGGTGGGGGTACCCACCCATGTATCTCACTGATAACAGCTCCAAACTCAATTCCTTGACCGTGGAAGTGGAGAAACTGGAGATGTCTCCAAATGTATCACGCATGACAGAAGATGGCACCAGGTTTCCAGTTAGTAATACCCCGCCTGGCTCCCAGTGTGGCGCCTCGGCCAGCTCAAACTCCAGAAAGTATGTTTTGCTATAATTGTGGGAAAGATGGGCACATGAAAGGGAATGCCAGTCCCAAAAGACACTGACAAAGTTGCATATAGGCTACAAGGAGAGCTCGGAGAACAAATCAGTGGTTAAGAGGTGCACGACATGATCCCAGTGAGGGCACCAAAATGCTAATTCATGTCCTTTGTGGCAAGGTCAGTTGCCAGGCCCCTACAGCCTCTCCAGACTGGTCCAGAATAGTGGGTCCCTCCATGGAGACCACTGTAAGTGAATGGAGTGTCTACAAGAGCTGTATGAGACAGTGGCTCCCAAGTGACAATTATGTTCCAAGATTGGTATCAGAAGCATTTGTCAGACGTACCCTTACAACCATTAGAAGGACTGCATGTATAGGGGTTAAGTGAAGGCCTACCCTATTCCGGGTATATCTGAATTTGGCTGTCTTTCCCCACCTCCGTGGCTGGAGTGGCCGAACAAGTAGAGACCCTAGCCTTAGTGTGTCCCCCCACTGGACTGTATGATGGTGTCCCTTTGTTGATTGGAACAAATGCTCATATGTTCGGAAGGCTGGCACAGTTGTGTTATGAAAAACAGGGGTCAAAGACTAGTAGAGCTTTAAGAGTTCCAGCTTTAATTAAGAAGGCCTATGAGGCACAGAAAGATGCTGAAAAAATAGAACCAGAGGAACCGGTCGGAATTGTATGGAATCCTGAGTCTCTGATCCTGGCGCCAAATGCCCAGTGTACCTTACAGGGAGAGGTCCGTATCAGAAAGGATGTTAAGAATAAAATATTAATGTTGGATGCACCAGGCGATGGAAAATTGCCAGAAGGACTGCTGGTCAAGCCTAGTATTTTGCCCGCTAGAGCCCATGCTTATGCCAGAAGGGTAATGGTCCAAGTTCATAATGTGTCTGAAAGAGACATTCGAGTAAATAGAGGTTGCATCCTGGCTAATGTGCATTGTGCAGACACTGCAGTGCTACCAGCAGCAAGAGTTCAAGGAAGAATGACAGAGTAACGCCTGACTTGTTTGATTGGCGACTCCCGCTGCCAGCTGAATGGAAAGTGAGGATCAGTGAGAAGCTTGCCCAGAGACCAGGTGTTTTCTTTAAAGGAATTGGACGTAGGATGCATGCAAGGAGCTGAGCACAATATCCGACTGCATGAAAGAACCATTTCAGTGAGAGGTCTTGGCGCCTGGCACCTGCTGACATAGATGATGTGAGACGGCATCTGCAAGAGATGTTAGCTGCTGGTGTAATACAAGAATCCAGAAGCCTTATGCTTCCCCATTGTGGTAGTGAGGAAAAGAATGGAACAGTAAGGATGTGTGTGGATTATCGCACCTTAAACGGAGGACTATCCCTGATCAGTACACAATGCCCGCATTCAGGATGCTTTGGACTGCCTAAGCGAGAACAAGTGGTTCTCTGTGCTGTATCTCCGCATGGGTACTACCAGATCCCGATGGCCCCAGAGGACCGTGAAAAGACAGCCTTTATCTGTCCGCATAGCTTATGAATTCATGAGGATGCCTCAAAGGGATTTCAGGTGCCCCAGCCACTTTCAGCGATTGATGGGCGTGCAGTGGGGACATGAACTTACTAGAGTGCCTGGTATACCTAGATGATGTTATTGTGTTTGGCAGCTCACTGGAGGAACATGAGAGCAGATTATTTAAGGTATTGGACCGACTGGAGGACTTTGGCCTTAAACTGTCCATTGATAAGTGTCAATTCTTTCAAACATCAGTAAAGTATGTGGGACACATAGTATCCACCGAGGAATAGAGACCGACCCAAGTAAAGTTGAGGCCTTGACCACCTGGCCGCAGCCCAAAATCTAAAAGAACTGCAAAGATTCCTGGGATTCTGTGGTTATTATCGGCGTTTCATCAAGGACTATTCAAAGGTGATCCTTTACTTAACCTTACTCAAAGGTATCCCCAACCCACAAAAATACCAAAAGTCAGCGTCCCTCAAGACTGAAAGAGTGTATTTTCATCCGTGAAGTATTTGGGGCCCCTGGACTCCTGATTGTGAGACTGCTTTTCATGAGATCATTAATCAACTTACCCATGCTCCAGTGCTGGCCTATGCCGATCAAGAAAACCTTATGTCCTGCACACTGATGCTAGCTTGCAAGGGTTGGGGCTGTGTTGTACCAAGAACACGAATGGCCTGAGACCAGTGGCCTTTGCCAGTGAAGTCTGACCCCATCCGAAAAGAACTATCCTGTACATAAGTTAGAGTTTCTAGCTTTGAAGTGGGCTATTGTTGACCAATTCCATGAGTACTTGTATGGGGCTAAAATACTAGTAAAACTGACAATAATCCTTTAACCTATGTGCAGACCTCAGCTAAGTTGGATGCCACTGGCCATAGGTGGCTTTCTGCATATCTACATACGACTATGCTCGAATACCGAGCAGGTCTGAACCACATACATGCTGATGCTTTCTCAGGAGGCCTGTTCCCCAGAATGAATTGGGTCCGATTGGCAGAACCTGACATTGAGGCACTCTGCGGAAGTTTGACAGGGAGGAACAAATGTCCACGGACGCAGTGGACTGCATGGTGGATTGCTTGGACCCTCTGAATTGCATACCTGCTTATTGCCACTTTTCTGCAATAGACATTGGTGCACTGCCTCAGCTGGACAATGACAGTGGCCGGAGGCTCAATCCGCGATCCCATGATCAAAGCAGCTTTAGAAGCCCTCTATGCAGGAAAAGATGTGTCCAAATTACGCTCACTGATTTGAGAACTGCACTGTTATACAAAGAAGGTCCTAAATTGAAACTGATCAATAAACTGTTATACAGAGAAACAGTAGACAGAGGGACAAATGAGACAAACAACAACTAGTGCTGCCCACTGCCTTTCGAGACTCAGTATTGAGGTCCTTGCACAACCACATGGGGCACCTTGGTATAGACAGAACACTTGACTTGGTGAGATCCAGATTCTATTGGCCTAAGATGGGGGCTGATGTGGAGCAACACATTCGAACTTGTAGTCGCTGCTTACAGAGAGGAAAGCTTTGCCCCAGAGGCTGCCCCCTGTTAACATAACCACCAGTGCACCCATGGAGCTGGTCTGTATTGATTTTCTAAGTTTGGAGTCAGATCAAAGAAATATCAGTAATGTGCTGGTGGTCACTGACCATTTCACGAGATATGCCCAAGCTTTCCCACCAAAGACCAGAAAGCATCCACTGTAGCCAAAGTACTTGTAGAAAACTTTTTGTTCACTATGGGCTCCCAAAGAATCCATTCTGATCAAGGAGAGACTTTGAGAGTCGTCTGATCAAAGAGATGCTTTCTCTGTGGGGAGTGCGAAGTCCAGAACCACTCCTTACTACCCCCAGGGGACCACAGCCTGAACATTTCAACCGCACTTTGCTAGATATGCTAGGCACCCTGCACCTAAAGGACAAGCCTAGATGGAGCCAACAAATTAGCACCCTGGTACATGCTTATAACTGCACAAAAGTGATGCCACTGGGTTCTCCCCTACCGCCTGATGTTTGGAAGAGCAGCTCGACTACCAGTAGATGTGTGTTTTGGGGTCTCTCCTGATGGGGTTCAAGCTGACAACTATTTACAGTATGTGCAAAAGTTAAAGGCCCAGCTAACTCATGCGTACTAACTGGCTCAAACCATGGCTGCCAAAAGAAATCTGGCCAACAAAGAAAGGTATGATAAAAGGTGAAAGCACAGGAACTCCAGGAGGAGATCGGTATTGCTAAGAAATCTGGGACTGCATGGCAAGCACAAGATTGCTGACAGATGGCACCATCTCCTCACACTGTAGTGGGCAAACTAGATGATCTGCCAGTGTACAAAGTAAGGCCTGAGAATAATTCAAAGATGTAAAACAATGCATAGAAATCATTTACTGCCCATTGGACAAATCTTAATTGAGTCTGAGCCCTAGAAGATGCCCCTCTGGACCAGTGACTAGAGCTGCTGCTAGAAAAGATCAAGAAAGTCTGCACCTACAGAAGCAAAGTTAAAGTGTTCCCTCCACAAGTCCCAGTTGAGCATGACTGTCAGTCCATATTGGAAGAAAGTGAGAGTGACTTTGAATACTATCCTTCTTAGAACTGAGTCAATTGTTTTGGGGCAATCCCTAGTCAATACTGGAGATGAAGCTGGGCCTTCTGGACTGTCCAAGCCCCAGCTTCGTCCCTGGAGCCAATGCTCCCAGAAAGTGAAGTGCAAAGCATCAGATCAGATGAAATGGAATCATTGTGCATGGTTGAACTGTTTGAGCTTTCAGGGAGGAAAATGATAGATTGGGAAGACTGGTGATACACCAGAACAAGAAGAGTATTTTGAGTGCCCTGACAGTCCACTGCCAGTGTCAAAGCTCTCCATGTGAGCCAAATGTTGTGGACTCAGAAATTGCAACTCCTGGAGCTGAAAGTCCCCAAGTTCTAGCCTCTCTACCCCATGGAGACTCCTGACAAGTGAGGACAATGCTGAAAATGAGGCTCAGAGTGCAGAGACTGTAACAGTTCCCCTAGAAAGACTGGTCGAGCTGTAAAGCCTGTGGTGCACCTCAGTTATGATTCCCTTGGGAGGCCTGTGGATTGCCTCTCAATGTTGTCCATAAAGGAGTGTATGTGTCCCGAGCTCATTGCCCAAACTGAGCGTCAGTGCTAACTCAACTTACTTGTGTTGCCCTCTAAGTATGGTGCCCTTGCCCGTCCAGCCCCAAGGTAACTGATAGGGAAGGGCCCCTCTCTTCAGGTTTCATGTACAAGAGGTAATAACTGAGTTATGGTACAATGTGTGTGTAATACTGTGTAAAAAGTGACATACTGCAATGTTTCAGAAATGTGTTCTTGGTAAAATGATATATTGACTGATGATTACATGTGTGAGCCTAATGCAAATGTATAGGTTGCAGTTGAAACTTATGGGGTACCTTGCCAGCGGACGTCAAGCTTTCCCAGGCCAGGAAGGGTGTAACCCCCTGCAAATGGGGGTTCCCAAAGACTTCAAGGAGCTTGCTTGAATGCTCCAAGCCTGAATGGTGTTTGGCGTTTAAGCCATTTATCAGTGAGTGTTTTTAGAACCTCTGGTACTGTCTCTTTAAGAGCTGTCTGCTTGCAGACATAATTGAATTTATATGGGGACTGTGTGCTTCTGTGTTTGAGTACCACTAGAGCTGCTGCCAATTCACTCCATTTTGCAGTCACTAGAGTGCAAAGGGAACCTATCTGAAAGATGTAACTGTTTGCCAGAAATCATTTACAGTAATAATGAAATTACAGTTTGTCTAACCTGCTTTCTTTGTAGTCAGAACTGTGTCTGCCTAGTTCCCCATTCTGGTTTTGAACTGCTGAACTGGACCAATCAGTGTGGGGTAAGCTAGCTCTAAAATGGTGCCTTGGACGAATCAGAACTTGGACTCATAATCTGAGCCAGCCACAAGAGGATTGTATGGGCAGTGACTCTGGGAGATGTAGTTTAGACTTGAGCCTTTTTGGACAACAGCAGCAGTCTATTGTGAGTGACAGCCAATCCAGTCAAGAACTGGGAGGAACTCAAAGGAAGTGCCAGTTTTGTCTGTTGGGAGTTTCAGTTGAGCTTTGGCAGTGAAGGGAAAGGAACCCTGTGCTCCTTCAGTGCACAGTTTTAGTCAAAAACATGTGTAAGGTCCAGAGTTCCAGTCACAGCTTGTGGACTGAATCCGTCCTGTGAAGAGAATCAAAGGATATCTGAAGAGTAGAAACCAGGCTCACCCTGTAGAAGACTGGAGAATTGCTGAAAATTGCACTCGGTCTGTCAGGAACTGAATCTGCTGTGTGTTCTCCCGGGTATTGTGCAGTAGTGCGATCGGGATACCGATGCAGCCTGCCTGGTATAGTGCTTTCTTTGTACCATATAAATGTGTGAAGAGGTTTGTGTGACCTCAAGTGAATCCTGCTGCCATTAAGTGACTTTTGCCTGTGACTGTTTACCATATAAATGTGTGAGGAGTCTCTTGGAGCTCAAGAGTAGCCCTGCTGACATTGAAGGACCTTATCTTATTTGGAGGTCGTGAGTACTAATTCAGGGTCGATCCCTGTTGAATTGCCACATTAAATCCAAATGGAATTACTGTACTGCTGACTGTTTAATTCTCCTTTTCTCTGTGTGAAAGGGCCCCTACCAGCTGCCACGGTTTGGACTAGCCACTAGGGCTTGGGTACCCAGGGACAGTAACTGATAGGGATAGGCCTGTGCAAGAGCCATAAATGAGATGAGTAGAGTGATAAGCTAATTAACCTGATTTCCCCTGTCCTTGTTATATCCCCTAAATAAATCAGAGCTGCTTGTTTCAGCAAAGTTATACTGCCTGAGGTATTTGTCTATGTTAAAGTACTGTACTGTGATTGTTGCACTGTATCTTATTTCACAGGAGGTCCCAGTGCGGAACCAGTCCTGGGGTAAGTGTATACTGTAAAGGTAATTCTGATATATTGTGTGGGCCACTAGTGGGAAGAAAGGGGGGTTGCAGTGTCCCAGAGGGCTGTGACCAAGTTAGTTTAACTATTGTAAACCCTGACCTCTGGGTGGAGGCACCCACCATTGGATCCAGGCCCCTCAACCTGTTAGTGGCAAATCAGGCAGGGGTAGTAGCCCATGGGATAGCGCCATCTAGGGGTTACACTGAATGAATACTTTTGTTCAGTATTCACAAAAGAAGATGAGGAGGAGTTACCTAAACCAGACAATAGAAGCACTCTGGGTAGGGGGGGTTGACACCAGTCCATTTATAGAAGAGAGTCCTGAAAGAACTCCTAAAACTCAAGGTGGACAAAGCAATGGGGCCTGACTGGATTCACCCCAGAATCCTAAAAGAACTAAGGGAGGACCTAGTGACACCACTGACCACACTTTTTAACAAATCATGGGAGGATGGGGTGGTACCTGAGGACTGGAGGAGGGCAGATGTGATTCCCCTTCACAAAAGTGGGAGCAAGGCAGAAGCAGGAAACTACAGACCTGTAAGTTTGACCTCAGTGGTAGGGAAAATGATGGAATCACTTCTGAAAGAAAGAATTGTTGAGTACCTAGAGGCCAGCGGGGCACAGGACCCAAAGCAGCATGGATTTATAGCAGGAAGGTCCTGTCAGACAAATCTAATTGATTTCTTTGACTGGGTGACCAAAGTAATAGAACAGGGAGGGTCTGTGGATATGGCCTACCTAGACTTTAGCAAGGCATTTGACACAGTCCGGCACAAAAGACTAATAATCAAGTTAGCCAGCCTGGGAGTGGGTTCCAGGGTGGTAGCCTGGGTAGCAAACTGGCTGCACAACAGGACACAAGGTAATAGTGAATGGAACACATTCCGAAGAAAGGGGGGTTCAAACAACATGAAGTCTTGCTATGTTATGACAATTGCAGTTTGTCCCGCCATTGGAACTGCTCCGGAGGTGAAAGGGTTGACTGCCATTCTGGGAATGGAGTTTGGAGCACGAGCTCGGTTGGAGAAGCTGTCTGGATGGTTTCAAACTGAAACTGTCAGATTCTTTACTCCGCCTCACTGAACAGTCGCTCCGGAGATTTCTCCTACTGCTCGGTTCATTTCTCGGTTTGAACAGTATTTTCTCGGTTAAATTCAACCGCGAGTATTATTATTTTTAACCGCAAACCGATCGGTTCAAAGCTCTGTCTGTGGTATTGTAAGTAATAGACAGGTTTTATTTCTGTGTGGAACTTGTAAATGTTATCGGTTCGGTTCGAACCAATCAGGTTAGTTAAAACTTTAAAGTTTAAGCATTTAAAGCTTTTAGGTCGCGGTTCCGGTTCTTATCGGTTCTAAAAAACAGATTTCATTACGGTTTTCCGACCCCGTGACCGGTTGGGGAACCGATAAAGGGTGTCTTGCCTGGCACTACCGTTAAAAGAACAGGATTTGTTGGTTAGGCTGGCATCATGTCTGAGAAACCCAAAAGAAAAACCGGGCCTACTGGGTTTCAACACTGTAGTGTCTGTGGGGAAGCCTTTGCCAAGGCTGACCCACACACTACATGTGTTTATTGTCTGGGGTTTGAGCACCTCAATTCAGACTGCCAGATTTGTAAGAATTTCCCTGCAGCCACCCTGGATAAGAAGTGGGCAGGCTCAGGGAGCAAGAGGCCAAAAAGTCCGCTGACCGGATGGCCAGCCGGTTCGGTGCCAGCAGATCGGAGGAGTCCCTCTGACCAGGGCGAGACTTCCTTGGGCAAGCGTAAAGCTGGCTCTGAGGCCAGTTCCAGCAAAAAAACTAAAAACTGCAGGTATGAGTCCAAAATTCCTTCTCCAACTGCTGCAGAAATAGCAAAAGCTATACAAATTGTACAGTCACTTTCTCCGGTTCCGTCCGAACCGCCACTGTCTAGTAAGAAGTCGGTTCGGTCGGTTCCACTGGTTCAAGAATATTATATTGGAGATTTTTATGAACCAGAGGAGGGGGAGGAGGATTATGAACAGTGTGAATGTGACTTTGAGAGTCTGGATGTGCCCATTGAACCGGACATCTCCCCACAGACCTTTAGAATCTCCCCCTATGCTTTCTGAGTCCCCTTCTCATTTTTTGTTTTATAAAAAGGTTGCTGAAACCCTCCAGCTCCCATTAGAGGAAGCTGTGGATGAGCAAGAGGAACCTGATTTTGTGGAAATGATGGATATCCCAGAGTCTAGGAGATTATCTATCCACACATAAGTCTTTTAGGAAGCAAACAATAAAAATTCTAAAGCCCTAATTCTGTGCCTCCTGTTGACAAAAAGATGGACAGGAGGTACACTTTGTCAGGTCCTGATACAGACTTTCTTTCACAGCAATGCAGTCATGTTGGGGTAGTTCAGGCTGCAGCCTGTGATAAAGCTAACATTCCCCTGGCTTCACATCCTTCTGACAAGGACTCCAGGAAGATTGATGCCATGGCTAAGAAACAATACATGGCAGCGTCCTTAGGACTCAGACAAGCAGATTACATGGCTTATGTGGCAAGATACCAAAAATCTAGATGGGACACTGTCATGGCTTTGGCTAAACAGGCCCCTGGCCAGCTTGCCAAGGAGCTGGAGCAGGTGGCTTCTGATATTGAGGCTTCAAGGTGCAATTCCATGCTGCTGTGGATTCTAATGATGTATCCTCTAGAGTCATGGCTACATCTGTGGCCTTTCGTAGAGTTAGCTTGGCTCAGGTGTACTAACTTGTCACAGGATACCCAGTCTAAGGCTATGGATTTTCCTGTGGTGGGAATTCTCTGTTTGGGGAGCAAACAGAAATTACATGAAGAAAATGGATGAATACAGAACAACTTATAGGAGTGCAAGCCAAGGAGCGGCAAGCCACTCCTCAGAAGCAGACCCCAGGGTAGAGGTAGGCCCTTTCACAGGCCTTTTACCAAACCCAGACTTCTTCTGCTTATGCTCAGAGGGGTTCTTCGAGGCAGAGGCAGATGGGGTGCAAGTAGGTCTGCTCCCACCCCTCAGACTAAAGCCCCTGCCAAACAGGCACCCTGATGGGGTGCCCAGGGCGATTCTCCACTACCTGTAGGGGGCAGGCTGACTTGCCTGCAGGACTGGGAGTCTCTAACATCAGACAAATGGGTCCTGGAAGTAGTAAGCCAGGGTCTAATTCTCAGCTTCAAAACATTTCCAAAGATGAGAGCCAGATTTTTCCACCTGCAAACCCTCTGAGACTTTACCTTAGAAACAGAAGTCTCAACCCTCCTAGCTCTCAGAGCTGTGAAAGGATTCCCCCTACACCAGGGCAAGGTCTGTACTCCAGATATTTCCTTACCCCAAAAGACAGGAGAATGGCGGCCCATTTTAGACCTAAAATTTGAACAAGCACCTTTTGAAACCAAAGTTCAAAATGGTGACTCTGGCAATGATTTTACCTTCTCTAAGGCCAGGGGACTGGCTAGCTTCCCTGGACCTCAAGGATGCCTATTTCCATGTTCTAATCAGAAGCTCCCACCAAAAGTACCTCAGATTCGAACTGCCCTCAGGTCACTACCAGTTCAGAGCAATGCCCTTCAGCCTCTCCTCTGCCCCAAGGGTATTCACAAAATGTCTGGCAGTAGCAGTTGCTCATTTAAGAAGGCAAGATTGCTGTTTTTCCCTATCTAGACGACTGGCTCATTGTAGGCCAGTATCCAGAACAGGTCAAATCACACCTGCAAGTTACCCAGCAGCAACTTACCTCTCTGGGCTTCTTGCTCAATCTTCCAAAGTCAGTTCTGGAACCTGTTCAGGTACTCACCTTCATAGGTGCAGAATTGGACGCAAAGCAGGCCAGAGCCTTCCTACCCTTAGAGAGGGTAAGGAACCTGGTGGCCCTGGCCTCCTCCTTCACTCTGCAGGTCTCTCAACCAGCAAGGCACTTCTTACAGCTCCTAGGGCACATGGCTGCTTCCACAGCTGTAGTGCAAGGAGCAAGATTTCAGATGAGGGACATTCAGTTTCACTTGAGAGCCTTTTGGTCTCAGAGAAAGATCCCTTTCCAAGTTGGTCCCAGTGACTCGAACCCTGATCCAGGCCCTTCGTGGTGGCAGGATCAGAGCAATTTAAGACTAGGGTCCCCTTCATCCCTCTGTCGCATTCCTTGACCCTCACTACGGATGCATCCCTTCTGGGATGGGGAGCTCACATGGGCGACCTCTCCACTCACAGAGTGTGGTCCCTCAGGAATCTCTGCTCCCACATCAATTTGTTGGAACTCAGAGCTGTCTTTCTAGCACTTCAAGTGTTTTCTGCATCTGTTCAGAACAAAGTGGTACAAGTCAGAACAGACAACACCACCACAATGTGGTACATCAACAAACAAGGGGCACTTTCGGTCTTGACCTTGTGCACGAGCAATGAAGTTATGGTCTCTGGCTTATTCCTGAACACTTCCCTCATAGCAGTTCACCTCCCAGGAAAGGACAATGTCCTGGCAGATGCTCTCAGCAGGATTTCCCAGGGCCATCACGAATGGTCACTGGATCCCCAAGTACTGGGGATAGTTTTTGCCAGATGGGGCACCCCTCAGATAGATCTTTTCGCAGCCCCAGACAATCACCAACTTCCACTGTTTTGTTGCAGACCCCCAGTGATGGGCTCAGTCCCTCTGGATGCCTTTCTCCTAGATTGGGAAGGGAAGTTTCTATATGCTTTTCCTCCCTTCCCTCTCCTATTCAAGGTGCTAGTCAAAATCAGATCCCAGCCTTGCAGGATGATTCTGATTGCTCCAGATTGGGCCAGGCAGCCCTGGTACCCACTCCTTCAGTCCTTAACAGTCCATCTTCCCCTGTGCCTCCCCAGGAGACACAATCTGTTATCTTGTGCCCAGGGGAGGGTTTGGTATCTGAATCTCAAATGCGTCAACCTCAAGGCCTGGCTCTTGAGGAATTAGAGTTTGCTGACCTACACCTTTCTCAAGGTGTTCTCGACATCCTGAAGACTTCCAGGAAGCCTTCCACTAGGGCCACTTATAATTCTAAATGGAAAAGGTTTTCCATCTGGTGCTCGGGGAAGCATATTTCCCTGGAATCTGCTGATTTGCCCATTGTTCTGGACTATACGGCCATCTTAATTCTTTGGGCCTGAGACCAGCTACCCTGAAAGTTCATTTGGCAGCTGTCTCTGCTTTTATTTCAGCAGGAAGCCCTCTTCTCTTTCCACTCACCCTGTTTTTCCAAGTTTTCAAGGGATTACTTCATACTAATCCACCTTTCAGGGACCCGGCCCCTGCCTGAGATCTTAATGTTTACATTGCTCAGTTGATGCAACCTCCCTTTGAGCCTCTGTCTTCTGCAGAGCTCAAGTATTTGACTTGGAAAACTGTTTTTCTAGTAGCCATCACTTCTGCCATGTGCATAAGTGAGTTACAAGCCTTGTCAGTGGAGACTGACTTTATTTCCTTTCACAGGGATAAAGTAGTCCTTTGGACTAACAGGAAGTTTTTGCCTAAGGTGGTTTCAGACTTCCATCTTAACCAATCTATCTCCTTCAGTGTTCTTTACTGACCATTCCTCCTCTGGTGAGGAGGTTACACAGTTAGATGTTAAGAGGGCCCTTAGTTACTATATAGAGCGTACCAAGGGTCATAGGTTCGAATCCTCCAACTTTTCTCACTTTTGGTGAGGTTGGAAAAGTAAACCTGTCACTAAGAGATCCATTGCCAGGTGGATTGTCTCTTGTATCAATTTTGTTATCAAAAACTGGGAAAGGTTCCCCTTCAGGCCTGAGGGCTCACTCTACCAGAGGTACAGCTGCGTCTATAGCTGCTGCCAGAACATCCCTATTTTAGAGATATGTCAAGCAGCTACCTGGAAAGCGGTACACACTTTCACCAAGCATTACTCCTTGGATATCAGGCCAGGAGAGATGCTAGATTTGTACAACCCGTGCTTTGAAACCTATTCCTAAGTAGGTTCTGTCCCTCCTCCATGGGAGGTACTGCTGTGTATTCTGCAATTGTCATAATATAGCAAGACTTCATGTTGTTTGAAGAAAAATTACTCACCTTAGTAATGTTGTTTCTTCTAATGGAGTCTGCTATATTATAACCTCCCACACCTGCCCTCTCTCAGAACTTCTACTTGGGTATGGGGTGGGCGGTCCAGTATGGAGCACGGTGTGCCCATTATGTGTTTTCACCCCTTTTGGGTTTGGGGTGTGGTGTTTTATTCTACCTTATTTATTATTTTATTATTTTCTGGTTCCCTGACTTGAGTCTTTGTGTTGGGACCAGGAATATGTGTTAATATTTAGGTAGCCAGTTGGCTAGTGTAGGTTACAGCTTCCACACAGAACCTTAGTGAGTTTTTGCTCGTAAAGATCTGACAGTTTCAGTTTGAAATTGTCCAGACAGAGCTTCTCTGGCCGAGCTTGCGCTCTGGACTCCATTCTTGGAATGGTGGTTGGCCCTTTCACCTCCGGAGCAGTTCTGATGGTGGGACGGACTGCAGTTGTCATAATATAGCAAGACTCCATTAGAAGAAACAACATTACTAAGGTGAGTAATTTTTTCTTACCAGTGGAGTACCTCAGTGCTCAGTACTGGGTCCAATCCTCTTTAACATCTTTATAGGTGACATTACAGAGGGTCTGGAGGGAAAGGTATGCCTCTTTGCAGATGGCCTTAAAGATCTGTAACAGAGTTGATACACGGGGAGTAGAAAGGATGAGAAGGGACTTGGCAAGGTTGGAGGAATGGTCAGACATATGGCAACTTAGATTCAATGCAAAGTGCAAAGTAATGCACCTGGGAAACAAAAACCCAGGAAAGAGTACACAATAGCAGGGGAGGTACTAACAACAAAAAATGGAAAGGGACTTGGGGTAGTCATATCAGATGACCTAAGGTGGGTAAGCAATGTGAGAAGTCAGTAAGGAGAGCCAGGGGATACTGGGATGCATAGGACGAGGATCACAAGTAGAAAAAGGAAGTGGTTATCCCTCTGTACAGACAGTTGGTGAGACCCCATCTGGCATACTGTGTGCAGTTTGGAGACCCCATCTACGCAAGGACATGGACAGGATGGAAGCAGTCCAGAGGAGGGCAACTAAAATGGTGCAGGGTCTGCATCAGAAACCATATGAAGAGAGACTGAGAGAGCTTAATATGTATACCCTTGATGAAAGGAGGGACAGGGGACATGATAGAAACTTTTAAGTACCTCAAGGGAATCAACAAAGTCCAGGAGGGTAGCATCTTTCAGAAAAAGAGATGTGTAAGAACAAGGGGCACAATTTAAAGATAGAGGGGGGACGGCTCAGGGGTAATGTGAGGACATTTTTTTTCACGGAGAGAGTGGTGGAAGCATGGAACCGCCTTCCTGGGGAGGTTGTTGGGTCTAAAACAGTGGGGAAATTCAAACATGCATGAGACAGACATAAAGCAATTGTAGTGGGGGATTGCAGGAAGTAGGCTGTCGGTTAACTAGAATCTGCAGCTTATCCAATAGGAAGGGAAATGGGCAGACTGGGTGGGCCAAGTGGTCCTTATCTGCCGTCAAAGTCTATGTTTCTATGTACCTCTGTTGATCTCTCTGCAGCATATCAATTTTGTGGGTTTTGAAATTTTTTGTTCTTTTAAAAAACGGAAAACAAGATGGCGGCATATGACAAACGATTTTTTTTCCTAAAGAAAAAGGATTCACCAATATGGAAAACTATCCTTTTTTTCGTATGACCCAGTTGTTTCATTCTCTTTAGCTAACCTGAAAGTGCCTACTGAGCATGCTCAGAACTAACATTTCAAAAATTAATAACTTTTGAACTGACTTATATTTTTTTTACCAAACCAGCAAAGGGCACATCTGCGGTCTAAGCCCTTTCTACCCTGTAATTTTCAGACCAAGATTCCCAACCATCTAGGAGCTAGCAGTGAAAAAGAAACAACAAACAATCCTGAAAAAAAAGATCACTTTTTTCACTCTCCGGATCTCAGAAGCTGCACATCTGATGAGAACGAAAGTTGGCGAAACAAGAGACCTACCCCCACGAAACTGTGCATACAAATTTTTATGTAAATTCTTTGAACGGTTGCGAAGTTACTGAACTGCAAAATTTGAGGTTTAACATTAAACACTCTACTAAACCCTAAATATAGTGGTGTTACCATGCCACTATAATTCGTGACTGTAAATTTATGCATACGATATCTTACTATGTCTTATGTATAGCTGCTGATTCCTGTTCCTCCTCCTTCCAGGTCGCAACTGGAAATGAACCCAACCAGACCTTTGCTTACCTGGTAAAATATGTTACAAATATATATATATATAGCAAAGACCTGGTAAGTTTTTTTCTTTGTCTTTTGCATTTTGTACATTTCAAAATTTCATTTGTCATTCATCATTTTTGGCATTGACCTGGCTGATTGGATTAGACTTACTTTTTTTTTAATTAACTGGAAGCACCATAGTGTTTGCATGAAGGTAATGTGTTCTGATACTGTTTGACTGGATGGGGTGAGAATAGTTTCTAAACAAGCTGTGCCCATTTCCACTGGATCTGCATATTCAGGAGACTTTTCCATGGCAAGCAAAGGGAGTGATGGAAACACAGCAATCCTCAGTTTGTAACAAAGATAGTGACTTGTCCTGTTTACTGTTCCAGAGAGGATGCAGAATGGATTATTATAATCTGCAGTATGGAATCCCAACACAGTTGGTTATTTTATGGCTATATGAGGTCCTTATATGCAGTCCTGGCTTAGCGCTGATGATTCATAATACTACTTAAAGTATGAGCTGGCATTCGGTTACTCCTTATTCTGAAATGGGCAGGTAAAATCCCGTAATGTGACATTATGTTACAGACACGGTGATGGACACATGTAACGGCTTTCCTGAGAAAGTCGTGGGGTCAAAAAGGGGGTTCAAGAATGCATGGGACAGACATAAAGCAGTTACAGTGGGGGGTAGGAGGAAGTAGGCTGTTGGTTAACTAGGATCTGCAGCTTATCCAATAGATAGGGAAATGAGCAGACAGGGTGGGCCAGCGGTCTTCATCTGCCATCAAAGTCTATGTTTATATGTGATTGGTGGAACCCAGTCATAGTAACATAGTTTTGTGATGTTAAAAAGGACTTTGGGATTGTTTCATCCACCCCTCCAGTTGCATGGTAGTGATTATTTTAGTCTGGACACACATCCTTTCTTATTTAGCAGGCCTGCACCCTCTTGTTCTCCCCCAATAAAATCCTCTGCTGGTCGACCTGCTTCCTCTTTCTGCTTCCCTAAACTTTGGGCTCTCTCCCCCCTTCCATTTGTACTATTCCTTCCTCCCACACATTCAAAACTCTCCTCCTGGAATTTACTACAAACTCCTGCAGTTGTCCTTAATATTGGGCTTGAGCGGTAACCTGCCACCCTCTAAAGCCATACTCCTCCACTGCCGCTGCTTGTGCCCTAATACAGTTCCCTCCTGGTTTCCCCACTTTTCCCTGCCAAAGCCAGCAGTGCCTAGTTCATCCTTCAGTTTGCTGCCTTCTACACTTTGTGCATTATTACTCTTTCGATGCTCTGCCTAGCACAACTTATTCTTTTTGTTACCATTTAACTGTGTGACTTACTGTTCGATTTTTGTAACCTATTTGTTGTAACTCATAGCTGCACATTCCTTTCCCCTAGAATGCAGCTGTTGCTGCTCAGTATGTCTATCCTGGTAATACTTTTGAAATAAATAAATTTAAAGAGCAGGTGACACCTTCAGGTAAACTTTCTCAAATCATAATCTTTAGACACAGTCAAGCTTGTATTTCACATTAGTTCTGCATTTCTCCTCCCCATTATTAATAACTGACATAATTTGCATGAAAACAGGATCTTTGCTCCTGAAGAGCTCATCTATTCCTGCTGCTTTCTCCTTACCTGAAATAATAATGCATCCCTTGTGACATCACAGTTACTCCCATGACAACAGATTGTGATGTCACAACAGAGGAGTATGACCTGATGTAGGGAGTAAGCTATAAAGGCAGATGTACTCTAAAGGAACTCTTAAGGGCTAAAGATCATGTATTTGTGCAAATTTCACCAGTAAGAAATAATGGAGAGGAGAAATATATAGAATATATATGGAATGCAGACAGAATTCTACATAATTATTTTGTTTTTGTAAAGCTTTCTTTGAGGTGTCAGGAGCTCTTTAACATTCGGTACGTTACCCCTACTCATGCTGTGCAACCTTCAATACCATACTTAATAGGAATCTGCCTAGTCCTGCTTTGAAAGCCTTGACATTGGCAGTTTCCAGAACTTCACTGGGTAGGCTATTCCATATATTAACTATCCTCTGTGTGAAGTAGGCTTTCTGTTATTTTTTATCCTACTCCCCCCAAATACATGTTCTCTAGTTCCGCTTGCATGTCCCAGTTCAACCATTTGTGTATACTCCACCCTGTCTAGCTCCCTTAGTATTTGTAAAACCATGGCATGTCACTGTCACAAACGCACTCAGCAGGTCAGCCCTCTGCTCCCACAGTGCCAACCTCCAAGCGCAGTATTGTGAACAGGTAACAGACAGGGTAACCCTTCTGTCTGCTTGTGGGGCCGAATCACCTTTAGTTTCAAGTTCTGGGGGATTCAAACTGTGAACCTTATCCTAGTGTACCTAAATGTATAGGTTCAGATAATCTGCTGTATCCTGGCAGCTGGGTCAGTTCTAATTAAGACAGGAAAACAGGAGACCCTTAATTGAGTCACTTTAGTTTTTTAATTACCTCCAGGCCTCAGGTTAATATATCCTGCAGCTTCTCTGAAACCTGGGGCGGGGGGGAACCCATGGCACAGCTGCCTTATGGAGACAATCACACACTACATTTTTATATTACAAATATCATAGAACAATCATAATCTGCTGGCCAAGTGTCACAGTCCTCCCCACCTAGACTGAATTTGGGGGCTCTATCCCCTGGATGGAATGAGCTTCCCAAGTCAGTTCACTCCTCATACAGACACTAAAGGCCATCGGCATTCTGATTGGTCACTCCAGCCCTATGTAAGATTGTCATGTCATACCTTGCAAGGCAAGACTCCATCTTAATAGTCTACCATTAGTTTTTCCCATTTGGGTCAGCCAAACCAGGGGTTGTAGTCAGTTTGTACCTCAAAATGCTGCCCATATAAGTATGGCACTAACTTCTTTAGGGCCACACTATGGCAAGACACTATTTTCCACAGTAGAGTAAGCCTGCTCCCTGGGAAGTAACTTTTTACTCAGATACACTACAAGGTGATCTTTCCCTTGGTTGGATGTCTGACTCAGTATTGCCCCAATACCCACATCTGAGGCATCAGTCTGGACTATAAAGGGTCTGCTATAGTCAGAACTTGTCAATACAGGAGCACTGCACAGTGCCTCCTTCAGTCTGGTAAAGGCGTTTTCACAGGCTGGTTCCCAGGTAATTTTGTTAGGCACCTTTTTCTTTACCAGGTCAGATGGGGAGCAGTCAGAGCACTGTAATTGGATACAAATTTCCTATAGTACCCTGCTGTCCTGAGAAAACTCCTGACCTGCTTCCGCATTTCTGGTCTGGGCCATGCCTTGATCACCTCTATTTCTACTTGGTTAGAACGGAGCTGTCCCCAGCCTACAATATGCCCGAGGTATGCCACTTCAGCCAAGACCACCTGGCACTTCTCAGCTTTGACAGTGAGCCCGGCCCTCTGTATCCTGCCCAGCACTTCCCTAAGGTGGGACAGGTGTTCCTTCCAGCTGGCACTAAAAATGTCAATGTCATCCAGGCGTACTCCTCAGCACCATTTAGCACCTGGTTCACCAACCTTTGGAAAGTAGCTAGGGCGTTCTTCATTCTGAAAGGCATTACTTTAAATTCAAATAAGCCTACTGGAGTGATGAAGGCCGACCTCTCCCTAGCTCTGTCAGTTAACTCTACCTGCCAATAATCCTTTGTCAGGTCAATAGTCGTAAGGTAGGTTGCCCCTCCCAACTTGTCCAGGAGTTCCTCTGTCCGGGGCATCAGGTGGGCGCCTGACTTCGTGACTGCATTCAGTCCATGATAGTCCACACAGAGATGAGTAGAACCATCTGGCTTGGGCACAAGGAATACAGGTGAGGCTCAGGGGCTGTGGGATCTCTGGATTACCCCTAAATTCAGCATTTCCTCCACCTCCCTCCTAATGTCCTTTTGGACAGCCTCCAACACCCAATATATTGTCCACCGTATGGGCATCTGTGTCCCTGTCTCTACATCGTGCGTCGCTAAGGGGGTTAGTCCAGGCTTGGAGCTAAACAGGGGGGCAAAGTCTACTAAAACCTCCCTTACTTCCTGGATCTTGTCCGGGGGCCAGCTGGGGAGACAGTTTAACTGCCTTCAAAGAGGACTCCCACTTGCTTTCTTCCAGCAAGTCCAGAAGGAGTCTCCTTCATCCATCCCCTCCCCAGGACTACATACTGCAAACACCACGTCAGTCCTATTAACATATGGCTTCATCATGTTGACATGGTACATTGTTTCTGTCTGTCTTCTGTCAGGTAACTCTATGATATAGTTCATGTCATTTACCTTTCTAACTACTTTGTACGGTCCTGCCCACTCAGCCTGCAGCTTGTCTTTCTGGACCGGAATAAGAACCATGACTTCCTGACCCACCATGTACGAGCGAGCTCTGGCTCTGCAGTTGTACCACACTTTTTGTTTCTGTTGGGCAGCTACCAGGTTGCTCTGGGCTGTCTCCATAAGCTCCTTCAGCCTTTCCTAAATCTAAGGATGTAATCCACTATGGGAGTTCCTGGGTGGTGTGCTTGCCTTCCCAGTCCTCCCAGATCAAGTCTAGAGACCCACGTGCCGGGCGTCCATATAAGAGTTTGAAGGGGGAAAATCCTGTCGACTCTTGGGGCACCTCCCTGTATGCAAACAACAGGTGGGGAAGGTATTTCTCCCAGTCCCTCCCATGCTGTTCAGCAAACGTTTGGAGCACTGACTTCAGGGTACTGTTAAATCTTTCCACAAGCCCATTGGCTTGTGGGTGATAAGGTGTCGTGTGCCTCTGCACCACCCCACACTTCTCCCACAAACATTTCATCAGGTCCGACATGAACGAACCCCCTCGATCGATGATAACCTCGTGCGGAAAGCCAGCATGAGAGAAAATCCCAAGTAAGGCATCTGCCACTTTGTCTGTCCTCAGTGAGAATAGGGCGACTGCCTCAGGGTACCGGGTGGCAGGTCATGAGAGCTAAGCTGAAAGAAGCCCTCCCCAGGTTCCCCTCACTGCACACCCAGTCCGAAGTTCCCCAGCTGGCCATTGGAAGGGGCGTGAGGGTTATGCTGAAAGAAGCCCTCCCCAGGTTCCCCTCGCTGCACACCCAGTCTGAAGTTCCCCAGCTGGCCATCGGAAGGGTCGTGAGGGCTAAGATGAAATAAGCCTTTCCCAGGTTCCCCTTGCTGCACACCCAGTCCGAAGTTCCCCAGCTGGCCATCAGAAGGGTTGTGAGGGCTAAGCTGAAAGAAACCCTCCCCAGGTTCCCCTCGCTGCACACCTGGTCCGAAGTTCCTCAGCTGGCCATCGGAAGGGTCATGAGGGCTAAGCTGAAAGAAGCCCTCTCCAGGTTCTCCTTGCTGCAAGCCCAGTCCGAAGTTCCCCAGCTGGCCATCGGAAGGGTCATGAGGGCTAAGCTGAAAGAAGCCTTCCCCAGCTGGCCATCGGAAGGGTCATGAGGGCTAAGCTGAAAGAAGTGCTCCCCTGGTTCCCCTCACTGCACGCCCGGTCCAAAGTTCCCCAGCTGGCCATTGGAAGAGTCGTGAGGGCTAAGCTGAAAGAAGCGCTCCCCAGGTTCCCCTCACTGCATGCCTGGTCCAAAGTTCCCCAGCTGGCCATTGGAAGAGTCATGAGGGCTAAGCTGAAAGAAGCCCTCCCCAGGTTCCTCTCGCTGCACACCTGGTCCGAAGTTCCCCAGCTGACCATTGGAAGGGTCATGAGGGCTAAGCTGAAAGAAGCCCTCCTCAGGGTCCCCTCGCTGCACACCCAGTCCGAAGTTCCCCAACTGGTCATTGGAAGGTAAGAGAGAAAACTGTATCAGTTTAAATCTTGGCGCCTTTTTCCCATTCATCCTGGGCACTCTACTGAGAGACTGTGTGGTTTTTCTAGCTAATAGTACAGTCGCTGCAGCCTGCAAATTTGTTACTAAATCCTGGCTGTTAATATCACTAAATACAACTCTTGTTGCAGCCTGTTAGTTTTTAAAGAAAATCCTGTCTGCTAGGTGTAATTTATTGAGCAGACGCTGCAGCTCACTCGGACCTGCTGCTGCTTGCTGGATTTTTCTTGCTCGCCCACCCATCCCCTCACCACAGTATTAAATGCACCATCTGACTCCTCCCGTTGTGGCTCCCTGCCAGTGCACATTCTGTCTCCGCCTTCTGCTGCTCTCTGCCTGATATTCATTGGGCTAGGCAAACCTGCCACTCTTCTCACCACTCAAACCTATATGCCTCTGATTTTAGAACTGCACAAAACTCATGCCATAATCTAATTTAAAAAGGGTGTTTTTTGTTTCTCTTCCTATTCCTAGGTTGAACTCTAACCAGGACTCTGCGTTTCTTCTTCTCTCTCCCCCATAATTATTTTAAAACATACCTTCCCACTTGTCCAGTCAGTCCCTTCATTTGTTTTCTTTTTCTTTTTACTTTCAGTCACTGGATACTTTAGGTACCTTTACAAAGTGATAGCCTGAATATTAACATGCAGAGCTGCTTTACTTGAGTACAGGCAGTACTGAGATTCTGTTTAACCTGCATATTTTGGCATATTGTGCAGTACATTGACCTGTGCCTGCCACTCATTTCATCCTTAAGTGCCCCTATATTGTTGCATGGGATCTAAGAAAGGTCATTAAGCTAGGTATTGTGTGGCCAGGTTCCAATTTACACTCCTATAGCGACACCTGATTGACGCTGGCAACTGTGATCTTTTTCCTCTAGTCTTCCACTAGGACAAGGCTGACGGGCAGGGAAAACAGCCACTAATATAAAACAAGGGGTTTCTCCTGCAGGCACCTACCCCAAATTTCCAACTTAATAACTGATTCCACCAGGAGATATACTGGTCTTCCAACATGGCCCCAGAATACTCTTTATACAACTGTGGCACCACTTGCATTAAGTCCTGCTGGACTAGTAACTTACCGGCCTCTCTCCCAAATGGGGTGTACTCCTGGCCCTTGTATACATACTGTCTCTCCTCTGGGTGGACATGTGCTTAGGGGAAGGACTTCTTGACCCCATGAGGCAAAATCTCAGCGACCCTGAGCCTTATGGGCATTACTACTGGACCTCTCCCACATCTAAAAATGAAAGCCTTATAGCACACAAGTTGGTAAAGCATGGCTCCTACTACGTGGTGATCCACGATGCACGCAGAAGGCTCCACAGCTTCTCGAAACCTTCAATTAGGCAAGTGCTAGCTCGACTACTTGCTCTTCTTCTGCTGCATGGAGGAAACGTTCAGCCTAACCCAGGGCCCCCTCTAGACAATTTCCTTGTATCAACCCCCCCCCGGATCCTCACTGGACATCATTAAAAGGCTTAAGGATAGTGCACATGAACGTATGCAGCCTTAGACCTAAAATCCACGAGGTCCAAGCCTGGCTTAACCTCTACAAGCCAGACATCCTTGCAATCTCAGAGACCTGGCTCAAGGTCCATATTCATGACCACGAGATCATGATCCTTGGGTACAATACCTTCAGATAGGACAGGGCAGGAAAGAGAGGGGAAGGGGTCCTAATCTATACGAAAGACACTCTACATGTGAGTCTACTAAAGCCCAACCTTGGTAGCTGCCAGGACATGGAGTCCATCTTAATCCGTCTAACCCTCGGTAATGCTAAGCATCTCACCATCGGCTGTGTTTATAACCCTCCTAAGAATGCCGAACTTGCTCTTGAGGGCATCACCAAATTGGTTGGCAGCGAATTAACCAATGAACTCCTAATAATGGGAGATTTCAACCTGAACTGGGCCACTGGCCTCAGCAAGGTCCTCAAGGGTGTGATCCAAGACGCAAACCTGGAACAGGTCATCTTTCTACGAACTGGGACCCATACTACTCTTGACAGGGCTCTGGTGTCTAACTCCCTCAACATACAGAAAGCAGGTATATTGGCCAAAACCATTAGTGATCACTCCCCAATATTCTGTATTTGGAAGAACAGAGCACCAAAGATTCCCCCCAGGATACTTACAGTACGTGACTTCTCCAATTTCATGCCAGCAAAATTTAATGACTACCTAAGTAGCCTGGACTGCAGCCCGATTAGGCTCCTCCCGCCATTGGACGAGGCCCTTGCCTACTTCCAAAACTCACTCCTCAATGCGACATCTCTCTTTGCCCCCTTCAGAAAACTTCATACAAAAGGAGGCTGTCATAAATGGATCTTCCACTCTGTGAAATCTCAGATGAAAATAAGGGACATGGCTTGGAAGAAATTCCGGCTCTCCCACCTTCCCGCAGACCTGGTTACTTACAAAACCCTGAGAATTAAATGTAAGCTAGACATCAAACTTGGCAAAAAGGAGTATGTAACCCACCTCCAACGGTCCACACTGGGGAACCCTAAGCTTTTCTGGGCACAAATCAACAAACTGCTTAAGGGCAGATCCAAGGAGGCACAAGGTCAAATTGAGGTACAAGGACAGTGTATCAGTGATTGCCAGCTTATAGCCTCAGCAATCAACCACCACCACTTCACCAACCTTGATGCATACAAGGTAGGGCTACTAACACTCATGCCTGTACAAATCTTTGATGAATCCCCCTGTCTGAACAGACCCTAATTTCACCTGAGAATGGTCAAGGTGAGCGAGGTCTGTAAACTTCTGATAGCCCTCAAATACAAAGGCTCTGGTGGCCCAGATGGAATCAGCCCGAGGCTACTCCAGGATGGTGCACTGACCCTTGCCAAACCTCTGAACTGGATCATCAACAGGTCTTTACTTGAAGGGTACATTCCATACCAGTGGAAGGCTGACAACTTGGTCCCCATTTACAAGGGTGTCTCTCGTGAACAAATTGACAATTACAGGCCCATCTCCCTGCTGTGTACCTTGGCCAAATTGCAAGAAAGGCTAGTTTATGGGCAACTGAGAGACTACATAGAGCTCCACCAAATCCTAGCCCCTTCACAGCATGGCTTTCAGGCAAACCATGTAACAGACACGGCACTCAGTAAACTCACAGTGGACCTATTCAGGGCAATGGATGAGGGCATGTCGACAGGTGCTATCTTCATAGACCTGTCCAAGGCATTTGACCACAGCCTTCTTCTTACTAAGCTTCAAGGCATTGGGCTTGATGCCCAGGTCCTAAACTGGTTCAAGAGCTACCTCTCAGGCCGCTCCCAGAGGGTCATTTGGAAGGGAGAGCTTTCCACCCCTTTACCCATCAAGGAGGGTGTGCCTCAGGGCTCAGTTCTTGGCCCCCTCCTGTTCTGTCTCTTCACAAATGACCTAAACCGGCACTGTGGGGATAGCCCAGTAGTTCAATATGCAGATGATACTGTCATCTACTGATCCAGGTCTACACCACATGATCTGAGCCCTCTCCTAAAAGGAGACCCAAACACACTCGGGGCCTGGCTCACATCAAACAGAATGATCCTCAATGCAGCAAAAACTAAAGCCTTGCTGTTTGGTCCTAGATCCCTTGGCAAGGATCAGACCAATTCCCTAAAACTTACTACCCTTATGGATAAATGAATAGATGTAGTTGACAACATAAAATACTTAGGGCTAACTATTGACCAGGGTCTCACCTTTAAGCCCCACATTGACCGGGTAACAAGGTTTATCCACGTCAAACTCGGCACCATGTACAGGCTAAAAAAACAACTTATCCCAGAGGCTAGATGAGCAGTCGCCTCCAGTGTCCTCCTACCCACATTAACCTATGCTGCCCTGGTAATCCAGGGCATGGCAAAGGGCGAGGTTAGCAGGCTTCAGGTCCTGTACAACAAGGTTGCGAGGTTTGCGACAATGCATCAGCCAAGAAGCCACCCGTGCATCTCACTAGCCCAGCTGCAATGGCCTTCTTTTGAGGCTCGTCTACAATATCCCCAGCTCTGCCATGCATACAAATTGCAGAACCCGGTGGCCTCGCCAAGCCTAACAGGAATAATCATGGCTAAGCCTAACCCTCAAATGCTCAGGACTTCGGGTTGGTCCCTACTGGCAATCCCCAGAATCAAGACTCACAAGGGAGGCAATTCCTTCGCTCTCACAGCCCCTAAACTGTGGAACACTCTCTCACCTCTAGTACAGGAAGCCCCCTCGCTACCAATCTTTCGCACTAGGCTTAAGCCCCATTTGCTCAGGACAAGCTCATGCCACTGTGAGGGTATAGGATAATCACCCCCGATCCTAATCACAACACCCATCCCCCCTCTCTTCTCACCTTAACCTACATTAAATCATGCCTTAAATCTTTCAAGTGTTGCACTTATGGTCTACGATTTGAATAATTGCCTGTACTGTTATCCTCATTATCTTGTCTACTTCTCATAAACCTGTATCACCTGACAGTATGTATTGTATTGCTTCTGTTCCCTGGGTCGCCCCCGAAAAAGGGACCTTCGGGGCCCAATGGGCCAACCCGGTCATCAAAATTCAATAAATAAATAATCCACCACAGTTAAGATGAACCTCATCCCGGAGGAGCTGGGGGGGTATTCAAAGGCCCCACAATATCCATTCCCACCCTCTGGAATGGCTCCTCCACTATGGGCAATGGAATTACGGTGGGTTGGGTTTTCTTACCTGCCTTCCCTATTACTTGGCACCAGTGACAGGACCTGCAATACTCCTTCACCTCCTGGGTGAAGTTGGGCCAATAGAAATTCTGGGCCAACCACTGTGTAGTGCGCATGATTCCCAGATGACCAGACAAGGGAATATCATGTGCAGTCTTGAGCAACTGCTCATGATACCCCTGGGAAATGACAAGCTGCCTGCCTATGACCCCTCCCTCTGTCTTTACAGCCTGAGTATACATCAGTCCATTTTCCCAGTAAACTTTATGTTTACCGTCACCTCCCTGTGCTCCGTAAGAGTCTGCCCAAACCCTCAGCTTCTCTAGACTAGGGTCACTTTTCTGTGCAGCAGCAAACTCCTTACACATTCCCAAGGCATGGGACAGGTCCCCTTCAGTCTCTAAACTAGGGTCCCCAACACTAGCATCAGGGCACTCAGGATCACTGTCATCCCTAACCCTCTGACAATGGGTCACCCCCTCCCTCTTCAGAGTAACCCTTCATAGCTGTGTGGTTAACTGCTACTGAGGAAATTTCTACCCCCTTTTCATTAGTCTCCCTATCAGGAGACACAGGCTGGAGAACCAGCCTCCCAGTGGTTTCCACAGTGGCTTCTGTGGGGTCCAGGGAACTACAATTTTCCCTTGCCGCTCGGCTACGGGTAACTGCATACACCATCCCCTGTTTGAGATTGTTGCCAAGGATGATGTCCACTACTAAAGTTTTGGCTACAGCCACCTGTTACATAGTTCTCCCTATATCACCCCAGTCTAGGAGAACACTAGCGAGGGGCAATGTTTTCTCCTCTCCAGTAAAGTCTTGTACAGTTACAAGTTCATTGGGTATAAACTGACCAGGCTCTACCAGATCCCCCTTTACCAATGTCAGGGATGCCCCTGTGTCCCTTAACCCTTGTGTCTATATACCATTCATGGGTGCATGTGTTCCCTCATTTTCACAGGCATGCTTCCAGGGACACACAAACAACCCACTTCTTTCCTAGCCCCATTCTATGTATTGCTCGCCATTTTGGGGCACTGTCTGGTAATATGCCCAGTTTCTTTACAGACCCAACATTTGTTTATTTTCTCAGAGAATTCTTTTCTCTGAAACCTGGGGCTAACTGGTTTTGGTGGAGGCAGGGAGGGTTTTAGCTGCCCTGAAGGCGCGCTTTTCCCTTTCTTCGCTGCCACGCATGCCCCTTTCGCTCTCAGAGCAGGTCTGTTCTTGGCATAGCAGTCTGAGAGTTCAGCAGCCTCTTGTACTGTTTTAGGATCTTGGTCCTCCAGCCAAGTTTTCAACTCTGCTGGGCATGCCCAATAAACTGTTCTAACAAAATAGCATTTTCAATTTTATCTAGAGAGTTTGCTTCAATTCCTTCCCACCAACGTTTTAAAAATTGACGTTGTTTCATGGCTAGCTCCTCATAACTCATATCAGGGCTTCTCCTGAGCATACAGAATTTAGCTCTGTATGCTTCTGCAGTTGAATCAAACTTTTTTAACAGTGCCACTTTAAGTTTGCTGCAATCATTACTGTCTTCATTGTCCATTTGACCCAATGCATCCCGAGCTTTCCCGGTAAGTAGCGAGGATAGCTGGAAGCTCCAGGACCCTCTAGGAATTTTTGCCTGAATACAAACTTTTTCAAAGGAATTTAAAAAGGCATCCATGTCTTCCCCCTCTTTAAATTCAGCTATCAATTTGGAATTCAATTTGTAACCCAGTCCTGCAGTTCCACTTAAACCCAAGCCACGTACCTGCTCTGGTGCTGGTGGTTGGAGTTGTAGCTTCTCCAGTTCATGTCGCCTCTGGTGCTCACACTCCTCACGGTCCATGTCTCGCTATTCACAGTCCACCTCTCGCCGTTCTTGCTCCCTTTTCTCCTCTGTGGCTCGCTGTTCTCACTCCCACTTCTCCTCTGTAGCTCGTTGTTCTCGCTTCTCCTCTCTCTGGAACTCCAGCTCCATTCTGTGCAACTCAATCTGCAGCCTGATTGCTTCTGGCTCCAGAATGCTGGTGACCTTCCCCTGCTGCTGTGGCCCTTCCTTGGCACTGGCCCTGCTGTCATCCTCACCAGATCTGGACACTATACTGGCCGCTAGCCCCTCCCGCTCAAGGTTTGGTCCTTTACAGTCACAATCTTTGACTCAATACTCTGGGCATCTGCTGCCATCAGGGCATCCATGAGGTTCTGCTTGGTGGCTCTCCCCTCATACAGGACTCCTCTGTCCTGGCACAACTACCTCAAGTAGTCTACAGTGTGCCTCTAACTATGGCGACTCTAACTTGCACTTTAGAAAAAAAATAAAATAGGTAGGAACTTGACTGTAAGCAAAATGATATAGTTCTGTTTCCTTTTTAAAAATAAATCACGGGGGGGGGGGTGCTAGAGAGCCGATCTCCTGGCAGGAAGCATTCCATAATCTCTCTGCATTTCAACTCTACAAAACTGTTAATTACAACAGTTTGGACGAATTCTCAGCTAAAAATATTTAGAAATTATTGTAGAAGAAGCCATCATCTATCGGACGGTATAAAAATTGCGATGGGGAAACAGAAGATTTCGTCGGCAACTCCTTCTAAAACTTTAGTAGCAAAAACCAACAAGGCCGCAGAGCCCCTGGGCTCAGAAGGAGACAACGTGGGTGAGGCATCTACTACTCCTCTATGGAACTAAATTCTGGCCACAATGCAGTCAATGGACGCCAAGATAGAAAAGACATTAACTCGACTCGAAAAGCATGATGCAGCCCGTAAAGAACTCTCTACAACTGTTGCTGACAGCGAGAAAAGATCGATCTCCGCTCAGGCTGCAGTCGCCACTTTAACCCAGGAGAATGGGCAACTACGCAGTAGGATTGAGGCCCTAGAAAATGAAGCCCGAGCAAAGAATGTCTGCTTGGTAGGAGTACCAGAGGGTGCGGAGGGGTCTAACCTGTTGGGGTTTCTCAAAGAATGGATGAGAACCTCAATCCCGGTGCCAGAAGATTTTGATTGGAGCTCCTTGAGAAAAGCGTATAGAGTTAATCCCAGAGTACGGCCTCCTAATACTAATTTACCTCGCACAGTACTCCTACAGACAACAGGAGTGGATATCCATGACACCTTGATAGCTAATGCGAGAGCAGTATATCCTTTGGAGATTAACGAAATGGATGTGAAGCTTTTCCCGGATTTGTCTTTCCAGACGCAGTCTTGACGGAAAAGATTTGATGGAGTTCGACATCGGCTGAGAGCTCTCGGTGTGATTCACTCCTTTCTGTTGCCAGCGAGGCTCACGATAATATATGGGGGAAAATTGTGGCAATTTACCAACCCAGCAAATGCGGGAAGATGGCTCGAGAAGACAGAAAAGGGGTTTGCTACCAAGGACTCAGTATTAGTTGAGGAGTCAGAATCCGATGGTGATTGAAGGACTGGTGTGTCTCCCGATTTTATTTTATTTACCTACCAATTCTGAGTTAATAGGTTTATCTGGGCCCAGATATTCAAACTGCGCCAGTCTGAGGCGCAAGCCCCTGCGCTGCTCAAAATAGTTGCGTAGGGGTGTGGCCGGGGTGATATTCAAAGGAGTTGCGCTGACAACTCCTTTGAATATCACCCCAGCTCTAACACTTGCGCATGGCGCAATGGAACTTCGCTCAACGCAAGTTGCCAGAGTTGAGCATTAAAACTTGCGGTGGCGCAGAGTACCATTGCGCCATCGCATAAATTTCCGATATTCAAAAGGTGACATGCAAATGGGGCCATAATTTATGCAAGGCGCAGGGGGGGCCATTTGCATCTATTTATGGCCCCATTTGCATGCCATTTGCATGTAGGTGCGCCGATCCCCGAGGACTTGCTCCTGGCCACCCTGCCAGGCAGCAGCCGTCGGGGACCGACGCACAATGCAGCCCGATCGCGGGCATCACAGTTACATGACACCCCCCCCACACATCTCCCACAGCCCGATCGCGGGCAGAACACGTACATGTCGCCCCCCCACCACACATCACCCACAGCCCGATCGCGGGCAGAACACGTACATGTCGCCCCCCCACACAGCTCCCACAGCCCGATCGCGGGCAGAACCTGTAGACCCCAGTGCCCGATCGCGGGCAGAACCTGTATAAACCCCCTCAGTGCCCGATCGCGGGCAGAGATGTAACCTCCCCCACCCGAATAACTCCTGGTGGTCCAGTGGACGTAAAGCCCGATCGCGGGCAGAATGTCAGCACAACCCCCAAACATCTCCCTGGTGTCTAGTGTCCCCCACCCACCCACCTAAGCCCCTCCACCCTCGGGCCTTCGCAGCCGGGCGGGCGACAGCATCCCACCCGCTACTGCCGCCTCACGTCACGACTGACTGTCCGCAGGGCTGCACGCCCATTGGTGCAGAGCTACAGCCAATGGGCATGCAGCCCATACCGTACATGACAGTCCAGATTTGTGAATGAGCAGTTCCTATTCCCATGGCACATGAAAGGATTTTATGATTTTTGGCACCAGGTTGGTATAAAATGTTTTTTTCCTGTATGACATCATAAAGGTTTATGAGCCCTATATCCTGGCAGCTGGGTCAGTTCTAATTAAGACAGGAAAACAGGAGACCCTTAATTGAGTCTCTCTATTCTTTTAATTACCTCCTGGCCTCAGGTTAATATACCTGCAGCTTCTCTGAAACCTGGTGTGGGGGACCCATGACACAGCTGCCTACCTTATGGAGACAATCACACACTACATTTTTATATTAAAAATATCATAGAACAATCATAACCAGCTGGTCAGGCATCACAGTCACTTCCCAAGCCTTTCCTTTTCTAGGCTAAGGCCTGATTCACAAAACAGTCTCTCCCATTCTGTGCCTGTGGCAAAAATGTTTGTGGATCGGGCCCAAAGGAATGTAAGTATATCCAATCTCTCCTCACATCTCTTGCCTTCAAAGCCAGTAATGAGCTTGGTAATCTGGTGCTGAACCCTCGCAATCTCTTCAGTGTCTTTTCTGTATTGCCATGACCAGGACTAGTCACAATGCTTGTAACTGAAACAAGGCCTTGTACAAATACTTATACATAGAAACAGGGGAGGATCACCAGTCTCCACCTGTACCTTAATCCCCACCCCCCATTGCAGTCCTAGGTCTGTGTGGTTATTACTGTATAACCACATAGGTCAGTTTAAATGTCTTTTCTTTTGAGCTTTTGAAGACTTTTTACCCATTTTATAAGAAACAGAAACATAGACTTTGATGGAAGATAAGGACTGCTTGGCCCACCCAGCCTACCCATTTCCCTATCTATTGGATAGGCTGCAGATCCTAGTTAACCAACAGCCTGCTTCCTCCTACCCCCCCACTAGAATTGCCTTATGTCTGTCCCATGCATTCTTGAATTCCCCCACTGTTTTTGATCCCACTACCTTCTCCAAAAGGCTGTTCCATGTGTCTACCATCCTCTCTGTTAAAAACTATTTCCTCACATTGCCCCGAGCCATCCCCCCTCTATCTTCAAATTGTGCCCCCTTGTTCTTGCACATCTCTTTTACTGAAAGATGCTACCCTCTTGGACTTTGTTGATTCCCTTGAGGTACTTTCTGTTATGTTCCCCCTCTCCCTCCTTTCCTCTAGGGTATACATATCAAGCTCTTTTAGTCTCTCTTCATATGGCTTCTGGTACAGACCCTGCACCATTTTAGTTGCTCTCCTCTGGACTGCCTCTATTCTGTCTATGTCCTTGTGGAGATGGGGTCACCAGAACTGCATGCAGTACTCCAGATGGGGTCTCACCAACTGTCCATAGAGACTGATAACAACTTCCTGTTTTCTACTGGTGATTCCTCTCCCTATGCATCCCAGTTGCCCCCAGCCCTCCTTACTGTCTTTTCACATCGCTTGCCTACCTTTAGGTCATCTGATATGACTACCCCCAGGTCCCATTCAATTTTTGTTGTTGTTAGTACCCCCCTCCATTGTGTACTCTTTCCCTCGGTTTTTGTTTCCCAGGTGCATTACTTTGCACTTCTTTGCATTGATTCTAAGCTGCCATACTTTTGACCATTCCTCCAGCCTTGCCAAGTCCCTTCTCATCCTTTCCACCCCCTTGTGTATCAACCCTGTTGCAGATCTTTGTGTCATCTGCAAAGAGGCACCCTTTTCCTTCTAGCCCCTCTGCAATGTCACCTATAAAGACATTAAAGAGGATCGGTCCCAATACTGAACCTTACGGTACCCTGCTAGTAACTCTCCTTTCCTCGGAGTGGACTCCGTTTACTATTACCCTCTGTGTCCTTTTGTCCAGACAATTTTTTACCCAGGTTACTGCCCTGGGACCCACTCCCAGGCTGGCTAACTTGTTTATTAATCTTTTGTGTAGGACTGTGTCAAATGCCTTGCGAAAGTCTGGGTAGGCCACATCCACAGCCTCCCCCTGGTATACTACTTTGGTCACCTAGTCAAAGAAATCTATTAGATTCGTCTGACATGACCTTCCCAATGTGAATCTATGCTGCCTTGGGTCCTGTGCCCCAACTAACCTCTAGGTACTCAGCAGTTCTTTCTTTCAGAAGTGATTCCATAAGCTTCCCTACCAATGAGGTCAAACTAACAGGTCTGTAGTTTCCTGCATCTGCCTTGCTCCCACTTTTGTAGCAGGAAATAACATCCGTTTTCCTTCAGTCCTCAGGTTCCACACCATCTTCCCATGATTTGTTAAAAAGTATAGTCAGTGATGTCACTAGTTCTCCTCTTAGTTCTTTTAGAATTCTGGGGTAAATCCCATCAGGCCCCATTGCTTTGTCCACCTTAAGTTTTAGGAGTTCTTTCGGGAACTTTTCTTTTGTGAATGGACTGGTATCAACCCCCCTTTCCAGAGTGCTTCTGTTGTTTGGTTTAGGTACCTCCCCCCTCCTCTTCTTTTGTGAATACTGAGCAAAAGTATTCATTCAGGATCTCTGCCTTTTCACTGTCACCCTCTGCCCACCTCCTGTCCCCCTTTATTAAGTCTCACTATCACTCCCTTGGTCTTTTTTTGCTCTCTGGTGTACCTATAAAATATTTTATTCCCCTTCTTAACCAAGTTGGCTGTCTTTTCCTCTGTTTGGGCCTTTGCTATTCTGACTGCCTTCCCTGCTTCAGGGTGCCAAACCGCTGACATTCTGCAGAGATACTCAGAACTGTAATAGACACCCTAAGTGAATATGTATGCAGTAAGACCCACCAGGTTGTGTAATTATGGGTCAATAGTCGCACCCCTCTTGAGTGTGGTAAGTATGAGGCACTTGTGACAAGGCAAAGGGGAGAGCTAGTGGGAAGCTAGGGTGTATAGATATGGGTATGACCAGCAGGAAGAGGGAACTGGTATTGCACCTATATAGGTCATTGGTAAGACCCCACCTGGAGTTCTGTATCCAGTTTGGAGACCACATCTCAGAAAGACATAGAGTAATTGTGGTCCAGAAGAGGGCTACCAAGATGGTGCAGGATCTGCATCAAAAAAAGCCTACAAGGAAGGGAGCTCAATATGTGCACCCCCGAGGAGAGGAAGGAGAGGTGGGGATATGATTGAGACCTTTGAAAACCTCATGGGGGTGAATAAGGTACACGTTGGAGGTATTTTTCAGAGAAAAGGGGTCTCTAGAACTAGGGGACATGCTATGAAGCTGGAAGGGGGTAGGCTCAGGAGAAATGTGAGGAAATACTTCTTCACAGAAAGGGTGGTGGATGCCTAGAACAGTCTTCTAGCAGAGGCACTGGGAGTGAAAACTGGTGGGATTCAAAAAAGCCTGTTATCGGCACAATGGAATTATCAAGGACAGGAAGGGAGTGGAAGAGACAGTGCCGTAGACCAAGGAAGGTCTGAAGAGAATAGCAATCACATTGAAAATAGGCAGACTGGATGGGCCAAGTGGCCCTTATTTACCGTCAATTTCTATGTTTCTATATTTCTATGTTGTGCCATGCGCCTTTAAACACACAAGAGAGTAGAGCAATTATTGACCAGAAGTGTCTTATTGCACTTATAAAATGGGTCCAATCTAACACATGTAAAAAAAATATATTATTTTAAACTAAAATTGTGTTCTGTACTGGAAATTTATGTAGTGCTATAGAAACTAGCTCCTGCATGTAAATTCATTATTAAGTTGGTGGAAAGTCCCCTCCCCACCCCCAAACTCACTATAGATTGGTTAGGGTTTTTTTATGTTAAAAGTAATTTCTTTATTACTGCTACAGCGTAAGCGCTGATGTCATCTTTGGATGATGGTAGGTGTTGTATAGCTAGACGTGCTGCAGTTGCCCGAGACTGACACCAAGCAGTGGCAGCAGAGTACATCAGAAAGTGGGGGTCAGAATTACCATGCTGAAGAAACAGAGTTATTTAACCATTCAGCCTAGGACTTTTTTTTTTTTTTACCTTCTATGGATGCCGCCTCGCTTGGTTAGCTTCTGGCTCTCATTCAGGCCCCTATCTCACCCCAACCCTCTCTTCCTACCACCTCCCGAGACTTACCTATCTCCCAAATTTCTGTTGTTGCTTACTCTCCATGATGGGGCCCTTAGGCTGGGCCAGATCCCTCAGGAACTTAAGATAGTGTCATCAGGGGAGAGAGACCAGGTAGGCGGGTGCAGGGTCTGTAGGTGATGCAGGGCCATCATCCTTACTCGGCCGAGGGTTCTTTTCCATTTTTTACTTCCCCATCCTCATGGAGGTGCTGACGGAGAGCAGGCAAGAGAATGTTGTGCATCAGTACCTGCTCCAGCCAATTGGCATCTTCTCATCCCATGTGCTAGGAGTGGTACAAAATGCATTGACTGACCACCAGAGGCGTTGCTAGCATGAGAAATAATTCAGGGCCCGGGCGCTCCCAGAAGCTGTAGAAATTTTGGTGCTCTCTCGTGCAAAATAACACATTTTCTGCTACCTTAGCCTTGTCCCCCCCCCCCACTCCTGTTCCATTATTTTGTGTCCTTTTTTTGGATGGCTTGTCAGTTGTCAGGGTAAAACTTCATGTTGTGAATTTAAAGTCATAATCAATAGCGTACACCTTAAATATCAGTAGACCTGGGCTAAATCTACTGATATTTAAGAAGTCAGCATGGCATGGAAGAGGGCTGGGCGTCAAGTACTGACAGGGGGCTTCCCTGAGTGAGTGCGGCCGTTATGAAATTATTTGTCCATGCACTCACACAAGGTCCATATCTGAGCAGGATAATCTCTCAGTTGTCAACAGCCACCACAGTGCAGGTGCAGTATCCCACACAGACACACACACACACACACACAGTGTCACACTCACTGCAATACCACACTCACTGCAGTGCCACACACACATACACACACACACACAAAAAGTGCCACACTCGCCACACTCACTACAGTGCCTCACACACACACAGACAGTGCCATACTCACTGCAGTGCCACACACATACATAGACAGTGCCACCCACACAGACAGTGCCACACTCACTGCAGTGCTACATTCATACAGACAGTGCCATACACATAGACACATACACACACATAGAAAGTGCCACACTCACTACAGTACCTCACACACACAGACAGTGCCATACTCACTGCAGTGCCACACACGTACATAGTGCCACACTCACTGCAGTGCTACACTCATACAGACAGTGCCACACTCACTGCAGTGCCACACACACACACACACACATAGAAAGTGCCACACTCACTACAGTACCTCACACACACACAGACAGTGCCATACTCACTGCAGTGCCACACACATACATAGAAAGTGCCACACTCACTACAGTGCCACACACACATACACACACACACACAGAAAGTGCCACACTCACTACAGTGCCTCACACACATAGACAGTGCCATACTCACTGCAGTGCCACACCCACACAGACAGTGCCACACTCACTGCAGTGCCAGTGCCATCATCATTCATGATGTGCTTTGCACTCTGAGGCTGATTCCTCCTGCCATCCCATGCCAGCCCTGGCAGCACAAGAGTCCTTCTACTCTATCTCTAATAGACCCCACATGGCCCAGTCCCACACAGACACACAGAGTGAACCCAGATGGACGCTTGCTTTATGACAATGCAACCTCCCCACCCAATACACAAGCACAAAGCCTACTGTACAGTCAGTCTCAGACTTCAATTACAAAAGTGCGGCCTTTAATTTTCATTTTTACTGCTGCTAGGTGGGTTAACTTTGATTTCCATTTTCTGATAATCATTTACACAGACACTCACCTCCAGTATAGCTGCAGACAACTCATGCTCTCTTCTCTCCCTCGCTCAGTTCCTCCCCGAGCTCCTCCTCGAGTCGCTTCAGTCAGTTTGTGGCAGTGTCGCTGGAGCAGCTGGAGTTAGTACTGCGGTGAGGGCCATCAAGGAGGCAAGGGTAAGACTAAGAGCTGCTGGCAGGCTGCAGACCCCCCCCCCGCAACCTACCCTCCCACTCCTGCTGTTCCACCACTGGACCCGACAACCATAACATGTGCCACTTTGCGGCTGCTTGCTGCGCTCAGTGTGACAGTCACAGTGTGTGTGCGTGTGGCTCGTAGCAAACGCAGCTCATCAGCGAGTTCAGACAATGCAGACCAGCCATCCCATCCATTGCTGCCGGCAGCATGCTATTTAATTTCGCCCGGGCCTTCAGCTCCACTGCTCCGGTGCTCAAGGGTCACAACAACAGGCTGCAGGACAGTGAGAAAGGGGAAGAACTTGAAGAGCCCGCCCTGAGCTCAAGCTGTGTCCACCAGTCACTGCTCCAATGGGCTGGCTGCTCCTCCTCTACGTAGTGACCCCTCTCTCTGCAGCACCCAGTGTTTTCAGGGAATGTCATCCTGACGTTGATGCAGGGTGGGAGAAACAGTTTTCCCAGTGCTTGAGTAGCTGCAGCAGTGCCACGCTGCCACAGTGGTGCTGAAATCCTCACGGCAAAAAATTTAAAGGTGCAGCTGCAAAAAAAAATCACCACAGCACAGTAAAGGTTCGGGGCTCTAGACAAAATGTTCGGGGCTTTAGCCCCAGAGGTCCATCCCAACACCCCTCCTGACCACCAAGCTAAAGATATGAGGGGTCTACTGCCCCCCCCAGCTCCACTGCCTATGACACAGAGACATGCTGTCCATTGACGGTCTCACACTTTGGTTTTATATAGGTCTCATGGAGAGGGAGACATGGATGAGTGGACATTAGAAACATAGTTCCAGGGGAAAAAGACCAATGGTTCATCCAGTCTGCTCGTGACACCCTATCATACCCCGAGACATGTCTGTATAGTGTTATTGTTTACACCATCTGTCCTCATGTGCCCTGTCTGACTGCCACTGCTCTGAGTATCTCTTAAGCCCTTAACTGTCTCAGCTGTGCTTGAAACCATGAATCAGTTTGGCAGCCACCACCTCTGCTGGCAGACTGTTCCACAGCTCAGCCATCCTCTCTGTAAAATAAAAATGTTCTCACATCTCTAATGAATCTCTCCCACGCCCTGCCAGCTTCCACTCATATTCCCATGTTTTAGATTCCCTTTTCCTGTTGAATAGTTCCCCACAGTTTACCTTGCTTATTCTTTTCAGGATCTTGAAGGTATCTATCATATCGCTCCTCTCTCTGGCCTTCAGTGAGTATACTGTATGTTCAGTGCCCTAAGCCCTTCCTCGTAGGATCTGCACTGCTGGCACTGAATAATTTTAGTTACCCTACGCTGCACCATCTCCTGCCTGTCTTTGTCTTTCCTTGAGTGAGAACTCCAGAACTGGGCATAGGACTCCAGGTGTAGCCTTACCAATTGCTCTACTGTGAGATAATATCTCTCTTTTGCCCTGCTGTCAAAACCCTTCCTAATACATGCCAACTTCCTGTTTGCCTTGCTGTAGGCCTTGTTGTATTGGCTAGATTGTTTAAGGGAGTCACTTATGATGACTCCTAGGTCCCTTTCCTCAGAAGTAGTGCCCAACTTAACTCTCACATCCAGTATTCCATCCTTGGATTCTTGTTTCCATTGTGCATCTCCTTGCACTTTTTGGTGTTGAATTTCAACAGCCGAACCTTGGACCACCTCTCTGACATTTTCAGGTCTCTCTCCAACTCCTTACCTCCTCCTTGCTGTATACCCTGCCACAGAGCTTAGTGTCATTTTCTAAGACACATCTTGCCCTATATTCCTTATCTGGTGTTGAAAACCCCCACAATGAGTTAGCTGACTGTTCTGTAAGTTGTCTATGCCACCTTTCTTGTGCCGAAGTTTAAAGTCATTGTGATAAGTAAACAATAAGCCATGACAGGGAGTGCATTTTAGGATTTTAATGAATGCCCCAGCAGTGTAATAAGGCATGCGGCCAAAGGCCGAGTATCCTTATGCCCCAGGGAAGTGCATTAAACTCCTATGATGCACACCTTGGAGGGGCTTATTACACTTCTAAAATGGCTATTAGTATTTTTGGGGGGGAGGAAAAAGAGATTCAACTCCTGACTGTACGTTTATAGAGATTTAATACATGGTCAGGTAATGTCTCTTGGCCAATGAAATTTCTAGTTTTTTTTCTTGCCATTTTATAAAAAGTTTTAAACTGGTGTTGATTACTCCCAGTCTGTTTGCATTGGCTCTGCCATCTCTCCTCCCCAGACTGTCTCCACCGGGGTACCCCAAGGCTCCATCCTGGGCCCCTTGTTCTTCACCATCTTTGTAAATACCCTCTCTCCTGACTGCCTGTCCTGTGAGTCTCTCCTTTATGCAGACAACCTTGTCATTTTCTACAGTGACAAATCTCTTCCTCTTATATCCTCTGTCCTCACCCAGAACTACTGTGCTACCCAAAACTGGTTCTCCTCCAACCTGATATTAGTAAACACCAAAAAGACCAAGGCCATGCTGTTCGGGTCCAAACCATATCTAGCCAGCACCCTGAAAGCCAACTCCTCTCTCCATATCCATCTGCCTGATAGGCACCCCCTTTGAAGTCATCCCATCTTTCAAATACCTGGGGGTCACACTCGATCCCACCCTCTCTTTCACTGACCTTATATATCTTATAGTCCGTAGGATAAATCAAAAACTTGGTGCTGCATACCATGTCAAACCCTTCTTGGCTGAGGAGGCTCGCCTTGCCATAGCTCGTGGCAACCTGCTCCCAATTCTAGACTACTGCTTACCTATCTATGCATGCATCTCTGCTGCCCTTCGGACCAGACTCTCGGCCGTTTACAACAGTATCTGCCACTTTGTCTTGTCTGCCTCCTACTCCACTCACCACTGCAACCTATATAGCTCCCTTGGCTGGTTCCCTCTGCAAGGCCATTTTGATCTAACCCTTGGATCCCTCATTGACGCTGTCATTCTCAGTGTGGCAGTACTGTATCGGTTGCTGCCCCCACACTATGGAATGTCCTTCCTGCGTCCCTCAGGTCCTCCAACACGCATCTCACCTTTAAGCAAAACCTTAATTCCTGACTCCGTGCTCGAGATGCCTGCAACTGTTTCCACAGGTAGTTCCACACCCCACACCCTCCCTTGGCCTACTGTCTCTTTCCTGATGCATTCTGTCTGCACTCATTCCTGCTCTGTGATGGGTCTCTTTGGGCCTGTCGGGGCATTTGGGGGGGCTCTATCATTGGGGTTTGAGGTACCCCAGTCTCTATTTGGGTTATTGCTGCACCGTGCTACCTCTTTTATCACAGGCACTATAAAGGGAGGCAGTATAGCGCAGTGGTTTAAGGCTCTGAGCTGCAAATCTGGTGACATCCAGCAGATCAGACCTGGGTTTGAATCCCACAGCTTCCACTTACATACTGTGTGACCCTGAGCAAGTCACTGAACTTCCCTGTGGTCCCAGGTTGCGCCTGTAAAAAAGCTTTCAGCTTAGTGTGCTACTCCTGGTTAAACAACTATAAAAAAAAAAAAAAATGTCAAATAGTTGCTAGTTTTTACCTGTATGCATAGCCTCCAGCAATCTGCTGGTATATTGTTATGTTTACTGCCACTGCACTGGCTAATTGTACTACTATTTTTGTTAAAAGTGTTCTGTACTACACATTTTTAAAAATGTTTCTGCTGTATCTCTGTATCGTTCATGCTGTAATTATTGTCAGTTGTGCCTTCTGGTCCTGGTCATGCCTGTAAACATTCCTTTGGACCAGTGCACCTACCCGGCTATCAAAGTAATAAATAAATAAGAAATGCAGAGGTGTGCTTGATCACCAGGCGAAGCTATGAGGGATGTTGAAAGAGTACTGATATATACATTACCCAATGTCATGCACAGGTTGTCAGCTTGAAAGAAATACAGATGTGTGCTTATGGCCGGATAATTACATGTTCATACTGCTCTTTTAGCCAGTCAGATGGCTTGAGTTGTCGTATCCATTTTATAATCACTGTTGTATAACTGTTTCCCTGCACCGGCTCTTTGTGTAAGCTCCCCTACTGCTCCCCCAAGTTGTAGCTGGAAACAAGATTTTGTGATGTGTTTCTCCCTTGCCTGCCTGTGTAAAATACAGTAACTTCCAATGAATGCATGAATAAAAGCTGGGAATCTGCAGGACTAAAATAAACAATATAGAATGACAATTACAGGTTAAAGATCGGGCAGCACAACAAACACACGGAAGACAATCATTCATACACAAAAAAATGCAGAAAAAGAGGGCAACTAAATGAATGAATTTTTAGGGAAGAAAATATACCATTGGTCTGATGAGTTTCTTCCTCACGCAGCTCCAAAGTTAGTCTCAAAAGATTGTTTTTGTTAGTTTAATAAAAGGTATGACACATAACAGTTTTTCCCCCTTTAATCTTGATTTGGACTAACACAGCTACCATATTTCTTAATGGAGCTTGGAGGGTACCATATACAGATTAACATACAGTAGTAGTAACATAGCGGTTTAGGATCCGAGTGGACTTTAGGTCCATCATATCTGCCACCCTGCTTCACAAGCAGTAATAAAATAAATATGCTGTGCAAACACATGCACATTTCAATGGATTCTCTACCCACTGTACTACCTTGGGTACCCGGTGATTCCCTTGGTAAGCAATATTTGTCCAGGCTTCCCTTAAAGTCCTGTACTGTTTTCTTGTCAACTGTCTCCACTGATAGGCTGGTCCATAGCTTTACCATGCTCTGGGAGAAAAAGGGCCTCTTGACATTACCCTCTGAATTTACCACCCCTGAGCTTAAGGGCATATCCCCTTGTCCTGCTGCAGGATGCCAGATCAAACATTTCTAATTACTTGATCTTATTGATACCTTTTAGTTTGCAAAAGGCTGAGATCATGCCCCCTCTCAGCCTTCTTTTCTCCAGAGCGGGCAGTGTCTTTTTTTGATTGAGTAGACCAAAACTGCATACTTTACTCCAGGATGTTCCTGACCAGTGCCTTGTAATGTGGCAGAATTCTTCCTCTGCTTTGCTGGTAAGCCCCCCCCCCCCAAACACTCCAGCTTTCTGCTTGCACACTCCTTGTCCTGCTTCAGCTCCCTGTCTCTTATGACCCCAAGTCCTTTTGCTCCTCGACTGTAGCATGGGGAACCCCCATACAGTTTGTAGGCCCTGCCTCTGTTTTCCCTCCTCAAGTGTAGCACTTTGCATTTGGCTACATTGAATCTGAGACCCCAGGAGTCAGACCAGTCACTCATCTTGTTCAAGTCCTCTTCAAGTATGTCTCTATCTTCAAGGGAGTCCACCACCCTGGCTAGCTTAGTGTCATATGCTAACTTAAAGCAGCCTGCAGGAGAGACCTCTGCTTCCAGATCGCTAATTAAGATGCTGAAGAGTAGTAGTCCCAGTACCAATCTCTGAGGGTGACTCTGAGTACTCTTGTCACTCAGAGTAGTGTCCGCCCACCACCATACTGATTCCTGCCCCCAAGCCAGTTACCAGTCCACTGTGTGTATGTCTCATGTATACCACATTGTGTGTGTGTCTCATGTATACCACATTGTGTGTGTGTGTCTCATGTATACCACATTGTGTGTGTGTGTGTCTCATGTATACCACATTGTGTGTGTGTGTGTCTCATGTATACCACATTGTGTGTGTGTCTCATGTATACCACATTGTGTGTATGTCTCATGTATACCACATTGATTTGCTGTGCCCAGAAGCTTGTTATGCACCATAGTATCAACGCCCTTACTGAAGTCCAGATAGACTACATCCATGGCTCTTCCCTAGTCCACCTGTCTGGTTATCCTCTCAAAGAAGGTGCTCAGGTTGGTTTAGTGTAATTTGCCCCACACAGAGCTGTGCTATAGGTGGGAAAGAACCTTGAGAGCAACAAAATGCTCCATTATTCTGCCCTTTATGATGGCATCCAGGACCTTTCCCAGCACTGATATCAGGCTGACTGCGTTGAGGTGTCCCAATCTGACCTTGCCCCCTTCTTGAAGATCGGGACCATACTGGCCAATTTTCAGTCCTCTGGCACCACGTTTGTCTGGACAGACTCCTGAAAGATTATTGCAAATGCCACTGCCAGTTGTTTCTTTTTATTTATTTAGTTTTGCCCCATAGAATAGCCACATTTGTTTGTTCATTTTTGTTCATTGGGTAGCTTCACTGGAATATGAGACTTCACTTACAGGAATGACCCAGAAAGGGTTTCCATGTAGATAACCATTGCAGGTAAGAACAGATAAAGAACCATCACAAGTTGGGTATTATACAATGGGCAAGAAAATGCTGGTCCCTGATTGGCTGGCTGGCATGATTTACAACATGTAAATCATGCCATCACCCCACGGTAGAAGTGCCAGCCAATCAGGGTACCAGACTTCAAAGCCTGCCTGCCATATTGTTTTTTCTCGCTAACCGGGAACCTGTGAAAATAAAAATAAAAAATGAAAACTTCCCTCGCATTTATTCCTACATTGTATAATAACAATATCCCACGATATGGTGTGGGTAATGGCATGATTTACCCACTTCTGGTGTGGTTTCCTCACTTGGCTGCACCTCGTGAGCAAACCACACCACCCATGGGTAAATCCTGCCATCAACCAAAGCATATCATGGTATATTGCTTAATTCTACAAGAGGGTCCTGGGGCACTGAGTACAGAGGCAGAGTATATGCATACTTAATTACTATTTAATCCATTTGGTTTTTAGATTTTTGATAATTAAAGAAGTATTTGCTCAGCATTCAATCTACTTTGTACATTTACAGGTCATTTTCTTCCCTCCCTACCTACCTACCTAACCTACCTACCTACCTACCTCCCTCGCTCCTTCCTTCCTTCCTTCCTTGTAGCACTCCTCATTGTCAATGGGTAATCAAAACAACTTGGTATAGTGCACTCCTACCACAGGAATGGCACAGCTCAAGCTTTAGAATGTTGGGCATATGAGGATTCCAAGCAGCATCAATTCCCCAGTTTATCTGTTCTGTTTGAAGGGGACAGAGCTACTTTTACCTTTTCTCAAGATTTTCAAAATTTTAGGACTTCTTCGGGGCTGCAGTTCTGCATAGCAGGTTGGGGCTGCCTGTTCCAGGGAGCATCCCTAAATTAAAATCGTGCCTGTTAAGCTGTGGCTTTTAAACTGACTACTCTGCCTTCTCCCATTCCCTGTGTGGCTTGGGAGCCACTTCTTCCTTGTTAGGGTGTTTAATGGTTTGCATTAAAAACAAAATGGTGCCACAGGTACAGTAGGTACAATTATAACATCTCCAGTACATAAAGTCTTTCTATATGCCTTTAACAAGGTAGCCTGTGATGATGGCGACCGTGACTGAGTGCTTTCAAAAAGGGTGACTCAATCACGGCACCTGTACACAGGGCTATTGGGCAGGGAGGGCGACCGGATGGGAGGGAGTTGGCAAATGTAGCTACAGGATGTCGCTGTATATACACATGCGCGGGGAGAGGGACCACGCTGTGTGATGGCGGAAGGGGAGGGAGGGTTTGTGGGGTGTGGTGCAGTGGTGGACTGATGAGCTGGCCGTGTGGCATGGTGGGTTGGTAGCAGGCTAGGGTTGGGAGGGTGCCGGTTTCAGTTCTGGGTGCGCTGTCGTTTTTTCTGCTGGTCCAGGAATTTTTTGGGGCTTTTGCAACCCTCTCCCCGGAGTGGAGAATCCTTTAGTAGGAGTGCGGGGAAAGCCACCTGCAGGGAGGGGCAGTGCATAAAAATCCAAGTCTCCGGCACCCTTTTGCTGTGGCGAGGTGTGCATCACTGAAATTGATTTTCAGTTATATACACTGGCCCAACAGCGATCACCTCTCCGTGATCGTCATTATGACATGGAATCTTTAATGAGGGGTTGCTCCCTCCATCAATGAGAGAAGCAACTATATTGATAATACCTAAAAAAGACAAAGACCTTGTACTACGTGAAAACTCCCTTTTAGCCATCAGTGTGCCGGTGTCTGTGCGCTCATCATTAGGGTGCCAATTTTGGGAGTTTGTCAGCCTCCCCGAGGTCCATCTTCCCTGAGTTAGTATATATAGTGGGGGATATGGGGGGCAATAACTCCCCACATGGGGTGCAGCCCTCACAGAAAGAGGTGCTGGCGACCTCAAAACATAGTCCCCTAATGACCGGGGGCACTGCCTCCGGTGCCCTAAATGGGAGGAACCGCAAAAACTATGGCCCAATTTCACTCATCAATGTGGACTATAAAATCTTGGCTAAAATTATGGCAAATAGGCTAAACAGAGTTATTCAACAGCTAATACACTATGACCGAGGGGCTTTGTATCTGATTGATGTAGTTCTGATCTCCTACGTAAGATTCTTCATGTTATTCACAGCTTATCCCAACTGGTACATCTTTCCCTGGATGCTAATAAAGCCTTTAATCGGCTAGAATGGGGATATTTACTTACAATTCTTCAAAAATACAACCTATGGGATTTTTTTTTTTTTTTAGTCTTTGGTAATCAGGTAAGGCCACCTAGGCACAAGTGCCTGTTTTCTGGGGCAACCTGGGAGCACTGGGTGGTTAAGTGACTTGCTCAGAGACACACAGTATGCAAGTGGAGGTTGTGAGAATCAAACCAAGGTCTGGTCTGCTGGATGTACCAAGCTTGTTCACAGCTCGTTACTCTAACCTCTAGGTTATTCTGCCAGCTGGGTGCAGGTCCTATGCTCCGAGGCACACACCAAAGTAAGAATAAATGGACTTTTATCTGAGAGTTTCCCCATATACCGTGGAACTAGGCAAGGTTGTCCACTATCCCCTCTCCTGATCATTTTGGCTCTGGAACTTCCCCTTATTAGCATCTATCACAGGAATAGTAATAGGTAGATCACAGCAAATATCTGCTTATGTCGATGACCTACTTCTCTCTCTCTCATGTCAGTCCCTTCATTGCTACTGATTATTTGAGAATTTGCAACATTCACAGGGGTCAAAATTAATGTTAGTAAATCTGAAGTCCTGCTATTAGCAAATAACATTGACAAATCTGTTTTCCAAAAGAACAATATTAACATTTCTTCAACTGAGATCAAATTCCTAGGAATAACTTTAACTTCAAACATTCATCAAATCGTTAACCTAAACTTTAATACCTTGCTAGAAAGTATGGAAACAGATTTGATCAGATGGATTAAAATGTTCCTATCATTATGTGCTAAAATTCAAGCATTTAATATGATGTTAGCCCCAAAAATGTATTATTACCTTTTACAACATCTACCCTTCCATATTCGTCTAGCAAAGGCCCAAACCGAGGAAAAGTTAGCCAGCTCAGTTAAGAAGGGGGATAAAACCTTTTATAGCTAGATTAGGGAGTGAAGAAAGACCAAGGGAGAGATAGTGAGGCTTAATAAAGGGGAGGAGAGGTTGGCAGAGAGCGACAGTGAAAAGGCAGAGATACTGAACGAATAATTTTGCTCATTATTCACAAAAGAAGAAGAGGGGGAGGTGCCTGACCCAAACAGTAGAAGCACTATGGGCAGGGGGTCGATACCAGTCCATTCACAGAAGTAAGGGTCCTGAAAGAACTCTTAAAACTCAAAGTGGACAAAGCAGTGGGACCTGATGGGATTCACCTCAGAATTCTAAAAGAACTAAGGGGAGACCTAGTGACACCATTGACTACCCTTTTTAACAAATCATGGGAGGATGGTGTGGTACCAGAGGACTGGAGGAAGGTGGATGTGATCCCCCTTCACAAATGTGGGAGCAAGGCAGAGGCAGGAAACTACAGACCTGTTAGTTTGACTTCAGTAGTAGGAAAATGATGGAATCACTTTGAAAGAAAGAATGTTGAGTACCTAGAGGCCAGTAGGCACAGGACCCAAGGCAGCAAGGATTCACAGCGGGAGGTCATGTCAGACGAATCTAATAGATTTCTTTGACTGGGTAATCAAAGTAGTAGACCAGGGAGGAGCTGTAGATATGGCCTACCTAGACTTTAGCAAGGCATTTGACACAGTCCCACACAAAAGATTAATAAACAAGTTAGCCAGCCTGGGAGTGGGTCCCAGGGTGGTAGCCTGGGTAACAAATTGGCTGGACAACAGGACGCAGAGGGTAGTAGTAAACGGAGCACACTATGGAGAAAGGGGAGTTACTAGTGGGGTACCACAGGGTTCAGTACTGGGACCGGTACTCTAATGTCTTTATAGGTGACATTTCGGAGGGGCTGGAAGGAAAAGTATGCCTCTTTGCAAACAACGTAAAGATATGCAACAGAGTTGATACACAAGGAGGGGTGGAAAGGATGAGAAGGGATTTGGCAAGGTTGGAGCAATGGTCAAGAGTATGGCAGCTTAGTTTCAATGCAAAGAAGTGCAAAGTAATGCACCTGAGAAACAAAAACCCAGGGAAGAGTATGCAAAGGGGGGTACTAACAAAAAATGGAAAGGGAGCTGGGGTACTCATATCAGACGACCTTAAGGTAGGCAAGCAAGGTGAGAAGGCAGTAAAAAGGGCTGGGGGGATTCTGGAATGCATAGGGAGAGGCATCACTAGTAGAAAGCAGGAAGTTGTTATCCCTCCATACAGACAATTGGTGAGACCCCATCTGGAGTACTGCATGCAGTTCTGGAGACCCCATCTCCGCAAGGACATAGACAGGATGGAGGCAGTCCAGAGGAGGGCAACCAAAATGGTGCAGGGTCTGCACCAGAAGTCATACAAAGAGAGACTAAAAGAGCTTAATAGGTATACCCTTGAGGAAAGGAGGGAGAGGGGGGACATGATAGAAACTTTCAAGTACCTCAAGGGAATCAACAATGTCCAAGAGGGTAGTATCTTTCAGAAAAAGAGATGTGCAAGAACAAGGGGGCACAATTTGAAGATGGGGAGGTGGCTCAGGGGCAACATAAGGAAGTATTTTTTCACCGAGAGGGTGGTGGACGCATGGAACAGCCTTCCTGAGGAGGTCTTGGGGTCAAGAACACTGAGGGAATTCAAGAATGCATGGGACTGATGTAAGGCAGTTATAGTGGGAGGTAGGAAGTGGGTAAGGAGGAAGTAGGCTGCTGGTTAACTAAGATCTGCAGCTTATCCAATAGATAGGGAAATGGGCAGACTAGGTGGGCCAAGTGGTCCTTATCTCCCATCAAAGTCTATGTTTCTATGTTTCATATACCTATGCAGCTTTTTGCCAAAATTTATAAACTAATAAGGACATTTATATGGGAAAACAAACCACCACAAATCTCTCTTGGTAAACTACAACAACATACAGCTAGTGGAGGCTTCAGTTTACCTAACTTTTAAATTGAGGCATAATGCATTTTTAGCAGCTCAATGCATTAAGACACTTTGGTTACACAATAAACAAGACACACCTCCTTGGGTATGTCTAGAAAAAGTGTTACTTAAAGGACAGAGCCCTGGAACTATTTTGTTTTCTGACATCCCCAGACTCTTAAGCTCAAATCTGGTTTTGAACCAAACAAGCCAGTCATGGCAGGAAGCTGAAGTGTACTTGAATGGAACTCCAAATTCTCACCCCACTTCTCCATATGGGGGAGCAAACTTTTCCAAATAGATAGCAAAAGTCTGGACTGGCCTGGGCATCCATTTCTTGGATGATATCATTGACTCCTCTTCAGCTTCTCTGATGTCCTTCTCCCAAAGTACCTTCAACTGAGTGAGATAGTCTTAGAACCAACTGAAATAGGGATGTAAGTACCCCCCCCCCGCCACTCATGTCCTCGATAAAATTTGCACAACAAATAATGGTCACAAATGTATTTATAAAATGTTAGTGGAATCTAAGACCAACCCGGTAGACACACATACTCAAATGGCAAGAAGAATTACAGATCCCATTTTCTCCTGAAGAATGGGGTAGTATTTGGAACTTAACCCTAGAAGCATGCAGAGAAGCTAAGGGCAGGCTAGTCCAATATACAGTCATTCACAGATGGCACCATACTCCCTGCAAGCTGGTTAAAATGGGCCTTGTGACTGGTGATGCTCCTCAGAGAATGGCACGCTGTCATATATTATGGTTTTGTTCAGCACTATCAGACTTCTAGAAAGATATTTTTTCAATTTGCAATAAAGTTACTAATGTTCAGGTTGTTCACGCAGCTAAATTTGTGATTCTGTGGATTGATTCAGATATAGCAAATTGCACAGAAGTGCACAAAATTTGGCTTCACTCAGCTCTTAACACAGCCAATAACGCAGTGCTCAGGCACTGGAGGAGTATGCATGCCCTCACGGTGACTGAATGGTTGCTAGATCTCTCCATTAGAGTCACCTATGAAAGAGCATCCTGTGTCAGTATGGACAGGTTAGATAAATTTCACAACATTCGGGACCCATTCTTAAAATTCTTGTTTTTTTTTTGGTTTTGTTTTTTTTATCATACTTCGATATTTTTGCACCTCTGCAGAACTCCGGTGGGGGCATCCAGCCACCCGGCCCCCACTGACCCGGAGGACAGCAGGCTCATTCATACGCGAGGGTCCGAGCACGGCCATCACCGAACCCCCCTGACGCGATTCCATGACAGGCCTCCAGGTCGGCGGGTGCGCGGCCAGGTCGCACCCAGCCCTTTTTCCACCTTGATTTTTTTGTCCCCCCAGAGCCGGCAGTGCAATGACACACTGCACTTATGCAAGCGTCTTGCTGAACTCTGCCCCATGCTAGCGCCACACCTTGTGCTTCCCCCAGTCTTCACCAGGGGCGCTCAGCCTTGGCCGCAACCCACAAACCCACCCCAGAGGAAGGAGAGCAGTCCTAGGACGCTCAATCCAACCTCTCTCCTGCCAGCCCCCGGTGGCCTGAGTCCGCTCCCGAACCCAGGTCGCTGGCGCGGTGCGAGGTGTGGCATCCAGCACCTCAACCCTCAGCGCCACCGGGCCGGCAAAAATTCATGTTTAATAATTCTTAGATATCAATGGTTACAGTAGCTCATTGCTTGTATAGAGTTTTTTATAATTGCATTGTTACTCACTGAAGTTTAGCTGTTGCATTTCCTCATCACCAAATCATTTATAAGAATATTTTTCATTTGTATGCAAATAATCCGCTCATGTTTTTTGATTCTTAATGTTATATAGTTCTGCATGTGTGGTGTTATTTTTTTACTGTTGAGTTCTTTATTCTGTATTGTGAAATATTCAATAAAATATGAGTTACAAACAATTTTTTTTTTATTGTTCTGGGAGTGTAAGGTCTCTGTGGGGGTCCTTCAGCTTTGGTATTGGTTCCTCCCCATAAGTCTCAGGTGTGTTTTAGTGTATTCTGAAGCTATTGTGTGTTTTTGGTGTACTTCGGGGGTTTCTGTGTTTTTTTTCTCCACAGCCCTCTATTTTTCCGTTTGCTCGGCCGCTGTTAGGGCTGAGTGTGGGCTCTTCCTTCAGACTGTTTTCCCACTGTGTTTTAAGCATGTTCATTGTATTGTACTATTGCACTTGCACACTTACTGGTGTGCGTATGGCTGTGCTAGCACACTGACTTCATGTGACACGTTGTGATGTCCTGCATGCACCCGATAGTGAGTACGCATACCTATTTAGCGCGTTTTGGCATGCAAATCATTGTATATAGTTCAGTGGAGAGTTTGTTAGCTCAACAAGCTATAGCGCTAATTATTTATTGTTTAATATATTTTTATTTGGGTTTCTCTGTGGTAACTCTCTATTCTTCACACCATGGTATATTGGAGACCATTAATTATGAAATGATGTAAGTCCTGCAAAAGGGTGATGAGGCCTTCCCCCATGGGTTCCTGTCATCCTCATTGTGTTGGTTAGCATAATATATCTCTAACGGTTCCCCCCAGCTGGGGGCACCTGGTTTTTCTATAGGCAGTGGCAAAGTAGAATTGTGAAAATCACTTTTGTTGCTCCTGGGTGAGCCATTGGGCCCCAAATGTTCCACAGGACATCCCAGCAGATACACTTGACCCCAAACTGGGCACCTCAGGTCAGGGGGGCCCCACAGAGGCACATCCTGGTGCATTGCAGCAAAAAAGGGCTGCAGAATCAGATGTGCAGGCAGACCCTGACCCTGGCTTCTTAGAAGGCCAGGATGAGGATTTCAGGGATCTTGGGGAAGCTCCTGACCTTAAAAAATTGCTCTCTGATGAGGACAATGACCGTCATGAGTTTTAAATCTGATTTTAAGACTTATTTGTTTTATCAAGCATTTTCTGTATGATTTGAAATTATATTATTTTGTTTGTACTGTATTTTATTATAAAGTGCCTTGATAATCTGAAAGGTGCTTAAGAAATAAATTTTACCTTACCTTACTATCTGAGGAAGAGGAAGGGGAGTGGACAGAGCCCAAGTCAAGGATACTGATCCCCCCCTCATTTGACAATAAGTCCTTGTGCTTTTTGATAGCTGTGGCTTGTAGATCCTCACAGCTTAAGGAGGAGCAGTCCATGAAGATGGTGGATGTCTTTCCACTTCTGTTTGTGTCCTCCTCTGCTCCATAATGTTTACCAGGTTTTATTCACTGTGACCAAATTATTGAGCAAGAATGAGCAGGTGTGGGTCAGAGAAAGTATCTTCCCAAACCAAAGTCACAGAATTTTCCTTTTTAGAGGAAAGATCTTGCAAATGGGAATCTCCTCCACTGGTGGACAAGGCTGTCTATAATTCAGTCAAACACATCCCCCTGCCTGTTGAAGGCTGTTTGGCCCTAGCAGATTCACATAACAAGTGGGTGGATACTGCGTGCAGGATGGCTTTCACCTCTTATGGCACAAACATCCATATGTCCTATGCTTCATTTATTGTTGCCAGAGCTTTATACATTTGGGTCACTGCTCTGGCTAGTTTCATTCTGTCTAACTTGGAAGGTGCAAGCATTTTGCAGTTAGTGGCCATGGCCTCCACCTTTCTTAGTGATTCCACACTGGAGAATTTGCACCTATCAGCTTGTTTGGCCTACCGCATTGCTTCAGCCATGAGATGCGTGTGGCTCAGACATTGGATCGCTGATCAAGCCTCAGAAGCTAAACTGGAAGGCTTATTGTTTGGTTGCAGTCTAGACTCTGTCTTGAAGGATTTTCAAAACAGGAAGGGCCACCTTCCAATGTCTAAACAACAGTGTAAGACCACAGTAGCCCAAAAGGGTCAAGGTGATGGCTGGTGCAGGCAGTCCCGAGGGGGGTTTCGTCCCTTTTGGAACATTGGTAACCAGAGAACTAGAGGGCCCTACTCAGGTAACAAAGGTTATGGTAACAGAGGAGTCTTTGCCAGGTGCCATGGTGGAGGACCAGCACAAAAGCCTGGTGCCTCACAATGAAGATACACGGGCCCGCCCCTGCCCTCCCCTTCCTTGGTGAAAGACTTCAGGAGTTTTTCTTAAGATGGATCCATTCCTATACCAGCCCGGTGGTGCTGAGAGTTGAGGCACTGGATGCCACACCTCGCTCCACGTCGGTGACCCGTGTTCAGGAACGAACATGGGCTGCCAGGGGTTGGCCAGGGAGGAGAAGGCTTGAGTGTCTGCCAACAGCTCCCCTTCTCCTGGGGAGGGAGGGTTGCAGGACTCAGCGCTTGAGTGCCTCCCGATGGGGAGGTAGCGCATTGCAGCCTGCAAGCAAGTGGGAAGGCGCATGGCAAATGTCGGCAGGAGTGCAGTCGGGGGCGAGGGCGTTCCCCCCATGGCATCACTGCATGTTCAAGGGGAGGGGGGTGGAACCACCAGAACAAGGAAAAGCCCCAGAGTGGTGGTAGGCAACGGCATGCCCCGGCCCTTCGCCCACCACCGGACCCCACCCACTTGGGTTCAAATCCTCCACATGCCTCTGCTGCCTGGATGATACTGGATGTCTAGGGTGCCTGTATGAGTGGTGGCCCTGCCCTGGGGGTAAGCCAGGGAGGTCTCTTGCCAGGCAGGGGCAGGCATTTGTGGAGCCCCGAGAGGGGACCCAGATTGGGGGGTTTCAGGTTGGGTGGGAGACAACCGGGATGACACTTGACAGAGGCCACCTCTCTGGTGACCAGAGGAAAAATGAATCAGAAAAAAAAAAAAAATAGGTGGGTCCATTTGGTGTCAGATGCCTGGGTTCTAGAAATCCTTCACCTGGGTTATGCCATAGAATTCGTAATTGTTCCCTCAGGGGGATGCTTTTTACCGTCCCCGGTCTCCAAACACATGGCAAAATGCCAGGCAGTGTCGGAGACCCTGACCAACCTCATTCAAATTGGGGCCATTGTATCGGTCCCTCCAAGTGAGCAAGGTTAAGGGTTCTATTCACATTACCTCCCTCCCCCCAGCTTACCTCTATTAGTTCCTCTTCCTTTCTTCCTCAGCCACAAGGACCCTCAAAGTAGCTGCACAGTGGAGTTGGGGGCCGCAGTTGGTGCCTCCCCTCCCGAACGGGACAACAGACATCAAGGTGGGATGCTGGATAAGGTGCTAAGTGCCATTTTGAACTTGCACTTCCACACAGGTGGATGGTGCCAGTCGCACAGCACTATTACACTCTTCCCAACCAACCCATCCCCACCCCAACCCCAACCACCCTCCCACCCAGAGGCGGTGCTTGTTTTAAATCAGCGAACTTTTATACCTCTCTTCTAAGCAAATTTGGTCTCTCCTTGCTGTCTTTCACTACCCCACTACTCCCATTTACGAAGCAAACTTGGTATCTTCCACTTCCACTCCCCCATGGTATCACTGGCTGTTAAATAGTTACACCCATCATTCCACACCCTATTCCAACTGTTGTGCATTTACCATCACTAACCCTTGCAGCTTGTGTATCCACTGACTAGCTGCCTCCCCTTTTGTTTTACTATTTGTCTTTCCATCACTCTGCCTATCAGGTGGCTGTTTGGTATCCCATGGCCCTTCTGGTGGAGGTGAGACTCAAACCGTGTCCTACTACAGTCAGCCATCAACAGCTTGCTGCCTTGGCCTCTAGGCTATTCTGCCTGTTAAGGTTCCAAGCAGGAGCTAGTTATAAGTACCCCCATCTGCTCTTGGTGCATCCCTTGCCCCCTCCCAATCTTTGGAATATCAATGTCACCACTGTTTAGTTCAGACCTTCACCAAAGCAATTCCCTGCTTTGCTATTTACTGCAACACCTTTTCCGTATGTAGTTGCAGCCCTGCATTTGATATTTCGGTAGCACCCCACTACTACATCTATCCGTGGTTGTCACTACTTGAAATGCTCCAACATGTCTTGCTTATATTATCATCAAGCCTACACAACCCCCCAGATGTAGAGTCTGCAACTCTAGCCCTCCCCCCAGATCTACTGCTACAAAGTTCTTCCTTCACCTACCAACCTCATCCAGTATGGGATAAATCATCTGCCCTGCTGACGTCCGCCTTCACCACTTCATGCCCACTCTCATTCCAAGCAGCCACGCTCCTCTGTGCAATATCCCCCCACCTTAATGCCCCTATCACAAGAGGCTCACCCCTACAATACCTTCCTCTAAACCCTGATGTAGATGTTCAAAATCACACTTAGTAGGCTAGAAAACTGATTATCATATTGCTCCTTTGTTTTGGTAATGTTGAATTAAACCCAGGTCCCTTTCCCTCCTTAGCATGCCCCCTCGGACTTTGCTGTCTCCAAAGGTCTGAAGTTCATGCTCATAAACCTACTGTATGTGGCCTCCAAAAGAAACTAAATGTTGAGAACAGGCCTCCCATACCAAACCGGATATTCTGATTTTAACAGAAACCTGACTAAAAGGTTCCATAACAGATCATGAAATCTCATTGCGCTCCTATAACACCTTCAGGCTTGACAGACCAACTCTGGGGGGGGGAGATAATTGGTAATATACGTTAACTACAAATTTACAGCCGTTGGACTCGACACCACCACCACCAAACCAAAAGAATTTGAATTCCTAGCACTCAAATTGATACTCTCCCCAGTAGAATCTTTCTACATCCTAGGATGCTATAGACCTCCATCAGGTGGCATGGAATTACTCTCGCATCTCTCCACATCTTTCTCGACACCAACACTAATGAATCCATCATCCTCGATTACTTTAATGTCGACTGGTCCAGTCCCAAAGCTAACACTCTCAAAGAGTTCTGCGATGAATTGGGCCTAGCGCAATTAATAACCGAACCCACCAGGCCCAACTTAAAAAAACAACTCAGACACTCCCTTTTAGATTTAAAACTTACAAACAGACCACATAAAATTACCCACACCGCCATATTCCACAATGATCTGTGCGATCACAGTATTGTTGCTTGCATCAAGGGTTCAGAAAAACAATCCATCGGAGCAAAATTCTTCACAGTATGGAGCTTCCATAAATTCAATTCTGCCAACTTCTTATATGACCTAAGCAGCATAAGTTGGCAGAGATTCTACCTAACTACCTCAATCAGTGAAGCTGTTGCCCTTTTCAACACCACCATCATAGATATTCTCAACAAACATGCCCCTCTCGTTGAATGAGTCAGAAAAGCTTCCTGCCCATGTTTTGCCAAAGAACCAAAACAAGCATTGAACAAAAGAGATATCCTATGGGCAACAGCCAGGTGCTGAAAAGCAGCCATTGATTGATCAGTCTTCCGAGAATGGTGCAACACCTGTACCAAGCTTACCAGATCAGCCAAATCGAATTTTTACCTGAAAGCCCTAGTGGCAGCCAGAGGCAATCCAGCTAAGACCTGGCAAACACTTAAAACAATCAAAGGACATAGAACTGCCCCATCTGTACCTTCCAAAATAACATCCCAGAATGCTACAATCACCGATAAAACTTTCATCCTCGACAAATTAAATACACACTTGTCCACGGCAGGGCTAGCCTTTGACACCTCTCAGGTATCAAACACACCATAATGCTATGGACCCCTTGCCTAATCAGAATATTCTGAATCCCTTCTGCTTCCCCAAGTGACCTACAAACAAGTTGAAGACCTACCAGATACCAAAGAAAGTGCCGGCGCTAATGGCATCGAACCAAGTTTCCTGAAACTAGGATATTCTCACCTCACAACACCCCAACCCATTTGTCTGTCTTGTCCAGTGACTTCCCCTCCATATGAAAAACAGCTCATATGCTGCCCCATTCAAATCTAGTGACCCAACCGCCCTTACAACTATAGACCCATCTCTATACTACCAGTTCTCTCAAAACTTCTCGAAAAGCTAGTCAACAACCAGTTAAGGGACTACCTTAATCAGTCTAACCTTATAAATGCACTGCAGTCCGGGTTCAGGCTCAATCATAGCACCACAACTGCTCTAGCTTTAGTGACGAATTACTGGCTCACTGCTCTAGATTGTAAACTGACAGTAGGTGCAGTGTTTTTGGACCTGAGCAAGGTGTTCGGTACCATAGAACATAACTTATTACTAGTCAAACTCAAGGAGCATTGGCATACAGGAAACTGCCCTTTGTTGGTTTTCCAGCTATTTGACAGACAGACTCCAACTAATCAAGGTCGATTGGCTGTTGTCTTCTCCCTTCCCCCTTACCAGAGGGGTATCCCAGGGTTCTATACTGGGACCTCTCTTGTTCATGATATACATCAGTACACTCAGCAATAATGTCAAGAATGCTAAAATCCACTTTTTTGCAGACGGCACCGTACTTTACTCTGCCAAAACCCTCACTAGTCGACGTTTTTGCTGAACTACAATCAGGCTTTGATCAACTACAAGTTAACCTTATCCAATCTAAACTGCTACTTAACGTTAAAAAAAAAAAAAAAAGTTCATGGGTTCATAGGTTTATAGGTAGAATACGAAGTTGAGGGACAAGCCCATTATAACTTTGCCACCCATTAACTTGGGTGGTAATAATATTTATAGTCACCCATGTAATTGTCTAGATTTCTTTTAAACGTATTAAAATTTTGACTATTTACAACTTCCTGCGGCAGAGAGTTCCACACAGGGATTATTCCCTGTGTTATGAAAGCTTTCCTCTTATTTGTTTTGACAAGAAATGTCTTAATTTTAATATTGTGCGATCGTGTAGAATTAAAGGGGTTGCCCCACGTTAAGCATAGAGTTTCAAATAGAGTCTCGTCTCTTGTTGCACGATAAATTAAACATAAGTCACCTCTCATTGACCTATATTCCAATGAGTAAAGATTTAGTTTTTTAAGTCTATCTTCATAGGGAAGCTGTTTTGGATTCTTAATATATCTTTGTTGTACCTTTTCTTTAATGTTCTTATCCTTTATCAAAGTAGGAGCACAAAAAGAAGAGCAATAATCAAATTTTGATATAATCTTGCTACTGTATAATTGAATAAGCACTTCTGCATCTCTACTTTTTAGATTTTTGAAAATACAATTTATTAGATGATGACATTTTTTAACTGTCAGATTATTATGATCCGTAAATTTTAAATCATTGCTTATAACAATACCCAAATCTTTTTCAGAAGAGACTTTGATCAATGGTACATTATTTATTTATTACATAATGAGACATTGGGCTGTTTTTACCAAAGTGCATAAGTTTGCATTTAGGTATATTTAGGGACAAGTTATTTAGAATAGCCCAATTAGATATAGCATTTAAATTCCTTTGGAGATTTTGTACAGATGTAGAATTATTTACAATACAGCCCAATTTAGCATCGTCTGCATATTTATTAAGCCATACACCGTTAGATGCTGTCATACTGGAAATAACGATATTATTAAACAGAACAGGAAATGGCACAGAACCCTGTGGCACCCCACTGGTCACCTCACTCCATAGAGAGCTATAACCACGAATACTGACTTGCTGCTGTTTTCCAGTTAACCAAGATGCAATCCATTTAATTATATTGTTACGTATTTGCCATTTTACTGAACAATCAATTATCACCCTATGTGAGATGGTACCGAATGCCTTTTCATAATCCAAGAAGAGTACCAATGCCCGTAGTCTGGGTAACAAGCTTCCCGAATTTGTGGCCTTGATGGAGGAGGAACATCTGGATATTGTGGCAGTCACAGAAACATGGTACACACAAAACCATGACTGGGACGTAAACATACCAGGATACACTATCTACAGAAGGGACAAGGAGGGTAAAAGAGGAGGAGGAGTAGCTCTTTACATAAGGGAAGGAATAAAAGAAACAGAACAAAAAGGTAAACAGGGAGAAGAAGAAGCACTGTGGGTAAATTTGGAGACAGGCAATGGCACCACAATCCGCACAGGGGTTGTATACAGACCCTCTTCTCAGGGGGAGGAAATGGACAAGGAAATGATAGAAAGTATACTTAGAATGGCAGAAAAAGGGGAGATATTGCTGATGAGTGATCTGAATATACCAGATGTTAACTGGAGTGCAGTTGCAGCAGCCACTTCGAAGACTGGAGTTATTCTAGATGCCCTACAGGGGCATGCCTTAGACAACTAGTATTGGAGCCCACTCGAGAGGGAGCAATCTTAGACCTGGTTCTCTCAAATGGAGATGGAGAGAGGATCACAAATGTAGAAGTAGGTAGCCATCTGGGAACTAGCAACCATCGAACAGTATGGTTCACAATAAACACAGCAATAGAGTCAAGCCATACAAGGCAAAAGTACTGGACTTTGGGAGGGCTGACTTTGCCAAAATAAGGTGAGTGCCTAGGGTGCACTAGCAAATGGGCAGGAAGGAGGGGTGGAAGAACATTGGGAATAATAAAACTGCCATCACAGAGGTAACGAGCCTTTGTGTGAAGCAAATAAAACAAAATGATGTAAGAAGCCACTATGGTTCTCAAAGGAAGTGGCAGTGAAGGTTCATAGATACATAGATACATAGATACATAGACAGTGTCGTCAGATAAGGGCCTATGGCCCACCTAGTCTGCCCATTTGAGCTTGTAAGTTCAGTTTGTTTTCCTAGAAGTCTAGAGTCTAGGTTCAAGAGAAAAAGAAAGCATTCAGGAAGTACAAGGAATCGCAGAAGGAGCAGGACAGAGAACTGTATCAGTTAAAGCAAAAGGAGGCTGGGAAGGCAGTCAGAACAGCAAAGGCCCAAACCGAGGAAAAGATAGCCAACTCAGTTAAGAAGGGGATAAAACCTTTTATAGGTACATCAGGGAGCAAGGAAGACCAGGGAGGGATAGTGAGGGGCTTAATAAAGGGGAGGGAGGTGGGCAGAGGAGACTGTGAAAAGGCAGAGATACTAAACAAATATTTTTGCTCAGTATTTACAAATGAAGAGGGGGAGGTACATAAAACAAACAGTAGAAACGCTCTGGATACAAAAGTTGATACCAGCCCATTTACAGAAGAAAGGGTTCTGAAAGAACTCTTAAAACTGAAGGTGGACAAAGCAATGGGGCCTGATGGGATTCATCCTAGAATTTTAAAAGAACTAAGGGTAGAACTAGTGACACCACTGACTACCCTTTTTAACAAATCATGGGAGGATGGGGTGGTACCCGAGGACAGGAGGAGGGCAGATGTGATTCACCTTTACAAAAGTGGGAGCAAGGCAGAAGCAGGAAACTACAGATCTGTTAGTTTAACCTCAGTGATAGGGAAAATGATGGAATCACTTCTGAAGGAAAGAATTGTCAAGTATCTAGAGACCAGAGGGCAGGACCCTAGGCAGCATGGATTCACAGTGGGAAGGTCATGCCAGACGAATCTGATAGATTTCTTTGACTGGGTGACCAAAGTAGATCAGGGAGGGGCTGTGGGCATGGCCTACCTAGACTTTAACAAGGCATTTGACACAGTCCCACACAAAGATTAATATACATTTAGCCAGCCTGGGGTGGGTCCCAAGATGACAGCCTGGGTAAAGTGGCTGGAGAATAGGACACAGAGAGTAATAGTAAATGGAGTCCACTCAGAAGTAAGGAGAGTTACTAGTGAGGTACCGCAGGGTTCAGTATTAGGACCGGTCCTCTTCAATGTCTTTATAAGCGACATTGCAGAGGGACTGGAAGGAAAGATATGTCTCTTTGCAGATGACACAAAGATCTGCAACAGAGTTGATGCACAGGGTGGGGTGGAAAGGATGAGAAGGGACTTGGCAAGGTTAGAGGAATGGTCAAATGTATGTCAGCTTAGATTCAATGCTAAGAAGTGCAAGGTAATGCACCTGGGAAACAAAAACCCAGGGGAAGAGTACACAATGGGGGGTGAGATACTAACAACAACAAAATGGAAAGGGACCTGGGGGTAGTCATATCAGATGACCTAAAGGTGGGCAAGCAATGTGAGAGGCAGCAAGGAGGGCTGGGGGATACTGGGATGCATAGGAGAGGCATCACCAGTAGAAAACAGGAAGTTATTATCCTCTGTACAGACAGCTGGTGAGACCCCATCTGGAGTACTGTGTACAGTTCTGGAGACCCAATCTCCACAAAGACATAGACAGGATGGAAGCTGTCCAGAGGAGGGCAACTAAAATGGTCAGGGTCTGCACCAGAAGACATATGAAGAGAGACGAAAGGAGCTTAATATGTATAGCCTCGAGGAAAGGAGGGAGAGGGGGAATGATAGAAACGCTCAAGCACCTCAAGGAATCAACAAAGTCCAAGAGGGTAGCATCTTTCAAAAAAGAGGTGTGCAAGAACAAGAGGGCACAATTTGAAGATGGGGGGTGGCTCAGAGGTAATTTAGGAAGTATTTTTTCACAGAGGGTTGTGGATGCATGGAGCAGCCTTCTGGAGGAGGTTGTGGAGTCAAAATCAGTGGTGGAATTCAAGCATGCATGGGACAGTCATAAGGCCATTGGGGGGGTAGGAAGAAGTAGGCTGCTGGTTAACTAGGATCTGCAGCTTATCCAGTAGGTAGGAAAATGGGCAGACTGGGTGGGCCAAGCGGTCCTTATCTGCCGTCAAATTCTATGTTTCTATGTAAGAATATGACATCCACTGGAAGGCCCATATCCAAAGCTGAACTCACCGGTTCAAAAAAATGTATCAAGTTATCTTGACAAGATCTACCCTTTTTAAATCCATATTGGAATATGTCACTGTAACCATTTATTATAATATGTTCCTCAATCTTATGTAAAATGAGTTTTTCCATAATTTTCCCTATACTTGATGTTAAACTAATTGGCCTATACTGTTTAGTGTTAAATTTTGACCCATTTTTATGAATTGGGATTACGTGAGCAAGTTTCCATTCCTTAGGGACTGCTCCTTGTGATATAGATTGATTGAATAGAAAAGTCAAAGCATCAACCAACTCAGATGCAGTTTCTTTAAGGAGTACAAAAGGAATATTATCAATACCCACAGAAGAAGAGGTTTTAAAGGACATCAAAGCTGAAAGAACCTCTGTAGGTGTAAAGATGATATTGTGATTTATATTTAAATCATCAAATAGGTCCAAATTATCTTTATTTTTGAATACACTCGAAAACTGTTTATTAAATGCATTAGCCATACCTTGTTCATCTGATATTAATATGTCATTAATCAACAAAGGACCAACCCTAATTTGAGAATTTTTTAAAGAACCAATATAATTAAAGAAGCTTTTTTTATTATCCTTTTGTTTGACCAAATTTTTTTCAAACTCCTTTTTTGCATTTCTTATCTTATACTTTGTTTTGCTTTAGATTTAAACCTATTCTAATTTGTATACAGTATGTTTTGTTCTTTTTATATTTATTAAATGCCCTTTTCTTTCTTGTTATAGATTTTTTTATATCATTATTAAACCATACTCGGTTTCGCCTTTTATTTATGTTTTTTTTTTCTATCTGGCACCCAGCTATTTATACAAAATTGAAGTTTAGTTTTTATATTATCCCAAATAGCTTCCACAGATAACTGATCAAAATCCTCCTTCCAGTTCCATTTTGAGAGATGAGTTTTTATCTTCTCGAAATTTGCATTATTATAATTTTTCATCTTTGTAAGTCCTTTACTTTCATTAATGGAACAGTTTATTTCCTAATAAAGCATATAGTGATCAGAATCACCTAGAGGTTCAAGAATGATTGGATTGTTATAATACTGTTTAATGCTAGTAAAAATTAAATCAAGAACATTATTTTGTCTTGTAGGTTCTATTACTATTTGATCCACTCCTAGAATAAAAGTTGTTTCAAGAAAGCATTTTTCATGATAAGTGGTCTCAATAAGAGTTTTCCAATTTATCCCTGGGAAGTTAAAATTCCCCATTAATACGATATTATCAGGTAGATTAATATTTTGTAAATAATACATAAAAGATTCATTCTTATTAGTATCTAAGGATGGCGGTCTATAGCATGTTCCAAATGTTAATGCTTCAATGTTTGAATTCATTCTTACCCACATTATTTCAATACCTAAAGGATCAGGTATATCCAGATTAATTTCAATACAATCATAACATTCCTTTATAAAGAAGGCAACCCCTCCTCCTCTAGATAATTCTCTATTTCTTTTATGCAATATATAACCAGGGATTTCTTGACCCCATTGGTCATCTGAGAACCAAGTCTCAGTTACACCACAAATATCTATGTTTTTGGTTTGTAATAGAATATGCAGTTGACTGATCTTATTTATAAGACTTCTAGCATTTAGAAGTAGCACATTTAGATTCATTTTAAATTTTTTGGAACTAGTTTCACGTTGTATAGTCAAATTTTTAGTCTCAAGTTGAAATTGTTTACTACTCAAAGAGTCATTTAGTCCCCCCCCAATAGTTTAAAGCATGAGCAATGACTGTATTGATGATATTTCCTAACATTTTTGATCCTCTTTTGTTTAAATGAAGACCATCAAAGGCATAGAGATCTTTTTTGTGAAAAATAAAGTTCCCAATTTGTAAGACCCTTTAAATTCTGTTTTAAGCACCAATGCCTTAACCAATTATTTATGTGTTTGATTTTACTGGTAATAAAATCATCAGCTCCAAAAACTGGTAGTATTTCTGAGAAAATTATTTTTGCCCCAAGTTCTACCAGCAAGTTAGTTAGTCCTACATAAGCCTCCTTTATTTGTTGTTCACTTTGATATTTGATATTGTTTATGCCCGAATGTATAATCACTAAGGGGTCATATCCACCATTACGAAGTATATTTTTGGTCATTTTTGTAATATCCTGTATCTTAGCTCCCCTAAAACAGCAAAGGGTACGGGTAGATTTATTGATGTCACATATCTGTCGATCAAGATTAGATATAATGGAGTCTCCCAAAACAAATATTTGATTGTGACTATTAAGGGTCGATTCCATCAAATTTGACTCTGGATTTATAAATATTTCCTGGTTAAAATGCAATAAATCATTTTGACCACTTTTAGCTTCTACCGTGGTTTTAGAAATTAATATAGGTTCCAGTGGAGATATGTTGTTGGCTAGTTCCACAGGATAAGTATTAGTTTCCATCACTGAATCCGCATTAAAATCTTGTGAATCAGGAAGCAGAGTTAAAGGATCAAAACTATTTGATATAGGCAACAAAAATTCACCCGCTTTTCTTCCTTTTCTAGTAATTTTTGTAGCCTGAACAGTACACCATTCATCTTCTGTATCTACTGGATCTAATTCATGGCTAAGTCTTTTTCTTTTGTTTGTTTCCCTAATTTCTTGGTTTTCTGTTTTATTTTCAGGAATATGCAAAGTACCAATTGTAACATTGGGCATTTGGAGCCTTTTCCTAGTTTCAGGCTGGCTCAACTCAAGTATTTTTAAGCATTCATCAAATAGTTTTATTTCTTCTTCTAGTCCTTTATTTTTTATACATTTGGCACATTCAAAACTTCCATTAGGGATTTGGTCAAGAGAAAAGCTAAACATCAGACAACTGACACATTTGTAATCTGTGTGCCCATCCATGGTAATAATTGAGGAAGTCATTTTTATATATCTTTGAAATATTTAATGCTAATTTTTTAGAAGAGTACTTTATCTATCAAAAATACCAAAGGATAAACAAAACTCACACCCTTTACGTATCCAGATAAGAGAAAACTCCAAAACACTCTAAAATACAAACACACGTGCAGACGCAAGATGTCTTTGGCGTGCGCTTCGCACTCTGTGATGCGCGCAAGCACGTGCTCACCCTGCTCGCCGCAGGGCTTGTTTAAGTACTGTAGGGCACCCAGAAGTAGCGGGAGATGACTTCCTGTGCCTCACTACCCCAAGTCTCTACAAAGCCCCTTTTTTCAAATTAAAAAGCACCCCAGAAGCAATATATCTGTTTAAAGGGTGAAACTGATGCTGCCCAGTTGTTGAAAAGCAAAAATAAAGGTAATTCTGCTGAGCTGTAGTTCTGGAGTACAGGCCAGAAAACTACTACTCCTCTATCTAGAGTGCTGTGACTGCTAGAGCTCAAGGAATGACATGGAGTAGATTCACAATTCAGTAAAATACACAGAGAAATGGTATATCATACAATTTGCAGTTTTAATGTTCTTCCCCCCTACAAATTCTCTACCTGCTTCCAAAAATAATAACACCACACCGCTCATCACTACCCTCCTGGGTGAAACACTAGAAGCAGTGGACAGGTTCAATATCTAGGCCTTTGACTTAACCATAATCTCTCCTTCTCTGCTCACATTGAGGCCCTATCCAAAAAACTAAGTGTAACCGCCGGTCGGCGCTAAACTGAGAGCGCTACTACCCCTGCCTGTATGGCTAGTGAACAGGTTGAGGGGCCTGGGTCCCATGAAGCGGTCTCTCCATTTTTCTAGGCTGAAAATTTGGGGAGAAAGGTGTCACTTGGCATGGTGACTAGGTTTGACTGCTCTGCTCAGGGGTATCCAGAGACTAGAAGCACTAACATAATGTCCAATACCAGGAGATGGGATTCTAAAGTGTGGCTTTATTCAGCAACACTGAATGAAAAGCATAGATGGACCCCCACGGGGCTACACTCTATGTAATGCAGATAAGGTGATGACACAGACACATATCCAAACTTGGATCCTAAGCTTCCGTATGTCATGGACTCTTTAACTAGTGGCACACTACCACCCTCTACTCCATCCCAACATCTGGGCACCCTCTTCAGGCACTGGCCAATACCTGACAGAAAGGTGACTGGTGTTTCAAAGCGAATCCGTAGAGGTGAGCCCTGTTATGCCAGGTTGGGGGGGGTCTCCCACCTTTTGTTCCATAGACCCATACCCGGCCATTCCTTTGTTTACACACACACACACACACACACACACACACACTCCTATCCTTGGCTACTGTAGTGCAGACTGTACATGGCTGTGTCATGCAGTAACTGTCTTTCCCTTGAAGACCCCCCACATACAACAGTCATTACATCTCACTGTTCCATAAGTCCTGGACTTGGCATCCTGACTGACCCACAGCCCCAGAGACTTATTTACTCACTGTTTTGGTGAATGATACTGGCCTTTTGTCAAAGCTTCATCACCCTCATTGTTACAGATGTCCAAAAACTCTGAAGGAATCTCTATTGCACAAAAACTGTAGTGCCCCAGCACTCTTCATCAGGCAGCTTCTTCCTTTTCCCAGGCCAGAGGGTTGCCCATGGGAGCTGGTTCCTTTGTGCCTCTATTATGGTGGAAGCACACACCCTAAGGTAGCTCTGTGTCAGAGCTGAGGGCAGGGGGGGCCTACCCCTGCAGGGCACCCCCTCCCTCCAAGGCAGTGAAGGAACTACATCCTTTATTTTCTTGTGCCCACTTCAGACTTCAAACAAAAACTAGACTGCTGACTTCAACGATCAACTCTAGACTGACTTTGAAATTCCCCAATGTTCTACCTAACTCCCAACTGCAACATTCCATTGTGGCTTATGCTGCTGCAGAATTCTAAATTATGTCATAGCCCCAGCTCAGCAGAGACTGAAAACAGAGCAAGACATAGTGAAATCCATTTAACTGGAGTTTCACTAGCTGCCTGTCCCTGCCTGCCACTAGATCTAACTAGGGTTCTAGTAACCCCGGGTAATGGGGGGGTTATACTCACTCTGAGCCAGGAAAATGACTGTCCCCAGTCATTAACACCCGGCTTGGGCCATCCTACCCTCTGTGCTAACTGCGGAAAGGGGTGATCAGGCCCTCTCCTACCATGTGCCAGGCACAGGCAGGTAACACTAAGGGCCCAGAGGCCATTGGCCAACACATCGGCTTCTACTCTACCCGCTGACTATGGGTACCTAGTGGCTCTGGTAGAATTGTTCAGAGCATAGCCCTAATAGATCAGTACTGCAGCCCCTACTGTAGGTCAGGACCACAGCCTGTCTGTCCCCCCTAGCCCTCTAGGGAAATCCAATCTGCCTTTTTACCCAAACAAAAACACTAACGGGGACCTCCCACCACCCCTGGACACCTGCAATCACACACCTGTGGAAGAAAACAAGTCAAAACACCGTTAACTTCTTACAACACTACTTTAATTACTACGAACTAAAGCAAAACTGAACTCCGATGAGTTCCAATCCACTTCTTGTCTTGTCTTTATTGCTTCTCCAAGAATACCTGCAAGACAAAAAAGAAAAACATCCTCCCTAATCTGCAATTACAGTCCTGTCTAACTAAGATATAAACAAACCAAACAAGCCCCATTCATCTGACACTGGAGAATCCCAAAAAGCAGTTTTTTTTTTAGAAAAGATAGAAAATAGAAACATATATACAGAATATTTACAACACACATTTAGCAGTTCTTTGGGGATGGAACCCTACAGAGTCCCAACTAGTGACTAAATACAGGCCCAAAGACAAGTCCAATAAAGAGTCTCTCCTGGGCCGGAGCCCGGTGAAGCAAAGTTCTGCAGGCAAATGTGCTGTAGGGGAGAGTCTTTGAGGACAGTCACAATGAATGTCTGCTGGTGTAGGATGTGTACTGTAAATGTCAGAAAAATTGAAGAAGTCTAGACTCACCAGTCCCTTGTAGAATGGAAAGCATACGACACCTGTGTCCTCGACGAAGACTCTCCCTGGCAGCATTCTTCTGATGCAGCTGGGCGGACATCTTCTGAAACACAACAGGATGATGCCTCTGGGGAACAGCTGGGCTGATGTAATCTAGGAGATGGTACCTTTGGGCAGGAAAAAGAAGAAGAAGAAGAAGAAACACACAGCTGGACTGAAGTCATCCAATCCGGCAACAGCTGGGCTGGTGTCCTCTCTGGAGTTGACATCTTCTGGAATAGCCAGTTCATAACTTTATGGATGTGGGAGTTTATTGCAATTACTGAAGAATCGGGGCACCTTGGTCCTGGACATCCAGACTGGTGGAACAACATAGGTACGGCATCTGCTGGAATGGCAGCACTGGCTACCACCGCTCTGTTCTTCATTTGGGGGGCATGGGCACATTCGCAGGAAGGTCTTTTCATTGTGGGAAATAGCACAATGGGTCAGATGCATGAATTATTACCCCGTCTGGGTGCTCATAATTCACATCGTAAAAGGATTCTTGCCCCTTTCCATCCACGATCCGAACAGTGTCACTAAACAGAGTCCTGCCCACCTACCATTACTTGAACTTTTCTTGCAACATCCGATCTCTGACAAATTTACTTGTCCCAGGATGCACATGTTTCATGGCCTCTTCCAATATCCAGGATTTCCTGCACCTCTCTATTTCTTCCCAGACTTTTCTAGGAAAGGTAGGAAATGAAATTCTGAAGAGCTCATTTGCTTTCCTACGAACCAGTCTTTCCTCTTTGCTAGATTTGGTCAACTTGAGACCTCTGGCCTGGCTTGGGGGTGGCCAGTCCTGGTTCTGCCAGCTTCTCATACTCAGTGATACACAAAATGGATCCCTGGCTCCTTCTTGCTCAGCCAGGGCTGTGGCAACACCACTGTCTTCCATGCGTCCCTCTAAACCAGGAACTTGAGGCTGTGAACCCATGCCTTCTTCATCAGGCCAAATGGGTTCCCCCTCTTCGTCTTTGCTGAGAATCTGTGCCGAGGAGTGAGCAGTCGTCCTCGCTCCTGAGACTGTCCACTCCTCACTGGGCGCAGAGGTTGAAACCTCCCACTCAAAAGGCCTCTCTCAGTTCATCCTCTCCCACGAGACTTGGACTAGGCCCCTCTATCCACGGGTCAGCTGATGCTCCCTCTCCACTGTCTCTTAGTGGCTCAGACACGGAGTCATCAGTTGTCTGTGCTGCCTGTACATCTGCACCCTCTAGCTTTTTGCCACACTCCTCTGAACCTCCCATTTCAGGCTCCCCCTGGTGCTGCATACTGTCAACTGCAGGTTCTTGTAATTTTGTCCATGTAGAAGCCAAACAAATCTTGGGGGCTGCTATCAATCCATACTTTTCGAGGCACCCAGAGCAGTGAGGAAACACAAAGACATCTCTTCCAGCCCTTAAGCTCATCACACACACTCTGACTGGATAACCAGGAATCGCCTCAAGAGGAGGCAGTCTTCCCCCATAGTGGTACTTCTCAATGTTTCTCAGTTTGTTTACTTCTTCAACTATCATAGCCCAGGCATGATTCGGGTAACGGGCTGGTCCCAAAGCCATGACTGCTGAGAAAACAAACAATACGCTTGGTTATTTCAAGTCCCAAACATTGAATCAGAAAACTTTTTACAAAATGGCTTCTTTGCTGCTGTGTTTACATGCCTGCCCCACCCTATCATGGCAGCAGCAGCACTCCTGATGCATCAGCTCTCTGTAATTGGGTTAAGCCACTGCGCATCCAATTTACACACACTACTGATAACTTCTGCTCAAACTGCACAAACTTGCACTGTTCTCTTTCTTAGCACATTTATATGATTTACATTGGACCTTTCACTCACTGAATACATTGCTCTAGCTTACAGTCCCTTAAAGCCTCAGTATTTCAAGCACAGGATTACCTGTATTTTTTTTTTGCTGCATATCTCATACAACTAACAGTCTCTCACTTGGCTTTGAAAATATGCTGACGCTGAACCTATCATTATGCTCACAGTCTGTTGCTTAGAATTCTTGCTTTTAGCTGGTTAAACTGGCACAGTCCTTCTTTACAAAGCGATTACACTGCTACATGCAGATTCAGCTGGCTTTTGTAGTAAATCACACCAGTTTGAGTAATATTTTGGTTGGTACTCACTGTTATCAGTAGCTGTTTGCTGCGATGGAAAAATGGCCTGTAGCCAGTCTTGGAGGCCTCTGGAAGGAAGTGGGTTGGCAGTCCTGCTGATTGTCCCTCTGAACACCACACTCACAGTCCAGTTGATCGAGATGCGGGTTGAGCCCTAATTTGAACAGAAAAAGTCAATTTTGAAAAGTTCAACAGTGTTTTCAATCACCGCAACGCTCCTCCTGGTAAGCCAGTTCGTACACTCCACTCACTCTCCCTCTCAAATGCTGTGCAGTCACTGTAGCGCTGACTTGGGGGCAGGACTGATTGCAGTCTCACCAATCACTTGACGCCATGCAAATGAGCCTCTTTCCTCTCGTGGTGTTCTCCTCACGGCGATCGTTGAGCAGGCAAAATTTAAACTGCAAAACCACACTTTTTTTTCTTCTTCAATGACTCCTCGGTGGGAGCCCATTTTAACCATTTATCATGGCATTTTACTTAGTGAATCCCCCAGTTCATAAAGCAAGCACTTCAGACTTCTAGGACACAAGTCTCCTTTTGTTACCCACAGTTTTCCACACTTCTGTTACCATAATAAAATTCAAAAGCTGGCAAACACTGTACTTTTTTGTTGCAGGACAAGGGCATACCCACTCAGGCTTTACTGCACCTTAGTAAACAGTTGGCATTTTAATAGTAGCACATGGATAACAGCACACAGCATCATATTAGTTAAACGTTGCTTCACATTTTTGGGCTACCCACTGCCAGATAGCCAAAACACTAGCCATCACCCGAGCAACCTTTCTTGTTCCTTCTCCCAAATTTCAACAGAATCCCAGCGGTAGTCTCCAAGATGTAACCCCAGTCAGCACTAAACTGAGAGGGCTACAACCCCTGCCTGTATGGCTAGTGAACTAGTTGAGGGGCCTGGGTCCTATGACGTGGTGCCTCCATTTTTATAAGTTGAAAATTTTGGGAGAAAGGTGTCACTCGGCATAGTGACTAGGTTTGACTACTCTACACAGGGGCACCCAAAGTAATCCAGAGACTAGAAGCAATAACATAATGTCCAATACCAGGAGATGGGATTCTAAAGTGTGGTTTTATTCAACAACACTGAATGAAATGCATAGACGGACCCCCACTGGGCTACACTCCTTGTAATGTAGACAAGGTGATGATACTGACACATATCCAAACTTGGATCCTAAGCTTCCATATGTCATGGACTCTTTAACTAGTGGCACACTACCACCCTGTACTCCATCCCAACGTCTGGGCACCCTCTTCAGGCACTGGCCAATACCTGACAGAAAGGTGACTGGTGTTTCAAAGCAAATCTGTAGAGGTGAGCCCTGTTATGCCAGGTGGGGGTCTCCCACCTTTTGTTCCATAGACCCATACCTGGCCATTCCTTTGTTTACACACACACATCCTTGGCTACTGTAGTGCAGACTGTACATGGCTTTGTAATGCAGTAACTGTCTTTCTCTTGAAGACCCCCCACATACAACAGTCATTACATCTCACTGTTCCATAAGCCCTGGACTTGGCATCCTGACTGACCCACAGCCCCAGAGACTTATTTACTCACTGTTTTGGTGAATGATACTGGCCTTTTGTCAAAGCTTCATCACCCTCATTGTTGCAGATGTCCAAAAACTCTGAAGGAATCTCTATTGCACAAAAACTGTAGTGCCCCAGCACTCTTCATCAGGCAGCTTCTTCCTTTTCCCAGGCCAGGGGTTGCCCTGGGAGTTGGTTCTTTGTGCCTCTCTATGGTGGAAGCACACACCTAAGGTAGCTCTGTGTCAGAGCTGAGGGCAGGGGCCTCCTGCAGGGCACTCCTCCTCCTCCAAGGCACTGAAGGAACTACATCCTTCCTTTCTTGTGCCCACTTCAGACTGCAAACAAAAACTAGACTGCTGACTCAAGGATCAACTCTAGACTGACTTTGAAATTCCTCAACGTTCTACCTAACTCCCAACTGCAACCTTCCATTGTGGCTTATGCTGCTGCAGAATTCTAATTGATGTCATAGCCCCAGCTCAGCAGAGACTGAAAACAGAGCAAGACATAGTGAAATCCATTTAACTGGAATTTCACTAGCTGCCTGTCCCTGCCTGCCACTAGATCTAACTAGGGTTCTAGTAACCCCTGGTAACAGGGGGTTACATAAGGATGAGTTTGTTTCTTCTGCCAAAACAAATCTTTATTCCCCAGCGATATCAGGAGACAGCTGGTCCAAGCTACCTTTATACTTCCATTAGATTATGCAGATGTTACTGTACCACTGCGCCATTTAGTTCATTACAAACACTTCCTCCAGAACCCACCATTGTGAGCTCTTTTCCAAATTAGGATGGTCATCACTAGCTACCAGAAGATTAATGCATAGCTGCACATGGCTCTATAAAGCTCTTCTTCATAAGCTACCCCCCATATTACATGCCTGTTTCACCATTCCCTGAGCTGCTATTCACTCAGAAAAACCTCCCTCATTTCACTCGATGTCCCCAGGTTCCGCACTCTCTACAGCAAAGCTGCCTTTGGCTATGCCCTCACAACAGTCTGGAACAAACTGCAAACCACGCTCAAACTAATTCACCTAGTATCTTTAAATGCTTTTAAATCTCTAATCAGTAACCACTTGATAGAAACATGCAACTGCCACTCATGATTAACTGCCCTGCACTTAGCTACCCCCTCCCCATTCTACTCCCCGAGTTATCCTTCCCTACTACCTTTATCCTCTTTCTTTGCCTCCCTACCACCTCTGTACACTATGTCGACCTGTATTGTATAATGGTGCAACCCCGGACCACACTGGTAACAGGTCTAACATAAATTACAATATGTCCTTATTGTTACATATTGAAATTTGTGTAGTTCCTTCACAATGTTAGGCAATGAAATTTTGTTACATTTTAAGGCTTTGAAATTTGTACAGTTCCTTATTATTGTTCAATTGTACATCTCGTTTGGCTGATTTTTTTCTATATGTGTACATTTTGTATTTGGCATGCTGCTGATATGATAGAAGCTGAGACATAGCCAGAGGGAAGCAGAAAAGCTCCAGTAATTTGCTCTGACGATGTAAATGATATTTGAAAGACAACCCCAGGGCCTACATTCCTTTCAGGTCAGAATTGGGGGAAAACTATTCAGAAAAGCTCATTTTGGAAACTGAGAGGATACATACCACTGGAAAATAATCAACTCCAGAATCACAGATCCTGGCCCTTGAGGAAGCCCAATGTGGTGAAACATTGGGCAAGCACAGGGGATCGTTGATTCTAAGAAATACTTCAAAAAATTAAAAAAATAAGCTTTTAAAAAAATGTTGAGTGGCTGGCTTTCTTCATTTTCTGAACATTGGATTATCTGTACTCTAGCCCCACAACAAACTGTATAGCATATTAACTGGAAGGGGACCCACCGACTCTCTTTTGTTCTTACTTTTTGTATTTGACACACTACTGATTTGTATTGTATTGTCTTGAACCACTCAGGACCTCCTTGAAAATGAGCTTACTCAAAGGAGTTTTCCTGGAAATCAACTTGAACTTTATTTATTTATTTATTTAGCTTTTGTTAACCAGGTAAGTACACTAGACAAGCAATTTGCCTATTTTCAGGTACGACCCGGGAGAGTACAGGAAATTACATACTTACACACTTGGGACAACATGGTACATAATTAAGAACAGGTCACACATCATGAGACTACAAGGTAAGATTACACATCACATAATTAGGAACAGGTTACACATCATGAGACTACAAGGTAAGATTACACATCCCATGATTAGGAACAGGTTACACGTCAAGAGACTACAGGTAAGATTACACATCTTGCATCAAGTTTGGGGCAGTACAGAAATACTACATTTTAAGGGCGGCAGTTTTGTATGGGTGCAAGTAGCTAAACATATGTCATGGGGTTTGACATCATGAGGCCAATGCACTTTAAGATGGCTCCATAGGAAGAGCGCAGGCTGTCCTGCGAGGGGGCAGCACGGACCTGGGTTGGGAAGGTATTCCAAAGTTTAGGCACATGCTGCGAAGTCCTTTCACCCATCTTGGTCCTAGTCACAGGTACCTTGAGTGTGGCAGATCCCTGAGACCTAAGGTGATATGACGAGGGGGCAGTTTGGGCCAGCAAGCTTGCCACCCCTGAAGGGGTACCCGTGTTGAGGACCTTACCTTGAAGCAACCAAGGACAAAGTCAATGTACTTTGTAGGCGAGAGCCAGTGTAGCTTGTTGTAGAGCTCACAGTGATGAGTGAGCCGGGGGGCCAATAGGGCGAAGCGACAGATATTGTTATAAGCCGTCGACCACCTGGAGAGATGGGCCTTAGTGGTGCTAGCAAACAGCAGGAGCCCATAACACAAATAGGGGAGAAGCATCCCTCTCGCAAGGGCAGCACGCATGGCTGGTATGAGGTTGCTTTTTGCCCTGTAAGCCAGACCCAGTTTACAGTTGACTGTTTTACATATCCTCTGAATATGAAGGCCAAGGTCGAGCTGTGGGTCTAGCATTACTCCCAGGTATTTGAAGTTGTCCGTGATAGGGATCGGGACATCTCCCTTGCCGGATACACAGAACGGCACACGGGTGGCCTTACTCTTTGCCCGGGACCCAAAGAGCATGACCTGGGTTTTTTTTAGGTTAAGGACAAGCTTGTGGTTCAGGATCATGCCTGAATGTTTATAAGATCTTCACTCAGTTGTTGATTGATGACCACCACCTCATGGGAGTGAGACAGGATAACCAGATCATCTGCGTAGAGAATTGGTTTACAGTGGGCTGCGGTTTCAGGGAGGTTATTTATAAAAATGGAGAAGAGCATTGGTCCAAGGACGGAGCCTTGGGGGACCCCTACCGTTACTGGGATGGGACCCGAAAGCTCTTTGCCAAATTTGACCTGCTGCTTTCTACCATATAGGTAGTTGTCAAACCAGCTAAGAGCAGTAGTGGAAAGACCAATTGCTCTAAGCTGAGTCGATGGCATGGCATGGTTGACCAGGTCAAACGCCTTTGAGAGGTCAATGAAGAGGGCCCCTGAGAGTTTACCCTGGTCCATGGCCTCCCTGATCCATGATGTAACAGTAACTAGGGCTGATGAGGTACCATGCCCCTTCCTGAATCCATGCTGTACAGGAGTCATTATGTCATGCGCCTGTAAGTACTCTGAGAGTTGCCCTGCCACAACTTTCTCCAGTAGTTTGCTAGCCACCGACAGGATAGATATAGGGTGATAGTTCTCTCATCAGCTTAGGGTTCCCTTGTTTAGGATTGGGACTACCCTGGCAACCTTCCATATGTCTGGGATAACTCCAGTTGCCAGGGACAGATTGAAAATGTGTGCCACCAGAGGTGCCAGCCAGGGGGCACCAAGACTGAGAAGCTTGGGTTCTAAGCCATCTTGTCCAGCACTTGAGTAGGGGGAGAGTCCCGCTAGCAGTTTCTGCACCTCTTGAACTACCACTACCCTGAACAGAAAAGGCAGGCGGAGTGAAGATGGTGCTGTGGGCTGATTGCCACTGACACCATCATCATTTGGGAATGACGAGGTGTACTCCGACAGATCCGCAAAATAATGGTTGAAGGAGTTGGCGATGGTTTCCGAATTGTTACAGCTCGAACCATCGATTATCATGTCAGTGGACTCAGTGCTCTGTGTACCACTCACAACTTGTTTAATGTTCCTCCAGAACCTTCTAGGATCCCTAGCCGAGTTCAATAAAGCAGATTTGCAAAATTCACTCTTGGCAATCCTAATGTTCTTTTTGCATTCATTTCTGAGTTGTCTATATTTCAGAAAGATGGCTTGGTTAGCTGTGGCCTTGAACTTGGCCCAGCACTTACAGTATCTCTAGTGTTGAGGAGTGCCAGGAGGCTACCATGAAGCCTTTTAGTAGCCATTCCCCTCACCCTCCGTCTGATGAGGGGGGCATATTTCTCCTGCAAGGCCCTTAGAGAGCAAAGAAAGTGACCGACAGCAGATGCGGGGTCCTTAGCATTCCAAACTTCCCCCCAATCTGTGTACTTAATGTCATTTTGAAAGGAGGACAGATCAAACTTGGAGTAGTCTCTGGTCTGGATAATTTTATGGGGAATTTTTTGATGTGGTACCCTCCAGACACAGTACACCGGGGAGTGATCAGAGATAGAGTCCAGTAGGATACCCGACGAGCTGATCCTAGCTGGTCTGTTTGTCAGGATCCAGTCCAGGAGCGAACCCTTACCACCACTAGTAGGGCATCTGGTAGGATCCTTGACAAGTTGAGTCAGAGAGAGACTGGTAAGTGAGGGTTCAAAGGCCTTGGCATTGCCACCCAACCAATTTAGGTTGAGGTCACCCAGAATGATTATCTCATTCTGCCGTGTTGCAGCACCAACTGCACCAAGGAGACCAGTCAGTCTCTCTATGCCTCCTTTTGGAGGATTGTATGCAAATACAATGTGAATCTTTTTTGTCATCCCTAGTAACAGTACCGTGTTCAGAGCCTCACAGGGGGACTGCATGGTCTGTTGATCAGGGAGGGCGGACAGGTTTAGATGGTTCCTGTAGTAGACCAGGATGCCACCGCCTCTCTTACTTCCCAGACGATCTCGGCGGATAAGGTCATAACCAGGGAAGGCACATGCTGAGCTGGAGGTGGAAGGCTTCAGCCAGGTTTCTATAATTCCAAGAATGTCAGGACTGTGCCGAGTTACCCAAACATGAAGTTCTGTTAGGTTTGGGAGCAGGCTTCTGACATTTAGATGGGCCACCTTCAGCCCTTTAACCACTGGCAGCCTGCCCGTGTAGGTATGGACTGGGGTGGCGGTCCTGGGTTTAGTTCAATGTCCCCAGCTAGCGCAAGTGTCAACAGCAGGAGCCAGAATAGATGCCTTAAAGGGGGGGGTCTCTCCTTGTTCTGTGACCTCCGGTCATAACGCCTGACCTTATGAGAGGGTCTCCGAAGGTACCCTAGTTTCAGACCACCAAGGACCACGGTCAGGGGAGAGCCCTCTGCTATAATGTTTGAGAAGGTAAAATCCGACTCTACTGGTTGGACATATGTACACCATGGAGCTATTTTTAGGGGGTCAGCCGCCCCATAGATCCAGGGGATCCAGGAGACAGTAAGGCTCACAGTGGCTATAGTGGCTAGTTAGCTCATGAGTAGCTGGCACAGGACTAGCTTTGATGGGAGCTCAATGAGTCCCATGCTTGCTCCGATACAGTTTTCCTGCTGGGACGGTACCACCTTGGGTCACCAAAGTGTTAGCCTAATAGCTGCACTCTGTATCTTTAAGAGGAGTTGCAATATTAGAGAGAGGAGATGAACATTGCTAGGGTGGTGCCGAGGGGGAGAGAGTATTTAATAAAAGGCTGGAGGTGGGGATGGCAGGGTGGGCATAAAAATTCAAGCAGCAAGGAGACAGAAGGACAGAAAGTGAAAGAGAAATTGAATTATTTGCAGGGCAAAGCTTACAACTGTGACCCAAATGGAATCTGGTCTAAACAGAAAAAACTGTATCACTTTAAACTTACTCTCTGGTCCAGGGTAGCTTACCACTGGACCTTAAAATAAAGAGAGCTGTAATATTTTACAATCTACAAACCTGCAGCCTAAATGAACTTGCACTTCAAACTACCCTTAGAGTGCAAAATTGCTATAAACAGGCTTAGGTTTGCGTTTAAGTTAGGATTTACAAGACAAGCGAGGGAGCAGTCGGGAAAGGCGCAGCCAATCGCCTGCTTCCTTCAGCCCACAGCAACCAGCTGAGCGCCGGCTTTGCTCCGCCAGCGAGCGGTCGGCACCTAGCGAACTTGGGAACCACAAGGCCGGGAGGAACAGCGAGGGAGCAGTCGGGAAAGGCGCAGCCAACGCCTGCTTCCTTCAGCCCACAGCAACCAGCTGGCGCTGAGCTCAGCCCGCCAGCGGGGTCGGCGGCACCTAGCCGAACTTGGGAACCACAAGGCCGGGAGGAACAGCGAGGGAGCAGTCGGGAAAGGTGCAGCCAATCGCCTGCTTCCTTCAGCCCACAGCAACCAGCTGAGCGCCGGGGCTTCGCTCCGCCAGCGGGTGGTCGGTGGCACCTAGCCGAACTTGGGAACCACAAGGCCGGGAGGAACAGCAAGGGAGCAGTCGGGAAAGGCGCAGCCAATCGGTAAGCGAACGCTCCACCAGGCACAGCAGCCGATTGGCTCTCCTGCCCCATTGACTTACACTGGCTCAGTTTGCATTGCTGAAATCTGTGTGGGACTTGAAAATTTGTTTTTCTTTTTGTCTTTTACTCTTCCCCTGGTGTTCTACTGCAAGTTTCCCAGAAGAGCTGCTTCCACTCTGGTGAGACATCTATAGAGGGCAACTGCTGTTGATTCTATTGAATTGTGCTGGACTCTGTTAGCAGCAGTGGGCCAGACGCTGAGGCGCCACTCTCCTTCTAGTTTTATATGTATAAATCATCAAAAAAAGTGCTGTTTTCCACTGTTGTATTGTAAGGGGAAACTACTGTTTTACTGCTCTTTAAAGTAATTGCAGCTCCTTGTCTGAATATGTAAGGTGGGCCAGACGCTGAGGCGCCACAGGACCCCCCCCACCACAGTCCTTTGTAGTGCAGATTTGGTCAGTGACGCTCAGAAAAAGGCTTGCTACTGCCTTTGTTAATTGCTGCACCCTCCTCTGTCTCTCTCCAGCCTGCTTCCTTCAGCCCACAGCAACCAGCTGAGCACCGGGGCTTTGCTCCACCAGCGGGCGGTCAGCGGCACCTAGCTGAACTTGGGAACCACAAGGCCGGGAGGAACAGCGAGGAACAGTCGGGAAAGGCGCAAAATTTTTGCCCACCGCCCTTCCCCCTTCCTGTGTGTTAATTTATAGGTATCTTCCCGCCGAAATCTCTTCCCCGCCCACAGCACTTTTCTCTAAACCAATAGACAGTCACACCAGCTTGCTGACCCAACCAATCAGCAACTTCGCTACTCCCTATTGCCAACTATCAATATCCCACTCAGAATGGGAGCTTATACTGATACTCCTGTCATTAATAGCCATAGGGTTCCACAATGAAGATGACCTATTATACATTCTAAAGTGGTCAACCCGCCTAGTTTCTCTGGAACATCCCCGTGGCTGACACCCATACCCTCATATATGTCTTGCCATTGCTGCATCGACTACAGTGGTACAATCACCATAAAGTTACACACATCACCATATATGTCTCAGACAAGGCCCACTACTGGGTATATAGATCCCCACTAAGCCTAGTCACCAAACTGCTAATTGGTATCCTGACACACTACCTTAAATCCACAGGAGCACCCAAAACAAAGAGTGGCAACGAATAAAAAAGGAGGACCAAAGACAGGCTCTCCCTATCACTGGCAGCCCTTATGAAATTACTGATCTTCCTATTGCTCTGTATTGGTAAGTAGAAATCAACCCTGGGCTTCTTGAAAGCATCACCTCTCCTCAGACCTATCCTCAATAAAGGCCTTCAGTTTCCTGCATATTAATGTATGCAGTCTGTTGAAAAATTTACATTGCTACAATCCTGGGTTGCCCATACCTTGCCAGACTTTCTTGTGATAACTGAGACATGGCTCAAGACCACCACAATGGACAGGGAAGTTAACCTACCTAACTATCAGCTTATTCAGAGCTGATCGCCAAACAAGGGGAGCGGAGTAGCCATATATGTAAAAGCTAGTTTAGTTGTATCCTGTACTGCTGCAACATCTATGCCCAAGGAATTTGAGTGTCTATCTCTAAAAGTCTCTCCCCAATACAGCAGCTTTCCATTTAATTGGATGCTACAGACCCCTCTGCTGAACACAAGCTCTTATCCCACCTGGGAAACCTGGTCAAGTCCTGTACTGAAGAAGTCATTATCATAGGGGACCTGAATTTCAACTGGCTCACCCAGGAAGCTACACCTCTGGTATCATTCTGTGACACCTATGGGCTCACACAGTTAATTAATGAACCAACAAGGCTAAATGCAAGGAATAGTAGTAACAGTACTCTACTTGATATCATACTAGTGAGTAAACCACATCTATTCACACACGCTGGAGTGCTTCTATGCGACATAAGTGACCACTGCCCCATCGTAGGGGTAAGATCCAACAGCATTAAAACAGATCCTGCAAAATTCCTCATGAGGAGATCCAAGAAAAACATCAATATTGAAGGATATCTGCATGATTTAGCCTACTCTCCACACTGGCAAAAGTTCTATCTTGCACATTCTGTAGAAAAGCTCAGCAGGTGCTAAATAGCATTATATTAAATGCCCTTAACACCCATGCCCCAATCTCTAGTATCCAATAAAAAACAAATCCTGTCACTGGTTTTCAGCTGACCTCAAAGCTGCACTGCTGGAGAGAGATAAACTTTGGAAAGTAGCAAGAAAAACTAAGAATATCATGGACTGGATGATCTTTAGGAAAGCCAGAAATAAATGCACTAGGAAAGTTAGGGATGCAAAGGCTGCCTACTACCTGGCCCAGCTCGACTCCTCCTACCATAATACTGCTAGATTTTGGGGCACCTGTATGATGGGCCAGGATGTTAACAACCCCCTTCCAACCCATTTACACAGTAACTATGGCCCCATTACTGGCACATTGGAAATCCTGGATGCATTCAACAACCACTTCACAACAGCTGGCCTTGCCTTTGACTCCTCCCCAGCTAACCTATTAAGGGATCACTTAAGCTCCCACTATACTGGTGAACAAAGAGTTGACTCCTCCTGTGGCTTCAAACCTATACTGTTGAAACAAGTTGAGGATCTATTATGGCATCTAGATACCAAAAAAAGTGCAGGAGCAGATCTTCTGGACCCATTCTTTCTAAAGATTGTGTGTCATGTGCTTGCAGTCCCCCTAACTCACCTCTTTAACCTTTCCCTAAACTCTGGCTCTATTCCCACACTGTGGAAGACAGCCCAAGTGGTCCCCCTTCTAAAATCAGGGGACCCTATGGATCTTAATAACTACAGGTCCATTTCCATCCTACCTGTGTTATCCAAGATGCTGGAGAAATTAGTGAGTATTCAGTTAAGGGAATATCTGGACAATGCTAATCTATTAAATCCAGCTCAATCTGGATTCAGGGCCAAACATAGCTATCACTGCATTAGCCAAGGTCACCAATGATTGGCAAACCGAACTGGATAATAAGAACAATGTCTATGCAGTATTCCTGGACCTGAGCAAAGCATTCGACACTGTGGACCATGAACTGCTACTCTCATCCCTACACTCCATTGGCCTAGATCCATCCTTCCTTAAGTGGTTCAGATGCTACCTCTCCGGTAGATCACAGCAGGTAAAAGCTGAAGGTGACCTCTCCCATTAAGACCACTGTCAGAGGAGTCCCCCAAGGCTCTATTCTGGGTCCTATCCTTTTTGCCATTTATATAAATAAAATTGATTCAACCTTACCAAGTCCTCAGTACATCTCTTTGCTGATGACACTGTACTGTATGTCAGCAACCCTTCGCCTAAAGTTGCTCATGAAATCCTACAAGCAGAATTCTCCCTGTTACAACATAAGCTTCTCGAGAAAAAGCTTCTGCTAAATGCAAAGAAAACCAAAGCAATGATGTTCACAACCCAAAACTCCACCAAACATCCTCTTCAATCAGTCTCCCCAGATATACACTATACTTGGAGAAAATCTGAATATGTTGAAAATTTCAAATACCTAGGTGTGTGGATTGACAACAGACTTGACTTTACTCAGCATCTAGAACAACTGCTGAAAAAGCTCGCCTAAGGCTTGGCCTCCTCTACAGATTAAAACCCTTCCTTAATAGAGATTCAAAGATGAGATTAGTCCAGGCCATCTTTCTATCAGTCATTGACTACACAGACTTCCTCTATAGTCACTGCTCCACCCCTACCTTCAAAAGTTGGATACCTTATACCATAGAGCAATAAGGTTCATTACAGACCTGCCATATAATACTCACCATTGTTCTCTCGATGATTCAGTTGGATGGGTTTCCCTTCATGTCAGGAGGAGCAGAAATGCAGCTCTATGGATCTACAGAGCTTTATCAAAAAAATTCCCAAGCTATATCCTGGACTGCTTCAACCTGACCACTCCCAGCTCCTATGCCCTAAGAAGCAACAATATCATCCTGCTCAAATTGCCCAAAGTCAACACCAAATAGGAGGGCAGCAATCAGCTACTTCTAGCCATAGCATGGAACACCCTACAAAATCCTTAAACTGTCCATTATTATTCCATTTACATCCTTCAAGCAGCACTGTGCAGCCTTCTTCACAGAGAAATGCAGTTGCTACTGCTAGAGATAGAATAGTCATCCCACAAAACCTTATTCCAATCACATATGGCATATTCCTTCCAGCCAGACACCGCCATCCTTGTACTCATTATGTGAGTGACTGTCATGCCCTCATTGTGATATATGTATTGTACATATTGTAGATGTTAGTTTAACTTTCTCTTGCCAAGCTTTAACATGTGAATTCTCTGTATATTATTGTGTTATAAATAACATTTTCTTGTTTCTGTATGTGTAACTGTCTCATAAGTATGTGATGTAATTGCTGTGCACCAACTCGAACCTTGACCTTATCAGGTCCATCTTGTAAATGAGCCTTGCTCAATGATGATCGCCTGAATAAATAAAGATTTGATTGATTGATTGATTGAATTTAGAGAGAATTAACAAGTACCACAATCAGAATATAACATTAGCTTAAGGTCCAGAGAGGAAACAGCAGTAGCAAAGAATTAAAGAACTGCAGCAGCCCGTTAGCAGGCAGAGTCGATGGTTCTGGACAGTCCAGTTTCTGCAGCGTACCTTCAGTCTGGTGATCAGCGGGCAGTGCAGCGAGGAAGGCAGCCGGCAGACAGAAGGGTTCCGCCCGGCTGCTCAAAGCAGCAGAGGCACCTGTCTCAAGGGTGAAGCTTCAGTCTGGAGATTAGCGGGCAGTGCAGTGAGGAAGGCAGCCAGCGGACAAAAGGGGTCCGCCCGGCTGCTCGAAGCAGCAGAGGCACCCGTGTCAAGGGTGAAGCTTCAGTCTGGTGATCAGCGGGCAGTGCAACGAGGAAGGCAGCCGGCGGACAGAAGGGGTCCGCCCGGCTGCTCAAAGCAGCAGAGGCACCCGTGTCAAGGGTGAAGCTAAGGGAACCTGAACTGTAGTTCCCAAGAAGTTAAGGAATTTCAGATCAGTTCTGGATCTGAAGCTTCTCAACAAGTTTGTGCACCACAAAACTTTTTAAGATGGAGTCCTTAAGGTCAATAACCCAGGCCTTTCAGCCGGGGGACTTCTTAGCTTCAGTAGAACTGACAGATGCTTACTTTCACATCCCCATCCATCAGTCCCACCTGAAGTATCTCAGGTTCTCGATACTGGACCAACATTTTCAGTACAGGGCGCTTCCATTTGGCCTTGGAAAAGCCCCTCAAGTTTTCTTGAAGATGTTGATAGTCCTGGTGACTCAACTTCAGCAGGAAGTGCATCACATCTATCCTTATCTGGTGACTTGCTCATTTGTGCACCCACGTTGCCTCTGTCAAAGAGGCTGGTGCTCAGGACTCTGGAGATCCTGGAGTCTCATGGCTGGGTGATGAATCAGGAGAAGAGCTCTCTTGAGCCATCTCAGGCCTTTAAATATCTGGGGTCAGTCTTCAACACAAAACTAAGGGAGGTTTTTCTGTCACCTCCCCAGAAGAAGACATTATTGTTTGAAGTCCATTGGCTCAGGAATCAGTCATCAGCCCCTGCCCCCAGTCTGCTGTGAATTCTAGGCCTTGTGGCAGCAGTGATAGATCTAGTCCCGTGGGCTCACTTCCATATGCAGCCTCTTCAAGTGGGCTTGCTGATGGCCTGGGATCCATCATCAGAGGATTATCAGGCCAAAGTTTCCCTCAGCCTCGCATTCCCTGAGTTGTTGGGCAAATGCGCAGACTCTTAGCAAGGGGGTCCCACTGGAACCTCCCCCAGAGTTAATTCTCACAACAGATGACAGTCTGCATGGATGGGGAGGGGGCAGTCTTGAACTAACTCCCCACACAGGGGACTTGGTCAGTACAGGAACATCATCTCCACATTAATGTTCTGAAGATGTGGGCGGTCTGCTTAGCTCTACTTCGATTTCAGACCATGCTGAAAAACAGCGCAGTAAAGATGCAGTCAGACAACGTTGTCACAGTGGCATACATAAACAATCAGGGAGGCACAAAAGGCAGGGAGATGTTTTGAGAGGCCTCCAAACTCCTGAGGTGGGCAGAGGAGAATCTTCTCTCTCTCTCAACAGTTCAGCTGGCAGGGGAGTTAAACATTCAGGTGGACTGGCTAAATTGCAAAAATGTTCACCCTGGAGAGTGGCAGTTGAACCCAGATGTGTTTGAACTCCTGAGCAACCACTTTGGTTAACTGCAGATAGATCTGTTCGCATCTAGCCACAATGCTCAGATCCAAAGGTTCTTCAGTCATTTTTGGTGTCCACAGGCAGAGGCAGTAGATACTCTGACTCAAGAGTGGACCTTCAGCAGAGCTTATGCTTTTTCCCCACTGCCTCTTCTTCTAAAGGTCTTACAAAAAATAAAACACTCAAGAGGAAGCTTCCTTCTAATAGCGCCAGAGTGACTGAGAAGACCGTGGTTCTCGGACCTGGTGAATCTAGCTCAGCAAGTTCCTTTCCAACTTCCAGGGAGAAGAGACCTTATGTTACAGGATCCCATTCTGCACCAAATCCAGGAGTAATGCAGCTCACGGCCTGGCTCCTGAAAGGAGAAGGCTCCTAAAACTAGGTTTCTCCAAGAAAGTTGTTGAAACCTTGATGACTGCCAGAAAAACTTCTAATTCTGCAGCTTACACTTGAGTGTGGACCACTTTTTCTTCTCGGACCAGAGAGAAGGATTTTAAGCCTTCCAAGGCTTCAATTCCTCAGATTTTGTATTTCTTACAGGAAGGCATGGAGTAGGGACTGGCACTGAGAATGCTGAGAGGTCAGGGTTCCACTCTCGGAGCATCCTTGGGGTTCTCCCTAGGAACTAATAGAGAGTTATTAATTTTTTATGTGCGGTTGGCAGGAGCAGACTGGTGTTTCGTTCCCCCATGGGATCTTAATTTTGGTTTTGAATGCTGTGAGGAGCCTTTCAAACTGCTATCATCCATAAAATTGGATGTGTTGTCCTACAAGTTGTGTTTCTTGGTGGCCCTGTGTGCAGCAGGGAGAGTTAGTGAACTCCAGGTCTTGTCTCAAAAGGAGCCATACCTTATTTTGCATAAAGACAAAGTGGAACTCAGGACGGTCCTGTCTTTCATCCATAAACTGCCCATGGCCTTCCATGTGAACCAGAAAATATACCTTCCATCCTTCTGTCCGCAACCTTCTCACCCCAAGGACAAGTAATTGCACAAGTTGGATTTGCGAAGGGCAGTTAGGATCTGCCTTAAATGAACAACTAAGTTTTGAAAGTCAGATAGTCTATTTGTTCTTTTTGGAGCAGTCAAGCAGGGTCAAAAAGCCTCTAGGTGGGTGCGGGCCTGCATTGCTAAGGTCTGTGTCACAAAAAAGAAGAGGCCTCCGGCTCTCATCAAGGCTCACTCCACCAGGGCGATGGCAACTTCCTGGATGGAGAGAAGTGAAGCATCACTTTTAGAGTTATGCAAGGCAGCTACGTGGTCTTCCGTCCACACTTTCACAAAACATTACAGATTGGATGTTCAGAGTTCTGCTGAGGCAGCCTTTGGTTGCAGAGTGTTGCAAGTAGCAGTTAGTAAGTAATTTCTCTGTTTGTTTCTGGTGCATGGGATAATATTCTCTCCCTTCTGTTTTTTTCTGGGTACTTCTTCCTAGAACCCAGTTGTAGAACCCATATGTATTTCCTCATTGCATGCAACTATGTGTGACTACATGTACTATGTATTCGTCCTCTGCCCATTACACTGTTATTTTTTCTCATGTATTACCATGTATTGTCGCATTTTCTGTATTGATGTATGATTATGTGTATCGTTTATGACTTATGATTGATTGATTGTTGTGATTACCCATTGACATTGTGGAGTGCTATAGAAAGCAGAAATTAACTTCATACTCGCTGTCATTTCCTTTTCTGTTAGCTCCAACATTGCCAATGGGGCCCACCCAGGAGCATGTCTCCTGTGGGAGAATCTTATCCGGTATGCCAGGAGGGAGGTCTGGTTTGGTAAAAATCGTCTACTTTTTCAGACCCCTCTCTATTCTACTGCGCTGTTGTCGTATATTTAAAGACTGACGTTTTTCAGTTAGTCTGCAACGGCAGGTTAACTGGTTTCGTTATTCTTTCCTAAGGTGTTTTTTTCCTGTTGCAGGTAGTCTCACTGCACTCAGTGTTTAAAATAAAAAAAAAGAAAAAAGGTTATGCCTCATTGTGTATCAGCCTCTGGTTCTCAGATCTGTGACTGGTATGGAGCCTGCCTTGCAGTCTGATTGTTTTTTCCTGCAAGAAGGACCGAATCATCCAAACCTTGAGTACAGTGGAGAGCATTTTCTTTCTTGGATGTCTGCTAGGAAGGTATGACAGCATTTATTTATAGTATTAAGGATTGTTGCATACAACTAATTGGTTACAGTATAGGAGCCTTTGCAAGAGAGTCTCTGACTCAAAGGTTGTAATTCCGAAACTTTTAATAAATAAATAAAATTCTAAAGCTTGGGCTGTGCCATTTCACCTGATAGTGGTGCACTATGCCATTGTTTTGATTATCCAGTGACAATGTTGGAGCTAACAGAAAAGGAAATTACAGTAAGTAGGAAGTTAATTTCTGCTTTCTCCTCCATTTGCTTTTATCACTGTGTGTATGAAATGTGTAAAACATGACCAAAGCAAAAGGCTGTTTTTCCCAACAGTTTTTCACACCCAACTTTGTTTTTCCAGACTATATTCCACACCACTGGATTAGCTTTAATGCCACAGTCCTAAGTAGTTTTGTACTACTCATTTTAATTCCAAACTGGTATTCTGTTTCACGATTACTTTGAGGGAACCTTCAGGTTCTGTTTCAAGTGCAGCTGCAGAGAGTGTGAGAGAGAAAGTCAACCTCCCCTTAATTAGAAGGCGGACAGGCCATTTCGTTTCTCATTAGCACTGCGTGAACAACTAATGTATTCTTCTTAGAAAGCTGAAACATTTCACTCTCTAATAATGACATGAGAAAAGTAACCCCTGTCAGTGATTGGGGAGGGGCTGGAGGGGATCTAACTTAGTAAGAAGCTATTTGGACTTGGGGGTGAGCTTATGCTTACATTGATACTTCAGTGGCATACCTTGAACTATTCCACATTTGGAGGAACAGTTTATCCTCATTTTACCACTCTAAAGCCATCTGTCCCACACTGAAAAAGTGGTGTCCCACATAGAACACTGAGATGTTGAAGCAGAATCTAATAGCAGTGAATATGACATGTTGCTAAATGAACAGAAGCACTGTGACCATGAAAGATGAATGAAATTTACCCTTGCCTGGCTTTTGATCACCCCTTACCTCCCCCTTTCCCTTCATCTCATAGTTCCGGCAACCTCACTAAAGTTTATCAGCCTGTGTTGACTCCTACGTTCAGCACCAGCTCAGCCTCCCTTCACTCTGGCACCATGCACTTTGAGTTTGCCCAGTTTGCACAGATGATGTGTGTGTTAATTCGTTTGTCCTCCATATGCAATGTTTTGCCATTTTTTTGTACAGCACTCAACTTACGCTCCTTATGTCATCCTCATTGTGACCACATCATCTGACTGGCTATATCTTGTTCGTAATTGTGCTTCTCCCCCTTCCCCTTCCCCCAAGTTGCACCTGGAAATGAACCTCAGCTTCGTGTGCCTCTCGCGGTTACCAGTTTTAAATAAATACAGAAATAAAGTGAAAGTCCACATTGCCACTGTGTGCTGAGGTTCTAGCCCTTAAGTTTTGATAAGTTGTCCCCCATTTTGCCTCTTTTTCTCAGATTCAGGTGATGAAAAGTTGACAGATACTGTACAGTATGTCTCTAACCATTTGGTGTCCTTTGGTTTGTGACTGATGGTAAGTAAGCTGCCATAAACATTGTAAATTGCAATATGTGATTGTCTATCATCTTTTATGTCTGAGTTGCTCCTGTAAAAGGTTTACATTCCCCAGTGAGCCTACCCAGTCAGCAAAAAGTAAAATAAAATAAAGGCATGAACAGTGGAGAGCTGTGAAACACAGTATGTCAGTTAGTTTTATGTTTCTTTTTATGTCTCTTAAAGAAAACCAGTGTGGTAGCCGTGTTGGTTGAGTTGAAGGTGCAGCAGAAATGGCCAACCACTGATGATGTGACTGTGGCCTGTATTATTAAGGAAGCAATTTTCCAGGGAATTAAGAGCTTCATATTACCCCTCTGTTCATTAACTTTTTCACAGCTGTATTGGTGGAGCGGGTGGTGCTATACACATCTCGTTGTTTCACTCCACTCCTGATTCGTCACACTGCCCTTTAGATGTGAAGTAAAATGTGGCTGACCTGTTGGCCCAGAGGTAGTTCAACTCCTAGTGATGCCAATGACCTGAGTTCAGGAGCAAGTTGTGGCTGTTGAGGTCTGATCGGGGGAGGAAGAGAGAACATCCCAAAGAATGCTGTCTTCTTTTGGAGAGGGAAGGTTGTATATAAGTGCCCTATGTCTATATATTGTACTGCATTTTGTTATTAATTTTCTGTGTAAAATCTTGTATGTGCAGTCATTTACTTGGAAAAGAGCATAAATAAAGTTTAAAAAAAAGGAGAGGGAAGGTTGCTAAAACACTGCCACCTGGGTGACCACAGGTGGAAGTGCAGTGATGGCACAGAGGGAGGGGACTGTCACCTGGGTTCCACTCAGGCACGTGTTGTGTACGTGAACATGGAGCCCCTAGAGTGCTGGCATCCGAGGGGGCAAGAAGGAAAACCAGGAAACGCGCCTGAGTCATGCAGGATGCTCTCAAGTACTATGTCTCCAATCCCGGCCACTGTCCACTCAACTACCCACCAGGAACCCCTGCCTCTGGAAGCTGGAGGAGGTAGGAGGCTGGATCTGACTCTGTCGGACTCCACTATGGCGGGGGTAATCCAGTGGGGTTGAAAACCAGTCGAGTTAAGTGGCAAGGACGTCGTGGAGTGAGGCTGTACTCTACCTAGAGGAGGGGGGAGAGATGGGTCACGTGTAAGAGCATAAAATGTAAATTTAACTCATTTTCACCTGGGCAGCCATTTTGTGTCAGGTTAAGTGGCAGGACCCCTGGTGTTCTGCGGCAGAATTTTCTGATTTCTGTGGCTGGGCTCCTCGACTTCTGCAGCAAGTACCTCAAGGGAATCAACAAAGTCCAAGAGGGTAGCAGCTTTCAAAAAAAGAGGTGTGTAAGAACAAGAGGGCACAATTTGAAGATGGGGGGGGCGGCTCAGAGGTAATTTAAGGAAGTATTTTTTCACAGAGAGGGTTGTGGATGCATGGGACGGCCTTCCGGAGGAGGTTGTGGAGTCAAAATCAGTGGCGGAATTCAAGCATACATGGGATAGTCATAAGGCAATTCTGGGGGTTGGGGGTAGGAAGAAGTAGGCTGCTGGTTAACTAGGATCTGCAGCTTATCCAGTAGGTAGGGAAATGGGCAGACTGGGTGGGCCAAGCGGTCCTTATCTGCTGTCAAATTCTATGTTTCTATGTTTAAGCAGCATTTTCTGATTTCTGCGGCATGATTTATTCATTTCTCTGGCAGAATGCAGTCCTGTCATTGGCTAAATATGATGTGATGTCATCGATGACATCATATGCTGAGCCTAGAGGAGGGGCTTCAGGATAAACGAGGTGGGAAAGAAAGCCTGACACTATGGAAAAACAGTATATTTATGTGAAAATTCACCAAAAACAATGAATTCTGCAGCACTATATATATTCTGCGGCATGATGCAAATTCTGTGGCAAATTCCGCATCCTCAGAACCACAGAATTCCAGGGGCCTTGCCTATAGGTAATGGATGGTTTTGACTTCATGTGGCACTACTGGAAGTAATGATTTGCTTAAAAAAAAAAAGAAATGGAGTAAAACAAGATCAAGAGTAAAGTAAAGCTAAATAAATCAAAAGTAACCCTATAAAAGTGGTTGATGAGTAGTGGGGTAAATATAGTTCAGATTCTAAGCACTAAGGCTGGTTCCACTTCACCAAGCAGTGGGGTGGCTGCTTGGTACTCTGAAAAACCGGGTTGTCACCCTAACCCTTGGACAGCATGAGCAAAGCAGGAAGGGTGAAGGAGCATTTATATAGACACTTTCCTTGCAGGTGAGATTTTACATACTAACATACTATGAAGCCAGCAGGATAGGCCCTATGGTCTATCAAGTTTGCTCGATGGTCAGTGCCTATGCAGGGCACCAATTTTAGCCCCCCCTCCTCCCTCCCAACAAAGACCCCTATTTCCCAGTGGGTTTCCTGGATGTACCATCCCCGTACACCTATCTCTGCCCTTTTTGAACTCCTCCACAGTAGTAGCAGCCACTAGTTCCCTGGGCGGCACATTCCATGGCTCCACCATGCTCTCAGTGAAGTAGTGCCTCCTTGTTTCCCCCCCTCAGCCTCTCCCCATCCAGCTTCATAGGGTGTCCCCTGGTGGCCCCGGCTCCCTCAGCTGAAGGACCCCCTCAAGGCTTACCCTATTAATCCCCTTGAGATACTTGAAGACCTCTGTCATATCCCCTCTGTGTCTTCTCTCCTCCAGTGAGTACAGACTCCAACGAGTACAGACTTGTGATTTTGGCGTGACTTAGATGACAGCCCAGTCGATGTGCAAATGGCATGGCTGACCACACACTGCTGTGCACTCCCTGCCTCTAATGCTGAGATTTGCATGCCCACGTGGGACTGGGTGGAAGGAGGATGGTGAGTAAATGGGAAACGCCTGCTTGAGTGTGCCCCAACCTTCACCACATGATCCAACCACTTGGCACACCAGTCCTTCCCCCAGCCATCCCTTCAGATGTCAGAAGTCAATCTCTAGGGCAGCAGGAAGGCCCCCAGAATGGATAAGCTGGAACAGAGAAAGGAATAGGGAGCCTAGAGGTGGGAGCTGGGTGCAAGAGGTGATTCCAGCAAGCACTAGGGGGCACTTGTTGGGGCACTAGGGCCACAGAGAAAGGAACAAATATTAAGGTCTTCATGAATACCAAAGATTCATCAAAGTCAAATTGGTGTTTGATGGAATAGCTGAGGCTGTCAAAATTCATTACTATTTAACCTTTTGGAAAATCATAATGGCATGAGAACATAATAAATAATTAAGTGGGCAAATACAGGTCAGCCTGTTGGCAACAGTAGGGCTACCGCTCGTGATAATGGTGACCTGGGTTGGAATGAGCCTGAATCCCTGGGAGAATTGAGCAAACAGAGGTAGTGTGGGCATAGTCTTGCCATGATTCTGCTAACTGGATAACCATCAGTGACAATGCAGCTTCTCAGAGGAGGCAGGTGACAGAGCTGGAGAGACAGAAGTGGAAGGGGGGCAGCTGGAAATAAGAGAGGCATTACAAAGAGAGTAAACAAAAGCAAAATCAATGGGCAAACGCAGATCAGGTTAAACTCAAGTTATGAACATAGGTCTGTATTTCTCCCATGTGGTTTTCCTAGTAACAAGGTCTGAAAAATGTACCAGTTGCACTTCCCATTTCATAGTGGTTGCAGATAAGGCACATGACACTTGAGTGCTGCACTGCTTCGATGGCAGGAGACAAACACCGGGGAGCCTTAGTAGTCTTCTTTGATCTGTCATTTCCTGTGTTCACAAAGAGTTGAAAATCTGTTCTGTACATCTGTTTAGGAAAGTTGTTTTCAAGTGAAGATATCTGTACTTTATTACTATTGTTATACAATGCCTGTGGGACCGGTACTCAGACCCCCACTGGCGTACTGCAAGACCAGTGCCTGCTTAGATAACTGCTCTGTTCAGGACAGGTGCTTCCCTGATGCTGCTGAGCCCTGACTGAAATGACTCCTTCCTTTCCTTACAACGATTGTTCTGATCCTGGTCTTACTCCCTCTTCTGGCCAGCTGGCTAGCAAGCTCCATGTGCATTAATGCCCTCAAGGGACTTAATCCCCCACAAAACATGAAAAATTCAAGAAGCTGGGTAATTTCACACACAAGTACTCCAGGCCAGTTGTGGGGGTTCGGGGCTTCTTTTGAACCAGGTGGTGCAGCAAGAAGGCACTGATGGCACATCATAAACCTGGCCGACACTAGTTCAAGCATCATCCAGGATTTCTGAAATCTGGAGGGGGGTGACAACTCTTAAAATCCTTTGAAGCAGTCATCATTTGAATTTTGACAGATGGCAGGCAGAAGTAGCACTGGTGGCTCTGGGGACAGAGCCAGTCTGACACAAACTCAGACTGATTGGCCTCTGGGCCCCCCAGCCCCAACAGTAAGGGCTTCCGCACTCCAGAGTTATTGCATGTCATCAGTCCTTTAAATGAAATGATTTCTAAATGTATTCACTACACCCATCAAACCCTGTTGAACTACCACACAGGTGGGATCACTGGGCTAGGTACGAACTTCTAAAATGGCATCACAGTGCCACACAATTACTTGCCAAGGTAGAACACAACCAGTTGGAGGCAGAAAGGTTACAAGGTTGCCCCCAGAATGAATCCTGCTGAGGACCCCCAAAACATAACTCTCACTATGCTTGTCCCCCCCCCCCGGGAATAATACAGCACATTGCAGTGCACACCAATAACAGCCTGTCACCTGTGTTCTGAAGGTCATTTCCAGTTTACACGTGACATGGCCAGTCAGTAATGGGAAAGCTTACATTTCCCTATAGCTTTTAAATTTTCTACAACGCCATAAAGTTACTCGCCAAGGTGTAGCCCAGCCAATCCAAAACTGACGGGATAGAATGAGTAGGGGTACCCAAAGAATAATCCCTTCTAGAGGACCCCAAAAATCAGAAGATCATCATTGCCGGAGGATTCTTATTTTAAAATCAAGCTGAGGATAAGCGGTGGGTAGGAGTCTGATTTGAAGTTTCCAGAGAGCCATGCTAATCTCAGGAAAGTCTGGAAACCTGGCCATTCAGGGCTTCTTGAAGAAAATCTGCCATTATTTAAAAATGCCCAGTATAGGCCTTTAGAAAAAAAATGTGACATTTTTTAAAAGACTTCTAGAAAATGTCAGACTTCATTAGTATTTTTCTATGTCGTATTAGCAGTCCAGTGCTAATATGCTATCAGTTTGAGAGACTGTAAAACAAATCATGGGTTAAGATTGGAAACCAGAGTGACACATGCACTTTATGACTTTGGGATACATTGGGGTTGAGAAGGTGGTGAAGGAGCAGGAACTGAAGAACTTAACAATCTTTGCAAAATATAAGCATGTCTAAACCCAGTGAAAGCCTACCAGCAAGGAAGATTAAAGGTACTTCCTGGTAATTGCATGGCAGGATGGCTCTTCATTAACATTCGAAACAGCTCTGGGCAGGGGATGAAAGTGGGGTCTTCATCTGCATCGTGTTCCTCCTCCAGATGGCATTGTACTTGCCTTGAAAGGTTTCGCAAAGGGACAAAGGTTTGGGCCACTTCAAACGTTTCTAATTGATGCTAATGATTATTAGATGGAGTGGTGGCCCTGGTTAACAAAGCGAAAGGTGCATTTTACAATACCCTTATAAGGGGGGAAAAATCTTTACTGACTGGACTAAATTGTATTGGTGTGTTTCTGAAGATTTGAACTCTCAGTTGGGTGTCCTGCAGTTTTTGCTACCCTTACCCTGAGAAATTTCACACCTCTCCTCTCTTGGAGCTCAATGGGCTAGAAATTTCCATTTGACTAAAATCCAAGTCAGTGCTTTATTTACCATGGATCAAGGCAGATGGGAAGTCTCCTTTCTCACTATGTAAGACCGACAGTTTTGGGGAGAACAATGCAGGAATTTGGAGGCCACTATCGCTGTATTTTTATTTATTTGGAAATTTTAACTGGGAAAGGCATACTATACTGAAGCTCATTTCTCAGTGTAACGTAGGAGCAGAGGAAGGTTAAGTGACTTGCTCAGGGTCACAGAATGTAAATGGTGGTTGAGGATTAACCCAGGTGCTGGGTCTTCAGGCTCACAGTTCAGTGTTCTGACCTGTATGCTATAATGCTTCCCATTAGTGTATATGGAAAAACTACATTTTATAACCCCCCCCCCCCACCAAGTTGTATAGATCGTTCTGTTGCCCTGGCCCTTTGAGTACCCTGTTTTGTATTTGAAGGAAGGTTCTGATTCACAGATCCCCTTACTGTTTTCGAGAGAGCAGCCTGAGCTATGTGCAGTTGTTAATGCCAGCGATCTGCACATAAACAAGTTTTCTATAAAACTTGCTTCCAATTAAGCCTCCCCATAGCGTTCAAGCATGCTGCTCTGGCAGCTTGCATGATGTTAATCAGTGCATTTCCAGACACTGGAGGGCTGGAACAAGGAAGACACAGCATCCTTATTCCCAACTCCCTGCACTTTGTATAGCAAGAACGTGAAATCAGTCTGCATTTGTGACATAAATATCGTCCTGTACTTTTGAACAATATTGAGTCTTGAAAAGACACATTATTGCTTGAAAGTACAAAAAGATGTTTATTGTGGGATGTAAACAAGCTGTCAGAATGGCATGCTTCAATGCTGTTGGGAGACCTACTTGGAAGCAAGTTTTATAGAAAACTTATATGTGCAGATCGCTGCTATTAGTCATTCCACATAACTTGGGCTGCTCTTTTGAAAAAGGTCAGGGGATCTGTGTTGAGTTTGATGTTTTGTAAAGCTTTGGAAAACATATTATATGACACAGCTAAGCTCATAGTTTATAGGTGCTCCACATTTGTATTTATTTAATTTTTTATTACTTGGTTCATTTACATGCAAACCAGAACTGTGTCCCCTACAGTTGTTCTGCTCCTACTGAAATCACACTCCTTCCGTTACATCACTTCCACAGCAGCAAACTGATGTCACAGAGGATTAGGATTAAACAGCAGAAGCAGGTTTATTCTAGGGGACAAGGATCTCATTCCCATGTAAATAAACCTAGCAATGAAGACATGAATAGAAATGCAGACAGTGCAAGCTGAATTGTATCTACAGATTGTGTTTTTCAGTTTTCTCCGAAGTGGCAAATTTAGTAAAGGTAAATAATCTTTGTATCTGTGACAGGACATTATACTATTTTTAAAGATCAGTTAATGCACTACTTGCATTCTAGTGTTAGATGTGCTTGTTTTAAATAGTAACTGGATTTATCTGTTAAGTATATGTTATAAAAGTAACTGCTGTATTGCCTTTGTATTTATAAAGACAAAGAACCTCTGCACGAAAGCACTGATGCAAGGGTTACCCAGAAAGGACATTGGTAACAAAGCCAGGTTTCAAAGAATACAAAATTGCATATACCCAATAATGCAAAGCGTCATGGGATGTACTGTATATGCAAATCACCATAAAAGAATTTAAATAGGTTCTGATTATGAAACTGCTGACACTTGACATTGTTTGAGGCAGGCAATTTGTGCCCAGTAGCTGCCTGCCCCAGGACCTAAAATATAGAGGATAATGTATGGTCATCGATGGTTAACCGGTTTGTTAACCATCGAGAGGTTACCAGGGCAACCATGTAAACCTCAAGAGCGAAGCTCGAGAGGTTTATGTCGCCATGGCAACCTCGAGATTGGTTAACAAAATGGTTAAACCATCGATGTACCATACATTAGCTTTTGTAGTGTATGGTACCAGTTCGTTTTTTAAGAAAAGAAAGCAGTTCCTTACTGCTGTTTTTTCATGTCCCCACTGCTGTGCCCTCACCGCCGCGGCCGTTACAAGGCCATCCGATCCAGTTGCGCGCATGCCCTGACTGTTCCAGGTTGTTAACCCATCGATGCGAAGTACCATCGATGGGTTAACAACATCATGACATCACATCAGTGGTAAAACGTTGTTATAAAAAGATAGATTTCTACCTATAACAGCGTTCTACCATACATTATAGACCTATTTTGAATTATTTTGCCAAGTGGTTAATCAGTTTTTTAACTTACAATAGGCATGATCCTACTTCCTGGTAATTCCGAAGCTGCTGACCGTCTGCGGCTGCCCTACCATGAAAACCGCATTTTGACATTGCGAAGTAGAAAAGGGGCTGCAGGGCTATAGATAGCATTGTAATGCTGTTGGGGGCAGCAGTGGTCTTTACATGCTACTGTAACTTATAACAGGCATTTGTACATGTTAGGGGGTAGGATTACACGCACTACCCTCCTTAATGTGTAGAAGTGCCTGCTATAAGTTACAGTAGCATACAGAGGCTGCCACTGCCCCCAGCGGCAATACAATACTATCTATAACCCTGCAGCCCCTTCCCTACTTAGTGTCATGAAAATGCTGTTTTCTGGTGGGGCTATGGAGGGTGGTCGACAGCTTCAGAGCTACCAGAAAGTAGGATTGCACCTGTTGCAAGTTAAAAAATGTATTAACCACTTGGTAAAAAAATTCAGAACGGGGCTATTTTAGGTCCTGGTGCAGGCAACTGCTAGGCATGAGTTGCCTGCTCCAAAGGTGTCAGCTGCTGTTTAAGCAGCAGTGTATGGTGCCAAATTGCCTTTCACACAATCTGCAAAGACAGAAAATGGAAGAGACATGTGTTTCAACCTTCTCAAGGGTTATCACTGTACCTCATCATTATCTCAACCCAGGGAGAAGGAACCAGATCTTACAATGGCCTTATGGGTCGTGGAGAAAATCTCTGATGTCTATATGACAGCTCCTAGTCTAAACATGATTTTTGTTTTAATTATTTGGTAACCGGGTAAGGCCCACTAGGCAAAGGAGACCTGTGAGCACTGAGTAGGTTAAGTGACTTGCTCAGAGTCACACAGTGGAGGTAGTGGGAATTAGTCTCAGCTCTGTTGGATGTGCCAGTACCAAGCTCGTTCACAGCTCATTACTCTAACCTCTAGGCTTACTGCCATGATATATCCCTGACACTCATGGTATGTCCCTAGTCAGATGGCGGGAGTGGGGGATAAACATGTGTACTGAAAAACTAAATCTGTAGATATAGTTCAAGATGATTGTGAATTGAAAGTACTGTATATTGGGCCGGCCTGGTGGAGCTGAGGGTTGAGGTGCTGTACGCCACACCTCGCGCCACACCGGCAATCTGGGTTTGGGAATGGATCCAGGTCATCTGGGGCCGGAGGGGGGAAGGAGGGTCGAGCATCCCAATGGATGCTCTCCTCCTCCTGGGGTGGGTTCCTGGAGTGCTTACATGCACCCAATGCACCTGTGCCTGTGGAAACATGGGCATCGGGGCACAGGTGGCTCTCCGGAGTCAGGGAGGGGAGGATGTCATGGGCAGCACTTGACAACGGCGTGTGTCAGCACGCCGTCTGTCTGGATGTTCGTCCTGCATGCCGATGTCCTCAGGGGGTGGCAGAGAGGAAGGGGAGAAAAATGGAAAAAACCCTCTCGGCCCTAGATGATGACCAATCTGTGCCTCCAGTCACTTATCCATGGGCAGACCCTGCAGTGCAGGCTCTCCTAAGAGGGTTGAGGAAGGGGACCATGGAGAAGCCTGGCACTCTAGGGCAGACTCCGTGATGGTGGTCTGGGGGTTGACCAGTCCGAAGGAGTGGCCGGAGAGGGAAGACAGGTGGGATAAAAAGTAAGTAAAAAAAAAAAAAAATGAAAAAAGTACTGTATATTGATATACAGAAACCGATGTTTGGATGTTGACAAAGTATATTGAAAGGGAACAAAAACTTAGAACACTAAATTCATTGTCTTACACTTTTTAAAAAAGTTATTATTTTTCAATGCTTTTGCAGGTATGAGAAGATTTGGGATTACTAGATAGAAATGAGAATTTTATGTAACATGGTTAGATATCTTTTGAAACACCTTTTTATAACAAAACTTCTGATGCTGTTTGATTTGCTTGTATATGAAGCAAAAATCTGAAAATATTTAAAATGTTTTCTAAAAATATTTTTTAAAAACCATCTTTCTAGTGTATATATATAATTACTGTATTGATGTACTATATTTCCACAATATCCATATACTGAAATTACTTCTTTCTGTTACTATAGAGAGTATAATTGGAGAATATAGTTGGGAACTTACTGTTGACCAGAATAGGTACAGTACAGTCAACATTAAATGTTAAAATGAGCTCACTGAGTTGTTATTCAGTTTAATAAGCCCATTTTCAAAGAGCTGTATCTCTAAATGTTGACATTTCTTATCCAGTATGCAGTGAAGTGCAAACCAGTGATGCAATCATTATTATAACATGGGTGAAGAGCAGGGAGCAATACAGTTGCACCACAGGCATGCATTAAATGCATATAAACCCATACCCTGGACTGGGTTATTGCTTACATATTAGAACGAAGAAAATTGGTTAACCGATTACATTTTTGCTTATTTATCAGACAACCTGTATTAAAACCACCATCCAACTGAAAATCAACTCATACTCAAACTCACTGACAACTCATTTCAATTAAAGTTTAATGCTGACTGTACTGTACAAAAACATTATACATGGAATGAATTAGGACGTATTAAAATGCAGTAAATATGCAGTAAAAAGATAAAAGCAAGTAACACACAGTTTGTTTGTAAACTTAGCTGACAGTCAAACAGATGGACATAAATTTAGAGCAATAGTTACACAGGCAGTTGGTACTGAGCCAAAAAGGCAGGTAAGCAGTCAATGTAGGATAAGACATGACGGGGCGTGCATGGAATAGATTTTACCGCACGCCCAAGGGTGTAGTGAGGCATGAGGCTCCCTTCAGCCCTGGAAGTGCAGTAAAATTTGTTCTGTGCACACCCCTGGAGTGTGTTATTGTGCTTATAAAATGGTCACTTTTTTTTTTTACTTTTTTACTTTTTACAGTTGGGAAACGCATATTTATATGTAGAAACAATAGATTTATTTTTGAGTATTTATTAATTTTTTGTATTTTGTGTTTATTGCATTTTGAAAGACAAAATACAAAAGAACAGTGCACACAAATGTCAGATATCATCGCCTAACCCCACCCCCCAAACCCTTCCTAAGGGACTATGCCTAATCCACCTTAACATCCGCAGCTTACTAAATAAAGTCCCGGAGCTGCAAGTTACTGTCCAAACCCTCCAACCTGACATTTGTATCATATCCGAAACCTGGCTGAAACCTCATCATGATGACTCAGAAATAGCCATTCCAGGGTACACTGTAACCAGGCAGGACCACCAAGGTACTAAGAAAGGTGGCGGCATAGCCATGTATATATCAAATAGTCTCCACTTCACCCCTGTCCAAATCCCCGGCCAGACTCCCCAAATGGAAACTAAGATGATTAAACTAGTTCTGCCACACACCTCCCCAGTATATGTGGCCGGGATATATTGCGCCCCTACTACACCTGGAAACACCATCATTGACCATCTAGCCTCTCTTAAAGCTACAGCTGCAGCCGGTGAGCTATATATCCTCGGCGACTTAAACTATAACTGGCTAGAAACAGACTGCTCCAAACTACGTAACAGGGTTCAATCCCTAAACCTCTCCCAACAAATAGAACAACCCACACTTTTAACCCAAAAACACAAAACCACTCCCTCCTGGACTGGGCTCTCACTACACACCCACACAGGATAATTAAAGCTGGCCTCCTACCTGATTTCTTGAGCGTTCACCTATGGTCTACTTGATCAGGAAGGTCCACAGACCCACAAGCCACCCCCCAAGGACAATCCTCACATGAGCATATAAATCCCTCTGCCTCCAATCCCTACTAAATGACCTCACCCTTGTCGACTGCTCATTTATTAAATTGGCGCCCACTATTGACCATGCTTTCAAAACATTTAAAAACCAACTTCTTGCCGTATGGGACTATCACGCCCCCTTAAGAAACAAAAGGGTCAGGGAATCCCATCTCCCTTGGGTCTCTGCCAACATCATCTGCAGATGTCAGGCTAGGGACCAGGCCTGGAAAAAACACAGGCTAACAGACTCCCCTGAAACACTGCAGCGTTATTGAACCCTCTGAAACAACTGCACTAAAGCCATAAGACAGGCAAAAAAAAAACTACTTCCGGGGGGCTCTCTCTACAAATCTAAGCCACCCTTCCAAATTCTGGAAAACTGTTAAAACCCTGCTCTCTCCCCCTGTCCAGCCACCAACCCCTACCCTAAACATACAGGGCAACAATATATCTAACCCAAGTGAAGTTGCCTCAGCATTCAACTCCTTCTTTGCCAATTGTGCTAAATCTCTAGATAGCCAACAATTTCCACCCTCAAACAGCCCCTTGCCAATACCCCAGCCTACCCCCATGCAACCACATTCTCCTTTCCGTCCAGTCACCTCAGCTGAAGTTCTAGCCTCTATGCCTCCTTGACCCCAACAAAGGCAAGTGCCCTTCAGGACTGGAAGCCAAACTCCTATTCCTATCAGCCCCTGCAATAGCCACCCCTAGCCGACCTTTTGAACCTCTCTTTCTTCACAGCAAAAATTCCTGCAGCTTGGAAGGAAGTAGTAATCATCCCGCTACCTAAGGGAGGTGACCCATCTGCCCCCGCGGAGGTAGCTACTGCCTAATCTCCCTCCTACCGGTTCTGGCCAAGCTACAAGAACACCTAGCCCTCTCCCAACTCACACATTTCCTCAATTCCACCTCCTTCTTTACCCCGTTTCAGTCGGGTTTTCGCAAATCACACTCCACCATCACAGCACTACTAAGACTCACCAACAACATTTCCACGGGTATGGACAAGGGCCATATCACCTCGGCCATATTCACTGATTTGGCCAAAGCTTTTGATAACGTATCCCACCCAAAGCTAATCACAAAATTGCAAGGCAGGGCCTCTCTATCTAGCCACCAGCTGGTTCCAAGCCTACCTGACAGGCAGGAAACAGTCAGTAAAACTGCCCTCACGCATCCACCTCACTCCCAGTCAACATGGGGTCCCACAGGGCTTGGTCCTGGGCCTCTACTATTCTCCATATTTTTAAATGATCTACCTCTGGTCTGCTCCAACTCAGCCATACAAATGTACGCTGATGATACCGTACTGTATGCCTCCAGCCCCTCCATCAGGGACACAAACTTGACACTTCAGCATGATTTTGATTCTGTTCAAGCTTGGCTCAGGTCCAACCAACTTGTCCTAAACGCAAAGAAAACTGTCTCCCTAACCTTTGGCACTCAGCCGAGACTCTCCCGTCTAGATGCTCCCCACATTTTCCACACTCTAGATGGATCCACCCTGGAATACTGCACCTCCTTTAGGTACCTGGGGGTATGGCTCGATCAACACCTAGACTTCTCCGCCCACATTGACTCGCTACAGAAAAAACTACACGCTAAACTAGGCACACTATACTGCAATAAAGGCAACCTACCAACCACGGTCAAGAGAGAATTAGTGCTCAAAATGATCCTCCCAATTTTTGACTACGGTGACATGGTCTACAGCGCAGCCCCCTCATCCACCTTGGCCAGCTTGGACCCCCTCTTTTATTCTTTCTGTCCTTTCATCCTGGAATGCCCCCCCTCCACCCATCATTGTGACCTGTACAGCTCCCTTGCCCTCCCATCGCTGGAGTCTCGGCATCAGCTACATTGCGCTAATCTCATAGCCAAATACTGGACTAATGCCCTCCTCCCCATCTCGGCTCCATACTGTCAACTCAACCCCTCCCCCGGCATACTCCCTCAGAGGCTCTGACTCAAAACAACTCCAAGTCCCTTTCATGTGCACTTCGAAGGGCCAATCTGCCTTTAAACATTGGCTGCCCAAACTCTGGAATGACCTACCGGCAGACATTAGGCTCTCCCCCTCCCCAAGGCTCCTCAAACCAGTCCTACATGCTCACTTCTCAGATACATGCAACTGCAACCTACAGCCAAGACCTACCCCAAGAGGCATCCAACGGGGCTTAAACTGAATTAAATTTACAAGCCTAGAATTCCTACTGCATTTCTACTGCTCTGTTGTTTCACCCGGCAGTCTAGGCCTAACCATATCAGCAAACTATGCACTCTGATCTGAGGACTAAACTTTGTAATGTCAAAATGGTCAACCCAGCCTGTACCTATTCTGAACCTGTTGTAATCTCTCCCTGTATGTATCCACTCTCATTCTGTTGCCATACCACTGTATTGTGTTGTATTCTGAACCTGTTGTCAAACCACTGTATTGTTTTATATTCTGAACCTGTTGGATCTATGTAACCCCCCCAGGTTGCATCTGGAAACGAGCGGTCCCCGCTCAGTATGCTTATCTGGTAAATCTCTTAAATAAATAAACAATATCGAATAATACAAAGAGAATAATGGATAGTTTAGAGTGTATTACCAGTCAGTAATACCATAGAGAGGTTCAGGAAATGTAAGAACCTCAAGAGCGAAGCTCGAGAGGTTCCTACATGTCCTGAACCTGGAGATGGTATTCTGACTGGTAACACTCTAAACTATTGTTTTTTTTTAATATATGGATCCAAGTTTTTTTGTGGGGAGTCAGCTGCTGCCATGAAGGATTCTGTCAGTCCTGGCCGACTGCCGCACTGCCTTGCTCAGTCTTTCTCCCTCGCCCGCTCACACACACAGGACACTGCCTCACTCCATCTCTTTCTGCTCGCTCAGACACACAGGGCAGTAAAAAAACTGCTTTTTAGGCCTACCCTTTTTTTCTTTTTGTGGGGGGAGCGCAGGATCAGCCAGATATGTCCTTTTAAATATAAAAACAAACGGGAGGTGCCATGGACACTGTGCACTCTCACTAAGCGAGAGATGACCATCATGTTGTGAAAACCATTTTGGCTGCCCAGAGACAGGGAGTGGCCAACGATTAGCTGCATTGTGAGCATCAATGGTTGATTGACATTTAAAAGGGTTATTGATTTGGGGAGTTGTGGGCTTGCACTGTTGAGGTTGGCTGGTAATGCTATCGTTTAGGTCCCGAACGATACTATTACGGGACATGAACGATAGTATTATCACTCTCGAAGTGTAGTATTATCACTTCAGGAGTGATAGTATTACGGAAAAAAAATTGTATGCTTTAGGATACTATTAATTTCACAATCCATATATTAAAAAGGAATCATCCAATAGTATAGAAAATCATAATCTAACATTTAGGTTACGGATAGGGGGAACCCACTTATCATGTATATAATGGCATGTCCATTCGAATAGCTGCACTTTACAAGATTATAGAGGTTAGTCCAAACATAGAAAGTCCCATGATAATGTAAGATTCACCATATGTAGCTGATTTGACCCCTCCCCAAACATTATAATATCTCAATAATGATTAGTAGCCCAGAACAGATGCAGTATACAATAACAACTTCAAACATAAGCATACTTGCCAAAACTGCAACAAATATTATGAAAAGGTAAAGAATCCACTGGATGACCCATAGTCCATTACAACATCTCATAGGGGATAGAAAACAAAAAAAATTAAAAAAACAGTCTTAATTAGTCTCCAATATTTTGAGCATTTATGATAAAACAGTCCTTTCGCCCATTACAAATGATTTAATTGATAATGTCATTGTATTACTGCTAGACAAAGTGTGTCCTTTGCTGGCATCAAAATTTAAGATATGGAATGTTTGTCATGGAATGTTTATTTATTTATTTAGTTTTTTGTTGACCAGGTAAGTGCACTAGACAAATCCTGCCTATTTTCAGGCACGACCCGGGGGAGGGGAATACAGATGAATGCCAACTGACCTTGAACCAGATTAAGCTGTTGGTGGTATTTTTAGTGAATGAGGGAAATTTAGCCAGGACACCAGGGAAATTCCCCTACTCTTTTCGATAAGTGCCATGGGATCTTTAACATCCACCTGAACTACCACCAATCCAGGCAGAGGAAATTTGTACAGGGGAGCAAACACAACAGGCAGGAGGCTAATACAGGCAAAACTACTAGAACAAAAGCAATATCATAATTGCACATGAACTGTACAGGAGACTAACATAACAGGCGGGAGGTTAACTGAATAGTCAACTGGTTAAACAAGGTACAGCTGTAGGCAGTAATAGTAACTTCACATGACATTGTACAATGTATGCCATGGGCACACAAAAAATAAGATTGATATAGGGAGACCCAGGAGCCAAAGAAAGAGGAGCAGCAGGAAAGCATGGAGAGGAAGATCCTCCTGGTCAGAGTAGCAAATGGAGAGCTACAGTCCATAAGGCCAAGTCAAGGGTAAGCAGCTGGGGTAGATAACTAAAAAATTAGTGGATGAGAAGGAGCGGTCCAAGGCACAGGTATCAAATCAGCTTTATTTTTAAAGCGCCTTTCAGAACCAAGGTGCTGTACATAAAACCAAATATGTCAAATATAAATAAGATTTAAAACAGGAACAATAAAAACAGATCATCCATATTTAGGGAAGGCTAAATTAAATAAATAAGTTTTTAACTCAGTTTTAAATCTACCGACAGTCGGGCATTCTCTTGACCGATGAAGTAGAGAATTCCACAGGGTTGGAGCTGAAAAAGAGAAGGCACAAGAACTAGATATCTTCAATCGTACCCTGGGAATCTCCAACAATCCCTTGGTGGATCGTAGGGGACGGAGGGGGCAGTAGGGTACCAGGAGATCTTGCAGGTAACTGGGTCCCTGATCATGTAGGGCTTTAAAGGTTAGCAAGCCAACCATAAAGGTGATCTGCCACTGAACAGGCAGACAGTGCAACTCGTGGAGCACAGGCATAATGTGACTGGTCCTAGAGGTCCCAGTCAAAAGCCTGGCCGCTGCGTTCTGCACCAGCTGCAAGTGGCAGATATCATCCCCTGTTAGCCCTAGGTAAAGGGAACTGCAGTAATCAAGATGGGTAGTGACAAAGGTAGTAGGTGGGGAAGTAGTAGGAGGGGTAGAGCCAGTGTACTAGCTCAGGGTCCTGGTCAAAGAAAGAGAGAGGGAGGGAGGGAAAGAGAGAGGAAGAGTGCGAGAGTCAAGGAGGGCCTGGGGAAGAATCAGCCCAGAAGGCCAGAAAGGTGAAGCAAGGAGGGGAGTAGAGCAAGGGGGTAGGTGGTGGGGTGTGGGAGGGGGCAGGGAGGAAAGGGAGGTGGTGAGTTGCGAGGATGAGAAGTGCAAGGAGGGAGATAGAGGGCCTATGGAGTAGCAGGGCATCTAGACTGGGACTTCTTAGTGGAAACAATCACAGCTGGCAGTGGCGGTGAGGTGTTGTCTGAGCAGTCATTTAAAGGAGCCCAACGTAGGTGCTGTGGAGACATCGAGATGAAGAGAGTTAAAACAGAGTGTGGCCTGATGGGCAAAGGATCTTTGTCCTTGGGAAGTGCGGCAGTGGGGAATTTTGAATGCCTAGTTATCTGACCTTCCAGTATGGCAAAGAGAGGTGTATAGGGTGAGGAGTTCCTGAACTCCAGGTGGCATCATGCCGAGGCCTATTTTTTTTTTTTGCTAGGAGACATGTTTGATACATTAGTCTGCCCTTGAATTGGAGCCAGTTAGCCTGGGCATACATGTCGCAGGTATGGGTCAATCGGTCAGATCTGCTTAGGAGCCAGCAGGCTTTGTTGAGTGCTACAGTGATATGGTGGAGGGCTGTTTCTGTAACTGACCCATAGATGACAAATCCATAGTCTATAAGTGATACCACCAAGCTATGAATGGCTAGTTTGAGGGCTTCAGTGGTCAAACTAAGTTTGTGTCTGTAAAGGAGTTCGATGCTCGAGTTGACAGACATAGCAACATTGTCAATGTGGACGGTAAAAGACAGGGCACTGTCGACTGTGAACCCCAGATATTTAAAGCACTGAACAAGTTCTAGTAGAGAGCCCTCTTCACTGGTGATTGATAGAGGGTAGTATCTGTGTATGTTTAGTGGGTTGGAGAACAACATTGTTTTTGTCTGCGTGTAGTTCATTATACATTTATGCAGGTTGAATCATTTTTCGATGTCGGCTACATTTTCCTGAAGCTGCCTCTCTGGTACTTTGGGATCTGGGTCACTGGTGAAGATGACAGCATCATCGGCATACATCAGAATATGGCCCTGGCAGGCAAGAGAGAGGTTGTTAAGAAAGACACTAAACAGGAGCGTTCCAAGAATGGAGCCCTGAGGGACTCCAGATCATACTGATCTGCTATTGGAAAGGATGTTCCCAATCTTCACCTGCTGCGATCTGTCAAACAGGTAACTGTTGAACCACTGCACTATGTTCATAGACAGGCCAATGGCAGAGAGTTGGTCAACCAAGAGGGCATGATTCACTGTGTCAAATGCCTTGGATAAGTCTGTAAAAGCCACGCCAATAAGGTGACCTTGATCAAAGGAGTGATGGATGAAACCTGTGAACTCTAAAAAAGCTGTTGTAATGCTATGCCCGCTCCTAAAATTGTGCTGCTCCTGACATTGCAATTGATATTTTTCCAGATATTCGATTAGCTGGTCAGCCACTATTCTTTCCAAGGCTTTATAGAGTAGAGGGAGGATAGAGATTGGGTGATAGTTCCTGTGTTGAGCATGGTCACCACTCTTATGCACTGGTGTCACTGTTGCTGACTTCCACAGTTTTGGGAATTGTGAGTGCCTGAGCAATAGGTTGAATATATGAGTTAAAGGAGTAAAGATTTCATGAAGAGTAAGCACGATAAACTTGAGGTCCAGCGAATCGCCACTAAATCTTGACTTACCTAATACCCTGAGTAGGTATTTCCTGACTTCCGTGGCAGAGATGGCTCTGAAATAAAATGGTGGATGGGAGGAGGGCTGGGTAGAATGTCCAACAGAACCGGATTTGCAAGTCGGGTAGTAGTAGTCGGGAGGGGGGATGCTACTCAGGTCTGTAAATGCATTATTGAATGTGTTAGCAATGACTCTTGGGTCCGTAGATGGTTTACCATTGATGTTCAGCATGGTGGGGGGTGTTTTGGAGGCTTTACCAGTTACCTCTTTAAGGTTGCTCCAAAACTTTCTGTCGTCATTCCATGTGCAAGTCAGGGCATCTTTGTAGTAGTTACTTTTTGTGGTGCATATTGCTCTGGTGCATTTGTTTCTTGCCTGTTTATTGCTCAGAATGTCGGCCTCTTTCCCTGTGGCCTGGGTCGTATGCCACAGGTGGTCCCTGGTTTTTAAGAGCTCGATGAGATCTGGGGAGATCCAGGGAGTATCATAGCCTTTAACTATACGTGTTCTGTATGGAGCGTGTTTGTTGCACACTGCATTAAATAGATGAATAAATTGTTTGAGGGCAGCATCGACATCACTGGTGGTGAAGACAGCAGACCAATCCAGGTGTTGGAGGTCGTATTTCATGGTTTTGAGGCGCCCCTCATAAAGGACCCTGGTGGTGATTATTTTAGCAGGGGGCTTGGTGAGTTTATTAGCCCAGGAGAAAAGGATTGGGGAGTGGTCGCTTATACCATCTGGGAGTACTGTGGTATTAGAGATGTGGTCGGGGTGGTTAGTGAGCACCCAGTCCAGTATGGTGCCTGACCCGGTTTTGTAGTTAATTCTTGTGGGAGAGTCAACAAGTTAGGTGAGGTGAATGGCAGAGATTACATCTTTGAAAGGGCTAGCATCCGGGGAAAGCCAATTGGCGCTGAAGTCACCAAACACTGTTACTTCAGCATTGAGACTTAGGCTATCCAAGCAGAGCAAGAGTGAATCTAGGCCAGCAGTCATCTGTCTGGGTGGAATATAGACTGACAGCACTGTGACGGTTTTATTGTGTTTGTCTATAAGCACTTTAATGGCAAGTGTTTGAATATTGCCATTGGTAGTGGGCATCAGAAGGGCAAGGTCCTGAAGGCTATCCCTCAGATAGATTGAGCAACCTCCTCCTCTTTTTGGTAGGCGATCCTGTCTAAAGACCGAGTAGCCTGGGACAGAGATGACCAAGTCAGGTATTTTTGAGAAGAGCCATGTTTTGACGATAGAGTGGCTATGAGGGTTGTGTTGGGCAATCCAGACCTTCAAATTGTCAAGTTTAGGGAAGAGGCTATGTATGTTAAGTGACGCAATTGTGATCGTCCCTTTTTTCCTCAGAGGGGTACATGAACTTTGGGGTGGCCCAGGGTTAGGGTGGATATTACCTGCCAGAAGTAATAACAGTAGTGCAATCCTACATAGGCACTCCCTTGGTTGTTTGTTATTATGAAGGTGCAGCCTGCACTGGGAGCAGCATAAATTACATTTACCCTGAACAAAGGAAATCTTTGTGAGGAACGGGAAAGTGGGCAGCCATATAGGGTGGTTCCAGACCTTATTGTAGCCAGTATGGTTGAGACAGTGTGGAGACGTAACGGAACTATACACACATAGATGGTAGCCTTCCAAGATAGAGGGGGCTGTTGTAGGCATCCATGCATGACCAAGGACGGATAGGGTTGGGAGAGTGAAGATTATGAGGCCTAGGCCTAGGGGCAGTAGAGCTGTGATGCGGGCCCCCATTATACAGGAGATTGAGTTGGAAAGGGCAGAGATGCGGATGGGTAACTGAACTGGATGCCAGTAAGTCTAAGGAGATGAAAGCATGAGGGGAGGGACAGCCCCCAGCGCAGAGAAGGGGGGGATAGTATTGGAGGGAGATGTCTTGGAGTCTCGTGGGTGGAGTCCAAGGAGGAAAATTTGAGTGACGCTTACTTAGAGCTGGAGTTAAGAGTAAGGATATGACTGAGGAGAAGCCTTAAGATCACAGTGGGGAATATTTAAGTGTAAAAGTGTATCCTTTATAGTGGGAGGACTACAAGAGATAAAGAGAAGTGAGGTAGAAGACTGAAAGACAACAAAATAAGGAGGTCAATGGAAGGAGAGATTTGAGGTCACTTATTAGCCTTAGGGACATGTAGGGGAAAAATTTAAGTGTGAGCCTTATATTGTGAAGACTACAAGAAATAGAAGTGAAGTAGTAGACTGAAAGTTGACAAAAATAAGATCAAAGGAAGAAGAGATTTGAATATAATCACTTTAAGTGCAAGGCAACCGGGGTATTTCCTCAGTCAGAAATGTACAGGCAGCAGTATAAGTAAAATAAATAAGTGTCAATGGGCACCAGGGGAAGAAGCACAGGAGATGGAGCCCTGCTGGGTGAGGAATAGGGGATAGACCATTGTGGAAGTAGTCCCAGGCGGTCACGAAACAGAGTGCAGAGAAGGAAAGATAAAGATAGCTCCTTTAAATTTAGAGCATACTGGATATTCACAAGAGGAGGAGCCATGAAGGGGAGGTGATCCAAAGCACATTTAATAGAGGCCGTGTCGGAGCGGGTGGGCGAGACAAATTACTTTTCATATTATGACATACATTGGTACAGGGTGCTAAGCGCCAAAACAAGCTAAAAGATCAGAGAGGAATAAACACCAATAGCTGAGGTACAGAGAGCTGTAGTGGCCAATAGGACCCCTGCTACAGCCTCGAAGAGCCAACCAGAAACACAGCATTCAAGCCAAAGAAGACAGTTTTTAGGCATACCGTCCAGGGGCTGGGCAGGTGGCGGTCTGGGAAAAGGTGATGCAGCTGGCTAGCAGCAGAGCTGGGGCCGCATAGGAGGTCCAAGAAGAGCCCAAGAGGGCTGAGCCTAGAGGGGAGAGATAGAGCAGTGATTAGAGTTAAGTAGCCTGGACAGCAGTCAGCAAAGTAGTGATGGGAGAGCCAAGTGAAAAGACAGTGGCAGGGAAAATAGGTGCTAATGGTGGGTGTAACTAGTGCGACAGAGGAAGATTAAAGGAGGGGGAGGGGGTGTCACGGCTATGACACCAAGCAGTTCTGAATAGAATAAGGACAGAGAAGGGCAGACAGAGGGGGGGCGGGGGTTAGTGTGGCAGAAGGGAAAATGGTGACAACGCTCTTGAGGTTTACATGTTGTCACGGTAACCTCTCGAAGTGATTACAGCACAGTTACCAATGAATCCCCATACATTATCTTCTACGTCAGGGCAAGCAGAAGAAACTTTCCTGATGATCAGGTAAAGATAGAAGGGGGATTTTCTTTGTCAGCAAAGAAACAGTTGTAATGAAAACTATAAACAATACCTCATGTTTCTAATTTGTTTATGTGTGTAAAGAAAGTGTGATGATCAGGGAAACGGCATTTAATTAGTTTGTTTTATTTTTTTATTTAAGGTAGTTTTATTTTTATGGCCAGTTAAAGTTTTTTTTACAGTATAAAGGTGGCAGCCATGTTTGTGATGGAAGATCAATTCTGGCTGTAGGGAGACTGGTGGAAGATAGTTCTGGTTGTAGGAGGAGTGATTTGCTCATTGTATGATGTGGTTTAGGACCAGGATGATTGTGCATAAAACAGATTTCATGCATGGTCACGTGATATATTTTGACCAATGATACTTCTTTATTTTGTATGCTGATTTTATAATTTCTTTTAAAAAGTGAAAAACAGACTGCCCACTGTACTGGTGTTACCACACAAAAATGTGCTTGTTTGCACTACAGTCCTTGATCAACTCCCACTGCATCTTTTCATAAGCTGGGAACACCTCTAACATAGTCCAGCCACTCATGATGCAGTAGGAGGAGAGGAGAGGAGGCTGTAAGATCATGAGTGAGTGTACTATTTGGGGGTGTGCCTAATGTTCAGGAAGTATGCAATGAGAGTGGATTAAGGAGTTGAAACAAAATAAGTTAGATACAATTACATCATTAACGTACATTCTGTTGTAAGAAAATAAACAGACACAACAGCTAGCAACATCAATGAATTTTAGAGATGTAAGCAGTCATAAAATGTGGGGTTTCAACTAGAAATAATATGATGCAAAAAGGGTTGACAGTGTCCCTTTAATTTTTTCTTGACTCTCTCTGCACAGATTGGTCTGAGTGTATCGTGTTACAGTCATTAATTATTCATTTCCCTTGTGTGTAGTGGGGTTTTCTTATTTCTTTTAAATTATACAGTCTGTACGTTGATATATTGTTGCACAATGCTCCTTCATCTTCCATATATTGATATACAAAAACATGAAGTGATTCAAAAAATTTTTTTACAGCATATTATATTGAAAGTATCAACACATGAGTACAGCATCGTGATGGTCTATTCATGTTGATGTGACACCAGGTTTTCATTTAAAAAATCACTTAAGTTTCTGAGCCTAAAATTTCTAAAGTTACAGCCTTTGAAATATAATTCCAAGCATTTTAAAATATAAACAATATTTTTGGAAATGGTCAGAAGATATTCATGGTTGTTCTGGGAAAGACACAGGACATCTTTTCCAGTGCATGTTATTTACCCTTTTAACAGAGCCCCCAATGCCTAGCGGGGGCAGACCTTTGTCTGTGGGCATGCCCTACCTTCGATGACACCTTGGCGGGGGGTGGGCAGGTAGGAAGAGATGATGCTCTGCCCATTAGGGGCAGCCACAGGTAGGAGGTGTTCCCAGGGGAAGGGGAAAGTAGAAGCCGAAGGGGGAGGAGCAACAACCTACATAAAGTTGGTGCCAGAGGGGTTTGCCCTCTTTGCCTCCCGTCTCGGACGGAGAAGCTAGGATCTTCCCTGGGAACGGATCTGCAGCACCTGGGCCATTCTTCTAAGGTAAGGTCTGCCGTTTGCAGCAGAGATTGCCAGAGTTATAGATGCCGTGAGTTCCATTGAGCAGAGGACCAGTGGTTGCCACACGGCCGGGAAAGACAGCCTAGCATGCCACCACTCGTGGCACCAGATGCAATCCCTGGTTAACCCTCTGATGGGTCAGGCCCACTATGGCTACCAGTTTCTTCAGGGAGAGTGGGGTTGCCTTTGGCAGGGATAGCAGGTTGGCGGAGGCTGGTGGCCGATGGTCCCTGCCCCTTGCCATCTTAGGGTAAGGCCTGTTTGGTCAGTTGCTCCTGGGGAGTTGAGCCCTAACTTCGGAATTCAGAGTGGCTGGCTGCAGATCTCATGCAGTCACGGCTGAAGAAAAGTTAAAAAGGTTAAAAAAAAAATAAAATAAACATAGATACAGAAAGAGCATTTCCTCCTTTCCTGGCCTGTTGCTTACAAGCGGAGGACAGGCCGACAGAATAAGGTGCGGATGCGGCCTAGCACACCGCCACCATGTGGCCTTTCCTCCCTCCCTCTCCCTTTGGGCCTCTAAACCTTCCCTATCGTGGCGGGGAGTCCTCCCGGCTTGGCCTTACCTGGATTCCTCGGCTGAATCCTAGCTGCAACTTGGGCAGGTGGCGCTGGCAGCAGGGTCAAGGAATTCAAGGCCATATAGAGTTCCCAGCCTGGGGGCAGTGACTGTCAGAGTGCACCGTGGGGGCTTCCTCTGGGGAGCAGCAGGGTCTGGAGCAACCATCTACGAGGGATGAGGTGGAACTTGGAATTAGAGCAATGAAGCCAGTCTGGGGGTCGCGTCATGGGGGCAGATGCCAAAGCCATGTGGCGCCCCCCCCCACGCAAAGGAAGACTGATGAATAAATTAGCACAAAAGAGGAACAGTATTCAGTTACTCGTATAGAAGCAGAAGGTTTTTAGCTTCATGAAAGTAGGAATAAATACAGGAGTGTTGTATTCGGTGGTCTGTGAAAGTATAATTAGAGACTTGCATTTGGAGCTGTAGCACAATGAAGGGATGTGGGAGTAGCATGCAAAGGATCAGTGGTTAATTAAAAAAAAATATAAACATTTAATATAACATGGAAAACGGAACCAGAATGGCATCTGGGGGATAACAGAAATGGCTGCATAATTGGGCACTGTCGTCAAGGCACAGGTCAGGAAGCATAGGGAAAACCCAGAAGCAGTTGTAAAAATCACCAAAGCTTTATTTATTGTAACAGTAACATAAAATAAAATAAGCCATTCAGAATAACTATGTACAGAAGCAAAAATAAAATCTTTCTTGTAAAAAAAAAAATCTCCCTTGCAGCTCAGCTTAGCTGTTTTTATGTCTTTTCCAACCCCCATCCTTTGCAAGCATCCTGTTCTTTGTAAATTTCAGGAGCTGCTAGAACATTGAGAGCTCCGTGAGGTTCCCAATTGCAATCCAGCAATTGCAAAAGACTCAGGCATTTGCACCCAAGTAACCTCTAGCTTTTTACAGTTATCTCAAATTAGAAATATATGTGCATTTCAACAGTAACACCATGTTTTCTAAACAAGTGATTCCATTATCAGTTTCATTTCCATATATTGATTTGCACATATTCTCATATTACCAGATCTAGATATGCAAGGGAGGAAAAACAGAAAGCAAGAGAAAACAGAGAGACAATGAGAGGCAAAGGATTGCGAGACTGTTCGGGTTGGTTAAGTCCGAAGTCTCACAGGAAAATTTGGCTGTGCAACCAGACAGAGGAGAGAGAAAAAAGGAAAGAATAAAGATCCTTGCATTTACACAATTTCTCCAACAAATGGCACAGGGTACTATTCTACCCTGTCGTAGGCACAGTATGGCTCAGTCCCAGGGTAGCACAATCCAAGCCTGATAAGCAGTTGGTTAATTTGGGAACAAAGGAAACAAGCATTTGTCAATGCCGAATGTTGCTTGCTTATATGTGCTGTTTAGGTATTTGGAAATGAAAGTACCATGCCTAAGAACTGTCATGTGCCCCCCCCAAGATATCCACTGTGTCTTTCTGTTCAGTATTCACAGAAGAGGGGGAGGGGCTAGGGCAAGGGCCACAGCAGTACAGCAGTTGCAAATGTGTGAAGAGGTGGACAATAGTCCATTCACAGGCAGAAGAATCCTGCAGAAGGTGACTAAATTGAAGGTGGACAAAGCGATGGGACCAGATGGCATACACCCAAGGATATTAAAAGAACTGTGAAGGGAGATAGCAGTACCTCTTGCAGCCATGTTCACTGAGTCATTCAACACAGGGGTGGTACCAGAGAAGTGGAGGAGGGCACATGTGGTCCCTCTATACAAATCCAGCAGTAGGGAGGAGGTGTGGAACTATAGGCCGGTCAGCTTCACCTCAGCAGTGGGGAAGATCATGGAGACAATGCTTAAAGAAAGGATAGTGAGGCATCTAGAAGCCGTTGGAGCCCAGGACCATAGGCAACATGGATTCACAGTGGGGAGGTCATGTCAGACAAATCTGGTTGATCTCTTTGACTGGGTGACGAAGTAAATCAGGGTGGGGCAGTGGACAATGTTTACCTTGATGTAAGCAAAGCCTTTGACACTGTCCCACGTAGGAGGCTGATAAGTAGCTGAGTAGGCTGGGCTTGGGGGAAAGGGTGGTAAAGTGGGTTAGAAACTGGCTAACAGACAGAAGGCAGAGAGTGGTGGTAAATGGGGTGCAGTCTGGGGAGAGGGGGTGACCATTGGGTTCCTCAGGGATTGGTCCTGGGGCCAGTCCTGTTCAATGTCTTCATTAGTGACATTGCAGAAGAGCTGAAGGGAAAGGTGTGCCTATTTGCAGATGACACCAAGATCTGCAACACAGTGGATAACCCAGAGGGGGTGGAGGAAATGAGGAGGGACCTAGGGAAGCTTGAAAAATGGTCTGAGGGCTGGCAACTGAAGTTTAATTCAAAAAAGTGCAAAATTATGCATCTGGGACACAGACACCCTGGGGAAAGGTACACGATGGGGGGGAGGGGAGTTGCTGACAGTCACAAAGAAGGAAAGGGACCTGGGGGTTCTTATTTCAGATGACCTGAAAATGTCAAAGTGGTAAAGCAGCTGGGAGGGCCAATGATATGCTGGGGTGCATAGGCAGGGGTATCACCAGCATAAGGAGGGAGGTAGTGATGCCATTATATAAAACCATGGTCAGGCTTCACATGGAGTACTGTGTGCAATTCTGGAGGTCACACCTTCATAAGGATATTAATAGGCTGGAGATGGTCCAGAGAAGGGCGAATGAGATGTACAGAGGTTGCAACACAAGACTTGTGAGGAGAACTTAAGGGACCTCAATATGTACTCACTGGAAGAGAGGAGGGAAAGAGGGGATATGATAGAAACATTCAAGTACCTCAACAAGGGTGTAAGTATAATTACTGAGAAGCAGGAGACAGCTGCTATAGACACGTACCAGCTTCTGTGTGATATTCTTTTGTTCTTATAAATCTGTAATCTCCAGTATTTCAGTAACCACATGACCACTGCCTTCTTTAGGCAATTTTATTCTGGTTGATGCCTGGTGTCAGACGGCAGACAGAGGGCTCGGCAGATTGTGTTGCCATTTGAAAAACTTCATAGTGTGTTCTTTTACTGGTATGCGTTTTGGAAAGCTGGTGAAGGTCTCACAATTTTTATTATGATTTTATCTCCTTATGTTTGTCCCCTTTGGTCCCCCCATCCCCACACCCCAACAGTCATCAGTGGCCACAGCTGCAGCCTTCTTCTTGCCAAGATGGTGGGTGAGCAGCTGCCTTCACAGTCTGTGAAGTCCGACGTCTTTCAGTGCTGCTTATTGGTCATCTTCCAACACAGGCGAGGTGCTGCCAGACCCAAACTAACTCAGGGCAAGCAGGTTTCAAAGTGGGGAAGAAATGGAGTGAGCAAGAATCAAGTACTCATTCAGATGCGGCATCAATTTTAAGATCAGCATACTGGTGTGGACACCGCAGATAGAACCCCAGCTCTTTAAGCAGCCTTATGAAGAGTAAAGGCTTCTCGAAGCACTGGGGTTCTGTTTATTGTACTGTAAGTGGGCTGCATCTTATTAGGTAATTTACTGTACCTTACATCTGGATGTATGGTAGGCCCAACTTTAAATAAGCACTGCACCTGAATGAACACATGATGCCATAGAAACATATAATTTGTCTACAGAAAAGGACCGCTCAGCCCACCCAGTCTGTCCAAGTGTTCTCTACCTACTGGTAACTCCTGGCTGTATATGTTACTGCATGTCTTATTCTGCCTGTGTCCATCAGGACCTCTTTGTGAATGAGCTTGCTTAATAGATTTTTCCTGCAATGAACTTGAACCTACTTCACTTCCATAGCCCTATTGATCTCTGTTGACCCCCACCTTCCCCTTTTTCTAATATACCCTATGTTTATCCCATGCATGCTTCATGCCCCCTACCATTTTAGCTTCCACCACTTCTGGCAGTCTGTTCAAGGCATCTAACACCCTTTCAGTAAAGAAATATTTCTTCACATCTATCTTGAATGCCCACCCCACCAGCTTTATTGTATGTCCCTTGGTTTGGGTGCTCATCCTCATTTGAAGGAAACTCCCCAACTGTACCCTCTTTACCCCTGTGAGGTACTTTGTAGGTTTTGATCATGTCACCTCTCGCCCTCCTCTCTTCCAGAGTGTATATGTTGAGATTCTTCAGCCTTTCCTTGTAGGGATTCCTGTGAAAATTCTGAACCATTTTAGTTGCCCTCCTCTGGAAAACTTCCACCTTATGTCCTTTCTGAAACGTGGACTCTAAAACTGGACACAGTACTCCAGCTGGGAGTACACCAGGGTGTGATACAATGTCAGCACAACATCCCTCCTCCTCCTACTGGAGGTGCCACTCCTTATGTACCCCAGAATCCAATTTGCCCTGCCCATAGCCTTGTCACACTGTACTGCCACCTTGAGGTCCTCTGATATAATAACCTCAAGGACCCTTTCATGTCTAGTGAGTATCAGTACCTCCCCCCATCCTATACTCAGCATTGGGGTTCCTATGCCCTAGGTACATGATTTTACACTTGTTGGCATTGAACCCCAAGTAAGTAAGAAAATGGAATTGATTTGAATGAATTACAGGCTTTTAAGCAGATTTTCGGGGAGTGTGTATGTATATGTGTGTGTGGGGGGGAGGGCTCTGCTACTATAACTATTTGCTTTTGATTTGGTATAATGTGCGAACAGACTAGCCCTGCGCTCCCCACTCTATGTGCTATATCGGATATAAAGAGTCCAAATAGCACCTGGCCAAGCACTGAGCCCTGCGGCACCCGCTTGTCACTGCTCTGGGTGCCGAGAGCTACCCCACCACCACCACCCTCGGCACCCTCCCCTGTAACCAGTTCTCTATCCATTTATTTAGACCACCTTCCGCCTGTACCCCTCCTTCTCCTCACTCTTCTCCTCCTTGGCCTGTGTCCCTCTGCCCAGTAGTCTGCACCCTTTCTCCTCCTTATTCTTACCGCGTGGTGATGCCTTCTGTATTACACTCAGACCACTCTGCCCGCCCCCTTCCAGGGTTACTATGCCTCCGCCTTTACCTATATCTAGGGCGGTGAGCTCATTAGGCTTCCCTGTCTGGACCTTTCTACCAGCCTCAGTCTTTTTGGCCACCCCCCACTAGTTTATATCCATCTTAGTAGAGATATACCCCTCTAATCCTGCCTTTTGTTTTGTATATATTTTCTCCCTGGGCTATGGTCGGCTTGGTCATCCAGACCGACCCCCCCCTAGCCTTGTCCCCGACATCAGGCCGACCTGCTCACCTCCACGGATTACACCCCATGGCGGGGTGGTGGAAGCTTCCAATATCAACCCACTGGAGCAGGATGCAGTTGAGGAGGTGCTATTCAGGGCAGGCAGCGGGGGTCGGAAGCTCATGCTGCCTGACCGTAGCCCATTTTCCACTTTTCTCTCCTTTGCAGAGTGTGGGCGTGCAATGACACTTAGGCACAGCATGCCAACGTCCGCCACACTCCGCCCCCTTTATTACACTCACTCTAGTAGCACCCCGGTCATCACCATGGGGCCGCCACAGAGTGGTGGGTCCCTCGGATATCGCTTGATAGGGAGACAGTCCTCCAGATGCTCATTCCTATCCCTCCTGCCGATCCCTGACTTGGCGTCCGAACCCGATACAGAGGTTCACTGAGCTCTGCCACCCCCTCTGTCACTTGCTCATTCATTTTCCCGGCGCTGCAGGCTGCCCTTTTGTACTGGGCTCCTGCCTGCGTTGTCACCTCGACAGAGCTTCTTTGAGCTCGCTTACTCCCCCTCCCTCACTCGCTCGTTCTGTTTGTCCCGGCGCTGCAAGCTGCCCTTTTGTACTGGGCTCCTGCCTGCATTGGTGTCTTTTTCTGCCCACAGAGAAATCTGGAGCAGTACCGACAGAGCTCAATTGAGCTTACTCACTCCCCCTGTCTCACTCGCTCGATCTTAATCTGTCCCAAACACCGATTTCCCAAAGCGACTGCGCTATTCTGTGCCGGAAGTGCAAAAACACATTTCAGCCAGGATGTGAAAAATGACAGCTGTACTGTTTATAAGGAGGTGTGAAAAAATGCCAGTGTTGAAAATCTTGTGTGAAAATATTACAAATTTACGAAGTTACAAGAGTGCATGGAAACTGTGCAACGCACATTCGTAACACAGTCATTTTATGGACTTTCATCACAACATTTTCAACATAGGCATTTTAGGACCTCTGCTCATGAGCAGTGTCACTGTGATTTGCTTAATGTGTCACTGATTTCTCACAGCGACTGCACTACTGACGCCGGAAGTTCGAAAACACATTTCAGCCAGGATGTGAAAAATTACAGCTATACCGTTCATAAAGAGGTGCGGAAAATCCCAGTGTTGAAAATCTGGAGTGAAAATATTGCAGATTCGCAAAGTTGCGAGCATGCGTAACAACTGCACAACACAAGCTCGTAAAACAGTCATTTTTGGAATTTTTTCTACCAAATTTGCAACATAGGCTTTTTGAGAGCCCACCTCATGAACACTGGCACTGTCGTTTCGTTAATCAGTCCCGATAGGTGATTCTGTGCAGTGACTGCAAAATCCCCTTTTGGGACCGAATAATGCCATTATAGTAGCTGAATTCATGAGGAGGGGTCCCAATAACCCCATGTTGAAAATTTGGTGCCAAAATTCCCAAAAATGCCTGAGATATGCACCAAAGTTGAAAAAACCCTATTTATGCCATTATACAACTTACCGGCATTTCTTCAGTTTACAGTCGACTTTGAAGAGTGCAGACGTGTTCCCGGTCCACCAAAGATCATCACGCTGGGCTCTGGAGGTAAGTATGGGGTGGGGGATGTGGGGAAGCAGGGTGTGAAGAGGGTGGGTGTAGGTTGGGGGAGGGGCCACGGACTCAACGAGGGACCATTTTCTGGTTTACAAGGTTAAAAAACATTGTGGGACTGTTTTTTTTTTCTTTCAGGGACATTTGGCACGCTGGGGTGGGCTCCCAGCATGCCACCTGAGTGGTTTTTAGAGGGGCTGTAGCCGGTGGGGATTGGGCACCCCACAGCACATACCGGGGGGGGGGGAAGCCGAGGGGGATTGGGCATCCCCATTGGCAGACAACAAATTGGGGGTGGGAGACATTATGCCAATGGGGAGTGGGCTCCCCCATCAGCAAATTCAACTGGGAAGGGGGACTGAAGCCGACGGGGATTGCGCGCCCCCTCAACATACAGCAGAAACTTGGATGAGGGGACATTATGCCAATGGGGACTGGGCTCCCTGTCGGCAAACTGGGTCAGGGACATGCAAGGTACCGCCCTGCAATGACAAGTCGCTCCCTCATTGCAGCGGAATGGCTGACGCTGCAATGATGAGGAGACCCCTGATTGCAGCGGCTAAAACGTTTCAAGGAGGTGGCACACTGGCTGAACTAAGTCAGCAGCAGCGTGCCACCCTATTGGGGAAAGCAGGCCAAGCCTCAAAAGGCAGTGGGGTCATTGGCCACAACAGTGCCACACCTCCACAACCTGCTTCTGCAGCAAGCTGCCGCAGCATGTTTCTTGTGAATGCATGCAATCAACATAAAAATAGAAATAAATACATTAAGAGGCATAGATATATATTCAAGAGGATATTGAGGGAGAATCTGGGCGCTCAGTGAGTTAAGGCAACAGCTGGTTACATCACGTGTTGCCCTCAAGCAAGAACCTGCGATGAGAGCGTGTTGAGTATAAGGTACTAATGCATTCTTGATTTGACAGGTTCTCCAGTCAAGGTGCCACAGAAGTGACACCACAGTCTGAGAGGGTCAAGTCTTTGTGTGTCTGGTCGTCTGTTTTTCAGCTTCAAGCCAGAATGGAGAGTGAAGGGAAAATGGGCGAAGGTACCTTGGAGAACCAGTTGGCAGACATGGTCCAGAGCAAGGACAAAGCAGTGTGGGATGCCTTGTTTCAGGGTCGAGCTGGGGAAGGTGAGGACCAATAGCAACCACCAGAGGAGCCGGGTCCATTGAACGGGCTGCAGTCAGTGCCAGAGGACCAACCGTTAACCCTGCCATTAGAACCTGAGCACCTCCAGCCACCCATGAAGGCAAAGAAACAACAACCAGTGGGTAAGCCTGACCTGAAGAGCATGTCAGTAGATGAGTTAAGGGCACTGCTCAGACAGTTGTTAGAGGGACCGCAGCGGGCACCTGCACGTTGAGGCAGGAAACCTCGCAAGGTGGCACAGAATTCATAGCTCCCAGAGGGGAGGGCATTACAGAGCTGAGGGTAACTGGGGTGGTGCAGTTGGCACCTCAAGTTTTGCCCCTCAGAAGATGAGCCCTGAGTCTAGTCTCCCAGGTGATCTTCTTCTTCAAAGCCAGGTGCCCACTGAGGTTTCAACAGCAAGGGCAGAACTGGTTAGGATGGAACCAGTAGCTGGGCCTTCCTTAGGCCAGGCAGGGCTGGAACAAAAGTTGGATAAGGTACTGGCCTACACTGCAGCCTTGGAGAAGGCTCAGACTGGACCGGGACAGAGGTCCCAGGATCAAGCGGATCAGTGGGTTCTGGTGAAGGGACAGTTGTGGAACCGGCTACTAGTAGTCTGGGGTCAGCGGCACAGGCAGCCAAGGGTTTTGTCAGCCTGGGGGAACCAGTGGGTTCTCACTTACCAGAAAAGACAAGACAACAGATTATAAAAGGGGAGTTCATAGACGTATTTACACTGTTGAATAGACCGAGAGAACCTGAAGAGGATACAGATAAAAAAGACAAAGATAAGACTTCCGGTGCAGGTCTCAACCTTAATGGCAGCTTAGAACACCAGCTCCGCCAACCCGCCCCAACATTCTACTTGCAAGTCATCAGTTCACTAGTTAAAAATTGTAAAACATGGGAACATTTACTAGGATGACGACAGCAAAAAATAAAGGTGGGGGAACAATAGCTACCAATTACTGGCACCAACAGCTGAAACTTCGGAGCACGACAGCTCTGACTCAGGCCTCTGCACACTCGCTCCCGACTAAGCCTGTCTCTTAAACCAAAAAAGGTAAAGGGAAAGCCTCTAATATGGACTCAAAACTGGAATTTAAGACATTTTTTTTTCTTTCAAACAAGCTCAACAGGAGATGCAGACAGAAATCAAGGAAACAAAAGACCCGAGTTCCCACCCTTGAAAAAACCTCCCAGATGCAAGCTGACAAAACTCAGCAAATACAAGCAACAATAACAGAAATTACAGAACTCTGCCATTTAACGATCGATCACCAGGAATATGATGAAAATAGGCATATAAGGAAGAATCTAATACTATATGTCATACCTGAGGGCAGCGAGGGAACTGACCTGAGAGAGTTTGTAGAGTCCACGTTGTGCACAGCTCTCTCTCTAGACCCAGCACTCCATATAGAGATTGAGAGAGTACACAGGGCCCTAGGCCCTAAACTGACACAACTTAATGCAAGGCCACACTCTATCATTATTAGATTCTTGAGCTACCGAGTTAAGGAACTAATCTTTAAAACAGGCATGGGCCCAAAGAAAAGTATACTATGAGCAGCAGAGGATCTTTATAGATAATGATTACGCACCCTGGACCATGCAACACCGAAGAGACCATATCCCACTTTTCCCACTTCTCAGGCAGCACCAACTTAAATTTAGAACGCCTTACCCACATAAGCTCATAATTCAATACCCTAACGGGCAGCGATCTTATGAAACAGCGGAGGAGGCCATACAGGATCTCAAAACCAGGGGCTATGCTTTGCCCCAATGCTCCTCTACAGCTACTAGATCTCGGAGGGCTCCAGAGATAACGCAGATGGCAGCATTAGCCAAGCAGAGCCAGCAATCAACACTGGAGGGAATCAAGACTCTTCTGCAACAGTTTGCCAGACCGTAGCTCCATACACAGTGGGCTACTATTATGTGGCTGAAACAATACATCCTCTCTTCACCCCGATGGATCCAGAACTGCTATACCATCAGACAAGGTCCCTATAACTTTCCCTGGAGCCTGCATGCTGGGTCACCTAAGCAGACTACATGGCGAATATATTCTCACCTGCATGGTTTCTGTTTTGGTGACTGCGGTCTTTCCCTGGACTTACACAGACCTCTCGCTGCTTGGTTCGCAGACCACAAGGCAACTCTCCTAAAGTAGAGGTAGGTGGTTGGCGCAGGTGCTTACTCGGGGTCCCAGTCTTTCCCGGGGGGGATGACGAGGAGTGGGGGTGCTAGGGGCCTCCTCGGGACAGCAGCGGAGGGCTGGTGGTTCCCCCTGATCTCTGGGTGATCGGATGAGCCTCTCGACCCTGGAATAAGAGGGCTCTGGACAAAAAATAAATAAATATAGAGAAAGGTTGCAGTGAAGATGATTAAGGTCTTGGGGATTGGGTCGTGGGGGACTTAAGATGATCCCTTTATTGAATCAGGGCAATAAAGACATGACTCTGGGTGAATAAGCCTGATCTGATTTGGTCAAGCACTACAAACATTAGAATTGGGTTAAATCCAAGGGCATGGCTGCCTCATGTTCATGTGTTGGAGACCCTGACTCTATATAATTGCCTCCAGGCCCCTTCGCGGGGTCTGTTCCCCAGGCTAATCCCCAGCAGTAGCCCATAAAGCTGAATAGCGGTGGGAAGAACTGAATAAATAACTGCTCTCTACTGCATTAGATAGAAGTAGGAATGGGTGTGGCTCTAGCTGAGAGGCCTCTGATCTGCTTTGGGGGTGGAGGTGGGGGACCGTGGCTGGACTGCGAACCTCAGGTGCTTGGTCTCCTGGAGGGGTGCTCAGGCTGCTTCTGCTTTTTATTTCTCCCTACCCCTCTTGGGGGGGTACTGGGGGCACCGTGGGCCGACCACCCATGGTATATGGCAGCCATCATAGGCTACCAGTCTCTGACTTTGAGTCTATGCTGGGGAGAGCTGCAAGTAGAACCATTGAGGTGAGATCGGAGGGCTCTCTTCCATAGAACAAATGGTTGAATGTTTATATAAACACTCATTCAGCACTTTGTCTGTTCTGTGGGAGTTAAGACAAATGAAACTTCAATAAATGGGACCCTCGGATACTTAAACTAAGTTTGAACACCTTTATACTATCTGGGAGACTGAGAATTCAGGAGCCCTGCCATCACAACAGAAATGCCCCAGATTATACAGGGGTCTAACTAGGACGAGAACCCCAAGTTAAAACCAGATATAGTTAAATATTCTGATGGACTAATGATAACTGGATATTGTCATTCATTATGTTTATATTTTAATTCTTCAAGATCCCTTCATTTCCTAGGGAGACTCCATAGATTACTACTCTCCACACTCCCCCATATCATAAGCAGCAGGGCAGCAGAAGCGGAGCACTTCACCAACCATGGGGTTGAAGGTCCAGTGCACCAATTTATATCCAATACCCCTACCCATTTCTCCCTACCATGCCACCTATATTTGGTTAACTCTTTTACTTTATTTTTCCCTTATTCTCCCTATCCTTCACATTAGGTGCAATGAAATCCCCAGGGGGATATATGTTCCTGGAAAGGGGGCTACCTCCTCCACAAGGCAGGTTAGAAATATGCCCCCACCAAAACTGCTCTGTAGGTATTTGGTGTTGGAAGTCACTGATGGGAAGGATCACCGCATCATGTATATAGTTCTACTCCCCAGTTTCAGACCAAGTTGGGTAACCCATGTTAAAGTTATCACACTCAGTAGTATTATTCAAGTTAGGGACATAAAATGTCAGTCACAGAATCCACAAGAGTTGACATGGCACTGTTTTGCAATTTCAAATGTACTATTAAGGGACACGGTGGGGGCTGGGAAGGAGGCTTGAGATTGTTGTTCAACTATCAATATGACAGTACCTTATAGAATAATTTCCCATAATGTGAATGGCCTGGCTGGGCCTATAAAAAGATATCGTACTATACACAATCTTAAAAAACTGAAACCAGACGTCTTAGACCTGCAGGAGACCCACCTGTCTTCTGCAGAACACCAAAAATTACTCAAATTTGGTTTCTCTCAAATGGTCGAGTCCACCTAACAAAATGGTAGGTGATGGGGCACACCCATCTTATTTCCCCCAAATTCCTTATTTAAAATTACGAACCAATACTCAGACAGGGAGGGCAGGTTGGCCCTCGCGGTGACCACGGTGATGGACCAGGAGGTGACCATTGCTAGCATTTATATTCTCCCAGGTACTGATGCATCCTGTATACAATGCTTATTTGATATAATTTTAACTCACCAAAAAGGCCCCCTGGTTTTAGGTGGCGATTTAAACTGCCTACTTGACCCGTCACTGGACACCTCCGCGACCCGTCCCTCCCCACCAAAATGCCGGTTCTAAACAGTTTAGATGACTGCTTAAAGACATAGGCATTGTAGATACCTGGAGACAACTCCACCCAGGCAGCGAAAATTTACCAATTATTCTCATGCCCATAAACACTACACCCGGCTGGGCTACATTTGCTTTAGCAAGGAGCATGTGGACTTGATTCAACAGGCTGAGATATTTAATATCAGCTTCTCAGATCATGCACCTATCTCCCTGACCATCCATTTGAAGGGGGGGATAGGAGAAGACAGACCCTATGGAGGTTCAGCCCCTCACTGTTTAGGGACACGGAATTCAGAGACATGATCGAGACCAAAATCCCAGAAATAATGAGAGATAATCAATCCCCCCAGACTATACCTCAGCTATTATGGGATACTATTAAAGTAGTCCTTCGTGGACAGGTAATAGCCTATGCCTCTCAAAAGAAAAAGCAACAAGAAGCCCACCTGCAAAATTTGTAGGATTAGTTGTAATTGCTACAGCAGGCACATATGCAGGGAGACGAGGAAGTACTACCCCTCCTACTTCAAACACAGACTTCTATACAGGAGATACTAACATACCGAACAGAGCAAGCCCTGATGTGGCCCCGCCAGAGATATTATATGGGGGGGAGCCCGAGCATCCCGAATATTGGCCTATCGCCTCCATAAACAGACTCAAATTCATACAATCACCAAAATAAAAGATCCTAGGACAGGGCAGAATCACTATACCACAGAAAATATACTTTCAGCATTTAGAACCTATTACCAAAAATTATATTTCTCCCCTCAAGAGCTCCCCCTGAATTAACGAACACATTTCTAGCCCAAATAAAACTACCCACCCTGACCTCCACACAACTAAACAAACTAACATCCCCAATCTCCGAATCTGAAGTCCAAATGACAAAGAATCTTAAGAACGGGAAAAGCCTGGGTCCAGACGGATATGGTCCTGAATTTTATAAAAATACAATAGAACTAATAACAGAACACTTGCTAGCAGCATTGCAAGCTACCAAGAAGCCTGCTGAGTGCCTCATATCCTGGAGACAGGCTGTTATCTCGGCCATATTGAAACCCCCAAAAAACCCACAACTCTGTGATTCCTATTGACCCATATCAGTACTAAATCAAGACTATAAAATATTCACAAGTATTTTCGCTCACAGATTTGATGATATCCTACCAACTTTAATACACCCGGATCAATCTGGCTTTATAAACTCCAGAAGGACCACAGATAACATTAAACGAACCTTACATCTCCTGAATCACTCTATTACCTCGGGCTCCCCTCTGACACTTCGGATGCCCAGAAGGCATTCAGTATGGTGAATTGGAACTTCTTGCTAGCAACCATGTCTAAATTTGCATTCCTCTCCTCCTTTCTAAATATCATCAAAGGAATATACACAGCCCCAGAGGCAACTGTGAAGGTAAATGGGTCACATTCCACTCGATTTACATTGTACAGAGGTACTAGACAGGGCTGCCCTTTGTCACTTTCTTTGTTTGCCATCTTTGTAGAACCCATTGCACAACTACTTAGACAGTCCACCTGGATCCAGGGTTATCAAGTGGGGAACACTGAACATAAAGTGGCTTACTACATGGATGACCTCCTTTTATATTTGTCACATCCGGAAGACTCTTTGGCAACACTCTCGGAGATCTTACTAGATTAATCAGGCAAAATCTGAGGCCTTAATAATGAAAGGATCTCTCCCCCCTTCAAAATTGAAATCATATAACTATAAGTGGAATAAACCCTCGATACGTATCTTGGAATTCAAATTCCTGCCAAACTTGAAGATTTATATAAAATAAATTATCAGGCAATCACCAAACAGATCCAATCAGATCTAATCCGGTGGCTCCCTCTGCCCTTATCCCTCATCTCTATGGTCCAGTCCATACAAATGAATGTCCTTCCCAAGATCCTCTACTTAATGCAAAACACCCCCCTCCCACCTACCCAGGGAGATCTCAAGCACTGAGATTCATTAATCAGGAACTATATCTGGATGGGTGGGAAACAATGGGTGGCATTGCTTAAACTCCAACTCCCTAAAGATAGAGGAGGACTGGCCCTACCTAATATATACTGTTATTGGCTTGCCACATTAATAGCCCACATGGTGAACTGGACGTCCTCCGACACCACAGTCCCAGCATGGGTTTCGTTGGAACAATGAATGGCTAATGGATGCTTGGATGCGTCCCTAATATTCCAACCTAATCAACTGAAACAGCCCACAGCCTGTTCCATCTTCACCAAAGCAATGTTGAATAGCTGGAGTAAATTTCTGGCTTTACCAGAGAATTCTATACTGGCAGCCTGGTTGGGAATTCTGCAATGGAGTCCAGATTTCATACCACCACTGATGGACTCCACCTTTGATAGATGGTGCTCATTAGGACTATCAAACACATGTAAATTCTATGAGGCTGGGGTCTTCCTAAGTTTTGATCATCTCCAAAATATGTATGGCCTGCCACAATGGGATTTTTTACGGTATCTTCAACTTAGACATTTTCTAGCCCAAAAAATAGGACTGGTGATTCCCCAGATAGAAATCCCTATCCTACACTCCTTCCTGGTTTATATCACTGGGGGAGGGGACCAGAGCCATCTGGTATCCCGAACATACCAGGCATTACAGAATTCATCCCCATCAAATGTTGACCTGGTACAATTTCAATGGCAGGCAGAATTATCCCTAGAACTCACCCCGGGAGAATGGCAACAAATCTGGAGAACACAACATAAAACAACTAACTTGTACTCTTGGAGAGAGTTCGCTTGGAAAGTGGCCATCCGTTACTTTAGTACTCCTCAGATAGTGGCAAAATAGTCTGAGTCGGGGGACTCATCGTGTTGGAGGATGTGTGGCTGTGAGGTATCTACACATACCCATGTGTTCTGGACGTGCCCGGTGGCTTGTGGGAGGATATTGGCAAGGTTATTGCAGACTTATTCACAGAATTTGGCACATCCACCCCTCAAGCAGCTATTCTGCTCTTATTCCTGAAACAGTTTAAGCATAAACTACAAAAATACATACTTAATATACTTTTTACAGCTGCTAAAAAATGCATCACTAGACTATGGTTAAGTCCAGAATTCCCAAATAGGATCCAGTGGGAGAATACAATCTATGAAGTTTACAAAACGGAGGACCTCACAGCCCGACTCCAAAAGAGAACACCAGTAATCCAAACATACTTGATCCCCTGGTTCTTGCAAATAGCGCAGGCCAGACCAGACTTGATTCCTTGAGAGGGAATGACTGGACATGGGGATGCCCTTCCCCCCATCAACATTAATGTCTTGTGGTAGAGCCCGGCCAGGTCATGCCAATCATTTAACATTGGTGCCTAGATGCAGTTTCGGATGAGAGACCCTCCTCTGGGCTTGCCCAGCCCTCCATCGTGGAAGCCCCTACCCCACCATATAGTTGATACTTCTCATGGGGAACTGTTGACTGACCTGAAAAGAAGAAAAAAAAAAAGACAAAGACAAAGATGATGGTGTGGAAAGGAAAAGGAAAGTGCCAATTAAAAGAACATGGGAGAATTGGGTAGCTGGTTTTTCAGTTTATGCAGGCTTGCTGACACAGGGCAACCTGGCCAAGGCAGGGGACCTATGGGTTTACCTGAGCAGGGTTATGTCCATGCAGGCGGTGAAGGCAGGGGTGTGTGTGCTTAGAATGTGATGAGTAGTTTAGGAGACGCATGCAGTATGACACAAGTAGAACGTGGGACATGTTGGATTTACCTTTGCATTGGGCAATTGACATGGGTGATGGAGTCCAGCATACTGACAGCGGTTTTCCTCTCAGAAAGCAGTGGTCCCCCAAAAAAGGGGCATCAAACAATGGGAAAAGTGGGAAGGGGGTTATTGCTACCCGTACAACCAAGGTACGTGCAAGGCTGATCAGTGTAAGTACAAGCATGAGTGCTTGGCATGTGGCAGGTTTCACCCCTTCATCCAATGTGGAAGGGGGTCTGGATACTTTCACTCCTAGAAAAAAGGGTGGCACAAAGCTCCCAACACCCATAGGGTGGACCATCTTAAAGAAAGATTAAGGCATTACCCGGACATGGCAGCTGCGCGATTCCTGGTAGAGGGATTCGGAACAGGATTCTGGATCCTGTATGAAGGTCCATGCCAATCGTATGAGGCAGAGAACCTGAAAATAGCCAAGGAGCGACCGGAGGTAGTTTGGGAGAAACTGAAAAAGGAGATAGCAACAGGTAGAGTAAGTGGTCCATTCATGGAACCTCCTAGAAAAGTAGTTTGGGTGTCACCAATTGGGCTGGTACCAAAGAAAACCCTAGAGGAATTCAGGATGATCAACCATCTATCCTATCCAGATGGGCAGTCAGTGAACCATTTCATAGATCCAATGCACATGGCAGTGTCGTATGTGCATTTCAACGACACAGTCGAGGTGATTCACACTACCGGGCAGGGGGCCCAATTGGGTAAGGCAGACATTGAATCAGCCTTTAGACTTTTATCGGTACATCCAGATGACTGAGATCTGCTGGGGATAAAGTTTGAAGGGCGATACTTCAGGGACAACTGCATGCCTGTGTGCTGCACAATGGCATGTGTGGTGTTTGAGCAATTTAGCACAGTACTACAGTGGGCCACTGGGCAGAAAGTGGGAATAGAAGAGATCATCCATTACTTGGATGACTTTTTGTTCATGGGTCAGGTAAGCACCAACAATTGTGATCGGATCATGGAGGCCTTCCACAAGGTGTTTGCGGATCTGGGGGTACCACTAGCCCAGGACAAATCCGAAGGCCCCACTATCAGCCACTATCAACCTCTCCTTTCTGGGCTTGGAGATTGGCATGGTGGCCATGGAATGTAGGCTTCCACAACAGAAATTATATGCATTAAAGGAGCTTTTGGGTAACGTGTTGCGGGCTAAAAGGATGACACTCCATGAGTTACAACAATGGGTAGGCCACCTGAATTTCGCATGCAAAATCATGCCCATGGTCAGGATGTTTATGTGGCATCTTGCTCAGCGGGGTGTGGGTTGCTGCAAACCCTATCATAGGATTTGAGTGACAGAATCTATGAGGGAGAATCTGGGGGTTTGGCAAGCTTTCCTCGGTTCTTTCAATGTTAAGGCATTCTGGCAGGCTCCAGCAACCAGCCAGGAACTCGAGGTCTTCACTGATGCCGCTAGTGGCCTGGGGTTTGGGGCATACTTCCAAGGGCAATGGTGCACGAGTCAATGGCCTGACTCATGGCACGCAGGAGGATTGCTCAGACAGGTGACCCTACTGGAATTTTTTCCGATAGTAGTGGCAGTGGTGATATGGGGTGACCAGTTCAAGGATAGGGCTATCATGTTCAGGTCAGACAATATGGGGGTAGTTTATACCATCAATCGGCAGTTAGGGGAAAAAGGCCTATGGGGGATCTCATGAGGGTTTTTGTATTGAGATGTCTGTTGTTGAACATTAAATTCAGAGCACAGCATGTGCCTGGTATAGACAGTGAAATTGCTGACGCTCTTTGTTTTTCACAGTGGCAGAGATTTAGTCAGCTGGCACCAACAGTGGACAGGTGCTCCAGGAAAGTTCCACCGTACCTGTGGGATTTGGTAACACAAAAGCCTGGGAATTGATATGGGGCTCCTTGGCACTGAGCACTCAGGCAGCCTACCAGAGGGGGGTAGATAGCTTTCTGAGTGTCTGACAGGGACAAGGGTGGGACAATAGTTGGCCTATCCCAGTGGAGCACTTGTGTGCGTACGTCCTTCATATGAGGCAGAGTTCACGGGCAGTAGTTGGGCAACATGTAGCAGGGATTGCCTGGTTCTCTAAAGTGGTGGTGAATGCAGATCACACTGGAGCCTTCCCCTTGCATAAATTGCTAGAGGGTTGGGCCAGGGGGACACTGAGGAAGTCAGATGATAGGTGATCGCTTGGCCCAGAGCTTTGAGCTGAGTTTGGGGGGTGCTTATGGACATGTGCTCCACAGAATCAGAAACCCACCTGTTTAGCACAGTTTATATGGTAGCATTCTGTGGCGCCTTCCGGGTTTCTGAGATAGTACAACTCAGTAGGGCAGCAGGGTTACCAGTGGCACTGACTGACGAAGATGTCACACTCACAAACGTTGGCAGGTTTGTCTGTCTATGAAAGAGAAAGACAGACAGACAGCAGGGCCAGAGGGTGCTGGTGCAGCCTCAGGCCCCCACCTGGGTGCAATGGGAAGTACGGGCTATGTTATCAGACTATGTGACATGTAGAACCAAGCGCAGTAGATCATTTTTTTGCCATGACAATGGGTCCCCTGTCATGGTCTTTAAGTTCAGGCAGGTGTTGAGCATGAGCCTGGAAAAGGTTGGGGTTGGATGCGAGAGGGTACAACACTCACTCATTTAGGATTGGTGCTGCATTGCATGCCCGGGCGGCAGGATTCACAGACGAACAAGTTCAGGCATTGGGTAGTTGGAGGTCACAGGCATTTGAAGGTTATATAAGACCACATATGCTTTAACCTCTTTTCTTTGTTCTGACAGGTGATAGGTTTCAGAGGAAGCAGATCTGGGTATGTGGGCAATCCTTCATGCATTGGGTGGCCATGCATGCAGGCAAGAGCCAGTGCAGAAGAAATTTGAATTTGGACCCACGGACCGTAGGGGCATGTGATGGCACATTTTACTCCCAGTGTTGTTAGCGGAAGCTCGACAGAGGGGCCTGCCACAGATCCTGATCATCTAATTGGGGGGGGGGGGTGACATAGGAACCCATTCATCTATTGGCCTACTCAGACAGACAAAAGAGGACTTAAAATATTTGAAGGGCATATAGCCTGAGGTGCATATAATATGGTCAGAATTTATCCAGAGAAGCCAGTGGCTCCATGTGCGTAACCCTAAGGCCCTGGAAAAGGTTAGACAGCTGCATATTGCGCCATTGGGGCATTTATGGGAAACATAAGTGGTAATTCAATAAGACATGATGACATTAGGGTTAAAAACACAGAACTATATATTTGAGATGGGATACACTTGTCCAGTGCAGGTTTAGATCGATATCTAAACCATCTAATTTACCATCTTGAAAAGCCACATACCTATCAAAAATAAGTATAATAACAAAGGAAGAATTCCAAGGTGGCTAAACAAGAAAGTAAAAGCTCAGATTAAACTCAGGCACAAATTATTCAAAAAGCTTAAGAATGGCCAAACAAATGAAAGGACCTCAGCTTATCTAAATTATAAAATAGCCTTGTATACCCTTAAGCACGTGATAAAACAAGCCAAAGTGAAACTGGAATTTAAATTAGCTCACTCAAAGGATTCCTTCAAATCCTTGTTTTCATATCTGAATAATGAAAAGGGTAACACTAGGAAGATTGGTCCATTGATACAAAATGGTACTAGTGTACAGTCTGATTCTGACACTGCTAATTTATTCAACACCTACTTCTGTTACGTATTTTCAAAAAAAGACCCCTATATACCTTCAAACTCCCTACTAAATACTTCTTCACACATGTACAACATCTTTGAAACAAAAATACTTTCAATTCTGAAAAGTTTAAAAAGAACAACTAGCCCAGGCCCAGATAAAATAAGCTCCAGATTCCTGATCAAAACTGCTGAAGCATTAGTTACCCCTTTAAAAATCATATTCAATAAATCACTTAATAATTCACAAATTCCGCTGGATTGGCTATCAGCCACAGTAACACCAACATTAAGCAAGCATCTGTCAATGTCGAATGTTTGCTTGCTGATATTAGCATTGGACGTGCAGGAGTTAGACAGTTGCAGAATAGGAATGGCAGTGAAGTAATGAACTCACGCCAATCCCACCTTCACCCTGCAGAGATTGACAGGCATTGGGGTGTGCCTGTGGGTCATTGCCCATAATGCTCACTGCATTTCACCTCACCCTGTCCTGTAGACACCGACAAGTGTTGAGGTGTGCCTTTGGGTGTTCGGCTTTACAGTCACCCCGTTCCGCAAGGACATACGCTAAAATGGGTGCAGTATAGGAGAATGGAATGAACTCTGGGGCCGAACAGTCCAAGGCACACCTCAATGCCTGTCACTGGCTTCAGGGTGGGGATGAAATGGCATGAGCATCACAGCCGGCAATCCAGATGCACACCCCTGGCAACTGTCAGTCTGTACAGGGTGGGACGTCATGGTTAGAAACCCCTAACGCCCCGGGCATTTGTTGGTATTTACGCTACAGATTTTCAGCATGGCCTTTTTGTGACCCCCATCTCATGAAAGCATTTGTGACCTCTGCTCATGAACAGTGGCACTATGATTTTGTTAATCTGTCCCGAACATTGATTTCTCACAGTGACCATGCCATTCTGCGCCAGATGTGCAAAACCACAGTTTGGGCAAGAAAATTACAGCTGCATTGTTCATAAGGAGGTGTGCAAGAATGGCAATGTTGCAGATCTGAAGTGAAAATATTACAAATTCTCGAAGTTACGAGTGTGCGTGGAAACTGTGCAATGCACGCTCATAGCCGTCATTTTGTGGACTTTGTCTCAAATTTTCAACATAGGCATTTTGGGACCTCCGGTCGAGGAACCATGTCACTGTGATTTTGTTAATTTTTCCAACATTGGTTAGAATAGACATCGTATGACAAAATTAGATATTTGGAAACAGATTTTAGCCAGGATATGACAAATGACAGATGTACTGTTCATAAGGAGGTGTGAAAAATGCCAATGTTGAAAATCTGGAGTGAAATATAAAAAATTCTCAAAGTTACGAGCGTGCATGGAAACTGCGCAATGCACGTTCACAACAGTCATTTTTTGAAATTTTCTCACCAGATTTTCAACATAGGCATTTTGGGACCTCCATCCATGAATAGAGACACTGTGATTTTCTTAATCTGTCCCGAACGTTGATTTGCCACAGCAACCGCGCCACTGTGCACCACATGTGCAAAAACACATTTCAGGCAGCATGTGAAAAATGACAGCTGTACTGTTCATAAGGAGGTGTGAAAAAATATCAATGCTGAAAATCTGGAGTGAAAATATTAAAAATTCTTGAAGTTACGAGCGTGCATAGAAACTGTGCAATGCACGCTTGTAACAGTCAGTGATGAAATTTTTTCACCAAATTTTCAACACAGTCTTTTTGGGAGCCCACCTCATGAACAGTGACACTGTTGTTTCATTAACTGGTCCCAGGAGGTGATTCCACGCAGAGACCAAGAAATCACCTTTCAGAACCGAATAATGAAATTACAGTGACTGAATTCATGACGTGGCATCCCAAGAACCCTATGCTGAAAATCTGGAGCCAAAAGCCACAAAAATGGCTGAGATATCCACCTAAATTGAAAACCCCCCATTTATGCCATTATACAGCTTACCAGCATTTCTTCAGTTCACGGTAGGCTTTCAAGAGTGCAGATGTGTTCCTGGTCCACCGAAGATCATTGTACTGGTCTCCGGAGGTAAGTAGGGGGTCAGAGTGGGTGTGGGAGGCGGCGCACAGAGGTGGGTGCGGGTTGGGGGTGGGGGCACCAGAAACAATGAGGGTCCATTTTTTTTCTTTCACGGGTTAAAAAAAAACAAAAAAACATAGCGGGAAGGTTTTTCCTTGACAGGTTTGTTTTTGGCACACTGGGGTGGGCTCCCAGTGCGCCACCTGTGTTGTTTGAGGAGGGAGACTGAAGCCGACGGGGATTGGGCCCCCTGTTGGCACAGAAAACGTGTATTTGGGAGGGGACATGATGCCGATGGGGCTTGGACACCCCCTCAGCATACATAACTATTATATGGGAGGACATTATGCTGACGGGGATTGGGCTCCCCCGTCGGCAAATGAACTGGGGAGGGGGTATGCTGACAGGGGGATTGGGCACCCCTATCGGCTTTTATGGGGACTGGTGTTTATGGATGGTGACAGCCACCATGTTTTTTTTGAATGTTACATCAGGCAAGGCACTCACTCTGCAATGACGGGTCACTCCCTCATTGTAGTGGCTAATTCCTTTCAAGTTGGTGGCACGCTTGCTGAACTATGTCAGCAGCAGTGTGCTGCTGCATTGGGAAACAAGGGCCCAGCCTAAGAACGCAGTGGTGGCATTGGCCACCAGAGTGCCGCACCTCCGAAACCCACTTCTCTCCTAAGCTGCCATATAATGTTTCTTGCACATGTGCACAAGCAAACATAAAAAGGGCAACAGGTCCAATGTACAAAATTATCATCTCATTAGTCTAACTTCCATTTTATGTAAAACGATGGAGAAAATTATCAAATCATACTTGGAGAAAGAAATGGGAGAACTCCAACTTACGAATAAAACACAACACGGTTTCAGATCAGGTCATTCTTGTGCCTCAAACCTAATCTCCTTCTATAACAACATCAGCCAGAGTACAGACAACAACATTCCAATAGATGTCATACTGCTGGACTATAGTAAGGCCTTTGACACAGTCCCACATGGCAAACTCATTACCAAACTTGAATCTTTAGGGTTCTCACTGTGCCTAACAAACTGGGTAAATCTTTGGCTTGGGAGTAGGACTCAGAGGGTTAGCATTAATAATTCACTATCAGATCAAGGCTTGGTCACCAGTGGGGTGCCCCAGGGCTCTGTCCTGGGGCCCACACTATTTAATATCTATATTAGTGACATGCAAGTTACTTCACAAAATTGGCTTTCTAAATTCGCTGATGACTCTAAACTGGTATCCTGTGATGTGAGCGCATGGGGAAGGGCGCCATCCATAATGGCGACTCCTTCCCGGTGAAATCCCTCACGGTTATGGGAGGGTAGGGCGACCAGATGTGGGGGTGGACAAACTGGGCGACAGGATGTCGGTTTATATACGTGCCAGGGGTGAGCATGGTGAGCGTGGGCTGAGGGGCAGAGGAGCTGTAGGGGTGGTGCTGCAGTGGATTGCCAAGCTGCATTGTGGCATCGGGGTTGGCTTGTGGTTGGGGTGGGTAGGTACGGGTTCAGGTCCGGGCGCTGATGCGATTTTATTGTGCCCAGCCCTAACCTTTATTTTCTATGCTTTCACCTCTCGGTTATACACCCCCTGGAGTTGAGAACTTTAGTAGGGATACGGGGACAAAGACCCCAAAATACATGTCCTCGGCACCGTTGTCCTATGTATCGAGGGTGTCAGAGTGCTGCAAATGTTTTCGCACTTGACTGCGCAATAACGGCGATCGCCTTTAGGCTTTCACCGTTATCATATAGAACCCCCTAAAGTGGGAGGGAAAGTGGACACCTCAGATAACTTACAAAGTCTTATTGCTGATCTTAACTCAATTGAACAATGGGCTCTGGTTGATAACATGGAGTTTAATGTAGAAAATTGGGTAGTTCTCCATTTTGGTACAAAGAATCATAAAAATGCTGGGCATTATCTTATTTATTTATTTATTTAAAATTTGGTGCCCGGGTAGGCCCACTGAGCCCCGAAGGTCCATTTTTCAGGGGTGACCCGGGATAACAATACATATTTTCATACAGAGAAAGACTTGGGTTACAGAGTAGTTTCAGGTGTGTGAGCAGGTTACAGCCATGGTTATCATCATGCATCAGTCCTTACAAATATGTTGACAGTAGAATTAACAAAAGGTGCAGAAGAAATGTAATTTTACATGGTTACCTTTCTCCAACATAGGAGACGTAGGGGGGATATTCTGTTTATCTATAAATTACTACAAACCCCATAACTAATGGAACAGTGCAGTCATATGTTTTCAACTAACCACATCATCCCCAGGCTCCATAATAACCAAATCAAGGTTAATAAGCCAAAAACAAATTTAAAGCATAACTTCTTTTCACTGCGTGCCCCCAGATTAAGGAACAGTCTATCCTAGGAACTAGTAGATTGCAATAACTTTAACCTGTTTAAAACAAGATTAGATATCTGGTGGTTAACTTCTCATCCTAACTTTATAAATTAGCCCACTCAAATGTGGGGGAAAATCTCAATGGGCCTCGGCCTTCTTTTTAAAAAAAAACAACTAGTAAACATATGTGGAGTGCTGGAGAGAATGCTAGAATGACATTCTTGTTGGGGTGGGGGCAGGAATGCTTACCATGTGGCGGCTAGGTGGTGTTGGTTGGTTGATGCAGGGGGGTAACGGGGGGACTTGGACTCTTGCAGACAGATCACCTGGAGGCTGATGGAAGTGCTGGGCCACCTGGCTGGGGCTCACCACTTTAAGAATATGGTGGCAGCCTCTTTGAGCGAGAGCCTATGGTGACATGGTGTCCCTGGACCGGGGGAGGGACGTTACGGTAGCTGGTTGAGAACCACTCCTCATGCCCTGGAGGCTGTATCCCTCACGTGGTTTTGCAATGTTTAGCAGCTTCTCTCAGACGAAGGGAAGGCTGATGTTTGGCAGTGATAAATAGACCAACCAAGACCACCTGGCAGTGCACGTCCAGCATGTATTCGTGGTTCATTAATAGACACATGGCTGTGGCCATTTCTCTCCACTGCTTGGTGCGTGTCTGTTTGTTCAGGTGGAATGGGGGGGGGGGGGGCTGTGCCCTATAAGACAATGGCACTTTATATTTGTTTGCTCTTCCCCCTTGTTGCCCTTTCCCCACTCAGGTCAGCCTTAGAAATGAGCTCTGGCTCAGTGTGCCTTTCCTGGTCAAAAATGTTAAATAAATAGAATACAATATGTAAAAAATGTTATATCCTAACTGCTCATATTATCACTGCTATCATTAAGATTTTGAAAGCAATAGTCATTTATATTTGTGCAGGAGTATACCATTTCAGGCCATGGAACATGAGGGGTTGGGGTGTAGAATCCACACCAACTTGATGAAATGTCATAAAATTTACCAGAGTTCAGCAGAGAGCAGTTTTATTATATTTGACCCCAGTTTCACCTTTGTTTTACTGATATGAATCCATGAATGCCTAATTTCTTATTTTGTTACTTTTTATTTATACTCCTATCTTTTTAGTACACCCCCATCCTCCTACTCTGCCTGCTCCATCACCTGTCTTCTCTTGGACTTACATCTCCCCTTCGCTAGTCTCCCTACAGTGGGGCTCCTTCATCAGGGTTGGGGGTGGGGAGCTCAAGTAAACGTCTGTCTACCTTTGAGAGGAGAGGTGTAACAGTTTATTAGAAACATATAGAAACATAGAAACATAGAATTTGACGGCAGATAAGGACCACTTGGCCCACCCAGTCTGCCTATTTCCCTACCTAATGGATAAGCTGCAGATCCTAGTTAACCAGCAGCCTACTTCTTTCTACCCCAACCCCCTAGAATTGCCTTATGGCTGTCCCATGCATGCTTGAATTCACCCACTGTTTTTGACTCCACAACCTCCTCCAGAAGGCCGTTCCATGCATCCACAACCCTCTCTGTGAAAAAATACTTTCTTACATTACCTCTGAGCCGCCCCACCATCTTCAAATTGTGCCCCCTTGTTCTTGCACACCTCTTTTTTTGAAATATACTACCCTCTTGGACTTTGTTTATACCCTTGAGGTACTTGAAAGTTTCTACAATATCCCCCCTCTCCCTCCTCTCCTCGAGGCTGTACATATTAAGTTCCTTTAGTCTCTCTTCATATGTCTTCTGGTGCAGACCCTGCACCATTTTAGTTGCCCTCCTCTGGACAGCTTCCATCTTGTCTATGTCCTCGCAGAGATTGGGTCTCCAGAACTGCACACAGTACTCCAGATGGGGTCTCACCAGCTGTCTGTACAGAGGGAAAACAAGTTCCTGTTTTCTACTGGTGATGCCTCTCCTTATGCATCCCAGTATCCCCCCAGCCCTCCTTACTGCCCTCTCACATTGCTTGCCCACCTTTAAGTCATCTGATATGACTACCCCCAGATCCCTTTCCATTTTTGTTGTTGTATCTCACCCTCCATTGTGTACTGTTCCCCTGGTTATTTGTTTTTGTTGACCGGGTAGGTGCACTAGACATAGAAATGCCTACTTTCAGGGACGACCTGGGAGAGTACAGAGCAAAAACAGTACAAATACATGGTACAGGGAAACTCACAGTTACAAATAAAAGTAAAGACAGTAAATCGGGAAATCAGTCTACACTGCAGTGAGATTCGTAACATATTAGGAAAATACTCCAACATCCTTCAGAGGAAAAATTAATACAGAAACAAAACAGTGCAGTTAGGATGATGGTCTGAAGCACACAAGGAGACCCAGGAATCATTCTACTGCCACTGGGGTGTGTTTCTCTGGAGTTTCATCCAACCCATGGGGCATTGCTGGCCAAGGGCATCATGGGTAGACACAAGCAAGTGTTCTATCGAGCCAACATCAGCAACGTCCCTGATGGCACTCCAGTCACACTACCACCTGTAGTCACCCAGGTGGCAGTATCGTGGAGGAGAAGGAAGGTACCCTCCCTTTGGAGAAGGAGAGGTGAGCAATAATACCCAACAGGGTGGACGATATTGTGCTATACCAGACCAACCGGGGCATAATGAGGCCCGAGGCTACAGACGGAGGGCATTATAGCCCTTGGATGGTCCGCTATAGCACAATACCACCCTCCCTGGAGGGTATTACTGTGCTTAGAAAATGGGTTATAGGTTACATTTTTTTTTTATTGTGTCATTCTTTATACCCCCTGCAGCCTGACCTGCCTACATCCCGCCGCTGCCTTCATCCCAGATCAGCCTGTAGGCTCAGTCACATACCAGCTGGCAAACCACTGCACCCACTGGGGGGGATCCCCCTATGTCCCCCTCGTGCCGGGCCAGGAACCAATACCGCAGTGCGATTCCATGACAGGCCCCCTGGTTGCTGAAGTGCGGCCATCAGGTTTCCTTGATCATCTGCCATTTTTCCTCCTGTATTTCCCCTGAGAAGTGCAGACATGCAGTGACGTCAAGGCACAATGTGCCGACGTCTACTGCACTTCTCCCCACATGTATCCCCACTCCTGTAGTGCCACCGATTTACATCGTGGACTGCTGCAGCGCAGTGGATGCCCTGAACCCTCCTCAGGGAAAGTAGAGCAGTCCAATGGATGCTCATTCATTTCCCTCCCTGACCAACCACAGACAACCCGGGCTCGTTCTCGAACCCGGGTCGCTGGTGTGGAGCGAGGTGTGGCGTCCAGCACCTTAACCCTCAATGCCACCAGGCTGTCCATAGGTTACATTTTTAATGAAAATAAAATCAAAGATTAAAAAGAAATCAAATATATGTTAAGAATAAAAATACAGTTGATGGTATTATTAATGATTAAGAGGGCAAACTTGTTGAAACTGAGTGGTGAGGACAGATTTTTTTTCCCATTCCCCCACAGTCCCCAACCCTACCCCAGAGTAACTGTTCATTTTTTTTAAACAGAGAGCGAGAAAGGGTGATAGCAGAGAGCTACATCAACACTGAAGAGGAGAGAGCTAATGAATGTAGAGTGGGAGAGCTACGGCAGACAACATTGTTGGAAGAGTGAGCAAAAGGAATTGAAACGCAGTTCCATGAATCTGACGAACCTGTTATAACAGGTAAAAAGCTAGTTGTCACAGTAGGGGGAAAATACTTATAAGAATGGTAATGTGCCATGAGTTGGGAGTGTGGTGAGTGCAGTCGGCAGACCAGCTGGCAAGGAGTTTGCAGACTGTAGTGTGTGTGGTTGGCAGAAGGCTGCGAGTGCAAGGTGACACCAGGATAGTGCTGTAAGTTTTAAAAGAATAAGAAACAAGTGATTTCTGTTTCTTTTAGATTGTATGTATTTTTTTATGTTACCTAGTATCACTTTAGTTTTTGATTGGCCAGCAGCAGCGGCAGGGATCAGGGCAATGGCAGGTGGCAGCAGACCCGAGGGCTCAGCGGTGTGGTGAGGGGTAATGACGTTGATGTTTACTCTCATTTTTGGCATTTGAGCTACGGAGTTTGGGCAAGCTGTACAGACAAGTTTCAGTTCAAAAAAATGTACCATTTATGTGCCATTCTCTTAGACACGGGTGTTGGAGAGGGTATTTCTCACAAAGCAAGAGAACAACATGGCAGCAATTTAAAATTGAAAATTCTGTTGGCACAAGGATTTGGAACATAGTCAGGCAGCAGAGATGGGGACTCATTATTTCCCATTCTCTGTTACCTGATACCAGGTTGGCTGGTTGGTGACCTTAGCCAATCAGCTTCCAGGATTTTCCCCAAGCTATTTTCTTACATCCTGTTGGATGCTCAATCCTCCTCCATCATCTGGCCCCTGATGACCCTAGCTCATTCCTGGGAAACTGGTTCACTGATATCGTGAGTGGTAATCAGTGAATGCCCAGTGTCACTTGCCTTATGATGCATCACTGCTGCCCTTGCCATCTCTGGATAAAAGTGAAGAACCTTCATAGTACATCTGATCAGTTGACCTGATATTTCTATTCTCGAGCAAACTACAGATTTATTCTTTTTTTTTTTTGTTGTAAATTTAAATTTATTCATTTTATGCAATGAACATGCCAAAAAAGCATACAAATTGATGAAACAAGGAGTAAAACCTGTACAATGTACAGTACGCTCATGTTAGCGTCAGTATGCAGAAAATATGCAGTTGTTTGATACAGCATATGGGGGTACAGAACGTTATTGTTAACAGTTGGTAACTGTCTCCAGGGTAATGAAGGTTGGCTACCAAGCAGTGACATGTGGGAATATCCTACATATGAAAGAATAGGGAAATCCTTATGGGTTTGTAAATGTGTCTCTTAACTCACAACTGTTCCCACTACATACAAAATCTTATCAAGGAAAGAACATAAGAACATAAGGACATTTTGGCAGAAGGGGACTTTATGATCCATCTAGTCTGCTCAGATTGCCTACTCCCCTATTCTGTTCTTCATCCGAGATTACTGCAGTACTTGTCCCATGCTAGCTTAAAAGCAGTGACTCTTTTGGCCTTCACAATCTCTGGTGGTAAGCTGTTCCAAAGGTCCACCACCCTCTCTGTGAAGTAGAACTTATGAATGTTGGTTTTAAACTTAGCCCCGTTAGTCTTAAACTGTGTCCCCTCATTCGCGTGGTCTTGTTTCTGTGAGAGGTTTTCTGCTTGTACCTTATTTGTGCCCTTTATGTATTTGAAGGTTTCTATCATATCCCCAGTTTCTCCTTTGATCGAGGGAGTACATTTGCAGTTGCTGTAGTCTAGATTCATATTGCTCCTGGTGCAGTTCCTGTACCATTTTAGTAGCTCGCCTCTGTACAGTCTCCAAGCAGTCGATGTCCTTTTTTAGGTGTGGCCTCCAGAACTGTACACAGTACTCAAGATGTGGGCCACCAAGGACCTGTACAGGGGGAGTATAACCTCTCGCTTCCTACTTGTAATGTCCCTGCCAGTACATCTGAGGATGCTACTAGCTTTCTGCGCCGCCTTTTTGCATTGTCTACCCACCTTTAAATCATCGGAAATTAGCACTCCAAGGTTCCGTTCGAGTTTTGTTTCTGTTAATTGTTCACCATCAAGTGTGTATGTTTTCCTTGGGTTTCCTTTACCTGGGTGAATGACCTTGCACTTTTTGGCATTGGAATTTCAATTGCCAGTCCCTAGATCATGCTTCTAGGCTCTTGAGATCTGCTTCCATTGCTGCTGTTCCTTCAGTTGTATCTACCCTATTGCAGAGCTTTGTGTCATCTGCGAACAGGCATACCTTACCCTGCAGGCCATCAGCAATGTCGCTGATGAATATATTGAAGAGGACTGGGCCAAGGACAGATCCTTGAGGCACACCACTGATCACCCTTCCCTCGCTAGACAGTGTACCATTGACTATGACCCTCTGCGTTCTATTGTGGAGCCAGTTTTGAACCCACTTGACTATTTTGTGCCCTAACCTGGAGTGCTCTAGCTTATTGACCAATCTTCTATGAGGGACAGAGTCAAAAGCCTTGCTGAAATCTAGATAGACTATGTTTGTTGCCCCTCCCTGGTCCACTAATTTGGAGACTCAGTCAAAGAATTCAATCATACTCGTTTGTAATGACTGTCCTGCTGTAAATCCATGCTGTTTAGTATCTAGCTGCCCTGTTTCTGTAAGGAACTTAACTGTTCTTTCCTTAAGTAGGGACTTCATAAGCTTCCCCACTACCGAGGTCAAGCTCACTGGGCAGTAGTTTCTGGCCTCCTCCCTGCTTCCACTTTTGTGCAGTGGTACCACTGTGGCCCTTCTCCAGTCCTGAGGTGTTTCCCCACTCTCTAGAGACTGTGTGAATAATTCTTCCAGTGGGCCTGCAATTTCCTGTGCTAACTCCTTCAGAATTCTAGGGTGTATTTCATCTGGGCCCATTGCTTTATTTGCTTTTAATTTGAGAAGCTTTATTAGGACACTGGCTCTTGTAAATGGTCCAGCATCTGCTTCTATGGTGAGTCCACCCTTGTTCTGCATTTTGGGTCCATTGCCGTCATCTTCTTTTGTGAAGACTGAGCAGAAGACACTGTTTAGAGTCTCCACTTTTTCATTATTATTTTCTGCCTGTTTGCCATCCTTGGTTGCTATTCTTATGATGCGTCCTTATGTTTTCCTTTTTTCTCTGATGTATCTATAAAAGTTTTGTCATCCTTCTTCACCCCTTGTTCGAGTCTCTCTTCTGTCTAGGCTTTGGCTGCCCTTACTGCCTTCCCTGCTTCTTTTAGCTTCGTTTTGTAGACTTCCATATCTGCCTCATTGTTAGTATCCTTGAATCTCTTGAACACTTTCCTTTTATCCTTTCTTTTTGTTGCTACATCCTTGGTATACCATAGAGGTTTTTCTCCTTTTTTTTGACTTAGAGATCTTCTTCGTGCACTGGGCATTTTTTTTGTCAATATATTTTTACTGGTATTTAAATATACATAAATCCAGTTACAGTACAAGTTATGAACACACATACACTTATAAATATACTGGAATAAGTTATAATACATATAAATTATTAAATACAAAATCACACATGCCCCCACAATGCAAAGCATCATGGGCTGCATATGCAAATAACCACAGAATGTTATGCTAGTCCAACTTTAAGCAGAATTGCATGGTGCCGAACGGCCTCTCACACAGTTTGCAAAGGGTGCTAACAGAAGACATACTCACAGTTTGCAAAGGGTGCTAACAGAATACATATCACACAGTTTGCAAAGGGTGCTAACAGAAGACAATAAATTATTAAATGCTTGTTATTAGATGTAATAAACAATTTATGACTCCAATATCATGAATCAATAACAGTAAATTATAATAAATGTAATGTAATTACTTTGAATAAAGTTTCCATAAGTGCTTTCTACCTCTATTCCATTGTGCCCCCTGTTTCCTTGCTAAGTATTTGTTTTATGGAAGCCCTCATTTGACAAAAGTCGGCCATCTTGAAATCCAGGACACTGAATTTGCTGTGGCTGACTTCCTCTTTTTTTTTTTTTAACTCTTTTTATCCTCCGACGGCAGGCTGTCCTGATTGTCTGCCACCCTACCGAAGCTCGGGGTCTTTCGGGGACTTATAGCACTATGTGCACCCTGGCAAATCCCCAGAGCCGGCCTGGAGGCTTCATCCACGGACGGCCCCCATATTTCCTTCACAGTGTGTGTGACCTATTCCTGAGAACCCTGGAAGTGGTGGCACATGTGCATGGAGGCGCACATGCACACCACAGCTCCAGTGCCAGGTCTCTTCTGCCTTCCCTTTGGCCTAATGCTGGCATTTCTCAGAGCGGCACCATCCCTCTGGCCTCCACCAGGGGGCGCCTAAGCTCCAAGAGGGCTGAGAACTCCTCCTGAGGCAGAGAGCTGCCACCTGGCAGCTTGGCTCACATCCTCTCCCTCCCCCCCCGCCGACCTCCGATGACCCTGGCCTGCCCTGAACCTGGGTCGCCATGGTGCGAGGTGTGGTGTCCAGCGCCTCAACCCTATGCGACACTGGGCCGGCTGACTTCCTCTTTACTGGTGATGTTGATCCAGACAGTCATATAGTCACTGATACCCAGATTGCTGCCCACTGTTGTGTCAGATATCCTGTCTCTATTTGAGAGAAGTAGGTCCATGATGGCTTCCTCTCATGTTGGTTTGGTCACCGCTGTTCTAGTCCTGCTCCTTTTAGTGCTAGGAGGAATTCTGTGCTCCTTTCCATAGAGGCGATGTGTGGGAGCCAATCCACATCTAGTAGATTGAAATCACCAACCAGCAGCAGTTCTCCTTTGCCTGCCATCTGTAGGATGGCCTTCAGGAGTTCTCTGTCCAAGTCTTTATCCTGGGCTGGGGGTCTGTATATAACCCCAACTTGGATTGGGTACTTACTTCCTGCTCCAAGGGTGACCCAGAAGACCTCTGCATTGCTGCTGTGTCCCTGGGTTTCCATAGCATTGATGCTGTTTTTTTACATACATTGCTACCCCCTCCATCTTTCTTACCTTTGCGGTCTCTTTGTAATAGTATGTATCCTGGGATAGCTACAACCCAGGTGTGGTTCTCAGTGAACCATGTCTCTGTGATCGCAACCCAGTCCAGGTCTGCCTCCACCATTATAGCAGTGAGATCCGGGATTTTGTTCACCAGGCTACGATCATTGACGCACAATGCTCGCCTTCCTTGGTTAAAATTGATCACTGTGGAGCTTCCCTTTTTCTGTATATTTGCAGGAGACATTGTCTTCATACTAAGTAGCCTTGTAGGGTCCTTAAGTGTGCCATTAAGCTGCTGTATAGCAGTGGGCTGTAACAGAACCCAAAAATGGACTGTAAGTTTAAGAGAAATTATGCTACAATGGCCAAAATAACATACAGTGTGGGCTATACCCTGTATGAACTACAGTAATTGGCCCCCTCTGCAAACCTCCGAGATACAAGAACTACACTGAAGTCTGACAATTTGCAATTTGTTGATACCATAACAGAGATACTAATCGAATTATAACAGGATTTTTACATTACCCTGAGACTTTACTGAGCAGGAATCACTGTCATGCTACAGTTCGTGCCAGGCTCGTGCCCATCATGACAGGGAGCTTCATGGTTGGCAAGCAGATTTTAAAAACTAGTAAGTCCCAACTGTTGTGAATGTTCTGAGAACACAGTCAGTAAGCGAGAGTCCGTAAACCAGAAACAGAGTTTGGACAGCACAACAGACTCAGATATTCAAAATAGATCCACCTGCCCCCCAAAGTCCCCGAAACAGAGTCTAACAAGATGCAAAAGACAACACTACTGTTCATAGCAAGATAAAGTGTGATCTTCAGTCTTCTTCAGCAGGTTGTTCAGTCTTCTCTGGTGCAGTCCTCATTTTGGCATTAAACCCGGCCACTAGTCCACTTTTTTTCTGCATCTGAATACTGGAAGGTTTTCCCCAGTACATTATGTGATGCAGGGCCAGAACAAGGAGTGCATGGACAATGCCTAGGCTTTATAACTTCTGGCATAGAAGATTAAAGAATTTTCTCCATGACCTAGTTGCTTACGACTAGTCCGGGAATGACTTCAACTTCGTAAGCCTCTATGTGGACAGGAACTTTTGAACGTGCCCAGTGCAAAATACAGTCATGAATTTCTGGACCAGAAGTGACTACTGGGATTGTCTGCTGGGTGTCCAGGGTGAGCCGGACAGTAGGAAAATAAAGTCAGTGAGCCTTCTTAATATCTGCAGGGTTGTCAGTGAGCCCTCTTGATATCTGCAGTCTACTAAGTTCTCGGGCAGAGTATTCACTATCCAAGTCCTGATGTAAGACTGCAAATCCTCAACCTCTGCACCCTCAGGGAGGCCCACTGCCTGAAGGTCATGACCCTGGAATTGTTCTCGAGTGATTCCAGTCTGACTTTCAAGTGTGTCTTCTTTGATGTCAGTTTAACAACTGTAGTTTGTGTTGTTTGAAAGCAATCATTAGCTTCCTTTGAACATAGAAACATAGACTTTGACAGCAGATAAGGACTGCTTAACCCACCTAGTCTGCCCATTTCCTACCTAGAGGATAAGCTGCAGATCCTATTTAACCAACAGCCTATTTCTTCCTAACCCCCACAAAAATTGCCTTAACATGAAAGAACTGTTTAAATTTTTGCATCTTGGAGCCCGATCTGTTCTAAAATGTTCTCAACATTCTTATCCATCTTGCGGACTGCCGTCAATAGTGCCCCATGGCAGAGGCTTACCTGCTCTGTCCATAGTGTTGTCTCTGCTGGGCCCAGGAGGCATCGTGGAGGCCTGCTGCGCTGGCTACTGCTGTTTTTTCTCACCACCTCCTGTGGTTTCCTTCGGCCACACCATCTCAATTTTTATATCAGGCTGTTGAGATTTCAATAAGGAAGAATACTGAGCCGAAAAATGAAGAAATTTTAAAGTTTTTAAGCAGTTTTAGCAGTTTGATCGCATGCTATGCAGGAGTTGATGCGTAGCATATCCTGCTTCAAGTCTGGCTCTCTAGCTCCCCTCTGGGAATTTATTTTTAATAAATTGGCACGTTTGTATAACATACTTATTCATCCCTGCTTATGAAGCGAGGGGTTGGTGACGGTCCTGATGGACTTAGAGTCCCAACAAATCTTAAATTATTTGCAATGCTATAAGCCTGGGGTATGATTGGGAGGCAGGTGATTCATGCCATGCACCCCCACCCTCCATAGAATGCTGCTTCAGTGTGCTTACCTCAAGTGTCCTTCCGACACTTATTTCTTTGTTGCTGTCACATGGCAGCTAGCGTTTGGGCCCATTCTACTGTGCTGCCTGCTTGCCCTTCCTGGTCCAGCCTCTGCCATTCTGTCCTGCTCCTCTGCCCTGCCCCCCCAGCTTCTGTCTCTTGCTGCAGCGGTTTGCTGGGGGTTTGCTGTCCACCTGGCTTTGCTCCTTTCTGTCCATCCAGCATTTTTTTCATGGTTGCGGGCTGGGGTCATGCTATGCTCCTTGTGTTTTTTTGTGTCTTCAATCAGCTACTCCTCAACCATACCCACTAGACTGCCTAGGCGGCTCTCCTCTTCTCTCCTCTCCTCTCGGCTCAACTCTGATACTTACCAAATCTACTCTAGTCTACCTATCATTCCTACTACACCGCCACTATTATCAGGCTCACACCCCAGCAACATTCAGGCTCACACCCAAGTGACAATCAAATTCATGCCCCAACGACAGTTGGGCATACACCCTAATGACTAGCAAGTACGCACCCCAGTGATTGCCTTCAAGGACTCAGTATGCTTTCACCTATCCATGGCTTCACACTGCAACATGTCTTGCCCCTCAGGGTCTCAGCTCCTTTCTTATGTCTATGAGTCTTGTTCTTTGGAGGACAGTCTTTGGGTTGCCAGGCCTGAAACAGCTGCTTCTTATGTCTCTCTTTTTCCTTTGAATTTTACTGTGACCCTGAAATTCTTTCAGCATTTAGGTTTGGTCTACGTGCACTTCATGGGGTGGAGTCCTATTGTGCAGGGACTCCTTTGGTTGCATGGCCACACCCTGTAGCACCATCATGGGGTGGAAGTCTTGTCAAGACAGGAGAGGTCAAACATTAACCCTATTTTTGTAGTGGCGAGTGGCAGGTTCAACTGTGCACTTGTAGGAATTGTAAGGTAAAGCCTTGCTCTCCAGAGGTTTCCTCCACTAGGGCATTTTTCCTCTCTTCTGTGCTGAATGTCATAGAATATTTAGTTTGACTTTTAGTTTGTTAGTTAATTTCTATTTCCACGGGTTGAGTTGGGATGTTTGATGGTGGCTCACTTGTATGTTTTTTAAATTTGGTTTGTTTAGCTCCAAGGCCTTCCTTCTCTTCTTAGTAGAAATCGAGGGTCTGACCTTTCTAGTCATGTCTTCGGCTCTGACTTTTAGGCTTCTTCCCTAGGGTGCCTTTTGCCAAAGGGATCTGCAATGCTGTGGCACCTCTAGAGGGTTCCTGCCATTGGTACCCTGAAAGAATGGGAGTCCCTTTCGAGGACAGACTGTGTAAAAGGTTACATGTACATAACATCAGCTTACCTGTTACCACAGTCCACGTGACTAACAACAGTCACCTTACGGACAGTACTCAGCAGCCTTATACAAACAACATATGAAATTGCCAGCAGAAGGCTTTATGTCTCTATTGAGTCTGTTTGATATAGCGCCAGGTATCGATGTTACATGACACCGCCTGGCCCCTGGCCACCCTCTTACCTTCCTTGACCTTATCTAACCCCTTCTTAAAACTCCCAACTGTTTTCTGACCCACTGCCTACTCTGGTAGTTCATTTTACCCTGACACCACGTGCTCTGTGATTAATTGCTTCCTGGCCTTCCTGGAGCGTCCTTCTGCCAACTTACAACTGTTTCCCCTTGTGTTCTTGGTCTCGCTGAACCTGAAAAGATCCCCACGGTTGACCCTATTTACACATTTAAGGTACTTGAAGGTCTCAATCAGTCCCCTTGTTCTCTTCTGTCCTCGAGAGAGTACATGTTTGGGTTCACCAGTCTGTTCATACGACAGCCCTTGCTGGCTCTGAATCATCTTCCTATCTCTTGTTTGGACTGCCTCTTATCATTTTGGTGTCCTTTTTGTGGAAGGGTGTCCAGTACTGCACACAGTACTCCAGGTGCGGCTGCAACATCAACCTGTGTAGTGGCAGTATGACTTCTTTTCTCCTACTGGTGTAGTCTCTACTTATGCAACCCAGCATCCTGTTTGCCTCGCTGCTGCCTTGGCACATTGCCTGAGGGTTTCATATTGCTCGTGACTGCAATACCTAGGTCTTTCTCTTCCTCAGACATTGTGACTGTTATGCCCCCTAATCTGTGCTTGGCCCTGGGATTTTTGCTCCCTATGTGAATGACCCTACATTACCTTACATTGCGTTGAACCCAAGTGCCATGTTCCAGACCATCTTTTTAACTTTGTCAGCTCCTCCCTCAGATCTCTGATCCCTTCCTCCACGTCCACTCTCCTACAGAGCTTGGTGTCATCTATGAAGGGGCAGATTTTGCCTTTTTATTATTTGAAATTACTCCAGACGTCACCATTCCTGATTACTCACCCTTGACCTCCAGTCTTTGGGTTCTCCTTCCTATTCAGTTTGCAACCCATCTCGTCAACTTGTCCCCCACCCACAGGTTCTCCACATTCTTGAACAGTCTTTTGTGGAGGACCAAGCTGAAGACCTTGCTGAAGTGCAGGTAGAGCATGTTCAGTGCCTGGCCTCTGTCCACTGACCTTCTAACCCAGTTCGAGAACTAGATCAAGTTCATTTGCATGACCACCCTGCAATAAACCCACGCTGCCTGACACCCCTGAGCCCACTTACCTTAAGGAACTCAGCTAACCTTTCCTTGAGAATGGTTTTTGTCAGCTTAAAAGATAGAAAAGAATTTGACAGCCGAAAAGTACTGGTAGACCCATTTAGTATGCCCTATTTTCCCTGCCTCTTTCTACACCCCGGACACTATTTGGTCAGAGGTGCCCTTCCCTTCTTCCTCCCTTTCCTCCACCTATTAACATAGAAACATAGAAACATAGAAACATAGACTTTGATGGCAGATAAGGACCGCTAGGCCCATCTAGTCTGCCCATTTCCTACCAAGGATAGGCCAGATTCTATTTAACCAACAGCCTATATCTTCCCTGCCCCCACAAGAATTGCCTTATGTCTGTCCCATGCATTCTTGAATTCTCCCACAGTTTTAGACTCCACAACTTCCTCAGGAAGGCTGTTCCGTGCATCCACTACCCTCTCTGTGAAATAATACTTCCTCACATTGCCCTGAATCACCCTCCTTCTATCTTTTAAATTGTGTCCCCTTGTTCTTGCAAGTCTCTTTTCTGAAAGATGCTACCTCTTGGACTTTGTTGATTCCCTTGAGGTACTTGAAAGTTTCTGTCATCCCCCTCCCTTCTTTCCTCAAGGGTATACATATTAAGCTCCTTTAGTCTCTCCTCATATGGCTTCTCTTGCAGACCCTGCACCATTTTAGTTGCCCTCCTCTGGACTGCCTCTATCCTGTCTATGTCCTTGGGAGATGGGGTCTCCAGAACTGGACACAGTATTCCAGATGGGGTCTCACCAACTGTCTGTACAGAGGATAACAACTTCCTGTTTTCTGCTGCTGATGCCTCTCCCTATACATCCCAGTATACCCCGGCCCTCCCTACTGCCTTCTCACATTGCTTGCTAACCTTAAGGTCATCTGATATGATTACCCCAGGTCCCTTTCCTGTTGTTGTTGTTACTACCTCCCCCACCCATTGTGTATTCTTCCTGGTTCTTGTTTCCCAGGTGCATTATTTTGCACTTTTTGCATTGAATCCTAGCTGCCATACTTCTGACCATTCCTCCAACCTTGCCAAATCCTTTTCATCCTTTCCACGCCTCCTTGTATCAACCCTGTTGCAGATCTTTGTGTCATCTGCAAAAGGCATACTTTTCCTTCCAGTCCCTCTGCAATGCCACTGATGAAGACATTAAAAGGACTGGACCCATACTGAACTCTCAGTGGCCCCAATTAGTAACTTTCTTCAGAGCTGACTCCATTTACAATTACCTTCTGTGTCCTGTTGTCCAGCCAATGTTTACTCCAGGCTACCACCCTGGGACCCACTCCCAGGCTGGTTAATTGACTAATAATCTTTTTGTGGGACTGTGTCAAATGCCTTGCTAAAGTCTAGGTAGGCCATGTCCACAGCCCCTCCCTGGTCTACTACTTTGGTCACCCAGTCAAAGAAATCTATTAGATCTGTCTGACATGACCTTCCTGCTGTGAACCCATGCTGCCTTGGATCCTGTGCTCACTGACCTCTAGGTACTCAACTATTCTTTCCTTCAGAAGTGACTCCATCACTTTCTCTACCACAGAGGTCAGACTGACAGGTCTGTAGTTTCCTGCCTCTGTCTTGGTCACACTTTGTGAAGGGGAATCACATCCGCCTTCCTCCAGTCCTCGGGTACCACACCATCCTCCCATGATTTATTAAAAGAGTAGCCAGTGGTTTCACTAGTTCCTTCCTTAATTCTTTTAGAATTCTGGGTGAATTCCATCAGGACCCATTGCTTTGTCCACCTTCAGTTTTAGGAGTTCTTGCAGAACCCTTTCTTCTGTGAAAGGACTGGGATCGACCCCCTATCAAGATGCTTCTGTTAATTGGATTAGGCACTTCCCCGCCTCTTTTGTGAATACTGAGCAGAAATATTCGTTCAGTATTCCTGCTTTTTCACTGTCCCCTCTGCCACCCACCGCTTTATTCTATTCAGCCTCACTATCCCTCCCTTTGTCTTTCTCACTCGCTGATGTACCTATGAAAGGTTTTATCCCCCTTCAACTGAGTTGGCTATCTTTTCCTCAGTTTGGGCCTTTGCTATTCTGACTTCCCTCCTGCTTCTTTCTGCCTTAACTGGTACAGTTCTCTGTCCTGCTCCTTCTGTGTTTCCCTTATACTTCTGGAATGCTATCTTTTCTTCCTGACTTTCACAGCCACCTCTCTTGGAGAACCATAGTGGCTTTTTCTTTCGTTTGATTTGTTTATTTGCTTCACACAGGCTTGTTGCCTCTGTGATGGCAGTTTTGATAATTCCCCATTGTTGCTCCACACCTCCTTCTAGCCTGTTTGCTAGTGCTTTTCTGAGGCACTCTCCCATCTTGCCAAAGTCAGCCCTCCTAAAGTCCAGTACCCTCACTTTTGTATGGCTTGACTCTGTACCTGAGTTTAACGTGAACCACACTGTTTGATGGTCACTTGTCCCCAGATGGCAACCCACTTCTAGATCTGAGATCCTCTCACTGCCCCCGTTTGAGAGTACGAGGTCTAAGATTGCTCCCTCACGAGTGGGTTCCGAAACTAGCTGTCTAATGCCTGCCACCTGTAGGGCATCAAGAATGGCCCTGCTCTTGGATGTCGCTGCAGCAAATGTGCTCCAGTTAACATCTGGCATATTCAGGTCTCCCATCAACATCTATTATGCTCAAGCTGATCGATATGCAGTTCCCCAGCTCCTCCCTCATCCCCTCTTGTGCAGGGGCACTACATCTTGTGTCCTTCATTCATGTGCAACTCTCCAGTGTCCAGGAAGATGTACAAATCAGACAGAGAGGTTGCCACTGCCAGAACTGCCACTAATTCCCTCAACAGCCTAAGGTGCATGCCATCTGGCCCAGGACATTTGTCATTCTTAGGGGCTCTGAACCACATTGAGGACCCTGTCCTCTGTAATTACCTCCTCACACATTTCCACTCCCCCTTCCCTATCCCTATATTTCCTTGTGGGACTGATCTCTCTTTTCCTTCATGAATACTGAGTAGAAGTAGTCATTCAGTACTTCTGCACTACCTAAGTTGTCCTGCACCCATTCAGGCCCTTTTTTAAGCTTGGCAATAACTTCTTTCGTCGTCAGTTTTTCTCAGATGTACTGAAAGAAGGTCTTGTCACCTTCCTTGACCCCTTCCATTATCTTCAGCCCTGTCTCTACTTTGACCTTCCTGAGCACCCTACTAGAGGTTTTTAGCTTTCCAGGTATTCTGCCTTGTACTTGTCTCTCTGGGTCCTCCAAGATATCATTTTTTCATACATCTGTTTGGTCCCCAGGTACTATCTTCTTCCCAAGTCCCCCAACCCTGAGTGACACTCTCCTCATTGTCAAGCCAGCAGGGCTCCACATGGGGCAGGGTCCAGGGGTACTGGTGCCGTCATTATTGGTGGCTGGTGCTAATGTTTTTTTTTCCCCCTTGTTTCTCCCCCAAGCCCCACCCTGAATGTCAGGCCATGTCCCAGCAGACCTTGCATGCAGCCAGCATGCCTATATGGTAGAGCAAGCTCCCTAGCCCACCATATTCCTCCTCGCTGGGAGTGCTACTGCACATCAGTGCTTCCCTAGCACCCCAGGCCACCTGGCTAGCTCCCAAGTTCACTTCCAAATTCAGGTCACTGCCACGGAAGCACTTGGCGCTACCCACTGAGCCATTGGGCGGCCCTCCTAAATATCTTAAAGGAAGCTCTCTTTTTCCTTAAGGCACTGTTAACCTCTCCTGAAAACCAAAGTGGTTTCCTATGCTTGTTCTTTTTTCCCTTCTGCTTGAGACAGGTATTTGTGGCTCTGGACCCCATCACAGATTATAAACCATTTCTGTTCCACCCCCCCCCCCATAGTCTCCCTGAGCTTGGTCATGTACCCCCCCAAATGTATTCCCATTCTGGTGAAATCAGCCCTCTTGAAGTCCTGGACACATGTCCTTGTGTCTGTCTTTCCCCATATAAAGGTTAAACCACACTGATCTGGGATCATTGTTACCCAGGAATTTAGCCACTCTGATGCCTCTGACATGGTCACAGTTTGTCAGCACCATGTCCAAAATGGCATGACCTGTAGTCAGTTTTTTTACCCTGTGGTTAAGAGCCCATCGTGGACTGCCTACAGGATCATTTGGCTTCTGCTACTGCGTGTGCGTTGGATGCTCCAGTCTACATCAGGCAAGTTGAAGTTGCCCACAGTCACCACCTCCCCTTTCTCTCATGCCTTCCTGATCTCATTATTCAGCCCCCAGCCTGTGCTTTAATTTGTGGCATGTACACCACCTCCACCCTTGTTTTTCACCCTGTTCCTGTCTGAATCTGCATCCAAATTGACTCCTCCTAGGGACATGGATATGGTGATGATCCACACTCCTGGCAGTGTTCCTTTCCCCTTTAAATCCTGCCATAACATCTTCAAGATGGCTCCTCCCACCCACCTGGGTGGTAACTCCCCTAGCACTGCCCCGTGACGGCAGATCTTCCTTTCTGCTGGAAGAAGAAGGTTCCCTCCGTATCGCTCTTGTGCTGAGTAGGCCCTTTGCTTATTCAAACTCTTTGTCTTATGACTTTTTGTCTTCAAGCGACTCGTTCTCCTCATCCATGCTAGATGATGTGAAGTCAGCGCTGGGTTTAAAAAAATGTGCCTGTGGGCAGGAAATGTTGCAAATGGACCCACACATCACATGCGTCTACTGCCTGGGCCATGAGCACGGTCCTCAGGTTTGCGGCCTCTGTTGCACCATGCACCCTTCTACCTTGGAAGACCAGCATGTGCGACTTCTTCTTGGGTGCCCAGACGAACGGGATACTCCAGTGAAATCTAAGGACACTCGGTGTGCGGTCTAGAACACAGAAACATAGAATTTGATGGCAGATAAGGACCGCTTGGCCCACCTAGTCTGCCCATTTTTTTACCTATTGGATAAGCTGCAGATCCTAGTTAACCAACAGCCTACTTCTTCTTACCCCCTACCAGAATCGCCTTATGTCTGTCCCATGCATTCTTGAATTTCCCCACTGTTTCTGACCCCACAACCTCCTCAGAAAAGCCATTCCATGCATCCACCACCCTCTCCATGACAAAATACTTCCTCACGTTGCCCCTGACCCATCCCCCCTCTATCATTAAATTGTGCTCCCTTGTTCTTGCATATCTCTTTTTCTGAAAGATGTTAACCTCCTGGACTTTGTTGATTCCCTTAAGGTACTTGAAAGTTTCTATCATGCCCCCCCCCATCTTTCCTCGAGGGTATACATATTAAGCTTCTTTAGTCTCTCTTCGTATGGCTTCTGGTGCAGATCCGGCACCATTTTAGTTGCCCTCCTCTGGACTGCCTCCATCCTGTCTATGTCCTTGCGAAGATGGGGTCTCCAGAACTGCACGCAGTACTCCAGATGGGGTCTCACCAACTGTCTGTGCAGAGGGATAACAACTTCCTGTTTTCTACTGGTGATGCCTCTTCCTATACATCCCAGTATCCCCCCAGCCCTCCTTACTGCCTTCTCACCTTCTCACATTGCTTGCTTACCTTTGGGTCATCTGATATGACTATCCCCAGATCTCTTTCCATTTTTGTTGTTGTTAGTACCCTCCCCCCATTGTGTACTCTTCCCCTAAGTTTTTGTTTCACAGGTGCATTACTTTGCACTTCTTTGCATTGAATCTAAGCTGCCATACTTCTGACCATTCCTCCAACCTTGCCAAGTCCCTTGTCATCCTTTCCACCCCTCCCTTGTGTATCAACCCTGTTGCAGATCTTTGTGTCGTCTGCAAAGAGGCATACTTTTCCGTCCAGTCCCTCTGCAATGTCACTTATAAAGACATTAAAAAAGGACCGGACCCAGTACTGAACTCTGCGGTACCCTGCTAGTAAACCCCCTTTCTTTGAAGTGGACACGGTTTAATATTACCCTCTGTGCCCTGTTGTCCAGCCGCTTATTTACCTAGGCTACCACCCTGGGATCCACTCCCAGGCTGGCTAATTTATTTATTAATCTTTTGTGTGGGATTGTGTCAGATGCCTTGCTAAAGTCTAGGTAGGCCATGTCCACAGCGTCTACTACTTTGGTCAGCCAATCAAAGAAATTTATTAGATTTGTCTGACATGACCTTCCTGCTGTGAATCCATGCTGCCTTGGGTCCTGTGCCCCAGTGGCATAGCCAGTTTTAGGCACCAGTGAACCCTGCGGTCGCTTTTGCAGCCCCAACCAGAGCACTGTACCTTAATTATTTTTATTTTTTATCTTCTTAGAACAGCAACAAAGGGCTGTGCAGCTCCTTCTGATGTGGCATCATGACATCATGAAACATAGAAACATAGACTTTGACGGCAGATAAGGACCGCTAGGCCCATCTAGTCTGCCCATTTCCCTACCTACAGGATAGGCCGCAGATCCTAGTTAACCAACAGCCTATTTCGTCCTACCCCCCACAACAATTGCCTTATGTCTGTCCCATGCATTCTTGAATTCTCCCACAGTTTTAGACCCCACAACCTCCTCAGGAAGGCTGTTCCATGCATCCACTACCCTCTCTGTGAAATAATACTCTCACATTGCCCCTGAACGCTCCTCCTTCTATCTTTTAAATTGTGTCCCCTGTTCTTGCAAGTCTCTTTTTCTGAAAATGCTACCCTCTTGGACTTTGTTGATTCCACTGAAGTACTTAAAAGTTTCTATCATGTCCCCCTCTCCTTCTTTCCTCAAGGGTATACATATTAAGCTCCTTTAGTCTCTCCTCATACGGCTTCTCTGCAGACCCTGCACCATTTTAGTTGCCCTCCTCTGGACTGCCTCTATCCTGTCTATGTCCTTACGGAGATGGGGTCTCCAGAACTGGACAAAGTACTCCAGATGGGGTCTCACCAACTGTCTGTACAGAGGGATAACAACTTCCTGTTTTCTGCTGCTGATGCCTCTCCCTATACATCCCAGTATACCCCCAGCCCTCCCTACTGCCTTCTCACATTGCTTGCTAACCTTAAATTGCCTTACCAAGCTATATGACCCTGTCAGTACGAGGCAAATAAAGCAGCAATGGTTGGAATGGGAAGAACTGCCCAAAGGAGTAACTGTGCTGTCTGCCAATAAAAAACCTCTGGTTGTACTGAAAATAAAACACAATGATATGCATATGGGTTACAATCAAACAGGCAAAGGTCGGCCAAGTAAGGGGCTTCCATGACTTTACTAATCCTGCTGGGGGTCCCCCAAACTCTAAAGCCGACCCTGCCCGCTGGCCTCTAGGTACTCAACTTTTCTTTCTTTCAGAAGTGATTCCATCATTTTCCCTACCACTGAGGTCAAACTAATAGGTCTGTAGTTTCCTGCCTCTGCTTTGCTCCCACTTTTGTGAAGGGGAATCACATCCACCCTCCTCCAGTCCTTAGGTACCACACCATCCTCCCATGATTTGTTAAAAGGGTAGTCCGTGGTGTCACTAGTTCTCCCTTAGTTCTTTAGAATTCTGGGGTGAATCATCAGGGCCCATTGCTTGTCCACCTTCAGTTTTAGGAGTTCTTTCAGAACTTTTTCTTCTGTGAATGGACGGGTATCGACCCTCCTATCCAGAGTGCTTCTATTGATTGGATTAGGTGCCTCCCTCCCCCTCCTCTTCTTTTGTGAATACTGAGCAGAAGTATTCATTCAGTATCCCTGCTTTTTCACTGTCACCTTCTGCCCACCCACCTTCCCCTTTATTGAGCCTCACTATCCCTCCCTTTGTCTTTCTTCGCTGCCTAATGTACCTATAAAAGGTTTTATCCCCCTTCTTAACCAAGTTGGCTATCTTTTCCTCAGTTTGGGCCTTTGCTATTCTGAAGGTCTTACCCACTTCCTTCTGCTTTAACTGGTACAGTGTTCTGCCCTGCTGCTCCTGCGTTTCCTTATACTTCCTGAAGGCTATCTTTTTCTCCCTAACCTTCCCCGCCACCTCCTTTGAGAACCCTAGTGTTTTTTTCTGTTGTTTTGATTTTTTTATTTGCTTCAAACAAAGGCGTGTTGCCTCTGTGATGGCAGTTTTGTTGTTTCCCTATTGTTCCTCCACCCCTCTTTCTTGCCCATTTGCGGTTGTGGGGTCTGCCGAACAGCTTGCAGCTTTTGAGGAAGCTGCGGCTCAAGCATCCTGTGCTTCAGCCTTTTTTCTGATCTTTTTGGGCACCTCCTTTTTAGGGGTATTCAGAGACTTGTGCCAGGCCCTTCCCACTCTTGGTCAGAGTCCCTCTTTAGGCACCAAAAACAAAAGGAAAGAGGCTAAGAAAAAGTCTTGCCGTTTATCATGGGATCATGTGTACTCTTGGGCCTGAGATTTTCGCACTTCCACGGAGTTTTCGACTATGGTTGCTACTTCAGCCCAGGTCCCTGGCTCCACGGTCTCCCCATTGGGCCAGTTGGTCGAGATGCAGGTCAACACTCCTGCCAAGATTTTTCTCGAACTGGTAGACCCGTTGTCACCAGAAGACACTAGTACCTCCCCTTCTAGGACTCTGGTCCTGCCTGTGACTCCTCAAGGAGAGACGGACCAGTCCGCCGATCCACCTCTTACTCAGGATCAAGCGGACCTGGAGGAGCTTCGGCTTTCATCGGCTCCCTCTGAGCTACCATCAGTTGCCCTGATGGTCAGGATTGCAGCCCCAATCTCGCAGTCCTAGGTTGAGCTGCCTGCATCGATTTTGATGCTCTCACTCTCAGCACTCAGGCAAGCAGCACTGTTGCTATTCTTCCTCTTCTTCCTCCTTGGACGAGGAGAGGCTCTGCCGCAAGATGCGTCAGCACTATCAAGAGCTTATGTGGCAACAGTTCATGTTCACAGAGGTGGAGCCGATTCTGACCTCTACCTTGGCAATCACATGCCTCCCGCCGCAGAGGCCGCTACCTTTCCTGACTCGGCAGCAGCCGGAATGGTTCCGGCTCCCCCAGCTTTTCCGCTTATCTTGGTGGAGACGTTGCCAAAACAGCCAAAGTTCAACCCTCCTCCTAAGGATGCCCGCTTGGCATCGGGGCTCCTGCATCAGCTGTCAGTCACTGTCACTCCCACACCAACCTTGCAGGGTCAGCAGAGATTCAGGTGTTCGATATTTGTTCAACAAATCCTCTGAGTCTGAAGGCTCTTCCTTGCACTCCTGAGTGACAGATGAGGAGTCGGCAGAGGATTTGTCGACAGAGCATGGTCCCACCTCCTTCATGGGGCTCCTCTATCTCATCTCAGAGTCCACGAATAGCTTGGCAGAAGATACCAGGAGAAAGGACTGCTGTGTGACTGAACTTCTCTGCTGGGACTAAAGTAGAAGAACTTTTGTATTTGACTTTTAATTTAGGGTAAAAAACTAACATACAAATAAAAAGTGTGTGTTTGGGTTAACTGAACTGAATGGGTATCTGAAGAGTTATCTAGGTGTAAATCTCAGGTGACTGAAAGGACTTAACTGCTGTGAGGTTTAAATTACTTGTAGAAAGATCTGGCAAGTAGTGGGGTGGCTTAGCTAGAAGGAAGCTACATTTAAAGACTGCCTTAGAAAGTTTCTGCTAATAGCTTGGCAGAAGACACCAGGAGAAAGGACTGCTGTGTGACTGAACTTCTCTGCTGGGACTATATTACGCTCCTTCCCTCCCCCCCCACCAAAGCTAGTTCTATAGGCACAGAATTTGACTGACAACAGGAACTTCCTGTTTAGGGGCAGGAAGTGAGTGATCACAGAACCACTAAGGACCCACCATCCCAGAAGGGCAAGAGTAGCTCTCCGGCCCTCTAGCTGCTGAAGGTCTGCCTCTGAGCAAGTAAGTGGTCTACTCAGAAATATAGGATATTCTTGTCTCAGAACAGGACAATCAGGAGCTTAAAGGGCACACAGGCAGAAAGTAAGGAGAGAGAAAAACAGAGGAAAGAGTAAGGATTGCAAACAGTTAAGGGGCCAGAAATAAGACATGATTGGAGTGGTGCAGTGCAGTGGCTGTGGAGCAGCAGTCTTCGGAGATGTTCTGGAGGATGCGGTGTTGTCCCATCTGCAGGCACCTCTCTGGGCTGAGGGAGGAGGTTGCTCATCTCCAGGCTGAGTTGGCCAGGATTTGTGGGACCTCCTGTTCCATCCAGGGACCACCAGTGCCACTGCCGTTGCCTCAGAGGTTGCCAAGAAAGAGGAGCGGTTGGACCACAGTGGGCTCAGGGAGGGTGAGGGTGGTGGAACAGAGGTGCATCCCTCCCATTGTACCTCTCCACAATTCCTATGCCATTCTGGCAAAGTGTGGTTCCTCTATGGAGGCACCCACAGTGGAGACCAAGGAGGATGCTGGGAACTTCCACAAAGGAGACCCACAGGAGGGTGGCAGGGGACCCTGCAGGGGAAGGAAACAACTCCTAGTGGGGGACTCCATTGTTAGGAAGGTAGAACTGGGGGAGGAAGGGGAGAGGGAGGTGGTGCCTGCCTGGTGCCATGGCTTGCAGGGACAGGAAGCAATCTCAGGATTGCTGGAGCAGCTGCACAGGGAGGGAGTTGGATGTCATTGTCCACCTAGGGACAAATGACCTGGCTAAGAAAGGAATTAGAGAAGTGCAGGAAGAGTTTGTGAATTGGGAGGGGCCTTAGTCAAGTAGCACGCATGTAACCTTCCTGGAGGTGCTACCCATCTATGGCATAGGAGAGGCTAGGTGTTCCGAGTATCATGGGATTCAATCAGTGGTTGAAAAACTGGTGTGGAGCTCAGGGATTTGGCTTCATTGGGGACTGGGGGTCCACCTGGAGTGATGCAAGCCTATACTGGCATGATGGGCTGCATCTGTCTGGGAGGGGAACCAGGATCCTAGGTGATAGGTTTAAATGCTTCATTGGCAAGCTTTTAAACTAGCCAAGGGGGAGGGCACTGGAAAGGAGCAGGAAAATCCTAGCTCCCCCAAATAATCACGGTAGTAAGTGCAAACACCAACATAGAGGTGTCGATAGGAAGAAGGGCAGGGGTAAATGAAGAAAGTGACAAAGGCAAGAAGGACAGGGATGGGGCAAAAGGGAGTAAGGCCATCAGGAAATGGAGGGTAATGAGTACCAATGCCTGTAGTCTGGGCAACAAGCTCCCTGAGCTGATGGCCTTAATGGAAGAGGGATGCCTGGATATCGTGAATAGTCACAGAAACATGGTACACAGAGAACCATGACTGGGATGTTAACATACCAGGGTACATAACCTACAGGAGAGACAGACAGGGAGAAGAGGGAGGAGAGTAGCTCTCTATGTAAAGGAAGGGATAAAAGCAACTGAACAAAATAGTAAACAGGGAGGAGAGGAGGCACTGTGGGTCACCTTGAGATTGGAAAGGGCACCACAATCCACACGGGGTTGTGTACAGACCCCATGTCAGGGGAAGGAATGGACAAGGATATGATAGAAGGCATTCTTAGAATGGCAGAGAAAGGGAGGTACTGTTGATGGGAGACCTGAATATGCCAGATGTTAACTGAGCACATTTGCTGCAGCCACATCCAAGAGCAGGGCCATTCTTGATGCCCTACAGGTGGCAGGCATTAGACAGCTAGTTTCGGAACCCACTTGTGAGGGAGCAATCTTAGACCTTGTACTCTCAAACGGGGGCAGTGAGAGGATCTCAGACCTAGAAGTGGGTTGCCATCTGGGGACAAGTGACCATCAAACAGTGTGGTCCATGTTAAACTCAGCTACAGAGTCAAGCCATACAAAAGTGAGGGTACTGGACTTTAGGAGGGCTGACTTTGGCAAGATGGGAGAGTACCTGAAAAGCACTAGCAAACAGGCTAGAAGGAGGTGGAGCAACAATGGGGAATTATCAAACTGCCATCACAGAGGCAACAAGCCTTGTGTGAAGCAAATGAACAAATCGAATGAAAGAAAAAGCCACTATGGTTCTCAAAAGAGGTGGTTGTGAAAGTCAGGAAGAAAAGATAGCATTCCGGAAGTATAAGGAAACACAGAAGGAGCAGGACAGAGAGCTGTACCAGTTAAGGCAGAAGGAAGCAGGGAGGGAAGTCAGAATAGCAAAGGCCCAAACTGAGGAAAAGATAGCCAACTCAGTTAAGAAGGGGGATAAAACCTTTTATAGGTACATCAGCGAGCATAGAAGGACAAAGGGAGGGATTGTGAGGCTGAATAGAATGAACAGTGGGTGGGCAGAGGGGGACAGTGAAAAATCAGGAATACTGAACGAATAATTCTGCTCAGTATTCATAAAAAAGGAGGGGGAAGTGCCAATTAACAGAAGCAGTCTTGATAGGGGGGTCGATCCCAGTCCTTTCACAGAAGAAAGGGTTCTGCAAGAACTCCTAAAACTGAAGGTGGACAAAGCAATGGGTCCTGATGGAATTCCAGAATTCTAAAAGAATTAAGGGAGGAACTAGTGAAACCACTGGCTACTCTTTTAATAAATCATGGGAGGATGGTGTGGTACCCGAGGACTGGAGGAAGGTGGATGTGATTCTCCTTCACAAAAGTGGGTCCAAGACAGAGGGTAGGAAACTACAGACCTGTCAGTCTGACCTCTGTGGTAGGGAAAGTGATGGAGTCACTTGAAGGAAAGAATAGTCGAGCACCTAGAGGCCAGGAGCACAGGACCCAAGGCAGCATGGGTTCACAGCGGGAAGGCTCATGTCAGACTTAATCTAATAGATTTCTTTGACTGGGTGACCAAAGTAGTAGACCAGGGAGGGGCTGTGACATGGCCTGCCTAGACTTTAGCAAGGCATTTGACACAGTCCCACACAAAAGATTAATAGTCAAATTAACCAGCCTGGGAGTGGGACCCAGGGTGGTAGCCTGGTAAAACATTGGCTGGACAACAGGACACAGAAGGTAATTGTAAATGGAGTCCATTCTAAAGAAAGGGGTTACTAGTGGGGTACCGCAGGGTTCAGATTGGGTCCAGTCCTTTTAATGTCTTCATCAGTGACATTGCAGAGGACTGAAGGAAAAGTATGCCTTTTGCAGATGACACAAAATCTGCAACAGGGTTGATGCACAAGGAGGCGTGGAAAGGATGAAAAGGGACTTGGCAAGGTTGGAGGAATGGTCAGAAGTATGGCAGCTAGGATTCAATGCAAAGAAGTGCAAAATAATGCACCTGGGAAACAAGAACCCAGGGGAAGAATACACGATGGGTGGGGAGGTAGTAAGAACAACAAAAAAGTAAAGGGACCTGGGGGTAATCATATCAGATGATCTTAAGGTTAGCAAGCAATGTGAGAAGGCAGTAGGGAGGGCTGGGGGTATACTGGGATGTATAGGGAGAGGCATCAGCAGCAGAAAACAAGAAGTTGTTATCCCTCTGTACAGACAATTGGTGAGACCCCATCTGGAGTACTGTGTCCAGTTCTGGAGACCCCATCTCTGCAAGGGCATAGACAGGATAGAGGCAGTCCAGAGGAGGGCAACTAAAATGGTGCAGGGTCTGCAAGAGAAGCCATAATGAGGAGAGACTAAAGGAGCTTAATATGTATACCTTGAGGAAAGAAGGAGAGGGGGGAATGATAGAAACTTTTAAGTTCTCAGTGGAATCAACAAAGTCCAAGAGGGTAGCATTTTTCAGAAAAAGAGACTTGCAAGAACAAGGGGACACAATTTAAAAGATAGAAGGAGGGCGTTCAGGGCAATGTGAGGAAGTATTATTTCACAGAGAGGGTAGGTGGATGCATGGAACAGCCTTCCTGAGGAGGTTGTGGGGTCTAAAACTGTGGGAGAATTCAAGAATGCATGGGACAGACATAAGGCAATTGTTGTGGGGGGTAGGAAGAAATAGGCTGTTGGTTAACTAGGATCTGCGGCCTATCCTGTAGGTAGGGAAATGGGAAGACTAGATGGGCCTAGCGGTCCTTATCTGCCGTCAAAGTCTATGTTTCTATGTTTCTATGTGTCTTCCAATGGAGCCTGTCCAAATGCTCACTGAGATTCTGAACCAGGGGTTCACAGTCACAGAGGCCATTCTTGGTCCTGCTCTGGAGCTGTGGCTGCTTCTGGCCTCTTGTCCTGTGCCTTCAGCCCAGATGACCTGTAAGTATGTGGTTGCTATCGGTTCTCTGTCAGGTTTTAAAGAGCACCCCTTTACCCGAGGGTATAGTGGCTGACTCAGTATTCCAGCACACAGGCAATGTCACGGATGTGGACAAACCTACTGACAAGGAGTCCAAGAAATTGGACCATATGGCTAAGAAAGTTTATGCTGCCTCATCTCCCGGCCTCCGGCAGGTGAGTTCAGCTCTTCTGATGGCCAATTTCACTTGTGTCCTTTTGGGCACAATTGATGAGGTGCTTCCTCATCTCCTAACTGACATGCAGACTACGGTCAAGCAGGTCCATGATAAGGGTTGAGTTGTGGCCAAGCAACAGCTCCAGACTGCCATGGATATCAGAGACTCTTGCACCCAGTCTGTGGCAGCTGCAGTTGCCATGCACCACAGGGCTTGGCTGAGGATCTTAACCTTTTTGGTGGATACCAAACACAAACTGGCTGATGTCCCCTTTTTTGGCACTGACTTGTTTGGGCCTGGTATGGAAGGGCAGCTCACCCATATTGAGAAGTCCAGCACCAGCTTGGACTTGGTGACCTCTGCCCAGAGGGATCCCAAGAACTCCAAGACTCAGCAGAAGAAGCCTTTTCAGCCACTCTCTGCTCCTGCAGCCAAACCATCCCAGCCCCTGACTGGGCGACAGACCCAGGCTTGGTGTCTTTGGATGAAATCTGTTGCTTCAGTCATTTGGAAGCCAGGAGGTCGAGGTCACAGTGGCTCTTCAGCTGGTCCATCCTCCGCCTCCAAGCCTGCCCAGTTACGGGATGGGGGTGCCTCCCCCAGTCCCATCCTGAACCCCTTGGGTCCTCCCATGGGGGGCCAGCTCCACCACTTCCTTTCCACCTGGTCCGTTGTTACCACGGACAGGTGAGTTCTTGAAGTGGTCAGTCAGGATCTGCCTCTGGAGTTCGAGGCTTGCCCACCTTGCTGAGCTTGTGCCCTAAGGGATGACATGATAGCTGGTGACATTCTGTCAGCTCTTTGGGATGACATTGCCCAGCTCCTCTGCAAGGAGGTTGTGGCTCCTGTCTCAGACCCTCCAGCACACCCAGGGCTTGTCTGCAGGTACTTCCTGGTGTCAAAACAGATGAGGGGGCTAGAAACATAGAAAGTGATGGCAGAAGGGGACCACAAGGTCAATCTAGTCTGCCCAAGAACCTAACTGGTGCTATTTGGGATGGCAGTATAGCATAGAGGTTAGAGGAATGAGGTGTGAACAAGCTTGGTACATCCAGCAGACCAGACCTGAGTTTGATTCTCACAACCTTCACTTGCATACCGTGTGACTCTGAGCAAATCACTTAACCGCCCAGTGCTCCCAGGTCGCCCCTGAAAACAAGTACTTGTGCCTAGTGGGCCTTACCCAGTTACCAAAGACTAACATAAAATAAATAAATAAAAAATAAAAACAATGCCCCTCCCCTCCTTTGCCTTTCCAGATGCCTACGCTTATGTCTATCCCATGTATTCTTGAACCTCGCCATCGCTTTTGGCCCCTCACTACCTCATTGGGTAGGCTATTCCATGAGTCCACCACTCTCTCTGTAAAGAAGAACTTCCTTGTATTATTCCTGAACCTCCCCCCCTTCAGCCTCATGTCATGCCCTCTCCTTCTCCTGCTCTCTTTGAATTGGGAAAGCTCCTGAACGCTGACCTTATTTATACCCCTCATATGGTTAAAAGTCTCAATCATGTCGCCCCTCTCCCTCCTCCATTCCAGGGAGTACATGTTGAGTTTCCTCAGCCTGTCCTGGTATGCCATATGGTGCAGTCCCCTGAATCATTTTTGTGGCCCTCCTGTGCATGACTCAATTCTGTCTGTTTCTTTTGAGGTGTGATCTCCAGTACTGTAAGCAGTACTCCAAGAGGGGGTGCACTGGCGCCCTGTAGGGTGGTAATTCCACTTCCCTCCCCCCTCCAATGCAGCCCAGCATACCACTTGCCTTTAGTGATGCCTTTTCACACTGTTTACCAACTTTCAGGTCTTCTGATATAATGACCAGGGCCACTAGAAAATTAAGGAAATTTTCAGCCAGTTTTGTGGGATGCTGCGTGTGCTATTTTCCTATGTGAGGCACAATATGGGTTTTCCATTTCAATTGCTTTGTGATACATATAAAGACAGCCAGCAAAAGGTTTAAGTTTTTATTTAAAAAAAAAACCAGATGCACACATACACACAAACTGACTGATCCAAAATAGTAGACAATATACATATATATACAGTATACAATGCACAATATCGTTGTTAAATCAGAAGTATAATAAACCAAACAGTATTCTAGCATGAAAGTATAGTATATTAGCACTTCCCCCACCACCTCCAATAGTAGCATAAACAGTATTCTACAAAGTATAGTACCACCCCCACCCCACCCCAATAGTATAATTTTGTCAAATCAGAATTTTATGATAAACCAAACAGTATTTTGCAATAAAAGTATAGTGTTACCACCCCCACCATCAATAGTAGCATAATTTTTTCAAATTTATAATTAATAAACCAAGCAGTATTTTACAGTATCAGTATGGTACCAACACCCCCACAACCACCCCAACTGTTGATCAAGAAAGTATTTTTACATCATAGAAAAAGCAGCAACTGCTATCCAACTTAGAATGACATTAACCTTAGAACTTCTTATTGTACTTCAACATAAGAAGCCGTCTCACATTATCATCCGTCAAACTTCACCAATTATGGTTTAAAAGATCACAGTACAGCGAAAAAGTCTGCTCTACATCCACTGTGCCTACGGGTAGCCGTGTATGTGTTTTTGCCAAAGCAGCAAGATGTGGCAGTGTATTACTTTGTACCTCCCACCACTCAGCAATATTAAAATCATCACTGGGTATCGACTGTGCAAGAGTTCTGTACCCATGCCACTCCAAAGTTTGAGGCCATGGCAAGGCTTAATAGTTCCTGGGAGTATTTCGACTTGTCTTTGTCCAGTGTTGGCAGCTGCTTGGGGTCAAAGATTTGGGCAGCCATGAATGTGCTGAGTGATGGTTGAGATTTTAAATTTGATCCAACTTTTGACTGCTGTCCAGCATAACCATTTGAAAAAGGTTGACACAGGTTTGATTTTCCTGTGCCAGACATCTGGACAACATTTCAACCGTATTTGTTCTATATTCGGTTGCCTCCCGCTATGACATAGAAGTCCAAAAACATGTGCACATTTTGCACCCTTCCAAATCTGGAGTGTCCCTGTGGCTGGCTGTTCGACTATAATTGTTCTATAACATTCACTAGTTCAGAAGAATGCTCTAACACAAAAGTCGCTTGTGTCACCAGCTCTGCTGCTTTATCTTTTAGCAAGCACTTTAGGCACTTTAAGGTTGCTGCATCAGATGGCACAGTTTCAAGAAATTCTGTCAAAACAGGCAAATAGTCTGCCAAATACTGAACAGCATTCGCCCAGGAACACCACCGAGTTTGCACTGCGTACACTGGCATCTTGAGTACTATGCCCTGCTTTGCTTCCATGAGTGCTCAGCACTGATGCCTACTCATTGGGCTCTGGCCGAAGATTTTCTTAACCAGGGCAACAACAGTGTTCAAGTCTTCCAGTGTGTCACCCCAGACCTCCAACACTAAATTGTGGAGGTGGGCAATGCAAGTGACATGCATGGCATTTGGCAGGACACAGGACAGCACAGTTGCAAAAGCCTTATGCATGTAACTTGCACTGTCTGTTTTTATGGCAAAGACTTTATTGAGGTTCACTCCATTGGTGTTTAACACTTTCAGCAGTGCTTGGGACACAGTGGTGTTGTTCACACTGTCCCTAAATTCGACACCAATTAGGAGAGGCTGCTTCCCAACATTCTGCAAAGGTTGGGCCAAAACAGCCAACACGCTACGCCCACAGGCATCTGTTGTCTCGTCCAGTAAAATGAAGAGGTCTTGATCTTCAACTGCCTCTTTCAGAGACCTTTCATGATCTGGCCGACGTTATTGGAGCTATGTGCTCTGAAGTTGTGCTGGCCCAGGAAGACAACTGCCTTGCTTTGTATACTTCTTTAAGAAATCTTGAAATTGGGAAGCTTTTTCTAGTGGGATGTCTGCACAGGTCAAACAGCAAATGAAGAGGTGTATCTGGGGAAAAAAGAGAGCGATCAAGATACACTGTTTTACAGGGAAAAATAAACTACAAGCCAGCTCTGTGACATGGAGGGTTGAGGTGCTGTGTGCCTTATCTCCAGCTACACAAGTAGTTAGTGACTGCTGGCATAGAGGTGTACTTTGGAGAAAAAAAAAGACAAATCAAGATATAGTATATTACATGGAAAAATAAAATGCAGGCTGGCCCAGTGGCATGGAGGGCTGAGGTGCTGTGTGCCTTACCTTTTGTCACACTGGCAGACTCTGTTCAGGGAGGCAAATAAAAAGGCTGATTTGGACCTGCCTGCCTGTCTTCATCCCACTTTGTCACCAGCTCATGGAGACCCCATATTGGATTACATGCACCAGGAGAGGGGGGAGGACAGCTCACCTTCAGGGCCTCACCGAAGCCACAGAAAAGCAGAATATGAAAATAAATGTAAATGTCTGCGTGAGTAGTACTTACTTTGCTTGTTTTTCTTCGCTGCTTCTTTTCCCTTCAGATGCTTCTGTGACTTCATATGCATGTCCACTGTATGCTTATGCACAAAGTCAATGGTGTGGGCACAGACATGACAAAACAGCATTCCTCCATCCTCGTAAAGATCTTCCGGATACAACTTGACCTGTTCATTAGCGCACACAAAATAGGAGACATGGCGGTCCTTGGCCTCTTCCCGTGAAAAACGGAAGCGCTTTGGTGGTGCCGACATGGACGTGGTGTAGTTTTATTCACTAAAAAACAATTAAGTGTTGAAACAGTCACAGCACAAAGGGAGGAAAGCTTTCCTTGGAATGCTCTATCTTCCCACAAAGCTTGCCCATGTTGGACTCAGCTAGTGTCCGTGGAATCAAAGACTCCAGAATTTCTGTTTTTCTTGCTGTTTCTTGCTCCTTCTATTTTTTTTTTTATCTGGGTACTATATAGACCCCAGGAGCACAGTGTGCACGTGTGACTGTTGCCTTTGCCCGTGCATACATTCTCCATCAAAAACAGACCACAGGAGCAAATGGCAGAGCAAGCTAACTGCCATACATGTTAAAAGAAATTGTTCAGTGTCTGAGATCAGATGATCTGACACAGAACAATTTTATCAAACAAGGGTGCCAGTCAGCCTGGTGTGCCCCAACCCCATCCTCCATCAATAAACAAACCACAGGAGCACTGGATGAACCCAGCCGACTGGCAGAAATGTTAAAAAACAAATTCTGTGCCAGATGCTGGAACAATTTTATCCAACGGGTGTGACAGTCCGGTCGGCCTGACCCTACCTCCTCCATCAGCAACAGACCACAGGAGCCATGGATGGACCCAGTTGACTGCCATACTTGCTGAAAACAATTGTTCTGTGCCAGTCTGCTCAACCGCCCCACCCTGCTCCCTCAGCAGATGCCAGAACAGTGTTTTCCAACAAGTGTGGCAGTCTGCCAGGCACGTCCCTCCACCACCAAGAAATAACAGCAGTTAGGCACGGACACACCACAGGAGCAAGGGTCAGAGCAAGTCAACTGCCATACATGATGGGAAACAATTGTTCTGTGCCACTGTTGTCAACCGCCCCACCCTGCTCCCTCAGCAGGTGCCAGAACAGTGTTTTCCAACAAGTGTGGCAGTCTGCCAGGCACGTCCCTCCACCACCAAGAAATAACAGCAGTTAGGCACGGACACACCACAGGAGCAAGAGTCAGAGCAGGTCAACTGCCATACTTGATAGGAAATGATTGTTCTGTGCCACTGTTGTCAACCGCCCCACCCTGCTCCCTCACCAGAAGTCAGAACAATTTTTTTCAATATGCCTGCCAGGCACATCCCTCCACCCTCCATTACTGATGAACAACAGCAGTGAGGCACAGACACACCACGGGAGCCAGGGACAGACCCAGTCGACTGCCATATTGGTTGGAAAACACTGTTCTCTGCCAGTCTGCTTGACCGCCCCATCCTCCTCCTTCACCAGAGGCCACAACAGTGTTTTCCAACAAGTATACCAGTCTGCCAGGCACATCCCTCCACCCTCCATCACAGAGGAACCACAGCAGCAAGGCACAGACACACCACGGGAGTGAGGACAGACCCAGGCGACTGCCATGCATGGTCAGAAAAAACAGTTCAGTGCCACTCTGGTCACCCGCCCCACCCGGCTCCCTCATTAGAGGTCAGAACAATTTGTTTCGACATTTGTGCCAGTCTGCCTTGCCCACCCCTCCACTCCATCAACGAGGAACCACAGCAGCGAGGCACGGACACACCATGGGAGGGAGCAAGCGAGTAGTCCAGTGGCGTAGATTATGGGGGATCAGGGGATGCCACTCGAATGTAGCATATCAGGTATTTTTTTAATTTCATATGGTCCTGAATTTCCCTGGTTCTGATTAGCTGCAAGACTGCCATAACCATAGCAACCTCCATTTTGCAGCCAATTGAAGAGCACTGCAGCCACAGTCGCGCGAGCACGCACCTGCACGAGGGGACTAACTGAACTGTTAGAGACAGTGTGCCACTACCTGCCATCAAGGAGCAAGAGCACATTGGGTGAAGCGAAGGCTTGTTTGTGGTCTGCTGCAGCTGGTGGTGCGACTGGTCAGTTGGAGCGAGGTCCACCACCACTCCATCCACTGTCATCCACTCCATTTTTGAGGATTTCTATCCTCAAGTCATCATCACTGGCTCGCCACTGCTACCGCCTCACTCGATTCCCCAATCAGGTGATGAACACAAGTGTGGCATGCTGTGGGAAGAAGGAGCACAGCAGACTGTAATGGTGGAGAGAAGCTGACTTGTGTTTGTGCCAGGTGGCAGCATAGGACCATTCAGGGTCTGTCACGACAGGACCAGAGTCAGGAGGGGACTCGCCTCCTCGGGAAGCCTCTCTTGGAGAGCCAGGCAGCCCACTGGGGAGACTGGAGAGAGCGGGACTCTGGAGCCTCCTGAACTCCAAGACTGAGATGAGAAGACTGGGAGGACTTCATCCTGATTAAAAAAAAAAAAAAGGCAGTTATTTGATGATTTGTCTCCCCTCCTCCTAAGTTCCCAATCCCTACCGCAAAATAAAAAAAGGCTTTTCAGTTTTCAAGGTTGTGCTTCTTCCAAGTTCTTTGGTTGTGCACTGGGACTACTGATGGGGTTCTGTTTGGTAGGGTGGGTAGTGGTACACTCACTGTTGTCATTAATTGATAGTGCAGCGGGGACATTACATACAGTACTTCAAAACGGAGTGACTCCGACTGGGTCTTCAGTTCTCAAACTTAACATAGTCCCCACACATCCATGCCGGGTGGTGGGCCCCATTTGCCTTCTCATTTTTCTTGGCCTGAGCCTCAGCCTTGATTTTATTTTTAGCCATAATCTGGGCAGCAGACTCCAGATGAGACTGAGTCTGACTCCAGTCAGGGCCAGCCTGTCCAGGCCTGCCAGCCCATAAGTTGATAGAGCAAGCTAAAGGTACTGGTAGGGTTGGACTAGTGTGTTTTGTTTATGATCTGGACTCTGGTCAGCAGATTCTGGAAATGGAAGGGAGCAGGATTAGAAGGGAAATCAAGTCAGTGCAGACCAGGCAGCAGTCGAGGCCACAGGAAGGCGCAGGCCAGGGTGTGATGATGATGATGATGATGTGTGCATGTGTGTGTGTGTCTGTGTTGGGGGGATGATGGCTGGAGGGTATGTAGGAAGGAACACACAGCTGCAATTTTATGAATTAGTATTTGTTTTTTGTTCTTTAAACAATAATGCAGCAGTCACAGGGGATCCCTTAACATTCATAAAACACAGTGAATACAGCAGGATAGTAAAATGAGTGTGTTTAGGCCATTATTTATTACAGAAAAAATAAACAGATAAAATTGCTGCTGTCTGTTCATTTCTATCTGGCCGTATCACCGCCCCCCCACACACACACACACACACAAAACCTCAAACACACCCCAGCTTCCGCAATCTGTCTGAATTGACATATACATTTAATGAAATATACTGTTAATATGAAAACATTTCCAATGCTAGTCTGTCTAGTGCTGAAGTGCATCTTACTCTGTCAATAAAACTAATTAAATAAAATGTGACACCCACCCTGTCATGACACAGACCAAATGACTAAATATATTTTGCAGCCACATAATTAACAAATGGGAAGTTTGCACAAAATATTCTGCCACACTGATTAGCTGTTCAAACCTATGCTATGTCAGAACACAAAAACAAACGTTCACACAGACAGATGCAACCATGAGCTAAGGTAAAGAGACCCTGTTCCCAAAGAAAGTTGGGAGCGCAGTGTAAGACACAAGTGTCCGATTTTTGTGGGGACCGGTGTCATTAGGGAGGTCAAGTGCCTTGCTCATAGTCGCACAGTATACAGGTGAAGCTGGAAACGAGCATTCCATTGCTTAGTATGCCTTTCCTGGGGAAATAAAGTGAAGGTTGTGGTAATCAAACCTATGTCTGCTTGGTGTACCAGTCTCATTCACAGCTTGTTATTCTGCTCTCTAGACTATATGGCCAGCCCAAGTGTTAAACAGTGGGTCCCGGACATCCGTGGGGGCAAGCCTAGTGGATCAATGGGGCGGTATTCCCTGGGGGTGAGGTGGTGGACTGGAAGAGAGTGGGGCCTGAGCCTTCAGGCAATATGGACTATGCAGCCCAACAGATAACCAAAAAGAAAAACAAGATATAGAAACATAGAAGTTGACGGCAGACAAGGACCGCAAGGCCCATCCAGTCTGTCCATTTTTTCTACCTTATGAATGTGCCACAGACCTGTACTCTGTCAATGGCCTATCTATTCCTACTCATCTGTATTGCTCCCTTATACCTATCCCATGCCTGTTTGAAGTCCTGCACTGTATTCATATCCACCACTTCCTGAGGTAGGCTGTTCCATGCATTCACCACCCTTTCTGTGAAAAATAACTTCCTCACATTACCCCTTAATCGGCCTCCCTCTAATCTCATGCTGTGTCCTCTTGTCCTGCTATTTTTCTTATATTGAAACATGTTAGGCTCTTTCACCTTGTTAATGCCCTTAAGATGTTTGAATGTTTCGATCATATCACCTCTCTCCCTCCTTTGCTCTAGGGTATACATGTTGAGCTCCATTAATCTGTCCTCATATGTTTTCTGATGCATTCCCTGCACCATTTTGGTTTCCTTTCTCTGGACTGCCTCCATTTTGTTAATGTCCTTGTGCAGGAGTGGCCTCTAGTACTGCACGCAGTACTCCAGATGGGGCCTAACCAGTGTCTCTAAAGAGGGATTATTACCTCCCTCTTATGACTTGTGATACCCCTACTAATACATCCCAACATCCCTCTAGCCTTACCTACTGTTTTAGTGGTCTGCTTGGATGATTTCAGGTAATCTGTGATGATGATGCCCAAGTCTTGTGATTGCCAGCAACTCCCCTCCCAACCTGTAGGTGGCTTCAGGGTTTCTGTTCCTTATGTGCATGATCTTGCACTTTTCGTTAAACCCCAGTTGCCACTCTTCCGACCATTTTGCCAGTTTATCCAGATCTCTTCTCATTCTGCCAACCCCATCTGGATCATCCACTGTGTTGCTGATATTGGTGTCATCTGCAAACAGACAAACCTTACCCCCCAGTCCATCTGCAATGTCACTGATGTAGATATTGAAGAGGACTGACCCCAGGACTGATCCCTGAGGTACCCCACTTGTGACTTGCATCTCTTCTGACTGTATACCATTTACCACCACTCTGTTTTCTGCCTGCCAACCAGTTTGCCACCCAGTTGACTAACTTCTGACCCACCCTGAGCCTACCCAGCTTATTAATCAATCTTCTATGTGGAACAGTATTGAAAGCTTTGCTGAAGTCAAGGTAGGCGACATGAACTGCACCCCCTTGGTCCACCACTCTGGTTACCCAGTCAAAGAAATCTATGAGATTAGTTTAACAGGACCTTCCTGTTGTAAACCCATGGCTGTCTTGGATCCTGTGCTCTTATGGATTCCAGGTGTTGTACTATCCTTTCCTTAAGGAGTGCCTCCATAATCTTGCCTACTACTGAGGTAAGACAGACTGGTCTGTAGTTCCCTGCCTCCTCCCTGCTACCATTCTTGTGGAGCAGGATCACATGAGCCCTTCTCCAGTCTTCTGGGACCTCTCCTGTGCTCAGAGACTCACTAAACAGTTCTGTTAATGGCTGTGCTAGTTCTACCCTTCACTCCTTTATTACCATGGGATGTATGCCATCAGGTCACATTGCCTTGTCCACCCTGAGCTTAGCAAGCTCTTGTAGGACCTTTTCCTTTGTGAAGGAACTAGTGGACACCTCCCTCCCCCCTGTGTCCATGGTGCTGAGCTGTGGGCCCTGCCCTACCTTCTTTTCAGTAAATACTGAGCAGAAGTATCCATTTAGGATAGATGCTTCTCCTTGGTCCTCCTCCACACACTCCCCCTTATCCCCTTTGATCTTAGCAATGCCCCCTCTGGACTTTTTCCTTTCACTAATATATCTATAGAAAGTCTTGGCCCCTTCTTTTACTGTTCATGCTAGTGTTTCCTCGGTTTGGGCCTTTGCCTGCCTTACTGCCTTCCCTGCTTCCCTTAGGGAAGTTTGGTATGCCTCCCTATCTTCGTCCTGATGTGTTCCCTTATATTTTCTGAATTCCAGCCTTTTGGCTCTGACCTTTTCTGCTACTGTTTTTGAGAACCCAAGTGGTTTCCTCCTTCTTTTGCCCTTGCTTTTCTCTCTAATACAATGGGATGTTGCTTCAAGTATTGCATTCTTAATGCTTGCCCACTTTGCCTGTACTCCCTAACCTGTATTTCTTCTTGCCAGGGCTAGCTTAACTCTTTTTGCCATCTTATCAGTTAGCTTCTCTGAAGTCCCACATTTTTGCCTTGGAATGGGATGATTTAGTCCTAGTGGCCAAATTGAACCATACCATGTGATGGTCAGTGGCCCCCAGGTGACCTTCTACCTGGAGATCTGTGATCCTTTCCCTGTTAGTACTAGATCTAGGATAATCCTGTTTCTTGTGGGTTGTTGTACTAGTTTTTTGAGGCCCTCCCCCTGCAGGGAATCCACTTTGTGTCTAGTTCTGGTGGATGTTCCTGCTGGTATTCACCAATCTGTATCTGGCATGTTGAAGTCTCCCATTATCAGAACCTCCCCTTTAGCTATCATGTTTTGTATATCTTCTAACAGTAATGTGTCTATGTCCTCCCTCTGGTCTGGAGACCTGGAGACAATCCCAGTTCGGATGGCTGTCCCATTTCCTGTTTCCAGGGTGACCCACAGACAGTTCTTCTGGCTCCTTATGTGTATTCTGAATTTCTGTAGATTTGATATGTTCGTATATAAACATATATATACTGTAAATATTTATTATGGGGTATGGGGGGGTTGTGCCGTGTGTGTGTGTGATTCTTTGAGCCAGTTTGGAAAGGGTAAACATGGGGGTAGGGGGGCAGGCTGTGTCTGACTGTCGCCATGTTCTGTGTGTCCTGTGGTTTTGAAGTGACACTGCTTGACTGCTGGTTTTGGTTATTTACAGTTAACAGGTTTTTGTTTTGCAAATATTGTATTAAGGTGGCGGTGCTTGCTCTCTCCAGCATTGCTTATGTGGATCTGATCATTAGCTGGTGTGGTGGTGATCTGTTATTGTATGTTGTCGCTGTGTAGTCTAGCATTTGCTGGCTAATAACCTGTTTTCTTTTTTGTTTTTGTTGCCTGAGAAAGGAGGACTAGACAATTCTGTCTATTTTTAGCCAGCCATTGACCCTTGGTTTGTGTGACTGGGTCTGGGAAGGGGGAAATCATATGGTTGCCAACTGTCATTGAACCACATTGCTGCTGGCGGTATTTCTAGTATTTACTATTTTTGCACAGTCTTGAGTCTTCCCTTCTGTTTTATGTTGTGGGGTTTGGTTTGGGGCACCACTGTGGGCACAGTCTTGATTATTGCCAGACCGTACTGTAAACCCTAGGCGGCGCTATCTCTAAGGTTACAACCCCTGCCTGTACTTCTAACCACAGGTTGAGGGGCCTGGATTGGATATTATGGTGCCTCCACCCAGAGTAATAATAGTGGGGGTATCTACCTAACCTGGTATAGCCCTCTGGGAAGCTATAAACACTCACAAACCCACCTAGTGACCAAATACCTTGCAAGAAGAGAGAACCCCTTTGCAGTAGTTGCCACACAGTTAACAATGAGCATTAATGACAAGTGCACACTCCTTGCACTTACCACCAGGGACTGGTCTTTCATCACCAATTTGAAAGTCAGCATATGTTAACAATAGAAAAATGATGAGAGGAAACTGCTGGTATACAGAATTCGGGTTGTGTCTTTTCTGTTTGAAACTTTTACAAATGTATGGCAAACTTTCAAAAAATACTTGTGAGGTGTAAAATTATACCTAGAATAAACCAGAACATATTTTATAGTCTATGGCTTCTGAGTGCCTGGGCGGCCCCCAGACCCCCTACCTCTTTACTGTAATGATACGTGAAAACCAGGACTTTTTTGTTACTTTGTCCCCCCTCCACAAAAAAAAACAAAAACTATGCCCCTGACGCAACTGACTACCATACATGATGAAAAAAAATTGTTCTGTGCCACTCTGGTTGCCCGCCCCACACTGCTCCCTCACCAGAAGCCAGTACAATTTTTTTTGACATGTCTGTCAGTCTGTCAGGCACGTCCCTTTCACCCTCCATCATCGAGGAACAACAGCAGCGAGGCACAGACACACCACGGGAGCAAGGGACTGACTCAGTCGACTGCCGTACATGATGGAAAAAAACATTTCTTTGCCATTCTGGTTGCCCACCCCACCCTCCTGCTTCTCCAGAGGCCAGAACAATTTTTTCCACCATGTGTGCCAGTCAGCCAGGCCCACTCCTCCACTCTTCATCATCGAGGAACGACTGCACCGAGGCACGGACACACCACGGGAGCAAGGGACTGACCTAGTCGACTGGCATACATGTCGGAAAAAAATTGTTCTGTGCCATTCTGGTCACCCGCCCCACCTGGCTCCCTCACTAGAGGCCAGAACAATTTTTTGACCATGTGTGCCAGTCAGCCAAGCCCGCCCCTCCACTCTCCATCTCAGTTTGACATGTACATTTAAAACACAAAGCATTTTTCACAGAATGGAACATTTCATGTCTCTTATCTCCCTCCTTCTCCTTCTTAGACCCAACACTACATTTTTTTGTTACATCACCTGCAGCCCTCACCTGGTCCCTTCTGGGCTCCCTCCCTCTGAGGGGGTTACAATTTATTTTAAGAACTGCCCCCCCCCATCAGGGCCCTCCCAAGCTCCCTCCAAGGAGGACACAAATTATTTTAGAGCAGATGCCCCCTAGCTGGACCCTCCTGGCCTCCCACCCTCCTTCCCTCCGTGGGGGACACAATTTTTTTTTGGTCCCCTCGTTAGGGCCCTCCCAGGCTTCCTCTCTCTGAAGAGGACACAACGTTTTTTAGAACAACTGTCCCCTAGCTGGATGCTCCTGGTCTCCCACCCTCCCTCCGAGGGGGACACAGTTTGATTTTTAAGAACAGAGCCCTCCCAGACTCATTCCTTCCCTCTCTCTGAGAGGGAAACATGTGTTTTTAGAGCAGCTGCCCCCTAGCTGGACCCTCCTGGTCTCCCACTCTCCCTCCAAGGAAGAACGCAGTTTTTTTTTTAAGAACATGCCTCCCTGGTCAGGGCCCTCCTGGACGCCCTCCCTCTGAGGGGACACATTTTCCCAGCCCCTATATAGAAAAATAAATTATATAAAAAACACATCTGGTAATGTAGATTGACAGGTTCAGCTCCTAACAGCAGCAGTCTCCACAAATGGTCAGCAAAATTAGTGGTTCTGACAGGCTGGCGGTGCAGAAAGCAAATAGGCAGAGGGGGTGCCCACTGCTGGCAGTCAGAGATTCAGTTCTTTTGGGGTATTTGAAGACTAGCCAGCAGTTAGCAGCAGAAGTGGGTTCTCCAGAAGCACAGGTGGCTGCACTCTCTGCTGTGTTCTTTCCCTCTGCTCCACATCCTCTGTTCTCTGCTTCTGCTCCACATCCTCTTCCTCTTGTGCTTTGCTCTGCTAAAGCTCTCTCTTGGGCTGGCTCTCAGAATATTGCCTATTCCTCACAGCTGCCGACTTCAGGCTCCCTTGTTCTTGCTTGTTCTCTCTCTTGACTCTCAGACATAGACGTCTCTTGCTCTGTAGCCGTCCTCACCTGTTAACGTACAACTTGGTTTGGTGAACCTGAAGTGGAGCAGAGCATATAAGTAAGAGTGCCAGTTTTTAACAAATACTGACTGGCGCGACTGGCCCCAGCTGGTGTGACACGCTGCACTGATGATGTCACTAGCGTGTCACACACCAGAAAATCAAGGGGTCTTCTTTTCTTTTCTCATCCAGGAGGCAGGAGAATGTTGGGGAACCTCAAAGGACATGGGGGCACATCGGGAGGGATGCCGTAGTTGGTACACACATCGGGACTCGGGAGGCACTATTGACGACACCTTGGCAGCCGCAGCAGAAGAAAGAAAATATGGCGGGCTATGCAACCCATCCAAGCAAAGGTACAACCTGGCTGGGGACTTTGCTGGGAGTGCAGGCAGGCAGGCTTTGTGTAACCCCTCTGTGGCGCTATCCCAAGGGCAACTACCCCTGCCTGCTGGACTACCAACAGGTTGAGGGGCCTAGGTTCTATGGCGGGTGCCTCCACCCAGAGGTCAGGGTTTGTAATGGTTGGTCTAGTTTGGTCATAGCCCTCTGGGACACTGAGACCCCCTTTTATTTCCTCTAGTGGCTCACACAATGCACAGAAGTTACAGTCCCAATACCCCACATGTAGACTCTGTTCAATCATAAAGTACCACTTACCCTCGAGACTGATTCTGAAGCTCGTCTCTGAGGACCCCCTGCAAAATAAGGTCAATCAACATACGCAAACCTATACAATGCTTGATATGTAGGTACTGACACTTTAGACAGTTTAAAATTTAACAACATCAAATCTGGTTTATTTAGGGGGAATAAAACACGGGAGGGAGAGATCAGGGTAATTGACAGAACTAAATCACAGTACTGTGCACATTACAGGGTCTAAAAGTCACACTCTGGGTACCCAGTTTGGGGGGGGGCTAGTCAGGTCTGTTCTGCCAGTCGGCAGGTGCAGATGGATGGGGCCCTGTAGAAGAAAACATATGCACAACACCCAGTTGTAATCTGGAGCCGGGTGGCTCAGTTCATGAAGAAATGAAACAGCAATAATCAGATGACACATTTGCAATTTGATAAACAGATGGCAGGGAGCTACCCTGATTTGTAGTCACAGACTCAGTGCTGAAAACTGGATGGAATGCAGATTGTCCTGGATTGCCAGGAGAAACAGAATAGCTGGCCCAGCCCTCGTGGCAGGGCTCACTTGCACTCAATGCAGGCGGATGCAGTCCGAGCGATGCTGGCTATGACTTCCAGCTCACTGCACATTTTATATGTACACGGAACACTACCAGGCAAGCTGCTTGTCACCTCTATCGCACGCTACAGGCATATTGATCATTCAGCAGACTGAGCCTCACTACACTTTTAGGGGCATTCTTCTCTGTCTCAAACTCGGATTCAGTCCGAACATTACTTTTGCTCTCTCTTTCTGCTCGGATTCAGTCCAAGCCTTGCTAGGGAATCACACTCCCAGCACAGCACACAGTTCACTACATGGGGCATTACTCGGATCTTAATCTGAAAACTCGGATTCAGTCCGAATTACACTTACTAACATCTGCAGGCCGACTTTGGGGCCTCACATGTGCTTCCCGCTCGAACTCCTGCGCAACAACGGCTGCATGAACACATAGGGTGGTTTCCCTCTCAACTTCCAACTTCAAAACAGTTCTCTCTGCCCCGAACCACAGGGCACATCAACATTTTCATTCCGTTCGGAGTCGCAGTCTGAAATAACACAGGTTCCTTTCTTTACTTCTTCTCCACACATGGTGCCCATGTCTTAGGCCACAACTGCTGCTTTCCTTTTTCACACAAAATTCAGAGTCTTGGTCCGAGAAAACACAGTCCTTTCCTCCCTTCTCCAGGAGAGCTGAAGACAGATAGGCCATTTCCAGGCCTTCCTCGCGGTCCCCACGCTGCCCCGTGGGCAGCAGCCCCACAAGCTGCTCACTCTTCCAGCTCCAGTCTCAGACTGAATCTCTCAGCAGGCAGTCCGGGCATTTTTCCAAAATCCAAAAGATTTCAGTTAGCTGAGTCTCCTTGTCAGTCACAACAGGCTCCCTCTATTGGTGAAAAAAGGCACCATGGTCTAAACTACATTTCCCAGAGGCTCTCTTCATACAATCCCCTTGTGGCTAGCTCCACTTGAGAGTCCAAGTTCTGATTTGCCATCAGGCTTCATTTTAAGGAATCCCTCCCCATTGTTTGGTCCATACACCACACAGTCCTTGCTGAAGGGAAAGCAGGTTCGACAAACTGTATTTTCCTTATCACTCTAACAGATTACCAGCAAACAATTACATTGTTTGAAAGAGCTCCCTCTGCACATATAGCGACGGCAGAAATGGAACATTTACTCAGTGGCCCAGGTGGGACTCGGGCACAGAAACACACAGTCCCCCCAGTCAAAGGATTACCACTGCAATTAGGCAGCTCTTAAAGAGACAGTAGCAGAGGCACTTAGGCACTCTCTCACAATTATTTTTTTAAATGAATATACAGGACACCAGCCTGGCCGAGGGCATTTAGGCCCACCCAAGGAAGGCTTTTTAGTGACCCCAATGGGGAGCACGGGCGAGCTTTCTTACACTGGGGAGCCCCAAAACACTGTAAAGCAGTTTAAAATTGTGTATTTTGTGGGAAGCGTGATTATTTTTGTGGGGGAGCCTGAAAATTGTGCTTTCCACCAGATAATTGTGGTAGTGATTTTCCAGCGGCCTTGATAATGTCCCCTAGGTCCCTCTTCTGGCTGGTGGAGGTTAGCTTCTCTCCTTCCAGGTAGTAATCTCTTTGGGATTGTTTCTACACTTCTTGGCATTGAATTTCAGCTGCCATGTTTCTGACCACTCCTCCAGTTTCTTCAAGTCTGAAGTCATACTCCTCACACCCTCAGGGGGGCCCACTCTGTTGCAAATCTTGGTGTCATCAGAAAATAGACGCACTTTGCCTTCCATCCCATTGGACCTATCCAGCACATAACAAATCGTCTGGTACTGTCTGGGATTACTCGTGTGTTCCATTTACCTTAAAGAAACATGTTACACCGTGCTGCTCTTCCAACTGCTGCGGCAAAATACTGGCCCCTCCTTATTGCACTCCTACCTGTCCTGTTGTTAGTAAAAGGTTGTAGCAATCTCGTTTTTCTACGTCACTTAGGGAATTTTATTTACCTAATAGATACTAGTCCTCTTTGGTTGAAACTCTTGCTCTTGGTCCTGCTCTGACTGAATTGCAACAGTCCTCTCTGTTATTGCTGTGGTAGCCTTTTACGATGACAGGGTGTGGTCTCTTGCTTGTATTTTCTTCCTGCTTGCTCACACAAGAATTTGTATCCTTCAGTGACTACTTCATTGTTCTGACAGATTCCTGTCTAGGAGTATAATGAATACTGCCTATCTTTTCTTGGGGTCCTTAGTGTGCATATTACACTACACCTCTGAGTATTACCCCAAACCTCCCTCACCAAGCCTTCCTAATTGCATAGGAATAGACATTACCTGTCCATTATTCCGTATAGCCTCATACCTGCCTAGGCTGGCAAATGCTTCTCTTCCTTATGTGCCGAGCTCCACCGGATCCATGCTTGTCTCCAGTTGCATAACATATACTAAGCCCACCTCTACAGTAGGGATCCCAACTACTTTCTCAGTCAGGACACTCTTGTTTGCTTCCTTGGCTCCTTTGGCAACGTACTCCCCTCTTCTAAAACCATTGACTATTACACCCACAAAAAGGCTAAAAACAGGATCATCAAACTACTATTGAATGCACTAAAAAAAATTCTCTTGATACTACTCATCCGTGCAGGTAATATCCAGCTGAATCCTGGCCCTCCTATCCCCATTTCTTCTCCTACTGAAATTACCCACTTAAAGGGATTAAGTCTTGTCCATGTCAATACTTGCAGTTTATTGTGGAAATTTGATGTGATGCAAACCTGGGTTAACCACACTGTGCCTGATATCCTAGTGGTGACAGAAACCTGGTTAAAGTTTTCCACCAAAGATTCTGAAATAAACATCCCCTCGTATAATATCTTCAGAGCTGACAGAATAACGTGATGAGAAGGGGTAGCTATATATGTTAGAGACAAGTTTGTTACCTCCGTCTCTGACGCTAGTACCCTACCGAAGGAATTCGAGTGCATTTCTCTGAAAGTGCAGCTCTCTCAGTCGCTCCCAGTCTGCATAATTGGATGCTACTGACCCCCCTCTGCAGGGCTAAAAGTGCTGCAGCACTTATCCAATACTCTAGACTCCGTGACATCCGGAGTTATCATAATGGGTGATCTGAATATGGACTGGCTCTCCACTTCTTCCTTGCCACTAAAAGAACTTTGTGACAAGTTGGTCTTACACAACTAATAAATGAAGTTACCAGGCCCAATATTAAAAATCCTGACCATGGTATAGTACTGGACTTAATTCTAACGAATAAGCCACGTCTCTTTACACATTCTGGAGTGTTCTTCAATGATCTGAGTGATCACTGTGTCATAGCCAATGTGAGGTCTAGTGCTAAGACGGCCTACTTCTCCAAATTCAATTTAAAGAGATGTCAATGGAACTTTGACCCCATCGCCTTTCTCACGGATCTCCAATATGCCCAGTGGCATGAGTTTTACTTGCCACCTTCTGTCAGGGAATCCTATGAGGCCTTCCAGCGTATTGTCCTTGGGACCATAGATAAGCATGCACCCATTATAAAAATCCATACTAGGAAAAGGTCGTGCCCATAGTTTACGGCCAGCTTGAAAGAAGCGTTATGGCACAGGGATACTTTATGGAAAAGGGCAAGGAAAACTAAACTTCCTGCAGATTGGGCATCTTTCCGAGCTGCCAGAAACCGGTGCACTAAACTAATTAGGGCTGAGAAAGTTAACTTCATTAGCTCGGTGCTCGATTCATCTTCAACCTGCCCTTCAAAATTTTGGAAAACACTAAAGGATGTCACAGGCCACAACTCCAGTAACACAATCCCACCTAAAATCTCTACAGGAGGGTCCACTTCTATGGACAAACATGAAATACTCAACCTGCTCAATAACCATTTCGCTACAGCAGGGTTGGCGTTCGACTCCTCACCTGCCAATAACCTCCAAGACCAACTGAGTCTCCAGAAGTCAAATGGTCTGATACCTATCGTTCGACATAATAACCCTGCCTGCACCTTCTGCCTGGTCATGTTAAAGCAAGTTGAGGATCTTCTACTACAGTTAGATACCAAGAAAAGTGCAGGAGCAGACTGCATCAAGCCTTTCTTCATAAAATTAGGATACTATGCACTTTCTCCCCCCATCACCCATCTCTTTAACTTATCACTTGCTCTGGGTTCTCTCCCTCCCATTTGGAATACAGTGCATATCATTCCGTTATACAAATCAGGTGATTTGAGTGACCTAAATAACTATCGTCCCATTTGCTTGCTTCCCATACTGTCCAAGTTGCTCGAACAGGTGGTCAATACCAAGCTCTGGCGATTCACGGCAAATCACAATCTGCTCAATCTGGTTTAATCTGGGTTCAGACCCCATCATAACACAACCTTAGCACTTGCTAAGGTCACAAATGACTGGCTGTCAGCAGTAGACACCAAAAACTACTTATGCGCTTTGTTTCTTGACCTTAGCAAGGCCTTTGATACGTTGGACCATAATCTGCTTTTGGTCGTTTTACAAAATATTGGGGCCAACAGCTTGACCCTAAAATGGTTCACAAACTATCTCACTGACCGCTGTCAACAGGTCAAAGCTGATGGTGACCTCTCCCCAATAAAGACTCTCCTTAGAGGTGTACTACAAGAGTCTATCCTCTGCCCACTTTGTTTGTTTGCCATCTACATAAACAACCTAAATAATGGAATCAAATCAGCAAATATTCATCTGTTTGCTGACCATACAGTGCTTTACATTGCTAGGCCATCCCCAGAGCTTGCATGCTCTGACCTGCAAATTGAATTTAACCTTCCTCAAAGCAACCTGTTACATCTAAAACTACTGCTGAATGCCCAAAAGACGAAGGCCATGCTCCTTGCCCCCTCAATGAATGTTTCCATCTCTCTAATCTCAGGAACTGTCTAACATGTACTTACCATGTTGGGTGTGCCACTTGAATATGTGGAGAAATTCAAATATCTGGGTGTGTGGATCGACTACAAACTCTCCTTTTCATTCCACCTTGAGGAACTGTCCAAAAAATTAAGACAAAGGCTTGGGGTCTTCTATCGCATCAGACATTTCCTTACACAGGAAGCTAAAAAACAGTTAGTCCAGACAACCTTTATGCCTCTCCTGGACTATGCTGACTTTTTATATGGGGAAAGTGTAAGTGCAGGATTCGCTAAATTGGATGTCCTGTACCATTGTGCACTTAAATTCATTACAGGGTCCTCCTACTCTACCCACCATTGTTCACTTTACAGCTCGGTAGGTTGGAACTCACTCTCTCATAGGCGGGCCAAAAATGCAGTCCTATGGACTTATAGAGCCATTACCCCCAAGCATCCACGGTACATCTTTGATTACTGCCTGTCTGCTGTCCCGGTATCTATCTGTTAAGAAGTCATTCCTACATTACACTTATAATCCCAAAGGTCAGAACATGCCTCGGCCATGCGGCAATAAGTCATGCCCTCCCAGTCCTTTGGAACAAGGTACAAAAAACCCTGAGGCAGGCCAGGCCGGTGACACTGTCTCGTTTCAAAAGTATTTACTCCAAGTTCCTTCATAGAAAAGTGTAATTGCTTCTGCTGATGCCTTGCAAATTCCTCCTGACCTCAGCTTACTCATGGTAGGTTGCCCCCCCATTGGCACTGTCTCTCTTTACCCACTCCGGCTACTCCCCGAGTGTGTATCAAACTGTTATCTACCTATCAGCGCTTCTATAATTCCTCCCTGACTCCCCCGCCTGGAGAGGTCACCTGGACCCTAATCATATGCATTGCACTATCTGCTCTAACCTTTACTCTGTACATTTTGTATAGTTGTATATGTATATATATATATATATATATATATATATATATATATATATATATATATATATATACACACACACTGTTCTACACTTCTGTTTTAGGCATATGTCTGACTGTACACAATACTGCAATGTTGGTTATGCATTTTTTTTGGCACTGTAAATTCAAGTAAGTATGTGTTGTTTCTATGTAAAACTGTTTCTGTGAATTGTTCCCAGGTCCACCTTGGAAATGAGTATACTCAATGGTGCTCGCTTGGTTAAATAAAGAATTGATTGATTGATTGATTAATTGATTGATGTCTGCTATGAACACACTGAAGATTAGGGGACCCAGTACCGAACCCTGAGGTACCCTGCTGGTCACTTCCCTCTCAGCTGAAAATTACCTGTTTACCTGAACCCTCTATGTTCTTCCTCTCAGCCAGATACTCAACCACCTCTCTGCCCACCCCCATGTGGCCCAGCTTCCTTACCAGCCTTCTTCGTGGAACAGAGTCAAAGGCTTTGCTAAAGTCCAGCTAGACGATATCTACCACCGCTCCCTGATCTACTATCCTTGTAACCCCATTGAAGAAGTCGACCAGGTTAGTTTGGCAAGACCTACCTGCTGTGAACCCATGCTGTTCTGAGTCTTGCTGCCCACTGAATTCCAGATACGTTATGATTCTGTGTTTGAGTAGTGTTTCCATCAACTTCTGTACCACCGACTTGAGACTTACTGGACAATAATTGCCAGCCTCCTCCCTGCTCCCAGCTTTGTGGAGCGGGACCACTGTTGCCCTTTTCCAGTCCTCCAGTATGGTCCCACTCTCTCGTGATTTGGCGAATAGTTCTGCTAGGGGTGCTGCTAGTACACTCCCCAGCTCCCTGAGAACTCTAGGGTCAATCCCATCCGGTCCCATTGCCTTGTTCACCTTTAGTTTATTTAAAGCTTCCAAGACTTGAGCCTTGCGTCAACCCCCGGTCCCTGGGTGTTGCTGCTTGCAGGCTAGGCCCATCCTCTGCATTTTCTTTGGTGAACACAGAACAGTAGTACTGGTTTAAGACTTCTGTTTTCTTGCAATCTTTTTCTACTAGTTTCTCTCCAGTATCTGCCAGTGTAACTATCCCCCCAGTTTTCCTCTTTTCCCTTATGTACCTAAAGAAGGCTTTATCTCCCTCCTTTACCCCCTGTTCGATCCTCAATTCAGTCCGGGCTTTAGCCATCCTTATTGCCTTACAAACTTCCCTCTGTGCTACCTTATAGGTTTCCACCCTAAACTTTGTGTACGCCTTCTTTTTCTCCCTTACTATTGCAGCCACCTCCCTGGAGAACCAGAAGGGTTTCCTTTTCTTATTTGCCTTGCTCACCCTTCTGACACACTGTTCAGTAACCTCTATGATAGCTCGTTTGAGATACTCCCACATTTCGTCTACTTCTTTCTTTTCCCTGTATCTAAGACTCTCTGCCAGGCTATCTCTCATTTTCTGAAAGTCTGCTTTTCCGAAATCTAAAACCCTGATCTTGGAATGACTAATGTCTTCACTAATGTTTACTTTAAATCCTGCCATGTGGTGGTCGTTGTTTCCTAAGTGGGACCCTACCTCTACCTCCTTTACCCTGTTGCTGTTAGTTAAAACCAAGTACAGGACAGCTTCACCTCTGGTAGGAGTTTCAACAAGCTGCCTCATCCCTGCACCTTGCAGTGCCATTGCAAAGTCCCTTCCTGTTGATGAAGATGTTGTACAACATTTCCAGTTTATGTCTGTCAAGTTGAAATCCCCTACTATTATTGTTTTACCCTTGTCTGTCATTTGTGGCATGCCTCCATCATTTCCTTGTCCCCAGTATCTCCTTGCGACGGGGCAAGGCAATTTTTATTTAAAAGGACGCCCAATTCCAGAGGCTCTGGGCACTGTACAAAGTAAATAAACCAATAAAAGGCATAACAAATCAGAATAAATAAAAATAAATGTCAGAAAATAAAATTATGCAATAAAAGTAAGATTTCCTAAAAGATTTAAAAAACACAGGTGGTCAGGAACTGAGATCGAAAACCATTGCGGAATGATCTCACTTAAACAGCTAAGTTGGGGAAGACCTGTGCGAATAGGAGGGCTTAAGGTGGGCCTTGAATATCTCCAAAGACGGGGCCTCCCTGACCCCGAAGGGTAGCGAATTCCACAGGATGTGGTTGGTGACACTAGAAGCCCTGTCGCCAGCCATTTTTAACCTCGTCCTGGGAATCGTGAGGAGGCCCCTACCAGAGGAGCGGAGAGGATGGACCAAGACAGCAGGTGCAAGAAGGTCCATCAGGTAACCAGGGCCCTAGCCATGTAGGGCCTTATAGGTGAGAAGACCTACCTTAAAGAGGATCCTCCACCTGATTGGAAGTCAGTGCATCTCACGCAGCACTAGTGTAATATGGCAATATTTTGGGTGCCACGTAAGTAACCTGGTGGCTGCATTCTGCACCAGCTGCAGTCTGCGGAGAGATCCTCCTGTGACCCCGAGGTAGAGTGCATTACAGTAGTCAAGCCTTGATGTTACCAAGGCATGTATCAAGGTGGGGAGGTCCAGAGGCGGCACAAGAGGCGTATCCTGGTGACATTCCTGAGATGAAAAAAAACAGGAGTGGACAGTGGAAGATACTTGTGCCTCCATCGTCAAACCCCTGTCCAGGATGGCACCAAGATTTGGCACCTCAGAGGAGGCCTTCAATGGGACAGATCCCAGAACAAGTCCGGTCTCTGCACCAGAGGCCATCCCATTCCGCACTCTGTTCAACCCCACCACCAGTTCCTCCGTCTTATCAGGGTTCAGCTGCAACCAGCTGGAGGCCATCCAGTCATTGATCTCGGCAAGGCAGCTGTTTAGCATGTCTGCTGCATTGGATGTTCCTGGGGCAAAGGACAAGTATAGCTGGGTATCATCAGCATAGCAATGAAACCCAAACCATACTTCCTAATGATCCCACCAGGGGCAGCATCTACACTGCGAACAACATTGGGTACAGGACCGAACCCTGGGAAACTCCACACAGCTGGAGACGAGAGGTGGAGGAGAAATTCCACATCACAACCCTTTGTCTCCTGTTGGTTAGAAATGACTCAAACCAGCGGATGACAGTACCGGTGAGACAATGGTCCACAGTGTTAAATGCTGAAGAGAGATTGAGGAGAACAAGAATTGTTCTTTCCCCTCGATCTCTAGCCCTGACAATATCATTCTGCACCCAAACAGGTGCAGTTTCTGTGCTATGCCTTGCCCAAAACCCCGACTGGAGGGGCTTGTATAACTCATGGGTCACGAGGTGCTCCTCCAACTGAAGTGCCACTACCTTCTCTACAACCTTTGCCAAGAATGGGAGGTTGGAGATGGGACGGTAATTTGCCCTGACCTCCAGGTCCAAAGATGGTTTCTTTAGGAGTGGTCTCACCAATGCCTCCTTCAAGGTGTCAGGGAAGACCCCCTCTAACAGGGAACACCAGATAATCAGGGCAAACACCCGGCCAACAGCATCAATGCATCTTATCAAGAAACACATTGGTACCGGGTCCAGTTCACAAAAGGCGTACTTCAGATTGATGGCTACCTCAGTGACCTCATTTACCTCCACCGGTCTGAACTCTCCCCAACTAGGCGGAGTGCACTCAGGACACTTCAGGTGACCACTGTCAGCTCTGGACTGGCTGACCAAAGGAATTCCCTGTCGGATAGCGCACACCCTATGAGAGCAAGCTCTTTGCATTCAGTGTTGGAAAAATCCTTCGGCTGTAGATAGGCCGGATGAAGTACCTGTCCACAGTCGGAAAAAGTGCAGCTGGTCGGTTCTTCCTGGCAGCAATCTCCTTGGACAGGAATTCTGCCTTCTTACGGTTGATTGCCCCCAGTACACCTATAATGCGCATGCAGGGCCGGTTTGTTCTCCTCCCGCCTGGTCTTCCTCCAGCAGCGCTCCAACCTCTTACCCTTCTTCTTCAACTCTCTGAGCTCTCCATCAAACCAGGGGGATCTCAGGTAGGAAGATTTTGGTCATACATGGACTGCTGCGAGGGATTCAATGGTTTCCAATAGCACCCTATTATAGGTGCCAACTACATCGCCAATACCTCCAACACATGCATTGCCCACACTAGATAGATTGGCTACTGCCACAAAACCCTCTGGGGTCAATCCCCGCAAAGGGTAGTAGCTCATCATCTCTGTAGGGGGAGGGCATCCGGTGGGTGTCCCGAACATGAACCCACCATGCAGTGATTGGACCATGCCACCCGATCAATCTTGAGATTACTTATCTCAAGCCCCAGTGAGAACACCAGGTCCAAAGTGTGCCCGCCCTGGTGGGTTGCGGAGGAAACTACCTGAGACAGGCCCAGCGATTACATGGTCTGGAGGAGGTTATAACCAAGCCAGAGGAGGCAGTATGGCGCAGTGGTTTAAGGCACTGAGCTGCAAATCTTGAGACCTGGGTTTGAATCCCACAGCCCCCACTTGCATACTGTGTGACCCTGAGCAGGTCACTTAACTTCTTCATGCTCCCAGGTTGCACCTGTGAACATACTTTCAGCTTAGTGTGTCTCACCTGGTTAAATAATTGGGAGAAAAAAAAAGCAGAGATGATTCATCGTTGGCCCAAACATTGAAATCCCCCATGACAATACATCTGGGGGCTTCCAATGTTTCACCGATGTTGAATCCAGCAGCCTCCTGCAGGAAATCTCCCGCCGCCCCAGGAGGGCGGTAAATCAGGAGAATCCTACAGTCTGTGCCCGCACCCCCATGAACGGCCACACATTCAAAGAAGCTCAGGGTTCTCACTGTGTGCACAGTAAAGCCCAGGTCAGATCCATAACAGATGGTTACCCCACCATCCCAACGTTCCTGTCTGGGGCAGTCCACAATGATATACCCAGAGGGGACGGCAGCCTCCAAAACCGGGCCAGCATTGTCCCCAATCCAGATCTCCGTGATGCAAGCCAGATCAACCTGGGAAATCAAGTCTGTAATAATGGCAGTCTTGTTCCTGATTGATCTGGCATTGCATAGCACTGCCTGGAGGGGATTGGTGGGCAAAGCAGCCCCTTGGATTACCTGGCCACTTAGTCTGGTGGACTCCCTGGGGACAGGCACTAAACATGTCTGGCCTCTCTTGTGTGCCTGTCACAATCCAGGGTGCCTCCTGCACCTGATGATCTCTATCCTGCTACCTCCCCCGCCGTGAATGGGGCACCACTCCTGCCCAAAATCACCATGGCCCCTCTAAATACCCACCTCCTGACAGCACCTTGCTGGGAGGCAGATAAAGGGCCATAGGTCATGCAGCTGAGATGCCCTGTACACTATCCTGGCTCCCCTCGGCCCCCCTGAACAGCCCTGACACATTGCCCCTGAAAAAATCCTGGCACACCCACTTAATGCCACTCACACCACTCTCATACACTAATAAACAAATTGCCCTAGTCACAGACCCAAAAATACATATTAAACACAATAAAATCAAACAGTCAATCCCCCTCTCATAAAATCAAAAGAAAAAAAAAGCCCACTAAAACCCTCAAAATCCCTCAAACCCACACCCTTCCTCAAAAGGATAAAGTGGAAAAGTATAGAGCTGCATCACCACCAAATCATCCAAATAAAGAAACTGTTCGGCAGGCTCAAAACAAGCCAATACTGTCCACAGATTCCGCTGAAGTTCTCACCACCAGACAAGGCAGAGGTCCCTGGCACTCTCACTAGCCAGAAAAAGGCAGAAAACTTCCAAAATAACAATCCCACCTTTCAGGAAGCCAACATAGGATTGTAAATGATAGTCATACCCAGCAAACTCAGCAGACCCTTCAGGTAGCACCAGCTGACTCTCACCTGGCTGGACGAACCAGTCACACTCCAAATGTCCCAAGAAAAAAATCTGCCAGAAAACTCCAAAAGCTGGCTCTCACTTGGCCGAGGGAACACAGTACGGCTAGCTGAACCGGAGGCCCAGTCCAAAAGAAATTGGAAGGTCGAAACAAGTTCACAGTCATTTGATGAAAGGGATGGTGGGCCTATACTCAGGATCCTCGGGTCACAACAACCTTTTGCGACTGGCGAGAGACAGGAGAGGTTATCCCGGCTGGCAAGGGAGCTGTCACCTCCTGTCCATCCAGTTACCCACCCCGCTCAACCAGTGGCCACTGCCCACATCCCGGGAATCACCTCATGGGTAGGCTCACACCAGGAGCTCCTCTTTCGGCCAAAGTCCATTGATGAAAGGGACGGTGGGCCTATACTCGGGGGCCTCAGGACACAACAACCTTTTGCGACTGGTGAGAGGAGAGGTTATCCCAGCCGGCAAGGGAGCTCTCACCTCCAGTCCACCCAGTTACTCCCCTGTCAACTAGTGCCAATGCCCACATCCCGAGAATCACCTCATGGTTAGGCTCACACCAGGAGCTCCTCTTTGCCAGATTTCCCCCAACGGCCGTCTGGCAGCCACACACCTCTACTATGCAGTCCCCAAGGAAGTCGTTCCATAAGACAGATGTTCACACCACAAAACGGCAGGGCTGGTATGTGTTGTGAAATGCTTCCACATTGTTACCATCAGCCAGTAACTTCTCAATGTCGGCCCTCTCCTCAATAATTCAGTTACTGCACACCTCTGACAAACGGCACAGGTACAGTACTGAATGCAGTGTAATACTTGCTAAAGGTTTTTGAACTGGGGGCCTGTAGATGACTCCTATCCTAATGGTTGCCCTGATCCTATCTCAGCTGTTACCCATAGTGCTTCTGACTCATCCGGGATCCCCTGAATCTCTGTAGCCTTGATTTCCTCCCAGACATATAATGTTATCCCACCCTCTTTCCCACCCTTCCTGTCCCTTCTGTACAGGAGGTAGCAGGGGATAGCCATGTCCCAACCATGATTTTCTGTGAATCAGGTTTCCGTCACAGCCACTAAGTTGAGTTCAGCTTCTGCCATAATGGCCATGAGGTCACGGATTTTGTTCATCGGGCTTCTGGTGTTTATTGCCATTACCCTCCATGTTCTACCCCCACTCTTAGTACAGGTGGGTTTCCTTTTGTTTTGCCACACCTCTTTAGTACCCTTAATGGATCTCCTTTGGTCTGCACCTGTGGTTTTGGATTAAAAAGTTATGGGTCTCTTTCGATCTGCACCTGTGGTTTTGGATGAAAGGTTTTGTTGGAAAGGTTTCCACCCTTCATTTGTACCCCTGCTGGAACTCCTTGGATCTGTACTTGTGGTTTTGGACAAAAAATTTTGTTGAAGAGTTTGGCCGCAGGTATTAATGAGAGAGTTTTCATTAAGTTGTATGGTACTATCATGCTTTGGAGTAGTTACCTTGTCGTTTACTGCTGTCAGCGGGGTAGTGACCTTCTAACCTTTCACCTTGGTAAGTGCGTCACCACCTCCCAGCCTTCAGTTTAAATGGACTGCATAGACATCAAATTTTTGACCAAGCACCCTCCCCTTCCTTTGTCAGGTGGAGGCCATTGTACCGAAGAAGCCCCTCTCCCAGAAGGATCAAGAGTTGCTGATGAGATGGTAGCTGTTTTCCTGGCACCATTCCTCAGCCATAAGTTAAACTCATGTATGTCCTCCTCTGACCTCTTGGTGCTTCCACCCCCAGACTAGAAGCACCCTGAGAATGCCAGTGGACGAAAGAGAGGATATTATGTTAGCAAGTTATACAAAGTGCTCCTTTGTCTCAGCAACTGATTGATTGGAGAAGTTATTTGTCCCAGGTGAACAAATACATGTTTTGTTCCATCCTCCCTTCGCACAATCTGCTCAGTGCATTTTGTGTCCTTTTGTAGATTCGCCAGGAGACACTTGACACCCTGTCAAGTGGGACAGCCTTTCCTGCAGAAAATCAGTAGAGGTACCTGTAGAGAAAAACAATCAACCTTTGGCAGTGGCTCCAACAAACACCACCAACCACAGCACCCTTGGATGAAAGTAAAAGTAACCTGACCTTTTAAATCTTCCTTCTGTTGGAAAGTACTAAGCCTTTGTCAGCTCCACCCCCCAGTTACACTCCTAATCCCCTGGAAGAGCTGTGGAAGAAAAGCATTAGCTCCTTCAGTGTAAGAAAGAGACTACAAAACATGTAAGCCCAAAACAAAACCTGTAAGCACTAACAAAATAGTAACAAAACAGTAACTCTGCTTAGCCTAAAGAGAGGTCAAACTGTAAAACCTGTAAGCACAAAATAGTAACAAAACCTGTAAGTACAACCTGTAAGCACAAAACAAAATACCTCGACCTCTTCTCTCGTGACAATGCCCACCGGGCAGCTCCCCACCTAGCCCCACCCCATCCCTTACCCAGCACACGATTCCTAAGTATAACCTGGCCAGAGCCTGCTGTCTCATGCCAGTTGATTGCTCAGCAAGTGAAACCAATTGTGTAAGACCTATTTCTATAACATGTACCCTGTAACTCAAATGTATGTTGTTTGACCACAGTGTGACATGGTGCCTCTAACAAACGCCTACTTGAAGAAAAACCTGTACTATGTAATCTAAATGCTATGTATGTCTCAATGTGATGAGGTACCTTTCAGAAACAAGCCTCTGGCTCAAAGGTTGTAAACTGATTCTCACAAATAAATAAATAAAATTAAAAAATAGTAACAAGACAGTAACTCTGCTTAGCCAAAAGAAGCCATAATGTTTCTCCTTTCTCTGTTAATGTTGCTCCTTGCTCTGTCCTTTCAAGCAAACCTAGAAGAAAAAAGCCCAGGTAAAGCTAGGTGCTTTTTGTCAGCAAATCTTAGTCTTCTACCTCAGCACACCAACTAACCTGACCTTTTAAATATTCTTTCTGTTGGAAGGTACTAAGCCTTTGTAAGCTCCACCCCCAGTTACACTCCTAATCCCCTGAAACAACTGTGGAAGAAAAGCAATTAGCTCCTTCAGTGTGAAAAAGAGACTGCAAAACCTGTAAACCCAAAAACAAAACCTGTAAGCACAAAACAAAATAGTAACAAAACAGTAACTCTGTTTAGCCTAAAGAGCGATCAAGCTGTAAAACCTGCAAGCACAAAACAGTAACAAAACCTGTAATCACAACCTGTAAGCACAAAACAAAATAGTAACAAGACAGTAACTCTGCTTAGCCAAAAGAAGCCTTACTATTTCTCCTTGCTCTGTTAATGTTGCTCCTTGCTCTGTCCTTTCAAGCAAACCTAGAAAAAAAGCTCAGGTAAAGCTAGGTGCTTTTGTCAGCAAATCTTAGTCTTCCACCTCAGCACACCAAGTAACCTGACCTTTTAAATCTTCCTTCTGTTGGAAGGCACTAAGCCTTTGTCAGCCCCTCCGCCTCCCTGCTACTCTCCTAATCCACTGGAAGAAAAGTAATTAGCTCCTTCAGTGTGAGAAAGAGACTGCAAAACCTGTAAGCCCAAAACAAACCTGTAAGCACAAAACAAAATAGTAATGAAACAAACTCTGTTTAGCCTAAAGAGAGATCAAACTATAAAACCTGTAAGCACAAAACAGTAACCCGAAAGCACAACTTGAGGCACAAAACAAAATAGTAACAAGACAGTAACTCTGCTTAGCCAAAAGAAGCATTGATGTGTCTCCTTGCTCTGTTAATGTTGCTTGCTCTGTCCTTTCAAGCAAACCTAGAAGAAAAGCTCAGGTAAAGCCAGGTGCTTTTGTCAGATAACCGTATATGGTGCAACATCTTAGATCTGCATGACCTGAACAAGTTTCTTCAGCCATGCACTTTCAGGATGGTCACTCTGTCTCAGATCATACCATCTCTGGAGCAGAGAATGCGGTTTTGCTCCCTAGATCTTCAGGATGCATTCTTTCATGTCCCAATCCATCTGTCCCACCACAGATTCCTCCGGTTCAGTGCAGAGGGGATTCTATATGAGTTTCGGGCCATGCCCTTTGGCCTCTCCTCAGCTCCCAGGGGCTTCACCAAATGCATAGCAGTGGTGGCAGCTTACCTGTGACGCCAAGGGGTCTGGGTACAACCCTACCTGGATGACTGGCTGATTGCAGATCCCTCCTGGAAGCCGGTGGAGCAGTTCAGGGACCTGGCCTCCAGACCTGCATCTCCTTGATCTCCTGGTCAATGAGGCAAAATTGGAACTCATGCTCTCAAAGGTAATTCATTTCATCAGGGCAGAGCTTGACTCTTGCAGAACCAGGGCTCTGCTTCTGGCAGACAGGGTGAAGGTTCTTTCCTCCTTTGCCCAATCATCTTGGGTTTGGCAGTTGCACCCTGCTTGAGACTTCCAGCACCGCTGAGGTTACATGGCGGCTTGCACCAGCGTGGTCCATTGGACCCAGTATAGAATGTGCTGTCTGCAGTGGGAGCTTGCCTGCCAATGGTCTCGGTGCAAGGGCCACTTCGACCAGCTGTCACTGTGACCCAGCTGATGTGGGACACCCTATAGTGGTGGTTAGTCCTGGAACATTTGCAGGAAATGATCCCATTTGTCCGCCCGGAGCTGACAGTCATCCTGATGACCGTTGTCTCCCTGACGGGCCGGGGTGCCCACAGGGGGGAACACAGAGTCCACAGACTGTGGACCCCCAATGAATCTTAATGCCATATCAACCTGCTGGAGCTCTGGACAGTTCGGCTGGTGCTTACAGCCTTTGCACCATACATTCGGGGTCAGGTCATTCAGGTCCAGATGGACAACACTATGACCATGTACTACCTGAACAAGCAGGGTGGAACGCACTCCCTACCCTTGTGCAAGGAAGCTCTCTGTGTCTGGACCCTCATGCTCAGCCTGGCTTCCAATCTCCTGGCCATTCATGTGGCTGGCACCTTCAGCCAGCTGGTAGATACCTTCAGCCATGTGGGCGAGGCATCTCACGAGTGGTCGCTACATCTAGAGGTAGTACATAGGTTGTTCTCCCAGTGGGGCACCCCAGGTGGATCTCTTTACTCCAGGGGAACGGAAAGCTGAGGCTCAGGACTGCCACCCTCCTCAGCAAGGAACTCTGCAGGGGATGCCTACTGGAGATCCTGGACCCCGAGCCTCCTCTATGCTTTCCATCCATTTTCCCTGATCCACAAAGTGCTGATTAAGGCCAGGAGGAACAAAGCACAGATGATCCTGGTGGATCCGGACTGGCCCCAACAGTTCTGGTACCCCGATTTCCTCAGCCTCAGCTGCAGGCTCTCAAGGCATCTCCCCCTACACCTGCTTTCCTTCCATCAGAGGAAGGTATTCCATCCAGACCTTCAATCCCTGCACCTGACAGCCTGGTTCCTGAACAGCTAGAGTTCCAGGTTTTGGGTCTCTTTGAAGATGTCCTCACTGTGGTTGAGGCATCTCAGAAGGAATTGACCCGGAAATGCAGTGCCTTCAAATGGAAGAGGTTCTCCATTTGGATCCAGGGCAAGAGCCTTGACCCTTTATCCTGTCTGGTGGCTAGCATTCTTGACTATCTCTGGTCCCTCACTCAATTAGGCCTTCGGTCGTTGACCCTCAAGGTGCACCTGGCTGCCATCTCTGCTTACTGGGTATGGGCCAGTATGCAGTCAGTGGTGCAGAAGAAGGTGGTCTGTCGCTTTTTCAAAGGTTTTGACCACATTTCCCCTCCGGTGCATGAACCACCACCACCTTGGGACTTGTTGTTGGTATTGGCAAAGCTCATGGCAAGCCATTCGAACCAATGCACAGGTGTGAGATGTCTCACCTTTCATGGAAGACTGCCTTCTTGGTGGCTATCACATTAGCCAGAAGGATCAGCGAGCTCCGGGTGCTACCGGTAGAGTCTCCTTATCTGGTCAACCACAGGGACAAGGTTGTCCTTCACCCCAGCCCGAAGTTCCTCCTGAAGGTTGTTTCGGATTTTTACCTTACCTTCACTGATCACACCTCCGAGGCCGAGCACAGGCTCCATACTACTGCAGCAAGCACTAGCCTGTTGTAAGGAGTGCACGACTAGAGTTTGGGGAGAGGTTCACTAGCTATTTGTTACCTACGCTTTAGCTACACCTGGCAGACTGGCAGTTAAGCTGATAATTGGCAGATGGATGTATCCTGCATCATCATCATCATTCATTTATTGGATTGCAAGTTAAGAAAAGTATTCTTATTTACAATTACATCCAAACAAGTAAACGATAAACAATAATACATATAACACATTATTACAACACATTCTGTTACAATACAAGTTTTAAGATCACATAGTTCATATGTATAAAAATGCCCTTTATCCAAAACAGTTACAATGTTTGTAAAAAAACTTCCTAAGGAAGCTCTAAAACATGCCGTTGTTGGCAATTCATGCATGTCTATTCTTTTTTGTGTTGTTTCCCAAGTACATTGAACTGACACAACTAACATTCTATCCACACTTTTTGTTTTACTTCTTGGGATTTGGAAGGAGTACCGAGTAGTAGATCGAACTCTCGACCTCTGCTATAGGTTGGTGGGTAGGGAGCCTCCCGTAGGGCTAAGGGCTCATTCCATCCGCCATACCGCTGCGTCGGTGGCTGCTTCCAGGGATGTTCCTATCCAGGAAATCTGCAGGGCTACTACCTGGTAGTCAGCACACACCTTCATTTCCCACCAACACATCAACCTGGAGTCACACTGGAATGCTGGTTTTGGAACCTCAGTTCTCCAATCTCTGTTCCCTAAATAGGGGGTGTGCACCTTGACCCCCTTCTCCTGGAGAACTACTAGGAGTCTGCCAGAAGTGTGGATAGTACACCATATCAACGTCTCTAGAAAAACAGGTTACTCACCTGTAACAGTAGTTCTAGGAGTGGTATATGGTGTACATCCACACTGACCCACCCAACCTCCCCTGGCAAGTGACACACCAGTCTTGCTTCCAGCGGGCAAGATCTGACGTCACGGGGTGGTGCTAGGGGAGTTACCATCTAGGTGGGTGTGAGGAGCCAACTTGAAGACATTCCAGCAGGATTTAAAGGGGAAAGGAACACTGCCAGAAGTGTGGATGTACACCATATACCACTCCTAGAACTACTGTCACAGGTGAGCAACCTGTTTTTCTGTAGGCCTTCCCTCCCTTTCCGCTGCTTCAGTGGCTGCTAATCAACTCCACATGGAAGGGTTACAATGATCCTCAGCACCCCTTCTGGCCTTGTCAAATCTGGTTCCCTTACTTCAGTAGCTAGCGGTGAAACCTCCAGTACCTCTTCCTCTGTGCACGGCTTGCTCTCCCAGAACAGGGGCACGTGGTCCATCCGTACCTCTCCTGCACCTTCATGCCTGGCTCCTGAGAACTTAGCCATGGCCTGGTTTGTGGTGTCACTTAAATTTGCTGATGTCCTGGTGGTGGCTAGAAAGTCTTAAGACATATGACCATATGGAAATTGCCAGCAAAGGCCATCATGGTCTATCTGGCTGCTCATGAATGCAGCTAGCTCCCTATTCAGCAACTGCTTTACCCCACTCCCCTTACCTCCCTACTCCCTCCCTTTGCCCTGTCCCACCCTTCTTGAAGGCTGCTCCACTATGGTACATGCCACCACTTCAGCTGGTAGTGCTCCACTTTGCCACCACCCTCTCCATAAAGAAATGCCTCTCACCCTCCTGAATCTACCCTCCAGTCTCATGCCATGGCCTCTAGTGTCTCTCCTCACCCTTCTCCTGAATAGACCCTCTGTGTCTGTTCTGATTATCTTCATGTATTTGAAGGCCCTATCATATCCCCTGCTCCCCTCTCTCCAGTGGGTACATGTTTGACTCTCTTAGTCTGATCTCATATGGCAATTCCCCCAAGCCCTGGAATCATCTTCATTGCCCTATGTTGCACTCCTCCAGCAGCCTAATGTCCCTTTGTAGGTACGGGCACCAGTACTGCACGTGAGTATTCCAGGTGGGGTTAACCAATGATCTGTACAATGGTAGAATAACCTCCTTCTTCTTGAGGTAATTCCCCTTGCAATGCACCCCAGCATTTTGTTGGCCATTGTTGCTGCCTTTCTGTATTGTGTGGAATTGTTCATTGCTCCCATGATGAGCACCCCCAGATCCTTCTCCTCCTCTGTTACCTCCAGCTGCACTCCACCCAAATGGTAGCTTTTCCTCAGATTTTTTGTTCTGAAGTGCAGCACCTTGCATATTTTTGCACTGAACCCCAGCTACTATCTGTCAGACCATGCCTCCAGCCTTGCCAGATCCTTCTGTAGCCCCCGCCACCCCGCGGTTGTCCACCACCGCTCCCATCTTGGTGTCATCCACAAATAGGCTGATTTCCCTGCTGATGCCCTCAGAGATATCTGCAATAAATATGCCAAACAGCACTGGGCCGTACTAGAGCCACATATTCTATGAAGTGAAAGTAATTTACACTATGGGCTGCTTCATGCCAGCTGGACCCTTTCACTCATCCTGTGAATCAGATTTTGGAGAAGCTTCTGTCCTTTTTGATTCGGTCTGGATACTCCTTCTTTAAGGTGCACATGTCCACCATCTCTGCTTTCCATGTGCCCATTTATAAGCCATACGCTACACAATTAGAAATGTCACATACTTTTATGAGAGGCATTCTTCACCTGAAGCCTATCTGCAGTCCTGTCCCTCCATGGGACTTGAATTTTGTGTTAGAAAACTTTGCTTTAGCTCCTTTTATGCCTGCCACGACTTGCAAGCTTATGCTTTGTTGTGGAAAGTGTTGTTTTAGCTGCCATTACTCCTACTGAAAGGATTTCCAAGCTACAGGTGTCATGTGTGAACAACCTTATTTGGTTTTCCACAAAGACAGGGTGTCGGCATTAACCCTAAGTTTCTTCTTAAGGTGGTATCTAAGTTTACCTTGAATCAGTCGATCCACCTGCCTGTTTATCTTCCAGAGCTTGCCAATCCTGGGAAGCATTGTTTCACACTTTAGATGTGCATAGAATTTGCATTACTATACACACTGTACTAAGGACTGCAGGAAGTCCAAACAGTTGTTTGTTTCTTTCACCCCTAGAAAAGAGGGCACTCCTGTTTCTAAGCAGTGTTTGTCCAAATGGTTGGCCAACTGCATTATGTTCTGTTACAGAAAGTACATCAAGGAACTTCCTGGAGATGTTGAGGACCATTCCACTAGGGGTATGGTTGCTTTAGCAGCAGCTACTTGGAGTTCTGTCCACACCTTTACCAAGCACTACAACCTGGACATTGTCTCTAGGTGTAGGGTCAATTTCGGCCTTGCCATTTTTTGGGGCCTATTTTCTTAGGCTCTCAGCTTGTACCACCCAGACTGGCTATTTTGCTGTCAGAACTGCTTGGAACTCATTCTATAGGTGTGGCCTGCTGCAAGAGGCACCCTTGACATCAGATAGTACAGTTACATAAGAACTTACTTACCTTAACAGTAGATCTGTAAGGGGATCTCTTACAGCAGGCCATGCCATCCTTCCCTCCTGTCCCTGACCTGGTAGACCTTTCTGCTGCCTGTTGAGCTCTTTTATGCTTCCATGTTGGCGGAACTTTGGTACCTCCTCAGTTCCTCAGCAGAGGACGCTTTGCTGTGGTCTGTAGTGGGAGAACTGAGGAGGGAGCGAGGGTCACCCATCATTACAGGGTTGGCTGACGCCAGAGTGAGTGACCCCAGATAGACTGCTAGCTAGAAAAGTTTCCAGGTGGTCTTTAGCCTGACGGAGTTCCATAAGTGTGGCCTGCTGCACGCAATCCCCCACAAATCTACTGTTATGGTAAGTTCTAATGTTACGTATTTTTATAGTCTGCCATCCATACATGGTATATTCTGAAGGATAGATATCAATCTGATGGACTGTATTCTTGCTGCCTGAACATCCTGTCCAATCATTATTTACGCTGTTTAGTTCAGCGGCATGGTGTAACAAAGTCAGTGCCTATATGCAAGAAAAGTGATGCTAAAATTCCCAAGAACTTACATACATAGATACATAGATCATAGACAGTGTCGGCAGATAAGGGCCTATGGCCCACCTAGTCTGCCCATTTGAACTTGTAAGTTCAGTTTGTTTTCCCAGAAGTCTATTTCCTTACCCCTGACCTCTAGAATTCCTTTTATGTCTATCCCATGCATTCTTAAATCCCTGTGATTGTTTCAGCCCCCACCACTTTCTCCGCAGGGTGTTCCACTTGTCCACCACCCGCTCTGTGAAGAAATTCTTTCTCATGTTTCCTCTGATCCCTCCCTCCAACTTCATCCCATGCCCTCTAGTCCTGAAACATCTTTTTCGCTTAAAATAGTGTTTTCCTGCACCCTGTTCCTCCCTGTAAGATACTTGTATGTCTCTATCATATCCCTCTCCTCCTCTCCTCCAGGGAGTACATGTTCAGTTCCTTCAACCTGTCTTCATAGGATTTGTGATGCAACCCATGCACCATCTTTGTCCTCTGAACCTTCTCTACCCTGTCTATGTCCTTACGTAGGTATGGTCTCCAGAACTGTACACTGTACCCAGGTGGGGCCTCACTAGTGTCTTGTATAGCGGAATTATGACCTCCTTTTCCTGCTGGTGATGCCTGCTCATACATCCCAGCATCCTATTTGCTTTACCTGATGCCTTGTCACACTGTTTCCTTACCTTGAGGTCATCAGAGAGATGACAACCCCAAGATCCCTTTCCTGCTTGGTGCATGCTATATCCTCACCCCCAACTCATATATTGTGCCAGGTTTTTGTGCCCCATATGCATTATCTTGCCTTCTTTGCATTGAATTTCAACTGCCAAACCCTTGACCATTCTTCAAGTTTCTGCAGGTCCTTCTCATTCTGTCTACACCCTCTGGTGTGTCTACTCTGTTACAGAGCTTTGTGTCATCAGCGAACAGTGAAATTCTGCCTTCTATATCCTGTGCAATGTCACTGATGAAGATGTTGAATAGGACCGGTCCCAGCACTGATCCCTGTGGTACCCCACTGGTCACTCTTCCTCTGTGGAGTGACAGCCATTTACCACCACCCCTCTGTGTCCTGCCACCCAGCCAGTTACCCACCCACCACACTACTGTCCTGCCCACACCCATATTCCCCAGTTTGTGTAATAGTCTTCTATGTGGCACAGTGTCAAAGGCCTTGCTGAAGTCCAGATAGGCCATGTCCACTGCCCTCCCTGATCCACCTCCCTAGTCACCCAGTCAAAAATTCAATGAGGTTGGTCTGACATGACCTCCCTGGTGAAACCATGCTGCCTTGGGTCCTGTAGTCCATTGACAACCAGATGTTCCACCAATCTCTCCTTCAGTAGTGCTTCCATGATCTTTCCCACTACCGAGGTGAGGCTGACTGGTCTGTAGTTCCTGCTTCCTCTTTGTTCCCACTTTGTATAAGGGGACTACATCTGCTGTCCTCCAGTCTTTGGGTACCTCCCTGTTTCCAGTGATTGGCTGAACAGGATAGCCAGAGGTTCAGCCACCACCTCTCTTAGTTCTTTAAGGACCCTGGGGCACCCCATCTGGCCCCATTGCTTTGTCAACTCTTATTACTTCCAGTTCCTTCAGGACCCTTTCTCGTAAAGGGACTTGTGTCCATTTCTGCACCATTCTCACCCCTTGTACTCCCTTCAGACCCATTACCCCTCTTCCTTAGTAAAGACTGAGCAGAAATACCTGTTCAATATGTCAGCTTTACTGTTGTCATCCTCCACGCTGCTCCCATCCTCCCCTTCAGTCTCACTATCCTCCCTTTGTCCTTCTTTTTTCACTTATGTACCTGTAAAGGTTTTGTCCCCTTTAACCACTGATTTTGCAATGTGTTCTTCTGTCTGAGCTTTGGCTTCCTTACTGACTTCCCTGCCTCCCTTTGTTTCTCCTGGTACTTCTCCCTATCCCCTTCTGCCTGTGTCTTTTGTATTGCCTGAATGCAGTCTTTTGGCTTTCACTTTCTTTGCTACCTCTTTGGAAAACCATAATGGTCTCTCTTTTCTTCTTTGCTAACCTGCTTAATGCATAATTCTGTTGTTCTTATAATCCCCATTTTAAATACTGCCCACTGTTCCTCAATCCCTGATTCCTGTCCCATTCCCTTAATGCCTCTTTCAAGCATCTCCCATTTTCCCAAAGTCTGCCCCTAAAATCCAGGATACGTGTTTTGTGTGGTTTGGTTCTGCTCTTTCTGTGATTTCAAACCACAATGACTGGTGGTCACTGTTACCCAGGTGCTCCCCCACTGTTACCCCCCATCACACTGTCCCTGTTTGTGAGCACAAGGTCCAGTATTGCCTTCTGCCGAGTTGGTTCCATGACCAGTTGCTTGAGGAAGGCACCCTGAAGGAGTCCAGGATAAATCTGCTCCTAGTTGATGCTGCTGCTGGGATGCTCCAGTCCACATCTGGTATAGTCTCCAACCAGTACTACTCATTTCTTGTCCGCCATCCTTTGGATGGCTAGCATCAGCTCCCATCTGTTTCTTCCTCCTGGGCTGGTGGTCTATAGACCACACCTGTGCGGATGGCTGGCCCCATTTTCCTTTCCAGCTTAACCCACAGTATCTCTCCCCATTTTGTTCCTCCTGGATCTGTGTGGCCCTTATGTCATTTTCACATACAGTGCCACCCTCCTCCCTTCCTGCCTGCTCTGTCTCTTCTGAATATGTTGTAGCCAGGTATGGCCATCTCCCAGTCATGGTTATCATTACACCAGGTTTCAGTGATGGCCACAATGTCCAGGTCTGACTGTACCATGACAGCCTCCAGATCTTCCATCTTGTTGCTAAGGCTCCTGGCATTTGCACATGGCTTTCCATGATTTGACCTCCTAGACTGTTTCACTGTTCTACTCCAGCCCTTCCTTGGTTGTCATTTATCCCTGGTTCTCCTGCTGTCTGCCCTTCTGCTGAATTTTGCCCTTTCTGCTTATCCACCTTTGGACACTAATCTCCAACTTTTGCACACTGCTTTGCAGAGATAGCCACTCCTCTGGTTCACTGGTTCCATTACTAGCTGTGGGGTGAGCAAGTAGGTACCATCCTTGCTGGCCTGCCACCCTTTGTTAGTTTAAATGCTTGTCAATGTAGCATTTAAACTTATCATTGAGTGCTTGGATTCCCCTTCAAATCCATCAGTTTATTTGATTCCATATACAAGACTTTTTACTAAATTACTTTTGAAAAGATTGCAGTAATTGAATTAGTATAAGACCCCTCTCATTTGAGAGGGACTTATGCTCTTTAGGGACCCCTTCCTTCTTACTCCGCCAGAGCTTAGGCATTGGTTAGTGCCTGGGGTGCATTTCCACTTGCCGCCATGTGCTGGCAGCAGAGAGCAGGGGGTTTAGGGATATATAAATAGGCTGGACGGGAAGTCTGGGAGAGAGCTGGTAGGAGGAGACTAACGAGCACTGCAGGGCAGTGCAGGGTGGGCCCCCACCCACTTTAGGCAGGCTGGCTTCACAGTGTGATGTGCCGGGTCCTGGGCTCTAGGAGGTGGAAGGAGAGTAATGGAGGTGCACGATAGGTAGGCCTCAGGGTCCGGTTTAGGCCTTGGTATGTTGTTAGTGGGCCTGGGTCATCGGGATTGCAGCAGGTTGTGGCAGGGCCTCTGCATCCCAGTGTGGCAAGGTGGCCCAGGGCTCACAGGTGAGGGGGCCTGGGGGAACCTCTAACCACTATAGGGCAGTTGTCTTGAAGAAAGTTTACCACCATATAAGATTAGATATGCTGAGCGTTTAGTGTTTTTTTCGGTGCAATTTGCGGGTTTGTCAACGAGGAAGCAGAAAGTCCAAATGAGAAGCCAGAAGTGAAGAGACCGGTTAGAGAGAGAGAGAGAGAGGCTAAACAAGCCCAAATTTCGGCATGGTCAGAGCAAACCTGGACAGCTCATACATGTGGAGAAACCTGCAGCACAAGGATTTTGGGATTGAGCCATGAAGTAAAGTAAAGTGGAAAAGTTTTTGGAGAAACAGGACACGTTTAGGGACACAATAAGTACTTTATGATTTTTAGTGCTGTTGCACAAGTGTCTTGAATACTTAAGTGCTTAAAAAGATTAAATTCAAGTAAAAAGCACAAAGCACATTGTAAAATAAATTAAGTAGAACACAATTAAGACGTCTGAGTCTTTCTTCTGAGTGCTAGTGAATCATTACTAATTTTTAGTGATAAAACCAAGATACTTGAAATTTCCTGTCACTAAAGCACCAGAAATTTTCCTCATAGCAAAAAATTAGGCTAGAGAGCATCAGGGCTGCCATAATGGGTGGACAAGTTGTGATGTGTCCTGGGCCCCAAGATCATGGGGGGGGCCCACCTGAGGAGCTGGCACTACCCATGGCATTAGCTGATTTGGGAGACGGGCCCATTTCAAGTGACTTGTCCTGGGCCCCAGAATTCTTAGCTGCATCCCTGGAGAGCATTGCAAACTGGTGAAAAGTAATTTCACTATAGGGCCTGTTTGGAGGGACAGGTTTTGAGGCTGCCGGTCTTTAGCCGAGTGGGCCGCAGAGTGCCCCAGACGTCCCTCCTTGCGCTGGTAGCTCAGAGTGGGCACAGCGGCTGGTTAAGAAGGGACAGCGGTGGGCAGTAGTCATTTTTGGGCCAGCCTTACAGAAGAGCCGGGATGCTGGTGGATAGACAAGAGACTTCAGGGAACAAGGCAGAATCAGGGAGTGACTGGGAGGAGAGGTAAAGGGGGTAAGGTGCGATGCATTTTGCTGGTACCACACGATCCAAGGAACGGGTTTGGGAGAAGCTGTATGCTTTCCTGTGGAGAGGAAAATGGAAACCCCCTTTAGTTTTAAGTAGTGATGCAGGTACTTCCTAGTGCTTCACGGTCTAGAAGTGTGAGGTCTAGATGTTCCTGAGGAAAATCTTGCTGCTGTTATTTAGCTGTGTATAGAATCTTGCTCTGCCTTATTCAGAACTGCCATTTTCATGTGTAAAAATGTTTAGCCCAATGAAGCTGAAAGTTATCTTAAAAAACGTGGATCCTTATACCCTGGCAATCATTTGGGTGCGGGAAAATTAAAATGATTGTTTTAGGAAAGAAATCGGGAGTCTTTCTCAGTTTGTAAATAAGGATTCAGATGAAATAATAATCCTTGAGTCTGAACTTTCAAATGAGTTCATTTTCTAGTTTGGGCTTTGATCTAAATCCTGTATCTCTGGTCCCAGGGTTGGTGGGGGTCCTGTGACAGAAGAATGAAGATTCTTGAGGGCAAGGATCTCCATTGGAGTTAGGGTGCCCTGAGAGTTTGTGGCCATAAGTCCTGGAGTTTGTTTGCCACCTTGAAGTCGTCTCCAGGTAGGCCAGGATTTGTTGTCTTTCCTTGCTTTGAACCTGTGGGATATTTCTGGTGAGATTTCTGTGCTGTGGTGTGCCCCCTCCCCACCCCTAGACAGTGGGAAGGGTGGGCCACACTTGGGGCTCATCCGGACATTTCCTAATACCCAAACCCTGGATCCCCTGTTTCCTGGAGCAGAGGCGCTGGTGGGCCTCTTGCCATGCGCAGGGCCATGTGGCATAGTAAGAAAATCCTGTGGTGGTGTAGGAGCTAGACCTGGAGTGCAGGTATGGCTCAGCTCTCCTGGTGTGGTATGCGATGACTGACTGGTCACGGACACTGTTGGCACCCCAATTGGTGGATGCATGCAGTGAGAGGAGCACAGCTTTAAGCCCAGTGCCATTTTCCAGCAGCACTGAAAGAGAGGTGGTGGTGCTAGAGCAAGCCAAGACCATGTAAAGGGCATCCAGGAGAGCCAGCAGTAAGAGCATTCATTGTATTGTCGGAGCACTGTGGGGAGGACTGTGAGTAATTTGGGAGAGAATGGGGCGGTCGTGTGGACTGGTATCGAATAGTGGCAGGCAGGTGATTCAAAGTAGAGAGGAAGCTCTCAAGAGGAGCAATTGGCTACGGTTCCTGCCTCACTGATAATGTGGCTATGGCAGTCAGGAGGTAAAGGACAGTCCGTGAGCGGTGTAGGTGTGATTTTGTGGGAAGGAATTGTGCAACTGCTTGTGTGCGTGATCTGTTCAAGTTCAGCCCCAGGAAGCATTTTTGACCACACCCCACCAGTCTTTCTCTGGGGATCCCCTCCAAATGTCTCAGAGGGGTCTTTTTCACTGTGGTTACCAGGCAGTGGGGATTCTGGAGCCTTTGAGAGACGTTCCCTTGGAAAGAGTGCCCTGAATGTAGCAGTAAAGGCCGGGGCGCCTCTCCCAATGTGGTCATCAAAGCAGAGGAAGAGGAGGGTGCTGCTGAGGAAGTGAAGTCAGGGGGTAACAGGGAGCACAGATGTCTGCCCTGCTCCCTGGCACTGGCTGCCTACTATCCCCCTGGCAGAGGGAGTGGCAGGGGTCTTAGAAAACCAGCGGGAGCCCCTAGGCCCCAAGGGTTTTCCACCTCGATCCCTGTCTGAAGGTAGCCCCCCGGCCCTGTCAGATAAGTTCAAGTCCTCATCTGTGGCAAGGCCTGAAATCTTAAAACCCAGTGGGTGTGCCAGTCCTCAATCTGTTGCACCTGTGAGCCTAAGGAGAGTGAAAGGCTCTAGAGGAGTTGGGTGAGGTAGTGATGAGGAGAAGTTCTTAGGAGAAGATTCTAATTTACTGATTACCAGGTCTATGTGCAGTCGCTGACCTTTCCACTGCCCGTGGTTGCTATGACTGACCATACCCCACGATTGCCTGTGCATGCCAGCACCCTCCAGACCCAGATGAATGGGTTGAATTGAAGTGACTGCCTAAACATCACATATAGGAGGGGAGTATGGTTGCCATCAGGACAAACTTGGAGGACCAGCGTCTGAGACCTGCCTGAATGGAGCCAGGCCGAGAGGTGGGTTAAGAGAACATTACACATCAAATAGCTATCTCTGGATTACCCATACGTATCAGAGAAAATTTGGGATGTTATAGAAGAAATGAGGGAGGAATGGATATTTAAGGAATAGCTGGAAAGACTGAAACATTGACCTGGAGGTGGGGGTTTGCCATCTCAACAGCTATTCCAGAAGGCACAGGCAATGTGCCACACTGTGCCATGGTCCAGACTCATCCTGTTTAAAAACTTTGCTCTGGTGCAGAACTTTGGCTGGAACTCGCACCAAGTACTATATGGTAGACAAGGACTCTTTTGGAGACATTACCACCAAACTGGACCCGGATTTCTACTTCCTTCCTGGTGGGGATACCGCCACTTAAGCCCTCTGTAAAGACTCCTTGACTGTGTCAGGATAATTGCTCTCTGGAGCAGGTTATGGTGACTGTATTTCTTTTTAAATGAATAATGAAAAGACTGATAATTGCTAATTGTTGATTAAGACTCTAATGACGAGCCTGATAACTTTCTAACTTTCTTGCATTTAAAATGTTCAGCTGATATGATTGTGAGAGTACATGAATGAGTGTATGCAGGGTGAATGGTAAAGATCTGATTATTGTTATGGGGTAAATTGGGTGATACCAGAGCACTAAGGGCCCCCAATGTGCTCAGACATCGACATCGGGTATTACGGTACTATGACAACATGCTCAAAGCACACTGCTAATCTTGACTGCTCTCCAGTGCTTCAGATAACTCATTTTTGGACGTATTTTACATCCACAAATCAGCTTAAAACATCTAAAAATGTAGGCTCTGGAGTCACTGATGTCCAGTAACATTTCCCTTAAACTAAAGCTGACGTCCATTTTTCATGGTGTGGACGTCAATTATGTCATTATTTTAACAGTCTCCAGGCCACCAGTTGCCATGGTAATGCTTTTTGTTTACTTCCCGAACTGATCGCAACCCCCAGGCCCCACCCGCAAACTGCCATCTCATCATGCATGCTGCACGTCTGCATGCAGTCATCTTGGCACCATCATTAGTCATGGTGAGGACTGGAATCGGGATGGGGATGCTGATTAGCCAAGATGACGAGTGAGCATATTAGACTATATTGCACAGCACAGTGGTGTAGATTACCCCCGGCGCAAGAGACTGGGACAATTTTATTGAGTGAGTGCACAGTAGTCTGAGAGGAAAGCATCCGTCCGCCCCATGGTAACCACATTAGTGACATGCGCCGCAGTGTCGATGTTTCCACTTGGCGGGAGTGTCTGCCAGACTCATGACTGAAGTCCGCTGTCACTGACTGAACCAAGAAATTGAATTATTTATTTATCAGCATGTCAGGTGTTTCTGTGTCCGGGGCATCTGTCCTCAATCCACCCCGCACTGTGAAACATGGCTCCACTTTAATTTTGCAGTGTTAAACAGACTTAGCTTAACTTTAAGTCAGTCTCTGAGATGCTGCTCGGATCCGTGACCATGGAGACTGGATCGATCCCTCACTGCAGTGCTGCACACTCTGAGCTCCGGCTAACAGACAGAGCAGCTGCATAGTCTGTCTGAGGTAAAATACTATTAACTTCAATAAATCGAAAATGCAGTCTTCATTCATTGGGATAACTGACGGACCAGCTGCAGCATTGCCTGTACATGTCTAATGTTCTATGATAGAGCCATGATTTTTTTCTTTGACCCACCTGCTTGTTTAGAGAAATGTCCCAGTCCCACTTGAGAGTGTAGAAATAAAATAATTGAACGGGCCCTAAGGAATACTCATATGGGCAAAAGGGTAAATGGATACATGTGTTGCAGGGGAGCATGCACTGTGCGTATTCTCTGCTCACTGCAACACACATGTACCTATTTTCATCTGTAAAATGTTGGTGGGTCCGTGGTTCAGTTCTGTTTTTTTTTTTCTTATTGTGGACCTGGGAACAGAGAAGAAGAGTTTTAGTGAGCGATTGGGGAGGGGGGTTCTGGGGAGGATTCACTTTTAGCTGTGTATTTTTTAAATTGAACATTGTCCTGACTCCTGAATTTACTCAATTCTGATTGGCTGCAATGCTACATATGTATTTTCCAGCCAATACCAGAGCACTGCAGCCACAGTCTTCACCTGCTGAAAGCACCATTTGCGTGCCGTGCTTTTTGCTCGATGGCCATTGAAGAGCTGCTCGTCGTTGACTGTTTCGGTCTTTCCACGGGTCCAAGTCCGACTGCTCAGTCGGACATTGTCCACTGCGCCACCCGCTGTTCGTCATCCTCCAGAAGTATGAGAATTTGCTGTATCGTCCAGTAGTCCATAGTCGGGTCCTACGCCTCGATGTTGCGGCATCACTGGATAGTAATCCCCCAGGCCCAATCACACAGTAGCAGACAGACTGTGAGTCAAGAAGGTCTGCAGCCATCTGAGAGATGGACAGTACTGTTGTCATCAGTGCCAGGCCTCAGCATCAAGACCTTCCAGTCAGCCACAACAGGACCAGAAAAGTCAGTCTGGAGTGGGGAGTCCCTGAGTCGGAAAGCCAGGCAGTGACAGCAGCAACCCAAAGGAGAGAGAGAGAGAGAGAGAGAGAGAGAGAGAGAGAGAGAGAGAGAGAGAGAGAGAGACAGAGAGAGAGAGAGAGAGAGAGAGAGAGAGAGAGAGAGAGAGAGAGAGAGAGAGAGAGCGACAGAGAGACAGAGAGAGAGAGACAGAGAGACAGAGAGAGAGTTTCTCAGCCTCCTGAACTTGGTGTACTCCCAGCAGGACTCCAGGCTGTCAGACTCCTCAGTGTCCTCCTGATGGAGGGAGGGGGGAATTGAAACTAATAATTCTTTCTCCTCTCTCAGTCGGGAGGGAAGAGGAAACACAGACCATGTTGTGGCCATACCTAATAAGGTAGGATACATGTTGAAGTACGTCTATACTACTATGTATGTATATGTACAGTATGACTGTTCTCAGATCCATTTTTATTATTCACTGTCAGAGGCTAGCCTACTTTGCAGTTGATTTGCTACATCACTGCTGTATTGAATGTATTTTTATACTGTGCAGACTGCAGAGTTGAACTGTACATGTATTTTACTACTCTTGCTGAAATGTATTTTGTGACTGACTTTCGATGCACTTGGATGTACAATACAAAAAAGAAACAGCAGTGGCCTCAGTATTGATCCCCACTCAGAGAAGGGAGGCAGTATAGCACAGTGGCTAAAGGCTCTGAGCTGCAATTCTGGAAACCTGGGTTTGAATCCCACAGCCCCACTTGCATACTGTGTGACCCTCAGCAAGTCTGTAAACTAGATTCAGCCTGTGGAGTCTTTTACTAACTAGCACAACCTCCTGTATCCTACTCCCAAGCCAGTCAGCAATCCAGCATGTGTGTAATCTATATATCACATTGGTGTACTTTCACCAGAAGCTCATCACGTACCATAGTGTCAGGTACAAGTATGGGTTTGCCCTTGCCTACCTCCCTTATTACCCCTTCCAGTAGTTTAATCAGGTTGGTTTTGCATGACTTGTTGTCACAAATAAAAGGGCATGTGACAGGGAGCGAGGGGGGAGGAGGGGGTTGGCTTTTTCAAACTGAAATAGAAACATAGAATTTGACGGCAGATAAGGACCGCTTGGCCCACCCAGTCTGCCCATTTCCCTGCCTACTGGATAAGCTGCAGATCCTAGTTAACCAGCAGCCTACTTCTTCCTACCCCCATCCCCCAGAATTGCCTTATGACTGTCCCATGCATGCTTGAATTCCACCACTGTTTTTGACTCCACGACCTCCTCCGGAAGGTCGCTCCATGCATCCACAACCCTCTCTGTGAAAATACTTCCTCAAATTACCTCTGAGCCACCTCCATCTTCAAATTGTGCCCCTTGTTCTTGCACACCTCTTTTTGAAAGATGCTATCCTCTTGGACTTTGTTGATTCCCTTGAGGTACTTGAAAGTTTCTATCATGTCCCCCTCTCCTCCTTTCCTCGAGGCTATACATATTAAGCTCCTTTAGTCTCTCTTCATATGTCTTCTGGTGCAGACCCTGCACCATTTTAGTTGCCCTGCTCTGGACAGCTTCCATCCTGTCTGTGTCTTTGCGAAGACTGGGTCTCCAGAACTGCACGCAGTACTCCAGATGGGGTCTGACCAGCTGTCTGTACAGAGGGATAATAACTTCCTGTTTTCTACTGGTGATGCCTCTCCCTATGCATCCCAATATCCCCCCAGCCCTCATTGCTGCCCTCTCACATTGCTTGCCCACCTTTAGGTCATCTGATATGACTACCCCCAGGTCCTTTTCCATTTTTGTTGTCATTAGTATCTCACCCCCCATTGTGTACTCTTCCCCTGGGTTTTTGTTTCCCAGGTGCATTACCTTGCACTTCTTAGCATTGAATCTAAGCTGCCATACATTTGACCATTCCTCTAACCTTGCCAAGTCCCTTTTCATCCTTTCCACCCCACCTTGTGCATCAACTCTGTTGCAGATCTTTGTGTCATCTGCAAAGAGACATACTTTTCCTTCCAGTCCCTCTGCAATGTCGCTTATAAAGATATTGAAGAGGACCGGTCCTAATACTGAACCCTGCGGTACCCCACTAGTAACCCTCCTTTCTTCAGAATGGACTCCATTTACTATTACTCTCTGTGTCCTATTCTCCAGCCAATTCTTTACCCAGGCTGTCATCTTGGGACCCACTCCCAGGCTGGCTAACTTGTATATTAATTGTTTGTGTGGGACTGTGTCAAATGCCTTTAAAAGTCTAGGGTAAGGGTGCTAGCTGCTAGCTGTGCACTCAGCAAATTTAATAGATGGTTTGGCCTATTTCTGCTGGCAGATTCTCATGTTAAATGATTAGAAAATGCAGTTTGTCCCTTCAGTAAGTAAACCCCATATCCAACTATATTGAAAAGAGCTCATCTGCTGCTGCTGCTGCTGATGATGATTGATGATGCTGCCAGATGCTTAGACAATGTAACAGGAATTCCTCTGACCGTTTAGTCAAAATGTAATAGTTGTTTGTGAATTTGAAGCATTTTGACTGCCAAACTTTGCGACTGGAATTATTTTGACTTCCAAAATTGACAGCTGGAGTATTTTGACTCCAGAAAACTGAAATGACTTTCAATTTCAACCCATGGAAGTATTTGACTTCCATCCCAAAAAATGATCTGAAGCCCTGCTGCTCTCTGCAGACCACATTCGAATAAATCGAATAACCTTAGTGCCTTAGTGCTCTGGGAACTCAAATGAATTTAATAGATAACAGCTTCTGACTGCAGAATGGGTGTGGGAGGCAGAGCCCCTAACTAAAGGCACTATATTCAATCAATAGCAGTTTCCAATAAATAACACTTTCCGACTGCTCCACGGCTCTCCATTCTATGCAATGTTACACAACACATTTGTCCAAGATAGTAATAAAGGCTCTATATTATTATACTACCATTAAATAACAGCTTCTGACTGCTGAAACGGGTGTGGGGTGGTGGAGCCCTCAAATCAAGGCTCTATATTACTTACTCTTATTTGGAATTATGGTGATCCTGTGTTGGGTAATACACTGATCCAAGTGTATTTCTGTACCTGATCCTGAGTGTATGTGTGGCGGGGGGCAGGAATGATGCCTCTTCATTTCTTCTTTGTTTTTTCTGTTTAGTTGATGACTGTTTGCAGTAAATATCTCCGTTATTACTATGTTGTTGCAGGGTGCTTATTTACAGGTAGTATGCCGGCATTTCCATGAAAAGTGGAAGCATCTGCATGAAGACGCCCACGTAAGTACTGTATTAAACCTAAAAACTATGAGCGCAGAGGGGACCGTAGTGCTCTGGGGAACACTGTAATCTGTTTAGTATTTTGCTGGGAGGTATAATTAGGGCAATGGAAAGTAACTGCTATTTCTACCTCAGATTTTTCTGTAACTTTAATAACTTAAGTACTACCAATTGCTTACATGTCATGATGATAACCATGCCTGTACCCATGCCTGCATCCACTGCTTTTCTTTTACCGTGCCTGTAAGCCATGCCTGTATCCACTGTTTTCTACCATGCCTGTAACCATGCCTGTATCCACTATTTTTCTTTACTGTAACCACCTCATGATATAACTCACAATGCCTCAAATGTTCCTTATGTCGTTGTTCATTCTATAACTTGTATTGTTATCCCGGGTTGCCCCTGAAAAAGGGAGCTTCAGGGCTCAGTGGGCCTACCCGGTCAATAAAATTTAATAAATAAATAAATATTAGAACTGGAATTCAGCAATAACAGTTCATCATCATCATTCATTTATTGAATACGCAAATTGAGAGTATAAATCTCTTTTACAATTGCGTCCAATCATTAATACATACTTTGACTTACATAAACATAATTCCATATTAAATGGTTTAGAAATGAAGAAGTACTACCAATCATTCAACCAAAGCAAGTACAATGTTTGTGTGATAAGCTTGCTAAAGAAGCCCTAAAGCATGCTATTGGAAGTAATGCAATTAAGTTGCTTTTTTTTTTTATCTCCCACGTCCGTGGGACACTTACAGCTAAAGTCTGTTCTCCAAACTTTGTTTTGTACCTAGGAATATGAAAAGGTTGTAAAGTAGATGATCTTAAACTATACTTTGAAAATGTTTTAGACTGCAAAACATTTAACAAAAATGGAGTGACTTAAAATGACTTAAAACTATTTGACTGTATTGGGGCTGACACTCGAAATAAAAATGGTCTTCTAGTAAGGAGGAAGGGTAAATCTAAGATTATTGCTTAACAAATGTGTATAAGTGTGACCAGAGTATGAACTTATAGACAAATGGAAACCAGTGTTGATCTCTACGATCTGTGAGAGATGGGCATCCATTTCTAGATGGTTGGACCTCCTGGCACAGGTAAGCTATTTAGAATTTTTTTTTCTTAAATAGATTAGGATAAGTTAGAGTAGGTAGTGTTAGTGTAACCCCTAGATGGCGCTATCCCAGGGGCTACTACCCCTGCCTGATTTGCCACTAACAGGTTGAGGGGCCTGGATCCAATGGCGGGTGCCTCCACCCAGAGGTCAGGGTTTGCAATAGTTAAACTAACTTGGTCACAGCCCTCTGGGACACTGCAACCCCCTTTCTTCTCACTAGTGGCCCACACAATATATCAGAATTACCTTCACAGTATACACTTACCCCCAGGTCTGGTTCCGCACTGGGACCTCCTGTGAAATGAGATACAGTGCAACAATCACAGTACAGTACTTTAACATAGACAAATACCTCAGGCAGTATAACTTTGCTGAAACAAGCAGCTCTGATTTATTTAGGGGATATAACAAGGACAGGGGAAATCAGGTTAATTAGCTTATCACTCTAATAATCTATCTATGGCTCTGTGCACAGGCCTATCCCTATCAGTTACTGTCCCTGGGTACCCAAGCCCAGTGGCTAGTCCAAACCGTGGCAGCTGGTAGGGGCCCTTTCACACAGAGAAAAGGAGAATTAAACAGTCAGCAGTACAGTAATTCCATTTGGATTTAATGTGGCAATTCAACAGGAGCGACCCTGAATTAGTACTCACGACCTCCAAATAAGATAGGGTCCTTCAATGTCAGCAGGGCTCACTTGAGGTACACAAACCTCTTCACACATCCATATAAAAGAAAGCACTATACCAGGCAGGCTGCATCTGTATCCCGATCGCAATTACTGCACAATACCCAGGAGAACACACAGCAGATTCAGTTCCTGACAGACCGAGTGTAATTTTCAGCAATTCCTCCAGTCTTCTACAGGGTGAGCCTGGTTTCTACTTCAGAGATCCTTTGATTCTTTTCACAGGATGGATTCAGTCCTAACAAGCTGCAGACCGGAACTCTGGGCCTTACACACGTTTTTGACTAAAACTGCACACTGAAAAGTACAGGGCTCCTTCCTTCTTCACTGCCAAAGCTCAACTGAACTCCAACCGACAAAAACCGGCACTTCCTTTGAGTTCCTCCCAGTTCTTGACTGGATTGGCTGTCACTCACAATAGACTGCTGCTGTTGGTCCAAAAGGCACTGAAGTCTAAACTACATCTCCCAGAGTCACTGCCCATACAATCCTCTTGTGGCTGGCTCCAGATTATGAGTCCAAGTTCTGATTCGTCCAAGGCACCATTTTAGAGCTAGCTTACCCCACACTGATTGGTCCAGTTCAGCAGTTCAAAACTAGAATGGGAACTAGCAGACACAGTTCTGACTGCAAAGAAAGCAGGTTAGACAAACTGTAATTTCATTATTACTCTAAATAATTTCTGGTAAACAGTTACATCTTTCAGATAGGTTCCCTTGCACTCCTAGTGACTGCAAAATTAAGTGAATTGGCAGCAGCTCGAGTGGTACTCAGAGAAGCACACAGTCCCCCCATACAACTAATTATGTCTGCAAGCAGACAGCTCTTAAAGAGACAGTACCAGAGGCTCTAAAAACACTCACTGATAAATGGCTTAAATGCCAAACACCATTCAGGCTTGGAGCATTCAAACAAGCTCCTGAAGTCTTTTAGGAACCCCCATTTGCAGGGGGTTACACCTTCCTGGCTGGGAAAGCATGACGTCCCGTCAAGCAAGTACCCCTACAAGTTTCAACTGCAACCATATATTTGCATTAGGCTCGCACATGTAATCATCAGTCAATATATCATTTTACCAAGAACACATTTCTGAAACATTGCAGTATCGTCACTCTTTACACAGTATTACATACACATTGTACCTATAACTCAAGTTATTACCTCTGTACATGAAACCTGAAGAGAGGGGGCCCTTCCTATCAGTTACCTTTGGGGCTGATGGGGCAAGGGCACCATACTTAGAGGGCAACACAAGTAACTTGAGTTAGCACTGATGCTCAGTTTGGGCAGTGAGCTCGGGGACACATACACCCTTTATGGACAACATTGAGAGGCAAGTCCACAGGCCCCCAAGTGAATCATAACTGAGGTGCACCACAGGCTTTACAGCTCGACCAGTCTTTCTAGGGGGAACTGTTATAGTCTCTGCACTCTGAGCCTCATTTTCAGCATTGTCCTCACTTGTCAGGGAGTCTCCATGGGGTAGAGAGGCTAGAACTTGGGGCACTTTCAGCTCCAGGAGTTACAGTTTCTGGAGTCCACAACATTTGGCTCGCATGGAGAGCTTTCGGACACTGGCAGTGGACTGTCAGGGCACTCAAAATACTCTTTCTTGTTCGGTGTATCACCAGTCTGCCCAGTCTATCATTTTCTCCCTGAAAGCTCAAACAGTTCAACCATGCACAATGATTCCATTTCATCTGATCTGATGCTTTGCACTTCACTTTCTGGGAGCATTGGTTCCAGGGATGAAGCTGGGGCTTAGACAGTCCAGAAGGCCCAGCTTTGTCTCCAGTATTGACTAGGGATTGCCCCAAACAATTGACTCAGTTCGTAAGAAGGATAGTATTCAAAGTCACTCTCACTTTCTTCCGATATGGACTGACAGTCATGCTCAATTGGACTTGTGGAGGGAACACTTTAACTTTGCTTCTGTAGGTGCAGACTTTCTTGATCTTTTCTTAGCAGCAGCTCTAGTCACTGGTCCAGAGGGGGCATCTTCTAGGGGCTCAGACTCAATTAAGATTTGTCCAATGGGCAGTAAATGATTTCTATGTATTGTTTTTACATCTTTTGAATTATTCTCAGGCCTTACTTTGTACACTGGCAGATCATCTAGTTTGCCCACTACAATGTGAGGGAGATGGTGCCATCGGTCAGCAATCTTGTGCTTGCCATGCAGTCCCAGATTTCTTAGCAATACCCGATCTCCCTCCTGGAGTTCCTGTGCTTTCACCTTTTATCATGCCTTTCTTTGTTGGCTAGATTTCTTTGGCAGCCATGGTTTGAGCCAGTTGGTACGATGAGTTAGCTGGCCTTTAACTTTTGCACATACTGTAAATAGTTGTCAGCTTGAACCCCATCAGGAGAGACCCCAAACACACATCTACTGGTAGTCGAGCTTCTTCCAAACATCAGGCGGTAGGGGAGAATCCAGTGGCATCACTTTTGGTGCAGTTATAAGCATGTACCAGGGTGCTAATTTGTTGGCTCCATCTAGGCTTGTCCTTTGGGTGCAGGGTGCCTAGCATATCTAGCAAAGTGCGGTTGAAACGTTCAGGCTGTGGGTCTCTGGGGTGGTAGGGGAAGTTCTGGACTTTCAGACTTCTCACAGAGAAAGCATCTCTTTGATCAGACGACTCTCAAAGTCTCTCCCTTGATCAGAATGGATTCTTTGTGAGCCCCATAGTGAACAAAAAGTTTTCAAAGTACTTTGGCCACAGTGGATGCTTTCTGGTCTTTCGTGGGAAAGCTTGGGCATATCTCGTGAAATGGTCAGTGACCACCAGCACATTACTGATATTTCTTTGATCTGACTCCAAACTCAGAAAATCAATACAGACCAGCTCCATGGGTGCACTGGTGGTGATGTTAACATGAGCAGCCCTCTGGGGCAAAGCTTTCCTCTGTAAGCAGCGACTACAAGTTCGAATGTGTTGCTCCACATCAGCCCCATCTTAGGCCAATAGAATCTGGATCTCACCAAGTCAAGTGTTCTGTCTATACCAAGGTGCCCCATGTGGTTGTGCAAGGACCTCAGTACTGAGTCTCGAAAGGCAGTGGGCAGCACTAGTTGTTGTTTGTCTACTTGTCCCCCTCTGTCTACTGTTTCTCTGTATAACAGTTTATTGATCAGTTTCAACTTAGGACCTTCTTTGTATAACAGTGCAGTTCTCAAATCAGTGGAGCTTAATTTGGACACATCTTTTCCTGCATAGAGGGCTTCTAAAGCTGCTTTGATCATGGGATCGCGGGATTGAGCCCACCAAATACTGTCATTGTCCAGCTGAGGCAGTGCACCAATGTCTATTGCAGAAAAGTGGCAATAAGCAGCAGGTATGCAATTCTCAGAGGGTCCCAAGCAATCCACCATGCAGTCCACTGCGTCCGTGGACATTTGTTCCTCCCTGTCAAACTTCGGCAGAGTGCCCGAATGTCAGGTTCTGCCAATCGGACCCAATCATTCTGGGGAACAGGCCTCCGGAGAGAGCATCAGCATCTATGTGGTTCAGACCTGCTCGGTATTCGAGAGCATAGTCATATGTAGATAATGCAGAAAGCCACCTATGGCCAGTGGCATCCAACTTAGCTGAGGTCTGTACATAGGTCAAAGGATTATTGTCAGTTTTTACTCAGTATTTTAGCCCCATACAAGTACTCATGGAATTGGTCAACAATAGCCCACTTCAAAGCTAGAACTCTAACTTATGTACAGGATAGTTCTTTTCGGATGGGGTCAGGCTTCACTGGCAAAGGCCACTGGTCTCAGGCCATTCTCGTGCTCTTGGTACAACACAGCCCCCAACCCTTGCAAGCTAGCATCAGTGTGCAGGACGAAGGTTTTCTTGGATCGGCATAGGCCAGCACTGGAGCATGGGTAAGTTGATATATGATCTCATGAAAAGCAGTCTCACAATCAGGAGTCCAGCGGGCCCCAAATACTTCACTCGATGAAAATACACCTTTCAGTCTTGAGGACGCTGACTTTTGGTATTTTTGTGGTTGGGGATACCCTTGAGTAAGGTTAAGTAAAGGGCGGATCACTCTTGAATAGTCCTTGATGAAGCACGATAATAACCACAGAATCCCAGGAATCTTTGCAGTTCTTTTAGATTTTTGGGTCTGTGGCCAGGTGGTCAAGGCCTCAACTTTACTTGGGTCGGTCTCTCATTCCTCGTGGATACTATGTGTCCTACATACTTTACTGATGTTTGAAAGAATTGACACTTATCAATGGACAGTTTAGGCCAAAGTCCTCCAGTCGGTCCAATACCTTAAATAATCTGCTCTCATGTTCCTCCAGTGAGCTGCCAAACACAATAACATCATCTAGGTATACCAGGCACTCTAGTAAGTTCATGTCCCCACTGCACGCTCCATCAATCGTTGAAAAGTGGCTGGGCACCGAAATCCCTTGAGGCATCCTCATGATTGCCAGGATAGATAAAGGCCGCCTTCTCACGGGTCTCGGGGCCATCGGGATCTGGTAGTACCCACCGCGGAGATCCAGCACAGAGAACCACTTGCTCCGCTTAGGCAGTCCAAAGCATCCTGAATGCGGGCATTGTGTACTGATCAGGATAGTCCGCCGTTTAAGGTGCGATAATCCACACATCCTTACTGTTCCATTCTTTTCCTCACTACTACAATGGGGAAGCATAAGGGCTTCTGGATTCTTGTATTACACCAGCAGCTAACATCTCTTGCAGATGCCGCCTCACATCATCTATGTCAGCAGGTGCCAGGCGAACTGAAGCAACAGCAGTTCTGAGAAGGGGCAGACTTAAGGATTCTGTCCAGTCTGGTTCGTCTAGTTCAATCGCTGGCAAACTACCCTTTCTGAGGCATTCTGCAACAATTTTTCCAGCCGAGAGACATACACAGACAACAACTCCCTTGGTACTGTTGTGCATTTCTTACTCTCCACCATAGGTCCTCATCAGAATCTGGGCTCCTATACATTCTCCAAGGCCTCAAGATAGGCCTGTGCAGTCGCCTTCAGGGTTACTGGCCTGCTTAGCACGGATGGTAGCCAGGGCAGGACTCGGAGGCTCTCACTAACCCTCTTTCGCCGCCCGAGCATTGCCATTCTAGCACTTGGGGCAACATAGTCTATCCAGGTCTCCCAGTCATCCTCCCTTTGGGGTGGGGAGGGTGCCAGAGAAGATCCTCAACCTTCGGTAAGAGTCGTGGACTAATGGCAGGTGCAGAAATAGGAGTCTGCATTGGTTCAGCCACCATTACGGGCACTGGAGCAGGAGAGGGTGTTGGGGAGGAACACCCCAGGTGGCAAGAATAGTTTCTTCAAGCCTCCACAGTTTTCCCTCTCCCAGCAACCATTCAGCAAATTTCTCCTCAAAAGTTTCAGATAGTGGTGGGGCTGATTCCCCCGGTCTTTACTGTCCTTAGTTATCACCTCCAAGCAGTGAGGGCCCTCTGGGGTAATGGTCTGTGGCACTTTGAGCTATCTATGGGATCCTTAAACTCTACTAGGGCCAGGAAAGTGTGGGTGAGCAGATTAGCATGCCACCCACCACCAGGGGTTTTGTAAACCTTCCACCTTGAAAGTACTCCCTGCACAGTGTCCGTATTGATACCCAGGGGATGTCCAGGATAAGCATAGCATTTTGGGGGTCGATCTCTCCCAGTACACCACTCCACCAGCCGGTGCACAGCCACTTCTGTCGGGTACCCATTTTTCTTAACAGTGGTTCGTAATATGGCCACTAGAGGATACACAATCCCAGCGGTGAGCCTCCAAGATGTAACCCCTAGATGGCGCTATCCCAGGGGCTACTACCCCTGCCTGATTTGCCACTAACAGGTTGAGGGGCCTGGATCCAATGGCGGTGCCTCCACCCAGAGGTCAGGGTTTGCAATAGTTAAACTAATCTTGGTCACAGCCTCTGGGACACTGCAACCCCTTTCTTCTCACTAGTGGCCCACACAATATATCAGAATTACCTTCACAGTATACACTTACCCCAGGTCTGGTTCCGCACTGGGACCTCCTGTGAAATGAGATACAGTGCAACAATCACAGTACAGTACTTTAACATAGACAAATACCTCAGGCAGTATAACTTTGCTGAAACAAGCAGCTCTGATTTATTTAGGGGATATAACAAGGACAGGGGAAATCAGGTTAATTAGCTTATCACTCTAATAATCTACCTATGGCTCTGTGCACAGGCCTATCCCTATCAGTTACTGTCCCTGGGTACCCAAGCCCTAGTGGCTAGTCCAAACCGTGGCAGCTGGTAGGGCCCTTTCACACAGAGAAAAGGAGAATTAAACAGTCAGCAGTACAGTAATTCCATTTGGATTTAATGTGGCATTCAACAGGAGCGACCCTGAATTAGTACTCACGACCTCCAAATAAGATAGGGTCCTTCAATGTCAGCAGGGCTCACTTGAGGTACACAAACCTCTTCACACATCCATATAAAAGAAAGCACTATACCAGGCAGGCTGCATCTGTATCCCGATCGCAATTACTGCACAATACCCAGGAGAACACACAGCAGATTCAGTTCCTGACAGACCGAGTGTAATTTTCAGCAATTCCTCCAGTCTTCTACAGGGTGAGCCTGGTTTCTACTCTTCAGAGATCCTTTGATTCTTTTCACAGGATGGATTCAGTCCAACAAGCTGCAGACCGGAACTCTGGGCTCTACACACGTTTTTGACTAAAACTGCACACTGAAAAGTACAGGGCTCCTTCCTTCTTCACTGCCAAAGCTCAACTGAACTCCAACCCACAAAAACCGGCACTTCCTTTGAGTTCCTCCCAGTTCTTGACTGGATTGGCTGTCACTCACATAGACTGCTGCTGTTGGTCCAAAAGGCACTGAAGTCTAAACTACATCTCCCAGAGTCACTGCCCATACAATCCTCTTGTGGCTGGCTCAGATTATGAGTCCAAGTTCTGATTCGTCCAAGGCACCATTTTAGAGCTAGCTTACCCCACACTGATTGGTCCAGTTCAGCAGTTCAAAACTAGAATGGGGAACTAGCAGACACAGTTCTGACTGCAAAGAAAGCAGGTTAGACAAACTGTAATTTCATTATTACTCTAAATAATTTCTGGTAAACAGTTACATCTTTCAGATAGGTTCCCTTTGCACTCCTAGTGACTGCAAAAATTAAGTGAATTGGCAGCAGCTCGAGTGGTACTCAGAGAAGCACACAGTCCCCCCATACAAACTAATTATGTCTGCAAGCAGACAGCTCTTAAAGAGACAGTACCAGAGGCTCTAAAAACACTCACTGATAAATGGCTTAAATGCCAAACACCATTCAGGCTTGGAGCATTCAAGCAAGCTCCTGGAAGTCTTTTGGGAACCCCCATTTGCAGGGGGGTTACATTAGGCAGGGCATCCCTTGGGCCAAAATTTTGGTGGTTCTCTTTCTGGCAGGCTGGGGAGATGCGTGTACCCAGTTAGTTTTTGTGGGAGGCCACCTTGGACTGTCTGCCATCATTCCCAGGAGGGAATGACTCCCTGGGTGGGGGGAAGAGTGTAAGCTCCTTCTCATTTGAGAGGAGCTAATGCTCTCTTTAGGACCTCCTTTCCTTCTTACTGCCCCTCACAGCTTAGGGTTTGTCTAGTGCTCTGGGGGCACAATTTCCGCTTGCTGCCATGTGGCGGCAGCAGAGAAGAGGGTTTAGGGATATATAAATAGGCTGGACAGGACGTCTGGAAGAGAGTTGGTATGAGGAGACTGACAGGCACTGCAGGGCAGTACAGGGTGGGCCCCCCACTTTAGGCAGGCCGGCATCGACAGCAGCGATGCGTTGGGTTCCCTTGGGTGAGCATCTGTGGAAGGGCACAGAGACAGGCAGCTGTGGCTGTTATTTGTGGGGTCTTGGGCTCTGAGAGGTGGAAGGGAGTGTAATGGAGGTGCAGGATAGGTAGGCCCCAGGGTCCGATTTAAGCCCCAGTGTGTTGGTAGTGGGCCTGGGTCATCGGGGTTGCAGCAGGTTGTGGCAGGGCATCTGTATCCCAGCGTATCAAGGCGGCCCAGGGTCTCACTGGTGAGGGAGCCTGGGGGAACCTCTACCCACTATAGGGCCTATTTGGAGGGACATGTCTTGGGGCTGCTGGTCTTTAGCCGAGTGAGCCATGAGGTGCCCTAGGGGTCCCCCCTTGTGCTGGTAGCTCAGAGCAGGCAGCGGCTGGTGAAGAAGGGATGGTGGTGGGCAGCAGTCATTTTTGGGTCAGCCCTACAAAAGAGCTGGGATGCTGGTGGAGAGACGAGACACTTCAGGGAACCAGGCATAATCAGGAAGTGACTGGGAGGAGAGGTAAAGGGCGGTGGGTTTTGCTGGTACTGCACTATCCGTGTCCCTTGAAAGGCTGGGAGAAGAGCCAGAGAACGAGTTTGGGAGAAGCTGCACGCTTCCCTAGAGAGGAAAGTGGAAAATCCCTTTGGTTTTAAGTAGTGAAGCTTAGGTACTTACTAGTGCCAGTAGAAATTGTTGAGCTTCACGGTCCAGGAAGTAGAAGGTCGAGATATCCCTAAGTAAAATCTTGCTGCTGTTATTTAGCTGTGTATAGAATCTTGCTCTGCCTTATTTGTAACTGCCATTTTCATTTGTAAAAATGTTTAGCCCCATGAAGCTGAGAGTTATCTTAAAAGAACGGTGGATCCCCGTAGCCCTGGCAATCATTTGGGTGCAGGAGAAATAAAATGATTGTTTTAGGAAAGAAATTAGGAGTCTTGAGGCCGAGGATCTCCATTAGAGTTGGGGTGCCCTCAGAGTTCATGGCCACAAGTTCTGGAGTTTGTTTGCTACCTTGAAGTTATCTCCAGGTAGGCCCATTTCCTTGAGGTACTTGAAAGTTTCCATCCTGTCCCCCCTGTTCCTCTTTTCCTCAAGGGTATACATATTAAGCCTCTTTAGTCTGTCTTTGTATGGTTTCTGGTGCAGACCCTGCACCATTTTAGTTGTGCTCCTCTGGACTGCCTCCATCCTGTCTATGTCCTTGTGAGATGGGGTCTCTAGAACTGCATGCAGTACTCCAGACGGGTCTCACCAACTGTCTGTACAGAGGGATGACAACTTCCTATTTTCTACTGGTGATGCCTCTCCCTGTGCATCCCAGTATCCCCTAGCCCTCCTTACTGCCTTCTCACATTGTCTGCCTACCTTTAGGTCATCTGATATGACTAGCCCCAGGTCCCTTTCCATTTATATGGCTATGGGCGGAGCCTACAGCCATTTTGCCATCGTTATCTTGAAAACAGCCAACCATAGCATGCTTCTGTTGGACTTTTGGAAGTATCCTCCTGAATGTCCAACAGAGCTGGGAACACTCCACCATGGTCAGCTGCTGAGAAGTAACAGCCACACTATTTTGGCTGTTACTTCCACATTCCGATGCAAGAACTGCGCAAGCATGCCTTCCACCGGCACCGCCATCTTGGGAATGTCAGAATGCCATTCACTGCAACTATGCATACATGAATGCTGTACATGCGCAGTTGCATCACCGCCATCTTGCAGAAGGCACTCAGCAGCGCTGGTGGCTCTAGTTCTCCAGAGCTTTGGAAGCTCGCCACAGTCGTATCGGCTCTGGCTAGAGTTTGTTGTTATTAGTACTTCCCCCCCTCATCATGTACTCTTCCTCTGGGTTTTTGTTTCCCAGGTGCATCTCCATGCTTTGAACTTGTGGGATATTTCTGGTGAGATTTCTGTGCTGTGCTGTGCTGTGCGCCCCCTCCCCCGGACCATGGGTTTGCCCCTAGGCAATGGGGAGGGGGTGGGTCACATTAGAATTTGCTGTAATTTATTGCTTGATGAACTGTTCTGTCCTGTTTTTCTGCTTGAGTGTGTTTTGTTGTATACTGTAATGTATTGACTTTTGCCGGAACCTTTGAAAATTAACACTTGTGCTCAAAGGTACTTTCCTAATAAACATACATAAATAAATAAATAGTAATGGGCTGGCAATAATTCCATTATCTCAAACCTGCAAGCGGGGTTCAGGCGTAATCATTCTACTATACATATCTAAATTATAGTGTCGCGGTAGCACCACTATAGTTAGGGCTGAGTAGGCTGTTGAACGTTAAACCCCGAGCTTTGCACTTTAATAACTTCGCTCCTGTTTAACAGATTTGTATGAAATTTTGAATGCACAGTCTGTAGGGCAATGTCTCTTGATGCAGCAAGTATCATTGTAGTTCGATGTCTGGATCCTGAGATCCGATAGTGAAAAAGGGAAAAATCGGGGGTATTGTTTTGACATTGCCTAGCGCCAGATGGTTTGGAATTGTGTTCTGAAATTTTCAGGGTAGAAGGAGCTTGCCCAAAATGATGCCTTTTATTGGTTTGGTGAAAAATATTAATTCTTTCCAGAGTTACATGGATTTTAAATTTTGGTTCTGAGCATGCTCAGTAGGCTCTTTGGGATGGCTGTTTGCATGAAAGAAGAATTTGGCCATATGAGAAATTCTCTCATGAGGGTATAATTTCTTCGTGAGAAAAATTCTTCTATATGGCAGCCATCTTATTTTTGTATTCTTTAAAAAAGTTTTTTTAAACCCATAAAATTATGCCCTGCAGAAACTGAAGACATGAATCTAGCTAGCAGGATCCCTTTAGCTAGATTCTGCACTTAGTTTTTGAAAACAACTCCAAATGTGTTTTTGAGGATTTAGAAAATGTTCTTTTGTGAGACGATTTTATGTCTATCTGTCTATCTATTGATCTTGATCTGTGTAAGGGGACCAGGGCGCCCATCCCCTGTACTGCTTCTCTTACCCCCTGCCCTCCAGGTCACCCTTCCTCTTATGTGTGGCAGTACCAGGGTACCCATCCCCGGTGCCGCTGGTTTTCCTCCCAACACTAGGGTGCTTGTGTTCCCTTGTAATAAAGAAAACTGTCCCTTGTCGCCTTCTGTTCTCCTGTTATAATGAAAACCATCCCCTGTTGATCTTTTCTTTTTAGTAAAACATAAAGAAAAATGTCCATAGGTGACCTGCTTCCTCTACAGCCACCTGTCTGTTTATCTACCTATCATGTAAGCAGACTGGGGTGCTACTCTTGCCCCCTCCCCTCCAGGTTGCCCTTCCTCTTATGTGTGGTTGCACCAGGGTGCCCACCCCCAGTGCCGCCGGAGATCCTCCCAACACTTGAGTGCCCAAACCCCAATGTCTGCTTCTGTTTCCCTGTAATAAAACCATCCTGGGGCTGGCCTGCCGGTGTAGTGCCAAGATGTCTTCTCATGTTGCCAACATCCCAGGTTCATGCTGGCTGGGAAGGGGGGAGAATTGAGCATCCCAGGGACTGCTGTCCTCTGGGGAGGGAGGTTGAGTGTTCAGTGAATTGAACTCTGTAGACTAGTGGTACTGCTGTGGCCAGCACTGCACATCAGGGGGGCAGGGCGGATGCTGGTCATCATCACACATCCTCACCCCCGGAAACCTAACAGCAAAAGGAAAAAATCAAATGCCGGCCCCCATGCAAGACACCAGCTTCACTGCAGTTCCCACTGCCTACCCGTGTCCACCAGAGGGGGTCCTGCTTCCATGGCCCAAACTCCAAGCCAGGTCTCACCCCACCCAATGTCCATTGGGGTGCCTGTGGCATGAGGTCATAATGTCATAAGACATTATGCCGTAGCAATATTCCGTACAATAAAGTGCTATATATTTAATACGGCATAATTCTTGTTTTTGTATGCCTCTGCCCCCACCTTCTGTTATGGCTGGCTGCACCCCAAGCCTCCTCCAAACTAATATAACTAACTATGGGGGGGGGGGGTGTTTACACTTAATATCGCACAGTGCTAAAAACATTTTTCCATGCATCTGGGACCGGACTCAAAACCAGTCCCAAACACACTGTTTGTCTCCTTTGCTGCCCATGGCTCATCCCATCAAGCCACGGCAGCTGCTCGGTGGACCCTCTCCCATTAGGATTCATATCCTGCACTGGGAAGAGTGAGAGGGTGCACTACTGACGCATACTTCCTTTTGCGATTTTGCACCCTCCGCTTACTCTACTATGCTCTTCACCTTGCGTCAGTGTCGCACGCAAAGAGTGTGACTTATGACCCGGTAGGTGCCTTGCCTGATGATGCCCCCTGGGGCAATCCTGGGCATGAGGGGATGGTGGACAGAGTGGGCTGAGCTTCCGGGACCAGGAACAAAAAAAAAAAGAAAGTAAACCATCCCTCACTGGCTCTGTTACCCTATAATAAAGAAAACCATTCCTATCTGATCATTTCAAAAATAAAGATAAATGTCCATTGGCAATCTGCCCCCCCACCTCTTTGTCTGTCTGTCTATCTACTGTATCTGTCTGTGTATCTATTAACAAACAGACCGGGGTGCCCACCCCCAGTGCCACTTTTCTTTCTCCACTCCCATCCAGGTTGCCCTTCCCCTTATGTGTGGCAGCACCAGGGTACCCACCCCTGGTGCTGCTGGAGATCTTCCCAACACTGGGGTGCCCAATCCCCAGTGTTGACTTCTGTTGCCCTGCAATAAAGATATCATTAGGCGATATGGCTTGAGTTTTCACTGCTATGCAGATGATACTTAGCTGTATATGTCCTTTATGCCCAGACAGGTTGATGCAATTTCCATGCTAAACAACTGCCTCTCCGAGATCAAAGACTGGATGAGCTTTAGCTGGCTGAGAGTGAAGACTGAGGTGTTGGTAGTGGACCCGGGTCACTCAGGGGTGGGTTTGGGGGCTGGGCATATGTCGGGCCTATGGCTTGATGGTGTTCAGCTCACTACCTCAGATTGAGTGCGTAACCTGGGTGTTATTTCTGATAACCGCTGACTCTGGAAATCTCAGGTGTCAGCCGTGGTTTAATCCTCATTTTATCATCTGAGTAATATCGCCCAGGTGAAACACCTGGTTCCAGTGAGCAACCTTTCAGTATTGGTCCATGCTTTCATTACCACCCGCCTTAACTACTGCAATGCGCCTACCTAGGGCTGTCTGGGTTGATATCCGCCACTTGCAGCTGGTGCAGAATGCTGCAGGCAGGTTGTTGACTGGTTCTTCAAGGACCAGCCACATTACTTCTGTGCTGCGCAGACTGCACTGGCTGCCAGTTCAGTGGCAGATCACCTGTAAGGTAGGCTTGCTTACCTTTAAATCCCTACATGAACGGGGACCCGACTACCTGAAAGATCTCCTGACTCCCTACTCTCTACTCCCACACTCGTCCTCTTTGATCCATCGATGAGGGATTGCTAGAGATTCCCGGAGTTCGTTTAAAAACCTCTGGTGCACATGCTTTTTCATTTGTAGCACCAACCCTGTGGAATTCTCTACCTCATTGGTTAAGAGAATGCCTGACCGTCAGTAGTTTTAAATCAATGTTAAAAATATATTTATTTACCTTAGCCTTCCCAGGTTGTTCTTAATTAATTTATATTGTCATTTTAATTAGTTTTTATATCAGCATATTTAAAGTGTACAGCGCCTTGGTTCTTGAAAGACGCTATAAAAATAAAGTTTTGATTGATTGATAAAGAAAACCATCCCATATCAGTCTTTTTGTTTTACTTGCAAAAAGGAAAATGGTCTATCAGTGAACTGACCCCCCCAAGCATCTTCACCCTCCCCAACCCGACCACCCACTTATCACCCACCACCCCACACACCCTCACTCACCTGAAGAAGCTGCACAGTATAGATCCATTCTCTGATCAAAGACATGTCTTGCTGATGAAACTGGTGACTGCAACATGAGAATATAAAGAAGTGTGGTTTGATGTATTTCAATGGGGTTTTTAGGTTTGATTCATAATTTTTGTCATTTTAACAGGGGTGTAGCCAGGGATTTCAGATCTGCACACCAAGTGGACTCACTGCTACCCCCCCCACTGCTACCCCTCGTTAGGATGTGCTGGTGTGCTACCCCCCCATGCATGGGTAAATGAAATGCCATGCATTGCTCCCTAAGACAGCCACATACCAGCCCAGAGCCTGTAAAGTTGTATTGTCCTTGGGATGCAAATGACAGTGACCAGTCCTTCTAGTTTTGACTCCTACAAATAAAATTTCAGAAAGGTTCAGCATTTTCTTTGTTAGTGTTCATGGGAAAAAGGAAGCAGTTCAGAGTCTATTTGCTACCCCTTAAATAAAATTGTACACCATGGAGTACTTGGAGTATGCCTCATTACACCATGATTTTTAAATATTTTGACCCAAAATTTTCAACATGTTGTTTTTGGGACCCCATCTCATGACCAGTGGCAGTGGAATTATGCAAATGTCGCCTCGAAAGGCAATAATGTGGTTGTTTACAAAATCACCTTCAGGTGGGATTTGGACATTTTCATCACCCTTGTTCAGGAGGTGGGATCATAAGAAGGCTCTATTGAAAATGTGGGGTCAAAATATGTAAAAATGGCAAAGTTAGGAACATACATTGAAATGTTTCTACGCTCACTTGTAATTTTGATAATTTTAAATATTTTGCCCCAAAATTTTCAACATAACCATCATTTCACATCACCTCATGAACGTGACAGTTGTCACTTTTCAAATTCTGGCCAAATTGTGTTTTCGTACCTCTGGAGCAGAATGACATTTCAGTGGCATGGAATGACACTTGTTCATGAGAATGGGTAATAAGAAAGCCATGCAGAAAGATTTTGGTGCACAAATATGATAAATACAAATAATATATTTCTTCTTTGAAGTGAGCCCCATAAAAAACAATTACAACAAAGTAGATAACTTGCTTTCTAGGAGGAACAGAAGCAGAGGGCCCTCTGGGCCTTGCACTTGTGCATCTGTGCTTCCTCAATTGAATGTGTTCAGGATACAATTCTGCTATCTGAAAAAGTAAGGAAATTCTTTGCAAAAACTCGTTAATGCACCAGTTAGAGTTCAGATTAAGCCACAAAAGTAGGGAATGTGGTGTTAGGGTTACAACCCTAACTACTCCACCCCACCCCACCCCACCCCAAGTAGCAGGAGGGAAAAATATTTTTGCTGTCCTGACTCTTGGCTAATCAGGGTGGGTCTTCCTTGGGATTCTCAACCCTAACACTCACCCTATTCTGGTATAGTCTTGAAACATACAGAACTGTGCCTCACCACTTGTTGCCAACAACCTGTATGCCCTGCTTGAAGAAAACAGATCACATATCACCTTATTTGGTCATGGAATGGGGTGAGAGTTAGGGTTAAGAACCCCAATGACGACTCCACCCCTGATTCACCAAGAGTTAGGACAGTGAAAACTCTAGTGTTTTTTTCCTTTGTTGCTTACATGTTGGGGAGTGAGTAGTTAGGGTTAGAAACCCTAACGCCACATTTCCTACTTTTGTCACTTTAATTGAACCCTAACTGGTGCAATAATGCAGTTTGTTTCAAAGAATCTCTCTCTCTTCTCTTATACATAATATAGTGGTGCTATTGCGCTACTATAGTTAGATTGAGTAGGCTGTTTAATGTTAAACCGCAATTTTGTACTTTAAAACCTTCACAGCCATTCAAGGGATTTGCATGAAATTTGCATGTGCTGTTAGAAACCCAAAGACTCTTGACATGGCAAGTTTAGTTCTGATCAGAGTGTGGCTTCTGAGATCCGGACAGTGCAAAATGTGTAAAATCTTTTTTTGCCCCAGCGCCTGACAGTTTGGAATTTTCTGGGTAGAAAGGTTTGGTCCAGGGCAATGGCTTTCACTGGTTTGGTGAAAATAATAATGCATTCCAGAGTTATTAGGATTTTAAATTTGGTTCTGAGCATGCTCAGTAGGAACTAGTGTTGCTTGATAGTATCCTGAGCAATCTGGATCCACCAAATACCTGCCATTTTGGCAGAATAGTGGATCCGCCAGATAACAGCAGCTATCCGACTGTGGATCCAACTCCCCAGATCCAGGTCGGATCCTCAGACACCCGACGCCAGATCCAGGGATTCAGCACCAGGATCCAGCATCGGATCTGGCCTCAGATAACGCGGGATCTGACCTGGGATCTGACCACTGAATTCGGCTCGATCCTGGTCAGATCCCTACCGATAGTGCTGCCATCTGACAAAGCACAGTCGATCCACAGGGCACTATCTGAACAATATTAGTAGGCACTTTAGGATAGATGTTTTTTATCTATCTATTTATTTATTTAATTCTCGGAATTAACACTTTTGAGTCAGAGACTTATTTGCAAAGGCTGCACGCCATTGATAGGTAAAACAAATGGACATTGCATGGTATAGTAGACTGAATGGTAATACAAAAACAATATACAAAACTAACAATAAGTGCTATAAAAGTGCCAAGGCTTGATTTCAATGGTTACAGGCAATAATATTTATGTTTACATTCAGTAGGATGACACTGTCCAAATGGTGTTAGGATAGTCCTAATGGGAAACATAGAAACAGAAGTTGACATCAGATAAGGACCACAAGGCCCATCCAGTCTGCCCATTAAAAGTATGATAGCTGTAGGATCCAGACAGTAGAGGTAGGTACACGCAGAAGGGAGATGTTGTCGAAGGCAGGATATGGATGGTACTATAGTCAGATGGTCAGCGGCCAACTGAGGGGAGGGAATATTAGGTGTAACGAAAAAAGAATTGACCCTTTTCCTATGGGGTTAATCTTTTTTCGTGAGGAAAAAATCCTTTTTTGTACGGCCGCCATATTTGTTTTACTGCTTAAACTTACAAACATTTAAAGTACATAAAAATAATGTCTGTTAAAAAAAACAAACATCTGAACCTAACAAACTGAGACCCGTTTAGTTAGACTCTAGTGTTGTTTTTTTGTTGGCAGAAATAACGCTTTCTGGGCACCCAAAATCCAGGGTGCCCAGCTTAGCGAGAGGAGCGTTCATCCACATTCTCTGTATGAGAACAGCAGGACTTTCTTGACATCAGCAGCTGAACTCTTGCTGCGGGCTGCAGTGAGAGCAGTGAGCCACCATTTCCTGGTGTCTAGTGGCACTGTCCCCATTGCTGTCCCTTTATGTATGTAGTGTTGCCCTGGTGCCTAGTGGTACCCCCTACCCTCCAATTGCCATCCCCTTATTTATTTACTGTTTTGCTGGTGTCTAGTGGCACCCTACCCTCCAAATGCTGTCCCCATAATGTATTTGTTTTGCCTGGTGTCTAATGGCATCCCCACCCTCTGATTGCTGTCCCATAATGTATTTGTCTTTTCCTGGTGTCTAGTGGCACCCTACCCTCTGATCACCATCCTCATAATGTATTTATCTTTTTCCTGTCTGGGGCACCCCTCCAATCACTATCCCCTGTAATATGATGGTCTTTTCCTGGTGTCTAGTGGCACCCCCCCACCCTCTGATCAATGCCCTCATAATATGTTTTTCTTTCCCTGGTATCTAGTGGCACCAGCTGCCTCCGATTGCCATCCCCATAATGTTTTTGTCTTTCCCTGGTGTCTAGTGGCATCTTCCAACCTCCAGTTGCCATCCCCATAATGTATTTGTCTTTGCCTGGTGTCTAGTGGCACCTCCCAACCTCCAGTTGCCATCCCCATAATGTATTTGTCTTTGCCTGGTGTCTAGTGGCACCCCCACCCTCTGATTGCCATCCCATAATGTATTTGTCCATTCCTGGTGTCTAGGGAACCCCCACCCTCCAATCACCATCCCCGTAATATGATTGTCTTTCCTGATATCTAGTGGAACCCCCCACCTCTAGTCACTGTCCCAGTAGTATGCTTGTCTTTCCCTGGTGTGTAGTGGCACCCCAACCCTCCGATCATCATCCTAATAATATGTTTTCTTTCCTGGTGTCTAGTGATATCCCGCACCTCCGATTTCCATCCCTATAATGTTTTGTTTTCCTGGTGTCTAGTGGCACTCTCCACTCTCGATCACCATCCTTGTAATGTTTCTGTCTTTCCCTGGTGTCTAGCAGCACCCCCACCCTCCAATCACCGTCCTGGACTGAAATAAAGAAAACTGTCCCTCTATGTGTTTTTTTAAACCTGCAAAACAGAAAACAGACCCTTGCTGATCTGACTCCCCCCCAGCCCCACCTCCCACTCAGCACCCACCACCTGACACTCCCATACACCCTCACTCACCTGAACAGGTCACAGGGCAAAGAGCCACTCTTCAATCGAAGACACGTCTTGCTGCTTGAACCGCCTACTGCAATATGAGAAACTAAGGTAAGAGTGGTTCAATGTATTGCAATGAGATTTTGAACTTTGATGCATAACGTTGTCATTTTTGCATATTTTGACCCTGGATTTTCAACATGGCCTTTTTGGGACCCTGCCTCGAGACCATTGGCACTGGGATAATGCAAATTAAGCTTAAAAGGTGATTTTGCAGTCGCTTGACAAAATCACTTTTTGGGCAGTATTTCAATCAATCAAGCAATCAATCAAAGTCTTTATTTAACCAGGCGATCACCGTTGAGCAAGCTCATTTTCGAGGTGGACCTAGGTTTGTTAACAAGGGACAATATACATGGATGCAACACACAAGAAAATAGTAATAGTACAAATAAAGTGAGATACAATAATACAGTATATACAAAATATCAGCAGGTAGCATTGATAGTAGTATATGTTTGGAACAGAAGATAGCTAGTTTTGGTAGGTCACAATTTTTCATAAAAGTAAAGAAGTATATATCTAGGTGCACCGAACACAAATAAAACCAAATATAAAAGATATATAGTGATACGGTATGGAGAATTTAGAGCTGGAACCAGAGTCAAAGGAATGTGGAAGGGACAGATATGGGGGTACAAAAAGGGAAGAGGGAAGAGTCGATTATAGATGTGATCAGTCTTTTAACAGTAGTAATTAGAGTGCTTGGACTTATAGGAGTCACTCTTTTGGGTAGACAGGCACAGAACTCATTATGATGTAGATATAGAGATTTAAAAGCTGCTAAACTGATGGGTTGAGTTAATTTCGAAGTTTTTTGCAGCTTGTTCCACAGCTGAGGGAGCACAAAGCTGATGGCTGCTCTGCCAATGCGAGATTTTGCTTTGTAAACATCAAGGTAGATATATGAGGTGCTTCTCGAGGCATACTTCCCCAGAGTGCACAAAGGTAAACAGACAGAGATATACTGGGGCAGTTAATTTGAGATAGCTTTGTATGTCCAAACCGCAGCATTTTTTGCTGTCTGTGTTAGGATGACTATCCCACTGCCGTACAAAATGCACAGTGGTGGGTTGAGTATGGAAGACCCATGATAAATCTTATGGCTCTGTGATAAAGCGTACGAGTTTGGCTAGGTACCTGCAGGTCGCTGACTATATAGAAAGTCTGCGTAATCCAATAGGAAAGAAAGGTAGTTGAACCAGTTTCAGTTTAGAGTCTCTTGTGAGGAGATTATTAATCCTAAAGAACAGACCAAGTATTTGAACATTTTCACCACACGTGTTCATGAGGTGGGTTTAAGAGGGTCTATGTTGAAAATTTGGGGTCAAAATATGTAAAATGGCAAAATTATGCACACACATTGGAATTTTACTATGCTTGCTCATAACTTTGGTAATTTTAAATATTTTGACCCCAAGTTTTCAATATAGCCATTTTTGTACACCACTTGTTGAATGTGATAGCTGTCATTTTTCAAAACTGGCCAGAATGTATTTTGCACCTGTGGCGCAGAATGATGTTTCGATGCCATGGAATGACGCTTCGCCTGGAATTTGAAAATGTTCATTACCTGGTTCTATGACATGGGGTACTAAGATGGCTGTGCTGACAATCTGATGTATAAATAGAGTAATGTTTAGGTTATGAGATGCAGTATTTCAACATTCACTCATAACTTCATTAATTTTCACTATTTTGACTCCAAACTTTAAACATAGCCATCTTTCCACACCACCTCATAAACGTGACGTGTTATTTTAAAATCCTGGATGAGATGTGTTTGCACTTCTGGTGTGAAATAACATTTCGCCAGTATACTATAAATGGTACATGTCGTTTTTTATAAGGTGAATCATAAAACAAGTATCTTGAAAATTTGGGGTTCAAATTGAAACAAAACAATATATATGTATGCTTTGTGATCCTGTATAGTGAGTTGAGTTTGGGGGTGAACTTAGTGACCCAACTGGAGGGGTGAGGGTGGAGGATGATACTGTTATGCAGAACCCCTCCCCAGCCAGGGAATGAAAGGTGCAGGGTTGTCCACACGGGCTCAAGTGAAGACAACTGTCCTTCTTGGCATAGGGCCCTGCACCTCTCCCCTTGGGTAGCAGAGGGCCCTGTGCATTGGCTGACAGATGCACTGTTTGCCTTGTGCATCTGTAGCTGAAGCCACGTAGAAATGCAAGGACCACAGGGCCCTGCACTTCCACAGCCCACCAGACAGCCCCATGAATTCTTCATATCTCTTATTGCATCAACTGCAGGGCCCACAATTTGCAGGCCCTGCATTTCTGTAGGTGGACAGTCTTCTGTTCACAAAGGGCATTCATTCATTCACACAGATCCTTAAGGGACCCGCGTGGAATGAGGATACAATTCCACTATCTCAAACAGAAAGAAAATTTTTGCAAAAATGTTAATGCACCAGTTAGGGTAACTTAATGCTACAAAAATAGGGAAATGAGGCATTAGGATTTCCATCCGTAATGCCCCACCCCAACCTCCCAGGCAGCAAAAGGAAAAACATTCGGGTTTTGTGCTCTGGAGTTGTGGTGGGTCTTCCTGAGGGTTGCCAACCTCAATGCTCCTCCCAGCCCATAGCCTCCAATCCAAAGCACAAGGTACAACATGATGAACATGCCAGCAGATGTAGGCCACAATGGTCTATCAAGTCTGCTTGAGTGTGCAGCTATCAGTTTAGTTTACTGCAGCTGTTCCCCACCCATTTCCGTCCGCCTGATTTATTCTCCCAGACCGCCTCACCCCTCCCCAGCATCCCTCAGTTCTGACCTTTCTTAACCCTGTTCCACCACCTCTTAAAACTGCCCACCATCTTCAGCTATATCACCTCCTTTGGCAGCACGCTCTACCTTGCCACCACCCTTTCTGTGAAATAGTGCCTCCTCATCTCCCTTCTGAATCTGCCTCCTCCAACTTCAGGCTGTGCCCTTGTGATCCTTCCCTTTAAACTTAAATGCCTTCGACTAACCCTATTTATGCCTTTTAGGTATTTGAAGGTCTCAGTCATATCCTCTCTCTCCCTTCTATCCTCCAGGGAATACATGTTGTGCTCCCTCAGTCTTTCCTCATAGGGTTTGTCCCCCTAGGATCATCTTTGTCACCCTACACTGCACCCCCTCCAAATGCATGATGCCCTTTTTTAAATAGGGGCACCAGAACTGCACACAGTACTCCAAGTGCGGCCTGACCAACGACTTGTATAATGGCAGGATGACTTCCTCTCTCCTTGAGGTGATTTCCCTGGCTTTGCACCCCAGCATTTTGTTAGCTTTGGCTGCCACCTTTCTGCACTGTACAGAATGTTTCATATCCCCTGTGACTAGCACCCCCAAATTCTTTTCCTCCTCTGAAGTGGCTGTCTGCACACCCCTAGCCAGTAGCTAGTCCCTGGGTTACTGGGCCCCAGTTGCATAACCTTGCACTTCCTAGCATTGAAACCCAGTTGCCATATGCCTGACCAGTGTTCAAGCTTTGCCAGGTCCTCTTTGAGTTCCTGCCTCCTTCCTCACTGTCCACCCTAGCACAGATCTTTGTGTCATCTGCAACAGGCTGATTTTACTCTTTATCCCATCTGCTATGCCCCGATGAAGATGCTAAATAACACTGGGCCTAGCACAGAGCCTTGAGGACCCCGCTGTTTACAGCTCTGGGTTTTGAGAGTTCTCTGCCTATAGTTGCCCTTTGCTGTCTATCCTGCAGCCAGCTGTTAATCCATTCCACCAGTTTCTCCCCAGCTCCTAGGCTCCTCAGTTTACCAAGCAACCTACCATGTGGCACTGAATCGAAGGCCTTGCTGAAGTCCAGATACAGGACATTCACCGCATGGCCCTTATTGAGTGCCCTTGTTGCCCAATCGAAAAAGTCAACCAGGTTTATCTGGCAGGATCTTCTCGAGACAAACCCATGTCACCTTCGCTCTGGAGACCATTCTCTAGAAAGATCACTAGTCTTTCTTTAAGACTTACCAACAGCTCCTGTGACTGCCCAACTTAACCTTATTTCTCCACTTCCTGCCTGCTCTAGTGGTCCCCCCTCTCTGGATTCTACCCTCACATCTTGGTATACCCAATGCTGCACTTTTCACCCTCTCCCCACCCTTCCTACATTCTTTTCTCCCCTCCCTCTTCCCTCTCCCTATGACTCTGGCACTTCTATCTGTTGTCTATTTTCTCTGACAAATGCCGCTGGCTGCCTTGCTTACAATGCTACCCTAGAATTGTATTAATCTGTACTCTGTTTGCAATGTCCACATTGTTGTAATGTCTGTCTTGATGTTCCCCATAATTTGTATTTCTCTGACATGGAACTTTGTAAAGAGCCAAGGCTCAAAGGTATTTGTAATCCTAGACTTGATAAAATAAAATAAAAATAAGAATGGTCTCCATTAACTTCCCTACAATGGAAATACGGCTGACCTGTCTGCAATTACTGCCCTCATCTCTGAGTCCACTCTTGTGGAGAGGCATCACATGTGCCATCCTCCAGTCCTGTGACATGCAACCTGTCACCAGAGAGTTGTTGAACAGGTCTGCCAAAGGTCCTGCCAGGACCTCCGCCTGCTCCTTCAGGACTCTTGGTGCACTCTGTCTGGTCTCGTGCCTTATACACCTGCAGAAACCTAAGGCCCTCTAAAACCCAACTTTCTGGGATTTCCCATTAGTTAATCCCACACCTCCTTACCTACCACAGTCCTCCCCTGTTGTATAAGCCCATCCTTTTTCCTGGTGAACACTGAACAGAAGTACTTATTGAGTGCCCTGCCTGGTCCACCCCTCTTCTGCCCACCCACCATCCTTCTAAATCCTAGCAATCCTTTCTCTTACATGCTTTTCTCTCTATGTATCTGAAGAAATCCTTTTCTCCTTCTCTGATCTCCTGTGTTAGCCTTAGTTCTCTTCAAGCCTTAGCCACCCTGACTACTCTACTCACCTCTGGATTTCCTTGAGTACTCCTCCCATCTGACTCTTGTAGTTCTCTTTACACTTGCTGAAGGCAGCTGTCTTCCCTCACCTTCTCCACTACCTCCATGCTTAGCCAGCGTGGTCTTTCTTGGTCTTTCAGTCCTGGACTTTTACTCTGGGTCCTTGCACAGGGTAGTGACCTCCCAGATCCAGCTTGATAATGGACCATTTCTAGTCAGCATCAATCTCTGGTGGATCTGGCCAGATGCCAGACTAGTATACCTCCCATCCAGCAAAGTCTGCTCTTCTGAAGTCCACCACCCTGCCACTGCCTTATAATGATGCACTGTTCAAATGTAGAGAACTGTGTCTCTCGATGTTGCTGTGACAGGGTTGAATAGGACCCTGTCCCAGTTGTTATGGAGAGTTTGAATGTAGAGATCTGTTCTGTTCTATCCTTTTCTGTTTTTTGTCTGCATGGTCATGCAACCAAATTTTATTTATTTATTTATCCAATTTTGGTAACCAGGTAAGCCCGCTGGGCCCCGAGTGTCCCTTTTTCAGGGGCGACCTGGAATTAGTTACATAAAGTAGGATATTCTTGCATATACAGTACATGTGTAAGCAGACATTTGGTTACATTCAGGATATTTCACAACAGAGTATTCCTGGGGGACCTAGGACTTGATCACCCTCACAGTCTTGCAATTCTTTGCCTCTCGCTGTCTCTCTACCCTCACTTGCTGTTCTGTCTTTTTTCCTCCCTTGTATATCTGCTGGTATATAAATATATGCAAATCATTATGTGGAACTGTAACTGATATTGGGATCCTTTGTTTAGAAATTATATAGTATTACTGTTGAAATGTATATAATTATAGTTTGAAATGATTGCAAAAGCTATTAGGAACTCGAGGGTAACCTGAGAGCAGTTTTAAGCCTTCTTGCAGAAGCTGTAAACAAGAGCTTAGTTCTGGATCACAGTGTACTGTTTGCTGCACCTGCATGAAACTGACAAGAACATTGAAATTTATAAAACATTCTGTGAGAAGCATGCTATTTTCTTAATGAGCTTCTAGACAGATTTATAAAAGGAACTGTAATGTTTTGCAAAAAGAGAGACATAGAGATTGAAGGAAAACTCAGCTGATCTTCTCTGTTTATTTGCCTTTGTAAATAGTTATACTGGACAAGTTTATTTTTTTATGTTACTGCTAGTACTGATAAACACTTTTTGTGAATTCTACTACTGCTCCTGGTTTTTCCTATGCTTCCTGACCTGTGCCTCGATGACAGATGGTGTCAGCCTAAGTGGGTTTTACCCATGCATACTCTAAGCCAGGAGTTTTGTGCGTGGCTACTGGACCTAGTACCAGAAAAGCATAGAGAAAGGTATGGATTCTGCAGCAGCAAGTACAAGAGTGGTTACCAGGAGAATGGCAGCCAAACTAGCAGAGAAAAAGTCCAAGCTGAGATTGTACAGCTAGCACAAGTTATGGAAAAAGAACAGGCAGTGACAGAACCCAAAGCCTGATGGACTTTTTCAAATGGTGGGCTATACAGCAAAAGGGACAGAGAGGCAGAGAAGAGAGAGATGCAGCAACAGTTGCAACAAAGAAAAGAAGAGATGCAGTGACAGGAGCAGCATTGGCTGGATGCATTGCAAGCTGTCAAAGCAGAATGATCTGAACTGGTCCAGCATAGCAAGGTACAAGCAACTTAAAAGACATTAAACTTACAAAGTTGTGTCCCTCGGATGATATCAAGGCATACCTGACAACTTTTGAAAGAGTTGCCACAGCCTGTCAATGCAGAAGCAGCAATGGACAATCAGACTGGTACCTGACCTGACAGGTAAAGCCCAACTTGTCTACAGCAGTATGGACAGTGCACAGTCAGAAAACTATGACCATGTGAAAAAGAAACTTGAAAACATACGACATCTCAGGAGAGAACTACAGCCAAAGATTCCGTCCCTGAAGTACAATGCATTTGACAATCCTTGAGAAGCCTTTACCTGACTCAGAGAGCTCCTATTAAATGGCTTCAACCAGAGGGCAAAATAGTCCCACAGATCATTGATACATTTGCAATGGAGCAATTCATCAACATCCTGCCTGCAGATGTGCAGCTCTGGGTGAAAGAACACCGCACAGAAAGTGGGGAAAAGGCTGTTTCTTTGGCGAGGACTATCAGATGGCCAGACAGATGCCATAGCAGCGAGGTACCAGCCAAACACCGATAAGACATGAAGAAAGACTAAAGGAGCTGAAGATGTATAGCCTCAAGAAAGGGGGAACGACATGATAGAAACTTTCAAATACCTCAAGGGAATAAATAAAGTCCAAGAGAGTAGCATCTTTCAGAAAAGATGTGCAAGAACAAGGGACACAATTTGAAGATGGGGGATGGCTCAGAGGTAATGAGGGAAGTATTTTCACAGAGAGGGTTGTAGATGCATTGAACAGCCTTCCTGAGGAGGTTGTAGAGTCAAAAACAGTGGGGGAATTCAAGAATGCATGGGACAGACATAAGGCAATTCTAGTGGGGGGTAGGAGGAAGTAGGCTGTTGGTTAACTAGTATCTGCAGCTTATCCATTAGGTAGGGAAATGGGCAAACTAGGTGGGCCAAGCAGTCCTTATCTGCCATCAAATTCTATGTTTCTATGTTTCTAAGACCCTCTTTTTCTCATTTAAACTCAATGTCTGATAAAAACTCTGGTGGAGGTAACAAATCTGCCCTCAAATACTTTATTTGTTATAATTGTAACAAGTCAGGCCATATTGTAAGAAGCTGCCGTAGTAAGGAGAATGGCACTGGAGCAGATTTTCCTTAGCAAATTGGGGCAAGTATTTAACAGATGTGAATGTGGCGGATAGGACTGTAAAGGGACTCATTGATTCGGGAAGCATACAGACCCTAGTGCATGTTGAAGTGCTGGGAAAACACTGTGCTAAAGGACCAGGTACTAGTGTCATCTGCATCCACGGGGACATTTGATACCATCCCACCACCCAAGTGACTCTGACTATTAAGGGTGTGTTGCAGGAAATGAAAGTGGGAGCAGTACCTAAGTTACCGGTACCCATGATTATTGGAAATGTCTGTCCAGGATTTACTGAGTTAATATCTGAGGAACTGAACCCTGCAGTTTCAGCAGCAGTGGTAACAAGAGCTCAGGCAAAGAAAATCTCAAATGGTGGGGCACTTTTCCTTTCAGTGACTTTGATTTGAACTTGTTTAAGAACAGTTTCAAGATCCGGAAGTCCAGGAAAGAAAGAAGACGTCTGAAACAACAGTGGCAACAAAAGACTGATGGTCATAAAGGGTTACAATATGAAAATGCTGAAGCTAAACTGATAACCGATTGTGATTTTGTTTCAGAGCAAGTTAACAATGTTTCTTTCCAGGGTTATTTTAAGCAGCTGGGAGTGAAACCAAAACAGGGTGAACCAATTTTTTAAAAATGTAATGGGTTACTGTACAGAGTTTGGGTTAAACCTCAGACACAGGAACAGACAGAACAACTGGTTATACCACAGAAGTAAAGAAGAGAGTTGTTACAGATAGCACATGATAGTCCTATGGCTGGTCACTCAGGGAGGGATCACACCCTTGCCAGATTGTTGTACAGATTTTACTGGCCTGGAATTCATGAAGATGTTGCTCCTATTGTAATTCCTGTGCTGAGTGTCAGAAAGTAGCCCCAGTCACTAGAAAAGACAAGGTGTTCCTGGTGCCCCTACCCTTGATAGATGTGCCTTTTGAGAGAATTGCCATGGATGTGATTGTTCCTTTAGATAAAAGTAAAAAGGGTAATAGATTTATTCTGGTAGTATGCGACTATGCTACTTGATACCCAGAAGCAGTTCCAGTGCATACTGTCACAGCTTCAAAAGTGGCAGCAGAGCTTGCAAAAAGTTTCATCAGAGTGGGCATACCTAAAGAAATTATTACTGACCAGGGCAGTAATTTTTATACTGCATTACTTAAGGAGCTGCACAGACCACAAGGTTTCACTGCCATAAGAACCTCCCCCCATCACCCTCAGACAGACGGTCTTGTTGAGCATTTTAACCAAACCCTAAAATGCATGTTAGAAAGGTTTGTAAGAGGGAAGGGAAAACTTGGGACCAATACTTGCTTTACCTACTTTTTGCTTACTGAGAAGTGCCACAGCCATCAACAGGGTTTTCATCATTTGAAATTCTGTATGGTAGGCAGCCAAGATGGCCACTGGATATGATAAAAGAAATGTGAGAAGGTAACCCCACTCAGAAACAATCTATAACATCCTATATGTGTGCCCTAAGAAAGACACTGGCAAAATATGTAGATATTGCCCATAGTAATCAGAAAGAGGCCCCAAACCAGCAGAAGGTATATTATGACCATGGGGTAAAAGAAAAAGTTTTTGAGCCAGGTGAAAAGGTTTTGCTACTGTTACAACAGAAAATAAACTGTTAATGAAGTGGCAAGGGCCTTATAAAGTGCTTAGATGTACTGGCACCATTAGCTACGAGATCGAGACCACTGACAGGAAAAATCCTACTAAGATACACCATGCTAACCTCCTCAAGAAATGGGTTGAAAAAAAATGTCAAAAACTGCTTTGCTAATTTTACCAGAAACTGATAAAGAAGATATTGACAGGGTTCCAGATAAGGTGAGTACTGGCCTATTTTACTCACCTCATTTTATGAAATACTCTTCAGAATTTTTTTAAGGAGTACCAATACTCATCCAACATTTGTAAATGCTCCACACTCCACAGAATAGTGTTTAATAACATAACTGGTGTGTGTGATTCAAAAGAAGCAATGTTTTCCAGATTTACAGCACTCATATGCATCCCAATTTTGTTTTACTCACTATATTTTAAACTGGTGAGTAATTACTCTACCGCCAATATTATCTAGAGAATTATTGGCACCTGATCAATTTATGTAGGAAAAAACTACATTGTTTTTAAAACGCTCATCACTTCACTTCATCTAGACATTTGTGCACATCTGAATTTGGTTTTACTTATCTCACTTTCAAAATGAGGAGTACAGTACTCATTCCAAAAATCCTATCTGGAGCCCTGGATATTGATGTAGCTTATGATAGACTGGAGCAAACTGTAACTGCTGATGCTGTAAAGGTGAATGTTTCCTTAACCTCAAATGAACTGCAGAAATTGTAATGTGCTTAAGACATTTAACAGTACTTATACCACAGTAACAAGCTGAGCAAAAGGACTGAGCATTTTATAGTGACAAGGAATGCTCACTTATTAGGCAAAAAGACGACAAGTTACCAGAGCGTGTTAAGAGATGACGTGGTTAAGGAAATACAAAAAATGAAAGATCTGGGTATCATAGAAGAGTTGAGGAGTGCTTGGTCATCTCCAATGGTAATTGTAAACAAAGAAGAAGGGGGTGTTAGAATCTGCCTTGATTTTAGGAAACTTAATCAAGTGTCAGAATTTGACAGATTTCCTATGCCCAGAATAGATGATTTGGTGGACAGACTGGGGAGTACAAAGTATATCAGTACCCACGATCTCACCAAGGATTACTGCAAACCCTTTAGCTAAAGAATCCAGAGATAAACTGCATTTACCACTCCTATAGGATTCCATGTGTTCACCACCATGCTATTTGGTTTACATGGTGCGCCAGCTACTTTCCAGCGGGATATGGATGTAATTTTATCACCTCACACTGGTTATTGTGCTACATACCTGGATGATGTTGTGGTGTACAGTCCAGACTGGAAAAGTCACGTGGAACACCTACGAGAAGTTATCCAAGCTATCAAAAATGCAGGTCTGACAATCCTACTAAATGTGCATTGGGCATGCAGGAAACCAGATATTTGGGCTATGGGTTGGGAAATGGAGACATTAAGCCAGAAATTTCTAAAATAGAAGTTGTAGCTAACAGCCCTGTCCCTAAAACAAAGAAACATGTCAGGTAATTTTAGGGCTGGCTGGTTATTAGTGGAAATTTGTTCCCAACTTTGCTGAGTTAGCTAATCCCTCACCAAACTCATGAAAAAATGGTATCCAAATGATGTGAAATGGACCCCAGAGTGTGATGAAGCTTTTCAAGCCATTAAGGCTGCATTATGTTCAGCCTGTTTTAATAACTTCAAACTTTGAGAAACCAATTTTGTTACAAACATATGCATCAGCGGTAGGCCTAGGAGCAATTCTGAGTCAAAATATAGATGGGGAGGAACATCCTATTCTGTACATAAATAGAAAGTTGCATGACAGAGAGCAAAGGTACTCCACCATTGAAAAGGAATGTTTCACAGCAAAGTGGGTCATGGAGTCTCTTAAGTTTTATTTGCTAGGAGCTGACTTTGTACTTATAACAGATCACAATCCTCTCTGTTGGCTTAACCAAATGAAAGATAAAAATGCCAGAATCACAAGGTGGTACCTGGAACTACAGTCATTTAAATTCAGGTGATACACAAATCTGGTAAAGAGAAGAGTAATGCTGATTTTGTGTCAAGCTATGGATCAGGAATTGAGGATTCTGAAGGTTGAAAAACAAATGTATGAGTTTAAACTTCACTGTTTGCTGTACTGTTATAGAAAACAGGAGACTGCACATGTGTTTAATTTCTGAAAGTTAGAGTTAATGTTAGTAGGAATTAATAGAAAGTTTTGGAAACCTGTTTGATAAAACAGGTTCCTCTTAAGGATGGTGGTGTATGTGACAGGGTTGAATAGAACCCTGTCCCAGTTGTTATTGATAGTTTGAATGCAGGATCTGTTCTGTTCTATCCTTTTCTGTTTTTGTCTGTCTGGTTGTGCAACTAAATTTTCCTGTGGGACCTAGGACTTGATCACCCGATGGTCTTGCAATTCTTTTGCCTCTCACTATCTCTCTACCCTCATTTGCTGTTCTGTCTTTTTCCTCCTTGCATATCTGCTGGTATAAAGTATATGCAAATCATTATGTGGAAATATAACTGATAGTGGGATCCCTTTGTTTGGAAATTGAATAGTGTTACTGTTGAAATGAATATAGTTATAGTTTGAGATAATTGCAAAAAGCTATTGGGAACTCTAGGGGTTAAGCTCAGAGTAGTTTTTAAGCCTTCTGCAGAAGCTGTAAACAAGAGCTTAGTTCTGGATCACAGTGTACTATTGTACTGCACCTGCATGAAATTGACAAGAACACTGGAAATTTACAAGAACATTCTGTGAAAAGCATGCTATTTTCTTAACGAGCTCCTGGACAGACTTCTAAGAAAGGAGCTGCAATGTTTTGCAAAAAAGAGAGACACAGATTGAAGGAAAACTCAGATGGAGCTTCTCTGTTTATTCTGCCTTTGTAAATAGTTATACTGAACAGATTTTTTTTTATGTTATTGCTAGTACTAATAAACACTTTTTGTGAATTCTACAACTGTTTCTGTTTTTCCTATGCTTTCTGACCTGTGCCTCAATGACAGTCAACAAATTTGTTGTACTTTTCTTCATGCAGGCCCTGTGGGCCCTGCGTGAAGAAAGGAGATCATGTGTTTTTCAATTCAATTTCAATTCAATTTTATTCAACCAGGAATACACCATTGAGACAAACTCATTTACAAAGTGGTCCTGGAGGACAATGGGAACATACATGTAATGCAAAACACAAAACAACAGGAAAAATAACATCAGCATACAATGATGTAAAACTAGTTATAATAGCACAGAATTCGCGAAATATAAGCACATATGAATGACATTGAATTTGCTAAGAGCTGAGATGGAATTTATATTAAAGCTGATAGGGATTAGGGTAAAGCAGAAATATGATGAGAGAGAGAGGCATTTATGATAAGGAGAAGCAGTTCTTGGGGAGCAGGTATGAGCATGTAGAGGGAAGAAGTGAGCTTAGAGATAAGGAGGAGTGAGAAGCATGGGTAACAGATAATAAGAGGATTTCCATTAATATAAGTTAAGATTGTCAGAAGTGCTTAGGTTGGATTAGAGATTTAGGACAGGCTATGAGAAGTACTAGATGGCATAACACTGACATTTTTCTAGCAGAGTAGAGTTTAACTTTGACTTGAAGGAATTTGGGCCAACTTACTGGGCTAGCTTCAAGGAATCTTGAATTGAATTCCATACAGATGGGATGGCATAGCTAAGGGAGGTAGCACCAAACCAAGTCTGATTCTCAGAGCATCCAAATGGATGCTGTCATAATGCCGGATGGAGTATGACCAAGGAGAGGTTTTAAAGAGGTTGCAGATGTGCAGAGGTAATTTCATGGTTAGAGCCCTGTATGCCCAGAGGGCATTGTTCTGGCATCTACAAGCAGTTAAAGACCTCCACCCTATTTGTGCATAAAGTAGACAATGGTGCATGTTAGAGGAGGCATTTGTGACAAATCTGATTGCCTTATGGCAGAGAGTGTCTATTTTAGCAAGAGCGGCTTTGGTCCCATGGCTGTACAGCATATCGGCATAATCAATGAGGGCAAAGGTAGAGACAAGCCTTCATTTGGCTTCAAAGATGAGGAAGTGTCTGATTCTAAAAAAGATTCCAAGTCTTTGCTCAAGATTTTTTGTGAATTCTTCAATATGAAGAGAAAAGAAGAGTTTATGATCCAACCAAAAGCCGAGGTATTTAAATTTGTTGACAACCATCATAGCTTCTCCCAATATGGTGGTAATCTGTAGGGCAGGTGGGAGGGTTTTTAGGTCGCCCAATTTGTCTTGAGGGGAGAATAACATGACTTTTGTGTTTTTGGTGTTAAACAATAACTTAAAGTGAAGCAGGTCATATTGTAACAAGTTAAATTCTTTTTGGAGTTCCAGACAGGCTTCGTCTAATGAGAGTTTCACAATGTACAGGGATCCACAGGGATCAGTACTGGGACCAGTCCTGTTTAACATTTTCATTGCAGACATAGCGGTTGGGATCAAGAATAAGATCAACCTCTTCACTGATGACACCAAGATCTGTGCTGAGGTGGATGGGGAGGAGGGTGGCAAATTACTGCAGGAGGACTTGGCAAGACTGGAGGAGTGGTTGCACACCTGGCAGCTTCGGTTCAGTGCCAAGAAGTGCAAGGTGATGCATTTCGGAGCCAAAAACCTGGGATACAGCTACCGGATGGATGGCATCAAGCTATCCACATCCGACAAGGAGAAGGAGCTGCGGGTGCAGGTGACCTGGGAATTAAACCACTTGGCCCAGTGTAGGAAGGCAGCGGCTTAGGCTAACAGGATGCTAGGGTACATAACAAGGGGGATTACATCCAGATGAAGCGGTCATATTGCCCTGTACAGGTCCCTGGTGAGGCCACACTTTGAGTACTGCATGCAGTTCTGGTGCCCGTATTTGAAAAGGGATATCAAACTACTGAGGCAGTGCAGTGAAGAGCAAAAAGATGATCCAGGGGTTGGGGATAGAACTTATGAGGAAAGACTAAAAGAGCTAAACATGTATACCCTGGAGGATAGAAGAGAGAGGGGGACATGACTGAAACCTTCAAGTACCTGAAGGGATGAACAGAGTAGACTTCCATGGTGGCTTCCCTCCAGAATGGAAGAGATACTAGAGGGCACTCCTGAAGTTAAAGGGGGGCAGATTCAAGAGAGAAAGGAGGAGGCATTACTTCACTGAAAGTGTGGTAACAGGGTGGAATGCACTGCCTGAGCAACTTGTATCAGAGCAGACTGTGGGTGCTTCAAGAGGGGTGGGACAAATTCAAGGGGAAAGTACATACCAGGGGGGAGGGAAGAATTAATGGGAGTAGGGGCAGCTGCAGTCTAATTGGCTGAAGTGCTGCACACTCGAGCAGACTAGATAAACCATATGGCCTGTATCTGCTGGCAGTTTCGTATGTTCATATGTAGATAACTGTGTTGTCAGCGAATAAGTGAACACAAACATTTATAACCATTTGATCGATGTTATTAATATATATTTCGAAGAGAAATGGCCCAAGGATTGAGCCTTGGGAGACATCTATTTGCAGGGATTTTAGGGGGGGATAGATCACCTTGTGCAGACACTTGTTGCTGCCCATCAGTGAGGTATGAGGAAAAGCAATTGAAAACATTACTATCAATACCTAGGTTATTCAGCAGGGTCAGGAGAAGGGTATGGTCGACTGTGTCAAACGCTTTACTCAGATCCAAGAAAAGCAGACAGACAGAGTTTTTAGCATCCAGTGCAGTCTGCCAGTCATTTGTGATCTTGGCCAAAGCAGAGATTGTGCTGTGAGCAGGTCAGAAGCCAGATTGGAGCAGATTTAGGAGTTTAGCATTCTCTAGATAATCTCTTGAGTTGGGCATTGACTGCTTTTTCTAACAGCTTAGAAAGGGTGGGTAATAGTGAGATGGGACGATAATTGTTAAGGTCAGATGGATCACCAGATTCAAGGAGGGTATAACATGAGCTACCTTCCAGGCAGATGGGAGAGCGCCATGTGAAAGAGAGAGATTAAAAACATGTGTGATAGGAGGGGCTAGAACGAAGCAGTCGAGTTTCAAGAAGAAGGGGTTAAGACGATCAGCACCTGCATTTTTATTGGGATCAAGGGCTAGAAGTAGATCTTACACCTGCTTTAAGGAGATTGTACTGAAGCTGAAAGTATTATCGGTGAGTCTGACCACCTGGTAGCGTGGAGTGCCAATGGTGGAAGCAATTTTGCTTGCAGGGGAAGAATCAAAAGCCAGACATGCGGTAGCAAAGTGATTGTTAAGTTGTTCTAAGATTCTTTGCCCATGGAATGGTGTGGGCATTAGGGTTGACAACCCCCAAGGAAGGCCCACCACTGATTACGCCAAGACTCAGGGATCCAAAACCCTAATGTGCTTTCTTTTTGCTGCTTGTGGGTGGAAGTAGAGTTAGGGTTGGAAACATGTCACATTTCCCTACTTTTAACATGAAGTTACCCTAGCTGGTGCATTAACAAAGTTTTTTTGCAAAGAATATATTATATATAAACAAGGTGCTGCGTCAGCATGTGGTCTGAAAGCAAAACAAAATGGTTATATTAAATGCACGCTGAAAATAGAAAACAGAGTTAAAAATCTACATTTCGACCTTAGGTCTTCTTCAGGAAATATCTAAAAGAGAAAAAAACAAAGTTAGTGCCTTGTATGTGTATATATCTATATACTGTATATCTATATCTATCTATCTATATATATATATATATATATATACTGTATATACACATATCCAACACTTGTTAGGATATTTAAGGGCACATATTGATGATATTGTTGCTCTTTTGGACCTAAGTGAGAATACTGAAATATTTTCACTGTAGGTCCGATATTCTCACTGTGGGTCCTGATTGATGGAAGCCAGCATGAAAAGCACAGTTCTGATTTTAGAACGGAAAAGTTAACTCGCGACCTGGCTCCCACCAACCAGTTTCAGTTCACGTAATGCACAGTAAAATTACTTTAATTTTCTCACCCTTCTGACTAAATCTCCTGTTTTTGTGAAAAATAAGAACTCTAAGAAAACTGATTTTTCTGACACTCTTAGTGTCACAGCACAGCACATACCACACTAGCATTCTGTAGAAGTCCCTATTCCTCCCTAGATTCTGCCAAAATTGAAGTTGCCATTCACCTGACTGACACGCCAGCTTTTGTCTCCCTAACTGGCACTCCAACAATCAAGCTGCACTCCTTGGCTTTGTTTCAAGCAGCTCCCGCTCCAGCTGGAATCGGGAACAGCCGTTGAACCATCACTCTCACCCATCACTCGGACGTGCACATTGAACGTAATGATGCAAACAACAGTGTCACGCACAATGACCATCCTTTCCAAACCACTCGGCCATCTAAAACTGCTGTGAAAACATTAAAAATATATATATTAATTTTAGTATGAAAATAAAATAGTGAAACACTAGGAGCAAGCATTGATAATGAATATGCCACGCACCCCAGGAGATATATCGCTGATATTTCTACCATACTGTTTGACCTTATGACATCACTCGTGGCTCTGCCTCACATGATGTCATATGGTTACACAGCACTTGTGAAAAATATCAGTGGTATTTTCCTGGGTCATGGCATATCCTAGAGATATATATGTATATATTTATACAATGGGGTGAGACATATTCCAGTGAAATAAACATGTTGTTTTCACTGCAGTGAAATAAATCCTGATGATGTCAGCAGAGTTAAAATAAATGCCATTTATTACACCCCAAAACCCGCGCAAAGCTGTGCAAAGTTGCGCAAAGCCATGCTAAACCCATGCTAATCCCATGCAAATTGTACATTTTGCAACACTTCCCCATTGTATAAATAGGACACATGATGTGCACATTGTGGAATATGAAGAATATTTTCACTCCTGCCTCATGAGCACTGTATATTCCACTCGTGCCTTTGGCACTCATGAAATATCCAGGCTCACTCTGCAGGAGTGAAAATATTTTCCATATTCCATTCACGCCGATCATGTATCCCCTATGTATAAAAACTAAAATATATTATATTATATTATAATATAATATAATATAATATAATATAATATAATATATATTGACAAATTGCCTCTGGCAGCATCTTCTCATGTCTCACCAAGTTCTCATTATCAATGTTATCCCTGTCTTGTGCATGCCCTCTAGTACTGCCTAATCTGGGCTGGCAATATAGCCTAGAGGTTAGAGGAACAAGGTGGAATGAGCTTGATACATCCAGCAGACCAGCCCTGAGTTTGATTCTCACAACCTCCACTTGCATACTGTGTGACTCTGAGCAAGTCACTTAACCACCCAGTGCTCCCAGGTTGCTCCTGAAAACAGGCACTTGTGCCTAGTGGACCTTATCTGGTTATTAAAGACTAAAAATAAGCAACTGTAACCTGTTATCCTGTAATAATTAATATATACACACACAGTATATCAGAAAACTTTGTTAATGCATCATTTAGGTTAAACACAAAAATAAGGAAATTAAATGTTTAGGTTGCCTTCTGACCTCACCTCCATCATCGAGATTGGCAGCTGACGGGTAACTTAGTCTTGAGGCCCAACTCACCCCATTCCATGTGTAATCATATCCACAAGCCACAGAAAAGAAGAATGGGGTGAGATTTAGGCCTCACAACCCCAACGACACACCCCATCGCTGTTAATCTCAGGATGATGGGCAGGTCCAAAGGAGGAGGGGCAACTCTAAACATTTCATTTCCTTACTTTTGTGTTTTAACCTAAATGATGCATTACTGAAGATTTTTGCATAGAATTTCTTTACTTTGAGAAAGAATATAAAAATAAACATAGAAGTTGGTGGGAATGCAGACCTTCGCTTCACGCCTCCCACCAACTTCCCAAATCTACAGTAAAATATGTAATTTGGTGGAGGCTGGCCCTTCGGCCCCGAGACCCCACCAACTTCCAAATTCATTAAAAAATAAAACATTTAGGTTGGTGGGAACATGGCCCTTCAGGACCCACGCCTCCCACCAACTTGAACATTTCTGCAGAATTCCACACCTGTTTACATTTTAGGCACCTAAGGACTAAAAAGTACATCCATGGCAGTAACGATAGCTACCATATAAATTTCAAACTAGTATCACAATGGAAAACGCTGTCCACAAAACGTAAACTGTGCCATGCAATATCTCCACAAAAAAATATACTGTCTGACACAATAATTGGCATCTACAGGACATCCCGTCAACACCCTCCAAATTTCAAATAAAAAGAGCAAACGGTTTCCGAGATATTGAATTTTAAATATTGTTAAAATTGGGCTATCTTGTCCCTCAAAATCTGGCTATCTAGTCCTTCCCTCGCAATCAAAGCTCACAATCAAAGAATCTTGTGATCAAAGAATTTGCAGGCTCGTGATCAAAGAAAAAAATAGCAAAACTCAATTTTTAGGCACAAATAAATGAAACCACAGCCATGCCTCGATGGAGCGAAGCTTCCTACAAAATCCACCTCATTTGCCTTAATAAACCACCCTTGAGCTGAGAAAATAGATTTTTTCAACTGGCCATCTAGTCCCGCCTCATGATCAAAGATCACAGTCAAAGAATCTTGTGATCAAAGAATTTGCAGGCTTAATCAAAGAATTTGCAGGCTCACAATCAAAGAATTAAAATGGTAAAACTAAATTTTAGGCACAAATAAATGAAACCACAGACATACCATGATAGAACGAAGCCCCCTGAGCAAAACCCACCCTTATTTGCCTTAATAAGCCACCCCGAGCTGAGAAAATAGATTTTTTTCAACTGGCCCTTTAGTCCCACCCTCATGATCAAAGATCGCGGTCAAAGAATCTCGTGATCAAAGAATTTGCAGGCTCGCGATCAAAGAATTTGCAGGCTCACGGTCGAAGAATAAAAAATGGTGAAACTCGAGGTTTAGGCAAAAATACAGGAAACCACCACCATGCCTCGATAGAACGAAGCCCCCTGAGCAAAACCCTCCCTCATTTGTGTTAATAACCCAACCCTGAGCTGAGAACATTTATTTTTGTAGTCAGGCTTCACGATCAAGATCGCAGTCAAAGAATCTCGTCAAGCTTCGTTTGCAGGCTCGCGATCAAAGATCATTAGCGAGCTGTGATGAAAGAATAAAATGTTCAAAATTCTATTTTTTTACCATTTCAAAGCAAACCACAGCCATGGGTTGATAGAACGAAGCCCCCTGAGTAAAACCCATCCAAGGTTTACTTCAGGAGTGACCCCTGAGCTGAGATATTTGACTTTTATCAACGGCAAAATTAAACCAAGATGGTGGCCGTTGCGATCAAAGATTCTTTGACCATGAGCCTGCAAATTCTTTGATCGTGAGGAGGGACCAGATGGCCAAAGCTCCATTCTTCTTCTTTTGCAAAATGACCATATAAATTTTCCCATTGACTTACAATGGGAACTTAAAAGTTTAATAACTTTAGAATGGATTAATATTTTTTCACCAAACGAAAAGCGGCACGTTCGTTCACCAACCTCTTTCAGACGAGCCAACTTGCACAGCGGCATGCCACACAATGGCCACGCAGCACCATGGACAAAATCCCCAAAACTGCCCACATAACTGGCGAAAAGTGCATTTTTCAGCTTTTTGGTGCGCAAATACCATATGTCCAACCGAAATGAAATTTGGCAGATCAAGAGAGCTACCATTCCCCATCATGCATACCAGATTTCATGCAAACTGCTGAACAGGTACAAAGTTATTAATGCACATAATTTTATGCTTAACATAGAAGTGCCTACTCAACCCTAAATATAGGTAACCACACCCCTATAATATATATACATGTATATAGATATATAGATATTTATAAAATAGCAATAAAAATCTAGAAATCTCATTAAGAGACATCAGCTGACTGTACATTAAATCTTATATATGCACAGTCATCCTGGTCCTAAACCACATCACCAATGAGCAAATCAGTCCTCCTACAACCAGAACTATCTTCCATCAATCCCTGCAACCAGAACTGATCATCACAAACATGGCTGCTACCTTTATACTGTAAAAACTTTTGTCTGGGCCCTAACAATAAAACTACCTTAAATAAAAAAATTAATTAAATGTTGTTTACCTGATCATCACATTCTCCTTACACACATAAACAAATTAGAAACATTAAGTATTGTTTACAGTTTTCATTACAACTGTTTCTTTACTAACAGTGAAAAATCCCCTTCTGTCTTTACCTGCTCATCAGGAAATCTCTTCTGCTTGCCCTGACAGTGAGATAATTGAGACCTTTGTTTTCTGTGTGTACAGTATGTTAGAGAGTAAAATTCTACCAGTGGAACAGAGCAGAATTCTGAATCCTGTATTCCATGGTAAACGCTCCATAATAAACATAAGGGGCCAGATATTCAAAGGTTAGCCCCTGGCCGAGATTAGCACTGCCCAGCTTGCAAACTTAGCCCAGAGCAAAATGCAAGTCGTATTCAAAAGGAATAACCTGGGGCAAAACCAGCCAAATATAGCAAGTAAAGGAAGCCGGGCAAACAGGACCAGGTGTGCAGGGCAAAAACAGCCCAGGAATAACACAGCACTGAATATGGCAAATAAGATAGCACTGAATATAGCACCCAAGGCAGGCAGTGCAAACACTAACAGGTACACAATGCAGATGGAGCCGCTAATCCCAGGACCACAGGCAAAGGAGCACAGGCTGGAAAGGGAGCCCAAGAGCAGACAATGGTGTAGAACCCAGAAACTGATATACACACAGCCAGGGGACAGGCCACAGTGTGCCAGGACACATGAGCAGAACCAATGTACAGAACAACCCTGTAGCAAATGGCAGGCACACAATAAAGACACAGGACACAGTGCAAGTATGAAAAAGGCATATATAATACAAGTGACGAAGGGAACAGAAAGAGGTATGCAACAGGTGAACAACACAATAAAACCAATCAGGAAAGTAACGTAAAATGACTAGAAATGCAAAAGGAAACCTACACAAAACACTATACACACATGAACAGGACCTACAACTGTGACTACAAGTACAACTACTACAATGGCTAACACTACAACTACCTCTACAAAAACAATATACAATGCTACCACCACAACTACACACTAAATGACAACAGTGACTAAACTACAACTAACTAGTGAACAGCAGCAACAAAGGTAAATACAAAGATGCACACATGTACAGTGGTGGAGGAAATCAGCAAACCAAAGGCACAGGCGGGGAAGGGGATAGTAACACAAACAATGAGGGATAAGGGTGGCAACAGAAATCAAAGTCCAGGTGTGGTGTGGAGTCAAGGTAAACAAAGGTGCACTGCGGCAGGTTATGGTTGGAAGCTTGCAGGTTCTGGCAGATGTGCCTCAAGAACAGTGGCCACCCTCCAGGTCTCAGTGATGAGCACTGCCTGCTGCCCTATAAGTGTGTGTTGCTGGAGCACTATTCTCCGCAGGAGGTCCTCGGTGCCCATGGACTCCTCTGGCTGTGTAACCCACAGTGAGGAATGGAGTGAACCTACAAGAGGAAGGGGGATCATGTGAGTAAGGTAAACCACCCAGGAGGCAAACTGCAGTCACAGGTGGCCAGACAGGGATGGACAGCATGTCCCGACAGACATGCCCATGTGGTGCCGAGGAACACAATGGTAGGCACAACCGACCCTTGCCCTCAGGGAAGGTTTTGAAGACATAGGCAACAACCTGAAATCCTACACACATGGAGATGCAAGCCCGACAACAACAAGGCATGGACAGCACCACCCACCCCAGCACTGCAGACAGTGAGTGAGTGCAGACACACAGGCAGACCCCTGAATGGTGGTGGGTGTGGGCCACACAACACTCACATGGGATACCTAACATCGGGACATGCTGTCCACAGTCAGAAAGCAATGTACTAGACAGCAGAGTGCAACAGCTAACAACAGGGGTGCAGGGTCGGCGCACTGCAGGCATGGTGGGCATCCGATGGCTAACCCATGCCAGGGCAGAACTGTCCTGCAGGAGCTGCAAACCCAGAGGGCACACACACCAGCAGGGGAGGACCAACAGATGCTGCCACACATGGCTCATGTACAGCAATGCGTGTGGTGGCTTGCAGCCAGAACAGCCACATGGCAGGTGACCATCCGAACATGGCCAGTGGTGAATGTGGACAGCATGGCAATGCCAGCCATGCTTGCTGACACTGGTACATACTGCCCCCGTCATATGGCATGGCATCCAGACACCCAGATACTGCCAGCACCAAGAAACAGCACTGCACAACACAGCAGAAATCTGCAGCAGCATGATACCCATGGTGGCCAAACCCCAGTACAGTCAATGACAGCTCAGTGCAGAAACAACACATTACAGAAGCACAGCACAAATGAAGACTGAGATGTACTCAAGCCTTAGGTCCCCTGCCTTGGGCTACTCTCCTGGGCCCGCTGCTGCATGGCCAGCACCCTGGGGCTGTCTCTGGTTGGTGCCTGGGATCGCTCTGTGCCCTCTCCTCGTGTGGTGCTGCACGGTCCGCTCTACAGTGGACAGGAGAAAGCAGCGTTGCTGCAATGCAGAGCTAGAACTGCAATCACAACAGCAAGATACCCACCCACCACTAAGACACCATACAAGCAGGGTAGCCCAGGACAGTGATAGTATGGGGACACCACACAGTGGACCCAAGTCATATTGGCCATGTGCCAGGTGAAATGTTGCAACCATGCAGGGTGCATGGGCACAGTGACTTGAGGCACACACACCTGTGTATGCGGTCTGTGTCCATGCATCGGCACCCCCACACAACACCGGTGAAAGCCTTGTGATGGGTCTGTAGCATGCCCCACTGGCCACAACGCCCATGCATGCAGTGCTACCACTGCACCAACCACCTGGCACATGTGGCCGTGCCCTCCTGGACCACTGTGCCACACAACATGCTCAACAACCTGTGCCACATGTGACCCACTGCCCTGCACACCTGTGCACACAGTAGTGTGACACACAGACACACACACACACACACACACACACACACACAGGCACATGCAGGCACACAAAGTCAGACCATGACACACACTGTGGATGTGTGCAACTGGCAGGGGCACTCACCTGGCACCGGCACAGTGCCCTTATGCACCATGCATCTGTATACCTCCAGCTGTCCCCTCTGGTGGAGGCGCAGGTCTGTGTATCCGTGTCGGCACTTCTCAGCATCCCTGTGTATGCCCGTCCGCTCTGTGAGCCACTTAGCGATGGACCCCCACACCTGCCTCTGTGGGAGGTCACCCTCTCTGACCTCTCTAAAGAACCGCCTGTACCGCTGTTGTACTAGCTGGACAAGATTGGCAGTCTCCACCTCTCCCAGCACCTGTCCCTGTGCACCACAGCATGCTGTCTCCCATGTCCTGGCATTGCCCACATAGCACAGATACCATGCCACCTGTTGCAAGACCCAGTGTTTGCCACACCCAGGACCCTCCAGCAACAACTGCAGTAGCGCCGTGCTATCACATAACGTAGCGCAGTACTACCTAGACATGGGCACACTGCACATGCGCGACCCTTGGCATGACCCTGGAGAAACAACACCATGCATGTGCATAGCGCCGCACTGTGTGGGCTAGGGCAGCACTACGTCACGCTATACCAGGATGCTAACATGGCCATGGGGCCTCACGGACATGCGTGGTGGTCAAGCAATGCCACAGAGTGCTGCGCTATGGGATAAGCGTGGGCGCTGGCCTCCCAGTAGCCGGCACTGATGTTTGCATGGCACTAAGCAGCGTTAGCCCGGCGCTAATCAGGCCCATATTCAACGGCATATGCAAATGAGGGTACTTTTGCATGCATGGTGCAACAGTGTGATTAGCATATCATTATGTACTGATTTGCATGCATAACAGGATGGATTGCCTGGCTGGGCTATAAAAGGGCAAGCAGTGCACCACCGGTGTTGTGTTGTGGGAATGCAGCGTACATCAGTTACCGGGAACGACACTGTACAGGAGGAGATATGCAACAGGAGGCAGAGCAGTGAGAGGCAGGTCTGCACAACTGCTGGGGAATTCTTGGATTGGCACTAGCGCAAAACAGGGTCAGCCCGTACGCACTGTGTACCTGCAGCCCACAGATGTACTGGCTGGGGACAGGTCAGCCAACCGCAGGACCACAGGCAAGCACTGTGTTGCGTAATGGTGCACATCAACATATGGCCGCCAGTACAGCAGACTGGCCTGTGCAATGTGCACGTGCTCCTGCATCGTACTGCGCCATGTGGCACCGCCTGCACACTGTGGGCACCAGGCAGGGGCCAGTGTGCAATACCATGAAGTGCATGTGTGCCCTGCAACCCTGGCTCACTGCCATGGGGTCCATGGGCCCTCGGATGCCATCCTGGATATGGGGCATGGAGGGTTGTTAATGCTTTGCTGGTGGAACACAGGGTCCCGGTACTGTGCTGTCACCAGCACCGTGTGGCCTGTGCCTGGTAGCCTGCCATTGCATGCGTGCCAGTCTCCGTGTCCATGCCCACAGTGCAGTGAACATGTCAGGGCACAGTACAGTGCCAGGTAGTGGGTGTAGGGGTGTCCCATCCTCGGGTGCACATGTCAGCCATGGGCGACAGCAGTGCACTTGTGGATCCAGTGCATGCTGTCCAGACACGGGTGGCCAAAACACACTGAGGCTGTGTGCACCATACACACATGCTGCCCAGTGCCATATCCATCGACCTGTGACACTCTAGGTGGCATGCACATGCTGATGTGCATGCGATGTACTACAGTCCTGCCACATCTGGTGACACATGTCCCTTCCAACTGTCCCATAGGTAGTGCAGCATGACCAGAATGCATACATGCACATCGATTCTCTCAAGAAGAGCTCAAGACCCTGGTGCATGCTGTGAAGGAGAGGGAGCAGGTGCTCCGCATGCACAAGGCCATGGATGCGGTGGTGCGCCAGGCATGGGAGGAGGTGACAGCTGGGGTCAATACAGTCGGCGGACATGGCAGGATGACTGAGATGGTGTGCAAGTGGTGGAGTGACCTGTTGCACCGGGCAAAGGAGGAGGAGGCACAGCAGCTGCGTGACCATATGCGGACCAGTGGTGGACCACAAGCCCAACATCAGCGGGAGGAGGAGCTGCTCATGGCCATGGTGGCATCCACACTGCGGCTGGTGGCAGCTGCAGGTGTGCCAGGTGGTGGTGTGAGACATCTCACACTGCCCAGGACAGGTCTGTATTTGCATGTGAGTACCCTGCATGGTGTGATGGCACAGGTGCAGCGTGTTGCTGTTGGTGCCTTGCAAGGTGCACTGTGGGGCTGCACTGCTGTGGGCTGCCTAACTGCTGCCTGTGCACTGTGTGTTGGTTGGGTGCATGTGGTCACAGGCTAGAGTTGTGTGGATGGCGTGTGGGGTGTGCATGACCACAGCAGGTGGCACATGTCCTAGGGGTGCATGTTTTGGTAGTGGTGGTGGTGGTGGGGCATACTGTGCGTGTACAGGTGACTGACCCTGTTCCATTTTCCTCCACAGGGTGTGTGCAGGCCTGCAGCAACACAGGAACAGGCCAGGATGGCTGCCCTTGGTCCAGTGGAAGCAGAGGATGAGGATAACCAGCCATCGATGTCCGGTCTGGGTGCCGGTCGAGATGCCCAGAGCCACAACATGTGTGGCAATCCATTGACAGGGTTGCATCTGCCAGGGAGGGGACACACTGCAGGGGAACTGGATTTCACTGAGCACTTGGAAGATGCCCAGGTGGAGGATCTGGGTGTTGGGCAGGTACTCCTGGTGACAGTCACCAGTGACGTTGACACGGACGTGTCGGAGGGTTCATACTGCCTGCCCATGGATGTACCTGTGGAGGGGATACAGGGGTGGGGCTGGGTGCATGCCATGGAACAGGTTCCAGGGGGGTGTTCGGCATTGTTGGCATGGCTGTACCTGTGCAGCCGGTGGTGGGCTGTGTGGGGGACTTGTGCACCACTGGACATGCGGTGTCCCATACAGATGTAGCTTCAGGGCCCTCCGGGTCAACAGACACCACCAGCAGTCTGCAGTGGCAGGACATGCCAGACGGCAATGACATCCTGAACCATGTGAGCAGCAGGCACCGCGTTGAAGCGTTATAGAGGGCTGCGCTCAAGCAGGATGCCTCTGGTGCCCACCCACTACTGCAGGCTGCAGTAACATCCCAGCAGGCGGCTCAAATGGACCTGCATGGCCTGCGGAGGGAGCTGAGGTATGAGCTAGCACTGAGCAGGAGTCAATTTCAGTGGGCTTTGCCCGTGCAGAACAGTGGGCAGAGGAAAGGATGGGCCGCATGGTGGCTGCACTTTACCGCAGCTTTACTGGCCTGACAGTTGCGATGGTTAACCTCACCACTGTCCTTCGTGGGGTGCATGGGGGTCGCCAACCTGTGCATGTCGGTCAGGGTGCACATGGCACAGGGGCCCACAGGTGGGCAACCCATGGCCACAGGGCTGGCACTGGATCCAGCTCAAATACTTCATGCACCTCTTCGGCACACAGCACTGCTGGCGGCATCCACCCGCCCTGTCAGGCTCGCTGGTCAACGGGTCCAGGAGGTCTGCCCTGTCTGCCTCGCCTTGTTTCTAGCCATGTTCTTGGCTCAGAGCACCCTGGTTCTGTGACCCACACCCATGGTGTGCGACATGTATGTGGTGGTAGTCTCCAGTGATTATCATGGGTGACCTGCACCTCTGCACAGTCATCACCCTTGTGTCCACATTGGCACACCCACAACCCTGTGCACACATGCACACACACTGACATACACACACACACACACACACACACACACACACACACACTCCATCCCATGCACACTCACACTTTCACTGAAATGGTGGCCTTCCTCACACTCCCACCACACATCATGCACCACCAATTACACTATACCATGGCTGTGTGTCCGCCTCCCGTGTGACCTGCACACCCCCCACATCACTCCACACTCACACATGCATTCTGTGCCACCTTGTTGTGTTCCTTATGGGATTGTTGTTGTCACTGTTCTGGTTGTCGGTGCACATTAAACATTTCACCATTGTACTGTTTCATGTTGCTGTGCAGTCTGTACTTACCCTCTGGCCTGTGACAGTGTCCTGATGATGTTGGCCCTGTGCTCTATGACCCTGAGGGCCATGCGAGGATCCCTCCTCTTGAGTTGCTTCACTATCCCCCTGACCGCTGGCTTTGGGTCACTGTCGGCCTGTCCCTCAGGGTCAGGTGCCTGTATCCCATGGTTCATTGCCATGTTGTGCAGCATACAACAGGCTAGGAAGATACGGCATACCTTCTGAGGTGTATACTGTAGGCAAGGCCCGTGTTTTCCAGCGGTTCCACGGCCGGAAACTATCCTGCGAATCACGAATTGTGTCTTACCCGCAGAATGTGCACTTCACCCGCGAAGTCACAATCAGCTGCAGAACTGCCGCGGATCTCACGGACAGCCGTGGAACTCCCACAGAATTACTAAGAAGCCTGCAATAGCAATGGTTAAAAAAAAAACTGCCCTGCCCCTGTCGCATAGGCACCAGAAGATGCTCAGCAGATCAAACTTATTATTCCCTAAAAAAAGTTACCGCAAATGCTAAACACAACAGCTAATCAGAAAGTGCAATGAAAGTGCTCACCATTTTTTGAGCTGTAAGCCTAAAGAGTTGATACAAAATATGCTTGCTAACATAACTATTTCAAATACCCCGTAAACAAAAAAGGAAGCTTTCAAAAAACCTTCTCTATCCAATCGGAAACTGCATCAGCACAGAGGGGGTGAAGGAGAGAGCTGGCATGCTGAAGGTGTCAAGTTTAGATCTGGCCAGGCAGCTTGCTCTGTGAGAGTTACCTGTAACTTGTCTTCTCTGCGGGGGGCTCAGCAGCAACTCAGTCGGGGCCTGGGGAGGGCAGACAGAAAATTCTCATGCCCTCAGACCCTACAGAAAAAAGAAGGAAAAGGAAATTAGCCAGGGGCAACGAGATTAAATGCAGCAGAGAGCCAAAAGGGGGATGGGAGGTGGGTGGGCTGCTAAACGGGGTGGACTGTAAAAGAAAGGAGCAAAGACAAAAACGGAGTTAAGAAGAGTGAAAGCATGAGCAGATGCAGCTGAAGTTTGAAATTAATGCACTACAAAAGAGAGCAACTGCAGCTGAATTAATTAAACAAGCAATGATGTGCTGAGGTTTGAATTTAGATTAAACTTAGGAACAGTCCAAGAAAAATCTGAATTGAGAGAGCATCAGCACAGAGGGAGTGGGGGGGGGCAGAGGCACACAACTACCCTCTGTTCAAGTTAAGGGCATGTAGCATGGCCTGGCACACCCTGGCTGTATCACTTACCCTCCAAATGCCGGATGGTACTCACTTCAGATGGAGGAGGAAGTTACTCTTCGTGCCCGTCTCAAAATGCCTGCCACTGACCAGCATGGACGGGCCAGTAAGGGGAGGGTACTGTAAACAGGTTTTCAACACAAGTATTATATTTTTGCTGCCAGTAGCAGGACCGAGCCCCGGAGGTCCACGGAGGGCTTACCTGGAGGTAAAGGTCAATGGCAAAGTGTTAGTCTGTTGAAAATAAAATTATTCTGTATGATCAGCATGTTGTCTCCGTATAAAATGTCACTTGTTTTTAATGTATACTTTTTAGTTATTAGCGGTTCTTTTTTGTGTCTTTTTGCAGTGCAAACTGCATTCTGATTTTTGCTATCCCGAAATCAAGCTGTCTAGCGGCGACACAGTTTTTGAGCTGTCATTGACAGCAACTCATTTTCCCACTTCAGAGCACTATCTGATGCCTTTCATTTTAGCGGTCTTTTCAACTTTACATTCCTATGCTTATTTCTAACACTAGTTCTACCTTTCAAATATTTAATGTGTTCCTTTCTCAGTTAAATCTGCTTTATTATGTGATGTCTCTTAAATAAAAGTGTCTGTCTGCTTAGATTTCACAGTTTGTGTTCAGTCCCTGTCTGAATGTCATCTGTTGTTTTGTATTCTAAATCTCACCTCATTAACATTGTCTTTTGGTGGCATTGGTAGCAATTTTATGAATATTATTTAGATGTGAAAGTGACATTAGACCTTGCCTGTGTTTCTGATAGAAAAGATATTGATCGTCAGTGGGTAAAAGTGTGGACAGCCCCACCTTGTTCTAGCCGACTTATGTTGCAGATTATTTGCAGCTGATGTTTTCTGTGCTCTGATGCTTACTTTAATTGATTAGGTTCTGTTTATTATTGCTCGGATGGTTTACAGCTTTTCTGTATCGTATGGTGTTCCTCTTTTTCATACTATGCCAGTTAATTAATACTGAGATGGCATTTGAGAGAGCAGTGTCCAAGTACTCAGACTAGTATCAACCTGTCATTCACCATGTATAAAACTGTTCAGTGAGGTGGAATTAGTGAAAAACAGGCACTTTTTAGAATTAAGAAGGTAATCCTTAACTTTTAAGTTACTACATATTATTTTGTTGCAAAGACAAAAACAACGTTGCCATCGATCTTTAAATAATTCCCCCTTGTAGCGTGTCTCTGCCCAGTGTGTGCACATAACAAAAATCGGCACACAGAGCAACGGATAGTCTGATACAAGATAACTTTATTCATAGAGAAAGTACAAAAGGCACACTTGCAGTTAACTGTGGCTTCAGAGCAGTGCAGAAGGTGCGAGTGTGTAAAACCAGTAACTCGATTGGTTTTGCTAAAAACTTTATCAGGAGTGCCCGTTGCTCTGTGCTGATTTTTGTTGTGCGCACCCACTGGGCAGAGATCCCTTACATCTGGGAATTGTTTAACTCCAGGTAAGCCCTCTGGATCTCCGCTTGGTCCCGCTACTGGCTGCAAAAACAGTATTTAAATTTTAAGTGAAGCCTCTTATTAGATTGCCCATTGTTCTGTTCTGGTTTTTATTGTGTGCCAGATTGGGCATGTAAATTATTTAATAATAATGCTCTCATGGTGTGAATTATTTTAAAAAATTGCAATGTCCCACTGGGCAGAGACCTGCTTGTGTGTGAAACGTATATACTGTATAAATATCCTCGCGGTTAAGACCATACTGCACCCCCCCACCACCATTCATTAGCTGAGGCACCTAAAATTATTAATTCTATGCCAATGCAAGCTATTTTACAATTATAGCAAGACCCGCTCTGCCCGCCCCCGAGCCTCCTCCTAAGCAATGATGGTATCAAGTACATTTTAACCCCAACCCCCATACTGGCACTGCGGGTTGAGCTTACTAATTTATTTCATTTACAGTATTTAATCATTTATAATGCCATGCTTCAATACATTTGTGGGGCCAGATAAAAGATGTCCCATGCTGTGGACATGATTTATTAATATGCCGCTTGTGCGGGTTCTATCCCCATTGAGCCAGGTTGTATTCAGTTTAAATATAACTATAAATGGGTTTTTTTTTCACACTAATAGCAGCACCGAGCCCCAGAGAGTTTTCTTACTCTGGATATGCAAGGTATGTGTAGGCAATCAGAGGAATGTGACTACTGTGAGAGGTACAGTGGTCCTCATTCGGAACAGGGATTTTAAAATTAAGAATGCCCTCCAGTGGTAACACCTGCTCTGAACATGACATTTTATCTGAACCGAAGCTTCTCGGTGGGGGAAAAAAATGGTTGGTCTGCTCTGGACTTATCTTATGTCCAGACTTTTCCAGGGCAAATGTAACTGTGAAAATCCTGCTGCAATAAATAAAATATAATAAATAATATAACAGCCAGTGCTAACAAAACCCACTGCCCCCAGCCACAGAGGCATCAGTTACGTTTACACTAGATGGCATCACTAGTATGAATTACATTTTAAGTAAGAGTTCATCTCAGGAGGGCTTATTTATTAAATAATTACATGTACAAAAGTGTCCCCAGCAAGTATGGTGCTACTTAGGATGGGAGGAGTTTATGCTTCTTTAATGTCTCTGTGGAGTTCCAAACTGCATACAGGAGTATACCCATAGTAAGAAAAAAAATTCACATCTCCTCCTAACTGGTATACCATTGCTGCTGGTGACACCCATTGCAAATGTATTTACTTCTAATAACGTCCTCTGGGCTGGATTATTTTTAAAATAGTAATACCCTCTTATCCAGGTCCCCTACAGACATATTTCATATTTCATGTGCAGGCTTCTCCAACCCAGCTGCAAAGTATTAAATATAATAAATACCAATAAATACTAAATATAGGGGTTCTCTGGCCAGGAGGGTATTAGAGTTGTTTAAACTAATTAAGCCTGGGAGGGCATTAAATAATTGTATTTCCAACACATCCCCAGCAGGGATGGTGCCAGCTAGCTAGGAGGGGACCATTTTTTTAATGTCATTTTCTGCATGTACATGGGTTGGAGTGCCACAGAGCAAGGGAGGCTTCAGTCACAGTTTAGATCCCAGTTATGACTGAGGGCATTGCTACTGTTAAAATCATCACTCCCAGAGGGACTCAGCTCAGCCCTGTCCTAGTATTGGGGGGGGTGGAGTTTATTGCGGCTGGGTGCCAGCCAGATCAGGAACACAAGAAATCTGAACACCATCTGTGTATCAAAAATAAATTTTCTAACACTTACTTTTCCTGAATTAATTTTGGTTATACAGACACTGTGACGATTTATTGTGTACCTGTCTTGGCTGGCACCTGGCCAGAGTAAACTGCGCCCCCCCCCCTTGGTGGGACATCAGGCTGAGCTACATCCTGTTGGAAGCAAGGATTTTAGGCCCTCCTGAGTCCTGCTCAGAACTGGGATTTAAATGTTAACTGAAGCCTCTGTGGTTCTCCTGTGCTCTGACCCACTACACAAACCAAAAACAAACCAAAACCTGTCTGTCTATCCTGATGTGCAACCATTCTAAATAAGCCAACTGAACACCTATTGTGATATAAAAATGAATGCATAAAACATACAAAAATGATTATTATCCAGGTGTGTGCCTGTGTGTGTCAAATTCTAGCAAAAAAAAAACATGCTGTGTGTAAGGCTTGTCTGGTGTTCTAAGCAATGCAGTATTAATATTGTTTTATGTGGCATTCATGAAACCTCATGGCACTCACGATATGTGAAGGGGGTGTGCAGTGAATCTGACATCTTTAATTTTACAGTACAAATAAAACAAAGAACACACATAGTTATGAAAAGGATTTATTAGCAGCTGAAAACATTTTGTCTTAATGAGTTACATAATATGTATACACACATATGAATATATACATACACAAAAATCTGTCTGTCTGTTCATCTTTCTGTCTGCCAACAATCTTTCAAAACTATTAGCAGGAATACTGATTTGAAACAGCTTGTTTCCAAATACGTCCCATGGGTGAGGGTGTGACATGTGGATCAAGAGGACAAAATATATGTAATAAGCATGTTACATGACACCCCAAAAATAACAAAATTAAAACTCTTCGTAGGATACACAATTATGATGAAACATTCCACAACTATAAAATGTATGCACAGAATTGCTTTGTCTTTTTTAAAACCACTAGTCCTTTGGACTAATGTCTTTTAAGTACTGAATGTTAAGGATGAATGTTACAATATGAGCACTTTACTAAGAAAATGTCAAATATGAAGAAAAACAATAACAAATTCTAAAAATAAGGTGAATAGTGCAAGAGATTTGTGCCACAGAATTGCCGCAGAAATAACCATCCACTGCCGCAGAAGTTCTGTGGCAAATGGGAACCCTGCCGCAGAACTTTGCTCCAAAGTGCCGCAGAAAAATCGGGGCCCTGACTGTAGGGCACTGCCTGACGTGTCTGTGCTTCTGAAGTGCATCTTCAGTATGCCAAACACCCTCTCTATGATGTTTCTCATGCTGGCATGTGCCTCGTTGTACATCTCCTCGGCTGCTGTGGCCAGACGGTGTACCGGTGTCAGCAGCCAGGGTCACAGGGGATAGGTGCTGTCCCCTGTCAAGAGATGTGTACCTGTTAGTGCCATACTGCTGTCTTGCCATTACTGTCCTGCACCACTGTGTTGTCCTCCCACACCCCTTCCCTGGCCTCCCCTGCCTGTCCCCATCCATGCTGTAGTGTGTGTGCCTTGTATGCTGCTACTCACTGACTAGATGCCCAGAGGGTATCCTGCCCTCCTCGAATGCCTGGCACAGCTGGGACTGGTGCCAGATGAAGGTGTTGTGGGCACTGCCGTGGTACTGCACATAGACATTGGTGATGCACCCAGTCGCATCGCACACCACCTGGCAGTTGATGGAGTGGTATCCCTTCCTGTTTATGTACACGTCACTGCCATCACCAGGTGGTGCATGGATGGAGACATGGGTGCAGTCAATAGCACCCAGTACAGCTGATAGGTGCACAACTCGATGGAACTGCTGCATTGTTTCTCTGTGCTCTGCTGCCATGCAGGGGAATACTATGAACTCCCCAGCATGTGGCAGGAAAGCTTCTAGGAACTGGGTCAGGAGGCGTGAGGTGGCAGACTGCAATACCCCAATGGTGTCCCCCGTTGGTCACTGAAACGTCCCTGTGGCTAGGAAGCACATCACTGCTGTCACCTTCTCCTCAACTGTCATGGCATGGTTGCATCTGGTGTTTGTGTGCAGCTGCTCATGCAGGAGTTCACATAGCTGCCTCAACATACTCCTGTTCATCCTGTACTGGCCAGTGATGTGTTCATAGGGCAGGGTCTCGAAGGAGACCCTGGGCCGGTACCACCTGTTTGCAGCATACCATCTCCTCGGCCTGCATTGTGGCCCATGTTGGGCCTGCTCCCTCTCCTCCTCCTCCACTACAGCTGCCATCAATGGCAGCATCACTGCTACTGGTACAGCACTCATTCCCACTTCCTGTTGTGATCTCTCCTCCTAGGTGTTTTGCCCTGGATTAAGACCAGCCTTTTATAGGCAGTAGCTAGCGCTATGCTAGGTGTCGGTGCTGTGTCCTGAGCATGGTGCTAGGGCTCTGAATATCCTTAGCTGCTGCGTATGCAGGCCACCCCCTCTTCTCTTTGCCCTTGCATACATTTTTGGTTTGCCCAGCTGCTTCTGTTAGTGCGCACTAACCGGTCCTTTTAATATGGCTGCTCGCTACTCCCTGCGCTATTCTCACTAGTTGGTTTACGCTGCACTATGCTTTGAATATCTGGCCCTCTATGTCTTGAATGTGGGGAAACAGAAAACAAAACAGGATGAAAAAAGTAGGCAATGCAGTAATACTTTATAAACAAAGAGAAAGATGGTAAACCAGTTACATAGGCAGAGGCAGACCCAAACTGCTCAAATACATTGCTGATGTTTATAAAAGCATGTACATTTGAATCGTATATAGGTGTTTTCAGTTGAAATCTACCCACCCTGCCCTTCCCCACCAAAAAAAAGGCAAACTGGCAGGTTTAAAGTTTTTTTTTTTCTTACCAACCTTTCACCTCAATCCTATAGCAGTTTTCTTTTATGTACTAGAGTACAATACATAAGTAAAAAAACAAAAATAAAGAGAAGGTTGCCTTCAGTGAAATATATAACTACAGTGTAATGAAAATTAAGTTTTAAACACTGCTTGTTTTACAAATTTACAGATGTTACAGTGCATTTATATGATAAATTACATGACACCCTACATCATGTTACAGAGAAAATATTTATTTTCAACCAACTTTACTAATAAATGCTTTTATTGTAAAGTATTGTACTAGTTAATCCATTGCTGAGATATGCTATTTTATGCATTAATATGGACTACTTTTTCAGTTTTTGGATGTTTTAGAGGTAATGTATTGTACACTCTTTTGAAAATAGTAAATAAGTTATCAGAGTAAATCAAACTAATTCTTTTATGATGGTGGCCCATTTTATAAGGGTGATGAGCCACTCCAGGGTGTGCATTAAAGTTTTTAATGCACTTCCCAGAAGCGTAAGGACACTTGACCCTGTGCCTTAGCACACCCCTAGGGCATGCATTAAAATCCTTTAATGCACACCTGCCGTGGCTTATTAGTTACATATATAGTACACATATATAATATATGTCAGTTTGGTTTTAGGAAATCTCACTCCACCTCTACCTCCCTACTTGGCTCATTGGCTCCATTCTCTCAGGAATGGAACAGGGTCTGATCACGTCTACCATTTTTGTTGATCTTGCTTAAGCTTTTGACCCAGTGACTCCTCCCTTCTTCTGGACAAGCTTAAAGCAGAGGGTCTTTCTGACTCTGCAGTCAGTTGGTTCTGTTCTTACCTTGTGGGTAGGTTTCAAGCTGTCCAGATAGGTAACTCAATTTCATCTCTGCTCTGTTGGCTTGGGTGCCCCTCAGGGTTCTGTCTTGGTTCGATTCTTTTCCATATCCTTGAATGACCTTCCCTCCATCTGTTCTTCTGCATTCATTATTATGCATGCTGATAATACAGTACTTTTTGCATCTAGCTTCTTTTCGTGTGATCTTACCTCAGAATTGCAGTTGGATTTTGACAACATTCAGCGCTGGTTCCAGTCTAACTAGTTAACTCTCAATGCCAAAAAAACAGTCTTTTTGACTTTTGGCACCTGTTAGAGGTTTTCCAGATTCTCCCCTCTCCCTGTATTTCAAACCCTGAATGATGCTATGATTGAAGATGTTTACTCTTTTAAGTACCTTGGAGTTTGGCTTGACCAGCATCTTGATTTTTTGGCTCATATTGATGCCGTACACCAAAAGCTCCACCCTAAACTTAGTGCTCTCTACAGGAAGAAAGTGAGCATTCCGCTTCCTGTTCACTGGGAGCTTATTTTAAAGATGATCCTCCTGATCTTTGACTATAGTGACTTGGTCTATACCGGTGCACCCAAGTCCTTCTTTGCCAGACTGGACTCACTTTTTCACTCTTTCTGTCATTTTGCTTTAGACTGCTTCCCTTGTAATCACCATTGTTCTCTCTACTCTGCCCTTTCTCTCCGCTCTCTCTCTTTTTTTTTATTTAAGTTTTTAGTAAGGATCCATGAGCTGTGCACAGGCAGCATCTTCAAACATACGTATCATTTGAGATACTCTTACACTGAACAATACTACATCAGCATCTCTATTTCATAGCTGCAACAACAGTTCCTTCCATTAACAATAATCTGTTGCTACAATCCTCTCTGCCCTCAAGGGCATTTTTCATTATAACCCTCCTAGCTTCACCTTTAACACCCTGTTGGATAGTTCCTTCCTAATTAAGTTTCTTTTTCGCCTCTTTTTTCCCCTATTTTAGCAATAACTGCAATCTGCATCACTTTCTATTGTCTGCTGCCTTGCCCATATTTATTGTTGCACTATGTTATGTTTCCCATTATATCTGTCACCTTGTTAACTGCTGTTTACTCCAGTGTGAGTGCACAATGTCCTATCTGATTGTATGCAATGTTTACCATTTTGTATTTACTTTTACTGTTCAGCAATACCTGTAACTACTGTACTGTACATGATGTTCTGGCACTGATGTAATGTACTTGTCTTACCACCCTTTTTGTACTCTCCCGGGCTGTGCCTGAAAATAGTCATTGTTTGGCTAGTGTACTCCCGGTTAACAAAAACTAAATAAATAAATAAATAAATAGTCTTTACTTATAGTTATTATGTACCTTATGCTATGCCAACTAAGGGATAATATCTTCCTATGGGCCATCAACCAGATAAGCCACTTATTCCAAAATGTCCTAAAGCTCTCTGTTTTAAGATTAATAACTGCCGTAAGTGTCTCCATTAAATAGATTTGCTTGAACTGTATCCTCCATTCCCTAATCCTGGAGGCACCTCCTGTAGCCACTGCCTAGAGATTACTTTTTTAGCAGCCAGTAGGGAATTATTAACATTTTCTTTGTATGTTTATCCCTAACCTTCTCAGGGAACCAATGGAGAAGTGCCACTTGAGGCGTGAGAATGTTCAGTTCAGGGAAATGTTCGGTGAGGGCCTCTCCCACTGTCTCCCAATATCCCCGCAGTTCCCGACAGCTCCAGAATATATGGGTATGCGTGGCACAGGTCTCCCCACACATCCTCCAGCAATGTGACACATGTGTTGTGTCATATATCCCTGTAATTTGGGGTGTGCAAAAAAACCTCACAGCACACTTCCATCCGAATTCTTTCCATAGATAGGAGGGGGGTTGTCCTGTGCTGGTTAAGTTAAATTTCTGTCCAGGACTTCTCTGAAATCGCCTTTCCTAATTCTGTCTCCCATCTCTGTTGCATAGGTGCTGATGCCATGGTGATATTAGACTGGAGGGCCCAGTATAATTGTGAAATTGTGTGGTCTGGGAGTTGTCTCTCTTTGGTCACTATGACTTTCTGTATAAATGGGTGGGCTACTTTAGTGTCTCTTCTGAGTCCATATTTCTATTGGGAGTAATGTCAGATCTGTAAGTACCTATAATAATCCTTCTGTCTGAGGTGAAATGTCTGCTGCGAGTTCTGGAAGGTCAGAAATAATCCACCATTATAGAACTGGTAAATATACTGCAGACCCTGTCTCCTCCAGCTGTTAAATGAGTGATCCCTAATTGGGGCGCTGGATACCTTCTGGCTCCAGGTCTTGAGAATTTTCCTAGTATATTCTGATGTAGTGTATTCGTCTAGGTTTAACCTGTTAGGTGCGGAGGTACCTAGCACATCTTCTATCCTCATCCCTCCCTCCTCCATCTCAGTTTCCTTCCAATATGTTGCTGTGTTTGAATCCAGCCATTGTAGGGCATGTGTCAGTTGCGCTACATAAAAATATTTTTCAAGATTGGGGAGAGCTAGCCCCCCCTTTGTTCTTAGGAAGTTGGAGGAAACTAAAGGTCTTTTCCCTTGCCATAGAAAATTTGAGATAAGTCTATACCATTTTCTAAATTCTGCTTTATTGGGAGCCACAGGTAGGTTCTGAAAGAGGTATAGAAAATGGGGTAAAATATTCATTTTATTGTGTCAGTTCTTTATATAAGGAGGAGCGAATGCACCCAGTTTTGCAAATTGTCTTTCACCTTCGTAACTACCGGGCATAATTTTCCTCATAAAGATTAACAAGATTCTGTGGACTGATGATACCTAAGTACCTGAATTTACTACCCAGCCATCTCAGGGAAAGCTATTAATTGTCACTAGATCCGGTACATAGTTAAATCTGAGAACCTCTGTTTTCGAGGTATTTAATTTATACCCTGCCAGGTCTTCTATGGTTTTAAGAAGACCAAATAAATGGGGTAGTGAAGTACCGGGATTAGTAAGATATATTAGTAAATCGTCTGCATAAAATGCAATCTTATGTTCTGTTCTGGAGAGTTTGAGATCTGGGATTTGTTCATTGGCACATGTTGCCTGCGCCAGGGGTTCCACATAGAGTGCGAATAGTAAGGGTGAAAGAGGGCATCCCGGGTGAGTGCCTCGCATCAGAGAAAAACAGCCCAAAAATGTGCTGTGTACCTTAATTACGGCCTGATGTGATGTGTAAAGAGCTTTGATCCAGTCTCTAAATTGTGGGGGGAAGTTGAAATATCCAAGTGAATATCTCAAAAATCTCCAAGAGACGTGATCGAATGCTTTTTGAGCATCCATACTAAGCAGAAGTAGGGGGTAGAGGTCTGTACTATTTCTTCTAATAAATAGTGAGTTTGTTTGATATTGTCCGTTGTTCATCTTTTAATGGTAATGCCAGTTTGATCTGTATGGATTATAGTGGGAGGATCAGTTCTAGCTGGTGGACTCGTACGCTAGCATAAAATTTATAGTCTTAATTCAAGACCAATATCGGTCTGTACGATTCGCAATTGAGGGGATCTTTGTCTGGTTTTAAAATAACTGAAATATTGGCATAACTCCAAGATGGAGGAGGCATGCATCTCCCTCTTGTAGGTCTCGGTACAGGTTTCCTAATAGAGGAAGTAAGTCTTTTCGGAAGCGTTTATAAAATTCTCGGGTAAAGCCATCTGGGCCTGGACTTTTCTTGACTTTCATGTCTTTAATAGCCCTGCTTATTTCTTGGGGAAATGGATGGTAGTAACAATTCCCATTGGCTTTCTGAGAGTTGGGGAGGAACAAATTCTGAAAGAAGGAGACATACTTATCTTCCTCAGGTTCGGGTCTTGTGTATAAAGTTTTGTGTAGAAAGTATGGAATCCTTCCAGAACATCTTCATTGTAGTAAGAACCTGATTTGATTGGGATTGTCATAATTGAGTAATTGTTATTTGTGTTTGGCGACATCTCAGTCAATAAGCCAAATGTTGTAGGCCCTAGTTCCATCCTCATAATATCGCTGTTTAAGATACAGTAGTGCTTGCTCTGTTTTATAGTTTAAGATGTCTTATAGGTGTGCTTTAATCTTTAAGATCTGTGGCATGGCTGAGGTGTCTTAGAAACACAGAGACATAGAAGTTGATGGCAGATGAGGACCGCAAGGCCCATCCAGTCTGCCCATTTATTTTTCTACCTTATGAATGTGCCATCGGCCTTTGCTCTGTCAATGGCCTCTCTATTCATACTCATCTGTATTGCTCCCTTATGCCTATCCCATACCTGTTTGAAGCCCTGCACTGTATTTATATCCACCACTTCCTGAGGTAGGCCGTTCCATGCATCCACCACCCTTCCTGTGAAAAAGAACTTCCTCACATTACCCCTTAATCAGACTCCCTCTAATCTCATGCTGTGTCCTCTTGTCCTGCTATTTTCTTATATTGAAACATGTTAGACTTTTTCACTTTGTTAATGCCCTTAAGGTGTTTGAATGTTTCGATCATATCACCTAGCTCCCTCCTTTGTTCTAGGGTATACATATTGAGCTCCGTTAATCTGTCCTCATATGTTTTCTGATGCAGTCCCTGCACCATTTTGGTTGCCCTTCTGTGGACTGCCTCAACTTGATTAATGTCCTTGTGTAGGTGTGGCCTCCAGTACTGCACACAGTACTCCAGATGGCACCTAACCAGTGTCTTATAAAGAGGGATTATTACCTCCCTCTTATGACTTGTGATACCCCTACTAATGCACCCCAACATCCACCTAGCGTTACCTACTGCTTTAGTGGTCTGCTTGGATGATTTCAGGTCATCGGTGATGATCTTCCCCAAGTCTCTTTCTTCCCTTGTGACTGCCAGCAATCACTGCCTGCGAGTGTGCTATTTGCCAGAATTGGAGTTCCCCTTCAAGATCTTTTTGCTTCTGCTCCCTCTGTTTCTTTATTTTAGCTGCAAAGCTAATTATTTCTCTTGAATAATCACTTTCACTGTGTCCCACAAAATTCCTGATGTAATTTCCTGCAAGCTATTCTGGGTAATTATCTCAGGTACGCGTTCCTTTACTAACTTCACTAAATCTGGGTCTCTCAATAAGGAATTATTAATGCACCACTGCCTCGGGGTTTGTTCTATCATTGTGTAAAGCTCAGTGCAAATCAGGGCATGATCTAACAAAAGGATCAGATCTATACGTATTTGCTTGACCTGGTCTGTGTGTTCAGTTGTTATTAAAAAATCGTCCAACTGGGAGTATGAATGATGGGCTCCTGAATAAAAAGTGTATTGTCTCCCTCCAGCTGTATGTGCCGCCATATATCTATGAGACCGAGGTCCCTTATCAGGTGCCTACCATGTCTTTGACCCGTGGTCATTCATGGAGGGGTGGATTGGCACTATCGTGAGCTGCATCCATTAGTAGATTCAGGTTGCCCCCTATCAAGCATGCGCCCTGGCGGAACTGCAGAATCCTATCAAACAATCATTGGTGAGTTGATGCATCAGCACCAGCAGGAATATAAATACTGGTTACTGTATAAGCGGTGCCCCACCAAGTACCCCTGACCATAGCCAAGTTCCCTTCCTTGTCATTGTAGGCCTCTTGTAACTGAAATGAGGAATGTCTTGGGATTAATATAGCTGTGCCACACTTACTGCCTGATGGGTGATTACTAGCTATCACTGTTGATATCCCAAATTTAACCAGCTTCTGATGTTCTGTTGAAGACATATGTTTCTTGCAGTAAGATCATTTGTGGGTGAACCTTCAATTTGGAAGTAATTGTCCCCCTTTTAATGGGGCTACTGAGGCCATTTACATTTTGGGATATCACCTTGATAGTAAGTGTTTGTGTCATGTTACCAGAAGGTACCTGGACCCCTACTCCTCCTCTCACCGGGGTCTCCAGTGATTTACCTGGACTGGTGTGACTAGGTACCGTAGCTTTCCTCTAACTGAGGAAAATAGTTCTGCCCATATAGCTCTCCGTACACACTGCCCCAGATCCATTTTTGAGGAAAACAGAAAAACAACAACTCCAGAATGAAGTACAATGTCTGAAACATTACCTAACATTCCCAAAACTGACTCCCACCTCTATGTGGTGACCGGGAACAGCCAGGTCAACCCAAACTATGTACAAAATAACTAACCGTGTGACTTCCATGGTTGGTGTTGTTAAACTATCCAACCAAGGTGGAACAACTAACTGCCAAGGTGAGGCGTAAACTCCTAGCACTGGAGTAAGCCTCCTGGGGAGAACTTACCCTCTTAAATTGGAGTGGGTCATTAGGGACAATAGAGAAAAAAATAATATCAACCCAAAAATAAAATAGTTGTGGGTCATTGAGGTTGGAAGGGGAAGTGAGAAAAGGTGCTTGCTCCTTCAACAGACCTCATCCCTGATCACAACCCCTCTCACACCCTGCTAAGATTCATGAAAAAAGAGGGGGAGGATGAAAGTAAATGTTAGCTTGCAAGAGACAGCACAAGTATAAATTCATGTCCATGATATTTAGTCTGCAAATCTGTCCACAGTTCCAGTTCCTGTTGGGCTGTTAAGAAGTCCCCAGCCCATGGGAGCATCCTATGAGGCGACTCTCACTCCAGTCTTTCTGTATTAGTTCATACTAAACAACCCAAAAATTGCTGGTTTCATACAAGGTTCTGAAACAGATCCACTAATCAGACTGAGATTTGTTTGTGGGAGTCTCCATCTAGCAACATTGAGGTAGACCCCCGCATGGGGGCTCTACGATGCCGGTTTGACAACTAAGTTGTTGACCACCTATCACAGCAATGGATTTATGTCACAACTTGTGGTTGACATAAATCTGGCTTGATACCCCGGCCATTTTTTCATTGGGGGCTTCACCCCTGAAACACCCTCATGTGGGGGGGCTCTGCCCCCCCACACCTCCTGATCTCAAGGATTCCAACTCCGAGTTGGAGTTGGATTGGGCAGGGGGTGCAGGACCAGGAGAGAGAGTGCCGAGGTCTCATGTGTTCTATTACGGCGAAAAAGTCAGTGTTGTCGGCATCAACATTTTCGCTGTAATAGTGTTGCCGTCCTGGGGTACTACCTTGCTTGGGCAAGGAATCACAGGACAGAGCTGGAGGGAAACCCAGTGTATATGTCCCTCCTGAGCAGAATGGGTCACCCCGGACACCCCCTGGCCAGTCTAGCAGGAGGTAGAGCCCCCCCAGGCCCAAGCGATAACTGCATGATCCATCAATGCTCCGGCTGCATAAAAAGGGGAGGCCCCACCCTCTCTGAGTAAGCATCCAACAAGTCTAAGAGTGGTGATGGTCATGCTGGGCCCCAACCCAATCAGACTGCTCTCTATATATGTTAGTAATACGCCGACCCTCCCCCAATCTAATGGGCAGGTCAGCATTCCAATAAACAACCAAACAGGGCAATCTCCAGTCCCTTGGCTCAGCAACCTTTAGAGGGACACAGGATTTCATCAATAGCTGCAGGCCTGAGCATGGAGAGTATCATGCATGCAGTGTTGGAAAAACATCAGAAAAATTAGTTAACACCACCCCTATCGGGGTTACCAGGCATCGGGAGAGGGAATGACCTCCCCAACCCTCCGAACCATTTCCCACCCCTGACATGATTTACCGGCATGCTATATGTGGATGAGGAAGTAGGTGACCAGGATGGGTAGACCACAACCCTATTTACTGGGAGCTTGGCTCTTACTAAGGTCCTCTCTACTTCCTTTCAACCAATACTATGCCCATGCTTAAATTAACCTCATCATGGAGTTTCAAAACAAGTCGGGGCCCTGGGCCGACCACCACCACCACCGCCCTGAAAAATGCCAATTGCTTGAGGGGCCAGGTCTCCCCCCCCCATTCCAGTGCTTTTTCCATTGTGTTTCCTTCATTTCTAAATTCTGGTTTAGTTCTCTTCCCTTCTACCTCACTTCCCTTTTATCATCTCCCTATTTCAAGCTACCCTCTCCGTAGTAGTGCTTCATGTTCCCTCCTCATTCCTACAAGAAAAACTTCTGTAGGCTAGTCTCCTTTCTCTTATGTTTCCCTGAGCTCTGGTCCTCTTCGCTCTGCTTCTTCTGCTTTCTTTAAAGGAGAACTGTGCTGGACCTGTAAGCCATTTTCTCAGTAGATGTATTTTTCATGTATTTGATCCCTTTCTGTTTTTATTCCATCTGTACTGGCCTCTTGGTAAACACATTGGGTGTTTCTGATTAGCACACTGCTGGTAAGTGCCATTTAGAATTGTATGTGTAACCCCAGGACGCTACCCTTAAGGCTACTACCCCTGCCTGCCTCCATGGAGACAGGGTGAGGGGCCCAGATCCGTTGACGGGTGCCTCCACCCAGAGGTCGGGGTCAATTCTGGCAAGTTTACCTCGGTCACAGCCCTCTGGGTTACTGCAACCCCCCTTTCGACCCACTAGTGGCTCACTCAAGATTCCAACAATACCTTTCCCACATACACTTACCCCCCGGATGGTATTTCTCAGCTAACTCCGGGAACCCCCTGTAAAGTAAGGTACAGTTATATCACAGTCACTATGCAGCAATTCACCAGAGATGCACAAACTAACCAGGTTATAGTTGCAACACATCAGTCTGATTTATTAAAGGAGGCAAATAACACGGGCAGGGGAATTAAGGTAATTGGCTTACTCTATACTTATCTACCTAGCACTGTGCACAGGCCTGAACCTAATATTTACTGTCCCTGGGTACCCAAGCCCTAATGGCTAGTCCACCGTGGCAGCTGGTTGGGGCCCTGACACAGATAGCTCTCACAATACTGGATGAGTCAGAATGAGAAACAAAACTCAATTAAACAGTCAGCAGTAGGATGAAGCAACTGGAGGCCACTGATTGCAAACTTAGCAGGGAGCTATCCTGGTTTAGTACTCACGACTCCAGCAAAGAGCGATTTCTTCACCTCTGGCAGGGTTGAGCCTGAATTTCACCAGCCTCCTCACACATTTATATGGCAAATAACAGAGGGGTACCATACCAGGCAGCTGCTTCTAAACCACACACGAACTTGCAGTAGATTCGGGCAATAAACGGCAACTTCAACCTCACGGGTGGACCAAGCGTGATTCAACAGATTCTCCAGTCCTCTCAGGTTGAGCCTGGTAGGTAGCTGGGCTGGCATCAGCCTCCTCCGACCGTGCACCGGTGGATTTAGTCCGAATCAGTTTAAACAGCAAAACAGCCGCCTCAGGCCTTTACACGCTTCCCGCCCGAACACTCACACAGCGCAGAAGCCCAGAGCTCCTCTCCCTTTCTCAGCCACCACGAATCTGCCCTTAGCAGCATGGGGCACACCTTACAGTTCGGGCGCTTCCCGATCCCATAGGCTGGCTGCACATGTCAGTCATGTTCTACTGTTCTTACTGGTGTGAAAAAGCGCCATAGCCCATAATACCTTTCTCAAATGGCAAGCAGTCCTCCCATTGGTCAGCTGGCTCAAAGGAGTCCCAAGATACTGACTGGTCCAATTCGGCAGTTCGGGACCAAAATGGTAGAACCCAACAGAACAGTCCTCTGCTGCAAAGAAGGCAGGTTAGAACAACCACATTATCATTATTACTTTAAACAATATCCAGCAAACAATTACACCTTTCAACAAGGTGCCCTCTGCACAAGTAGCGATGGCAGCAATGGAGCGAATATCCAGCAGCTTGGGCAGGACTCGGGCATAAAAATGCACAGTCCCCCTTCTGATTAGTTACGACTGCCAAAACAGGCAGCCCTTAAAGGGACAGTACGTGGAGGCCACACAGGCACTCACAGGCTACCCATTCAAAGCGGCTTAGACGCCGAACACCAACCAGGCATGGTGCATTCAAACAAGCTCCAGGGAAGTGTTTAGGAACCCCCATTTGCAAGGGGGTTACGTATGATATAGTTTATGTCCTCTTTGGGCTTTAGAGTTACAGAGCAGAACATGAATGCACTGTGAAAATGGCATAAATTCTGTAACAAGGAGATAAAGTACATCATACAGTTCTAAAACGTTACTGCCCACCACAGCATAAAGCAGAAACACACAGTGAATTTACTAAAAGGTCAGTGCAGATGGAACAAAAACAGAATGTGAACTAGTACTACACTTGTAGCTTCTACAGAAGCCACAGGCATGCAGATTCAAGGCAGTTATCCTTTAGAGTCCCTTCATGACTTTTTTTCTCCTTCCTGCAACTGTCATTGACCCTCTTTCTATACTGCACCTTATACTTCCCCCACCCCCAGTTTGGCTTTTCTATTACACTGTTCATTACATATAATGTATGGCATGTAGGCCCCTATTATTAACTGAAATCAAGCAGATCAAAATCTTATGACATCACTCTGTTGTTAACCCTTCTTAAGAATGTCATATCAATGGTATAAGAAAATGGAATGCTCACAACAGTCAATGTTCCATTTTGAGAAGAATGTTAAAAATGTTGGTATTAAATTGATTTATTTGCACCAGGCTGTACCAATGAACATTGTTGAGGAATCTTCCTGTATGATTCACGACTGCTAGAGGTAAGAATTACTCAGAAAATAATTCAATCTGCGATTACACAATCTTGGTGGCCCATACACTATAAAATATAATTAGGGTTTCCGGTTTAAACCGATAAAACCCCACCGACATCTTTTTCTTCAGTTCGGTTTAAACCGATAAGCACCGAAATCGCGTTGTACCAGTCTGCCCTTTATGTGCAATATATGAACCTGCATCTGCATGTTTCAAATTCCAGCTTTTCACTCAAGCGTATCTACGAATCTCACTATAAATCACTACACAGCAATCAAGTACCGTTGATAATGCCCCTCGCATACTTAGTCTGCCCATTATGTGAAATCTATGAAATCTACAAACCAGCATCTGCATGCTCCAGATTCCAGCTTGTAACTACAGCGCCTCTACAAAGCACTACAAATCACTACCTTTGCTAATGCCCTCGCATACTTAGTCTGCCCATTATGTTTCTCTCAGTGCGACTACACATCTTTGAAAACCGGCTATTGTTGCTGCAATCAAGTACCTCTAAAATGCTCCTCGCATACTTAGTCTGCCCATTATGCTTTTCTCAGTTGCAACTGCACATCAGTGAAAACCTTCATTAGTAGTTGCAGTTAAGTAATGATTGGCATCTCACAATTACCATTACATCATCTCTCGATTCTAATGTAGCTGCCATCAAGTACCTCTTAATTAGATCTTGATTAGATCAATTAGATCTGATTGAATTAATAGGAGTGCACGTTGTCAATAATTGATCAACCTTATGTAGCTGAGTTTTGTAGTTTGGCAGTTAGCATTACACATTCACTCGCCCCTGATGATTGCGATCATTTTCAAATTCAAAATGCCAAGAAGATCTAAAATGGCAGAGCAGTATGCAGCTGAACATAAAGATTTTATGGTCGAGCTTCTCCACGGCAAGAGAACCTAACATGCAAGTTCTGCAGAGTTACAGTGCTCTCGTGCCCGGTAAAATCATGAGTCAGCTCGCTGAGCATGTCCTATCTAAAACTCACATTATGCAGAAGCAGCCACTAGAGAATGATGATCACTGCTTAAGCCAGATTTCTCTTACAGAAACCATGACTGCTTCAGTTAAAAGAGAGGATGAGCTGGACATCGCTCATGAGTTTGCCAGAGCAGTGATACAGTCGGGTGTCAGCCTGCATCAAACGGACAGTCCTCTTGGAGATCGTTGAAAGCGGGCACCTGCTGCAATTACTATGCCTAAATCTGGCCAAATGTATGATAAGTATCTACCCGAGGTATTTGATGCAGACATGGAGCACATTCTGATATGCTAAATGGCACACAGATTTTCGTAACAATTGATGAAACACCGGAGATGCATGGTGACCCAGCTGTTGCTGTTATGTTTACTTTTGCTGACAGATTAAAGGGTTGGGGTCGGGTACCATTATGGCAGACCTCGAGGTAATTGATTTTGGATGAAAGGTTTTGTTGGAAAGGTTTCCACCCTTCATTTGTACCCCTGCTGGAACTCCTTGGATCTGTACTTGTGGTTTTGGACAAAAAATTTTGTTGAAGAGTTTGGCCGCAGGTATTAATGAGAGAGTTTTCATTAAGTTGTATGGTACTATCATGCTTTGGAGTAGTTACCTTGTCGTTTACTGCTGTCAGCGGGGTAGTGACCTTCTAACCTTTCACCTTGGTAAGTGTCGTCACCACCTCCCCAGCCTTCAGTTTAAATGGACTGCATAGACATCAAATTTTTGACCAAGCACCCTCACCCCTTCCTTTGTCAGGTGGAGGCCATTGTACCGAAAGAAGCCCCTCTCCCAGAAGGACTGCGAGTTGCTGATGAGATGGTAGCTGTTTTCCTGGCACCATTCCCTCAGCCATAAGTTAAACTCATGTATGTCCTCCTCTCTGACCCTCTTGGTGCTTCCACCCCCAGACTAGAAGCACCCCTGAGAATGCCAGTGTGGACGAAAGAGAGGATATTATGTTAGCAAGTTATACAAAGTGCTCCTTTGTCTCAGCAACTGATTGATTGGAGAAGTTATTTGTCCCTAGGTGAACAAATACATGTTTTGTTCCATCCTCCCTTCGCACAATCTGCTCAGTGCATTTTGTGTCCTTTTTTGTAGATTCGCCAGGGAGACACTTGACACCCTGTCAAGTGGGACAGCCTTTCCTGCAGAAAATCAGTAGAGGTACCTGTAGAGAAAAACAATCAACCTTTGGCAGTGGCTCCAACAAACACCACCAACCACAGCACCCTTGGATGAAAGTAAAAGTAACCTGACCTTTTAAATCTTCCTTCTGTTGGAAAGTACTAAGCCTTTGTCAGCTCCACCCCCCAGTTACACTCCTAATCCCCTGAAGAGCTGTGGAAGAAAAGCATTAGCTCCTTCAGTGTAAGAAAGAGACTACAAAACATGTAAGCCCAAAACAAACCTGTAAGCACTAACAAAATAGTAACAAAACAGTAACTCTGCTTAGCCTGAAGAGAGGTCAAACTGTAAAACCTGTAAGCACAAAATAGTAACAAAACCTGTAAGTACAACCTGTAAGCACAAAACAAAATACCTCGACCTCTTCTCTCGTGACAATGCCCACCGGCACTCACACCTAGCTTCCACCCCATCCCTTACCCAGCACACGATTCCTATATAACCTGGCCAGAGCCTGCTGTCTCATGCCAGTTGATTGCTCAGCAAGTGAAACCAATTGTGTAAGACCTATTTCTATAACATGTACCCTGTAACTCAAATGTATGTTGTTTGACCACAGTGTGACATGGTGCCTCTAACAAACGCCTACTTGAAGAAAACCTGTACTATGTAATCTAAATGCTATGTATGTCTCAATGTGATGAGGTACCTTCAGAAACAAGCCTCTGGCTCAAAGGTTGTAAACTGATTCTCACAAATAAATAAATAAAAATAAAAAATAGTAACAAGACAGTAACTCTGCTTAGCCAAAAGAAGCCATAATGTTTCTCCTTTCTCTGTTAATGTTGCTCCTTGCTCTGTCCTTTCAAGCAAACCTAGAAGAAAAAAGCCCAGGTAAAGCTAGGTGCTTTTTGTCAGCAAATCTTAGTCTTCTACCTCAGCACACCAACTAACCTGACCTTTAAATATTCTTTCTGTTGGAAGGTACTAAGCCTTTGTAAGCTCCACCCCCAGTTACACTCCTAATCCCCTGAAACAACTGTGGAAGAAAAGCAATTAGCTCCTTCAGTGTGAAAAAGAGACTGCAAAACCTGTAAACCCAAAAACAAAACCTGTAAGCACAAAACAAAATAGTAACAAAACAGTAACTCTGTTTAGCCTAAAGAGCGATCAAGCTGTAAAACCTGCAAGCACAAAACAGTAACAAAACCTGTAATCACAACCTGTAAGCACAAAACAAAATAGTAACAAGACAGTAACTCTGCTTAGCCAAAAGAAGCCTTACTATTTCTCCTTGCTCTGTTAATGTTGCTCCTTGCTCTGTCCTTTCAAGCAAACCTAGAAAAAAAAAAAGCTCAGGTAAAGCTAGGTGCTTTTTGTCAGCAAATCTTAGTCTTCCACCTCAGCACACCAAGTAACCTGACCTTTTAAATCTTCCTTCTGTTGGAAGGCACTAAGCCTTTGTCAGCCCCCCCCCTCCGCCTCCCGTTACTCTCCTAATCCACTGGAAGAAAAGTAATTAGCTCCTTCAGTGTGAGAAAGAGACTGCAAAACCTGTAAGCCCAAAACAAAACCTGTAAGCACAAAACAAAATAGTAATGAAACAAACTCTGTTTAGCCTAAAGAGAGATCAAACTATAAAACCTGTAAGCACAAAACAGTAACAAAACCTGAAAGCACAACTTGTAAGCACAAAACAAAATAGTAACAAGACAGTAACTCTGCTTAGCCAAAAGAAGCATTGATGTGTCTCCTTGCTCTGTTAATGTTGCTTCTTGCTCTGTCCTTTCAAGCAAACCTAGAAGAAAAAAGCTCAGGTAAAGCCAGGTGCTTTTTGTCAGATAACCGTATATGGTACAACATCTTAGATCTGCATGACCTGAACAAGTTTCTTCAGCCATGCACTTTCAGGATGGTCACTCTGTCTCAGATCATACCATCTCTGGAGCAGAGAATGCGGTTTTGCTCCCTAGATCTTCAGGATGCATTCTTTCATGTCCCAATCCATCTGTCCCACCACAGATTCCTCCGGTTCAGTGCAGAGGGGATTCTATATGAGTTTCGGGCCATGCCCTTTGGCCTCTCCTCAGCTCCCAGGGGCTTCACCAAATGCATAGCAGTGGTGGCAGCTTACCTGTGACGCCAAGGGGTCTGGGTACAACCCTACCTGGATGACTGGCTGATTGCAGATCCCTCCTGGAAGCCGGTGGAGCAGTTCAGGGACCTGGCCCTCCAGACCTGCATCTCCCTTGATCTCCTGGTCAATGAGGCAAAATTGGAACTCATGCTCTCAAAGGTAATTCATTTCATCAGGGCAGAGCTTGACTCTTGCAGAACCAGGGCTCTGCTTCTGGCAGACAGGGTGAAGGTTCTTTCCTCCTTTGCCCAATCATCTTGGGTTTGGCAGTTGCACCCTGCTTGAGACTTCCAGCACCGCTGAGGTTACATGGCGGCTTGCACCAGCGTGGTCCATTGGACCCAGTATAGAATGTGCTGTCTGCAGTGGAGCTCTCGCCAATGGTCTCGTGCAAGGCCACTTCACTCAGCTGTCACTGTGACCCAGCTGATGTGGGACACCCTATAGTGGTGGTTAGTCCTGGAACATTTGCAGGAAATGATCCCATTTGTCCGCCTGAGCTGACAGTCATCCTGATGACGTTGTCTCCTGACGGGCCGGGTGCCCACAGGGGAACACAGAGTCCACAGACTGTGGACCCCCAATGAATCTTAATGCCATATCAACCTGCTGGAGCTCTGGACAGTTCGGCTGGTGCTTACAGCCTTGCACCATACATTCGGGGTCAGGTCATTCAGGTCCAGATGGACAACACTATGACCATGTACTACCTGAACAAGCAGGGGTGGAACGCACTCCCTACCCTTGTGCAAGGAAGCTCTGTGTCTGGACCTCATGCTCAGCCTGGCTTCCAATCTCCTGGCCATTCATGTGGCTGGCACCTTCAGCCAGCTGGTAGATACCTTCAGCCATGTGGGCGAGGCATCTCACGAGTGGTCGCTACATCTAGAGGTAGTACATAGGTTGTTCTCCCAGTGAGGCACTCCTCAGGTGGATCTCTTTACCTCAAGGGGGAACGGAAAGCTGAGGCTGTATTGCGCCCGCCACCCTCCTCAGCAAGGAACTCTGCAGGGGGATGCCTACTGGAGATCCTGGACCCCGAGCCTCCTCTATGCTTTCCATCCATTTTCCCTGATCCACAAAGTGCTGATTAAGGCCAGGAGGAACAAAGCACAGATGATCCTGGTGGATCCGGACTGGCCCCAACAGTTCTGGTACCCCGATTTCCTCAGCCTCAGCTGCAGGCTCTCAAGGCATCTCCCCCTACACCTGCTTTCCTTCCATCAGAGGAAGGTATTCCATCCAGACCTTCAATCCCTGCACCTGACAGCCTGGTTCCTGAACAGCTAGAGTTCCAGGTTTTGGGTCTCTTTGAAGATGTCCTCACTGTGGTTGAGGCATCTCAGAAGGAATTGACCGAAATGCAGTGCCTTCAAATGGAAGAGGTTCTCCATTTGGATCCAGGGCAAGAGCCTTGACCCTTTATCCTGTCTGGTGGCTAGCATTCTTGACTATCTCTGGTCCTCACTCAATTAGGGCCCGGTCGTTGACCCTCAAGGTGCACCTGGCTGCCATCTCTGCTTACTGGGTATGGGCCAGTATGCAGTCAGTGGTGCAGAAGAAGGTGGTCTGTCGCTTTTTCAAAGGTTTTGACCACATTTCCCCTCCGGTGCATGAACCACCACCACCTTGGGACTTGTTGTTGGTATTGGCAAAGCTCATGGCAAGCCATTCGAACCAATGCACAGGTGTGAGATGTCTCACCTTTCATGGAAGACTGCCTTCTTGGTGGCTATCACATTAGCCAGAAGGATCAGCGAGCTCCGGGTGCTACCGGTAGAGTCTCCTTATCTGGTCAACCACAGGGACAAGGTTGTCCTTCACCCCAGCCAAGTTCCTCCTGAAGGTTGTTTCGATTTTACCTTACCTTCACTGATCACACCTCCGAGGCCGAGCACAGGCTCCATACTACTGCAGCAAGCACTAGCCTGTTGTAAGGAGTGCACGACTAGAGTTTGGGGAGAGGTTCACTAGCTATTTGTTACCTACGCTTTAGCTACACCTGGCAGACTGGCAGTTAAGCTGATAATTGGCAGATGGATGTATCCTGCATCATCATCATCATTCATTTATTGGATTGCAAGTTAAGAAAAGTATTCTTATTTACAATTACATCCAAACAAGTAAACGATAAACAATAATACATATAACACATTATTACAACACATTCTGTTACAATACAAGTTTTAAGATCACATAGTTCATATGTATAAAAATGCCCTTTATCCAAAACAGTTACAATGTTTGTAAAAAAACTTCTAAGGAGCTCTAAAACATGCCGTTGTTGGCAATTCATGCATGTCTATTCTTTTTTGTGTTGTTTCCCAAGTACATTGAACTGACACAACTAACATTCTATCCACCTTTTTGTTTTACTCTGGGATTTGGAAGGAGTACTGTAGTAGATCGAACTCTCGACCTCTGCTATAGGTTGGTGGGTAGGAGCCTCCCGTGGGCTAAGGGCTCATTCCATCCGCCATACCGCCATGCGCCGGTGGCTGCTTCCCAGGGATGTTCCTATCCAGGAAATCTGCAGGGCTACTACCTGGTAGTCAGCACACACCTTCATTTCCCACCAACACATCAACCTGGAGTCACACTGGAATGCTGGTTTTGGAACCTCAGTTCTCCAATCTCTGTTCCCTAAATAGGGGGTGTGCACCTTGACCCCCTTCTCCTGGAGAACTACTAGGAGTCTGCCAGAAGTGTGGATAGTACACCATATCAACGTCTCTAGAAAAACAGGTTACTCACCTGTAACAGTAGTTCTAGGAGTGGTATATGGTGTACATCCACACTGACCCACCAACCTCCCCTGGCAAGTGACACACCAGTCTTGCTTCCAGCGGGCAAGATCTGACGTCACGGGTGGTGCTAGGGAGTTACCATCTAGGTGGGTGTGAGGAGCCAACTTGAAGACATTCCAGCAGGATTTAAAGGGGAAAGGAACACTGCCAGAAGTGTGGATGTACACCATATACCACTCCTAGAACTACTGTCACAGGTGAGCAACCTGTTTTTCTGTAGGCCTTCCCTCCCTTTCCGCTGCTTCAGTGGCTGCTAATCAAACTCCACATGGAAGGGGTTACAATGATCCTCAGCACCCCCTTCTGGCCTTGTCAAATCTGGTTCCCCTTACTTCAGTAGCTAGCGGTGAAACCTCCAGTACCTCTTCCTCTGTGCACCGGCTTGCTCTCCCAGAACAGGGGCACCGTGGTCCATCCGTACCTCTTCCCTGCACCTTCATGCCTGGCTCCTGAGAACTTAGCCATGGCCTGGTTTGTGGTGTCACTTAAATTTGCTGATGTCCTGGTGGTGGCTAGAAAGTCTTATGAACATATGACCATATGGAAATTGCCAGCAGCAAAAGGCCATCATGGTCTATCTGGGCTGCTCATGAATGCAGCTAGCTCCCTATTCAGCAACTGCTTTACCCCCACTCCCCTTACCTCCCTTTACCCTCCCCTTTGCCCTGTCCCACCCCTTCTTGAAGCGTTCCACTATGGTACATGCCACCACTTCAGCTGGTAGTGCGTTCCACTTTGCCACCACCCTCTCCATAAAGAAATGCCTCTTCACCTCCCTCCTGAATCTACCCCCCTCCAGTCTCATGCCATGGCCTCTAGTGTCTCTCCCCACCCTTCTCCTGAATAGACCCTCTGTGTCTGTTCTGATTATCTCTTTCATGTATTTGAAGGCCTCTATCATATCCCCCCGTTCCCCCTCTCCTCCAGTGGGTACATGTTTGACTCTCTTAGTCTGATCTCATATGGCAATTCCCCCAAGCCCTGAATCATCTTCATTGCCCTATGTTGCACTCCCTCCAGCAGCCTAATGTCCCTTTGTAGGTACGGGCACCAGTACTGCACGGAGTATTCCAGGTGGGGTCTAACCAATGATCTGTACAATGGTAGAATAACCTCCCTTCTTCTTGAGGTAATTCCCCTTGCAATGCACCCCAGCATTTTGTTGGCCATTGTTGCTGCCTTTCTGTATTGTGTGGAATTGTTCATTGCTCCCATGATGAGCACCCCCAGATCCTTCTCCTCCTCTGTTACCTCCAGCTGCACTCCACCCAAATGGTAGCTTTCCTCAGATTTTTGTTCTGAAGTGCAGCACCTTGCATATTTTTGCACTGAACCCCAGCTATCATCTGTCAGACCATGCCCAGCCTTGCCAGATCCTTCTGTAGCCCCGCCACCCCGCGGTTGTCCACCACCGCTCCCATCTTGGTGTCATCCACAAATAGGCTGATTTCCCTGCTGATGCCCTCAGAGATATCTGCAATAAATATGCCAAACAGCACTGGGCCGTACTAGAGCCACATATTCTATGAAGTGAAAGTAATTTACACTATGGGCTGCTTCATGCCAGCTGGACCCTTTCACTCATCCTGTGAATCAGATTTTGGAGAAGCTTCTGTCCTTTTTTGATTCGGGTCTGGGATACTCCTCTCTTAAGGTGCACATGTCCACCATCTCTGCTTTCCATGTGCCCATTTATAGCCATACGTTAGCACAATTAGAAATGTCACATACTTTTATGAGAGGCATTCTTCACCTGAAGCCTATCTGCAGTCCTGTCCCTCCATGGGACTTGAATTTTGTGTTAGAAAAACTTGCTTTAGCTCCTTTTATGCCTGCCACGACTTGCAAGCTATGCTTTCTGTTGTGGAAAGTGTTGTTTTTAGTTGCCATTACTCCTACTGAAAGGATTTCCAAGCTACAGGTGCTCATGTGTGAACAACCTTATTTGGTTTTCCACAAAGACAGGGTGTCTTGGCGTACTAACCCTAAGTTTCTTCTTAAGGTGGTATCTAAGTTTACCTTGAATCAGTCGATCCACCTGCCTGTTTATCTTCCAGAGCTTGCCAATCCTGGGGAAGCATTGCTCTACACTTTAGATGTGCATAGAATTTTGCATTACTATACACACTGTACTAAGGACTGCAGGAAGTCCAAACAGTTGTTTGTTTCTTTCACCCCTAGAAAAGAGGGCACTCCTGTTTCTAAGCAGTGTTTGTCCAAATGGTTGGCCAACTGCATTATGTTCTGTTACAGAAAGTACATCAAGGAACTTCCTGGAGATGTTGAGGACCATTCCACTAGGGGTATGGTTGCTTTAGCAGCAGCTACTTGGAGTTCTGTCCACACCTTTACCAAGCACTACAACCTGGACATTGTCTCTAGGTGTAGGGTCAATTTCGGCCTTGCCATTTTTTGGGGCCTATTTTCTTAGGCTCTCAGCTTGTACCACCCAGACTGGCTATTTTGCTGTCAGAACTGCTTGGAACTCATTCTATAGGTGTGGCCTGCTGCAAGAGGCACCCTTGACATCAGATAGTACAGTTACATAAGAACTTACTTACCTTAACAGTAGATCTGTAAGGGGATCTCTTACAGCAGGCCATGCCATCCTTCCCTCCTGTCCCCTGGACCTGGTAGACCTTTCTGCTGCCTGTTGAGCTCTTTATGCTTCCATGTTGGCGGGAACCTTTGGTACCTCCTCAGTTCCTCAGCAGAGGACGCTTTGCTGTGGTCTGTAGTGGGAGAACTGAGGAGGGAGCGAGGGTCACCCACTATTATAGGGTTGGCTGACGTCAGAGTGAGTGACCCCTAGATAGACTGCTAGCTAGAAAAGTTTCCAGGTGGTCTTTGTGCCTGACGGCAGTAGTTCCATAAGTGTGGCCTGCTGCACGCAATCCCCTCACAAATCTACTGTTATGGTAAGTTCTAATGTTACTGTATTTTTTATAGTCTGCCATCCATACATGGTATATTCTGAAGGATAGATATCAATCTGATGGACTGTATTCTTGCCGTCTGAACATCCTGTCCAATCATTATTTACGCTGTTTAGTTCAGCGGCATGGTGTAACAAAGTCAGTGCCTATATGCAAGAAAAGTGATGCTAAAATTCCCAAGAACTTACATACATAGATACATAGATACATAGACAGTGTCGGCAGATAAGGGCCTATGGCCCACCTAGTCTGCCCATTTGAGCTTGTAAGTTCAGTTTGTTTTCCCAGAAGTCTATTTCCCCTTACCCCTGACCTCTAGAATTCCTTTATGTCTATCCCATGCATTCTTAAATCCCTGTGATTGTTTCAGCCCCCACCACTTTCTCCGCAGGGTGTTCCACTTGTCCACCACCCGCTCTGTGAAGAAATTCTTTCTCATGTTTCCTCTGAATCGTCCTCCCTCCAACTTCATCCCATGCCCTCTAGTCCTGAAACATCTTTTTCGCTTAAAAATAGTGTTTTCCTGCACCCTGTTCCTCCCTGTAAGATACTTGTATGTCTCTATCATATCCCTCTCCTCCTCTCCTCCAGGAGTACATGTTCAGTTCCTTCAACCTGTCTTCATAGGATTTGTGATGCAACCCATGCACCATCTTTGTTGCCCTCCTCTGAACCTTCTCTACCCTGTCTATGTCCTTACGTGGTATGGTCTCCAGAACTGTACACTGTACTCCAGGTGGGGCCTCACTAGTGTCTTGTATAGCGGAATTATGACCTCCTTTTCCTGCTGGTGATGCCTGCTCATACATCCCAGCATCCTATTTGCTTTACCTGATGCCTTGTCACACTGTTTCCTACCTTGAGGTCATCAGAGATGACAACCCCAAGATCCCTTTTCCTGCTTGGTGCATGCTATATCCTCACCCCCAACTCATATATTGTGCCAGGGTTTTGTGCCCCATATGCATTATCTTGCACTTCTTTGCATTGAATTTCAACTGCCAAACCCTTGACCATTCTTCAAGTTTCTGCAGGTCCTTCTCATTCTGTCTACACCCTCTGGTGTGTCTACTCTGTTACAGAGCTTTGTGTCATCAGCGAACAGTGAAATTTCGCCTTCTATATCCTGTGCAATGTCACTGATGAAGATGTTGAATAGGACCGGTCCCAGCACTGATCCCTGTGGTACCCCACTGGTCACTCTTCCTCTGTGGAGTGACAGCCATTTACCACCACCCTCTGTGTCCTGCCACCCAGCCAGTTACCTACCACACTACTGTCCTGCCCACACCCATATTCCCCAGTTTGTGTAATAGTCTTCTATGTGGCACAGTGTCAAGGCCTTGCTGAAGTCCAGATAGGCCATGTCCACTGCCCTCCCCTGATCCACCTCCCTAGTCACCCAGTCAAAAATTCAATGAGGTTGGTCTGACATGACCTCCCTGTGGAAACCATGCTGCCTTGGGTCCTGTAGTCCATTGACAACCAGATGTTCCACCAATCTCTCCTTCAGTAGTGCTTCCATGATCTTCCCCACTACCGAGGTGAGGCTGACTGGTCTGTAGTTCCCCGCTTCCTCTTTGTTCCCACTTTTGTATAAGGGGACTACATCTGCTGTCCTCCAGTCTTTGGGTACCTCCCCTGTTTCCAGTGATTGGCTGAACAGGATAGCCAGAGGTTCAGCCACCACCTCTCTTAGTTCTTTAAGGACCCTGGGGTGCACCCCATCTGGCCCCATTGCTTTGTCAACTCTTATTACTTCCAGTTCCTTCAGGACCCTTTCTCGTAAAGGGACTTGTGTCCATTTCTGCACCATTCTCACCCCTTGTACTCCCTTCAGACCCATTACCCCCCTCTTCCTTAGTAAAGACTGAGCAGAAATACCTGTTCAATATGTCAGCTTTACTGTTGTCATCCTCCACGCGGCTCCCATCCTCCCCCTTCAGTCTCACTATCCCTCCCTTTGTCCTTCTTTTTTCACTTATGTACCTGTAAAAGGTTTTGTCCCCTTTAACCACTGATTTTGCAATGTGTTCTTCTGTCTGAGCTTTGGCTTCCTTACTGACTTCCCTGCCTCCCTTTGTTTCTCCTGGTACTTCTCCCTATCCCCTTCTGCCTGTGTCTTTTGTATTGCCTGAATGCAGTCTTTTTGGCTTTCACTTTCTTTGCTACCTCTTTGGAAAACCATAATGGTCTCCTCTTTCTTTCCTCTTGCTAACCTGCTTAATGCATAATTCTGTTGTTCTTATAATCCCCATTTTAAATACTGCCCACTGTTCCTCAATCCCTGATTCCTGTCCCATTCCCTTAATGCCTCTTTCAAGCATCTCCCATTTTCCCAAAGTCTGCCCCTAAAATCCAGGATCACGTGTTTTGTGTGGTTTGGTTCTGCTCTTTCTGTGATTTCAAACCACAATGACTGGTGGTCACTGTTACCCAGGTGCTCCCCCACTGTTACCCCCATCACACTGTCCCTGTTTGTGAGCACAAGGTCCAGTATTGCCTTCTGCCGAGTTGGTTCCATGACCAGTTGCTTGAGGAAGGCACCCTGAAGGGAGTCCAGGATAAATCTGCTCCTAGTTGATGCTGCTGCTGGGATGCTCCAGTCCACATCTGGTATATTGAAGTCTCCAACCAGTACTACCTCACCCTTGTCAGCCATCCTTTGGATGGCTAGCATCAGCTCCCTATCTGTTTCTTCCTCCTGGGCTGGTGGTCTATAGACCACACCTGTGCGGCTGGCCCCATTTTCCTTTCCAGCTTAACCCACAGTATCTCTCCCCCATTTTGTTCCTTCTGGATCTGTGTGGCCCTTATGTCATTTTTCACATACAGTGCCACTCCTCCTCCCTTCCTGCCTGCTCTGTCTCTTCTGAATATGTTGTAGCCAGGTATGGCCATCTCCCAGTCATGGTTATCATTACACCAGGTTTCAGTGATGGCCACAATGTCCAGGTCTGACTGTACCATGACAGCCTCCAGATCTTCCATCTTGTTGCTAAGGCTCCTGGCATTTGCACATGGCTTTCCATGATTTGACCTCCTAGACTGCTTCACTGTTCTACTCCAGCCCTTCCTTGGTTGTCATTTATCCCTGGTTCTCCTTGCTGTCTGCCCTTCTGCTGAATTTTGCCCTTCTGCTTATCCACCTTTGGACACTAATCTCCAACTTTTGCACACTGCTTTGCAGAGATAGCCACTCCTCTGGTTCACTGGTTCCATTACTAGCTGTGGGGGGTGAGCAAGTAGGTACCATCCTTGCTGGCCTGCCACCCCCCTTTGCTAGTTTAAATGCTTGTCAATGTAGCATTTAAACTTATCATTGAGTGCTTGGATTCCCCTTCAAATCCATCAGTTTATTTGATTCCATATACAAGACTTTTTACTAAATTACTTTTGAAAAGATTGCAGTAATTGCAATTAGTATAAGACCCCTCTCATTTGAGAGGGACTTATGCTCCCTTTAGGAACCCCCTTTCCTTCTTACTGCCGTCAGAGCTTAGGGATTGGTTAGTGCTCTGGGGGTGCAATTTCCACTTGCCGCCATGTGCTGGCAGCAGAGAGCAGGGTTTAGGGATATATAAATAGGCTGGACGGGAAGTCTGGGAGAGAGCTGGTAGGAGGAGACCAACGAGCACTGCAGGGCAGTGCAGGGTGGGCCCCCCACCCACTTTAGGCAGGCTGGCTTACACAGTGGTGATGTGCCGGGTCCTGGGCTCTAGGAGGTGGAAGGGAGAGTAATGGAGGTGCACGATAGGTAGGCCTCAGGGTCCGGTTTAGGCCTTGGTATGTTGTTAGTGGGCCTGGGTCATCGGGATTGCAGCAGGTTGTGGCAGGGCCTCTGCATCCCAGTGTGTCAAGGTGGCCCAGGGCTCACAGGTGAGGGGGCCTGGGGGAACCTCTAACCACTATAGGGCAGTTGTCTTGAAGAAAGTTTACCACCATATAAGATTAGATATGCTGAGCGTTTAGTGTTTTTTTCGGTGCAATTTGCGGGTTTGTCAACGAGGAAGCAGAAAGTCCAAATGAGAAGCCAGAAGTGAAGAGACCGGTTAGAGAGAGAGAGAGAGAGGCTAAACAAGCCCAAATTTCGGCATGGTCAGAGCAAACCTGGACAGCTCATACATGTGGAGAAACCTGCAGCACAAGGATTTTGGGATTGAGCCATGAAGTAAAGTAAAGTGGAAAAGTTTTTGGAGAAACAGGACACGTTTAGGGACACAATAAGTACTTTATGATTTTTAGTGCTGTTGCACAAGTGTCTTGAATACTTAAGTGCTTAAAAAGATTAAATTCAAGTAAAAAGCACAAAGCACATTGTAAAATAAATTAAGTAGAACACAATTAAGACGTCTGAGTCTTTCTTCTGAGTGCTAGTGAATCATTACTAATTTTTAGTGATAAAACCAAGATACTTGAAATTTCCTGTCACTAAAGCACCAGAAATTTTCCCTCATAGCAAAAAATTAGGCTAGAGAGCATCAGGGCTGCCATAATGGGTGGACAAGTTGTGATGTGTCCTGGGCCCCAAGATCATGGGGGGCCCACCTGAGGAGCTGGCACTCACCCATGGCATTAGCTGATTTGGGAGACGGGCCCATTTCAAGTGACTTGTCCTGGGCCCTAGAATTCTTAGCTGCATCCCTGGAGAGCATTGCAAACTGGTGAAAAGTAATTTCACTATAGGGCCTGTTTGGAGGGACAGGTTTTGAGGCTGCCGGTCTTTAGCCGAGTGGGCCGCAGAGTGCCCCAGACGTCCCTCCTTGCGCTGGTAGCTCAGAGTGGGCACAGCGGCTGGTTAAGAAGGGACAGCGGTGGGCAGTAGTCATTTTTGGGCCAGCCTTACAGAAGAGCCGGGATGCTGGTGGATAGACAAGAGACTTCAGGGAACAAGGCAGAATCAGGGAGTGACTGGGAGGAGAGGTAAAGGGGGAAAGGTGCGATGCATTTTGCTGGTACCACACGATCCAAGGAACGGGTTTGGGAGAAGCTGTATGCTTTCCTGTGGAGAGGAAAATGGAAACCCCCCTTTAGTTTTAAGTAGTGACACGCAGGTACTTCCTAGTGCTTCACGGTCTAGGAAGTGTGAGGTCGAGATGTTCCCTGAGGAAAATCTTGCTGCTGTTATTTAGCTGTGTATAGAATCTTGCTCTGCCTTATTCAGAACTGCCATTTTCATGTGTAAAAATGTTTAGCCCAATGAAGCTGAAAGTTATCTTAAAAAAACGGTGGATCCCTATACCCCTGGCAATCATTTGGATGCGGGAAAAATAAAATGATTGTTTTAGGAAAGAAATCGGGAGTCTTTCTCAGTTTGTAAATAAGGATTCAGATGAAATAATAATCCTTGAGTCTGAACTTTCAAATGAGTTCATTTTCTAGTTTGGGCTTTGATCTAAATCCTGTATCTCTGGTCCCAGGGTTGGTGGGGGTCCTGTGACAGAAGAATGAAGATTTCTTGAGGGCAAGGATCTCCATTGGAGTTGGGGTGCCCTGAGAGTTTGTGGCCATAAGTCCTGGAGTTTGTTTGCCACCTTGAAGTCGTCTCCAGGTAGGCCAGGATTTGTTGTCTTTCCTTGCTTTGAACCTGTGGGATATTTCTGGTGAGATTTCTGTGCTGTGGTGTGCGCCCCCTCCCCACCCCTAGACAGTGGGGAAGGGGGGGGCCACACTTGGGGGCTCATCCGGGACATTTCCTAATACCCCAAACCCTGGATCCCCCTGTATTTCCTGGAGCAGAGGCGCTGGTGGGCCTCTTGCCATGCGAAGGCCATGTGGCATAGTAAGAAAATCCTGTGGTGGTGTAGGAGCTAGACCTGGAGTGCAGGTATGGCTCAGCTCTCCTGGTGTGGTATGCGCATGACTGACTGGTCACGTGACACTGTTGGCACCCCAATTGGTGGATGCATGCAGTGAGAGGAGCACAGCTTTTAAGCCCAGTGCCATTTTCCAGCAGCACTGAAAGAGAGGTGGTGGTGCTAGAGCAAGCCGAAGACCATGTAAAAGGGCATCCAGGAGAGCCAGCAGTAAGAGCATTCATTGTATTGTCGGAGCACTGTGGGGAGGACTGTGAGTAATTTGGGAGAGAATGTGGGGCGGTCGTGTGGACTGGTATCGAATAGTGGCAGGCAGGTGATTCAAAGTAGAGGAGGAAGCTTCCCTCAAGAGGAGCAATTGGCTACGGTTCCTGCCTCACTGATAATGTGGCTATGGCAGTCAGGAGGTAAAGGACAGTCCGGTGAGCGGTGTGTAAGGTGTGGATTTCGTTGGGAAGGAATTGTGCAACTGCTTGTGTGCGTGATCTGTTCAAGTTCAGCCCCAGGAAGCATTTTTGACCACACCCCACCAGTCTTTCTCTGGGGATCCCCTCCAAATGTCTCAGAGGGGTCTTTTTCACTGTGGTTACCAGGCAGTGGGGATTCTGGAGCCTTTGAGAGACGTTCCCTTGGAAAGAGTGCCCTGAATGTAGCAGTAAAGGCCGGGGCGCCTCTCCCAATGTGGTCATCAAAGCAGAGGAGAGAGGGTGCTGCTGAGGAAGTGAAGTCAGGGGGTAACAGGGAGCACAGATGTCTGCCCTGCTCCCTGGCACTGGCTGCCTACTATCCCCCTGGCAGAGGGAGTGGCAGGGGTCTTAGAAAACCAGCGGGAGCCCCTAGGCCCCAAGGGTTTTCCACCTCGATCCCTGTCTGAAGGTAGCCCCCCGGCCCTGTCAGATAAGTTCAAGTCCTCATCTGTGGCAAGGCCTGAAATCTTAAAACCCAGTGGGTGTGCCAGTCCTCAATCTGTTGCACCCGTTGAGCCTAAGGAGAGTGAAAGGGCTCTAGAGGAGTTGGGTGAGGTAGTGGATGAGGAGAAGTTCCTAGGGAGAAGATTCTAATTTACTGATTACCAGGTCTATTGTGCAGTCGCTTGACCTTTCCACTGCCCGGTGGTTGCCATGACTGACCATACCCCACGATTGCCTGTGCATGCCAGCACCCTCCAGACCCAGATGAATGGGTTGAATTGAAGTGACTGCCTAAATATCACATATAGGATGGGAGTATGGTTGCCATCAGGACAAACTTGGAGGACCAGCGTCTGAGACCTGCCTGAATGGAGCCAGGCCGAGAGGTGGGTTAAGAGAACATTACACATCAAATAGCTATCTCTGGATTACCCATACGTATCAGAGAAAATTTGGGATGTTATAGAAGAAATGAGGGAGGAATGGATATTTAAGGAATAGCTGGAAAGACTGAAACATTGACCTGGAGGTGGGGGTTTGCCATCTCAACAGCTATTCCAGAAGGCACAGGCAATGTGCCACACTGTGCCATGGTCCAGACTCATCCTGTTTAAAAACTTTGCTCTGGTGCAGAACTTTGGCTGGAACTCGCACCAAGTACTATATGGTAGACAAGGACTCTTTTGGAGACATTACCACCAAACTGGACCCGGATTTCTACTTCCTTCCTGGTGGGGATACCGCCACTTAAGCCCTCTGTAAAAGACTCCTTGGACTGTGTCAGGATAATTGCTCTCTGGAGCAGGTTATGGTGACTGTATTTCTTTTTAAATGAATAATGAAAAGACTGATAATTGCTAATTGTTGATTAAGACTCTAATGACGAGCCTGATAACTTTCTAACTTTCTTGCATTTAAAATGTTCAGCTGATATGATTGTGAGAGTACATGAATGAGTGTATGCAGGGTGAATGGTAAAGATCTGATTATTGTTATGGGGTAAATTGGGTGATACCAGAGCACTAAGGGCCCCCAATGTGCTCAGACATCGACATCGGGTATTACGGTACTATGACAACATGCTCAAAGCACACTGCTAATCTTGACTGCTCTCCAGTGCTTCAGATAACTCATTTTTGGACGTATTTTACATCCACAAATCAGCTTAAAACATCTAAAAATGTAGGCTCTGGAGTCACTGATGTCCAGTAACATTTCCCTTAAATTAAAGCTGACGTCCATTTTTCACGGTGTGGATGTCAATTATGTCATTATTTTTAACAGTCTCCAGGCCACCAGTTGCCATGGTAATGCTTTTTGTTTACTTCCCGAACTGATCGCAACCCCCCACCCGCAAACTGCCATCTCATCATGCATGCTGCACGTCTGCATGCAGTCATCTTGGCACCATCATTAGTCATGGTGAGGACTGGAATCGGGATGGGGATGCTGATTAGCCAAGATGACGAGTGAGCATATTAGACTATATTGCACAGCTACAGTGGTGTAGATTACACCCCCCCCCCCCGACGCAAGAGACTGGGACAATTTTATTGAGTGAGTGCACAGTAGTCTGAGAGGAAAGCATCCGTCCCGCCCCCATGGTAACCACACTAGTGACATGCGCCGGCAGTGTCGATGTTTCCCCACTTGGCGGGAGTGTCTGCCAGACTCATGACTGAAGTCCGCTGTCACTGACTGAACCAAGAAATTGAATTATTTATTTATCAGCATGTCAGGTGTTTCTGTGTCCGGGGCATCTGTCCTCAATCCACCCCGCACTGTGAAACATGGCTCCACTTTAATTTTGCAGTGTTAAACAGACTTAGCTTAACTTTAAGTCAGTCTCTGAGATGCTGCTCGGATCCGTGACCATGGAGACTGGATCGGATCCCCTCACTGCAGTGCTGCACACTCTGAGCCCGGCTAACAGACAGAGCAGCTGCATAGTCTGTCTGAGGTAAAATACTATTAACTTCAATAAATCTGAAAATGCAGTCTTCATTCATTGGGATAACTGACGTGACCAGCTGCAGCATTGCCTGTACATGTCTAATGTTCTATGATAGAGCCATGATTTTTTTTCTTTGACCCACCTGCTTGTTTAGAGACAATGTCCCAGTCCCACTTGAGAGTGTAGAAATAAAATAATTGAACGGGCCCTAAGGAATACTCATGGGCAAAAAGGGGTAAATGGATACATGTGTGTTGCAGGGGGGAGCATGCACAGTGCGTACCCCCCCTGCTCACTGCAACACACATGTACCTATTTTCATCTGTAAAATGTTGGTGGGTCCGTGGTTCAGTTCTGTTTTTTTTTTTTTCTCTTATTGTGGACCTGGGAACAGAGAAGAAGAGTTTTAGTGAGCGATTGGGGAGGGGGGTTCTGGGGAGGATTCACTTTTAGCTGTGTATTTTTTAAATTGAACATTGTCCTGACTCCTGAATTTACTCAATTCTGATTGGCTGCAATGCTACATATGTATTTTCCAGCCAATACCAGAACACTGCAACCTGATCTTCACCTGCTGAAAGCACCATTTGAGATGCCGTGCTTTTGCTCGATGGCCATTGAAGAGCTGCTGTAGTAGTTGACTGTTTCGGTCTTTCCACCGGGTCCAAGTCCGACTGCTCAGTCGGACATTGTCCACTGCGCCACCCGCTGTTCGTCATCCTCCAGAAGTATGAGAATTTGCTGTATCGTCCAGTAGTCCATAGTCGGGTCCTACGCCTCGATGTTGCGGCATCACTGGATAGTAATCCCCCAGGCCCAATCACACAGTAGCAGACAGACTGTGGAGTCAAGAAGGTCTGCAGCCATCTGAGAGATGGACAGTACTGTTGTCATCAGTGCCAGGCCTCAGCATCAAGACCTTCCAGTCAGCCACAACAGGACCAGAAAAGTCAGTCTGGAGTGGGGAGTCCCTGAGTCGAAAGCCAGGCAGTGACAGCAGCAACCCAAAGGAGAGAGAGAGAGAGAGAGAGAGAGAGACAGAGAGAGAGAGAGAGAGAGAGACAGAGAGAGAGAGAGCGCAGAGACAGAGAGAGAGACAGAGAGACAGAGAGTTTCTCAGCCTCCTGAACTTGGTGTACTCCCAGCAGGACTCCAGGCTGTCAGACTCCTCAGTGTCCTCCTGATGGAGGGAGGGGGGAATTGAAACTAATAATTCTTTCTCCTCTCTCAGTCGGGAGGGAAGAGGAAACACAGACCATGTTGTGGCCATACCTAATAAGGTAGGATACATGTTGAAGTACGTCTATACTACTATGTATGTATATGTACAGTATGACTGTTCTCAGATCCATTTTTATTATTCACTGTCAGAGGCTAGCCTACTTTGCAGTTGATTTGCTACATCACTGCTGTATTGAATGTATTTTTATACTGTGCAGACTGCAGAGTTGAACTGTACATGTATTTTACTACTCTTGCTGAAATGTATTTTGTGACTGACTTTCGATGCACTTGGATGTACAATACAAAAAAGAAACAGCAGTGGCCTCAGTATTGATCCCCACTCAGAGAAGGGAGGCAGTATAGCACAGTGGCTAAAGGCTCTGAGCTGCAATTCTGGAAACCTGGGTTTGAATCCCACAGCCCCACTTGCATACTGTGTGACCCTCAGCAAGTCTGTAAACTAGATTCAGCCTGTGGAGTCTTTTACTAACTAGCACAACCTCCTGTATCCTACTCCCAAGCCAGTCAGCAATCCAGCGTGTGTGTAATCTATATATCACATTGGTGTACTTTCACCAGAAGCTCATCACGTACCATAGTGTCAGGTACAAGTATGGGTTTGCCCTTGCCTACCTCCCTTATTACCCCTTCCAGTAGTTTAATCAGGTTGGTTTTGCATGACTTGTTGTCACAAATAAAAGGGCATGTGACAGGGAGCGAGGGGAGGAGGGGTTGGCTTTTTCAAACTGAAATAGAAACATAGAATTTGTGGCAGATAAGGACCGCTTGGCCCACCCAGTCTGCCCATTTCCCTGCCTACTGGATAAGCTGCAGATCCTAGTTAACCAGCAGCCTACTTCTTCCTACCCCCATCCCCAGAATTGCCTTATGACTGTCCCATGCATGCTTGAATTCCACCACTGTTTTTGACTCCACGACCTCCGGAAGGTCGCTCCATGCATCCACAACCCTCTCTGTGAAAATACTTCCCAAATTACCTCTGAGCCACCTCCCATCTTCAAATTGTGCCCCTTGTTCTTGCACACCTCTTTTTTGAAAGATGCTATCCTCTTGGACTTTGTTGATTCCCTTGAGGTACTTGAAAGTTTCTATCATGTCCCCCTCTCCCTCCTTTCCTCGAGGCTATATATATTAAGCTCCTTTAGTCTCTTCATATGTCTTCTGGTGCAGACCCTGCACCATTTTAGTTGCCCTGCTCTGACAGCTTCCATCCTGTCTGTGTCTTTGCGAAGACTGGGTCTCCAGAACTGCACGCAGTACTCCAGATGGGGTCTGACCAGCTGTCTGTACAGAGGGATAATAACTTCCTGTTTTCTACTGGTGATGCCTCTCCCTATGCATCCCAATATCCCCCAGCCCTCATTGCTGCCTCTACATTGCTTGCCCACCTTTAGGTCATCTGATATGACTACCCCAGGTCCTTTTCCATTTTGTTGTCATTAGTATCTCACCCCATTGTGTACTCTTCCCTGGGTTTTGTTTCCCAGGTGCATTACCTTGCACTCTTAGCATTGAATCTAAGCTGCCATACATTTGACCATTCCTCTAACCTTGCCAAGTCCCTTTTCATCCTTTCCACCCCACCTTGTGCATCAACTCTGTTGCAGATCTTTGTGTCATCTGCAAAGAGACATACTTTTCCTTCCAGTCCCTCTGCAATGTCGCTTATAAAGATATTGAAGAGGACCGGTCCTAATACTGAACCCTGCGGTACCCCACTAGTAACCCTCCTTTCTTCAGAATGGACTCCATTTACTATTACTCTCTGTGTCCTATTCTCCAGCCAATTCTTTACCCAGGCTGTCATCTTGGGACCCACTCCCAGGCTGGCTAACTTGTATATTAATTGTTTGTGTGGGACTGTGTCAAATGCCTTGATAAAGTCTAGGGTAAGGGTGCTAGGCTGCTAGCTGTGCACTCAAGCAAATTTAATAGATGGTTTGGCCTATTTCTGCTGGCAGATTCTCATGTTAAAATGATTAGAAAATGCAGTTTCTCCCCTTCAGTAAGTAAACCCCATATCCAACTATATTGAAAAGAGCTCATCTGCTGCTGCTGCTGCTGATGATGATTGATGATGCTGCCAGATGCTTAGACAATGTAACAGGAATTCCTCTGACCGTTTAGTCAAAATGTAATAGTTGTTTGTGAATTTGAAGCATTTTGACTGCCAAACTTTGGCGACTGGAATTATTTTGACTTCCAAAAAATTGACAGCTGGAGTATTTTGACTCCAGAAAAACTGAAATGACTTTCAAATTTCAACCCATGGAAGTATTTGACTTCCATCCCAAAAAAATGATCTGAAGCCCTGCTGCTCTCTGCAGACCACATTCGAATAAATCAAATAACCTTAGTGCCTTAGTGCTCTGGGAACTCAAATGAATTTAATAGATAACAGCTTCTGACTGCAGAAACGGGTGTGGGAGGCAGAGCCCCCCAACTAAAGGCACTATATTCAATCAATAGCAGTTTCCAATAAATAACAATTTCCGACTGCCGCCACGGCTCTCCATTCTATGCAATGTTACACACAACACATTTGTCCAAGATAGTAATAAAGGCTCTATATTATTATACTACCATTAAATAACAGCTTCTGACTGCTGAAACGGGGGTGGGGTGGTGGAGCCCTCAAATCAAGGCTCTATATTACTTACTCTTATTTGGAATTATGGTGATCCTGTGTTGGGTAATACACTGATCCAAGTGTATTTCTGTACCTGATCCTGAGTGTATGTGTGGCGGGGGGCAGGAATGATGCCTCTTCATTTCTTCTTTGTTTTTCTGTTTAGTTGATGACTGTTTGCAGTAAATATCTCCGTTATTACTATGTTGTTGCAGGGTGCTTATTTACAGGTAGTATGCCGTGCATTTCCATGAAAAGTGGAAGCATCTGCATGAAGACGTCCACGTAAGTACTGTATTAAACCTAAAAACTATGAGCGCAGAGGGGGACCGTAGTGCTCTGGGAACACTGTAATCTGTTTAGTATTTTGCTGGGAGGTATAATTAGGGGCAATGGAAAGTAACTGCTATTTCTACCTCAGATTTTTCTGTAACTTTAATAACTTAAGTACTACCAATTGCTTACATGTCATGATGATAACCATGCCTGTACCCATGCCTGCATCCACTGCTTTTCTTTTACCGTGCCTGTAAGCCATGCCTGTATCCACTGCTTTTCTTTTACCATGCCTGTAACCATGCCTGTATCCACTATTTTTCTTTACTGTAACCACCTCATGATATAACTCACAATGCCTCAAATGTTCCTTATGTCGTTGTTCATTCTTATAACTTGTATTGTTATCCCGGGTTGCCCCTGAAAAAGGGAGCTTCAGGGCTCAGTGGGCCTACCCGGTCAATAAAATTTAATAAATAAATAAATATTAGAACTGGAATTCAGCAATAACAGTTCATCATCATCATTCATTTATTGAATACGCAAATTGAGAGTATAAATCTCTTTTACAATTGCGTCCAATCATTAATACATACTTTGACTTACATAAACATAATTCCATATTAAATGGTTTAGAAATGAAGAAGTACTACCAATCATTCAACCAAAGCAAGTACAATGTTTGTGTGATAAGCTTGCTAAAGAAGCCTAAAGCATGCTATTGGAAGTAATGCAATTAAGTTGCTTTTTTTATCTCCCACGTTCAGGACACTTACAGCTAAAGTCTGTTCTCCAAACTTTGTTTTGTACCTAGGAATATGAAAAGGTTGTAAAGTAGATGATCTTAAACTATACTTTGAAAATGTTTTAGACTGCAAAACATTTAACAAAAATGGAGTGACTTAAAATGACTTAAAACTATTTGACTGTATTGGGGCTGACACTCGAAATAAAAATGGTCTTCTAGTAAGGAGGAAGGGTAAATCTAAGATTATTGCTTAACAAATGTGTATAAGTGTGACCAGAGTATGAACTTATAGACAAATGGAAACCAGTGTTGATCTCTACGATCTGTGAGAGATGGGCATCCATTTCTAGATGGTTGGACCTCCTGGCACAGGTAAGCTATTTAGAATTTTTTTTTCTTAAATAGATTAGGATAAGTTAGAGTAGGTAGTGTTAGGCAGGGCATCCCTTGGGCCAAAATTTTGGTGGTTCTCTTTCTGGCAGGCTGGGGAGATGCGTGTACCCAGTTAGTTTTTGTGGGAGGCCACCTTGGACTGTCTGCCATCATTCCCAGGAGGGAATGACTCCCTGGGTGGGGGGAAGAGTGTAAGCTCCTTCTCATTTGAGAGGAGCTAATGCTCTCTTTAGGGACCTCCTTTCCTTCTTACTGCCCTCACAGCTTAGGGTTTGTCTAGTGCTCTGGGGGCACAATTTCCGCTTGCTGCCATGTGGCGGCAGCAGAGAAGAGGGTTTAGGGATATATAAATAGGCTGGACAGGACGTCTGGAAGAGAGTTGGTATGAGGAGACTGACAGGCACTGCAGGGCAGTACAGGGTGGGCCCCCACTTTAGGCAGGCCGGCATCGACAGCAGCGATGCTGTGTCCTGGTGAGCATCTGTGGAAGGCACAGAGACAGGCAGCTGTGGCTGTTATTTGTGGGGTCTTGGGCTCTGAGAGGTGGAAGGGAGTGTAATGGAGGTGCAGGATAGGTAGGCCCCAGGGTCCGATTTAAGCCCCAGTGTGTTGGTAGTGGGCCCTGGGTCATCGGGGTTGCAGCAGGTTGTGGCAGGGCATCTGTATCCCAGGGTATCAAGGCGGCCCAGGGTCTCACTGGTGAGGGAGCCTGGGGGAACCTCTACCCACTATAGGGCCTATTTGGAGGGACATGTCTTGGGGCTGCTGGTCTTTAGCCGAGTGAGCCATGAGGTGCCCTAGGGTTCCCCCCTTGTGCTGGTAGCTCAGAGCAGGCAGCGGCTGGTGAAGAAGGGATGGTGGTGGGCAGCAGTCATTTTTGGGTCAGCCCTACAAAAGAGCTGGGATGCTGGTGGAGAGACGAGAGACTTCAGGGAACCAGGCATAATCAGGAAGTGACTGGGAGGAGAGGTAAAGGGCGGTGGGTTTTGCTGGTACTGCACTATCCGTGTCCCTTGAAAGGCTGGGAGAAGAGCCAGAGAACGAGTTTGGGAGAAGCTGTACGCTTTCCCGTAGAGAGGAAAGTGGAAAATCCCCTTTGGTTTTAAGTAGTGAAGCGCAGGTACTTACTAGTGCCAGTAGAAATTGTTGGAGCTTCACGGTCCAGGAAGTAGAAGGTCGAGATATCCCTAAGTAAAATCTTGCTGCTGTTATTTAGCTGTGTATAGAATCTTGCTCTGCCTTATTTGTAACTGCCATTTTCATTTGTAAAAATGTTTAGCCCCATGAAGCTGAGAGTTATCTTAAAAGAACGGTGGATCCCGTAGCCCTGGCAATCATTTGGGTGCAGGAGAAATAAAATGATTGTTTTAGGAAAGAAATTAGGAGTCTTGAGGCCGAGGATCTCCATTAGAGTTAGGGTGCCCTCAGAGTTCATGCCACAAGTTCTGGAGTTTGTTTGCTACCTTGAAGTTATCTCCAGGTAGGCCCATTTCCTTGAGGTACTTGAAAGTTTCCATCCTGTCCCCCCTGTTCCTCTTTTCCTCAAGGGTATACATATTAAGCCTCTTTAGTCTGTCTTTGTATGGTTTCTGGTGCAGACCCTGCACCATTTTAGTTGTGCTCCTCTGGACTGCCTCCATCCTGTCTATGTCCTTGTGGAGATGGGGTCTCTAGAACTGCATGCAGTACTCCAGACGGGGTCTCACCAACTGTCTGTACAGAGGGATGACAACTTCCTATTTTCTACTGGTGATGCCTCTCCCTGTGCATCCCAGTATCCCCCTAGCCCTCCTTACTGCCTTCTCACATTGTCTGCCTACCTTTAGGTCATCTGATATGACTAGCCCCAGGTCCCTTTCCATTTATATGGCTATGGGCGGAGCCTACAGCCATTTTGCCATCGTTATCTTGAAAACAGCCAACCATAGCATGCTTCTGTTGGACTTTTGGAAGTATCCTCCTGAATGTCCAACAGAGCTGGGAACACTCCACCATGGTCAGCTGCTGAGAAGTAACAGCCACACTATTTTGGCTGTTACTTCCACATTCGATGCAAGAACTGCTAAGCATGCCTTCCACCGGCACCGCCATCTTGGGAATGTCAGAATGCCATTCACTGCAACTATGCATACATGAATGCTGTACATGCTAGTTGCATCACCGCCATCTTGCAGAAGGCACTCAGCAGCGCTGGTGGCTCTAGTTCTCCAGAGCTTTGAAGCTGCGCCACAGTAAATATCGGCTCTGGCTGGGATTTGTTGTTATTAAGTACTTCCCCCTCATCCTTGTACTCTTCCTCTGGGTTTTTGTTTCCCAGGTGCATCTCCATGCTTTGAACTTGTGGGATATTTCTGGTGAGATTTCTGTGCTGTGCTGTGCTGTGCGCCCCCTCCCCCGGACCATGGGTTTGCCCCTAGGCAATGGGGAGGGGGTGGGTCACATTAGAATTTGCTGTAATTTATTGCTTGATGAACTGTTCTGTCCTGTTTTTCTGCTTGAGTGTGTTTTGTTGTATACTGTAATGTATTGACTTTGCCGTGGAACCTTTGAAAATTAACACTTGTGCTCAAAGGTACTTTCCTAATAAACATACATAAATAAATAAATAGTAATGGGCTGGCAATAATTCCATTATCTCAAACCTGCAAGCGGGGTTCAGGCGTAATCATTCTACTATACATATCTAAATTATAGTGGCGCGGTAGCACCACTATAGTTAGGGCTGAGTAGGCTGTTGAACGTTAAACCCCGAGCTTTGCACTTTAATAACTTCGCTCCTGTTTAACAGATTTGTATGAAATTTTGAATGCACAGTCTGTAGGGCAATGTCTCTTGATGCAGCAAGTATCATTGCAGTCTGATGTCTGGATCCTGAGATCCGGATAGTGAAAAAAGGGAAAAAATCGGGGGATTGCTGTTTTTTGACATTGCCTAGCGCCCAGATGGTTTGGAATTGTGTTCTGAAATTTTCAGGGTAGAAGGAGCTTGCCCAAAATGATGCCTTTTATTGGTTTGGTGAAAAAATATTAATTCTTTCCAGAGTTACAAGGATTTTAAATTTTGGTTCTGAGCATGCTCAGTAGGCTCTTTGGGATGGCTGTTTCGCATGAAAGAAGAATTTGGCCATATGAGAAATTTCTCTCATGAGGGTATAATTCTCTTTCGTGAGAGAAAATTCTTCTTTCATATGGCAGCCATCTTATTTTTGTATTCTTTAAAAAAGAGTTTTTTTTTTTAAACCCATAAAAATTATGCCCTGCAGAAAACCAAGACATGAATCTAGCTAAGCAGGATCCCTTTAGCTAGATTCTGCACTTAGTTTTTTGAAAAACAACTCCAAATGTGTTTTTGGAGGATTTAGAAAATGTTCTTTTGTGAGACGATTTTATGTCTATCTGTCTATCTATTGATCTTGATCTGTGTAAGGGGACCAGGGCGCCCATCCCCTGTACTGCTTCTCTTACCCCCTGCCCTCCAGGTCACCCTTCCTCTTATGTGTGGCAGTACCAGGGTACCCATCCCCGGTGCCGCTGGTTTTCCTCCCAACACTAGGGTGCTTGTGTTCCCTTGTAATAAAGAAAACTGTCCCTTGTCGCCTTCTGTTCTCCTGTTATAATGAAAACCATCCCCTGTTGATCTTTTCTTTTTAGTAAAACATAAAGAAAAATGTCCATAGGTGACCTGCTTCCTCTACAGCCACCTGTCTGTTTATCTACCTATCATGTAAGCAGACTGGGGTGCTACTCTTGCCCCTTCCCCTCCAGGTTGCCCTTCCTCTTATGTGTGGTTGCACCAGGGTGCCCACCCCCAGTGCCGCCGGAGATCCTCCCAACACTTGAGTGCCCAAACCCCAATGTCTGCTTCTGTTTCCTGTAATAAACCATCCTGGGGCTGGCCTGCCGGTGTAGTGCCAAGATGTCTGCTCATGTTGCCAACATCCCAGGTTCATGCTGGCTGGGAAGGGGGGAGAATTGAGCATCCCAGGGACTGCTGTCCTTCTCTGGGGGGGAGGGGAGGTTGAGTGTTCAGTGAATTGAACTCTGGTGTAGGCTAGTGGTACTGCTGTGGCCAGCACTGCACATCAGGGGGGCAGGGCGGATGCTGGTCATCATCACACATCCTCACCCCCGGAAACCTAACAGCAAAAGGAAAAAATCAAATGCCGGCCCCCATGCAAGACACCAGCTTCACTGCAGTTCCCACTGCCTACCCGTGTCCACCAGAGGGGGTCCTGCTTCCATGGCCCAAACCCGGGTAAGCCAGGTCTCACCTACCCAATGTCCATTGGGGGGGTGCCTGTGGCATGAGGTCATAATGTCGCAAGACATTATGCCGTAGCAATTTTCCGTGCTGCCAATAAAGTGCGATATATTTAATACGGCATAATTCTTGTTTTTGTGTCGTCTCTGCCCCCCACCTTCTGTTATGGCTGGCTGCACCCCCAAGCCTCCTCCAAACTAATATAACTAACTATGGGGGTGTTTACACTTAATATCGCACAAAGTGCAAAAACATTTTTTCCATGCATCTGGGACCGGGACTCAAAACCCAGTCCCAAACACACTGCTTGTCTCCTTTGCTGCCCATGGCTCATCCCATCAAGCCACGGCAGCTGCTCGGTGGACCCCTCTCCCATTAGGATTCATATCCTGCACTGGGAAGAGTGAGAGGGTGCACTACTGCGCATACTTCCTTTTGCGATTTTGCACCCTCTCGCTTTTACCTACCATGCTGTTCCTACCTTGCGGTCATGTCGTGCACTGTAAAGAGTGTGACATTATGACCCGGTAGGGGTGCCTGCCTGATGGCCCCCCTGGGGGGGGGCAATCCTGGGCATGAGGGGATGGTGGACAGAGCTGGGCTGAGCTTCCGGGGGACCAGGAACAAAAAAAAAAAAAGAAAGTAAACCATCCCTCACTGGCTCTGTTACCCTATAATAAAGAAAACCATTCCTATCTGATCATTTCAAAAATAAAGATAAATGTCCATTGGCAATCTGCCCCCCCCACCTCTTTGTCTGTCTGTCTATCTACTGTATCTGTCTGTGTATCTATTAACAAACAGACCGGGGTGCCCACCCCCAGTGCCACTTTTCTTTCTCCACTCCCATCCAGGTTGCCCTTCCCCTTAGGTGTGGCACCAGGGTACCACCCCTGGTGCTGCTGGAGATCTTCCCAACACTGGGGGTGCCCAATCCCCAGTGTTGACTCTGTTGCCCCGCAATAAAGATATCATTAGGCGATATGGCTTGAGTTTTCACTGCTATGCAGATGATACTTAGCTGTATATGTCCTTTATGCCCAGACAGGTTGATGCAATTTCCATGCTAAACAACTGCCTCTCCGAGATCAAAGACTGGATGAGCTTTAGCTGGCTGAGAGAGTGAAGACTGAGGTGTTGGTAGTGGACCCGGGTCACTCGGGGGTGGGTTTGGGGCTGGGCATATGTCGGGCCTATGGCTTGATGGTGTTCAGCTCACTACCTCAGATTGAGTGCGTAACCTGGGTGTTATTTCTGATAACCGCTTGACTCTGAAATCTCAGGTGTCAGCCGTGGTTTAATCCTCATTTTATCATCTGAGTAATATCGCCCAGGTGAAACACCTGGTTCCAGTGAGCAACCTTTCAGTATTGGTCCATGCTTTCATTACCACCCGTCTTAACTACTGCAATGCGCTCTACCTAGGGCTGTCTGGGGTTGATATCCGCCACTTGCAGCTGGTGCAGAATGCTGCAGGCAGGTTGTTGACTGGTTCTTCAAGGACCAGCCACATTACTTCTGTGCTGCGCAGACTGCACTGGCTGCCAGTTCAGTGGCAGATCACCTGTAAGGTAGGCTTGCCTACCTTTAAATCCCTACATGAACGGGGACCCGACTACCTGAAAGATCTCCTGACTCCCTACTCTCTACTCCCACACTCGTCCTCTTTGATCCATCGATGAGGGATTGCTAGAGATTCCCGGAGTTCGTTTAAAAACCTCTGGTGCACATGCTTTTTCATTTGTAGCACCAACCCTGTGGAATTCTCTACCTCATTGGTTAAGAGAATGCCTGACCGTCAGTAGTTTTAAATCAATGTTAAAAATATATTTATTTACATTAGCCTTCCCAGGTTGTTCTTAATTAATTTATATTGTCATTTTAATTAGTTTTTATATCAGCATATTTAAAGTGTACAGCCCCTTGGTTCTTGAAAGACGCTATAAAAATAAAGTTTTGATTGATTGATAAAGAAAACCATCCCATATCAGTCTTTTTGTTTTACTTGCAAAAAGAAAATGGTCTATCAGTGAACTGACCCCCAAGCATCTTCACCTCCCCAACCGACCACCCACTTATCACCCACCACCCCACACACCCTCACTCACCTGAAGAAGCTGCACAGTATAGATCCATTCTCTGATCAAAGACATGTCTTGCTGATGAAACTGGTGACTGCAACATGAGAATATAAAGAAGTGTGGTTTGATGTATTTCAATGGGGTTTTTAGGTTTGATTCATAATTTTGTCATTTTAACAGGGGTGTAGCCAGGATTTCAGATCTGCACACCAAGTGGACTCACTGCTACCCCCACTGCTACCCCTAGGATGTGCTGGTGCTACCCCCATGCATGGGTAAATGAAATGCCATGCATTGCTCCCTAAGACAGCCACATACCAGCCCAGAGCCTGTAAAGTTGTATTGTCCTTGGGATGCAATGACAGTGACCAGTCCTTCTAGTTTTGACTCCTACAAATAAAATTTCAGAAAGGTTCAGCATTTTCTTTGTTAGTGTTCATGGGAAAAAGGAAGCAGTTCAGAGTCTATTTGCTACCCCCTTAAATAAAATTGTACACCATGGAGTACTTGGAGTATGCCTGGCTACACCCATGATTTTTAAATATTTTGACCCAAAATTTTCAACATGTTGTTTTTGGGACCCCATCTCATGACCAGTGGCAGTGGAATTATGCAAATGTCGCCCGAAAGGCAATAATGTGGTTGCTTGCCAAAATCACCTTTCAGGTGGGATTTGGACATTTTCATCACCCTTGTTCAGGAGGTGGGATCATAAGAAGGCTCTATTGAAAATGTGGGGTCAAAATATGTAAAAATGGCAAAGTTAGGAACATACATTGAAATGTTTCTACGCTCACTTGTAATTTTGATAATTTTAAATATTTTGCCCCAAAATTTTCAACATAACCATCATTTCACATCACCTCATGAACGTGACAGTTGTCACTTTTCAAATTCTGGCCAAATTGTGTTTCTACCTCTCTGGAGCAGAATGACATTTCAGTGGCATGGAATGACACTTGTTCATGAGAATGGGTAATAAGAAAGCCATGCAGAAAGATTTTGGTGCACAAATATGATAAATACAAATAATATATTTCTTCTTTGAAGTGAGCCCCATAAAAAACAATTACAACAAAGTAGATAACTTGCTTTCTAGGAGGAACAGAAGCAGAGGGCCCTCTGGGCCTTGCACTTGTGCATCTGTGCTTCCTCAATTGAATGTGTTCAGGATACAATTCTGCTATCTGAAAAAGTAAGGAAATTCTTTGCAAAAAACTGCGTTAATGCACCAGTTAGAGTTCAGATTAAAGCCACAAAAGTAGGAAATGTGGTGTTAGGGTTTACAACCTAACTACCACCACCCACCCACCCCAAGTAGCAGGAGGGGAAAAAATATTTTTGCTGTCCTGACTCTTGGCCAATCAGGGTGGGTCTTCTTGGGATTCTCAACCTAACACTCACCCTATTCTGGTATAGTCTTGAAACATACAGAACTGTGCCTCACCACTTGTTGCCAACAACCTGTATGCCCTGCTTGAAGAAAACAGATCACATATCACCTTATTTGGTCATGGAATGGGGTGAGAGTTAGGGTTAAGAACCCCAATGACGACTCCACCCCTGATTCACCAAGAGTTAGGACAGTGAAAACTCTAGTGTTTTTTTCCCTTTTGCTGCTTGCGGTTGGGAGTGAGAAGTTAGGGTTAGAAACCCTAACGCCACATTTCCCTACTTTTGTCACTTTAATCTGAACCCTAACTGGTGCAATAATGCAGTTTGTTTCAAAGAATCTCTCTCTCTCTCTATACATATTATAGTGGTGCTATTGCGCTACTATAGTTAGGATTGAGTAGGCTGTTTAATGTTAAACCGCAATTTTTGTACTTTAAAACCTTCACAGCCATTCAAGGGATTTGCATGAAATTTTGCATGTGCTGTTAGAAACCCAAAGACTCTTGACATGGCAAGTTTAGTTCTGATCAGATGTGTGGCTTCTGAGATCCGGACAGTGCAAAATGTGTAAAAATCTTTTTTTTTGTGCCCCTAGCGCCCTGACAGTTTGGAATTTTCTGGGTAGAAAGGTTTGGTCCAGGGCAATGGCTTTCACTGGTTTGGTGAAAAAATAATAATGCATTCCAGAGTTATTAGGATTTTAAATTTTGGTTCTGAGCATGCTCAGTAGGAACTAGTGTTGCTCGGATAGTATCCTGAGCAATCTGGATCCACCAAATACCTGCCATTTTGGCAGAATAGTGGATCCGTCAGATAACAGCAGCTATCCGACTGTGGATCCAACTCCCCAGATCCAGGTCGGATCCCGCATTACCCGACGCCAGATCCAGGGATTCAGCACCAGGATCCAGCATCGGATCTGGCCTCAGATAACGCGGGATCTGACCTGGGATCTGACCACTGAATTCGGCTGGATCCTGGGTCAGATCCCGCCCGGATAGTGCTGCCATCTGACAAAGCACAGTCGGATCCACAGGGGCACTATCTGAACAATATTAGTAGGCACTTTAGGATAGATGTTTTTTATCTATCTATTTATTTATTTAATTCTCGGAATTAACACTTTTGAGTCAGAGACTTATTTGCAAAGGCTGCACGCCATTGATAGGTAAAAAACAAATGGACATTGCATGGTATAGTAGACTGAATGGTAATACAAAAAACAATATACAAAACTAACAATAAGTGCTATAAAAGTGCCAAGGCTGATTTCAATGGTTACAGGCAATAATATTTATGTTTACATTCAGTAGGATGACACTGTCCAAATGGTGTTAGGATAGTCCTAATGGGAAACATAGAAACAGAAGTTGACATCAGATAAGGACCACAAGGCCCATCCAGTCTGCCCATTAAAAGTATGATAGCTGTAGGATCCAGACAGTAGAGGTAGGTACACGCAGAAGGGAGATGTTGTCGAAGGCAGGATATGGATGGTACTATAGTCAGATGGTCAGCGGCCAACTGAGGAGGGAAATATTAGGTGTAACGAAAAAAGAATTGACCCTTTTCCTATGGGGTTAATCTTTTTTCGTGAGGAAAAAATCCTTTTTTGTACGGCCGCCATATTTGTTTTACTGCTTAAACTTACAAACATTTAAAGTACATAAAAATAATGTCTGTTAAAAAAAACAAACATCTGAACCTAACAAACTGAGACCCGTTTAGTTAGACTCTAGTGTTGTTTTTTTTTAAGTTGGCAGAAATACGTTTTCTGGGCACCCAAAATCCAGGGTGCCCAGCTTAGCGAGAGGAGCCGTTCATCCACATTCTCTGTATGAGAACAGCAGGACTTTCTTGACATCAGCAGCTGGAACTCTTGCTGCGGGCTGCAGTGAGAGCAGTGAGCCACCATTTCCCTGGTGTCTAGTGGCACTGTCCCCCCATTGCTGTCCCTTTATGTATGTAGTGTTGCCCTGGTGCCTAGTGGTACCCCCTACCCTCCAATTGCCATCCCCTTATTTATTTACTGTTTTGCTGGTGTCTAGTGGCACCCCTACCCTCCAAATGCTGTCCCCATAATGTATTTGTTTTTGCCTGGTGTCTAATGGCATCCCCCACCCTCTGATTGCTGTCCCCATAATGTATTTGTCTTTTCCTGGTGTCTAGTGGCACCCCTACCCTCTGATCACCATCCTCATAATGTATTTATCTTTTCCTGCTGTCTGGGGCACCCCCTCCAATCACTATCCCCGTAATATGATGGTCTTTTCCTGGTGTCTAGTGGCACCCCCCCACCCTCTGATCAATGCCCTCATAATATGTTTTTCTTTCCCTGGTATCTAGTGGCACCAGCTGCCTCCGATTGCCATCCCCATAATGTTTTTGTCTTTCCCTGGTGTCTAGTGGCATCTTCCAACCTCCAGTTGCCATCCCCATAATGTATTTGTCTTTGCCTGGTGTCTAGTGGCACCTCCCAACCTCCAGTTGCCATCCCCATAATGTATTTGTCTTTGCCTGGTGTCTAGTGGCACCCCCACCCTCTGATTGCCATCCCATAATGTATTTGTCCATTCCTGGTGTCTAGGGAACCCCCCACCCTCCAATCACCATCCCCGTAATATGATTGTCTTTCCCTGATATCTAGTGGAACCCCCCCACCCTCTAGTCACTGTCCCAGTAGTATGCTTGTCTTTCCCTGGTGTGTAGTGGCACCCCAACCCTCCGATCATCATCCTAATAATATGTTTTTCTTTCCCTGGTGTCTAGTGATATCCCGCACCCTCCGATTTCCATCCCTATAATGTTTTGTTTTTCCCTGGTGTCTAGTGGCACTCTCCACTCTCTGATCACCATCCTTGTAATGTTTCTGTCTTTCCCTGGTGTCTAGCAGCACCCCCACCCTCCAATCACCGTCCTGGACTGAAATAAAGAAAACTGTCCCTCTATGTGTTTTTTTAAACCTGCAAAACAGAAAACAGACCCTTGCTGATCTGACTCCCCCCCAGCCCCACCTCCCACTCAGCACCCACCACCTGACACTCCCATACACCCTCACTCACCTGAACAGGTCACAGGGCAAGAGCCACTCTTCAATCGAAGACACGTCTTGCTGCTTGGAACCGCCTACTGCAATATGAGAAACTAAGGTAAGAGTGGTTCAATGTATTGCAATGAGATTTTGAACTTTGATGCATAACGTTGTCATTTTGCATATTTTGACCCTGGATTTTCAACATGGCCTTTTTGGGACCCTGCCTCGAGACCATTGGCACTGGGATAATGCAAATCAAGCTTAAAAGGTGATTTTGCAGTCGCTTGACAAAATCACTTTTTGGGCAGTATTTCAATCAATCAAGCAATCAATCAAAGTCTTTATTTAACCAGGCGATCACCGTTGAGCAAGCTCATTTTCGAGGTGGACCTAGGTTTGTTAACAAGGGACAATATACATGGGATGCAACACACAAGAAAATAGTAATAGTACAAATAAAGTGAGATACAATAATACAGTATATACAAAATATCAGCAGGTAGCATTGATAGTAGTATATGTTTGGAACAGAAGATACAGCTAGTTTTGGGTAGGTCACAATTTTTCATAAAAGTAAAGAAGTATACATATCAGGTGCACCGAACACAAATAAAACCAAATATAAAAAGATATATAGTGATACGGTATGGAGAATTTAGAGCTGGAACCAGAGTCAAAGGAATGTGGAAGGGACAGATATGGGGGTACAAAAAGGGAAGAGGGAAGAGTCGATTATAGATGTGATCAGTCTTTTAACAGTAGTAATTAGAGTGCTTGGACTTATAGGAGTCACTCTTTTGGGTAGACAGGCACAGAACTCATTATGATGTAGATATAGAGATTTAAAAGCTGCTAAACTGATGGGTTGAGTTAATTTCGAAGTTTTTTGCAGCTTGTTCCACAGCTGAGGGAGCACAAAGCTGATGGCTGCTCTGCCAATGCGAGATTTTGCTTTGTAAACATCAAGGTAGATATATGAGGTGCTTCTCGAGGCATACTTCCCCAGAGTGCACAAAGGTAAACAGACAGAGATATACTGGGGCAGTTAATTTGAGATAGCTTTGTATGTCCAAACCGCAGCATTTTTTTGCTGTCTGTAAGCAAGGGATGACTATCCCACTGCCGTGTACAATGCACAGTGGTGGGTTGAGTATGGAAGACCCATGATAAATCTTATGGCTCTGTGATAAAGCGTATCGAGTTTGGCTAGGGTACCTGCAGGTCGCTGACTATATAGAAAGTCTGCGTAATCCAATAAGGAAAGAAAGGTAGTTTGAACCAGTTTCAGTTTAGAGTCTCTTGTGAGGAGATTATTAATCCTAAAGAACAGACCAAGTATTTGAACATTTTCACCACACGTGTTCATGAGGTGGGGTCATAAGAGGGCTATGTTGAAAATTTGGGGTCAAAATATGTAAAAATGGCAAAATTATGCACACACATTGGAATTTTACTATGCTTGCTCATAACTTTGGTAATTTTAAATATTTTGACCCCAAGTTTTCAACATAGCCATTTTTGTACACCACCTCATGAATGTGACAGCTGTCATTTTTCAAATCCTGGCCAGAATGTATTTTGCACCTGTGGCGCAGAATGATGTTTCGATGCCATGGAATGACGTTTCGCCTGGAATTTGAAAATGTTCATTACCTGGTTCATGACATGGGGTACTAAGATGGCTGTGCTGACAATCTGATGTATAAATAGAGTAAAATGCTCAGGTTATGAGTGAACGTTGCAGTATTTCAACATTCACTCATAACTTCATTAATTTTCACTATTTTGACTCCAAACTTTAAACATAGCCATCTTTCCACACCACCTCATAAACGTGACGTGTTATTTTTAAAATCCTGGATGAGATGTGTTTTGCACTTCTGGTGTGAAATAACATTTCGGCCAGTATACTATAAATGGTACATGTCGTTTTTTATAAGGTGAATCATAAAAGAAGTATCTTGAAAATTTGGGGTTCAAATTGAAAAAAACAAAACAATATATATGTATGCTTTGTGATCCCGTGCTAGTGAGTTGAGTTTGGGGGTGAACTTAGTGACCCAACTGGAAGGGGTGAGGGTGGGAGGATGATACTGTTATGCAGAACCCCTTCCCCCAGCCAGGGAATGAAAGGTGCAGGGTTGTCCACACGGGCCTAAGTGAAGACAACTGTCCTCTTGGCATAGGGCCCTGCACCTCTCCCCCTTGGGTAGCAGAGGGCCCTGTGCATTGGCTGACAGATGCACTGTTTGCCTTGTGCATCTGTAGCTGAAGCCACGTAGAAATGCAAGGACCACAGGGCCCTGCACTTCCACAGCCCACCAGACAGCCCCATGAATTCTTCATATCTCTTATTGCACCGAACTGCAGGGCCCACAATTTGCAGGCCCTGCATTTCTGTAGGTGGACAGTCTTCTGTTCACAAAGGGCATCTGCATCTATTCACACAGATCCTTAAGGGACCTGCGTGAATGAGGATACAATTCCACTATCTCAAACAGAAAGAAAATTTTTTGCAAAAAAAATGTTAATGCACCAGTTAGGGTAACTTAATGCTACAAAAATAGGGAAATGAGGCATTAGGATTTCCATCCGTAATGCCCCACCCCAACCTCCCAGGCAGCAAAAGGAAAAAACATTCGGGGTTTTGTGCTCTCTGGAGTTGTGGTGGGGTCTTCCTTGAGGGTTGCCAACCCTAATGCTCCTCCCAGCCCAGAGCCTCCAATCCAAAGCACAAGGTACAACATGATGAACATGCCAGCAGATGTAGGCCACAATGGTCTATCAAGTCTGCTTGAGTGTGCAGCTATCAGTTTAGTTTACTGCAGCTGTTCCCCCACCCATTTTCCGTCCGCCTGATTTATTCTCCCAGACCGCCCTCACCCCCCTTCCCAGCATCCCCTCAGTTCTGACCTTTCTTTAACCCTGTTCCACCACCTCTTAAAACTGCCCACCATCTTCAGCTATATCACCTCCTTTGGCAGCACGTTCTACCTTGCCACCACCCTTTCTGTGAAATAGTGCCTCCTCATCTCCCTTCTGAATCTGCCTCCCTCCAACTTCAGGCTGTGCCCCCTTGTGATCCTTCCCCCTTTTAAACTTAAAATGCCTTCCGTACTAACCCTATTTATGCCTTTTAGGTATTTGAAGGTCTCAGTCATATCCTCTCTCTCCCTTCTATCCTCCAGGGAATACATGTTGTGCTCCCTCAGTCTTTCCTCATAGGGTTTGTCCCCCTAGGATCATCTTTGTCACCCTACACTGCACCCCTCCAAATGCATGATGCCCTTTTTTAAATAGGGGCACCAGAACTGCACACAGTACTCCAAGTGCGGCCTGACCAACGACTTGTATAATGGCAGGATGACTTCCTCTCTCCTTGAGGTGATTTCCCTGGCTTTGCACCCCAGCATTTTGTTAGCTTTGGCTGCCACCTTTCTGCACTGTACAGAATGTTTCATATCCCCTGTGACTAGCACCCCCAAATTCTTTTCCTCCTCTGAAGTGGCTGTCTGCACACCCCTAGCCAGTAGCTAGTCCCTGGGTTACTGGGCCCCAGTTGCATAACCTTGCACTTCCTAGCATTGAAACCCAGTTGCCATATGCCTGACCAGTGTTCAAGCTTTGCCAGGTCCTCTTTGAGTTCCTGCCTCCCTTCCTCACTGTCCACCCTAGCACAGATCTTTGTGTCATCTGCGAACAGGCTGATTTTACTCTTTATCCCATCTGCTATGCCCCCGATGAAGATGCTAAATAACACTGGGCCTAGCACAGAGCCTTGAGGACCCCGCTGTTTACAGCTCTGGGTTTTGAGAGTTCTCTGCCTATAGTTGCCCTTTGCTGTCTATCCTGCAGCCAGCTGTTAATCCATTCCACCAGTTTCTCCCCAGCTCCTAGGCTCCTCAGTTTGCAAGCAACCTACCATGTGGCACTGAATGAAGGCCTTGCTGAAGTCCAGATACAGGACATTCACCGCATGGCCCTTATTGAGTGCCCTTGTTGCCCAATCGAAAAAGTCAACCAGGTTTATCTGGCAGGATCTTCTCGAGACAAACCCATGTCACCTTTCGTTCTGGAGACCATTCTCCTCTAGAAAGATCACTAGTCTTTCTTTAAGACTTACCAACAGCTCCTGTGACTGCCCAACTTAACCTTATTTCTCCACTTCCCTGCCTGCTCTAGTGGTACCCCCTCCTCTCTGGATTCTACCCTCACATCTTGGTATACCCAATGCTGCACTTTTCACCCTCTCCCCACCCTTCCTACATTCTTTCTCTCCCTCCTCCCTCTCCCTATGACTCTGGCACTTCTTATCTGTTGTCTATTTTCTCTGACAAATGCCGCTGGCTGCCTTGCTTACAATGCTACCCTAGAATTGTATTAATCTGTACTCTGTTTGCAATGTCCACATTGTTGTAATGTCTGTCTTGATGTTCCCCATAATTTGTATTTCTCTGACATGGAACCTTTGTAAAAGAGCCAAGGCTCAAAGGTATTTGTAATCCTAGACTTGATAAAATAAAAATAAAAATAAGAATGGTCTCCATTAACTTCCCTACAATGGAAATACGGCTGACCTGTCTGCAATTACTCGTCTCATCTCTGAGTCCACTCTTGTGGAGAGGCATCACATGTGCCATCCTCCAGTCCTGTGACATGCAACCTGTCACCAGAGAGTTGTTGAACAGGTCTGCCAAAGGTCCTGCCAGGACCTCCGCCTGCTCCCTCAGGACTCTTGGGTGCACTCTGTCTGGTCTCGGTGCCTTATACACCTGCAGAAACCTAAGGCCCTCTAAAACCCAACTTTCTGGGATTTCCCCATTAGTTAATCCCACACCTCCCTTACCTACCACAGTCCTCCCCTGTTGTATAAGCCCATCCTTTTTCCTGGTGAACACTGAACAGAAGTACTTATTGAGTGCCTCTGCCTGGTCCACCCCCTTTTCTGCCCACCCACCATCCTTCTAAATCCTAGCAATCCTTTCCTTACAGCTTCTTTTCTCTCTTATGTATCTGAAGAAATCCTTTTCTCCTTCTCTGATCTCCTGTGTTAGCCTTAGTTCTCTTCAAGCCTTAGCCACCCTGACTACTCTACTCACCTCTCTGGATTTCCTTGAGTACTCCTCCCTATCTGACTCTCGTGTAGTTCTCTTACACTTGCTGAAGGCAGCTGTCTTCTCCCTCACCTTCTCCACTACCTCCATGCTTAGCCAGCGTGGTCTTTCTTGGTCTTTCAGTCCTGGACTTCTTACTCTGGGTCCTTGCACACGGGGTAGTGACCTCCCCCAGATCCAGCTTGATAATGGACCATTTCTAGTCAGCATCAATCTCTGGGTGGATCTTGGCCAGATGCCAGACTAGTATACCTCCCATCCAGCAAAGTCTGCTCTTCTGAAGTCCACCACCCTTGCCACTGCCTTATAATGATGCACTGTTCAAATGTAGAGAACTGTGTCTCTCCACAAGTTGCTGTGACAGGGTTGAATAGGACCCTGTCCCAGTTGTTATGGAGAGTTTGAATGTAGAGATCTGTTCTGTTCTATCCTTTTCTGTTTTTTGTCTGCATGGTCATGCAACCAAATTTTATTTATTTATTTATCCAATTTTGGTAACCAGGTAAGCCCGCTGGGCCCCGAGTGTCCCTTTTTCAGGGGCGACCTGGAATTAGTTACATAAAGTAGGATATTCTTGCATATACAGTACATGTGTAAGCAGACATTTGGTTACATTCAGGATATTTCACAACAGAGTATTCCTGGGGACCTAGGACTTGATCACCCTCACAGTCTTGCAATTCTTTGCCTCTCGCTGTCTCTCTACCCTCACTTGCTGTTCTGTCTTTTTTCCTCCCTTGTATATCTGCTGGTATATAAATATATGCAAATCATTATGTGGAACTGTAACTGATATTGGGATCCCTTTGTTTAGAAATTATATAGTATTACTGTTGAAATGTATATAATTATAGTTTGAAATGATTGCAAAAAGCTATTAGGAACTCGAGGGGTAACCTGAGAGCAGTTTTTAAGCCTTCTGCAGAAGCTGTAAACAAGAGCTTAGTTCTGGATCACAGTGTACTGTTTGCTGCACCTGCATGAAACTGACAAGAACATTGGAAATTTATAAGAACATTCTGTGAGAAGCATGCTATTTTCTTAATGAGCTTCTAGACAGATTTATAAAAAGGAACTGTAATGTTTTGCAAAAAAGAGAGACATAGAGATTGAAGGAAAACTCAGCTGGATCTTCTCTGTTTATTTTGCCTTTGTAAATAGTTATACTGGACAAGTTTATTTTTTTATGTTACTGCTAGTACTGATAAACACTTTTTGTGAATTCTACTACTGCTCCTGGTTTTCCTATGCTTCCTGACCTGTGCCTCGATGACAGATGGTGTCAGCCTAAGTGGGTTTTACCCATGCATACTCTAAGCCAGGAGTTTTGTGCGTGGGTACTGGACCTAGTACCAGAAAAGCATAGAGAAAGGTATGGATTCTGCAGCAGCAAGTACAAGAGTGGTTACCAGGAGAATGGCAGCCAAACTAGCAGAGAAAAAAGTCCAAGCTGAGATTGTACAGCCAGCACAAGTTATGGAAAAAGAACAGGCAGTGACAGAACCCAAAAGCCTGATGGACTTTTTCAAATGGTGGGCTATACAGCAAAAAGGGACAGAGAGGCAGAGAAGAGAAGAGATGCAGCAACAGTTGCAACAAAGAAAAGAAGAGATGCAGTGACAGGAGCAGCATTGGCTGGATGCATTGCAAGCTGTCAAAGCAGAATGATCTGAACTGGTCCAGCATAGCAAGGTACAAGCAACTTAAAAGACATTAAACTTACAAAGTTGTGTCCCTCGGATGATATCAAGGCATACCTGACAACTTTTGAAAGAGTTGCCACAGCCTGTCAATGCAGAAGCAGCAATGGACAATCAGACTGGTACCTGACCTGACAGGTAAAGCCCAACTTGTCTACAGCAGTATGGACAGTGCACAGTCAGAAAACTATGACCATGTGAAAAAAGAAATCCTGAAAACATACGACATCTCAGGAGAGAACTACAGCCAAAGATTCCGGTCCCTGAAGTACAATGCATTTGACAATCCTTGAGAAGCCTTTACCTGACTCAGAGAGCTCCCTATTAAATGGCTTCAACCAGAGGGCAAAATAGTCCCACAGATCATTGATACATTTGCAATGGAGCAATTCATCAACATCCTGCCTGCAGATGTGCAGCTCTGGGTGAAAGAACACCGCACTGAAAGTGGGGAAAAGGCTGTTTCTTTGGCGAGGACTATCAGATGGCAGACAGATGCCATAGCACGAGTACCAGCCAAACACCGATAAGACATGAAGAAAGACTAAAGGAGCTGAAGATGTATAGCCTCGAAGAAAGGGGGGGGGGACGACATGATAAAACTTTCAAATACCTCAAGGGAATAAATAAAGTCCAAGAGAGTAGCATCTTTCAGAAAAAGAGATGTGCAAGAACAAGGGGACACAATTTGAAGATGGGGGATGGCTCAGAGGTAATGTGAGGAAGTATTTCTTCACAGAGAGGGTTGTAGATGCATTGAACAGCCTTCCTGAGGAGGTTGTAGAGTCAAAAACAGTGGGGGAATTCAAGAATGCATGGGACAGACATAAGGCAATTCTAGTGGGGGGTAGGAGGAAGTAGGCTGTTGGTTAACTAGTATCTGCAGCTTATCCATTAGGTAGGAAATGGGCAAACTAGGTGGGCCAAGCAGTCCTTATCTGCCATCAAATTCTATGTTTCTATGTTTCTAAGACCCTCTTTTCTCATTTAAACTCAATGTCTGATAAAAACTCTGGTGGAGGTAACAAATCTCCCTCAAATACTTTATTTGTTATAATTGTAACAAGTCAGGCCATATTGTAAGAAGCTGCCGTAGTAAGGAGAATGGCACTGGAGCAGATTTTCCTTAGCAAATTGGGGCAAGTATTTAACAGATGTGAATGTGGCGGATAGGACTGTAAAGGGACTCATTGATTCGGGAAGCATACAGACCCTAGTGCATGTTGAAGTGCTGGGAAAACACTGTGCTAAAGGACCAGGTACTAGTGTCATCTGCATCCACGGGGACATTTGATACCATCCCACCACCCAAGTGACTCTGACTATTAAGGGTGTGTTGCAGGAAATGAAAGTGGGAGCAGTACCTAAGTTACCGGTACCCATGATTATTGAAATGTCTGTCCAGGATTTACTGAGTTAATATCTGAGGAACTGAACCCTGCAGTTTCAGCAGCAGTGGTAACAAGAGCTCAGGCAAAGAAAATCTCAAATGGTGGGGCACTTTTCCTTTCAGTGACTTTGATTTGAACTTGTTTAAGAACAGTTTCAAGATCCGGAGTCCAGGAAAGAAAGACGTCTGAAACAACAGTGGCAACAAAGACTGATGGTCATAAAGGGTTACAATATGAAAATGCTGAAGCTAAACTGATAACCGATTGTGATTTTGTTTCAGAGCAAGTTAACAATGTTTCTCTCCAGGGTTATTTTAAGCAGCTGGGAGTGAAACCAAAACAGGGTGAACCAATTTTTTAAAAATGTAATGGGTTACTGTACAGAGTTTGGGTTAAACCTCAGACACAGGAACAGACAGAACAACTGGTTATACCACAGAAGTAAAGAAGAGAGTTGTTACAGATAGCACATGATAGTCCTATGGCTGGTCACTCAGGGAGGGATCACACCCTTGCCAGATTGTTGTACAGATTTTACTGGCCTGGAATTCATGAAGATGTTGCTCCCTATTGTAATTCCTGTGCTGAGTGTCAGAAAGTAGCCCCAGTCACTAGAAAAGACAAGGTGTTCCTGGTGCCCCTACCCTTGATAGATGTGCCTTTTGAGAGAATTGCCATGGATGTGATTGTTCCTTTAGATAAAAGTAAAAAGGGTAATAGATTTATTCTGGTAGTATGCGACTATGCTACTTGATACCCAGAAGCAGTTCCAGTGCATACTGTCACAGCTTCAAAAGTGGCAGCAGAGCTTGCAAAAAGTTTCATCAGAGTGGGCATACCTAAAGAAATTATTACTGACCAGGGCAGTAATTTTTATACTGCATTACTTAAGGAGCTGCACAGACCACAAGGTTTCACTGCCATAAGAACCTCCCCATCACCCTCAGACAGACGGTCTTGTTGAGCATTTTAACCAAACCCTAAAATGCATGTTAGAAAGGTTTGTAAGAGGAAGGAAAACTTGGGACCAATACTTGCTTTACCTACTTTTGCTTACTGAGAAGTGCCACAGCCATCAACAGGGTTTTCATCATTTGAAATTCTGTATGGTAGGCAGCCAAGATAGCCACTGGATATGATAAAGAAATGTGAGAAGGTAACCCCACTCAGAAACAATCTATAACATCCTATATGTGTGCCCTAAGAAAGACACTGGCAAAATATGTAGATATTGCCCATAGTAATCAGAAAGAGGCCCCAAACCAGCAGAAGGTATATTATGACCATGGGGTAAAAGAAAAGTTTTGAGCCAGGTGAAAAGGTTTTGCTACTGTTACAACAGAAAATAAACTGTTAATGAAGTGGCAAGGGCCTTATAAAGTGCTTAGATGTACTGGCACCATTAGCTACGAGATCGAGACCACTGACAGGAAAAATCCTACTAAGATACACCATGCTAACCTCCTCAAGAAATGGGTTGAAAAAAAATGTCAAAAACTGCTTTGCTAATTTTACCAGAAACTGATAAAGAAGATATTGACAGGGTTCCAGATAAGGTGAGTACTGGCCTATTTTACTCACCTCATTTTATGAAATACTCTTCAGAATTTTTTTAAGGAGTACCAATACTCATCCAACATTTGTAAATGCTCCACACTCCACAGAATAGTGTTTAATAACATAACTGATGTGTGTGATTCAAAAGAAGCAATGTTTTCCAGATTTACAGCACTCATATGCATCCCAATTTTGTTTTACTCACTATATTTTAAAACTGGTGAGTAAATTACTCCTACCTGCCAATATTATCTAGAGAATTATTGGCACCTGATCAATTCTTATGTAGGAAAAAAACTACATTGTTTTTAAAAACGTACTCATCACTTCACTTCATCTAGACATTTGTGCACATCTGAATTTGGTTTTACTTATCTCACTTTCAAAATGAGGAGTACAGTACTCATTCCAAAAAATCCTATCTGGAGCCCTGGATATTGATGTAGCTTATGATAGACTGGAGCAAACTGTAACTGCTGATGCTGTAAAGGTGAATGTTTCCTTAACCTCAAAATGAACTGCAGAAATTCGTAATGTGCTTAAGACATTTAACAGTACTTATACCACAGTAACAAGCTGAGCAAAAGGGACTGAGCATTTTATAGTGACAAGGAATGCTCGCCCTATTAGGCAAAAGACGCACAAGTTACCAGAGCGGTTAAGAGATGACGTGGTTAAGGAAATACAAAAAATGAAAGATCTGGGTATCATAGAAGAGTTGAGGAGTGCTTGGTCATCTCCAATGGTAATTGTAAACAAAGAAGAAGGGGGTGTTAGAATCTGCCTTGATTTTAGGAAACTTAATCAAGTGTCAGAATTTGACAGATTTCCTATGCCCAGAATAGATGATTTGGTGGACAGACTGGGGAGTACAAAGTATATCAGTACCCACGATCTCACCAAGGATTACTGCCAAACCCCTTTAGCTAAAGAATCCAGAGATAAAACTGCATTTACCACTCCTATAGGATTCCATGTGTTCACCACCATGCTATTTGGTTTACATGGTGCGCCAGCTACTTTCCAGCGGGATATGGATGTAATTTTATCACCTCACACTGGTTATTGTGCTACATACCTGGATGATGTTGTGGTGTACAGTCCAGACTGGAAAAGTCACGTGGAACACCTACGAGAAGTTATCCAAGCTATCAAAAATGCAGGTCTGACAATCCTACTAAATGTGCATTGGGCATGCAGGAAACCAGATATTTGGGCTATGGGTTGGGAAATGGAGACATTAAGCCAGAAATTTCTAAAATAGAAGCTGTAGCTAACAGCCCTGTCCCTAAAACAAAGAAACATGTCAGGTAATTTTTAGGGCTGGCTGGTTATTAGTGGAAATTTGTTCCCAACTTTGCTGAGTTAGCTAATCCCCTCACCAAACTCATGAAAAAATGGTATCCAAATGATGTGAAATGGACCCCAGAGTGTGATGAAGCTTTTCAAGCCATTAAGGCTGCATTATGTTCAGCCTGTTTTAATAACTTCAAACTTTGAGAAACCAATTTTGTTACAAACATATGCATCAGCGGTGAGGCCTAGGAGCATTCTGAGTCAAAATATAGATGGGAGGAACATCCTATTCTGTACATAAATAGAAAGTTGCATGACAGAGAGCAAAGGTACTCCACCATTGAAAAGGAATGTTTCACAGCAAAGTGGGTCATGGAGTCTCTTAGTTTTATTTGCTAGGAGCTGACTTTGTACTTATAACAGATCACAATCCTCTCTGTTGGCTTAACCAAATGAAAGATAAAAATGCCAGAATCACAAGGTGGTACCTGGAACTACAGTCATTTAAATTCAAGGTGATACACAAATCTGGTAAAGAGAAGAGTAATGCTGATTTTGTGTCAAGCTATGGATCAGGAATTGAGGATTCTGAAGGTTGAAAAACAAATGTATGAGTTTAAACTTCACTGTTTGCTGTACTGTTATAGAAAACAGGAGACTGCACATGTGCTTAATTTCTGAAAGTTAGAAGTTAATGTTAGTAGGGAATTAATAGAAAGTTTTGGAAACCTGTTTGATAAAACAGGTTCCCTCTTAAGGATGGTGGTGTATGTGACAGGGTTGAATAGAACCCTGTCCCAGTTGTTATTGATAGTTTGAATGCAGGGATCTGTTCTGTTCTATCCTTTTCTGTTTTTGTCTGTCTGGTTGTGCAACTAAATTTTCCTGTGGGACCTAGGACTTGATCACCCGATGGTCTTGCAATTCTTTGCCTCTCACTATCTCTCTACCCTCATTTGCTGTTCTGTCTTTTTTCCTCCCTTGCATATCTGCTGGTATAAAGTATATGCAAATCATTATGTGGAAATATAACTGATAGTGGGATCCCTTTGTTTGGAAATTGAATAGTGTTACTGTTGAAATGAATATAGTTATAGTTTGAGATAATTGCAAAAAGCTATTGGGAACTCAAGGGGTTAAGCTCAGAGTAGTTTTTAAGCCTTCTGCAGAAGCTGTAAACAAGAGCTTAGTTCTGGATCACAGTGTACTATTGTACTGCACCTGCATGAAATTGACAAGAACACTGGAAATTTACAAGAACATTCTGTGACTCTGACATTATGCTATTTTCTTAACGAGCTCCTGGACAGACTTCTAAGAAAGGAGCTGCAATGTTTGCAAAAAGAGACACAGATTGAAGGAAAACTCAGATGGAGCTTCTCTGTTTATTCTGCCTTTGTAAATAGTTATACTGAACAGATTTTTTTTTATGTTATTGCTAGTACTAATAAACACTTTTTGTGAATTCTACAACTGTTCCTGGTTTTTCCTATGCTTTCTGACCTGTGCCTCAATGACAGTCAACAAATTTGTTGTACTTTTCTTCATGCAGGCCCTGTGGGCCCTGCGTGAAGAAAGGAGATCATGTGTTTTTCAATTCAATTTCAATTCAATTTTATTCAACCAGGAATACACCATTGAGACAAACTCATTTACAAAGTGGTCCTGGAGGACAATGGGAACATACATGTAATGCAAAACACAAAACAACAGGAAAAATAACATCAGCATACAATGATGTAAAACTAGTTATAATAGCACAGAATTCGCGAAATATAAGCACATATGAATGACATTGAATTTGCTAAGAGCTGAGATGGAATTTATATTAAAGCTGATAGGGATTAGGGTAAAGCAGAAATATGATGAGAGAGAGAGAGGCATTTATGATAAGGAGAAGCAGTTCTTGGGGAGCAGGTATGAGCATGTAGAGGGAAGAAGTGAGCTTAGAGATAAGGAGGAGTGAGAAGCATGGGTAACAGATAATAAGAGGATTTCCATTAATATAAGTTAAGATTGTCAGAAGTGCTTAGGTTGGATTAGAGATTTAGGACAGGCTATGAGAAGTACTAGATGGCATAACACTGACATTTTTCTAGCAGAGTAGAGTTTAACTTTGACTTGAAGGAATTTGGGCCAACTTACTGGGCTAGCTTCAAGGAATCTTGAATTGAATTCCATACAGATGGGATGGCATAGCTAAGGGAGGTAGCACCAAACCAAGTCTGGATTCTCAGAGCATCCAAATGGATGCTGTCATAATGCCGGATGGAGTATGACCAAGGAGAGGTTTTAAAGAGGTTGCAGATGTGCAGAGGTAATTTCATGGTTAGAGCCCTGTATGCCCAGAGGGCATTGTTCTGGCATCTACAAGCAGTTAAAGACCTCCACCCTATTTGTGCATAAAGTAGACAATGGTGCATGTTAGAGGAGGCATTTGTGACAAATCTGATTGCCTTATGGCAGAGAGTGTCTATTTTAGCAAGAGCGGCTTTGGTCCCATGGCTGTACAGCATATCGGCATAATCAATGAGGGCCAAAAAGGTAGCAGAGACAAGCCTTCATTTGGCTTCAAAGATGAGGAAGTGTCTGATTCTAAAAAAGATTCCAAGTCTTTGCTCAAGATTTTTTGTGAATTCTTCAATATGAAGAGAAAAGAAGAGTTTATGATCCAACCAAAAGCCGAGGTATTTAAATTTGTTGACACCATCATAGCTTCTCCCAATATGGTGGTAATCTGTAGGGCAGGTGGGAGGGTTTTTAGGTCGCCCAATTTGTCTTGAGGGGAGAATAACATGACTTTTGTGTTTTTGGTGTTAAACAATAACTTAAAGTGAAGCAGGTCATATTGTAACAAGTTAAATTCTTTTTGGAGTTCCAGACAGGCTTCGTCTAATGAGAGTTTCACAATGTACAGGGATCCACAGGGATCAGTACTGGGACCAGTCCTGTTTAACATTTTCATTGCAGACATAGCGGTTGGGATCAAGAATAAGATCAACCTCTTCACTGATGACACCAAGATCTGTGCTGAGGTGGATGGGAGGAGGGTGGCAAATTACTGCAGGAGGACTTGGCAAGACTGGAGGAGTGGTTGCACACCTGGCAGCTTCGGTTCAGTGCCAAGAAGTGCAAGGTGATGCATTTCGGAGCCAAAAACCTGGGATACAGCTACCGGATGGATGGCATCAAGCTATCCACATCCGACAAGGAGAAGGAGCTGCGGGTGCAGGTGACCTGGGAATTAAACCACTTGGCCCAGTGTAGGAAGGCAGCGGCTTAGGCTAACAGGATGCTAGGGTACATAACAAGGGGGATTACATCCAGATGTAGCGGTCATATTGCCCCTGTACAGGTCCCTGGTGAGGCCACACTTTGAGTACTGCATGCAGTTCTGGTGCCCGTACTTGAAAAGGGATATCAAACTACTGGAGGCAGTGCAGTGAAGAGCAAAAAGATGATCCAGGGGTTGGGGGATAGAACTTATGAGGAAAGACTAAAAGAGCTAAACATGTATACCCTGGAGGATAGAAGAGAGAGAGAGGGGGGACATGACTGAAACCTTCAAGTACCTGAAGGGGATGAACAGAGTAGACTTCCATGGTGGCTTCACTCTCCAGAATGGAAGAGATACTAGAGGGCACTCCCTGAAGTTAAAGGGGGGCAGATTCAAGAGAGAAAGGAGGAGGCATTACTTCACTGAAAGTGTGGTAACAGGGTGGAATGCACTGCCTGAGCAACTTGTATCAGAGCAGACTGTGGGTGCTTCAAGAGGGTGGGACAAATTCAAGGAAAGTACATACCAGGGAGGGAAGAATTAATGGGAGTAGGGGCAGCTGCAGTCTGATGGCTGAAGTGCTGCACACTCGAGCAGACTAGATAAACCATATGGCCTGTATCTGCTGGCAGTTTCGTATGTTCATATGTAGATAACTGTGTTGTCAGCGAATAAGTGAACACAAACATTTATAACCATTTGATCGATGTTATTAATATATATTTCGAAGAGAAATGGCCCAAGTTGAGCCTTGGGAGACATCTATTGCAGGGATTTTAGGGATAGATCACCTTGTGCAGACACTTGTTGCTGCCCATCAGTGAGGTATGAGGAAAAGCAATTGAAAACATTACTATCAATACCTAGGTTATTCAGCAGGGTCAGGAGAAGGGTATGGTCGACTGTGTCAAACGCTTTACTCAGATCCAAGAAAAGCAGACAGACAGAGTTTTAGCATCCAGTGCAGTCTGCCAGTCATTTGTGATCTTGGCCAAAGCAGAGATTGTGCTGTGAGCAGGTCAGAAGCCAGATTGAGCAGATTTAGGAGTTTAGCATTCTCTAGATAATCTCTTGAGTTGGGCATTGACTGCTTTTCTAACAGCTTAGAAAGGGTGGGTAATAGTGAGATGGGACGATAATTGTTAAGGTCAGATGGATCACCAGATTCAAGGAGGGTATAACATGAGCTACCTTCCAGGCAGATGGGAGAGCGCCATGTGAAAGAGAGAGATTAAAAACATGTGTGATAGGAGGGGCTAGAACGAAGCAGTCGAGTTTCAAGAAGAAGGGGTTAAGACGATCAGCACCTGCATTTTTATTGGGATCAAGGGCTAGAAGTAGATCTTACACCTGCTTTAAGGAGATTGTACTGAAGCTGAAAGTATTATCGGTGAGTCTGACCACCTGGTAGCGTGGAGTGCCAATGGTGGAAGCAATTTTGCTTGCAGGGGAAGAATCAAAAGCCAGACATGCGGTAGCAAAGTGATTGTTAAGTTGTTCTAAGATTCTTTGCCCATGGAATGGTGTGGGCATTAGGGTTGACAACCCCCAAGGAAGGCCCCACCACTGATTCGCCAAGACTCCGGAGATCCAAAACCCTAATGTGCTTTCTTTTTGCTGCTTGTGGGTGGAAGTGGGGGGTTAGGGTTGGAAACCGTAATGCCACATTTCCCTACTTTTTTGGCATGAAGTTACCCTAGCTGGTGCATTAACAAAGTTTTTTTGCAAAGAATATATTATATATAAACAAGGTGCTGCGTCAGCATGTGGTCTGAAAGCAAAACAAAATGGTTATATTAAATGCACGCTGAAAATAGAAAACAGAGTTAAAAATCTACATTTGGACCTTAGGTCTTCTTCAGGAAATATCTAAAAGAGAAAAAAACAAAGTTAGTGCCTTGTATGTGTATATATCTATATACTGTATATCTATATCTATCTATCTATATATATATATATATATATATATACTGTATATACACATATCCAACACTTGTTAGGATATTTAAGGGCACATATTGATGATATTGTTGCTCCTTTTGGACCTAGAGTGAGAATACTGAAATATTTTCACTGTAGGTCCGATATTCTCACTGTGGGTCCTGATTGATGGAAGCCAGCAGCATGAAAAGCACAGTTCTGATTTTAGAACGGAAAAGTTAACTCGCGTCCTGGCTCCCACCAACCAGTTTCAGTTCACGTAATGCACAGTAAAATTACTTTAATTTTCTCACCCTTCTGACTAAATCTCCTGTTTTTGAAAAATAAGAACTCTAAGAAAACTGATTTTTCTGACACTCTTAGTGTCACCAGCTTATACCACACTAGCATTCTGTAGAAGTCCCTATTCCTCCTAGATTCTGCCAAAATTGAAGTTGCCATTCACCTGACTGACACGCCAGCTTTTGTCTCCCTAACTGGCACTCCAACAATCAAGCTGCACTCCTTGGCTTTGTTTCAAGCAGCTCCGCCTCAGCTGAATCGGAACAGCCGTTGAACCATCACTCTCACCCATCACTCGGACGTGCACATTGAGCGTAATGATGCAAACAACAGTGTCACGCACAATGACCATCCTTTCCAAACCACTCGGCCATCTAAAAACTGCGTGAAAACATTAAAAAAATATATATATTAATTTTTAGTATGAAAATAAAATAGTGAAACACTAGGAGCAAGCATTGGATAAATGAAATATGCCACGACCCCAGGAGATATATCGCTGATATTTCTCACTCATACTGTTTGACCTTATGACATCACTCGTGGCTCTGCCTCACATGATGTCATATGGTTACACAGCACTTGTGAAAAATATCAGTGGTATTTTCCTAGGGTCATGGCATATCCTAGAGATATATATGTATATATATTTATACAATGGGGGTGAGACATATTCCAGTGAAATAAACATGTTGTTTTCACTGCAGTGAAATAAATCCTGATGATGTCAGCAGAGTTAAAATAAATGCCATTTATTACACCCCAAAACCCGCGCAAAGCTGTGCAAAGTTGCGCAAAGCCATGCTAAACCCATGCTAATCCCATGCAAATTGTACATTTTGCAACACTTCCCCATTGTATAAATAGGACACATGATGTGCACATTGTGGAATATGAAGAATATTTTCACTCCTGCCTCATGAGCACTGTATATTCCACCGTGCCTTTGGCACTCATGAAATATCCAGGCTCACTCTGCAGGAGTGAAAATATTTCCATATTCCATTCACCCGATCATGTATCCCCTATGTATAAAAACTAAAATATATTATATTATATTATAATATAATATAATATAATATAATATAATATAATATAATATAATATATATTGACAAATTGCCTCTGGCAGCATCTTCTCATGTCTCACCAAGTTCTCATTATCAATGTTATCCCTGTCTTGTGCATGCCCCTAGTACTGCCTAATCTGGGCTGGCAATATAGCCTAGAGGTTAGAGGAACAAGGTGTGAATGAGCTTGATACATCCAGCAGACCAGCCCTGAGTTTGATTCTCACAACCTCCACTTGCATACTGTGTGACTCTGAGCAAGTCACTTAACCACCCAGTGCTCCCAGGTTGCTCCTGAAAACAGGCACTTGTGCCTAGTGGACCTTATCTGGTTATTAAAGACTAAAAAATAAGCAACTGTAACCTGTTATCCTGTAATAATTAATATATACACACACAGTATATCAGAAAACTTTGTTAATGCATCATTTAGGGTTAAAACACAAAAAATAAGGAAATTAAATGTTTAGGGTTGCCCCCCCCCTTGGACCTACCCATCATCCCGAGATTGGCAGCTGACGGGGTGTATCCTTGGGGTTCTGAGGCCTAAATCTCACCCCATTCCATGTGTAATCATATCCACAAGCCACAGAAAAGAAGAATGGGGTGAGATTTAGGCCTCACAACCCCAACGACACACCCCATCAGCTGTTAATCTCAGGATGATGGGCAGGTCCAAAGGAAGGGGAGGGGGCAACTCTAAACATTTCATTTCCTTACTTTTTGTGTTTTAACCCTAAATGATGCATTACTGAAGATTTTTGCATAGAATTTCTTTACTTTTTGAGAAAGAATATAAAAATAAAAAGTCACAGAAGTTGGTGGGAATGCAGACCCTTCGGGCTTCACGCTCCCACCAACTTCCAAATTCATTAAAAGTAAAAAGTCATGCAATTTGGTGGGAGCATGGGCCCTCCGGGCCCCGCACTCCCACCAACTTCCAAATTCATTAAAAATAAAAAGTCACCCAGGTTGGTGGGAACATGGGCCCTTCAGGACCCACGCTCCCACCAACTTGAACATTTCTGCAGAATTCCACACCTGTTTACATTTTAGGCACCTAAGGACTAAAAAGTACATCCATGGCAGTAACGATAGCTACCATATAAATTTCAAACTAGTATCACAATGGAAAACGCTGTCCACAAAACGTAAACTGTGCCATGCAATATCTCCACAAAAAAATATACTGTCTGACACAATAATTGGCATCTACAGGACATCCCGTCAACACCCTCCAAATTTCAAATAAAAGAGCAAAGCGGTTTCCGAGATATTGAATTTTAAATATTGTTAAAATTGGGCTATCTTGTCCCTCAAAATCTGGCTATCTAGTCCCTCCCTCGCAATCAAAGCTCACAATCAAAGAATCTTGTGATCAAAGAATTTGCAGGCTCGTGATCAAAGAATAAAAAATAGCAAAACTCAATTTTTAGGCACAAATAAATGAAACCACAGCCATGCCTCGATGGAGCGAAGCTTCCTTAAGCAAAATCCACCCTCATTTGCCTTAATAAACCACCCTTGAGCTGAGAAAATAGATTTTTTCAACTGGCCATCTAGTCCCGCCCTCATGATCAAAGATCACAGTCAAAGAATCTTGTGATCAAAGAATTTGCAGGCTTGCGATCAAAGAATTTGCAGGCTCACAATCAAAGAATTAAAAATGGTAAAACTAAATTTTTAGGCACAAATAAATGAAACCACAGACATACCATGATAGAACGAAGCCCCCTGAGCAAAACCCACCCTTATTTGCCTTAATAAGCCACCCCGAGCTGAGAAAATAGATTTTTTTCAACTGGCCCTTTAGTCCCACCCTCATGATCAAAGATCGCGGTCAAAGAATCTCGCGATCAAAGAATTTGCAGGCTCGCGATCAAAGAATTTGCAGGCTCACGGTCGAAGAATAAAAAATGGTGAAACTCGAGGTTTAGGCAAAAATACAGGAAACCACCACCATGCCTCGATAGAACGAAGCCCCCTGAGCAAAACCCTCCCTCATTTGTGTTAATAACCCAACCCTGAGCTGAGAACATTTATTTTTTGTAGTCTAGGCTTCACGATCAAAGATCGCAGTCAAAGAATCTCGTGGTCAAGCTTCTCGTTTGCAGGCTCGCGATCAAAGATCATTAGCGAGCTGTGATGAAAGAATAAAAATGTTCAAAATTCTATTTTTTTACCATTTCAAAGCAAACCACAGCCATGGGTTGATAGAACGAAGCCCCCTGAGTAAAACCCATCCAAGGTTTACTTCAGGAGTGACCCCTGAGCTGAGATATTTGACTTTTATCAACGGCAAAATTAAACCAAGATGGTGGCCGTTGCGATCAAAGATTCTTTGACCATGAGCCTGCAAATTCTTTGATCGTGAGGAGGGACCAGATGGCCAAAGCTCCATTCTTCTTCTTTGCAAATGACCATATAAATTTTCCCATTGACTTACAATGGGAACTTAAAAGTTAATAACTTTAGAATGGATTAATATTTTTCACCAAGCGAAAAGCGACGCGTTCGTTCACCAACCTCTTTCAGACGAGCCAACACTTTGTGACATGCCACACAATGGCCACGCAGCACCATGGACAAAATCCCCAAAACTGCCCACATAACTGGCGAAAAGTGCATTTTTCAGCTTTTTGGTGCGCAAATACCATACGTCCAACCGAAATGAAATTTGGCAGATCAAGAGAGCTACCATTCCCCATCATGCATACCAGATTTCATGCAAATCCGTTGAACAGGTACAAAGTTATTAATGCACATAATTTTGCGTTTAACATAGAAGTGCCTACTCAACCCTAAATATAGGGTATCGACCACACCCCTATAATATATATACATGTATATAGATATATAGATATTTATAAAATAGCAATAAAAAATCTAGAAATCTCATTGGCCAAGAGACATCAGCTGACTGTACATTAAATCTCTATATATGCACAGTCATCCTGGTCCTAAACCACATCACACAATGAGCAAATCAGTCCTCCTACAACCAGAACTATCTTCCATCAATCCCCCTGCAACCAGAACTGATCTTCCATCACAAACATGGCTGCTACCTTTATACTGTAAAAACTTTTGTCTGGGCCCTAACAATAAAACTACCTTAAATAAAAAAAAAATTAATTAAATGTTGTTTACCTGATCATCACATTCTCCTTACACACATAAACAAATTAGAAACATTAAGTATTGTTTACAGTTTTCATTACAACTGTTTCTTTACTAACAGTGAAAAATCCCCCTTCTGTCTTTACCTGCTCATCAGGGAAATCTCTTCTGCTTGCCCTGACAGTGAGATAATTGAGACCTTTGTTTTCTGTGTGTACAGTATGTTAGGAGAGTAAAATTCTACCAGTGGAACAGAGCAGAATTCTGAATCCCTGTATTCCATGGTAAACGTTCCATAATAAACATAAGGGGCCAGATATTCAAAGGTTAGCCCCTGGCCGAGATTAGCACTGCCCAGCTTGCAAACTTAGCCCAGAGCAAAATGCAAGTCGTATTCAAAAGGAATAACCTGGGGCAAAACCAGCCAAATATAGCAAGTAAAGGAAGCCGGGCAAACAGGACCAGGTGTGCAGGGCAAAACAACCAGGAATAACACAGCACTGAATATGGCAAATAAGATAGCACTGAATATAGCACCCAAGGCAGGCAGTGCAAACACTAACAGGTACACAATGCAGATGGAGCCGCTAATCCCAGGACCACAGGCAAAGGAGCACAGGCTGGAAAGGAGCCCAAGAGCAGACAATGGTGTAGAACCCAGAAACTGATATACACACAGCCGGGGACAGGCCACAGTGTGCCAGGACACATGAGCAGAACCAATGTACAGAACAACCCTGTAGCAAATGGCAGGCACACAATAAAGACACAGGACACAGTGCAAGTATGAAAAGGCATATATAATACAAGTGGACGAGGAACAGAAAGAGGTATGCAACAGGTGAACAACACAATAAAACCAATCAGGAAAGTAACGTAAAATGACTAGAAATGCAAAAGGAAACCTACACAAAACACTATACACACATGAACAGGACCTACAACTGTGACTACAAGTACAACTACTACAATGGCTAACACTACAACTACCTCTACAAAACCTACAACATACAATGCTACCACCACAACTACACACTAAATGACAACAGTGACTAAACTACAACTAACTAGTGAACAGCAGCAACAAAGGTAAATACAAAGATGCACACATGTACAGTGGTGGAGGAAATCAGCAAACCAAAGGCACAGGCGGGGAAGGGGATAGTAACACAAACAATGAGGGATAAGGGTGGCAACAGAAATCAAAGTCCAGGTGTGGTGTGGAGTCAAGGTAAACAAAGGTGCACTGCGGCAGGTTATGGTTGGAAGCTTGCAGGTTCTGGCAGATGTACCTCAAGAACAGTGGCCACCCTCCAGGTCTCAGTGATGAGCACTGCCTGCTGCCCTATAAGTGTGTGTTGCTGGAGCACTATTCTCCATGGGAGGTCCTCAGTGTCATGGACTCCTCTGGCTGTGTAACCCACAGTGAGGAATGGAGTGAACCTACAAGAGGAAGGGGGATCATGTGAGTAAGGTAAACCACCCAGGAGGCAAACTGCAGTCACAGGTGGCCAGACAGGGATGGACAGCATGTCCCGACAGACATGCCCATGTGGTGCCGAGGAACACAATGGTAGGCACAACCGACCCTTGCCCTCAGGGAAGGTTTTGAAGACATAGGCAACAACCTGAAATCCTACACACATGGAGATGCAAGCCCGGACAACAACAAGGCATGGACAGCACCACCCACCCCAGCACTGCAGACAGTGAGTGAGTGCAGACACACAGGCAGACCCCTGAATGGTGGTGGGTGTGGGCCACACAACACTCACATGGGATACCTAACATCGGGACATGCTGTCCACAGTCAGAAAGCAATGTACTAGACAGCAGAGTGCAACAGCTAACAACAGGGGTGCAGGGTCGGCGCACTGCAGGCATGGTGGGCATCCGATGGCTAACCCATGCCAGGGCAGAACTGTCCTGCAGGAGCTGCAAACCCAGGGCACACACACCAGCAGGAGGACCAACAGATGCTGCACACATGGCTCATGTACAGCAATGCGTGTGGTGGCTTGCAGCCAGAACAGCCACATGGCAGGTGACCATCCGAACATGGCCAGTGGTGAATGTGGACAGCATGGCAATGCCAGCCATGCTTGCTGACACTGGTACATACTGCCCCCGTCATATGGCATGGCATCCAGACACCCAGATACTGCCAGCACCAAGAAACAGCACTGCACAACACAGCAGAAATCTGCAGCAGCATGATACCCATGGTGGCCAAACCCCCAGTACAGTCAATGACAGCTCAGTGCAGAAACAACACATTACAGAAGCACAGCACAAATGAAGACTGAGATGTACTCGCGCCATAGGTCCCCTGCCTTGGGGCTACTCTCCTGGGCCCGCTGCTGCATGGCCAGCACCCTGGGGCTGTCTCTGGTTGGTGCCTGGGATCGCTCTGTGCCCCCTCTCCTCGTGTGGTGCTGCACGGTCCGCTCTACAGTGGACAGGAGAAAAAGCAGCGTTGCTGCAATGCAGAGCTAGAACTGCAATCACAACAGCAAGATACCCACCCACCACTAAGACACCATACAAGCAGGGTAGCCCAGGGACAGTGATAGTATGCAGGGGACACCCACACAGTGGACCCAAGTCATATTGGCCATGTGCCAGGTGAAATGTTGCAACCATGCAGGGTGCATGGGCACAGTCACTTGAGGCACACACACCTGTGTATGCGGTCTGTGTCCATGCATCGGCACCCCCACACAACACCGGTGAAAGCCTTGTGATGGGTCTGTAGCATGCCCCACTGGCCACAACACCCATGCATGCAGTGCTACCACTGCACCAACCACCTGGCACATGTGGCCGTGCCCTCCTGGACCACTGTGCCACACAACATGCTCAACAACCTGTGCCACATGTGACCCACTGCCCTGCACACCTGTGCACACAGTAGTGTGCACACACAGACACACACACACACACACACACACACACACAGGCACATGCAGGCACACAAAGTCAGACCATGACACACACTGTGGATGTGCAACTGGCAGGGGCACTCACCTGGCACCGGCACAGTGCCCTTATGCACCATGCATCTGTATACCTCCAGCTGTCCCCTCTGGTGGCGGCGCAGGTCTGTGTATCCGTGTCGGCACTTCTCAGCATCCCTGTGTATGCCCGTCCGCTCTGTGAGCCGCTTAGCGATGGACCCCCACACCTGCCTCTGTGGGAGGTCACCCTCTCTGACCTCTCTAAAGAACCGCCTGTACCGCTGTTGTACTAGCTGGACAAGATTGGCAGTCTCCACCTCTCCCCAGCACCTGTCCCTGTGCACCACAGCATGCTGTCTCCCATGTCCTGGCATTGCCCACATAGCACAGATACCATGCCACCTGTTGCAAGACCCAGTGTTTGCCACACCCAGGACCCTCCAGCAACAACTGCAGTAGCGCCGTGCTATCACATAACGTAGCGCAGTACTACCTAGACATGGGCACACTGCACATGCGCGACCCTTGGCATGACCCTGGAGAAACAACACCATGCATGTGCATAGCGCCGCACTGTGTGGGCTAGGGCAGCACTACGTCACGCTATACCAGGATGCTAACATGGCCATGGGGCCTCACGGACATGCGTGGTGGTCAAGCAATGCCACAGAGTGCTGCGCTATGGGGATAGCGTGGCGCTGGCCTCCCAGTAGCCCGGCACTGATGTTTGCATGGCACTAAGGCGTTAGCCCGGCGCTAATCAGGCCCATATTCAACCGGCATATGCAAATGAGGGTACTTTTGCATGCATGGTGCAAACAGTGTGATTAGCATATCATTATGTACTGATTTGCATGCATAACAGGATGGATTGCCTGGCTGGGCTATAAAAGGGCAAGCAGTGCACCACCGGTGTTGTGTTGTGGGAATGCAGCGTACATCAGTTACCGGGGAACGACACTGTACAGGAGGAGATATGCAACAGGAGGCAGAGCAGTGAGAGGCAGGTCTGCACAACTGCTGGGGAATTCTTGGATTGGCACTAGCGCAAAACAGGGTCAGCCCGTACGCACTGTGTACCTGCAGCCCACAGATGTACTGGCTGGGGACAGGTCAGCCAACCGCAGGACCACAGGCAAGCACTGTGTTGCGTAATGGTGCACATCAACATATGGCGCCAGTACAGCAGACTGGCCTGTGCAATGCTGCGTGCTCCTGCATCGTACTGCATGTGGCACCGCCTGCACACTGTGGGCACCAGGCGGGGCCAGTGTGCAATACCATGAAGTGCATGTGTGCCTGCAACCCTGGCTCACTGCCATGGGGTCCATGGGCCCTCGGATGCCATCCTGGATATGGGGCATGGAGGGTTGTTAATGCTTTGCTGGTGGAACACAGGGTCGGTACTGTGCTGTCACCAGCACCGTGGTAACCTGTGCCTGGTAGCCTGCCATTGCATGCGTGCCAGTCTCCGTGTCCATGCCCACAGTGCAGTGAATATGGGGCACAGTACAGTGCCAGGTAGTGGGTGTAGGGGTGTCCCATCCTCGGGTGCACATGTCAGCCATGGGCGACAGCAGTGCACTTGTGGATCCAGTGCATGCTGTCCAGACACGGGGTGGCCAAAACACACTGAGGCTGTGTGCACCATACACGCACATGCTGCCCAGTGCCATATCCATGCGACCTGTGACACTCTAGGGGGTGGCATGCACATGCTGATGTGCATGTGCGATGTACTACAGTCCTGCCACATCTGGTGACACATGTCCCTTTCCAACTGTCCCATAGGTAGTGCAGCATGACCAGAATGCATACATGCACATCGATTCTCTCAAGAAGAGCTCAAGACCCTGGTGCATGCTGTGAAGGAGAGGGAGCAGGTGCTCCGCATGCACAAGGCCATGGATGCGGTGGTGCGCCAGGCATGGGAGGAGGTGACAGCTGGGGTCAATACAGTCGGCGGACATGGCAGGATGACTGAGATGGTGTGCAAGTGGTGGAGTGACCTGTTGCACCGGGCAAAGGAGGAGGAGGCACAGCAGCTGCGTGACCATATGCGGACCAGTGGTGGACCACAAGCCCAACATCAGCGGGAGGAGGAGCTGCTCATGGCCATGGTGGCATCCACACTGCGGCTGGTGGCAGCTGCAGGTGTGCCAGGTGGTGGGTGTGAGACATCTCTCACACTGCCCAGGACAGGTCTGTATTTGCATGTGAGTACCCTGCATGGTGTGATGGCACAGGTGCAGCGTGTTGCTGTTGGTGCCTTGCAAGGGGTGCACTGTGGGGCTGCACTGCTGTGGGCTGCCTAACTGCTGCCTGTGCACTGTGTGTTGGTTGGGTGCATGTGGTCACAGGCTAGAGTTGTGTGGATGGCGTGTGGGGTGTGCATGACCACAGCAGGTGGCACATGTCCTAGGGTGTGCATGTTTTGGTAGTGGTGGTGGTGGTTGTGGGGCATACTGTGCGTGTACAGGTGACTGACCCTGTTCCATTTTCCTCCACAGGGTGTGTGCAGGGCCTGCAGCAACACAGGAACAGGCCAGGATGGCTGCCCTTGGTCCAGTGGAAGCAGAGGATGAGGATAACCAGCCATCGATGTCCGGTCTGGGTGCCGGTCGAGGATGCCCAGAGCCACAACATGTGTGGCAATCCATTGGACAGGGGTTGCATCTGCCAGGGAAGGGGGGACACACTGCAGGCGGGGAACTGGATTTCACTGAGCACTTGGAAGATGCCCAGGTGGAGGATCTGGGTGTTGGGCAGGTACTCCTGGTGACAGTCACCAGTGACGTTGACACGGACGTGTCGGAGGGTTCATACTGCCTGCCCATGGATGTACCTGTGGAGGGGATACAGGGGTGGGGCTGGGTGCATGCCATGGAACAGGTTCCAGGGGGGTGTTCGGCATTGTTGGCATGGCTGTACCTGTGCAGCCGGTGGTGGGCTGTGTGGGGGACTTGTGTGCACCACTGGACATGCGGTGTCCCATACAGATTGTGCTTCAGGGCCCTCCGGGTCAACAGCACACCACCAGCAGTCTGCAGTGGCAGGACATGCCAGACGTGCAATGACATCCTGAACCATGTGAGCAGCAGGCACCGTGCCAGCTGCCATAGAGGGGGCTGCGCCCCGAAGCAGGATGCCTCTGGTGCCCACCCACTACTGCAGGCTGCAGTAACATCCCAGCAGGCGGCTCAAATGGACCTGCATGGCCTGCGGAGGGAGCTGAGGTATGAGCTAGCACTGAGCAGGAGTCAATTTCAGTGGGCTTTGCCCGTGCAGAACAGTGGGCAGAGGAAAGGATGGGCCGCATGGTGGCTGCACTTTACCGCAGCTTTACTGGCCTGACAGTTGCGATGGTTAACCTCACCACTGTCCTTCGTGGGGTGCATGGGGGTCGCCAACCTGTGCATGTCGGTCAGGGTGCACATGGCACAGGGGCCCACAGGTGGGCAACCCATGGCCACAGGGCTGGCACTGGATCCAGCTCAAATACTTCATGCACCTCTTCGGGCACACAGCACCGCTGTGGCCATCCACCCGCCCTGTCAGGCTCCGCTGGTCAACGGGGGTCCAGGAGGTCTGCCCTGTCTGCCTCGCCTTGTTTCTCAGCCATGTTCTTGGCTCAGAGCACCCCTGGTTCTGTGACCCACACCCATGGTGTGCGACATGTATGTGGTGGTAGTCTCCAGTGATTATCATGGGTGACCTGCACCTCTGCACAGTCATCACCCTTGTGTCCACATTGGCACACCCACAACCCGTGCACATGCACACACACACACACACACACACACACACACACACACACACACTCCATCCCATGCACACTCCACTTTCACTGAAATGGTGGCCTTCCTCACACTCACCACACATCATGCACCACCAATTACACTATACCATGGCTGTGTGTCCGCCTCCCGTGTGACCTGCACACCCCCACATCACTCCACACTCACACATGCATTCTGTGCCACCTTGTTGTGTTCCTTATGGGATTGTTGTTGTCACTGTTCTGGTTGTCGGTGCACATTAAACATTTCACCATTGTACTGTTTCATGTTGCTGTGCAGTCTGTGCTCACCTCTGGCCTGTGACAGTGTCCTGATGATGTTGGCCCTGTGCTCTATGACCCTGAGGGGCCATGCGAGGATCCCTCCTCTTGAGTTGCTTCACTATCCCCCTGACCGCTGGCTTTGGGTCACTGTCGGCCTGTCCCTCAGGGTCAGGTGCCTGTATCCCATGGTTCATTGCCATGTTGTGCAGCATACAACAGGCTAGGAAGATACGGCATACCTTCTGAGGTGTATACTGTAGGCAAGGCCCCGTGTTTTCCGCGGTTCCACGGCCGGGAAACTATCTGCGGAAAATCACGGAATTGTGTCTTACCCGCAGAATTGCACTTCACCCGCGGAAGTCACAATCAGCTGCAGAACTGCCGCGGATCTCACGGACAGCCGTGGAACTCCCACAGAATTACTAAGAAGCCTGCAATAGCAATGGGTAAAAAAAAAAACTGCCCTGCCCCTGTCGCATAGGCACCAGAAGATGCTCAGCAGATCAAACTTATTATTCCGTAAAAAAAGTTACCGCAAATGCTAAACACAACAGCTAATCAGAAAGTGCAATGAAAGTGCTCACCATTTTTTGAGCTGTAAGCCTAAAGAGTTGATCAAAAATGCTTGCTAACATAACTATTTCAAATACCCGTAAACAAAAAGAAGCTTTCAAAACCTTCTCTATCCAATCGGAAACTGCATCAGCACAGAGGGGTGAAGGAGAGGCTGGCATGCTGAAGGTGTCAAGTTTAGATCTGGCCAGGCAGCTTGCTCTGTGAGAGTTACCTGTAACTTGTCTTCTCTCAGGGGGCTCAGCAGCAACTCAGTCGGGGCCTGGGGAGGGCAGACAGAAAATTCTCATGCCCTCAGACCCTACAGAAAAAAGAAGGAAAAGGAAATTAGCCAGGGGCAACGAGATTAAATGCAGCAGAGAGCCAAAAGGGGGATGGGAGGTGGGTGGGCTGCTAAACGGGGTGGACTGTAAAGAAAGGAGCAAAGACAAAAACGGAGTTAAGAAGAGTGAAAGCATGAGCAGATGCAGCTGAAGTTTGAAATTAATGCACTACAAAGAGAGCAACTGCAGCTGAATTAATTAAACAAGCAATGATGTGCTGAGGTTTGAATTTAGATTAAACTTAGGAACAGTCCAAGAAAAATCTGAATTGAGAGAGCATCAGCACAGAGGGAGTGGGGGGGGGCAGAGGCACACAACTACCCTCTGTTCAAGTTAAGGGCATGTAGCATGGCCTGGCAACCCTGGCTGTATCACTTACCCTCCAAATGCCGGATGGTACTCACTTCAGATGGAGGAGGAAGTTACTCTTCGTGCCCGTCTCAAAATGCCTGCCACTGACCAGCATGGACGGGCCAGTAAGGGGAGGGTACTGTAAACAGGTTTTCAACACAAGTATTATATTTTTGCTGCCAGTAGCAGGACCGAGCCCCGGAGGTCCACGGAGGGCTTACCTGGAGAGTAAGGTCAATGGCAAAGTGTTAGTCTGTTGAAAATAAAATTATTCTGTATGATCAGCATGTTGTCTCCGTATAAAATGTCACTTGTTTTTAATGTATACTTTTTAGTTATTAGCGGTTCTTTTTGTGTCTTTTGCAGTGCAAACTGCATTCTGATTTTGCTATCCGAAATCAAGCTGTCTAGCGACACAGTTTTGAGCTGTCATTGACAGCAACTCATTTTCCCACTTCAGAGCACTATCTGATGCCTTTCATTTTAGCGGTCTTTTCAACTTTACATTCCTATGCTTATTTCTAACACTAGTTCTACCTTTCAAATATTTAATGTGTTCCTTTCTCAGTTAAATCTGCTTTATTATGTGATGTCTCTTAAATAAAAGTGTCTGTCTGCTTAGATTTCACAGTTTTGTGTTCAGTCCCCCTGTCTGAATGTCATCTGTTGTTTTGTATTCTAAATCTCACCTCATTAACATTGTCTTTTTTGGTGGCATTGGTAGCAATTTTATGAATATTATTTAGATGTGAAAGTGACATTAGACCTTTGCCTGTGTTTCTGATAGAAAAGATATTGATCGTCAGTGTGGGTAAAAAGTGTGGACAGCCCCACCTTGTTCTAGCCGACTTATGTTGCAGATTATTTGCAGCTGATGTTTTTCTGTGCTTCCGATGCTTACTTTAATTGATTAGGTTCTGTTTATTATTGCTCGTATGGTTTACAGCTTTTCTGTATCGTATGGTGTTCCCTCTTTTTTTTCATACTATGCCAGTTAATTAATACTGAGATGGCATTTGAGAGAGCAGTGTCCAAGTACTCAGACTAGTATCAACCTGTCATTCACCATGTATAAAACTGTTCAGTGAGGTGGAATTAGTGAAAAACAGGCACTTTTTAGAATTAAGAAGGTAATCCTTAACTTTTAAGTTACTACATATTATTTTGTTGCAAAGACAAAAACAACGTTGCCATCGATCTTTAAATAATTCCCCTTTAGCGTGTCTCTGCCCAGTGTGTCATAACAAAAATCGGCACACAGAGCAACGGATAGTCTGATACAAGATAACTTTATTCATAGAGAAAGTACAAAAGGCACACTTGCAGTTAACTGTGGCTTCAGAGCAGTGCAGAAGGTGCGAGTGTGTAAAACCAGTAACTCGATTGGTTTTGCTAAAAACTTTATCAGGAGTGCCCGTTGCTCTGTGCTGATTTTTGTTGTGTGCACCCACTGGGCAGAGATCCCTTACATCTGGGAATTGTTTACTCCAGGTAAGCCCTCTGTGGATCTCCGCTTGGTCCCGCTACTGGCTGCAAAAAACAGTATTTAAATTTTAAGTGAAGCCTCTTATTAGATTGCCCATTGTTCTGTTCTGGTTTTTATTGTGTGCCAGATTGGGCATGTAAATTATTTAATAATAATGCTCTCATGGTGTGAATTATTTTAAAAAATTGCAATGTCCCACTGGGCAGAGACCTGCTTGTGTGTGAAACGTATATACTGTATAAATATCCTCGCGGTTAAGACCATACTGCACCCCCCACCACCATTCATTAGCTGAGGCACCTAAAATTATTAATTCTATGCCAATGCAAGCTATTTACAATTATAGCAAGACCCGCTCTGCCCGCCCCCGAGCCTCCTCCTAAGCAATGATGGTATCAAATACATTTTAACCCCCACCCCCATACTGGCACTGCGGGTTGAGCTTACTAATTTATTTCATTTACAGTATTTAATCATTTATAATGCCATGCTTCAATACATTTTGTGGGGCCAGATAAAAGATGTCCCATGCTGTGGACATGATTTATTAATATGCCGCTTGTAGCGGGTTCTATCCCCCATTGAGCCAGGTTGTATTCAGTTTAAATATAACTATAAATGGGTTTTTTTTTCACACTAATAGCAGCACCGAGCCCCAGAGAGTTTTCTTACTCTGGATATGCAAGGTATGTGTAGGCAATCAGAGGAATGTGACTACTGTGAGAGGTACAGTGGTCCTCATTCGGAACAGGGATTTTAAAATTAAGAATGCCCTCCAGTGGTAACACCTGCTCTGAACATGACATTTTATCTGAACCGAAGCTTCTCGGTGGGGGAAAAAAATGGTTGGTCTGCTCTGGACTTATCTTATGTCCAGACTTTTCCAGGAGCAAATGTAACTGTGAAAATCCTGCTGCAATAAATAAAATATAATAAATAATATAACAGCCAGTGCTAACAAAACCCATGCCCCAGGCCACAGAGGCATCAGTTACGTTTACACTAGATGGCATCACTAGTATGAATTACATTTTAAGTAAGAGTTCATCTCAGGAGGGCTTATTTATTAAATAATTACATGTACAAAAGTGTCCCAGCAAGTATGGTGCTACTTAGGATGGGAGGAGTTTATGCTTCTTTAATGTCTCTGTGGAGTTCCAAACTGCATACAGGAGTATACCCATAGTAAGAAAAAAAATTCACATCTCCTCCTAACTGGTATACCATTGCTGCTGGTGACACCCATTGCAAATGTATTTACTTCTAATAACGTCCTCTGGGCTGGATTATTTTTAAAATAGTAATACCCTCTTATCCAGGTCCCTACAGACATATTTCATATTTCATGTGCAGGCTTCTCCAACCCAGCTGCAAAGTATTAAATATAATAAATACCAATAAATACTAAATATAGGGGTTCTCTGGCCAGGAGGGTATTAGAGTTGTTTAAACTAATTAAGCCTGGGAGGGCATTAAATAATTGTATTTCCAACACATCCCCAGCAGGGATGGTGCCAGCTAACTAGGAGGGGACCATTTTTTAATGTCATTTTCTGCATGTACATGGGTTGGAGTGCCACAGAGCAAGGGAGGCTTCAGTCACAGTTTAGATCCCAGTTATGACTGAGGGCATTGCTACTGTTAAAATCATCACTCCCAGAGGACTCAGCTCAGCCCTGTCCTAGTATTGGGGGTGGAGTTTATTGCGTGCTGGGTGCCAGCCAGATCAGGAACACAAGAAATCTGAACACCATCTGTGTATCAAAAATAAATTTTCTAACACTTACTTTTCCTGAATTAATTTTGGTTATACAGACACTGTGACGGATTTATTGTGTACCTGTCTTGGCTGGCACCTGGCCGAGTAACTGCCCCACTATGGTGGGACATCAGGCTGAGCTACATCCTGTTGGAAGCAAGGATTTTAGCCCTCCTGAGTCCTGCTCAGAACTGGGATTAAATGTAACTGAAGCCTCTGTGGTTCTCCTGTGCTCTGACCCACTACACAAACCAAAACAAAACCAAAACCTGTCTGTCTATCCTGATGTGCAACCATTCTAAATAAGCCAACTGAACACCTATTGTGATATAAAATGAATGCATAAAACATACAAAAATGATTATTATCCAGGTGTGTGTGTGTGTGTCAAATTCTAGCAAAAAAAAACATGCTGTGTGTAAGGCTTGTCTGGTGTTCAAACAATGCAGTATTAATATGTTTATATGGCATTCATGAAACCTCATGGCACTCACGATATGTGAAGGGGGTGTGCAGTGAATCTGACATCTTTAATTTTACAGTACAAATAAAACAAAGAACACACATAGTTATGAAAAGGATTTATTAGCAGCTGAAAACATTTTGTCTTAATGAGTTACATAATATGTATACACACAAATATGAATATATACATACACAAAAAAATCTGTCTGTCTGTTCATCTTTCTGTCTGCCAACAATCTTTCAAAACTATTAGCAGGAATACTGATTTGAAACAGCTTGTTTCCAAATACGTCCCATGGGTGAGGGGTGTGACATGTGGATCAAGAGGACAAAATATATGTAATAAGCATGTTACATGACACCCCAAAAATAACAAAATTAAAACTCTTCATAGCATACACAATTATGATGAAACATTCCACAACTATAAAATGTATGCACAGAATTGCTTTGTCTTTTTTAAAACCACTAGTCCTTTGGGCTAATGTCTTTTAAGTACTGAATGTTAAGGATGAATGTTACAATATGAGCACTTTACTAAGAAAATGTCAAATATGAAGAAAAACAATAACAAATTCTAAAAATAAGGTGAATAGTGCAAGAGATTTGTGCCACAGAATTGCCGCAGAAATAACCATCCACTGCCTCAGAAGTTCTGTGGCAAATGGGAACCCTGCCGCAGAACTTTGCTCCAAAGTGCCGCAGAAAAATCGGGGCCCTGACTGTAGGGCACTGCCTGACGTGTCTGTGCTTCTGAAGTGCATCTTCAGTATGCCAAACACCCTCTCTATGATGTTTCTCATGCTGGCATGTGCCTCGTTGTACATCTCCTCGGCTGCTGTGGCCAGACGGTGTACCGGTGTCAGCAGCCAGGGTCACAGGGGATAGGTGCTGTCCCCTGTCAAGAGATGTGTACCTGTTAGTGCCATACTGCTGTCTTGCCATTACTGTCCTGCACCACTGTGTTGTCCTCCACACCCCTTCCTGGCCTCCCTGCCTGTCCCCATCCATGCTGTAGTGTGTGCCTTGTATGCTGCTACTCACTGACTAGATGCCCAGAGGTATCCTGCCCTCCTCGAATGCCTGGCACAGCTGGGACTGGTGCCAGATGAAGGTGTTATGGGCACTGCCGTGGTACTGCACATAGACATTGGTGATGCGCAGTCGCGCCGCACACCACCTGGCAGTTGATGGAGTGGTATCCCTTCCTGTTTATGTACGTCACTGCCATCACCAGGTGGTGCATGGATGGAGACATGGGTGCAGTCAATAGCACCCAGTACAGCTGATAGGTGCACAACTCGATGGAACTGCTGCATTGTTTCTCTGTGCTCTGCTGCCATGCAGGGAATACTATGAACTCCCCAGCATGTGGCAGGAAAGCTTCTAGGAACTGGGTCAGGAGCTGAGGTGGCAGACTGCAATACCCCAATGGTGTCCCCGTTGGTCACTGAAACGTCCCTGTGGCTAGAAGCACATCACTGCTGTCACCTTCTCCTCAACTGTCATGGCATGGTTGCATCTGGTGTTTGGTGCAGCTGCTCATGCAGGAGTTCACATAGCTGCCTCAACATACTCCTGTTCATCCTGTACTGGCCAGTGATGTGTTCATAGGGCAGGGTCTCGAAGGAGACCCTGGGCGGTACCACCTGTTTGCAGCATACCATCTCCTCGGCCTGCATTGTGGCCCATGTTGGGCCTGCTCCCTCTCCTCCTCCTCCACTACAGCTGCCATCAATGGCAGCATCACTGCTACTGGTACAGCACTCATTCCCACTTCCTGTTGTGATCTCTCCTCCTAGGTGTTTTGCCCTGGATTAAGACCAGCCTTTTATAGGCAGTAGCTAGCGCTATGCTAGGTGTCGGTGCTGTGTCCTAGCATGGTGCTAGGGCTCTGAATATCCCTTAGCGCGTGTATGCAGGCCACCCCCCCTCTTCTCTTTGCCCCTTGCATACATTTTTGGTTTGCCCCGCGCTGCTTCTGTTAGTGCGCACTAACCGGTCCTTTTAATATGGCTGCTCCACGGTACTCCAGTGCTATTCCCGCGCAACTGATTTTCGCGCTGCTCTATGCTTTGAATATCTGGCCCTCTATGTCTTGAATGTGGGGAACAACAGAAAAAAACAGGATGAAAAAAGTAGGCAATGCAGTAATACTTTATAAACAAAGAGAAAAGATGGTAAACCAGTTACATAGGCAGAGGCAGACCCAAACTGCTCAAATACATTGCTGATGTTTATAAAAGCATGTACATTTGAATCGTATATAGGTGTTTTCAGTTGAAATCTACCCACCCTGCCCTTCCCACCAAAAAAAAGGCAAACTGGCAGGTTTAAAGTTTTTTTTCTTACCAACCTTTCACCTCAATCCTATAGCAGTTTTCTTTTATGTACTAGAGTACAATACATAAGTAAAAAACAAAAATAAAGAGAAGGTTGCCTTCAGTGAAATATATAACTACAGTGTAATGAAAATTAAGTTTTAAACACTGCTTGTTTTACAAATTTACAGATGTTACAGTGCATTTATATGATAAATTACATGACACCCTACATCATGTTACAGAGAAAATATTTATTTTCAACCAACTTTACTAATAAATGCTTTATTGTAAAGTATTGTACTAGTTAATCCATTGCTGAGATATGCTATTTTATGCATTAATATGGACTACTTTTTCAGTTTTTGGATGTTTTAGAGGTAATGTATTGTACACTCTTTTGAAAATAGTAAATAAGTTATCAGAGTAAATCAAACTAATTCTTTTATGATGGTGGCCCATTTTATAAGGGTGATGAGCCACTCCAGGGTGTGCATTAAAGGATTTTAATGCACTTCCCAGAGGCGTAAGGACACTCCACCTTCGGCCCTGTGCCTTAGCACACCCCTGGGGCATGCATTAAAATCCTTTAATGCACACCCTGCCGTGGCTTATTAGTTACATATATAGTACACATATATATATATGTCAGTTTGGTTTTAGGAAATCTCACTCCACCTCTACCTCCCTACTTCGGCTCATTGGCTCCATTCTCTCAGGAATGGAACAGGGTCTGATCACGTCTACCATTTTTGTTGATCTTGCTTAAGCTTTTGACCCAGTGACTCACTCCCTTCTTCTGGACAAGCTTAAAGCAGAGGGTCTTTCTGACTCTGCAGTCAGTTGGTTCTGTTCTTACCTTGTGGGTAGGTTTCAAGCTGTCCAGATAGGTAACTCAATTTCATCTCTGCTCTCTGTTGGCTTGGGTGCCCCTCAGGGTTCTGTCTTGGTTCGGATTCTCTTTTCCATATCCTTGAATGACCTTCCCTCCATCTGTTCTTCTGCATTCATTATTATGCATGCTGATAATACAGTACTTTTTGCATCTAGCTTCTTTTCGTGTGATCTTACCTCACAATTGCAGTTGGATTTTGACAACATTCAGCGCTGGTTCCAGTCTAACTAGTTAACTCTCAATGCCAAAAAAACAGTCTTTTTGACTTTTGGCACCTGTTAGAGGTTTTCCAGATTCTCCCCTCTCCTGTATTTCAAACCCTGAATGATGCTATGATTGAAGATGTTTACTCTTTTAAGTACCTTGAGTTTGGCTTGACCAGCATCTTGATTTTTGGCTCATATTGATGCCGTGCACAAAAGCTCCACCTAAACTTAGTGCTCTCTACAGGAAGAAAGTGAGCATTCCTTCCTGTTCACTGGGAGCTTATTTTAAAGATGATCCTCCTGATCTTTGACTATAGTGACTTGGTCTATACCGGTGCACCCAAGTCCTTCTTTGCCAGACTGGACTCACTTTTTCACTCTTTCTGTCATTTTGCTTTAGACTGCTTCCCTTGTAATCACCATTGTTCTCTCTACTCTGCCCTTTCTCTCCGCTCTCTCTCTTTTTTTTTATTTAAGTTTTTAGTAAGGATCCATGAGCTGTGCACAGGCAGCATCTTCAAACATACGTATCATTTGAGATACTCTTACACTGAACAATACTACATCAGCATCTCTATTTCATAGCTGCAACAACAGTTCCTTCCATTAACAATAATCTGTTGCTACAATCCTCTCTGCCCTCAAGGGCATTTTTCATTTATAACCCTCCTAGCTTCACCTTTAACACCCTGTTGGATAGTTCCTTCCTAATTAAGTTTCTTTTCGCCCTCTTTTTTTCCCCTATTTTAGCAATAACTGCAATCTGCATCACTTTCTATTGTCTGCTGCCTTGCCCATATTTATTGTTGCACTATGTTATGTTTCCCATTATATCTGTCACCTTGTTAACTGCTGTTTACTCCAGTGTGAGTGCACAATGTCCTATCTGATTGTATGCAATGTTTACCATTTTGTATTTACTTTTACTGTTCAGCAATACCTGTAACTACTGTACTGTACATGATGTTCTGGCACTGATGTAATGTACTTGTCTTACCACCCTTTTTGTACTCTCCCGGGCTGTGCCTGAAAATAGTCATTGTTTGGCTAGTGTACTCCCCCGGTTAACAAAAACTAAATAAATAAATAAATAAATAGTCTTTTACTTATAGTTATTATGTACCTTATGCTATGCCAACTAAGGGATAATATCTTCCCTATGGGCCATCAACCAGATAAGCCACTTATTCCAAAATGTCCTAAAGCTCTCTGTTTTAAGATTAATAACTGCCGTAAGTGTCTCCATTAAATAGATTTGCTGAACTGTATCCTCCCATTCCCTAATCCTGGGAGGCACCTCCTGTAGCCACTGCCTAGAGATTACTTTTTTAGCAGCCAGTAGGGGAATTATTAACATTTTCTTTGTATGTTTATCCCTAACCTTCTCAGGGAACCAATGGAGAAGTGCCACTTGAGGCGTGAGAATGTTCAGTTCAGGGAAATGTTCGGTGAGGGCCTCTCCCACTGTCTCCCAATATCCCCGCAGTTCCCGACAGCTCCAGAATATATGGGTGTCATGTGGCACAGGTCTCCCCACACATCCTCCAGCAATGTGACACATGTGTTGTGTCATATATCCCTGTAATTTGGGTGTGCAAAAAACCTCACAGCACACTTCCATCCGAATTCTTTCCATAGATAGGAGGGGGGTTGTCCTGTGCTGGTTAAGTTAAATTTCTGTCCAGGACTTCTCTGAAATCGCCTTTCCTAATTCTGTCTCCCATCTCTGTTGCATAGGTGCTGATGCCATGGTGATATTAGACTGGAGGGCCCAGTATAATTGTGAAATTGTGTGGTCTGGGAGTTGTCTCTCTTTGGTCACTATGACTTTCTGTATAAATGGGTGGGCTACTTTAGTGTCTCTTCTGAGTCCATATTTCTATTGGGAGTAATGTCAGATCTGTAAGTACCTATAATAATCCTGCTGTCTGAGGTGAAATGTCTGCTGCGAGTTCTGGAAGGTCAGAAATAATCCACCATTATAGAACTGGTAAATATACTGCAGACCCTGTCTCCTCCAGCTGTTAAATGAGTGATCCCTAATTGGGGCGCTGGATACCTTCTGGCTCCAGGTCTTGAGAATTTTCCTAGTATATTCTGATGTAGTGTATTCGTCTAGGTTTAACCTGTTAGGTGAGGTACCTAGCACATCTTCTATCCTCATCCTCCCTCCTCCATCTCAGTTTCCTTCCAATATGTTGCTGTGTTTGAATCCAGCCATTGTAGAGCATGTGTCAGTTGCGCTACATAAAAATATTTTCAAGATTGGGAGAGCTAGCCCCTTTGTTCTTAGGAAGTTGGAGGAAACTAAAGGTCTTTTCCCTTGCCATAGAAAATTTGAGATAAGTCTATACCATTTTCTAAATTCTGCTTTATTGGGAGCCACAGGTAGGTTCTGAAAGAGGTATAGAAAATGGGGTAAAATATTCATTTTTATTGTGTCAGTTCTTTATATAAGGAGGAGCGGTAAATGCACCCAGTTTTGCAAATTGTCTTTCACCTTCGTAACTACCGGGGCATAATTTTCCTCATAAAGATTAACAAGATTCTGTGGACTGATGATACCTAAGTACCTGAATTTACTACCCAGCCATCTCAGGGGAAAGCTATTAATTGTCACTAGATCCGGTACATAGTTAAATCTGAGAACCTCTGTTTTCGAGGTATTTAATTTATACCCTGCCAGGTCTTCTATGGTTTTAAGAAGACCAAATAAATGGGGTAGTGAAGTAACGGGATTAGTAAGATATATTAGTAAATCGTCTGCATAAAATGCAATCTTATGTTCTGTTCTGGAGAGTTTGAGATCTGGGATTTGTTCATTGGCACATGTTGCCTGCATGAGAGTTCCACATAGAGTTCGAATAGTAAGGGTGAAAAGGGCATCCGGGTGAGTGCCTCGCGTCAGAGAAAAACAACCCAAAAATGTGCTGTGTGTACCTTAATTCGGCCTGATGTGATGTGTAAGAGCTTTGATCCAGTCTCTAAATTGTGGGGGAAGTTGAAATATCCAAGTGAATATCTCAAAAATCTCCAAGAGGCGTGATCGAATGCTTTTGAGCATCCATACTAAGCAAGTAGGGGTAGAGGTCTGTACTATTTCTTCTAATAAATAGTGAGTTTGTTTGATATTGTCCGTTGTTCATCTTTTAATGGTAATGCCAGTTTGATCTGTATGGATTATAGTGGGAGGATCAGTTCTAGCTGGTGGACTTCTGCCTAGCATAAAATTTATAGTCTTAATTCAAGACCAATATCGGTCTGTACGATTAGCAATTGAGGGGATCTTTGTCTGGTTTTAAAATAACTGAAATATTGGCATAACTCCAAGATGGAGGAGGCATGCATCTCCCTCTTGTAGGTCTCGGTACAGGTTTCCTAATAGAGGAAGTAAGTCTTTTCGGAAGCGTTTATAAAATTCTCGGGTAAAGCCATCTGGGCCTGGACTTTTCTTGACTTTCATGTCTTTAATAACCCTGCTTATTTCTTGGGCGGAAATGGATGGTAGTAACAATTCCCATTGGCTTTCTGAGAGTTGGGGGAGGAACAAATTCTGAAAGAAGGAGACATACTTATCTTCCTCAGGTTCCGGGTCTTGTGTATAAAGTTTTGTGTAGAAAGTATGGAATCCTTCCAGAACATCTTTCATTGTAGTAAGAACCTGATTTGATTGGGGGTGTCATAATTGAGTAATTGTTATTTGTGTTTGGCGACATCTCAGTCAATAAGCCAAAATGTTGTAGGCCCTAGTTCCATCCTCATAATATCGCTGTTTAAGATACAGTAGTGCTTGCTCTGTTTTATAGTTTAAGATGTCTTATAGGTGTGCTTTAATCTTTAAGATCTGTGGCATGGCTGAGGTGTCTTAGAAACACAGAGACATAGAAGTTGATGGCAGATGAGGACCGCAAGGCCCATCCAGTCTGCCCATTTATTTTTCTACCTTATGAATGTGCCATCGGCCTTTGCTCTGTCAATGGCCTCTCTATTCATACTCATCTGTATTGCTCCCTTATGCCTATCCCATACCTGTTTGAAGCCCTGCACTGTATTTATATCCACCACTTCCTGAGGTAGGCCGTTCCATGCATCCACCACCCTTCCTGTGAAAAAGAACTTCCTCACATTACCCCTTAATCAGACTCCCTCTAATCTCATGCTGTGTCCTCTTGTCCTGCTATTTTCTTATATTGAAACATGTTAGACTTTTTCACTTTGTTAATGCCCTTAAGGTGTTTGAATGTTTCGATCATATCACCTAGCTCCCTCCTTTGTTCTAGGGTATACATATTGAGCTCCGTTAATCTGTCCTCATATGTTTTCTGATGCAGTCCCTGCACCATTTTGGTTGCCCTTCTGTGGACTGCCTCAACTTGATTAATGTCCTTGTGTAGGTGTGGCCTCCAGTACTGCACACAGTACTCCAGATGGCACCTAACCAGTGTCTTATAAAGAGGATTATTACCTCCCTCTTATGACTTGTGATACCCTACTAATGCACCCCAACATCCACCTAAGCGTTACCTACTGCTTTAGTGGTCTGCTTGGATGATTTCAGGTCATCGGTGATGATCTTCCCCAAGTCTCTTTCTTCCCTTGTGACTGCCAGCAATCACTGCCTGCGAGTGTGCTATTTGCCAGAATTGGAGTTCCCCTTCAAGATCTTTTTGCTTCTGCTCCCTCTGTTTCTTTATTTTAGCTGCAAAGCTAATTATTTCTCCTTGAATAATCACTTTCACTGTGTCCCACAAAATTCCTGATGTAATTTCCTGCAAGCTATTCTGGGTAATTATCTCAGAGTGCAGCGTTCTTTACTAACTTCACTAAATCTGGGTCTCTCAATAAGGAATTATTAATGCACCACTGCCTCGGGGTTTGTTCTATCATGTGTAAAGCTCAGTGCAAATCAGGGCATGATCTAACAAAAGGATCAGATCTATCGTATTTGCTTGACCTGGTCTGTGTGTTCAGTTGTTATTAAAATCGTCCAACTGGGAGTATGAATGATGGGCTCCTGAATAAAAAGTGTATTGTCTCCCTCCAGCTGTATGTGCCGCCATATATCTATGAGACCGAGGTCCCTTATCAGGTGCCTACCATGTCTTTGACCCGTGGTCATTCATGGAGGGGTGGATTGGCACTATCGTGAGCTGCATCCATTAGTAGATTCAGGTTGCCCCCTATCAAGCATCGCCCTAGTGAACTGCAGAATCCTATCAAACAATCATTGGTGAGTTGATGCATCAGCACCAGCAGGAATATAAATACTGGTTACTGTATAGCGGTGCCCCACCAAGTACCCCTGACCATAGCCAAGTTCCTTCCTTGTCATTGTAGGCCTCTTGTAACTGAAATGAGGAATGTCTTGGGATTAATATAGCTGTGCCACACTTACTGCCTGATGGGTGATTACTAGCTATCACTGTTGATATCCAAATTTAACCAGCTTCTGATGTTCTGTTGAAGACATATGTTTCTTGCAGTAAGATCATTTGTGGGTGAACCTTCAATTTGGAAGTAATTGTCCCCCTTTTAATGGGGCTACTGAGGCCATTTACATTTTGGGATATCACCTTGATAGTAAGTGTTTGTGTCATGTTACCAGAAGGTACCTGGACCCCCTACTCACTCCTCTCACCGGGGTCTCCAGTGATTTACCTGGACTGGTGTGACTAGGTACCGTAGCTTTCCCTCTAACTGAGGAAAATAGTTCTGCCCATATAGCTCTCCGTACACACTGCCCCAGATCCATTTTTGAGGAAAACAGAAAAACAACAACTCCAGAATGAAGTACAATGTCTGAAACATTACCTAACATTCCCAAAACTGACTCCCACCTCTATGTGGTGACCGGGAACAGCCAGGTCAACCCAAACTATGTACAAAATAACTAACCGTGTGACTTCCATGGTTGGTGTTGTTAAACTATCCAACCAAGGTGGAACAACTAACTGCCAAGGTGAGGCGTAAACTCCTAGCACTGGAGTAAGCCTCCTGGGGAGAACTTACCCTCTTAAATTGGAGTGGGTCATTAGGGACAATAGAGAAAAAAATAATATCAACCCAAAAATAAAATAGTTGTGGGTCATTGAGGTTGGAAGGGGAAGTGAGAAAAGGTGCTTGCTCCTTCAACAGACCTCATCCCTGATCACAACCCCCTCTCACACCCCTGCTAAGATTCATGAAAAAAGAGGGGGAGGATGAAAGTAAATGTTAGCTTGCAAGAGACAGCACAAGTATAAATTCATGTCCATGATATTTAGTCTGCAAATCTGTCCACAGTTCCAGTTCCTGTTGGGCTGTTAAGAAGTCCCCCAGCCCATGGGAGCATCCTTATGGAGCGACTCTCACTCCAGTCTTTCTGTATTAGTTCATACTAAACAACCCAAAAAATTGCTGGTTTCATACAAGGTTCTGAAACAGATCCACTAATCAGACTGAGATTTGTTTGTGGGAGTCTCCATCTAAGCAACATTGGAGGTAGACCCGCGCTTGGGGGCTCTACGATGCCGGTTTGACAACTAAGTTGTTGACCACCATCACAGCAATGGATTTATGTCACAACTTGTGGTTGACATAAATCTGGCTTGATACCCGCCATTTTTCATTGGGGCTTCACCCCTGAAACACCCCCATGTGGGGGGGCTCTGCCCCCCCACACCTCCTGATCTCAAGGATTCCAACTCCGAGTTGAGGTTGGATTGGGCAGGGTGCAGGACCAGGAGAGAGAGTGCCGAGGTCTCATGTGTTCTATTACGGCGAAAAGTCAGTGTTGCGCATCAACATTTTCGCTGTAATAGTGTTGCCGCCCTGGGGTACTACCTTGCTTGGGCAAGGAATCACAGGACAGAGCTGAGGGAAACCCAGTGTATATGTCCCTCCTGAGCAGAATGGGTCACCCAGGACACCCCTGGCCAGTCTAGCAGGAGGTAGAGCCCCCAGGCCCAAGCGATAACTGCATGATCCATCAATGCTCCGCTGCATAAAAGGGAGGCCCCACCCTCTCTGAGTAAGCATCCAACAAGTCTAAGAGTGGTGATGGTCATGCTGGGCTAACCAATCAGACTGCTCTCTATATATGTTAGTATCACCGACCCTCCCCAATCTAATGGGCAGGTCAGCATTCCAATAAACAACCAAACAGGGCAATCTCCAGTCCCTTGGCTCAGCAACCTTTAGAGGGACACAGGATTTCATCAATAGCTGCAGGCCTGAGCATGGAGAGTATCATGCATGCAGTGTTGGAAAAACATCAGAAAAATTAGTTAACACCACCCCCTATCGGGGGTTACCAGGCATCGGGAGAGGGGGAATGACCTCCCCAACCCTCCGAACCATTTCCCACCCCTGACATGATTTACCGGCATGCTATATGTGGATGAGGAAGTAGGTGACCAGGATGGGTAGACCACAACCCTATTTACTGGGAGCTTGGCTCTTACTAAGGTCCTCTCTACTTCCTTTCAACCAATACTATGCCCATGCTTAAATTAACCTCATCATGGAGTTTCAAAACAAGTCGGGGCCCTGGGCGACCACCACCACCGCCCTGAAAATGCCAATTGCTTGAGGGCCAGGTCCCCATTCCAGTGCTTTTTCCATTGTGTTTCCTTCATTTCTAAATTCTGGTTTAGTTCTCTTCCCTTCTACCTCACTTCCCTTTTATCATCTCCCTATTTCAAGCTACCCTCTCCGTAGTAGTGCTTCATGTTCCCTCCTCATTCCTACAAGAAAAACTTCTGTAGGCTAGTCTGCTTTCTCTTATGTTTCCCTGAGCTCTGGTCCTCTTCGCTCTGCTTCTTCTGCTTTCTCTTTAAAGGAGAACTGTGCTGGACCTGTAAGCCATTTTCTCAGTAGATGTATTTTTCATGTATTTGATCCCTTTCTGTTTTTATTCCATCTGTACTGGCCTCTTGGTAAACACATTGGGTGTTTCTGATTAGCACACTGCTGGTAAGTGCCATTTTAGAATTGTATGTGTAACCCCCAGGGGACGCTACCCTTAGGGCTACTACCCCTGCCTGCCTCCATGGAGACAGGGTAAGGGGCCCAGATCCGTTGACGGGTGCCTCCACCCAGAGGTCGGGGTCAATTCTGGCAAGTTTACCTCGGTCACAGCCCTCTGGGTTACTGCAACTCCCCTTTCGACCCACTAGTGGCTCACTCAAGATTCCAACAATACCTTTCCCACATACACTTACCCCCCGGATGGTATTTCTCAGCTCACTCCGGGAACCCCCTGTAAAGTAAGGTACAGTTATATCACAGTCACTATGCAGCAATTCACCAGAGATGCACAAACTAACCAGGTTATAGTTGCAACACATCAGTCTGATTTATTAAAGGGAGGCAAATAACACGGGCAGGGGGAATTAAGGTAATTGGCTTACTCTATACTTATCTACCTAGGGCACTGTGCACAGGCCTGAACCTAATATTTACTGTCCCTGGGTACCCAAGCCCTAATGGCTAGTCCACCGTGGCAGCTGGTTGGGGCCCTGACACAGATAGCTCTCACAATACTGGATGAGTCAGAATGAGAAACAAAACTCAATTAAACAGTCAGCAGTAGGATGAAGCAACTGGAGGCCACTGATTGCAAACTTAGCAGGGAGCTATCCTGGTTTAGTACTCACGACTCCAGCAAAGAGCGATTTCTTCACCTCTGGCAGGGTTGAGCCTGAATTTCACCAGCCTCCTCACACATTTATATGGCAAATAACAGAGGGGTACCATACCAGGCAGCTGCTTCTAAACCACACGAACTTGCAGTAGATTCGGGCAATAAGCGGCAACTTCAACCTCACCGGGTGGACCAAGCGTGATTCAACAGATTCTCCAGTCCTCTCAGGTTGAGCCTGGTAGGTAGCTGGGCTGGCATCAGCCTCCTCCGACCGTGCACCGGTGGATTTAGTCGAATCAGTTTAAACAGCAAAACAGCCGCCTCAGGCCTTTCAGCTTCAGCGAACACTCACACGCGCAGAAGCCCAGAGCTCCCTCTCCTTTCTCACACCACGAATCTGCCCTTAGCAGCATGGGGCACACCTTACAGTTCGGGCGCTTCCCGATCCCATAGGCTGGCTGCACATGTCAGTCATGTTCTACTGTTCTTACTGGTGTGAAAAAGCGCCATAGCCCATAATACCTTTCTCAAATGGCAAGCAGTCCTCCCATTGGTCAGCTGGCTCAAAGGAGTCCCAAGATACTGACTGGTCCAATTCGGCAGTTCGGGACCAAAATGGTAGAACCCAACAGAACAGTCCTCTGCTGCAAAGAAGGCAGGTTAGAACAACCACATTATCATTATTACTTTAAACAATATCCAGCAAACAATTACATCTTTCAACAAGGTGCCCTCTGCACAAGTAGCGATGGCAGCAATGGAGCGAATATCCAGCAGCTTGGGCAGAACTCGGGCATAAAAATGCACAGTCCCCCCTTCTGATTAGTTACGACTGCCAAAACAGGCAGCCCTTAAAGGACAGTATGTGGAGGCCAAGCACAGGCACCTCACAGGCTACCCATTCAAAGCTGCTTAGACGCCGAACACCAACCAGGCATGGTGCATCTCAAACAAGCTCCAGGGAAGTGTTTAGGAACCCCCATTTGCAAGGGGTTACGTGAATATAGTTTATGTCCCTTTGGGCTTTAGAGTTACAGAGCAGAACATGAATGCACTGTGAAAATGGCATAAATTCTGTAACAAGGAGATAAAGTACATCATACAGTTCTAAAAGCGTTACTGCCCACCACAGCATAAAGCAGAAACACACAGTGAATTTACTAAAAGGTCAGTGCAGATGGAACAAAAACAGAATGTGAACTAGTACTACACTTGCAGCTTCTACAGAAGCCACAGGCATGCAGATTCAAGGCAGTTATCCTTTAGAGTCCCTTCATGACTTTTTTTCTCCTTCCTGCAACTGTCATTGACCCTCTTCTCTATACTGCACCTTATACTCCCCCCACCCCCAGTTTGGCTTTTCTATTACACTGTTCATTACATATAATGTATGGCATGTAGGCCCCTATTATTAACTGAAATCAAGCAGATCAAAATCTTATGACATCACTCTGTTGTTAACCCTTCTTAAGAATGTCATATCAATGGTATAAGAAAATGGAATGCTCACAACAGTCAATGTTCCATTTTGAGAAGAATGTTAAAAATGTTGGTATTAAATTGATTTATTTGCACCAGGCTGTACCAATGAACATTGTTGAGGAATCTTCCTGTATGATTCACGACTGCTAGAGGTAAGAATTACTCAGAAAATAATTCAATCTGCGATTACACAATCTTGGTGGCCCATACACTATAAAATATAATTAGGGTTTCCGGTTTAAACCGATAAAACCCCACCGACATCTTTTTCTTCAGTTCGGTTTAAACCGATAAGCACCGAAATCGCGTTGTACCAGTCTGCCCTTTATGTGCAATATATGAACCTGCATCTGCATGTTTCAAATTCCAGCTTTTCACTCAAGCGTATCTACGAATCTCACTATAAATCACTACACAGCAATCAAGTACCGTTGATAATGCCCCTCGCATACTTAGTCTGCCCATTATGTGAAATCTATGAAATCTACAAACCAGCATCTGCATGCTCCAGATTCCAGCTTGTAACTACAGCGCCTCTACAAAGCACTACAAATCACTACCTTTGCTAATGCCCCTCGCATACTTAGTCTGCCCATTATGTTTCTCTCAATTGCGACTACACATCTTTGAAAACCGGCTATTGTTGCTGCAATCAAGTACCTCTAAAAATGCTCCTCGCATACTTAGTCTGCCCATTATGCTTCTCTCAGTTGCAACTGCACATCAGTGAAAACCTTCATTAGTAGTTGCAGTTAAGTAATGATTGGCATCTCTCAATTACCATTACATCATCTCTCGATTCTAATGTAGCTGCCATCAAGTACCTCTTAATTAGATCTTGATTAGATCAATTAGATCTGATTGAATTAATAGGAGTGCACGTTGTCAATAATTGATCAACCTTATGTAGCTGAGTTTTGTAGTTTGGCAGTTAGCATTACACATTCACTCGCCCCTGATGATTGCGATCATTTTCAAATTCAAAATGCCAAGAAGATCTAAAATGGCAGAGCAGTATGCAGCTGAACATAAAGATTTTATGGTCGAGCTTCTCCACGGCAAGAGAACCCTAACATGCAAGTTCTGCAGAGTTACAGTGCCTCTCGTGCCCGGTAAAACTGCGAGTCAGCTCGCTGAGCATGTCCTATCTAAAACTCACATTATGCAGAAGCAGCCACTAGAGAATGATGATCACTGCTTAAGCCAGATTTCTCTTACAGAAACCATGACTCGTTTCAAGCGAAAAAGAGAGGATGAGCTGGACATCGCTCATGAGTTTGCCAGAGCAGTGATACAGTCGGGTGTCAGCCTGCATCAAACGGACAGTCCTCTTGGAGATCGTTTTCGAAAGCGGGCACCTGCTGCACGAACTATGCCTAAATCTGGCCAAATGTATGATAAGTATCTACCCGAGGTATTCGATGCAGACATGGAGCACATTCTTGATATGCTAAATGGCACACAGATTTTCGTAACAATTGATGAAACACCGGAGATGCATGGTGACCCAGCTGTTGCTGTTATGTTTACTTTTGCTGACAGATTAAAGGGTTGGGGTCGGTGTACCATTATGGCAGACCTCGAGGTAATTGAGTGTTGCAATGCAATGTCAATTGCTGCACTAATACAAAAGGTTCTGGATATCTATGGGAAGACCTGGGAGGATGTTGTATGCATATGCAGTGACAGTGCCAGCTATATGAAAAAATTGTGTGATAATTTACAGAGAGCTCACCCGCAGTTCAAGGCATTCCCTGTTCGAGATCCGTGTCACCTGCTGGATGGTGTACTGAAGGCAGCAATCTCATCATCCAACATCATGAAAAAGGTAGTTGACTTTATTTTGCACTCTGGAGCACTATTTAAATATGCACGAGAGCTTAAAAGAAAGTACTTTGTGATACCCAGTGTTACACATAGCCGGTGGTATTCTGTGACAGAGGCTGTTGAAACCTTGCTTGCCATGTGGAGACCATTAACCATCTTTTTATTAAGTGCAGATGCTGAAGGGAAGAAATGTGATGAAATTAGAAAGCATGTACACACAGACATCAAAAAGAACACTGTGTATTGCGTTTTAAACTTTCTTACAGAGAATATGAGACCTCTGGTTGATATAATGAAAAAACTTGAGTCTGAACACACACAAGTCCATCAAGTATTCAACATAGTTGGAGTGAGCATTAAAATTCTGTTAGAGAGCAAAGTTGATGGAGGCAGCTCTGAGTATGGACCGGCTGCAAGTGCACTTCTTGGGTGTCTGCCGCTGGAAAGCCAGCAAATACTGGAAGAGAGCTTTAACATTTTTTACACAGCTATGTATAACAAATGGCATAATGAACATAAACATCAATGCACACTGTGCTTTAAAAAAAAAAAATAAACACAGATAAATACTGATATTGTCTATAGATTTTTTTATTTGCCCCGAAATACACAGAATTTTGCTACTTGAAAAGCAAGCGAGAAAAGCTGAAAAATAAACACCTTTCTTCCTGATTCATAAACACCTAAAACCGGAAACCCTAAATATAATGTATGGTCTTTGGTTAATAACCGCACTGAAAACACTTCTCAAGGCTGCCATGACATCTGAAAAGCTCTCGAGTTATGCTCTCAGTTTACAATGATGTCATAGCAACCTCTCGAAGTGTTTACAGCTTGGTTATTAACCAATGACCATGCATTATCCTCTGTGTTATTTATTACCCTCACCACTAAGTCTCAATTTATATCTGATGTGCAAGTCTTTATACTGTTGATTATGCTTCTGTTATATTGTGTTGTTATGATTTCTTCCACTTCCTCTTTCCCCCAGGACGTAGCTCGAAAGGAACTGTGTTCAGCTCAGTATGTCTTTCATGGGGAAACTTGTTAAATAAATATATATATAGGCCCAGATACTCCAAAATGGTTGCGCATGGCGCCAACAGTGTTACGCCATCATAACCCATATCTTGTAGGCGTGATTTTCAGGCGGGGATTGTGTCTGGAACAAATCCTGATGCACCGGAGTGCATCAGTAATGTATGCGGCACAGGTAGAGGGTGTGCCATGCATACTCCGCACATCCGATATTTAGCCGGGATGTGCTGAATCATCATCTTAACCCCTACTTGCATCCACACAGAGTGAGCCAAAAAAAGGAACACTGGCTGGCCACCCACAGGTGAGCTGCCGTATTGCAGGGCACAACATGGCAGCTGCCACCTATGGGTGGCCACCTGAGCTCCGGCTGCACCTCTGTGGCAGCGTCCCCATGCCCGATCACGGGCATCTGTTTAAAATAATAATGTCCTCTGTCTCTCTCCCTGGTGGTCCAGTGGACCGCTGTCAGTCCGATCGCAGGCTTAGGTATAAACAAATAAAGTCCAATATCCCTGGTGGTCCAGTGGACCGCTTGCAGCCCAATCGGGGGCATTTGTAATAAGAAATTAAAGTGCATTATCCCTGGTGGTCCAGTGGACCGCTCGTAGCCCGATCGCGGGCATTTGTATTAAAAAATGAGTCCAATATCCCTGGTGGTCCAGTTGACCGCTTGCAGCCCAATCGTGGGCATTTGTAATAAGAAATTAAAGTGCAGTATCCCTGGTAGTCCAGTGGACCGCTTGCAGCCCGATCGCAGGCATTTGTAATAATAAAATGAAGTCCAATATCCCTGGTGGTCCAGCGGTACCCCCTTCCCCACCTGCCCACTGAGGCCCACTGCCCTGCTCCCCCCAGTCAGTGGTGGGCTACAGCACCCCACCGCTGCCCACCGCCCGCCCAACTGACACCATAGGTAGGGCTGTCGCCCATGGTCCACAGTGTGAGCCAATGGGCATGCAGCCATGCACTACACATCCAGATATGTGACATATGGCATATCTGGACTGTGTAGTATAATTCAAGCTGCGCCCATTGGCTCATGCTGTGGACCAATGGGCATACAGCCCTACCTGGTGTCAGTCGGCGGCAGCAGGGAGGCAGGCAGATGGGGTGCTGCTGGCTGCCGCTGACCGGGGGGAACAGGGTGGTGGGGCTCAGTGGGCGGGTGGGAGGGGGTACGCCGAGCACCAGGGATATTGGACTTCATTTTTTTAATACAAATGCCCACAATCGGGTCCTGGACTTTAATTTCTTATTACAAATGCCCGCGATCGGGCTGCGAGTGGTCCACTGGACCACCAGGGATATTGGACTTTATTTTCTTATTACAAATGCCCACGATTGGGCTGACAGCGGTCCACTGGACTACCAGGTGTATAGGACATGAATTTATTTATTTAGTTTTTGTTGACCGGGGAAGTGCACTAGACAAATCCTGCCTATTTTCAGGCACGGCCCGGGGGAGGGGGATACAGATGAATGCCAACTGACTTTGAACCAGATTAAGCTGTTTATGTTTACTTAAGTCCGCAGTCGGGCTGTGGGGCACTATGCCACACTGTGCAGGGGCCGTCGGTCCCCGAGCGCTGCTGCCTGGCAGGGCGCTAGGTGCAAGTCGCTGGGGATCGGCACACCTGCATGCAAATGGGGCATAATGACGTGCAAATGGCCCCTTTTGTGCCTTGCATACATTATGGCCCCATTTGCATGTGTACTTTTGAATATTGAGGTTGTTGCGTATAGCGCAACGGAACTTTGCACTAGCGCATCCCCCTGCTCCACTCTGGTCACTTGTGCTGGCACAGTGCCACTACGCCATGTGCACTGCGGGTGGCCATGGTGTGATATTCAATGATGCTGTGTCATGGCGCAGCTCCTTTGATTATTGCCTAGTCAACGCCCCTGGGCAGGCAAGTTGCGCTGTGCCCAGTCTTGCACCACAGCCTGGCGCATCTGACTATCCGGGCCATATTTTATATATATATATATATATACACAGTATATATATATATATATATATATATGTGTGTGTGTATGTATATACTTATACATATATATTCTTCAGGCACGGCTATGCTTGTATATTTGGGTTGAGTAAGCACTTTAATGTTAAACCCAATTTTTGCACCTTAATAACTCTGCCCCTCTTTAACCGATTTACATTAAAATTGGAAAGCTCAGCATCTGTGCCAGGATCTCTTGATCCTGTAAATTTTATGGAGATTAGTTCAGTGTGAGCAAAGTTACAGAGGTGCAAAAAGTGTAAAAATCTGATTTTTTTACGCTTTTTTCCATCTGATAACCAAAACAATATGAGGCTTTAAAACCTGAAACGTTAAAGTTTGATAAAGTTTGATCCAAATTATGTGCTTTAGTGTTTTTTTAGGTTCAACTGTTAACCAGTTTTTAAATTATTTAACAAAAATGTTTAGCTTCTAAGCATGGGCAGTTCAAAAAAATAAATGTTCTAAGGACATCTGAATTTTTGTGACAACAGCTGGTTGCGCTATATGACACAGCTGTTGTTTACTAACAAACCACAGCTGTGTCGTACAGTGCAGCCCCTTCTGTGTCGTGACTCGTAGGTCAGGGATGGGGCTACTGTCATTATAGCTCCACCATCCTGACTGTGCCCGAATAAACTGTTATTTGCTCACTGGGGGCCCTGATCCCCGTGGCTGTGTATTTCTTTTCTTTCTTTGTTTCTTTTATTTATTTATTTGCTATAATCTGATACCCGGGATGCCCACCCCCAGTGTCAGATACCCCCCACCCCATGCAGCCTTTTGATTTATTAACAGTGCTGACACCGGGGGGGCCTAATCCCTATGTTGGCATTTACAAGCCCCCCAGATGTGTGGGACACTGGGGAGCCCATCCCCGGTGTCTTGAAATAATTTATTTAATTTCCTGGTATGGTGAAAAAAAAAGCAGTCCCCCGACATCTTTTGTTTCGTTTTTAAACCTGAAAAAATAAAACGGTCCCTTGTCATCATTGCTGTCCCCTTCCCTATCCTGACCCTCCCTCTGAGCACCCACCACCCCACACCTCCTTTACCCTATACTTACCAACGGAGGTCAGTATGCTGTCATCTTCTGTGGACTGAGACATGTCTGCACTCTTCAAAGTCGTACTATGAACTGAGAAATAAAGATAAGTTCTGTATAATGTATTTCAGTGGCATTTTGAAATTATGTTCATAATTTTGCCATTTTTAGGATTTTTTTCACCAAATTTTCAACATGGCCTTTTTGGGACCCCACCTCATGAACACTGGCAGTGTCATTTCATTAATCAGGCACAGAAGGTGATTTCACTATTGCTGTGCGAAATTACCTTTCAGGACTGAATAACAAAATTTCACCACCAGTGTTCATGAGATGGGGTCCCAAAAAGTCCCTATTGAAAATCTGGTGAAAAATTCATAAACATGGCTGAGTTATGAGTGTTCATTGAAAGTTTTCTACACACATGCATAACTTTGGTAATTTTTAATATTTTGACTCCAAATTTTCAACATAGCCATTTTTACGCACCACCTCATGAACAGCATAGCTGTCATTTTTCACATCCTGTCCAAAATGTGTTTTCACACCTGTGGTGCAGAATGCCATTTCGGCATAGATTTGAACATTTTCATCTATGGGGTTTATGAGGTGGGGTCATAAGGAGACTGTGTTGAAAGTCTGTGATCAGAATGTCAAAAAAAAAGAATTTATTAAGTAATGTTGTTTGCAGGGATGTCCATTGCACCACTGGGGAACACGATGCCTTACTGTGTTAGTGAGTTGAGCTCAGGTGTGAACTCCATGAACCAGTTCAGTGGGACGAGGCTGACAGGGAAGCGGCCAAGGTAGGGACAGAACAGTGTTTTGGCGCAGGCGCCACACCCTGTGGTGGGTCAGGGAAACTCACCTACAAGGTATTGACATGTGCTGGGACCTGCTGGGCCAATGCACTGGGTCAGGAGTGTCTCCAATATTGTATTTATGAGACTTCCGGTTACGCCTGGGATTTAATGGCGGTTTAACTAGCAAGCTCCCGTACTCATCTGACCATATCAAAATTCATCTGCCTTCTAAAACTATGACTTCCTCAGTGAAAAGCACTGTGTCAAGAGCCACTGGAATGAAGAAACAGGGAACACCATCTCAAAATTGAAGGAGTTGATAAGTAAGGGAAGACAAGAGACAATTGCACCTGTGGCCGAGAACTTGGAAAGCATGGAGGCCGCTGAGATCCCTGACAGAGAAGATGCAGTCTTGATCACACCGATACTTCAAACAGCCAGAATTGTGAATAAAACTGATAAATCCCGAATGGACCTGCGAGCCGCCATTAATAAAATTGACCATCGAGCTGACCAGTCGCCGAGCAATCCGACAGACATGATCGACTTGTGCTTTACTTATTGACCAGGGAAAGGGAACTAATGCACAAATTGGATGATCTGGAGGGCCGAAACAGAAGACAGAATATTCAGATATATGGCATTCCTGAAGGGGCTGAGGCAAAAGCGCCAAACACAGTAGCATTTCTCCAAGGGGTTCTCTGGGATGCCCTGCAACTACCACCCAAGTCTGATTTATCCATGGACCGAGCTCACAGATCCTTGGTCCCGAGGCCCAATGTCGGGGCCTGGCCATGGACTTTTGTGCTAAAAATGTCCTCATGCATAGCAAAAGAAGAACTCTTGTCCAGGGCATGGAAACAAAGAGACATTTCTTATAAACACTCCAGAATTACCCTGGACAATGACTACAGAACACTGGTACAGGAGACTCGGAAAATGCTATGGCCAGTTCTCAAACAACTCAGGGCTAACAATATTAAAGCTCAGATTCTCTACCCGGCAGATAATTTATTTTCACTTAATTTCTCCCCAATCATGGAAAATATTAGGTTAGAATTAGAGCTATGGGCAACTATCCCCATCTCTTTGACCCAGAGAGTGGAGGCCATAAAAATGATAATTCTCCTGAAATTATTATACCTGGTACAAACAATACCTACTAGAATACCAGACTCCTATTTTAATGTACTAAGCAGGGTGGTCTCCCGTTTTTTATGGGGCCCACACAAACCTAGGATTAGGCTCTCAGTACTCCAGATCCTGAAAAAGGCAGGAGGCCTCTCTTTACCCAATTTTAAGCTGTACTATCATGCTGCACAGCTGCGGACAGTCATGTACTGGCTAGACAACTTATACATTTCTAAATGGAAAAACCTAGAACTTAAGGAAGGGGCCCTTTTTAACATGAACAGTTTGCTCCTCAGACAGGGGAAGAGGCCTGATATAGGTCAACTGGAGAATCCCTTCACAGCCCACACGCTCGATTCGTGGTATAACATCCTGAAAGACAAAAAGGCCAACAACTGGAAATTCTTGCTGATGTGTGTTCCATATTTGGACACCTTTGTACCTGGTATGTGAGACAATGGATTTAAGAGGTGGGAGGCAAGGGGCCTGCACTTAGTTTGGCACTTCATAGACGAAGGAGAGATTGTTCCCTTTGAAACACTTGTTAACAAATTTGAAATCCCCTGGCAAGATAGATTTAGATATTTCCAAATCAGAAACTTTGTGAGAAATCTGGCCACGGAGTTTAGATGGGGGACTTCATTGCCTCCCCAGTTTGCCTTCACTTTCAAAAGGGCAATAGAGGGGACACCCATCAGGACACATATTATCTCCAACCTTTACAAAGACCTATTGGTATGAAGAGGGGACAGTACAGAATCCATAAAGAGGGCCTGGGAAAAGGATTTGGGGAGTCAGATCCCGGAGGAGGTGTGGACATGGGCCCAAACTAAAATACATTTGGCCTTATCAGCCACTAGTTGGCAGGATTTTTCCTGGAAAATCTTTACTAGGTATTTTTGCTCCCCAAAGATCATGGGGCAGTTCTTGAATGGCAACCCGTAGAATGTTGGAGGAATTGTGGTCAAATGCAGGCAACATATTTACATATGCTTTGAAGTTGCCCAGCGCTGTCGACTTTCCTGCTGGACTTGCAACAAGCCCTGAGGATAATAATTGTTCTAGATCTGATACTGTCCCCCACATGTTTTTTTGTTTCTAGAATTACCGAAGGAGTGTAGGGACCCCCTTACAATTAAGTTTCTGAAAATAACTTTTTTAGCTGCCCAGAAGGTCATAACTAAAAATTGGTTGTCTCGTATCCCTATCACATTAAATAAATGGCAGGAAATTATGATAAATATATATAGGATGGAGGCATTGACAGCCTCTCTGAATAAAAGATTACCTCAGTTTGAAATCCTATGGAGACGATGGGTTTTATACATGGCAGGGGTAAGACCTGACTTTGTCCCTTAAATATTTGAGTTCTTGCTGGACCTGAGTAGACCCCTCACGGAGAAGGCTAGTCTCCAGTTATATTTTGTTGGTGGCATAATTCTGGGATTCCAGATCAGTGCGGACCCAATGATTAATAAAGAGGGAAAAGGTACCAGTAATATATATCTGAAGTCAAGGTGATTTGTATATGCAGACAACCTGATGAAATATAGGGGTATCCAACATCCCCGCTGTTTTACTTGATCAAGTAATTGAATAGATGAAATTGCCTATGTGAACACCTTTGTAGCCATCTATGCTAGAAGGTTGAATGCATTATGTATGTATTTTGTCTATGTGGCATCAAAATAATAAAGAAAGTTTAAAAAAACAGATTCTCTATCCGGTACGTCTAAGAGTCAAAACTGACAGTGGAACACGCACCTTCCCAGATATGTTAGAAGTGGCCTCTTATTTAGAAAGTGTCAGGATTGTAGCCCCACCACTTCAGAAGGAACGACGTGACCGAGAGCTTTAAAGTCCACATGGTCAGTGGCCCAAAAGGAAAACAAACAGGCTGGAACAGATCAAGAAAAACAAACATCCAACCTGTGAGCAGATGTAATGGAAACCCTGAAACCATACACTTCACCAATTCTTCTAGATGGCCTGAGGAGGGACGCACATTACAACCCAGAGAGTGCACAGCTTAATCCTGGGCAAGAAGGGATCACTCTTACCTGAAGAGACAACAAGGCGTCTGCATCATCTCCTCTACTTTTTCCCTCTGGATGCGTAGCTTAGCGATGGCCCATGGACTGCCCTTTTTCTTTTTGTGAAGACACGCAGAGAATTTACAGCAACACTTGTGTCTGACATCAGAATGACTGGGAGGAGGTGTGCACAATGGTGGTCATGATCGCTGTCTCCCCTGACCTTCTCTTGGACAATGGGTCTCAATGAAGACATCACCTGCCTAGTACAGACTTAGGTTTGAGAAAACACACCACATATCGGGACTTCCAGAGATCCGAGGGACTAGTGGGTGGGGGGAGGGTTTCTTCATGACTGTGGCACGGCTTGTTTACAGTCACCCAAGAGAGCTGAAAACCATATGGAACAGAACTATGTAAAATAAATCGGCCGCGGTTTTGTGAGGCCTTTAATATAACAGATTGCAGATCATACCACCCCATTTCACTTCTAAACACCGGCTACAAACTCGATATATCTATAATAGTGGCATGAGTAAACAAACTACTCCCACAGCTGGTACAACAGGACTAAATGGGATTCATGGTAAACCGACAAGCTCTGGACAGTGTTAGAAGAGCTATTAATATCATAGACATAATCACCCAAGAGCGTATTCCATCACGTATAATGAGCTTCGATGCTGAAAAAGCATTTCATAAGGTCTCATGGCCTTTCATATTCTTGGTTTTTGAGTGGTTTGGTTTCCCATGAACCATTATAGACGGTTTAAATGCTCTTTATGGGGCTCCACGAGCATATGTCAGAGTAAATGGTGGAATTTCCGACAGGTTCACCTTGGGTAGGGCTACTAGACAGGGCTGCCCCCTCTCCACAATTCTCTTTGCCCTTTAAATTGAACCCCTGGCTGAGGCGATCGGGGAACAATGAGGTATCAGAGGAGTCATGGTGGGAGACAGGGAGCACAAAATCTCACTTTACGCAGATGACAGCCTCCTGTTTCTCACAGAACCTGACAAATTGATACCCCAAGTTTGGTTCCTCCTGGAAGAATTTGACTGCCATGCCGTGTATACCCTTAACAAAGGAAAAACAGAGGTCCTTAAGTTTTGTTATAACCCCTCATCCAAAGTTAAGGAATTATGTCCACTTGAATGGAACAGATCCAAAATTAAATATCTAGGAATACAAATCCATAAGAGCCTAGGGAAGCTTTTCTCTATAAATTTAGCACCATTTTGTTTACAAATTAGGCAAGACATAGCTCGATGGCCCATCCTCATCCTCCCCCTATACTCAAGACTGCAGACTATAACTATGAATGTATTGCCCAGATTCCTATACTTATTTCAATGCCTCTCCTTTAAAATTCCTAAAAAACAGTTTTGTAAAAAGAGATTCCAGCCATAATGGTCCTTGGAAAACAGGAAATGATGGAAGGTTTGATACCTTTTATTGGACCAACAAGTGTATTGTACAAAGATGGAATTATACACAAGCTTTCGGGGCCTCACAGGTCCCTTCTTCAGGTGAATAGCACAACTGAGCAACATAAGCAGTATATATAGCTACTGAGGAGCAATTTTAAAAAATAGCAGGAAATGAAGTAGGAAAGAGATAATGTTCTGTTTTTTGCATGAAGTTAGGAAGTAGATGTCACTGTCAAAAACAGTTCCAAGCTTGGCAGAGTACGATAAACAAATTCATTTGGTCTCCGGGTAGGCCCAGGATAAAGACACTTTCCATGCAAGCCAATAAACATAAAGGGGGCAGATCACTCCCCAATCTCAAAGGTTATTATCTATCTGCCCAAATGCATATAGCACTTCTGTGGAATACAACAGGGTACGAGTCCCTTTGGAAATTCATGGAAATACTCATCACAGGGGGCCCCCCTTAGGAGCCAGATATGTTTATCCCACTCTTCAATGAGATACAAAACATATACTACTTCAAAATACACGTAATACACTTAGGGCAGTACATAGAATATGGCCAAAATATAAGCTAAGAGAAGTTATTTGGCCCTGGTGGCACTTTGCTTGGGACCAATCCTTCATACCTGCCCAAATGGACCATTCCTTCAGGCAGTGGTCCAAACTTGGACTCTCACAATATAGCCATATAATGGAAGGGGAGGTCGTTCAAGAATTTCAAACTATAAGGGACAAATACCAATTAAGAAACACAGACCACTTCTGTTTCCTACAACTCAGAACACACATAGCAAACCTAAATAAAAAAAAGGGGACCCTTACACAGACACGCCACCTCCTCCAGATAATGCAGGCCATCATCAGATTAGAACTAGAAAAGTGACATCTATCAGCAATATATAAAGCTCTTAGAGTTCTATATGACAACACCACACAAAAGATAAAAAAGAGATGGGAGAGGGAGTTAGGACAACCCATAGAGGAAAAGGAATATTTAATTTGGCTAACAGGACCACACTTTCACCTGCCTGGCGGGAGTACGAATGGAAGGTAAGGACTAGATTCTTCTACACACCAGTCATACAACATAAGTGGAGGAAAGGGATCTCCTCATCTTGCTAGAGAGGTTGTGGGGAACTGGAGGCACATCATATGCACATAATCTGGCAGTGTCCGAAGCTGCTGGACTTTTGGACTCGAGTGACATGGACACTATCGGAGCTGTTCTCTTGTCCTCCAAGTTTAACCCCCAGAACATCATATTAGGCCTGCCCCCGAGATCAGGGTCCAGATGGCTTATATCTCTGGAACATCTTGATATCTGCAGCCCACAAGGCCATTACACAGAAGTGGTTGGCTAATGATCATTCAGCATTTCGGCAATGGTTATCTGTTGTGCAAGAAATTCAAGACATGGAGGAACTAACATATAAAATCAATTTAAAATGGCATGTTTATACCCGTAGATGGACAAGATGGCTTCTAAGGGCTAGCATATTAAATGAATCCCAAGATGGAGATGTATGAGAGGCATATTAATCGGAGAGAGTAGAGGAAAGATGTATTAGAAAAAATACTATATATATATATATATATATATGTCTGATTAACTTCATAATCTGTAATATCACAGATATCTCAATGTATTGTATAAGTGTGGAATTGAAGATTGTTCATGTACCCTATGAGTTTAATAAACTTGAATTTTTAAAAAAATATATGTATTTATCTCATTTTGCACAGCAAATGATATAATTCCACTGTTAGAAAAAGAAGGGAAATTCTTTGCAAAAGGCAGACACAGTAAGTACAGGGATTGGGCTAAAAAGGGTAAGGCCATCAAAAAATGGAGGGCAATGAGTACCAGTGCCTGTAGTCTGGGTAACAAGCTCCCTGAACTAGTGGCCTTGATGAAACAGGGATGCCAGGATATTGTGGCAGTCACAGAAACATGGTACACAGAGAACCATGACTGGGATGTTAACATACTGGGGTATACAATCTACAGGAGGGACAAGGAGGGTAAAAGAGGAGGAGAAGTAGCTCTCTACATAAGGGAAGGGATCAAAGCAATGGAACTAAAGGGTAAACAGGGAAGAGAGGAGACACTGTGGGTCACCCTGGAGACAGGAAATGGCACCACAATCCACACAGGGGTTGTATACAGACCCCCATCTTAGGGGGAGGAAATGGACAAGGAAATAATAGGAGGTATCCTTAGAATGGCAGAAAAAGGGGAGATATTGTTGATGGGGGACCTGAATATGCCAGATGTTAACTGGAGCACATTTGCTGCAGCCACATCCAAGAGCAGAGTCATTCTCAGTGCCCTACAGGGGGCATGCCTCAGGCAGTTAGTGCTGGAATCCACTTGGGAGGGAGCAGTCTTAGACCTGGTACTCTCAAATGGGGACAAAGAGAGAATCTTGGATTTAGAAGTGGGTAGCCATCTGGGAACAAGTGACCACCAGACAGTGTGGTTCACGATAAACATAGCCATAGAGTCAAGCCATACAAAGCGAGAGTACTGGACTTTCAGAGGGCTGACTTTGGCAGAATGGGAGAGTGCCTAAGGAATGCACTAGCAAAAGGGCAGGAGGGAGGGGTGGAGGAACAATGGGGAAAAATCAAAACTGCCATCACAGAGGCAACAAGTCTTTGTGTGAAGCAAATAAACAAAACAAAATAAAGGGAAAAAACACTATGGTTCTCAAAAGACGTGGCGGGGAAGGTTAGGGAGAAAAAGATAGCATTCAGGAAGTATAAAGACTCACAGAAGGAGCAGGACAGAGACCTGTATCAGTTAAAGCAGAAGGAAGCAGGGAAGGCAGTCAGAATAGCAAAAGCCCAAACCGAGGAAATGATAACCAACTCAGTTAAGAAGGGGGATAAAACCTTTTATAGGTACCTTAGGGAGCAAAGAAAGACCAAGGAGGGACTGTGAGGCTTCACTGGGGGGGGGCCAAGAGAGGGTGACAGTGAGAAGGCAGAGATACTGAATGAATAATTTTGCTCAGTAGTCACAAAAGAAGAGGAGGGGGATGTATCTAAACCAAACAATAGAAGCACTCTGGATAGGGGGATTGATACCAGTCCATTCACTGGAGAAAGGGTCCTGAAAGAACTCCTAAAACTCAAGGTGGACAAGGCAATGGGGCCTGACAAGATTCACCCTGGAATTCTAAAAGAACTAAGGGGAGAACTAGTGACACCATTGACTACCCTTTTTAACAAATCATGGGAGGATGGTGTGGTACTGAGGACTGGAGGAAGGTGGACGTGTTCCCCTTCACAAAAGTGGGAGCAAGGCAGTGGCAGGAAACTTTAGACTTTAGTGCTGGGGAAAATGATGGAATCACTTCTAAAAGAAAGAAATCTTGAGTACCTAAAGGCCAGTGGGGCACAGGACCCAAGGCAGCATGGATTCACAGCGGGAAGATCATGTCAGGCAAATCTAATAGATTTCTTTGACTGGGTGACCAAAGTAGTAGAACAGGGAAGGGCTGTGGACATGGCCTACCTAGACTTTAGCAAGGCATTTGACACAGTCCCACACAAAAGATTTATAAACAGGTTAGCCAGCCTGGGAGTGGGTCCCAGGGTGGTAGCCTGACTGGGATTTTCTCAGAAGAAGCCAGAAGGAGAAGGAAGGAAACATATTCAATTCAGTGCTTTAGAGTAACTGGTAATTGGTATTTTCTTTTAAACTTAGATTGTGGGCTTGTAGTGACACTATACTTTCTTTCTTTGTTGTCTTTACTTATAATTGTTTTGGGCTGTTGAAAATTTAAAACATAGTGGTGGTGTAATTCTGTGCTGTCTTTAATAGCTGCAAATTTTATCTTGGCTTGTCTGACTGTCCTGTAGCTGGGTGAAGGGTGTTAATTGTCTGGCCTCTGACCTCAGCTACGTGATAACTGGAGGTGGGGCTTAGTCAGAGTTAAAGTAGCAAACAGAGGTTGATTTTCTCAGAAGAAGCCAGAAGGAGAAGGAAGGAAACATATTCAATTCAGTGCTTTAGAGTAACTGGTAATTGGTATTTTTCTTTTAAACTTAGATTGTGGGCTTGTAGTGACACTATACTTTCTTTCTTTGTTGTCTTTACTTATAATTGTTTTTGGGCTGTTGAAAATTTAAAACATGGTGGTGTAATTCTGTGCTGTCTTTAATAGCTGCAAATTTTATCTTGGCTTGTCTGACTGTCCTGTAGCTGGGTGAAGGGTGTTAATTGTCTGGCCTCTGACCTCAGCTACGTGATAACTGGAGGTGGGGCTTAGTCAGAGTTAAAGTATCAAACAGAGGTTGATTTTCTCAGAAGAAGCCAGAAGAAGAAGGAAGGAAACATATTCAGTTCAGTGCTTTTTATATGCCCTGATAAATCTGATTGACAGGAGCTAAACACAGGGTATAGTAAGAGGTGTGAAGTAGGAGGGGCATAAGGGGGAAGAAGCCCACCCTCAGCAGGACAAGTGTTTTGACTCATTTATTTATTTATTTATTGGTTTCTTTTTCCTTAAAAAAAAAATCAGAGGATCAGTTACAGGATTTTTAGTACTGTAAATTAACAAAAAGAGAACTAAGAAGTTTCAGTAGCAGACAAGTAGTGGAATTGCAGTATAATGTGGGGAGTGATGCAATGCAGTGGCTGTGGGGCAGCCATATTCAGGCAGACCTTCTGGACACTGAGGTGCTGCCCTATCTGCATGCATCTCTCTGGACTATGGGATGAGGTAACCAGACTCAGGCGGAAGTAAACTGGGTCAGGAGTACCATCACCCTATCCAGGGACCACCCAGTCCAATGCAGCTGCCTCAAGGATGCCGAAGCGAGGAGCACTTGGATGACAGTGGGCTCAGGGAGGTTAGAGCAGTCAGGCAGAGGCACATCCCAGATCCTATTCTCTCAAGAACTCATATGCCACACTGGCAAATGAGGACAACCAAATAAGTACCAGAGAAGTGGAAGGAAAGGATGTGGAGGTTAGCCAAGGAGGTGACCTCAGTGGGGAAAGCAGTGGACCCCAGAGGAGGAGGCGAATCCTGGTGGGGACTCCATCGTAAGAGGATCCAGCTAGGAACACAGGAGGGAGGACAGGAGGTGAGGTGCCTACCAGGTGCCACGGCATGGAGGATGGAAGGAAGATACTGGGATCACTGGGAAGGCAAGGCGGGAGGGTGAGCTGGATGTCATTATCCACCTAGGTACTAATGACTTGGCAAATGGGGAGCCAAAAGAAGTTCAGGAAGAGTTTAGGAAACTGGGGAGGGTCTCAACAAGTAGCTACTTCTGTCACTTTCTCAGAGTACTACCTGTGAGAGGCAAGGAGACATGGAGTGCATGCACCAGGAACTTTGGTTGAAGAACTGGTGCTGTGAGGAAGGGTTTGGATTCATTGGTGACTGGGGACCCACCTGGAGGGATGGAGGTTTGTTCAAGCCTGACGGCCTGCATCCATCCTGGAGGGGAATCCAAGCACTCAATGATAAGTTTAAATGTTACATTGACAAGCATTTAAACTAGCAAGAGGGGTGGCAGGCCAGCAAGGAGGGTACCTACTTGCTCACCCCCACAGCTAACAGTGGAACCAGTGAACCAGAGGGTGGCTGTCTCTGCAAAGCAGTGTGCAAAAGATGGAGATTAGTGTCCAAAAGGTGGATAAGCAGAAAAGGGCAAAATTCATCAGAAGGGCAGACAGCAAGGAGAACCAGGGATAAATGACAACCAAGGAAGGGGCTGGAGTAGAACAGTGAAGCAGGCTAGGGAGGTCAAATCATGGAAAGCCATTGTGCAAATGCCAGGAGCCTTAGCAACAAGATGGAAGATCTGGAGGCTGTCATGGTACAGTCAGACCTGGACATTGTGGCCATCACTGAAACCTGGTGTAATGATAACCATGACTGGGAGATGGCCATACCTGGCTACAACATATTCAGAAGAGACAGAGGAGGCAGGAAGGGAGGAGGTGGCACTGTATGTGAAAAAATGACATAAGAGCCACAGAGATCAGGAGGAACAAAATGGGGAGATACTGTGGGTTAAGCTGGAAAGGAAAATGGGGCCAGCCATCCGCACAGGTGTGGTCTATAGACCACCAGCCCAGGAGGAAGAAACAGATAGGGAGCTGATGCTAGCCATCCAAAGGATGGCAGACAAGGTGAGGTAGTACTGGTTGGAGACTTCAATATTCCAGGCGTGGACTGGAGCATCCCAGCAGCAGCATCAACTAGGAGCAGATTTATCCTGGACTCCTTCAGGTGCCTTCCTCAAGCAACTGGTCATGGAACCAACTCGGCAGAAGGCAATACTGGACCTTCTGCTCACAAACAGGGACAGTGTGATGGGGGTAACAGTGGGGGAGCACCTGGGTAACAGTGACCACCAGTCATTGTGGTTTGAAATCAAGAGCAGAACCAAACCACACAAAAACACGTATCCTGGATTTTAGGGGGCAGACTTTGGGAAAATGGGGAGATACTTGAAAGAGGCATTAAGGAATGGGACAGGAATCAGGGGTTGAGGAACAGTGGGCAGTATTTAAAATGGGGATTATAAGAACAACAGAATTATGCATTAAGCAGGTTAGCAAGAGGAAAAGGAAGAGGAGACCATTATGGTTTTCCAAAGAGGTAGCAAAGAAAGTGAAAGCCAAAAGATTGCATTCAGGCAATACAAAAGACACAGGCAGAAGGGGATAGGAGAAGTACCAGGAGAAACAAAGGAAGCAGGGAAGTCAGTAAGGAAGCCAAGCTCAGACAGAAGAACACATTGCAAAATCAGTGGTTAAAGGGGACAGAACCTTTACAGGTATATAAGTGAAAAAGAAAGACAAAGGAGGGATAGTGAGACTGAAGGGGGAGGATGGGAGTCGCGTGGAGGATGACAACAGTAAGGCTGACATATTGAACAGGTATTTCTGCTCAGTCTTTACTGAGGAAGAGGGGTAATGGGTCTGAAGGAGTACAAGGGCAGAATGGTGCAGAAATGGACATAAGTCCTTTACAAGAAAGGGTCCTGAAGGAACTGGAAGTAATAAGAGCTGACAAAGCAATGGGGCCAGATGGGGTGCACCCAGGGTCCTTAAAGAACTAAGAGAGGTGGTGGCTGAACCTCTGGCTATCCTGTTTAGCCAATCACTGGAAATAGGAGGTACCCAAAGACTGGAGGACAGCAGATGTAGTCCCTTATACAAAAGTGGGAACAAAGAGGAAGCAGGAACTACAGACCAGTCAGCCTCACCTCAGTAGTGGGAAAGATCATGGAAGCACTACTGAAGGAGAGATTGGTGGAACATCTGGTTGTCAATGGACTACAGGACCCAAGGCAGCATGGTTTCACCAGGGGAGGTCATGTCAGACCAACCTCATTGAATTTTTGACTGGGTGACTAGGGAGGTGGATCAGGGAGGGCAGTGGACATGGCCTATCTGGACTTCAGCAAGGCCTTTGACACTGTGCCACATAGAAGACTATTACACAAACTGGGGAATATGGGTGTGGGCAGGACAGTAGTGTGGTGGGTAGGTAACTGGCTGGGTGGCAGGACACAGAGGGTGGTGGTAAATGGCTGTCACTCCACAGAGGGAAGAGTGACCAGTGGGTACCACAGGGATCAGTGCTGGGACCGGTCCTATTCAACATCTTCATCAGTGACATTGCGCAGGATCTAGAAGGCAGAATTTCACTGTTCGCTGATGACACAAAGCTCTGTAACAGAGTAGACACACCAGAGGGTGTAGACAGAATGAGAAGGGATCTGCAGAAACTTGAAGAATGGTCAAGGGTTTGGCAGTTGAAATTCAATGCAAAGAAGTGCAAGATAATGCATATGGGGCACAAAAACCTGGCACAATATATCAGTTGGGGGTGAGGATATAGCATGCCAAGCAGGAAAGGGATCTTGGGGTTGTCATCTCTGATGACCTCAAGGTAGGGAAACAGTGTGACAAGGCATCAAGGTAAAGCAAATAGGATGCTGGGATGTATAGGCAGGGCATCACCAGCAGGAAAAAGGAGGTCATAATTCCGCTATACAAGACACTAGTGAGGCCCCACCTGGAGTACAGTGTACAGTTCTGGAGACCATACCTACGTAAGGACATAGACAGGGTAGAGAAGGTTCAGAGGAGGGCAACAAAGATGGTGCATGGATTGCATCACAAGTCCTATGAAGACAGGTTGAAGGAACTGAACATGTACTCCCTGGAGAAGGAGGAGAGGGGATATGATAGAGACATACAAGTATCTTACAGGGAGAAACAGGGTGCAGGAAAACACTATTTTAAGCGAAAAAGATGTTCCAGGACTAGAGGGCATGGGATGAAGTTGGAGGAGGGCGATTCAGAGGAAACATGAGAAAGAATTTCTTCACAGAACGGGTGGTGGACAAGTGGAACACCCTGCCAGAGGAAGTGGTGGGGCTGGAAACAATCACGGGATTTAAGAATGCATGGGATAGACATAAAGGAATTCTAGAGGTCAGGGGTAAGAGGAAACAGACTTCTAGGAAAACAAACTGAACTTACAAGCTCAAATGGGCAGACTGGGTGGGCCACAGGCCCTTATCTGCCGACACTGTCTATGTATCTATGTATCTATGACTACAGGATGCGGAGGGTAATAGTAAACGGAGTCCACTCCGAAGAAAGAGGGGTTACTAGTGTGGTACTGCAGGGTTCAGTACTGGGGCCAGTCCTCTTTAATGTCTTTATAAGTGACGTTGCAGAGGGACTGGAAGCAAAAATATGCCTCTTTGGAGATGACACAAAGATCTGCAACAGGGTTGATACACGAGGGGGGTGGAAAGGATGAAAAGAGACTTGGCAAGGTTGGAGGAATGGTCAAAAGTACGGCAGCTTAGATTCAGTGCAAAGAAGCACAAAATAATGCGCCTAGGAAACAAAAACCCAGGGGAAGAGTACACAATGGGGGGTACTAACAACAACAAAAATGGAAAGGGACCTGGGGTAGTCATATCAGATGACCTAAAGGTAGGCAGACAGTGTGAGAAGGCAGTAAGGAGGGTTGGGAGGATACTGGGATGCATAGGGAAAGGCATCACCAGTAGGAAACAAGAAGTTGTCATCCCTCTGTACAGACAGTTGGTGAGACCCCATCTGGAGTACTGCGTGCAGTTCTGGAGACCCCATCTCCGCAAGGATATAGACAGGATGGAGGCAGTCCAGAGGCGGGCAACTAAAATGGTGCAGGGTCTGCACCAGAAACCAAACAAAGAGAGACTAAGGAAGCTTAATATGTATACCCTCGAGGAAAGGAGGAGAGGTGGGACATGATAAAAACTTTCAAGTACTGCACCTCAAGGAAATCAACAAAGTCCAAGAGGGTAGCATCTTTCAGAAAAAGAGATGTGCAAGAATAAGGAGGCACAATTTGAAGATAGAGGGGGACGGCTCAGGGGCAGCGCAAGGAAGTGTTTTTTCATAGAGAGGTTGGTGGGCGCATGGAACTGCCTTCCTTATGAGGTCATGGGGTCAAAAACAGTTGGGAGAATTCAAGAATGCATGGGACAAACATAAGGTAATTATAGTGGAGGGTAGGAGGAAGTAGGCTGTTGGTTAACTAGGATCTGCAGCTTATCCAATAGGTAGGGAAATGGGCAGACTGGGTGAGCCAAGTGGTCCTTATCTGCCGTCACAGTCTATGTTTCTATGTTAAAACACTACAGACATTAGAGTTGTAGAACACAAAGTGCACAAGTATTGGCGAATCAGTGGTGGGGTCTTACTTGGGGTTGTCAACCCTAATTCCCCCCCCTCCCCCCGATCTGATGAGGTAAAATGTGATGTCTTCTGGGCCCTGAGTGAAGAAGGCTCCAACAGATTATGCTGGCCATTCTGTATCACCATGAGGCACGAGGTTGGAGCTGTATCTTGTGCTTCAGAAAGGAGGCTGGGGGTAAGGGGTGGGAATTAGGGTTCACAACTCCGAGTAAGACCCCACCACTGATTCACCATTACTCCAGAGACCCAAATCCCTGATGTTTTTCATTTCCCTTCTTTGTGCACTTTGCGTTCTACAACTCTAATGTCAGCATTAATTTGCAAAGAATATGTAGATATAGATACACAAACAATTGCACACTTAATGTTTTTATACTCAATTTATTTACTAAGGATACTCCAAATGAGATACAGCACTTCGTTTTCAGTGAAGGCCTGCTTTTTCTAGTTGCACAGCTGACAGACTGATGCACAGGGAGGGTAGGTGACTGCTTAAGGTCACAGGATGAGTAATTCTTTTGTCAACTTTGACAAGTCCAGGCATGACCATAAGTCTCTGTGGAACTCATAATTACTACCAGTAATTGTGCCTTCACCTACTTACAAACTATGCAAATTATTAAACACATCATTTACATTATCATTAGAAAAGATGATGCAAGGAACAGGAATATATATTAGGGGCAGGCTTAATTGATTCAGGGTTTACATGCGGCACTTGGGGTGGGGGTGGATACTGGATAGATGTACAGGATGCTTGGGATTATCAAGTGCTAATGAGGACTGCATGGGGCTAAGAAGCCGTCGGGGTCATTACCAAACATTTCCCTTACAATGCAAACTAACTCAGAGCTGTGAAAGAGCGTCTGATAACCTGCCTTGCTTTGTGTATTTCATGTCTGGGCCTGCCTGCGAGGAGAACAGAAGCTGAAGAAGTCTTGCATCCACACAGGGTTCGGGTCACTAGTACCACAGAGGAATATTCTGAAGAAATAGCAGGGCTAGGGGTTTAGTTATGAATTTGGTGTTTCAGACACAGGAGGAATACTATCACACCCACAAAAGCAAGTCTTAGAGATACTGCTGGAGTATTCAGTCACTGGGGATTCAACATGGGTTCGATCATGAAGCCACTGTGTAATACAGAAACAGAATTTGCCAGCAGATAAGGACCACTTGGCCTACCTAGTTTGCCCAGTTTTCCCTACTTACATTACTACCACAGATTCTATTTGATCTCCAGACTGTTGTCCCCCCCCCTTCTTTTCCCCTAAGATCCCTTTGTGCCTATCCCATACATTCTTGAACCTCTGTTTTTGCCCTCCTCCCCACCTCCACTAGAAGGCTGTTCCCAGGAATCCACCTCACAGCTATCCTGATTTTACCCCCCTCCCGCTTCATACCGTGCACCTGTGTTCTTAAGCACCTTTTCTTCTGAAGTATACTTCCCTTCTGTACCTTATTTACCCCCTTTAGGTATTTAAAGGTCTCTATCATATCCCCATTCTTATTCCTCTCTTCCAGGGTGCATGTGTGTATGTGTGTGTGTATATATATTTGAGTCCTTAAGTCTCTCTCTTACTAGGGCTTCTGATGCAGACCCTCCACCATTTTAGTTGCCCTCCTGTGGACCACCTCTACTCTGTCTATGTCCTTGTGGAGTTGTGGTTTCCAGAACTGGACCCAGTACTTTAGGTGGGGCCTTACCAGTGATCTATGTAGAGGCAACACCATCTCCTTATTTTTTTGCTGGGGATACCCGTTCCTATGCACCCCAGCATCCCACTAGTGCTCCCAACTGCCTTGTTGCACTAATTGGCTACCTTTAGGTCATCCGATATGATTTCCCTAGTTCTCTTTCCTGTTAGGTGGTTGTCAATACCACCCCACACATGTTGTATTCTCGGCCTGAGTTTCTGTGCCCCAAGTGCATTATTTTGCACTTTTTCACATTGAAATCAAGCTGACATACCCTTGGCCACTCCTCAAGTTTTCTCATGTCGCTGTTTATCCTTTCTACCCCCCTCTGAAGTGTCTACCCTATTGCAGATGTTGGTGTCATCCACAAAGAGACAGACCTTCCCTCTGCGATGTCACTAACAAAGACATCAAAAAGGACTAGTCCCAGCACTGATCCCTGAGGCACCCTGCTGGTCACTCTTCCTTCCTTGGAGTGAACTCTGCTTAACACCACCCTCTGCCACCTATCCCCTAACCGGTTTCTTACCCAGTTAACCACCCTTGGACCCACCCATAAGCTACTCTTAATGCTGAAAGCCTTATTGAAATCTAGGTACGTTATGTCCACCTCTCCACCACGATCTAGTTTCTTGGTCACCCAGTCAAAAAATCTATCAGATTCATTTGACATGACCTTCTTCCAAGAATCCATGCTGCCTTGAGTCCTGTAACCCATTCATTTTTCATTTATTGTTTATACTGGATAGGCATGTGAACAAAATTGCCTGTTTTCACACACGTCCAGTGACAAAATGTGATACAACAATACATATTGGCAAACATCACATAGTTTGGAATGAGAGTGCATACAAAATTGGTACAGTAACACATATATATTGGGTAGCTGAGGCAGTACCTGGGATAATAACTATCTGTTTGCAAGGGACAGGCTGCAGCTGCGTGGGGAGGGGGAGGAGGTATTAAAGCAAAGGCTGGGGAGGTATATTGCGACAAAGGTGGATTTAAACTAGATGGGGGGTGGCAAGTGGACAGCAGGTAGGCAGGGATCTGATAGAGTGGAACCGGAGGCCAATGAAGGGAAGGGGGCAGGATGGAGGGTGGTCTTGCTTAATGCAAGAAGCTTAGGCAACAAATCTGCTGAGCTACAGGCACTCTTAGCAGTGTGAAGGGGATATTGCAGCTGTCACTGAAACATGGGGAACTGAGTACTGGGACTGGGATCTGGCAATCAAAGGATACAAAACATACAGGAAGGACTGTAAGGAAGGGAGGGGCAGTGGGGTGGCAGTTTGTGTAAGGGACGGGATCAAATGCACAAGGGACGAGGGGGAAGAAAGGAGAACAGAGGCAATCTGGCTGCAGCTCCTAGACTCAAGGGGTAGGAAACTGAGGTTTGGGGTGGTATACAGGCCACCGTCCCAGTCTGAGGAGCTTGATAGGCAATTAGCAGGACAAATCAGAAAGGTATGTAGAAAAGGGAAGGTGGTCATCGTGGGGGATTTCAACTTGCCGGGGGTTGACTGGAGCATTCCAGTCACCTCCAATGCTAGGGAGCAAGTGCTCCTGGACACAATCCAGGAGGGTCTTCTGACACAGTTGGTTAGTGTACCTACTAGGCTAAAGGACACTTTAGATCTGGTGTTGTCGAATGGGGAGGCAGTAAGGGAAATAAAGGTAGAGGGCCCACTAGCCGACAGCGATCACCAAATGGTGTGTTTTAATATCACGATGTGCGGGGAGCCAGAGAAATCAGTTACTCAGGTAGTAAACTTCATGGGGGCAAACTTTGGGAAGATGCAGGAAGTACTGAAAGGGAAACTAGAGGGCATAAGGCAAGAGATGGATGCAGAGCAGAAATGGGATATTATTAAAAGGGGGATTACAGAGGCAACAGAAGCCTGCACCAAGACACAGAGTAAGAGGAGCAGAGCAAGAAAACCATGCTGGTTGAACAGCGAGGTAGTGCAGGTGGTGAAAGCAAAACAAGAGGCGCACCAGAAGTATAGAAGGACAGGGAAGGAAGTGGACAGGGAGAAGTATGCAAGACGGTCAAGGGAGGTGACCAGAAAAGTGAGAGAAGCCAAGGCCCAGAGGGAGGTGAGAATAGTGCAGGGAATTAATGGGGAGGAGAAAGACTTTTTCAGATACAACAGGGAGAAAAGGAAGGGCAAAGAGACAATAGTGAGGATAAAAGGTAGTGGGGAGTGGACGGAAAAGGGTGAGGAGCAGGCAGAAGGACTGAATGAATACTTCTGCTCAGTGTTCACAGAAGAAAAGGGGGCCACTGCCACCATGGGCTGGGAGGGTGGGGACAGGGGAGAGAAGGCAACAGATGGAAGAACTGAGGCAAGTAGAGTCCTAGAGGGACTGGGGGCACTGAAGGTAGACAAGGCACCAGGGCCAGATGGTATCCACCCCAGGGTGCTGAGGGAGATGGCGGAAGTGTTGGCAGAGCTGCTGGCAGATCTGTATAGCACATCACTGGAGTCGGGATGTGTGCCACTGGACTGGAGGATGGCACATATAGTACCATTACACAAGAGTGGACCAAGGGATGAACTGGGTAATTATCACCCGGTAAGTCTCACCTCCATAGTGTGCAAACTCATGGAGACAACACTGAAGGAAAGACTGGTGTTGTACCTGGAGGACTATGGCCTCCAGGATGTGAGGCAGCATGGGTTTGTTTCAGGGAAGTCTTGTCAAACCAACCTGATACAATATTATGACTGGGTGACAGGTGAGCTGGATAAGGGTCAGGCGGTGGATGTTCTTTACTTGGACTTCAGCAAGGCCTTCGATTCTGTGCCTCACGGGTGGCTTGCGGGGAAGCTAACTGGTGTAGGGGTAAGGGTAAAAATGATGAACTGGATTATAAGCTGGCTGAGTGGGAGGCAGCAACGGGTGGTGGTGAGAGGGGAGCTCTCAACAACATTGCCGGTGATGAGTGGGGTGTCACAGGGCTCTGTGTTGGGGCCAGTATTGTTCGGGCTCTTCATATCAGACATTGCACATGGGGTGGTGAGCAAGATAAGTCTGTTTGCTGATGACATCAAAATCGGAGCAGTGGTGAATGGAGAGGAGAGATGGAAGCAGCTGCAGGGGAACCTAAGCAAGCTAGAGGAGTGGTCAGAGAGGTGGCAGCTGGGGTTCAGTGCAAAGAAGTGTAAAGTTATGCACTTTGGGGTGAAGAACTCAAGGAGAGAATACTGGCTGGCAGGGGTTAAGCTGCAGATCACTGAGGAGAGGGACCTAGAGGTAATAACAGGGAGCATGGACAACAGTGCCCAGTGCAAGAGAGCGGCTGCAAAAGTGAACAAAATGATGGGGTGCATAGTGAGGGTTTTTTCATCCAGATGAAGAGAGGTGATCTTGCCCCTCTACAGGCCACTGGTGAGGCCGCACTTAGAGTTTTGTGTGCAGTTTTGGAGGCCTTACCTAAAGCGTGATATCAGGCTACTGGAGGGGGTGCAGAGGAGGGCAACAAAGATGATATGTGGAATGGAAGGGACAGACTATGACAGCAGGCTGAGAGACCTGAATATGTACACCCTGGAGGATAGAAGGGCATGGGGGCATGATAGAGACATTCAAGTATCTGAGGGGATGGGGCAGATGGGGTCATTAAGTTAAGGAGGGGAGGGTTACCAGGGGCATGCACTAAGAATAGAGGGGGGAAGATTTAGGAAGGAAATGAGGAGACACTATTTCACAGACGGTGGTAGCAAAATGGAACGCCCTACCAGAATGGGTGGTATCATGTAAATCTGTGAACAGTTTCAAAAGGGCATGGGACAGGGAATGGGGAGGTGGGGGTGACAGTGGGATGACAAATGGGAAGGGGTTGGAGCAGCTGCAAACTAGGGGTGCTAGCTGCACACTCGAGCAGACTTAGATAGACCGGGTGGTCTGTTTCTGCTGGCACATTCGTATGTTTGTATATTCGTATGTTCGTACGTACATATGTAACATTACATCATCAGGAATAAGAGTCATACAAAGGGGACAGAACATAATTGGGAAGGTACTGTTAAAGATAATATAACTATATGATAAATTTAAAGAGAAAGGCAAAAATATGCCAGGTGAGAAGTGCAGGAAATTAAAAAGAAGGGATTGGAGCTGAGAGCCTGGGTCAGGGGCAGCTGCACTGGAAAAGAAGGATTTCAATTGGTTTTCGAATGATGTAAGTGTGCTGCACAGGACCAAGGGTGAGGGAAGGTTGTCAAAAAGTTTGGCACCTTTGTAGGAGAGGGAGTGTTGCCCCTGGGTGGTATGACAGTGAGGAATCGCGAAGGCATGGGTACTGGAGTGCCTTGGGGTCCTGGTGTGTACAGACTTATTGAAGAAGGAGGAGATGTTGCTAGGCATGGAGCCCAATTGGATTTTAAAGAAAAAAGTGAGACTTCTGCTGTCAAATCTGTCCTCCAGGGGGAGCCAGTTTGCAGCCTTGTACAGATTACAGTGGTGTATCCTAAGGGGGAGGCCTGTGTTGATTTAGATTCAAGATAATTCCACAGTCCTTTCCTTCAGCAATGATTCCTTTAACTTTTCCACAACTGATGTGAGGCTGACTGGCTTTTCAAGATATTCCACAATTTTTTCTTCAGCAGTGATTCCTTTAACTTTCCCATGACTGATGTCAGGCTGACTGGCCTTTTATTGCAAGCCTCTTCCCTGCTACCACTCCCGTGTATTGGGACTACATCTGCCCTCGTCCAGTCCTCTGGAACTACTCTGGTTTACAATGACCTATTAAATTGGACTGTTAGAGGTGCAGCCAGTACCTCCTGAGCTTTCTCAATACCCTTGGATGCACCAAGCCTAGCCTCATCACTTTGTCTACTTTCAGATTAGTGAGTCCCTTTAGGAATTTCTCCTCTGAGAATGGACTAGTGTCCACCTCCCTCACTCCAATGCTCTTATTACCTTTTTATGGCCTCTGCCCTTCTCCTTCCTTGGTGAACACTGAACAAAAGTATTTGTTCAAGATGTCTACTTTTCCTGGTCCCACTCTACATACCCCCCCATCCCTTTCAACCTTACAGTCCCACCTCTGGTCTTCCTGTTTTCACTTATATATATCAAAAATATTGTGTCCCTTTTTGTTGTCACCTAGGCTATTCACTTTTCCATTTGTACCTTTGCATTCTTTACTGCTGTCCCTGTTTCCCTTTGTTTCCCTTGATACACCTTCTCTGGTGAAACCTTTGAAATAAATAGGGGATACATGATGGGCAGGAGTGGAATATGGAAAATATCTAAATGAGTGACCAGTGACCTTGGGATACCTCATGAGTGGCGAAGCATAGCAGAGCCACGAGTGATGGTCCGCTAGGTCAGATCAAATCAAGTCAAATCAGTCTTTATTTATAAATAGCGCCTTTCAGAGCCAAGGTGCATCACAGACCATAAATACATTAAAACACAATATGAAAATATTAAAATAAACATAATGTAATATAATTAATCAGGGAAGGCTAATGAGAACAAATAAGTTCAGTGTTCACGAGTTCAAATATCTGCTGTATTCCACTCCTGCTGATCATGTATTCGATTTATACAATAGGGCAGGTTAGTGCTGTGTTTTTTAATGTATTTTTTTATGTTTTTTGTTATTTTTGTTATTAGTCTGTGGGATTCTTTTTGGTGCTCCTCCTTGTATTAGAGTAGGTGACGTCGTTACTATGGATCCGATGTACTGTATTTTTACAGTGTATATGGTTATTGATTTATCTTTTGGTGTGGGAGGGCCAGAGAGTTTTCTGATCATGGTGGCTGTGTTTGTCGTTATGGGACAGTGACTGATCATGCCTGGCTTCTGTGAGGAGGAGTTATTATTTTATTTTTTTTGGAAATGTCTGCTGTGCTGTTCCTTTATTTGTTTTTTCCGTGGCTGCAGTGCTGAGTGAGGTCATGGTTCCATCGGCGGGCAGCATTCTGAAGCCATTGAAGACTGGAAGTAGGTTTTCTTAGAGGTTTGAAGACTGCAGTACACCAATCTACATGTAAAGTTTACTGGTGTTTGATTTTATAAGGTAAAGTAAAGTGCTCCTTTTCAGGTTATGTTTGTGCTTTCAGGAGTGTCTACGGGAGTTTGGGCTGGTAAAATGAAAGTGGCCATCCTGCATCTCTGTCACATTTACATAGTACAGTTGCAGCCAGGAGGAATGTATGTAAAAAGTACCGGCTGGGTGGGGTGGGTGAGGGAGAGGACATGACGTATCCACTATGAGAATAAACAGCGATAACATATCTCCTATGTGTATAATTGTCAGATTTTACATTTATATACATAGTAGATAAGTCATCGGGTCGTTTATTCCACTGGGATGAGAATACACATTTTTATTGCACTAGATATCATCTCACCCCTATTGTATAAATACACTTCCCTATCCTCTTTCCTCTACATCTCCTTATACCTTCTGAGTGCTACCCTCTTAGATTTACCTTTTCCACCACCTCCTTTGAGCACCATAGTGATCTATTTTTTCCTCTTGCTTTTGTGCACTTGCTTGATACGGAGGTTTGTTGTCCTTACTATGGCCCTCTTTATCTTCTACCACTGTTTCTCCACCCCCATGTCACCCCCACCACCAGATCATCCCTCGGCACTCACCCATTTTTATAAAATCTGCCCTCCTGAAGTCAAGGACCCTCTCCCCACGTGTTTTGATTCTGCAACTGTCCTTATATTGAACCACACTGTAAGGTGATCGCTGCTCCCTTGGAGGACTCCCACTTTGATGTCTGCAACACTGTTCCTATTAGTGAGTATCAGGTTCAGTATTGCCCCATCATGAGTGGATTCACTGGCTAGTTGCTGGAGGAATGCCCCCTACAGGGAGTCCAGGATGTCCCTGATCCCAGCTGCAGCTGCAGCTTGGAGGCTGCAATCTACATCCAGCAGACTGAAGTCCCCCACCAGCAGCACCTCCCCTTTTTCTACCATTTTGCCAGTGGCTTCCACCAGTACTTTATCTAACTCCTCCCCCTGTGCTGGAGGTCTATAGATCACACCAATGCAAATTGTGACTCTGTTCCCTATCTCCAGGGTGACCCACAGTACTTTTGCCCTCTCTCTTATTCCTTGTATCGCTGTCATTTTTATGCTTTCTCTCACATAAAGCATCACAATTCCTCCTTTCCTTCCCACCCTGTCTTTCCTAAACAGAGTATAGCCTGGTATGGCCATGTCCCCAGTCATGGTTTTCAGTGCACCATGACTCAGTAATTGACACAATATCCAGGTTGGCCTCTACCATGGTGGTCTCTAGGCCCAGAATCTTATTTTCTCAACTTCTAGTATTCACGCACATGGCCTTCCAGATTTTGTCAGCACTCTGCTTGTTCCCCCTTCCACCTTTTCATTTTTTATGGTCCTGTTCCTTTCTTCTTTTGTCTCTATCACCCTGCTTTCTTCCTCACTTGCACTTTTGGGGGTTCCTCTCAACTCTGCTTCTCCCTACCAGAGTTAGATCCAGGATTTAAAAAGGGTCCTGTAACAATAATGAATGGGGACAGATTAAAAGGGTTGGACTGTCAGAAAGCAGGCAGAAAACTTCTGTATCTATTATCTTGAGCTGAATATGATAACTCTTGGTAATAATGGGCCATGAAAAAATAAATTTTTGTTGTGTTGGAAATATATTGGTTCTATGCCATTTAAATGTCAAAGAATGGTCCTGCTGCCACAGGATATTTAGCAATGCTGGATCCACCACTGCTCCCTACTCTCTACCTCAGCCTGGGGGGCATTTTCTGCCTCCCCGATTGCTTCTGTCACCCCCCTCTGCTAGTATAAATGTTCAAGGTAATATTTAAACCATCCATTGAGGACTGCAGTTCCCCTCCCAGATGGCTGCAGGTCATCACCCCTGTATAGATCCTTTCCGTCCAGGTCGATCCCCACTTCCCATTGTAGCTGAACCCCTCCTCTCTGCACCATTCCTTCAACCATAAGTTGAAGCTCCTGGTGCAGAAATTCCTCCTCCTCCTCCTCCTCGTCTTAGTGTGTGTGTGTGTGTGTATATATATATATATATATATATATATATATATGTATTATACAGGTTTAGCATCACTATAGATTAAGATTCAGATGTCACTTCTATGTTAAAGTCAAAATGTTACGCGTTAATAACTTTGGACCTGTTCAACAGATTTACTTGAAATTTGGTTTGTGCAGTGGAGCATGGTAGATCTCTTGATCTGCCAAATTTTATTTCAGTCGGACTTATGGTCTTTGAGTACGAAAACGCTGAAAAATGCAAAATTATCAGTTTTTGGAGGCAGCTTTTGGGATTCTGGATGTGGCCCTGCGCAGCTGTTGTGTGGCATGCCACTCTGTGAGATGGCTCGTTTGAAAGAGATTTGGTGGCCGAATATGTCGCTTTTCATTTGGTGAAAGAATATTAAGGCATTCAAAAGTTATGCCACTTTGAAGTTCCCATTATAAGTCAATGGGAAAATTTATATGTATGTTTTGCAAACAAAGAATGGGGTTCTGGCCATCTCGTCCCACCTGGTGATCAAAGAATTTTCAGCATCGCGATTCAAGAATCTTTATCCCCGAGAATTCTTTGATCGCGAGGTCCGCCATCTTGTTTTTAGTTTTCCGATAGGAAAAACACAAATATCTTGGCTCAGGGGTCTCTCCTGAAGTAAAACTTGGATGAGTTTTACTCAGGGGGCTCCGATCTATCGAGCCATGCCTTTGGTGTCATCCAAATCATTAAAAAAATAGAGTTATTAGCTTTTAAAATCTTTGATCGCGGCTCGCTAACGATCTTTGATCGCGAGCCTGCAAATTCTTTGATCGCGATCTTGCATCACGACCTAAATACACAAATACCTCGGCTCAGGGGTGGGCTAGGGACACAAGTGAGGGTGGGTTTTGATCAGGGGGCTTTGTTCTATCGAGGCATGCCACTGGTTCAGTTCAAATCGGTGTAAAAGTCGCGTTTCAGCATTTTAAAGTCTTTGGTCGCAAGCGTGCAATTTCTTTGATTGCAAGCCTGCAAATTCTTTGATTGTGATCGTGCATCACGAGTGAGGGATGAGATGGGCAGATTAAAAATTCTAATTTCTCAGCTTAGGGGTGTCCTAGGAAGACAAATGAGGGTTGGTTTTGCTCAGGGGGCTTCATTCTGACGAACCACGGTGGTGGTTTACCGCAATTCTTTGTATTTTTTTAATTACAGTACTTTTTATTCTTGGATTGTGAGCCTGCAAATTCCTTGATCGCGAGCCTGCAAATTCTTTGATTGCGAGATTCTTTGATCGCGATTGTGCATCGCGAGCGAAGACAAGATGGCCAGATTACAAAAATCTATTTTCTCAGCCCAGGGGTGCCCTAGGAAGTCATATGAGGGTGGGTTTTGCTCAGGGGGCTTCGTTCTGTTGAACCATGGTGGTGGTTTACTGCAATTCCTTCAATTTTTTGATTTATAGCATTTTTTATTCTTTGTTCGTGAGCCTGCAAATTATTTGATCGCAAGCCTGCAAATTCTTTGATTGAGAGATTCTTTGATCGTGATCTTTGATCGCAAAATAGGGATAAGATGGGCAGATTTTTAATATTGGAATAAATAGGGAAATTGTACCAATCTTTAACATTGAATATCTCGGAAACTGTTTGGTCTTTTTACTTGAAATTTGGAGGGTGTTTACAGCATGTCCTGTGGATGTAAATTACAGTGTTTATGTGTCATAAAATATTGTTTTGGTGGAGATATGGGGTGGCTCAATTTACATTCTGTGGACAGTGTTTTGCTTGTGGTGGTGGCTTGAAATTGATAGGATAACTAGCCTTAGTGTCATGGATGTAGTTTTCAGTGGTTGTGTGTGTTAAAGGGGGCAGGAATGGGTTAATAAGGTTACTTAAGAAATAAACCACAACAGGATGTGGGTGATGCTGGGTTTACCCACGGCCAAGTGACCAAACCTTGCCAGGCGTGGGTACACCCAGCATCACCCACACCCTGGAGTGGTTTATTGCGATTATGCAATATCCCCTTCACTTACTGTAAGATAAAATTAAATAAAAACATATTTTTTTGGTTATTTTGACTAGTTTTTATTAATTTGATTGTTGTACCAAAAAAAATAGTTCCCCTTTGCTGAGTAGAATATTGCCCTTTATATGTGTAACAGAAGACCTTATGATGGTTTAGTTTTTGTTCTTGTTATTGTTATCAACCCCTTCCCCCCACAGAGGACCCTTAGGCTCTGACAGACACACCACAAGACAGATCCTGTCAGCAGCAGTTTATTTTGTTGGCTCTGACAGCATGCCTGACTGCCGCAGCACTACAGTGTTGTTTCAGCAGTGGGAATGTTGGAGATGCCTGGAAGCACTAATAGGACTCTCTCTCTCTCTCTCTCTCTCAAAAAAAAAAACAATGTTTTTTTTCTGTACAGGTACAATACAGTGAGCTACAATCACAATATTTTGTGTGTGTGTCTCTCTCTCTCTCTCCTGTGTAGGGGAGCTGGAAATGCTGACAGTCGCCTGTGAGACGGAGACAGCGAAGAGTACTAGAGAGAGAGAGAGAGAGAGAGAGAGACAGAAGAGTGCAAGAATGGTGTTTTTTTTGCCTTTTTTAACAGGGAAAATATGCAGCAATCATGGTATTGAAAGCTCTAATGCTTCTCTCTCTCGTTTGTGTGGTGGTGAATGGAAAACACATATAATCAGCAGCTCAGTTAGAGCGAGTTTTATTCTGTGAGTTAATGGGAGAAGAATGAAGGTCTTCCTTGGTGCTGCGAGTGAGCGATCGCAGGTGTATTTTTGTTGCTGTCATTGTTCAAGTGTACAGTTTACATTTAAAAGATATAGTCACCTGCTAACAGTTTGCACAGCATTCCGATTGCTTGCAGGAGGTTAATGTTGTGACCGAATGCTTGTGTGCATGAAGTTTTGGGCTGGTGTTGGGTCTGTAGGACTGCAGCGCTTTCAGGGAAGGGGTTGTGATATGCAGGTTTCAGTTGGGAGAGAGCCATGGTCTTATAGTGGTGTGACTTGATCCATTTTTGTTTTTTCTTTTATTCGTATCCAGACAGTTACATATAATTTACTGTTCCAACAGCTGTGAGTTGCAAGAAGGGGGAGAACACAGAATCGTGGTCTGACTTTGTCCAGGGTTCAATCGCAGTTTAGTGGGTATATAAAATGGTGACTCTAATGTTTTGATTTTTGGGATCGGAATGATTTTTTTGAAGATGCGGCTGACTGGCACCTTTGCCATTGGTAATGCCAGGATTTACCACGGCTGAAAGGTGCCAGTCAGCCATTTAGGAATGAGAATTATAGGACCCCATTGTATAATAATAGATACAAACGGCTTAATTTGACTAATAAATGCATCTAAAAGCCTTTTTTTGTCTCTCATCTTTTCCTTTTTTGTATGTTGTGATTTTGCCCTTCCTTGACTGGTCTGCCAAAACAAAAGGTTCTGAACTTGCTTGTGTTAACTGAACTCTGGGAGACATCATTTTTGTAAAGATAACGTGACACTAGTTAATACCAGGGAACGAGTATGCCCTTTCATGGAAGAGCAAGTTGTTTTTAGAGAGAGTGTACAAGGAAAGCGCATCAGTATGAAGCTGAAGTAGTGCTTTAATAAAAGAAGGGGGAAGGACACATGTCAGACTGAAACAGAAGGCTTTTTTAAAATTTTTGCAGCACCGACGATCTAAAGAGCCTTCTACCTCTACTAACCCTGTCCGCTATATATTTTGTTACTTAGTCTTTATGCTGCTGACATTCCTGTGATGGGGTTGTTGCTGCTTCTCTGACCCCTTTCAAGGCTCTCTCTCCCTCCGCACACTCCGGATGAAACGGAAGTTCTCTGAGGTGATTTTTTTTTAAAAGGGTAAAGGAAAGGAAATGGGGGGCGGGCATCTCCTGTATGTGACGGTTTAGACACTCGCTTCCCTCCCATAGTTACGAAAATGACTCTATGCACGCTCAAAGAAAGTGTTGGAATAAGTGCTGGAGTAAGAGTGTTCAACTCCACTTCAAAACACTGAGAGGTTCCAACCGAAATTTAGCAAGCCTGAGGTATGATGTGCAAAAAGTAAGAAAACAGCTCACGGTAACTGATCACACTGCTGCATCATTTCGGGTCCAAACAAATCCTTCCTCAAGTGACATCCCTCAATCTTGTTGCAATTTACAGAACAAAGGGAAATATACTGTATCTTTTAATCTGGCACGCATTCTAAGGAACACTGCCTGTTCTTCTAGATTGTCTAGCATCTGATGTGGCTAATTAAAATGGCTTTTGCAAAACTGTGTCAATGTCTTTTCTCAGTGATTGCTGTTCCAGAAGCTGGGTACTTGCACTAAAGTTCCTGTAAAATGCTGTTGCACTGCAGCGCTTGTTTGGTTTCATTTCACTCTGCATGGGACTTGTATGCTTTTGTTTGGCCTTTATTCGTGATTTATACCTATCTGCTCAGCCTTCTTCTTTTTTCACAAGATATTTTTTTTTTTCATTTTGACAGAGTTAATAAACAAAAAATATCTGTATAACTACACTTCCTTAGAGGGGTGGCGAGTGTCTAAACTGTCACACACGCAATCTGCTGTCCCCCATCCCCCAAAAGACCTAATTTACTTTAGTTTTCTCTTTTTTTTAATCACCTCAGAGAACCGCCACCTCATCCGGATTGTGTGGAAGGAGAGAGAGTCTTGAGACAGTGCTGTTTAGCATTGGCCATGAGATCAGCGGATGGCATAGCCCTCCTTTGGCTGGTTTCCTCTTGGGTTGGTTGGGCATGGTGGTGGCTGGGGAAATCACTATAGTAAGTGATTGATGCATATGTCAGCAGCATAAAGGCTGAAAATGGATAGTGAGCAGGAGTTCTAGTTATCAGAGGTAGATGGCTCTTCAGATCCTTGGCATTGCAAGTTGATAGAATGTGACAGAAATGGCATCAGTAGATAATCTGTAATTGTGTAAAAATATTTTAAAAAATACCTGCCGTTACAGTCTGACATCTGTGCCCCCCTCATATCTTACATTAAAGCACTGCTAATCAGATACATTCTGATACGTGGCTTTCCTTGAACTTGCCTTCTGGCAACTGCTCCCGCTTTTGAGAGCGTGCCTGCTCGTCACTTGCTATTACATCAGCACAATCATTTATGTCATGGATAAACAGCCTCACTCACTTTCCAAACGGCAAAACCAGAAAGGTAAACGGAGAGGAACCATTGACAGCCACATTGGTAAAATCCTTTGATTTAAGGATATAAAATGTTAGTTTACAGAGAATGAGGATTTTACGTGATATATGCACACACATTACTAAGGAAAAAAGGACACATTTGGTGGTCTCAATCATGTCTTTTATTTCCTGTCCTCTTTAAATGTCAACAGGTGTGGAACTGTGCCACTCTGATGAATGAAAATTTCAGACTTTGACATGTTATATCTCGGACACAGTTTGGTCTTTTCACTTGAAATTTGGAGAGTGTTGATGGCATGTCCTGTAGATATGAACTGCAGTGTTTATGTGTCAGACAATATATTTTTTGCAGAGATATTGCGTGGTGCAATTTACATTTTACGGACAGCGCTTTCTATTGTTCTACTAGATTAACATTTGTTTGGTGGCTGGCCATGCTGTTGTCAATGTACTTTTCAGTCAATAGGTGTGTAATGTGGCCCGACACTTACAAGTTGGTGGGAGGGCCCTGTGCTACCACCAACTTGCGCAACTTTCTACTTTTCTATTCTTTCTTAAAAAGTAAGGAAATTCTATGCAAAAAACTTAATTAATGCATCAGTTAGGGTTGTTCTACAGTGACAAAAGTGAGGAAATTCGATATTAGGGTTGCCACCCCTTGCACCCCACCCCCACCTACAGGCATCGGGGTGTGCTTTGGGGTCGTTGGCCCTAACTCTCACCCCATTCTCCTACACTGCACCAGCTCAGCTTGTTTACACATGAGATGGGGTGAGAGTTAGAGCCGATGACCCCAACGCACACCCCGATGCCTGTTGGTGAGGGTAGGATGCAAGGGGTGGCAACATTAATATCGAATTTCCTCGCTTTTGTTGCTGTAGAACAACCCTAACTGATGCATTAATGAAGTTTTTTGCATAGTGTATATATATATACTGTATATACACAAAGAACCTTAGTGCGTAAGCACTGAGGCAAGGGTTACCCCAGAGGGCATTGGCCGGGAAGCAAAATTTCAAAGAAATACAGAATCACACACACACCCTCATAATGCAAAGCATCGTGGGCTGTATATGCAAATTACCACAAAATATTATGCTGGTTCAACTTAAAGCAGAAATACATGGTGCCAAAAAGCTTCTCACACAGTCTGCAAAGGGTGCCAACAGAAGACACAGGCACATGTTTTGTTCTACCAGGGCCCATCAGTGTGTCTCATCTGTATGACACCCCAGTGAAATGAGCCAACTACCCTAAGTTGTTCTATCTTTGTTGGGTTGTGGTGAGCTCAATAAAAACAAAAAAACAAGCTAAAGCACAAAGAACCTTAGTGTGTAAAACTTTGCAAAAAACTTTGTTAATGCACCAGTTAGGGTTCAGATGAACCTGACAAAAGTAGACAAATGCAGAGTTAGGGTTCCCAACACTAACTCCCAACCCCTACCCTGCAGACAGCAAAAGGAAGAAACATTAGAATTTTGTCTTTCCTGAGTCTTTGCAAATCAGAGATGGGGTCTTGCTTGGGGTTTTCATCCCTAATGCTCACCCCATTCCAACAGCAAATAAACTCAGATGTGCAGACTACATGAGAATGATGTGAGCGTTAGGGTTGACGACTCCAAGGAAGTCCCCAGCCTTGATTTGGAAGCCTCAGGAGAAACAAAACTAATGTTTTTTTCCTTTTGCTGCCTGCAGAGTGGGGGAGGGGTGTTGGGGTTGGGAACTCTAACACCACATTTCTCTTCTTTTGTCGGTTTAATCTAAACCCTAACTGGTGTATTAACAATGTTTTTTCCAAGAATTTACTTACTTTTTGAGATGGAACAATCATATTGTCATTCACACAGGTCCTTTCAGGACCTGCATAAACACATCCATTTGTATAGGGAAACGTGTTTACATCCCTTCATAGATGCAGTACAAAAAAAACAACAAAGCTGCAATGTTATGCTATGGTAATTTTAATTTTTTTAATTTTTATATGCCTCCAAGATTTTTTGGAGATGGTATGTGTTAATCTTGTAGTACTCATTGAAACCTTTGTGTTGATATATAGCTTGTCCCTCAACTCCAAATATTGACAGAGTTATGCATTGTTAAAGCTGAAATGTAGAAATTAATCTTTCTAAATTATTTTTTCATGCGAAGGATTTTTTTTTCATGAGAACTAAAAAGCTCATGAAAAAAGAATCCTTCATACGAAAAAAGAATGTGACAAAAAAAATTCCAAATTCTTTTTTTCATATGAATGGATTTTTTTTCATGAGAACAAATAAGTGAATGAAAAAAGAATTCTTCATGTGAAAAAAGAATGTGAAAAAAAAAGTCCAAATTATTTTTTCCTATGAAGGGATCTTCTTTTGTGAGGTTGTATCATTCATATAAAAAAGAATCCTTCATACAAAAAAAAAAATAAAAAAAAAACTAAGTCCAGATGCTTTTTTCAGATGAAGGGAATCTTTTTTATATAGCCTTATTCTTTTTTTGTATGGCCATACGAAAAAAGAAATTAGGGTCACAAAAAAGATTTTAAAAATGTGTTAAAAACTAATTTCTGGGTAGTTTTTCCAAAACCTAACTGCAGAACCAGCTAAGGGGGTCCTGATAAGCAAGATACATGTGTTGGTGTCTCTGCAGGATATTATTTTTATGGGTTTTAAAAACAATTAAAAAAAATACGGAAACAAGATGGTGGCCATACACAAACTAATTTTATCATGAAAAAATATTACCCCCATACAAAAAAGAATCTTTTTTTTGTATGGACCAGATTCTTTTTTCACACCAAACGCTATCCAAAAGACCATACTGAGCATGCGCAGAACCAAAATTTAAAATCCTTATAACTTTAGAACAGATTAATATTTTTTCACCAAACCAACAAAAGGCACCACGCTGGCCCAAGTCCTTTCTGTCCTGAAACATTCAGAGCAAAATTCCAAACCATCTGGGTGCTAGGTGATGATAACCACCCCCAGCAACCCCCCCCCCAAATATTTTCACTTTTTTCACTATTGGGATCTCGGATTCCACACATCTGACTGGAATGAAACTTGGCATGCCAAAAAATCTTGCCCCTAAGATTGCGCAGCAAACTTTTGTGCAAATCCGTTGAATGGTCTTGAATCTATTGTAGTGCAAAGTTTGGGGTTTAACATTAAACAGCCTACTCAACCCTAACTATAGTGGCACTACTGCACCATTATAATACTGTGTAATATGTATATAGTGTTTGAAACTTTTGTGCACTACTGTATATTTGTATGCATTAAACATAGTAACGTAGTAATTTTAAGGTCAGAAGGGGCTCAAGGTCCATCTTGTCTACCCCCGCTTCATAAGCTGGGATAAAATCAGTTTTATTTTTTTTATTTATTTATTTCAGATAGGGATTAATGCCTTTGAATCAGAGACTCATTTACAAAGGTTCCAGGTCATACAAATACACAAAACAAACAAACAGTAGTTAGTTTACATAGGAATCAGCAGAATCCAAAGTCTGTTTACATTGTAGTTTCCTAAGGGTACACATATATATAATGGTTGCATGTAAATTAGTGGAACTGTGTCCTCAGCAAAACAGATTGAACAGTTAAGGCATTAACAGAGTAAGTGTGGGGTAAAGCAAGAGGCCAGGGATCCATATGTTTGCTCTGTAAAGAAGCAGCCAGAGAAGGCTTTGTCAGCGCTGTTTTATAAAGGAGGAGAGCATGTGGGCAGGCGGGGAGGAGTGAGAGGAAGAGAAAGAAGGGGAGGGGAGTCAAAGGGGGAGGGCAGTGGAAAAGGCTCGGGGGAGGGTAGCACACGGGGAGTAGATGGGGAAGGAAGAGGAGGGTGGTGTGGTTGGAGGTCAGTGGTATTGGGTGAGGGGTGATAGGTGATTGGTCTGGTGACAGGGCAGTGGTGGCATGGGGGGGTTGGGGAAGCAGTGAGGCAAAATATCCATTGTCCTACCACTGGGAGGAGGTAGGCAGTAGGCTAGGTAATGTGGGGTTAGTGGAAACATTTGCATACATTCTCAAGGCTTAGGTGAGCATGGAGTTCCAGTTTGAATTGGCTAATCTTACTACACTCGATCAGTTCCTTAGGGAGTTCATTGAGCCATTTGGGTCCACAAAAGGAGAGGGATCTCTAGGCCTGCGCTGTTTGCTTAAATGGCACCACCAACCCCCCTTTAACTGCATTCTGAGTCCTGATGGTAAGTAGGGCAGTTTTGAAGAGGCAGGTGGTTGAGCCCGGGGTAAGTCCTAGCATTGACTTCTTAGTCAGTAGGCATGTTTGGTATAGAACACTATTGTGGAGAGGGAGCCAGCCTGTCTCTTTGTAGAGGGTACAAGTATGTGTCCAGTGATCAGCCCCCAGGACTAGGCGACAGGCTTTGTTCAGTAGGGTTTTTACCCTTTTGAGGGCAGTATCTGTGCCATAGATAACTAGGCCGTAGTCGATGATCGATAAGACTGAAGAGCTTGTGATTAGTTTCAGGGCTTCCGGCGTCATTGAGTGCCGGTGCTGATAGAGGACACCGAGCTTTGCATTGGCAGTCTTTACAACATGGTTGACATGGTTTCCAAACGATAGGGTGTCATCGAGATGGACCCCAAGATATTTGAAGGTGCATACTTGGTCAAGAGTATCCCCTTTGAGACTCTGGATCTGTAACGGCCGAAACTTCTTTTTGTTTTGTTGGATGAAGAAAAGCATGCTTTTTCATTTTTTTTGTAGTTGAGCAACAGTTTGTTACTAGAGAACCATCTTTCTAGTCTGTGGAAATTGACTTGAAGTGCAGCGGAGATCTTAGCCGGGTATATTCCTTTAACAGAGATGACCGCATCATCAGCATATAGCACCATGTGCATAGGGCATTCTGAAGGTAAAGGGTTGATAAAGAGACTGAAGAGGAGTGGCCCTAGTATTGATCCTAGGGGGACACCTAGGCTTACCACCCTTGGCTCAGAGAGCTTGCCTTTGATTTTGACACGTTGGGTCCTACAAGAGAGGTAGCTGTCAATTCCACCGTGTCACTAGACAGTCCAGTAGTAAGGAGGTTTTGTAGTAGTAGTTAGTGGTCAACAGTGTCAAAGACCTTTAGTGAGGTATACAAAGACCAACCCCACTGCCAGACCTTTGTCAAAGGCATCATGTATTTGAGAGGTATAATCAACCAGTGCGGATAGAGTCAAGTGATCTCTCCTAAACCTGTGCTGTTGGGCACATAATATGTTATACTTAATTAGATATTCTGTGAACTGGTCCGAGACCACTCGTTCGAGGGCTTTTGATAGTGGGGGGGGGGGGAGAAGAATGGAGATGGGCCTGTAATTGGACAGGTTGGTGGTATCCTCAGATTTGAAAACAGGAGTTACTAGTGCCTCCTTCCACTTGTCTGGGAAGACACCAGACCTTAGTGAGGCATTGAACACTTTGGTAAGGGGTTCAACTACCTCATTTATTACCAGAGCTATCACCTTGGCATCAATGAGGTTGCTACCCATCCGTGTCTTACCTAGTGCTTGTTTGATATATTTTAGGGTTTCTTGTTTATGGAGCTGCTTCAAGTAGAATAGGGGGGTCCCACTTAATGTGGAGGTGTGCAAAGTTGTGTTTGAGGGCATATTACGTGTTGAAGGGGATAGAGAGTCCCTGGGTAGTACAGTACTGAGATCAGTGAAAGCTTGGTTAAAAGCATTTGCTATGTCACCTGACTCCTGAAGTGTCTCAGTAAAGGTGATAATTAATTCAGGAGAAGCACTGAGTGCTTTCCCCATTAATGACTTTACAGAGTCCCAAAACTCCCTTCCATGGCCCCAGCTCCTCCTCAATAGGTTATTATAGTAAGAGGCCTTGGCCAGCCGAATGAGCTTGGTGCACTTGTTCCTGGCGGTTTTGTAGGCAATGATGTCTGGATGTTTTCCTGTTTCTTTGGCCCTGTGCCACAAATTGTCCCTTTGGTGCATGAGCTCAATGAGGGAGCTAGTGAGCCACGGGTTGGTAGCACCTCTAACTTTTTTCATTCTATTGGGGGCAAATATATCACATGCCTTGTTAAATATTGTGATTAAGTAATTTAGGGCTTAGTTGCCATCCTGTGCCCTGTCCAGAGGTGACCAGTCCACCAGCATGAGGTATTGTCTAAAGGTGTTGAGTTGACCAGGTCTTAGTGATCTAGTTCTTAGGAGCTGGGGCGCACTTTTGGTGAACTTATTCGACCATGTGCACATTACTGGGGAGCGATCGCTAAGGGTGTTGGGTAGGATCGTGACCTCGGTGATGTGCTCTGGGCAGGTAGTGAGAAGCCAGTCAATTAGTGTGCTAGTGCCAGTTTTATAGCTAAATCTGGTCAGTTGAGTGACCAGCTGAGAAAGGTAAAAGCCAGAGATCAGATCTCGGACTCTGAATGCATCATTGGACTTCCAGTTGACGTTGAAGTCTCTGACAATGATGTATTCCCAGTTTTGTCTGTACAGCTCAAGATTGGTAATTACTTGCTGGACACCAGTAGTGTGAGTTCCAGGGGGTATGTAAACAGAGGAGAGTAGTAGCACTTTGTTTTGAAGTCCAAGGGTAAGTTTGAGACTCAGAATTTGTGCTTCCTTCATAAGAAAGCTACTCGGCAATATTTGGCCTCTAATCTCGCTCTTGACATAAATCAGACAGCCACCCCCACGTTTGTATATTCTATCCTGTCAGTACACAGTATAGCCATCTAGAGCTGTGACAGCATCGCTGACCTTAGGGGAGAGCCAGGTTTCCGTAAGTGCAATAACGTCCGGTTTGAGCAGTACCATCCAAGCCTTAAATTGAAGAAGTAAGCACTGTACAAACACATATCAATTTATAGAGATTCCCTACCCACTCTACTACTTAGGGTAACTGATGATTCCTTTAAGAAGTAGAAATTTTATCCAGACTACCCTTAAGTTCCTGTATAGTTCATGTGTCCATTTTCTCTGCTGGTTGGCACGTCTTTCGGCTAATCACCCTCAGGAAGGCAAAGTGCCTCCTAACTTTACCCCTGAGTGTGTCATCCTTGAGCTTCAGGGATTGTTCCAACGTCCCTCCTTCTGCAGGACACCTGATCAGACATTTTGGACTCCTCAATGTTGCTGATACTCTTGACTATTCAAAAGACTAAGATCATGTCCCATCTCAGCTTCATTTTCTCTCTCCTCCTAGCTTTTGTCTACCATACTGCCAATCATTTTGGTCAATAATTATTGATATTATTTCATATCCTTGCATTTCCTCCCTATCCAGCCTGCAACCCCGTTCTTCTCCCACGTTGCTTTTGTAAACAAGATTCGAATGACTTGGAGTTAGTTCATTATCCACATTTAGGCAGTTCCACTAGGCATGGCTCAGTCACTAGATGTCTTCAGGTTTGGCTCCTCCCACCACTTATGGTGTCATTCTCTGGCTCCACACTATCTGATGTGACATCTTCTTTTCCACTGGAATGGACAAGTCCCCTTCGCAGCTCCTGCAGTGTGTGAGGAAAACCAGTTTTCAAGCACTAACACGTTGGCAATTTTTTGATATTTTAATTTCTTCGACTTGTGCATAACTCATCATTCAGTTGCTGCTCTATCAATGATTCAAGGGTGGACCACAAAGTTGGCAGAAGATGTCTGTCACAGACCAGCATGACGCATGTCTCTACTGCCTGGGGTGAGCAATGATGATGGTTGCTGCCCATCATGCCAGATCATGCATCCTTCATTGAAACTAATGAGATCAAAGAGCTGCTCTAGTCTGTCCCTGGTGCTAAATCTACATGAATCAGTAACTGAGACAGAATGGATAGCTGGCATTCATCGTGTAGTTAAATAATGAATCTACTCACCACTTGTAGTGTTCAAAAGCCTCTTTATTCATTCATGATGAAGTATCATGCAAAACATTAGGTTGTCCACATGGCTGCTGGCAGCTACGCTGAGTAGTGTGCTTTCACCTGCTTTTTGTACTCTCACCTATTTTCCATGAATAAAGAGGCTTTTGAACACTGCAAGTAGTGAGTGCATTCATTTTTTAACTATATGGTGAATGCTAGTTCCTTTTGTCTAACCATGCATCTTTCATTGTTGAAAGAACAGAAGACACTCTTCTTTCAGGGTAAGCCTCAGGAATGTTGACAGGCCTTGGTGGCCACTGGATCAACAGCCCAGCTTGCAGCCATGGAGGAGGAGGCAGTGGTGGCAGGGGGTTCCTCATCTGTCTTGGCTGTGGCTCCTTCAGGGCCAGCTGTGGGCACTCCCTGCCTAGAGTTTAGAGGGATGTACATGACTCTCCAAGCATTCGAAGAAAACCCCCCCCCATACCACAAAAGAAACATAAGCGCCACCACCATTGATCTTGATAGAGGGAGCATTCTCACTGTTCCAGATTGCTTGACTCCCTTGACTGGTTGAACTTAGTTGAACTTCCATCGGTCGAGGGGTAGGTTGACGCCACTATGGAGCCTCCACTGGTGCAGTAGATGTTAACTCCTCTCAAGACTCCAGCTGAGGGTTTTCTCAAGCCAGTCAACCAGGAGTCAGAGGTACAGGTAGATGAGGGTTTGCTGCTCTCCAAGACCCCAGTTCTCCCTGAGCACTCCCTGGCTTAGGAGGCAGCTTAGCAGGTGCCCCAGTAAAGCCGACCCAGGTCAAACCAACGCTGGTGGAGTCTCCACTAGGGGTCTATCCACAGATGCCACTACAGTGGCTCCCCCCATAGTGTTTCTGATAAAGCCTGTGATCTACACTATATTGCTGGTAGACTCCCATTGATCCTTGTTGAGCGGGCTCACTCTTGGTCTTGATCCCACTCTGACTGATGATTCCCTTGACATCCTTTGAGCTCCTTGTGCTTTTTAGAAGACTGTTGACATCAGCTTTGATGAAGGAATGAAGACCTCCTGGCAGCAGTGAGTGCTTGCTGGCCAAGGGTGAGGTAGACCCATGCTTCCTACACAGTCAGCTCCTGCTTGGGTGCTGATGCCCTCGGAGTCTTGACAGGAAGTTTCTTCAGTGGCCATTACTCCACCTTGACTGATCATGGTGGTACTCCTGCTTCCACAACCATGGGAGATGGGTGGAGGCCCCCACCAAGGAGTCTCAGTATGGATCTGGGTTGCCTGGGTGTTTGTTGGTGATGGTCATCCTGGACAGGATGGTGGTCCATATTCCTGAGGAGAGGCCTCAACCATTATTTGAGAACTGAGATTCTGAGTCAGAGGGGGAGTTTTTGATGACCTCCTCCAACTGCGGTTGCCCTGAGCTTGACTCATCAGACAGTTGATACTTGATGAGCGAATTAAACTCCTTTGCTGCTGTCTTGCAGCACATGTCCCAAGTTCTTAAAGTACCCCTAGAGATGGTCCAGAAGAAGGAGTCTGGCCCTGTTACTTATTTTGGAATGAGATTACTCCCCAGGAGTGGCATTCCTGGTTGCCAAGGCTGTCCTTGGTTGGTCCAGCTCTTGGTCTGTAGCAGCACCCAACATCCTGTCCAGTGCCAGTGCCCCCTTTCCTCCTGGACCACAAGTATACAATCCCTATGGGGGAGCCTGTCGGAGTTCCACAAGTACTACTTGGCTAAGAGGTTGGTCTTGGTCTTGGGATTCAGGAAAATGAAAGTCCAGGGGGGATACGAATAAGCTGTTGAACGAGTTGTCCAAAAAGCAGGACTTTATGGCATGTAAAGTCTATGTGGTGATTCTTTGGGCCATTGGCAGTCCAGCTATGCCATGATGATGACCTGCTGCAATCATGTCCTCTTTGGCCTTCTTTCTGGCCTTCTCCATCTACTTCCAGCTACCAGACAGACAGATGCTTAGTCTCTGCTGAAGCTGGAACAGGCAATGTCTTGACACCAGATACAGACAGTTTTGGACATGGGTGACTCTTATGTTTGCACCATGGTAGCAGCGGTGTCTATGCGCCGAAGGGCTCGGCTGTGTCTCTCCACATTGACCCCTGAGACCCAGCACTATTTGGTGGATTTGCTTATCTTGGACACTAACCTCTTTGGTTCTGGGGTGGAGGACCACCTCACATGGATTGAGAAGTCCAGTGTCACTCTAGACTTGGTGGCCTCATCCCAGCAGGGTAAGCAACCTCCTAAGCTGAAAAAGAGCTCCTTTCATACCTTAGGCTATCAACCTCAGTAGCAGCAGAGGTAACTGTACTAGCACTGCCAGCCAGTGAAGCCCAAGTCCAACAGGAAGGGGTCAGAAGAAATGGTAGGTGGTGCATCGGGTAGCCAATCCTCCAGGGCTCCCCTCCAAGGGCAAGAAGTGGGGGGTTGCATGTTGGCATTCCCTCTTCTGCAGGGTGCACGCAACAGCTTCCAGCTGGGGGTCCATTCCTTCACTTCTTTCCACAGTGGTCAGCCATTACCTGGGACAACTTGTTGCTAGAAGTGGTGGGCTTGGGTCTGTCTCTCAGGTTCGAGACTCTGACTCCGAACTGGTGCCAAGTGCTGCAGGAGTCTGTGGTGCCCACAGACACGCTAGTCATGCTGCAGAATGATATCACTCAGCTTCTAGAGCACAGCATGACTGGGTCAGTCCCAGATGCCCTGGTCTGTCAGAGATATGTGTGTCATTACTTTCTGGTACCAAAACAGATGCGTGGCTAGTGTCCCTTATTGAACCTGTGCAATTTTAACAAGTTCATCTGCAGGTGGAAATTCTCTATGCACACTCTGAATTTGATTACAGTCTCTGGAGCTTGCAACATGATTCTTCTCCTTGGACCTCCAGGGTCCTGTCTTCCACATTTCAATCTGCTCATACCATCAGTGTTACCCCTGGTTTTGCATCAACAGAGTTCTCTACCAGTTTGAGGCCATGCCATTTTGACTGTTCTTGACACTCAGGGTGTTCACCAAGTGCCTGTTGGATGTGGCAGCATACCTCAGGTGCCGGGCATACCCTGGCTCCCCAGCACCTGAGGTATACAGACTCTCAGTCGTGGCAGTATACCTGAGGTACCAGAGTGCCAAGGTATACCCATACATGGATGACTGACTACTTGCAGGAGTCTTCAGGGAAGTGGTGGAGTGATCCAAGGATCTGTCTTCCCAAACCTCCAAGGACTTAGGCCTTCTGGTCAGTCCACCCAAATCTGAACTGGTCCTCAAGCAGGTGATCAAGTTCACGTTGGGGTGGAGTTGGACTCCTTCAAAGCCAGAGCTCCTCTACATATGGACCAAGTGGAGGATCCTACCTCCTTTTCCAGATTGATGCTTCATGTGCTGCTGTCTTGCAGTTTCCTCCTAGGATGCATTATTTTTCCTTGTGTCAGGAAACGCTCTACAGGTGGTCTCTGGTATACATCCTGCAGGCAGCTCTCCTGTTATTGCATGTTGCAGAGGAGGACAACCAGTTGGCGGATGCTATAAGTCATGCGGGAAAGATGTTGCAATAGTAGTCCTTGCATGAGGTTGTTGTGACACAGCTGTTCACCCAGTGGAGGGCACACCACTGGTGTACCTGTTTTTCTTGTGGGAGAATATATAGAAACATAGAAGGTGTCAGCAGATAAGGGCCTTATGGCCCACCTATAACATAAAGCTGAGGCTATTCTGTGCCCACCACCCTCCAGATGGGAACGCTGATAGGGGATGCTTTCTGTCAGCCTTGGACCCAGGGCCTTCAGTATGCCTTTCCTCCTTTCCCCTTCATTCACAAAGTGGTAATCAAGGCACACAGGGACAAAGCAAACCTGATGCTGATAGCACCAGGCAGGCCCAGGGAGTTCTGGTACCAGGATCTTTTCTGTCATAGCAGCAGGCCCCTGCAGCAGCTTTCTCTCTATCTGGATCTACTAATGAGACAAATGGGAACAGTCTTACACCTGGACCCATTAGTCCCTGCACCTCTCAGTCTTGTGCCTGTGTGACTAGAGTTCCAGGCTTTGGGCCTTTTGGAGGCCATACTCCACATGTTCAGGCATTTTGAAAGGAGTTGACTCATAAAATGTGCCCATTCATGTGGAAGAGGTTCTCGCTTTGGTGCAAGGGCAAGGCTGTTGATCCCCTTGCCTGTCCAGTGGTGACAGTTCTCGACTATCTTTAGTCCCTGTCTCAGTCATGGCTATGAACCTTAAGGTCCAGCTGGCTACCATATCTGCCTGCCAGGTGCTGGCCAGTACACCGATGGTAGTGCAGGAGAAAGTATTTGGATGTTTCATCAAAGACCTGGACCACTTGTCCTCTCCAGAGCATGAACTACTGCCTTTGTCTGACCTTCTGCTGGTGCTTAGTAAGCTGATAGGCTCAAGCTGATACACAAACATAAAAGCATAGACTTTGTCGGCAGAAAAAGACTGCTTTACCTACCCTGTCTGCCCAGATGCTCCCTGCCTATTCTGTCTCCGCAGACCCTAACTGGTCTCTGGCAACCCTATCTCCTCCCTGCTCATCTCCTAATATTCCCCTATGTCTGTCCCATGCATGCTTGTTTTAGCTTTCACCACTTCCACTGGCAGTCTATGCCAGTCATCCACCACTCTTTCAGTGAAGCAGTATTTCCTCACATCCCTCCTAAACTCCTTCTCTCTCCCCAGCTTCATTGCATGCCCTCTGGTTCTGGTGTTCTTCCTCATTTGAAAAAGACTCCTCTACAGCAGCCTGTTAACCCCATGAGGTACCTGAGGTCTCTGTCATGTCCCATCTTGCTCTCCTGTTTTTTAGGATGCACATGTTGAGATCTTCCAGTCTCTCCTTGTAGGGCTTTTGGTGCAACCCATGCACCATTTTAGTGGCCCCCTTCTAGGCTGCCTCCACGCTGTCTATGTTCTTTCTCAGGAGCAAACTCCACAACTATACAAAATGCTCCAGATGGGGTCTGGCCAACGAGAGACATAGTGACAACATCATTTTCCTCCTCCTGCTGGAGATAGTTTGATAGCTGAAATGGTAAAAGTAAATTGGAACAGAGCATTTTTAATGCCTTATTTAGACCTGGCTATACATTGATGTTGTTGGCAGATAAGGGCCTTGTGGCCCATCCAGTTTGCCCTATCCCTCTTTCTAATGCTTAAGGTACCCTAGATGCTATGACAAGTTCCACCCCTTTTGCCCTAGCTTGATAATTTCTATGTGCCTATCCCATGCATTCTTGAATTCCTGAACTGTGGCCGTCCACACCACGTCCTGGGGAAGACTGTTCCATCTCACCAACACACTTTCAGTGAAGTAGAACTTCTTCAAGTTCCCCCCAAGTTTTCCCCTCTTTAGTCTCATGCTGTGCCCCCTTGTTCTGCTATTTCCCTTCATGTGAAAGATGCTTTCCTCTGGTACCCTGTTGATCCCCTTCAGATACTTGAAGGTCTCTATCATGCCCCCCCTTCTTTCCTCCAGGGAGTACATATTGAGAGCTCCAAGGCTCTCCTCATACGACTTATAGTGCATCCCTGACACCATTTTTGTCACCCTCCTCTGTATCATCTCCATACAAGATTTCACACAAAATTTTTTGCAGGTATGTAATAAAGCCGCACCGTTCACTAAGAAAATTCAACAAATGGAACAAGCACCATGGATAACAGAAAATTTGAAAAAAGAAATTAGGATCAAAACCATCTATGGAAATTAACAAATAAAACATTAGATTTAGAAATTTGGAAAAAATATAGAAATGCCAAGAACAGACTAAAACAACACATAAGAAATACAAAACAGAAATGTTTACAAAAATAAGATTAAAGAAACCACAAACCCAAATCAGTATTGGTCACTGATTAAATATTTCGAATCTCCTGCAAACAATAAACCAATAACACAGATGACTCAAAATAAACTCTTACAAAACTCCAAATCATCAGCTGACTTAGTAAATGTCTATTTTACAACTTTGTCAGATGTAAATATTCCAACTACCACAACTGAGGCAAATTATAATATTCAAGAGGAAGACAATAAGATGGGGAGACCTAAATTCAGGTTTAACATAATAAGCTGCAACCAAGTTAAGAAACATACTGTATAAGAAAATTAAAAATCAGTAAAGCCTGTGGACCTGATGGACTGGAGAGCAGATCTGTAAAAGATTCAATTGATGTTGTTGCTCCAGTATTGACAAAATTATTAAACTGGAGTTTAACAGAATGGAAATTCACAAGTCCCTGGAAATTGGCAACAATAATTCCAATATTTAAAGGAGGCTTAAAAACAGATCCTGCAAATTATAGGCCGATAACTCATTTGTTAATAATTTCAAAAATATTAGAGGGTCTGGTACAGGGAACATCTGTAACAATATTTCTTAATGTCTAAACATCAATCTGGCTTCAGGTGGGGATACTCCACGGACACCGCACTCACGACCTGATCAATTTGATTTCTACATCTTTAAATAACAGCCAGGAGGTGGGTGCGGTGTTCATGGACATATCAAGAGCATTTGATACAGTAGACCATATGATCCTGAGTGATAGACTTCTGGAAATTGGAATAGCAGAGGATATAATTCAGTGGTTTGATTCTTACTTAAGAAATCGGTCCTGACAGGTTCAAATAGGAAATGTCCTATCAATTTGGAGGCAGTATAGTGCAGTGGTTTAAGGCTCTGAGCTGCAAATCTGGACACCTGGGTTTGAATCCCACTGCCCCCACTTGCATATTATGTGACCCTGAGCAAGTCACTTAACTTCCCCGTGCTCCCAGGTTGCACCTGTAAACAAGCTTTCAGCTTATGTGCCACTCCTGGTTAAGCAATTGGAAAAAATAAAAAAAAGAAAGGAAATGACATGTAGGGGAGTCCCACTATGGTCTGTATTGGGGCCTACCCTATTTCTGATGTATGTAAACCAGATTGCACAGTACATAAATAAAATAAACTTAAGACTTTATGCAGATGATACGGTACTTATAGCAACAGGTGGTACCTTAAAAGAAATGGAAAAACATCTTCAAAATGATTTTGATGTGTTGTGCATCTAGTTTACAAACTCCAAATTGGTCCAAAATGGCAACAAATCTAAAATGATGGACTTTAACTTGGCAGCTGTGAATAAAAAAGAGAAAGAAATTACCATTAAAACAAGAAATGAAGAGTTACTATCTCAAGTACAGGAATATAAATATTTAGGGATTTGGGTGGACATAAACTTGAATTTCGAATACCATATTATTGAGATGGTCAGGAGGGTAGATACAAGGCTAGGAGTCTTTAGGAGAACTAATTTCTCTCTAAATTATAGAATGCAGAAATCTATCATAAATCAATGACTAATCTCTATACTAGATTTTGGAGATCACATATATGGTTTTGCCAATAAGACCACTTTAGTAAAAGTTGAAAAGTTATACAATAGGATGGCAAGATGTGTCCTAAAATGCGATTTCACTACACACCATTGCACAATGTACAATAGATTAAATTGGTTCGATTTAGAGAATAAAAGGAGATTAAAGAGGGCCTGCCTGGTATACAGAACTATATATTCAGGTAAACCAAGTTATTTGAGAGACAAGCTGGGTATAAAAGACCACAAATATAAATTAAGAAATAGCAGTGTGCAAAAATTGCTACCCAAAAAAATAAATAACAAATATGGAAATATGACTAACAAAATATGAGTAACAAAATATTGGGACAGTTTAGCAAATCAGGAAGTTGAGTTAAAGAAACATTCTAAACTTTTTTACACACAATTTAAAAGGGACCTTAAAGTAAAATGTATTTGTGTCTAAAATATGAAATATCAGACTGTATGTTATTAACGTATGTGTGCAAAATACCAGATTGTATAGTCTTAATCCTAGACAATGTTAGGTCTTAAGTTATCATATTGCCAACTGAATAGAAAGTCTTATCTCCTACTGACTAGGAAACTTATTAGGTATATGAATCAGATTTACTGAAAATGTTATGGTTTGCCACATATTGTGATAAATGCATTGTCTTATTGTATGTGTAACAGAGTTATAATTCGAATTTGTATTCTGTGATGCATATTTTTTATACATATCAATGGAATCACCTTGAAAACAGGACCATTGGTCCTAACGGTGTACTTTCCATCTTCCTGTATAAAAATAGAGATTTATTTTACTACTACTAGATACCTCTTCCTATGCATCCCATCATCCCAGTGGCCCTACCCACTGCTTTGTCACATTGCCCTGCCACTTTGAGGTAATCAGATATGAAAACCTCAAGGTCCCTTTCCTGCTTAGTGACTGGCGATGCCTCCTTCCCCATCCTGTACTCAGTGCTGGGATTCCTATGCCCTAGGTGCATGAATTTGCTCTCTTTTTTAACCCCTGCTGCGATGCACTTGACCACTCCTTGAGTTTCCCAGTATCCCTATGCAGTCTGCCTGTTGCACCATAAATCAAACACTGCGCTTACTTTATAAGGTACAATGTTATTTTTCTCCTAACGTTCCAAAGTCCATTGCTCTTGGGTCTTTGATGCCACTTTTCGATTACTGTGCTAGTATGTATTTTAATCTTGGACAGACGGAACTCAATACCTTCACAGTTTCTTATAACAGTATCTGTTGTTTTATTTTAGGTTCCTCATTTCGTACTCACCATTGTGTGTTATACTCACAGCTGCAATGGTTATCTCCTAGATTAAGGCTTGCTTATTTTTTTGGGGTGTCAGATCTACAAATAAATTTTTTCAACCTCAAAATCACCCTTAGCTGATTTGGTGTCCATTCGCTGTTTTTCAGTTTTGTTACATTCCTCTTATGGTACACTTTTACAAATGGTTGTACACAAGACTAAGGCAGGTTCAAAATCTTTCTCAGTAGCTGCTCCTTTGTTTTGGAATGCTCTACCTGATCATATTCATACATCTACTTCATTGCAAAGTTTTAAAGCTAATCTCAAACATTATTTAACATCTGTGGATAATTGTCATTGTTTTTTGTAAGATGTTGTTTTATGTTTTTGTCCTTATATGTATATTTGTTGGGCTGGGCCTGAAAATGGACTTGTTCCAGTGCCTTATCCAAGTTAAAAAATTAAAAATGAAATGAATTCTTTCCACCCCTTCCTTATTGTACACCCTTAAATGGATTTTGATATGCTCTGCAAAAAGAAATACCTTCCCATCCAGTTTTTTTTTTTTTTTAGCTGTTTAACCAGGAATAGCACACTAAGCTGAAAGCTTTTTTACAGGTACAACCTGGGAGTACAAGGAAGTTAAGTGACTTGCTCAGGGTCACACAATATGTAAGTCGAAACTGTGGGATTCAAACCCAGGTCTGGCCTGCTAGATAGCATCAGATTTGCAGCTCAGAGCCTTAAACCACTGGGCTATATCTGCAGTATCACTTATGAAGATATTGAAGAGGGTCAGTCCCAGTACTGAGCCATGTAGCACCCTGTGGTCACTCTTTTATCATTAGAGTGAGTGCCCTTAATCACCATGCTCTGGTACCTATCCGTTAGCCAGTTTCTAAAACCCAATTCTCCCCCTTGGATCATACCACTAGGCTGTTCAATTTCTTAATCAGTCTCCTGTGCGGGACAGTGTTAAAGGCCTTGCTGAAGTCCAGATAGGCCATGTCCACTGTTCTCCCTTGATATGCTCACTTGGGAACAGAAGAGGGAGGTGTGATCAGGAAAGTGGCTTTGTTTTATTTCAGAAACTAGGCCTTCTATATCGCACTGCTCCCTACCTCTCAAGTAGTACAAGAAGCACTATTTCCTCTGCCACCCTTCTCCCAGGCCTCTTCTACGGTGCCTCTATAATTCACTTCTCTAAGACTACACTCCTGAACAAACTCAAAATGGCCCATGACAGAATTGCCCGATTTGTTATTAAGGCCCCAGCTCGGGCCCAATACTGTGACATGCAAAACAATTTGGGTTGGCCATCTTTCATGGCCATACTTAACCTCCCAGTATATTGCACCACCTTCAAGCTAATACACCTCCCACCTCCTCCGAGTATATCTAACTTACTAGCACTGAAACCCTTCCCACAAACCCTCAGGTCCTCACACCTCCCGATGCTGGGTCTGGCCAAGACTCGCTTAGCTGTTGAAAGAAGATCCTTCTCCTTCACAACACCACAAGAGTGGAGTGACCTCCCACACTTACTACTCTCATGCAAGGCCATTACTCTCTTCTAAAGACAACATAGGGAAATATTTTACAAGCCTCCTGTCTGTAATGGGAACTATACCTAACCTTCTCTAAACTTCTCCACCTGCTTGCCTATACTCTCCTGGTGTGTATGATCAACGTTTAGGGCTATGAGTCTGTACACAGCCAATTGTCTGTACTCTGCACTTATATACTAATTGACTCTACTACGATTATATTGTATGCTCATATCAACCTTACTGTTTGTTCACCTGTGCTGCAATCGACATCTGTAATTTGTACTGTCTCCCAATGAATGGGATGGCTAGTTTAGTTCATGAATGTATGTAACTGTCTAATGACATTTGTACATAATTATCTGTATCTGTACTGTTTTCTTATGCTTAGAATATTTGATTCCACAGGTAACCCCTGAAAAAGGAACTTGACTGTCTCAGAGGGCCCACCCAGTCATCAAAATTTAAATAAATAAATAAATGCTCTTTTAATTGTGATATTTGAATAGTTTGTACTTTAAATTAGTACTGTGAGTTACAATTGTTTAAATTAGTACTGTGAGTTAGAAATGTTACTTGGGCTGTGATATTGTAACTGTTGGTGGCTTGTGCTGGTTGTGGGAACAGTTGATGGCTTTCTTAAATTTATTTATTTTATTTATTTATTTATTAAATTTTGGTGACCGGGTAGGCCCACTGAGCCCTGAAGGTCCCTTTTTCAGGGGTGACCTGGGATAACAATACAAGGTATGACACAGTGGAGAAAAACTTTTGATCACATAGGTTATTCAAGCATAGGTTGGTTTCAGTGGTTACAGACATGGTTATCATCATGACACAGTTTTGCCTTGGTACTACATGGCATAGTATTATACATGAGGTAGCATTGGTCCCTATGTGTCTAGATACTAGATGGAGGTACATGGTCAGCCCACCTTTGGGAGGGTTTGATACAGGAGAAGGGGATACCTTATGAGCCGTGGCAGTGGCATGCACTTATGTCTAGCATATGGGACTTAAGCCTGGTGCAGAAGCTCATGAGTGAAGAGGCGTCCTGGACCAGGGAAGGGAGCTTGTTCCATAGGCTGGGGGCTAGGCAAGAGAAGGATCTGCCGCCAGCATTGGTCCTTACTCTAGGGACTTTAGGTAGAGTTCGTTCAAGTGTCCTTAGATTCCTGGGGTTGTGTTTAATTGCTATGGTTCCAGCTATGCTTGGTGGAGTGGGGGTTTGAATAGCTTGTAGGCCTGGACAAGCAATTGAAGGTGAGCGGCCAGTGAGGGCCACCGGAGCTGGGCCAGTGTGTCACAATGGTGACATCGCGGGTGATCTTGGGTAGCGAACCGAGCTATTTTGTTGTATAGGATTTGCATCCTGGATACCTCTTGCTTTGCCATGCCCTGTATAATCGGGGCCGCATAGGTTAGGGTAGGGAGTGGGACACTTGTAGCAATGGAGAGCCTGGCCTCAGAGATGAGCTGGTCCTTGAGTCGGTACAAGGTTCCGAGTTTGCGGTGTAGGGTCCTGGTGATCTGGTCCATGTGGTCGTTGTAGGTGATTGACTGATCCAGAGTTAGGCCTAAGTATTTTAGGGAGGAAACTACGTTGATGCTTTTGCCAGAGAGTGTGGTAAGTTGCAGGGATGCGGTCCTGTCAAGGCCCAATGATCTTGGCCCGAATAGCATTGCCTTGGTTTTGTCTGCATTAAGTACCATTCTGTTCTCACACAGCCATGTCTCTAGGGATGTGAGGTCCTTTTGGAGGAGGGGACCAAGAGCAGCCACATCGCCTAGGGGTCAGTAGATGACAGTGTCGTCAGCGTACTGTACAACCGAGCTTTCCCCACAGTAGGTATTTAGTTCATTGGTAAACAGGGAGAATAGGAGGGGGCCTAGGATTGAGCCCTGAGGTACTTCCTGTTTTAGAGGTAGTGGACCTGACATGGCCCCCTTCCAGGAGACCCTCTGTGTCCGGCCTGATAAGTAGCTCCCAAACCACTTGAGGGCATGGGGGTCTAATCCCACATTGTTCAGCTTCTGTAGCAGAAGATTGTGATCAACAAGGTCAAATGCCTTGGACAGGTCTATAAAGACTGCACCTGTGGGTATCCCTTTGTCCATTGCCCTAAGCACTTCATCCGAGAAGTTAATAAGGGCAGTGTCAGTACTGTGGTTTGGTCTGAATCCATGTTGAGAGGGAGCAAGGAGCTGATGAGCTTCCAGGTAGTCCCGAAGTTTGTCATAGATTAGCTTTTCTTGCAGCTTGGCAATTGTGCAGAGAAGGGAGATCAGCCTATAGTTGGTTAGGTTTTCCCTGAGGCCACCTTTGTGGATAGGGACCATGTTGACCTGTTTCTACTGGTTAGGAACTGCTCCTTCCCGTAGTGATCTGTTAAGGAGCACGGTTAAGGGCCTGGATAAGGAGGTGGCTCCAGCCTTGAGTAACCGAGGGTTGATCCCATCTGGTCCCCCTGATCCTTTAGGTTTCAGCACCTTTAGGAGGGTTAGGACCTCAGTGCGCTTTACCAGTCTCAGGTGGAAAGAGGGCCGTTCAAAGTGCATTGCATCACTTGTGTTTGGGGCCGAAGTCTGGGAAGATTGGCCAGCCTTGTAGGCCTCAAGGTCTGTGAAGTGGTTGTTAAGGGCAGCCGTTATTAGAGAAGAGTCACTAGTGTGCTGACCATTGATCTCCATGGGGCTGGGTTCAGTCTTTTTGTTGCCCTTGATCAGGTCATTGACATGATTCCAGAATTGCTTAGGGTTATCTAAGTTAGTTTTCTGGAGGTGTGTGATGTACTCTCTTTTTGCAAGTTTAATGACACTCTTAGCTTTGTTTCTTAGGGCTTTGTATGCCACTAGGTCTGCCGGAAGGGTGGAGAGCTTGAACTTCTTCCAGGCTTTTTCCCGAGTAATCATTAGAGATTTGAGGGATGGAGAGATCCAAGTGTAGATACTGAAAAGCCACTGGGGGTTGGGCTTGAAGGTTGTGAAGGAGGAGCTTGTGGAGATACAAATTGCCCTTATGAACTAACTCTTAAAGCTAATAGTCAGGTGGTAAAAGTTCAGAAATGGGGTGTAGGTGGGTGGAGATACAAAGGTTTACCAAACCCACAGGGTCTCTTGCAATGATTGTTATGATATGAAAGCTAGCCTTGCTATTTTATGTCATATTTGTATTTGATATGTACTAAGGTGGTGATATATTACTAAGCTACAAATCTAGCATAATTGGGGCTGTTATAAGTATTCAGGGCTCATAAGAGCTGTAATACACTGAGGGGATTGTATTAATGTGTTACAGAGTAAAGACCATCAAATAGGACCAGGGGGTTAAAGAAGGACTGATATCAGACTAGAAATGGAGCATATAAGTACAAGAGTAAGGACTGGGGACAGGTGTGGGGATACACTTAAGTCAAAATCAAATAATGGTGAGTAGGTGTGAAGGGCTGCAAGGGGGGAACGCGAGGGGTGGTGGAAGTGGATGGAAATGGATAAGGGTGGGTGGAGGCTGCAGAATAGAGGATGGAATGATGGGCACCTTGGAGGAAGGGTGGCAGGCTTAGGGAGGATAGTGAGTTGCAGTGGATGTGCGGCAGCTGTTTGGATGAATTTATTATGGAAACTAGGAGGCTGTCCAATTTGCTGCAGGCTAAGGAAATTGGAGGATGAAGTATTGGGGTTATGGAGGGAGCTAAGAAGAGTGAGGGAGAGGGGAGCTGAGGCAGGAGTGACCCCCACTAAGGAGGGGTGGGGAGATGCAGAGAGAGAACTGCAGAGCTAAAGATGGGGATATAAGGAGGATGGGAGGGAGGTGGGAAGAGGTGCAGTAGGAGGAGGGAGGGAGGGATCAGGGAAGGAGAAAGGAGGCGATGTGCACCATTGCGGGGTTATCAAGCAATAGGTTTGCAGTGTTGACAGAGGAAGGGGAAGGGGAGGTATTGGAGCTGTGGGGGAAGGGAGAGGGGTAGGGAAAGTCCAAGAGGCAGGAATTACAATGGGAAACAGATGGGACAGGAAGGGTTGGGTAAAGGAGGAGGAGGAAGAGGAAGAGACAGTGACAGAAGGGGAGGCAGCAGGGGGGAATGATGCAAGGAGCACAAAAGGTGCAGATGAGGGATGTAAGGAGGGAGGCATCGGGGTTCTGGGGGTGGACAGGGATCACAGTGGAAGGGGGTCAGGATCAGAATGATGGGGGGTGTTGGTACTGGGGACTCCATACTGAAGGGGGATCAGATGGGGAGGAAGAGGGGAAAGGCACAGTCATTTCTGGGTCGAGGCAATTCCAGGGTTGACCGCAGACAGGGCAGGGCAGGCACTTCTCAAGTGCGAAAGCAGATGGAGTATGAAAACACACATTGTGGTGCATGTGGGAACAAACGACTTGGCCGGGGAAACAGTGGGGGGTGGTGTGAGGAATTGGCTAGGCAGTGTGAGGAGTTGGGGGTGTCGGTGGCATTCTCTGAGGTGCTACCGGTACCATGTGCAAGTACAGGGAGAAAAAAAAGGATAGAGGAGTTCAATGGGTGGCTGAGAGATTGGTGCCAGACCAGGAAATATGGACTGATGTCAGACTGGGGCAGAACCTGGGACAACAGTGACCTATATGCAGGGACAGGTTACATTTGAGCAAGGAGAGGATGATCATACTCAAACAGGGAATGGAGGGGTATATTTCAACAAGGGTGGATTTAAACTAGGAAGGGGTGGTGGTGAGTGGACCATTGTTAGAAACAATGTCTGGAAAGGGGAGAATAGGGTGCTCACCCCCCTAGTTAGAGGTGAAGGCAGTGAGGAGGGGGCTCAAAGAGTACCAAAGGGGGGGAAGAGGAATGGTAAGGTTGGGGAGGCAACAGGCTGGAAGGTGATCTCACTGAATACAAGAAAGCTAAGATACAGAACTGCAGAGTTACAGGCTGTCTTGGTGGTGGAATTGATGGACATAGCGGGCATCACAGAAACATGGGCCACCCAGTACCAGGACTGCGATATGATGATCCCAGGGTACAGGCTATTCAGAAAGGATAGGGCCAAGGGGAATGGGGTGGTGGTGATCTGTGTGAGGAAGGGGATAAAGTGCATAAGGGAGAAGTGGGGGGGGAGGACCGAAGCTCTGTGAATGCAGTTCCTGGATGTGAGGAATAGGACACTGAGGATGGGGGCAGTGTACAGGCTACTATCGCAGGTTTGTGACCTGGACTGGGAACTGGCAGATCAAATTTGAAGGGTAAGCAGGAAGGGAAGCACGGTGGTGGTGGGGGATTTCAACTTACCGGGGGTGGACTGGAGCACACCTGCCACCATGAGTGTAAGAGAGGGGGTCCTGTTGAAAGCTTTTCAGGACAGCTTCTTGACACAGCTGGTAAAGGGGCCGACATGGCTGAAAAGGACTTTGGACCTTGTACTGGATAATGGGGAAGCTGTAAGGAATTTAGAAGTGGGGGAACCGCTTGCTGGGAGTGACCACTACTCAGTGTGGTTCATGCTAAACATGGGGAGGGACAGGGGGCACGGGTACAAGGGTGGTTGAGTTTAGGGGGGCGGACTTTAGGATGATGGGGGAAATTCTGAACAAGCACCTGGCAGACATCCAACAACACATGGAAGCAGATCAGAAATGCAATATAGTAAGGGGAGGGCTGGCAGAGGCAACAGAGTCCTATACTAGGAAAAAAAACAAGGGCAGGGCAAAGAAACCCAGTTGGCTGTCACCGGAGGTCAGGGAAGGGGTGAGAGCCAAGAGGGCGACATTTTGGAAGTATAGGAAAATGGGGAGGGGAGAAGATAAAGATGTATACAGGGAAAAGTCTAGGGAGGTCACCAGACTGGTCAGGTGGGCCAAAGCGTCTAGACAGCTGAGACTGGTGCAGGGGATCAAAAGAGGAGAAAAATGCATCTTCTGTTACATAGACGAGAAAAGGAGAAGCAAAGACCAGCTTGTGAGGATCAAGAAAGGTGGGGGGTGGGTGGAGAAGGGGGCGGAGCAGGCAGAGGCACTGAACGAGTACTTCTGCTCTGTGTTTACACAGGAGAAGGGGGAATACCTCAGGCAAGTGGAGGGTGGGTAAGGGGGGGAGAGGACGACAGATGTAGGGATTACAGAGGGCAGGGTGCTGGAGGGATTGAGGGCATTGAGTGGACAAAGCACCTGGGCCAGATGGCATTCACCCTGCAGTACTGAGGGAGCTAGCAGAGGTCCTTGCAGGGCCACTGGCAGACCTGTTCAATACCTCCCTGGGCACAGGATGCGTACCACAGGACTAGAGGATGGCCCACGTGGTGCCCATCCATAAAAATGGGCCAAAGGATGAACCAGGGAACTATAGCCCAGTGAGCCTCACCTTGAGTTTGGGCAAACTCATCAAGACCGTCCTAAAGGAGAGGCTTGTGAGCTTCTTAGAGGCATACAGTATCCAGGACGACAAGCAACATGGGTTTGTCGCGGGCAGATCATGCCAGACAAACCTGGCAGAGTTCTATGACTGGGTGACACGGGAACTGGACAAGGACCATGCTATGGACATCCTGTACTTGGACTTCAGTAAGGCCTTTGATTCAGTGCCACATGGGAGATTGGGGGAAAGCTGGAGTATGTGAGGGTAGGACCAAAAATGGTGATCTGGATCAGGAACTGGCTGAGTGGGAGACAGAAAAGGGTAGTGGTGGGGGGGGGGAGGGGAGGACTCTCATCACCGAGAGTGGTGACGAGTGGGATACCACAGAGATCCGTGCTAGGACCAGTACTGTTCTGGATTTTCATTGCAGATATCTTAAATGGGATCCAGAGCAAAATCAGTCTGTTTGCAGATGATACCAAGATGGGAGCTGTTGTAGATGACACGGGGGAAGGGTCACAGGAGGACCTGAATAAGCTGCAGGAGTGGTCAGATAAATGGCAGCTGGGGTTCATTGCCAAGAAGTGCAAGGTTCTGCACTTTGGAGCCCGGAACCAGAGGAGGGATTATCACTTAAATGGGGTTCAGATGGGTTGCTCCACAGAAGAGAAGGACCATGGGGTGATCATAACAGGGAGCATGAACAATTCTGTTCAATGCAGAAGGGCAGCGGCAAAAGCCAACAAAATGCTGGGGTGTATAGTTAGAGGGATCTCCTCCAGAAGTAGGGAGGCTATCCTGCCCCTGTATAAGAAGCTGGTCAGGCCTCACCTGGAGTACTGCGTGCAGTACTGCTGCCCGTTCCTGATGAAGGACATTAGATTGTTGGGGGGGTACATTGTAGAGCTACAAAGATGATCCAGGGATTGGAGGGCAAGCCATATGAGGAAAGGCTGGGGGAACTGAATATGTACTCTCTGGAGAGAGGAGGGACAGGGGAGATAATGATTGAGACCTTTAAGTACCTGAAGGGAATAAACAAGACTAATACAGAGAGGATTTTCCAGAGGAGAAAGGGGAGGGACATGAGAGGACATCAACCAAGATTGAAGGGGGTAGATTCAGGAGAGAGATGAGACACTTTTTTACAGAAAGAGTGGTGGGCAAGTGGAACTCCTTGCTGGGTGAGGTAGTGGCCTGCAAGATGGTAGACAGCTTCAGGAGGGGTTGGGATAGGATAAGGGTAAGGGGTAATAGGATGGAGGTGAAGGGAGGAGCAGCAGCATTATAAGGTGATAGCTGCGCACTCGAGCAGACTCGATAGACAGTGAGGCCAGTTTCTGTTGGCATTTTCATATGTTCATATGTTTGTATGTTTACTTGGTCACCCAGTCAAAGAACTCAATCAGATTCATCTGGCATGACCTCCCCTCCTGTGAGTCCTCACTGCCTTTGGTCTTACAGCCCACTGGATTGAAGATACTCCACCAGCCTTTCGTTTAACAGTGTTTCCCTTAATTTGCCCACCGCTGAAGTGAGGCTTACCGGCCTATAGTTACTAGCCTCTTCCCTGCTGCCACCCTTATGCAGAAGGACCACATCTGCTGTCCTCCAGTCCCCGAGAATCATGCCTGATTCCAGTGAGCTGTTGAATAAGGCCATCAGCGGGGCAGCCAGCACCTCCCTGATTTCTTTTAGTACCCTTGGGTGTATCCTATCTGGTTCTGTAGTCTTGCCCACTTTCAGAGCTGCAGGTCCTTTCAGGACTTTTTCTGCTGAAAATTGACTTGACTCTGCCTCCCTTCTCCTTTGCTCCTGATGATCACTGCTGGTCCACCCCTCTCCACTGTGGAGACTGAGAAGTACTTCAGGATGTCTGCTTTTTCTTGGTGTTCTTCTGTACAGTCTCCCTCTGCCGCCCTCCTTATCCTCACTATCCCTCCCCTTGCTTTCTTCTTTTCAGACTACCTTACCTGCTTCCTTCTGTTTTACCTGGTACACCTCCCATCTTCCTCCCTCTATGTTTCCTTATGCCTCCTGAACGCCACCCTTTTCCCTTCACCACCTTGGCCACTTCCCTAGAGTTCCATAAGTCTCTTCTTCCTTTTGCTTTTGCTCACTTCCTTCATGCAGAGGATGGTTGCCCTAATTATTACCTCACTTATTTTCCCCACTGTGCCCCTACCACTCCCTGGCATTTCCCCCCTACTAGGCAGTTTCTTAAGCAAGCTCCCATTTCCTTAAAATTTGCTTTCGAAAGTCCAGGACCCTTGTCTTTGGAGGGGTTGTGGGATAACAGACCAGACACTGAACTTCAAGTTCAACATACAATCTGTGTGTGATGTTTATTCAAAATGCAGGAGATAACCTTTAGCAATGGCATACCCCTTCTTCAGTACATCAGTTTGTAGCAACAGACTATGCAAGTCTTTTCTCTACACTTAACCAGCACCTACTGACTTTTTTTTCCAATTGTTTAATTAATAGTAGCACACTAAGCTGAAAGCTTGTTTACAGGTGCGACCTGGAAGCTCAGGGAAGTTAAGTGATTTGCTCAGGATCACACAGTATGCAAGTGGGGGCTGTGGGATTACACGAGCCTCCAGTAAAGTGAAGTGATACATTTTTTTCCCCCCATGACTTCCCTTAGGTATCGTTTTCGACTGGCATCTCTGAATGTGAACAGCATCCAGTCTGAGTTTAAAAGAATGGCTATTTATGGTCTTTTTTTAAAGTCAAACTTGGATTGTCTGTTTCTGCAGGATGTTCGCCTACATTCTCCAACTCTTATAGAGGCAGCCTCGGTTGGCTGGATATGGGATACCAGTTATTGGTCTCAAGGTACGTTGTCTTGTTCTGGGGTGGGGATTTGTTTTTTTTTCACAGGTCAAAGTACTCAGACACTTAGAGATTGTGGAAGGTCGGACTTTGTTGTCGGATATTTTATGGAAGGGTTTACCTTTGCATTTAGTGAATGTGTATGCTCCTCAATTGATGATGCATATCTCAGGCATTTTTTGGAATTTTTTCACCAAATTTTCAACATGGGGTTTTTGGGACTCCACCTCATGAATTCTGTCACTGTCATTTTGTTAATCAGCCCTGAAAGGTGATTTTACGGTCACTGCACGGAACCACCTTTCAGGACTGAGTTATGAAATGACAATGTCACAGTTCATGAGGTAGGCCCCCAAAAACCCTATGTTGAAAATTTGGTGAAAAAATTCCCCAAAATGACTGTTTTACGAACATGCGTTGCTCTGTTCCTATGCACGCACGTAAGTTTGCGAATTTTCAATATTTTCACTCCAGATTTTCAAAATTGCCATTTTAACACACTTTCTTATGAGCAGTATAGCTGCCATTTTTCACATTTTGCCCAAAATGTGTTTCCGCGCATATAGCACACAATGGTGTAGTCGGTGTGCGAAATCAATGTTCGGGACAGATTAAGAAAATCATAGTGACATTGATCATGAGCAGAAGTGTTAAAATGGCAATGTTAAAAATTTGGTGAAAAAATTCCCCAAAATGACTGTTTTACGAGCATGCGTTGCGCTGTTCCTACGCACGCTCATAAGTTCGTGAATTTTCACTATTTTCACTCCAGATTTTCAACATTGCCATCTAACCACACCTCCTTATGAGCAGTACAGCTGTCATTTTTCACATCTTGCCCAAAACGTGTTTCCACACATGTAGCGCACAGTGGCGCAGTCGGTGTGCGAAATCAATGTTTGGGGCAGATTAAGAAAATCACAGTGACACTGTTCATGAGCAGAGGTGTTATAATGGCTATGTTAAAAATGTGGTGAAAAAGTCCATAAAATGACTGTGTTACGAGCGACCATTGCGCAGTTTCCACGCACCTCGTAAATTCATGGATTTCTAATGTTTTCAATCCAGATTTTCACCACTGGCATTTTCCATACTTCCTTATGAACAGTACAGCTGTCATTTTTCACACCATGGCCGAAATGTGTTTTCGCACTTCCAGCGCAGAAATGCATGGTCGCTGTGGGAAATCACTGTTCGGGACAGATTAAGAAAATCACAGTGACGCTGTTCATGAGCAGAGGTTCCAAAATGCCTGTGTTGACAATCTGCTGTAAAACATCCCCAAACTAATTGCATCATGGGTGTGCGTTACGCAGTTTCTACACACGCCTGTGACTTCACCAGTTTTTTTAATATTTTCACTGCAGATTTTCAAAATTGCCATTTTTTCCATCTCCCCATGAACAGTACAGCTGTCATTTTTCACATCCTGTTCTAAATGTGTTTTCACACCTGTGGTGCCAAATGGCATAGTCACTGTGCAAAATCAGCTTTCGGCTAACAAACTGATATTGCCACTGTTCATAAAGTGGGGGTCACAAAAAATCCATGTTGAAAATTTGGAGTGAAAATGACACGAACACCTGAGATGTTAGGGTTTCCGACCATAACGCCCCACCCTGTAGAGATTGACAGGCATTAGGGGTGTGTCTTGGGATTCTCGCCTGTAATGCTCATACCATTCCACACCCTGTAGCCAGTGAGAGGCATTGAGGTGTGCCTTGGACTCTTCGGCCCCAAAGTTTACCCCATTCTCCTATACAGCACCCATATCACTGTATTTCCTGATGGAGTGAGGTGAGCATAAGGGCCAAAGACCCCAAGGCACACCGTGACACTTGTCAGTGTCTGCAGGGTAGGGTGTGGTGAAATGGCATGGCCGTTATGCCCGACAACCCAAAGGCACATCCCAATGCCTGTCACTCTCTGCAGGGTGGTGGCGGGGTTGGCTTCAGTTCAATACTTCACTGCCATTCCTATTATGCAGCTCTCTAACTCCTACACTACCAATGCTAATGCCAGCAAGCAAACATTCGGCATTGACAAATGCTTATTTATATCTGTTTTTCTTTGTGTTCTGGAAGCTGTAGTAGTTGATGTAGCAACCTCTGACCATCGAATGTTATTCCTGTTGGTAGGAAGCCTCCCTGAACAAAGACGTGGCCCAGGAGTATGGAAATTGATTATTTCCTTGCTAGATTTGCCCCTTATTCAAGAAGGCTTTCAAAATGTTCTGGAAGCAAGGAAATCAGTTTTTTTCCTATATGAGGATATGAATGGATGGTGAGAAGACTCGAAAAAGGAGTTTCGCTCCTATTTTCAGTCTGTGGGGAGACCTTTAAATGTAACACACTATGGTATTTAAGATCTAAACTGCATCTTTTAACTACTCAGCATTATAATGGGGAAGTGCGTGGTCAAACGGCCATTAAGACTCTAAAGGATAGGATAACTGTCCTACAGGAGGAGACGATGAAGGGGGTAGTTAAACAACAGCGTTATCAGTTATTTGGCAAAAAACATGACACTATCCCTTTTGATACCCTTGCCCAGGTTCGGAAGCAGCGAACTATGGTGTCCCTGCAGTTGGTTGATGGTAATACTGCGACTGATAATTCTGCCATGCTGGCAGAAATCCGACAGTATTTTACTAATGTTTTCACAAGTGAATATTTGCCACATGATGCTATGAGACAGTGGTTGAAGGATTGCTGTATTCCTAGTATTGCTGAGGAGCTAGAACATATTTTGATTGACCCTATTTCAGTACTAGAACTGAGACAGGTTATTTGGTCCCTTTCTACGGGTACCTCCCCTGGCACTGATGGACTACCTCATGCCATCTATAAAGCAATTTGGGAAACTTTATGGGAAGAACTGGTGGCTGTCTTGAATAGAGCATTAAGCTCGGGTACTTTACCGGCTAGTATGTATGAGGGGGTATTAGTACTTTTATTTAAGGATGGTGATAGAGAGGACCTGAGGAACTGGCTACCCATAACTCTCCTCAACACTGATAGTAAAATATTAATGAAGGTGGTGGCCAGTAGATTGGTGGGTGCGCTGGATTCAGTCATTCACCCCACACAGTTTAGTGGGGTACCCCCGAGGAAGATACAATAGGCCTTGATTCTTATATGGGAGATCTTGCATAAAGGTAGTACCCAAGAGTTGCTGGACAGCTGGTGAGTCTGGATCAATCTAAGGCTTTCTATAGGGTAGAATATGCCTATATGTGGGCAGTTATTCAGAGTTACGGGTTTCCTGATCCATTCATTTTTTGGTTAAAAAATTGCTATAAAAGCATTTGTTTACTGCCTATTATGAATGGGTGGACAGGGGTTAAGATTCTGGATGGCAGAGGGGTGCAGCAGGGCTGTCCTCTTAGTCCTCTTTTGTACTTATTGTCCTTAGACCCCCTACTCCACAGAATGTATAAGATGGATGATATTATGGGCCTTTCTGTGAGTAGTTCGGACACACAGATAAAAACGATTGGTTATGCTGATGACCTTTGTCTGGTATTGGCCGACAAAGCCTCAGCTCTGTTGGCTCAGGACAAAGTACGACTCTTTTCAGAGGTTACTGGCTCTGTAATGAATCACGGTAAATGCTGTATATTACCATCGGGGTGCGAGGGTGCAGTATGGTCCTCTATTTGGCAGTTTCCGGTAGTGACTGGTAATACCAAAATCCTGGGCATGTTTTTTGGTGGTCCTGATCCACAATTTTATAATTGGGACTTAAAGCTTCGATCTGCACAGGTGCTGGTAACGAAGTGGAACACCTGGTGTATGTCAAAACGTAGAAGGATTTACATGATTAAATTACATTTGTTACAGGTATTTCTATTTTTATCTGCAGTCCCCCAAGCCCTGGAAACCACTGTTTATAGTGTATTTTTCCAATGCCTATGGGGGAGTAGATTAAACCCTATTAACAGGGGTATTACCTATCTACCCATAGCTCAGGGAGGCTTGGGAATGATCAACCCTGTGGCCTTTTTTTATGTTACCTTTCTTTTTCATAATATTGTCCCTATCTTGCATAATAAATTAGGGTTGTGGAGCCCATGGGTACTGGATGAGTTTGGGCCTTTATTGATGGTGTGAGCCTCTTCGGATTTTCTCCCCAAACCAGTTAGAATTTCCTTGCTGGCAAATTATTGGAAAGATGTGGTGGGTAAGATTAAAGTTTGGAAACTGTCCCATAGACATCTTAATACAGGATCACGAAAGGCAGAGTATGACTGGCTGATGACAACATGGTTTTACGAGGACCCGTGGTTCACAGGGCTTCCTCCTGTGAGAAGGGAGGCTCTGACACATTTTCTTTGTAGCCCTCGAATCCCAGCCTATATGTGGGATTTACTCTGGCTCTGCGCACATCAAAAATTGGGGGTAAAAGGGAATATGAAGCACAAGGGTATGGTAGATTGTACCAGTCCAAGAGTCTCCACCTGTCCCGAGGTACTCTAAACCATGCAACATTTGTTTGTGGAATGTCCTTATGCTGTAGAATTTTGGACTCTTTTTCACACGTCTTGGCCTTCGGGTCCTTTCGGGGTAATAGACCCGGAAATTTGGGTTGGGGTATACTCTCGGTATCATGGGTTAAATTTGACACCGGGATGATACTTTTGTTCATTGGGTATGTAAAATTTCAGTTATGGCAAGCCTGTTGTGCACTGACCCTAAAGCAGAAGGTACTGTCCAGTTCCCAAGTATTTAATACAGTTCGGAGAGAGATCTCTCGATGGCGCTCTTTTGAGCAAAATACAGCCTCACCTGACCTTTACACTTTATGGTGGAGACATATGTCCTGGTTAGACACGGCTGACAGTTATGGAATATGGGTTTATGTCTCTTTTTCTTGTTTTTTCCTCCAGCTTTCTGCTCCAGTGAGTTATCACACGTTTCACATCTACTTTCTGGGGGATCTCAGATTATTGTATTAAAATCTAGACTTATGAATGTTGTTAGTTGGGTTTTGGTTGTTATACTGACTCATATTTTCTGGCTTTCTTGTATTATATCGTGGTTAGAAAGCCTGTTTTAGATTAGGTATGATTGTACTACTTGTTTGTTATGACTTACACTTTTCTTCTGTATGAGAAAATACTATTTATAATTACATTTTTTTTGAGGGTTTGTTTTTCTAAATAAAATATCCCCCTACTTGTTAGTAGGAATAGGATGGGTGTTAAATAACAAAATGGATGATGTATGATTGATGTAAATGCATGCTGTTCTACTTATTACTGTTTCTTTTTGTTGTTTTTTTCTCCTTTTCTGTCTCTGATTTTTGTATGAAGGAATACTATTTTCTGTGATTTTTCTTTTGTTGCTTTACAATTTCTTGAGTTAAAACTTTCCCCTACTCTTATAGTGGGGAGGAGGAGGGAGGGGTTATAAAACTTTTCTTTTGTTAGGTTTTTTGTATGCACTGAATACTTATTTTTGGTTTCATTTTCCTTTTTATTGTATGTTTTTGTATGATGTAGTACTGACTTATATATGTTTTGGTTTTGATTTTGTTTCTAATTTCAATAAAAAATTCCCCAACTCTTTTCAAAAAGTGCCATGGGATCATTAACATCCACCTGAACTACCACCGATCCAGACAGATGGGACCTTGGTTTAACACCTCATCCGAAAGACAGCATCTCAGAAGTGCAGCACCCCTCTCATGCTGCACTACAGTGTCAGTACTGGGATATTAACCCAAGTGCCAGATGTGGGAACTGAACCCACAGCCCTCTGATCTCCTGGCCTCAGAGGCGAGTGTGCTACCTACTGAGCCACTGACACTGCTATAAGTATGTGCTATATAGTTAGCATTCAGGAGGTATAAGGAGACACAGAGGGAGGAGGGTAGGGAGGTGTATCAGGAAAAACAGAGGGAGGCAGGGAAAGCAATTAGAAGGACAAAGGCACAAACGGAGGAGAAAAAAACCCAGGCAGTAAACAAAGGGGAAGAGACATTTTTTTTCTCCTCCTTACACGGAGCTGGTCGGCAGGCAGGCAGCTCTGGCCCTCCCTTGGAGGGCCTGTTCTCTGGTCCCGGCATCCTCTGCCCCAGTCCTACCCCCGGGTGTTCCCCCATGGATTGCCCCCTGTGGTGGGGCCAGAGTGAGGAGCGTCGACTCCCCCCCCGGCACACAAATCCAGAATCCTGGGGGAGGCTGGTGTGGGTCGCAGCTGGGCCATCATGGAGCCTGCCAGCTCTGATTTCACATTTTCTCCCCTCCCCTGCCATGGTTGCTTGGGTGCATGTGGAGGTATGTGCATGCAGCGATCCACAGCACCCTCCCTACTTTAGAAGCTCTCAGTCTGCATTACCCTTGGGCCTCCATCCGGGGGCAGTCCTGAAATGGGAGCAACTGAATCCCTCCCAGGAGAGGACAGCTGCCTTGCGACCACTCAGTTCGCTCCCACTCTCCCCTCAGCCAACCCCTGGTGACCCAGGCTCGTTCCCAAACCCGGGTCGCTGGTGTAGCGCAAGATGTGGCATCCAGCGCCTCAACCCTCAGTGCCACCGGACTGACAAGACATTTTTTAGCTATGTAAGTGAAAAGAGAAAGAGACCACAGGAGGGATAATAAGGCTTAGGAGGGAAGGGGGCAGTGTGCAGAAGGGGACCAGGAAAAAGCAGGCATCCTGAATAAATACTTTTGTTCGGTATTCACAGAGGAAGGGGAAGGTAAAGGACCACAGATAAGTGTCAGGAGCATTGAAGGAAGGGAAGTGGACACTAGTCCATTTACAGAGGATTGAGTCATGAAGGCACTCGTAAATCTGAAAGTGGACAAGGCAATGGGGCCAGATGGGGTGCATCCAGGGATACTGCGGGAGCTCAGAGAGGTGCTGGCTGCACCTCTGACAGCTCTGTTAAACCACTGTCTGGAGATGAGAGTGGTTCCAGAGGACTTTTGAAGAGCAGATGTAATCCCACTTCATAAAAGTGGTAGCAGGGAGGAAGCTGACAATTACAGGCCTGACTTCAGTGGTGGGGAAATTAATGGAATCACTACTGAAGGAAAAAACTGTGGAATATCTTGAATCCAGTGGCTTACAAGATCTGAGGCAGCATGGATTCACTGGAGGGAGGACATGTGAAACAAATCTCTCTTTTTTCTTTTTATGCTCCTGCACCCAGCCCCCTTCTGCCACCCCCCAGCCCCGTCACCCTGGTGTCCACTGGACTTGCTTCTCTTGCACTAGCAAGGTGCCAGCTAATCGAGTGCGGAGCCTGTGAGGGTCTGGCTTCATCGTGCCGGTTGGTGTTTTCTCCTCCTTTTTGGTTTTGCCGTTCCCCGAGCGTGTCACGGTGGCATGCAGTAACACCAATGGCCGAGCCGCACATGCTTCCATATGCTGTACACCGGGCGTCTGCACTGCATCCGCCCTGTATTTGTGGGCTCACTGTGCCAGCACCCAGCCACCACTAGGGGTCAGGCAGGCAGCGAACTCTGTCCCCACCCCTCCCCAGGAGAGGAGAGCTGTCCTTCGGATGCTCAATCCTCTCCCTACCTAGCCAACCCCCAGTGGCCAGCTCACACCGTGAGCATGGGTCGCTGGTGTGACAGGAGGTATGGCATGATGCCTTAGCCCTCCATGCCACTGGGCCTGCTGTGTCAACCAAATCTAATAGATTTCTTTGGGTGAGCAGGGAATTAGAACAGTGGAGAGTGGTGGAAGTGGCCTACCTAGATTTCAGTAAGACCTTTGACACTGTACCACACAGGAGACACGTAAACAAGCTGGGCAGCCTAGGAGTGGGTCCAAAGGTGGTAAACTGGATAAGTAATTGGTTATGGGACAAAAGACATAGGGTGGTGGTAAACGGAGTTTACTACAAGGAAGGGAGGGTTACCAGCATGGTGCCACAGGGATCAGTACTGAGCCTAGTCCTCTTTAATGTCTTTATCAGTGACATTCAGTTCATAATTCAGGAGCCTGTGAAAGAAGGTAGAAGTAAGTGTTTTGGTTTACTGTTTTTGAGGTTGTTCTTTACTTAGTGAAACTTTTATTTGCCAGGGAGGTAATCTAGCTTCAGGAAGAGTGAGGGGGTCCTCAGCTGATTGTTTTTCTCAGTCCAGGAGTAGAAGAAGTTACTCCTGATGAGGGACTTGATTGTCTGGAGAATGGATCTGGGCAAGGACAGCAGGGAGGAAAGGGAGGTTAGATTCCTCCCAGGAAGCACAGCTTGGAGGGAGGGGGAGCTGATCCAGAAGATCGTTAAAGCAGTGGCAAGGGGTGGGGTGTGGAGGTCTTTGTCCACCTGGGAACGAATGACTTATCCAAGAACAGGACAAGTGTGGAGCAGGTGCAGGAGGATTTCAAAGAGTTGGGAGGGCAGCTGGGGAAGGTAGCAAGCTCCATGACATTTTTGGAGGTGCTTCCGGTCCACAGCAGAGGGGAGGATGGGAATCTCTGTATCGGAAGCTTCCACACATGGTTGAAGGGCTGGTGCAATGAGAAAGGATGAGGCTTCATTGGGGACTGGGGACCCACCTGGAAAGATGTGGCCCTGTACTCAAGTGGCGTGCATCTGTCCAGGAAGGGAAAGCAGTCCAGAATGAGCAGTTTTATTGCTTCCTTGCCGAGCATTTAAAATAGCTAAGGGGGGGCAAGAATAGAGGACTCTATCAGCCCACCACCAAGAAAGAGAAGCCAGAAATGAGGGGCAGGAAGGCAAAATGCAGACAGTATCACCTAAATCAGACAAAGAGGGAAAGACAGAGGTAGGAAGGCAGCACAAAAAGGTGAAATGGGGGGAGGGAAGAAAGCAGCGGAGCAAAGGCGTGAATAAAGAGCAGACAGGCAGCAAAACATGGAAGGCCACGGTTACAAATGCTCACAGCCTGGAGAATAAAATCCCAGACCTGGAAGCATTGTTAGTAGAGGCAGACCTGGACATAGCAGCAATAGCAGAGGCCTGGTACACCACATATCATGACTGGGATGTTAATGTACTGGGGTATGCTCTGTTCAGGAGGGATGGGTGGGTAGAAAAGGGGGAGGGGTGGCCATTTATGCTAGGGAGTGTATAAAGGCAACAGAGGTACTGAGTAGACAATGGGAGGCCAAGGCATTGTGAGTCACCCTTGAGCCAGGCAATGGCACATCAGTCCAATCAAGGGTGATCTACAGGCCTCCAGCACAGGGGGAGGAGTTGGATAGGGATCTGGGGATCAAATTCACTCAGTGGCAGAAAAGGTGCAGTCTTACTGCTGGGTGATTTCAGTATCCCAGATGTGGACTGGACCATCCTAGCAGCTGCTTCAACCAGGAGCAGAGACATCCTGGATTCCCTACAGGGGGCAGGCCTAAGACAGCTAGTGACTGATCCCACCAAATAAGGGGTGATTCTGAACCTAGTGCTGACCAATGGGGACAGAGTCGCAGATGTTCAGGGTGGAAGGTCAACTGGGGTCCAGCGACCATCACATTTATTTATTATTTATGTATTTATTTCAAGGTTTTACCAGGAAGGCACACTGAGCAGAGTACTGCTCGATTCCAGGTGCATCCTGGGGAAGGGGACATGGAGGAGCAATAGAGAATAACACAATTAACATAGTAAATAAAGGTGTAAATATATATAATTTGTACAGAGATTCAAATAGTGCAATTCGAAGTGAAAACAGAGGCAAGATGATTTAGGCAAAAAGTGGGTTAAGAAAAGCATATTGAAATGCATACATGAGGTACAACAGCAATTTGTGAGATAGTTATCCGGACCAGAAGGGGGAAAGGCCGGGGAGGGGGGGTGATCAGTCCTAGCCGCAAACACATGTTGAGGATAAGTGAGCATTGATGAGGGAGCTGAGTTGGGAGGAGGACGTGTGTCGGATGCACACATAGTGTGGTTTAGCATAGGGGCCGAGACACAGTCTAGTCACACAAAGGCAAAGGTCTTAGAATTTTTTTTTTTCAAATTGTTTAACCAGGAGAGAGACACTAAGCTGAAAGCTTGTTTACAGATGCGACCTGGGTGCACAGGGAAGTTAAGTAACTTGCTCAGAGTCACACAGTATGCAAGTGGGGGCTATGAGATTCAAACCCAGGTCTCCAGATTTGCAGCTCAGAGCCTTAAACCACTGTGCTACACTGCCTCCCTCCCTAGATTTTAGGAGGGTGGATTTTGCTAAAATGGGAAGTTGTATCAAAGAGGCATTGGCAAGAAGGGAGGCAGGAGGGGGAGTTGAGGATCAGTGGGAACAACTGAAGGGAGCCATAGAGGAGGTGATGAGCCAATGCATCTGGCTGGTAAATAAGGGCAAGAGAAGAAGGAAACCACTGTGGTTCTCGAGAGAGGTGGCAGACAAGGTAAGGACCAAGGGGCACCTGTTGAGCCCGAAGAAGATGGAAGTCTAGAGCTTACGTGCTCTACAATCGGGGCATATTAAAAATAATTAAACTAATTTACCTGGCATTTCAGCAGAACAGTCAGCTAGAATTGGAAAGCAGAAGATTTGCTGAGCAAGAATGGGTAACCCAAAAAAAGATAAAACTCAGCAAGAGGGAGCTAAAAGTAAAAATGCTCGCAGAACACAGGCCACGAGGTCTGCCCAAGGCCATCTCGTCTCTGAGGATAACACCATAGGAGAAGAAATTTTACAGACCATTGGAATTAAAATGATTTGTCTTATTTATATGGTCCCCGGATTGGCAGAAATGTTTGACTCCCTTACAACCAGGATTAACACACTTGAATCAGACATACTTACAATGAAAGCTGAGGCAACAGAGACCCGAAAGAGTTCTGAGGCAGCCCTGGGTACCTCCACCTCCTTGGTGAAGGAAAATACTGACCTCAGGTCCTGGCTTGAGGCCTTAGAAAGCCAGGCCCAGATGGTAAATTTAAGAGTTGTGGGGATGCCTGAGTGGAGTGAGGGGGACCACTTGAGCCTGTTTATTTATTTATTGGCTTTTGGTAACCGGGTAAGTGCATTAGACAAAAACCTGTCTATTTCTCAAGCTAACGCATCCGGAGTGGCAAGGTTTACAAAGCAGTGAACACATTACAAAAACAGGTGCATACAGCTCCAATTACAGTCAAGCATAATACAGGGTGAATACAATTGTACATGAAATCACAGAGTAGTAGTTTAAACATAGACTTGACAGAGATGACCCCCCCGGAGAGGGAGTCATTTGCAGCAACGATGCTAGAGCCAGTGGGCAGGGACAGCAAGTAGAGAGAAATCTATGAAGAGCAAGGGTAAAGATAAGCAGGACACAGGTTAGAGAATAATTAGGTACAGACGCATGAATCAAGTGCATGGAGATGGGAAAAAAGTGCAGCTTTAAAGGCTGTGTGATGTGGAGCCCCGTAAGTTGGTAGGTAGGGAGTTCCAGAATTTAGGGGCGAAATGTTTGAAAGTAAGCTGCCCCATTTTAGTCAAGCAGAGAGGGACAGTGAGCAGGGGCAACTTAGAGGACCTCAAGTCTCGAGAATGGGTCATGGGTGTGAGCATGGCCGCAATACTGTCGGGGTGGGGGCTCCACTTCATGGAGTCAATAAAGCACCCCAGAGAGAAGGAGCACTGCGATCTGGGGGACAGCCAGTGTAGGGTGGAGTATAGGAGACAGTGGTGGGTAAGGCAAGGGGCAAAGAGGGCGAATCTACAGATGTTATTATAAGAGGTGTCCCACTTATGAAGGATACCCGCTTTGTCATGTGAGAGAGTGGGGAGAGCATATAGGAGCCTAGGAAGCAGTATGCCATGTGCTACAGAGATTCTGGCGGCAGGGGTAAGGGCATGACGCACACGGTAGGCAGCACCTAACTTGGCATTAACAGACCTGCATACCTCGTTTATATGCACAGAGAAATCGAGTACAGGATCGAGGGTCATGCCAAGATATTTGAAGGCGTCAGTGGGCGAGACTATCGATCCATCAATGCTAAACACACGAAGCTACGTTGACTCTGCACGAACTTTCCTGGCAGATCCAAACAGCATGGACTGGGTTTTAGGCAAGTTGAGAATGAGTGACTTAGAGGTGAGCCAGTGCTGGATCTTGTTGAACGCAGAGGAGAGATGGGTGTTAATCTCCAGGACCGAGCGTGAGGTGGCATACAACACCAGGTCAAGGTCATCGGCATACATGATAGAGTGACAGTTTGGAAGAGAGAAGGGAGTGTCATTGGTAAAGATTGAGAAGAGAAGAGGTCCTAGGATGGAGCCTTGGGGGACGCCACAATAGATTGGTGCAGAGGAAGAGAGAACTTTGCCAAAGGAGGTGGATTCGGATCGGTTGGAGAGGTAGCTACTGAACCAGGACAGGGTAGATTCAGCGGCCCCTAGTGAGTGGAGTTTGTATAGGAGCAGTGGATGATTAACTATGTCAAACGCATTAGTGAGGTCTATAAAGACAACACCTGTGAGAAGACCTCTGTCCATGTTGGACTTAATATCACTGGAGAGAAGCGTGAGGGTGGTGATGGTGCTATGTCCAGCCCTAAAGCCATGTTGAGCAGGCGATTGAATATTAAAATCCAGTAGGTGGGTAGAAATCTGGCGATGGATAAGTTTCTCTAAGATCTTACTAAGGGTAGGTAGTTAGGCTATGGGTCGATAGTTCGCTAGGACTTTGGGGTCACCTTTCTTGAATACAGGGATGATCTTAGCAGCTTTCCAAGCTGTGGGCACCGTAGAGGTGCAGATAGACAGATTAAACAGCCTGGTGATAGGGGTGGCGAGGAGGTGAGCGTCGAGTCTAATAATCCTAGGTTCAATACCATCGAGCCCAGGGCTACCTCGAGGTGGGATGGAGTGAAGTAACCTGAGAACATCTGACCGAGCAATGTTAGAGAGGATAATCGGCAGAGAAACAGAAGAGGTGTAGCTGGGGTCACAGGATGACGAGGGGGTGATTTTAGGAGCCTCCGTAAAAAGGGAGTTAAAAGCATTGGCTATAGTATGGGAGTTATTGCACAGTGTATCATTAATTAGCATATCCTTAGGAGCCAGAGGCCTAGTGTTCCCCATTATCTCGTTGATCTGGCTCCAGTACTTCTTGGGGTCAGGTGCTGAGGACGGTAGGCATTTACGGTAATAGTTACTCTTGGAAGCGCGGACCTCTTTCTTGCAGGTGTTACGTAGTGAACGATAGGCATCAAAGTCTGTTTGAGCAGAAGATGATTTCCATTTTTTCCAAAGTTTATCTCGTTCCTTGAAATGTTTCAGGAGAGACCACTTCAACCACTTGGTCACCTTCTCTCTAACCCTCCATGTTGAGACAGGGATATGTGTAGTCTGTAAGGTTAGTAGAGTGGTAATGAAGTAGTCAGTAGCCCGGTTAATCTCAGTTGTTCGAAATAGGGGGGACCAGTCAATCTGTTTTAAGTCAAGTAGGAAAGCTGCAGGATCAAGATTGGAAAAATTGGAAAAGGACAGAACTTTCGTAGGATGAGAGGCAACAGGAGCATCCCTAATGCAGAAGACAGGGCAGTGGTCGCTAATAGTGTCAGGTAGAACCCCAGTTGAGGAGTAACAGTCCTTGCGGTTGGTAAGGATCCAGTCGATCATTGAGCGACAGAGGTTATTCTGAGTTATCCGAGTGTGGGAAGAGATGAGTTGCTCAAGGTTAGCCATGCTAATTGTTGAAGCAAGTGAGAAGGAGTTTGAACCCATCCAGTCCAGGTTAAAGTCTCCCAAACATAACACCTCGTTGTTCTTAATTAGGTCAGGAATCATACCAGTTAGCTCCTCAAGACCAAGTTTACTATTTCTGGGAGGTAAATACACCCCAAGTAGGTGCAACTTCTTGGCACTCCCCATTAGTAAGAGAGAGTGTAGTACCTCACCATTAGTCAGGCAAGGTGTTGGCAGCAGGGTGACGTTAAGGTGGGACTTACAGTACAGAGCCAGGCCTCCCCCTCTTTTAGAGGAGGCACCGTCAACCCGGTACATATTATAGCCAGGCAAGGCACAGTTATGGTCAAGAACAGTCGGTTTTAGCCATGTTTTGGATAGAACAAGAATTTCTGGGTTATTCGCCAGAGCCCAGGCCTCCAGCTCAGGGAGATTTGCTAGCAGACTGCAGATGTTCAGGTGCACAATGGACAGACCATGAGTCTGAGGAGGGAGATGAGACAGTCAAGTACGTTAGAGATGAGAACAATAGATCCAATGTCTCCGTTAGAGTAAGAGTTAGGTTATGACCCAAAGGACAGCAGTAATTGTAGCACAAGTGACAGTGAGGAAATAAGTCTCTTGAACACCAGAGCCTTAGTAGAGACCCAAGAAGTTTATAGCTTAGGTAAAGTATAGGACAAGGTGAGAGAGAACCTTCAGCAATCATGTTGAGTAGATAAAATTAAAGGGATACTATTGAAGAGACAGCCATTAAGGATAAGGAGCTAAGTGCCAGTAGAGCAGAAAACAGGGGCACAAGGAGATACAAGGGTGTTCTAGTCTCCATAGTGGAATGAAACCCAGGAGAAAAGGGCTAAAAAGTGTGTACAGCCACAACTAGAGAACAGGAGAGAGAGAGAGATCTGGATGTGGAACAAAGGAAGCAGACAGGGGAAATCAGAGCCAGACAGGGCATATAAGTAGCTTCCGAAATCAGCAATGGAGAAATGACAGCAAGTCAAGATAGAAAGAAAAGAAAAGAAAGAAAACGGCACCTAGTGGTGGAAAACTATAACCTGCAGATGGGATTCAAGACAGAGGAAAAAAAGTTGAATTCCCCACATCACGTGCAAGCTTGGACCTATAGAAGCAAGGACAGCTAAGGGTGGGAGGGTATTGAGAGTGGGTGGGGAACAGCCACGCAGTGACTTCGGGGCTTTCAGATACCCACAGCAGATGCAGCTGAGAGTGCGGTCGCCAGGAGCAGGGGAAGAGCAGGCACCGTCTGACCTGCCCTGAGGCTGTGGATTCTCCTGAGCGCGTACTGCATTTTAAATAAAATGTAGACTTGATTGAGCTCCCACAAATCCTACTGGTGGCCTGCACAATATACCCTCAGAGACTTCTAAAATTAAGTTAACGGCCTCGAGGGGTGAGGTCCAAACATCAAGCCCAACGGAAGATAGTGCTGCAGTGTTTTAAAAACACAGACCCTGGAGAAGCAGAAAGCAGCTATGGTAAAGTGGATTTTTCATAGCAGAGGCTAAAATACAGTACGGATCCCACTAAAAGGCTAATCTAAAATGGAAACATAGTCTTCATAGACCCAGAAGAGCAGAGCTAGCACAGTATTAGGAGAGAAACAAGTTCAGAGGCTTCAGTGGGATTAACACAAAGCCGCGTAGAAAAGGTGCAAAATTTGAATTCAGGGCAGACGCCGTCCGTTCAAGTACCTGGTGGTTTGCTCGGCTGGAGGTCCCACAGCAGCTCTGTGGGTAGAGAGCCCCTGGGAAAAGGGGTTGCTGGTGGTTTACTCAGCTGGAGGTCCCACAGCAGCTCTGTGGGCAGACAGCCCTGGGAAAAGGGGTTGCTGGTGGTTTACTCGGCTGGAGGTCCCACAGCAGCTCCATGGGGACAGAGCGGATGGAACAGCAATTGGGACAATCCTTTACTGACCTTCATATTAGTATATAAAAGGTTTACCGGGTAGCTTGAAGGGGACGACAGGCCAGTCCCGATGCCCTTTATAGCTATCGTAGTGATATTGGATGGTGTTGGCTCCAGAGACTGTATCCTAGCGCTTGCCTGGCAAAAAAGAAATTTGCTCCATGATGGAACACAGGTCTGACTGTACCCAGACTTGAGTTATGTGACAAGACAAAAGAAGAAGCATTTTGACAGGGTCCAGGCAATTCTAAGAGAGGCAGAGGTCTCACACAATATGCTGTTTCCAGCCCAACTCGGGATCTTACACAACGGGAAGATACACATTTTTTCAGTTCCTTCAGATGCCCTTAAGTGGGCTCAGTGGCATGCCCCACCGCCAAGAAGGACTGAAACGTCCAATCTGTCTGATCAAGAAGAAGATGATGACAGAGAGACTTGAATGGGAATGCAAGGGCCATGGCCTACAGGCTTAATGATGCCTGAAAGAATTAATAGCTGAGACATTAAGTACTGCATTGTGCTACTAGTAGCACTTTATGGTTCCATGTATGGAGAGCTTATTCGGCTCCCAGTTATGCATTTCCCCCTTCTGGGGATAATTTTGATTATTATCAGCAAGTTGTTCAGCTGATTGCGAAGTTTAACACTATGTGGCTGTAAAGGACATGAGACTGCGGCACTCTGTTTGTACTTCTGTCTCCCTCTTAGTTCATTTTAGCATAAAGTTGTCTTTTTCCTGCCGAAGATTGCCAAGTAGCATATAGTAAATATAATGGAGCTTTAGAAAGTACTTTAATGAAAGTTATGCATGATTAACATATTCCTTTTGATAAGGAATAGAGATTGAATTATCTACTAGATTCGCATATGGAATTATTTTTGTCATGCAGGTTGTGGTCTCATAAAACAGAAATAGACAGCTAAATTTTCTTTTGGATAATGTTTATATTTCTTGAACACCCCCCAAAGATGTATCTAATTGAGGTAATACATTTGACCTTTAACCTGCATGTATTAAGAGGGGTAGCGTCCTCATTAGGAAAAGTTGTATTATTCCTCGAGTACTATCTCTGGATGATTGACTGTATGTATGTCTGTTGTAATACCAATAAATATAAAGTTAAAAAAAAAAGGTAAGGGACAACAGGGCAGGTTTTGACAGGAAGGTGTACCTGAGGAATTTAAGGGAAGCAGGGAAGGCTGTTAGGAGAGCAAAGGCACAGACTTGAAGAAAGATTAGTGCAAACAGTGAAGAAAGGGGGCAAGACATTCTATAGGTACATTAGTGAAAGAAGGAAGACTGGGGGGATTGTAAGGCTCAAAGGGGATACAGGGGAGTGTAAGGAGGGAGACATGGAAAAGGTGAAAATATTAAACGAACACTTCTGTTCATTATTCACTAAAGAGGGAGGGTCAGGAGACCAAGCTGGGTAACAGACACGAAGGGTGGGGGGTGGGGGATAAACACAAGTACATTCACAGTGGAGAGGGACCATAGGAGCTCACAAAACTGAAGGTGGACAAGCAATGGGGCCAGATGGCATACACCCGAGGATATTAAGAGAGCTGTGAAGAGAGCTAGTGGCACATCTGGTAGCACTGTTCACAGAGTCACTCAACACAGGAGTGGTTCCAGAGAACTGGAAGAGGGCACATATGGTTCCTCTACACAAAAGTGGTTGTAGGGAGGAGGCAGGGAACTATAGGCCGGTCAGCTTCACATCAGTAGTGGGTAAGATCATGGAGGCACTGCTTAAAGAAAGAATAGTGGCACACTTAGAATCCAGTGGTGCCCAGGATCTGAGACAGCATGGATTCACAGCAGGAAGGTCATGTCAGACAAATCTGATAGGTTTTTTGGACTTGGTGACAAGGGAAGTAAATTGGGGGGGCATAGACGTCACCTACCTCAATTTCAGCAAAACCTTCAACACCATCTCACAATGGGCTGATCAACAAAATTAGTAGTGTGGGTATGGGGCACAAGGTGGTAAACTGGGTTAGGAACTGGCTAACAGACAGGAAGCAGAGGGTGGTGGCTAATGGAAGCCAGTCAGGGGAGAGGGGGGGTGACCAGCGGGGTACCTCAGGGATCAGTCCTTGGGCCAGTCCTGTTTAATGTCTTCATCAGTGACATTGCAGTAGGACTGCCTGTTTGCAGATGACACCAAGATCTGCAACAGGGTGGATACTCCGGACGGGGTGGAGAGAATGAGGAAGGACCTGGAGAAGCTTGAAAAATGGTCTGAAGTGTGGCAACTAAGGTTCACTTCCAATAAGTGTATAACCCCTTGGGGGCGCTACTCCGAGGGTTACTACCCCTGCCTGCACAGTAGTCTGCAGGTTGAGGGGCCTGGGCTCTTGAAACGGTTGCCTTCACCCGGAGGACAGGGTTGTTGGGAAAGTGACTACCCTGGGTACAGCCCTCAGGGACACAGATACCCCCCTCTTTACCCCTAGTGGCCTGGCTAATCTTGCAGCTACCCCACACCAACACACTTTTGCAACACACAGTGAATCTCTCCTTGTAACCACTTACCACCAGGGCTATGATCAGCTGGAATGCCCTGGATGACCCCCTGGAAAATAAAACCTGTAACAATTAAGCAACATTTATGCAGTACTTCTTATACAGAGGTACACCACACCCAGTTTAACTGCAAAAAAGATCCAGATATGATTTATTGGGGGATGTGAACAAGGAAGGGTCAGTAATCTGGTGGTTGATTTTAGATCTGATTGATTCAGGCTATAAGGCATGCACTCAAAGGTCCCTGGAACACAATCACACACACTCTGGGTACCCAGATGGAACTACAGGCTAGCCTGAAGCATTGCCTGGGGTAGGCTGGCATTGCAGCTTGTTGGGGCCCTGTGATGGAAAGAAACATGCATGCACTGTAACCCACAATTTGTAATCCGGAGCCGGATGGCTCACTCCACAAAAGCTTAAAGACAATTAAATCAGATGACACCATGATTGTTAGGTGGGTTGCAGAGAGCTAACCTGGTTTTACTCATGCTACCCAAATTTGGATGCAGGATGGATGAAATGGGGACCTCAAGATGAAGAGCTGGATGGCCAGGAGAAGCAGGGGCCCACACGATGTGACATGGCGCTCAATCCTGTTCGGTGTTATTGATTTGGGAGCCGAATCCGGGGGGTCTCTCGTTAGATCTTTCTCTGCAGCACGAGAGGGTGTCTGGGCTAGGATGGCAGGGCCCAGACTGGAAGAACAGTTTGGATGCAGTCCGGTAAGGTTGCTGGACGCAGCTTATTTATTTATTTATTTAAGAGATTTACTGGGAAGGCATGCTGAGCGGAGTACCGCTCGATTCCAGATGCGCCCTGTGGGGGAGGGAGTTACAGTAGTGCAGTAAATACAACGGGAAGCAAAAACATACATTCAGTGATTTGGACAAGCAATGGATGAAGCATTTATACACAGTTGCGTAGGTACAGGATCTTATATTGTTTTTTTTTTTTTTTAGTTTACTAACAAAGGAGCAGCCTGAATAAATAGAGAGCCAGACTGGGCTAACAGTTGGAGGAGGCGGATTGAGGGTGGGGCTAAGGGTGGTGGTAATAACAGGAGCAGTAGGTAGAGAAGTGCGTTTTGAGAAGGGCATTTCGTTGTGGAGTACTAGTGGAGTGTCTTATATCGGCTGCCAGGGAATTCCACAATTTGGGCAACCTGAAGCTAAAAGCAGCCTGGCCAGACCAGGTGGATCCGTGAGGCATGTGCAGGAACCTGGTGTCTATTTTGCAGAGAGCATAGGCAAGTGAAGAGAGGGCGGTTAGGGAGGAGGACAGGTAGGAGGGGAGTGTCTGTGACCAGAATTTAGCAGTGGTTCTAGCGCAGTGGAGCAATCGACGGTTATGTAGAGAGGGGAGGTCCAAGGATTGGTAGAGGACACAGTGATGGGTGTTTGGAGGATGGTCCAGTGAGAAACGGCAGAAGGAGTTGAAGAGGGGATCAAGCCTGGCTAGGGAAGTATGGGGGCAGCACCGTAGACAACATCGCCATAATCAATAATAGGGAGGATCATTTTTTGGACTATTGCCTGTCTGGTTGGAAGGGGTATGCAATTTTTGTTCCGGTAGAGGGCTCCCAACATGGGGTGTAATTTTTTGTGCAGAGCATCTATATGTGCTGAGATATTGATCTAACCAGGCACCAAGATAGCGATAAGTGGTGCAGGCCTCTATAGGCGAGCTATCCAGAGTATAGAATGTAGGTGGAGCCGCAAGCCGGGTTAGTTTGGACGGGAGCCGAAGGTGAGGGAGACTGTTTTGTTTGAATTTAGGAATAGTTGGTTAGAGATGAACCAACGTTGAATGGAGTCGAAATCCTTCTGTAGGTGGGTTGTCACGGCACTAGTGGCTGGGCCAGAGGCAAACAGTACCGTATCATCAGCGTACATATGGATAGCCGTTTGTGGGCAGGCAGGTCATTTAAAAAAATAGAGAACAACAGCAGACCGATAACAGACCCTTGGGGGACTCCACTGGTGACAGGAAGGGAGGTGGATCTAGCCGAGCTAATGCGGACTGATTGGGACCGACCTGTCAAGTAAGAGTGGAACCAGTTATTTGTGTTGTCAGACAGTCCAGCTTGAGCCAGTTTAGCCAGCAGCAGGGGATGGGAGACCATGTCGAAGGCTTTCGCCAGGTCGATAAATATGGCTGCTGTTATATCCCCTTTGTCCATGCCCGTAAGGATGGCATTTGTGAGGCGAAGGATGGAGGTGGTGGTGGAGTGATTTTTTCCTGAAGCCAGCCTGGTAGGGGGTGAAAAATGATACAGTATCTAGATAGTGGTGGAGCTGGGAGAGTACAAGGCACTCTTGAATTTTGGCTAGGATGGGGAGCAGGGATATGGGATGGTAGTTGGATGGGGAGGAGGGGTCCCCTCCTTTGGGTAGGGGAATCACGATGGCTTGTTTCCATAAGTTGGGGACCACCCTGAGTTTAAAAGACAGGTTATAGAGCAATGTTAGCGGGTGGGCTATGGCAGGTGCTGAGAGCAGGAGCATTTTAGAATCAAGACCCGATGGACATTTACCTTTGGTTGGGCTGAGTGTCTGCAGTATTCTTAGCACCTGGCCAGGTGTGACTTCGGCAGAGAGAGAAGGAGGTCGCGGTGGGTACAGTGGGGTGAACCAAGGGCAGGGGTTGAGGATGGGAAGAGATTAGGGAAGAAACGGTGGAGGAGAAATATGAGTTAAACTCAGTGGCTACCAGTCTAGGATCTGTGATGATTTTCCCATCTATTCTGAGAGTGGGAATGGGGGGGAGCCGGGGGTAAGAAGTGATTTTATCAACTTCCAGAATTGGAAGGGTGAGCGGGTTATTTTGAATGCCGATTGAAAGTAATTAGATTTGGCCTGTCGATGAGTCTAGTACAGGCGCTTAGCGACTAGTAGTGTTGATGAGCCGCTTGACCACCTGTAGCCTTGAAGGATTTCCAGGCACGGTCCCTGGCACGCAGGCTGCCCATGAGGTTAGTTGTTACCCATGGAAGGTGGGCTCCTCTTACTCGGGAACTCCTGAGTGGAGCATGGAGGTCCCAGATGGCTAGAAAGTTTGTGGAAAAGAATTTCAGGGCCTCTTCTATGGAGGTGGCCCTAGGGATGAAAGACCAGTGAGCAGGTGAGATCGTTTAGGAGAGCTACCAGGTCCAGAGATTTATAAGTTCTGATGTGGAGTGTGCGGGGGGAGGGGGGCCATGGGTTGGGAGATTTTGCGCACCATATAAATCATATGGTGGTCACTAAGGGAGTCAGGTAGTAGGCCAGCTTTGACGATCCGATGGGGGTGTGTAGTTAGCGCCCAATCCAGGAGTGTGTGTTTGTTGGATTTGTGGTTCAGACGAGTGGGTTCCACCATTAGCTGGGACAAGTTTAGGGCATTTATTTGGTTTCGTGATTTGGAGGCTGCGTTGCCTAGCCAGTTCAGATTGAAGTCACCAAGGATGTGAAGTTCGCCACCTTCCGTGTGTGTCCTCAGGGAGCCAAGGTGGTCGAGAATGCAACCTAGTGGTGTGTCTGGTGGGCAGTATGACACTGCTATGTAAACTGGGATTGAGTGAGGTAGGGTGATTTTGATTAGGAGGGACTCTATAGATTGAATGGGAGCCATGGGGGTGGTTATGGAAAACTGGAGTTTGGAGGAGATATACATGGCGGTGCCACCACTTTTCTTTTTATCCTTCCTGTCTTGGCGGATTAGGGAGAAACTGGGTATTGAGAACTCTATATCCCTGTTGTGAGGCTTTCAGCCAAGATTTAGTGATGATTACAATATCAGGGCGAAGGGCAAGGACAGTGGCTTGTAGGGCGGCTAATTTGTTTAGGATGCTGCAAATGTTTAGGTGGATACTTTAGGACCTTTAGGGAGGTCCGCACTGAAGCAGGGGTTGAACAGTTATGGTTGCAGGTGGTCCTGGGTATGCTCAATGTCCCCGGTATAAGGAGGAGGAGAGCCAGGGTGTGCCTTAATAAGCGCATGATCTTTGCTGAGGATCCGCATCGTGTTACGAGGTTAGAGGTTAGTAAGTTGGTTTTTGGGGTGGAGTAGAGGGGGATATATAAGGCAGGCTTCTCAGCATGGAATGAGGGGGGAAGGATAGAGGCCCCCAGGGACCAATTATGCCACTGGTACAGGTTGTGGTCCACTGGTGCCGAGGAGGAATGGAGAGGTGGCTTGGTAGTTGCAGAGGGAAGGGGTGCTGAATCAGGTAGAATAGAATGGGATGCAGTCGGAAGGGAAGAGAGGGTTTGGCAAAGCAAAAAGATTGTTAATGTGAGGAGCTGCATTTTTTTTAGTGTTTTTGCACTGTAGTAGACTGAAATGTGCTCTACGGTGGCCACTAGTGACTGAGTAATATAAGGAGCTAATGGGAAAGTGGGCTGATTGGTTTAGGAGGCTCACGGGGGTCACTCCCATATAAGGAGGAGCCCGCCAAGGGGGGTGGTGGTGGGGCGGTGGGGAGCCTCCTGATGAAGGCGCGGTGGGCAGCAAGAGCTCCCTGAAGCAGCTGCTGTAGGCTGTGAAGGCTACCTGGTGCTCCGCTTTGCATCTGATTCCCTCTGGGGAGAATTTGGTTGTGGGGAGGGCTGAACAGTTCGCCCTCACGACCGCACTACAGGAGGGGAACACAAAAAGGCAGCTTTAAGTACAGGTAGGGAGGGGGATCTTATTTCTTCTAAGCAGCACTTTCAGTTATCCAATCAGAGTACAACTAAGCACAGTCTAGCTCTGAGTGCAATTAAATACATTTGGCTGACTGCAAGCTTTGAAACTTAACCACTTACTTAAAAGGCTCTAAAACTCTTCTGGCAATACTGTAACAGTAGCCAAAAAAAAAATAACAATTCGCTCGGTATTGGAGGCAGAGTGCTATCACTCAGCACTGCTCCACTGGTACAGTTCAAATGCACTCTTTCTGCTGGAGGAAAAAGGTGCCAAGTTCGAAAATCTTATGGTGCAGCTCCCTGAAGCAGCTGCTGTAGGCTGTGAAGGCTACCTGGTGCTCCGTTTGCGATCCGATTCCTCAGGGGAGAATTTGACTGTGGGGAGGGCTGAACAGTTCGCCCTCACGACCGCACTGCAGGAGGGGAACACAAAAAGGCAGCTTTAAGTACAGGTAGGAAGGGGGATCTTATTTCTTCTAAGCAGCACTTTCAGTTATCCAATCAGAGTACAGCTAAGCACAGTCTAGCTCCGAGTGCAATTAAATACATTTGGCTGACTGCAAGCTTTAAAACTTAACCATTTACTTAAAAGGCTCTAAAACTTTTCTGGCAATACTGTAACAGTAGGCAAAAAAAAAAATAGCAATTCGCTCGGTATTGGAGGCAGAGTGCTATCAATCAGCACTGCTCCACTGGCACAGTTCAAGTGCACTCTTTCTGCTGGAGGAAAAAAGGCGCCAAGTTCGAAAATCTTATGGCGCAGCTCCCTGAAGCAGCTGCTGTAGGCTGTAAAGGCTACCTGGTGCTCCGTTTGTGATCTGATTCCTCGGGGGAGAATTCGGCTGTGAGGAGGGCTGAACAGTTCGCCCTCACGACCGCACTGGTGCTCCATTTGCGATCCGATTCCTCGGGGAGAATTTGGCTGTGGGGAGGGCTGAACAGTTTGCCCTCATGACCGCACTGCAGCTTCCAGCAAGCGTGACACATTCAGCAAAGTGGGGAACCAAATCGCGACCCACTGTTCACATTCAGCACACTTATAGTAAAGGCAGTTAAATACCTCAGTTCGGATGACAGTCCAGTTGCAATTCAGTGTCCCTATGCAAACCGTATGCTCTGCGGTCATGGTGAAACTCCTGATAGGCTGATCGCGCAAAAGCAAGTCTTCGGTCCTCTGCAGGTGAAATTAGTCACAATTCGGAATGAAGGTCACAAATTTGGATAAAGTCCGACAGTCGGATTAAGTCTCTTCACTTTAGGAAGATGGTAGCAAGCAGGCCAGACACAGCCTTCCTGCTGATTTTCCCTACACCCTACGCAGGAGCAGCTGCTCGAATTGCTTGAGCTCCTCTCTCTCTCTCTCAACTCTTACTCCGCTACTGACCTCTGCTGTAGGCAGCACCGGAGCTTCCTAGTGATCCAAAAGATTTGGTTTGTTGATCCATCTGTCTGTCACAGCTTGAGCTCCCCTTCCAGGTCCATTTTGTGCCAAAGGGTGAAAACTACAGGTCCAACAGAAATTTACTCCCACAAGACCCCTGGGGGCAGACTCCATTTTAGAGCCCCCGAAAGTACTGATTGGTGCAGATTGGCAGTCCAGAACCAAGATGCTGGTACATAACAGAAACGTCCATGCTGTAAAGGAAGGCAGGTTAGACAAACTACATTATCATTATTATTAAAACAGATAATCAGCAAACAATCACAGAGTCTAGTAGGGGTCCCTCTGTGCAATTGGCGATGGTAGAATGAAGCAGCTGTACTGCAGCCCGGGCGGGACTCAAGCCTAGAAACACTCGGCCCCCACTCAGAATAATTATAAACTATAAGATAGGCAGCTCTTAAAGAGACAGGCACAGAGGCTAACTGGGTGCTCACATGCAAACACTTTTCAACCTGCTAGGACACAGGACACCAGCCTGGCAGTGGGCATTTAGGCACACCCAAGGAAGACTTTTGGGAACCCTCATTTGTAGGGGGGTTACACCCTTCCCTGCCTGGAAGAAACTTGGCACCTGCGTCTTGTCTATGCTGCTACAAAATTTCAGAAACCACCTTACCATTAAGAATACACTACTTATGCGAAATATAAACTATGACCATGGTCTTACATGAAGAAAAATAAATCTGATGCATCAGTTAAACATAACTTATTACTTTACCATTCCTTACTGAAAATAGTACATGCAAACAATTACAAATATCTGTTATATCAGCAGCAATATACATGTTCCATCATTTAAATAACAATTATACTTATGATTCAGTTACTATACTGTACTTTTTCATGTGATAGTTTCCTGTACTTTAAACAGTGTAAATGGGGACCCAATTCTATCAGCTAATTTAGGGCTAAATGGAATAGGGTCACCGTGTTCTGAGGGAAGGACCAACAGCTTAGAATTAGCAGACAAACTCAATTTAGGCAGTGAGCTGTTTGTGATATAAACCCCCTTATGGACAATATTTAGAGGCAAATCCACCAGTCTCACCGGGGAGTCATAACTAAGACATACCACCGGTTTGACAGCCCGCCCAGACTTCCTCAGGAGAATAGGTATAGGAGCTGGGGGGCCAACTTTGGTGCTAATGTCCTTTTCGGCAGTGAGGGGCTCCTCTGCACTGGAGGAAGTGTCCAGAGGGGTGTACGTTCCCTTTTGTGTTTTTTGGATTTCATCTCCGTAACCCTTGGATTGTCATTACTGTCCAGCAAAGGCTCAGATTGCTCATTTGGAAGGAACCCCGAAACAACTGGACTCGGGAGCGCTGAATTAGAACAGTCAATACTTTCATGAGCGTCTTCACATTCTGGTATGTAACCAGGAGGGTCCATCTCGACCAGCTCCTCCTTGGGCAATTCAGACAACTCTGCTAAACACAAAGACTCTGCTGTTTCAGATACAACACTTTGCACCTCACTTTTGGGGGGCACTGATTCTAAAGAGGAAGCCGGTGCTTTGGGCAGTACATAAAGCGCAGCCTCCTCCCCGTAATTATACATGGGGTTCACTTGGAACAACTGACTCAGTTCATAAGAAGGGAAGTAGGGAGCCTTATCTTCACTGCTGTCAAATTCAGGGTGACCATCACTGTCGCAAGGGACCTCCTGTGGGGAAGACTCAGTTTTTTGAATAACTTGTGAAAGTTGACTTTGCCTCTTTCGGCCAGCCACTCTAGTTTCCGGCCCAGAAGGGGCAGTGCCTGCTAGCACAGCATGAATAATTACTTGGCCAATGGGAAGCAGGTGGTTCCGGTGCATGTTTTTAACAGCTCGGGGATCATTCTCTGGGCACACTTTGTAAACGGGCAATTCATCCAACTTGCTGACCACCACATGAGGAAGATGATGCCATCTGTCAGCAATCTTGTGCTTCCCATGCAGTCCTAGATTGCGCAAAAACACTGGATCACCTGGTCGTAACTCCTGAGCCTTTATGCGCCAATCATACCTTTCTTTGTTGGCTAAATTTTGTTTGGCAGCCATAGTCTGGGCCAGTTGATATGCATGATTCAACTGATCTTTCAGTTTCTCCACATACTGTAAGTAATTCTTGGCTTGGACCCCATCCGGAGAGACACCAAAACTGGTAACCGGGCTTCTCTTCTGAACATGAGATGGTAAGAGGAGAACCCAGTGGCATTGCTCTTTGTACAATTGTAAGCATGCTCTAAGGTACTGATCTGTTGACTCCATTTAGGTTTGTCTTTGGGATGGAGTGTGCCCAACATATCCAAGCGGGTTCGATTGAAACATTCAGGCTATGGATCCCCCTGAGGGTGGTAGGGCTTGGTTCTGGACTTTCGCACCCCCTCCATAGGGAAAGCATTTCCTTTATGAGTCTACTTTCAAAGTCCCTCCCTTGATCAGAGTGTATACTTTGTGGGACACCATAATGCACAAAGAACTTCTCTACCAGCACTTTAGCTACTGTGGAAGCCTTCTGGTCTTTTGTTGGGAATGTTTGTGCGTAATGAGTAAAATGATCAGTCACTACTAGCATATTGCTGATGTTCTTTTGATCTGGCTCTAAACATAGAAAGTCTATACAAGCTTACTCCATGGGAGCGCTGGTAGATATGTTGACTAAGGGGGGTGGCCTTCTGTGGCAAAGCTTTTCGTTGGAGGCAGCGACTGCAGGCTTTGATATGGTTTTCAACATCAGCCCCCATTTTTGGCCAATAGAAACGGGATCGTACTAAGTCAAGATTCCGGTCAATACCGAGATGCCCCATATGGTTGTGAAGGGACCTCAGTACCAATTGCTGGAAGGCCGTGGGTAGGACTAGCTGTTTGTCTACCTGACCACGACGATCCACTGTTTCTTTATATAACAACTGATCTCGCAGTCTCAATCGAGGGCCTTCTTTAAGTAGTAACGCCATTCTTAAGTCAGTGGAATGCAGTCTTGACACATCTTTCCATGCACAAAGGGCATTAAGTGCAGGCTAGATCATAGGGTCTTGAGATTGAGCCCATTGGATGCTGTCATTGTCAAATTACGGAAAAGCACTGATGTCTGGGGCAGAGAAATGGTAATAAGCTGCAGGCAGGCAGGTTTCAGGTGGCCACAAACAGTCTACTAAACAGTCTACTGTTCCTGCAGATGGCTGCTCATCCTTGTCGAACTTTTCTACCTTATAAATATGCCATTGGCCTTTGCTCTGTCAATGGCCTATCTATTCATACTCATCTGTATTGCTCCCTTATGCCTATTCCATGCCTGTTTGAAGCCCTGCACTGTATTCAGATCCACCACTTCCTGAGATAGGCTGTTCCATGCATCCACCACCCCTTCTGTGAAAAAGAACTTCCTCACATTACCCCTTATCATCCTCCCTCTAATCTCATGCTGTGTCCTCTTGTCCTGCTATTTTTCTTATATTGGAAGAACAATGGGGAATAATAAAAACTGCAACACAGAGGTAACAAGCCTTTGTGTGAAGCAAATTAACAAAACAAAACGATGTAAGAAACCACTATGGTTCTCAAAGGAAGTGGCAGTGAAGGTTCAAGAGAAAAAGAAAGCATTCAGGAAGTACAAGGAATCACAGAAGGAGCAGGACAGAGAATTGCATCAGTTAAAGCAAAAGGAAGCTGGGAAGGCTGTCCAAACAGCAAAGGCCCAAACCGAGAAAAAGATAGCCAACTCTATTAAGAAGAAGGACAAAACCTTTATAGGTACATCAGAGACGAAGGAAGATCAATGGAGGCTAGTGAGGCTTAATAAAGAGGAGGAGGGTGGGCAGAGGTGACTGTGAAAAGTCAGAGATACTAAACAAATATTTTTGCTCAATATTTACAAAGGAAGTGGGGAGAGTACCTAAAACAAACAGTAGAAACACTCTGGATACAGAAGTTGATACCACCCATTTACAGAAGAAAGGGTTTTGAAAGAACTCTTAAAACTGAAGGTGGACAAAGCAATGGGGCCTGATGGGATTCATCCCAGAATTCTAAAAGAACTAAGAAGTGAGAACTAGTGACACCACTACCCTCTTTAACAAATCATGGGAGGATGGGTGGTACCTGAGGACTGGAGAAGGCAGATGTGATTCCCCTTCACAAAAGTAGAGCAAGGCAGAAGCAGAAAACTACAGACCTGTTAGTTTAACCTCAGTGGTAGGGAAAATGATGGAATCACTTCTGAAGGAAAGAATTGTTGAGTATCTAGAGGCCAGATGGGCTCAGGACCCAAGGCAGCATGGATTCACAGCAGGAAGGTCATGCCAGACAAATCTGATAGATTTCTTTGACTGGGTGACCGAAGTAGTAGATCAGGGAGGGCCTGTGGACATGGCCTACCTAGACTTTAGCAAGGCATTTGACACCGATCCCACACAAAGATTAATATACAAGTTAGTCAGCCTGGGAGTGGGTCCCAAGCTGACAGCCTGGGTAAAGAATTGGCTGGAGAATAGGACACAGAGAGTAATAGTAAACGGAGTCCACTCAGAAGAAAGGGGTTACTAGTGGGGTAACGAGGGTTCAGTATTAGGACCGGTCCTCTTCAATGTCTTTTAAGTCGATATTGCAGAGGGACTGAAGGAAAAGTATGTCTCTTGCAGATGACACAAAGATCTGCAACAGAGTTGATGCACAAGGTGGGTGGAAAGGATGAGAAGGGACTTGTAGTTAGAGGAGATGGTCAAATGTATGGCAGCTTAGATTCAATGCTAAGAAGTGCAGGTAATGCACCTGGAAACAAAAACCAGGAAGAGTACACAATGCGGGGGGTGAGATACTAACAACAACAAAATGGAAAGGGACCTGGGGGTAGTCTATCAGATGAAGCCCAAAGGTGGGCAAGCAATGTGAGAGGGCAGCAAGGAGGGCTGGGGGATGCATAGGAGAGGCATCACCAGCAGAAAACAGGAAGTTATTATCCTCTGTACAGACAGTTGGTGAGACCCCATTTGGAGTACTGCATGCAGCTCCTGGAAACCCACCCTGCAAGGACATAGACAGGATGGAGGCTGTCCAGAGGAGGGCAAATACAAATGGTGCAGGGTCTGCACCGAGAGACATATGAAGAGAGACTTAGGAGCTGAATATGTATTGCCTCGAGGAAAGGGGGGGACATGATATAAACTTTCAAGTATCTCAAGGAATCAACAAAGTCCAAGAGGGTAGTATCTTTCAAAAAGAGGTATGCAAGAACAAAGGGGCAAAATTTGAAGATAGAAGGGGCTGCTCAGAGGTAATTTAAGGAAGTACTTTTCACAGAGAGGGTTGTGGATGCATGAGATGGCCTTCCAGAGGAGGTTGTGGAGTCAAAAACAGTGGTGGAATTCAAGCATGCATGGGACAGTCATAAGGCAATTCTAGGGGGTGGGGTAGGAAGAAGTAGGCTGCTGGTTAACTAGGATCTGCAGCTTATCCAATAGGTAGGGAAATGGGCAGACTGGGTGGGCCAAGCGGTCCTTATCTGCCGTCAAAATCTATGTTTCTATGTTTCTATATTGAAACATGTTAGACTCTTTCACCTTGTTAATGCCCTTAAGGTGTTTGAATGTTTCGATCATATCACTTCTCTCCCTCCTTTGCTCTAGGGTATACATATTGAGCTCTGTTAACCTGTCCTCATATGTTTTCTGATGTAGTCCCTGCACCATTTTGGTTGCTCTTCTCTGGACTGTCTCAATTTGGTTAATGTCCCTGTGAAGGTGTGGCCTCCAGTACTGTATTTAGTACTCCAGATGGGGCCTAACCAGTGTCTTGTAAAGAGGGATTATTACCTCCCTCTTCCAACTTGTGATACCTCTACTAATACACTCCAACACCCTCTAGCCTTACCTACTGCTTTAGTGGCCTGCTTGGATGATTTCAGGTCATCGGTGATGATGATGCCCAAGTCTCTTTCTTCCCTTGTGACTGTCACCAACTCCCCTCCCAGCCTATAGGTGGCTTCGAGGTTTCTCTTCCCTATGTGCATGATCTTGCACTTATCGAAACATAGGACCCTTTTGTGAAGGGATTAGTGCACCTCCCTCCCCCCCTGTGACCATGATGTGAGCTGTGGGCCCCTTCTTCAGTAAATACTGAGCAAGTATCTATTTGGATGTGCTTTTTGTCCTCCTACTCATGCCCTTATCTCCTTTGATTTTAGCTATACCCCTTCCTAGGCTTTTCTCCTTTCATAATATATCTATATGAAAGTCTTGTCCTTCTTTTACTGTTTGTGCTAGTGTTTTCTTCGGCTTGGGCATTTGCCTGCCTTACTGCTCTCTCTCCCTGCTTCCCCTTAGGGAAGTATGGTGTTCCCTATCTTCTCCTGCCCGTTACATTTTATAAAGACCAGCCTTTTGGCTCTATTTTCTGCTATTTGAGACTCAAAGTGGTTTCCTTCTTTTTTGCATTCCTTTTCTCTCGACACAATGGGATGTTGCTTCAGTATTGCATCCTTAATGTTGCCCACTGCCTGTACCTCCTGTATTTCTTTTGCTAGGCTAGCTTAACTCTGTTAGCCATCTTATCAAAGCCGGGGCTCTGAATCCCATATTTTTGCCTTGGAATGGGAAGATTTAGTTCTAGGGCCAATTGACGTACAAGTGGTCACTGCCCACAGGTGACCTTCTACCTGAGATCTGTGATCCTTTCCTTAGTCAGTACTTGATCTAGGATAGCCCTGTCTCTGTGGGTTGTAATAGCTGTTTGAGGCCCTCTGCACAAATCCACCATATGTCTAGTTCAGCAGATGTCTGCTGGTATTGACCAATCTGTATCTGGCATGTTGATCTCCCATCTTGATGGATCCTTCGTACCAATGGTTGGTGGAGATCCCTGGGTAAGATGAAGAGACGGGGATTACCTGCAGTGGTCTTGATAAATCGCCTGTAATAGCAAGGTAACAGAAACCCACGAGTTCTGAGATTGAAGAGCTGAGGCCAGGTGGCCAATGACTCTACTACTAAGATCGGTCTGTATCCCTCTGCCGACACTATATGCCCCACATACCGGCTGAGGTTTGAAAATCGACACTTATCGATGGATAATTTCAAGCGAATTCTCCAGCCAATCAAGGACTTTAGAATAGCCTGACCATGTTATTCTAATGTGCATCCAAACACGATGACATCATTCAGATACCACCAGACACTCCAACAGATTCATGTCCCCCACTGCCCGCTCCATCAGCTGTTGGAAAGCGGCGAGCACCCAAAATCCCTGGGCATCCTAAGAATCATAAAACCCAAAGGGCAGATGAAGGCAGTCTTCATCAATGTCCTCCGCGCCATCGAATCTGATAGAATCCACCTGTGTAGAGTACAAGAGAACCATTAACTCCATTCAGGCAATCCAGTGCATCTGTAACGGGCATGGTGGGGCTGGTCAGGTACAGTCCATCTGTTCAAAGTTCGATAATTGACACACATCTGGACGGATCCATTTTTCTTACGCTCCACCACAATAGGGAAGGGACTCTTGGGACTTTGAATAATGCCTGCAGTGCACGCCCTCCTGGAGGTATCTTCGGACATCATCTATATCCACTGGGCAAGATGTCGGGAGCTCCCCGAAAGGGCCGGGTCATCAGAAGTTCGATGGTATGGTCAGTACCTCTGTACACAGCCCACATCCCATTCTTTCCAACGAAAAATATCTGATCCCGCCAAGCAAGCTTCTTGCTGATTCGATTCTTCCATTGTGCAGGCAGCAGGGGCTCAATGTCGAACAGATTCGAGTTACCCTTCTGTTCCACTCCTTTGCTTCTTTGCTGGGCAACACTCGGGTGGGGGTCTGCATTGGTGAGCACTGTTGCTAGCATGCACCCTTGGCTCACATGGAGCTCTGATCAGACACATTCTGAATTTGGACCATGACCCTACTAGTATAAGCATGGCTCAGGTGGGTAATATGCTTGGTTTGACCATCAGCCCTCCTCCAGCAGTGTCCTGTCTTCTGGAACATCCAGCATTAGCATCTGTTTTCATCCCTCTCAAGGCAGACTTCTGGACAGCATACTGGTATTAGGTGGCAACAAACAAAGATCTGGGATCTTTCTTCCATACTATCCCCACTGGCTCATCTCTGCCTTTCCTGAGTCTGAGTTTGCAATCCTAGGATTGCTGTACTAAAGCAGGAATCCACAGGCCCGCCAGTCCACTGTCCTGCTTCTTGGCATAACTGGTTCAGCCCAAACATATGCATGCTGGTCCCAGTGAGCAAGGACTCCATCGCATAACCCCGGTGGGGGACACACTAGGCCACTACTGTCATCTACTCCAGCCACAGTGGTAGGGTGGGACAAAATCAGACCCGGATATACCTCAGGTAAGGGTATGACACCTCACTCAACCTCCATACATACAGGCCTTCCAAGGGTTGCAAGGGACATCGGGCAAATGTTTAGTATACCAGTCCTGAAACACAATAGTCACTTGTGAGCCACTGCTCTAGTACCGCCCTAGCTGAAACATGAAACACTGTTCACCATCACAGTAGTTTCCATGGTCGGACCCCACCACCCAGACCAGCTTGGAGAGAGAGGTGGTTGTCATTTCTACGGCTGTTTTGTGAATAAGTCTTCTAATAGGACCCATTCTGAGTCCTTGAATTACCTCATACAGTCAGTGCTAGTAATCAATGGTAACTTTCTCAGATTCTCAGGCATATTACAGTTGGGTTGGTATGCCCATACCCTCTGCATGATAGCAGAAAACAGGTTCCTTAAAGTCTGTAGGAGAGAATCCAGATCCAGACTCTACTTGATTGGGGAAGATTTCGCGTTCTTCGGCCAAAGACTCCTCTCTACCCTCTAGGCCCTCCAGGGATCATTCACTTGAGTGGCAATTTATAGGTCCTCACTGCGTTTCAACTCTTGACCTCTTCCATTAGACCATCTCAGTCCGGGTGTCAGAGGAAATGACATGGACCCCACTCCACCAAAAGGACCTCACTTTGGGATCCAAAGGCAGTATGTGAGGAGGCAGCCTTGGTCCCTCGTGGACTTGCTGGTTAGTTTTCATGTCTTTCAGTTCTTGTATTAGCTCTCATCTGTTGCAGTTCGGACTTGACCTGCAGGTCACTGTCCCTCTCAAAAGTCTGGCTAGTGTGTGCAACTGCATAGGGTTCCCACCATTCTTCATCATTCTCTGCTTCCCAAATCTCCTTCATGAGGTAGCGGTACTCAGGTGGTTGGCTTCCTGTCATGCAGTTTCAGCTTGTAACATCACACTGGAGTACCTGGTGGATTTCAGAACATGCTCTAGTCGAACACAGTTTAATTCACTGGCAGATACACCTCTTTTCTATGGGCTGCTGCAGAGCCCATTCAATTTGGAGTAATGATCACTGACAACTTTTCATTCTTCCACTGTTTGAGTTCAGATTTGAAACTTCACATTAGGTCTTCTCCTGAGTCAGTGCTGCTCAAACACCCCTCCAAGGCAGAAAGATATCCAGCAGCAGTGGCCTTGGGACTAGTGGAATGAAGGGAACGAACAGCCTCCAGTAGGGCCCTCAGGCTCTCCATGAGCTTTTCCTTTTTCCCCTCAGAGCACTGCCACTTCTGGACCAGGGGGTGGCACAGTCCATCCATGTCTCTAGATCGTTTCTCCTTACAGGCACTGGGACTGTGCCCGAGAAGAGCCAAGCCTATGATAAGAATCTAAGTGTACTGAGGGTATCTCTATGGGTGAGGCCACCACTGGAGAAGCTATAGGTAGCCAGGAGAGGCTAGAGGGACTGCACAGGAAGGTGGTGTCTTCTGGAGAAGTCTAACATTGCCACCAACTCTTTAACTGATCGCCTTCCAGTGGCTAGCAGTCTGAGCAATCTATCCTAAACCCCCAGCACTGGGAGAACCCCGGGGCAGTTGGGTCGCTATGCAAAGTGAATGACCCACCACCCTTCTGGGAGTCCCTAGGGCAAAGTGATGGGTGAATACTTCAGGGGTCTGTGGGAGGCTAAGCAGGACAGGAGGGCTCACCACAGTTTGGCCAGAACCGATCCAAGTCCCTCCCCTTTCACTTCAACCTTCCTCAGACACTTTACTTTTTCAACTCGTCTCAACAATAGTATGCTTAGGAGTCCCCAAGGTAATTCCATAAATAGGACAGTCTGCTGGGGTCAACCCTCAGCCTCGCTGCCCACCCCATCATACGGTGTACCACCAACTTGTGGGGGTGATCTTAATCTAGGGCGAACCAGTGGTTCCATTTTCAGCATTAACTCTAATAATGACTACAATAACTCCCCTGACCACCAGGAGGTGCAAATCCCAGCAGTGCTCAAGATGTAACCCCCAGGCATTTTTACCTGTAGGTTACTACCCTGCCTGCACAGCAGTCTGCAGGTTGAGGGCCTGGGCTCTGGGTGCCTCACAAGGATGACAGGGTTGTTGGCAATGTGACTGCCCAGGTACAGCCCTCCAGGACACTGATACCTCCTCTTTACCCTCTAGTGGCCTGGCTAATCTTGCAGCTACCCCACACCAACACACTTTTGCAACACACAGTGAATCCTCTTGTAACCACTACCACGCGGGCTATGATCAGCTGGAATGCCCTGGATGACCCCTAGAAAACAAGACCTATAACAATTGAGCAGTGTTGATGAAGTACTTTTATACAGAAGTACACCACACCCAGTTTAACTGCAAAAATATCCAGATATAATTTATTGGGGATGTGAACAAGGAAGGGTCTGTAATCTGGTGGTTGATTTTAGATCTGATTAATTTAGGCTATAAGGCATGCACCAAAGAACCCCGGAACACATTCACACACACCTCTGGGTACTAGTTGGAACTACAGGCTAGCCTGAAGCATTGTCTTGGGTAGGCCGCATTGCAGCTGGTTGGGGTCCTGTAATGGAAAGAAACATGCATGCACTGTAACCACAATTTGTAATCCGAGCTGGCTGGCTCAGTCCACAAAAGCTTAACAACAATTAAATCAGATGACACACTGTGATTGTTAGGTGGGTTGCAGGAGCTACCCTGGTTTTACTCACGCTACCCAAATTGGATGCAGTATGGATGAAACGAAGACCTCAAGATGAAATGCTGGATGGCCAGGAGAAGCAAGGCCCACATGATGCAACATGGCGCCGATCCTGTTCGTGTTGATCAGGGAGCCAAATCCCCAGTGGGTCTCGTCAGATCTTTTTCTGCAGCACAAGCTGGTACTGGGCTAGGATGGCAGGCCCAGACTGGGAGAACAGTTTGATGCAGTCCGGTAGGTTGCTGGACGCAGCTTCCAGCAAGCGTGACACATTCAGCAGAGTGGGGAACTTATAGTAAAGGCAGACAAATACCACAGTTCAGATGACAGTCCAGTTGCAACTCACAGTGTCCCTATGCAAACCGTATGCTCTGTGGTCATGGTGAAAGTCCTGATAGGCCGATCGTGACAAAAGCAAGTCTTCGGTCCTCTCAGTGAAAGTAGTCACAACTCGGAACAAGGGTCACAAATTCGGATAAAGTCCAATGGTGGATTAAATCTCTTCACTTAGGAAGATGGTAGCAAGCAGGCCAGACACAGCCTTCCCGCTGATTTTCCCCTGCCACTATCTGAGTTGCAGCTGCTGAATTGCTCAAGCTTCTCACTCTCTCAACTCTTACTCCACACTCCTTCTGCTGCAGGCATCACTGGGGCTTCCTAGTGATCCAAAAGATTTGGTTCATTGATCCATCTGTCTGTCACAGCTTGAGCTCCCCTCCAGGTCCATTTTGTGCCAAAGGATGAAAACTAAGCAATTCCTACAGAAATCTCTATCTCCCCAAAAGATTCTCGCAGGCTCCATTTTAGAGCCCCAAAGGTACCGATTGTTCAAGTTCAAGTTCAAGCTTATTGCAGGAAAACTCCATTGAGCAAGCTCATTCACAAGGGGTCCTGTGACATAAACACTTAAAGTACAAACACAGATAGGTAATAACAGTATATACATGAAATGTACATTACATGATACCGGCTGGTAAACATTGATATGAGACAGGAAGCGAATTACAGGTTGCATACTGATAAATGAAACATGATGACTGGTGTGTGCAATACATGTACAGTATTTTGGCAGCTAGAACAAACAACAGTCTACAACTGATATGGTGGGGGGGAGGAGTGATTTGATAGAGTAGTAGTGGAGCGTAAGCAAAATAAAGCCAGGAGTATAAGGGAAGGAAAGCAGTTAATATGACAAATCAATTATACTTACCAGTGGATAAATATGGCACACATGGGGAAGGAAGAGACTTAATGACAGTTACAGGTGTCTTTATTTTGGCTGAACTTAGCGATTTAGTAGAAGTTTATTTAAACTGTGCTAGTTAGTTTCAGTACGGTTTGTAATTGGTTCCAAATGGAGGGAAGGGCATATGCAATACACATTTACCAAAGTCCAGTCAGCTGGCGTATGTCAACTAAATAAAGTCAGATTTTTTAACGAGTATGCACTTATGAGAACTAATAAGGAAGAGAGATAGTTGGCAATTTCTGCAGAAGCAGTTTAAGAGTCCATAGCTCCAGCATGGAGCAGGCGCCTAGTAGTAAGGATGTCCAACCAACAGCTGCATATAAAGTCACAGTGGTGCTAACGGTAAGGGAGTTGGTAATGAACCGTAGCATGCGGTGATAAAGGATGTCCAGTTTACTTAGATTTGCAAGAGTGGTGGAGGAATAGATTACATCGCCATAGTCAGTGGTGGGAGAAAAGTGGCCTGTAGTTTGTTTCGAGTTTCATGTGAAAAGGGCTATTTCTGTAGAAGAAACCTAACCTTGCTTTTAACCTTCTAGAGACATCTCGACGTGGTCACTGAAAGATAATTTATTGTTCGATCCAGATACCTAGATATTTAAATTTGGTTACAACTTCCAGAGGCTCGTTTAGCATGGTGACAATGAAGTCTTGGACAAGGGCATTGGGGGCCTGTGACAGCACTGGAGGAGAATATCATCGCTTAGTCTTCTTAGTATTGAGCAGAAGCTTTGCCTTTATTAGATTATGCTGTTGTGCTAAGTCCGCTGAAGCACTCCTTGACTTCAGATAACGATGAGCCAGAAGTGTACAACACAGTATCATCTAAAAAAGTGCAGATTGACAGAGATATGTTAGCATCTAAGTCATTAATGTACAGAGAAACAAGATAGGGCCCAAGATGGATCCTTGGGGACTCCTCTTGCAACTGGCAAGGCAGCAGAAAAAGCCTGCCTTTACTTTTTGGAATCTTCCAGTTAGGTAGCTAGAGAACCACTGGGTGGTATGGTATGTGGACCCAACTTTGCAAGGCAATTGACTAATAGTTTGTGACAACAGTATCAAAAGCTTTGCTGGAGGTCCAAAAGAACTGCACCAGTTACCTTCTTAGCATCTATAGCAGAGATACAGTCATTGGTTACTTTTTGCTAGTGCAGTGATTGTGCTATGATTAGCCCAGAAGCCAGGATTGAGCTGGGTTAAAGAGAGAAGGTTTCAAGTGAGATTTTAACTGAATATGGATCAGTTTTTCGAGAACTTTAGAAAGGATAGGCAATATGGAGATAGGCCTATAGTTGTTTACATCGCATGGGTCACCAGATTTAAATAGAGGAGGATATGTGCTGATTTCCAGCAGGGCGTCACAGTAGCAGATGTAATGGAAGATTGAAGATGTGGAGAATTGGGGCAGTGAGATGGGTGTAGCCTGACCTTAGGAAAAGGGTTCCAGTGCCATCGCCCCCGCGCTTTTTTGGTGTCTAAGTTAAGAAGAGAATCTTCTACTTTATAAGTTATCTCGCCGCAGTTGGAAGGGGCTGGTGCAGACTAGATGTGGCGGAGGGGTATGCTGGCTCACCGCAGCACCAGCATAAGGTGATGAGTCAAAGTTAATCCAGCTGTGGCAAAGTGGGAGTTAAGTTCCTCCAGGATTAGGGACTTGTTTCCACAATCTTGCCACTTGCAACTATCTTTGTTGGGACAGAGGGCCATGGGCCGTCCTTCTATAGCTTTGATAGTCTTCCATATTTTATGAGGGCTACCTTTAGCTTGTTCAGAGTAGAAATATAATAGTTAGCTTTAGCAGAGCGAATTTTTTCACACAGTGTTATTCCTGGCTGTTCTAAAGGCCTGCCAATCCAGAGATTCTTTTGAATGTCTAGCTTTAGCCCAGAGCTTATCCTCGAGCTATAAGGGCTGCCTTGAGATTCGAGGTGAACCAGGGGTTGAATTGTTCCGTACCTTACTTTGATGAAAGGGCATGCTTATTTATTATTGTAGTGAGTTTGTCATTAGGATGCAAGCTGCCTTGTTGACATCTTTGGCTAGTAAAAATCTTGCCATCTGATCATGCTCAGGTCAGATAGGAAGTTTACTGCACTGAATTTGCGAAAGGATCTTTTCTTATAAAGATGGGTTATGGCCGGCCTTAATTTGAGATCTTATGCAAACAACAATCCCATGATCGCTCATGTCGTTGTGAAACACTGCCAAATGAGATATTTGTGTGGATGGGTGGTTAGTACCACATCTAGAATGGAACTGTTGGCAGTATTTAGAGTGTTGTTCCTAGTAGGTTCACTGAATAATTGCCCAAGACCTAGCTCGTCACAAAGAGATTTGAGGCCGTGTGATTTAGGTGACAGCCAGTCCATATTTAGATCTCCTAGAAATATTGTTTCAGTTTTGCATCTACGAACATGGATTTCAAAAGATTAGGACTTCATCACCACCAGACGGGGTCTACAGCCACCTAGGATAGTGATACATTCCAAGGAGGGAGATGAAGGCTCATGAAACTAACTCAAATTCCTTGGCTAGAGATTTGCAACTAATATTGGTGACCAAGTACTTAGATTTAGTGAGATAACCACACTTCCCTCTAGACTCTCTATCTGCTCTAAATAAATTGTAGCCCTGCAGTGATATTTGTTGATCAGTGTTCGTCTTTTTTTAACCACGACTCGGTAATTATGATAAGGTCTGGGTTAATGTGTGCAGCCCAGGTTTGCAGCTGTACAAGTTTTTAGGCAGGCTTAAAATGTTGACCATCATCATTTTGAGACCTGTGGCCTCAGCAAAATCGATAGGAGAGGTAAGTTGTGGGGGGCAGGGTTGGTTGAGCTCCACATTTCCTGAGCAGAGAAGAAGCAGAAGTATAACTTTCTTTAAGGAGCTTATAAGAATGGAGACTGCTTTTATTTCTTATGCGAACCCATATGTCCTGCGCAAGAGGCGGCACCACTGTAATGACAGTTGATCGTGATCAATGTAAGTGCTGGGTAGACATAGGTGAGGACAGCAGCAAGGGGGTGTAGGCTAACCGGGGAATAGGCTAAAAGGGGAGAGGAGAATGACATAGTGTCTGCACGGTAGACTGTTATAACATTAGGTATTGATAAGGTACATTGGAGAACTGAATTACATTGAGGTACTGGAATTGCAATGTATTGCTGAAAACTCTGCACCTTAGAGCAATAAAACACAATAAGGAGAGCCATGGTCCCAGATTGAGTGGTCTCGTGATTTGTATTAGTGCAATATTTTCTAGGCAAGTAATTTGCCCACCTAGGTACTCACTAAAACCTAGATGAGAAAATACAGCAGAAAGGGAACAAGGAGAGCAGGAGCAGCTTAGTTAGTGGCCATCCACCCTTCAGACTCAAGTCCCCTTGTAGCAGCACCGGAAAGAAGTAGAATGATAATGCAGGCCATATTGCCCACAAATGAATACAGTGATTTATGTAGAAGACCAAGAATCCCTCTAGTGGCAGGGCTGTATAACCTGCTAATGGAAAACTAGCCACTGGTGGATTGGTGCAGATTGGCAGTCCAGAACCTAGATGCTGGTACATAACAGAAATGTCCATGCTGCAAAGGAAGGCAGGTTAGACAAACTACATTATCATTATTATTAAAACAGATAATCAGCAAACAATCACAGAGTCTAGTAGGGGTCCCTCTGTGCACTGATGAAGGTTAGAATGAAGCAGCTGTACTGCAGCCCGGGCGGGACTCGAGCCTAGAAACACTTGGCCCCACCAGAGTAATTATAATCTACAAGATAGGCAGCTCTTAAAGAGACAGGCAGGGAGGCTAACTGGGCTCACATGCAAACACTTTCAACCTGCTAGGACACAGGACACCAGCCTGGCAGTGGGCATTTAGGCACACCCAAGGAAGACTTTTTAGGAACCTCCATTTATAGGGGTTACATGTGAAAAAATAATGCACCTGGGAAGAGGGAACCTGTGGAGAGCTACAGGATGGGGGAGTTGCTGACTATCACCGAGGAAGAAAGGGACCTGGGGGTTATAATTTCTGATGACTTAAAAGGTTTCTAAGCAGAGTACAAAGCTGAAGGGAGGACTAGTGGCATGCTGGGGTGCATAGGCAGAGGTATCACTAGCAGAAGGCAGGAGGTGGTGATGCCATTGTACAAAACATTAGTGGGGTCTCACCTAAAGTACTGCAGGGCAGTTCTGGAGGATGCATCTTCATAAGGACATTGACAGGGTGGAGGTGATCCAGAAGGGCGACTAGAGATGGTACATGGCTTGCACCAGAAAACATATGAGGAAAGACTAAAGGACCCCAACATGTACTCGCTGGAGGAGAGTAGGGATCAGGGACATGACAGAAACATTCAAGTACCTTAAGGGCATTAACGGGTGCAGGGGGAAGACATCTTCCAATATAAGAGATGTACAAGAACGAGAGGCCATGATATGAAATTGGAAGGTGGCAGGCTGAGGGGAAATATGAGGAAGTTTTCTTTACAGAGAGGGTGGTGCACACATGGAATAGACTGCCACAGGAGGCGGTGGAGGTGAGCACAGTGGAGGTTTTAAACATGCATGGGAAAGGCATAAGTGGACCTTAGAGGTGGGAAGGAGGGGTGAAAAGCCATTGACCATGTAGGGTCAGAAGCCACAAACTAGTGTAGGGCTTTTGGGCAGACTGGATGGGCCTGGCAGTCCTTATCTGCTGACAATTTCTATGTTTCTGTTGCAGAGGGCTAGAAGGAAGGTATACCTTTTATCTGTAGTAGAGTGAACCTCCAGGTGTGTGTGTGTGTGTGTGTGTGTGGGAAAATGATTAGAGATCTAAGGAAGCTAGAGGAGTAGTCAAGGGTGGCAGCTAAGTTTCAATGTGAAGATGTGCAAAATCATACACTTGGGTACAGAAACCCAGGAGCGGAATACAAAATGGAGGGCTGTAGTATTAGTGACCACCAAACAGGAAAGAGACCTGGGGTAATCGTATCTGATGACCTAAAGGTGACCAGACAGTGTGACAAAGCAGTGGGGAGAGCTTGTGGGATGCTAGGGTGCATATGGAGGGCTATTACCAGCAGAAAGGAGAGGTGATGTTACCACTGTATAGATTACTGGTGAGATCTCACCTAGAGTACTGAATCCACTTCTGGAGACCACATCTTCAGAAGGACATAGACAGAGTAGAGGCATTCCAGAGGAGGGCAACTAAATGATGCAAGGTCTGCATCAAAAGCCCTATGACAAGAGACTAAAGGACCTCATTATATGCGCCCTGGAAGAAAGGAGGACGAGGGATATGATAGAGACTTTCAAATACCTCACGGGTATAAATAAGAGTTCAAGAGGAAGCATTTTCAGAAAAAGATGCTCAAGAACAAGAGGACATTCTATGAAGCTGTCAGCGGAGGTGGACTCAGGAGATGTTAGGAAGTACTTCTTCGGAGAAAGAGTGGTGGATGCCTGGAACAGCCTCCCAACAGAGGTGGTGGGGCAAAACAGTAATGAGATTCAAGAATGCATGGGATAGGCATAGGGAACTTTAATGATAAGGAAAGGAGGGAGGGGTTAGCCAGAGACCAAGTAGGGTCTGCGGTGTTACAGTAGAGTAGGAAAAGTGGGCAGACTAGGTGGGCCAAGCAGTCCTTATCTGCCATCAAATTCTGTTTCTCAGCCATATACATATGTAACATCTCTGCAAATGCCACCATCGTGCTACATGCTTCAGGCCCTCCCAGCTCCCTGAAATTACCCTGCACTACCCCTACCCTATCCCTTGCCAGATCACACTTGTCATGAGATGACACTGTTGTCATGGAGGACCACAGTTTTGGTCACCATCACCTCAGCCATGTAATTGAGTGAGCTCCAGTTGCTCTCTGTGAGTCTCTGAATCTGATCTTCCACAAGGATAAGATCATCCTTAGCCCCACACAGTGTTTCTGCCCAAGTTTGTCTCAGAAATTCACCTTAATCAGGTGCTCTACTGCCCATCTACTTTCAGATGCCCACATCTGATGCCAGGCATCGTACCACATGTTGGACATACGTGGGTGCTCCTTTATTATCAGGAATGCACAACAGAGGACTGCAGCAAGGCTCACCATCATGTTCATGACTTACAGTGAAGTTGCTTTGGGCAAATTGACCGCTAAGGGCCCAGTTGGCAGGTGGATCATATCCTTCACTGATCTGTTGGACAGGTTGGCTAGTAGTGAGCTGCCCAGTGGGTTGAAGGCTCATTCTACCAGGCATCCCGCTGCCTCCATAGCCACTGCCAGGGACATCTTGATCGAGATCTGCATGGGTGCTACCTGGTCTCCAGTGCACATGTTCATCACCCACTACAGCATCAATATGGTTAGACATCGTGATGCAGCATTTGGAGCCTCAGTCCTCCAGTCTCTTTCTGCAAATTGGGCTATGCATTGCACCTTCTCCTGGAGGACTGCTGAGAGTCTGCCTAAGTGTGGATAATGAACTGAATCCAAGTCATTAGAAATACTGGTTACTCACGTCTAACCATAGTTTTATGAATGGTATTAATTTCACATCCACACAATCCACCCAATCTCCCCTGACAGATGGTGCACAGATCCTTGCTTCCAGCTTGCAAAGATCTGATGTCAGACAGGGTGGACCAGAAGACAACATCACAGGTGATAGAAGAAGCCAAGCCTGAAGACATCTGGGGCCCAATATTCAAAACTTAGCCGGGCAAAATTAGCACTGCCGGTGTGCAAAAATAGCCCTGAACCATTTGAAGCTATATTCAAAGGAATAGCACAGGGGCTAAATCAGTTGAATATAATGTAGCATACAAACAAAGGTGTGCAAACAGGGCTGAGAGTGCAGTGCAAAAATAGCCCAGCAAATAAGACAGCTCTGAATATAGCAACGGGCAGTGCAGACTGCAGCAGCATCCCAGTGCACACAGAGGTGGAGTAAGGCAGAGTTGTAGTAGGTGGCCAATGCGGGTGATAGCAATGAAGTAGTGCACAACAACTGCAAACAACATTGCATATCAAACACTGCAGAACTTTGCTATGGTTTTAACATGTTAGCCTAGGGCAAACTCATTAGCCTGTCGCTAAAACGTTGCCCGGCTAACACATTAGACTGGTGCTAAATTTTGCTATATTTAAAACTCCTATGCAAATGATCCTACTTAGGCAATCCATGTGCAAACAGTCACATTAGCATCTCATTATGGCCTGCTTTGCATACATTAACATGTAGTTTGTCCTGTGCTATTTCATGGTGCACACAGCTCCCACCAGTATGTCAGACTGGAACTACAGGTCAGTAGCCCTCAGGCTGGGTTATGCACACAGCTCCACCTGTATGCCAGACCTAACAACAGTTTGGTAGCTGCAGGCCATGGGTGTCGGCAGGCATACTCAGTGCACTCTGCCAAATACAGTAAACTCTGGAAACTCCAGTGGCAAAATGAGCCCCAGGCCATGTTTTTAAGTGGCTACTTTCCCATTTGCAAATTGTACTGCAAAACCACTGGAGGCAACAACTCAAGGAGGTGGCAATCCTCTTCCCACTGCTCTCCCCTAACACTTCTAGTTCTGAGTCCTCCATACCTACAGCCTTGGGTCTACAGCCTTGGGTCTAGCTCTTAAAGAGCTAATACCTGTTCACACACCTATTTACCACTCTGCCAACTAATAGTGCCAATTAAAGTTTAAATTTCCACAACTTACTATTATAGCTCTTACACGTCATCACAAGCAACTCAGTTTAGTGTCATACTAGAGCTTAACAAGTAGTCTAGCTCCTTCTACTACTGTCAAGCACTAGTTTTCTGGTCCTGTAAAACAGAACTCTCCCTTTCATCATGCAGTCTTACACTCTAGTTATCGTGTTGTGCAGCAGGTTTTCTCCTTCCTTCTCGAACCAAATGCCTCATCGCATCTTATAGCCCCTCCCTTCTATGATAATTGGTACTCTCCCTGCTCTTTGCCTTATCGTTATGCCCTTCAATTATACATGGACTTCACTGCCATTCCTGCCTTCTTGAGCAGCATGGTACTACCCTCATCAAAATGTGCCATGCATGCAATCTCATCACCCTCCGTGCTTTCTGGCTTAAACCCTATTGCAATCAGGGTACTACTTCATGCCTTACTGGGCCCCAGGGACCTATGCTACAAAGTTCCAACCAGCCTCCAACTCTTGTCACAAAAGGAGCAGTGCACATCCTTTTAAACATCTGTAAATGCCTTAATAAAATGCTCCTATTGTTACTAATATGCGCTATAGTATTGAACTTAACCTAGGGTTTTCCATTCAGTTCAGTGCCTTGGATCTCCCTCAACTGAAAAGGATGAGCTTCCTGCACGTCAATGCCTGCAGTTTATTGAAGAAGTCTGATGCCATTCAGGCTTGGATTTGCCTTGCCAAGCCTGATGTTTTGGTGGTAACAGAATCCTGGCAGAGAGCATCCACCCAGGACCACTCCATCAATATTCCTGACTACAATATATTTCGTGCACATAGGCATTCTAGGGAGGTGGGGTAGCTATTTATGTGGGATAAATTCAGTGCCTCAGTGGTGGATGCTACCTCATTCCCCAAGGAATTTGAGTGCCTGACCTTAAAGATCCAGCTTTCTCAATCTATGTCCTTTTCTGTTATTGGTTGCTACAGGCCCCATCTGCTGAGTTAAAAGTTATGGAGCATTTCAATGATTTGCTAACCCAGCTGACTTCAGAAGTTGCCATCCAGGGTGACTTCAATCTCGATTGCTATCTGGTTCCTCCAAACCTTTAAAAGACTTTTTACGATGCCTTCGGCTCACTCAACTACCTCGGAGTCACCCATCCAAACATCAAGAATCCAGTTCGTAGCACAATGCTAGACCTAATATTTGTAAACAAACCCATCTATACACCCATTCTGGTGTTTTCTTTAATGATCTCAGTGATCACTGCTTCATAACATGTAAGGACACCCCATACATATATCTACCTCTACATATGTTTTCAAAAGAAGCCGCAGGAACTTTGATTCTAATGCATTCCATTCAGACCTGCAGCATGCCAACTGGCAAAAGTTCTACTCAGCCCCCACTGTGGACGAGGCATATGAGTCTTTTCATAGCACTCTAGTCAATACCATTAATAAGCACGCCCCACTAGTTAAAACCCACAAGAAAAGGTTTTGCCCATGATTCACCAATGAGCTTAAGGCAACCACAAAACGGAGATGCCCTATGGAAAAAGGCAAGAAAAACCAAAACCCACATGACTGGGCAGCATTCATGGTAGCTAGAAATCAGCACTAAACTAGTCAGAGCAGAAAAGGCTAGATATTTTCATAGTGAGATTTAATCCTCCTCCAAATGTACTTCTAAATTTTGGAGTATGCTCAAAGATTTGGAGGGACACAGCCCTGCCAGTTCACTCCCATCCAAAGTCTTCTCTGATGAGGTTGTCCATACTAATAAGCATAAGATACTTGATTTCCTTAATGATCACTTCATGCACAGCAGGGTTGGTGTTTGATACTTTCCCTGCCAACGCTCTTCGCACTCAGCTGTGCAGTCAGGATGCAGCTTGCCTATCCCTGGTGTCTGTCATACACAATGCAGTCTTTTCATTCGTTCCAGTGTCAGTAAAAACCGTGGAAGACTTACTCTTGGATCTGGATATAAGAAAAGTGCAGGTGCTGACCAGATTGAGCCATGCTTCCTAAAATTAGGCTGTCACTCTTTATCTCCTCCATTATGCACCTATTCAACCTGTCCTTGTCTCAGGGTGTCCTCCCGCAGTCTGGAAGATGGCGTGCATCATACCATTGTTCAAGTCTGGTGACCAGAGTGATTTAAATAACTACTGCCTTATTTCCCTGCTCCCTATTCTATCCAAGATGCTGGAGAAAGTTGTTAACACACAGCTCAGGTGCTTTCTCTAGAGTAATAACCTTCTTAATCCAATACAGTCATAGTTTAGGCCTCAGCACAGTACAATTTCAACACTTGCCAAAGTATCCAATGATGGGTTAATGTCCTGGATGAGAAACAACATGTCTGTGCTTTGTTCTTAGACTTGAGCAAAGCATTTGACACAGTCGACCATGCATTGCTCCTCACTACTTTCAGTAATCTTGGGTTAGACTGGTTGGCCATGAATTGTTCACAAATTATCTTAACGGATCGCCACCAGAGTGTCAAGGCTGGTGGGATCTTTCCCATCTAAAACTCCTTTTAAGGGGTCCTTCAAGGGTTCATTTTAGGTGCACTATTGTTCTGAATTTATATTAAACAATATTGATACTGAGGTCATTTTGGCCAATATACATCTCTTTGCTGATGACATGGTCCTGTACATAATGGAGGCCCACCCCAGAGTCAGCATGTACAGACCTGCAAGACGAATTCAACACCCTGCAGAAAAATCTTCTGCACTTGAAGTTATTGCTCAAAGCCAAAAAAACAAGGCAATATTGTTTTCACCCTTTGTTCTTGAACCAAAGGCGGGTAACTCTGCCATGGCCCTGCAGGTCACCATCCTACTATGTGAGCCTTTTAATTTGTGACTAAATTCAAGATTGGGCTCAGGATTGACCACAAACTTTCATTTGTGGGAACACAGAGGAGGTTGCAAAGAAACTGAAACAGAGGCTTGGTCTTTTCTTCAGGATTTCATAGAAACATAGACTTTGACGGCAGATAAGGACCGCTTGGCCCACCTAGTCTGCCCATTTCCTGCCTACAGGATAAGCTGCAGATCCTATTTAACCAACAGCCTATTTCTTCCTACCTCCCACAAAATTGTTTTATGTCTGTCCCATGCGTTCTTGAATTATCCCACAGTTTTAGACCCTACAACCTCCTCGGAAGGCTGTTCCATGCATTTACCACCCTCTCTATGAAAAATACTTCCTCACATTGCTCCTGAGCGCCCCCTCTCTCTTCAAATTGTGTCCCCTTGTTCTTGCACAACTCTTTTCTGAAGATGCTACCCTCTTGGACTTTGTTGATTCCACTGAGGGTACTTAAAAGTTTCTATCATGTCCCCTCTCCTCCTTTCCTCAAGGATATACATATTAAGCTCCTTTAGTCTCTTCTCGTGTAAGGCTTCTCTTGCAGACCCTGCACCATTTTAGTTGCCCTCCTCTGGACTGCCTCCATTCTGTCTATGTCCTTGGAGATGGGGTCTCCAGAACTGACACAATACTCCAGATGGGGTCTCACCAACTGTCTGCACAGAGGGATAACAACTTCCTGTTTTCTACTGTTGATGCTTCTCCCTATACATCCCAGTATCCCCTGCCCTCCTAACTGCCTTCTATCATTGCTTGCTTACCTTAAAGTCTTCTGATATGATTACCCCAGGTCCTTTCCATTTGTTGTTGTTACTACCTCTCCCCATTGTGTAATCTTCCCTGGGTTTTGTTTCCCAGGTGCATTATTTGCACTTCTTTGCATTGAATCCAAGCTGCCATACTTCTGATCATTCCTCCAACCTTGCCAAGTCCCTTCTTATCCTTTCCACCTCCTTGTGTATCAACCCCATTGCAAATCTTTGTGTTATCTGCAAAGAGGCATACTATTCCTTCCAGTCCCTCTGCAATGTCACTTATAAAGACATTAAAGGACTGGACCCAGTACTGAACCCTCACGGTACCCACTAGTAACCCTCTTTCTTCAGAGTTGACTCCATTTACAATTATCTTCTGTGTCCTGTTGTCCAGCCAATGTTTTACCCAGACTACCACCCTGGGACCCACTCCCAGGCTGGTTAATTGACTATTAATCTTTTGTGTGTGACTGTGTCAAACGCCTTGCTAAAGTCTGGGTAGGCCATGTTCACAGCCCCTCCCTGGTCTACTACTTTGGTCACCCAGTCAAAGAAATCAATTAGATTTGTCTGACATGACCTTCCTGCTGTGAACCCATGCTGCCATGGGTCCTGTGGTCCACTGACCCCTAGGTACTCAACAATTCTTTCCTTCAGAAGTGATTCCATCACTTTCCCTACCACAGAGGTCAAACTGACAGGTCTGTAGTTTCCTGCCTCTGTCTTGCTCCCACTTTTGTGAAGGGGTATCACATCCACCTTCCTCCAGTCCTCAGGTACCATGCCATCCTCCCATGATTTGTTAAAAGGGTAGTCAGTGGTGTCACTAGTTCTCGCCTTAATTCCTTTAGAATTCTGGGTGAATTCCATCAGGCCCCATTGCTTTGCCCACATTCAGTTTTAGAAGTTCTTTCAGAACCCTTTCTTCTGTGAAAGGACTGGGTTCGACCCTCCCTATCCAGAGTGCTTCTGTTAATTGGATTAGTCATCTCCTCTCCTCCTCTTTTGTGAATACCGAGCAGAAGTATTCGTTCAGTATCCCTACTTTTTCACTGTCCTCTCTGCCCACCCAGCGTCCATTCTATTCAGCCTCACTGTCCCTCCCTTTGTCTTTCCGCCCCTGATGTACCTATAAAATGTTTCATTCTCCTTCTTAACTGAGTTGGCTATCTTTTCCTCAGTTTGGGCCTTTGCTATTCTCACTACCCTCCTGCTTCCTTCTGCCTTAAGAGTACAGTTCTCTGTCCTGCCCCTTCTGTGTTTCTTATACTCCTAAATGCTATCTTTTCTCCCCAACCTTCACCGCCAACTCTTTGAGAATCATAGTGACTTTTCTTTTGTTTTGCTTTATTTATTTGCTTCACACAAAGGCATGTTGCCTCTGTAATGGCAGTTTGATGTTTCCCCATTGTTGCTCCACCCTCCTTCTAGCCTCTTTGCTAGTGCTTTCTAAGGCACTCTCCCATCTTCCCAAAGTCAGCCCTCCTGAAGTCCAGAACCCTCACTTTTGTATGGCTTGACTCTGTAGCTGAGTTTATCCGGAACCACACTGTTTGGTGGTCACTTGTTCCCAGATGGCTACCCACTTCAGATCTGGGATCCTCTCACCTTCCCCATTTGAGAGTATGAGGTCTAAGATTGCTCCCTCATGAGTGGGTTCCAAAACTAGCTGTCTGAGGCATGCCACCTGAAGGGCATCGAGAATGGCTCTGCTTTTGGGTGTGGCTGCAGCCAAGGTGCTCCAGTTAATATCTGGCATATTCAGGTCCCCATCAACAGTATCTCTCCTTCCTCTGCCATCCTAAGGATGCCTTCTATCATATCCTTGTCTATTCCCTTCCCCTGACATGAGGTCTGTATACAACCCCTGTGCGGATTGTGGTGCCATTTTCAGTCTCTAAGGTGACCCACAGTGCCTCCTCACCTCCCTGTTTACTCTTTTGTTCAGTTGCTTTTATCCCTTCCCTTACATGAGAGCTACTCCTCCCCTTCTCCCTCCCTGTCTCTCCTGTAGGTTGTGTACACTGGTATGTTAACATCCCAGTCATGGTTCTCTGTGTACCATGTTTCTGTGACTGCTACGATATCCAGGCATCCGTCTTCCATCAAGGCCACCAGTTCAGGGAGCTTGTTGCCCAGACTATGGGTATTGGTACTCATTACCCTCCATTTTTGATGGCCTTACCCCTTTTGCCCCATCCCTGTCCTTATTGTGTTTGTCATTTCTCCATTTAACCCTGCCCTTCTCCCTATCGACATCTCTATCTTGGTGTTTACCTCACTTACTAACTGATCTTTTGGGGGCTATGATTTCCTGTCCTTTCCATTGCCTCCCCTTGTCTAGTTTAAATGTTTGTCAATGAAACATTTAAACCTATCACCTAGGATCCTGGTTGCCCTCCTGGACAGATACAGACCATCACGCCAGTATAGGTCCCCAATGAAGCCAAATCCCTGAGCTCTGCCAGTTTTTCAACCACTGATTGAATTCCATGGTGTGGAGCACCCTAACCTCACCCATACCATAGACAGGCAGCACCTCCGAGAAGGTTACCATCGTGCAACTTGTCTAAGGCCCTTCCAACTCCACAAACTCTTCCTGTACTGCTCTGATCCCTTTCTTAGCCAGGTCATTTGTCCCTAGGTGACAATGACATCCAGCTCCCTCCCTGTGCAGCTGCTTCAGCGATGATGAGGATTCGCTCCTGTCCCTCCAAGCCATGGCACCAGGCATGCACCTTACCTCCCTCTCCCTTCCTCCCTAGTTCTACCTTCCTAATAATGGAGTTCCCCACCAGGAGTTGTTTCCTTCCCTGAGGTCCCATGCCACCCTTTGGGTCTCCTTTGTGGAGGTTCCCAGCATCCTTCTTGGTCTCCACTGTGGGTGCCTCCATAGAGGAAACACACACTCAGAATGGCATATGAATTGTGGAGCGGTACAACCACAGGGATGCGCCTCTGTTCCACCACCTCACCCTCCCTAAGCCTGTGGTGGTCCAACCACCTCTTCCTTAGCAACCTCTGAGGCAACGGCAGTGGCACTGGTGGTCCCTGGGTGGAGAGGAGGTCCCACAAATCCTGGCCAACTCAGCCTGGAGATGAGCAACCTCCTTCCTCATCCCAGAGGGTGCCTGCAGATGGGACAACACCGCATCCTCCAGAACATCTCCCGGAAGACTGCTGCTCCACAGCCACTGCATTGCACCACTCCTATTATGTCTTATTTCTGCCTCTTATCTGTTGTATGGAATACTTACTCTTTCCTCTATTAAGAACCTGCTTACACAAAGCTAGGGTTGGGCTAGTCCAAACTATGTTCCTGCCACCGTGGATTATGCAGATTATATCCATGGGCAAGGCTTGAGTTCTGCCTGTCTAAATTAGACACACTATATCATCAGGTGATCAAATTTATCATGGATGAGCCGTAATCGACCATCACTGCACTCTTTATGCCACGGTTGGTTGGTCCTCACTAATTTTAGATGCCATAGGAATGCAGTCTTTTGGACCTATAGGACTATAATCAACAAACTTCACAATATATTTCTGACTGTCTACCCATCTCTCCCCTGGCTGCTATGCACTGAGAAGTCTTTCCCTAGATCTCCTGGTTGTCCCTAAGATCAGGAACACTTTGGAGCAGCAGCTATAAACCATGCCCTTCCAGCGATATGAGACAACATGCAAAAGTTTCTAAAGCTTGCAATACCAGTAAACTGAGCCTTCTTTAAGGCTTTGTTCCTTCATAAGTTCAGTGAAACGTGTGACTGCTTTTAACTTCAACCGAGCCCTAAATATCTTGAACCCTGTATACTTGTACACATTGTCCGCCTGTTGCACATCTTCAACATATCAGGCCCTGCTAGTCTTCCTTGTTCACTCCATTGCCAACCCAGTACCCTCCTTCTAAACACCCTATTATCCTCCCTTTCCTACCTCCCCTTGACCTCCCCTCATCTCTGACATCTTAGCCCCTCACCTTGTCCTACCCTTCACACCTCCTCCCTTGACTTCCGCTGCCTGACACCCAGCCCCGTCTATCCCATAAGTCTTGTTGCAACTGGGCAGAAATTGTTTATATTGTAAATACTGATTTGTATTATTCTGTTAATAGTTTTTGTTCTTGTCTTATCAATGTGTATTTGAGTTTTGAGGTCTACTGTTCTGATTGCCACATTGTATGCACTGTTATTTATGCCTAGCTCGTATTGCTCTACATGGACTATTGTCTCATTGTATTATAGCAAAATTTAGCGTATGTTTTTTGTTATGACCTACCCAGGTCCACCTTGCAAATGAGCGTCTCAATAGTGTTTCACCTGGTAAAATAAAGGTGATTTATTTATTTATTTTATTTTAGTCTTTGGTAACCGGTAGGTCCACTAGACACAAGTGCCTGTTTTCAGGGTGACCTGGAAGCACTGGTGGTTAAGTGACTTGCTCAGAGTGACACAGCACACAAGTGGAGGTTGTAGGAATCAAACCCAGGTCTGCTGTATGTACCAAGCTCATTCACAGCTAGTTACTCTAACCTCTAGACTATACTGCAGTCCCAATGAACAGAGCCTGACGGTACATGAAGAACTGTTTTCCCACATTGGATGCTGTAGTGTGGGTTTGTAGATGGTCTTTGGAAGATGTGTGAGTGCTACAATTAGAGGCCATGACATCGTGAGTGACCTGAGAAAGTCTGCATGCACTAATGCTGGTGTGAATGGACTTCCACTGGAGTGGTCTAGTGGCCCCCCAGCCCTGATCTCGATACATGTTGTGCAAAACACAGTGCACTTTCCTGAAGTCTTGTGGCCTCAACCAGCCCGATCCCCAATACATGTATAATATGAAACAAATCCCGATCGTGTATTGAAACATAGGAAAAAGCCACGATCCTGATTCCATATGAAACTATAGAAACAAAGCCCGATCCCGATACATGTAAGCTATAGCAACAATATCCCTGGTAGTCTAGTGCTCCTCCCTTGTCCCCAATCCCTGAAACATGTTGTGAAACACAGTCAAAATCCCTAGTAGTCTAATTGCCCCCCAGCCCCGATCTTTCATAATAGATATTTAATCATCTCTGGTGGTCCAGTGGACTGCAGCCCAGATCCCCATAAAATGCACCTCCATGCCTGGTGGTCGTGGACCCCCACTCTACAGTGCCTACCACCCGCTGCCCCTCCTCCGTTCCGGGCCGGGAACTGGCTCCAGCCACCGCACACCTTTGCGGACAAGCTCGACGCTGAGCTCTGAATGAGCTCGTACTCACGCTCATTCAGAGCTCGGGCGGTGGCTGGCTGTGGAGGTGTGCAGTGGCTGATCCAGTTGTCGGCTTGGTAACGAGGAGGGGGAGTGGATGGTAGGCATTGCAGGGTGGGGGTCCACTAGACAGCAGTGTGGAGTGTGCATTTTATGGAGGATCAAGGGTGCAGCTGTCCACTGGACCACCAGGGATGATTAAATATTCAGTATGGGAGATTGGGACTGGGGCAGGGCACTAGACTACTAGGATTTGGACAGTGTTTCACAATATGTTTCAAGGATTGGGGCTGGGGGCACTAGACTACCAGGGACATTGTTGTTTAGTTTCTTACATGTATCAGGGATCAGGCTTTGTTTCTATATTTACATACTGTACATGTATTGAGGATCAGGGCTTTGTTTCTATATTAACATCATGAATCATGGATCGGGACTTTGTTTCAATATTTAGTTACGTGGATCGGGATTTGTGTGTATATTTAAATACATGTATTGGGGATTGGCGGGGCCACAAGACTTACATTTTCTTCACAGTGGGTGCACCTTGCAGTTTGTGATGCTGCACTGGGCATGCCCTCATCACTGGTTTGCCCAGGGTTAAGAGGACTGTTTCAGTAATTTGCACTCACGCTACATGTTGAACTGGACGCTGTTGCACAGCGCTATGGTTTTGAATATGCTGGTGCACCTGTATGCATGTCCATGCTCCTCACTGCAGTTCGTGCATACATTATCTTTTAGCACCAGCGCTAACATGTTGCGCCCGGTGCTATTTGCACCTTTGAATATGGCAGACTGGCGCAAATGGGCTGCAATTGCAGTGCTACTCTTTTGCGCCCCGGTGCTAAGTTTTGAATATCTGGCCCTGGTGACTAATCTAGACCCAGTGGAAGTATTACACCCTTACTTTGCACTTGAAACTTTGTTATGTTTCTATATAAACATACAAGCCCTTGTATGTTGTATGTTGTACATTGTATCTAGCACTGTTTATATCTGTGGCATATTTGCTTGTGATCAGAGGTTTTGCCATAACAGGACACCATTATAAACAAGATCTGCTCAGTGTCCCACCCCCCAAATAAAACTGAGTTAAGTGTGGTGTGAACTGAATACCAATGCACAGAACTATAGTTATAGGTGAATAACCAGTATTTACTGTATATCTCTGTATGGTTACCTGGTACCACAATTTTGTGTTTCATTTTTCTTCCCTCCCCGTTGTCTCCTCTCCCTCATGTCCTCCAGGTGGCTGCTCCATCTCCTTGCCTTACTCCAGTGCAGGTGCTTCTTGCCATCATATCAGTAGTTGTCCCAGACTCCGGCTTCTGGGCTATCCCTGCATGGTGGCCCCTACCCACGGCCACTGGAGGGAAACAGAAGTACTTTGGTGTTCTGGAGTCAGGGCTAGGTGACCAGCACACTGTTGTGTAGGGTCAGGTGGCAAGGGAGTATGCATGGAGGCCATCATCCAGAGCGCTCCCAGAAGGCCATCCAGTTTATGTTTTCTCATCACCCCTCCCCACATGGATGAGCATGCTTGCAGCTGACCTTGGGCTGCAGTGGTCTGGCAGTGCATGGTCACCTACACTGCCAGTGGCACCACCACCAGAGCTGCTGCTACAGCAGTGCTTTTCCTTCCTTCCAGGAGCAGGGCATCTGCACAGATATTCTGAGCCCTGTAGTGGCCTCCGCTCCTGACCGTTTGGGCTCAGGATGCAAATCTGGTCACACCTGCATGCCAGGGCAGTCACCCACTGCTCAGTGTGACAGAGTTGGTGAGTACAACATTTTAAATAAATGAAATATCTTAAATCCATGAAGACTCCTGAAGTGACATTGAAATGTCTTTCAGACTGAATGACAAAATGCAAATTTTGCTATTCTATCTAAAATTCTTGTATGTGCCTTTACATTAAGTACAGCTGTACTGCACTCTTGCATACATATATATTGCAAAACACTACAGTACTGCATCATTAGGGTTGCAAAGCTGCAAAAGGGGGAAATGTGGCATTAAGGCATTTTCAGCCCTCGCACGATCTCCCCTCACAACCCTTGGCCTCAGGACATTAGGCTAAGCTACAAGTTCAGAGTTGTGCCCATGGGTCTGCTTCTTCAAGCTACAGGTCCATGGCTATACCCCATAGGTCTGCTGTTTCAGTTACTGGTTCACAGCCATGCCTTACAAGTCAGGTGCTTCACATAAGGCCACAGCATGATTCATAACTTCTTTAGTGCAGGCAAAGCAGAAGATAAGTCATAAATCTTTTGCATAGGGCCCTGCAGGTCCAGCATGAAGCAGGAGAACACTCATAACTTTCTTCGCACAAGGCCCTGCAGGCCCTACATGAAGCAGGAGAGTACTCATAACTTTCTTTGCACAGGCCCTAGACCTGTAATCTTGCCTTGTGTCATGAAGCTAAGGGCTGGGGAACGGAATGAACATTAGAGTTGAAAACCCTAACACCCAAATTTCTCCTGCTGTGGCTATGGAACCCTAACAATGCATTAACTTAGTGCTCCTGGGTTGCCTCTCAAAACAGATACTTCTGCCTAGTGGGCCTTACCCAGTTACCAAATAGTAACCCCCCAAAAAAGTAAGAGCCCACACCCAAGTATGGGGCTGGTTCCAGTTTGCACTTTGTGTGCAAAAACATTTTTGCTTACTGTTCTCCAGTAAAGTAGATTGCACCAAGCTGATTTTCCTGACTTCCAAGCTGACATTTGCTGTAACTAGAAATCCTAGAACACCTTGCAGTTGACATTTATTTGTTGAATTTTCTTGACCGGTAGGCCCGCTGGAGACCAAAGGTCCCTTTTTCAGGTACAACCTGGGATTAGACATCAGAGAAGGGCAGCAGCAGTTGGAGATTCAGGTTTTGTAATGCATGTCAGAGTTTTATAATCTCTGATCTTTTGTTGCAGGTCCTGTTGTCCTCCTGGTGCTAAGTACAGTCACAGGACTGTCCTTAGCCCTGGGAGAACAGCAGGACCAGCAGACATCTGTTCTGAGCTTAAAAGTCTCTAACATGCACTGCAGGCTGTTACATTTCACAGATTTCTTTTATAATTAACTTTTTATTAGAAGACATAATAAAGAAAACATCAGTAATACATGACATCCTGGCCGGGCATGCCCTTGGAGTTACAACTCTACAACAATATCTGTAGTTTATATACATTTCTAAATATAAATCAGTGTGTGCATCTAATTAAAGGGATACTGTCAGCTGAATCATGGCTTTTTTTCCATTGTGATAGTGGGTTGTGGCTTAAAAATTGTACGTGTTCCCTATTTGTGGTTCTGTAGTCATTTTGTTTCAGAAACCTAAATAAAGTGTTTAGTTCTGTGAAATTGTAAGTGAATTCTATAGGAGCAGGTCACCAGTAATCCCATCCTGTCCTCTGAACTGCGATGCGTTCTATCGCAGATGGGCTAACCGAGTTAGTGGCAGTTTGGGACATGAATGAATAAGGCATTGACATGCTTGCTCAAGGTGCTGTACATGGACACGTTTACTGTCTTTAGCACAAGCCACTTGTCTTACTTTCAGCTGTATGTCAGCTGTATTCTTTCAGCTGTATAAAGTTATAAAGTAATCACTTTTTTAATAGGTGAGCTGCAGGAATTGACTGAACTATGTAATCACATTGCTCTAAATGTAATTTTGTTGTTTGATAAAATCTGTTTAGATTTACTTATGTAACCCCTGCAAATGGGGGTTCCAAAAGACTTCAGGAGCTTGCTTGAATGCTCCAAGCCTGAATAGTGTTTGGCATTTAAGCCATTTATCAGTGAGTGTTTTTAGAGCCTCTGGTACTGTCTCTTAAGAGCTGTCTGCTTGCAGACATAATTAGTTTGTATGGGGGACTGTGTGCTTCTCTGAGTACCACTCGAGCTGCTGCCAATTCACTTAATTTTGCAGTCACTAGGAGTGCAAAGGGAACCTATCTGAAAGATGTAACTGTTTACCAGAAATTATTTAGAGTAATAATGAAATTACAGTTTGTCTAACCTGCTTTTTTGCAGTCAAGAACTGTGTCTGCTAGTTCCCCATTCTAGTTTTGAACTGCTGAACTGGACCAATCAGTGTGGGGTAAGCTAGCTCTAAAATGGTGCCTTGGACGAATCAGAACTTGGACTCATAATCTGAGCCAGCCACAAGAGGATTGTATGGGCAGTGACTCTGGGAGATGTAAGTTTAGACTTCAGTGCCTTTTTGGACCAACAGCAGCAGTCTATTGTGAGTGACAGCCAATCCAGTCAAGAACTGGGAGGAACTCAAAGGAAATGCCCGGTTTTGTCGGTTGGAGTTCAGTTGAGCTTTGGCAGTGAAGAAGGAAGGAGCCCTGTGCTTTTCAGTGTGCAGTTTTAGTCAAAAAAACGTGTTAAGGCCCAGAGTTCCGGTCTGCAGCTTGTTAGGACTGAATCCGTCCTGTGAAAAGAATCAAAGGATCTCTGAAGAGTAGAAACCAGGCTCACCCTGTAGAAGACTGGAGGAATTGCTGAAAATTACACTCGGTCTGTCAGGAACTGAATCTGCTGTGTGTTCTCCCGGTATTGTGCAGTAATTGATTATGGGATACAGATGCAGCCTGCCTGGTATAGTGCTTTCTTTTTATATGGATGTGTGAAGAGGTTTGTGTACCTCAAGTGAGCCCTGCTGACATTGAAGGACCCTATCTTATTTGGAGGTCGTGAGTACTAATTCAGGGTTGCTCCCTGTTGAATTGCCACATTAAATCCAAATGGAATTACTGTACTGCTGACTGTTTAATTCTCCTTTTCTCTGTGTGAAAGGGGCCCTACCAGCTGCCACGGTTTGGACTAGCCACTAGGGCTTGGGTGCCCAGGGACAGTAACTGATAGGGATAGGCCTGTGCACAGAGCCATAGGTAGATTATTAGAGTGATAAGCTAATCAACCTGATTTCCCTGTCCTTGTTATATCCCCTAAATAAATCAGAGCTGCTTTGTTCCAGCAAAGTTATACTGCCTGAGGTATTTGTCTATGTTAAAGTACTGTACTGTGATTGTTGCACTGTATCTCATTTCACAGGAGGTCCCAGTGCCGGAACCAGACCTGGGGGTAAGTGTATACTGTGAAGGTAATTCTGATATATGTGTGGGCCACTAGTGGAAGAAAGGGGGTTGCAGTGTCCCAGAGGGCTGTGACCAAGTTAGTTTAACTATTGCAAACCCTGACCTCTGGGTGGAGGCACCCGCCATTGGATCCAGGCCCCTCAACCTGTTAGTGGCAAATCAGGCAGGGGTAGTAGCCCCTGGGATAGCGCCATCTAGGGGTTACATCTTGGAGGCTCACCGCTGGGATTGTGTGTCCTCTAGTGGCCATATTCTGAACCACTGTTAAGAAAAAAATGGGTACCCGACAGAAGTGGCTGTGCACCGGCTGGTGGAGTGGTGTACTGGGAGGAGATCGACCCCAAAATGCTATGCTTATCCTGGACATCCCCTGGGTATCAACACGGACACTGTGCAGGGAGTACTTTCCAAGGTGGAAGGTTTACAAAACCTGTGGTGGTGGGTCGGCATGCTAATCTGCTCACCCACACTTTCCTGGCCCTAGTAGAGTTTAAGGATCCATAGATAGCTCCAAAGTGCCACAGACCATTACCGAGAGGGAGCCCTCACTGCTTGGAGAGTGATAACTAAGGACAGTAAAGACCGGGGAATCAGCCCCCACCACTATCTGAAACTTTTGAGGAGAAATTTGCTGAATGGTTGCTGGGAGAGGGAAAACTGTGGAGGACTTGAAGAAACTATTCTTGCCACCTGGGAGTGTTCCTCCCCAACACCCTCTCCTGCTCCAGTGCCCGTAATGGTGGCTGAACCAATGCAGACTCCCTATTTCTGCACCTGCCATTAGTCACGACTCTTACCGAGGTTGAGGATCTTCTCTGGCACCCTCCCACCCCCAAGGGAGGATGACTGGAGACCTGGATAGACTATGTTGCCCCCAAGTGCTAGAATGGCAATGCCTCGGAAGGTGAAAAGCGAAAGAGGGTTAGTGAGAGCCTCCGAGGTCCTGCCCTGGCTACCATCCGTGCTAAACGGCCAGTAACCCTGAAGCGACTGCACAGGCCTATCTTGAGGCCTTGGAGAATGTGTATGGGAGCCCAGATTCTGATGAGGACCTATGGTGGAGAGTAAGAGATGCACAACAGTACCAAGGGAGTTGTTGTCTGTGTATGTATCTCGCTGGAAAAATTGTTGCAAGAATGCCTCAGAAAAGGTAGTTTGCCAGCTGTTGAACTGGACCGAACCAGGCTGGACAGGATCTTAAGTCTGCCCCTTCTCAGAACTGCTGTTGCTTCAGTTACACCTGGCAGATCGTGGAATCCCCACCCTCCTATGATGAGTTAATGAGAGAAATTGAGGAGTTGAGAAAAGACGACCTCGGAGGACCTGCACCAATAGCTGCGGCACTTAATCGAGTGACTGAGGTGACCCATCAAGTGAAGTTCAGGGGCAGAGGTTGGCAGTCAATGAGTGCTCTGACAAGGAAAAGATATGTCACAATGGGGGCGAACTGTTGAGAGAGATCCGGGAATTCAAAAACAGTCCCTTTATGAAGGCCACACTTGCAAATACGGGCCCTGACCTATATCCGACTGCATCTGCTATGGGGTGGGGGTACCCACCCATGTATCTCCTGCTGATAACAGCTCGAACTCGATTCCTTGACCATGGAAGTGGAGAAACTGACAAGATGTCTCCAAATGCTTATCACGCCGAGACAGAGATGGCACCAAGGTTTCCAGTTAGTAATACCCCGCCTGGCTCCCAGTGTGGCGCCTCGGCCAGCTCAAACTCCAAAAAGTATGTTTTGCTATAATTGTGGGAAAGATGGGCACATGAAAGGGAATGCCAGTCCCAAAAGACACTGACAAAGTTGCATAGGCTACAAGGAGAGCTTCGAGAAGAAATCAGTGGTTAAGAGGTGCGACATGATCCCAGTGAGGGCACCAAAATGCTAATTCACGTCCTTTGTGGCAAGTCCAGTTGCCCAGGCCCCCACTACCGCCTCTCCAGACTGGTCCAGAATAGTGGGTCCTCCATGGAGACCACTGTAAGGTGAACGGAGTGTCTACAAAGAGCTATATTAGACAGTGGCTCCCAAGTGACAATTATGTTCCAAGATTGGTATCAGAAGCATTTGTCAGACGTACCCTCTTACAACCATTAGAAGGACTGCATGTATGGGGTTAAGTGAGAAGGCCTACCCCTATTCCGGGTATATCCGGAATTTGGCTGTCTTTCCCACCTCCGGGTGGCTGGAGTGGTCGAACAAGTAGAGACCTTAGCCTTAGTGTGTCCCCCCACTGGACTGTATGATGGTGTCCCTTTGTTGATTGGAACAAATGCTCATATGTTCGGAAGGCTGGCACAGTTGTGTTATGAAAAACAGGGTCAAAGACTAGTAGAGCTTTAAGAGTTCGGCTTTAATTAAGAAGGCCTATGAGGCACAGAGATGCTGAAAAAACAGAACCAGGAAACCGGTCGGATTGTATGGAAGAAGGATCCTGAGTCTCTGATCCTGGCGCCAAATGCCCAGTGTACCTTACAGGAGAGGTCCGTATCAGAAAGGATGTTAAGAATAAAATATTAATGTTGGATGCACCAGGCGATGGAAAATTGCCAGAGGGACTGCTGGTCAAGCCTAGTATTTTGCCGCTAGAGCCCATGCTTATACCAGAAGGGTAATGGTCCAAGTTCATAATGTGTCTGAAAGAGACATTCGAGTAAACAGAGGTTGCATCCTGGCTAATGTGCATTGTGCAGACACTGCAGTGCTACACCAGCAGCAGAGTTCAAGGAAGAATGACAGAGTAGCCTGACTTGTTTGATTTGTCGACTCCCGCTGCCAGCTGAATGGAAAGTGAAGATCAGTGAGAAGCTTGCCCAGAGAGACCAGGTGTTTTCTTTAAAGGAATGGGATGTAGGATGTGCAAGGAGCTGAGCACAATATCCGGCTGCATGAGGAAGACCATTTAAGTGAGAGGCCTCGACGCCTGGCACCTGCTGACATAGATGATGTGAGGCGGCATCTGCAAGAGATGTTAGCTGCTGGTGTAATACAAGAATCCAGAAGCCCTTATGCTTCCCCATTGTGGTAGTGAGGGAAAAGAATGGAACAGTAAGGATGTGTGTGGATTATCGCACCTTAAACGGTAGGACTATCCTGATCAGTACACAATGCCCGCATTCAGGATGCTTTGGACTGCCTAAGCAGAGGCAAGTGGTTCTCTGTGCTGGATCTCCGCGGTGGGTACTATCAGATCCGATGGCCCCAGAGGACCGTGAAAAGACAGCCTTTATCTGTCGCCTGGCTTCTATGAATTCATGAGGATGCCTCAAGGGATTTCAGTTGCCCCAGCCACTTTTCAACGATTGATGGAGCGTGCAGTGGGGGACATGAACTTACTAGAGTGCCTGGTATACCTAGATGATGTTATTGTGTTTGGCAGCTCACTGGAGGAACATGAGAGCAGATTATTTAAAGGTATTGGACCGACTGGAGGACTTTGGCCTTAAACTGTCCATTGATAAGTGTCAATTTTTCAAACATCAGTAAAGTATGTGGGACACATAGTATCCACCGAGGAATAGAGACCGACCCAAGTAAAGTTGAGGCCTTGACCACCTGGCCACAGCCCAAAAATCTAAAAGAACTGCAAAGATTCCTGGGATTCTGTGGTTATTATGGCGCTTTATCAAGGACTATTCAAGAGTGATCCGCCCTTACTTAACCTTACTCAAGGGTATCCCAACCACAAAAATACCAAAGTCAGCGTCCCTCAAGACTGAAAGAGTGTATTTTCATCCGAGTGAAGTATTTGGGGTCCGCTGGACTCCTGATTGTGAGACTGCTTTTCATGAGATCATATATCAACTTACCCATGCTCCAGTGCTGGCCTATGCCGATCCAAGAAAACCTTACGTCCTGCACACTGATGCTAGCTTGCAAGGGTTGGGGGCTGTGTTGTACCAAGAGCACGAGAATGGCCTGAGACCAGTGGCCTTTGCCAGTAGAAGCCTGACCCCATCCGAAAAGAAACTATCCTGTACATAAGTTAGAGTTCCTAGCTTTGAAGTGGGCTATTGTTGACCAATTCCATGAGTACTTGTATGGGGCTAAAATACTAGTAAAACTGACATAATCCTGTGACCTATGTGCAGACCTCAGCTAAGTTGGATGCCCTGGCCATAGGTGGCTTTCTGCATTATCTACATATGACTATGCTCTCGAATGCGGAGCAGGTCTGAACACATAGATGCTGATGCTCTCTCTCGGAGGCCTGTTCCCAGAATGATTGGGTCCGATTGCAGGGCCTGTCATTCGGGCACTCTGCGGAGAGTTTGACAGGGAGGAACAAATGTCCCACGGGCGCAGTGGACTATGGTGGATTTGCTTGGGAGCCTCTGAGGTGCATACCTGCTGCTTATTGCCACTTTTCTGCAATAGACGTTGGTGCACTGCCTCAGCTGGACAATGACAGTATTGGGCTCAATCCCGCATCCCATGATCAAAGCAGCTTTGAAGCCCTCTATGCAGGAAAAGATGTGTCCAAATTACTTCCACTGATTTGAGAACTGCACTGTTATACATGCCAGGTCCTAAGTTGAAACTGATCAATAAACTGTTATACAGAGAAACAGTAGACAGAGGGGGACAAGTAGACAAACAACAACTAGTGCTGCCCACTGCCTTTCGAGACTCAGTACTGAGGTCCTTGCACAACCACATGGGGCACCTTGGTATAGACAGAACACTTGACTTGGTGAGATCAGATTCTATTGGCCTAAGATGGGGCTGATGTGGAGCAACACATTCGAACTTGTAGTCGCTGCTTACAGAGAAAGCTTTTACCCAGAGGGCTGCCCCTTGTTAACATCACCACAGTGCACCCATGGAGCTGGTCTGTATTGATTTTCTAAGTTTGGAGTCAGATCAAAGAAATATCAGTAATGTGCTGGTGGTCACTGACCATTTCACGAGATATGCCCAAGCTTTCCCCACCAAAGACCAGAAAGCATCCACTGTGGCCAAAGTACTTGTAGAAAACTTTTTGTTCACTATGGGGCTCCACAAAGATCCATTCTGATCAAGGGAGAGACTTTGAGAGTCGTCTGATCAAAGAGATGCTTTCTCTGTGGGGAGACGAAAGTCCAGAACCACTCCTTACCACCCCCTGGGGACCCACAGCCTGAACGTTTCAACCGCACTTTGCTAGATATGCTAGGCACCCTGCACCCAAAGGACAAGCCTAGATGGAGCCAACAAATTAGCACCCTGGTACATGCTTATAACTGCACCAAAGTGATGCCACTGATTCTCCCCCACCGCCTGATGTTTGGAAGAGAAGCTCGACTACCAGTAGATGTGTGTTTTGGGGTCTCCTGATGGGGTTCAGGCTGACAACTATTTACAGTATGTGCAAAAGTTAAAGGCCCAGCTAACTCATGCGTACCAACTGGCTCAAACCATGGCTGCCAAAGAAATCTGGCCAACAAAGAAAGGTATGATAAAAGGTGAAAGCACAGGAACTCAGGAGGAGATCGGGTGTGCTAAGAAATCTGGGATTGCATGGCAAGCACAAGATTGCTGACAGATGGCACCATCTCCCTCACATTGTAGTGGGCAAACTAGATGATCTGCCAGTGTACAAAGTAAGGCCTGAGAATAATTCAAAAGATGTAAAAACAATGCATAGAAATCATTTACTGCCCATTGGACAAATCTTAATTGAGTCTGAGCCCCTAGAAGATGCCCCTCTGGACCAGTGACTAGAGCTGCTGCTAAGAAAAGATCAAGAAAGTCTGCACCTACAGAAGCAAAGTTAAAGTGGTCCCAGTTGAGCATGACTGTCAGTCCATATCGGAAGAAAGTGAGAGTGACTTTGAATACTATCCTTCTTACGAACTGAGTCAATTGTTTCGGGCAATCCCTAGTCAATACTGGAGACAAAGCTGGGCCTTCTGGACTGTTTAAGCCCCAGCTTCATCCCTGGAGCCAATGCTTCCCAGAAAGTGAAGTGCAAAGCATCAGATCAGATGAAATGGAATCATTGTGCATGGTTGAACTGTTTGAGCTTTCAGGGAGGAAAATGATAGATTGGGGCAGACTGGTGATACACCGAACAAGAAGAGTATTTTGAGTGCCCTGACAGTCCACTGCCAGTGTCTGAAAGCTCTCCATGCGAGCCAAATGTTGTGGACTCAGAAACTGTAACTCCTGGAGCTGAAAGTGCCCCAAGTTCTAGCCTCTCTACCCCATGGAGACTCCCTGACAAGTGTGGACAATGCTGAAAATGAGGCTCAGAGTGCAGAGACTGTAACAGTTCCCCTAGAAAGACTGGTCGAGCTGTAAAGCCTGTGGTGCACCTCAGTTATGATTCCCTTGGGAGGCCTGTGGATTTGCCTCTCAATGTTGTCCATAAAGGAGTATATGTGTCCCCGAGCTCACTGCCCAAACTGAGCATCAGTGCTAACTCCAAGTTACTTGTGTTGCCCTTTCATATGGTGCCCTGCCCCATCCAGCCCAAGGTAACTGATAGGAAGGCCCCCTCTCTTCAGGTTTCATGTACAAGAGGTAATAACTTGAGTTATGGTACAATGTGTATGTAATACTGTGTAAAGAGTGACGTACTGCAATGTTTCAGAAATGTGTTCTTGGTAAAATGATATATTGACTGATGATTACATATGCGAGCCTAATGCAAATGTATATGGTTGCAGTTGAAACTTATGGGTACTCTTGCTTGACGCGGACGCTGCTTTCCCAGGCCAGGAAGGTGTAACCCTGCAAATGGGGTCTCTAAAAGACTTCCAGGAGCTTGCTTGAATGCTCCAAGCCTGAATGGTGTTTGGCATTTAAGCCATTTATCAGTGAGTGTTTTTAGAGCCTCTGGTACTGTCTCTTTAAGAGCTGTCTGCTTGCAGACATAATTAGTTTTATGGGGGACTGTGTGCTTCTCTGAGTACCACTCGAGCTGCTGCCAATTCACTTAATTTTGCAGTCACTAGGAGTGCAAAGGGAACCTATCTGAAAGATGTAACTGTTTACCAGAAATTATTTAGAGTAATAATGAAATTACAGTTTGTCTAACCTGCTTTCTTTGCAGTCAGAACTGTGTCTGCTAGTTCCCCATTCTAGTTTTGAACTGCTGAACTGGACCAATCAGTGTGGGGTAAGCTAGCTCTAAAATGGTGCCTTGGACGAATCAGAACTTGGACTCATAATCTGAGCCAGCCACAAGAGGATTGTATGGGCAGTGACTCTGGGAGATGTAGTTTAGACTTCAGTGCCTTTTTGGACCAACAGCAGCAGTCTATTGTGAGTGACAGCCAATCCAGTCAGAACTGGGAGGAACTCAAAGGAAATGCCGTTTTGTCGGTTGGAGTTCAGTTGAGCTTTGGCAGTGAAGAAGGAAGGAGCCCTGTGCTTTTTCAGTGTGCAGTTTTAGTCAAAAACGTGTGTAAGGCCCAGAGTTCCGGTCTGCAGCTTGTTAGGACTGAATCCGTCCTGTGAAAAGAATCAAAGGATCTCTGAAGAGTAGAAACCAGGCTCACCCTGTAGAAGACTGGAGGAATTGCTGAAAATTACACTCGGTCTGTCAGGAACTGAATCTGCTGTGTGTTCTCCCGGTATTGTGCAGTAATTGCGATTGGGATACAGATGCAGCCTGCCTGGTATAGTGCTTTCTTTATATGGATGTGTGAAGAGGTTTGTGTACCTCAAGTGAGCCCTGCTGACATTGAAGGACCCTATCTTATTTGGAGGTCGTGGTACTAATTCAGGGTTGCTCCCTGTTGAATTGCCACATTAAATCCAAATGGAATTACTGTACTGCTGACTGTTTAATTCTCCTTTTCTCTGTGTGAAAGGGCCCCACCAGCTGCCACAGTTTGGACTAGCCACTAGGGCTTGGGTACCCAGGGACAGTAACTGATAGGGATGGGCCTGTGCACAGAGCCATAAATGAGATTATTAGAGTGATAAGCTAATTAACCTGATTTCCCCTGTCCTTGTTATATCCCCTAAATAAATCAGAGCTGCTTGTTTCAGCAAAGTTATACTGCCTGGAGGTATTTGTTCAAAGTACTGTACTGTGATTGTTGCACTGTATCTCATTTCACTGGAGGTCCCAGTGCGGAACCAGACCTGAGGTAAGTGTATACTGTGAAGGTAATTCTGATATATGTGTGTGGGCCACTAGTGGGAAGAAAGGGGGTTGCAGTGTCCCAGAGGGCTGTGACCAAGTTAGTTTAACTATTGCAAACCCTGACCTCTGGGTGGAGGCACCCGCCATTGGATCCAGGCGCCCTCAACCTGTTAGTGGCAAATCAGGCAGGGTAGTAGCCCCTGGGATAGCGCCATCTAGGGGTTACACTTATATGAACACAGTGGCAGTGAAGGAGGTTAGGTAGTTTGAAGATTCTCAGTGACTAACCAATGCATGATAGCACTCTACGGCATGGTAGTGTGGATAACTGATCTGTGCACATTGTCCATCTCCATTCACCCCCAAAAACACAGGAATCATCTACAACTCGCATGCCACAGACAACTGTATAGACTCACTCCTAATAACTATTTGGCAATCACCAATACCATACAGTACAAAACAGACTCACAAGTGCTGGAGTATCACAAATAAAATTAATATTTGGGATAATCATTTACTCCCACATAGTTCAGTCCAAATCGGACTCTCATCTCAGAACAACTGGCCATGTTTGCTTTACATGACCAGAAAGATACAGCTACAGACAGCTGGAAAGTAAGACGAGCGGCTCACGCTAAAGATAGTAAGCACATCAATGTACAGCATCTTGAGCAGGCACGTCAGTGCCTTGCTTGTTCATGTCTCAAATCTGCCGCTGACTTGGTTAGCATATCTGCAATGGAAATGCACGCACAGCTCCTAGGACAGGACGGGATTACTAGTGACCTGCTTCTAAAGAATTCACATACAGTTTCACAGAACTAAACATTCTATTTGTGGTTTCTGAAAAAAAATGACTACTGAACTGCAAACAGGGTACACGAACACATTTTAAGCAACAACACACTTTATCACAGCTGGAAAAAAAGCATTTGTCAATTCCGGATGTTCACCACTGGTATAGAAGGCCTGGGTTAGTTGGTGCTAAGTGTGCACTGTGTGGGGTTATGTATTAATAAAGTTAGAGCCTGTATTTGTAAATTTGAACGCAGGCTCATAACTTCATGTTTTAATATTTTTTTAACTTTATATTTATTCAGTTTCATAGTAACCAAATACATACATTCTTTGATTTCAGGTATAGGATACAGCAAACATTTGATCATGGTAGGCAATTCTTGTGCCTTCATTTTTGATACAGCACTGTGGGGAAAAGTATTATGTTCATAAATATCAAGAAAATGTCAATATAGGCCATTGCAGTTAGACCATGGACAGCCAACCCAAAATGAGTAGCGAAAAGTTCAGAGAATCCCTTCTATGTAGATGGGCTTATGTCAGCAACGGAGCACCGGAGTCCATGATTATGTAATTAGCAGAGAACTAATCCCTTTCAGACACTTTAGATGCTTCCTGTATAACTCTCAAACATTCCCAGATATTAATCAGAATTGATCGGAAAGAAAAGCAGAACATAAACAATCAAAATCTTCAAAACACAGCTTTACTTTTAGTTAAATAGAGCTCATTCATAATGTACCAGTAGGTGGCAGCAAGCCAACAGTGTTAAACTTGTCCCTGCCCCTGTGTCACAGTAACTTTCTATTATAAATCACCCTTTTTAATAACAAAACACCACTGGCATAACATAGTACAGGTAACCTGTATATTTATACCTCTCAAACCTTGGAGACACTAATTTCAGAAATGTTAGCAACAGTCATAGACTTTGTGAAACAGCTCCCAAACGAGGAGAGAAAAAAACAACCAGTTAAGCAGTTTATTTATTTTCAGGTCTCAGAGCCATCATCCTCCAATTCAGCCGACTGTCGTGGGTAGCAAAATCTTTTGGATGCTCTCCAGCTTCCGGCCAGTGTCAGCAGGGTCACTGTAGATGTAGGTTCTGCCAACACAGAAACACAGAATTTGATGGCAGATAAGGACCGCTTGGCCCACCTAGTCTGCCCATATCCCTACCTAACGGATAAGCTGCAGATCCTAGTTAACCAGCAGCCTACTTCCTCCTATCCCCACTAGAACTGCCTTATGTCGTCCCATGCATTCATGAATTCCTCAATGTTTTTGACTCTACAACCTCCACAGGAAGGCTGTTACATGCATCTACAACTCTCTCTCTGTGAAGAAATACTTCCTCACATTACGCCTGAGCTGTCCCTCTATCTTAAAATTGTGCCCCTTGTTCTTTCACATCTCTTTTCTGAAAGATGCTACCCTCTTGGACTTTGTTGATTCCATTGAGGTATTTGAACGTTTCTATCATGTCCCACCTCTCCCTCCTTTCCTCGGGGCTATACATCTTAAGCTCCTTTAGTCTTTCTTCATATGTCTTCTGGTGCAGACCCTGCACCATTTTATTGCCCTCTTCTGGACAGCCTCCACCCTGTCTATGTCTTTGCGGAGATGGGGTCTCCAGAACTGCACACAGTACTCAGATGTGGTCTTACCATCTGTCTGTACAGAGGGCCAACAACTTCTTGTTTTCTACTGGTGATGCTCTCCCTATGCATCCCAGTATCCCCAGCCCTCCTTACTGCCTTCTCACATTGCTGGCCCACTTTAGGTTATCTGATATGACTACCCCCAGGTCCCTTTCCATCTTTGTTGTTGTCAGTATTTCACCCCACATATAAGATCTTAAGTTGTGCCAGCATTTGGAGGGCATGATTGATCCCAGTTCCTTAGGCCTGCTTTTACTGCATTGAAGCCATGCCGTCTCATCCACGTGGCATAACTGAGGTCTGTAAAGCAGCTCAAAATTGCTCCATCTGGCAAGGTGAGAGGGCCGCTGATTTAGCCTTTTGTAAGATTAGGTCTCTGACATGTACACCAGTTGTCAAGACCAGCAGTGTTTGGGAAGATCTGGGTTGTTAGGCTTTTGGCGTGGCATAATTTGGTACACCCACATTATCAGATGTTCAGCTTGAGCCTAACATAAATTGAAAAATTACTGCTGCATATACCCTATTGGATCCGCTCCTTCATGACCTTTAGGTATGCCCAGAAAACAGCGATTGCATGCCCGTGCTCCATTCTCCAAGTACTCCAGTCTGTCTCGTAACAGTTTATTTTCTTTAAGCATACCATCCGTTACCACAGCCACTTTAGTCACTGTAGTAGTGAGCATAGAGTGATCTGATTCTAAGGCAGCCACCTTTGTTTCCACCGTCAGTAAGTCTGGAATTGTAGGTTTCAGGTTTTTATCTATCTGTTGTACAGCCACAAGGATGGCGTTAACTGTGGCCTTCATATCCCTGGGCTTTCCGCTCATTGACGTGTTGCTAGAGGTATCACTGGTAGATGGGGTCGGCATTTCCCTTACCAGAGTCTTTGAATTGTCCTGTTTAGTTCTCCCCATCTTAGGATTTGGACTAATTTTCTTCAATAGTGTCCGAGGGTGTTATCTTTCTAGTAATGCACTTAGTTTAAGTGAATTCGCTCTAAAAGTGAACGCTTTAATCACTTATTATTGTAAAGGCTGAGAGCTACACGAGGAGCATCCTCTCCTGTTGGCTGCTGGTCGTGTGCCAATGTTTTAATATTTTTGTCCCAACTTGTCAGCATTGCCTTCTTGTGACCCCACCTCACGAAGAAGTGCAGAGAAAATTCTCAACTCCTGTCTGAAAGGTGATTTTGCATAGGGACTATGTAAATCACCTTTTGGGATGCAAACCATATTTTGGGCAGGATTTGAAAATGACAGCTGTCACATTCATTAGGTGCTGTAAAGAAATGACTATGTTGTAAATTTGGGGTAAAATATTGGAAATTACCAAAGTTACAAGATCATGCGTTCACAAAATATAACATAGGCTCATAAATTTGTTGTTTTTTAATATTTGTACACCAAAGTTTCAACATAGCCTTCTTATGACCCCACCTCTTGAACAAGGGCAGAGAAAATTTTCAACTTCTGGCCGAAAAAGTGATTTCATGCAGGGACTGCAAAATCACCTTTGTGATGCAAAAACACATTTCGGCAGGATTTGAAAATGACAGCTGTCACATTCATGAGGTACCATAAAGAAATGGCTACATTTAAAACTTGGGGTAAAATAATGAAAATTACCTCACTTACGAGCCTGCATTTACAAAATTCAATGTAGCCTCATAACTTTGTTGTTTTAATATTTTTACATGATATTTTCAGCATAACCTTCTTATGACCCCACCTCGTGAACAATGACAGAGAACAGTTTAACTCCTTGCAGAAAGGTGATTTTGCACAGGGACTGTGAAGTCACCTTCGGGACATGAAAATGTGTTTTGGGCAGGATTTGAAAATGACAGCTGTCACATTCATGAGGTGCTGTAAAGAATGACAATGTTGAAAATTTGGGGTAAAATAATGAATATTACCACACTTACGAGCCTGCGTTGCAAAATTCAACGTAGCCTCATAACTTGGTTTGTTTTAAATATTTTTCCACCAAATTTTCAACATAACCTTTTATGACCCCACCTCATGAACAAGGGTGCAGAAAATTTGAACTCCTGCCTGAAATGTGATTTCGTACAGGACAGCAAATCATCTTTTGATATAAAAACACATTTTGGGCAGGATTTGAAAATGACTGCTGTCACATTCATGAGGTACTATAAAGAAATGGCTATGTTGTAAATTTGGAGTAAAACTATTAAAATTACCAAAGTTATAAGCCTGTGTTCGCAAATTTCAACGTAGGCTCATAACTTTGTTACTTTTTATTATTTGTACACTAAATTTTAATATAGCCTTCTTATGATCCCACCTTATGAACAACAGCAGGTAAAATGTCAACTCCTGCCCAAAAGGTAGTTTTGCACAGGGACAGCAAGTTCACCTTTTGGGACAGATTTACCTAATGTCAGTGCAATTGTTCATGAAGTGGAGTCCCCCCAAAAAACACATGTTGAAAATTTGGGCCAAAAATAGCAAAATGGCCAAGTTATGCCAATATGTTCAAACCCTCATTGAAATACAGTGAACCACATCCTTGTTTCTTCAGTTTATTGTCCAGCTTTGAAGAGTGGAGACGTGTCTGTGGTTCACAGAAGATGACGATGTTGGACTCCGGTGGGTAAATGCTTGGGGGGTGTTGAGTTGGGTTGGGGACAGTAATAGCCACAAAAGACATCGATGGATGTTTTTCATTTCACGGGTTATAAAAAAAGGCAGATGGCTCTGGATTGCAACAGTGGGGATTGGTCACCCCTAGTGTCACTATTAAGTTTGTGTGTGTGTGGGGGTGCTGAGAGGGAAGGTTGGGGGGTGGGGGAAGGACTGATGATTCTGTATCGCCTCCAATAGACCTGCCCCTACTGAGATGGTCTGCTACTGCCCTTTAAGGGGTTTGACCCCGGATGGTCTTATGGAGGTGCTGGACCTGTCAGGTTTGACTAGTGTATGCAAGGAGTCGGGGAACTAGTACTGGCTTATAATAGGGCAGTGGCTGAGGCCCTCGACTCCTTAGCTCCTGTTCTGTGTTTGCCTCCTCCCATCACCAGAAGTCCCATGGTTCGATGGGACTTTGAAGGAGATGAGGCGAGGTGTTGAAGGTTGGAATGGCGTATGGAACCAGTCTGGAGGATGACAAACTTAGATTGATTGATCATTATAAAGTCTGTTGTGAAAGAGGAAGACCACCCCATATATTTGTGTTTCCTTATAGGAATGATAATGGACCTGAAATGTACTTCTGCTTTTGTCTTTGTCTTGTGGGTTAAATGTTTGTTTGTTGGGCTGGCCACCCATTTTGTTATATTTATATGTTTTTCTATTGTTTCTTTATGTGTATCTTTTTCTTGTACATTGAGGTCTCATTGTCACCCCTGTAATAAAGGAAATGTGGCTTTTAGCACAGTTGTAAATAGTTGTTGACGTCAGGACTAATATATATTAAATCACCTTTGTGATTAAAATAATTATAAAAGGATAAAAACCTCCCTCCTTTTATATGGTACAAGTGTTATTGTTGTATAAACTTCAATAAATGCAGACAAGAGATAGTGCCAAATAAGGTTAATGAAGCCTTTTGTTTTAATAGCAGGGTTCTACTTCTTTAAGAACCCCTGCTTTAAGTTCTGTACAGCCATTCTCCCGATTTTTATTTGTGGCTGAAAGATAGAATTAAATAGAGTATTCGATATTTGTAGCTCCTGTAAGGTCTTCTCCTTAGGAGCGCTTTGTACAAATGACTGTTTTCCCTGGTTTCTTTGCTTAAATTCCCTCGGCATTATGATCGCCGGTAAATGTCACGCGCGATCGTGCGCACGTTCGTGAAGGCGTTTTACTCGCTTTCCAGACAAATATGAGAGTGTTGTTGTTTTAAAGTTAAAACGGTCTCTGCATACCTGGGAGATGTAAAATCAAGAGCTACATCTCTTTCTGGGACTGCCTGAGGAGTCGAGGATTTTGCAGCAATGTTGGCTCCTGCTGTAATCCTGTGTGTTGTTGTGAATGCAGCAAGCTCTCTAGGAGCTGGCCGGCCTTTGTGTAGCTAGTTTTATGGGCTGGCTTAAAGGGCGGTGCCTGTTTCTCTGACCTTACTCTAACATCATTAAAAGGAGCTGTTTATCATTTGTTGTCCTTAAAATATGTTTCTGTATTATAATAAAGAGGTTGTAGTGTTGCAAATAATATAAATGTATTGTATTTAAAGAACTTTTGAGCCAAAGAAGGCTCAGGAGAGGAGTTGGGTAATCACATGACTTCTGGACAATATATAAATGCTGTGTTCCCAACTCAATTCAGTTAGTTGATCTTAAGAGATCAGACCTGGAAGTGCTGTTGTAAGCCTCCTATGATGCCAGTGCTTGCTAGTTCATGATTTTGTTAATTTTGTTTGCTCCTCTTATTTTGGCGTGTTCAGTTCGCTCTTTAATAATATTTAAATAAACAAGTTTTTTTGGATTTGCTTCTTCAACAACTGCCTCCTTGGTCCATCATTTCCCACAGCCTGCGACAGATGGTGTTAGAGTGGGATAGTGTGGTGGATAATGAGCACAGGTCCAGTGGGCCTGAATGGCAAAAGGCGAGGCAGTCTGGAGTGGGCTACGGTCCGTGTCAAAGCTATAACTACCCTTACTGACCGTGGAACCAGTAGTAAGAAGGAAGACATCCAGAAGAGGAGTAGAAATGGAAGATAAGAAGCCTGTGGTGGGGCTCAAGCAGCTGACCCTGAGATGGAAGACCTCCCAGAAGATTTGAGAGAGTTATTACGCTGGCTTTGTGTTCGCCAGATGGAAATGGAGAGAGAAATCAAGCCAGATGGGCAGACACATTGAGAGTGATCCAGACTATAGGTACTGCTAGACTCCCTGCTACACCTGGGACAGTACAGAAAGACATTAAATTGGTCAAACTTTCCAGTTCCGATGACATTGAGGCATTTCTAATGACTTTTGAAAGGGTGGCAACTGCTTGCGCCTGGCCCAGAGACCAATGGGTCATAAGGTTGGCCCCTTATCTAACTGGAAAGGCTCAGTTGGCCTATAGCCATGTCGAAATGACTCACGCTAATGATTATGACCAGGTAAAACAAGCCATCCTGAAGAGGTATGATATCAGTACTGAGACTTATAGACAGCGTTTTAGATCCTTTAAGTTTCAGGCTCCAGACAATCCTCAAGATATATATATATACTCAGTTGAAAGACCTGTGCATGAAATGGTTGCAGCCTAATACTTGGACAGTAATCCAGATATTGGAGGTTATTGTACTTGAACAATTTATCAGCATACTTCCACAAGACGTACAGTTGTGGGTGAAGGAACACCGCCCAGAAATGGCAGAGGATTACATTGCAGCAAGGCCTCACAGGACTCAAACTTTAAGAAGTTCCTGGATACCACAGTCTATGGTAAGAACACCCTCTCATACTTCTACACCAGTGTAGCAGACAGTAATACCACAGGGACTAAATTAAGTTCTAGGCCTGTGAAGGGATATAAACCAGATATTGTGTGCCATAAGTGTAATGCCAAAGGGCACATAGTAAGATTCTGCCCTAAAAGACATTAGAAGATGTGCATCTGGCTTTGGCTAATTGGGGACATTACATACAACCAGTAAAGATTGGAGAAAGGTGGTATCAGGTCTTATAGACTCTGGCAGTAAACAGACTTTAGTACATGCCTCAGTACTGGATACTAGTTTGAAGACAGGAGGGTCTACGACATGCTATATGTATACATGGAGACGTACATCATTACCCTCTAAAAGAGATAGTTGTACAGGTGGATGGACACAGTCAGAAGATGAGAGTGGGTGTGGTTCCCATCTCCTTGTCCCAGTCATTATTGGACATGATTTTGTGAACTTTGTAGCCTTGTTAACAACCAACCTTACTGCTGTGACAACTAGAGCACAGACTAAGAGTGAAGAAATATTGGGACAAACATACCCTTTGAGGAAGACCTTTGAAGTTATGGGTAAAGATAGGAAGACGAAAACTCAGAAATGAAAAGAAAACAACTCTGGACTAAAAATAAGAAAACCTTTGATAAACAGGACTCTAAAACAATCTAGACATATCTGTTAAGATACTTGATTCAGAATTTAAAGAAGTACAACGAATGATGTGTCATTAACCTCATTTTTTCACAGGTGGGAAAACTGACAAGTCTAAGGGTCCTATTTTTGAAATCATAAATGGGCTATCCCTCTGTACAGACAGATGGTGAGACCCCATCTGGAGTACTGTGTGCAGTTCTGGAGACCCCGTCTCCGAGCCATAGACAGAGTGGAGACTGTCCAGAGGAGGGCAACAAAATGGTGCAGGGTCTGCACCAGAAGACATACGAAGAAAGACTAAAGGAGCTTAACATGTTTACCCTTGAGGAAAGGAGGAAAGAGGGACATGATAGAAACTTCTCAAGTATCTCAAGGGAATCAGCAAAGTCCAAGAGGGCGGCATCTTTCAGAAAAGAGATGTGCAAGAACAAGGCACAATTTGAAGTTAGAGGGGACGGCTCAGAGGTAATGTGAGGAAGTATTTTTTCACAGAGAGGGTTGTGGATGCATGGAACAGCCTCCCTGAGGAGGTCATGGAGTCAAGAACAGTGGGGAATTCAAGAATGCATGGGACAGACACAAGGCAGCCCTAGTGGGGGGTAGGAGGAAGTAAGCTATTGGTTAACTAGGATCTGCAGCTTATCTGTTAGGTAGGAAAATGGGCAGACTAGGTGGGCCAAGCGGTCCTTATCTGCGTCAAATTCTATGTTTCTATATGTTTCTATGTTACATTGAGTTTGCACTAATACACAAATTGGGGAAGTGGTAGAGCAGTTAATGGTGCCTCAACCTTTTAGAACACAACTGTTAGAGCTAGCCCATGATATACCATGGCCAGACATTTAGGAAGAGACCGAACTTTAAGTCGCCTCCTATATAGATTTTATTGGCGTGGTATACATGATCAGGTCACTGAGTACTGTAAAGTTGTGAAGCCTGCCAGAAGGTAACCAAAGTTGGCAAGATAAGGTACCATTACTACCCATACTATTGGTGACAATTCTGTTTGAAAGAATAGCAGTGGACATAGTGGGTCTTTGCCCAAAAGCTCAAGGGTAATAGGTTTATTCTAGTGGTTGTGGACTACACTACCAAATATCCTGAGGCCATACCCTTAAGAACTGTCATGGCCCAAAGGATAGCAGATGAATTAGTAAAGATTTTAGTCGGGCAGGCATACCTAGAGAAATTTTAACAGATCGGGTGCTAATTTTCGATCTGCACTACTCAAATGACTGTACCAGGCTTTGGAATAGAGGCTCTGTTTACAACGCCTCTACCATCCACAAACCGATGGGTTGGTGGAGCGCTTTAACCAGACCCTGAAACAAATGTTAAAAAATTTGTGGCAGATGAAGGTAAGAAATGGGACATATATCTTCCCTATCTTATGTTTGCTTATAGAGAGGTCCATAGCGTCTACAGGTTTTTCCCTTTTGAGCTACTATTTGGGCATAATCCAAGGGGCCTTTAGACATTGTTAAAGAAGAGTGGAGGACTCTAAAGATACAAAAGAAACACTTCCCTAGAATTCTGGCAAAAGTTACGCCAACGCCTAATGTCTTATGTGCAGAAGGCTCATAGTAATAACTTACAACAACAAATGAAACAAAAGGCATATTATGACAAAGGTACAGGACATAAAGAATTTAATGAAGGAGATAAGGTTCTATTATTGCTACCTCCTCAGAACATAAGTTATTGATGAAATGGCAAGGCCCTTGTGTTGTTACTCAAAGAACCGTTCCTGTGACATATGAAATAGCAATACCAGAAAAAGGGTAAGAAACAAATATATCATGCCAATCTATTGAAAGCCTGGGTAGAACGCCAAACTCTTTGTCCAGTTATGTCCTTCCTGAGTCTAATAATGAGTTAGACATAGCATACCAATGGTTAGAAAGTACAGGAAGGTGACAGATTTGCTGATCAACCCTAAACTGACGGCAACCCAGAAATCTGACTTAGAGAAGGAGTTGTGCAAATTCAAAGATACGTTTACAAGCACTCCTGTGAGAATTAGAAATGTTAGTCACCATATCAGAGTCACAAACAATCAACCTATCAGACAAAAGCCTTATAGACTCCCTGAAAGGGTAAGACAGGATGTGATTCAAGAAGTAAAAGAATGTATCAAATGGGAATCATTGAACCATCTCATAGTGAGTGGTGTTTTCCCATGGTGCTAGTTGAAAAAGAAGGAGGCATACGTGTTTGCCTTGATTTTAGGAAATTAAATGCGTGGCACAGTTTGACAGCTATCCAATGCCACGTATAGATGACATCCTGGATCATCTGGGTGGTGCTATGTATTTTAGTACACTTGATCTGACCAAAGGGTACTGGCAGATCCCATTAGATACTGCTGATAAGAACAAGACTGCATTTAGTACACCTATCGGTCTGTTTCATTTTACAGTCATGCCCTTTGACTGCATGGTGGTTCTGCAACTTTCCAAAGAGTAATGGATACTCTGTTAACTCCCCAACCAGCTTATAGTGCAGCTCTGCCTGGACGATGTTATTATCTTTAGTCCCTCCTGGGAAGAACATATAAAACATCTGTCAGCAGTAATATCTACCATCTCCGAGTCCGGCCTTACTATGAATCCACAAAATGTGCAATAGCCATGCAGGAAGCTAGATATTTGGTTTCCATATTGGCAAAGGATATATTAAGCCAGAGATAAATAAGGTTGCAGCAGTAGCACATAGTACTACACCATTACAAAGAAAGATGTAAGATCTTTCTGGGACTTGCTGGCTACTATCGCAGATTTATCCCTAATTTCTATGTTAGCAGGCCTTTTGACAGATCTAACAGAGAAAAGGAACCCTGAGAAGGTTAGATGGACCGAGGATGCGGAAGCATTCCAGTCCATCAAAGCCAGATTGTGTTTCTTCTCCCAGCTACGCACTCCTGATTTTTCACAAACATTTATTTTGCAGACTGATGCATCTCAGTATGGAATTGGGGCTGTGTTAACCCAGATTGTAGATGGGGAGGGGTACCCTGTGGTATACATAAGTAGAAAACTTCATGAAAGGGAAACACACTATTCGTCACTAGAGAAGGAATGCTTAGCCATTAAGAGGACCATAGAGGCCCTTTGCTTTTATTTATGGGTGTGGAGTTTGAATTATGGACTGACCATAATCCATTACGTTGGCTACAGGTAATGAAAGACAAGAACACTCGCGATAATGCGATAGTATCTTGCCCTGCAACCCTATAGATTTATCATTAAACATAGAAAAGGAACAGCACATGGTAATGCCGATTTCATGTCAAGATATGGTATGGAGAATAAGAGTACTTGTCATCAGGCTTGGGTAAAGTTGTGTCTTAATTCAGGAAATAAGTTTCTAGCTTTATGTTGTAAGACTAATTAGGGACCCCGAGGTGGAGCCCTAGGCAAGGGTGGGCTATGGCTCCATCTCTCGTATTGAGAGATCTGATGACAAGCACATTAATAATGCTTTATCAGAACCAAATCTGTAGGTTTGGTTTTGGGTGGAGAGGAATGTGAAAGAGGAAGAACCCCCATTTTTGTGTTTCCTATAGGAATGATAATGGACCTGAAATGTACTTCTGCTTTTGTTTTTGTCTTGTGGGTTAAATGTTTGTTTGTTGGGCTGGCCACCCATTTTGTTATATTTATATGTTTGTCTATTGTTTCTTTATGTGTATCTTTTCTTGTACATTGAGGTCTCATTGTCACCCCTGTAATAAAGGAAATGTGGCTTTAAGCACAGTTGTAAATAGTTGCTGACGTCAAGACTAAGTATATATTAAATTTCCTTTGTGATTAAAATAATTATAAAAGGATTGGTTTCTGCAGAAACGTTTTGTTTCTTTTTTGTATAGTATAGGTTTAACCCCCTTTATATGATACAAGTGTTATTGTTGTATAAACTTCAATAAATGCAGACAAGAGATAGTGCCAAATAAGGTTAATGAAGCCTTTTTGTTTTAATAGCAGGGTTCTACTTTTAAGAACCCCTGCTTTAAGTTCTGTACAGCCATTCTCCCGATTTTTATTTGTGGCTGAAAGATAGAATTAAATAGAGTATTCGATATTTGTAGCTCCTGTAAGGTCTTCTCCTTAGGAGCGCTTGTACAAATGACTGTTTTCCCTGGTTTCCTTGTTAAATTCTCCTCGGCATTATCAGATCGCCGGTAAATGTCACCGCGCGATCGCAAGCACGTCTCGTGAAGGCGTTTTACTCGCTTTCCAGACAAATATGAAGAGTGTTGTTGTTTTTAAAGTTAAACTGTCTCTGCATACCTGGGAGATGTAAAATCGAGAGCTACATCTCTTTCTGGGACTGCCTGAGGAGTCGAGGATTTTGCAGCAATGCTGGCTCCCTGCTGTAATCCTGTGTGTTGCTGTGAATGCAGTAAGCTCTCTAGGAGCTGGCCGCCTTTGTGTAGCTAGTTTTATGGGCTGGCTTAAAGGGGCAGTGCCTGTTTCGCTGACCTTACTCTAACATCATTAAAAGGAGCTGTTTATCATTTGTTATCCTTAAAATATGTTTCTGTATTATAATAAAGAGGTTGAAGTGTTGCAAATAATATAAAATGTATTGTATTTAAAGAACTTTTGAGCCAAAGAAGGCTCAGGAGAGGAGTTAGGTAATCACATGACTTCTGGACAATATATAAATGCTGTGTTCCCAACTCAATTTAGTTAGTTGATCTTAAGAGATCAGACCTGGAAGTGCTGTTGTAAGCCTCCTATGATGCCAGTGCTTGCTAGTTCATGATTTTGTTAATTTTGTTTGCTCCTCTTATTTTGGCGTGTTCAGTTCGCTCTTTAATAATATTTAAATAAACAAGTTTTTTTGGATTTGCTTCTTCAACAACTGCCTCCTTGGTCCATCATTTCCCACAGCCTGCGACAGATGGTGTTAGAAGTGGGATAGTGTGGTGGATGTGAGCACAGATTCCAGTGGACCTGAATGTAAAAGACGAGGCAGTCTGGAGTGGAGCGCTACACGGTCCCGTGTCCAGAAGTTATAACTACCCTTACTGACCGTGGAACCAGTAGTAAGAAGGAAGACATCCAGAAGAGGAGTAGAAATGGAAGATAAGAAGCCTGTGGTGGGGGCTCAAGCAGCTGACCCTGAGATGGAAGACCTCCCAGAAGATTTGAGAGAGTTATTACGCTGGCTTTGTGTTCGCCAGATGGAAATGGAGAGAGAGAATCAAGCCAGATGGGCAGACACATTGAGAGTGATCCAGACTATAGGTACTGCTAGACTCCTGCTACACCTGGGACAGTACAGAAAGACATTAAATTGGTCAAACTTTCCAGTTCCGATGACATTGAGGCATTTCTAATGACTTTTGAAAGGGTGGCAACTGCTTGCGCCTGGCCCAGAGACCAATGGGTCATAAGGTTGGCCCCTTATCTAACTGGAAAGGCTCAGTTGGCCTATAGCCATGTCGAAATGACTCACGCTAATGATTATGACCAGGTAAAACAAGCCATCCTGAAGAGGTATGATATCAGTACTGAGACTTATAGACAGCGCTTTAGATCCTTTAAGTTTCAGGCTCCAGACAATCCTCAAGATATATATATATACTCAGTTGAAAGACCTGTGCATGAAATGGTTGCAGCCTAATACTTGGACAGTAATCCAGATATTGGAGGTTATTGTACTTGAACAATTTATCAGCATACTTCCACAAGACGTACAGTTGTGGGTGAAGGAACACCACCAGAAATGGCAGAGGATTACATTGCAGCAAGGCCTCACAGGACTCAAACTTTAAGAAGTTCCTGGATACCACAGTCTATGGTAAGAACACCTCTCATACTTCTACACCAGTGTAGCAGACAGTAATACCACAGGGACTAAATTAAGTTCTAGGCCTGTGAAGGGATATAAACCAGATATTGTGTGCCATAAGTGTAATGCCAAAGGGCACATAGTAAGATTCTGCCCTAAAGACATTAGAAGATGTGCATCTGGCTTTGGCTAATTGGGGACATTACATACAACCAGTAAAGATTGGAGAAAGGTGGTATCAGGTCTTATAGACTCTGGCAGTAAACAGACTTTAGTACATGCCTCAGTACTGGATACTAGTTTGAAGACAGGAGGGTCTACATCATGTATATGTATACATGGAGACGTACATCATTACCCTCTAAAAGAGATAGTTGTACAGGTGGATGGACACAGTCAGAAGATGAGAGTGGGTGTGGTTCCCCATCTCCTTGTCCCAGTCATTATTGGACATGATTTTGTGAACTTTGTAGCCTTGTTAACAACCAACCTTACTGCTGTGACAACTAGAGCACAGACTAAGAGTGAAGAAATATTGGGACAAACATACCCTTTTGAGGAAGACCTTTTGAAGTTAGGTAAAGATAGGAAGACGAAAACTCAGAAATGAAAAGAAAACAACTCTGGACTAAAAATAAGAAAACCTTTGATAAACAGGACTCTAAAACAATCTAGACATATCTGTTAAGATACTTGATTCAGAATTTAAAGAAGTACAAACGAATGATGTGTCATTAACCTCATTTTTTTCACAGGTGGGAAAACTGACAAGTCTAAGGGTCCTATTTTTGAAATCATAAATGGGCTATCCCTCTGTACAGACAGATGGTGAGACCCCATCTGAGTATGCTGTGTGCAGTTCTGGAGACCCCGTCTCCATAGAAAGCCATAGACAGAGTGGAGACTGTCCAGAGGAGGGCAATCAAAATGGTGCAGGGTCTGCACCAGAAGACATACTGAAGAAAGACTAAAGGAGCTTAACATGTTTACCCTTGAGGAAAGGAGGAAAGAGGGACATGATAGAAACTTCAAGTATCTCAAGGGAATCAGCAAAGTCCAAGAGGGCGGCATCTTTCAGAAAAGAGATGTGCAAGAACAAGGGGCACAATTTGAAGTTAGAGGGGCGGCTCAGAGGTAATGTGAGGAAGTATTTTTTTCAGAGAGGGTTGTGGATGATGGAACAGCCTCCCTGAGGAGGTGGAGTCAAGAACAGTGGGGAATTCAAGAATGCATGGGACAGACACAAGGCAGCCCTAGTGGGGGTAGGAGGAAGTAAGCTATTGGTTAACTAGGATCTGCAGCTTATCTGTTAGGTAGGAAAATGGGCAGACTAGGTGGGCCAAGCGGTCCTTATCTGTCAAATTCTATGTTTCTATATGTTTCTATGTTACATTGAGTTTGCACTAATACACAAATTGGGGAAGTGGTAGAGCAGTTAATGGTGCCTCAACCTTTTAGAACACAACTGTTAGAGCTAGCCCATGATATACCCATGGCCAGACATTTAGAAGAGACCGAACTTTAAGTCGCTTCCTATATAGATTTTATTGGCGTGGTATACATGATCAGGTCACTGAGTACTGTAAAAGTTGTGAAGCCTGCCAGAAGGTAACCAAAGTTGGTGGCAAGATAAGGTACCATTACTACCCATACTATTGGTGACAATTTGTTTGAAAGAATAGCAGTGGACATAGTGGGTCTTTTGCCCAAAAGCTGAAGGGTAATAGGTTTATTCTAGTGGTTGTGGACTACACTACCAAATATCCTGAGGCCATACCCTTAAGAACTGTCAGGCCCAAAGGATAGCAGATGAATTAGTAAAGATTTTAGTCGGGCAGGCATACCTAGAGAAATTTTAACAGATCGGGTGCTAATTTTCGATCTGCACTACTCAAATGACTGTACCAGGCTTTAGAATAGAGGCTCTGTTTACAACGCCCTACCATCCACAAACCGATGGGTTGGTGGAGCGCTTAACTAGACCCTGAAACAAATGTTAAAAAATTTGTGGCAGATGAAGGTAAGAAATGGACATATATCTTCCCTATCTTATGTTTGCTTATAGAGAGGTCCCAAGCTGCCTACAGGTTTTTCCCTTTGAGCTACTATTTGGGCATAATCCAAGGGGCCTTTAGACATTGTTAAAGAAGAGGGAGGACTCTAAAGATACAAAAGAAACACTTCCCTAGAATTCTGGCAAAAGTTACGCCAACGCCTAATGTCTTATGTGCAGAAGGCTCATAGTAATAACTTACAACAACAAATGAAACAAAAGGCATATTATGACAAAGGTACAGGACATAAAGAATTTAATGAAGGAGATAAGGTTCTATTATTGCTACCCTCCTCAGAACATAAGTTATTGATGAAATGGCAAGGCCCTTGTGTTGTTACTCAAAGAACCGCTCCTGTGACATATGAAATAGCAATACCAGAAAAAAGGGTAAGAAACAAATATATCATGCCAATCTATTGAAAGCCTGGGTAGAACGCCAAACTCTTTGTCCAGTTATGTCCTTCCTGAGTCTAATAATGAGTTAGACATAGCATACCAATGGTTAGAAAGTACAGGAAGGTGACAGATTTGCTGATCAACCCTAAACTGACGGCAACCCAGAAATCTGACTTAGAGAAGGAGTTGTGCAAATTCAAAGATACGTTTACAAGCACTCCTGTGAGAATTAGAAATGTTAGTCACCATATCAGAGTCACAAACAATCAACCTATCAGACAAAAGCCTTATAGACTCTGAAAGGGTAAGACAGGATGTGATTCAAGAAGTAAAAGAATGTATCAAATGGGAATCATTGAACCATCTCATAGTGAGTGGTGTTTTCCCATGGTGCTAGTTGGAAAAAGAAGGAGGCATACGTGTTTGCCTTGATTTTAGGAAATTAAATGCGGTGGCACAGTTTGACAGCTATCCAATGCCACGTATAGATGACATCCTGGATCATCTGGGTGGTGCTATGTATTTTAGTACACTTGATCTGACCAAAGGGTACTGGCAGATCCCATTAGATACTGCTGATAAGAACAAGACTGCATTTAGTACACCTATCGGTCTGTTTCATTTTACAGTCATGCCCTTTGACTGCATGGTGGTTCTGCAACTTTCCAAAGAGTAATGGATACTCTGTTAACTCCCCAACCAGCTTATAGTGCAGTTTGCCTGGACGTTTATTATCTTTAGTCCCTCCTGGGAAGAACATATAAAACATCTGTCAGCAGTAATATCTACCATCTCCGAGTCCGCCTTACTATGAATCCACAAAATGTGCAATAGCCATGCAGGAAGCTAGATATTTGGTTTTCCATATTGGCAAAGGATATATTAAGCCAGAGATAAATAAGGTTGCAGCAGTAGCACATAGTACTACACTCCATTACAAAGAAAGATGTAAGATCTTTCCTGGGACTTGCTGGCTACTATCGCAGATTTATCCCTAATTTCTATGTTAGCAGGCCTTTGACAGATCTAACAGAGAAAAGGAACCCTGAGAAGGTTAGATGGACCGAGAATGCGAAGAAGCATTCCAGTCCATCAAAGCCAGATTGTGTTTCTTCTCCCAGTACTCACGACTCCTGATTTTTCACAAACATTTATTTTGCAGACTGATGCATCTCAGTATGGAATTGGGGCTGTGTTAACCCAGATTGTAGATGGGAGGGGTACCCTGTGGTATACATAAGTAGAAAACTTCATGAAAGGAAACACTATTCCGTCATAGAGAAGGAATGCTTAGCCATTAAGAGGACCATAGAGGCCTTTTGCTTTTATTTATGGGTGTGGAGTTTGAATTATGGACTGACCATAATCCATTACGTTGGCTACAGGTAATGAAAGACAAGAACACTCGTATAATGCGATAGTATCTTGCCCTGCAACCCTATAGATTTATCATTAAACATAGAAAAGGAACAGCACATGGTAATGCCGATTTCATGTCAAGATATGGTATGGAGAATAAGAGTACTTGTCATCAGGCTTCGGGTAAAGTTGTGTCTTAATTCAGGAAATAAGTTTCCTAGCTTTATGTTGTAAGACTAATTAGGGACCCCGAGGTGGAGCCCTAGGCAAGGTGGGCTATGGCTCCATCTCTCGTATTGAGAGATCTGATGACAAGCACATTAATAATGCTTTATCAGAACCAAATCTGTAGGTTTGGTTTTGGGTGGAGAGGAATGTGAAAGAGGAAGAACCCCCATTTTTGTGTTTCCTTATAGGAATGATAATGGACCTGAAATGTACTTCTGCTTTTTGTTTTTGTCTTGTGGGTTAAATGTTTGTTTGTTGGGCTGGCCACCCATTTTGTTATATTTATATGTTTGTCTATTGTTTCTTTATGTATCTTTTTCTTGTACATTGAGGTCTCATTGTCACCCTGTAATAAAGGAAATGTGGCTTTAAGCACAGTTGTAAATAGTTGCTGACGTCAAGACTAAGTATATATTAAATTTCCTTTGTGATTAAAATAATTATAAAAGTTGGTTTCTGCAGAAACATTTTGTTTCTTTTGTATAGTATAGAGTTTAACCCCCTTTATATGATACAAGTGTTATTGTTGTATAAACTTCAATAAATGCAGACAAGAGATAGTGCCAAATAAGGTTAATGAAGCCTTTTTGTTTTAATAGCAGGGTTCTACTTCTTAAGAACCCCTGCTTTAAGTTCTGTACAGCCATTCTCCGATTTTTATTTGTGGCTGAAAGATAGAATTAAATAGAGTATTCGATATTTGTAGCTCCTGTAAGGTCTTCTCCTTAGGAGCGCTTGTACAAATGACTGTTTTCCCCTGGTTTCCTTGCTTAAATTCCTCCTCGGCATTACGATCGCGGTAAATGTACCAAGGTGGATCGGGCGACGCTCGGGTGGAAGGCGCGTTTTACTCGCTTTCCAGACAAATATGAAGAGTGTTGTTGTTTTTAAAGTTAAACTGTCTCTGCATACCTGGGAGATGTAAAATCGAGAGCTACATCTCTTTCTGGGACTGCCTGAGAGTCGAGGATTTTGCAGCAATGCTGGCTCCCTGCTGTAATCCTGTGTGTTGCTGTGAATGCAGTAAGCTCTCTAGGAGCTGGCCGGCCTTTGTGTAGCTAGTTTTATGGGCTGGCTTAAAAGGGCAGTGCCTGTTTCTGCTGACCTTACTCTAACATCATTAAAAGGAGCTGTTTATCATTTGTTATCCTTAAAATATGTTTCTGTATTATAATAAAGAGGTTGTAGTGTTGCAAATAATATAAAATGTATTGTATTTAAAGAACTTTTGAGCCAAAGAAGGCTCAGGAGAGGAGTTGGGTAATCACATGACTTCTGGACAATATATAAATGCTGTGTTCCCAACTCAATTTAGTTAGTTGATCTTAAGAGATCAGACCTGGAAGTGCTGTTGTAAGCCTCCTATGATGCTAGTGCTTGCTAGTTCATGATTTTGTTAATTTTGTTTGCTCCTCTTATTTTGGCGTGTTCAGTTAGCTCTTTAATAATATTTAAATAAACAAGTTTTTTTTGGATTTGCTTCTTCAACAACTGCCTCCTTGGTCCATCATTTCCCGGCCTGTGACAACTATCAATCAGCACTCTCCTGTAGAAGGCAGAATTCCTTTCAAGGAGATTGCTGTAGCAAGAATCGACCAGCTCAGCTTTTCCAGACTGTTGACAGGTTGTGCAATCCAGCCTGCCTTCAGTCACAGGGAGCGTTTCTCAGGGTAGGTGTGATGAGTTGCCACCATCAGGTCAGAGATCCAAACAGAGCCCTCAACTGGGCCTTGCAGTGATGGGCAAGAGTTTGCAAGCCCTCAGTCTTTCTGGTCCGAGTTTGGCCAGTTGGCAGTTGTGGGCGTCGTGCAGGTCATCCAGGGACTTCGCCCACATACTGTAGTTTGGATCCAGGCCCAACACGCCTCCTAGTGGGGTGTGTTGAAGTTATCGACCCGGTCCTTGCTAAGATAGTCTGTTGTTCTCTGGAGACAGAGGTGTTTCGGACCCTCTGAAGGAGGCGGTAGTAGTACCTTTCTTGAAGAAATCCTCTTTAGAGCCGGACTGTCTGGCAAACTATCGACCTATCTCTAACCTGCTTTTCATGGGCAAGGTTACTGAGAAAGTAGTGGCTTCACAACTGGATGTTCATTTGACAGTGTACAGCATCTATGATCCTCTCCAGTCCAGTTCCAGGAAAAGGCATAATACCGAGACCGCCCTCGCTCGGGTATTGAATGATCTCCTGATATGAGAGTCGTTCCATTTAGTTTTCCTCAAGCTCTCTGCGGCATTTGACACTGTGGACCCTGGGGTATTGCTGGCGCACCTGCAGGTCCTTTGTGGACTGTCTGTTACAGTCCTCAGTTGGTTTAGATCCTTCCTCACTGGCAGGACGCAGAGAGTGGTGTCAGGATTTATTCCTCAGCCTCTCTCCTTGTCATGTGGGTACTGCAGGGCTTCATTTTATCCCCATGTTGTTCGTAGTGTATAATCTGCAATTGGGGACATTATTAGGTGGTATGGGTTAAGTTTTCACTGCTATGAGGATGACACTCAGCTCTACATGTCCTTTATGACTGAGCAAGTTGGGGCAGTCTCAGTCTTTAACAACTGCCTTTCCAAGATTCAGGGCTGGATGAGTGCCAATTGGTTTAGGTTGAACTCTGACAAGACCGAGGTACTGGTAGTGGAGCCAGGTCACCTAGGCATGGGGTGCAAGCTGGTCAGCCATTTGGGCTTTGGCTCGAGGTGACCAGCTGCTTACCTCAAATCAGGCGTGAAATCGGGCATGGTGTTCGACAGCGGCCTGATATTAAAATCTCAGGTATCAGCAGTCATAAAGGCCTTGTTTTACCATCTGATGAATATCACCCAGATCAAGCACCTGGTTCCACCTGGCAATATGGCAACTTTGGTTCATGCCTTTGTAACCTTGCATCTTGATTACTGCAGTGCCCTTTACCTAGGGTTACCAGGGATTGATAGCCGCTGACTGCAGCTGGTGCAGAATGTGACAGCCAGGTTGTTCACTGGTTCATCAAGATCCTGCCATGTCACTCCTGTGCTCCGTGGCCTGCACTGGCTGCCTGTACAGTGTCGGATCACCTTCAAGGTCAGGTTACTGACCTATAAGAGCCCCTACGCAGACAGGGAGCCGGCTACTTGCAAGATCTTCTGCACCCCTACCGCCACCTCCGCTCACTTTGATCTGCCAATGAGGGATTGCTAAAGTCTCCAGGGTCAGATTAAAGACTTCTGAGCTTGCTTTTTCTCTTTGCGGCCCCAACCCTGTGGAACACTCTACCTAGTCAGATTAGAGAGTGCCTGACCCTGAGAGCTTTAAAACTGAGTTAAAATGTATTTGTTCAGCCAGGCATTCTTAGATGAAAGTTAAACTGAGTAGTACTGTCATTTGATCTTTATTTATTAAGATTATGTCTAACTGTATTTTAATATTTGATGTTTGCATTTTGACCTTTTAGTATGTAAAGGGCTTTGATCAATGGAATTGCACTGATAAATAAAACTCGATTGATTGATTGATCGATCGTGACACTGGGGATTAGGCACCCCAGTGTCACTGTTATGTTGTTGGGGTGGTGGGGTGGGTGGTGGGTGGTAGGTGCTGAGAGGGAGGGTCAGGTGGATGGTAGAAAAACAAATAAGCAATAAAAAAGGAACATGGAGATCTGACCCGTGCATGTGTGGTAGTGGACTGGGGGTGTTCATATACCAGGTGGCGACACTGGGGGTTTGAGCATGCCCAGTGTCACTGTTATGTTTGTGGGAAGGGGGTTAATGCTGAGAGGAGGGTCAGGCAGATGGGAGACAGAAAAAAATCAGTAACCCATGGAGATGTAACTGCGCGTATGAGGGAGTAGCACGTTTACTCTTGCAGCTGGCAGACATTCCACGCATTCAGGCTGACTTTGACAGATTAGCTTGGCTTGCTGGGCAGCACCCAGCATGCTGAAACTCTGTCATAGAATCTTCCTGATGACTGGTGTGACACTGAATCACCCCTAAAACACTGCTCTGCATTGGATGAACAGTGTCACACCCATCAGAAGCAGTACTACTGCAATACTTTAAGCTTGCGCCTGCGCACATGCGGCAATAAAAATGCCATGATTCAATTGACAGTGTCCCTTCAGTACAACAAACAAAAACTCATCAACTGACACTATCCTCTAGTTTCAGTTCCTTTCTTAATACACAACTCTGGTAAGGTTGGTTGCTACCGTCTTTACTGTTGCAACTAGATCGTGGTATTTAGGCTGGTTTGTCATTGCAATCTGTCTATGGTGGCTGTTGGTTAGTCTGGTACTATATGATGGGACATTGCTGTATATATGTTTAGTCTTCTGATTCCCTCATCCTGTTGGGGAAGGGTTCTGAAGTTATGTAACATTCGTATCTTTTCAGAGTATATGCAGGGTAGCCTGTAGGTATTTGGCAGTATTAAAGTTGGGTAACCTCCATATTTCTTTGTGTTGATCCAGTTTACCTGCAATATTGAATTGTACTCTTTCATAACAGGCCAATTTCCCTAGCTCTTGTAGCCATTCACTGGTGGTGGTGGTGGTGGGGGTCTTTTGCTTCCAGTGATGGAGAATCACCATCTTGGCTGAAATGAGTGCCCTGTAAGCCACTGCGGGAGGACAGTGCTGCTGAGTTATCTCTGATGTCTACTTCTAAAAGTACTCTGCTAGCTGTAAGATCTATCTCTTGTTGTAGGACTGTCCTGCAGACCTACTGGACCATGTCTCAAAACTCTTTTAGCTTAGTACAGGACCACAGGACATGTGTGATGGAGCCTGTATACTGGTTGCATTTCCAGCATTGGCTGGAAAGCACCAGGCCCCACTTGTACAATTTTTGAGGGTCCTGTGCCATCTATGCAGGATTTTAAACTGTGTAAATCTGTTTTAGTATCCTTTACATGTCGCTTCAGCAGCTTCTAACAGCTGAGCTAGTTTTTGTATTAAATTGGGATTCCCAGTTCCTCTGCTTGTTTTCCTGTTGTTGGTGCAGAGGGATCTGGTGTCAAGGAGTTGAGAAACTGGTATATTACACTGCAAGTGGGTGCCTTCTCATCTCCACCGTGATTGCCTCTAGGGGATTTATCTTAGCCATTGTGTAGGCTGGTCCCATGACTGGCCTGAGCACAGGTCTGCGTTGCAAGTAGTGCCAATGCTGATTCCTGGGAATGCCATATTTGCGTGTAACTGGCCAAAGAGCACTTTACTCCCAAGGTCCTCTCGAGAAGATCCCTAATACTCTCATCCCATTCTTTGTCAGGCCTGCCAGTGGATTGGCTGACCACCAATACACAGTTTCATATTGTGCCACAGAATTGTGTGAAGTTGACTGGTTCCCAGTGTGCCTGCTTAATTGCCCACTGCCATATATGTCTGGTGTGCTGAATCATGGGATGTGTCTGGAGGCCTGGCTGCTGAGTCTTGAATTCTGTAGTAGTGTAGTTAAATCTCCCATGATATGTGTTTCACAGCTGATCCATGTGGGTCTCTGAGTCTCTGGTGTCAAGGCAGAGGCCTGTCTAAGCTGGTAGAGTGCATGCACCTTGTGTTTGAGCTCAAAGTCAGGGCAGTTGCAGGCCCGTTCAAGGGTGCTGTTTCAACTGATGACTTACTCTCCCGAGTCTTTTGCCCAGAAGAATTGCAACAGTTTCCATTGAATCTGGGCAAACACTGTACATGGCTAACTTGTATATTAATCTTTTGTGTGGGAGGCAGATTGTCTAGAATGTACTAATTTCTGGGGGCTGCCATCATTTTGAAGGCATGGGCTCTTCGCCAGTTGATCGATGAAGGTGGCTGCATCTTGAGAGGTCAGCATCTAAGTTTTAATGATAGGGTGAGATTTTGTAGTCCCAGACTGGGAGGTCCCAGAGGAAGTCGATGCTCAAGTATTTTATGTGACTGTGCACTGGCAGTAATCCCCATGGATAGCAGGGCATCTGCTCTACTTGCTTGTGGGGATGGAAAGATCATTTTCTTGGGCACGTTTGATTTTTAAAATGTATTTATTTTTATTTGAAAGCTTATGACTGGGAGGGCACACTGAGCCGTGGCTCATTTCAGTGCGACCAGGGGAAAGGAAGGGTGTATGTGTACAGTGGTATTTTAGTGAATGGCACTAGCTGCAAACTCGGGTGAGTTGCAAGAAGGATGACATTGATTCTTGTGGATTAGTCAGCGTAAGTACTGTAGTATATTTTATTTATTTATTTGTTTAAGTCTTTGGTAACTGGGTAAGTGCACTGATCCAGGGGACCATTTTCAGGCATGACCCAGGATATAAACAGATCAGTTTATATCATCAGCACACCTGTGCCTTGTGCTCCTCCCCATGCTGAGGCTGTAAATTCTATTGTTTAGCCTTACTACCCATAGGAATGCCTCTGTTGCCAGAATAAATAAAATAATATTGTCATGTGCTCCTTTGCAGGAGGAACAATTCTGAGTTTCCCCTGTTGGCTGTTACTATGACCCTTGCCCCATTGTAAAGGGTGCACACATGAACACCCTTGGATAAAACCACCCCAAAGCCCAGGTGCTGCAGTAGCTAGCAGCGTATTCAGAGGCTTTTTCTACATCAAGTGCAATCAGAGTTGTGATGGCATCCATTTATTTGGAAAACCAAAGAAGGTTGAGAAGCTGAAAGAACTCTTAAAACTGAAGGTGGACAAAGCAATGGGGCCTGATGGGATTCATCCCAGAATTCTAAAGAACTAAGGGTAGAACTAGTGACACCACTGACTACCCTTTTAACAAATCATGGGAGGATGGGGTGGTACCCGAGGACTGGAGGAGGGCAGATGTGATTCCCTTCACAAAAGTGGGAGCAAGGCAGAAGCAGGAAACTACAGACCTGTTAGTTTAACCTCAGTGATAGGGAAAATGTTGGAATCACTTCTGAAGGAAAGAATTGTCGAGTATCTAGGGCCAGAGGGCACAGGACCCTAGGCAGCATGGATTCACAGCGGAAGGTCATGCCAGACAGAATCTGATAGATTTCTTTGACTGGGTGACCAAAGTAGTAGATCAGGGAGGGGCTGTGGACATGGCCTACTTTAGCAAGGCATTTGACACAGTCCCACACAAAGATTAATATACAAGTTAGCCAGCCTGGGAGTGGGTCCCAAGATGACAGCCTGGGTAAAGAATTGGCTGGAGAATAGGACACAGAGAGTAATAGTAAATGGAGTCCACTCAGAAGAAAGGAGGGGTTACTAGTGGGGTCACCGCAGGGGGTTCAGTATTAGGACGGTCCTCTTCAATGTCTTTATAAGTGACATTGCAGAGGGACTGGAAGAAAAGTATGTCTCTTTGCAGATGACAGAAAGATCTGCAACAGAGTTGATGCACAGGGTGGGGTGGAAAGGATAAGAAGGGACTTGGCAGGTTAGAGGAATGGTCAAATGTATGGCAGCTTAGATTCAATGCTAAAGTGCAGAAGTAATGCACCTGGGAAACAAAAGCCCAGGTGAAGAGTACACAATGGGGTGAGATACTAACAACAACAAAAATGTAAAGGGACCTGGGGTAGTCATATCAGATGACCTAAAGGTGGGCAAGCAATGTGAGAGGGCAGCAAGGAGGGCTGGGGGATACTGGGATGCATAGGAGAGGCATCACCAGTAGAAAACAGGAAGTTATTATCCCTCTGTACAGACAGCTGGTGAGACCCCATCTGGAGTACTGCATGCAGTTCTGGACCCAATCTCCATAAAGACATAGACAGGATGGAAGCTGTCCAGAGGAGGGTAACTAAAATGGTGCAGGGTCTGCACCGGAAGACATATGAAGAGGCGAAAGGAGCTTAATATGTATAGCCTCGAGGAAAGGAGGGAGAGGGGACATGATAGAAACGTTCAAGTACCTCAAGGGAATCAACAAAGTCCAAGAGGGTAGCATCTTTCAAAAAAAGGTGTGCAAGAACAAGAGGCACAATTTGAAGATGGGGGCGGCTCAGAGGTAATTTCAGGAAGTATTTTTCACAGAGAGGGTTGTGGATGCATGGAACGGCCTTCGGAGGAAGGTTGTGGAGTCAAAACAGTGGTGGAATTCAAGCATGCATGGGACAGTCATAAAGACATTCTAGGGGTGGGGGTAGGAAGAAGTAGGCTGCTGGTTAACTAGGATCTGCAGTTTATCAGTAGGTAGGAAATGGGCAGACTGGGTGGGCCAAGCGGTCCTTATCTGCCGTCCAAATTCTATGTTTCTATGTATGGTGTTAGCTGTGCCTCTCTTTTCTAATGTAAAACCTACCTTTTTTTCATTTATACTTTATGACTCCTGGATCTCTGGGTCGGTATTTCTGGCTCATCCATCACAGACCACCCCACAGAGCCTCAGTTTACCCTCCAGGTGGGGGGCAGCCAGCCGCCCCCCCATCGTGCCAGTCATCAGGTGGGCTAACGGAGGCGGGCACACAGAGACCGCACCAGAGCCAAGCTTAGTTTCTTGTTTTTCCAGTTGAGAGGCGTGACATGCAATGACTCCATGGAGTATTCATGCCAAGCATCCGCATGCCTCCCAACCTCAGCCACTACTCCTGGTAAGCTGCCCCCGTGGTCACCCAGGGGTGCTACTGGGAGGCACAATGAGGTACAGTCCCCTTCCTCTCTGGAGATGAAGAACACTTAATTGATGCTGATCCATCTCCCCCGACCAACCCTCCAGCCACCTGAGCTCACTTCGAACCTGGGTCATTGGTGGCACAAGTGGCAGTGCTACCACTGTGCCAGCGGGCTGGCACTGTGTAAAACCTACTTGATCTTTGGAGATCAGAGTGTGGAGGATCTGCTTTAACCTTTGCACCCACATTTTAGCATATATTTTGCATTCTGCAGTTATCAAGGATATAGGCAGATTATTTCCACATAGTGTGTGATCTTTACCTGACTTAGGTATCAGGAGATCACTGCAGTGTGCATGGACTGGGGCAGCTTCCTTCTGGTTTGAGCCTTCCTGAAGGTTTTAAGGAGGATGTCTGTGGGTTTGTCGTGAAAGGTAGCATAGAACTCTGCTGGAAGCTATCTATGCCGAGGGCATTTCCTTTGGCCATGGACTGTATAGTCTCTGATAGTTCTGAGGGCTGAAAGGGCCTCTCCAGAGGTCCCTCTGCTCCTGCATCAGATGGGTAAGTCTCAGTCGGAAGAGGAACTAGTAATGGCTTCCATAGAGACACTGACTTCTGACTTGTACAGGCTTGTATAAAATTGAGAAAGGCCTTGTTGATGCTATTAGTGGCTCTGTGCAGCACCCCATGTGGAGTCCGAAGGCCAACATTTTCAACCTCTCTTGTCTCTTTTAGCTAGTAAGCTAACAACTTCCTGGGTTTCTCCTCAGCTTCCAAAAACTTTGTCTGGTTTTGAATTGGGCATACTCAGCTTTCTGGTTAAGGTAGTTGTTAATCCGATATCACAAGCCAAAAATATTTGAAAGTAAATCAGCCCTGGCAGCGGATCTTCCAGTAAGTAGTTTCCAGTTTTTATGTTTAGCTAGTGTCAGTGGCTCAGTAGGTTGCACACTCGCCTCTGAGGCCGGGAGATCAGAGGGTGTGGGTTCAGTTCCCACATCTGGCTCTTGGGTTAATATCCAGTACTGACACTGTAGTGCAGCATGGAGGTTGCACTTCTGAGGTGCTGTCTTTCAGATGACTGGTGGTAGTTCAGGTGGATGTTAAAGATCCCATGGCACTTATCGAAAAGAGTGGGGAATTTTCCGGTGTCCTGGCCAAATTTCCCTCATTCACTAAAATACCACCACAGCTTAATCTGGTTCAAGATCAGTTTGCATTCATCTGTATCCCCCTCCCGAGTCGTGCCTGAAAATAGGTAGGATTTGTCTAGTGCACTTACCGGTCAACAAAAATAAATAAAAAAAATAAATAAAAATGTTTGCTTGCGCATGTGCAAGAAACATAGTGCCACCATACGAGAATTTGTAGGTGTGCCTCCCCACTTCCAATGCCCTGCTCCCTTTGCAAGCGCAGCTGCTCTGCACCAATGACAGCCGTTCAGATGCAGTGGCATACAGTTGAAAGGAAAACACTGCAGACCATTTGCATACTGTCATCACCAGTATGCAAACTGCCTACATCGGCACTGCATCTGAACTGTCTGTCATAGCAGCCCCCCATGAACACATAGGTGCATGCTGGGGCCCACCCAGCATGCTCATGCTACCATTACAGCATATGGCAGGCAGTGCCGAATCCACGCATCGGCTCAACGCCCCCAAACACACTTCCAGGTGCCATGCTGGGAGCCCACACCAGCGTGGCAAACCTCTGTATATGGCCGACGGGGTGCCCAATCCCCATCAGCTCCACTGCCCCCAAAACAAAAGTTCCAGCTGCACGCTGAGCCCACCCCAGCGTGGCAAAAGTCCGCGTCGTCTTCCTAAAAAAAAAAGACCAAAAACAAAAAGCGGTTCCTCGTTGATTGTCTTACCCCCTCTCCCCACCAGCACCCACCCTCCGCACCCTGCCTCCCACACTGTCACCTCACCCCATACTTACATCCGAGTCCGGTAGCGATGATCTTGGTGGACCGGGAACACATCTGCACTCTTCAAAGCCAGTCCATAAGCTGAGAAATGCCAGTAAGCTGTATAATGGAATAAACAGGGTTTTTCAACTTTGATGCATATCTCAGGCATTTTAGAAATTTTCACCAGATTTTCAACATAGAGTTCTTGGTACCCCACCTCATGAATTCTGGCACTGTCATTTTGTTATTCGGTCCCGCAAGGTACTCTCATGTCACCGCACAGAACCACCTTTCGGGACCGATTTACTAAACCACAGTGTCACAGTTCATCAGGTAGGCCCCCAAAACCCTATCTTGAAAATTTGGTGTGCTGCTCCGTTGTTCCTACTCATGCTCGTAAGTTCATGAATGTTTAATTTTTCACTCCAGATTTTCAACATTGCCATTTTACCACACCTCCTTATGAGCAGGACAGCTGTCATTTTTCACATATCTCCCAAAATGTGTTTCTGCGCATGTAGCGCACAATGGTGCAGTCGTTGTGCGAAATCAATGTTCAGGACAGATTAAGAAAATCACAGTGACACTGTTCATGAGCAGAGGTCTTAAAATGGCTATGTTGAAAATTTGGTGACAAAGTCCGTAAAATGACTGTCTGACGTGCATTGCGCAGTTTCCGCACCCTCATATGTTCATGAATTTGTAATATTTTCAGTCAGATTGTCAACACTGGCATTTTCAGCACCTCCTTTTGAACAGTACAGATGTCATTTTTCACACCGTGGCCAAAATGTGTTTTCGCACTTCCGGCACAGAAATGCGTGGTCGCTGTGGGAAATCAGTGTTCAGGACATATTAAGAAAATCACAGTGACATTGTTCATGAGCGGAGGTCCCAAAATGCCTGTGTGGGACGATCTGCTGTAAAAAATCCCCAAACTAATTACATTATGGGTGTGTGTTGCGCAGTTTCTCGCACCTGTGACTTCACCAGTTTTTTTATATTTTCACTCCAGATTTTCAACATTGCCATGTTTTACACCTCCTCATAAACAGTACAGCTGTCATTTTCACATCCTATTTGAAATATGTTTTCACACCAGTGGTGCCAAATGGCGTAGTCGCTGTGCAAATCAGCTTTCCACTAATGAACTGATATTGCCACTGTTCATGAGGTGGGGGTCACAAAACCCATGTTTAAAATTTAGAGTGAAAATACCAACAAACGCCTGGGACGTTAGGGTTTCCCGACCATAACGCCCACCCTGTAGAGACTGACAGGCATGAGGGTGTGACTTGGGATTGTCGCCTGTAATACTCCTGCCATTCCACCCCACCCACACCCTGCAGCCAGTGACAGGCAGTCGAGGTGTGCCTTGGACTGTTTGGCCCCAAAGTTCACCCCATTCTCCTATACTTCACCCATCTCACTGTATATCTTATGGAATGGGGTGAGCATAAGGCCCAAAGACTCCAAGGCACACTGTGACACTGTTGGTGTCTGCAGGGCAGGGTGTGGAGAAATAGCATGGCCGTTATGCCTGATGACCCAAAGACACACCCAGTGCCTGTCAATCTCTGCAGGATGGTGGTGGGGTTGGCTTCAGTTCAATACTTCACTGCCATTCCTATTATGCATCTCTCTAACTCCTACACTACCAATGCCAATGGCAGCAAGCAAACATTTGGCATTGACAAATGCTTGTTTGAGTTTGGCCTGCAGCTCCTACAATTCTTTTGCTCTAGCTGTTTTCAGTTATGAGGCTTTGCTGATAAACCTACCACTGATAGACGTCTTTAGCGTATTCCATCTCATTGCCTGCAAGGTGTCCCCAGATTTGTTGATCTCCAGGATGGTCTTAATCTCTTTAGCTAGCTATTCTTTAAAGGGCTTGTCTGCCAGGAGGGAGACATTAAGGCACCACTACCCTTTGCCTCACAGTTGGACACCCAGGATCAGGCAGTACAGGAAGACCAGGAGTAGGTATAAAATTCGCAAGTAGCATTTTATTTTTTCAATAAGAGCAAAATAAAAATAAAATTGTTCAGAATAACTATTTACAAAGGCAGTACAAACACAGAAAACAAAGTCCTTTGTCTGAGAAGATCTCTAATTTCAAGTTTCAGTCTTGCTCTCAGTCTCTCTCTCTCTCTCAGCAAAAATATTTCTGCTCTTTTTATAAGTCTTTGTCTGGGAACTTGTTAAGAAGACATCATGTTTTTCAGAAAATGCTCTTGTCACTTTCCTTCCTTGCAGATGCAACAAAACAGTACATGGTGTCCCAGAACTGACTTCCTGTTGACAGCTCTGTAAAGAACTAGTGTTACATTCCAGGTTAACCACCAAAGTTCCAAATAACTTTTGCAATCATCTCAACAATATAACTATATACATTTTCAAACCAAGGATCCCACTTTACCTAAAGATTCACATGTATTTTATAACTTCAGATACACTAGGGGAGAAAAGAAACAGCAAGTGAAGACAGAGAATTGCGGGGGTGAAATAAGCGAGACCCGTCGGAGTGGACAGTTCCAGGTTTCACAAGCAAATTTGACTCGCGGTCAGACAGACAAGAGACAGAAGAGGAAAAACAGATCCTTGCATTTAACACTTTCTACATAACAGATCTTTCTACACAACAAATGGGACAGGGTCTTATTCAACCCTGTCACATGGGGAAAGCCACTGGAAGCTTACTGGCCAGATATCAGAATCTGATCTTTCTCTTGTGGATAAACCAGAAGTCTATTCTGGTGCAAAGTTGGTGTGGGTGAGAGAAGAATGTGTAGTCCCTGCCTTTGGGATAGACCATCCTCCGCATGTTGTTAAGGCCAAGTTCTACCATATGTAAGCAATAAGTTCAAGTTCAAGTTTATTGCAGAAAACTCCATTGAGCAGGCTCATTCACAAGGAGGTCCTGTGACATAAACACTTAAAGTACAAACACAGATGAGGTAATAACAGTATATACATGAAATGCACGTTACATGATACAGGCTGGATATACATACAAGGGTACCACATAGGGTGACCGCTAAAGACACAACAGGGTGTACATTAGACACTTTAACACACAGCTAGAAAGGCGTGGTTAGGCACGGTCACAGGCTGAGTCGTCCAGTCTCTAGCCGTGTGTTAAAGTGTCTTGGCCTCACTGTACATCCTGGAGTGTCTTATTGCACTATGAAATGGCTATCTAAAATAGATGTATGTGATAACTAAAATGCATAATATTTAATAGTGAAAAACTTACATGTTTGTCCTAATTTTTAATAAAATAGTTCCTCCGCCTGTTTGTTTTTTGACTTGAGGACTTTTGAGCCGCTAAGGCATCCTTACTTATATTTCTGTAGTTGTCATGGCACCCCAAACTAGCAGTAGTCTTACTTCATTTAGTCTGAACAAGAAATTTTGCTGTCTTTTTTATATAATTTTTTGTATGTTATGGTAATAGGTAGCACACTAGGAGAACAAGCTGCTTTTGTTTAGAGGACACAGGAGAAAGCTGTTACGCCTTGGTGAAATGAAGTATGAAAGTGGAAGACTTCCGTAACTGCTGCATTAAGCTGTCGTCTGATTTACAGGTTATATTGTTTTTTCAGAACATGGGAATATTGTTAGGGTACAAATATTGTGTTGAACACTGTAGCACTAAGGGAGTGAAGTATGGAGTGCCCGTCTGCTCATTAAGTTACAGAGAGAGAGAGTGGGCAGGCGAGTTGTGAGAAAGCAGTTTAGCTGTTAAGCCATAGAGTGAGTGGGTGGGCTGGGATTGTTATCCTGGCATTTTTTTTTTTTTTTAATGATGCAGGTCTTGCGTTTAATTTAGAGATATTTTGACAGATTGAAAATACAGCCTGGTATGTCACTTGCAGTTGGTGAAAATAAGATGGCTGATTTTCAGTTTGCCAACATTCTAACTGGCATCTTTACCAGGATCAGTGCCCACAGGGCACTGCTGGACCTTTTCCTGTGCATGAGAAGGAATATCACATAGCTATTAACCAATCAGAATTGTAATATTTTGATGCCCATTTCATAAGGGATGCTAGTGCCTCTGATGTCTGTGAGCCTGTGTTTAGCAAGGGCCCTACTCCGTCCTGTCAAGAAAGTGATCTGGCACAGTATTCTTGTCCCTCCCAGTACAAGTTGGCCTTGCGTGACCTCTGTGATTCACTATGTTGAGCAAAAGAAATCTGGCTGTTGTGTGTTTGGGGCATAGATATGACAGAGGGTGACCTGCAGTGCTCCTCTCCAGTTCTCCCTCAAGATAAGAAAGTGCCCTTCCGGATCCTTAATTACTTCTTGCCCTTTGAAGTCGAGGAATTTCCTTAGTAGCATGGCCACCCTTCTGCTTTTAGTGTTGCATTTCGTGTTGTATAGGTTGCTATTTACAGTGGCTACCCAGCTAGCTTTAAGTTTATCCATCTCGTTTTGAGAGATGTGTCTATAGAAGGAATGCTACAGTGGCCCCGGTTTATTTAAATGACTTAGTATCTTCCTTCTCTTAATGTGGGTGTGGATGCCCTTAGCATTCCCAGATATAAAATGGACGGGTTTACTAGCCATGATCATGTAGGGTGGGTGCCATAATATGGTCATGTATGAATTATGTTTTGGGTCTCTACCTGCTATAAATGTCCCAGTGCATCTCATCCTTTAAGTCTCCCCTGTAAGGATCTTGTAAATGCCTGAATCCCCAGGCATTCGGTGCGTTACAGTACCAGTAGAATTTGCTAGCCAACCATTCTACATCCTCTTAAAATTGATAACATGAAATACAAACAGGTTAACATATAGCTTAGTGTAACCATGCGAACATAAGGAAAGCAAACTTATTGTCTGTTGAGGGCCTGTGGTAGTCAGAGGAAATGTGCCCTGAAACTCTTGCCCTCACAAGTTGTGCTGCTCTGCCGCATGCTATGCCTTGGTCCCATCATCTCCTTCCTAATATTGGACCAGCATAGCTCCTGAGTGGGAGTGGAATGCTCTACAGAGCTAATAAGGAATAGGTATCTCTATGTCCTCAATGCCTCATGAATATGAGTTATGGGGTATACATAGATGTAAAAGGGGGCATGCTGGAAAGGTGACCACTATTCCCTTATGATATTCCAAATTGTCCCCTATTATAGAATAACAAAGAAACTCCCAGTTTTCTGTGCTGTGGCAACCAACTATGCAGGAATTATCTCGCTCTTCTGCCACTGGATAGTGGTTGCATGCAAGTAATGAGCTACAGTATGTCAGAGTTTCTTGCTTGGTGCTGTTGTGCGCTCACAGCGTGTCTTTCTTTGAGCCTCTCTCGGTTGTCTCCAGGAGGTTTGGGGTCTGCGTTTCAGTGCCACCATTGTGCTGTTCCATCCTCCCTGGTGTGAGTCAGCAGAGTGGTTGAAGGGCTCTGGGACCTCCATTTCGTCTTCCTCTATGCTGTAGTGCACTTCTAAGGTGCTAGCTATCAAACTTAGGGAGACAGACTATCTCCCTATGTCACAACCCAGCTCTGCCAGTTATCATCTAGAGGAGACATTGAACCTGGAGCTCAAGTGCCCCAGCATGGTAGCAGTCATACATCAGAAGGTCTGTGGGGATTTGAGGATGGTTTAAACTATGCCTTTGACTTTGAGGGTTCACAGCCACCTCCTCTCAAGTATGATACATGGGACCATTATTTATATTAACCACAAGGCCCTGATACCTTTGGTAGCCCACCAGGATACTTATGCCCTAGCACCACCTTTAGGTCATCTGGGTAGGCTGGCTGATGTGGTTGTGATAAGAAATTGAAGTGGAGGAAGGAGTGTGGCCCTGTCTCAGCCTTATTGTACTTAAGCTAATTAGTAAGTAAGTAAACTTTATTCATACAGTGCCCAATCCTGGGGCTCTGGCCGCTTACATAAAATAGACAGTACAACAATTCCATACACACAATTAAAGCAGAGTCAGCTACTCTGGCATAATAAATAACTAAAACCAATAAAACCTTATAATTAATCTTAAAAAGCGTAAGCGTTAAATGCTTGTTTGAACAGGTGTGTCTTGAGAGCTTGCTTGAAACTGTCCATGAAGGGTGCTTCCTAATCGGATGAGGTAGTGCATTCCATAGGGCTGGACGGCAACCTCAAAAGCACGGTTGCCGAATGTTTTCAGCGGGCCTAGGTACGATAAGGAAGTTCTCTGCAGACAAGTGGAGTGAGTGTGCCAGGTGGGCTAGTGTCAGAAGGTCAGACAGGTAACCACAACCCAATCTGTACAGGGCCTTGTAGGTGAGAAGACCCATCTTGAAGGCAGTTCTCCACTAACTGGCAGCCAGTACAGCTTGTGCAAAACCGGAGTTATATGAAGCGGATCTAAGCAGGCTAAGTCAATAATCACAGCGCAGTCACATGCACTAGCGCAGCATGTGGAGGTTACCCCAGTGACCCTGAAATAAAGAGCCTACAGTAGTCGAGTCTAGATGTCACAAAGGCATGTAGTTTTCTAGTGCAGGCAGGTCATCAGGCAGTATTAACGGCTAATTCGGGTGACATTCCTCAGAAGGTAGAAACTATTTCGGATGATTGTAGATCCCTGGGCCTCCAATATCAGTTCATCATTGAGGATGATGGTCAGATTCCGCCCCTGTTGGATGCCACCAAAGAGGCGGTAGCTAGGAACAATCCTGTCCCTGCCCGGTGGCAACCATATCCCGTCAACGACCTGGCTCAATCAGTAGCACCTCCATCTTGTACAGGTTTAGCCTCAGCAAGTTAGAGGACATCCAGTTCTGGATCTTGGATAAACATACGTTTAACATGTCCACAGTGCCACATGTTCCAGGGCAAAGGATATATACAGCTGAGTATCATCTGCATAGCAGTGAAAACTCAAGCCGTAACACCTAATGATGTCACCGGGTAGCATGTATTCCACAAACAATGTGGGTGTCAAGAATGAACACTGAGGAACTCCACAGGACAGAGGCTTCAGGCAAGATGAAAAATTTCCCAACACTACTCGTTGCCTCCTACCTGTCAGAAAGGACTGAAACCAGTTGATGACTTTGCTGGTGAGTACACAGAGCTCCCTATGGTGATCAAGTAGTACCATATGGTCTATGTTATCAAGGCTGAGGAGATATCTAGGAGGTGGGATCAGTACCAAGGATGGAGCCCTAGCTAAAGGGGACCCACAGAGAGCCTCTGGAGGCAGGGGTACTATTACAAGGGGAGGATGGCGGTGTGGGGGAAGGGAAACCATCAGGGCCAGGATAAATGGTTCGGATAAGAGAGAGGTTAAAGGGACACCTATTCAGAAGGGGTCTGAGTTAAGTGGGCAAAATAACGGGGAGGCAGAAGGGGAGGGTGACAAGAGGGTCTCTAATAAGGCAGGAAGACTCCCATGGAACTGAGATCACTAATAAAGGGGGATGGGGGGCTGAGAGGGCATAGTGGAGTAACCATAAGGATGATGGCAGTGTTAAGGTTCTGTTATTGGGAGACTCGATGATTAGGGGTATCCAGTGGGAGGGACAGGGGGTGGATGCCATAGCCAGGTGAAGGTAGTGAGTATCTCTGGGCTGACAGTGCACAGAGCAAAGTTCATGGTGTATGAAATGGTTTGTGGAGGAAACCGGATTTCCTGGTGCATTTGGGAACTAACGATTTAGGGAAATAGCATTTTGGAAATCCAAGCAAGGTTCCAAGAGCTTGTCAGAGTCTGTCGGGATAATGGATGCAACATTCCTTTTCGAGATATTGCCAGTACCAAAGGCCTCAGTGGAGAAAAAATGAAGCTCACAGAGGTTAATGACTGGCTCAGGAAGTGGGAGTGAAGAGAGTGGGTTGGGGTGTTGGGAACTGGAAAGGAGTTTGGGAGGATAAGGGACTGTATGCCAAGGACAGGCTTCATCTTGCCCCATTAGGGAAGAAGTCCTTAAACAGGGATGGCTGACTACATTCAAGAAAGGTGGGGTTTAAACTTGTGGGGGGAGGGATAAGGAGGGGCTGACCGGAAGCCCTCTCCTCAGATAAAGGGAGTAGCCTTCAAGCCCAGGGGAGGGAAACAGACTGGGGGTGGAGGTTTCAGGAGGAGCAGAGGGAGGATGGAAGTATAAGGAATCTGGGTGGGGTTCACAAAGGGTCAGGGATAAGGGTGGGGTTGGTGTTAGTAAATGCCAGGAGCTTGGGAAACAAGTTGCCAGAGTTCCAGAGCCATGCTGTTCGGGGGGTGGATGTGGCGGTGGTCAGGGCGTGGGACAACAAAACCATGACTGGGACCTAAGCGTGCGGGGGTACACTATGCTTAGGAAGGATAGAAAGGAGGGCAGAGGGTGGAGTGGCTATGTTCATTAGAGATGACATAGAAGAGGCAGAGGGAAAGCGTGGAGGCCTTATGGGTCACCTCACGATCCCCAGTAGGGGAATAAGGTCAAGCTGGGTGTAGTATATAGGCCCCGGGATGAGTGATGTTCTAGAGGATGGTTTGCTGGACAACATCATTACCCAGTGTGGACCAAAAGGGAAGGAGTGGTGTTGATGGGGACCTTAATATGCCAGGTACAAACTGGGGAGCCATGTCCTCTAAGGTGGCCAAGGAGCAGAGGCTGCTGGACGGCTTCCAGGATGTTTTCTTAACACAGCATGTGAGGGAGCCCACAAGGGAGGGGCATGTCCTGGACGTGGTTCTGGCAGATGGGAATCTGGTAAGGGACCTGGTTGTAGAGGACCCCTGACTGGGCGACCACAATACTGTCTGGTTTAAAATAAGCATGGGGGTGAGATCTAGGACACTGGCAGTGGACTGGGGCAGACTTTGTGGGCATGGGAAATATTCTCAAGGATCACTTGAAGGGGATTACATCAATGACAAATGTGGAAAGGAGATGGGAGGTCATAAAACAGGGACTTCATAAGGCAGTCAGGATCTGCGCTAAGTTGAAATGTAAGGGAGCAAGGTCACATAAACCATGCTGGTGGTCCAGTGAGGTACAGGTAGCGGTCAGAGAAAAGAAGGCGCCTATAAAAATTTATTTATTTAGCTTTTGTTTACACGGTAGGTACACTAGACAAGTAATATGCCTATTTTCAGGAACGACCCGGAGAGTACAAACATACAGGATACATACAAGGCAACTTAGGAGGAACAACTTATTACAGGAAGTAATAACAATTGTAGAAAAGCAGATGCACAAGCAGCAATTACACCACATAATAAGAATACATAGATTGACATTAATGACAGCAGAATTCATCTGAAAACATTTCACTACGGAGGCATGAAGCAGTCACACACTGATGATAGTTTTAAGTGCGACCACAGGGAGGTGAAAGATCCCATGGCGAGGGCTAGCGGACATGATCAGGAAGAGAGTTCCAGAGTCTGAGCATGTAGCAGCAAAGTCTCGTCCCCATAAGAGACCGGTGGGGGGGACTTTGAGCAGTCCAGCAGACTGGGACCTAAGCTTGTAGGGCATGGTGTCCATTTTGGGAGGAGATGCACCAGTTCCTATGGAAAGCCAGTAGCTGAGCACTTTCTTGGAGAAGCTTCCAACACCGAAATCAAGTATTCAGCTGGGGGCAGCCAGCAGAGTTTGTCATAGAGCTACAACGATGGGTGAGTTTGGGGCAGCTAGTGCAAACCGACAGATATTATTATATGCTGTGTTCCACCGGACAAGGTGAGTTTGGGGGACGGGAAAATAGGGGAATCCATAGCTCAAGGAGGGAAGAACACTCCTCTCTCAAGTGCAAGTCTCGCCCGGGTTGAAGGCCAGACGGCTCTATAGCCAAGCTTGTAAATGCGCGGGTTCTACAGATGCTGAGGATATGACTCCCTTACGTCAAGTTGGGGTCAAGAGTAACCCCAAGATATTTGATTGTATTCACTGTTGGCAACGGGGACCACCATCACAAGTTACATTGAGCAAGGCTGATGAGGCTTTGATATAAAACAACAAGAGGGATAGGGATAAGAAATGTACCATCTTGCATCTAGAAAAGTCACCGGATGGTGAGGGAGCAAAGTCCAGTAAAGAGCAGCGGCTGGCACAGGGGATACATGGAGGAAAAAGAGGTTCTTCCGGTACATTGGGAGCGGAGAAAAACTAAGAGCCATCTCAGCAGATTGAGATCAGAAGGAGGGTGGGTGGAAGGCGAGGACCAGGCAGAGGTATTTAACGAGTACTTTGCCTCTGTGTTCACTAGGAGGGGATGGGATATCTACAAAGCAAGGCACAATGAGGATAGAAGCGGCAGTGGAGTGGGATCAGGAGCAACAGAAATGGAGCAAGAGGGAGAGAGGTACCCCAGGGTGTCCATCTGGATAAGGATAAAAAGGCCAGTAAGGTGGAGGGATGGATGATGCTATCTCCACCAAAGGGTGTGGTTAGCCCTCAAGGCCCTAAAGAAAGATAAATCTCCTGGGCTGGATGGCATTCATCCGTGAGTACTATGGGAATTGGCGGACTTACTGGCTGCACCCTGGCGGAGCTCTTCAACAGGTCACTTGAGACAGAGAGAGGTACCTAGGGATTGGCGAGAGGCACATGTGGTGCCAATCCACAAAGGGGGTCGAGGAAGTACCAGGTAACTATAGACCCATCAGTTTGACCTCGGTGGTGGGAAAATTAATGGAGAGTATACTAAAAGAACGATTGGGGGTGTACTTGGAGGTGGGAGGTCTGGATAGTCGGCAACATGGGTTTGTCCAGGTAGATCATGTCAAACCAATCTTGTGGAGTTCTCTGAATGGGTAACATCAGAACTGGACAGGGGAAAGCCTGTGGATGTATTATTCTTGGACTTCAGCAAGGCGTTTGACTCTGTCCCCACAATGGTCTGGTGGAGAAACTGATGGGGTTAGGAGTAGGCCCTTTGATGGTCAGATGGATTGAAAACTGGCTAGCTGGATGCACCCAGAGTAGTGGTCTGTGGGGAGCTCTCGAACCCTAGAGAGGTTGGTAGTGGGGTACCAGGGGCTCAGTCCTGGGTCCGATCCTGTTTAATGCATACATATTGGACATCAGGGAGGGTATAGGGTGTGAAATGAGTCTCTTAGAGATGACTCCAAGATGGGAGCAGTAGTTGAGGGAGAAGAGGGAGGATGGCCCTGCAAGGAGACCTGGACACCCTGGAAAGCTGGGCTCACACATGGAAATTAAATTTCAATATCACCAAGTGCAAGGTGTTGCATCTTGGTCGGAAACCCTAAACACAGGTACACCCTGGGAGGGAGGCGCTGGAGGCCTCAATGGGGAAAAGACCTAGGGGTCATGGTGGATGCATGTATGAATAACTCTGAGCAGTGCAGGAGGCGGCTAGCAAGGCAAACAGGATGTTGGGATGCATCGTAAGGGGATCACCTCTAGGAGCAAGGAAGTGATTCTGCCGCTGTACAATGGACTGGTTAGACACACCTTGAGTACTGTGTACAGTACTGGAGACCACACTTGAAGAGGACATACAGCTCCTGGGGAGGGTACAGAGGAGGGCAACTGAGATGATACGAGGGCTAGAGATTTGGCGTGTGAGGACAGACTTGAGGAGCTCTGCCTGTTTTCATTGGAGGAGAGGAGAGACAGGGGGACATGATTGAGGTCTTCTAGTACCTCAAGGGAATAAATAGGGTAAACATGGAGGGATCTTTAGACTAAAGCAGGAGGTATCACCAGAGGCATGGTTTGAAGCTGGAAGGTGGAAGGGTGAGGGAATGAGGAGGAGGTTTTCACTGAGAGGGTGGTGGACCCTTGGAATGCTCTGCCTGGCGAGCTGGTTCAGAGATCCACAGTGGAGGGCTTCAAGAGAGGTGGGACAGACACAGAAAGGGATGTATCAGATGATGGCCTGTCCCAGGGGTGGGGATGGATGATAGGGGTTTCTGGAGCACAAGGGAGGGAGGGCCTCGGCACCCAACTAAGGATCTGAGGTTCGAGCAGACCCGATAGAACCGTAAGGCCTAATCTGCTGGCAAATAGTGTGTTAGTATGTTAGTATGAGAATGAGAACTGACCATTCTCCTCTATCCCTCACCCTGAGGAGATCATTCTGCACCCTCACTAATGCCGTTTCTGCGTTATGCTTCTTTTGAATCCTGACTGGAGTGGCTCGTAGAATGTCAACAGTCATGAGGTGAGCCTCGAGCTGTGAAGTCACTATTTTCTCCACAACCTTCCCCAAGAATGGAAGATTGGAGACAGGTCGTAATTTGCCAGGATGTCTGGGTTGAGCAATGGTTTCTTCAGCAGGGCCTCACCAATGCCTCCTTCAAGGCATTGGGGAATAGCCCTATGAGGTGAACACTGTAAATCTCAGCAAACACTGGACCAACAGACTCCACATATCCCACTAGGAGGCATGTTGGGCCCAGGTCCAATTCACAAAAATGGGTTGCAGCTTTGAGATAACCTCGATGACCTCAGCCATCCCCACTGGCTGAAACTCCTCCCAAACAGAGTGCTCATGTGAATATCAGACTCCACACTGAAGGGTTGGTCATATCCTTCTGGAGAGATCCCAGACCTGATGGAGGACACCCTGTGAGAAAAGAACTGAGCAGACTCCTCCTACAGTGATTGAAACTGCTCTTTTCAGTTGCACACAGGCTGTGTTTAATAGACTGTCCACAGTCTGAAAGAGCAAAGCCGATCTGTTCCTTCCTGCAGCAATCTCCCGGACAGGATCTCTGCCTTCTTATGATTGATTGCTCTTTGATACTCACCATAGTGAGTTCTCAAAGCCAGTTTGTTGTCCATGGTCCTGGATTTTCTACAGCAATGCTCCAGCTTCCAATCCTTTGTCTTCATCTCCTTGAGAGCCCCATCAAACCATGGGGATCTCAAGTGAAAACTAGGATATATGGACCAGTGCAACACTGTTGAGTGACTTTGTTCTGTAGTTGCAGACTAAACCCTTTCATTGATTGGTAGGGTCCCATAAGCAGCTATCCCTTGCAGTTCAACTTTGCTTGGGGGACCCTTGGGATTAACAGTCGGGCCCTTGAAAGTTAAATGATCTTATGGTGCTACTAGGAGCTCCCCCTGTTGAACTTTGTCAGTGTTTTCCGTGTAGTGGAATTCAAACTCATGGGCTACTAGTGTGTATACTAGCTTAGCTAGGTCCTCCTACAGCAAGTGTGCATACATCCTTAGCTTTTGATTGTATGCCTGATTGAGGAGTCCCTGTAGCTGAGGTTAAGTTGTGGCTTGCTGTCCAATGTTAGTGGAGTGCCAGTTGAATTATTGTGAGGAAGATATTCCTCGCCTTGTCCGCCACATTCAAGTGCCAGATTATCACTACTAGGATCCATTTTGGAGGACTGATCCAGAGCCACGATGAAGAGAGGAAAGCAGTGAGCCCTGCTACATGTACCACTCACTCCCGCATGCCTGCCGCACCCATTCATCGTTACCTTTTGTGTGAGTTTTGCAATGTGCCCAGCTGCTATCCAAGCCAGTAGTTCAGGCCAAATCCAGCCTCTGTGCAGTTACGGAACCTGCGTGCCCAATTCCACAGCTCCCTGTACACTAAAGGGCATAAGAGCTTCCACACGGAGACCATATGGGGAGTCTCCTTGCCCATCATTGTCCCGAGCAGCTTAGTGTGCCATAGTGCTTCCCCTTTTCTTTGCTTCTAGATGGAGCAATTGGTGTGTGGTCTGACTGCCTGTGATGGTGATACCCCTGATTTGGGAATGGACCCAAGAGTCGAAGGGCCAGCCAGGGATGAGGATCAAGCATCTGATGGGCTGCTCTCCTCCTCCTGGGGGAGGGAGGGTGAGCATCCGGCACTTGACTGACCTCTGGTGGAAGCTGGGGGGCAGCTGCTGGAGCTTGGGTAGTAGGGGAGGCATGCTGGATGTTGGCACATTGCACCATTATGTCATTGCACACCATGCCTCTCATAGGGGATTCAGCAGCAGAAAAATGCTGGCCCCATTAATGATGCCCTGCTCTGCCACTCCTACCCCATGTGCCTGTGGTATTCAGTGGCAGCCTAACTTAGTGTTCCATTGGGACTGTCCTGACCCCATGGCCCCACCCTGTGGGCAAGCCAGGAGGTGCACCAGCTCAGCGGCCCTTGTGGGACAATCCTGGTAAGATTGTCACTGAGGTACATCCCAATGGGGGCTGGGGGCTGGGGCGAGGATTAAGGTCCTTGGGGCATGGCAAAAAAAAAAAACAGTGTGTGGGATGACGGGGAGTTGTTGGTTCCACTTCATGCTGCATGCACACAGGCGCTTGTTATCCTTTGTCCCAGTGTGCCAGAGTGCTCTTACTAGCCTCCATCTCAGCCATACTGAGGCATTGGGTTGAGACATGGCAAATCTGAGAGTTTCTCCACTAGTGACAATCTGTTCATGATTTATATCTGTGATGGGTATACCCCTTAAATGCACACATTTGAGCAGGCACTAGTAACCAAGGAGAGCATTACTAAGGTGTGAAAAGTCTGCACATAAGCGTGTATGTTTTGGGTTGGTTGAGAAGTACTCCTGCCCTTGAACTCCAAGACAATCTGCTTTATTTGTGGCTGACTACCAGATTGTAAACTAAACAGCTTTCTTCAGCTCGGACAGAAATGATTGACATATACTAAAGTTAAAGAAAGAGGGAAGATCAGTCCTGACTGCCAAGGCCCCCAAAATACCATTCATTGATTTATTGTCTTCTCTATGTCATGCCCTTTTATTTGTTTTATTTATTTAACTTTGGTGACCAGGTAAGTACACTGGCATGAAAGCCTTTTTCAAGCATGACCGGGTGCAGCAGCACAGGTGAGATCAGAGATACATACTAACATAGATGTAGCAATATTTACGGTATTCATATACATAGCATAGTATTTACAAAGGTGAAACAGTAATTAACTGTAGTGAAATTGTGTATAAATGTACAATAACTACACACCTGAGTGGGGGATAGTAAGAGCAAAAGTGCAATGAAAGAGGAGGAGTTTACACTAAAGGGAGGGGTAATTGGAGATGATGCTAGGAGTAAGGATAGGGGATACAGGTGTGGAACAGATAGGAGAGCAAATAAAATTAGGAGGCGACAGTAGGGTAAGGATAGGGAATGCAGGTGCCACGAGAGGGAGAACAGATGGGAATAGATTAGGTGGATGAGGGAGGGAGATTAGCGAAAGCACTGACATGTGAAAGATGAGGAGTAATGAGATTTCAGCAGCTTCTGAAGGTAGGGAGAGTGTTATTTTTTATTGGAGGGCACTGGAGTTCCATATAGAGGCAGCACAAGTACATAAAGAACCATTGACTTTGTTCATGTGAAACAGTGGGACAGCAATGTTGTTAGAGGCACAGCAAGCGGTGGGGAGATTGATGAGTGAGATCTGCCTAGCTAGGTGGGGGGTGCCTGTATTGAACCCAACTGGACCTAACATATAGAAAACACCTGCTTTGTAAGGAATATCAATTGCAAAAACTTTGTTAATGCACTAGTTAGGGTTAAAGCAACAAGTAGGGAAAAGTGGCATTGGGGTTTCCAACCTCACCGCTTCTACCAGCACATCTAGGCAGCACATTGCAGGTGTGGGTATGCTCAGGTTCTCAAGCCTAATGTATACCCCATTCCATCTGTAAATAAGGTCAGATATGTACAGTGTATGAGAATAGGGTGAGCATTAGGCTTGAAAAGCCCCAGGCACACCACACCTGCTGTACTGCCTGGAGGGAGAGGGTGTTAGGTTGGAAATCCTAACACTATTTCCTTACTTTTAACCCTAACTAGTGCATTAATGAAGTTATTTCTTACTTTTTGAGATAGTATAATGGTATCCTCAAGTGGAAAACATGCTATGAAGTATTCCAAGGAGGAATAATAATGTTATTTCAATTGTGGTGATGCCAGTAGCAAAAACATGTTTATTTTTTATGTTTCATTTAACATTCACATTCTATGAAGTTAGATAGATAGCAGGGCAGACAGCCAGCAGAAGACAGACAGACAGACAGACAGATAGATAACAGATAGATAGATAGGAAGGAAGGAAGATGCAGTCATATCAAGACCATTTGTTTTGTTATCATTGTAAGAATTTATTAACAGATTTTGTCTAATGGTCCACAGAGGGCAGCATGAAGTTCTGAAACTATATGGTGTACTGGAGATTTTGCCATTCAACTGCTGATTGCACTCCTACAGCTTTCTTTGGGTGAGGGCCTTGAAGAATCCTTGGCAGTTTATGATTTCAGCAAGGAAATTGCTTAGAAAAATCTTTTGTATAATATCGTTCTCAGATTAGGACTGATTGCCATGCTAGATTCTCCAGTAATCCCACAGTGACAGTGCCGCTGTCCTGGGTAACATAGAAACATAGACTTTGATGGCAGATAAGGACCACTTGGCTCACCCAGTCTGCCCATTTCCCTACGTACTGGATAAGCTGCAGATTCTAGTTAACCAACAGCCTACTTCCTGCAACCCCCACTATAGTTGTCTTGTGTCTGTCCCATGCATGTTTGAATTCCCCCACTGTTTTAGACCCGATGACCTCCTCAGGAAGACTGTTCCATGTATCCATCACTCTCTCCGTGAAAAAATTTCCTCACATTACCCCTGAGCCGTCACCCTCTATCTTTAAATTGTGCTCCTTGTTCTTACACATCTCTTTTCCTGAAAGATGCTACCCTCCTGGACTTTGTTGATTCCCTTGAGGTACTTGAACATTTCTATCGTGTCCCCCCGTCCTCCTTTCATCAGAGTATACGTATTAAGCTCTCAGTCTCTTCATATGGTTTCTGATGCAGACCCTGCACCATTTTAGTTGCCCTCCTCTGGGCTGCTTCCATCCTCTCTATGTCCTTATGTGAGATGAGGTCTCCAAAACTGCACATAGTACTCCAGATGGGGTCTCACCAACTGTCTGTATAGAGGGATAACCACTTCCTTTCTACTTGTGATGCCCCTCCCTGTGCATCCCAGTATCCCCTGGCTCTCCTTACCAACTTCTCACATTGCTTACCCACCTTTAGGTCATCTGATATGACTACCCTAGTTCCCTTTCCATTTTTGTTGTTGTTAGTACCTCCCTGCTATTGTGTACTCTTCTCCTGGGTTTTTGTTTCCCAGGTGCATTACTTTGCACTTCTTTGCATCGAATCTAAGTTGCCATATGTCTGACCATTCCTCCAACCTTTCCAAGTCCTTCTCATCTTTTCTATCCCTCTTGTGTATCAACTCTGTTACAGATCTTTGTGTCATCTGCAAAGAGGCATACCTTTCCTCCAGACCCTCTGCAATGTCACCTATAAAGATGTTAAAGAGGACTGGACCCAGTACTGAGCCCTGAGGTACTCACTAGGAACCCCCTTTCTTGAATGTGTTCCATTCACTATTACCTTCTGTGTCCTGTTGTGCAGCCAGTTTGCTACCCAGGCCACCACCCTGGGACCCACTCCCAGGCTGGCTAAATTGATTATTAATCTTTTGTGCGGGACTGTGTCAAATGCCTTGCTTAAGTCTAGGTAGGCCATATCCACAGCCCTCCTGGTCACATTGGTCACCCAGTCAAAGAAATCTATTAGATTCATCTGACATGACCTTCCTGCTGTAAATCCATGCTGCTTTGGGTCCTGTGCCTGCTGGCCTCTAGGTACTCAACAGTTCTTTCTTTCAGAGTGATTCCATCATTTTCCCTGCCACTGAGGTCAAACTTACAGGTCTGTAGTTTCCTGCTTCTGCCTTGCTCCCACTTTTGTGAAGGGAATCCACATCTGCCCTCCTCCAGTCCTCAGGTACACCCATCCTGCCATGATTTGTTAAAAGCGTGGTCAGTGGTGTCACTAGATCCTCCTTAGTTCTTTTCGGATTCTGGGGTGAATCCCGTCAGGCCCCATTGCTTTGTCCACCTTGAGTTTTAGGAGTTCTTTCAGGTCTCTTTTTTCTGTGAATGGACTGGTGTCAATCCCCCTACCAGAGTGCTTCTATTGTCGGGTTTAGGTAACTCCTCCTCATCTTTTTTGTGAATACTGAGCAAAAGTATTCATTCAGTATCTCTGCCTTTTCACTGTCTCCCTCTGCCCACCTCCCTCTCCTTTATTAATCTTCACTATCCCTTCCTTAACTTTTCTATGCTCCCTAATGTACCTATAAAGGTTTTATCCCTTCTTAACGAGTTGGCGATTTTTTCCATGATTTGGACCTTTGCTAGTCTGACTGCCTTCCCACTTCTTTCTGCTTTAATTGATACAGCTCCTGTCATGCTCCTTCTGTGATTCCTTATACTTTTTGAATGCAGCCTTTTCTCCTTAACCTTCCCTGTCACCTCTTTTGAGAACCATATTGTTTTTTCACTCTGCTTTGTTTTCTTTATTTGTTTCACACAAAGGCTTGTTGCCTCTATGATGGCAGTTTTGATTTTTCTCCATTGTTCTTCCACCCTCCTTTTGGTCATTTGCTAATGCATTTTTCAGGTATTCACCCATTTTGCCAAAGTCAGCCTTTCTAAAGTCCAGTATACTTGTTTTTGTATGGCTTATCTCCATGGTTGTGCTCATTGTGAAGCACACTGTGCAGTGGTCGTTTGTTCCCAGATACACAGTATGGATTTGGAGGCCCTACTTGGAAGAGTTTTGGTGATCACATTGCCAATAAAGGTGAAACTGAATCTAGTCGGCAAAATCCACCATGACATACTCCTATATAGGATGGCAGGCATAGTTTGAAAGCTCATAAAAAGCAATGCTTAACTCAATGCAAAATGTAAAGTGTTCAGTGTCCCGGGTTCCCTTTTGAAAGATTAGAGTCTGGGAGGTCTCATTACCAGATCAACTTTAAGATTATGTAAAGAATTAGAGAACCTCTACCATGCTTGATGACTAAAAAGTAACTACAATTCTGTTATTAATTATTCACAGTTTGAAATACGTTCTGATGAAGGGACGATTGGTCCTGAAACATACGTCAACATTGAAATATTTTACAAGAGCTGAAAAGAAAATAATCAAAGAAAAAAGATACCACACCAAGGGAAGTAGATTTTTTCATGTGGTGATTATAATATTGGCCAGCATGGTAGAGGTTCCCTAATTCTTTACATAATCTTAACTCAGTGTAGTCAGGCACTGCTTGATCGTCACTGACGTCACAATGTTCTAAGAATGGCTCTAATGTAGTATTTATATTGTACAGACTCTGTGACCTATATCTCTGGTCTGCTTCTAGCTACAGGTAAACCCAATGCCTCAATTAAAAGAACTTTTCATGGGCTTTCACACTATGTCTGCCACTGTACGTGAATGTGTCCTTTTAAGGAGAGAATAGAGAAGAGAAGGATTTAGATTTGAATGTCAAACTAGCTGATAACCCTGATAAGCTGATGCCTGGTGTCTAGTGGCTATTTCCACCCTTTGAAGGCTATTCTCATTTATGGGTAGCATTGCCCGGTGTTTATTGGTAACCTCACCCTCCCAGGTGTTTTCAGTCCCTGAAACTAAGCGGTCCCTCAATGTCTTTTTTTCCCTCACTGGTAAAAAAACTGTCCACCAGTGATGCTCATCCACACCCCACCCGACCTCCCTCTCGCCCACCTCCTCCCCCCCAACCCCCCACCACGCACCCTCACTCATATGAACTGCTTCCACTGTAAAGGTGCACTCTCTGATGGAAGACATGTCTTGCTGCTGGAACCGGCGATATCTATGCGAGAAATAAGGTAACTGCGGTCAAAAGTTACCTATTCCTCATACAGCAGTTTCCAGTTCCAGCAGCAAGACATGTTTTTTTTTATATTTGAACTTTTATTAGTTTTGTTTTTGAAATTTACAAATCAAAACATCTCCAGTGATCAATACATTCATATGTAACTGTTATTGCTTCCAAATAAATGTGGTAATTAACATTTCAACTGTTATACACAATACATACAATCCAATAAACGCATAAATAAATATGTATAATGCTTAATGTCCATAGATCGTCTGTTTTCTTTGTGATATAGAGTCCTGTAATTATGGTTTTATATAGTTCAAATGGTTTGTTACAGAGCGTGGTTTGAACCTCTATTACAGTCCGTGCTTTATTCTGATAGTTCCTTTATTCATTTTGTGGTTTGTATCTACCTTTCAGGAGTATTTGCTTGCTTCATTGTGTCTCATCACCACTTTTGTTAAGTATCTTCATTAATCATGTTTAGTTATTTCAAATTTGATATCTGTGTCATTAAGCTAGGAATGAATAAAAAGAAAAATACAAGACAAAAAGTAAATTCAACTAAAATTTATCAGAGAGAGATGGCTCTACCTATGCTTTCCCCAGTCTGCAAGACACAGGCTCAGGAAGAGGACCCTACAGCTATTTGGCCCCTCCTTTCCTCCAGCTCAGTCTCAAGGGTCAGGCGTCTCTTTTCCCAACCTGTCCACTGCTCCTCCCATTCTTTCCCCTCTCATGGGATAAAGTCCGGATAGTGATTAAGCTGATATAATACCCATTTACACCATCGGTTGTCAAATTTGTCTACCTGATCGGTAATTCTGGCTGACATCCTGTCCAGGGCATATATCTCTCTGGAAATGCCTTCCAGGACCCCAGTCGGAACTCTTCTAGTACGTCACATCCTTGTGATGGCTTTATGGGCAGCTAGTATGAGTATAGTGACTTGTTTATAAGTATTTTATCTATTCGAACCTCTTCTGGTATCGAGCGGGTCAAGATGTATAGTGGACAGAAAAGGGCAGGGCATTCATAGATTTCTATTAACTCCTTAGTTATCTTATGCCAATATGTGTAGTAGAGGATATCTCCACAGGATATGAGTTTGATCTGCATCGAGCACCCACATCCCTCCAACACTCCCCGCACCTCCTCCCTGTATTTTGCTAGAATTACAGGGTAAAAAATCTGGTACACAGTATCCATGTTTATTCTCCCCAATACTGTGAGGTGGAGATCTTATAACTTAGAAGCGCTTGACTTTAGCTTTATGATCAGCCTCCTCCTGCAACTTCTGACCACTTGACTACCCAATTCTGTTGTATCACCTCCTGCTCCCCAGTGCTCTATATATCTGACTGATCAGGTGCTCTGTTGTGGCTCCCATCATATGCGCATGAATTAAAAATACCAGGGTGGGGTTGTCCTCAGATATGGAAGATAATTCTCCTTATATTGATGTAGGAATGATTTTAGCTGTAAATAGCCCAAAAATATTTGTGGGGTATCTGATATGTCGTCTGTAGAGAAACAATGGGAGGAGTCCGTTGGTCCCAGGAGTTGGAATGCATATTTTATCCCATATCTTTGCTAATTGGCCAAATTTTTGTTCATCTGACTCGGGAGGAAATCTGTATTGCATGTCAGTGCTCCAAGGTACGGTACTTCTTCTGGGGTTAAGTATGTTTGGTGGGTTTTAAGTCAGTGTCTCTGGGGTTGCCTGGTATATTTTGAGTATTTGAGAATGGCAGGCACTGTGGTGGATTACTAAATAAATGTTCATGGAAATCAAACAAATTCCGCATGTGAGTTCAATGTTTTTCCAGTGTGCCTTATAATGTGGGTTTACCCAGCACAGAAAAGTTCTCGATTGTGCTGCTGTGGCATACCTTCTCAGGTCTGGGAGGTTAAGACCACCTTTTCCCTTGGTAGTTGTAGGATGGTGTAAGTTATTCTTGGGGTTCCTCTCCAATAAAACAAGATATATGCTTTTCCCATGCCTGAAAATAGAGGTTTGTGGGTGTGAACTGGAGCATCTGGAAAAAAATAAGATACATGGGAATATATTTTGTTTGATGGTCTCCACCGTCCAAGGAGACTCAAGGGAGCTGTGTCACCGTGAGAGGTCCTCTACCAATTGCTGTGTTAAAGGTTCCAAATTTAGTAGTTCTGCAGTATGGAATGTTGGGTTATTTTTATCCCCAGATACTGCATAGTCTGTTTGTGCCATTTGAATGGGAAGGTTTTCTTCAGTTTACTTGGAGGAGTGTAGTTGTACATCAAAACTTCAGTCTTTTGGTCATTTACCTTGGAACCGACTAATTCTCCATAGATTTGGAGTTGGTCCCATACTGCCGGTATTGAGGTCCTCGGGGTGGTAAGTGTAGGTAGGATGGTGTCTGCGAATAGAGAATTTTAGCTGATGCCCTCCTAGCGGGATCCCTCCACTCCCACATTGTTTCTTATTGCTACTGCCAGGAGTTCTAAATATAATGTGAAAAGCAGTAGGAAAGTGGGCAGCCCTGTCTCATTCCCTTGTAAGCAGAAAAGTGCCTGACAATGAGCCATATAGTTTCAAATTTGCTTGAGGGAGGCAAATATATTTTGGAATTGAGTAATCAGTTGTTTGGGAAGCCAAAATATGTAAGGATCACCCACAGGAATGGCCAGGTGACCCTGTCGAATGCCTTCTCCGTCGAGTCCCATAGGACCAGTGGAATTTTACGTGCCTGAACGTTGTCTATCAATAGGTGACTTCACCTAATTGCACCGTGTGCTTGCCTGCCTCTGATGAAGCCCACCTGATCCAGGTCAATTATGGTTGGAAGCAGCGTGTCTATTCTAGAGCCATGCTGAACATAATAAATTTATAATCATAGTTCATCATCGAGATTGGATGGTAAGATGCAGGTGTCTATGGTCTTTCAGGGGCTTAAGAATAGCTGCCAGGGTTACGTATTTCCATGTTGGGGGTGTCACCTTTCTGAACCATATGATATGCTGATAGTAATGGTGGGCACAATAAATCTTTGAAGTTTTGTAAAATTCGAATGGGTATCCATCAGGGCCTCGGTCTTTGAGGGTATTGGCCTGTTTTAAGACTTGGTCAATTTCTAACCCTGAGATTGGGACCAAAAGTGCTTTTGCCCGAGTTAAGCTAATCTTGGGGAGGGGTAATGTCTTAGATAGCTTTGATCCATTCGGAGGAGTGGCGGGGTCTGCAGTGTACAATTCCTGATAGTATGAGGCTAGTATGCTTCTATTTTCCTGTGGCCTAATAGCTATTCTCCCTGTTTTAGGGTCAATCATGCTTGTCATGCACACTTTGGCCTTGTGTTCTCGTAGTCTGCGCACCAGGTTTTCACCCCACCCCCACCCCTGGGGCCTCCTTCATGGAACCTATGTTTGAGATAAAATAATTGTTGTTCTGTTTTCTGGTCCAATAGTTTTTGGATTTTTGTTTTATTATCCGTATCTTATTTTGATGTGTCTGTTCCTCCTAACTTACTAGGTTTTGTAGGGTTTGAAGTTCCTCCTGTAGGTCCTGAAAAATTCTTTCCCTTTCCTTTTTTCCGTGAAGCGTATTTAATTAATTCTCCATGGAGGACTATCTTCAGGGTGTCTACATCCTAGTGGCAGACACCCCTGACTGAGAATTATCCTCCAGAATCACGGGTATGGCTTCTTGCACTAGCTGTTTAAATTCTGGGTCCTTTAAGTGGCTTAGGTTTAAGCACCAGTTTGAACTCTTACTCCTGCCCTAGCTCCATTCTAGCATATATGGGCGCATGGTCAGATAATAAGGTTATTCCATGCCAGACATCACAAAGGGAGTCCAGATGTTCTGCTGTGACAAAAAGCAGTCCTGCTGTGCTGCCACCCCTGAGTGTGCCGCCACATGTGTGTATCCCTTGCCTTTGGGAAACAATGCCTCAGGTGTCCACCAAGCCTAAAGAGGAGACTCCTCCATTTCTTGATCCACAAGGTGCTCCTGAAGGCAAAGAGGGACAAGGCTTAGTGATTCTGGTAGCCCCAGATTGGTCTCGCCAGTTCTGATACACAGATCTCCTCAGCCTCAACTCCAGGCTTCCCGATGGCTTCCAGCCCGCCTGGATCTGATCTCAGTCAACAAGGGAAGGTTCTCCATCTGGACCTTCAATCCCTGCACCTGACAGCCTGATTCCTGGTGACTAAAGTTTCAGGCCTTGGGTCTTTCCGACGAGGTCCTCAACGTTGTTGAGGCGTTCAAGTGAGTTGACCAGAAAGTGCTATGCCTTTAAATGGAAGAGATTCTCCATTTGGTGTCAGGACAGGGGTTGGACCCTCTGCCTATCCATTGGCTAGCATTTTGGACTATCTATGGTCCCTGTCTCAGCTAGGGCTTTGGTCAATGACCCTTAAGGTGCCCCGGCAAGCAGTCGGTGGCGCAGGAGAAGGTGGTTGGGTGCTTTTCAGAGGCCTTGATCACATATCCCCTCCGGTGCGAGAACCTCCACCTCCATTGGATCTACTGCTGGTATTGGCAAAGCTCATGAGCAAGCCATTCGAACTGACGCAGAAGTGCGATATCTCCCACCTGTTGTGGAAAACTGCCTTCTTGGTGGCTATAATGTCAGCCAGAAGGATGGGAGAGGTCCAGGCGCTTCCATCGAGTCTCCTTATCTGGTCTTCCACAGGGGCAAGACTGTCCTTCATCCCCACCTGAAATTCCTTCCGAAGATGGTGCGGAGTTTCACCTGAATCAGATGTTAACTCTGCGTTTCTACCCCAATCACACCTTGGAGGCGAATATAGGCTCCATACTTTGGACCCTAGAAGAGCGCTCCTTATTATAAGTGTAACCCTTGCAAATGTGGGTTCCCAAAAATCTTCAGGAGCTTGCTTAAATGCTCCAAGCCTGAATGGTGTTTGGCGTTTAAGCCATTTATCTGTGAGGCTTTAGAGCCTCTGGTACTGTCTCTTTAAGAGCTGTCTGCTTGCAGACATGGTTGGTTTGTATGGGGGACTGTGTGTTTTCCTGCTTGAGTCCCACTCGAGCTACTGAGCAAATCATTCCATTCTGCAGTCACTATATGGGCAGAGGGAGCTCTTTCAGAAGATGTAATTGTTTGCTTGTAGCCTGTTAAAATAATAATGAAAGTGCAGTTTGCTTTAACCTGCTTTCTTTAGCCAGAACTATCTCCCTCATTTTGGTCCTGAACTGCTGAATTGGACCAATCAGTGTGAGTTAAGGGAGCTCTAAAATGGTGCCTGTGGACGAATCAGAACTTGGACTCTTAATCTGAGCCAGCCACAAGAAGATTGTATGGGCAGTGACTCTGGGAAATGTAATTTTGACCTCAGCGCCTTTTTCCACCAACAGGGGAGTTTATTGTGAGTGACAGCTAAACCAGCCAAGAACTGGGAGGAACTCAAAGGAAGTGCCGGCTTTGTCTGCTGGAGTTTCAGTTTAGCTTTGGCAGCGAAGAGTCAAGGAGCCCTGTGCTTCTTTGGTATGCAGTTCAAGCGGGAAGCATATGTAAGGCCCCAAGTTTTGGTCTGCAGCTTGTGCAAGTGCTTGTTCGGATTGAATACGACCTGTGAGGAGAATAAAGGAGATCTGAAGAGTAGAAACCAGGCTCACTCTGTAGAAGACTGGAGAAATTGCTGAATCACTCTCGGTCTGTCAGGAACTGAACCTGCTGTGTGTTCTCCGGGTATTGTGCAGTAATTGCGATCGGGATAGAGAAAGCAGCCTGCCTGGTACAGTACTTTCCTTTTACATATAAATGTTGTAATGCTTGTGGGAATCGCGCTTCAAATCCCCTGTACAGTGAATTGAGTGCATGAAGCTGGAAGTAAACCCCATCTTAATCCAGACTATATCCATTTGCTCCAAACTGCAGTGAGGTCCAGTCACAAGGACCTTGCCCACATGGTCTGCTCCTCCTGGCAATCCAAGACAATCTGCCTGCCATCCAGTTCCCAGCATTGAGTTTGTGAGTACAAAACAGGGTAGCTCGCTGCCATCTGTTTATCGAATTGCAAGTGTGTTATCTAATTGTTGTGTTTTATTTCTTCATGAACTGAGCCATCCGGCCCCGGATTAAATTGGGTATTGTGCAAGTGTTTTTCATCACAGGGCCCCAACCAGCTGGATCAAATAGGCTAGCCTTCTATTGTCTGGGTACCCAGAGACAGTGACTTATAGGTTAGGCCTGTGCACGGTGCCCTAGTATAGATAGATATCTATATACAGTATATATATATATATATATATATATATATATATATATATATATATATATATATATTAGAGTGGTAAGCTAATTAACCCATTCCCCAGTCCTTGTTATTCCCCTAAATAAATCAGATCTGTTTGTTTCAGCAAAGTTACACTGCCTGAGGTATTCGTTTATGTTACAGTATTGTACTGTGGTTTTGCACTGTGTCATCTTGTTTTACAGGGTCCCCAGAGTCCAGCTGACCGAACCAGTCCTGGGGGTAAATGTATATTGCAAGGGTACTGTGATAGATTTGTGTGGGCCACTAGTGGGAAGAAAGGGGGTTGCAGTGACCCAGAGGGCTGTGACCAAGTCATATTAGACTGCCTAACCCCGACCTCTGGGTGGAGGCACCGCCATCGGATCCAGGCCCTCAACCTGTTAGTGGCAAATCAGGCAGGGGTAGTAGCCCTTGGGATAGCGCCACCCTGGGGGTTACATAAGGGTGGATGGCTGAAGTTCAGGAGAGGTTCGTCAGCTGTTTGTCACCCTCACGCTGAAGCCGCGCCTGTCAGACCTGCAGCCAAGAGGACGATAAACAGGAGGGTCAAGGCACAGGTGATTCTGGTAGCCCTAGATTGGTCTCCCTAGTTCTGGTACCCAGATCTCCTCAGCCTCAGCTCCAGACTCCCGCGGCGGCTTCCAGCCCACCCTGACCTGATCTCAGTCAACAAGGGAAGGTTCTCCATCTGGACCTTCAATCCCTGCACCCTGACAGCCTGGTTCCTGGTGGCTAGAGTTTCAGGCCTTGGGTCTTTCTGACGAGGTCCTCATCGTTGTTGAGGCTGTCCTGAAGGAGTCAATCAGAAAGTGCTATGCCTTTAAATGGAAGAGATTCTCCATTTGGTGTCAGGACAAGGGGTTGGACCCTCTGCCTGTCCATTAGCTAGCATTTTGGACTATCTATAGTCCCTGTCTCAGCTAGGTTTCAGTCAGCGACCCTTAAGGTGCCCAGCAAGCGGTGGGTGGCACAGGAGAAGGTGGTCAGGCGCTTTCAAGGCCCTTGATCACATACCCTCTTCAGTCACGAGAACCTCCACCTCCGTGGGACCTACTGCTGGTATTGGCTAGCTCATGAGCAAGCCATTCGAACTGATGCACAGGTGCAATATCTCCCACCTGTTGTGGAAGACCGGCTTCTTGGTGGCTATAATGTCAGCCAGAAGGATGGGAGAGCTCCAGGCACTTTCTATCGAGTCTCCTTATCTGGTCTTCCACAGGGACAAGGTTGTCCTTAGCCCCCACCGAAATTCCTTCCAAAGATGGTGTCAGAGTTTCACCTGAATCAGGTGTTGACTCTGCCAGTGTTCTACCCAATCACACCTCGGAGGCCGAATATAGGCTCCAGACTCTGGACCCTAGAAGAGTGCTCACTTATTAAAAGAGCAAATGGCTGAGGTTTGGGGAGAGGTTTGCCAGCTGCTTGTCACCTCCGCTGAAGCTGCACCTGGCAGACCTGCAGCCAAGTGGACGATAAGCAGGTGGGTTACCTCCTGCGAGATCTCTGCTATAGGTTGGCGGGCATGGAGCCACCCAAAGGGGATAAGAGCTCATTCTACCCGCCATACCGCTGCTTCTAGGGATGTCCCTATCCAGGAAATCTGCAGGGCTGCTACCTGGAAGTCAGCACACACCTTTATTTCCCATTACCTCATTGAACTAGAGTCATGCCGGGATGCTGGTTTTGGGACCTCGGTTCTCAAGTCCTTATTCCCAAGTAGGTACTGGGGTGCGTACCTTGCCTCCCTCCTCATGGAGAACTGCTAGGAGTCTGCCAGACAGTGTGGATTGAACAACATATCCATGTCCCTAGAAATACAGGTTACTCACTTGTAACAGGAGTTCTGGTGGTATGTCATTCATCCCACTACGACCCACCGACTCCCAGGTTTCGGCTAACAACCTAGCTTCCAGCGGTTAGAGCAAAGGGTTTTATCACCCTGGTGGGGAGGGAGGAGCCAGCTTGAAGACCTTCCGCCCATCTTTAAAGGCAAGGAACCTGGCAGACAGTGTGAATGAACAACATATACCACTCCTAGAACTCCTGTTACAGGTGTGTAACCTGTATTTAGGGCTCACACCGATCTCAAGAACCAGGCTCTTTAAATAAAGTGCAACCTGCTGTTAACACAAGAAGTGCATCTAAGGGTGTCTGCAGGTGCCTTTCAAGTGAACGCAGCTTGCCTAGCACCTCTCCTACCAAGGACCCAAATGGATCAATGAACTACCTGCCACATTAGTCGAGTGCAACAAGCTCTGTCAGTTCAAAATTGGGCTCTGCTCTCACCTGGACCTTGAAAATGTTTGTGCTTGCTCTACCTAATGCTGACCCTGCAAGATTCTATGACACTCCTGTCTCTCCCCTGTGTGCACTCCCTCTGCACCACCCCTCCCTTGGGCTCCCCAGGCCTAACCCACTCCCCTGACAAGGCCTACCCTGGCGCTCCTCCCCTCAGCTGCTTACACCCTCAACCCCACCAGTTCGCTACACTCCCTTACCCCTGCCACCTCCTTTCCAGGTGCTCTGTGAGTTGTTCAGAGACCACCCCACCCCCACTGACAAAGCCCTACCCTGGCTGCTTATCTCTTTCCCTCTCTTTCTGAAACTACCTAGTACTTAGCTCTTCTCCTGCTGCACCTCACTCAAGGAGTGATGTCTATGTCTGTGATTCCTACCTGTACATAGGATCACCATCTGTTACTCCCTACTACCTATATGCTGAACAACCCTGTATAAGAATGCCACTTTTTGTTTTGTCTTCTTCTGGCCTTGCAACCCTTGTAAGGTAAAGTCGTGTTATGTAATTCAATGTCATGTAATGTTAAGCTGTTTGTCTTGTATTGTATTGAATGACTTTGAACCTTTAAACAAGCCCCTGGCTCAAAGATATTAATCCGAAACTGAAATAAATAAATAAATATTCTGGTCCCCTTCCAACTTCTTACTCTCATTCCCATGTATTGTTTCTTTATGCTTAGACCTATTTTACTCTTGTAGAGGTATAGCGGTACAATTATAGTAATACAACAGATAGCATTCACTGCCAGTATAAGAAGACCTATAGGCACCATGGCCATGGACATAATACTGCTGAAGTAACCCAATAATGTCCAACAGTTTGTACATGCTAACAACCACACTGTGGTTTTATTGTCCATGTACTTAATAGAAGCAATAATCCATAAAGAACAGCGATGTCTAAGCAGAGGCTGCAGTCTCCGCTGATTTTAACCATGGGAAAATAAGCAGAATTTGATATATACTAGTCCTCTCAGCAAATAACAAATAAATAATACAGGTTAACTGTATAAAAGGTAAATCTCAGCAAGGCACATAAACAAGAATAATACAGTTCCCATAACAATTTGAACAGTAAATCCTGAACCCTGCAGTATGTCACCAGCTCACTATGGTGGTCTCCGTTCCCAGTCTTTTATTTACATATTTACTTATTTATTTATTGAAGTCTTGGGGTATAAGTACCTTTGAGCCAGGGCTTGTTTACAAAAGTTCCACGACAACAGGTAACAGCACAGCAAAACATATTTAGGATAACACCAAATGATAACACATTTCAGCAAAACATATTTTAGGGAACACCAGATGATAACATAGAATATTTTGTTACAGGACAAAACAGGGCAGCCATAAAAACAGATACCGTAAAAGAGTACACACAATCAGTGGACTTCATTATTCAATTATGTGGTAATGTTTACAAATAATGTTGGCTAAGGCATATAACAACTTCAGTAACTATTCCAGTTAATCTTTACAACCAGGTAGGCCTTGTAAGAGGCCCTGGTAGGCACCATACAGGGTGGAGAGGGTATGAGGATAAGGGAGGTAAAGGATAAGTGTGTCAGGCGAGGATGGAAAGTCGATGGTAGGTGTGTGGTGCAGGGGATGAAACAAGAGGAAGGGGTGGGTAAATCCTAATGGCTGGGTGGTAAGGGGAGGTGAGACAAGGCGTCTGATGGCAAGAATAGGGTAAGTGCCCTGGTACCTAGATATAGAGGTAAGGTGCATTCAAAGGGCAGTGCCAAGATGACAACCTGATACCGATTTTAAGTTTGGCAGTCACAGTTACTAAGCTCAGTAAGGTTAGCTCTCAGCTTTACGCTTAAAGGTGCTAGTTTTAGGTTCTGCAATCGTCACAGCTGAGGGAGTTCAGCCAGCTAGGTGCGGTACTCAAAGATTTTTGCTCTATGAGGTATGACGAAGTGGACCTTGAATGGTTGGTTGACAGCTCCTCTGGTGTGGCATGAATTAGTTGAAACACTCAGGAGGTTCTGGACTCCAGGGAAGGGGAGTGAGGGGCATAGTAATTTTTGGCAGTATGGCAAGTCTGGTACTTTAATCTGCAATGGAGGTTGAGCCAGCCAGATTAGGTATATAAATTGCACATGTATGTGTGAGCCTATGTGCCCCTGTGATAAGCCTGCATGCCTTATTTAAGGTTACTGTAATTCTTTTAAGGGTGGAGTTAGTTGCTGCACTGTATATGACCAGGCCATAATCAATAATGGCAGTCACTGAGCAGTTAACTGCAAGTCTCAAACTTCAGCAGTCATGCATTGTCTATGCCAATAGAGTAAGCCTATTGTGATGATAGAATGGGGAGGGTGAAGGAAGGAACTTGAGGTCCATCTTGTCCACAGTGGTGTCTCCACCCACATCACACCATGGTACACCAGAGCAGGCACCCTTGTTGAAGATATAATGCTGTGCCCCAGTTGGTGCCCCAGGTGGTGCAGAGCTACACCTAGTAGCAATTTGAGCAGGTTGTATATGCGCCCTGGCTGCCAGTTGTTGTGCCCTCCATAGAAATTAGAGCCGCCACTATGTGTCCGTTCCTCCTGTGCACAATGGTTACTATATCCAATTTGAGTACAAATACACATCCAAGTTTATCAGCCAGAATGCTGTACCTTTCAGTGGTGTTTGTTATATATTGACAAGTGCTAAAATAGTGTGTAACAAACTGAGCGGATCACCTCTAGCAGCTCTAGTACAGCATCTCATGGAAAATAACGTGATCCACTTGTACTCTGGTACTAGATGATGTAAGAAAGTCATCCATGAGGAGCATGCCTCGTGGCAAAATGAGGATGCTAGAGAGGAACAGACAGTTTACTTGGTGTGTGGTTACCAGGCTTCCACCGTGTGTTGTTTTCCCTTCATAGTGCCAAAGTCTGTAACATTTACTGGTGCACTTTCCCAATAAACAGTGGCTACTGGGTACAATTGATTCACATAATATGGCAAGAGGATCACAGACTCTTGGGCCAGGATTTTCATGTTGCAATGCCCGTGTTTGAGTTCCAGCTGCATCCTCTGAAATGCGCCAAAACATTCTTTTGCTGGAATGCATGGGCAGGAAAGCATTAGCAGAAGGAGAGGTGATGCCCTGTATGGGTCGCTGGTTCAACTCCACTTGGAGTACTGTGTACAGTTTGAAACTAACACCTTAAGAAGGATGGGGACTCTCGAAGCGGTGCAGAGGAGGACCACTAAGTTGATCCAGGATTGGTAGGAGAAGTCATATGAGGAAAGTCTGGAGGATCTGAACATGTACATATCCGGTTTATATAGTGCAGATTTACTAGTGGGGACAAAACTGCATGGTCAGTATAAGCGTGAGTGAAAACAGTGACAGGGAAAGTACAGTGTGGACATATCAGCACTATCCCTGTTGCTGTTTTCACCCTCAACATACCTGGTTGCCACTGTGCGTCACTGTGGCTCAGCGGAAATAGAAGCCACAGGCTGTGGAGGGTGGCTGTGCCTGCATCAGGCCTCACTCACAGCAAATATTTTGTTTGTTTTTCCCCATCACTTGCTCTGTGGCTGCTCCGCCCTTGCTTTCCCTACTGCAACTCCCCGTCCCCAAGCTGTTGCGCCCACCAACCACCCCGTCTCATTCTCCCCCCTTTTGCAGCCATGGTGGAGTTCCCTCTCTTTTTGCCCATCTGCCGAATGGCACCCTTCCCTACATGTGCCCCACCCAGGGAGTTTGTTATATATTTGTTTGGGGGTGCAGGAGAACAGTAGTTTAAGCTTTCTGCCTGGCACTGTTTTGGTGGTGTGGTTTGTCCCACATGGTTCTAGCCACGCTATTTTGACCTAGATCTGAACATGTATACCCTGGAGGATACATGGAAACAAGGGGCATGATTAAGATGCTTTTAAGTTCCTCCATGGTGTCAGTAGAGTGGACCCTATGGACTTGGTCACTTTAAGTAGCAGTACTTCCATCAGAGGAAACTCCATGAAACTGGCAAGAGGAGAGTTAAAAAAATATGTTGGAAGGTATTTTTTACAGAAAGGATGTTAGACTAGAAAAAATTTCCAGACAAAGTCATATATGCTGAGATGGTGGAGGTGAGGCAGGGTTCAAGAGGGACTGGGTGTAATGGAGTGTAATGAGGTTTGATTTGCTGGAGGGGCAAGGGAGGTCAGAGAGACTGACAAAGTCTCAGTCCAGTAGACTGGCAGGAGCAGACTCCATGGATTTCTGGGCCTTTTTCACTAATATTTTCTCTGTTTCTGTGTTGTGCTGTTTTGAACATTTTGCTACATGTGGGCCTGTTTCGCTTCTTTATAGTTGCTTGCATCTAAAACAGTGACACTTTGGGACTTGAAACGCCATGATCCCACTGCAGTTGAGCCCAAACATTAGATTAATTGGTCCAACTTTTTGGCGCAGTGTGCCAGATGTGGCGAAAATTGCCGCATCTTGGTGCCATATTCAACCCTTGGTCTTTTTGTGGTTGGGCATTCTCGTGTTCCTGGGCTTCAAAGACCTCAGCCATTTCTGGAGTAAGACTCACCCATTGGAGAATATTTACGGATGTGGGAGATTCTAAAAGAACTCATTGAAAACCGAACTTTGTAGTTTTAATTACTTGGGAATTAGAAACAGAAATGTCATTGATTTAGCATTAGTACAGTCATGAGTGAGAAGTAATCTGAGGGTTGCCTTTAATTATCTCTCTTTTCCCTATTGTTCTCTCCTAATTGGGATGCTAATGACCAGAGGAAAGTTCCTAAGTGGTTCCCAGACTCGTTGCCTGCGGGCAAACATCTTGCCACAATAGGATCACAAATTGCAGGGAAGAGCAGGCTAATCACATCAGAAACAGTCCGGATTTATCTCCATCTCTTCTGTTGCACACTGTCAACAACAGTATGGTCTTAATCACTACCCCAAAGAACAACTAGCAGGAGATCTGTAAAACCGCATTACAGGAGCCCAAACATCTTTGTCTTACTGTCTTTTGCTGTATCTGTCTTTTTATTACTGGACATACTATTTTCTCCAATTATCTCCTGCTAAACCAACAGGCATCCTGGAGACTCAGGCAGGGCATGTGACTGCTTGTATTACAGATATCTTGCTGTGTTTAATGCGTACACAGAGCATGGGGTTCCTGTGACTGAAGCGGCAGAGTTCACTGATTTGAGCATTTCACACCAGTAAATAGAATTACACACTGTGCAATAAAATGCATTGCCTTTCATACTTGGTGTCTCAAATGTTATGTATTCTGGTGATAATAATAGATGGCATTCCTTGGTGAACAGCACACAAGGGTGTGAGCAGGCATGCCAGCAGGGGCAGATATAGAATTTGCTCAGGAGATAGAAGTTTTATTAAGGGGTTGCAGTTTCCTAAAAAATGTCAAATGTTACCTTTCACTGCTAAAATGAGGCTAAAATAAGTGCTGTTTTCTGGCCTAAGAGGGTAGCGGGTGTTACTTTGCTACATTGCTGGCTCCGCTAGTGCATACTAGTCACTTTACTCATTTGCGCAGTTTTATAAGGACCTGCCCCACCATATGCCTTCTTCTAACCTTTATCATTATAATTTGGACTGAAGTATGCCACAATTGTATTTTAAAGTGGCCTCTAAGCTGTAACTGTGACTGTTCAAATTCTGATGTTTAGGACATGGATAAACCATTCTAATTGTTTGCTTGCATATATGTGCAAGAAACATAGTGCCACCATCTGAGTTTTATTAGGTATGCCACCCCTTCCAATGCCCTGCTTCTTTTTGCGAACATGACCCCTCACCCAATCAGTGTCTGAGCTATCTATGACAGCAGTTCAGATGTAGTGGCATATTGTTCAAAGTAAAAGACGCTACAGTCAGTGGTGGTAGCGTGTGGCAGTATGCAAACTGCCTACACGTCAACACTACATCTGAACTGCAGTCATAGACAACTCCATTTTTCTTGTGAACCCGGTCGGCTCCAGTGCCCCCCAACAAACACCCAAGTAGCATGTTGAGAGCCCACCACAGCGTGCTTATGCACTTCCCCTCTCCCACACACTGTATGGCCAATGGTAGTGCCCAATCCCTGTTGGCTCCACTGCCCCCAAACAGCCTTCCAGGTGCCATGCTGGGGCCCATCTCAGCATGGCAAAGACCATATGGCCAACAGGGAAGCTCAATCTCCTGTCGGCTCCACTGCCCCCAAACAGATTTCTAGGTTTCATGCTGTGACCCACCCCAGTGTGGCAAAAGTCCTTATGGCCAATAGGGGTGCCCAATCCCCATCGGCTCACTGCCCCCAAAACAGACTTCAGGTGCCAGCTGGGTGCCACTCCAGTGTGGAAAAGTCCTCGTCATCTTTGTAAAAAAAAAAAAACACCTATAAGAAAAAAGGGTTTCTCGTTGACTCTTGCCTCCCCTCTAACCCGCACCACCCTCTGCGTACCACACCCCTGCCTCACCCCATATTTCTCCAGAGGCTGGTGCAACGATTTTTGTGGACCAGGAACATGTCTACACTCTTCAAAGTCAACCATGAACTGAAGAAATGCGAGTAAGCTGTATAATGGCATAAATGTTTTTCGACTTTGGTGCATATCTTGGCCATTTGGGGATTTTTTCACCAAATTTTCAACATGGGGTTCTTGTGACCCCACACATGAACTCAGTCACTGTCATTTTGTTATTCAGTCCGAAGGTGATTTCGTGGTCACTGCGCGGACCCACCTTTCGGGAATGAGTCACTGAAATGACAGTGTCACAGTTCATGAGGTAGGCTCCCAAAAACCCTATGTTGAAAATTTGTGAAAAAATTCATAAAATGACTGTTTTACTAGCGTGTGTTATGCAGTTCCTACGCACGCTTGTTACTTGAGAATTTTAATATTTTCACTCCAGATTTTCAACATTGCCATTTACCACACCTCCTTATGAACAGTATATCAGTCATTTTCATATCTTGCCCAAAATGTGTTTTCACATTTGTAGCCCACAATAGCGCGGTCAGTGTGCAAAATTAATGTTCAGGACATATTAAAAACTCACAGTGACACTGTTCATGAGCAGAGGTGTTAAAATTGCTATATTGAAAATTTGGTCACAAAAGTCCATGAAATGGCTGTGTTCTGACGTCGTTACACAATTTCCATGCACCCTTGTAAGTTCACAAATTTGTAATATTTTCAGTCAGGTTTTCAAATTTGACATTTTTCTACACCTCCTTATGAGCAGTACAGCTGTCATTTTTACACCCTGCCGAAATTGTTTTGCGCTTCTGGTGCAGGATAGCGCGGTCATTGTTGGAAATCAGTGTTCGGGACAGATTAAGAAAATCACAGTGATGCTGTTCATGAGCGGAGGTCCCAAAATGCCTAGGTTGAAAATCTGCTGTAAAAGTCTCCAAACTAATTACATTAAGATTATGCGTTCGCAGTTTCTCACATGCCTTCGTACCACCAGCTTTTATATTTTCCTCCAGATTTTCAACAATACCATTTTTACACCTCCTCATGAACAGTACTGCTGTCATTTTCATATCCTATTCAAAATGTGTTTTCACCTGTGGCTAAATGGCGCAGTCGCTGTGCAAAATCACCTTTCACCTGATGAACTGATGGTGTCACTGTTCATACAGTGGGGTCACAAAAGACCTTATTGAAACTTGGAGTAAAAATACCAAGAAACACCCAGGCGTTGGGGTTTCCGACCTGCGCCCTACCCTGTAGGACTGACAGGCATCAGGGTTGTGACTTGGGACTGTCGACAGTAATGCTCATGGCATTCCACCCCACCCCACCCCTGCAGCCAGTGACAGGTGGAGGTGTGCTTTGAACCCTTTTGCCCCAGAGTTCACCCCATTCTCCTATACTGCACCCATTTCAGTGTATTTCCTTATGGAATGAGGTGAATGTAAGCCAAACACCCCACAGCACTTTCGAACCTGTCAGTGTCTGAAGGGTAGGGTGAGGTGAAATGTCTGACCATCATGGGCGATGACCCAGGCACAGCCTAATGCCTGTCCATCTCTGCAGGATGAGGGTGCAGTTGGTTTCAGTTCAATACATCAATGCCATTCCTATACTGCATCTAACTCCTGCACTTCCACTGCTAATGCCTGCAAGCAAACATTTGGCATTGACAAATGCTTGTTTTTCATATTGTGTTCCTCTTTTGGAGCTGGCAGGCAGTGCTCTTCTCCCCCCACACCAGGGTCTTGCATCCATCCATGGTCTCGTTCCAATCCGGGATCATAGTGAGGACTGTCATGGAGCCTGCCAGTTCCATTTTTCCCTCCCTTGTTCCGGACACACATATACATGGAAGGCGTCGCATGCTGTGGACCCAAAACCCTCCCTTTATGCTGCCCTTTTTCCTGCACTGCCCCTGGCCTCCACCTGGTTGCAGTCATGTGGCAGGACTGATAGTGTTCATCCCTGAGAGACTTCTACCTTCCCCAGCAGTCCCCTGATGACCCAGGCTTGTTCCGACACCTCGATCACCCGGCGTGGCATGAGATGTGAGCGTCCAGTACCTCAATCCCCAGTGCCACCAGAATAGCTGGATAATACATGAAACATTGTTCTTTCATTTTGCAGTCGGTTCAAAATATGAGAAAATCTTCAGGTGCTCTAAATTGTTTGTATCTTAGACCCAGTTCCTACTTTATGAATTAAATTGCCCAATGATTCATGACATGACAGAATTCAGGAGGGGTGGACAGTATGCACAAAACTGAAATTTCTGGTTACACCCTGAAGGTGCAATAACATCTTCCAATGTTCATAGTGCCTTAGTAACTCTTGTGGATTACCATGGCAATGGAAACACAACAGAAGGTTGAAGCATGGGGACATACTCACTCTAGTACAGTGTTCCACTGCTGTTTTACAATCAGTCATATGTTTAGTGTGTGACCTTATGATTAATCACTTTGACCCTGCAAGAACCAGTTACTGTTGCCATTTACCATGGAACACTGTTTGGTGTTATATAAGCAATAACACACAACAGGGTGTGTGTCGTTGAGGAATATATGCATTGCTCTGGATGTTGTTAGGCACGAGGTGCAGCTAATGCCTTTAGACATTCAGAGATATCTAATATTCTCAACAACAGCACACTCAGGAGTGCACCGTTGCATTTATAAAATGTCAGGAGTTGCTGGCTGCACCTCAGACAGCCCTGTTCAACAACTCATTGGAAACAGGGGTGGTTCAGAGGGCTGGAGGAAGGCAGATGTAGTCCCGCTTCGTAAAAGTGGCAGGAGGAAGGAGGCCAGCAACTACAGGCCAATCAGTCTGGCGTCCGTGGTGGGAAAATTAATGGAAGCGCGTTTAAAGGAAAGGCTTGTGGGTATCTTGAATCAGCAGGCTGCAAGACCTGAGTCAGGACAAATTCATGGGAGGTGGGGGAGGTTATGTCAGACAAACGTGATTGATTTCTTCAGCTGGGTGACCAGGAAATAGATCTGGATGGGCCAGTGAGCGTGACTAATTTAGATTTCAGCAAAGCCTTCACACCGTACCACATAGGAGGCTCATAAATAAATTGGGTAGTTTGGGGCGGGTAGGTCCTAAGGTGGTTAGCTAGGTATGAAATTTCCAGATGGATGGGTGACAGAGGGTAGTGGTAAATGCCACTCACTTGAGGGTGGGGAGAGTGATTAGCGGGTACCTCGGGGTTCAGTACTGGGACCAGTCCTCTTTAATTGTTTTATAAGTAACATTGACGATGAGCTGGAATGGAAGGCATGCCTCTTTGCAGGCGACACCAAAATCTGCACTAGGGTGGACACTCCAGATAGGGGTGGAGAGAATGAGCAGAGACCTGAGAAAAATCAAGGAGTGCTCAAAGGTATGGCAGCTAGGTTTCAATATAAACAAGTGCAAAACTGTACACCTGGAGCACAGGAACCCAGAGGCAGAGTCTAAATTGCTGGAAGAAGTGTTGACAGTCACAAAACAGGAAAGAGACCTTAGAGTAATCATATTAATGACCTCGTTGCAGCAAAGTAGTTCAGCAAGAAGTAAGGCAGGACTAGTGGGATGCTGGGGTGCATCTGGAGGGTATGACCAGCAGAAAGAGGGAGGTGGTAATTCTGCTGTATAGATCATTGGGGAGACCTCATCTAGACTACTGTGTCCAGTTCTGGAGACCACATCTCTGGAAGGACATAGACAGGGTGAGAAGCTGTCCAGAGAAGTGCAACTAAAATGGCGCAGGGGCTGCATCAGAAGCCCTAAGAGGAGAGACTGAGGATCCCAGTATGTACACCCTGGAAGGAGGAGAGTGAGAGGGCATGATAGAGACCTATACATACCTCCCAGGGGTGAATACAGTACAGGAGGGAGTATTTTTCAGAGGAGAAGGTGCACAAGAACAAGGGGCATGCAATGAAGCTGGAAGGTGGAAATTTAGGAGGGATGTAGAGGTACTTCACTGAAAGAGTGGTGGATGCTTGGAGCAGTCTTCCTGTGGTGGTTCTGGGCATGAAAACAGTAGTTGCCTTCAAGCATACATGGGATAGCACAAGAGATCTTGGTTGGGTAGTGACTGGGAGGTAGCCAGAGATCATTGTATGGTCTATGGTGTTAGTATAGGCAAGGAAACATTGGGAGACAAGGTTGCCAGGCTGTCCTTATCTACTGATAAATTCTGTTTCTGAAACAAAAGGAAATTAATATTTCTAGGGACGTGGATATGTTTGTTCTATCCATACTTGTTGGCAGTGTCCTTTCCCTTTAAGATGTGCCAGAAAGTCTTCAAGCTGGCTCCTCCCACGCATCTGGGAGTTATATCCTTGGCTCCTCACCATGGTGCCAGATCTTCCTTTCCACTGGAAAAAGCAGGTTCCCTCCTTTGCACGCCCGCATTGTAGGCCCTATCCCTTTTGATCCATTTGGATTGCTTTCTAAAAATACTTTGTTACCATCTAGATATTAGTCTTCAAGCTTCTGACCATGATGGGCAAGTTCTTGCCTGGATTTCACTGGTGCCCATGTGGGCAGAAGATATCACGTACAACCCCCATGCCATGTGCATCTTCTGCCTGGGCCATGAATACGATACCCAGTCCTGCGACATTTGTCGATCTTTTCACAGACGATCCTTGAGGACCACCTTGCCTGCTTTAAGTTGGGCTTCCTGGAAAAATGACATCCGCTGGTCAAGTCTAAAGATGCCCGTTCGTGGTCTCCATGGCTGCGAGGTCTGACAAACAGTTGGAAAAGCTTGCAGCCTTCAAGGAGGAGGTGGCTTGGGTTGCTGCTCAGTCTACCTCGGCTTCTGACTTCATGTGGCTCAGTTGGGCTCCACTTTTTCGGCCTCCTTCAAAGAACTGTGCCATTCCCTCCTGACTAAGGGTCAGGGCCCTTCTAGTTCTCACAGCTCTCACTCTCGCAAGGAGAAGAAAGTGAAGAAGAAGACTCATTGTCAATGTTTGTGGGACCAAGAATGGTTTGGCACTGGCTTCACGGAGACCCCATCAGGCCTGTCGGTCAAGATGCCGCTGATGATGTGGCCAAGATTTTCTTAATCCTGTTGACCAGTTGTCATCTGAAAAGGCCAACACTTCTGTCTTTTTCGACTTTATTTCCTCTGGTCACAGCCTGTGGAACCTCTCTCGGGCATCCTGCCCACCTGAGGTCCCCTCTGACTGTGCCTCCTCTCTCCCCTCCCTGTAGCCAGCACCCCAGTTTAACCCATCCAGGGTGGGTCACCCTCTCCTTGGGTGCTCTTCTAAGTTAGTCTCTGGCTGCAGGTTAGAGCCCCGAGGAGGGTGGAAGGCCAGTCGAGGTGAACCCGGCAGAGGGCATGGGGGACAGGTGCCGTCCACCTGTCCCACGGAGCCAGTGTTTTCCTTGTTCTAGTGGAGACCTCCTCCCCCTTGTGTGGGCATGCCTGATGCAATGGCACATGGCATCCCTTCCTACGTCAGCCTAGCTGGATGATGTGCAGCCCATGCACTGCGGTGCTCCCGATCTCCACGGGAGCTGCTGGTATGCGAGCTATCCCCCACCCTTACTCTGGGAGGAGAGCTGCCACTTAATCCTCAACCTGCCCTGCTGGCTCCTGGCAATCAAGCTCGCTCCCAAATTTGGGTTGCTGGCATGGTGTGAGGTGTAGCATCCAGCACCTCAATCCTCAGTGCCACGAGCCAACAAATCTGTCTTTAGGACTCTGGTCCTGCCTGTGATCTAAGAAGGGGCTGCTCCAGTCCCTGAGCAGAACAGGTGCACCGACCTAAACCAGGAGGAGCCGTGGCATTCCTGCCTCCTCCAAGATCCCCAGCAGCCGAGATTGAGGACTTGGTCCTCCACCAGTGGGTCGAGCAGCTACCGCTATCATCAGTGCTCCCATTCTCAGTACCTCGGGAAGTGGGCCACTACTATTCCTCATCTTCATCCTCCTTAGGTGAGGAGGCTTCAGTGCAAGTTACATTGATGCTATGAAGACCTCATGGCAACAGCTGGTGCTGACCAATGTAAACCGACCCGATTCCCACTGGCCATCACTTGGCTGTCGCCCGAGCCGACCTCGTCTCCCCTGCAGGGTCGGTTGAGACCATCCCTCCCCAGGGCGGTCAAGACCATCTTGGTTTCGGCTGGAGCCAGTCTCTCTGCCAATTGTGGTGGAGCCGCTGCCCAAGCAACCCGTCATTGATGTGCCAACTAAAGTCTCGGCCGGCCAGGGGCTTCCCATCGACTGTCCGTCACCCTCATACTGGACCGCCCATGAGCGGTTGAAGGTGACTCAGCAGTCAGTTGCTTTATCTGGACTCCTCTGAGTCTGAGGATTCCTTGCTGCACTCCCGTCCAGTCAACGAGGAGTCCGTGGGGATCTTTCACCTGAGGAAGGGCCCACTTCCTTTCTGGGCATCCTCCGCCTCATTTCCAAGTCCACAGGGATGAAAATGGAGCCCGTTAAGAAGCAGGCTTACTGTCCCCTTACAGAGATTCTGGAGAAAGGGGACTGTCTGATGGAGGCTTTCTCAGTGGCCAAGGCCATTGTTGGCCCAGCCCTGGAGCTTTGAAGCACCCATATCCTGCTGTGCACTCTGTCAGGATAGCCCACAAGTATCGGTGCCCATCAGTACCCTCTCGGGTTTCATGGAGCACCCTCGGCAGAGAGGAATGGTGGCTGACTCTGTATTTCAGTGCTCAGGCAATATTGGGGACATCGACAAGCCACCAGACAAGGAGTCCCAAGAAATTGGACCATGTGACTAAAAGTCTGTGCTGCCTCCTCGCTCGGCCTCTGTCAGGCAAGCGCGGCCATCTTGATGACATACTTCTCCATCGCCTTCTTGGGCTTTTGATGAGGTGATTCTCACCTGCCTGCAGACCTCAGACCATAGTCAAGCAGGTCTGAGATGAGGGCTGGGCTGAGGTCAAGCAGCAACTGCAAACTGCTCTGGTTCTGGGAGATTCCTGTGCATGCTTGGTGGTGGCCACAGTAGCCATGCGCTGTAGGGCTTGGCTGTGGATCTCGACCTTCATGACAGACACTCAGCACAAATTGGCAGATGTTCCTTTCTTGGGCACCGACCTGTTTGGGCCCAGTGTGGAGGGTCACCTGCAGCGCACTAGAAGTCCAATGCCTCCTTGGACTCTAACATCTGTATAGAAGGATAACAAGGGCTCCAGTCAACAAAAGCAAAAGCTCTTTTGGTCCTCCACTCCTGCAGCAAAACCACCCAGCATCAGGCTGGCCAGCAGGCTCAGTCCTAGTGACCCAGGCCTCGGTGTTCCATTAGCCCAGAGCAAGGGGACCCGGTGGCTCCTAGCTCGTCCTCCTCCTCCAAGCCTGCTCAGTGATGGGATAGGGGTGCCACCTTCTTGCCGTTACACCTTCCCTGAGTCCTTCTGTGCAGGGCTGTCTCCACCACTCCCTTTCTGCCTGGTCTGCTGTCACCATGGATAGCTGGGTTCTAGAAGTGGTCAGTCAGGATCCGCCTCTGGAATTTGAGCAGTACCCTCCAAGCTGAGCCCACACCCACGGAGGACTTGGTATCCACAGACACTCAGTCAGCTCTTTGAGATGACACAGCCTAACTCCTCAACAAGGAGGTCATAGTCAGAGGAGTGGATCCTCCAGAACACCAGGGTTTGTCTCCAGGTACTTCTTGGTGCCAAAGTGGATGGGAGTTGGTGCCCCATTCTAGAGCTGCACAATCAGAACAAGTTCCTCAGGTTGCACACCTTCAGGATGGTAAATCTGTCTCAGATCATACCGTCTCTGGGGAAAACATGTGGTTTGCTCCTGGATCTTCAGGATCGTTCTTTCATTTCCCGATCTGTCCGTCCCAATGAAGGTTCCTCCACTTTAGAGCTGAGGGAACCCTCAATGTGTTCGGGCCATGCCCTTTGGCCTCTCCTCAGACCCCATGGTCTTCACCAAATGCATTGCAGTGGCTGCAGCTTACCTGAAGTGCCGAGGGGTCCAGGTGTACCTTTACCTGGATTACTGGTTAATTACAGGTCCCTCCAGGTAGGAGATGGAAGCGGTCCAGGGATTTGGCCCTCCATGCCTGCACCGCCCTTGGCCTCCTGGTCAATGAGGCCAAGTTGATGCTCACGCTTGCAGGTGATCAGCTTTCTCGGGCAGAGCTCGACTCTTGCCGAGCCAGAGCCTGGCTCCTGGTGGACAGGGTGGAGGTCACGATCATTTTGAGTTGGGCAACAGTGCCCTGCCGGGATTTCCTGTGCCTTCTGGTTTGTGTGGTGGCCTGTACCAGCATGGTCTAATGGGCCCGTTGGAATATGCACTTCCTGCAGTGGGAGCTGGCCAGGCAGTGGTCTCAGCACAAAGGTCACTTGACCAGCTGGGCACTGTGACAAAGAAGATGTAGGATGCTCTCCAATGGTGGCTAGTCCCAGAGCATCTGCAGGAAGGGATCCATTTGTCCACCCGAGCCGACAGTCATCCTGACGACCAACATCTCTCTCACGGGCTGGGGTGCCCATCTGGGGAACACACAGTCCATGGGCTCTGGACCTCTGAGGAGTCGATGATACATCAGCCTGCTGGAGCTCTAGGCAGTTTGGCTGGCACTGACTGCATTAGCCTTCATACATTTGGGGGTCAAGTGGTCCAAGTCCAGACAGACAACACCACAACCATGTACTACCTCAACAAGCAGGATGTGATGCACTCCTGCCTAAGTGCAAAGACTCTCTACATTTGGACCCTCGTGCACAACCTGGAGGTGGATCTCCTGGCCATGCATGTGGTAGAAGCCTTCAGTCAGCTGGTAGATGCTGTCAGCCAAGTAGGCGGTCATCTCCAAGTGGTCTCTCCATCTGGAGTTAGCTCACAGCCTGTTCTCCCAGTGGGGCACCCTTCAGGTGGACCTGTTTGCCTCAGGGAGAATGCAAAGCTGAGGCTGTTCTTGCCCTCCCCTCAGCAGGGCTCACTACAGGAGGATGCCTTCTTGAGGCCTTGGACCCCAGCCTCTTCATGCCTCCCTCCACTTCCCTTGATGCACAAGGTGCTGCTCAAGGTCAGGAGGGACAAGGCATGGGTGATCCAGGTGGCTCTGGACTAACCTCGCCAGTTCTGGTACCCCAGTCTCCTCAGCCTCAGCAACAGGTTCCCAAGGCATCTTCTACTCCACCCGGGCTGCTCTCCATCAACCAGGGAAGGTACTCCTCAGACCTTCAATCCCTGCACCTGACAGCCTGGTTCCTGAATGGCTAGAGTTCCAGGCTTTCAGTCTTTCGAAGATGTTCTCACCATGGTGGAGGTATCTAGACAGGAATCGACCTGAAAATGCCATGCATTAAAATGGAAGAGATTCCTTATTTGGTGTATCAGGGCAAGGGCTGGACCCTTTGACCTGTCTGGTGGCCAGCTTTTGGACTGCCTGTGGTCCCTCTCTGGAAGGGGACTTTGGTCGAGCCAGACAGGTGCACCTAGCAGCCACTCTCTGCTTACCAGGCATGGGCTGATCAGCAGCTGGTGGTGCTGGAGAAGGTAGTCTGGCACTTTTCAAGGCTTAGATCAGATTTCCCTCCAGTGTGAACCACCACCATTGGACTTGTTGCTGGTTTTGGCAAAGCTCATGGGAAAGCCATTGAATCGATGCACAAGTGTGACATGTCTCACCTGTCGTGAAGACCACTTTCTTGGTGGCTATCATGTCTGCCAGAAAGGTCAGTGAGCTCCAGGTGCTTTTGGTGGAGTCTTCTTACCTGGTTTTCCACGGGACAAGGTTGTCCTGCCCCAACCTGAAGTTCCTCCCGAGGGTTGTATCAGGGTTTCACCTGAATCAGGTGATGACTCTTCCTGTGTGTTCTTCCTGAATCACACCTGGGAGGCTGAACACAGGCTCTATACTCTGAACCTGAGGCAAGTGTTGGCTTATTAAAAGTGCGAGGACTGGAGTTCAGGGAGAGGTTCACCAGCTGTTGTCACCTATGCTAAAGCCGCACCTGGCAAACCTGCAGCCAAGTGGATGATTGGCAGGTGGATCACTTCCTGTATTGATTTTGCTATAGGTTGGCGGGTAGGGGAGGCTCCCCGGAGGTCTAAAGGGCTCATTCCACCCCTTACCAATGCATCGGTGGCTGTTTCTAAGAATGTCCCTATTCAAGGAAACTGCAGGGCTGCTACCTGGAAGTCAGCACACACCTTCATTTCCCATTACCACATTGACCTCAGTCACACCAGGATGCTGGTTTTGGGGTCTCAGTTCTCCAATCTCTGTTTCCCTAAGTAGGTGGTGTGCACCTTGCCTTCGCCTCCTGGAAAACTGCTAGGAGTCTGGCAACAAGTGTGGATAGAACAACATATCTACATCCCTAGAAGCACAGGTTACTCACCTGTAACAATAATTCTAGGAGGCGGCATATGTTGTTCATCCACACGACAACCAACCTCCCTGGCTCAGGCGCACAACCTCTGTTTCCAGTAGGCAAGATCTGGCGTCATGGGGCATGGGTGGGAGGAGCCAGCTGAAGACTTTGTAGCACATCTTAAGGGAAAGAACACTGCCAACAAGTGTGGATGGAACAACATGTCTCGTCCTAGAAGCACAGGATACTCACCTGTAACAGTAGTTCTAGGAGTGGTGTATGTTGCTCGTCGTCATGGACCAACGACCTCCCTAGCTCAGGCGCACAACCTCTATTTCCAGTGGGCAAGATCTGGCATCATGGGGCATGGGTGGGAGGAGCCAGCTTGAAGACTTTCCGGCACATCTTAAGGGAAAGGACACTGCCAACAAGTGTGGATGAACAGCATATATCACTCCTAGAACTACTGTTACAGGTGAGTAACCTGTGTTAATGGGTTGCAGGAGTGTGGTTGATGGGAATTTATATACCCCAGCAGACTTATTTGGAAACAGGATTTTCTACATTTTATAAAATGGTGAAAGTTTAACTATTCTAATCGGTCATTAGCTGTTTGTTAGAGGTGCCTAATGCACGACTAAAAACTCATTTTGAGAACCTAGAGGCAGGACACCAAAGAAATCCCGAGCCTTCTTTTCAGAATTTTAAAGAAGATAAAGCCACCATGTTTTTCCCCAGGTAGTGAGACTGCAGTGCACAACACAGCAGCAAACAACAGCTGTCTCAAAATGCAGATTAGCGAAAAGGAAATATATCAAAATTCAAATTATCATCTGTGTGTCTTTGTGATTGGTCCTCACTCACCAACACCAGGTGACCACTCGCCCCATTGCTTTGTTTCTGTGAGCAACCAGCCCCATCAACAGTCCTTGCAAGCTCCGTGCCCCCTAACTCTGTCTTCTGAATTTAATACTACAGCTTGGCCCGCAATCACAAAGAGAAATGCTACCGTTGAGCAGCTTGGTTCTTCTTTTAAATCATTTACTACATATGGTGATAGAGTGTATGACTGTTCTTGCATCAGCTGTAGCACTGCAGCGTGTCTTCCAGTCAGCCACTGCCCAGCCACGACTTGCAATGCCAATCCCACCCAACTGATTGCCCCTCACGTGGCTTTGCCCTTTATGGCAACTTTGTGTTTTGTGTTTAAAAATAGACTTTGTAGATTGGCTGGTAGCAGAGGGCTGAGGCATCCTGACCTTTACCTCTTCCCACGCCAGTGACCCAGGTTCAGGAACGGATGTAGGTTGTTCAAGGGTTGGCTGGGAAGGGAGAATTGAGCATCTATAGAACTGCTCTCCTCCCTCGGGAGGAGGATGTCATGCCTCGCTGCTTGATTGCCACCTGGAGGAATTAAGGTGATGGTGTGTGTGAACCACAACAGGTGGGAGGGCATGTGTTCTGAGCACTGGGGTGTCTCTGAAGAGATCACACAGTGTGCTTATTGTATGTCCGTGCTGCCCTAAGGGAGAAAAAGTGGATGAAAAATGGAGGACAGGCTTCATAAAGCCCTGCCCATCCGCCGATGGCCCGCTCAGTCTCTTCAGATCTGGGACAGTCTGGATTTGTGTTCTGGGTGGGGAGGATGACCTCCCTTCCCTACCCTGCTGTGGGGGTGGGGGCAATCCATGGGGATTGAGCTTTGAGGCGGCTGTGGCTGGCGGGACAGGGCTAAAGTACAGCCACCCATCCTGCCAAATTGGATAAACACCTCCATGGAAAAAAATATACTTTTGCTTCAACTGCCGATTGGCTACCAAGCGGAATCGTGCAGTCTCTCTTTGGAAATGTGCTGAACACTGATTGAACAGTTTCTGTTTAACTGCTTACTACTGTTCAGAGTGCACTTACCAATCAATAATAATAATAAAATGAACAGTAACATGAAAACATGTTTAAAAAGATTACCAGCACTGGATGTGTATGTGTTGTTGGGTGGGGTGATAGCCAGGACAACCACAGCTTTCAACTTACTGCTATAGAGGCTCCAGTAGGACAAAAGTCTGGAGGTCCAAAAAAAAAAAACCCACATAACAGAAGTGCAGAAGGAGGAAATATGTTATTACTGAATGAGTACCAGTTCTGACTGTTTTAATATTTAAACATATAAATTACATTTTTTTCACACATGTAAAATACAGTGCCCCATTTATGAGTGCAATAAGACACTCTGGGGTGTGCATTAGACAGTTCTAATCGTGACCAGGCATGAGTCTGTGCCTTGTGCCTTGCTTTGAGGCTATGCCCCTGGCTGTGTGTTAGAACTGTCTAATGCACACCACTGTGTTTTATTGCTTAATTATAATTTATGGATTATACAACTTCAGATTTTATTTTGTACTTTATCTTCTGCTTTTGGGTTTACTTTTCAGCATTACAGATAGAAACATAGACTTTGAAGGCAGATAAGGACTGCTTGGCCCACCTAGTCTGCTCATTTCCTTCCTATAGGATAAGCTGCAGATCCTAGTTAACCAACAGCCTATTTCTTCCTACCCCAACAAAAATTGCCTTATGTCTGTCCCATGCATTCTTGAATTCTCCTACAGTTTTAGACCCACAAGCTCCTCAGGAAGGTGGTTCCATGTGTCCACCACCCTCTCTGTAAAAAATACTTCCTCACATTGCCCTGAACCACTCCCCTCTGTCCTCAAATTGTGTCCCTTGTTCTTGCACATTTCTTTTCTGAAAGATACTACCCTCTTGGACTTTGTTGATTCCACTGAGGTACTAAAAGTTTCTCTCATGTCCCTCTCTCTCCTCCTTTTCTCAAGGGTATACATATTAAGCTCCTTTAGTCTCTCCTTGTATGGCTTCTCTTGCAGACTCTGCACCATTTTAGTTGCCCTCCTCTGGACTGCCTCTATCCTGTCTATGTCCTTGCAGAGATGGGGTATCAAGAACTAGACGCAGTACTCAGATGGGGTCTCACCAACTGTCTGTACAGAGGGATAACAACTTCCTGTTTTCTGCTGGTGATGCCTCTCCTATACATCCCAGTATCCCCAGCCCTCCTTACTGCCTTCTCACATTGCTTGCTAACCTTAAGGTCATCTGATATGATTACCCCAGGTCCCTTCCGTTGTTGTTACTGCTACTGCCCCCAATAGTGTAATCTTCCCTGGATTTTTGTTTCCCAGGTGCATTATTTTGCACTTCTTTGCATTGAACTAGCTGCTATACTTCTGACCATTTCTCCAACCTTGCCAAGTCCGTTCTCATCCTTTCCACACCTCCTTGTCTATCAACCTTGTTGTAGACCTTTGTGTCATCTGCAAAGAGGCATACTTTTCCTTCCAGTGCCTCTGCAATGTCACTTATAAAGACATTAACAAGCATTTGTCAATGCTGAGCGTTAGCTTGCAGGTATTTGCAGTGGTGTTTGGCATGTATGGTGCTTTACCCTAATGCCCTGTGCGATTGCTGGTATTTGCACAATACATTTTCAGCGTGATCTTTTGTTACCCCCATTGTGCGCTACATAGGCAGAGACACGTTTTGGGCAGGATGTGAAAATGACAGCTGTACTGCTCATAAGGAAGTGTGGTAAAATGGCAATGTTGAAAATCTGGGTGGAAATATTGAAAATTCGCAAACCTGATGCGATGGGAACGATGCAGTGCTGCATTTCGTAAAACAGTCATTGTGGGAATCTTTCCACCAAATTGTCAACATGGCATTTTAAAACCTCTGCTAATGAACAGTGTCACTGTGATTGTCTTACTGTGTGCCATACATTGATTTTGCACACAACGACTGTGCCATTATGCAGTACATGGGGCGGACACGCTTTTGGGCAGGATGTGAAAATGACAGCTGTACTGCTCATAAGGAGGTGTGGTAAAATGGCAATGTTGAAAATGTGGAGTGAAAATATTGCACAATTCAAGAAATTTACGAGCGCAGAGGAACTGCGAATGAACACTGAAAACAGTCATTTTAGGAATTTTGTCACCAAATTTCAACACAGCCATTTAAGACCTCTGCTCATGAACAGTGTCACTGTGATTTTCTTAATGTGTCCCATACATTGAGTTTGTAGCGGACTGCGCTATTGTCGCTACATGTGCGTGAAACACGTTTTGGGCAGGATGTGAAAAATGGCAGCAGTACTGCTCATGAGAAGGTGTGGTAAAATGGCAATGTTGAAAATGTGGAGTGAAAATATTGCAAATTCGCAAAACTTACAAGCGTGCAGAGGAACTGTGCAATGAACACTCGTAAAACAGTCATTTTTAGAATTTGTTCTCCAAATTTTCAACATAGGCATTTTAAGATCTCTGCTCATGAACAGTGACACTGTGATTTTCTTAATGTGTCCCATACACTGAGTTCGCACAGCGGACTGCGCCATTATGCAGTACATGGCGGAAACACGTTTTGGGCAAGATGTGAAAAATGACAGCTGCACTGCTCATAAGGAGGTGTGGTAAAATGGCAATGTTGAAAATCTGGAGTGAAAATATTGCAAATTCTCAAACTTACAGTGTGCGTAGGAACTGCACTACGCACTCATAAAACAGTCATTTTAGGAATTATTTCACCAAATTTTGACACAGTCATTTTAAGACCTCTGCTCATGATCAGTGTCACTGTGATTTTCTTAATGTGTCCCATACATTGATTTCGCACACCGACTGCGCCATTGTGTGCTACATGGGCGGAAACATGTTTTGGGCAGGATGTGAAAATGACAGCTGTACTGCTCATAAGGAAGTGTGGTAAAATGGCAATGTTGAAAATCTGGAGTGGAAATATTGAAAATTCGCAAACCTACAAGCGTGCGTGGGAACTGTGCAGTGCGCTTATAAAACAGTCATTGTTAGGAATCTTTCCACCAAATTGTCAACATTGGCATTTTAAAACCTCTGCTAATGAACAGTGTCACTGTGATTGTCTTACTGTGTGCCATACATTGATTTTGCACTGACTGCGCCATTATGCAGTACATGGGCGGAAACACGTTTGGGCAGGATGAAAATGACAGCTGTACTGCTCATAAGGAGGTGTGGTAAAATGGCAATGTTGAAAATCTGGGTGAAAATATTGAAAATTCGAAACTTACGGCGTGCGTAGGAACTGCACAATGCGCGCTCAGTAAAACAGTTATTTTTAGGAATTTGTTCTCCAAATTTTCAACATAGGCATTTAAGATCTCTGCTCATGAACAGTGACACTGTGATTTTCTTAATGTGTCCCTTACACTGAGTTCACACAGCGACTGTGCCATTGTGCGCTACATGGGCGGAAACACGTTTTAGGCAAGATGTGAAAATGACAGCTGCACTGCTCATAAGGAGGTGTGGTAAAATGGCAATGTTGAAAATGTGGGTGAAAATATTGCAAATTCGCAAACTTACAGGCGTGCAGAGGAACTGCAAATGAACACTTCGTAAAACAGTCATTTTAGGAATTTTGTCACCAAATTTTCAACATAGCCATTTAAGACCTCTGCTCATGAACAGTGTCACTGTGATTTTCTTAATGTGTCCCATACATTGAGTTTGTACACGGACTGCGCTTATTGTGCTACATAGGCGGAAACACATTTTGGGCAGGATGTGAAAATGACAGCTCTACTGCTCATGAGAAGGTGTGGTAAAATGGCACTGTTGAAAATGTGGAGGAAAATATTGAAAATTCGCAAACTTACGAGCGTGTGTAGAACTGTGCAATGCAGACTTGTAAAACAGTCATTTTAGAAATTTTTCACCAAATTTTCAGCACAGCCATTTTAAGACCTCTGCTCATGAACAGTGTCACTGTGATTTTCTTAATGTGTCCTTCATTGTTCGCACACCGAATGCGCCACTGTGCCTTTCATGGGTGGAAACGTTTTGGGTGAGATGTGAAAATGACAGCTGTACTACTCATAAGAAGGTGTGGTAAAATGGCAGTGTTGAAAATCTGAGTAGAAATATTGAAAATTCACAAACCTATGAGTGTGCGTAGGAACTGCATAATGCATTTCAGCTAATAAAACAGTCATTTCTAGGAATTTTTCACCAAATTTTCAACATAGCCATTTAAGACCTCTGCTCATGAACAGGGTCACTGTGATTTTCTTAATCGTCCCATAAATTGATTTTGCACACCAACTGCGCCATTGTGTGCTACATGGCGGAAACACGTTTTGGGCAGGATGTGAAAATGACAGCTGTACTGCTCATAAGAGGTGTGGTAAAATGGCAATGTTGAAAATCTGGAGTGAAAATATTGAAAATTCATGAACTTACGAGCCTGGGTAGGAACTGCGCAATGCCTTCGTAAAACAGTCATTTTGGAGTTTTGCACCAAATTTTCAACATGGGGTTTTAGGACCCATTCTCATGAATGATGTCACTGTCATGGCATTATTCGGGCCTGGAAGGGTGATTGGCACTACGACTGCTGAAATCACGCCGGGACCGAGCGCCATGACAGTGACATCATTCATGAAGAAGTCCCAAAAACCTATGTTAATGGTGCAAAATCCAATGTAGATATCTAATAAAGTTGAACCCCCCATCTAGCCCATTATACAGCTTACCGGCATTTCCTCAGTTCGCGGTTAGCTTTGAAGAGTGCAGACGTGTTCCCGGTCCACGAAGATCGTCGCGCCCGAGCTCGGAGAGTAAATATAGGGGTGAGAGGTGTGGAAGGCTGGGTGCACAGTGGGTGGGTGGGTGCGGGTTGTGGGAGGGGTAGGGAAACTACGTGGGACCGTTTTATCTTTACAGGTGTTTTTAAGCAAAACTGACTATGTGGGGACGCTGCCATGCTGAGGTGGGCTCAGCGTGGCAACTGGGGGGCGGGGCGGAGGATTGGGCACCCCGTCGGCAAAACAAACGGGAGGTTTGCCACGCTGGGGTGGGCTCCCAGCATGGCAGAAGGATGGCTTGGGGGCCGTGGAGCCGCCAGGGATTTGGCACCCGTCGGCAAACAATGTTTGCCACACTGGGGTAGAGCTCCCAGCATGTACAAAGCTTTGGGCGGTGGCCAGCGGTGTACTCCGTATGACAGCCCGGCGGTTTTCTTTGGCGAAGACCACTGCTGTCATACAGACCTCCGCACCCATTGGTGCAGGACCATCACGCCTGCTCAAGGGAGCACTGGATTGAATGGGAGAGGCACACCTCCAAAGTGTGCTATCTCAAACGCTCCCTGCGCATGCGCCAAAGCCTAACGTAAAAGGACGGGATCCAGTACACTGAACCCTGCAGTACCCATTAGTAACCCCTCTTTCTTCAGAGTGGGCTCCATTTACAGTTACCTTCTGTGTCCTGTTGTCCAGCCATTGTTTTACCCACCTTACCATGTTTTTCTAATCACTCTGTAAAACATTTTGAAATTCCTCTATGAGTGATGTTAAATACAAATGAATTGTATTTTATTGTATTGCATTGTACTACCGCTCTCTACTCACCTCACCACATTGTAGACCCTTTTCCTGATGTACAGCTGGTTTGTGTACTGTGGCGCATGTCAAAGACCTGGCTGTGGAAAATCTCCTGGCCACCGCCAGGTTTGGAGATCAGCCCTGTGACATGGGCAGGCAGCCACAACCGTGGCAATGCCTTGGGTAGGTGGTACAATGGGGACAATGTGAGGAGATACTGGGTTATTTGAAATGATTGTAATCACCATATTCACCTTCTCCATACGATTATCTACTGGTGGGGCAGTGCGTATGTAACCCCCTGCAAATAAGGGTTCCCAAAAGTCTTCCAGGAGCTTGCCTGAATGCTCCAAGTCTGGGCGGTGTTCAGTGTCTGAGCTGTTTAAATGTGGTTCCAAGTGAATGCTGTTTGAGCCTCCATGTACTGTCTCTTTAAGAGCTGTCTGCTTGCAGACTTAATTAGTTTGTATGGGGACTGTGTGTTCTAATGCTTGAATCCCAGGCTGCTGTCAATTTGCTCGTTTCTGCCATTGCTACATGTGCAGAGGAGCTTTGTTGAAAGATATAACTGTTTGCCAGAAAACATTTAGAGTGACTGAGAAAATGTAGTTTGTCCAACCTGTCTTTATTTTAGCACAAACTGTTTCAGTGTAGCTGTTTCATTTTGGTCCTGAACTGCTGTGCTGGGCCAGTTGGGTTAAGAGAGCCCTAAAATGGAGCCTGTGGATGAATCAGAACTTGGACTCTTAATTTTGAGCCAGCCACAAGGGGATTGTATGGGCAGTGACTCTGGAAATGTAGTTTTGACCTTGGCGCCTTTTTCTACCAACAGAGAGTCTTATTGTGAGTGACAGCTGAACCAACCAACAGAATGGTGTGGAGCTAAAGGAAATGCCCTGCTCTGTGACTGGAAAGATCAGATCATTTGTGACAGTGAAGACAGAAGGAGCTCTGTGCTTCTGCGGTATATAGTTTCGCGGGAAGTGCCTGTGAGGCCCTGAGGTTCAGTCTGCAGCCATTGTAAGTGCTAGTTCATGCGATCTGACTTGTGAGGAGAAAGAAGGAAGTCTGAAAGGTAGAAACCAGGCTCACCCTGTAGCAGACTGGAGAAATTGCTGAATGCGCCCGGTCTGTCAGGAACTGGCGCTGCTGTGTGTGCTCCGGGTATTTTGCAGTAATTGCGATCAGGATTTAGGACAGCCTGCCTGGTATAGTACTTTCCTTTTACATACTGTATGAATGTGCGTAGTGGTTGTGGGGTATCGCTATTTCTAATTCCCTGTGCTGTGTGCTGTGTGTTGAAGCTGGAATCAAACCCCAGCTTGTCTCAGACTAAATCCGTTGGCTGTCTACTGCAGTGGGGTCCAGTCACAAGGACCTTGTCTCCATGACCTGTTGTTCTGGCAACCCAGAAGAACATCCACCGTCTGGTTCTCAGCTTGGGTATTGTGAGTACAAATCAGGGTATTCACCTGCAGCCTGTTTTCAATTACAAGTGTGTCATCTAATTCTTGTTGTTTCACTTCTTCATGGACTGAGCCATCTGGCTCCGGATTACAAAGTGGGTGTTGTGCATATATTTTCTTCTACAGGGCCCTGTCCATCTGCACCTGCCGGCCAACTCTGGGCAGTGGACCTGGCTACCCCCAACCTGGGTACCCAGAGTGTGACTTTTCAGACCCTGTATGTGTGCGAATGTACTGTGTGATTTAATTCTGCCACTTAACCTGATCTCCCCTCTAGTGTTTTATTCCCTAAAAACAGATTTGATATTATTAAACTTTAAACAGTCTGAAGTGTCAGTACCTACATATCAAACATTGTATTGGTTTGTGTATGTTGATTAACCTTATTTTACAGGGGTCCCGAAGCGAACCTCAGAATCAGTCTCGAGGGTAAGTGGTACTTTATGAATGAACAGTGTGTACATGTGGGTATTGGGACTCTAACTTCATTGTGTGAGAGCCACTAGAGGGAATAAAGGGGGTCTAAGTGTCCCAGAGGGCTGTGATCAAGCTAGTCTAACCACAACAACCCTGACCTCTGGGTGGAGGCAGCTATAGAACCTAGGCCCTCAACCTGTCAGTAGTCAAGCAGGCAGGGGTAGTAGCCCTTGGGATAGCGCCACCTGGGGTTACACATATGCAAATTAGGTAGCTGTTATGCTATCAGCAACATTGTACAAACAGCCATGCACTACTGCAGAACCTGTTTCATTAAAAGAGATAATATGGTGGAAACAACGTAGCCTAGAGACTAGAGCATAGTGCTGTGAACCTGGAAATTCAGGTCTGAATTCACTTTAGTCACTTGCTCATTATGTGATCATGAGCAATTAACTTAACCTGCTAGTGCTTAACCTCCTTTCTCGCCTTTTCTTTCTCTGTATGTAAACCCCTTGACCTTTCTTTAGCCTCCATCATTGTCAGCTAACTTCCTCTGCTCTGTTAAGTAATACCTGCTGATGCCAACTGTTCATGAACTGTAAATGCAGTTTGTAATAAAAGACACTATAAAATGCACTTCCTTTTCTTCATGCAATGACTTTTAGGTTTGAGGCCCTCCATCAAGAACCCTCACCCCATGGAAATGATCCAGTATCAGCCTCAGTGCAAAATTGTACCGAGAAGCTCAAGGAGGACAATTCAGGCATAGTTGCTGCCTCGGTGATGGAAACAGAACCGTGGGTGATGGCTGTAATATGGTCTTATCGACTGCCATTGATTCTCCGGTACCTGACCATTCTCACCTGTGGTCCTCTGGCAGAGCTCACCATGGTAAAATGATGATGCCCAGCAGATAAAGTCACAGGGCAGAGGTTAGAGCACATCTGAGGGATCCCATTCCATAGCAGACAGGTTAACTCTGAGAGCCTCTACTCAGGGTATTGGAGGGTAGACACCATGAGAAAGATGGAATATCTTTCTGAGACACAAATACTGTATCTTGTTTCATGCAAGTGTCCTCTGTAGTAATGAATGAAGGTAGATAAATACAGAACATTAATTAAATATAAGCTGAATTGTGTCTGGATATTATATTTTGAAAAGTTTTTCTTTCTTTTCTTCTTTTTCCACCTTGTGTGTTGTATGTGAGGGACCCGACCTTTACCTCGCTGCGGTCTGGAGGATTTCCTCCATTTGCTCCTTGGGACCCCTGTGCATGCAGTGATGCGATGTGCATGCTCTGCCTCCATGGATATGCCCTGGCATCTAGGCATGGTGCCCCTCTCTTGCTGTCCCATGCAGCTGCTACCTAGATTCCCTAGGTGGTGGTCAAACCATGGGGCAGACATTCTCCCTCCCAAGGAAGGGGCACTCAATCCTTCCTCCCCTACCAGCCCCAAACAATCCCAGTCATACATACTAACATACAGAAAAGCCAGCAGATTAGGCCCTATGAATATGATCTATCGAGTCTGCTGGGGATCAGTGCATACCCAGGGCATCGTTCTACCCTCCCCTCCTTCCCTACAAGGTCCCCACCCCAACCCCGGCAGGGTTCTGGGATGCACCCTCCCTATATCTATCCCAGCCTTCTTGAACCCCTCCACAGTTGTTGCAGCCACCAACTCCATGGGCAGTGCATTACAGGGCTCCACCACTCTCTCAGTGAAGTAGTGTCTCCTTGTTTCCCCCTTAGCCTCCCCAGCTCAGCCTCATTGAGTGTCCCTGGTGGCCCCTAACTCCCCAGCTGAAGCACCCCTAAAGACTTACCCTATTCATTCCTTTGAGATACTTGAAGACCTCGATCATATCCCTCTGTCCCTTCTCTCCTCCAGTGAGTACAGCTTGAGCTCCTCCACTCTCTCCCCATAGGGCTTTTCCCCTAGTCCTTGCAGCATCCTAGTTGCCCTCCTCTGGACCCTCTCAGAAGACATAAAACTGCATGCAGTACTCAAGGTGTGGTCTAATCAGGCAATTATAGAGCCCATTCCTGAACCCAGGTTGTCTGTGTGCCAGGCAGTGCAGCAGTCAGTTCCTCAGCCCATCATGCCTTGTCCTTCCTGTCTTTCTTTTTAATTACTCTTTATCCACCTACTTCTGCCTGGCCCTGGGACCCTCTGATCTGGTCTCCGATCCACCCCTCAACACCCACCTTCTCCCATAGCTTACCTCCTTCCTATAAAATTGCCGTGTCTTGCCTCCCACAGCAGAGCCTTCAGGTGTCCACTGACCACTCTGGACATGTCAGACTAATCTAGAATGCTGCCTAAGCTGGTGGTTGTGGAGCCTGTGGGTGGGGTGAGGACCATCATGCTGTGTGGGTGATTTACCTGCAGTCCCCAGCATGCATCATTGTGATGTCATCAGACATGCTCACACACAATATGTGCAGCTGGGCATCAGTGTCGGCTGCATCTTCCACAGCAAGCATTCAGGCTGTTTCTTCCCAGGGGCAGTGTGACAGCAAGGATCAGTGTCCTCCCTCTTTGGAGAAAAGAGAGTGCCTTCTGGGATACTCAGCTTCCCATCACCAGCCAACTTTCTCATGCTCCGACCTAGTTCCCAAACTCCAGTTGCTGGCGTCCATGAGCAATAGCCCTACCATTGGTCTGATGGTCCGGCTCCAGTGTTTTCCTGTCTTCTGGAAAATGCTTTAATTATTAATACTGGGATTGCATGAATCTGCACACTGCCACTGGGGCTGTGTATGGATGTGTACTTCAGTATTATACAGTATTTACTTAAAATGTATCTCTAGCGAGATGCGGTGGGGTTTAACACCCATTTTAAGCATGATCTATACAGAGGTAAAAAGATAATGGGAGCATAGTTACAATATTGCAGTCATCTGTGCAAGAGACACCAAATCAAAGAGTGTGTCGTTTGTTTATTTCATTCAGTAATGGGTCTCAGGACAATAAGGCAGGCGTGTGTGATTGTACTAGTCCCACCACCTCCACCAACACAATAAGGTCCACTTGCAAAGACAGATGTCTGTAACATCTTCATCTTTCAATCTTGGATTAACAGAAGCGTTGCTAACCATTTAACAAGATTACATAGCAAGCCTGAGACTATGGGGCAAGCAGGGTGACCTCTTGACCTCTGGCTAGAGTTCAGTGCAGCAAAATCTAAATCAGCCTGCAGCAGTCTGCCTCTGCCAACACTTACAATCCAAATATCTGACCAGGAGTAATCTTCTTTTGGATCAAAAAGCAAACAAGAGGCAGTATGTCCCACTAAGTTATCTTTGATTTAACCTTTCACTTAAACTTTTAAGCACAAGTTACTTATCAGCTGTGGGCCTGGTAGGGACACTATAATTAAGGTAAGTGGCTAGACAGAGGCTGCATGATTAACAGGGACACTAGAAGGAAGGAAAGGCAGGACAGTAGTCAAATTGAAAGAACTCTAGCCTTACTTTTCCCTTTTTAGATCATGCCTGAAAATCTCATGGTAAAAATGTCAGCTCTTCTAACTTTGTTTTCTGTTTTATTCCTAGTATCTTTTTCTGTCAAAAGATAAAAACATTGCAGGTGATAAACATTTCCATGCATTCAAGACCAGTAGTCAACCCCTCCAAAACAGATGAAGCAGAAGACATTTGCAACAGAGGATGAGTATGGTAAATACTTACCAAGACTGCCGTGGTGGTATACCATTCTGTTGGAGTAAGCAGATATAGATCCTTTTTTAATAATCTCTTTATTAATAATAATAACAAAGTTTTGAAGCTACCTCACAGGTAGGGTTCAACAAGTTAAATTGGCACCACACTCTCTGACAGTCTAAATGTAAGCACCGGTGTCCATGAGGTTCCATACTGGGACCACTGCTATTTAATCTTTTCTAAACCCCCTCCTTCAAGCATGCCAGGACAAAATCCTTCTATCATGGCGCCACCGTCCTCTTTACAAGCCACCCACACCGGGCACACTTGAGCAATGTCTTCAGAGTAATTTCAAACAAGCAGAAGACTGGTTCATTCACTCTTGTCTGCTACTTAACTACAACAAGACTAAAACAATGCTGTTCGCCTCTAATCACAACAAACATAAAACCTTCAAACTATCAATTTGCAACAAACAAAATTAAATGCTAGACCTAGTTCCCACATTCAAATACCTAGGGTAACTCTTGACTCCTCCTTCTTATTCTCAACACATTTATTTATTTATTTGTTTATGTAAGAGATTTACCAGGAAGGCATGCTGAGCAGAGTACCGCTCGATTCCAGATGTGCCCTGGGGACCAGGTTTGCGGGCCAGCAAATAAAAACTAGGCCAACTGTATAAGTACAGACTCTGCCTCACCTCAGAAACACTCAGACTAGCTAAAATTAGTTCTGTCTCCTCGATCATAGATTATGGACTGTTGTTTACAGTTCAGCCAGTGACACTGCCTTAAAAAGAATAGCCAAAGCGCCAACAAAGCTTGCAGGCTCCTACTGGGAGCCCCTCGCCTAACCCACACCTGCAAGCTTTGTTCCTCACAGGCTGGCTGAACCTGGAAAACCACACTCGTTACCTACAGTGTCTCCTCACCAAGGCGTCTGTTCTAGGCCTAGCTCCTCCTGGTGTACAAGCATTACTATGCCATTCTGTACCTACCAGGCTAACTCGAGGTCAATTAACAACCCCTTCAAGGTTCCTTTACATTATGCGTCTCAAGGTCAACGATCCTTTGCTTATCGTGTCCCAGTCTGGCTAAACTCCTCCCAAGTGACCTTCTAGCTGAACAGAAAATTGGGCCTTTCAAATCCAAACTATGAACTCTCCTTACCAATCAAATGAAGTGCTATTGTACCCAATAACTGACTGCTTGTGACCGACGGTATCCATTCCTTTCTGAAATTCAACACCACTAGACTTAATCTCTGATCTTTGAGGTAACCACCTCATTCCCTTTTCAGATCTGAATTCCTCCTCACCCTTCCTTTATGAATTACTGCCACCCCTGCTACCAGTTTACCCTTCCCTACGAATCATTACCACCCCCTGCAACCGTCCTCCTCGCATCCCTCCCTTTCCATCCCAATTATGTTTCTGTTGCCACATTCACACCTCTTTTATAGCTTTCCCTATTGCCCTTCCCCTCCTTGACTCCCTTACCCCACCTATCCCAGCTCCACTTTCTCGATACCTCCACCTTAACAAAACTTATACCCTTGACCTATCTTGCCCTTCCCAACTTCCCTCCTCTTGACAAAGGGAACTACTTTCTCCTGCTATTTTCCATTCTTCCCCATACACTTGCCTCCTCTCTCCCATCAGTCCACATTTCACAACCTTATCTAGTTGTTAATGTACTTATTTTGACACTTGTCAACTACTGTTCTAAGCTAACTTTCAGTGTATAATATGTGTACATTTACTCTGTTTTGTATGTTTTCTTTGACGTGGAACCTTTGTAAATGAGCTCTTACCTCAAAGGTTGTAATTCCTAGGACTGAATAAAATAGAAAAAATAAAAATAAAATAACTGGGCTGTGTTTTTTTTTTCCATAGGGAAACCTAGTAATAATGCACCATTATAATCAACTGGTTATAATGGTGAACATATCTACAAGTTTTCCTGTGAAATAGCCACGCTGCCATTCGCCTCATGCATCGGTTACTGTCTTTAATCAATGAAAACAACACCTGTCATACTCTTAAATTCTCACTTGCTGAAGTACAGATCATCTCATTCAGCCACAGTGTTTTGTTAGGTGCACTCAGTAAAACTAAATGACAGCTGTACTGCTCATAAGAAAGAGTAATAAAATGGCAATGTTGAAAATTTGGATTGAAAATATTGAAAATTCACAAACTTTACCAGTGTGCGTAGGGAATCAAAAGAACGCATCGTCAGAACCAGTCATTTTTAGGAATTTTTTCACCAAATTTTCAAATAGCCATTTTAAGACCTCTGCTCATGAACAGTGGGCACTGTGACTTTCTTAATGTGTCCCAGTACACTGATTTTGCACACCAACTGCACCATTGTGTGCTACATGGGCGGAAACACGTTTTGGGCAAGATGTGAAAATGACAGCTGTACTGCTCAAAGGAGTGTGGTAAAATGGCAATGTTGAAAATCTGGAGTGAAAATATTGAAAATTCGTGAACTTACGGTGTGCGTAGGAACTTTATAGCGCATAGCCAGTAAAACAGTCATTTTAGGAATTTTCACCAAATTTTCAACATAGGCTTTTGAGAGCCCACCTTATGAACAGTGGCAGTGTCATTTCATTACTTGTCCGAAAAGGTGATTTTGCGCAGTGACTGTGAAATCACCCTTCAGGCCCGATGAACGCCATGACATTGAGCATTCATGAAGGGTCCCAAAACCCCATGTTGAAAATTTGGTGCAAAATTCCAAAAATGCCTGAGATATGCAGCAAAGTTGAAAAACCCTAACTATCCAATTATATAGCTTACAGGCTTTTCCTCAGTTGCGATTGGCTTTGAAGAATGCAGACGTATTCCGGTCCACTGAAGATCATCGCGCCAAGGTCCAGAGGTAAGTATGGGTGAGGGAGTGTGGGGAGGCAGGTGCGCAATGGGTGGGTGTGGCTTGTGGGGCGAGGGCAGGGGAGAGCTCAAGGGACAGTTTTATTTGCAGGTTTATTTTTTACTGAGACGACGAGGACATTGGCCACGCTGGGGGTGGGCTCCCAGCGTGGCAGCTGAAAGGCTGTTTGGGGGCTGGAACCAGCGGAGATTGGGCACCCCATCGGCTATAACACATTTTTCCACGCTGGGGTGGGCTTCCAGCGTGGCACCTGGATGCTTGGGGAGATACTGTGGGCCGATGGGGATTGGGCACCCCCATCAGCGACAGCATCTGTTGCCATGCTGGGGTGGGCTCCCAGCATGGCATCCTGTACTCTGGGGGAGACAGTGGAGCCGACGGAGATTGGGCACCCCCATCAGGCTATACGTGGCATGTGGAAGGCTTTGGAGAGTGCAGCACACCGCCAGGGGATTGGGCACCCCTGTTGGCTATACGAGTGTGTGTGTGGGGGAGGGCAGCACGCAGTGCGTGTGTGTGCGTGTGTGTGTGTGTGTGTGTGTGTGTGTGTGTAGGGGGAGCGGCATGAACAGGCGATATCTTATCGCTGCTCACTGAAGCATAGCTCCCCTTTCAGCTGTACTCCAGTGCATTTTGGAGCTGTCAGAGACAGCTCGAGCAGGCATTGGAGAACTGTGGCCGTGCCTGCAAACACACTGCCTGACTTGGAAGAGGGCTGCCACACTCCGAAAACTTGGATGATGGCACTATGTTTCTTGCACATGCATGCAAGCAAACATAAAATTTAAACACACAGCGAGGAGACAGAGGTACCATAACCACTTACAGTATGCACAGCAGCACCATCTAGTGGCCAAACTACAGTACTGCACATAAATCTTCAGGGCAAAAACACCCAGATCCCAGCAATTATATAAAATAAAACATCGGGAGGTGAACAAAACTCACCCTATACACACCCCTCAGCATGGGATGCTTGCAAACCCCAGTACTTTGCTGTTGGGGTTTATGTAGCATCGCACACCTTGAGTGTGTATAAAATTCTCGTTATGCACACCTCCATCCATTATTGCTATGTAGTATATCAATTTGCATAGCAATATAGAAAGACAGTAAATAATACAGTAAGCCAAAGGAACAAGTCAGCATTACATCAACTATAGTCATGTTGTTAGAGTTCATACTGGTCTGGATGGATTTCATTTCTATAACAGTAGAAACATTGAAAACCTAACCATGTAAGGAGGTGTAGCGGTCTGTCCAGTCTGCCCAGTTACCAACATAGAGTGAAGTATGATCAGTAGACCCTACTGATCTTCAGCCATCCTGTCCCGATCTCCTCTCCCCTGTGTTTCTTCCAAGCCCATATGGCTCTTCCACCCCATTTGAAACCCACCACTCTTTCTTGCATTAACCATTTACATACCTGGTATTTAAATATAGAACAGCAAAAGAAACCTAAGGACACATAGTCATAATCTATTTATCTGAGATTGCTGAATACCATTATAGGAAAAAAAATTAAATCACTCTTTAGGTCCCAAGTAAGCTTTCATTATTAATTGATTTTAATTAAAACAGGAATGATTGAATACAATCAGTTGAGTGTTAGTTCATTTACTTTATTTTTATTTAATTATTCGAAGCAACCTTAGAGTATGAACTCTTTTACAAAGATTCCACATCATTCTTTGTACAGTTGTACCCCCTGAAAATGGGGGTTCCCAAAAGTCTCCTAGGAGCTTGCCTAAATGCTCCCAGCCTGGATGGTGTTCAGCATTTAAGCCATTTATTTGTGAGTGCTTTAGAGCCTCTGCTACTGTCTCTTTAAGAGCTGTCTGCTTGCAGGCAGGATTAGTTATGGGGGACTGTGTGGTTCCCTGCTCAGAGTCCCTTGAGCTGCTGACAAATCGCCCATTTCTGTCATCACTAAGTGCACAGAGTGAGCATTTTCAAAGATGTAACTGTTTGCTAGAGATCAGTTAGAGTGTTAGTGGAAATGTAATTTGTCTAACCTGCCTTTCTTGCAGCTGGGACTTTGTGTGCTTTGCCCCTCCATTTTGGATCTGAACTGCAGGATAGATCCAATCAGGTAGAAGGGCACCTAAAATGGAGTTTAAGCAGGGCAACCAGGATCAGGACTCTCTCGGGAGCTGGCTGGCCATAAGGGATATAGCCAGTAATTCTGGGAAGTGAAGTTCTGGACCATGGCGCCTTTCGCACCAATGGGGAGTGCAGAGTGATTGGCAACTAGGCTCACCAATTGGACTGGGTGGTACCCAGTAGTAATTCCCTGCCTGGTGTCTGGGAAGGCAGATCCATTGTGACCGTAACTGGGGAAGGGCTGTGGGCTTCTGCTACAGAGTTTTCGCCGCAGGGAAGCACGTGTGGAGACCTAAAGTCGGGCGGCATGTTTGCCATGACAATTCGGACTGAATCCACTGTTACTGAGAAGGAGAGGCTGAACACTCAAGAACCAGGCTCACCCTGTAGCGGACTGGAGAAACTGCTTCATCGGCCGTTCTGTCAGGAAAGTGAAGCTGCATTCGAACTCGGGTTGGCAGTAAGTGCGATCGGGACCTGAGAGAAGCTGCCTGGTATAGTAACTTCTTTTGCATATAAATGTGTAGGTGTGTCCTGCTTGCAAGAACCTTGTTCCCCTACTGTCTGAAAAGGGTGTCCAGAAATCCATGACACCCTTGTGGACAGCGTACAGCATTAAGTTAATGAGTGCAAATCAGGGTAGCTCTCTGCCATCTGTACCTTTAATTGCAAGTGTTTCATCTGATTTTCTCTTTCTTGCTACATGAAGTGAGACAACTGGCTCCGGATTACAATTGGGTAGTGTGCAAGTGTTTTTCCATCACAGGGCCCCAACCAGCTGCACCGATCCTGGCTAGCCCCTCCCCCATCCTGGGTGCCCAGTGAAAGTGACATTTAGGGACTCTGAAATTGTGCACAGTATTGTGAATATTAATGCGATTGATCTAATTAACCTGATTTCCCCTGTCCTTGTTGCCATCCTTAAATAAATCAGATCTTTTGTTTCAGGAAAGTTACACTGACTAAGGTATGTGTTTATGTTAAAGTACTGTACAGTGGCTATTGTATTACACCATCTTGCTTTACAGGGTCCCCAGAGTCAAGCTGACCGAACCAGTCCTGGGGTAAGTATATCTAGTGAAACGTACTCCTGGTGCATTGTGTGGGTCACTAGTAGGTGTAAAAGGGTCTCAGTGTCCAGAGAACTGTGACCACGTTAATCGAACTACTGTAAACCCTGACCTCTGGGTGGAGGCACCAGCCATAGAACCTAGCCCCTCAACCTGTTAACAGTTAGGCAGGCAGGGTAGTAGCCCTTGGGATAGCACCACCTGGGGTTACACAATGATTAGAGATTTTGCACTATAACAAAGACAGTGTAAACAATACATTCAACAAAAGCAATACTTAAGGAGACTGCTTTAGAAGTACACATGGAGATAAGTGTGTCCTGTTTCAGTATGAGCTTCAGGTAAAATATGCAGAGGCTATAAGAGTGGCCAGTTTTGGCCTTGTAATTGCCTTCCTAGAGATGTTGAAGGTCGGTGAGATTAGAACATATGGGAAGGAAGGAAAGAAGAAAGGGGGCCTAGTGTGAGGGGACAGGCAGTCATTATTATGTGATATGAGGGATTCCTAGGACAGGGAGAAACACCACGAGGGTAGGGGTCAATACTGGGAGGAAAGTTATTGGTAAGGGAGAGGGAAGGGGAGTGGAGAGAGAAGGGGAAGCAGAGGAGAAGGAGAGGAGATGGGGGAGTGAGATAGAGGGAGGAAGAGGCGAGAGAGAGGGAAGAGAGAGGGAGGAAGGGAGAGGGAGGAGGGAGGAGGGAGGCAGAGGTGAGGGAGGGAGAATAAGGGTTAAGTGCTGCATCAGGAGGGTTACTTGTTAGGAGAGTAGGAGAATTGGGTAGCAGAAGGCATGCTGGAGTACCAGTACTGTGCCCAATAGGCAGTGGTTACTCAGGGGTGGGAGGCTAAGGTTGATCTCAGTGGGGCTACAGTTTCTTGGTTGGCAGTAGCAGTTATTCCTGGTGACAAGGATCTGCTTACGATGGTCTTCTGATAAAAATAGTAAAAAATTGTGTTACAAATACATAAACAGACATTACAAATACATAAAAATACAAAAGAGCAACAAACAGTTAATAAATTAATTAATAAAACGTATTTCATAAGGCCTGACAATTGTTGCATAACCCCAGGAATTATTACAAAACTATGCTTTAGGGAGGTCAGTAAGGAGAAGGACCACTTGTAGAGGCGTAAGCAGGGTGGAAGTGCATTCCAAAGTTAAGTCGTCTACATGAAAAGGCATATGAGCTACTGAGGTGTTGGTCTGTGATATGACGTACTCCAGACCATTGGCAGATCTGAGGCCAGGTTGAACTGGTTGGGGTTTTACCAGTTCTAAAATTTAAAGCAGAAGTTTTAGCTTAGAGCATTTGCACATCAGAGTCAGCAAATGTTGTTGCTCTTTGTGCAAGAAGAGGCCATCTGGTCTATTAAGGAGACTGCAGTGGTGACTGCACCTTGGTGCTTGGAGGATGTATCTGGCCAGTTTGTTATAATTAATGTCTAAGTTGTTCATTTGGCTTTTATAGCACCTAAGAATATTACATCCCTGTAATCCAATAGGGGCAAAACCACAGCTTGAACAATCTTTAATCTAACCTTCTGAAAAAAAAACTTATTTTGATACAAGAAACCCAGTCTGGTGTTTACCTTTTCAACAATTGTTGAGAAATTATAATCCCATTTAAATTTGCCATCCAGCCCTCGTCCAAGCTGTTTGTGTTGGTACATTTTCCAAACTGTATTTCTTGTCACAATTTCCAACTGAAATTTAGAGTTCAAATTTTGTGGTAGAATGCGTACTGTATTGTCTGGGTTTTATTAGCATTTAAACTCAACTTATTAGGAAAATGTCATTAAATTTGTTAAAAGTCACTTGAGTTTTTTTTTTGTATTAAAGGGAAACATCCACCTTGTATCGGGCCTCACCTCCGTGTGAAGCAGGTCCAGATTGTCAGATCTTCAGATAGCTCTGGTTTGAGCTTCCATGTGTCCATGCTATACTGAGACCAGATACTGACTGGCAGGGTACCTCCCAGCCCATACCTGGTCCTGGTACAGCATGGGAACACTCAGGCTTCAAACCAGAGCTATTCAAAAATAGAGCCACACAGTAAGCCAATGGAATGCCCAGGCTGCTCCCTTGCATGACACGTCATATTGGGACAGCTGTGGGAGGTTGTGGGCATGCCGGGAGGACTCTTATTCATAAAATGCCAGCGGGAGGGCACAGGATCAACCAGATACATTTTAAATTAACTCTGCACAATAAGTACAAAAGATACTTTTATTTATTGAGTCACTAATCGGGCACTGCTTCACACGGAGGTGGGGCCCGATTCGAGGAGGCGTTCCTTCAATAGAGGATCCTGGTCCTAGCCATAAATGATGGTGTCATTCACATGCAGGTAGATGGCAATATCATCCCGGCTATTCTCAAATCATTGCTTAGAACAAAAAAAAGAGCAAGGGGCACCTGCTTCATACTTGGACTGAGTTAGAACAAACCCCATTTACTGACATCAGTTTCCCTTTTTGACAAAATAGCTACCAGACCAATTAATTAAATGTGAGTCAAACCCATAATTGCCCAATTTCAGCTGCAACAGTCTATGGTTTATTGTGTAGCCCTGCCAAGAGACTATTGTAAACTGCTCCCACCAGGTCACTTGAAACCTCGTGAGCATAGAGACAGTGCTATAATTGGGTTTGAAGTCAGACTCGACTCACATTAAGAAGGTTATGTGAATCTAAACAATCTGAGACTCTTTTTGACAAGTCTCCCAAGGCCTTGAAGACAACAGACAACAGAGAAATAGAGCATAAATTAGTAATATGTGTTTTACCTGATTTGAAGATGGGGTAAATTTGTGCTAACTTTTAATCCTCAGAGAACACACCCTGTGATATGAACATGTTGAACAAGTGGGTCAGCGGGTAGTATATCACAGGGGCTGTGTACTATAACAATCTTGGATTTATTCCATCAATCCCTTCTGATTTCCCGGACTAAGCCCTCAGTAGTACTCTGTACACCTCATCAGTGCTTAAAGGTACAACAGAGAATTGGGAGCCTGCATGATCACTTTTCTCCTGGCCACACTCTCATTATTTCTTCTATTACTGTTATGATATCTGTACCAGGAAAGATACTGCACAAAACATACTGTTTTACTCTGTACAGCAACTTGAACCTTGTGTAATTCACAATAAATGTAAAGATTAATATTACATATAAGATAGTGTATGGAAACCATACACAACAAGGCTATTCTTCCCCAAGTGGTTACAATGACAAATGATGACCTCGAGCAAGCTCCAAGAGGTCCCAAATCAACATTATATCCACGAGGAGAAGAATAACTGCGTTAATAGTATGTTCTCTCATCATTGTTCTATACATAGTATATGGTGGGTCCCCAATGTATGCAGCTGTCATGTAAAATACAAAAAGCCACCATGGCACTCACTTTTTTTAAATTTCAAGTCCGCTCTGCCGACCAAGCTGAACAATAACTGCCTGCTGGTCAGCATACACGTGCGACTCTCCGACAGTCACTGATGAATAACAAATGCTGATGGAGTTGCTTGTATCATGGCGTCCTCACTATCGCCGAACAAAAGTCATTCTGTGTTAGTAAGGACATCACAGCTGCAGCAGAATGACTTTCTGCGGTGTGTGACATTCCATGCACTCTCGCATTCCACCATATACTATATATTTAAGCAATAAGCCACGAAGGGTGTGGGTTATCAGTGGAATTACCACAGCTGGAGTGGTTTGCCCATGAGGCACAGCAGAGTGGGTAAATCCTCCGATTGTGGTAAATCTGATAACCCACATCCTCAGTAAGTGGTTACTGATTATACCAAGGTTCATTTTTTTACTATAATAAAATACAAATATTAAAGAGGTTGCTTTGTTTTTTATTTTATTGTATTTATTCCTATGCTGCAGGTACATTGGATACATTGTATTATAGTCTCATTAACAGCCGTTGATTATCAGAGGATTTACACTGGTGGAAAACTGCCAGTCTGACCATTTCATTGGCTATTCACTTATGTCCATGGTATAATAATACATCCCACAATAGCATGCTTTTGTTTGTTATAAATAATGATATTGTTCTAAGCCAGTCAGAATTTTTGTTTCTAAATATTCCAGCTACTCTTATAACCACAAGAGGGGTCTCATGCAAACAGTTCTAAAATTCTCAAGTTCTAAGTTCAGTTGGCATATTCCATTTCTTACACAGATGTTTGTCTAATGTTCTACAAAGTAAAACATATTTAAGCAATAATGCATGATAGGGTGTGGTATATTATGGGATATCATCACGCATCGTGTGGTTGGGCACAAGGCCGCGGGCAGTCACGATCAACAACAGTGGCGATGCCATGATACTCTCACCCCCATTACTGCTATTATGGAGTGGTTTAAATATTTTTTAAAGTAAAAAAAAAAAGGAACAATTTTAAAATGTATTTTGGGGGTGTTGGAGGAATACCTTTAAATAAAATAGTTCCTGGAGGCTCTGGGCAGCAGGTGGTGCTGTTGGCCGTGGTAGAGGAAGTGGAGTTCTTGTGACTGGGTGACCTGCTCCTTACCATTGCAGTTTTCTTTTTAAAAGTGTTCTCTGTTCACAATGCACTTTATTATTATTATTTTTGTTCTGGGAATTGGATGCTGAGGACTGGTAAGCTGAGAGAGAAGTTGGAGAGGAGAGCCAATGATGAGCGAGCGAGAAAAAGGTAGAGTCTTGGTGCGATTCATTCGGGACTGTTATCGTAGAGCTACTATTAGAATGGTTAGGAATGTCTGGGACAAGACTGGCATTTTTCTGTGTGGCTGGGACATAGCTTTCTTTTTGTGGGGGCCAGGGGTTTGTGTGAGAATGACTACAATGCGCGGGTCTGTGGTTGTCCTTTTCAGAGAAAAAAATTATTTGTCCATTGCTGCCACTCACATGCTGCTGGATATGTTGCTTTTGAAAGTATTGCTCCCAACAGCTTCCATTGTGCTGAATTCTGTTGTGTGCGTAACTGGTGGGAGTTCTTTTTTTTTAAATAGTGGCCGACTGGAAGTCTGACTCGCTGCTGAACTGCTGGAGATGAAGAAGACTGCAGCGGTCAGTGAGGAGGCTGGTGGCGGAGGTTTTCTGAAGCCGTGATGATGTAGCCTGATATCATCACTGCTTCAAAACCTTCGGCCAATCAACTCCTGTATTCGATGTCCAGTTCATAATAAAGTTTACCGTTGGTTTCTCCCCCAATATATAACCACACAAAGTGAGGGTCCTGGACTTCAGGAGGACTAACTTTGCAAAGCTGAGGGAATGCCTCAGGGATGCCTTGGTTGGTGGGGGTAGGACTGGTGATGTAAAGGAACAGTGAGTGAACCTAAAAGGAGCCATGGTGAAAGCAACAAACCTCTGCTTCATGCAAGTAAGCAAAGGCAAGAGGAAAAAAGGCCACTATGGTTCTCAAAAGGTGGCTGGGAAGGTAAGGGCAAAAAGGTTAGCATTCAGGAGGTACTGTATAAGGAAACACAGAGGGAGGAGGACAGGGTAGTGTATCTGGAGAAGCAGAGGAGGTAGGGAAAGCAGTCAGGAGTCCAAAGGTGCAAATGGAGGAGAAAATAGCCCAGGCTGTAAGGAAAGGGGTAAGACATTTTCAAATACATAAGTGAAAGGAGAAAGACCAGGGAGGAATTATAAGACTAAAATGGGATGGAGGGAGTATGTGGAGGGGACCAGGAAAAGCAGAAATCCTGAACAAATATTTTAAAGTATTCACAGAAGAAGACTGGCACAGCCTCCGTTCACCACTATGGCCAGCTGCAGAATGCATTATCAAGGAGCAAGTACTGTACATGCTCCTTGACAGTGCATTCTGCAGCCAGCTGTGGTAGGGACCGGAGGTCTGTGCCGGTCCAAGATCATGGCAAGGACGGGGAGGCGGGGTCGGGGGTCCACTAGACCACCAGGGACTGTGATCTACCGGGTTTAGGGAGATCAAGGATCTGGGATGGGAGGGGCCACTAGACCATCAGGAAGAAGTATTAATATATTTTTATGTCGTTATTTGGTTTTGGTAATTTAGTGGATATCATAGATTGGGAGGGATCTGCTATACCACCAGGGTATATAATTCAGTTTTTTATGGGTGACATTGGGATCGGGAGCCACTGAACCACAGGGATACTCATCAGTATACTGTACATTTCCACCTATATTATAGTACACTGGACATGCACCCTACTGGTGCAACATCACTCTAGGCATTGCCCAGCTGCCCCCCGACACCCCTGCCACCTCCCATGCCCGTACTACGCACCAGCCCATTGCCTACCCAGTCCCTTTGGTGCAACCACTTAGACCACCTCCTGGCTCGTCTAAGTGGTGCCCTTGGTAACATCCATGGTGGGGCTTGCAATATCCCAAAAAGGGCATGTTGCAGGCAGCCCTGCCATGGCGCAAGCCCCTTGCAATTTGGTGCACTGGCTTGTTTGATGCAACCCTGGTCAAGGGGCTTTGATGCAGCAGTGCCTGGATTTGATGCAGGCTGCAATAAAAATTGCATTTGACGCAAGTTGTGACGCAGGTCACCTCTTGCATCAAACTCTTTGACACAAGTCCCTTGCATCAATCTAAGTCCTTTGAAGATCAGGCCCCACATCTCCAGAAGGACATAGACAGAGTAGAGGCTGGTCAGAGAAGGGCAACTAAAATGGTGCAGGGTCTGCATCAAAAGCCCTATGAGGAGAGACTGAAGGACCTCGATATGTACGCCCTGGAGGAAGATTCAAAAGCAAGCCTTTTTCAGAAAAGATGCTCAAGAACAAGGGGTCATGCTATGGGGTTAGAGGGGTAGGCTCAGAGGAGGCGTAAGGAAGAACTCCTTCACAGAAAGAGTGGTGGATGCTTGAAATGGCCTCCCAGAGGAGGTAGTGGGGCAAAAACTGTGATAGGATTCAAGATGGCATGGAATAGGCATAAGGAACCTTAGTGATAAGTAAAGGGGGTGGGGAGCTAGAGATCAAGTAGGGTCTGCAGTGTTACAGTAGGTAAGGAATATGAGCAGACTAGGTGGGCCAAGGGGTCCTAATCTGCCATCAGTGTCTGTGTTTCTGTGTTTACATACTCAATCCAAGGAGCTCTGCTGTCCTCAACTGTATTGATCCAGTAATGATTTAAATGAAACAAAACAACTACAGTATCTCATATTTAATTTTATGTGTATTGGACCACAGCCTTGAAAGAGTTGCTGGTAGCCATGAAACGTCAGTGTCTCATATTGGTGGCCAGAAACCTATTATTTTTGACCCGAACCTTTTACTCTGTGGGTGAGTGTGCTGCCATTTTTTCGCTTTTCAGTACCATATGAAAATGTCTCTTCCACAGGCCCTATTTAACTCCATATATGCCCCTGCCCCTTTCTGATCTGTTTTGGACCAATGCAAGCACCAGGACTTCAACAAAGTCTTCAGTGCTGTGTCACGGAAGAGTCTATTTCATACAGAATGGAGAAACTAGGCATAACTGGTTGTGCAATGCAGTGGATTGCAACTGGTTGCAAGGCAGGAAACACAGTGCTGCCAGATCGGTCAAAGCATTTTCCTGTAGCAGACCCTCATTTTTCCTGTATTTCCCTGTAAAACCTGGGTGAAATTCCTGTAACGTTTCCTGCATGCTCACGCCAATTTATTTTGGCATTGGTGCATCTATATATCCTAGTATCGCCTCAGCCCTCCCTACTGCCTTCTCACATTGCTTACCTACTTTAAGGTCATCTTATATGACTACCCCAGGTCCCTTTCCAGAAGTATTTTTCACAGAGAGGGTTGTGGATGCATGGAACAGCCTTCCGGAGGAGGTTGTGGAGTCAAAAACAGTGGTGGAATTCAAGCATGCATGGGACAGTCATAAGGCAATTCTAGGGGTGGGGTAGGAAGAAGTAGGCTGCTGGTTAACTAGGATCTGCAGCTTATCCATTAGGTAGGAAATGGGCAGACTGGGTGGGCCAAGCGGTCCTTATCTGCCGTCAAATTCTATGTTTCTATGTTTCTATTTGTGTTGTTGTTAATAACCCTCCACCCATTGTGTACTCTTCCCTGGGTTAATTTTGTTTCCCAGGTGCATTACTTTGCACTTTTTGCACTGAATCTAAGCTGCCATATTTTGACCATTCCTCCAATCTTGCCAAGTCCCTTCTCATCCTTTGCTCCCCTTCTTGTTGTGTATCAACCCTATTGCAGAGGTTTGTGTCATCTGCAAATCTGCAAAGAGCATACTTTTCCTTCCAACCCTCTGCAAGTAGTGATCAGCAGCATTCTAGTGAGGGCAGTAGTGTAAGAAAGCTGCTACTGGACAGACTGAATAATATTTTTCTCCATCCTCCAGTCACTGAGGAGCTGTTTAATAATTTTATTTTATTAAAAAAAACTAGAGAATTATAAGATCTCCTCAAGTCAGACCCCCCCACACACACACACTTGGTCCCAGCCAGAGCAGCACAGATAGTGTCTGAATTTATGGGAGCCCACAGTCACTGCTGGTTATAATTTTTTCTCTTACCTTTGCAAACTCAAGACAGAAGGCAGCTTAGGGATCAGGATGTCTTGACTCTTCTAGCAGTTAGACCGGGCTGCGACCCAAGGAAAGTGTGTGGGGTCAAGGTCCGAGGCGTTTGTTTTGCAGGCTGGTCTGTGATTTTCTCTGCATCACGCACCACAATTCAGGATTGCGGTAAATTAAACCAGTGGGAGGTTAGGACACAGTGGCGGCGGAGAGTGTCAGAGAACAGAAGCCTAAATTTGCATGAGGTCAGTCTCTCAATCCGTTGCCCGGGAAGTCCGTCAGCAGCTGAAACACCAAAACACATGGTGGCGAGCAGCTGGACGATGTGGATGGCACTCTCACTCTCTTTCAGTCTCTCAGGCAGCATAGCAGCAGTGATCCGGGGTGTTTGAACACAGGGTGTCCAACCATCCGTACTCAGAGTTTAAATATCCGGGGCTCACTCTCTGCATCAAACATTAAACAAGAACACTATTAGCCTATCAGAGACCACAGTCAGTGCATGATCAGAGCATGACTGTGGTCTCTGAACTCAATCAGAGGCAGGCTTCAACTTAAATCTCATCTGTGATGAAGTTTGAACCCATGGAGTTACCACAGACTCTCGGCAACAACTTTTCCACGTGGGGCACCAAATTTATCCAGTATATTTAAAAAAATAAGAAATTCCTTCCGTAGTCCATTTTGAGCACGTAAAACCCATAAAATACGGGAATCTCTGTAGATCTGGGAGTACTGAAAACAAAGGATTATAATAAATTGAAATCTATCCACATGGAAACAAGTGACCCATATACTCTCACGAGGTTCTGTGCTGTAGCCAGTACTGTTTACTATATTCTTAAATGATCTGGAGATGGGCAACAGAAGGTGCTGCCAAGTCTGCTGACTATACCAAAATAGGAGTCACTTTGCATCACAGAAAAGATCTGATAAATGCAGAGGGAAAGCACAAGGCCTATGCGTATAGTGCAGGCAGTGTAGAGTTGCTAGCTAAAAAACACTACAAACACACACAACACACAAGCGGCTGCACTACAAACATAAATAAAAGACCAAAATGCATTTTTATGCAAAACTTCATGGTTTAATGGATCAGTTGGAAATACATCCAGGAGGAAACTGTGCACGAAAACCCCAGTGTTTTGGTTGACACGCGACCCTTTGTCTTCAACTCTTTTGTCTTGGATTTATGTGCCTGAACTGATCCAGTAAACCATGAGTTTTTCATTAAAAACTGCATTTTGGGCTTTATGTATGTTTGGAAAGCAGCCCTTGTGTGTTTTGTCAAATGCAGAGGGGCCTGGACATGACAAAAATGGCAGATAAAATTTAACATTAAAATATGTAGTGATGCACCTAGGTCAGAAAAATATTATTTATTTAATTATTTGAATTTTGGTGACTGGGTAAGCCCACTGAAATGAGATGTCCTTTTCAGGGCAAACCAAATTAGTTACATACACTAATAGTTGTTATACCAACAAAGGTTTAGTTACAGGCAATAAAATTGAATAAGAACATTCATCGGTGGTGTACTGGTGGAGAAAGAATCCATGATACATACAGACAATAGGCTTGACTAATTTGGAGCAGCAATCATATGGGGATGAGTTGTCTGGGATAATGTAGCCCCAAAGATTGTAGAGGTACTGTAAGTGGAGGCATTAGATTTAGTGGAAGCAATTGCAGGGGAGTTGCCCAAAAGAAAGATTTAAGCGTCTCCTTAAGCTGTAGCAGGTAGGACAGTCCCGGATCATGAGGGCAGGGGTTCCTCAGATGTGGAGCTGAGAACGAGAAGGACAGTCTTCCAATTTCATATCATACTTTATGGACTTCCAGCACTGGGAAGGCTGAGGTTCTAAGAGGTCGAGCAATTGTTTGCATTGTATTATGCCAGAGAGACTTGGAGGGGCAAGCTACTATAACTTAAAGGTAAGGCAATTTTATTTATTTTTTATTTCTAGGATTACAAACACCTTTAAACCAGAGGTTCTTTTACAAAGTTTCACATCATAAGAGTACAGTCATTTGACAAAATAGGGATGAAAAGACATATGACATTTAACACCTGTTATCAATTTCATGTACCCTGTAACCTAATTGTATTTGTCTGACCACAGTGTGACGTGGCGCCTGTTGAACACCTATTGTTTTGCAAATCTATGCTATGTAACCAAAAACACAATGTATGTCTTTATGTCGTAAGTACCTTTGAAACGAGCCTCTGGCTCAAAGGTTATAAACTGATTCTTAGAAATAAATAAATAAATAAATATGGCAATATGAGAGAAGAAGAAAGATAACATTTCAATAACGTTACAAGTAGGGTATCATATAAAGCACAAACTTGAAAATTCATAACAAATAGTAGTGCAGTCTTTAAAGTGACTTTGTCAGCTTAAATTGTGAGGGGAAGATCTTTAAGATGGGTGAGGAGGGAAAAACAGAGGAGATGGTAGGTGTGGGAGGGGGGTAAGAGACAACAACGGGAAGTTCAAAGAGAGACGAGGTTAGAGGGAGAGGAGATGGGGTAAAGGTGTGAGGAAAGAAATTGTGGTTATTCATACAAGGAGAGAGGTGGGAGTAAAGTTAGCTAGGTAGTAGATGTGGAATAGGGAGTTGTAGGGGATGAGGGGTAGATGAGGGCCTACAGGGAATATTGCAGTCTAGCTTCAAAGGGAGGGCCAACCTAAGGTAGTCAGCATTGCACAGTGGTGAGGTTGGGGTTGACAATGGTTGCAAATCATCCAGTCCTATGGTAGGTATTCTTAGCCTATTGAGGGTAGGTTCACGTAAGGCCTGAAGTATCAGGGCACCATAGAATAGAGAGGGAGGAGGAAGCTGGAGGCAGTGGTGCTATGCATCTCTTTGGACAGGTAGGGGAAAAGTCTATATAGTAGCCCGAGCTTTTGGTTAAACATTTTAGTAATAATAATAATAAATAAAACAATAAGAAGTCAGAGCATTGACATGTGGTTCAAAGGACATGGATTGGTCTAGGGTCATTCAAAGTATTTAAAAGTCTGGATCACCTCTAGCTTGGCTTCAGTGCAAGTAGTGATTGTAGGAGATCTTGTCTGTCTAAGCCAAGATGTTTGTGACTGAATAGCATTGCCTTTGATTTGTGGCATTATGTATGTGCTTGTTGGCTAGAAACCAACTTGGAAGGCATTCTGCAGCTGTGTATTGATCCAGGCTGGGTCAGTAGAGGAACTGTAAAGTACGGCATCATTGGCATATAGCTGTATTGAGGCACCACCGCAGTTATGAGGTAGGTCATTGATAAACAGTGAAACTAGAAGGGGCCAAGTACGGATGCCTGAGCTTACCCATCTGTGATTGACCTGGGAGAGAGATCTTACCTTTCCGTTTGATGCACTGCATCTGCCCGGTCGGATAGTTCTGGAATTAGCAAAGAGAGATCATCCAAGCACTCAATGATAAGTTTAAATGCTACATTGACAAGCATTTAAACTAGCGAAGGGGTGACAGGCCAGCAAGGAGGGTACCTGCTTGCTCACCCCCCAGCTAACAGTGGAACCAGTGAACTGGAAAAGTGGCTATCTCTACAAACAGTGTGCAAAGATGGAGATCAGCGCCCAAGAGGTGGATATGCAGAAAAGGGCAAAATTCAGCAGAAGGGCAGACAGCAAGGAGAACCAGGGATAAAGGACAACCAAGGAAGGGACTGGAGTAGAACAGCGAAACAGTCTTGGGAGGTCAAATCATGGCAGCCATGTATGCCAATGCCAGGAGCCTTAGCAACAAGATGGAATATCTGGAGACTGTCATGGTGCAGTCAGACCTGGACATTGTGGCCATCACTGAAACCTGGTGTAATGATAACCACGACTGGGAGATGGCCATGCCACTTGGCTACAACATATCTAGAAGAGACAAGGCAGGTATGAAGGGAAGAGGAGTGGCAACTGTATGTGAAAAATGACATAAGGGCCACAGAGATCCAGGTGGAACAAAATGGGGAGAGATACCATGGGTTAAGCTGGAAAGGAAAATGGGTCCAGCCATCCACACAGGTGTGGTCTATAGACCACCAGCCCAGGAGGAAGAAACAGGAGGTAATGCTAGCCATCCAAGGATGGCAGACAAGAAGTGAGGTAGTACTGGTTGGAGACTTCAATATTCCAGATGTGGACTGGAGCATCCCAGCAGCAGCATCAACTAGGAACAGATTTATCCTGGACTCCCTTCAGGGTGCCTTCCTCAAGCAACTGGTCATGGAACCAACTCGGCAGAAGGCAATACTGGACCTTGTGCTCACAAACAGGGACAGTGTGATGGGGTAACAGTGGGAGAGCACCTGGGGAACAGTGACCACCAGTCATTGTGGTTTGAAATCACAGAAAGAGCAGAACCAAACCACACAAAACAGGCATTAAGGGAATGAGGCAGGAATCAGGGGTTGAGGAACAGTGGGCAGTATTTAAAATGGGGATTACAAGAGCAACAGAGTTATGCATTGAGCAGGTTAGCAAGAGGAAAAGGAAAAGGAGACCATTATGGTTTTCCAAAGAGGTAGCAAAAGAAAGTGAAAGCCAAAAGATTGCATTCAGGCAATACAAAAATACACAGGCAGAAGGAGATAGGAAAAGTACCAGGAGAAGCAAAGGGAGGCAGGAGGTCAGTAAGGGAAGCCAAAGCTCAGACAGAAGAACACATTGCAAAATCAGTGGGTAGAGGGACAAAACCTTTTACAGGTACATAAGTGAAAAAAGAAAGGCAAAGGGAGGGATAGTGCGACTGAAGGGGAGGATGGGGGCGTGGAGGATGACAACAGTAAAGCTGACATATTGAACAGGTATTTCTGCTCAGTATTTACTGAGGAAGAGGAGGGTAATGGGTCTGAAGGGAGTACAAAAGGGTGAAAGGTGCAGAAATGGACATAAGTCCCTTTACACGAAAAGGGTCCTGAAGGAACTGAAAGTAATAAGAGTTGATAAAGCAATGGGGCTAGATGGGGCACCCCAGGTCCTTAAAGAACTAAGAGAGGTGGTGGCTGAACCTCTGGCTATCCTGTTTAGCCAATCACTGAAAATAGGGAGGTACCCAAAGACTGGAGGACAGCAGATGTAGTCCCTTTATACAAAAGTGGGAACAAAGAGGAAGCAGGGAACTACAGACCAGTCAGCCTCACCTCGGTAGTGGGAAGATCATGGTAGCACTACTGAAGGAGAGATTGGTGGAACATCTGGTTGTCAATGGACTTCAGGATCCAAGGCTACATGGTTTCACCAGGGGAGGTCATGTCAGACCAACCTCGTTGAATTTTTGACTGGGTGACTAGGAGGTGGATCAGGGAGGGCAGTGAACATGGCCTATCCGGACTTCAGCAAGGCCTTTGACACTGTGCCACATAGAAGACTATTACACAAACTGGGGAATATGGGTGGGGCAGGACAGTAGTGTGGTGGGTAGGTAACTGGCTGGGCGGCAGGACACAGGGTGGTGGTAATGGCTGTCGCTCCACAGAGGGAAGAGTGACCAGTGGGGTACCACAGGGATCAGTGCTGAGACTGGTCCTATTCAACATCTACATCAGTGACATTGCGCAAGACCTAGAAGGCAGAATTTCACTGTTTGCTGATGACACAAAGCTCTGTAACAGAGTAGACACACCAGAGGGTGTAGACAGAATGAAAAGGGACCTGCAGAAACTTGAAGAATGGTCAGGGTTTGGTAGTTGAAATTCAATGCAAAGAAGTGCAAGATAATGCATATGGGCACAAAACCCTGGTACAATATATCAGTTGGGGGTGAGGATATAGCATGCACCAAGCAAGAAAAGGATCTTGGGGTTATCATCTCTGATGACCTCAAGGTAGGTAAACAGTGTGACAAGGCAGCAAGTAAAGCAAATAGGATGCTGGGATGCATAGGCAGGGCATCACCAGCAGGAAAAGGAGGTCATAATTCCACTATACAAGACACTAGTGAGGCCCTACCTGGAGTACTGTGTACAGTTCTGGAGACCTTACCTATGTAAGGACATAGACAGGGTAGAGAAGGTTCAGAGGAGGGCAACAAAGATGGTACATGGATTGCATCACAAGTCCTATGAGGACAGGTTGAAGGAACTGAACATGTACTCCCTGGAGAGAGGAGGAGAGGGATATGATAGAGACATACAAGTATCTTACAAGGAGGAACAGGGTGCAGGAATACACTATTTTAAATGAAAAGATGTTCCAGGACTAGAGGGCATTGGATGAAGTTGGAGGGGGCGATTCAGAGGAAACATGAGGAAGAATTTCTTCACAGAATGGGTGGTGGACAAGTGGAACACTCTGCCAGAGGATGTGTGGGGCTGAAACAATCACAGGGTTTAAGAATGCATGGGATAGACATAAAGGAATTCTGGAGGTCAGGGGTAAGGGCAACAGACTTCTAGGAAAACATAAACTGAACTTACAAGCTCAAATGGGCAGACTAGGTGGGCCATAGGCCCTTATCTACCGACACTGTCTATGTATCTATGTATCTATGCCATAGTCCTGTAGTTTTGGGTAACAAATTATGGTTGACCAGATTGAATGCTTTTGTAAGATCTACAAAAGATGGCCCCAGGTGCCATGCTCATATTCATGACATTAATTATATCGTTAGTGGCGTGTATTAGGGCTTGTCGGTCCCATGATTTTGTGGAAACCATGTTGGAATTGAGTAAGAGTGTGATTTCATTCAAATAATTGCTCATATAGTAGCCTCTCCTGTATCTTGGCAACTGCACTGAGGAGAGATATGGGTCTGTAATTTTGATTTTGTCCTAGGGCCCCCTTTGTGTAAGGGCACTATGAGGGCCAATTTCCATTTTCAGGGATGATTCCAGCTAAGTAGGACTTATTAATGAGGTCCTGAGAGGGTGGCTATAATTAGTGCAGTAGTTTTCAAGAACTGTGGATCTAGAGAGTCAGAGCCTGGGGAACCTTTCACTTTTAAGTCTCTTTAGCTGTCGAAGAACCTCAAGTCTGGTAATTTTTTTCATTTTTTCTCCCAGGGCCACAGTGTACACATGTGTGTACATGTGGAGGCGCACACACTGCCTACATGCCCACTGGACCTCTGCCCGGTGGGAGTGGGACTATGGAGGCCGGGCATCCACCCTTTGGAGGGAGGCCATGGCTCAATCCCACTCCAACCCCCCTCGAGCCTTAACGGTATTAAGGTCATTCCTAGAACCGGGTACGATTATGTGAGGTAGGGTGCCAGCACCTCAGCCCTCTGTGCTACCATGCTGGCATCTGGTAACTAATTTAAGGTGGAACTGTGGTGACGCTATCTTGCCAGGTGACTGCGGTAGAGGGATCTGGTGGTATCCGAGTGTTGCTGCTGTTGGGAAGGATGTGGGATGTTGGGGTGGGAGGAGGGAGGGAGGGAGGAGAAGTGGTTGAAACCAGAGGCAGTAACTTGGGGTTGGATAGGACCAAGGAATATCAAAGTGTGTTTTGTGATCAGGGACAGAGGTTTTCCTGTGGAGCAACTGGTTGATCTGGGTCCAGAAGTGCTTGGGGAGGAGATTTTGTGTTTGCAGGTACTTAAGGTAAGACTGTTTGCACTTTTCAGTCCACTTTTGCAGGTGTTTTGGAGGATCTGTAAGAGTATCAGTCAGAGGATAGGTCAGTTTGTTTTAAATCAAGACTAGGCTTTGTCTCTGAGTCTGAGAGCTTGTCGAGGTTTAGCTATCAAGCATGCTTGGAGACCCTTCACCTCCAACGCCTTGTGGGGGCATGTCAATTTACAACATTAGTGAAGTTTTGTATAAAATAATCTAATACCTGTTTGACACTGGGAAGGTTATTTATTGGACTGCACTGTACCTCTTTGAGGCTTGTAATGAAGGCTGATTCTGCAAAGTTGGAGTGATCCCTAGCCTCTATGTGTTTGGGTGGGGATGTGTGGAAAATTATTTTTCCATGCAGAAGACCGGAGAGTGGTCACTAAGGGTATCAGGGAGGACTCTAATGGCTCTAATTCTGTCAACCCTACTTGCTAGTATCCAGTCCAATAATGTATGGTTGCCAGATCTGAGGTTGAGTCTTGTGGGTTCAGCTGTTTTTTTTTCCAATTGTATAACCAGGTGAGACACACTAAGCTGAAAGCTTGTTTACAGGTGCAACCTGGGAGCACAGGAAGTTAAGTGACTTGCTCAGGGTCACACAGTATGCAAGTGGGGGCTGTGGGATTTAAACCCAGGTCTCCAGATTTGCAGCTTAGAGCCTTAAACCACTGTGCTATACTGCCTCCCTATTAGTTAGCTATTAACTGCATAAGATGGACATTATCCAGAGATAACTGGTAAGATTTCTGATTGGGGCCCAGCCAGTTCAGATTAAGGTCACCACACACAATGAGCTCCATTGGGGCAGCTCAGAGAGGCAGGATGAGAGCGAGGACAGTGCCTGGGAAGTGTGGTTTGGAGGGGTGTAGATGCAGCCTATACAGAGGGACTTAACAGTACCCAGGGTGACTGATATGAATATGGATTCCCTGGGAAGTCTGTTGTGGAAGGTACATCTAGCTTTGAGGCTGTTAGTTGCGGCGGATATATAGGATATATTAACCCTTTTGGATATCTGATTCCACCTGAAGACTGTGTACCCTTGTAACTTAATCTCTTGTGGTAGAACTGAGGGTTTGAGCCTTGTTTTGGAAATGCCTGGTATGTCTGGGATGTAATAGAGTGTCTAGGCTTCCAATTCAGCCATCTTAGGGCAAAGGCTGTGGATATTCTTATGTGCAATTTTATTCCTTTGGTTCTAGGCCATTCCTGTGTCATAGGGTGAATACCTTAGCATCACGTAACCTTGGGGCCAGGGTTTTGTTCAACATCTCCGGATAGAAGAGTTTTGGTGAAGGTTAAGAACCGTGGGTATATTCCTAGGGTGCAGAATTGTATAGACATGCAATACCCTCTGACACCTGCTAGTAACAGTTAGCAGGTTCCGTTCCAGTGGAGGCCATACAGGAGCAAGTTATTATGGGAAAATATACAGAGACTTATGTGTATGAATTAGGTGCTGTGTCACATTCTGTCTGGGCAGATATTCAGTAAAGAGATAGGTAGCAACAAACAGATCAGATGAGAAACAAATGGTGCTATGGTTATTAATGTGTCCAGGATGGCCATAATTGAGTTTCTATATGTGCAAAGAGGTAAAATTCAGAACAGAAGCCTGACATAACAGAGAAATACAAGTGTTGAAGGGGGCTGAACAAATCTTTGCACATACCAGTTTAAGTCAGTGGGTAGGTAGGTACAATTTATTGTTCAGCATAAAGCAGTTACAATATACTAAAATCAGTACAAAATATATAATAAATAAGCAATAAATAAATCAATGAGGGACTTAAATGTCTATACAATGCAATGTCCCTTGAATGCCTACACATAATAAAACCTCCATGAGCCTTCAAATCTCTCTAATAATTTTACAAAAGAGTTGAGATTGAAAACCTTGCAAAGATCTCTACCATGTTCTTCTCTTTCATAGTAAACAGATATTCCAGCAGATCCTCCAGGGGAGGCTGAGATCCCTAACAATCCACCCATCAATCTTTTCCTGGTAAATTCGTACCTAGCACACAAAAAGTACCACATGTTTAAGATTATCTATGGTCCCCGCTCCACATTTACAATATGGAGAAAGTACTCCCTCTCTTTTCTGCCTAACATGGATGCACTGAGCATTGTAATTTTCAGTTCTGAATTTTGTATAGGTTTTCCTTTGTTTAGGACAAGTTAAGAAAGAGGTAGGGGCTGATATCCCATGAAGTCTTTACTTTTCACAATACCCATATAACTTAAGCTTGGAAAGTTGGATGCATAGCAAGAATTTATGTCGAAGTCAAGTGAGCCTCAAATTTACATCCTGTCTAACTCCTCAAATTGTCTCATATAAATTTTTATAGAAGGCGCCCCATCCGCCGGCATTATTGTTTCCTTAATAAGTTGAATAAAGGGATGTACATATCCCATGCTGGCCAATTTGATGGCCTCCTATACACATTCTGGGATATCTTTGTTGGGCAGACGGAAGAGTTTCAACAGGAAGAGAATCTGTCGTTCACAGACAAGAGAAGTCAAAGAACGTTGTCCTAGCTCCAACGCAAGAATGCAGCTTGGAGTTCCATTTGGCAACATTAAAATATATCTATAGAGTTTATTCAAAATTACTTTTAATTCTCTAACCTTGGTATAGCCCCAAATGTCAGAGGTGTATAGCATACTCATTCTTATTTTGGTATTAACAACTCTTAATACCTCTGTGACCAATGTCTTCCCATCTTGCTGTTAAATATTTTTAGGCATTTACTGAAGATCCCATTTTATGTCGAATAGCTCTCCAAATGTTTGGTCCAAGATAAGCTATGGACAAACGGACCCCTAAATAATCATAGCACTTAACAGTGTCTATATAGTTACTGCCTCGCCTAAAGCCTACTGCATTCTTGATTTGAGAGCAAAAGACTACAGTATTGGTCTTGCCAAGATTAACTTTCAATTTTCTTTGAGAGCAAATTTTCTTTTAAGACCTGGGGCTGGAATGGAGAGCAAAACTAAATCGTCTGCATATGCTAAACATTCTACTCTCTGCTCATTAATTTTTGGGGCATGGAATTCTGGATTGCCAAGCTGATCCAAAACTGTATTTATGTAAATATTAAAAAGTGTGGTCCAGAATACACCCTAGTGTGACCCCACGTTTGTCTCAAATTTATCAGTTAGATGGCCGTACTGATTGTATTGAACCCTTAGCAACGTATTTTCATAAAATCTAATAATTACATCAAAGAGTGAAGCCTCCAACTTCAAATCCCTTAATATAGCCCAAAGGATTTTTCTACTAATGCTATCGAAGGCTGAGGAGAAGTCCACAAACAACAATATAGTCTGTTTTTCTAACTTTAGTATACTTTCAAATCAGGTGCTGAAGCACATAACAATGTTGTACAGTTGAACGGTCCTTCTGGAAACTGTTCTGTGCCTCATTTAATACTGAGTTCTCCTCGGCCCACGCATAGCAAGCTACTCAAGATTATTCTGAAGAAAATCTTCTGGGAGACGCCTATCAAGCTAATAGGCTCCACACATCCTAGGATCATTTGGATCCTCTTTAAAATTGGGAAGATGACACTTCCTGCCCAACTTGCAGGGCAAGAATACCCTGGACCAGGACATTGAATAGCAAAAGCAGAAAAGGAATCCACCAGTTGGGAAAGGCCTCATAAAGATCACCTAAGACCCCATCTGGCCCCGGCACTTTATTTGCCTTGAGCCCAATCAGTGCCATCGGATTTCATCCTCTGTGATCAAGAAAGGTCTTGGAAAATTTAATCTTCCTGTATTTTAAGAGCATCAGGTAACTCCTGCTCTTCATGAGAATAATAGAGGTTGGAGAAATGCGTTACCCAGGCTTCAGGTGTAATACAGGCTTCAATCCTATTAGCATATCTATTGTATCCCTGGCAACAATGTTCCAAAATTGCCTTCCATCCCTATCCAAAACTGCCTGCCTCAGTTTTCCCAAAGTCTCTGAGAGTGTTTATGTCTCTCCCGTTCGAGTATTTTCCTATATTTTGGTCTTTCTGTCTTCAGCATTTTGAAGTCTGCTGCAGACTTATTTCTTTTCTTCTTATGCTGTCTTAATTTTCTCCAGACTCTTTCTTTGCCTGTAAACATACCAAATTAAACCAAGATTTTTATAAAGGGACCTGGTACGATGCATTGTTTTGCATCTAGGTCCAAGTAGAGAATGAATAGTTTCCCAATTCTCCAGTATGTTAGAGGTCTTACTTTTGTCCAGAGCTAACTCAAAAATGTCCCTTAGGTTCCTGTACTAAGAATTTCTCTAAAACTAGCTTGCTGAATCGGCCCCATTTAAACCTTTTTCTCATTTATAACTTCCAGATTCTCTTCCTGTAGTGTCTCACTTCTAAAATCATAAAGGACATTTATATGTTAATTAATAGCACAATGTGCTAATATAGTCTGTCCATAATCTCTAGTTTTTGGATCAGCTTTGCTGCTTCCAAATTGGTCCAAATATGATCAGGAGTTGAAGAGCCAATGGGTCCTCTAAATGTTAGGGATCGAGAGGATCTCCCTGAGTTCCCATTTAGAATATAGAAGTTTCTACTGACCAGGCCTGCTAGCAGTTCCCTGCCTCTGGGGTTAGATTTCAGATCCTGAGTAGTCCTAATATATGAGATAACTGGATTAATTATGGGTGTTGTATGGATCATATCTGAATATACATCCTCCAAGAAACAAGAAAGGATTCTGGCATTAAAATCTCCCAAAATAATTATAGGACAATATATGCTCTTGTCTGATAATTCATCAAGTGCTGTTTTCAGATCTTGTACAAAAAGCGTCAGATGGGTCAGTAGCTCTATTGGGGGGAGTATATATTGTAGAGAATAATCTTCTCTTGTCCTTACTAATCATTAGAACCAAAATACCCTCTGACTTAACAGAAATGTTGGTGATCTGAAAATTTAACAAAGTTTTGATAAAGAAGGAAATACCCCTTTAAACCTTCTATATTTTTTGTCTTTGGTTGCTGGTAAAGTAAAGACAGAATATCCAGCCAATTTGGGAGTTACATTTTCTGTACACCATGTTTCTTGCAATCCAGCAATATTGAAACCATCCAGAAATCTCACTACTTCAGGATCAGTTATTTTGAGATGGATGCCTCGATGTTCCATGAATGTATAGAAAGGGCATCCACTTCTTGGTCCCAACACCTTTATCCAAATCTAGCTGGCCTTCGAATTCATTTGTTTGATGTTATCTGCCAGATGCATTTGTCAGGCTGAATTGATAACTATCATTGGCAAAAGGTATTAGGGTCGTTTAGGTTTACAGAATCAAGTCAGGGATTATCTGCCTTTAAGATTGATTCTGGACTATCCTCAATCTGTGTCAGGCCAGAGAGGTTTCACCCCAGTCTAGAGGGTTAACTAAATGTATTCCCACACAATCCAGCTTATTAGCCAAAGAGAGCAAGCTGGTAGCAGTATGAGGATTTTGGAAAGTAACATCAATCTGTGTTGTGGGCTCAAGATCTCCATATAATTTTATAGACTTCACCATATTCCTCGAGATATAGAATCCTAAGGCGCTTTCCAAGAAGAACAACAATGGTCTTAATCAGCAGTACTTCTCTTTGCTTCAATACGTGATCTCTATCACACCCAGAATTTTCTTCTGTGCTGTCGTATCCTTTTTATTCTGTACCTCCTATGGAGAACCTCTTCTGGGGAAGGATAAGACTGTATAGGTCCCTCTTTACAAGATAACTCCTTATTTACATGTCTTGGAACCATTATCGGTAATGAAATTTCCAGTCGTTTTTACCATGGATGGAATTTTCTCAGAATAAAATTAGCAGTTTCTATGGATGAGCAATAAAATAGAACAGTGTCCTCATATTCTGGATTTGGGGCCTTAATGCCTCCATCTCAAATTTTAATTTAACATTCTGTAATCCAAAATAATTAAGCATCATGTCAAGAAGCAGCTGATTAGTTTCATTCTCTGTCTTGGGAATACCCTGGATCTCTATCATAAATTCAGCCTTTTGGGTCCCCTCTTTTCTACAGAGGCTCCTTTCCCATCCCCCAGTAAGGCCAACGGTGGATTATCGGTGATCTCAGCCTCCCCTGATATGCTGTTTGTGATTCTTCACTTAGAATTTCCTCATACAAATTCTCATCTTGTTTAACAGTATTAAAACAAGGCAGTCTGGGTGTAATAGGTGTCAAGGCTTCCAATTCAGCCACCTTAATCACGAAGGTTGTGGATATTCATATGTGCAATTTTTAATCCTTTGGTTCTAGACCATTCCTGTGTGGAGTGAATACCTTAGCATATCGTAGCCTTGGGGCCAGGGTTTTTTCATCATCTCTGGATAGAAGAGTTTTGGTAAAGGTTAAGAACCATGGGTATATTCCTAGGGTGCAGAATTGTATAGGCATGCAATAGCCTCTGATACCTGCTAATAACAGGCAACAGGTCCCATTCCTATGGAGGCCGTACAGGAGCAAGGTATTATGGGAAAAATATACAGAGACCTATGTATATGAATTAGGGTGCTGTGCAACATTCTGTCTAGGCAGGTATTCAGTAAAGAGATAGGTAGCAACAAACAGATCAGCACTGATGAGGAAACAAATGAGTGCTATGGTTATTAATGTGTCCAGGATGGCCATGATTGAGTTTCTGTGTGTGCAAAGAGGTAAGAACAGATGCCCTGATATGACAGAGAAATACAAGTATTGAAGGAGCTGAACAAATCCTTTACCGTACGGATTTAAGACAGTAGAAAGAAGTAAAAGCAGGTGGCAGCACAAGAAAGACAGGGGATGGCAAAATGACAAATACAGGAGCAAGTAATATTTTGTGGAGTCTGCTTTTTAGCTACCAGGTGGTAGGGAGATAGAGTTCAGGGAGTTAGCTGCAGTATGATTCTGGAACCTGCACTAGAGTATGTGTGGGGGGTGGCTGATCTGTTAATAAGGCCTTGGGGAGACCCGAGTTATTTTATTTATTATTTTATTGAATTTTGTTGACCTGGTAAGCCCATTGGGCCTAGAAGTCACTTTTCAGGGGCAACCGGTGGGAGGGCTACAGATGGTATTGTTTTCTATACGTGGAGCCTTTGTAAAGGAGTCTCTGACTCAAAGGTATTAATTCGATTGTATTCAATAAATAAATAAAACAAATAAATAAACTGAAATTGAACCAGATTAAGCTGCAGTTAGAGCTGCAGGCACTGCAGCTTGCTAAGGGGTGGTGATGGCATAAATATCCAGTACCTGGGGGTGGGGGCAGTAGGGAGGTTATTCCTATGTGTCAGCACTGCAATACACACCCAACTACAGAAAGCAGCAGAATCAGTGACATTCTGCCGACAAAAAAAATACTCTTTAACAGGGTCTGGAATTTGAAAATCACTTTGATGCCAATTTTCCAGGGCTCCTCTGTGCTACTACCTGGGGAGGCTTCCATGGCAGGGTCCATGGGAGGAGAGAGACCTCCGTATCCCTCAGGACCCTGGCAGTCTGCTCCTGGTGCTCTGCTGTTAGGCACTGGGCTGGAAGGAAGCAGACAAAGGAATTAGCAATTAAAGCAAAGTACTACCGAACAATCTGAAGATTCATGAAACTCAGCAGGAATTTGTGACTTGGGGTAATGATCACTAACAACTTTAAATGCTTGCATCCTTACTATCTTGGAACTTAATCCCGTCAGATCTAGGCAAGGCTGGGCCTGTTAGATGGGAGACCTCCAGTGAATACCAGGCGCTGCAGGTAGCTTTGTAGGGGCACTCTTTCTGTGGTGAGCATACTGATGCCCCAGCATGGTGATGGTGAAACACTGTGCTATTACTAGGTGCTGTCGTTTGGATGAGAAATTAAACCAAGATCATGTCAGCTTGTTCTGCTGTTCAGGTGGATGTTAAAGATCCTCTCACACAGAGCAGCACCGAAACAAATGGCAAGGCAAGGAGGTCAGGCACTGACAGCAAACTTTACTGGACATGCTCTATATTTTGGGTGGGAGGGTGTTAACTCGTGGGCATCTACTGCCCTGCTCATCTCCAGCCACCCACCCAGGGCTGTCCCTACATATATTAGGACATTGTGATCACGTGACTAGTCACGTGGTTCCTGTGAAGGCTTGTAGTGAAGTCTTCACTTTCCCATTAGCAGGTTATAGTGTCTGACCACTGAGGTCAGTCTTACACCTCCCTAGTTCCCTCTCTTCACTACATGTTTTGGTCTCCTCCTGTCCTGCTCTGCTTGGATCCACTAGTATCTCTCTTTTTCACAAGCCCTCATACTTCCTTGTTCTCCAACTCCTTACCCCTCCTCCCACACTGGGATTCAAGCCCTTGACCTTCTACTCTGTAGGCTGCCACCCTACCACTGCACTATTGTTTCTAGTTCACAAAGCCTGTTTTCACAGTACTTAAATGACTCACCACACTGATCAGTGAACTCCTTAGTCACACTGCATCCCCAAATATATATATTTTGAACCTTATTTTTATCCTCCTTGCATGCACTGTCCCTCCATTCAATCAGAACCCTGAGCTGCCTTCACAATGTCCCTTGGTGCCCCCAGAGTCTGCTCCCAGAGTGTCCATCCGCTCAGAGATCCCTAGGTACAGCGGTATATCCCAGGCGGGCGAGGGAAGAACTCCTGAACCTTCCCTGAACAATGGTGGAGTGGGCGGACACAGCAGAGTCTGCCCAGTGAGTGCTGATGGCGTGGTCCAGCATCAGAGGAGTAGATCACCTAGGAGTAGCCCGGGTTCCATTTTCCTTTTCTGGTGAGCCCACACCCTGCAGTCGCCCGGCACGCTAGGAGAGCCAATTGGGAGGCATGCGTCAAGACGCAACTCCTCCCTGGGCTGTTGGCTGACGCTGCCCCCGTAATGCCCTGACTTAGGTAGCCAATCCCAGGTTCACCCAGGAGATGGAGATGAAGCATCGGGACTGACCTGCAACCCTCCTCAGAGAGGGAGATCCGCCTTGGGTATTCAATCCTCTCTCCCTGCTGACCCCCGTGGCCCGAGTCCATCACTGAACCGGGTCACGGTGTGGAGCGAGGTGTGGAGTCCAGCATCTCAACCCTCAGCACCACTGGGCTGGCCACCCCCAAATATTTTGATGTCATGGAACCGGTGAGCAGGTTACTTCTCTCCATTTTCTTTCAGATACTAGCCTCTCCCTCTAGCACCTCTCCCATTTCACCACTACATCTTGGCTACAAACTTAGCAAAATCTCACAGGTGCTGGCCAGTGGCACTATTGGTGAGTCACCTTATCTCACATCTACTTTTGGTGGCATAAGATGTTGTACTACCAATCCTCCCAATCTCCTTTCTATTTTCTTTTTAACTATTGTATTTGTACTCCTGATCTTGCCTCCTCCCCCACTCTCTCCGCGACCTCAATTCCCAGATCTCCCTGGACCCCCATCGTGATCTGCCCCTAGAGTACTTCATCCACACTACCCTGAATACGCCCGGTATACTCCCGAGGAATGGGGTAGAGAGGGTGGCCAGTATCCCTCTCCAAACATTCGTGTGGATGGCACAGCGGGGTCTGCAGCGGGTCCTGGAAGCTCCATGAGGCGTCTTCGCCTAGGAGGAGGCGAGGTGTTTTCTCCTTTCCTTCGTCCCTCCCTGCGTCGGCATGCAATGAAGGGCTATGAGCTCAGAGGCACACTGGGCGTGCCTCCTGCTCTGCCCCTCTGTCGATCACCACCCAATCCGCTGGCTGCTTGTCCCTTGCCGCGCTATCCACCCGGGCTTCCCTAGGTGGCAGCATTGCGGCAGAGCCTGCAGAACCCCTCCCGGAGAAGGAGAGCTGCCGTTGGGCTCTATCCTTCTCCACCCCACATGACCCCGTCGACCCGAGCTCATTCCTGCACCGGTGCGCGGTGTGGTGTGGTGTGGCGTCCAGTGCCTCAACCCTCAAGCGCCACCAGGCGGCCCTCCTTTCCTTGTTCATTCTCCTCATGTCCTCTCACTCAAAATACCTTCCTCTGTTTCCAAACCCTCCTGTAGGAAGCTTTACTTAAAACAAACTTGCTCAAACAAATTCTTTATAGGCTCCCCTACTGCTTCTTATACTCTCTGGTAATGTGCATCCTAATCCTGGGCCTCCACTGCCCAAGACCCCTAGTTGTGTGCAAGTGGCCTTTTATTAGCCTCAGTAAATATCTGCAGCCTGCTATTGAAACTAGATCTACTATGCTATAGTTTGGACAACAGCACAAACCTGACATCCTGGCCGTGATAGAAACTTGGCTGTCCCTCAATGTTCCAGATTCCACCATCACCCTAAATGGATACGTGCTCTTTAGACAAGATAGAATGGGGAAAGAGGAGGAGGATGTGCCATCTATCTCAGACTCTCTCCAAGGGCATGCTCTTCCATCCATAATCTCAGGAAATGAAGCACAGGCCCTTACCATCAAAATATCACTTGGCAGCAAGGGTAAGTCCCTCACAATACTGTCTGTCTGCATCCCCCACGTAACTTAAAACATGGCTTTGACTCTGTTCTACAGTATGTAGCTCAGCTGCTTAATAAGATGGAGGTCATCATCTTGGGTGCTTTTAATATCAACTGATTGGCCCCCTGTAGCTGCCCCCTATAGGGACGCTGCTGCAGCCTTAGACCTATCTCAGGTTGTGTCCTCCCCCACTAGGATTAATTACAGGATGGGTACCAGCACCCTGATTGATCCCATACTCACCAACTCCTGATTGACTCCCTAATGTTACAGTTTTGCCTGACTCACTCAGTGACCATGCTCAATTCTTTTGCAACTGGTCACACCACACCTAAACCCCTCAAAAACCACTTATCAGTGTGCCCTTAGGTCAGCTAAGGCATTTCAGAATTTTTCAATTGATTAACCAGGGTGGCACACTAAGCTGAAAGCTTGTTTACAAAGGGTGACCTGGGAGCACAAGGAAGTTAAGTGACTTGCTCAGGGTCACACACTATATAAGTGGGGACTGTGGTATTCAAACCCAGGTCTCTAGATTTGCAGCTCAGAGCCTTAGACCACTGCACTATACTTCCTCCTTAACTGTGACTGGTCCCTTCTTGACACTGCTTCCAATGCTGACACAGTGCTCTAGCTTTCTTTATTACCATGTTCAGTTCTACCTGTGACATATTTGCCCTTACACTAAGCATATTATCAAAGGTACTGATACCCCTGGATAAACCCAGCACTCCTGGCCCTCATGACCTCCCGAGATAATCTCTGGCATAAGGCACTGGCATCTGGTCTCCCGCAGATAGGCAGCAGTATGGGCTGCCAGAAATGAATGTACCCGAATCATGCGCAAGGCAGCCCATTTCAAAACTTCTCTCTCTTCCAACTGGGGTAATGGAAGGAAGTTCTGGGAGAACATAAATGACCTTACTACAAACCCAATGCCTCTCCCCTCTCTACTTAATATCAATGGTGTTATACCAGGACCCACTGATCATTGCTGATACTTTTAATACAGCTTTCTCTCTGAGCTATCTGGTGTTTTCCCCCAGATTTTATCAATAATACCACAAGCTCCCACCCTACCCCCAGACTTACTCCCGTTCCATTTTAGGATTGCTAATCCCCCCAAGAAGCAAAACAGTATCTCACCTGGGTTCTGGGGAAGTCCAGATTCAGTGGTGACTCCCTGGACCTAAAATTGCTGCAACTGGCTCTGGATGTCATCATCTCTCCACTCACCAAAATTATTCATCTATCCCTCCGTCTCAGTCAATTCCCTCTCAATGGAAGATGGCAACCATTACACCAATACTTAAGAGTGGAGATAGAACCTTGCATACCAACTTCCGTTCCATCTCCATTCGCTCCCCTATCTCCCAAGCCCTAGAAAGGATTGTTTCTGATCAACTTTCAGAACATCTAGCAAAACATTGCCTCCAGTGTCGTCAGCAGCATGGGTTCCAGAAGGGATACAGTACCACCACTGCCCTTCTTGAATTTATGGATTTCATACACAAAGCCCTTGATCTTGGTCCTTAGTTGGGTCTGTGTACATAGACCTAACTAAGCCCTTACGCCGTGAACCATGGTCTCCTCATTGACCCACTCCTATCGCTAGGCCTTTCACAAGAAGCCATCTCCTGGTTCTCAAACTATCTGAATAGGAGATCACAGCGGTTAAAATAAATAGCACTCTCTCCACTAGTTTACCAGTTCACTCTGGGGTTTCCCAAAGCTCAATTCTGGGTCCTTTCCTTTTCAGTCTCTTCCTCAATACCCTCCCCTTGCCTGCTCTGGTCAGTTGTTACTCTCCATAGATGATGCAGTCATCTTTTCTAGCCAGCCTGAACCCGCCCCTTAGAATGCAATCCACCAAGGTTCTTTTCTGAGTCAGAATCCTGGTTTTCGCAGCACAAACTCCTTTTAAATTATAAAAAATAAAAGTTATGATGTTTGCCAATCATAACAAATACAAAAACTGGCTACTTTGCATTCTCAATAGTCTGCAGCAAACCCTGGAACAAGTGTGCAGTTTCAGATACCTTGGCATCATGCTTGACTCTACACTCTCCTATCATGAACATAGCAACCTGATATGCAAGGCTGTAAACACCAGGATTGGTTTACTCTACAGGCACAGGAAATGTATGACACCAGGCACTCTCCAGCCTGGCTGTTACCAGTTCTGCCCTGTCGATGGCAGACTATGACTTAGTCATCTATGGATCTGCATTAGATACTGCACAGACTCGCATTAAGGTTGCAATGAAAAAGCCTGTAGCTTAGTTGTCGATGGGGATAGGTACACTCATGCTGTGATGTTTACAAACAAGCCAGCTGGATACATTTTGAGGAAGGCTTACCTACTAGGCTTGCTTGCTGGCAAAAATATATCCTCTGGTCTTTCACCTCCAGCAACCCTACATCTCCTAACACCTGCCCCAACCCTTGGGCTACCAGAAGCTCCCCTAAAGCAAACTTCTTAGTACCGTTCTGTAAGACATCCATGGGGCAGAGGGTGTTTATGTATGAGGCACACCTCTGGTTAAATGAAGTCTCATCTCTAGAAAAACTGGGCCATTTCAAACATGCTCTTGGAGCATCTACTTGCCAAATGTAGCTGTGACTGCTCCTAGCTTTTCCCTCATATCCCTCACTAACCAGCTTCTCTTCCCTCATGCATTATACCACTGTATAGGCATACTCACACCGTGTCATATCACAAAGGCCACTTTGGCTGCTCCTTCTATTTACCCCTCTTCCCTCCCGCTCTAACTTATCTCCTCTGCCTCTAGCTATCAGCTATTCCTTTGTGTTAAGGCCTCACTCTTAGGCTGTTCCTTCTCCCTACCTCTCTCCTCCCCAACTCCTCCCATCTACCAGCATCCTTCTCCTCTGTACCACCTGTTTTCTGCTGCCCTGTTTTCCCCTCAGCGCTTTCTCCCCTGTCACCGTATTCCTTAGTTTAGATATGCAACTCCTCTTCCTGACTGTCACTCCACGTAATTTTTAGAGGTACTTGGTCTCTGATCTTAAGTTTGCCTAGATAGTGTTTATCTTTCTTACTAATTCATGCTCCCAATGTTTTCCGTGCCTTTGTATACCAATTCAGTTTTGCAATGCCTTTCTCCTGCTTGCTTTGTACTGTCTCCTGTATATATACTTGCAACTGCTGCTGCACTTTTTTAACGATGCCTGTGAATATACAAATGCACTTTTTCATTGGTCTTCTGTTTCATTGTTATGGCGTGGAGCCTTTGTAAAGGAGTCTCTGACTCAAGGTTTGTAATTCGAAATATCAATAAATAAATAAATAAATCCAGTGTTGTTTCTTGAAAAGAGTACAGAATTTCCTGCTGTCCTACACAGATACATAGCTACATAGAATGTGTCGACAGATGGGGACCGGTGATCCATCTAGTCTGCCCACATTTTGCCTAGCCAAATTACCCTCATTCACGGAAAAACACTAACAGCTTACACATTTCATGCATTCAGAACTGTATACTGTAATAAACTATGGGCAACCTTATACCACTTGCCCTGTGTTCCTAGCCATGGTTGATATAACAGCTTCATTCTTGAGGTCCATATGCTGTTATCTCAAGCCCTTGTCATAAACACAGGCTTGTGTTTGGTCACTCATACCTTATTTGTAATGTTGCAGATTTTGGGCCCAACTGTTCCAAATCTCTTTTGTGCTCCCTCCCTACCCATGAACATGACAGTTGTCATTTTCAAAATCCTTTAAATTTTGCTGTCACACTGGGGGAGAAAAGTAGGCACAAGTCCATTTATAGAGAAGAGGCCCTGAAAGCACTTGCCAATCTGAAAGTGGACAAAGCTATGGGGCTGGATGGGGTACACCCAAGGTGTTGAGGGAGCTCAGGGAGGTACTGGCTGCACCTCTGACAGCCCTATTCAACAACTCACTGGAAACAGGAGTGGCTCCAGAGGCCTGGAGGAGGGCAGATACAGTAGCCCTGCTTCCTAAAAGCAGTAGCAGGGAGGAGGCTGGTCTGTCTGACATCAGTGGTGAGGAGGTTAGAAGAGTTGTAGCTAAAGGAAAGGATTGTGAAGTATCTGGAATCCTGCAAGTTACAAAACCAAGGCAGCATGGATTCTTGGCTGGGGGTCATGTCAGACAAACCCTGATAGATTTCTTTGACAGTGACCAGGGGAATAGGTCATGGTGGGGTAGTAGATGTGGCCTACTTAGACTTTAGCAATGCTTTCAACACCCATTACACATAGGAGGCTCACATGGAAAGTGGACAGCTTAGAAGTAGGTCCTAAGGTGGTTAACTGGGTAAGAAATTGGATAATGGATAGGCAGCATAGGGTGGTGGGTAAATGGATCTCACTCAGGCAAAGGAGGGTGACCAGAGGGTACCTCAGGGATCAGTATTGGGACCAGTCCTTTTAATAGGACACAACTTCTACCACTGGTCACCACATCTGGCTCTACTACAGAGGTGGTCAAATCCTTCAGATACCTGGGTCTTACATTAAACCATGGACTCACGCTAAAGCCTCATGTAGATCTGGTGTCAAAAACATCCACCAAAACTCGGGCTGCTCTACCGTCTAAGCGCCAATGTGATACCTGAGACAAGACTGGCAATTGCTCAGAGTGTTCTCCTACCTACTCTTACCTATACGGCCCCAACCCTACTCCAGCACCGAAAACTCTGCCATGGCAGACTACAGACATTGTACCACAAAGTCGTGAGATTTGCCAAAAAGCCCATCCGAGGACCCAGCACTGTGAAGCTCTTGCCGTACTCAAATGACCCACCCTGAACCTTGGCTACAGTACCCCTGTTAAACTGGACATATAAGGTCCTCTTAGACAATCCCCTGCAGGGCTAATAGGGTTACTTGCCCTAAAGTGGCCCGCAGACCCCTCCACACTTTGGGCAAAACACTGCTTGAACTGCTCAGGTCCAGATCTGCTGCTGGCAGTAAATCCTTTGCCCATATAGCCCCCATGCTGTGGAACAAGCTCCCTGTCAACTACAAGAAGCCCCTCCCTAGCGATTTTCAGACTGGATTATGTGCTCACCTCTTGAATCTCAGCTCCTGCATTTGTCCTGAAGGCTAGCCATATCACACCCGTCACTAGCCATGGACAACCTAACTGCCCTAACTGGCATCTACCTGCCACTGCTGATCTTGTGTACTTGTTCTGTGAATAGTTGCCCTCCTCTATGAAAAGCTGTCATCCCCAATGTAACCCTGTACCTTTTAGTCCTATACTACACTGCTTGTATATTTTATTGTACTACCTGCCCTAAAAGTCTAACAGCTGCCACTGTTGTTGTGTTGTATGCCACAGCCCTCTCCTATGATTTTGTACAATGTTCATCATACACCTGTACGCAATGTCCTACTCTGTATTTCTTGATTGTACTTTTCAGTTCTATAACTAACTCCAGGTCGCCCTGAAAAGGGACCTTCAGGGCCTAGTGGGTTAACCGGTTAACAAAATTTAATAAATAAATAAAATTATGTCTTTATAAGAGACATTGCAGATGAGCTCGAAAGGAAAGTCTGCCTCTTCACAGATGGCACCAAAATATGCAGTAGGGTTGACTCTCCTCAGGGGTGGAGAGAATGTGCAGAGACCTGAGAAAACTAGAGGAGTGGTTAAAAATATGGGTTTCAATATGAAAACGTGCAAAGTCATGTACCTAGGGCACAGAAACCCAGAAATGGAGTGTAAAATGGGAGACCAGGCATCGACAGTCAAACAGCAAAGGAACCTCGGAATAATCATATCTGATGACTTTAAGGTGGCGAGGCAACAAGGCAGTATGTAGGGCAAGTGGGTTGCTGAGGTGCATAGGAGGGGTATCACCAGCAAAAGGAGGAGGCGGTGTTGCCACTGTATAAATAGATGAGACACCATCTGGAGTACTGTGTTCAGTTCTGGAGCCCACCTCTCAGGAAGGACATAGACAGGGTGGAGGCTGTCTAGAACAGGGCAACTAAAATGGCACAGGGCTGCATCAGAAGCCCTATGAAGAGAGAGAGAGTGATGGACCTCAGTATGTGCACCCTAGAAGTGGGGGAGGGCATGATACCTATAAATACCTCATGGGGTTGAACAAAGTACAGGAGTGTAGTATTTTTCAAAGGAAAAGATACATGAGAACAAGGGACATGCAATAAAGCTGGAAGGAAAGGTGAAATTTATGAGAGATTTGAGGAAATACTTCTCTGAAAGTGAATGCCGGAACAGTCTTTCAGCAGAGATACTGTAGTAGGGGCAAAAACAGTGGTAGGCTTCAAGCATTGGTGGGATAGGCACAAGGGAATCTTAGCTGGGAAGTGGGGGGCACAGATCAAGTAGGGTCTGCGTGACAGTATCGGTAGGGACAGATGGGCAGACTAGGTAGGTCAAGCAGTCCTTATCTGCCATCCAATTCTGTGTTTCATCTTTCAGATGGTATTTAAAAAATCCCACCTGTCTTGATTATAACACGAGGTCAAAAAAAGACTATGTTGGATATTTGGGGTCAAAATGTCAAAGCCCACTGAAAATGAGATATTGCCTCTCAACAGGCCTATCCTCAGTCAATACATTGTAAAAAATGGGTTAAAGCTGGGCCCCCACTGAAAATGAGATATTGCCTCTGCACTGTGCAATGCTGGGTAAATACAGTGTAAAATGGATACAAGCAGGATCCCATAGAACATGAGATATTGCATCTCAGCTGGCCTATCCTTGGAAAATACATCTTAAACAAGCATTTTCCAATGCGAATGTTTGCTTGCTGGCATTGGTAGTGTAGAAGTTACAGAGCTGCATAATAGGAATGGCAGCAAGTATTGAACTGAAGCAAACCCCACCACCACCCTGCAGAGAGTGACAGGCATTGGGGTGTGTCTTTGGGTCGTCATAATGACCATACCATTTCACCACACCCGACCCTGCAGACACTGACAAGTGTCACGGTGTGCCCTGGGGTCTTTGGCCCTTATGTGCACCCCATTCCATCAGGAAATACGGTGAGATGGGTGTGGTATAGGAGAATGGGGTGAAGTTTGAGCCTGAAGAGTCCAAGGCACACCTTGATGCCTCTCACTGGCTGCAGGGTGTGGTGGGGGTGGAATGGTATGAGCATGACAGGCAACAATCCCAAGTCACACCCCTGATGCCTGTCATTCTCTACAGGGTGGGCGTTATGGTGGAAACCCTAACGCCTCGGACATTTGTGTATTTTCACTCCAAATTTTCAACATGGTATTTTGTACCCCTCATGAACAGTGGCAATATCAGTTTGTTAGCTAACTGCTTTTACTGGCGACTATGGCATTTGACACCACAAATGCAAAACACATTCAAACAGGATGTGAAAAATGACAGCGGTACCATTCATGGGAGGTGTAAAAATGGCAATGTTGAAAATCTGCTATGAAAATCATAAAAAACTGGTGAAGTCAATGAAGGCATAGAAACTGTGCAATGCACACCCGTGAATGTAACTAGTTTGGGGATTTTACAGCAGATTGTTAACACAGGCATTTTGGGACCTCCAATCATGAATAGTGTCAGTGTGATTTTCTTTATCTGTCCTGAACAATGATTTCCCACAGCGACACATTTCTGTGCTGAAAGTGTGAAAACACATTTCAGCCATGTTGTGAAAATGACAGCTGTACTGTTCATAAGGAGGTGTGGCAAAATGCCACTGGTGAAAATCTGGACTGAAAATATTACAAATTCATGAACTTACGAGGGTGCGTGGAAACTGCACTAATGCTCACTTGTAACACAGTCATTTTGTGGAGTTTTGTAGCCAAATTTTCAACATAGCCATTTAAGACCTCTGCTCATGACCAGTGTCACTGTGATTTTCTTAATCTGCCCCAAACATTGTTTTCGCACAGACTGTACCATTATGCTACATGTCGGAAACACATTTTAGGCGAGATATGAAAAATGGTAGCTGTACTGCTCATAAGGAAGTGCGGTAAAATGGCACTGTTGAAAATCTGGTGTGCAAATATTACAAATTTGCAAACTTGCCAGCGTGTGTAGGAACTGCATAGCGTGTGCTCCCAAAACAGTCATTTTTGGAAACTTTTCACCAAATTTTCAACATAGCCATTTTAACACCTCTGCTCATGACCAGTGTCACTATGATTTTCTTAACGTGTCCCATACATTGATTTACAGACGCCCGCCGGCGCCCATTGTGCGCCAGCATGAAACACGCCATGGTGGGCTAGATGTGAAAATGACAACTATACTGCTCATAAGGAGGTGTTGTGAAATGGCAATGTTGAAAATCTGGAGTGAAAATATTGAAAAATGTAGCGAACTCACGAAAGGCGTAGGAACCTGCAATGCACGCCGTAAAACAGTCACTTTAGATTTTTTCACCAGGATTTCAACAGCCATTTTAAGACCTCTGCTCATGGACAGTGTCACTGTGATTTTCTTAATGTGTCCCGTACATTGATTTTGCACACCGACTGCACCATTGTGCACTCATTGACGGAAACACGTTTGGGTGAGATGTGAAAAATGACAGCTGTACTGCTCATAAGGAGGTGTGGTAAAATGGCAATGTGGAAAATCTGGGTGAAAATATTGAAATTTAAAACTACGGCGTGGGTAGGAACTGCATAGCGCCGCTCGTAAAACAGTCAATTTTAGATTTTTTCACCAAATTTTCAACATAGCCATTTTAAGACCTCTGCTCATGAGCAGTGTCACTGTGATTTTCTTAATTTGTTCCGTACATTAATTTCGCACACCGACTGCGCCATTGTGCGATACATGGGAGGAAACACATTTTGAGTGAGATGTGAAAAATTACAGCTGTACTACTCAAAAGGAGGTGTGGTAAAATGGCAATGTTGAAAATCTGGGTGAAAATATTGAAAATTTGCGAACTTACTGCGTGCGTAGAAACTGTGCAACACACGCTCGTAAAACAGTCATTTTAGAATTGTTCCACCAAATTTTCAAATTAGGATTTTTAGAGCCCACCTTATGAACACTGGCAGTGTTGTTTCGTTAATCATTCTGGAAAGGTGATTTCACGCGGTAGCTGCGAAATCACCCTCGAACCAAATAACGCCATAACAGTGACAGAATTCATGAGAAGGGTCCAAAAACCCATGTTGAAAATGTGGGCCCAAAATTCCCCAAAATGCCTGAGATATGCAACAAAGTTGAAAAACCCTATCTATCCCATTATACAGCTTACGGCATTTCCTCAGTTCGATCGGCTTTGAAGTGCAGGCGTGTTCCAGTCCACGAAAGATCGTCACGCCGAGCTCGGAGGTAAGTATAGGGTGTGGGGGTGTGGGGAGGCAAGGTGCGCAGTGGGTGGGTGCGGGTTGTGGGAGGGGCAGGGAGAAGCGCCGAGGGACAGTTTTTGTATTTACAGTTTTTTTTTCTAAGACTACGAGGGATGAGGACTACGAGGGACATTTGCCATGCTGGGGTGGGCTCCCAGCGTGGCAGCTGGAAAGCTGTTGGGGGGCTAGAGCCAATGGGGATAGGGCACCCCTGTCATCCATAACATCAATTTGCTACGCTGGGGTTGGCTCCCAGTGTGGCACCTGGATGCTTTGGGGGTGTGCTGCTGACGGGGGACTGGGCACTCCTGGCGCCATAAAGATTTTGCCACGCTGGGGTGGGCTCCCAGCATGGCACCTGGATATTTTTGGGGGCATGCAGCTGGCGGGGATTGGGCACCCCGTGCCGCTATACAGTATGTGCGTGGGGGCGTGTCAGCATGCAATATGCGTGCGTGCGTGTTGAGGGGAGCTCTGCTCACTGAAGCGGAGCTCTCCCTTTCAGCTGTATGCCACTGCATTTTCAGCTGTCATACACAGCTGGAGCAGTGATTGGCGCTCTCGACCGCGCCTGCAAACACACTGACTGAACTGGAAGAGACTGACACATCTCTGGAAAACTCAGATGGTGGCACTATGTTTCTTGCACATGCTGCAAGCAAACATAAAATGGATAAAACTGGCCGGTGGTGCTGAGGTTGAGGTGCTGGATGCCACACCTTGCATACGTTAGCCCGGGTTTGAAGCGACCCGGATTGTCGGGGGTTGGCAGGGAGGACAGGATTGAGCATCTGGAGGACTGCTCTCTCTCTCCTGGGAGGAAGAGGATCCGATCCGTGCTCTGGTGACTCCTGGTGGTGGCTGGGACACACCAGCTCATGATCCAGCAACCAAGGGGATTGGCTGCGGTGGCAATCCTGTAGGCATGCATGGGAGCATGTGCACCCATGCTGGATGCATTGCACATCTAAGCCAGGGGAGGGATGAAAGTTTGAAAAACCCTGGTTCTCGGAGGAGGTGACTGTGGCCTGAGTGACTTCAGCCCACATCCCCATCACCGGATTTTTCTGGCTGATCTCCCTCCTGCCTCACCCCACTCCTGGCCTGGCTGTCTAGATTTCAGATGAGGACACCCGATAAATGGATGGATGGCCCTGCCCCAGGTTGTATAGATTCGGAGGTCCGGCTGTGTTCAGCGAGTGGGGTGGGGTATTCAGCCAGGGGATTGAGGTGAGGTTAGCAGCTGTAGCCGAGTGGGTTCGATGAGAGATGCCTCAAGAAGCTAGGTGATAAAATAGAAGTGTAAAAAAAAAAAAAAAAGGGTAAAAGCAGGACCCAAGCCAGCGCTGGGTAGCACAGCTTAATGTTACCACTTACTATGTCAGTACATTTCATTCGAATTAGTATGGGCCATCGGGGCTGGCTGGGAGGAAGGATCGAGCATCCCAGGGACTGCTTTCCTTCTTTGGGAGATGAGGAAGCTGTTCCCAGTGCATGACTACTGACTGGTGGGGACCAGTCAACAGCACATTGGGAGCACCAGGAGGAAGGGGTTGATGCCGGATGCCAGTCATGCATGCCACTGCACATATGCATCACCACCTCTGTTCACACTGCTACCAGCGAAGAACATCAAGTGGCAGGAGGAAACGCCAGCTGTCTGAGCCAGGCCCCCCCCAGCTGTCACGTAACTGACATGGCTGGCCATGCACCACATTATGGTCCTTGGTAGATGTGAGTAACCTGTCAGTCTGTGGAAGGTCAGTGTCAGGGCCTGGGGTGCCATCAGACAAGACCAGAACGAGAAACAGCTTTGTGGAAAACAGGAAAAGCAGGGCGCCACTAAAAACAAGATAATCATCTTAATTGTGCTGTCTGGCTAAATACATTGTAAAATGTGTAAAAGCAGGACCCCATTGAAAATGAGATATTGCTGCTGTTCTCACTTGTAACAGCATGCAAACAAACATGTTTGTCATTGACAAATGCTTGTTGATAACAGTTGCAGTATTGCTAGGTCCTGGCTGACTGTACTTTTCTGAGACAGTGTAATGATGTTGTTTTTAGAAACATGGAAACATAGACGTTGTGGCAGATAAGGACCTCCTGGCCCACCTAGTCAGCCCTGTTTTCCTACCTACAATGCTACTACAGACCCTACTTGGTCTCTGGGTTTACCCCCCACCTTACTTCTAATATCCCTTGTGTCTATCCCATATATTTTGAATCCTGTAACTGTTTTAGCTCCAACCACCTCCTCTGGTAGGCTATTCCATGCATCCAAAACCCTCTCTGTGAAGAAGTACTTTTCACATTTCCTCTGAGCCCCACCAGTTTCATAGTGTGACCCTTGTCCTCAAGCATCTTTTTATTTGGAAAATGCTCCTTCCTGTACCTTGTTTATTCTTGTGAGATATTTTAATGTTTCTATCATATCCCTCCTTTCTTCTAGGAGTACATATTTAATTCCATAAGCCTTTCTTCATAGGACCTTTAATGCAGGCACTGCATCATTTTGGTTGCCTCTGTTTGTACTGCCTCCACCCTTTCTGTGTCCTTTCAGACATGGGGCCTCCAGAACTTGACATAGTACTCAAGATGGGGTCTCACCAGTGATTTATATGGGGTATTATTACCTCTATCTTTCTGCTGGTGATACCTCTGCCTATGCATCCTAGCATCCTGTTAGCCTTCCCACTGCCTTGTCACACTGTTAGCTACCTTCAGGTCATCAGAAATTATTATTCCCAGGTCCCTTTTCTGTTCTGTGACTGCTAATACCTCTCCTACCCATTGATACGTTGCCCCAGGTTTCTGTAGCCCCACATGCATGAGTTTGCACTTTTTGCATTGAAACCCAGCTGCCATACCCATGACCATTCTAGCTTTTTAGATCATCCCTATTCTTTCCACCCTCCTGGTGTGTCTATTCTGTTGCATTTATTTGTGTCATCTGCCAACAGGCATACTTTTCCTTTTCAGTCCTTCTGCAATGTCACTAATAAAGACATTGAAGAGGACTGGCCTAGTACGACCTTTGTGGCACCCCACTGGCACTTTGCATTCTCCAGAGTGGATGCCATTAACCACCACCCTCAGACTTCTATTTGCTTGCCAATTCTCACCCCATTTTAATACCTTAGGACTTACTCTTAGACTACCCAGCTTGCTTACTGGTCTTTATGTGGAACGTGTTGAAGGCCTAAATGAAATCCAGGTTGGCCTCATCTACTGCCCTTTCCTGATCCACTTCTTTGGTCACTCAGTCAAAGAATTCAGTTAGGTTTGTCTGGAAAGAGCTCTCCTTGTGAAACCATGTTGCCTATGTAAAATGTAATGTAATGTAAACGTTTTTTTATTAAGCGCCTTCCCAAGCTCAGGGTGCTTTTACAACCTGAATAACAACATATACACAATTTAAGATCCAGCAATAAAATACTTAGCACCTAAAAATTCTTATGGGTTACAGTATTACCTTCCCAGGTCCCATCAAAGGCCTGTTGAAATAGGTGGGCTTCAAGGGAGCTCTTAAAACTTTCCTCTGTCAGGCTATCTCGTATCCGATGAGGTAGAGAATTCCACAGGGTAGGAGCCATAAAAGGCAAAGGATCTTCCTCCAGCTGTTTTCAACCATACCCTGTTTTCAACCGTACTCTGGAAATCTCTAGCAATCCCTCATCGGAGGATCAGAGTGAGCAGGAGGGACAGTACGGATACAAGAGAGATCTTGCAGATACAATGGTCTCAGGTCATGTAGAGCTTTACAGGTCAGCAATGAGACCTTGAAGGTAATCCACCTCTGTTCCATCAGCCAGTGCAGTTCACACAGCACAGGTGTTATATGACTGGTTCTAGAGGTTCCAGTCAACAACATGCCATCACATTCTGTACTAGCTGCAGTTGGCAGATATCTACATCCGGTAGCCCTCGGTAAAGGGTACTGCAGTAATCAAGACTAGTGGTCACAAAGGTGTGGACTAAGGTAGGCAGATCTTGGACAGCACCAGGTGCTTCACCATGACGATATTCCTAAGATGGTAAAAGGAAGATTTGACCACTGCACACCTGTACCTTCAGGGTCAGGCCTTCGTCAAATATCACTCCTAAGTTCCGCACCTGTCCCGAGACATTCAGTGGGGTCCTCCAAGCTGTAAACTGGAGGTTTTCCCACCACATCCCGGCTGTCCTAAGATCAGTGTCCACCACCAATACCTCCGTCTTTACCGGGTTTAACCTAAGCCAGCTAGCACTCATCCAGTCTTTATCTCCAGTAGACAGTTATTAAACACCGATACAGTATCTAATTCCTGGTCGGGTACAAAGGACATATACAGTTGAATATCATCTGCAGAGCAGAGAAAACTCAACCTGTACCATCTTATAATGTCCCTAATGGCAGCATATTCTCTACGAACAACATAGGGACAGCACCAAGCCCCTCGGCACCCTACAGGAAGATTCCGAGAGCTGATGAAAAATCCTGATACCACTCTCTGAGATCTGCCCTCAAGGAAAGATTGAAACCAGCTGAGGACTGCCTCCTCAGTCCACAATAAAACCACAGGTGCTCGAGCAGCACCTCATGGTCCACAGTGTCAGATACCACTAAGAGATCAAGGAGAACCAAGATAGAATGGGCCCTCTGATCTCTAGGGTATCAGAAGATCATTTAGCACGCAACCAGGACAGTCTCAGTGCTATGTCTCTTCCTGAAGCCTGAATGGAGAGGGCTGTAGATATTGTGGATGGATAAATGACCCTCCAGCTGCAGGCGACCACCTTCTCCATCACTTTGAAGGCAAGTTCGAGATTGGTCTGTGGTTAGCTGGGCAGTCTGGGTCAAGGGAGGGCTTTTTCAGGAGGGCCCACTACCACCTCCTTTAAGAGATCAGGAAGATCCTCTCCAATGAAACCCTTATAATCCCAGCTAGGACCAGGCCGATGACCCTCAACACACCGCATGTACAAGAAGGTGAGTTGGGTCTGGGGTCCAAACTACAGCACCACGTAGCGTCTGAACGATCCTCACTATATTTATGACTGCCAGCTGGCTAAAGGTAGACCAGGCCACCTGGGTATTTGTACCATCCAGCTGGTCAATGCAAGGTCCAATGGGGAGGCACTGGTTGATCTCTACCTGATAGTGGACACCTTATCAGTGAAGAATTGCGCAAACTCCTCACACTTTCCTTGTGACACTGCTCAACCCGACCTCAGACAGGCTGGATTGCACAATCTGTCCATGGTCCAAAAAGAGCTGAGCTGGTCTATTCTTCACTGCAGCAATTTACCTGGACAGGAACACTGCCTTTTTATGGGAAATTGCTGATTGGTAAACATTATAATAGTAACAACCTAAATCTGTCCTCTTCCTGGCGAGTTTTCTGCCAATGTCTTTCCAACCTTAGCCCTTGCCTCTTCAACTCCGTGAGTGTCCCATGAAACCATGGGGCACCTGGGCAAAGGGTTACAGGGCAAACATGAACTGGAGCTGTGACATTGAGGGCTCCCGTCACTGCCCTATTACAGGCCAGCACCATGGACCCCGGGTCATCACTATCCATTACTAGACCACTGTTCCACAATCCTTTCCTTCAGTGGTGATTAGATTACTTTGCCCACTGTCAGGCTGACAGGCCTGTAATTTCTTGTCTCCTCCTATTACCATTTTTGTGGGTGGGACGCATCTTCTGTCCTCCAGTTCCTCAGTACCTCCCTGTTTCTAGTAACAGGTTGAACGGGTTGCCAGAGGTGCAGCCGGCTCCTCTTTGAGTTCCCTCAGTGCATGAGGGTGCACCCATCTGGTCCCATTGCCTTGTCTACCTTTACTTGTGTTAGTTTCTTAAGGGCTCTTTCCTCTGTAAAAGGACTAGTGTCTACCTCCCATCCCTTTATACTCTTGTCCTTTATCATTGGTCCATTACCTACCCCTTCTTCTAAATACTGAAAAGAAGTATTTGTTTAATATAGCTGCTTTTGGGTGGTCGTCTTCCACACAAACCCTCCTTTCCTTTTAGCCTTACTATCCCTTCCTCGGTCTTTCTCTTTTCACTTATGTATCTAAAAATATTTTATCCCCTTTTTATGTTGATTCGCGGCACGGCAAGAAGCATATTAGACAGCTTTCTCCAGAAGCAGGTTGTGGAGACGTGGCACTGTTGTGGCCAGTGCTCCACAGCCTGTAAAGGCTTCGGTCTGCCTTGTGCTGCTGACACTAGTTCAGCCAGCGTGACACAACTTTCTAATGTTTTAGTCGCTGCAATCAGGGGCCACCTTGTCATTGCAGCATCAGCCATTCGCTGCAGACAGGGTGACCCATCATTGCGGGGCGGTGCTTGAAACACTGATATTGTTTGTGAACATGGCGGCGGCTTGCCACCATGTTCACAAACAATATTAACCCCTCACCTGTCGAGGGGTGCCCAATCTCCTCGGCAGCATGTGCACCCCCACCATGTTTGTTTGCCGATGGGGGGCCCCAATCCCCATCGGCTTCAGTGCTTATAAGGTTAACTCCTCCCCATGTTATCTGCCGATGGGATGCCCAATCCCTTTGGCATAATGTAACACACCCCTTTTCTTGTGTGCTGACAGGGTGCCAAATCCCGTTGGCTACAGCTGCCCCCAAGACTCCATTGGCATGCTGGGAGCCCACCCTGCATGCCACATGCCCCTGTAAATGAAAAAATGGTCCTGTGATGTCATTTTTATGGTGCTTGCATGCATGTGCAAGAAACATAGTGCCATCATCTGAGTTTTCAGGTGTGTCAGCCCGCCTTCCAATGCAGTCAGTGTGTTTGCAGGCGCAGCCCAGTTCCCCTATCATTGCTGCAGCTGTCTATGACAAGCTGAAAATGCAGTGGCATACAGTTGAAAGGAGAGTTCTGCTTGATTGAGCAGAGCTCTCCTCCCTACACACTGCTGGCATGCATGCACACTGCGTGCTCATGCCTTCCCCTCACTGTGTGGCCGACAGGGTGCACAATCCCCCGTCGGCTCCACATCCCCAAAGCATCCAGGTGCCACGCTGGGAGCCCACCCCAGCATGGCAAAATCATGTTATGGCTGACGGGGTGCCCAATCCCTTTGGCTCCACTGTCTCCCCCAGTACAGGGTGCCACGCTGGGAGACCACCCAAGCGTGGTAACAGATGCCATGGCGAGAGGGTGCACAATCCCCCATCAGCTCCACCCCCTCCCAGCCATCCTTCTGCCATGCAGGGGCCACCCCAGCATGGCAAAGCGCTGGCAGTCGTCATTTAAAAAAATGTAAAGAAAAAAGCGATTACGCAGTCTCCCCCCCCCATAACCCGCACCCACCCACTGCGCACCCCACCTCCCCACACCCCCACCCCATACTTACCTCCGAGTCCGGGCGTGACGATTCGGTGACCGGAACACGCTCTGCACTTCAAAGCCGACCGCAAACTGAGGAAATGTCGGTAAGCTGTATAATGGGATAGATAGGGTTTTTCAACTTTGTTGCATATCTCAGGCATTTTTGGAATTTTGCACAAATTTTCAACATGCGGTTTTGGGACCCTCCTCATGAATTCTTACACTGTCATGGCGTTACTCAGGCCGAAGGGTGATTTGCAGCCACTGCGAAATCACCTTTCCGAAACAATTAAGTGAAACGACACTGCCAGTGTTCTAAGGTGGGCTCTCAAAAAGCATATTTTGAAAATTTGGTGGAAAGTTCCTACGCACGCTCAAGTTCACGAATTTTCAATATTTTCACTCCAGATTTTCAACATTGCCATTTTACCACACCTTCTTATAAGCAGTACAGCTGTCATTTTCACATCTCACCCAAAATGTGTTTCCATCCATGTAGCATCAATGGCGCAGTCAGTGTGAGAAATCAATGTACGGGACACATTAAGAAAATCACAGTGACACTGTCCATGAGCAGAGGTCTTAAGATGTCTAAGTTGAAAATTTCGTGAAAAAATTCCTAAAATGACTGTTTTACGGGTGTGCGTTATGCAGTTCCTACGCATGCTCGTAAGTTTTGAAATTTCAATATTTTCACTCCATATTTTCAACATTACCATTTTACCACACTCCTTATGAGCAGTACAGCTGTCATTTTCACATCTCACGAAAATGTGTTTCCGCCCATGTAGCCCACAGTGGCGCAGTCGTGCTTGAAATCAATATATGGGACACATTAAGAAAATCACAATGACACTGTTCATGAGCAGAGGTCTTAAAATGGCTATGTTGAAAATTTGATGAAAAATTCCTATAAATGACTGTTTCACGAGTGTGCATTGTGCAGTTCCTCACCTTGCCTTTCGTAAATTCATGATTTTCAATGTTGCACTCAATGACTTCCAAATTCTAAACAGCACATAGAAGCAAGCAACATTCGGCATTGACAAATGCTTGCTTTATTTAACCTGTAAAGAAGGAAGCGGTCCCTCGGCAGTCCCTGCCCCCTCCCATAACCAGCCCACCCACTGCGCATCCTGCCTCCCACACCCCTCACCCCATACTTACCTCTGGAGTCTGGCGCGATCTTCAGTGGACCGGGAACACATCTGCACTCTTCAAAGCTGACTGCAACTGAGGAAATGCTGGTAAGCTGTATAATGGAATAAATAGAGTTTTTCAACTTTGATGCATATCTCAGGCATTTTGGAATTTTCCACCAAATTTTAACATGGGTTTTGGGACCCCTCCTCATGAATTCTGGCACTGTCATGGCATTCTTGCCCAGAAATGTGATTTCTCAGTCACTCTGCGGAATCCCTATAGGACTGATTAGCGAAATGACAGTGCCAGTGTTCATGGTGGGCTCTCTAAAAGCCTATACTGCAAATCTGGTAGGAAAAATCCAAAAATGACTGTTTTATGAGCATGCATTGTGCAGTTGCTATGCATGCTTTCGTAACTTTGCGAATTTGCAATATTTTCATGAATTTTCCAACATTTGTGCATTTTTCAGACCTCCTTGTGGACAGTACAGCTGTCATTTTCCACATCCTGGCCAAAATGTGTTTTCGTACTTTCAGCACAGAATAGCACGATCGCTGTGCAAATCAGTGTTCAGGACAGATTAAGAAAATGACAGTGGCACTGTTCATGAGCAGATCCTAAAATGCCTACGGTGAAAATTTGGTGATGATACTCAACTAAAATGACTGTATTACAGAATTATGCATGCAGCCTGGTACGCATGCTCGTGAATTTCCATGAATTTATAATATTTTCACTCCAGACTTTCAAATACTGCCATGCACCGCCTTATGAACAGTACATAGCTGTCATTTTCACATCCTGGCCAAAATGTGTTTTCGCAGTTCTGGCACAGAATAGCCTGGTCACTGTGGAAATCCGTGTTCAGGACACATTATGAAAATGACAGTGACACTGTTCATTAGCAGAGGTCCTAAAATGCCTATGATGAAAATCTGGTGACGAAAGTCCATAAAAGAGTGTGTTATGAATGTGCATTGTGCAGTTTCCAAGCATGCTTCGTACCTTTGCAACTTCACAATATTTTCACTCCAGATTTTCAGCATTGCCATTTTGCCACACCTCTTATGAACAGTGCAGCTGTCATTTTAATATTCTGGCTGAAGTGTTTTCGCTCTTCCGGTAGCACAGTAGTGACGATCGCTGTGGGAAATCAGTGTTTGGGACATATTAAGAAAAGACACTGACACTGTTCATGTGACGGGTACCTTTGTAAATGAGCCTCTGGCTCAAAGGTTGTTAAACTGATGTTCTAATAAATAAAATGAGCAGAGGTTCTAAAATGCCCACATTGAAAATTTTGTGATGAAACTGCATAAAATGACTGTTACGGTGTGTGTTGTGCAGGTTCCATGCACCCTTGTAAGTTTAGCAAATTAGTAATATTTTCATGCTAGATTTTCAACACTGGCATTTGTTCACCCTCCTTATTAACAGTACAGCTGTAATTTTCACATCCTGGCGAAATGTGTTTCTGCGCTTCCAGTGCAGAATACGCAGTCGCTGTCGGAAATGAGTGTTTGGGACAGATTAGCATCGAGCAACTGGGGGGTGACCAAGCTCAACTGGTTCTGTCAGAACTGCTGGATTTCTTTGTGGGCAGGAAAGGTGACAGTGCAGGCAGGAGCCGGTACAAGGGCAGCCTGCAGGCGCTGGGAAGACACAGAGCAGGCGGTGAGGAGGGGAGTGAGTGAGCCCAGTGAATCTCTGTTGGGACTGCTGCGGTTTCTTTGTGGGCAGGAAAGGCAGCAATGCATGCAGGGGCTGAGTACAAAGGGCAGCCTGCAGCGGTGGGAGAAACAGAATGAATGAGTGACAGGGGTGGCCGAGCTCAATGGAGCTCTATCATGACTGCTGCAGATTTCTTTGTGGGCTGAAAACAGTGGCAATGCAGGAAGGAGCCCAGTACAGAAGGGCAGCCTGCAGCGCCAGCAGAAAGCGGAATGAGCGAGTGAGATGGGGCGTGAGTGAGGCCAATGGGACTCTGTCGGGACTGCTGCAGATTTCTTTGTGGGCAGAAAAAGATGCCAACAGAGGCAGGAGCCCAGAACAAAAGGGCAGCCTGCAGCGCCAGGAGAAATAGAATGAGCGAGTGAGGCGGGGGTGAGCAACTTCAGCAGACTCTGTCGGGACAGCTGCGGTTTCTTTGCGGGCAGGAAAAGGTGCCAACACAAGCAGGGCCCAGTACAAAGGGCAGTCTGCAGCACTGGGAGAAACAGAATGAGTGAGTGAGTGAGAGGGAGTGAGCAAGCTCAACGGAGGTCTATCGTGACTGCTGTAGATTTCTTTGTGGGCAGGAAATGGCGGCAATGCAGGCAGGAGCCCAGTACAAAGGCCAGCCTGCAGCGCCGGCAGAAATGGAATGAGTGAGTGAGAGAGGGAGTGAGCAAGCTCAACGGAGCTGTGTTGGGACTGCTGAAGATGTCTTTGTGGGCAGACAAAGCCGGCAACGAGGCAGGAACCCAGTACAAAGGGCAGTCTGCAGCAGCAGGAGGCAGAACAGCGAGTGAGAGAGGGGGAGTGAGTGAGCTCAACAGAGCTCTGTTGCGACTGCTGCAGATTTCTTTGTGGGCAGAAAAAGGCAGCAATGCATACCGGGGCCCCAGTACAAAGGGCAGCTTGCAGCGGTGGAAGAAACAGAGCGAGCAGCGGAAAAGCGAGAGGGAAGTGGTGAATGAGCTCAACAGAGCTCTGTTGTAATGCTGCAGATTTCTTTGTGGCCAGCAGAAGGCGGCAATGCAGGCCGGAGCCCAGTACAAAAGGGCAGCCTGCAGTGCCGACAGAAATGGAACGGCGAAGAGTGAGAATGGGGGGTGAGCGAGCTCAATGGAGCTCTGTCAGGACTGCTGCAGATTTCTTTGTGGGCAGAAAAAGGCGCCAACAGAAGCAGGAGACCACTACAAATGGCAGCCTGCAGCACCAGGAGAAACAGAATGAGCGGAGTGAGACAGGCGGAGTGAGCAACATCACCAGAGCTCTGTCGGGACAGCTGCAGATTTCTTTGTGGGCAAAAAAGGTGCCAATGCAGGCAGAAGCCCAGTACACAAGGGCAGCCTGCAGCGCCAGGAGAAACACAATCAGCGAGTGAGAGGGGGGAGTGAGCGAGCTCAATGGAGCTCTGTTGTGACTGCTGTGGATTTCTTTGTGGGCGAAAAGGTGGCAATGCAGGGAGGAGCCCAACACAAAGGCCAGCCTGCAGTGCCAGCAGAAACGGAATGAGCGAGTGAGATGGGGAGGAACGAGCTCAATGGACCTGTGTCAGGACTGCTCCAGATTTCTTTGTGGGCAGAAAAACCCGCCAACAGAGGCAAGAGCCCAGTACAAAGGGCAGCCTGCAGCGCCACCAGAAACAGAATGAGTGAGTGAGGAGAGGAATGACCACTAAGCGAAGCTCTGTTGGAGAGCTGCAGATTTCTTTGTGGGCAGCAAACGTGCCAATGCAGGCAGAAGGCCAGTACAAAAGAGCAGCCTGCAGCACCAGGAGAAACAGAATGAGCGAGTGAGATAGGCGGAGAGGCGACCTCAATGAAGCTCTGTCGGGACTGCTGCAGATTTCTTTGTGGGCAGAAAAAGAGTGCCAACGCAGGCAGAAGCCCGGTATGAAAGGGCAGCCTGCAGCGTTGGGAGAAACATAGGGGGGGGGTGAGCAAGCTCAACAGACCTCTATAGTGACTGCTGCACATTGCTTTGTGGGCAGAAAAAGTCAAGCATGAGCAGGAGCCTAGTACAAAAGGCCAGCCTGCAAGCGCCAGCAGAAGCGGAATGGGGCGAGAGGGTGAGCTAGCTCAAGCGGACCTGTGTCAGGACTGCTGCAGATTTCTTTGTGGGCAGAAGAAGCCGCTAACAGAGGCGGAGCCCAGTACAAAAGGGCAGCCTGCAGCGCCTAGCAAAACAGAGATGAGTGAGAGAGGGGAGGACCCACCTCAACAGAGCTCTGTCGGGACAGCTGCAGATTTCTTTGTGGGCAGAAAACATGCCAATGCAGGCAGGAGCCCAGTACAAAGAGCAGCCTGCAGTGCTGGGAGAAACAGAATGAGTGAGTGACACACTGACACAGGTCCAGTGAGTGAGCTCAACGGACCAACATAATCAACATTCGAATTGATAAATGCTTGTTTTACTGATTTGGCATCATTCTTCTGTTTGTGCTTTTGTGCTCCTGCCTTCCCTGCCTCCTTTGTTTCTCTTGGTATCTCTCTCTCTCTATCCTCCTCTTTCTGAGTTTTTGTACCTTCTAAATGCTAGCTGTTTTGCTTTTACTTTCTCTACCTCTTTAGAGAACCATAGTGGTCTCTTTTTTTTTTCTTACCCTTGCTAACCTTGACCAGACAGAGATTGGTAGCTTTTTCAATGCCCACTTTTATTTTTGCCCACTGTTCCTTGACTCCCTCAGTTTCCCTATTCCTGCTAGGCATTTTCCCATTTTCTTAAAATTGCCCTTCCTGAAGTCCATGACCCTCGTCCTCATGTGGGTCAATTCTGACCTAGTTCTTATGTTAAACCACACCATACAGTGATCACTGATTCCCAGGTGGTCTCACACCATGACATCAACAACACGGTTCCTTTTTCCAGTACCAGATCCAGTAATGCCCCTTCATCGTGGGTTCCTTAACTAGTTGCCTGAGGAGCGACCCTTGCTGGAGTCAGGATGTCCCTACTCCTGGCTGTGCCACAACAGGGTGGCTTCAATCTACATCTGGTAGATTGAAGTTTTGCTAGTAACATCTCTCCTGCTAGTCATCTTTTGGATTGCTTCTATCATTTCCTTATACAACTCTCCCCTGTGTTGGAGGTCTGTAGACCACTTCTGTCCTAATAGTGGCCCTTTTCCTTTGCTCCAGGATGACCCACAGTACCGCCACTCCTCTCTGCTCCTCCTGTATTTCTGTGGCTTTTATGTTGTCTCTTACATGAGAGCCACTCCTGCCCACTTACCTATCCTGTCCTTCTTTAACAGAGTATAACTTGGTATGGCTACATCCGGATCTGGTTTCATTGTACCAGGTCTCTGTAATGGTGACTAAGTCCGGGTCCACTTCTGCCATGGTGGGTTCTAGGTCTGCAACTTTGTTGTCAGACTTGAGCATTTGCCACGACTCTCCATGTTTTGTTGTCACCCCCCACCCCATTTGTCCCATTTGCTCTCCCTTGTTTTGCCCACCATTTTCATATTTTCATTTTTCTTCTGCTCCCTGGACTTCATTATTATTTGGTTCTTTTGGGGTTTCACTCCTCAGGATTCTCATTGTTGACCTTGTGAACTTTTTGTTGTGGGGGCGTTTGTCTCCCTGCCTTATTCTGCCTCCCCTATCAGCTAGTTTGAATGCTTGCCATTCTAGCATTTATACCATTCACTGAGGACTATGGTTCCCCTCCTGGATGGATGCAGGTCATCACCCCCATATAGGCCCTTATCCCTCCAGGTGGGCCCCAGTCCCATTGAAACCTAAGCCCTCCTCTCTGCACCAACTTCTTCAACCATGCATTGAAGTTCCTGGTGCAGAGAATCCTGTTTGCCCCTTGCCATAGACAGGTAGCACTTCCGAGAAAGTCACAGGTCATGCCACTTGCCTAAGACCCTCCTAACTCCCTGAATTCTTCCTATACTGTGGCTAGCTCATCCCTAGCCATGACATTTGTCCCCAGATGGATAATGATGTCTAGCTCTCCTTCCCTTTGTGCTGCCCCAGCAATCCTTTGGATCTTCTTTCCATCCCTCGTGCTGTGGTGCCGGGAAGGCATTGAACCTCCTTTCCTCATCTCTACCTGCTCCCAACTCTACCACTTTACTATGGAGTCCCCACCAGGATTTGTTTCCTCCTCCTCTGTGGTCCTCTCTCACCTCCCCTTGGGGTGTCCACTGTGGAGGACCCCCATCCTCCTCAGTCACTACTACAGGTGCCTCGGTGGGACATTCCTGCTCCACCAGGATGGTGTAGAAGTTTTGTAGTTGAACCAGATGTGGGATGTGCCTATGCTTCACCACCCTTGCCTCCCTAAGCCACTGTCATCCAACCATTCCTCCTCCTTCTGGGCAACCTCTGAGGTAGTGGTGGTGGACTATGTGTCCCTGGGTGAGAAGAAGGTCCTCCAAGCCCTGACCAACTTGGCCTTAAGCCTGGCAACCTCCACCTTCAGCCTAGAGGTGCACACAGATGGGGCAGCAATGCAGCCTCCAGAAGGTGTCCCTGAAGACTGCCGCCCCATACCACTGCACTGCAACACTCCAATCATCCTGTACTTTCTGCCCTCTCTGTTAATTTACAGTACCCTTTACAAGTCCCCAAATACAGCACCTCACACAGTATCCTTAGCACAGCCACTGTCAGCACAGTACACAGCACTTTACAAGCCTCCACACTACAGCTCAGTATACAGCACCCTTAGCACAATACCCCTCAGTCACAATCACAAAGGCCCCTGAAAAAGTTAAGCACAATACCCCACAGTCACAAAAAGCCCTCAGAAACTTTTAAGCACAAACACCTCACAGTTATGCTCACAAAAGCCCCAGTGACTTTAAAGCAAGGCCTGAATACAGCACCACACACAGTACCCTTGGCACAGTACCTCAGAACCTCTCAAAGCTATCTACACAGTTCTCCCCAGAAGATATTTAGTAGTAGCCCCTACACCTTCAGTGCGGTGTGCCCCACAGACAATACAGATTTACCTTAGTTCCGATGGGCAGGGATCCTGGCTGTTGGCTATCTCCTCGGGCTGGCAGTGTAGACTAAAGGTTAGAGTAACAGGTTATGAATGAGCTTGGTACATCCAGTAGACCTGGGTTTGATCACCACAATTTCCACTTGCATACTGTGTGACCTGAGCAAGTCATTTAACCTCTCCAGTGGTCCCGGATCATCCCTGAAAACAGGCCTTGTGTGCCTAATGTGCCTTACTCAGTTACCAAAGGAAAAAAAAAGCAGTTAGTTAAATCTTGCCATGCTTGTCTGTGTACAGTCTCTAATCTGCAATATCTGTGACTTTTGGCCTACAGAGCACTTTATGTAAAAGGTGTTCCAAAAATAATTTGATTCTATTTTGAACAGAATATAAAATAGGATTTGGCTCCCAGTCTGTACTGTCATGGGAAAGGTGTTGAAGATTCAGTAATGCATGTTCTTTAATTGGGAGCAGAACCAGGTTAGGCAGGCCCTTGATGTTCATCCTGCATTAGTCATGCTCGGTCATTAAGTTGGTTTTCGATAGTTTCACATAAGTGTTAGCCATTTGATTTTGGTTTGTGATTTTTCCCCGATTTTAACTGAATAAGCAAAGTTCCCATTTTGTGCAGCAAACTGCTCCATTTTTTGTTTAATCCCTTGATCTGCATTCTGTCTGTCCCTCTGTCTCTTTCTAAATGAACCATCACTGCTTCTTCTTTCATTTGATGATTTTTTCTCCTTGCTTTGAGAGTATTAGTTGGTTGTTAGCCAATTTTTCATCAGGCTGAAGTGGATTAAAAAAAAAAAACAAGAATACAATAAGGTCTGGGAATGCTAACGGACACTTTTCATGGAGTGCTTCAGGTTTATGCCCACTTCCTTCAAACCCAAGGAGTCAGAGGGATTATTTGTTAACTAATCAGATTAGCAGATCAATCTTTGTTTGCACAAGTTCAAACGATGGAAGCCTGATTTTAAAACTGATCTCCAGATGGAGGGCAATGATACACGTGAGCTTCAGTCATTCAGCTCATACAGTCACTTCAAATCTTTCCTTAATTAAAGGGAACTAAAACATTGCAGTTATCCCCAATTCTAGCCACTTTACCACTTCATAGATTTCATAGATTTTATCAAGCTATATTTAGACACAATACTCTTAAAACTACCACTTTATTCGGAAGTATTTATAAACTACCACTTGCTCTATCCTTTTTATATTGCTAATACACACCTCCAGTGGGCCCCACTCAGTGGTTACTACCCAGCTCTGGCCCTTACATCCCCTTTGAACCCTCAGCTTACACCCTGAGGCAGGCCTTTCCTGACTGGGGCAGGGTCAGGAAGGAGTTGGTCTCCCAAAGTAGGGAGAGATGATCAGTTGCCAGAGTCCAGGCCCTGAGTATGCCCTGTCAATATGCCATCATGGGTTTTATCCCATTTATTTATTTTTAGTTGTCTGGTCCCCTCCCACCTGGCAGCCAGCATTTGGGAAGATTGTCAAATGTGTGCGCAGCTACACGCCGCATGTCACTCAGCTGGATGCCCCCATCTCCCACTTCATTGCCACCCTGGTGGCAGTCCAGCTGGGGACTGCAACCCTCCCTCCCTGAGGTGAGATTCTCAGTCATTCATGGGCTCATTCCTTACCTGGGTCACGGCTTCAGGATCAGTAGCACTACCGCTGCACTGACAAGACAGATACCATGGTCTCTTTACACCCTCTTGGTCTCTTTATCCATACACCATTCTGGAGAACATAGTTCCCCATGGATGCACCCACAGAGGAGGCTAAGGAGGGTGCAGATAACTGTCACAAGGGAGGCCCTCAGGAAGTAGGCAGAAGGCACCACAGGGAAAGGACAGCTACTGGTGGGGACTCCAATTATTAAGGGATAGAACTGGGGAGCAGAGAAAACTGAAGTAAGGTGCCTGCCTGGTGCCATGGCTTGAGGGACAGGAGCGCACCCTTAGGATCATGAGAACAGTTGCACAGGAGTCTGAGCTGGGCGTCATTGTCCACCTAGGAACAAATGACTTGGCTAATCATGAGATTAGAGCAGTGCAGAAAGACTTTGTAGAAGGTGGGGAGGGGCCTAAGACAAGTAGCACACACAGTATCCTTCTCAGAGTGCTGCCTATCACTGGCATGGGTGAGGCAGGGTACTTTGCACCAAGCAGTTTAACAAATGGTTGAAAAAATGGTGTGGAGCCTCGGGGTTTGGCTTCATTGGGGACTGGGGTTCCACCTGGAGGACACCAGCCTATACTGGCAGGATGGTCTGCATCTGTCCAGGAAGGGAACAAGTCTTTTGGGCAATGGGTTTAAATGCTTCATTGGCAAGCTTTTAAACTAGTCAAGAGGAAGCACTGAAAAGCAGCAGGAAAATCCCAGCCTCCCCTACAAAACAGGGGTACTAAATGAGAAATGAACAAGGTAGAAAGGTCAGTGGAGGATGCTGCTACAGAAGGTAAAGCCATCAAAAATGGAAAGCAATGATACCAATGCCCGTAGTCTGGGTAACAAGGTTCCTGAATTAGTGGCCTTGATGGAGGAGGAACATCTGGGTATTGTGGCAGTCACAGAAACATGGTACACACAGAACCGTGACTGGGACGTAAACATACCAGGATACACTATCTACAGGAGGGACAGGGAGGGTAAAGAGGAGGAGGAGTAGCTCTCTACATAAGGGAAGGAATCAAAGCAACAGAACAAAAGGGTAAACAGGGAGGAGAAGAAGCACTATGGGTCAATTTGGAGGCAGACAATGGCAGCACAATCCGCATGGGGTTGTATACAGACCCCCTCTCAGGGGAGGAAATGGACAAGGAAATGATGGAAAGTATACTTAGAATGGCAGATAAAGGGAGATATTGCTGATGGGTGATCTGAATATGCCAGATGTTAACTGGAGTGCAGTTGCAGCAGCCACTTTTAAGAGGGGTTATTCTAGATGCCCTACAGGGGCATGCCTTAGACAACTAGTATTGGAACCCACTCGAGAGAGAGCAATCTTAGACCTGGTCCTCTCAAATAGAGATGGAGAGAGGATCACAGATGTAGAAGTGGGTAGCCATCTGGGAACTAGCGACCATCGAACAGTATGGTTCACAATAAACACAGCAATAGAGTCAAGCCACATAAAGGCAAAGGTACTGGACTTCAGGAGGGCTGACTTTGCCAGAATGGGTGAGTGCCTAAGGAATGCACTAGCAAATGGGCAGGAAGGAGGGGTGGAAGAACAATGGGGAATAATAAAACTGCCATCACAGAGGTAACAAGCCTTTGTGAAGCAAATAAACAAAACAAAACAATGTAGAAACCACTATGGTTCTCAAAGGAGGTAGCAGTGAAGGTTCAAGAGAAAAGAAAGCATTCAGAAAGTACAAGGAATCACAGAAGGAGCAGGACAGAGAATTGTGTCAGTTAAAGCAAAGAAAGATGCAGTGGGAAGGAAGTCAGAACAGCAAAGGCCCGAACTGAGGAAAATATAGCCAAGTCAGTTAAGAAGGGGATAAAACCTTTTAGGTACATCAGGGCGAAGAAGACTAAGGGATAGATAGTGAGGCTTAATAAAGGGAGGGGTGGGCAGAGGGTGACTGTAAAAGGCAGAGATACTAAACAAATATTTTGCTTAGTATTTACAAATGAAGAGGAGGAGGTACCTAAAACCAACAATAGTGACACTCTGGATACAGAAGTTGATACCAGCCCATTTACAGAAGAAAGGGTTCTGAAGAACTCTTAAAACTGAAGGTGGACAAAGCAATGGGGCCTGATGGGATTCATCCCAGAATTCTAAAGAACTAAGGGTAGAACTAGTGACACCACTGACTACCCTCTTTAACAAATCATGGGAGGATGGGGTGGTACCTGAGGACTGGAGGAGGGCAGTTGTGATTCCCTTCACAAAAGTGGGAGCAGGACAGAAGCAGGAAACTACAGACCTGTTAGTTTAACCTCAGTGATAGGAAAATGATGGAATCACTTCTGAAGGAAAGAATTGTCAGTACCTTGATGCCAGAGGGGCACAGGACCCAAGGCAGCATGGATTCACAACAAGAGGGTCTGCCAGATGAATCTAATAGATTTCTTTGACTGGGTGAACAAAGTAGTAGATCAGGAGGGCTGTGGACATTTGACTCAGTGCCACATAAAGATTAATATGCAAGTTAGCCAGCCTGGGAGTGGGTCCCAAGATGATAGCCTGGGTAAAGAATTGGCTGGAGAATAGGACACAGAGGGTAATAGTAAATGAGTCCGCACTTTCAGAAAGGGGTTACTAGTGGGGTACATGAGGTTCAGTATTAGGACGGTCCTCTTCAATGTCTTTTAAGCGACATTGCAGAGGGACTGGAAGGAAAAATATGTCTCTTTGCAGATGACACAAAGATCTGCAACAGAGTTGATGCACAAGGTGGGGTGGAAAGGATGAGAAGGGACTTGGCAAAGTTAGAGGAATGGTCAAATGTATGGCAGCTTAGATTCAATGCTAAGAAATGCAAGGTAATGCACCTGGGAAACAAAACCCGGGAAGAGTTTACAATGGGGGTGAGATACTAACAACAACAAAAATGGAAAGGGATCTGGGGTAGTCATATCAGATGACTTAAAGGTGGGCAAGCAATGTGAGAGGGCAGTAGGAGGGCTGGGGATACTGGGATGCATAGGAGAGGCATCGCCAGTAGAAAAGGAAGTTATTATCCCTCTGTACAGACAGTTAGTGAGACCCCATCTGGAGTACTGTGTGCAGTTCAGGAGACCCAGTCTCAGCAAGGACATAGACAAGATGGAAGCTGTCCAGAGGAGGGCAACTAAAATGGTGCAGGGTCTGCACTAGAAGACATATGAAGAGAGACTAAAGGAGCTTAATATGTATTGCCTCGAGGAAAGGAGGAGGGAGGACCACGATAGAAACTTTCTAGTACCTCAAGGGAATCAACAAAGTCCAAGAGGTAGCATCTTTCAAAAAGAGGTGTGCAAGAACAAGGGGCACAATTTGAAGATGGGGGGCTCAGAGGTAATGTAAGGAAGTAGTTTTTTCACGGAGAGGTTGTGGTTATGTATGGAACGGCCTTCCAGAGGAGGTTGTAGAGTCAAAAACAGTGGTTGAATTCAAGCATGCATGGGACAGTCATAAGGCAATTCTAGGGGTGGGGATAGAAAGAAGTAGGCTGCTGGTTAACTAGGATCTGCAGCTTATCCATTAGGTAGGAAATGGGCAGACTGGGTGGGCCAAGCGGTCCTTATCTGCTGTCAAATTCTATGTTTCTATATTTCTTTCATCACATCTCTCTCTTTTTGAGTTCTGTCTCCATAGTCTATAATACCAGTTTGTATGTATTCCCTCTACTGCACTATTCTAGATAGTACAGCCAGTGATATCATGCCTCTCATGATGTCAATAGAGATCATAACCAGCCATTCAAAATGTAAGGAATAATGTATGGTGCCCATACACAATGAGCCTGTGTTTCCATTGAGGGGTTGAGATACCAGCATATGGACCTCAAGGCGAAACTCGAGCTCTCGAGGTCCATACACTGGATTTCTCAACCCCAAGATGGAAACACAGGGTAAGTTGTGTATGGCGCCCATATTTATTTTTATAGTGTATGGTTTAAAACAAGTGGCTGACATGTTTTTTAAACTGCAGTGAAAGGCAGTCTGTGCCAGCAACTGCACATACCTCACACAGTGATTTGAAAGCTGCCATGTGCCTCATCCTCCTTTGGACCACTACTGTTTCTCCGGTCTTCTGTCCCCTTCCTTCACAGTGCCAGGCTGAATTTCGAGCAAGCAGGATGAAACAGGTAATGGAAAGCATCGACTCAGCAACCCACTTGCTCATACTGCAGCACCGTAAGTTAAACTGAGCAGTACAACATGCTCACTACAGCAGCTGCAGAGGAACACTCTTGCTTCCAGCATGCTTCTGCAATAATATTCTGCTCTGCATTAAAACAAAAATACAAAATAATAAATAAAAAGAAAATTAGTGTGTGTGTGTGTGTGTGTGTGTGTGTGTGTGTGTGTGTGTGTGTGTGTGTGTGTGGGGGAACACTGCAACCTAGAAGTCCTAAACACTAGAATACAGTAAACACCAGAGAAGTTGGCAGGAGTTGGCACAAGCTACTGGAGGTTAATTTCATATGGAACATAGCACAATAAGAGAGTTGCATATGGAATGTGCACAATAAGCCAGGGAAGGAACACAAAAAGTTTATTGATTTGTGTGATTTCAGCACAATAAGCCCAAACCATACACTATAAATTATTTTCATGCAGCCTAGGCAAATTCCTGTATATATTTATAGATAGATGGATGAATAGATAGATAGATAGATAGACAGACAGAGAAATAGATATAATGAATGATGGGTAGGTGTGGTATACAGAAATAAACCCATCAAGGGCTAACCAGATCATTGGCCATAGCACAAACAACAAGTGGTCTTATGATCTAGATATTCCCTTGATAGGTTTATTTCTCAGTATAGCAGACTTACCTATCATTTATTTTATATATATTCAGTTGGATTGTTACTGATAGTTTTGATCACACTTGTGTATACAGGAAAGGGTATGCAGGAAAAATCTGCTAACCACTTCTGTGTGGATAAGTCCCTCCATGTAAAATATATTCTTACTTTAGACCCAGTATTGTCACTCTAGGTCCATAGTGGCAACATGGGTATACTACATTAGTTACTAATGCGAGATATTTATTTAGTTACTTTTGGTAACTGGGTAGGTGCACTAGGCACAAGGATGCCTATTTTCAGGCACGACCGGGAGAACACATTTTAGAAAAACAAAATTGTATATGTGGCGCAGCACATGAAAGCAGTACAGTACACAGTCAAGTCAAAACTTCGGTATGGGGAGACAAATTTAGCAACAAACACAGTAGGTTTAAACAGTATGATGAAATTACAGAACAGTAGGACAGGTAACACCAGTCATCAAAATTCAATAAATAAATAAAAATAAATAAATAAGAACATAGGCATTGCAATAGCGGACATACATAGAGACAATATATCAAGTCACAATGAGGTGGTTGAACAGGGAGAGAGGAAGGGAGGGTGATAGGAGGGAGAGAGAGAGGAAGAGGGCAGGGAGATAGAGAAAATAAGAGAGAGAGCGAGACAGAGAAAATAGAGAGAAGGAGGGAGAGGACCTGAAGGAGGTGTTAAGAGAGGGGAAGAGAATACAGACAAGAAGATTGAAACAGTGCAGGAGAAGAGGAGAGGAGCTAAGGTGGATTATAAGGAAGTGCAGGGGTTGCTATAGCGTAGGTGTTCTTTGTGAAGTTTCTTAAAAGTGGCATGGGTGGTTGCTTGTCGAATAGCTTGGGGTATGGAATTCCAGTATTTTGGACCCGTGAGAAAAGCGTGCACCCATATTAGTTCTGTGTTTGGGGATGTGAAAAGGGCTTGGTCAGTCGATGCTAATCCATAGGAGAGAGGCTGTGTGTCCAGTAGGGATGTGAGGGATGGGGAGGCCAGATCTGACAATACAGTCAGTTAATGAGCCAAAGGCCTGGAGTCTGTGAGTAGAGGGCACAGCCATTTGAGTCACTATAGAGCTGGCAATGATGTTTGAAATGAGGAGATGCAGAGGCATAGCGGCAGATGCTGTTGTAGATGGTATCCCACTTATGAAGGGATGATTTGGAGCAAAGAGGTAGGTGACTGAGCCATATGCAGGGGCTGGGAGAAGAAAGCCTTGGGCCAGCAAGTCTAGCAGATGGGGTAAGGGCATATCTAGTTCGGTAGGCACTACCTATTTTGGCTTAACTGACTTACAGGTGGTTGTAATGTGTAGATCAAAGTCAAGAGATTGATCGAGAGTAACACCCAGGTATTTAAAGGAACTGGTGCTATTCAGTGAGGAGCCGTCCGCACATGGGATAACTAGGGCATTTTGATTCACTTTAAGTTTGGCAGATGAGCCAAAGAGCATGGAGTAAGTTTTACTACAGTTGAGAATAAGTTTGTTTTCAGTGAGCCAGGACTGAATATTTGCAAAATCAATGGCAAGAGGGTGGTTTAAGTGAGCAACAGTTCTGGCACTGTGGTAAATAACTAGATCGTCAGCGTGAGGTCAGAGATGAACAGTTGGGTGCAAGGTGGGATGTCATTAATAAAGATAGAGAAAGTAAGGGCCAAGGATTGAGCCCTGGGGCACTCCGGCGTGAATAGTGGAAAGATCTGATTTAGCTGAGTTAAACACTACAGCTTGTTTTCTGTCGGACAGGCAGCTTCAAACCAGGCCACTGCATCAGTGGCAGCCTGGGAGAGTAGTTTTGTAAGAAGAATGGTATGGTTAACCAGGTCAAATGCCTTAGTTAGGGTCAATGAAGACTACACCTGTTAGAGGCCCAAGTCCATGGAGGCATATATGTCATTGGTGAGTTTGAGGAGGGCGGTGGAGGTGCTGTGTCCTTTGGAAGCCATGCTGTGAGCTAGATAGAAGGTTGTATCTTTGGAGATATTCTGTGGATTGGGTGGACACTAGTTTTCCAAAAATTTGCTAAGTACAGAGAGAATTGCAATGGGATGGTAGTTCTTTATTTCTTTGGGGTCAGCCTTTTTGGGATTGGGGTGACTTTGGCTATTTTCCATATATTAGGTATTATGCCATGGCATAGAGACAGATTGAAAATTTTGGTTGGGAGAGGCAATGAGTGGAGCAGCGGCTTTTAGGAGCCATGGTTCAAGTCCATCAGACCTTGTGCTGGTGCTGTCAGGAATAGTGAGTAGCAGTTTAACACTTCTCCTCTTTTATACTCTGGAACCTAAAGGGTGGGTGCGTGAGTATCGGATTGGTATCGCTAGGGGTGCAGTGTTGTGGACAGGTGGGAAGGAGGTGAGGTAGTTAGAGATCTGCGAAATGGTGATTAAAGAGTTTGCTATGGTTGTCAGATTATTGCAGTGAATGCCATTTAACAGCATGTCACTGGTGTGGGACCTGTGATTTGCTCCAAGGTGTTTTTATGGTTGACCAAAATTTCTTAGAGTCACCTGAGGCTTTTATTAGCAGGTTCTTGCAGAAAGAGCTTTTGGCTAGGTATGTTTTCTTGCATGAGTTTCTCAGAGATCGATATAGATTATGGTCAGTCTCCATCCAGTGATCTTGAACCGTCGCCATGCCTTATCCCTGGCTCTTATTTGGGTAAGTAGGGCTTTTGTTAACCACTTTATCTGAGTTCCACGAATCCGGTGGGTGACTCGGGAGCATGGGTGTCTTGGAAGGCTAATGTGATCCAAAGAAGTAGTCAAGGGCCGCCTGGGCATTTGTTGAAGTGTAGATCGGGAACCAGTCAATCAGTGAGAGATCATAAGTAAACTGCGCTAAGTTAAAATTGGCCAGATTGCAGAAGGTAATGAGTTTTGGGGGTGGAGATGGTTTACTGGTAGAGTGCCAGATACAGTAGATGGGGAGTGATCACTAATAGCATCTGCAAGGTGCCTGCACCTATTATGCTGCCAGGCGGTTTGTAAGGATCCAGTCAATCAGAGTACTGGTCCGAGGGAGCCATGACCCTAGTTGGGTCTGTGATCATTTAGTGAAGGTTGTGGCCTTGTACCAAGGAGTGAGAGGACTGGTTTGCACTGCTAATCCAGTTTAGGTTTAAGCTCCCAGTATAAGGACTTCATTATGACTAATGGTGCTGTCTAATAGGAGAGGAGTTCTTCAAGACCCTTGTTGCCGCTTCTAGGAGAGGGTTGTAGGTGCAGACTATGTGTAATTTCTTTGAGCCTAGTTGTAGTGTTGCATGGGCGCTTCACAGTGAGACAGTGCAGACAGCACATTATGGGATAGCAACAGGTGCTGCTTATAGAAGATGGCAACTCCACCTCTGTGTTTCGATGAGGGTCTGTCTTGTCTGATGAGATTGTAGTTGGGCAGGAGCAGAGAGCATTAGGGGTGGAGGGTTTTAGCCAAGTTTCAGATAGGCACAGGATATCAGGGGTGGTGTTAAGCGGCCCAGGCCTCAAGTTCCACAATGTTATGAAGGAGGCTTCTGATGTTCATGTGTGCAATGCGGAGGCCCTTGGTGTCATTCCAGATTGTATTATTTTGAAGAGGGTTACCCACTGGCCCGGGTTTAGTTCAACATCCCCAGCTAGCATTAGGGCCAGGAGTAAAAGGTACCATAACTACGATGGATGAAAGGGGAGGGCAGGGTGATGCTAGGCACTGGGGATTTATGCAGGGTGTAGGATAGGTGGTAGATGAGTTTTTGAGGGATGAGAAGAGTGGAGGTGTCACATGGCCAGTATGAAGGCATTCCCAGTATGGAGAGTTTGTAGTCATCTGGGTGGGTGCAGTGGTGAGTAATTCTTGGAGGGTAATATAGAATAGGTAGCCATATAAGGTTGAAGAAAAGAGATTAGTAATAATGTTCGAATGGGCTTAAAGTCATGTTAAAATAAATTGAGTGAGTCATTTGTGGAGTGGGATGTAGGGTAAGAAAAATCTTTGAAATGAGAAAAGCAGGACTTATCTAGCCAATCGAGTTAGATTTGTGACCTGGTGTGAAAGGAGCTAAAAGTTTTAGGCGCTCACTGGAAAAGGAGGTTAGCTAAGTGGTAAGGTGGATTGTGCTAAAGATGATTACAGCAGCTATCTCTTTACTGGGAGGCACGCAACAGAGAGCTCTATTTGGCAACAGCAAAGGTAAGAATAGCAGCAAAAGTCCGATTTCCACCTACGATGAAAGAATAGCAGCAGAAAGTCCGATTTCCTCCTAAGATTCAGGCTTTGCAAACTGAATGGAAATGGGAGCAGCGTAATTAGCAAGGTTTCCGTCATTCACCACAGCTGCTAACGAGGGAAGTGAATTTAGTTACTACCGCTATTTAAAGCTTATTTGTGGAGCAAGAAGTAGCCCTTCAGATTGCAGTGGGAGTTAAGCTAACAGGCAGAGCACAAAATGCTGGAGGGCTGTCAGACTGCACTACAGGTTGATGGTTTATGTTAAGTTATGTTTATTAGGTTCCTTGTGTGTTAGAGGCTGAGAGTACAGGTGTATGTGATAGATAGGGGAAAGTGTGGTGCTGCCTCAAGTGGTAGAAGGCTATAAGCTGCTGGGTGGGAAAGTGAGCTGATTGGTTAAAACACCCTGGTCAGCCCTATATAAGGGAGAGCCGACCAAGGGTGGTGGTGGGGGTGGTGGAACCAGCGCATAGCGCCAGCGAGGCCTAACTCTGCTTACTAGCTGCTGTGCAGCTCGTGGCTCGGCTGTCTGTACCTGTCTGTCTGCACTCCATTTCTCCGGCTGGAGGGAGGGCTTCAGGAGCCTGGCCCTCATGACCATCAACCTCCCTCTGCTTTGGGAGGAGGGTCCGAGTTACAATCTGAGGAAGGCGAGACAGATTTAAGTGAGTAGGGGTCTATTGTTTGCCACACAGGGAGGGTGAGAGAAAGGGAAGGCTTAAACTGAGGTTTCTTACTGCTCTAATTTAGGCAAGGCAAAGAAGAAAAGTAAACTTTAGAAATTTACACTTTGGAGCAGGGTTTAAAAGCATTCCAATAATGCCATGCAGCTCAGTCTCCACGGATGTGCTGCTTTGCTTGCTTGCTGTGTGAAAAGGCCAGCTTTAAACACCGCACATAAAAGCGCCACATTCACTAAAATCCAAACTCATTAAATTCAAGTTGCCACAGATTGGAGATCTAACTTATAATAAGCAGCAAAACTGACTTCATTAACAGTATGTGGCTAGATAAGGCAGTGGCGTGGTACATTATTTCAATTCAAAGTCTAATGATTCAAAAAATAGGCCAAAAGTCCCTTCTCTGCTTCCTAGTGCTGCTGTGCAGTTCGCGGCTTGGCTGTCCATACCTGTCTGTCTGCACTCCGTTTCTCCGGCTGGAGGAGGGCTTCAGAACCTAGCCCTCACAACCATCAACACCCACTGCTTTGGGGGTGGTCAGAGTTACAATCTATCTGTCTGCGCTCTGTTTCTCCGGCTGGAGGGAGGGCTTCAGGAACCTGACCCTCATACCCATCAACTGCCCGCTGCTTGGGGGTCTGAGTTACAATCTGTCTGCGCTCCGTTTCTCTGGCTGGAGGGAGGGCTTCAGGAGCCTGGCCCTCATGACCATCAACCACCCGCTGCTTGGGGGTCCGAGTTACAGTCTGTCTGTGCTCCATTTCTCTGGCTGGAGGGTAGGAGCCTGGCCCTCACAACCATCAACCGCCGCTGCTTGGGGTGGGTGGGTCGAGTTACAAGTTGTGTTGGAATAACATCAAAGTTGAATGGCTGAATGTGGCCACTGATCAATCAGAATGCAGTTTTTTTCTTGACATTGTTCACTAAAAGGCATGGCATAAATCAAATATGCCACAGCCCTAAAGGAAACATCACAGATATTTTGTGTTGTGCAGTTTGACCTTTAAAATTACTTGTGATGTCATAAGGTCCAACTGCACTTAGGAAAAATGTAAATGATTTGTCATTAGTGCCATGGCCTAACCTATATGTAATCAGGTGCCGTGGATGTTGTTGTTACTGCCCCTGCCTTGTGGGCTCAGACGGGTTGAGGGGCCTGAGTTCTGATTTTCCTGATTGGAGGGTTCGTAACCATATCCACCAGAATAAAGTTTAAGTGGGTCTTGTGTCGGATGGCACAACCCTCTGGGATGCAGTACCTCCCACTTCCCCACTGTCCTCCTACTACATGAAAATCACAGTGCAACCTCAGAATCAACAAAAGTGCAGTTGGTGACAAGGGATTGGGGCGCAAGCAAAACAGTTTTAGGCAGACATGGTAAACTGTACAGTGGCAGGGCCAAAGGTAGGCTTGCCAGTAAAACCCTCTTAATCATTGTAGAAGTGCCTACCCCACCAGGCAAGACAATACAGTAGCAAAGTAAATATTGACACCTTCTGCATGACCAGCCCACCTGCACCAGTGGCACTACCCACTTCTACTGGTCCCAGTTTAAACCCTTAAACCTTAAAGTGAGCTCCGGTGCTTCACTGGGTACCAGCAGGCCCAGTGATGCTGCAGCTGGATGCCAGTGGTGGTGGATTTTAAGCAATCAAATCAGTCTGATAAACCTAAACTCTACAGGCCATGAAATTGCTTAAATGGTGAAACCTCAGCTGTGGTATTTGTAATCCCTGGCCCATTGACCAAATATGTGGATATAGTGACAAACTTTGTACAGAATTCTTAGTTGCAGGGTAAGCCCTGAGAGTACTCAATGGTTCAGGTGCTACCAGCTTCCCTCTCAACTTGGGCTCGCTTCTACCTTCCTGCAGGTGTAGTTTTTTCAGGCTGTAGATGGTTCCGTTGTGAAGTTGGGCTCAAAGATGCAGGTCTCAGGTGCCTCAGGATGTGGCTCAGGCTCTCTGCATTTGCAGTCGTCTGGACCTCTCTGGCTCTCCTCTGTTCCTCATTTGTAGAAGAGACCAGTCTAAGGAGCAGGTGCCACATGCCTCACATCCACGTCTATGCTTCAGAACCCTTGTGTAGTGCACTAATACCTGGCAGTAGTACTAACCAGCCTTCTCCCAGACTGTCTGCAAGCTCAATGCAGGTTTTCTCACACAGTCTCTGGTGCCTACAGGCTTGCAGCTGTGGCACACTTTAACCTCCTTTTCTCTCAAGGCAGACTTTAGATTCTTTCACAGGAAAAATGCCATCCTGACACTTTCAGCACACACAGTTTAGTTTTGTACACTGGAATGGTAGTAGAAACATTTAAGTCACTCCCCAAACAAATGGCTCTGGAAGCCCAGGCAGGCATCCCTGAGTTGGCTCTGGCCAGCAGTGCAAGCCCTCCTCACTCTGTAAGAGCTCACTGCTGACTGACTTCTTCTGGATCTGGCCTTAGCTTACTGGTATCAATTTTACAAATGTTTTAAAAAGTTTTAAGTGTAGGGACATGGATATGATGTTGTATCCACACTTTCTGGCAGTGCCTTTCCTTTAAGACTTGGTCGGAAGCGTCTACAAGCTGCCTGCTCCCACCCACTCGGGTGGTGACTCTCGGCTCCACCCCTGATGTCAGATCTTCCTTTCCACTGAAAGAAGTAGGCTTCCTCCTTACCACTCTCATGCTGAGTATGCCATTGCAACTAAATCTTCAGATTTACTTCCTAAACAGTTTGAAATTCTTTCACTTCAACACGATCACAAATCATGACTGCGATGGTGACAAGTTCACTCCCAGGTTCCGCTGGTGCCATATGGGCAGAAGATGTCCCGAATGGATCTACACTCCATGTCGTCTACTGCCTGGGGCATGAACACGATCCCAGGCCTCGATTTATGTGCTCATTTCATCCTACTGTTCTTGGGGACCATCTTGCCCAATTCAAGTTAGGCAGTCCAAGTAAATAGAACCCTCTGGTCAAATCCAAAGATGCCCATTGGTGGTCTTTGCAGCTCTGAGGTCCAGAACAGCTTACAGCATTTGAGAAGGCAGTGACTCAGGCTGCATTCTGCTTCTCCTCAGCTTCTGCCTTCATGCCACTCCAGCTAGGCTCTACTTTTATGGGGTCCTTCAAAGAACTGTGCCAGTCCCTGCCGACCCTCGGTCAGGGAACTGCCGGACACAAATCTAAATCAAAAATGGTTTTGAGTCTCAGCCAGCCATGAGGCTTCTCAATCAGCTGTCAGTCACCCTTGACCATCCACAGAGGGTCAGTGGAAGTCAAGCGGTCGACCCCTCTTACGACTCCTTGGAGTCAGAGGTTACACCCTGCACTCCTGTCCGGTTGATGTGGAGTTGGTGGAGGATCTCTCGAGGACAAAGGTCCTTCTTCCTTTATGGGCCTTTGCCGCCTGATCTCTGAATCCATGGGTATGAATATGGAGCCCATCCAGAAACAGACTTGTTACGCATTGACCGAAATCCTTGACTGGGGAGATAATCCACGGAGCTTTCCTGGTGGTGGAGGCCATTCTTGGCCTTTCCCTGGAGCTCTGGCAGTGCCCCGCTTCCTGCCTATGCCCTCTGCCTGGATAACCCACAAGTATGCGATACCTACTGGTTCCCACTCTGGAGCCACAGAGCACCCCTCGGCCGAGGGGCTGGTTAGCTGATTCTGTGTTTAGGTGCTTCAACAACCTGAGGATGTTGACAAGCTGCCTGACAAAGAGTCCAAAAAGTTGGATCATGTAGCTAAACAGGTCTATGCTGCCTCCTTGCTTGGTCTTCACCAGGTGAGCTCGGTCCTCTTATGGCCCACTTCTCCCATGCCCTGCTGGGCACCATGGATGAGGTCGTCCTCATCTGCAGGCAAACCTCAGACCATGGTCAAACAGGTCCAGGACCAGGGCTGTGCTGTAGCAAAACAAGAGCTCTAGACAGCCATGGACATTAGGGACTCCTGTGCCCACTCCGTGATGGCTGCAGTGGCCATGTGCCACAGGGCTTGGCTGAGGATCTTGACCTTAACAGCAGACACCCAGCACAAGCTGGCAGATGTTCCTTTCCTGGACACCAAATTATTCAGACCCGGGTCAAGGCCACCTCACCTGCAACGAGAGTCCAGTGCCACCCTGGACTCTGTGACATCTGCCAAAAGGACCCCAAGGGCTCCAAGCAGCAACAGAAAGGAAGCCCTTTCAGTCCATCACTACATCTGCAGCCAAACCAGCCCAACTTCAGGCTTGTCAGCAGGCCTAGGCCTGGCAATCTCAGCTAGTCAGTGGCCTTGGTCATCTGTAAGCCCACCAGGGAGAGGCTCGGTGGCCCCTCAGCTGGACCTCCTCCCTCCTCCTTCTCTAAGACTACACAGTGATGGGATGGGGGTGCCTCACTCATTGCCCATCACATCTCCTCTGGGTCCTCCTGTGGGGGTCTGGCTCTGCCACTTCCTTTCAGCCTGGTCCACTGTCACGCAGACAGGTGAGTCCTGAGGTGGTGGGTCATGGTTCCTGTTGCGGATCCTCTGGAACACCCAGTCTCCAGGTACTTCCTGGTGCAAAAGCAGACAGGGGCTGGCACTCCATTCTAGATCTGCATGACCTGAACAAATTTTTCAAGTCGCGCATCTTCAGGATGGTAACTCTGTTTCAGATCATACCATCTCTAGAGCAAGACATGTGGTTTTCCTCCTGGATCTTCAGGATACGTTCTTTTCGTCCTGATCCGTCCATCACACCGAAGGTTCTTCTGCTTCAAGCCGAGGAACCCTCTATGAGTTCCAAGCCATGCCATTCAGCCTCTCCTCAGCCCCCAGGGTCTTCACCAAGTGCATTGCAGTGATGACAGCTTACCTGAGGTGCCGAGGGTCTGGGTTTACTCCTACCTGGACAACTGGCTGATAGCAGGTCCCTCAGGTAGGATGTGGAGCGGTTCTGGGACCTGGCCTTCAGACCTGCATCTCCTTGGCCTCCTGATCAACGAGGCCAAGTCAGAACCCGTATCTTCACAGATGATCCACTTCATTGGGGTAGAGTTGGACACTTCCAGAGCCTGTCTCCCAGCAGACAAGGTGGAGCTCTCACCTCCTTTGCACAATCATTTCGGGTTGGACAATTGCACCCTGACTGGGACTTCCTGCACCTGCTGGGTTATATGGCAGCCTGCACTAGCATGGTCAGGTGAACCTGCTGGAATGCACTCCTTGCAGTGGGAGTTGGCTAGCCAATGGTCTCAGTGCAGGGGTCAATTTGACCAGCTGGTCACTGCGACCAGTGGATGTGGGACGCCTCCAGTGGTGGTTAGTCCCAGAGCATCTGCAGGAAGGGATCCCATTTGTCTGCCCAGAGCCAATGGTCATTCTGATGACCGATGTCTCTCTCATGGGCTGGGGTGCCCATCTGGGGGAACACAGAGTCGATGGGCTCTGGACCCCAGAGGAGTCCTGATGTCATATCAACCTGCTGAGCTCCGAGCAGTTTGGCTGGTGCTGACTGACTTCACTCTGCACATCCTGGGTCAGGTGGTCCAGGTCAGACAAACAACACCGACCATGTACTACCTCAAAACCAGGCGAGATGCACTCCCTGCCACTGTACTAGGAAGATCTCCATGTGTGGACTCTCTTGCATCCTAGAGGCCAATTTCTCTAGCCATCCATGTGGTAGTGGCCTCCAGCCAGCTGGAAGATGCCCTCAGCTGTGTGGGTAGATGTTTCACCAGTGGTCTCTCCACCCAGAGGTAGTACACAGTCTGTTCTCCCAGTGGGGTACCCTCAGATGGACCAGTTCGCCTCCAGGGAGAGCCAAGCTGGGACTGTTTGCACCACCCCTTCAGCACAGAACTCTGCAGGGGAATGCCTTCTTGAGGCCCTGGATCCCAGGCCTCTTCTGTGCCTTCTCTCACTTCTCTTGATCCACAATGTGCTTCTCAAGGCCAGGAGGGACAAGGCACAGGTGATTCTGGTGGCTGTGGACTGGCCACATCAGTTTTGGTACCCTGATCTCTTCAGCCTCAGCAGAAGGCTCCTGAGATGTCTTCCTCTCCACCCAGACCTGCTTTCCATCAGTCAGGAAGGTACTCCACCTGGACTTTCAATCCCAGCACCTGATAGCCTCATTCCAGAGTGGGTAGAGTTCCAGGCTTTGAGTCTTTCGAAGATGTCCTCACTGTTGTGGAGGCATCTCGGAAGGAGTCGAGCAGGAAATATTATGCCTTCAAGTGGAAGAGGATCTGCATTTGGTGCCAGGGCAAGGGGCTTGTCCAGTGGCTACCATCCTTGACTACCTGTGATTCCCCTGTAAGTTGGGCCTTCGGTCAATGACCCTTAAGGTGCATCTGGTAGCCTTCTCTGCTTGCGGGTGCTGGCGGTCAGCAGTCGGTGTGGGCGCCAGGAGAAGGTGGTCTGGTGCTTTTCAAGGCCTTGAGCATATTTCCCTCTGATGCATGAACCACCACCACTTGGGATTTGCTCCTGGTTTTGCAAGGCTCATGGGCAAGCCATTTGAACCAGTGCACAGGTGTGATCGTCTCACCTGTTGTTGAAGACCACCTTCTTGGTGGCTATCATGTCAGCCAGAAGGATCAGTGAACTCCAGGCACTTTCGATGGAGTATCCTACCTTTTTTTTTCAGTTGTTTAACCAGGAGTAGCACACTAAGCTGAAAGCTTGTTTACAGGTGCTACCTGGGAGCACAAGGAAGTTAACAACTTGCTCAGGGTCACACAGTATGCAAGTAAGGGCTGTGGGATTCAAACCCTAGGTCTCAGATTTGCAGCTCAGAGCCTTAAACCACTGCGCTATACTGCTTTCCTAACCTTACCTGGTCTTCCACAGGGACAAGGTTGTCCTTACGCCCCAACCTGAAGTTCCTCCGAAGGTTGTGTCTGATTTTCACCTTAACCAGGTGATTAATCTTCCAGTGTACTCCACCAATTACCCCTTGGAGCCAAGCACAGCCTCCATACTCTGGAACTGGAGAACACTTGCTTATTACAAGGGCGCATGGCTGGAGTTCGAGGAGAGGTTTGCCAGCAGTTTGTCACCCTCGCTGAAGCTGTACCTGGCAGACCGGCAGCCAAGTGGACGATTGGCAGGTGGATTGTATCCTGCATCGACCTCTGCTATAGGTTGGCGGTTAGGAGCCTCCCTTAGGGCTAAGGCTCATTCCACCCATCATACTGCTGCCTCAGTGGCTGCTTCCAGGAAATCTGCAGGGCTGCTACCTGGAGGTCAGCACACACCTTCATTCCCATTGCCACATCGACCTTGAGTCACGCCAGTTTCATATGATATGGGCATCTCCAAAAGTAAGCCCATATCAGCGAATGGAATAGTTGAGGAGAGAGGACCAGAAGGCAGTTACTGTGGGGAGGGGCTTTGCTCACCCCTTTATTACATTGAAACATTGAAGTTGATGGCAGATAAGGACTGCAAGGCCCATCCAGTCTGCCCATTTCTTTTCTACCTTATAAATGTGCCATCGTGCTTTGCTCTGTCAGTGGCCTATCTATTCATACTCATATGTATTGCTCCCTTATGCCTATCCCATGCCCGTTTGAAGCCCTGCACTGTATTCATAGCCACCACTTCCCAGGGTAGGCCGTTCCATGCATCCATCACCTTTCTGTGAAAATAATTTCCTCATTCCCCTTAATCGGCCTCCCTCTAATCTCATGCTGTGTCCTCTTGTCCTGCTATTTTTCTTATATTGAAACATGTTAGACTCTTTCACCTTGTTAATGCCCTTAAGATGTTTGAATGTCTCGATCATATCACTTCTCTCCTCCTTTGCTCAAGGTATACATATTAACTATCATACTCCAAGGTCATAGTACCTTGGGTAAGGGATCTCAGTTTCACCGTTCCAGTACTTGCTGTTTCCAGTACACCATAATGTGAGCTTGCTCTTTGCATTCACCCTTATTATGTGAAACCAGTCATGCCTGGATGCTGGGTTTGGGGCCTCAGTTCTCTAATCTCTGTTCCCAAAGTAGGAATGTGCACCTTGCCTCCCTCCTCCCAGAGAACTGCTAGTAGTGTGCCAGAAAGTATGGATGAGCATCATATCCACATCCCTAGAAAGACAGGTTACTCACCTATAACAGCAGTTCTAGGAGTGGCATGATGTTCATCCACATGGATCCACCGACCTCCCCTGGCTTTGACGCACACAGCTGCTCCCAGTGGGCAAGATCTGGCATCAGGGAACAGAATCAAGGAGTTACTACCGGGTGGGTGGGAGGAGCCAGCTTGAAGATGTTTCTAGCCAAGTCTTAAAGGGAAAGACACTTCCAGAAAGTGTGAATGAACATCATATACCACTCCTACTGTTACAGGTGAGTAACCTGTTTTTCTGTGCCTAATCATGGTTGTTTGAACGTCTACATTATTCTCCAACGCCATGCTTGCTTGCTTGAGTTCCCAGGCATAATTGCAGCAGTACCTCAAAGCATTGCGGGTGCCACAGTGCATGCGGGATACTCACAATCAGCTGTGGCAATGGATCTGGAGTACAATTACACTGTTTGGTTCAGGAGCTCATTGCGACTTCAGCAATGCCTGTCAGTCTTTTTTTCTTCCTGGCTGCCCAGAAACAGAGATTGTGGTGTGGTGGTGGTTGCCTTAAACCGTGTTATAGTATGGATCACTTCCACACTGCTGTTAACACATTTTAAGACAATTGTTGGTCAAAACCATAGAAAACCCTGCTCTGAGCAAGATTTTAACATGGTTTGTGAACATGGATTGTAACATGGTTTTACCACGTTACAACCTAGACCAATACTTTTGAACCATGTCAACTGAGCTAAAGTGGTTTAAAACACATAAAATTGCTAGTGTGGACAGGACTTAAGTCACTCCCTAACCAAATGGCTTTGGAAGCCCAGGCAGACTTCCCTGAGTTGGTGATGGCCAGCAGCACAAGTCCTCCTCACTCTGATAGAGCTCACTGCTGACTGACTTCTTCTGGATCTGCCCTCAGCATTACCCTGGGCAAAGGCAGCATCTGTTTGGCACATAGGGCTGTCAGTCTCAGGAACTAGTATACAGAATGTTCATGTGATTCCCTATTGGCTGCTGGAAAGGGTGCCAAGCAAGCAGCACTGTCATTCTTCCAGAATGCTGTGGTGATCACATGCCAAGATCCCTGACATCTGATTGGTTGGCTACAAGGTCAAGGGTTGGCAAGATGATGGATTCATTAATAAGAATAACAGGGCTTCACATTTAAGTCCTTTTATGGGACTCCTGCCCTGCTTTTATCGTGGCTGCCCCTGGTTAGATAGGCACACCTGTGCCTATGTTGTCTGGTGGTGGCGTTAAGTTGATTAGGGCTTTCATTGCCCTTCAGGAACTCCATTATCATCCCTTAAGGAGCTCTGTTATCATCCCCATGCAGAGCAGACTTTTCTTAATTCAGCTGCCAGCTGCACTGACTGATAGGTGCAATTGCACCAAACTCATGTGATCTTTTGGGGGCATATCAGTCGCCGGGTCCACTGTAGGAACTTCACGTTGGTGAAGCAGGATCCACATGAAGATTTTCCAGCAGTACCACTGGGGCCGCCCACACCGACATAATCTGATGATGTCATCAACCCTATAAAGGTGTGAGCAGCCCGCTCCTCCTCAGTTCTTTCCACTGTCGACTCTGTTCTCATGGGTCTCCTCGGAAGCTCAATGCAGTTTTGTGCCATTTTGCCTATGATTTTCTTCTAACCTAGCTTTCTGAATCTCTTTTAAATAAGAGATTCCTTTACTTTGTTTATATCGAGAGTTACTCCTTCTACTTCTCTCTGCCATTGCTGCCACTGTGGAAAGAAGATTGCCTCTTCAGATGACCACATCCTCTGTGTCTGTTGTCTTGGGCTTGACCATGATGTCTCTGACTGTGAGCTCTTCAGAAATTTAATCAAACAACCCTTAGGCAATGCAATGAGGCTTTGAAAAAATTCCTTATGGAGCAGCAGGTAGCCAGTTCTGGGCAGGGGTCCTCCAGGGCCTCTCCCTTTGTTGCTGGTGGGTTCATCGAGCTTCAGGCCTCGAAAACCGAGACAAGTCCTCAAGGACAAATCACAAAAAGACTACGAACTGGACTCCCTCCAGTGGTGCTCCCACTCCCCAACGGCTTCTCCTCTCTGGGGCACTCCATCAGCTGCAGTTGCACCAACATCCTCTGCTGTCTAGGCCTCTGCTTCTTCCAGGCCCATACTGACAGTGCCTCCTCCACTTCTCAGGGAGGCCAGCTGTTGACCCTCGTGTCATGGTTCCCCATTCATGACCCTCGGGCTGCCGAACCAGCCCTCAGTTGTGGCTGATTCTTCTCCAGACCCTTGGACGTCAGGGCCTTCAGGCTCTCAAGACCTGTCAGATGGCTTGTCGCACCCTGTGCAATCCCTAAACCATCGATGCATCCTTCTTCTGCTGTCATCCTAATGATTTTTCAGCCAGGATAACTATGGACCTGGTGCATCAGTTGGGCTCCTACAGACCTGGATTGCCAGCGCTGTCGATGCCGCTTTAGACCTTCCCCGGACAGCTCCTGCAGGCTTTCATCAGTCCCTCGGTTATCGGACCTTGAGTTAGAACAGGTGGACATCAAGGAAGAGTACCAGCCTGACCTCATCCTCCCTGAGGAAGAGGAGGAGGAGGACCCTCTTTCCTCAGACAGGGTGAATGAAGACCCTGTTAAACATACTCCCAGGTCCTCTCCTGAATATCCTGCCTTCTTTATTGTCATGAAGCAGCTGTCCTCAGCTATGGGCTTCCATTCTGAGGAAGAGGATGCCACCTGGAGAGACCTGGTTGATTTCTTGGAGATTCAGAATCTCCTCTAATGTCATTCCTCTCATTCTTCCAGCTCTGAGGAATACCACCACTGTGGCTTGGCACCACCCAGACATGGTTTCTGCATGCCCCACAAGAGCAGACAAACTCTGCCATGCCCCTCAGTGCCTGCCCTATTATTCTGCCAACATGAGACTGATTCCATGCTCTTTAAAGCAGCTCACAACAGATCCAAGCTGCCCAAGCACCTTAGCCCCTCCACCTGGACAGGTAGTCCAGGCGGATTGACCTTTGGGTGTGAGGATTTATGCATCCTCCACCCTGGGACTCAGATTGCTAGCTATCTTTGCATATGGTCAAGTACCAAAACACCATCTGGAGGCTGCCCAAGCCCTCCCAGAATGTTCTCAGAAACAGGAGATCCTTGCAGACCACTGAGTATATTAGTCAGCATCTTCCTAGGGCCTTGTATGACATTTTCAACACTGGTGCCAGGGTGGCTGCCTCAGGCATTTGCCTTCATAGGCACTTCTGTCTGAGGGGTCTTGGGATTTGCAGTGTGTGTCCAGCAGGAAGGTGCTGGAATACCTCCTTCAATGGCTCTAAGTTATTTGGGCCAGATGTCCAGGACATCATCAGTGATTTACAGGCATCTGGTAGGGCTATCAAGTCTGTCCATTCACTTTACAATACACTGCCTAGGAGCAGACAACACTCTTCCTTTGCAAGGTATCCACAAGTCTGGAGCAGGCACCCATCCCAGGGCAAAGAAACGCCTCCTCTGTCTTGCCTACCTCCTCCTCATTAGGCCCTGCCACAAAGCAACCTAGGGCGAGGATCAGCCCCAGCGGCTGGATCTGAATCTGCCTGACTCCTTGCCAGACCCTCTCTTCTGGTCCCTGGCCAAAGATGGTGGTCGGAAGTCGTTCTCCCTCCATCTCAATCAGTGGAGAACCATCACTTCAGTTGCCTGGATTCTTAAGGTTATGGAGAGAGTCACACTCTGGAACTAATAGAACTACCCCAGAGATTCCTCCAGTATCCTCCACCTATCCCCAGGCCCATCTAATGGTTCTCCGGGAGGAGATACAGTCCTTTCTGCAGAAAAGGCCACCGAGCCAGTGCCCAGGTGGCAGAAGAACAGGAGTTCTACTCCAGATTCTTCCTGGTCCCCAAAGAACCAGAGATCTGAGGGCCTATTCTTGATCTCAAGGACTTCAGTCTTTATATCAAGTACAAAAATTCCATATCGTCACCCTGGCAGGCCTGCCCCCTACTCAAACAGGGTGATTGGCTGTGCTCCCTGGATATACAAGATGCCTACCTGCATATCGCTGTGTCCTCTGTACAGGCGGTTTCTCTTTCAGGGCGCAGCATTACCAACTCAAAGTATTGCCTTTGGCTTGTCCTCTGCACCACGGGGTCTTCATTAAAATGCTTAGCAGCAGTAGTAGCTGCTGCCCTCGAGAGAGAAGGCCTGTACGTCTTCTCCTACCTGGATGACTGGCTTCTCAAAGCTCCATCCAGAGACCAGCTCCTTTGAACCTTGGAGAGGGCCTCCAGGTGTTTCACTCACTGGGCATAACTGTCAGTCTGCCCAAGTCCATCTTGATTCCATCCCAGAAGCTGCATTATATTGGGGCAGTCCTGGATGTTGCACAGGCAGGGCCTTCCTGCTCCAAATCAGGGTTGAGTGCCTCATTTCCCAGGCTCAGTAAGACTCTAGAGGGTAGCACATCAATACAGCGCATCAATTACAGCGACTCAATTATAGCGAGTCATTTATAGAGACTGGAAGGTTAGCTGAGCTATGTATCAGAGATAGCAATTCAGAAACTGTGCTATAATAACCTACCTCCGAGGTTCAGGTGTGCCTTGGAGGATGTTATTTAGAAATAGAGTGCAGAGGCACAGCCTCCCTGTGATAAATAAAGTGGTTAATGGGAACAGGTGTGGGTGGTGTTATAAAAAGTGTGAGTGGTGTGTTGTGGGGGTGTCTAAGGATGTTGGTTGAATTCATTTGCACTCAGCGTGGGTTGCAGCAGGGGAAGCAGGCGTCAGTGCAGTGACTTAAATGAGCGGCTTTTCGGGTCATGAGCTAGTATGGGATAAGGTCTCACTACAACTATTTGTGTGGATTGGCACACAATTTTCAGCTCAGGCGTAATATGGTAGCTGAATACGTATGCACCATAAATGTTGTTGCGCTATAACTGCGTCGCTGTAAACAATTAGCTGAATTTACACTTCGTAAAATTAAATCACCGTAATGACATGGAACCCTCCCAGAGCCATTATGTTTCTGCAAGGGTGTACTTGAGGCTGTTGGGCTCATGGCCACGGCCATTGCCATGGTTCCCTTGGCCAGACTGCACATCACGGGTGCTCCATTGGACTCTCCGGGTATAGTGCAACCAATGCTGAGACCACCTGGAGCAGTTAGTGCTGGTCTCCTCCACAGTTTGCAAAGTGCTCTGGTGGTGGATGGACCTCCAGAAACTGTTCTGGGGGTCCCATTCCAGATCTCCCTCCCCAGCAGATTCTCACCACGGATGCCTCTGGTTTGGGCTGGGGTGCACCTGGGCCCATTTCAGACTTGGGGCATGACCTCAGTTCAAGATGCCTCTGCATATAAATGTCTTCGAGATGCAGGTGGTCCTGTATGCTCTGTAGGCCTTTCAGAACCATCTCTTTCCGGGTCAACTGTTGATCCAGTCAGACAATCTCAGTGTTGTCTGCTACACCAACAAGCAAGGGGAACACAATCATACCCCTGTGCAGGAGGCCATGAGATTCTAGTTCTGGGCACTAGACCACAGTCTAGTTCTGTCAGCAGTTCATGTCCCAGGCATGGTAAACACCCTGATGGACAACCTCAGCCAGACTCCATCCAGTATGCATGAATAGGAACTTCTCTCATCCATCAAGAAGACTTTTTATCAGATGGAGTCATCCAGAGTTGGACCTTTTGTGTCCTCACTCAGTGCAAAACTGCCCAGTTTCTGCTTGCTAGATCCAGGACCTGGAGTTTTCTGGTATGACGTGTTGTCCCTCTCCTGGAGTGGGAGGTTCGTTTATGCCTTCCTTCCTTCTCCTCTGATTCAGAGGGTCCTAATCAAGCTGCAGATGGAGGGGCCAGCATGGTCCTGGTCACCCTTCTGGCCAAGACAGATATGGTTCCCATTACTGCACCAGTCAGCGGCAGAACCTCCGCCCACCTGCCCCTTTGCAGGAATCTGCTGATGCAGGCTCAGGAGACCCTGATCTATCTGAACCTCAGTCCCTTCATCTGCATGCCTGGCTGCTGAAGGCATAGCCATCTCCTGGTTTGGAGTATCTCAGAGGATGGCAAGTGTCATCATGGCAGCTCAAAATACTTCTACTTGAGTCACTTATGCCATGAAGTGGAAGAGTTTTGCCATCTGGGCTGCCAGACATGATCTGGCCCCTTTACCTGTCTGGTGAGCCAGATTCTGGACTACCTGATCTCCCTGTCAGAATAAGGCCTCCAGTACTCCTCCCTCAAGGTGCATCTTTCAGCTATTTCTGCCTTTCACGAGCCCATGGGAAGTCATACCATGACTCAGTTAGATGTGTCCCATACCTTTCTCAGGGGCATCCTGTACCTGAAACCTCCAATCCATTCTCCTATCCGGCTTGGGATTTAAATTTTGTTTCAGAGAAATTGACTCTGTCTCTGTTTGATCCAGCCATGACTTACGAGCTACACTTTCTTCCTTGGAAAGCATGATTTTCATTGCTATTACTTCAGCTGAAGGATTTCCGAGCTTCAGGCTCTCTGATGTGAGGCGCCTTATTAGATTTTTCACAAAGACAGGGTGTCTTTGCGCACAAATCTAAGTTTCTCCCCAAGGTGGTGTCTGAGTTTACCCCGAACCAGTCTATCCACCTACCTGTTTATTTTCTGGAGTGTGCCAACCAGAGAAAGGACCGCCCATATATTAGATGTGCACAGCATTCTGAAATACTATCTGCTCTGTACTAAGGACTGCAGAAGATCAAAGCAACAAAGCAGCTTTTTGTTTCCTTCACCCCAGGAAGAGAGGGTGTTCAAGTTTCCAAACAATGTCTGTCCAAATGGTTGGCCCATTGTATTGTGTTCTGCTGTGTGACAGAGTTGAATAGGACACTGTCCCAGTTGTTATGAAGAGGTTTGAATGCAAGGATCTGTTCTGTTCTGTCCTTTTCTGTCTCTTATCTGTCTGGTTGTTCAACCAGGTTTTCTCGTGAGATCTGGGACTTGATCACCCCTATAGTCCTGTGATTCTTTGCCTTTCACTGTTTCTCAGTCTTCCCTTGCTGTTTCTGTTTTCCTCCCTTGCATATCTGCTGGTATAAAAATATATGCAAATCATTATGTGGAAATGCAACTGATATTGGGATCCTTTGTTTAGAAATTATATAGTGTTACTGTTTAAATATGTATAATTATACTTTGAGATAATTGCAAAAATCTATTGGGAACTCAAGGGGTTAACCTGAGAGCAGTTTTAAGCCCTTTGCAGAAGCTGTGGAGAAGAGGCCTCAGTTCTGGGACATTGTGTTCTTGCTGCACCTGCCTGATATTTACAAGAACATTTTAGAAAAAAAACAGGATGCTTGTTAAGGGGGGGTTGCAAGGACTTATAAAACAGAGCTACAATTTCTTGCAAAGAGATACACAGAGATTGAAGGAAAACTCAGATGGATCTTAGCTGTTTATTTTGCCTTTGTAAATAGTTACACTGAACAAGTTTATTGTTTTATGTCACTGCTAGCACTAATAAACATGTTTGCGAATTCTACAACTGCTCCTGTTTTTTCCTATGCTTCCTGACCTGTGCCTCGATGACAGATGGTGTGAGAGGTGGGATTTACACTGTGCATACTCTAAGCCAGGAGTTTTGTGCGTGGGTACTGGACCTAGTACCAGGGAAGCATAGAAAAGGTATGGATTCTGCAGCAGCAAGTCCAGGAGTGATTACCAAGAGAATGGCAGCCAAACTAGCAGAGATATAAGTCCAATTTGAGATTGTACAGCCATACAAGTTATAGGAAAAGAACATGCAGTGACAGAACCTGAAAGCCTGATGGACTTTTTCAAATGGTGGGCTATACAACAAAAAGAGATGGAGAAGCAGAGAGAAAAAGATTCAATATTTAGAAGCACAGAGGAGAGAAGAGATGCAGCGACAGGAGCAGCAGAGGAGAGAAGAAATACAGCAGAGGAGAGAAGAGATGCAGCGATGGATAAATGGATGCCTTACAAGCTATCAAGGCAGAGGATCTGGCACAGATCCAGATGAGCAACAAAACACAAGCAACTTAAAACCATTAAACTTACAAAGTTGTGTCCCTTGGATGATATTGAGGCATACCTGACAACTTTTGAAAGAGTTGCCACAGCCTGCCAATGGCCAAAGCAGCAATGGACAATCAGACTGGTATCCTGCCTGACAGGAAAAGCTCAGCTTGCCTGTGGCAATATGGACACTGCACAGTCAGAAAACTATGACCTGGTGAAAAGTGAAATCTTGAAAAGGTATGACATCTCAGGAGAGATCTACAGGCAGAGATTTTGATCTCTGAGTACAACTCAGTTGACAACCCCTAGAAGCCTTCACCTGACTGAGAACTCCTGATAAAACGACTCCAACCAGAGGGCAAAACAGTCCCACAGATCATCGACACAATTGCAATGGAGCAATTCATCCACATCCTGCCTACAGATGTGCAGCTTTGGGTAAAGGAACACTGACCAGAAAGTGGGAAAGGGCTGTTTCTTTGGCGAGGACTACCAAATGGCCAGACAGACACCACAGCAGTGAGGTAACAGCCAAACACCGATAAGACACTCTTTTTCCCATTTAAACTCCAAGTCTGATTAGAACTCTGGTGGAGGTAACAAATCTGTGCCCAAAGATGTTATTTGCTATAACTGTAATAAGCCAGGTCATATTACAAGAAATTGCCATAAGAAAAGTGACACTGGAGCAGATTTGTCATTAGCAAATTGGGGCAAGTACTTAACAGATGTGAAGGTGGGAGATAAGACTGCAAAGGGACTTATAGATTCGGTAAGCAGACAAACCCTAGTGCGTATTGAAGTGCTGGAAAACTGCAAGAGGACCAGGTACTACCTTCATCTGCATCCATGGGACACTCAATACTATCCCACCACCCAAGTGACTCTGACCATTAAGGATGTGTAGCACCAAATGAAAGTGGGGTAGTACCTAAGTTACCTGTACCTGTGATTATGGAAATGACTGTCCAGGATTACTGAGTTAATCAAAGAGGAGTAAATCCTGATGTTTCAGCAGCTTGTGGTGGCTCAGGCAAAGAATATTTCAGATGGTGGGGACTCTTTACCTTTCACCAGTTTTGATTGGACTTGTTTGAGCATAGCTCCAAGATCTGGAAGTCCAGGAAAGAAAAACGATGCCTGAAGAAACTGTGGTAACAAATAACTGATGGACATAAAGGGTTAACATATGAAAATGCTGAAATTAAACTGATCACTGATTGTGATTTTCTTTCAGAACAAGCCAACAATGTTTCTCTCCAGGGTTATTTTAAGCAGCTGGGGTGAAACCAAAACAGAGTGAACCAATGTTTAAAAAATGTAATGGATTACTGTACAGAGTTTGGGTTAAACCTCAGACACAGGAACAGACAGAACAATTGGTTATAAGACAGGAGTATAGAAATGAGTTGTTACAGGTAGCACATGATAGTCCTAAGGCTAGTCACTCAGGGAGAGATCACACCCTTACCAGATTGCTATACAGATTTTACTGGTGCAAATTCATGAAAATGTTGCTCTCTATTGTAATTCCCATGCTGAGTGTCAGAAAGTAGCTCGGTCACTAGAAAAGACAAAGGTGCCCCTAGTTCCTACCCTTGATAGATGTGCCTTTTGAGAGAATTGCAATGGATGTAGTTGGCCCTTTAGACAAAAGTAAAGGGTAATAGATTTATCCTGGTAGTATGCTACTATGCCACTCAATACCCAGAAGCAGTTCCAGTGCTGACTGTTGCAGCCTCAAACGTTGCAGCAGAGCTTGCCAAAGTTTCAGCAGGATGGGCATACCTAAAGAAATTATTACTGATGAGGGTAGTAATTTTGGTGCTGCATTAATTAAGGAGCTGTACAGACTACTAGGCATCACTGCCATAAGAACCTCCCTCATCACCCTCAGACAGATGGTCTTGTTGAGCATTTAACCATACCCTAAAATGCATGTTAAAATTTGTAAAGGGGAAGGGAAAGATTGGGACCAATACTTGCCTTACCTTTCTTTTGCTTACAGAGAAGTGCCACAGGCATCATCAGGGTTAGTTACCAACAACAGAAAAACTGTTAATGAAGTGGCAAGGGTCTTATAGAGTGCTTAGGACGTACTGGCACCGTTAACTACAAGATTGAGACCCTGACAGGAAAAATCCTACAAAGGTATACCATGCTAACCTCCTCAAGAAATGGGTTGAAAAAATGCCAAAAGCTGCTTTGCTAGTTTTATCGGAAACTGATAAGGAAGATATTGATGTAGCTTATGATAGACTGGAACAAACTGTAAATGCTGATGCTGTAAAGAAGAATGTTTCTTAACCTCAGAACAAACTGCAGACATTCGTAATGTCCTAAAGACATCTAACAGTACTTTTACCACAGTACCAGGCCAAGCAAAAGGGTCAAGCACGTAATAGTGCCAAGGAATGCTAGCCCTATTAGGCAAAAGACAAACAGTTTACTAGAGTGGTTAAGAGCTGACGTGGTTAAGGAAATACAAAAATGAAAGAATTAGGTATCCTAGAAGAGTTGAAGAGTGCTTGGTCATCTCCAGTGGTAATTGTAAACAAAAGAAGGGGTGTTAGAATCTGCCTTGATTTTAAGAAACTTAAGTGAATTTGACAGTTATCCTATGCCTGGAATAGATGATTTGGTGAACAGACTGGGGTGTACAAAGTATATCAGTACCCTCGATCTCAACAAGGGTTACTGGCAGATCCCTTTACCTAAAGAATCCAGAGACAAACTGCATTTGCCACTCTGTTGGACTCTATCAGTTCACTACCATGCCATTTGGTTTACATGATGCACCTGCTACATTCCAGCGTTACATGGATGATTTTATCCCTCATACTGTGTTATGTGCTGCATATCTGAATGATGTCGCAGTGTGTAGTCCAGACTGGAAAAGCCATGTGGAACACCTATGAGCAGTTAGCCAAGATATCAAAAAGGCAGGTCTGACAAGTAATCCTACCATGTGTGCATTGGGCATGCAAGAAACCAGATATTTGGGCTATGTTTTGGGAAATGGAGAAGTCAAGCCAGAGGTTTCTAAGATAGAAACTGTAGCTAACAGCCCAGTTCCCAAAACCAAGAAACATGTCAGGTCATTTTTAGGGCTAGCTGGTTATCATGGAGATTTGTTCCCAGTTTTGCCAAGTTAACTACTCCCTCACTGAACTCACAAAGAAATGGTTTCCAAATAATGTGAAATGGACCCCATAGTGTGATAAAGCTTTTCAAGCCATTAAGGCTGCATTATGTTCAGCTCCTGTTTTAAGAAGCCCAGACTTTGCGAAACCATTTTTGTTACAAACCGATGCATCAGAGGTAGGCCTAAGTGCAGTCCTGAGTCAAAATGTAGATGGGATGGAACATCTTATTCTGTACATAAGTAGGAAGTTGCATGACAGAGAGGAAAGGTACTCCACCATTGAAAGGAATGTTTAGCAGCAAAGTGAGCCAAGGAGTCACTTAAGTTTTATTTACTAGGAACCGACTTTGTACTTATAACACATCACAATCCTCTCTGTTGGCTTAATCAAATGAAAGATAAAAATTCCAGAATCACAAGGTGGTACCTGGCACTACAACTATTTAAATTCAAGGTGATACACAAATCTGGTAAAGAGAATAGCAATGCTGATTTTCTGACATGATGTGGATCCGAATTGAGGGTTTTGAAGGTTGAAAAACAAATGTACAAGTTTAAACTTTACTGTTTGCTGTACTGTTTTAGAAAAAGGATACTGCACATGTGCTTAATTTCTAAAACCAGAAGCTAATGTTAGAGAATTAGTAGAAAATTTTGGACACCTGTTTGATAAAACAGGTTCCCTCTTAGAGGGTGGTGGTATCTAACAGGGTCTAATAGGACCCTGTCCCAATTGTTAAGGAGCATTTGAATGCAAGGATCTGTTCTATTCTCTCCTTTTCTGTCTCTTATCTGTCTGGTTGTGCAACCAAATTTTCTTGTGAGACCTGGGACTTGATCACCCCTATAGTCTTGCAGTTCTTTGCCTCTCGCTGTCTCTTAGTCTTCCCTTGCTGTTTCTGTTTTTCCTCCCTTGCATATCTGCTGGCATAAAAATATAATCATTATGTGAAAATGTAATTGATATTGGGACCCCTTTGTTTAGAAATGATACAGTGTTACTGTTGAAATGTGTATAATTATAGTTTGAGATGATTGCAAAAATCTATTGGGAACTCAAGGAGTTAACCTGAGTGCAGTTTTTAAGCCCTTTTGCAGAAGTTGTGGAGAAGGGGCCTCAGTTCTGGGACATTGTGTTCTTGCTCCAGCTGCCTGATATTTACAAGAACATTTTAGAAAAAAAACAGGATGCTTGTTAAGGATGGGGTTGCAAGGACTTATAAAACAGTGCTACAATTTCTTGCAAGAGACACACAGAGATTGAAGGAAAACTCAGATGGATCTTCTCTGTTTATTTTGCCTTTGTAAATAGTTATACTGAACAAGTTTATTTTTATGTTACTGCTAGTACTAAGAAACATGTTTTGCAGATTCTACAGCTGCTCCTGGTTTTTCCTATACTTCCTGACCTGTGCCTCCATGACGTGCTACAACAAGCATTGCAAGAGTTGCCACAGGTGGTGAAAGCCAACTCCACAAGGGGCATGGCTACATTTGTGGCCTGTTTCAAGGGGTCTCACTAACATTTGTGCTGCTGCCACCTGGAGTACCGTCATACTTTCACCAAGCACTACAGTCTGACATTGCTTCTAGATTCCGAGCAGGCTTCATCCAGGCTGGTCTGCAGGGCCTCCTGTCCTAGGCCTTAGTTGCCTTCCTCCCAGACCATTTGCTGCACCTATGACTGCTTGGCACTCGTTTCCTACAGTGTGACCTGATGACTGAGATGCCCCTGAGGAAAGGTAGAACAGTTACATAAGAACTTACCGTAACAGTAAATCTTTGAGGGATCTCAGTCATCAGATCTGCCTTCCCTCCATCCTCCTTCTTGGGATTCTCTTCTTAGACTGGTTACCTGGTGTACCAGCCTTTTATTTAGGCCTGGGCACCTCTCTCTCTCCTCAGTCCCCATCACACGGTTTGCTCCTTAGTCTCTGGGGAAAGAACTGAGGAGGGAGTGGGGCCACCATGCCTTTATAGGGTTGATGACGTTGGCATGGGTGGCCCCAGTGGTACTGCTGGAAAATCTTCTGTGTGGATCCTGCTTCACTGACGGTGAAGTTCATACAGTGTGACCTGATGACTGAGATCCCTTGAAGATCTTCTGTTACGGTAAGTTCTTATGTAACTGTTCTGTTTTCTTTGCTCCCCTCTTAGTGCCTCCATGCCTCTTGATTCCCTACTGGTGTCCCAAGGCCTGGAGCACAGTAGAGGGCTGTCTGTGTCCTGTCCACAGGTTGCAGTGGTGAGATTTAGTCTGGCAGGTCGGGCGCACTGCATGCCAAGAACAGTGTGTGAGCAGGCAGAGTGTGAGTTGGTCAGTTCAGACATTTAAGCAGGCAGATGCTTGAACATGCACAAGGAGCAGCATGATGATTGTCATGCAGGAGCATCTTGGGATTTCTAGCTCCTCAGGTCCCCAACCAGGCTGCAGTCCCAGGGGCTGGAGTGAGCATGGCAGATTGGCAGGCAGTTCTCCAGGTTGGTGCATCAAGAAAGTCAGGTAAGCCCCACCACTTGTGGAGTTACTTTCTTCCCTGCCTAAACACTTGAGTGCACGTCAAGTCCATCACAGAGTCATCAGTATCCGCAGACAGTGTGTACAGCATAACAGACAGGTAGCATGCACAGTCTATCAAGCAATTGTTTTCTGACTCAAGTATGCATACAATATATCCCAGTCTAGACAGATACGCACAGTTAGTCTAACAGAAAATGAAAGGACTTTCATGTTCACAAACAGAGCTGTCATGACAGTGACTTTTATCATGCCATAGAAATGAGCAATTCCATAACTTTACACAGTACAATAACATTGATTAATGCAATAACAACATTCAGCCTTCTTTTTTACCGTTTAGTGTACCTCCACTCTAGCTGATGTGGTCTGGGCTTTGCAAAAGACAATATGAGGCAGAGATCTGGGTTTGACATAGACACCTCTGTGTACTACATGAATTGACAAGTTGGTTGGGGCACCTGGTGAGTCATAGGTTACTTGAGCAAAGGTTTGACAGCTCTTTCAGAATGACGAAGTGGAGCGTCACTTCTTCCTTGGATTCTGGTAGATCCTTCCTGTTTCATTGACCAGCAATGAAGCATCCTCAGACAAAATGGGTTCCACAACTTCCTCTGTGGTTGTCTATTGTTTCTACAGGCTCTACACTTTCATGCTCTGGCATTTCCTTAGACAAAGGCCCGTCATCCAAGGGTACATCTGGTGTTGGAGCAAAGTCCATGATTGCTGGTATGGACTCTGCAAGAGGAACATTTGACACATTACTTGTTCCGTTCGACCATCTGAACAGTCTGGTGAGATCCTCTGTAGACTAGTACACCCTCCTGATTCAAAGTCTGAGTCATCGTGATCTACTGGAGCATCGGTTGTAGGTGGAAGAGTTTCTGATCCCTTGTCTTTTGTTTGCATTTTACCTGCACATAGCAGATTGAGTAGTTGAAGTTTTGGAGGTTCTACAGCGTCCACTGTATCACTGGTGACCAAGTGTCCAACTAGCAACAAATAGTTTCGTGGATAGTCCAATATCTTCTTGACTCTCATTCAGGATAAATCTTGTACACAGGCATATATTGCACCTTTTCCATCACAGCATAACGGGTATTGCCTCATCGGTCAGCAACTTTGTGATTCTTTGCAGTCCTAAATTCCTCAACAGAACACAGCATCCTGGCAGCAAATCATGTGCCTTCACTGTTTTGTCATGCCTGTCTTTAATGTCTTTGTTTTGCTTTGCTGTAGGTCAGAGGCCAACTTGAAGGCGGCATTCAACTGGTCTTTCAATGTTGTACGTACTGAAGGTAATTCTCTGGCCTAGCTCCATTGGCAGAGACACCAAAACACAAGTCCACAAGAAGTCTGGCTTCCTGCCTAAAATCAGGCAATATAAAAGAATCTGGTGGCATCACATTTGATGCAATTGTACGCATGGACTAGTGCACTGATGTTTGACTCCACTTGCTCTTTTTCTTGGGTCCAATTCACCTAGCTTGTTCAGTAGGGTTCGATTGAACTGCTGAGGCTGAGGATCTCCTTGAGGGTGATACAGAGTTGTTCGTGACTTGGTTATTCCCAGAGGGACAGCACTTCTTTTACTAGACAGCTTTCAAAATCTCAGCCTTGGTCTTAATGGATCTGCAGTGGGCTCTATAGTGTACAAAGAATTTTATGCTACAACTTCATAGTGGCCATTGTTGCTCTTTGATCCTTTGTTGCATAGGCTTGGGTGTATCTTTGAAAAGTGGCTGGTTACTACTAAGATACGTGCAATGTTCCTAGAGTCTGGTTCTAGGCTGAGAAAGTCTATGCATTCCAGTTCTGTTGGTGCACTTGTAACTATGTTTACCACAGGGGCAGAGTGTTTCATCTCACACATCTATTGAAGGTTTGGCAATACTGTTCCACATCACTCCCCATACGTGGCAAATAAAACAAGCGACCAAGGTCCAAAGTTTGCTCACTCCACAGGTGTACCACGTCATCGTGCAGGGCACACAACACAATTCTTTTACACTCTGAAGGTAAGACTAATTTTAGTTTTTGAAACCTTCCTTGTGATCCTTGGATTTCTCAGTTCAAGGTATCTTTGCTTTTAACTTGAGCAACTCCCACAGTAGCAACTTTGTGTCAGGATCTGTTGCATGTATTTGTGTGGCATCACCTCCTTCTTCAGAGTACAGACAATGTCTTTCAAGCAAGAGTCTGTTCTTTGTTCTCTGTGTAAATCTTGGAGAGTTAACTGTGAGAGAGTGGTCAGGGCTAGTGCAGCAAGATAGCAGAAGGCATTTTGCAGGCAGTCGCCAGGGACACAAAGGCAGTCACCAGGGGTGCCAAGACTGTCTAAGAGATGATGAGCACTTGCATCAGACTGTGGCTCAACTGTTTCAAACCTTTTGCACAGTGCTTTGATAGTTTCTTTGGGGATCCATACCCACATTTGGTTGTCAGTGGATGATGCATTTGTTTATCTTTACAGAGTATCAGTATCCACTGATTCAAGCCAGGTCTGTATTCTACACAATAGTCATAGGTTGACAAAGAGAATAACCATCTGTGTCCAGCAGCATCTAACTTTGCAGTGTTTTTTAAATATGTCAAAGGGGTTGTTATCTAGATTGACAGTGATGTGAGCCTTGTACAAGTGACCGTGAAACTGGTCCACATTGGCCACTTGAGCTTGAGGAACTCCTATTTGTAGACGGGGTCATTCCTTTCTGTAATGTTCAGACTACTACTGGCAAAGACAGCTGGCCTCAGTTCTTCAGGATAACTTTTATACAGGACAGCTCCAAGACTACAGGGCTTATGTCTTTATGTAGAACATATTGCTTTGCTGGGTCAGCGTATGTTAGGTGCATTTGTCAGGTGGTAGATGATTTCTTTGAATGACTTATCACACTGGGCATCCTATCTCTGGCGAATGGGTCACTTGGCTTGAAATACTTTTTGATCAGATGAGTAATTGCAGAGTACTTTTGCCTTTGGTTGTTGGTGGGTATCTTGTGTTTGATTCAGCAGTGGTCTCATCACTCGAATATAGTCTTTAATGAGTCATCCGTAATACCTGCAGAAGTCTAGGAAAAGCTATAAGTCTTTCAGGTTCTTTGACTTGGGCCAGGTGGTCAAGGCTTCAGCTTTGCTTGGATCTGTTTGAATTCCTTGGGCTGACACAGTATGTCCCACATATTTGACGGAACTCTGAAAATTGGTACTTTTTTTTGTATGATCTAGTTTATTAATTTTCTTTTATAGAAAGACAGAACAAAAGAAAGACATCTCATACAAAATTCATATATATGCAGTACTGTTGATACACACAACTTAAAAAGAACAGACATCAAGTTCTGCAATCCACTTGTCATCCTTGGATGGAAAAGTGAATAGGCTGTCATTTATAGAATGGAACACTAGACTAACAGGAAAATTACCGTATATACTTGTACGGATAAGCCAAACTGCGTATAAGCCGACCCCCCAAACCCACATGCGGTATTTTAAAATCACATGTGACCATATAAACCGAATGATGGATGCTGTGATCTACAACCCATTTAGGGTAATCAGGTTTAAATGCTAGTCAGGATCCCTGCTAAGTTACCGTAACTCTTTCCACTGCTGTGCTTTAGCCAAAATAAGTTCCTGATCCTGGTAGTGGATTAGATGAAAGATGATCGGTGAGGACATGCGGAGAAGGGATGTGGCCCGATGGGACTCTGTGTGCTCTGTTTTGACTGGGAGTCCCAACAGTGATCCAGAAGTTGGCACACACATTTCTAAGGATCCCTTCACTGGCTTGCTCCAAGTCTCTCCTGACCCATCAGACTCTCACAATCAGCGCTGGATAAAATGATGGTGGGGGGCACTGACTGCTCTGCTGAGCTCTCCTCCAGTCTCCGATCAACTGCTCACCTTGCCATTTACTCCATGCTGCTGTCAACTTGCCCGCTGTCTCTTCCTGCATGCACACTGACTCATCAGGCATTCGCACCAAAAATGCCAGACCAATGGGTGCCGAGATGTTGTAAGTAACATGATAAGCACTCACCTCACTCTCTTCACAGCATAGTGGTGGCAGACACAGGAACTGAACAAGGCAAGTCCACAGCATTATGGTAGCTATGTCCCGTTCCATTGCTACGAGCCACTGATCCGTGGGTGGGCCCAGTCTTTAGGACTCTACCCGCTCCTCCACCTCTGTAATTCAGGCACCTAATTGTGTACAGCCCCATAACTGCTTCAAGACTGATGAGAACACAGCGGCTAAAGGGCAGGTGGGGAACATGATTATTTTGACGGGTGATTTATTGATCGTGCTTTGTGACCTGCGTATAAGCCGAGAACCAAAATCTTGGCTTATCAGCAGATATAGGGTAAATAGAGAATAAAGTATGGGTCTGGGTATGTAATGAGAATTTACACATGCACAAGGGGTTTGATGCTACATAAACCCCGAGGGGCAAAGCTCAAGGGGTTTATACGTAGTATCTAACCCTGAGGGTGTGTGTAAATTTGAGCTTTAATAACACCAGCATTCCATATTTTATTTTATATAATTGCTGGAATTTCCTTTTTCCCCCACAGCAGAGTATGTAAAATAAGAAAGGCGGTCTGTTTGGTGTGAGTGCACGCCTTCGATCGTCGCTTGCTCGCTTTCTTTTGTGAAGTTTTTTTTTATTATAGTTTAGTTGGAGCCAACATTTTGAGGGTATTTCCTCATTTCTATTACTGTCTGCCTGCCAGCATTTACTGCAGAGTTCATGCGGTGTCCAGAGAAGAAGAACAATGTGGACAGTAGTTTGGAGAAACAGCTTCAGAGGCTGGGCGCCTGCATGAGTGCAAGGGAAACGGCACGGTTCGCTGTTATAACGCCCTTTATAATGGCTAATTACTTACAGGTTTCTATGGGAAAAAGGTTGTCCCTGCTATTATAAGCATTTAACTAGCTCCATCTACCAAAATTTTCACCTGTTAAACAAATGAAGTAGGTATAAGGCCAAATTGCCCTACTCACTGTGTGGTATCAGCTTATGCCTGGTGCTCCTGCCTAACAGAGGTAGGAATCAGCTTAAGTCTCCCCTGTGGCTTGCAGTTGTTTTGGCCCTTAGTATGTAGCCTGGGAGTATCAAGCCATAAAAGAAGAATGGACTAATTAGCACCCAAGGCTTCTATTTAAAAGATTGCCTATAACAGTACCGTGCTTATTTAGAAAAGAAAAGAAGAGGGTAAGATATTAACCCACAGACAAATAAAACCAAAAGAGAGAACAAACAACTTCCATTCTGCCCAAAAGATCTAAAGTACTAATCCTCATGGGGTTGCTGATAGTGTTCACATTGACTTTGCTCTAATAAAGTCATCTCTCAGTCTCCATTCTAGCATCCTGTACTTACTTATAGACCAGTGCGGATACCACATAGCCATAGTGCAAAAAGCCCCATACATCCTCCTGACAGTCTATCCAATTCCTGATCCATACAACATTATGGTCTCCACGGGGACAGGGATGCCAGGAATTCTGCCCATCTCTCTGGAATCTCTCCTCCTACCCTTTAATGCATATGTAAGTCGGTCCATGGGGGTGGCTATCAAGGCGTCCTCCACATCATACTAGGAGGAACAACATTAGATACCCATGTGTTCAAAATTATCTGCTGAGCTACTACTAAGACCACCTTTACCCACCTGGGGTCTGGGCTCAACTCTTCTGACTGATCTATCTCCACACCCAAGAGTAGTGAGGTGGGTGAGAAAGTCAGTTCCCTCCCCTTATTCTCGAAACTTCTCTTTGAATTTCCTTCCAGTACTTCTGCAAAACCAGGCACTGCCAAAAGCAATGGAGACAGGTTCCCTCATCACCCCACATCTCCCACACTTGTCTGTGACCCCTGGACAGAATTTGTGAACCACACTTGGAGGATGATACAGGAGGTGAAGAAATTTATATTGAGATTCTTTAAGCTTGTTGCATAAGAGCAGCCCCATGTGAGAGGTGACCAGGGTGCTCCACTCCTCATCAGAAATAGGCATCCCTAAATCTTTTCCCATTGTGATCTAGTTTTCCCAGTTTGATCTCTAAGGTCTGCCTGTCTAGTCTAACCACTCTTCCTATTAAGCCCTTCTCCTGGGTCTTGGCTTCTAATATTATTTGCTCCACGGTGTTAAGACAGCAAGCCTCCCTCTGACTTCTATGCATTTTATATGAGTATGGTAGTTCCTCAGCTGCATATATCTGAATAGGTGTGGTTCAGGAATCCCTAGCTTCAGTCTGATCTCATCAAATGCCATAAGGCCATTTCTATTATGTAGGTCTCCCAGATGACGTACCCTCCCATCTCCCACAGAACAAATCCCGGGTCTCCAATCCTGGAAGGAACTCAGGGTTCCCAGTCACTGGGACTGGGAGGTATGCTCATCTGTAGCTCCCACCTCCTCCTTCTCCTCTTGACATCCATCCACGCTCTCAACACCGACTGCACCAGAGGGTTAGGATTCGCTAGCCGCATATGCCTTATGACCTCTTTGTGACAAGTACGCTGTCAGTTCCTTCTAGACCTATCCAGGAGGCTGCATCTCCCTGTTTGTCCAGTTATGGATGTATCTGTGTTGGATAGCCAGGTAATATCCCTTAATGTCCAGAAACTCAAGGCCTCCGTTTTCCTTTGTGGCCTTAAGTCTGCTTAGTTTCATCCTGGACCTCTTGCCCATCCAAATAAAATCTGTGAATCCTTTTCCAAATTATTAATATCCCTAGAGGTGGGGCACACTGGGACCATCTGCATGGGGTAGAGCAAACAGGGTAACACGTTCATCTTCATTAAGTTAATCGTCCTAGCCATGAAATTGGGAGAGCTCTCCATCTGGACAGGTCTGCCAGAATGGTTTTAAAAATGGGAGTATAGTTAAGATCATAAGTGAAACTCTCCTTCACCCTTTTCAGTCCCCATGCGTGTTCGGCATTCCTCTACCTCTTTCCCCAGGGGCAGAATTTCTGATTTTGAGAGGTTCAGCGTATAGCCAGAAAGCCTTGAACTGTGATATTATCTGTAATATGTAGAGATCAAACATTCTGGCCAGGGAGGCAAACAAAGAGGATATCATCAGCATATAAACCAATTTGGTCTGCCCCCATTGGTATCCCATGTATGTCCCCTGAGGCCGAATCTTTATCGCAAGGGATTCAATGGCAAGGGCAAACAACAGAGGGAGAGAGGACACCCTGTCTGTACCCCTAAACAATTCAAATTTTCAGAGGCCTTTCTGTTCATGAGAACCCTCACTTGGGGTTTATTATAGAGTATCTGTACAAGATCAACAAACTCATCTCCGAGCCCAAGCTCTGCCAGCACTTCAAATAGGTAATCCTCAATCCAATCAAAGGCCTTCTCCACATCCGTCGTTAACACACATGCCTTGTTACGGGTTTCATGTTCCCCACCAGATTGCATTCAGCAGCTTTCTCATATTGTGGTATGAGAGCCACCCTTTATGAACCCTGTTTGGTCTAGGTGAATTATTTCTGGGAGGATCTGCTCCAACCTCAAAGCCAGCACCTTAGCTATAATGTTACAATCACAGTTGAGCGGAGATGGGCCTGTAAGATACACATTCGGTATTATCCTTGCCCACCTTAGGTATCAGGATGATATTGGCCTCCAGAAACGTTCTGGAGAGTCTCCCCTCCCCAGCCTCCTGTATAAGGTCGCCATCACCCTGCCACATCCCCCTCCAGCACCTTATAGTATTCTGCCCCAAATCCATCAGGGTCAGCTGCTTTAACCAACTGCAGGCTACCAATAGCTATAGTTATTTCGGCTTCAGTAATCTTGGCCCCAGCCTCTCTTTTAGTGTCTCATCTATCCTAGGGATTTTTATGCTATCCAGGAAAATTTTACCTAACCCTCATGCTCCTTTGCATTCTGCCTGGTATAAGGTCTGGTAAAACGCTTGGAAGCATGTTCCCTTTCCTGATCCTCCTTTACTACCCGCCCCTGTTGATTTTTAATGGCTGTGATCCTCACGGCACTCTTCCCCCTTCATTAATTTAACCAATAATGGACCCAGTCTGTTGCCCCACTATATATCTTCTGTCTAGCATAGAATAGTCTGGTGCATGCTTCCCTGTTAAACAGTCATTAGGGGCCTCTGGCATTTTTCAATTGCACATTTTCCTTTTCTCCACCCCTGCCAGCACCCTCCTTTCCAGCCCCTCACTGTCTTTTCCAAGACTTCAATGTTTTGTTTCCATTCCTTTAATTTTGGTGGTATAACTTATGATGGCCCCTCATGTATGCCTTGCCCGCTTCTCACAGAGTTGCAGTGCTTTCCACCGTTCCCTTGTTGAATTGTAAGTAGTTCCCCATTGTTCCTTAAGCAAATCCTTGAAATCCTTTTGCTAGCAGAAAGGTGGGTAATCTCCATGCCCCTACACGGGATCCTGGTCCTTCCACCTCATCCTCAGCCCCACTATGGCATGATCCGATAATGCAGTCGGGCCATGGAGACATCCACTTTCTATCATATAGGAAATAAGACAGGTAAATGTAATCGAGCCTCCTCACCATGAGTCGTGTGGCAGGGAATGAAAGGTATACTCTTGGGCTCCAGGATATGCCTATCTCCAACTATCATGCAGGTCCAAATCCATGAGACCACTTATCCATGCTTTGGTGGCTTTATTGATCCATTACTCCTGCCAGAGTAATCCAGTTCTTGGTCCATAATGAGGTTAAATCCACCCTCCCATTACCAGACCCGGAATGCTCCTGTTGAGTATATTCAAAATTTCCTGGTAAAAGCTAGCCTCGAACACAGAGGAGACATATATACTCCAGAAGGTGAACATTCTTGTGCTGATAGAACTAACCACAAAATGTATCTACCCCTTTACATCTCTAATGATCCATGATGCCCTAAAGGGCATTGCTTGTGAAATATTACCACTACCCCCTCTTGTGGGAGGAATAGGAGGCAGCATAACAAGCTCCTACCCACCTCCTCACCAGCTTGTTGTGCTCTCTGGGTGTAAGGTGAGTCTCCTGAAGCAGCGCCACCATTGTGCCCTTCCTCTTAAGGGCTGCCAGGACCTTTGACCTTTAATCGGGAGGCAAATCCCTTAACATTCCAGGAGACCACTAAGTCAGCCTCATGGCTAGTCATTATAAAGTCTGAGCTGTCTTGGGAGGACTGGGCCTCCTGCTGATATTTTCTTCTTCTCCTTTTCGCACCAAAACCATCAGTACCACCAATTCTGATTTACTATATGGGCAAAGTGAAACAATTGAAATAGAAATACAAACAACAAACAATGGCACAACAGGTGGCCACAACTATTTAACATATTGACCCACTCCCCCTTCCTCCCTCCCCAAGACTCGTGCATTCTCCAGTTCGTAGCGTTCATCAGAAAAGAAACTGTTGTCCATGTTTCACCCCATGAATGGAACAGTAGTACCCTCAATCCCCAATCGCCCTTCCCTCTGTGCTGTTAGCCCAAATTATTCAAACAGTAATCTGTCTGTATACCATCTTATCCTATTATGATTTGTCCTCCACAGGCACTTTGAATGAGCTCCATCTCTAACCCATGTGGAACCCTTCAGCCCCACAGCAGCTTTTCTACCTCCTTGAAGCCCCTTTATATCCCAATTTGAGCGTTTCCTTTGTGCATTCCTCAGCATCTTCGATCCCCCAAGCCCCGATTTCAGAACAATCCCCAGGCATAGGACCAAGGAGGAACTGGGCCCACACCCTCAACTGTACATGTCGGCCCCTCGACCCCTACTAACCTGATGCAGCATATGGCGGTCGCAGAACGAGATCCAGCATCACAGGCTATTGGTCTAATCTGATGCACCCTGGATGTTCTTCTTGCAGGCCTTCCTTGCTGCCAAAAGTTCCCAATCTAAGTAACTGCACATTTCGCAGTCTGCCATCACTTACTGGGACCAGTGCCGGTCGAGGTCTCACCGCCACCATTTTGAATGTCCTGATCCAGATGGCATGCACAATTAAAAGGCGCAGTCTCTCAAAGAAACAGCAAGAGGGGAAGTACAGGACAAAAGCTATTCTGACACAGCAATCAGGGTTTCTCTCATTTCCAAGCCAGTCCTTGGGTGTCTGGGTCAGTTATTAGGGGCACCATGCTTCCTGCTGCTCAGTGCCAGAGATTGTCTAAGTGAATTTCAGCCATCCATCCTCTTCTTTCATTTTTGGCATTTTTCTTGTCCCATTCATCGATGAATCTTCTCAGCTTGTCCACTTCCCAGAAAGAATAGCTGGCGCCTTCTGATTTCACCCTTACAATGACTGGAAAGACCATAAAAATGCTATCCCCTCTAGCTAACAGATCCATGCAGGGATTGAGTTGCTGCCTCTTCTTCTGCACCCTCATGGACAAATCTTGATGTAATGTTAATTTTGCTGCCTTGTAGATCACTCCCTTTTGCCCTGTAAGCTGCCATATCGCCTGATGATCCTCAAAGTGATGCATTCCAAAAATAATCTGCCTTGGAGGTTGATCAGCGGAGGCATGGTTGCCAACGCTGTGTGCATGCTTAATTTTGATTTTACCCACTTTGATCTCCATAACCATAATTTTGGGAGTTCCTCTGCACAGAAGGTCACGCACTCCTTCCTTCCATGCCTTCAGGTAGCCCCTGATTCTCAAATTGCTGCACCTATTATAGTTTTTCTGGTAATCCAGGGAGTTTTTAAGGCGCCCAGCTCCTGTTCAAGTTGCGCATGTGGTTCACTTGTGGGGTTACAGTATCCTCCAGGTTGGACCTCTCTGCTGCAATTCTTGTACATCCTTTGCCTGTTGTGAGATCTCAGCTGTAAGCGTGCCAATTTTATCCTCGAATAGATCAAGTCGGGGACTTAGGGCCCTTTAAAACCTGCTGTGTTGCACTCTTTTCCAGCAAGGTGAGCTCTGCAGCTGAGAGGAATATTGGGCCCAGGCCGCTTGGCACCACGTTGTCCTGATGCTGAGTCTTCTTACAGATTTCGCCGCCTGCCATGAGTTTTAGCTGAGGCAAGGTAGTCGTCCATTTCTCCACACTTGAAGTTATGGGCTAAGTCCAACTTTTCTACAGAATTGCTGCCAGAAATGTAATTTATAACTTATATAGCATGGAGCTCTGGAAGGAAGCGCCTGTTTCTAGCTGTTGCTCATTAGCTGCCCCCAGCATTTATTGATAGAAGGTCTGAGCCTGAACTCTTCCAATCAATTTAGCACCTTCATCAGCTTAATGCTCCTTGAGAGTCTTTCCAAACACAATGACATCGTCCAAGATAGACAAGACATTTTAAGAGGTGAAGGTCACAAACTGGTAGCACTCAGCAGGAAAACAACAAAGCTTGCAGGGTATTCACATCATAAACCAACTTTTATTTAAAGAGAACACGGCACTAAGCCCCCAGCACTTTGCCTCATACATGGGAGGCTTTGTTGAGAGGTGTGGCTTAGCTGTGATTTATAAGACATTCAGGTAACAATGTAACAACAGCAAATCAGTTGAGCTGTCCATTGCACATCAGCTATAACTTCCCAAGTGAAACTAAGATTGACACAAGTTCCAAATCAGTGGCAGGTAATGAAAGAAAAGAAAGCACCCAAAACATACACAGTGAAAACCTATTTCTAAATCCCTGGAACCCATGTAAAAAATGCAATTAGAAATAAAATTTATCTGTTAAGAGAGCAGCAAAATTAAACTGAGAAAATATAGAAAACAATCATAAACTTTAAATACGTCAACATTATACAAGTTTGCCATATGTAATCCTGGTTCCTCCACACTGCTTCAACAGAGTTATTGACAACCAACACAGTGGCAGAAATTTGCCGACAGCAACTATGTACCTAGCAAATCTGTTGACGGACTGCCATGGCACCCCAAGCACCAGGGCTTTTCTACTTTGTTTAGCTCTCTGCACCCCCAGACTTATAGATAATCAACTCTGGGGGATTACTGGGAAGAGTGGCTAATACAGGAATCACTGTATCGGCTGGCGCTCTGACAACCCGATTAGACATTGTGGATATCATAGCGGGTTGCATACTATAATGTTTTACTGGGGGGGTTGCTCTAACAGTGGTATACCTGTAATCCTAACAGAGACAGCAAAAGACCAAAAGCAATAGTGTTCAGTTCATTTACATTCCTGCAGTATCATGCATGCCATAAAATCATGTTGTATTAATTCATTTTTATGTTTGCTTGCACATGTGCAAGAAACATAGTGCCATCATCGGAGTTTTCGGAGGTGTGGCAGCCCTCTTCAATTCAGTCAGTGTGTTTGCAGGCACGGCCACAGTTTCTCCAATGCCTGCTGGAGCTGTTTATGACAGCTCCCAAAATGCAGTGCAGTACGTTGAAAGGGGGAGCTATGCTTCAGTGAGCAGCGATAAGATATCGCCTGCTCATGTCCGCCTCCCCCACACACACACACACACATGCACATGCTGTGTCGCCCCCCCTACACACACACGGCTTTTATCCACTGGCATACGTCCTTATAAACTAGTGTTTAAGGAAACCAAGAGATAAGGCAAAATCCTTCAGTGACAAATGCCACAGCTCCAGAAACTAAAAGTACTGGATAGTTTCATTTCTATTACGTGTATGCTGCCCTGACACCATGAAGATGAAGACAAACGCTGGTTCTTTTTGGTTAATTAAACCATACTAATTGCCTTTACAATTGATTCTCCACCGATAACGCAGCTCTATAATTAAAGCCGATGCCACACTTGAAGGTTAGTTAGCTGCTCTAATCAGCACACTACAACCCACACACCAGACATCATGCCTACCTGTCGGTGCCCACTCAGTACAATAACACGCCACCGCCACTCTTCGAGTTAGAGGCCACCTGTGAATGACCTCTGACTCTGATCACCCTATGGTAACAGTCAGAGGTCACTCATGGCTGCGCTTTTGCCAGCCCCCATATTGTTCTGGGCTGTTAGAATGAAATCGACCATACACATACATTCTCTGTATGCTGCTGTCATGCCACGAGACAGCCGGATGGTGGTAGAGATATAATTTAAGACTTCTTGGTTTACCTATTTGGAAGAGCAAGGACATCAAAATAAATTCCTAGTGTGTTTGTTGTAATAAAAACAGGAAGTAAACATAGCCATGTAGAGTTACAGTAACAGCACTCTGAAGGTGACTACACCAATGCCGACAGGAGACCGCTTCATTTTTGTTCACTGTCCCAGTACAGTGGTAACCCACCCACCCAGTGCAGCACTGAACTACACAGTGGACCCACCAAGCCCTGACTGTTTGTAAAGAGTAAGGGTTCTATGTCGGACTGAGATCGATGCCCAATTGACTGATACGACAGCGCATTACCACGTTCACCAGGTTAATCCTGACAGCGTGTCCTGGTGGCTGACAGCACCAGTAACATGGAGAACCCGCCCAGTAACCATTCCAGAGGGTTCCTCCCAGCCGGGTCCTGCTGTCAACTCAGCGCAGCAAACTAGTGCAAACCGAGAGGGCAAGTAATGTGCCACCATTATCAGCAGCACAGCGGGTGTCTCCTGGTAGCCCAGCAGTTCATTCATTTCTGTCACCACCTGAGCTTGTCTGTCCAAGCATCCCAGGCAGCTGGCGAGACACCCTCGCCTGCACACTGCACCTGGTGTGTTACACGGTCTGAAGGAAACGAGGAAAAGAGGTACAGATATCCACAGCAAGTTCAGTAATTGGTGACAGCTCTTGATGTTAGCATTGTGTCATCGAGACCATGTCAGACTTGAATCCATGTCATTTCGGTCTTGAACTGTGAACTTTTTTTAGAGGCAACAATGTAAAGGACATTAAAAATAAGAACATAGCCACTGTGATGCGATGTCATCAGACACAGTCCGTAAACTTAGCTTTTGGATAATCTGTCTACAATGACAGCGATTGGTGACAAGTGCCAGTTGTACCTAAGCTTAATAGGAGGTAACGTGAAATAATTATTCAAACATGACAAAAAAACAACCTAGCACATTATACAGTTTAACTCACTTTATTGAATGAGAAATGCTCAGATCTTACTTGAGATACAGCTCTTGCAGCAGGTAACACCATTCGGACTGAAGCCAGCAGGCGTGGGACTTGCGAAATCTTCTGGCTAGCAGTCTTCGGCCGGGGACCGCCTCCGACATCGGTCCCGCCTGACGTCAGGCGAGTACGTGCAGGAGGCGGTCCCGCCAGATTCCCCAGTTCTTTCCGCCTCGTGGACTTGCATGTCTCAACCCTTTGGTTCGTTTCTAGCGCGCGACGCCTGGTTAAGTTCTTCCTTCGGGAAAAAGTTTGTTTTTCTGCTCAGTCTCTATCTGATGTCCTCTCAACCTCCGTTGAGGCCATCCTTCAAGTGCACCTGTGGGAAGCAAATCCCGTTCAAAGACCGCATTCAGCCTGCGTCCGGTGCCTAGACCCAGACCACGACACCTGGGCCTGTTCCTTCTGCCAGGGATTCAACAGCGGACCCAGATCCGTCGCCAGAAGGCCCTTCAGGCTTTCCTGCTCGAGGAGAAGATTAAAGCCATGGGCGCAGCCTCCAGGGGAATCTTCTGACAAGGCCGGAGACACCTAGAGAAGCATAGGGAGAGAGTGAGATCCAGGTCCCGTCTAGGGCCTCTGACTCCGAGCTCTGGCTCCCGGTCCGACCGCTCCCCTCCCGGGCCCGCTATCAGCTTCCCCTGCAGCGGCAAAGACCTCCTCGGTTTCTCTTCTCTTTCTCAGGCCAAGACCTCCAGACCTTCTTCGTCTTCAATCACTAAGGCCCTGTCGAGGTCAGGGGACCGTCACCACCATCACAAGTCCGGTTCCCGCCATTTGGAACTCCGACGCCAGGTCAGTCTCTCTTTGCCTCTCCAGCGAAGACCAAAGAACTGACTTCTCTCAAGAGATCATCGGCCCCGACGCCGCCCCTCTGACATCAGCCAAACACCATCGGTCCTGAGCACTGATGACCGCCAGACACCCATTGCCGGTCAGGCCTTCGCCTCCACGGACGCCGGCTGGGGACCGACATCCGCATCTACCGAGAAGGACCCCCCGCTTCCCACTGACGTCAGTCAAGAGGCGATCATGGAGGAGGAGCTGACCCAGCCCAGGACCAGACAGGTGAACCCGGTCCTGTCGTACCCCCAGGGAACCCTCGCTGGAACCTGAGGTCCCTGAGGAGCCGCGCCTGAACGATGACGGCCATCGCACCGGTCCATCATCGAGCCTCTGCATATCCGAGGTCAAGGAGTTGTTTTCTTCCTGGTGGGACACCATCAAAGGGATGTGGTTCCCACATCACCTCCTCCTTCTCCTCCGCTGGCCCCCGCCCTACTTCACCCAGGTATGCGGGCTGAGTACCTTCCCCAGGAGTCTATGGACCCTCCTAGGGTAGATCACAAAATAGGAGACCTCCGTCAGATCTTCTTCAGGGTCACCCAGCCCCAAGAGACCCAGAAGATGCCGCCATTCGCCTTCGACGGAGGACACGGATTGGACTTCTGGATGGATCCAGATCCCCTCTCTCAATCAACGTCCCTTCTCCAGACCCATGTGAGCTCCCAAGATCTCCTCCGGATGACCCATCATTCTCAGAGATTATGAGGCATATCCAGGAGAACATGGGCTGGGACGCAGAGGAACTAGACCCGAGAGATTACGCCTTGCCAGATATCTTCAGCAAAAGATCCTAAGCCTGTGGTGGTGCCACCCTTGGTGGACACTTTCAGTGGACGTCACCAAGGCAGCGTGGAAACATCCACACTCGCTTCCGCGATGCCGCAAAGCTGACCGCCTGTGCAAGGCCCTAGGGAGGACCAGTACTTGTCATCACATCCTCTGGCCAATTCTCTGGTCATTACAGCCTCTCATGACCGGCCCCAGAGGCCGCAACATTTGAGCACCCTGCCACGGACCCAGAGTCCAAACAGCTGGACGCTACGGGCAGGCTGCACGATGCCTCGCTACCTGCGCCATCAGATCCCTCAACTACTTGACCCACATGGTACAGTTTCAAAATGCCTTGTGGGAGCAGGGACTGAATCTGGCGGAAAAGATGCCAGAAGGTGAGCAGAAGGAGAGTTGCTACAGCTCCGCCCGTGCGAGGTTCAGGCGTGGGAACCCAGGTGCTGCGAGCTGCGTGTGATTCCAGCGGACTCCTCGGCCAGAGCGGCAGCTTCAGGCGTATGTCTCCAGAGACACTCATGCCTCTGTGTTTCCGGATTCACCCGGACGTTCAGAAGAACATCCTGGACGCCTGTTTCATGGAGAAGTTCTTTTTGTGAGTCCTCGGAGAAGGTCCTCACCAAACTTCAAGAGGCCAGGAAGGCGGTACGGTCTGTCCAGGCCATGTACAGACCTAAGCTTAGTTCCTTTCATAGGAAACAAAGCTGTTTTGAGGCCAGATGCAGAGACAGCAGTCCCGCGACGGTCCTCAACAGAGGGCTCCTTCTCCCGCAGAGCCCAGGGGGAAGTTGTCAGCGGGCCGAGGTCAGCGACCAGCTAAGTCGACCCAGCCTGCTGGACCCTCAGCCGCCACAGCATGACTCCTTCCAGCCCCCACCCCTCAGGATCAATGGGACACCAAGGTCGGGGGCGATTGCGGACCACCTGCCAGGGTGGCAGTCCATAACCACTGACAGGTGGGTCCTTCAGTTGGTCGAAAGAGGCCACTTTATAGAATTCTGGACAAGCCGTCCACAAGGCCTCCTCTGCTCTCCGTTACTGGGTCAGCACAGATCACTCATCAGGCAAGAGGTACTCACGTTCCTGCAAAAGGGAGCGGTGGAGTATGTCCAGAGAGCCAGATAGGATCCGGATACTATTCCCACTTCTTTCTGGTTCCAAGAAACAGGGACCTCCATCCAATCCTGAACCTCAGCAACCTCAACATGTCTGTCGCCTACAAACGTTTTTTGCATGGTGGCCTCTCAAGGACTCATTCCATGCTGAAAAGGGACGCTTCTAGCGTCCCTGGACATGCAGGATGCCTACCTGCACATCCCAGTAGCTCAAGCACACAGGAGGTTCCTGCGCCTTCGAGTTTCTCGCCACCACTTTCAGTTCCAGGCCCTTCCATTTGGACTGTCTTCAGCCCCAGGGTCTTTACCAAGTGTGTGGCAGTCGTGGCAGCGTCTCTGAGGAGACAGGGCCACTCCGTGTTCCCGTGCACCTGGACGACTGGCTTCTCAGGCCACCTCAAAGAGGCACTGTTGATGGCTATTCAGAGCACCCAGGATCTGTTCCAGTCTCTGGGATTCTTATCAACTATGAGAAGTCTCTCCTAGTACCATCCCAGAAGCTGCAGTTCATAGGTGCAGTTCTGGACACCGTCCAAGGAAAGCCTTTCTTCCCGACGAAAGAGTGGAACACATCAGATCCCTCATCAAGGATCTTTCAGCGAAAAAGACCATCCCGCCAGGTTGGTCCTTCGCTTGCTCGGACACATGGCTGCGGCCATTCCAACCATCCCTTTGGCAAGGCTCCACATGCGGTAACTCAGTGGATGCTCAAGGTGCAGTGGGACCAAAGGCAAGACCACATGCAGCATCCAGTCAGAATCATGAACGCCATGATTCGAGACTGGCAATAGGTGGCTAGTCAGGGACACTTTCTGCAGGTGTCCCATTTACCATGCCGTCCCCAAGGCAATCCTCTCCACAGATGCCTCAGGGCTGGGATGGGAGCACACCTGAATGGGGTGAGGTCCCAGGAACATGGACCCTCAGGAAGCTCACCTCCACATCAATGTGCTGGAGATGAGGGTGGTCCTTTATGCCCTGCAGGCCTTTCAGTCAGAAATACTCAAGTACCCTTCTGCTTCAGACAGACAACACGGCGGTGATGTATTACCTCAACAGACAAGGAGGCGCACACTCTTACCCTCTCTGCAGGGAAGCTATGAGGGTGTGGGATTGGGTAATCCGACACGGCACGAGCCTGATTGCAGTTCATGTTCCCAGAGAGGACAACACAATCGTGGACTGGCCTGAGTCGCTCCCAGGCCAGAGTCCACGAGTGGGAACTTCTTCAGGAGGTAGCAGAGGATCTGTTCTTTCGATGGGGCACTCCAGAGTTGGACTTATTTGCTTCCCTATCAATGCAAAACTGCCCAATTTTGCTCACTAGATCCAGGGCCTGGTGTTTTCTGGCGAGGCGCGTTGTCCCTCTCCTGGGTGGACAGATTCCTCTCACGCTTTCCCTCCTTCCCGTTGATCCAGAGAGTTCTTTTCAAACTGCGCGGGAGCATGCAACAATGATCCTGGTAGCGCCTTTCTGGCCCAGGCAGATCTGGTTCCCTATGCTGACGCAATTGTCCCGGGACCCTCCAGTTCCGTTGCTTTTCAGCTCCCACCTATTGTCTCAGGAGGAGGGTTCACTAATCCACCGGACTTACACTCACTGAACCTGCATGCATGGCTCCTAGAGACATAGCCATTATGTGATCTCGGGTCTCGCAAGAGGTGGCGGAAGTCCTTCCACAGCCAGAAAGCTGGCAACGCATGCGACGTACATCATGAAAATGGCACCGCTTTTTGCTTATGGTCACAGGCACGTGGCCTTTCCCTTAGAATGCCCGTGAAAGGGGTGCTGGAATACCTTCTTTCCCTATTCCATTCGGGTCTAGCCTACTCCTCCATTAAAGTGCACCTCTCTAATCTCTGCATATCCGTCACGGTGGGACAGCGCACAGTGGCACAGCTTGATGCCTCTGAGACTTCCTGAGAGGGTGTTACACCTTAGGCCACCCATCAAGGATCCCTTTCCTCTTGGGACCTACTCTTTGTCCTGGAACAACTCACGCTTCCCCTTTGAACCTGCCGTGGATTGCGAGCCGCGCCTTCTGTCGTGGAAAATATTATTTTTAGTTGCTGTCACGCACCAAGGAGAGTTTCGAGCTTCACACTCTCATGTGCAAGGAGCCTTATTTAATTTTTCACCAGGACAGAGTGTCTCTGAGGATGAATCCTAAATTCCTGCCTAAGGTGGTCTCTGCCCTCACTCTCAACCAGGACATCGGTTTGCCTGTGTATTTCCCAAGTACTCTAATAGAGGAGAGGCGTTGCTTCACACCCTGGATGTTCACTGCTCCTTAAGGTTCTACCTGAATAGAACTAAACAGCTTCGAAGTCGGAGCAACTATTCGCTTCCTTTGCTGAGAGGATGCTGGGCCAACCAGTCTCAAAGCAGACCCTTTCTCGCTGGCTTGTCCAGTGTATTTCATTTGCTACAACAACAAGCATAAGCCCTCCCGGGTACAGTCCGGGGCCACTCGACAAGGGGTGGCTACCTCCTTTGCAGCACTGCGTAACATCTCCTTCTCGGCCATTTGTGCAGCAGCTACTTGGAGCTCTGTGCACAATTTATTAGGCACTATAGCTTGATATTACATCACGGCGGAGAGCCGATTTCGTGCCTGGCTGCTCTACAGGGTCTCCTGTCCCAGAGTCAGGACTTGTTCAAGATCTCTCTAATTTCCTCCTCCCAGAATGCTTACAGGCGCTATTGCTTGGAATCAGTCCTAATGGTGTTACCTGCTGCAAAGAGCTGTGTCGAGTAAGATAGTACAGTTACGTAAGAACTACTGTGAATAGACCAGAACAGCTCTGCAGCAGGTACCTTCCCGCCCACCATTTCCCCTCTTTGGAGGAGGTATGGCCTACCAGGCCTTGGCAGGAGCTTTGCTCTTTTCTTCTGAGGCGGATCCTCGGTCTCCCTTCTGATGTCATCCTGCGGCCGGGATTCTCCGGCGAGAGAACTGGGGAATCTGGCGGACCGCCTCCTTGTACTACGCCTGATGTTGGGGGCGGACCGACGTTACATGCATCCCTACTGAAGACTGCTAGCTAGAAGATTGGGTCCTGATGCCTGCCGGCTTCAGTCTGAATGGTGTTACCTGCTGCAAGAGCTGTTCTCGAAGATCTACTGTTACGTAAGTTCTACGTAACTGTACTTTCAGGGGTAAAACAGTAGTGTATTGTAGGCAAAAAATCTGGTCCTCATCAAAGCAGGGTGACACTGACAGGGACTGACTGCATGTATGCTCACACTCTTGCACTGCTCTCACTAGTGTTTGTTTGACTCAGAAGAGCACGCCACCTTGACCATACAAGACCGAGCAGAGATGACGCCTGATCATGAGCGCAGTACAGCTTGTTCACAGAACAGTTTTTTTTACATCTCTGCCTGAGTTTCTCCAACTGATGAACAAGTACATTTTTGAAAAATGATCGGGTTCTAGACAACAGCCAACTTCTGTGCTCTTTCAGGCAGGAATGGTACTTCTGAGGATGTCAGTCAGGAAACAGCAGCAGATCTTAGAAACACGTCTTCAAAGGTAAAACCCTGAAAGAAAAAAACATTTTAATGGAGTCCTGCTTTTAAGAGAGACTTAAGTGAACACAAAGTCCAGCATCTTGGATTACTGACAGGACTTGGACCTGATACCACACCTATCCTTAAAAGAACATGTATTCAGCATAAAACATTTCAAATTTTACAGCAGCATCCTCCGAGAGTGCTTAAAATAACATTTATTCAGCATGAAACATTTCAAATTGTACAGCACCGTCCTCCTGGAGAGCACATGCTGCTGTACCATTTTAAATATTTTATGCTGAATAACTGTTCTTTAACTGTACCTGTGGTACCAGGTCTGAGTCCTGTCAGTTATCCGTGATGCTGTTCTGAATTATATCGCCTAAAGGGCAATGACCAATAATGCATATCTCAGTTTAAAAGAAAAAAATAATAATTGTTGGGCTGTCTGCATGAGTCCCAAGCTATACATGCTGAAAATAGGGGATAAAATAAAATAAGCTGTCTAGTACTCCTACCAAGGCATTTTTATATGGCACATCCACTAGCATTTTTATGTTTGCTTGCACGCATGTGCAAGAAACATAGTGCCATCATCCGAGTTTTCGAGGTGTGGCAGCCTCTTGCAATTCAGTCAGTGTGTTTGCAGGCACGGCCGCAGTTCTCCAATGGCTGCTGGAACTGTCTGTGACAGCTCCAAATGCAGTGAGTACAGTTGAAAGGGAGCTGCGCTTCAGTGAGCAACAATAAGATATCGCCTGCTCATGCGCCGCCCCCTACACACACACACACACACACACACACACACACACACACGCATACCGCGTGCTCACCCCCACACATACACGCATGGCTTTTATCCACCGCATACGCCTCTTTATAAACTGGTGTTTAAGGAAACCAAGAGATAAGGCAAAATCCTTCAGTGACAAATGCCACAGCTCCAGAAAACTAAAAAGTACTGGATATTTTCATTTCTATTACATGTACGCTGCCTGACACCATGAAGATGAAGACAAAACGCTGGTTCTTTTGGTTAATTAAACCGTACTAATTGCCTTTACAATTGATTCTCCACCGATAACGCGGCTCTATAATTAAAGCCGATGCCACACTCTGAAGGTTAGTTAGCTGCTTTAATCAGCACACTGCAACCTATATACACCAGACATCATGCCTACCTGTCGGTGCCCACTCAGTACAATAACATGCCACCGCCACTCTTCGGAGTTAGAGGCCACCTGTGAATGACCTCTGACTCTGACTCTGACCATCCTATGCTAACAGTCAGAGGTCACCATGGGCTGCACTTTCGCCAGCCCCCACATTGTTCTGGGATGTTAGAATGGAATCGACCATACATACATACATCTCTGTATGCTGCTGTCATTCCACGAGACAGCTGGATGGTGGTAGAGATATAATTTAAGACTTCTTGGTTTACCTATTTGGAAGAGCAAGGACATCAAAATAAATTCCTAGTGTGTTTGGTGTAATAAAACACAAAGTAAACAAAACCATGTAGAGTTACAGAAACAGCACTCTGAAGATGACTACACCAATGCCGAAGGAGACTGCTTCATTTTTTGTTCACTGTCCCAGTACAGTGGTAACCCACCCACCCAGTGCAGCACTGAACTACACAGTGGACCCACCAAGCCCTGACTGCTTGTAAGGAGTATGGGGTTCTATGTCGGACTGAGATCGATGCCCGATAGACTGATACGACGAGCGCATTACCACGTTCACCAGGTAATCCCACAGCGTGTCCTGGTGGCTGACAGCACCAGTAACATGGAGAACCCATCCATTAACCATTCCGAGGGTTCCTCCAGCCGCTGGTCCTGCTGTCAACTCAGCGCAGCAAACTAGTGCAGACCGAGAGGGGCAAGTAAGTGCGACCATTATCAGCAGCACAGCGGGTGTCTTCTGGTAGCCCACCAGTTCATTCATTTCTGTCACTCACCTGAGCTCGTCTGTCCAAGCATCCCAGGCAGCTGGCAGACACCCTTACCTGCACACAGCACCTGGTGTGTTACACGTCTGAAGGAAACGTAGGGAAAAGAGGCACAGATATCCATGGCAAGTTCCAGTAATTGGTGATGGGAGGAGGCAGGTGGTGATTCAGCAACAGCACATTCCTCCTGGATGGTTCAGCGTCGCTGCACAGCCTGCGAAAAGAAAGCAGGCTGAGCTGCACAGTGAACTTTACACCTAGGGAGCAGGGCAAAAGTGGCTCTTGGTTTCTCCACCGGCTGAGAGCAACGTGAATTGCCAGCTGGCCACAGTCGTTCAGTTCCGCCACCATCGCCTCACATTGTATACCTGGGCATTCAAGGTGTTCCAGTCCTGGTCCTTCAGAGGCAAATGGTTTCCACAGGCTTGAACTGAAATTACAGGGGAAAGCAGAGTAATTCGGCATTTATAGGAAATAATATAATATACAGAATAGGAAAAGTGTCAGGAGTTACAGGAATAGGGTCAGTCTGATCTGGCAGGAGAGGAGAGGATTGCTTTGACTGGCCAGACTTAATAGATTGACTCGTTTTCATGCTTGGAACTTTACTCTGCTATCAAACGTGTCTTTAACCTTGACGACTAGGCTATCTGAGAGTCTCAACTGTCAGATATGAGCAATTCTATAGACCATTTGCTGACAGCATGCTTTACTATGCAACTGTAGACAGAATAACACCCCTCCAAAACAGTAGTCTGGAATGCAGTGCATTATTTAACTTTCTTGAGCTTGTCAATAACCATATCCTGGCTCAAGATTCAGAGGCTATCAATGACCATTACCTTCAGCAGTAGCACCACTTTGCTTTTACAAACATACGAAAGTGCTAACAGAAACAGGCCATTGTGGTCTGTAGGTTCTGCTCAAGTGGGCAGCACTACCAAATGGATTTACTGAGCTGCCCCTGCCTCGTCATTTCTTATGAAGAAGGACTCTGTGAATTGAAAGCTTAAGGATTTTCTGTAAATTTCTGTTGGTCCAATAAAAGGTATCAAATAACCACATCTTTTTCCACTTATAGTAGTCCCCCGCTATGTCTCTTCCATGACCCTTCTCTCCTTCCACCCTGTCCCAAACCACTTTTAAAGCTATCCACAGTGTTCAATGGTATTACTCTTCTGGCAGTTCATTCCACTTGGACATTACTCTGTGAAAAGTGCTTTCATATCCTTTTGAATCTTCCCCTGCCAGTTTTAGACTGTGCCCTGTAGTGGGCCCTTCCTCTGAACTTAAAAATGCCATCTGCTCTAACACTGTTCATACCTAACTTTAAGGTACTTGAAGGTTTCAGCAGATGTCCCATTCTCTCTTCTGTCCTCCGGTGAGTACATATTGAGTTCTTGCAGCCTCTCTTCTTAGGGTTTGTCCCACAAGCCCTGGCTCATCTTTGCTGTCCTCGCTGCACACCCTCCAGTGATTTGATGTTCTTTTTACATATGAGCACCAGAACTGCACACAGTACTCTTAAGTGCGGTCTCACTAGGATCTGTACAATGGCAGAATTACTTCCCTTTCATAGAAACATAGAAACATAGAATTTGACGACAGATATGGACCACTTGGCCCACCCAGTCTGCCCATTTCCTACCTAATGGATAAGCTGCAGATCCTAGTTAATCAGCAACCTACTTCTTCCTACCCCCTTTCCTGGAAGTGATTCCTCTAGCAATGCATCCCAGCATCCTATTGGCTTTGGTTGCTGCTTTTATGCAATGCACAGAGTGCCTCAGGTCCCTGGATTATTACCCTTGGGTCTTTTTCCTCCACAGAACTACTCACTTGTACCCCTGACAAACAGTAACTGGCCCTGGGTTCTTGGCTCACAGGTACATGACCTTGCACTTCTTGGCATTGAACCCCACCTGCCAGATACCAGACCATTTCTCGAGCCTAGCCAGGTCCACCCTGCGCTCCTGTCTCCTCCTCCTCTGTGTCCACTCTCCCACAGAGCTTAGTGTCCTCTATGAATAGGTAGAAATTACCTTGATACCATCTGCTATGTTACCGATAAAGATATTAAACAACATTGGTCCAAACATTGATTCCTGTGGGACCCCACTGGTTACAGGCCTAGACTTTGATAATTTCCCCACTAACACCTCTTTGTTTCTGTCTTGTAGCCAGCTCTTGGCCCACACTGCCAGCTTCTCTCTGACTCCCAGATCCTTCAGCTTACTGAGCATTCTCCCATGTGGCACAGAGCAGAAGGCCTTGCTGCATCTATCTAACTCCTGCACTTCCAGTGCTAATACCAGCAAGCAAACATTCGGCATTGACAAATGCTTGTTGAAACACATGTCAATGTTATAGTGCTGTCAAGAGAAAAGTGTCACGAAAGAGTGAGAAAGGACAGTGGGGATAGGGGGTGAAAGGTGGAAGAACAGGAAAACACTTTATAAAATGAATCCTAAAGATGTTTGCATGTAGTATTATGTTTAAGGTTAAATCCCACAGCATTGCCGGGGTCCAGGCAGGAAGGGCAGCTCACTTTTCCACGCCAATGTCAGGGGAACAACTAGAGCCAGCGTAAAGGGAATCCGGTGAAAACAGAAGTAAAAGGAAGGCTTGGCTTATCAGATATTCGTGTGCCAGGAGATTGCAGAGATCTGGGTTCCAGGGATTCGTAAAACACCCAAGACAGAAAGGGTAGAAACAAAAGACTCCTTCTGGTGTTTGCTGATACTGCGTGTTCTGCTGTTTGAGACGCCAGCCATATCGTGTAAAAGTTGTAGCCCCATGGAGTTGATTAGGTATTTGCTGAATAGGAATGGTGACCCGTATAACTGGAATCATTTGCCATGTAAGTGACAATAAAGTAATTCAGGGAGAAAACAGTGGTTCATGCTTCATTTGATTGTGGAGAGGGAGCTCTAATGAAATGCAATCTTTGTTTCCTCTTCATTTTGCAGTCACATTAATTTGCCATACGCTTTGCATTCCAGGAGAATTCCAGCCTCTGTGGGCATTACAGGGCTTTATGGGACCTCTGAGAGAGAAGAGGAGGTCCCAATCTGCCTGGTGGGTTTGGGAAGTGGATCCATTGTTGAAAACAGGAAGTAATGTGGCAGCATGAAGACAGCATCAGGTATGGACCATCCATTTTCCCTGGCCTAGTGAATGCAAATGTCTTGTATGCTAGTTCTTTGGAGTGGCTTCTTTCTTTCTGCCTGGACCATCTGCAAGATTGTTAAGTATGCCCCTAGTTGGGGCAGGAAGGAGGGTTACAACAGCAAAACACAAAAAATCACTTTTGCACTCTCCAGAACTTGGAAACCACACATCCGAATGGAATGAAACTTGGCACATCCAGAGATCTACTCTACGAGACTGTGCTGCGCAAATTGTCATGCAAATCTGTTGAATGGTTTTGAGTTATTAAAGTGAAAAATTTGGGGTTTAACTTTAAAGTGCCTACTCAACCCTAACTATAGGGTTGCAAACTGCACCCTAAATATATAAAATGTGTGTGCAGAGAGAGAGTGTGTGTGTGTGTGTGTGTGGTGTGTAGGTCCCAAGCATCCCTATCTGTAGCTGTTTCTCTTCCCTGCTGGCCCTTCCTCAACCAGAAAACTCTTAAGCCCATCCACTGCTATCTTAACAGGCTGCCTCCCAGTAATGTCAATGTGGCAGCAGATCCTGGGAGTGCTGACAGCCATCGTGGAGATCACAGGTAGGTTTTACCCCAGTTTCCTCCTGAAACCTCCCAGCTTCCTAGGTGCCCTGCTCCAGCTTGTGGTGGCCTTGCAAGCACCCATCTCCTCTGTGGCTGCAGGGCAAGCCTGGAACCCAACCACTGGGGTCACTGGTACTGTAGAAAGAAGGTGCCGCCTCCCCAATTGCAGACTTACTGTTGCCAGCAGCACACCCCTCATCTCAGCTGCATGCGTTCCATTATCTTGGGCATGCTACCAAACTGGAGGTTGCTGGCATGGCACTGAAATGCAGTGCACTGCTACGGTTGTGCCACTAGGCGTTTTCTGCCTCACAGGCAATTTCTGCAGGTTTTACCATGTGTTCTCTAGACTTCTCCTGTCAGGAGCTACATAACTTTGTCATTCCAGTAAGCTTGGGCTCAGAAAATTATTTTATTTGTAATTAGAATTTTATTGAATTTTTCAGGAGCATTATGATAGTAACATGGCAGTTCCACAAACAGGTATGATTTACAGTGAATGATGGTCTTCTTATTTGCACAAATGCAGTCTATCCAATAAAATTCCCTATCAAAACTGTATCCCTATGATGTACCTTAATTATAGTGGCGCGTAGCACCTCTATAGTTAGGTTGAGTAGAAATATAGAAAGGTGATGGCAGAAGGAGACCAATGGTCCATCAGTCTGCCCTTGAGATCCTGAGATCCTAGTGATCATGGGTCCTAGCTGGTAGTTTCCCTTGCAGATTTGGTTCTAGCATATTCTTAATCCCAACCCCTTTTGAATGCAGATATGGTCCTAGCTCACTACTTCTGCAGGCAGTTCCGTTATCATTTTGGTTGCCCTTTTCTGTATGGTCTCTATCCTGTCCCTGTTGTTTTTGGTATGGCCTCCAAAGCTGTCACGAGTATTCCAAATGGGGACTCACCATAGATCTGTATAGTGGGAGTAGGCTGTTTAATGTTAAACCCCTAACTTTACACTTTAATAACTTCACCACCATTCAGCAGATTTGCATGAAATTTTGCATGTACAGTCTCAGAGCCAAGGTCTCTTGACTTGCCCAGTTTCATTCTGGTTGGATTGGGGATTCTGAGATCTGGATAACAAAAAGTGAAAAAAGAATCGATATGTGTGTGTGTGTGTGTGTGTGTGTGTGTGTGTGTGTGTGTGTGTGTGTGTGTGTGTGTGTTTGTGTTTTTTTTGTCATTGTCTAGCGCCAGACAGTTTGGAATTTTGCTCTGAAGTTTTCAGGGTAGAAAGGGCTTGGGCTACAGTGGTGCCTTTCAATGGTTTGGTGAAACAATGTTAATGCAGTCTGGATTGATAAGAATTTGAAATTTCAGTTCTGAGCATGCTCAGTATGAAACATAGAAACATAGAAACATAGACTTTGATGGCAGATAAGGACCGCTAGGCCCATCTAGTCTGCCCATTTCCCTACCTACAGGATAGCCGTAGATCCTAGTTAACCAACAGCCTATATCTTCCTGCTCCCACAAGAATTGCCTTATGTCTGTCCCATGCATTCTTGAATTCTCCACAGTTTTAGACCCCACAACTTCCTCAGGAAGGCTGTTCCATGCATCCACTACCCTCTCGTGAAAAATACTTCCTCACATTGCCCCTAGAACGCCCTCCTTCTATCTTTAAATTGTGTCCCCTTGTTCTTGCAAGTCTCTTTTCTGAAAGATGCTACCCTCTTGGACTTTGTTGATTCCCTTGAGGTACTTGAAAGTTTCTATCATGTCTCCCTCTCCCTTCTTTCCTCAAGGGTATACATATTAAGCTCCTTTTGTCTCCTCATACGGCTTCTCTTGCAGACCCTGCACCATTTTAGTTGCCCTCTTCTGGACTTCCTCTATCCAGTCTATGTCCTTGCGGAGATGGGGTCTCCAGAACTGGACATAGTATTCCAGATGGGGTCTCACCAACTGTCTGTACAGAGGGATAACAACTTCCTGTTTTCTGCTGCTGATGCCTCTCCCTATACATCCCAGTATACCCCGGCCTCCCTACTGCCTTTCTCACATTGCTTGCTAATCTTAAGGTCATCTGAAATGATTACCCCCAGGTCCCTTTCCTGTTTTGTTGTTGTTACTACCTCCCACCCATTGTGTATTCTTCCCTGGGTTCTTGTTTCCCAGGTGCATTATTTTACTTTTGCATTGAATCCTTAGCTGCCATACGCCTGACCATTCCTCCAACCTTGCCAAGTCCCTTTTCATCCTTTCCACGCCTCCTTGTGTATCAACCCTGTTGCAGATCTTGTGTCATCTGCAAAAAGGCATACTTTTCTTCCAGTCCTCTGCAATGCCACTGATGAAGACATTAAAAGGACTGGACCCAATACTGAACCCTGCGGTACCCCACTAGTAACCGCCCTTTCTTCAAGAGTGACTCCATTTACAATTACCTTCTGTGTCCTGTTGTCCAGCCAATGTTTTACTAGCTACCACCCTGGGACCCACTCCCAGGCTGGTTGATTTGACTAATAATCTTTTGTGGGACTGTGTCAAATGCCTTGCTAAAGTCTAGGTAGGCCATGTCACAGCCCTCCCTGGTCGACTACTTTGGTCACCCAGTCAAAGAAATCTATTAGATTCATCTGACATGACCTTCCTGCTGTGAACCCATGCTGCCTTGGATCCTGTGCTCCACTGACCTCTAGGTACTCAACTATTCTTTCCTTCAGAAGTGACTCCATCACTTTCCCTACCACAGAGGTCAGACTGACAGGTCTGTAGTTTCCTGCCTCTGTCTTGGTCCCACTTTTGTGAAGGGGAATCACATCCGCCTTCCTCCAGTCCTCGGTACCACACCATCCTCCCATGATTTATTAAAAGGAGTAGCCAGTGGTTTCACTAGTTCTTCTAATTCTTTTAGAATTCTGGGTGAATTCCATCAGGACCCATTGCTTTGTCCACCTTCAGTTTTAGGAGTTCTTGCAGAACCCTTTCTTCTGTGAAAGGACTGGGATCGAACCCTATCAAGAGTGCTTCTGTTAATTGGATTAGGCACTTCCCCTCCTCTTTGTGAATACTGAGCAGAAATATTCGTTCAGTATTCCTGCTTTTCACGTCCCCTCTGCCCACCCACTGTTCATTCTATTCAGCCTCACTATCCCTCCCTTTGTCTTTCTTCAGCTGATGTACCTATAAAAGGTTTTATCCCCTCTCAACTGAGTTGGCTATCTTTCCCCAGTTTGGGCCTTTGCTATTCTGACTTCCTCCCTACTTCTTTCTGCCTTAACTGGTACAGCTCTCTGTCCTGCTCCTTCTGTGTTTCCTTATACTCCGAATGCTATCTTTTCTTCCTGACTTTCACAGCCACCTCTCTTGAGAACCATAGTGGCTTTTTCTTTCATTTTGATTTGTTTATTTGCTTCACACAAAGGCTTGTTGCCTCTGTGATGGCAGTTTGATAATTCCCATTGTTGCTTCACACCTCCTTCTAGCCTGTTTGCTAGTGATTTTCTGAGGCACTCTCCCATCTTGCCAAAGTCAGCCCTCCTAAAGTCCAGTACCCTCACTTTTGTATGGCTTGACTCTGTAGCTGAGTTTAACGTGAACCACACTGTTTGATGGTCACTTGTCCCCAGATGGCAACCCACTTCTAGATCTGAGATCCTCTCACTGCCCCCGTTTGAGAGTACGAGGTCTAAGACTGCTCCCTCACGAGTGGGTTCCAAACTAGCTGTCTAATGCCTGCCACCTGTAGGGCGCCAATAATGGCCCTGCTTTTGGATGTGGCTGCAGCAAATGTGCTCCAGTTAAAATCTGGCATATTCAGGTCTCCCATCAACAGTATCTCCCTTTCTCTGCCATTCTAAGAATGCCTTCCATCATATCCTTGTCCATTCCTTCCCCTGACATGGGGGTCTGTACACAACCCCTGTGTGGATTGTGTGTGCCCTTTCCAGTCTCCAAGGTGACCCACAGTGCCTCCTCTCCTCCCGGTTTACTCTTTTGTTCAGTTGCTTTTATCCCTTCCTTTACATGAGAGCTACCTCCCCTCTTCTCCCCTGCCTGTCTCTCCTGTAGGTTATGTACCCTGGTATGTTAACATCCAGTCATGGTTCTCTGTGTATCATGTTTCTGTGACTGCTCACGATATCCAGGCATCCCTCTTCCATTAAGGCCACCAGCCCAGGGAGCTTGTTGCCCAGACTACGGGCATTGGTACTCATTACCTCCATTTCGTGATGGCCTTACCCCTTTGCCCCATCCCTGTCCTTCTTGCCTTTGTCACTTTCTCCATTTACCCCTGCCCTTCTCCCTATCGACACCTCCATGTTGGTGTTTGCCACACTTACTACCGTGATTGTTTGGGGGCTAGGATTTTCCTGCTCCTTTCCAGTGCCTCCCCTTGGCTAGTTTAAAAGCTTGCCAATAAAGCATTTAAACCTATCACCTAGGATCCTGGTTCCCTCCCGGACAGATGCAGCCCATCATGCCAGTATAGGCTTGCATCACTCCAGGTGGACCCCAATCCCCAATGAAGCCAAATCCCTGAGCTCCACACTGGTTTTTCAACCACTGATTGAATCCATGGTACGGAACACCCTAGCCTCTCCTATGCCATAGATGGGTAGCACCTCCGAGAAGGTTACCGTATGCTACTTGACTAAGGCCCTCCCCAATTCCACAAACTCTTCCTGCACTCTCTAATCCTTTCTTAGCCAGATCATTTGTCCCTAAGTGGACAATGACATCCAGCTCCCTCCCTGTGCAGCTGCTCTGGCAATCCTGAGGATTCGCTCCCTGTCCCTCCAAGCCATGGCGCCAGGCAGGCACCTTACTTCCTCTCCCTTCCTTGCCCAGTTCTACCTTCCTAACAATGGAGTCCCCACCAGGAGTTGTTTCCTTCCCTGCAGGGTCCCCTGCCACCCTCCTGTGGGTCTCCTTGTGGAGGTTCCCAGCATCCTCCTTGGTCTCCACTGTAGGTGCCTCCATAGAGGAACCACAGTTTGCCAGAATGGCATAGGAATTGTGGAGAGGTACAACTGGAGGATGTGCCTCTGTTCCACCACCCTCACCCCTCCTGAGCCCACTGTGGTCCAACCGCCCTCTTCTTAGCAACCTCTGAGGCAATGGCAGTGGCACTGGTGGTCCCTGGATGGAAGAGGAGGTCCCACAAATCCTGGCCAACTCAGCCTGGAGATGAGCAACCTCCTCCCTCAGCCCAGAGAGGTGCCTGCAGATGGGAAACACCGCATCCTCCAGAACATCTCCCGGAAGACTGCTGCTCCACAGCCACTGCACTGCACCACTCCAATCATGTCTTATTTCTGGCCCCTTAACTGTTTGCAATCCTTACTCTTCCTCTGGTTTTTTTCTCTCTCTCTCCTTACTTTCTGCCTGTGTGCCCTTTAAGCTCCTGATTGTCCTGTTCTGAGACAAGAATATCCTATATTTCTCAGTAGACCACTTACTTGTTCGGAGGCAGACCTCCAGCAGCTAGAGGGGGCGGGAGGCTACTCTTGCCCTTCTAGGATGGTGGGTCCTTGGTGGTTCTGTGATCACTCACTTCCTGCCCCTAAACAGGAAGTTCCTGTTGTCAGTCAAATCCTGTGCCTATAAAAATAGAACTAGCTTGGGTGGGAAGGAGGGCAATATAGTCCCAGTAGAGAAGTTCAGTCACACAGCAGTCCTTTCTCCTGGTGTCTTCTGCCATGCTATTAGCAGAATCTTTCTAAGGCAGTCTTTAAATGTAGCTTCCTTCTAGCTAAGCCACTCCCCTACTTACCAGATCGTTCTACAAGTAATTTAAACCTCACAGCAGTTAAGTCCTTTCAGTCACCTGAGATTTACACCTAGATGACTTTTCAGTTACCCATTCAGTTCAGTTAACCCAAACACACACTTTTTTTTTTGTTTTGTATGTTAGTTTTTTACCCTAAATTAAAGGTCCAAATCGAAAGTTCTTCTACTTTAGTCCCAGCAGAGAAGTTCAGTCACACAGCAGTCCTTCCTCTGGTGTCGCCTGCTGCTAGCTATCTTTGACAGCTGTTTCACACAAAGAATGTGGCTTATACTAAAAAGATTATGTTTTGTATGGTGGTAATCTTTTTCATGAGAAAATTATTTTTGTGATAGTCATGTATCTTGTTTCTGTTTTTTCAAAACATGGTTTTGAAACCCATAAAATGATATACTGCAGAGACACCAACACATGTATCTTGCTAATTGAGACCCCCTTTGAGCTAATTGGGTCCCCTTATGCGATTCTGCAATTAGTTTTTGGAAAATCACCCAGGAAATGTGTTTTAACACATTTTAAAATCTTTTTGACCTGAATTTTCATATGAAGGACTCTGTTTTCATATGAACAACATAATCTTATGAAAAAGATTCCTCGTAGAAAACAAACATTTGGACTTAGATTTTTTTTAATTTTTCTTCGTATGAAGGAATCTTTTTCGTATGAATGACACAACCTCATGAAAATAGATCCCTTTATCCGAAAAAATAATTTGACTTAGGTTTTTTTCAAATTTTTACGATGAAGGATTTTTTTTTCGTAGGAATGACAAAGCCTAATGAAAAGATGCCCTCATATGAAAAAGAATTTGTGTTAATTTTTTTTCACATTCTTTTTTCTGTATGAAGGAATATTTTTCATATGGACAACACAGCCTCACGAAAAAGATCCCTTCATATGAAAAAAGAATTTGAACTTAATTTTTTCACATTCTTTTTCGTATGGTACGATTGTTCCATGTATGAAAGATACAACCCTACAAAAAGATCCATTCATAAGAGAAGAATTTGGACACGTTTTCATTCTTTTTTTTCGTATGAAACAATCTTTTGTGCATGAATGACGGCACCTCACGTAAAAAGATCCCATCATATGAAAAGAATTTTGACTTAGTTTTTTCACATTTCAACATTAATAAGTTATAACTCTATCGATATATCAGTTATGGGACAGTCGATATATCAAAATAAAGAACTCAATGAGTACTACAGCACTAACACATAACACCCCCAAAAAAAAATTTAGGAGCCATATAAAAAAACAAAAAATTAAAACTACAATTCCATAGGATAACATTGCAACTTTAACAAGCTATAACTCTGTTAATCTTTGGAGTTAACGGACAATGTAATAGTAATAGAAAGGTCATAATGACTAGTACAACACTAAGCCACTAAGAGATAAGAACTGAAAATTATCCACCCCTACAGAAAAAAAATTACAAGGAAGCACACAAGGTGCTTTTCTAGAAGCCCCTGCACTTCCACACCCACATGCACATGGATAAAGGGAGCCATTGAAGCACTGAGCCCAAAGTGCCTCCGCTTTCCAAATCACAGGAATGTGTTTGGGACCTGCATGAATTACAATACGATGCTACTACCTCAAAAATTAGGGAAATTTCTCATATAGTATATTATCTTATAGTCTGCATATATGAGCATATTTGCTCATGGACTGGGGGAGCATTAGTGTTGATAACACCAAGGAAGACTCCAGGTCTGATTTGCCAAAACTCAGGACAGCCAAAATCATAATATTTTTCTTTTGCTGCTTGCAGGGTGGGGCTGTGGTGTTAGGGCTGGAAGCTCTAACATCACATTTCCCTACTTTGTTGGTTTAACCCAAGGGCCTGGAATTCTGCAATTTCACAGCTGTGGAATTCTCTGCAAAATTGCGTAATGCTGCAGAATATATAGTGCACTAGAATTAATTTTGCAATAAATATTCTTACAATCCCATTGGTAGCTGCTCTTCCTCTCCCGCTAGTATTTCAGGGCATAATATCTGATCTGTGTTCCATCACCCAAAGTAGCCATTTGTTCCAGAAGCTGGTAAATTTTGTAACTTTTAAATTCAGCCCTGCAGTCAGTAGCAAGTTCATTCAGGCAGCCTCTCACCATCATCCCTTTGTCCTCTGGTGGCTTGCCTCTCCCTTATGAGCTCCTTACCTAAGGTACCTTTAGCCTAAAGGAACCTCATTCCCATGGCACATCTAGGGTTGGAAGAGGGTTCTGCCTTTCTGTTTTCCAATTCATGTGGTAGTCCCAGTGGACCGAGCATGAACAGCTACTACTACGTTGCAAATAATTCAAATACATTTCTGTCATGCAAAGCTATTCAGGTGCAAGTGTCTAACCAGAGTAACATATCGTGTTGCACAAGCACCATTCCATCTACCCATGTGGTTTCCCATTGACCCAATGAACAAACAAGCATGGGGGTCAGAATCATAGAGCTGGGGGAGCTCTCTCCACACTGTTCTACACTTGTGCCCTTTTAAGCCTTATAAGCATGATGGATTTTTTTTATTTTAAATGTTTTACCTGGAAATACATACTGAGTTGGTAACAGCTTATTTCAGATTCATCCTGGGGTGGGGTGGAGGGGTGAGCGAGAGTAGACAATAATAAAAGGTGCAATAAGTACAATACATCAACAGTTGTTCAAACAACCATAATTGGTGCGAGTACAGTGCGGGTGCCTAAGGTAGAATAAATCTGCAACTGATAAAGAGCAATGACCAATACCATAAATTGGAGAGGGAATCACAGTGCAAAGCAGGGCATGGGTTACATGTGGCTGGAGGGAGGTGAGCGCCACTAAGAGCTGGGGTCAGGAACCGTAGAAGCATTAACTGCTCTCTCAAAGTTCGGGCCATCTTTAAAAATTCTAGAGACCCTTTGAATCTTCAGTTCCTCCACCCTTCCCTTTTTGCACTATTTAGACATCCTTGCTAAGAGAGCGCAATAGTTCAACTCGCTTAGGGTATTTGAAAGTTTAGGATAGAGTCTGAATTTAGCATAGCAACGTATATAATTTTGCTTATAGCATTTGCAGTCAGTGAAATGATAAATAGGTAGATAAAGAAAGAAAGCTGCAATCGTCAAGTGTACTCTAACTTAAAACATAAACTCTAGCCAGAGCTGATACGGCGATGAGCTGCCAAATGACCAAAGTTATATATGTGCATAGAAAATTTTGAACGACGGTATAATATGGCCATATTTTTAGAGTTGTTTCCCCAAATTTTCAACATGGCCTTTTGGGACCCCACCTCATGAAGAGTGCCACTTTCATTTTGTTCACTTGTCTTGAAGGTAATTTCAGTGAGAGCGACCGTGAGGGCTTCAGGTACTGATCCAGTCCTCTTTAACGCCTTTATAGGTGACATTGCAGAGGGTCTGGAAGGAAAGGTATGCCTCTTTGCAGGTGACACGAAGATCTGTAACAAGTTGATACACAAGGGGGTAGAAGGATGAGAAGGGACTTGGCAAGGTTGGAGGAATGGTCAGACATATGGCAACTTAGATTCAATGCAAAGAAGTGCAAGTAATGCACCTGGGAAACAAAAACCAGGAGAAGAGTACACATAGCAGGGAGGTACTAAGGACAACAATAATGGAAAGGGATCTGGGTGTAGTCATATCAGATGACCTAAAGGTGGGTAAGCAATGTGAGAAGTCAGTAAGAGGCGGGATACTGGGATGCATAGGGAGGGCATCACAAGTAGAAAAGAGAAGTGGTTATCCTCTGTACAGACAGTTGGTGAGACCCCATCTGGAGTACTGCGTGCAGTTTTGGAGACCTCATCTACGCAAGGACATAGACAGGATGGAAGCAGTCCAGAGGGCGGCAACTAAAATGGTACAGGGTCTACATCAGAAACCATATGAGAGAGACTGAGAGAGCTTAATATGTACAGTGGCGTGAAAGTATTTGCCCCTTCCTGATTTCTCTATTATTGCATATTTGTCACACTGGATGTTTTCAGGTCTTTAGACAAAATATAATATTAGATAAAGGGAACCTGAGTGGACAAATAACACTTTTTTTTACTTTATTTCATTTATTTAATGAAAAAGTTAACCAACACCAACTGGCACTGTGTGAAAAGTAATTGCCCCTAGTTAAATCAACCCAATTAAAGGGATAATTAGAGTCAGCTGATTGAACACAGCCAGGCTTGATTACAGCCAGCCCTGCTCAATATAAACCTCACTTATTTTGGCCCTTACCATCAGAGTCACATTGCCAGCACAAAGATTCAACAAGCACATTATGCCATGATCAAGGAAGTTCCTGAAAAGATCAGAAAAACATTTTGTTGCCCTCTATCAGTCTGGAAAGGGTTACAAAGCTATTTCTAAGGCTCTGGGACTCCATCGAACCACAGTGAGAGCCATAATCTCCAAATGGAGAACACTTGGAACAGTAGTGAACCTTCCCAGGAGTGGGCGGCCTGCCTAAATTACTCCAAGGGCGCAGTGTAAAATCATCCAAGAAGTCTCAAAGGATCCTAAAACAACATCCAAAGAACTGCAGGCTTCTCTTGCCTCAGCTAAGGTCAGTGTTCATGACTCCACAATCAGAAAGAGACTGGGCAAAATGGGCTTCATGTGAGAGTAGCAAGGCGGAAACCACTGCTAACCAAGAAGAACATAAATGCTTGTATCTCATTTGCCAAGAAACACCTGGATGATCCACAAGCCTTTTGGGAAAATGTTCTATGGACAGATGAGTCCAAAGTGGAACTTTTGGACAACATGGATCCCATAATGTCTCGCAGAAAGCAAACACAGCATTCCACAGTAAGAACACCATACCAACAGTCAAACATGGTGGTGGTAGTGTGATGGTGTGGGGATGCTTTGCTGCCTAAGGACCTGGATGACTTGCCATAATTAAAGGAACCATGAATTCTGCTCTGTACCAGAAAATTCTTAAGGAGAATGTCCAGTCATCCTTCCGTCAGCTGAAGCTGAAGCGTAGTTGGTCATGCAGCAAGACAATGATCCAAACACAAAAGCAAGTCCACACAGAATGGCAAAAAGAAGTAAAATTAAAGTTTTGGAGTGGCCTAGTCAAAGTCCAGACTAAACCCAATAGAGATGCTGTGGCAGGACCTGAAACGAGCAGTTCGTGCTCGAAAACCTACCAAATGTTACTGAATTAAAGCAGTTCTATGAGGAAGAGTGGGTTAAAATTCCTCCACAGCGATGTGAAAGACTGATATTGAATTATAGGAAGTGTTTGGTTGCAGTCATTGCAGCTAAATGTATGTAACCAGTTATTAGGTGTAAGGGGGCAATTACTTTTCATACAGTGCCAATTGGTGTTGGTTAACTTTTTTTTCATTAAATAAGTGAAATAAAAAAAAAAACAAGTGTTATTTGTTCACTCAGGTTCCCTTTATCTAATATTACATTTTGTCTAAAGACCTGAAAACATCCAGTGTGACAAATATGCAATAATAGAGAAAATCAGGAAGGGGCAAATACTTTTCACACCACTGTATACCCTTGATGAAAGGAGGGACGGGGAACATGATAGAAACTTTTAAGTACCTCAAGGAATCAACAAAGTCCAGGAGGGTAGCATCTTTCAGAAAAAGAGATGTGTAAGAACAAGGGACACAATTTAAAGTTAGAGGGGGGCGGCTCAGGGTAATGTGAGGAAATTCTTTTCATGGAGAGAGTGGTGGACATGGAACCGCCTTTCTAGAGAGGTTGTGGGGTCTAAACAGTGGAGAAATTCAAACATGCATGGGACAGACATAAGGCAATTATAGTGGGGGTTGCAGGAGTAGGCTGTTGGTTAACTAGAATCTGCAGCTTATCCAATAGGTAGGAAATGGGCAGACTGGGTGGGTCAAGTGGTCCTTATCTGCCGCAAACTCTATGTTTCTATGTTATTCTGTGCCACAAGTGCAAAAACACATTTTGGGCAGGATGTGAAAATGACAGTTGCACTGTTATTAAGGAGGTGCAAAAAGAGCAATGTTGAAAATCTGGAGTGAAAATATTAAAAATTGGTGAAGTTAGGAGGTCGTAGAAACTACACAATGCACGCTCGTAATTCAGTCATTTTTTGGAATTTGTTCATTAGATTTGCAAAATGGGCTCTTTGGGACCCACCTCATGAACAGTGGCACTGTCATTTTATTAATTGGTCCCAAAAGGTAATTCTGTGCAGCGACCGCAAAATCACCTTTCTGGACTGAGTAATGAAATGACAGTGGCAGTGTTCACGAGGGGTCCCAAGCACCCCATGTTAAAAATTTGGGCTACAGTTCCTAAAAATGGCTCATATATCAACAGAAGTTGAAAACCTCATTGACTGCCATTATAGCATGCTTATCTTTGATTCTTCAGTTTGTGGTCTGCTTTGAAGAGGGAAGTCGTGTCCTCTCCAGAGAAGATGACATCGCCAACCTCGGAGGTAAGTATGGGGAAGGGGTGGGTCAGGAAGGTGGGTGCTGAATGGGAGGTGAGGAAGGGGGACTGGGACCACGACGAGGGCACGCTTTTTACGGTTAAAAAAATAAAGACATCAGGAGGTGGTTTTCTTTATTTACAGGGGAAAAGAAACAAAGATAAATTTGGGCACACTGGGTGGGCTCCCAATGTGCCACATGAGTTGGGGTATGAACATGATGCCAACATGGGATTGGGCACCCCAATGTCGACACAGGAGAAAAAACATACATTTGGACACATTGGGGTGGGCTTCCAGTGTGCCACATGCATGATGCCGACATGGGGATTGGGTACCCTGATGATGGTGTGGGATCGGGAACTGAGGGAGAGGGAGGACAGCAGTAGTGGGAGGGGGCGGAGGTTTTTTTCCTTTGGTGCCAGTGCTGGGAAGGAGTGGGAAGACAGGAGCAATGGGAGGGTATGGGAGTAGTGCCATCCGCTAAGATGGCGGTGCTACAACTGTGCCTGCACAGCATTCATGCATGCGTAGTTGCTGTGAATAGCATTATGCCATTCACAAGATGGCGGTGCCAGAACTCGCATGCATGCACAGTTCTTGTCCTAGAATATGGAAGTAACAGCCAAAACAGTGTGGCTGTTACTCCGTGAGTGACCGATCATGGCGGAGTAGTTAGAAGCTCCATTGACTTTCAGAAGGATACTTCCAAAATCCAATGGAAGGTGCCATGATTGAACGCTTTTAGCTTTGATTATGAAACAGCTGTAGGCTTCACCCACAGCGTAAAAATGAGAAAAATAATTTCTTCAGATACTTCCCATGGCCTTATCACAGCATAGAAATAACAGGTGTATAAAATGCACCACATCTAACAATTGCAAAATAGTGTATTGAGCCTGTTATTCTGTTTATTCATTTGCAGCTATTTTTCTGGCTACTAATGAATCAGTTTAAGCATAATTCTTTGCATGAGAAATGAAATTTAGTTAGTTAGCAGTGCTATGCATATAACCTTGGGTGAAAGGTCAAGGATGGTGGCCCTTAACATGTTCACGCTTGGAGCCTGAGAGGGTGATGATCTCAGTGTTCTACATAAAAGGGATATCAAACAAAATATTTCATCTTGGGCTGGATCTTCAGTCCTCCTGGGACTAAGTCCCACTCGCAGCAGCCGATGGGACTGAAATCTCTGCCCCTACAGACTTCCATATTTTCAGCCCATGGTGTTGTAGAAGATGGTACACCTGGTTCCACTATGTGTACCATTTTAGTGCAGCTGTGGTGAAAACTGGTTACAAGCTGCTGTATGCAAGGACCTTTGAAAATACTGTGGCTGTGGAAAATCTGCTCGCAAGTGGTGATCCACTTGCGCTGTTTTTTCCCTCACAGTTGCTCAAATTTCAGGAGCCTTGAAAATCCAGCCCTTGGTGTCCTCCAGCAGATGGGGGCACACACCCTAATGCTCAGAGGCATGGGTTGCAGAATCATAGTGCTGCCTCAACCACACACACACACACACACACAACACAAGTTTACACTTCTTTCTTTAAGCCTTTTAAGCATTAATTGCCCTTTTAAAATACAGCCCACCATTGTAACCCCTGAGTGCTCATTTCAAGCTCCAGCCCCATGAATTTTTGCAATGTTCTGACGCCCTTGTTAAATAGCTATAAGTACACTCTGGGGAGAGAGTTTAGGGCAAGAGCAAGAACAGGCTGTGTGGGCCTGGAGCAGGGGCATTAGAGAGAGAATAGAGAGAAGACCCAGTAAAGTGAAAGTGGGAGGTTGTTCCAGAGAGAGGAGTCTGTAGGAGAAAGAAGCCTGCCCAGCAGACGTATTGAAGAAAGGTAGAATGAAGGAGTTACCGTCAGAGTTCTTGAGCGAGTAGGACTAGAGGGCAGAGGAGGAAGGAGAGTTAGCAGGGTGCAGGGAAACCAAAACTTGGTTATGGGGGCACAGAGCATCAGAGGCACCTGCAAGCAAAGGAAGGAAGAAAATTCAAGTCTGGAACAAAGAGAGTAGTGGAAGGGGTGGTGTTGGTGGGGAAAACTTCAGAAAGAGTAGAAACCTAGGCGTCAAATACATAGCACCAACTCTAATGTTTATGGATGTAAAGTACTTTGGGATACAGTGAGTGTGAAAGGCACTATATAAAACTGAATCCCTTCCCTTTCCTTATGTACAGTATGTAGCACTTCAGAAGTATAGTACTCTGCTGTCAGGTCTAAATAGAGTCTATAACCATGTTAACTTACCACTGGTCACTGTGAAACGCTTTTTGAGGATCGTATATATGGTGCGAGGATGGTGTTATCATCAGGGTGGCTCACCCTTTATTCCTTTGTCTTTTTGTTAACCTGCTAAGTACACTAGATAGTTGAATGTCTATTTACAGGTAAAACCCAGGAGAGTACAAAAGGAGGAAAAATACAAAGAACAAAACCGGATACAATATAAGCAGAATAAAAATATATAACAAATAAAATTTAGGCAAAACAGTTAATCCCTTTAACAACAAAACCAAAATGCAAACAAAAATGTATTCAAAGGAGGAAACCATACAGGGCATAAAACCCTACTGCACTCCAAAATGTCTGGGATATCAGGTTCACCATATTTCCAAAAGCAGTAGTAAATCATTAGTGAGTACTCGTCTGTAGCAGGACTTGAACCTGTGATTTCCCTATCCCCAAACCAATGCACTAGCCGCTGAACCACACTGTCTCCATTTAACTTTGTACTGCATTATTGACAAAAATTATAGTTCCAAAAGAAATGCCAATAATTCAGTTCTTACTTGTATTGTATTTCTCCTCTTTTTCCTGTACCTAATTGCTTGTGTTTAGTAATTTGTTCCACTTTACTGTTTTTACACATCATTACCCAAGCAAGTTCGACTCCAAAGGTCCACTGGTATTTTGTTCTGATCATTTAATTAAGCACATGCTCAACAGGGTGTATAATACATGGCTGATAACGCCACGCCTCAGGTGGTTGGGCATGAGGCTGCAGGCTGAGTGCATCCAACAACTGAGGCGTGATGTTATCCCAAACGACACACACCCTGGATGGCATTATTGCTATTACACAATGGCTCATTGCTGCACAAAATAAAAATAACATTTGAAAGTGTTTTTAGATTTTAGTGTGCCAATATATCTCTGTTTCTTAAGAGGGTGGCATGCAAAGCATCATCCAAATCATCCATGCACTCTGCTCTGGCACTAGACCCGTGATGTTGTGCTGGGATAACATCATGGGTCCAGTCCCAGACTGACCAACCAGAGGCAAACATTTTTCTTGCCATTGTATAATCTACATTAGTACATAAATTACTTATGATTTTCTGATCACATGGACTGTTACTATGGCTTATAAATTTGGAGTCTAGATGGTATAACCATGCCCCATGATGCAGCTCTCCCAGGTGAAGCGCCGAAGTTAGTTTGTGCTGCCCCTTTGCACCATTCAGGGCTTTGCTAATGTAGCTGGAGTATTTTATATCCTGTTCCTTTGATATGTTCACTTCATGCTCTTCTGTGTATGTGCTTTTATGTGGCTTTGATCTGCTTTATGGCAATCTACTGCTGCTTTTGAGAAGTAAAGTGAACCCTGATGACACAGACATTTTGGAGTGCAGCAGTGTTTGATGGCCTTCATGACTTCCTTCTTTGCATTGGTTTTGTTTGCTTTTTGCACTAGTTGTTGCTGCCATGCTTACAGTCACAGTTCATCGCTTTGAGCTGTTTTAGCTCCCAGTCTCCATATATTATAAATCATGTTATTTCACCAAATCAGCAGGAAGTGCTGCACCAGCCAGATGCATTTTCTGGTGCCTCCACACTTAGTGGCACACCGTTCCCATGGGCAGTGTATTTTTTTTTTTTTCCACACAAGAAGCTGTGTCAGGAGCCACTTCAGATCATTGGGGCACCTACTCTCAAGACACCTACAGCATTTTGTTTTCCACTGCCTGGGCAGCTCAGTGTTCCACAGCCTGATTCCACTTATGGTGTCCACATAGCACAGCGTTTAGTGCAGCAGGCATTTTAGAGGCCGCCCAAAAAAAAACCCTGACAGTTAATACTAAGTAACCAGCCAGGAAAACAAGCCTTCTACTTACCATATATTTTGTGTGTGTCAGGGTAGTGGGGCAGTTGCATGTGGACCCAACTGTCTGGAGATCTTAATTTTACCACCACAATCTGGAGACACACTAGCGCTCTTCTGGCAGTTCCAAAGTGCAGCAAAGGAACATCTAAGTGTCTTTAGGTTCCTGGCAGATCCTGGCATTTGTATAACTTTTATCAATGCACCACCAACTTTGTCACCTGTACCACTGGGGGTAAGGGCAAGACCCACTTGGATTGGACAGATACATAGGCTTGGTAAAACAATATCAAAAGGGAGGGAGAGAGAGACGCAAGAGCCACTAGGGCAGAGGGCTGTCTCATTCCACAAGTCAGGTAGGACTGAGCCAACCAGGAAGCGCGCGTAGGATGCCCAACTCACTGTTCCAGTGACCCAGGCGCAGGAACTGTGTGATGGCCAGTAAACCCAGCTTGATGGTGGTATATCTGCCATGCTGGCAGAGCATTTGAAAAAAAAACATTTGACAAAATGCAGTTCCTCTTGAAGTCCTAGACATATTCTTTAATAGTGACTATTCCATTTATCTTCTTAAATCATTCAAATTTCACACCTCCATTTCTGTACTATATTTCTCTTCATTATATAGGGCCTTTATAAATATATAGTTCTTCACAAATAGCAGACATCCATGAGAAAACATCTGAGACTCAGGTAAACCCTATTCAGATCCTAATACACCTTGCCTTAATATAAGTTACAGGGCACTTTTATAAAACAGTATTTATTTACAATTGGGAGGCTTGTTCCACAAACAGTTTAAATAATATATACATTTATTTACATATTAGCATAAAATATATATTTGCAATATTTTTTCAGTGTAAAGAGCTTGTATATTTATTTAAGCACTATCTACCTTACTGTAACAATAACAAATAATAGTGACAATGGGTGCATGAACATGAACAATGAAAGCAAAGTACAAGTCTTCCAGACAAAAGAACAGAAAACAATGCAGAATGTGTAGCAATGGTAAAAGTTAGGAAGTGTGTTGTCGGTGTACTTTTGTAGTATAAATCTTGTGTTGTCTGTGTACTTTTGTAGTATGAATCTTTCAAACCTTGACCAACAATGAATGACTATTGGCAACACAGTCCTCTTTTCAATGAAAGAGTTGTAAATGTTCTTAGGATATTATAAACTGACTTTTGCTTACTGTATGTTTTTTGTTACAGAAGGCAGATTTTGAGCTCTCTATCAAACCCATCCCCACTGGCAGATTCCAGTCTTTGTGGATATCCAATATAGTATGTTCAGCTCAATAGAGTTTATTCAGAATTCTGTGATCGCCTCCCGATTCTTCAGTGAAGTGTTCCTCCTCCTCCTCCTCCAGTTCAGGTGTGCTTAGAGAATCTGGGCTGCTCTGAGAGTCACGATGATGCCAAGTTTGGCCAGTTTGGCTTGCTGCTGCTCAGGCTTTGCTTCCTCCACTTTATTCTTCTATTCTGGAACCAGACCTTAACCTGTTGAGCGAAGAAGAAGGGATATCAGGTATGGTGAAGCTTTTGTAATGCACTTTGTTATATCCAGTATGACTGAAAGTACAAACCATAAGTTTATATATACAGTGAAATGTCTCTTTATTGTATACTGATGTCAGGTTGGGTGAGGACAGCAAAGCAAGACTGAGCAGTTCCATCTACTCAAACTGCTCTAGATGATGCTTCATGCCATGAGACATTCTATGTCTCACAGCACATTTGTATTTATTTTAGAAGTTTGGGCGGCAAAGGCACACTGAGTCATAGCTCTGTTTTGGCATGGACTGGGAGCACTGGAGGGCAAGTGACATGCTCAGGCTCACACAGTTTGCAAATCTTGGTTACAGGATTCAGATCCAGATCTGCTGGCTCTCTAGATTCACAGGTTGTTACGTTAACCCTCCAGGCTATAGTGCCTACATATAAGCTTCATTATAAATCACCTAAGTTAGCTAGAGTTGTTATATCACTCTGCATGCACCTATTTATTTACTACTCCCTGTTCTATCATAGTGTGGTCTTGTTTTTAGATGACATAGGTGCACAAATGACTTTGCCTTGTACAGTACTGTTCAGAGTACCATACTGTTTCTAAACCCATTTGTACACAACTTGCATCCTGTGTACTGCCTCTCCTGTGCACCAACCTGTTTAACAAATAACATGAGTAATGATTTATTATATGTTCTTAATATTTTTTTAATTCAACATCTGTATTGTAAACTTTCTCACATCACTTCTGAACTGGAATGCTGTGTTGTAACTTTGCAGCAGGAGGCAACAACTGCATGTAGGATATGCTGTCCCCTCGGTTCTGATTACTGATTGGCTGAAATAACATGATTCATAATATATTGAGACAGATACAACGGGAATGCACAAACCACACATTGCTTGGTGAGAGCTACATATGGGAGGTGCAAATCTATATTATGTGGAGTGAGTTACAAATGCTGGAAAGGCAATGAAAAGAAATATTCTTCTGCCTCCAGTGTTAAATGTATTCACGACTGCACCACCCACTCCACATCTAAGAGTGGATTTCTCTAGCATTGACCAACATTAGATTGGGGTGGGGGTGGGGGTGCTGGTGCTATATAGTCCTAACAAGACACCACTTGCATCTCTTTCTCTTGCTTCTCACTCTCTCCACTCCACCCCATTGCAGTACTGTCTTTCAGTTGTTGACTATGATGGCTCGGTAGTGACGCTTTATAAATTTTACAAGCACCACTTCCTTCTCAGGCTAAACTAGGACCACTGCCAGTCTTGTTTCCTCTGTTTGGCACACAGATCAGTTGTTTGCTAATTATACTGGTTTACAGAACACTGAGCCACTGATAGTAGAGTCAACAGTGTTTTACTTGAAGGCTTAACACTTTACAAGAAAATCTGGGAAGAACTGTGGGAGAAGAAGAAAGAAGAAGAAAAAAAAACACCTGGAAAACAATCTGAATGGCCCAGACTAGGACCCTAAGAATTCTGAAATGGATCTCTGGGAAGAACTGATGAATAGTTTACTATTAGTGATAGCAAATATGGGGGGTGTTATTTTGTAAAACCTGCTTTAAAGGGTGGAGTTATCACAGAATCATAGAACTTGATGGCAGAAAAGGACCCCTTGACTCATCAAGTCTGCCTCTTCCCACCTGCTAACCCTGAGAACCCCTGCCCCTTGTAACTCCTTATGCCTGTCCCATGACCTCTTGAAGTGCACAACGGTCTCAGCCCCCACTGCCTCCTCTGGGAGCCTGTTCAGTGAAGAATCGCCTCCATGTTACCTCTGAAGTACCCCCTGAAGTCTCAGGCCATGCCCCCTTGAGTTAGAGCTGCATTTTCCTAACATCACAGGAGGGCTGCAGCAGTGGGAGATTGAATAACCTGCAGTGCATGTTAGAGTTGTTATAAGCTCTGGATCTTTTGTTTTCTGTTCTGCTGTCTCTTCCTTGGCCAAGTACAGTCACAGAGGACTGTACTTAGGCCTGGGAGAACAGGGACTGGCAAACATCTGGTCAGAGCTTGTAAGAGCTCTATCCTGCATGTCAGGCTATTGAATCTCCCACTGCTGGCACCCTGCCATGTTGTCAGTTGCAGGGAATTTTGGGATTTTTAGTTACAGAAAATGTCAGCTTGGGACTTCATTGAATCAGTCTGATACAATCTACTATACTGCTGCAAACAGTGAGTATATATTACACAAAATGTGAATTGGGACCAGCCCCACACTTGGGCGGGGAGGGCTCAAAGTACTGACTGTTCCCTTTTAAGCCTTGTCCGGGATTTGCAAGGCAGTGGGTTGAAACTATTTAAGGTGCTTTTCTGTGTCCTACCCTGCTCTCATTTCTTATTACAGTACTAGTGGAGGAGCATGTTTGTGACAGTTGTGCCTCAAGTTACTACTGAAGGTTAGAGGTGACAGTTTCTAAATGAAACATTCTGTCATTCAGATAGGAGAATAAGTAGATAGCTAACCAACTTTGAGATTAGATGGGGCATCACCCTTGTATTAGCTTTGCTGCCAGTTCAGAAAAGTGTAAAATATTCTTCCAGTCACATTTGCTAAATCTTTGACTGTGTGATAACTGTGTGTTTAACAAGCACAAATGAAGCATAAAGTCCTCCCTTCCCAGCCTATGGCAAAACTTTGTAGGGCCTGTGAGCACATCCAGGTATAGTTTTTCAGTTGCTGGTATAGCCAAGCAGACAACGCTTTCAGCCCTCCGTCTTTGAAAAGACTTGACTGAAGTTGCTAAAGGACGGGGCTACATACCTGGGCCTCAGTGAGGTGAAGGGCAGCTGCCAGTAGGAATCTCTCGGAGCCCACCATGTACTGCTGCGGAAAACTCTTTTCTCCAGCCTTGCCAGCTGCTCATTGGTAAAGATTGTCCTGACTCGCTTGGCTTTGCCAGGCTTTGATTTGAAGGAGGGAAGGTTGTGTTTGGAGATGGCGTACTCTGTTGGCAAAAGAAAAATGCAGCTTAGAATAGAAATTACACTCTTAATCACTGTGCCTAAAGAAAATCTTCTCCAAGGTTGGTAGTCGCTGTAAAGCTATGGGCAGGTGATACAATCACTGTAAAAGGATGGGCTGGTGATGCAGTCCCTGTAAAGCAACTGGCTAGTAATGCAGTCACTGTAAAGCCATGGGCTGGTGGTGCAGTCCCAGTAAAGCAACTGGCTAGTAATGCAGTCACTGTAAAGCCATGGGCTGGTGGTGCAGTCCCTGTAAAGCCATGGGCTGGTGGTGCAGTCCCTGTAAAGCAACTGGCTAGTAATGCAGTCACTGTAAAGCCATGGGCTGGTGGTGCAGTCACTGTAAAGCCATAGGCTAGTGGCGTAGTCACTAAAGCAATGGGCCAGTGGTGCAGTCACTGTAAAGCACTGGGCTAGTAGTGCAGTTGCTAAATCAGTGGCCAGAGAGCAGCCACCAAAACAGTGGCCTAGTGGTATGGTCATTGTAAAGCACTGGGCTAGTGGTGCAGTCACTAAATCAGTGGGCAAGTAGAGAGTCACTAAAACAATGGGACCGACATCATTCACAAATTTGGACTGTCATGTGTACGGTATGGGCTGCACGCCCATTGGCTCTTTCTCTGCACCAGTGGACGTGCAGCCCTACCGGCAGTCAGTCGGCGGGCGGCAGGCGGAGGGATGCTGCCGCCGCCGGCTGTGGGGGTGGGGAGGGGGACACTAGCCACCAGGGCTATGTTGGGGGAGGTTTGTTCAACATTTACATCCCGCGATTGGGATGTGCCACTAGACCACCAGGGCTGAATTTGGGAGGAGGATTCTACACTGCTGCCCGATCGGGCTTTTGGTCCACTAGACCACCAGGGATCACGATCGGGGGCCACATTGCTGCCTGCGATCAGGCTGTTGGGGGGGATTAAACCATGCCCGCGGTCGGGCCGGTGGGGGAATTCTACACTGTTTTGCCTGGATCGGGCTGCAGGGGAGTTTGTCCTCGACGGCCGCTGCCTGCCAGGGCGCCAGGCTTAAGTTCTCGGGATCGAGCACCTACATGCTAATGACATGCAAATGGGGTCATAATCAGATACAAATGGCCCCCTGTGCCTTGCATGAATTATGGCCCCATCTTGTATGTCACCTTTGAATATGGGGATTTTGCGCGATGGCGCAATGGTACTTGCGCCCGCGTTGAATGCTGCACTCTGACAACTTCGGTGGCGCAGGTTCCACTGCACCATGCACAGTGGCTGTGGCCAGGGGTGATAGTCAAAGGGTTGCTCAACAGCTTAACCTTCAACACGCCCGCCACACCCCTCGCGCAACTATTTTGGCGAGCGCAAGCGGGCTTGGCGCCTATGAATGGTGCAGTTTGAATATCCAGCCCCAAGTGTATTTCTTATGCAGCAAGGACAATAACATGTTACAGAGAGATATACAAAGAAAAGAACATACTTACAGTAACTAACTAAAACAATCTAATTGAAAAAAAAAAAAAGACAATCATAATCCTAAACTGTGGCAGTCAGTCACTTTTCTGCTGAATAATTTGTGTTTTACAGAGATGCTGTGCTAAATGGGTTCTGTTTTCCCTGAGGGTGATTACCAATAGCTGCTGGGGACTCTTAGCACAACAATCCAGGAGTGATCCCATCCCTAAGTATTGTAGGTGTCCATAGAGGTCCGCCTATTCCTACCGCTTGATCCAGCAGCGAGTGACCCATCTGATACTCTAGGTAGTGCATGAAGGCCGCCACCAAGCTGTGTAGTAATCCTTTCAGAAATGTAGGTGTGCCATGATGGACGCCATCACCTGTACCTGTTTACAGATGGGCACCATGCAAAATACACAATTTTAATAGATGCTGTGGCTTCTGTTTGAAGATATATGGTACTTCTGCTATATTTTGGAAGGATTTTCCTGATTTATGGAAGCCAGAACTTCCAACATGCTGCATTAAATACTAGTGGTGCAGGGACTGGGTCTGCAGAAAAACAGAGCAACCATTACCTGCAATGTCTCAACCATGACATGACTATAGGATCAGCTAAAAAAGGCTAGAGTTATGTTAAAACTGAAGCCTCAATCAAAGGTACAAGATCTTCCAGGAGGAGCAGCTTAGTGACAGTTGCCCCATGGTCGGAAAGCTCTGACAGTGTCCCTCAACTTTGTGGGCCTGTGCCGCATTATTCTTGTACCTGTGTGGACTGTCCGCTTTCTATAATTTATATATTTGTAATTGCTCAACTAAAGCCTCTCATTATAGTGAGGGTTCTGCCCCAACCCAGTTTGCACAGCTGGGAATGGACCAAAACACAGGAGCCAAGCAGCTTGCTCATGGTCACCCAGTGAGCCAGTTGCTCTGGTGGGACATAAGCCAGGGGATCTCTGGGCTTCCAGGTGTGCTCTGACTACTGTAATCTGCTGCCTTCCAATTTGGAACAATAAATAATGCCTGACACTCCCTGCTAACTGGTTTTAGCATCACTTTCTATGTGTGTGTGTGTGTGTGTGTGTGTGTGTGTGTGTGTGTGTGTGTGTGTGTGTGTGTGTGTGTGTGTGTGTGTGTGTGTGTGTGTGTATGTTTTGGAGGGACAGGACGGAAAATCTGTTCAGCTTGCTCTCTACTAGCACAGAGCAAAGTAATAAAGTAATACCCATGATTCCATTAGGTCTGCTAACATAGGAATATAGGGATACTAGATGGAAGAAGAAGACCAAGGGTCCATTGACGGTCTCCTGACACTCAGACTACTGCAGCATTTAATATTATGTAGGAAAAAACAAATAAGTTGCAGGTGATATCTTTTGATTGAGCTAACAAATACAATTGTTTCTGAGAGTTATACTCTGTTGTCAGGGCAGTCAGAGGGTAGAGAGGCTGAGCTCCCCCCCAACTAACCTGAAGGAGAAAGTATGACTTTGAAAACTGGTCTGAAAAACTATTTTGCTAGTCCTATTTGTTGGCTTATTTCACTGCATCATGAAACTGGAATAACATGGCTACTACACATCTTTGTCAAATATTATGTACAAAACTTGAAAAATGTCTGAAACTCTCCCTTTCCAATGAATTAAATTCCCCATGAGGAACTGATGCAACCTGAGTTTCAAGGTTCAACACTCCCACTTGCACTTCTTCTTGTGGGAGCGCTCCATAGATTTACTAGTCTCTGTGTGAAAAATGTTCACTGCACTACCCTTATCACCACCCCCCGGGCATAGTTTATGCTCTTAATTGCCCTAAACAACTTGAGAATGTTTCCTGGTTCAATAGGACATCAGAAAGTATTCACTTATGGAGCACGTGGTGGACAGGTGGAACAGTCTTCTACCCAATGATTTGACTACCTCAGGCTTCAGAACACAGTGAGACAGCGCCACAGGGTTTTGCTAGATATAAGAGGGAGGCAGGGAGGACTCTACAGTGGCAGAGTGGATCAAGTAGGGCATCAGGGCAAACTCAATGGACTCAGTCCTCTTCTGACTTTATTCATCTATTTGTCCACCATATCCAGTCCCTTTAACATTTAAAGCAGCAGTGCAACAAAAATGTAAAAATTGTTTCAGCAGCAGCAATGAATACAGAGGATAGCGTGTGAGGCAACAATGAACAACAACAGTGTTGTTCACTTTGAGAGGTTGTCATGACAACCGTTGAAACTTAGAGTGAAGCTCGAGAGGTTTGAGGGTGTCATGACACCTCGAGAAGTTAACGGCACTGTTGTTAGTCTCACTGTTGCCCATACACGTCATTTATAGTGTATGGGCACCAGAAAATCAACATCAGGACACTAGATTTACTGTATACCATTGATTTCTCTGTATTATGCTCTCTTAGTTTCTGACTCACCACCGGTGGCGTTTCTCTGGTCCAGCGCATTGCTGACTGCGCCGTGCATAGACGTTCGACCCTGTTGTCACCATCAATGTGACATACTCACGATGGTGGTACAACATCGTGATCGCCACAGCAGTGGTACAACAAGCCTAAGGAAAGCTTGTTTTCAGCAAATACAGCGTTCTAACAAACACTGTAATGTATTAGCAGACCTGCCTGTCTGCTGTTCTAGGTACTTCCAATGCTGTGCACCATATTTTTTATTTTATTTTCTTGTTCCAAACCCTAATTCATGCCATTAAGAAAATACTAAATTACAACCTTTATAAAATACTTCCAGTTTCGTGGAACTAGAAAATGTTCTCACCAAATAAAACTGGAAGATGCCTGGAATCTTTATAGTGAAAACAGGTAAGGTCAAAACTTGACCAATTTCCTTGCACTGCTGCTGAAATCATCTCCTCTTGTCTCCTTTTCCCAGGGTAAACATACCTAGCCTGTTTAAATGTTCCCCATAGCTTCTCTAGTCCCCTTAATCATTTTAGTTGCCCTATTCTGCACCTTCTCAACAGCTGCAACATCCCTTTTATACTGGGATGACCAGATTTGCTCACAGTAGCACCAAGTGTGACCTCGTCAGTACCCTATGAAGTCACAGAATCACAGCACTTTCATGGGATTTATGCCCCTTCTTGAATGCAGCCCAGCACTCGAGTTTCATTAACTCCTGTCAGTAACATAGCAGCTGTTTTAGCCTAATTTTCGTTTTGAAAAAAAAAAAAAAAAAAATTAAATAGTTTTACTTTTTCTGGGGGAAATGCGATTATAAATGAAAGCTGTGTATTTGGGTAGTTGAAGTCTAACTGATGATTCCAGTACACAACAAAATGAATTCCAAAGGTACAGAAAAAATTTAAAAACCATGGGCTGGGGGGGAATGAGGAGGAGCATGGTCCCAAAGGGGCTTCTGCAGGAGGTTCTGTGTATTACTGTATAGCGGGCTTGTCCATGTCACTCCTGTCAGCTGGGATCACTGGATTTTCTGCCTGTAATATCCCTTGACAAAACGGATGCCCCTAATGAAATTCTGGATCTACTCCTGTCCTCCTTGATATTCCAAGCAAGTTTTGCTTTCACAGGAATAGTCTTTGAGATAATCTTGTTTGCAAGAATGCCTCCCAAAATGAATTCAATACATACATGAATCAGCAATTTGTCAAAACATAAAAAAAAAAAAATATATATATATAATAATAATAATAATGCACACAACTTAAACATATGACTTTAGCAAAGGATTTTAAATGGTTGCAGTTTCCTAGAGTTCCAGCTGCATCTTGTAAGGTACATTACTAGAGCAAGGGAGCCCTTGATTATGTTTGCTACTAGTGAAGGATGTGTTGGGTATTAGTCTCTACCCAGGACTGTCAAACTTAAAAATCCATAGTAGACCCCCCAAACAAAAAAACAAAACAAAAAACAAACAAAAAAAAAAAAATAATTTGTACTGGCCAGAATGAATAAATAAATAGACAGGAACCATTTTTGACATAATATCTTTGCTGGTATTTCCCACATGTGGTATGTCAAGGGAGGTGACTAACTCTTATTAAGAGAATGATTTCTTAAAGTTTAACATGCCTGTATCCTCTGTGTATCTTTTAATGTAAATTTTCTTTAAACCTATAAATAAAAGTAAAAAAAAAAAAAAAAAATTTATATTATATATCTCTATATCTTGCCAGGACTGATTACTCGTCACTGCTGTATTTGTATTTTATCCAGGATGTCAATACCACTTACATCTGGGGTTTCCCCCACCATTTCAAATTCACTGTGTATTGCAAACCCTTGTGGTTGCACATGCTGCTGGTTTTGATTTTGCACTAAGCTGCTCTCTGTTATGACGCTGTCTTTACTTTTACTCCCTACTGATGCCTTTTTCTGAAATGTGCTTCTTATCATTATTGCACCAATGATATAAAGTTTTTGTAATTCTCCTGGGTCATGCCTGAATATAGATATAGGCATGCCTAGTGTAGCTTACTTGGCATCAAAACAAATAAATACATCCGCTGAGGCACAGCACCTTATCAACTCTGAAGTCTCACCAAACTTTATTTTATTTCATTTTTATTTACAAGGTAGGTGCACTAGATAAAACATTTGCCTATTTTCAGGCACGATCTGGGAGAAAACAACATGGAGATCACCACAACAGCATACAAGAATAGAAGATTACAGGGTTCATACATTTGCCAAGCAGTAGTACAGAGAAATAAATGTAGCCAGGGAAGCACTATACAACATATAGTATGTAGTGGGCATGGTGCAAAATGCAGGGCAGTGTACACCAGCAAGACACAAAATCAAGTACAGGGATAGCTTGCATTCATTGGTATTGACAATCAGCCTAATTACACAAAATTTATCACAATTTCTAGTAGCCTACCCAGGGCTCTGCTGCCTACTGTCTGCCAGTTCTGATTCTGTGCATCAAGCCCAGTAAGTCTCTGTACAGTTTTCTGCCACCCTGGTTTCTCTTTCCCAGTAAGGCAACTGGCACCCCAATACACTTCTCCACTGTACTTTCCAGCTAAATATGCAAAGGTTTGCTTACCGTGGGCATAGACAGCTGATCTGTAGGTTGACTGATAGTCGGTTGGTACGCTGTAGTAAAAGGGTACATTGGCTGAGGCTGCACCAAGCTCGAGTGAAGAAGTCTGGGCACCGGAGTGCACAACGGAGGTGGAGCTGGGAGGAGAGCAGAGAGCAGTGCACTTTCCCCACAGTAGCTGGGGCTCGAGTTCCTGTCATGTACTGATCCTTTGTCTGATCTGGACAGGAGGGCATCAATGGTGAAGGATTTCCAGATACTGACTTGCTGCTGGAGATCTTCAGCTGTTCCTGGTAAGCGCCATGCATGGGAAGAAGGATGGGTAGCCAAAGGATCCGAGATGCATGCTAGGTACTTGCATTGTCCAACTTTATGGCAGTTACAAAATACAAAAGAAAAAAAATTCTCCAAGTTAGTGGTACACCAGGGTCCCGCTGCTGCTTCTTGATTGCAACTGAAGAGGTAATGCTCTCTGCCAGAGGATCTACCTTCTTATACCCTGAGCCCAGGCCTCCTGAAGTGTTAATGACCCTGCAGTGCTTTTCTTCTCTAAGTGGTAGTTGAGAAAGATGGCCCATCCCAAACAAGGATTCAATTAATTGATTGACTGATGACATGCTGTGGGGTCAATATCCTAATGACTGTGGCCATGACAGGACCATTGCAATAAAAAATAAATAACAGGTTTTTCTTGAAGTGCCACAGAGGTTCTCTGCATGAATTGTTAAGTAGCCATATGAAGTCTTTGCAGCTGTGTTAATCCTTGGGAAACTGGGTTCATTGAAGAATGGGATACCTTTTATTGGACTAACTGATAAAGGGACCTGCATAGTCCAGAAAGCCTACGTACTGTAACATCTATGTAAAATATCTATTAGTCTGATAAAGAGTCCTTAATGAATTAAGTAGCCATGTGCCAAGTAAGCTTAAAGGAACAGGACATCATTTAACCCTTTCTCCTGGTAAACCATCCAATATGGACTAAAATTCTACTTTGGACACACACATATATACACACACTCACACACACACACACATACAGGCACTTTTCCTCTGGAGGATGAAAAGAGTTAAGGTATTTAATTATCTTTTGTGTGTAAGGAAAGGAAAGGACTTTGGTTTTATAAGGCACCTTTCATTGTATCTAAACGCTTTTCCATTCATCAGTCATTACAAAAGCACAGGGAGGTTAAGTGAGACAAAGGAGGATAAGAGACAGAAGTGGGAAGTTTTAATCAATGCTAAATGACTTGCTCATTCACGCAGAGAGTAAGTTTCTGTCTTGCAGAATTTACCCGGCTTCAGATTCACTGTTCTGAGCTCTAACCACTAGGCTACACTGCTTATCTAGACTTGGCACTGTTTTATAATGTATACAACTCCAAGGGAACCAACAAATGGGTACTGTTTGGTGGTAGATCCAGTGGAGGCAAAGGGTAATGACACCCAGACACCCCATCTCACCCGTGGCATCACCGGGTACCTGTGGCAAAAGACTGGATTCAGGTATCGGGGAGCATGGCCCTCCTCTCCTGACCCCACCATGGGGGATCCATTAGGGTACCACACGGCAAGGTAATCCCGTGAGATTGTGGGTGGTTGAGTGGTGGTGTTGTCTGGCAGAAGGAAGCCTCCCACCATGGCCCCAGGAGGTAAAACAGTATATAGAAAAACTAAATGTGGCAAAACTATGCTAACCCATCAGCATGGTGGTAGGGCTACCACTGCGACACTGGCACCATGGGTTCAGGAAAACAAGCCAGGGTCCTCAGGGCCAGCTGGGAGGACTGAGCATTCCAGCAAGTGCTCTCCTCCTCTGAGGAGGGAGGGTACTATCCTTCCCCATGATGTTGCCACCTGGGTGACCACAGGTGGTAATATGACTGGAGGTCCAGTGGGTGCTGGAGACATTGGAGACTTTGGTGCATGGCACACATCCCATGCACACGCCCATGTTTGGGACATCACTTGGGATGGATAAAATCTGGAAAAAGGGCTCCAGTATATGTGGTGATGGACCCCAGTACCTCCATGTCCCTGCACCTCCTGATCAGTATGATCGGGGTAAATCCCCCATCCAGACCCCACCTGGGGAGAGGTCATGGCTTTGTGAAGGTTGGTAGCAAGCAGGGAGCAAAGCAGTGGCCACACTGAGGAAGGTCCAGATAAGATCATGTGAGTACCTAAACAACATAGAAACATAGAATTTGCTGGCATCTAAGGACTGCTTGGCCACCTAGTCTGTCCATTTTCCCTACCTATGGTATCACCCCAGATCCTGCTTGATCTCTAGCCCATTCACCCCCATCCTTAAGATTCCTTCATGCCTATTCTATGGATTCTTTTTTCTCTTATTCTTTTTCCCTCTTACCGAGGTGGGCAGCACCTTCCACTGACCACCCGAGACCCATCACCAGACCAAAGAACTTACCTCCATCCCGGTCTGCTCCCATGGCTTACCCCTGTGGCAGGGACTGGTGGCTTCCTCCTGCTGATGACAAGGATCTGGTTTCTGGTAGAGGGCCCTGTAGCCTGGGTGTGGAGCCTGCAAAGGTCTATTTCATCCTGGACCACCGCAGTACAATTTTTTTCCCCACCTGTTTTTCCTCCCAGCGGAGGAGTGGATGTACAGTGCTGTCCAGACATGCCAACGCACCTCCCATGCATCGGACATGATGGCCACTGTTTCTCTGACCCTGTTGCAGTCTGGCTGCCTCCCCCACTAGTGATCAGGCGAATGCCAGGCCTATTGTCCCCCTGGAGAAGAAGATCTGTCCTGTGGATGCTCAATCCTCCTCTCATCTGTTGACCGCCAGTGCCCCAAGATCACTCCTGATACTGGGTCAACAGTGTTGTGGCAAGTGAGGCTTGGTGTCTCAGCCCTCCGTGCCACCGAGCTGGCCTATTCTATGCATTCTTGAGCCCGCCACTTTTTAGCCCCACCACCACCTGTGCTGGAAGACTGTTCCTGAATCCACCAGTCTTTCTCTAGAAGTACTTCCTCACATCCCTCCTGAATCTACCCTCCAGCTTCTTATTATGCCCCTTGTCCTTGAGTACCTTTTTCTGAAAAACACTTCCTCCTATACCTTATTTACTTACCCTGTGAGGTATTTAAAGGTCTCTATCACATCCCCCCTGACTGTCTTCCAGGGTATACATATTTAGGTCCTTAAGTCTGTCCTCTTCAGGCTTCTGATGCAGACCCTGTACTGTTTTAATTGCCTCCTCAGACTACTTCCACTCAATCTATGTTCTTAGAGGAATTTAAGTTGCAACAGGTTGTGAGGCCATAAGCAGAAAATTATGACGTCATGGCAGGTATAAGGTATTGAAACAAAGTCTAGGGGCAAAGGGTCCTTTTAAATTAAAATACCTTCAGTAATACAAAATGGCTTTATTTATTTAGTTTTTGTTGACCGGTGGGTGCTCTAGACAGCAGAGCTATCTATTTTCAGGCACGACACAGGAGGTTCCAACAATAGGGTAAAAAGCAGCAGTAAATACATGGATAAGACAGGTGAACAACAGCCGTACTTTTACCTAACAAAGTACTGATATACAACGTACACATCACAGTGGCATAAATCATAGGAACTGGCAGAACAGTTGCATCATCACGTAACAACAAATACAATAGTACAACAAAGAGTATTAAGTACCAGGGGTAACTTGGTTCGAGAAGAGGTTGGGGAGAGCCTTACTCAGTGATAGGAAGAAGTGCCAGGGCAGATCTAAGAGGGGCAGGCAAGGAAGTGTCAGCCTCCCACAGGAGCAGTGCTCTGAGCTGTCAAGTAACTTGTGGAGTTCCAGTTTAAAAATCTGGTGAGTTTGGGAGTGCCTGAGCTCCAGTGGTAGGGAGTTCCATAATTTTGGAGTGAAACAGAGAAGGTGTTTTTTTCCCATTTTGGTGTTACACTTGGTATGGCAGGTATGACATAACAGCCGATCTCAGGCTGTAGGCAGAGGGGCCGGTTTAGCTGGAGAGTCAGTTTGTCAGGTTTCTGGGCATTGATGATGTTGTAATGATGCAACAGGTGGTGAATTGATGGAACACTGTGGGGAGAGTCCACCAAGGCTGGAGTAGAGGGAAAAGCAGCGAGTGAGCTTGGGTACTGACAGGGCAAAGCGGCAGATGCTATTGTAGCAGGCATCCCACTTATGGAGAAGACCTTTAGAGAATATAGGAAGGGCAATCATACCATGGGCAAGTTTAGGTCTCTGACCCCTGAGCGATTGCCAACCTAGCTGCCTTTGTCAGATTGTGTCTAACTTTGTATGCCAACCCCAGCTTTATGTTGATAGCTTTGACTGTGGTAGAGAGGCATGGGTCAAAGACTAGGGCTGGCTCCAAGGTGATTCATATGTATTTAAATGAGGAGACAATATCGAGTGGGGAGTAATCAGATCTTCTGATGTTTAGGGCTAGGGCAGATTTTGGACCCAGATCCGAATGGCATGGAAACTGTCTTTTGTTCTTAGGATGAGTTTGATTTGCTTGAGCCCAACTGGATGGTTTTGAAGTCGAGGCTCAGGTGCAAGTTGATATCAGATACGTTGGAGGAGCTGGAGTATGAGACCACGCCATCTGCGTACAGAAGGGTGGAACCTGAGCCCGACATTGGGGAGATCATTGATGAAAATTGAAAGAGTAGGGGACCCAAAATGGATCCTTGAGGAACACTGATCAGGTGTGGAGAGAGAGGACTTGTCATTGTTGATCTGCACAAATTGCTGACAATCCGAGAGATAACTGGAGAACCAGGTGGTTGCTATTGGAGGGAAACCATTGGTGGACATTTTGAAAGGAACAGAGGGTGGTCCACCAGATCAAAGTCCTTTGTGATATCCATGAAAATAGACCCTGTGAGAAGGTCTTTGTCCATAGCCAGCCAGATGTCAGTGGTGAGCTGGATGAGGGCAGTGGAAGTACTGTGCTCCGCTGGAAGTCATGCTGCTCTGAAGAGAGATGATTGTGGAGGTGCAGATGGTCCAAGACCTGGCGGCTACGATTTTCTCAAGAAATTTGGACAGAGTCCATAAGGTGCAATAAGGTGGTAGTTGTCTATATTCATGGTGTCACCCTTTTGTGGATGGGGACCACATCGGCAGTCTTCGATGGGGAAGGAACCAGACCAGTAGCCAGAGACAGGTTGAATAGATGTGTAGCTGGGGTAACAATGTGGAGGGCAGTAGTTTTCAAGAATTTAGGTAGCAGCCCATCAGCTTCAGCTGATCCATAGGGAGGAATGGAGCATAGGAGATGCATGACTTCTGGAACAGTGACAGAATGAAGGTTAAAAAGAGGGTTGGTCGGATCCTTGGTGATCTGAGGTGGCCTCGATGTTGGTCCAGGTGGAGCTGCATACCTGGAAAGGTCAGTGAAACAAGAGTTAAAAGCCTCAGTGATGGTGAGAGTTGTTGCAGCTTTGCCCATCCAGAATCATTTCAATAATGAGTCCATGGTTATCCTTTCCCAAAATGGAGTTTATGTGACTCCAGAAACCTCAAGAATCTCTTACAGAGGATTTGAGCAGCTGACGATAGTAGAGCTCTTGGCAGCTCTGATGGATGCTTTACATAAGTTCCTGAGCCTTTTGTACTCGGTCCAGTCTGCAGGGGACTTAATCTGTTTTGCTTGGTACCAGGTTTTGTCTCTCAGTTTGATAGTGACCAGCAACTCCTGCTTAGCCATCGAGTGGCAGTTCCTCGTATTCCTCACTTTTGATTGGAACATGCTTGTCCTGCAGAGTCTGTAGCGTGGAGAGAAGTGCTGTGCAGCAAGCTTAGTGTCCCGTGTCTGGTACATGGGTGCCCAGTCAGCTCTGCTGAAGATCAGAAATAAGGGCCCTCTTATCCAGCTTTGCAAATAGTTCTAAATGTTAGACTCTGGGGAATTCTGTGTAACTGAGTGCTGATGATACTAACTCTCATTTATTTGCTGACAGTAACTCTCTTTAAGCTTGAATACACACTGGGCCTTTGTGAGGTCAAACACTGGAAAATGTTTCTCTCATTTTAAGTATTTCATTATGATGTACCCAACCTCCAAGATATCGACTGCAACTTCCTGTCAATAAAAAAATGTTTTTCTTCATGTTGGTGATCTTGCCAACATCAGATTAACACATTCATGCAGTGTAGGTCAGAGCAAAACATTACAGATAAGTGACTTAGTTTAGCCACTGACCAGGTGTTAGGTGCATCATCAGTTATCTTCACTTTGCACAGGTCACAAAGGAATCAGAGCGCAGCTTGCACTATAATGGTTTCTAGGTAGGGTCCCAGAGCAGATGGGATGGACTCCATGTGTGTTTAACTGTTTGTATTTTTTATAAGTCCATGTTCTAATGCCTGATGACATCACAGTGACTTCTGCTGCACTCAGACAGCAGCAGTGAAATCTAACAGAAACCAACTTTGTTTTCATGGAGCTTTTTTCCCTTGGCACAGGCTGCCCCTCGGCCCAGGCCCTGCTTCCTGACTTGTTACTACCTCCCCAGGACTTGCCAACCATGAAGTTCCCCATGGATTGCCCACCGTGGTGAGGCCAGGAGAAGAGGGTCACCCACCCCTGAGTAAACACTCAGAATTTGGCCCTGCCTGGGTGGCACACAGGCCAGAGAGTGGGCCAGATGTCATGCTGCATTCTCCATTTTCTGTTTTCCATCCCTGATGGCATGGAAAGATGCAGCTGTATTTATTTGAAGGTGTACAGTCACCACTCACAGGCTGCCGGCAGTCCCCATTGTGTTACTCCCACTGCTGTACCACCAGACCTCCATCTGGTGGCAGTGGATGAGAGGCATGGCAAGTCCCTCCCTGGGAGAGGAAAGCAATCCATCGGATGCTTGATTCCTGCCCGCCAACCTCCATGTGATTCAAGTCCGCTGCCAAACCCGGGTTGCTGGTGTGGCAAGCAGTAACTCTGATGCCAACAAGCCACTGGGCCATAACAGAAACTAATCTTCATAGAAGAACAGATTCAGAAGCTTTACAGTTTAAAATACACTGTATAGACACAAAATGGCTCGACTCAGAATACGCCACTTATCACTTGTGAGTTGGCAGGGTTTAAAACACGTACTTGTCGCACTGCAACTCATGTTATAGTCCTGCCCTCTTCCTCATGAAGCAAAAGGCACAATCTGAGTCATAGATACATAGATTGGGACAGAAAATGTCTATGAGAACACTGAGTTTGCCCTGATATTCTACTGTCCTTTATTCTGCCCTTACCGAGCTCTTCCCAGCCCCTGCTTCCTTTTGTTCCTAATAACCCCTTGAAGATGTCCCATTGGGTTTTGAATCTGAAATAAGCCCCAGCATTGAACACAGTGGGTAGGCTGTTTCACTTATCCACCCCCTTCCATGAAGAAGTGCTTTCAGTTGTCCTTCTTGAATCCCTCTTCCAGTTTAAAGTTGTGCCCCTTGTGCCTGCATGTCAGGCCATTGCATGTCCTATAATTATCTTGTCATATATCTGCTTGTTTGCACTGTGTAAAACAAATGTTAACCCCATTTATCTGTGTGCTTTCTCCAATGGACCAGAATGCATGCTTTTACAGTTATGCACAAGCTAATGACCAAACATTCCAATTGCACTTTAGGAGGTATGTTGGGCTTCACTATCACAGGAGTTCACTGAACACAGAGGCAGAGGGAGTTTAGCTGGATAGTTTGTAGTAAGCAGGGCAGTGGACTCAAAAGTTAGATTTTTTAGTATACAATATTTCTACTTTATAGACATGGCCCTGGACACTTTCCACTGGTGACAGGTTATTGGTACCTAAACAGCCTCCTGCTGCACAATGGAGATGGGATTCAGATAGCCATTAGTTCTAAATCCCCAATTTAACACCTTTCCTAATGAGCTGGGAAAACTTGCACCTCAGGCCCAGACCCTGCAGGGAGGAGGTTCAACTCAAAGAAGCCACTTCCAGCTAACTTTTCTCCCTTTTTATTGGAGGAAATTGGATGTGGAGAGAAGAAAGTACAGAGGAACATCTGCAAACTTTTCCAGACCCATGCAGGAAAGGAGAGGTGGAAGCAGAGAGAAAGCAATATTCATAGGCTCCACTATTTGCTTACTGTAGTTAGGGCATTTTTTAGACGGAGTGCGAGTTTAGGGATGGTAATGCAATGAAAGTTTCAATTGCTGCCCCACCTCCCATTCCCAGAAGGTGAGAAAGTAATTATTGGTCATTTGAAGCAGCGCCTTGGCTTGATTACTGTGCCAGTGACACAGGGGTGGAAGTGTCCCGTTAACAGCTGCCGTTGACTAATAATTGGAAAGCACGCTGGGGTGCTGGGGCAGGTGCTGTTTATCAAATTCTCAGGACACCTGCAGAGGCTCTTACTCTAATTGATGTACCTTGGTATCGGAGCAAATTAAATTAAATTATATTTCACGCACTACATTTTATACTCAACATGTCAAAGCCCTTTCCAGACCAATGAATTAGACAATAGTAGTGTAGGGACTATGCACATATTAACATGGTAGCAATGTTCCTTACTCCCATAATTCCTACGTAGGCTAACCCCGAACCATTGCTTTTGAATCTGCTTTCTAGAGAGAGAGAGAGAGATTACAGAGAAAGAAAGAAGACCAGGGCATGGGGATATTGTGATAATGTCTGCTCTTTTGAAAACTGCCTATGGGTCTTTAACTCCACTTGACCAACAGCCAGTCGGGATGGGTAGAAGAGACCTCAGTTTTTGACTCATCTGAAGGACGGCACCTCAGCAGTGCAGCAGCGTGCTGAATGATCCAAGGCTCGCATGGATTTATGTCACTTGCATGCCTGACGTGATCTTTGCAGGGGATGGGGGTGGATAGTGGATTGGTAAGGGATAGAAAAGCAATAGATAGCTGGCCCATCAGCACAGTAGAACACTACTGCATGTGATGCCTGTGACCCGGTTCGGAATGGCTTGGTTAGCCGGGCTGGCTGGTGGAGGTGGACTGAGCATCCCATGTGATGCTCTCCTCTTCTGGTGGGGTTGTTACTGGTTCCTCACTGCAGTACTGCCAGCTGTGTGACCCCAAGTGGCAGTGCAGGTGCGGAGCCTGTGTGGGAGGGAGCACAATGTCCAGCAGCAGCATGACAGCGTGCATAACATGCTTGTCAGGGCCATGCTGTCCCAAGCCTGGCGGCATCCTGGGGTTTGGGTGGAAGCAGGAGAAATACAAGCCTCAGCTGCTGTGGGATGATGGCACCCCACCTCACAGACCCAGTCCCCTGGACACAGATGCCTTCCTGTGTTGGTTCAAAGCATCCTCAAGGGGCTTGGTCCACTCCCAACAGCCCACTCCCCTGCGAGAAGCAAAGGGGTCATAGAGAAATCTGTAAGTCCCGGATACGGTGGATGATCGGGCCTGGGGTAGGTAGGGGGTGCAAAGGGGCAAAACAGAAAGTAAAACAAAGAAAAACAATAGATATGCTGGAAAGAGATCAGAGGAGAGGAATATAATTAGTTGATGGTATGAAGGGTTTAAACTATGACAAGGGCAGAGCCCTTGGGAACATGCAGAAGTCTCCGTCTGTGTGGTGCATCTGTGGGACCTGCTGTCAATACAACAAGATGCACGATCTTCTGTCTGGTGTCTTCATTCACCAGTGAGATACAACATCAGGCACCAGACAAACTTTGCTGGGCTTTGAGGATTTTTGGGGTCCAATTGAACTGAGAGCCCTGGGGCATTGCCGACTGTCTGATTTGGGATTGTTCTCAGTGGAGAAAAGCAGATTAAGAGGAGATAGTAGTCTTCAAAGTGGTGAAAGAAATAACTCCATCCAGTAGTGAATCCTAAAGATCCTGCAGCAGCAAAACCCTTCATTGACATTTAAATGGCATAGAACCATTCCAACACATATAGAATAATATATGGGGTTGTGTGTAACAAAATTTTACACACACCAGTGGTGTGGATGCTTCACTCTGGGGGTTTATCTGGGCATCCAACACCAAGGTGTTTGTAAAATTCAAGTTTTACACACCACCGCATATTTTATTTGATATAATTGCTGGCTTTCTCTTTTTGCCACAGCAGTTACATAAACTAAGAGATGCCCATGTACTTGACTGTGGTCCCGCTGGGTTTCAGTGCTGTTAGTGATCGCCTTCTTGTAAATTTTTTTTTTTATTATTATTTTTTCGGCTGCCTGCTGAATGTTCTGTTTTTTCCCCTTAGCTTAGTTTATTTTTCCCCAAAATTACTTACTGCCGAGTGCTGAGTCTGAGTAGTGGTTCAGTCTCTGCGGCAAGGCAAAGCGTAACAGTCCGAACCTAACAGCTTCGTTGGCGTGTGTGTAGAGTGAGGGAAACTAGCTTGTGTTTGCCGTTATAAACACTCCTTTATAATGGCAAATTACACGATGGATTTCCTATAGGAAAAAGAGAACCCCAGTTATTATAATATATATTTCCAACACAACAAAATGACCTTCATTAATGCCCAGTACCAAAAGTTACCCTGTTCAGTACAATAGACATACAGAAGTTTTCTTTCTGTTTTCTGACAGCCCAACCCTTTTAGTTGGTCCCCTTACATTGTTGCTGCAGGAACCTTTTAAAATCCTGGATCTGACATTGACTCCATCTGATCAGATAAATTTGCTGAATATATCGAAAAGTGAGAGAAGGGAAGTGGGTAACGAGGATAATTTAAAAGAGCATGTAACAATTTTCACAGAAAGATTGGTGTAGTTGTGAAATAGACCAAGTTAGTATGTTGTTTTTGTCTCTTTGTTTTGGGTTCCTTTCCCCAAACATTTAAGAAACTAAGACCATGTATCACGAACACCTGACTGGCACGAGTATACATTTAAAGGGACACTGTCTGCTTTTGTGTGATTTTGGTCAGCTGTAGCCAGTTTGCCTCTGTTACCAGAGCAAAGACCATGGACTGGTCAAACAACTGGACTGAATGAGTAGTGGAAGTGAAAAAAACACAAAACTTCAGTAGTACAGAGCCGGATTCTGGGCATGTGCATTAGAGTGAGCACTAATGCGTATGTTCAGAATCTGCCTCTGTTTTCCGTTATTTTTATGCACTTCTACTGCTCATTTTCGTTCCAGAGGGCATCTTCTTGTTTGGAATTGAACACACTTTTGAATAGTAGGCATATCTCATATCAGCCTCCAATAAATGTAAACCCATTCATGCACAAGTTTTATAATCACGATGGTGCCAAGAAAGCCGCAAGTTCACAGAAGCAAGATGCTTCTGGTGGCTCAAGTTTGGTGGACCGCTTGCCTCCAACACGATCATAAAAATATGTGATAAAGGTACAAATGGCATCATGTTACATTATGGGGCAGTCAGAACAGTTTCTTTGCTAGTTCTAGCAATAGAGGCAAACTGGCTACAACTGGGGAAAAAATCACTAAAAGTTGACAGTGTTCTTTGAAACTTGGTTGGGAACATGTTTATAAATGTATTTTGTGGAAACTGTGTTGTAATCTGTATTGATGTATCGTTGTCTGTGTAATTGTTAGTCAACTTGGGCAGGAACCTATTGTAAACAAGCCTATGGGCTTACTAGGCCATCCTGAAAAACTTGGGCTTGATTTCAAAACCCCCCACCCCAACTCCTTAGACTGGCGATCTTGTGCTGAAACCCAAACTGCAATAGACTTGAGTGTGCCAGTGACCCTGTGCCTGATTTTCTAAAAGTCAGGGTCCTGGCACCAAATTCCCAGAGTTTGCTGCAAGTCGTCCTGTGTACCAAACAACTGGCTCATGGGCGGGAATGCTGCAGACTGTGGGAGTTTTGGGCAGCAGGGCGGTCATTGGGAGACCTGCCAGCTGTCAGCTGGCAGCTGGCAGGGCTTATGGAGGGCAAACTGAGAGTGGGATGGGAGGTAGGATGTGGCAGCACACCCTAGACGTGGCACTGGCATGGCTCCTCGGTGGCAGGCAGTGCGTGGGAGGGGTGTTACTGTGACTTTGGCAAGGAGAGGCCCTGTAATTATCTAGACATAGACCCACCACTGCCAGGCACTTGGCTGGGTGCATGAGGGCAGCAGATGTCTGCTGGCAGCAGCCTGAGGGGGCATGGACCACCTCCCACCGTGGCAAGGCACTCGAACTGGATGTGCCCATTGCAGGGGTTTGCAGAATCCCAATGAAAGGTATACTGCAGTGCTATCCTGGTGCATGCTCCACTCCACCCTTGCTGTACCGATGCATCTGTCGCAAGAATGGTGCAAGTCTGGCTACAGAAGGAGACCCCCAGTTGCACAGGGGCATCTGAAAATGAGGAATGGCCATGGGCAGTGCAAGATGCCCTTGTACCAGTCCGTGTTAGCACAAGCACGATGTGCCATTCCCGAGGGTTTGAAAACGGGCCCAGTATTTGTATTTATGTTTATATTTACTGTTTTACCATGATAAACTCTGCCATGGCATTGCTGTGTAAATGCTGACTTGTAAAGATCTTGCTGCACTGAACTGTGTACTGTTCTGAGTTGTAGAGGTCCAGCGGACCATTCGGAGAGCGAGGAGCAAGGGGAGGCGCCCAGCTGATTTAAAAGTCTTGTGCTACAAGGGGTCTACAGGAAGAGCACCCTGTTTATAACATCAGCTGGCAGGTAAGAGCTGCCTTCAGCTACTAGGGACTCTGTTGAACTGTGAGCGTCCTTTTAAAATCTGGTGTGTTGGACTTGTGCTCTGTATGCTGTTTGTGTGTGTGAATATCTACCTGCTGAATGACTGTCTGCCATGGCATTGCTGTGTAAATGCTGCCCACAAAGAGCTTGCTGCACTGAACTGTGTGCTGCTCCGAGTTGTAGGGGTTCTGGTGGTGGACCATTCAGAGAACAAGGGGAGGGTGGCCAGCCAATTTAAAAGTCTTGTGCCACAAGGCATGAGCACCTGGCGTGAGTGGTGTGAGTGCACCTTGCCCCAAAACACCTCTTAGTATAATTTGGACAAATGCCAAGTAGTGGACAATTATAATCTACTGTGGGTTTTCACTCTGAAACTTTTGTGGTATTTAAGGTATATTGCTTGTGTTTTATTTTTATTTATCTTTTACTGATTTTGTAAATGGAAATGAAATGTAATGTTATTTTTGGGCTTTCTACTACTCTTATGGAACTGTTATGCCCTGGGGAGCGTGGTTGGGATAAGGGTACCTATGATAAGCTTTTGGAGCATAGACTCCTTAGGCATCACACAATCATTATTCGTGGCACCTAATAACCTTAGCAATGTTTTATCTGATAAAAATACCTATATAAAGCACTGCTTGGGTACAATTGTATACTGATGTAAACAAATTTACTTAGGGCGGGCTCCAGGCTGCTTTTAAATTATCTATTTAGAAAACCTTGAGGACGCACAAGATAAAATATAAATACCTAAGACTGTTGAAATGTGTGCTAACGATGCTTCTTATGATTTGTGGTGACATGCACCAAAATCTAGCCAATTAATTCTGAACAGCTCCTAGGAAACAATCTTTGGAATCAGTCAAATTTGGAATACATGAGTACACCTAGACTAGGAAGGACAGGGTCTAATCTTACTTTGATTCATTGTAATGCTAGAAGCATGCTACCTAAAATAGACTTAATTAGTACTTGGATTATTGACCACAACCCTGATATAGTCATAATTACAGAAACCTAGCTTGATAAGAGAAGGAGGACTCCTTAGTAAATATAATAGGCTATAACTTATGGTGGCAGGATAGAAATAAGCATGGTGAGGCAGTACTGATTTATGGGAAATCTGATGCTACTAACACAAATTGACATTGAAAGAGATTTTAATGGTCTGGAGGCCTTGGCCTTAGAGTTAAACATACCTCACTATAAGAAAATGGTACTCGTGGGAGTATATTGCCCTCCCAAAATTAACCCTTTTGCTTTTAACTGCCTACAGGATTTCCTTTATGGATTCAATAACTCACATGAAATCCTTACGGCTGGTGATTTTAATATTAACTGGTGACAGGTTAATGACCTCCATCCATTGGTTGATCTTCAAATAAATGTGGGTTTTACCAAACTGATTCTTGATTCTACTAGAATAAATATGGCAACCCCTGATTCTTCCACGATTTTGGACTTAATATTTACCAATTCAGAGAAAATATATTAACTAGTGGTGTCTTGCCAGATTCTATATCTGACCACCAGTTCATTTTCTGTATTATAAGCACTTGTGAAACTGACAAGCAATAGATCTATCACCTGGTGCAGTTGTAAACATTTTCACTACATGGATGTTATGATGGACATAGGTAGCATAAATTGGGATAGTTTATTATTGGTGTCCACTGTAAATGAGGCTTGGGATTTCTTCCTACATGAATTCATGTTAGTGTGCAACAAGTATCCCTATTAAATCTTGGCTATTGAAACACAATAATGCTCCTTGATTCTCCAACAAATTGAGAACATTAAAATTAGTTAGGGCCAAGGCAAAATGTCAGGTAAAAATTGGACTGGGAAAACTATAAAAATGTGTAACTTATATGTAAAGAGGTGAGGATTACAAAACAAATATTCTATACAAATTTTTAGACACTAAATGTTCCCAACAGCCAAAAGACTTCTGAAGGACAATTAATTTTCTTCTGAAAGGCCAGGAACTGAAGTCCCAAATGTGTTCCTAATCGATGGTCTGCCGACTCTATGTCCCAATTAGTTGTGGCTAGATTTAATGATTTTTTAGTAAAATTGGTTTAAATGCTACTCAGGGATAGATACAGTACAGCCTGGCACAGATAATGGCTCAATGAACAATTTTACTTTCTCAAAGATTACAGCAGACAAGGTGTTGTTGGAACTGTTAAAATTAAAACCTCTAAGCCATGGGCCTGGATGGCATTCCTCTAACTTATTGAAGCTTGCCTCCCCAATGGTTGCTTACCCTCTAGCATATTTATTTAATTTTCCTTAAAACAGGTGAATTCCCAGTGCATGGAAACAATCGAAGGTCGTGCCTAGTTTTAAAGGGGTAATAAGTCAGAGTTGGGCAGCTATCGCCCTATTTCCCTTTACCACAGGTTTCAAAGATCTTTGAAAGGATTGTGGCCACTCAGATTATGGGGCACCTGGAATCTCAGAATCTTCTGAATGGTATGCAGTCAAGATTTAGAAAATCACACAGTACCATTTTGGCCCTATTAAGGTCATTGGGGATCTTCAGAATGTCCTGGACATGAGGACACTGGTAGGTACCATTTTTGTTGATTTATCCAAGGCTTTTTTAGCATTGATTTATTTATTCTCCATCTGTGGCATGACAGGTGGGGCATCCAGTCACCTGCTCCCACCAGTAGAGGTCAGCAGGCTCACTCGCATGATGGGGTCTGTGTGGCTGCCCTCCAACCTGTTGGGGCCCCCAAGCCTCCCTGTGCTGGGCTGGGACCAAACCCCCAGTGCAATTCCACAACAGACCTCTGGGCAGTGCTGAGCATGGCTATCAAGCTGCACGGTCGTGCTCAGCTATTTTTCCTCCTGTACTGCCCTGGTTGGGTGTGGACATGCAATGACATCAGAGGCACTACGTGCTGGACGTCCACCACACTCCACCTTCCCTAACACACCACTCCTGCAGCGCACCGGATCTCCACTGGGAGCAACTGCAGAGTGGTGGATGTCTGATCCTCCCCAGGGATAGGAGAGCAGTCCTCTGGATGCTCAATCCATCCTACCCTGCCGACTCTTGATGGCCTGGGCTCATTCAGTGCCCTCAATCCTCAGCGCCACTGGGCTGGACTGATTTATCCAAGGCTTTTGATTCCTTGGATCATGGTGTCCTCCTATCCAGGGCAGTCTCCTTGGGAATAGTGGAGCCTAGGTCTGTGCTGGCTCACCTCATATCTAACTGCTAGAACTCAAATGGTTTCCATGGGAGGTTGGACATCGGCTTTGTTCCTGTTGGATCAGGGGTCCCACAGGGTTCCATTTTGGGTCCTTTATTGTTCAATATTTATGTTAAATATTTATTTTAATATGTATACCCTTGAGGAAAGTTAATTTATATACCCTTGAGGAAAGAAGGAGGGGGGACATGATAGAAACTTTTAAGTACCTCAGTGGAATCAACAAAGTTCAAGAGGGTAACATCTTTCAGAAAAGAGACATGCAAGAACAAGGGGACACAATTTAAAGATGGGGAGGGCAGTTCAGGGGCAATGTGAGGAAGTATTTTACAGAGAGGGTAGTGGATGCATGGAACGGCCTTCCTGAGGAGATTGTGGGGTCTAAAACTGTGGGAGAATTCAAGAATGCATGGGACAGACATAAGGCAATTCTTGTGGAGGTAGGAAGAAATAGGCTGTTGGTTAACTAGGATCTGTGGCCTATCCTGTAGGTAGGAAATTGGCAGACTAGCTGGGCCAAGCGGGTCCTTATCTGCCGTCAAAGTCTATGTTTCTGTATTTCTATGTTTCTTAATGGGTTGAATGTTTCAGATCCAACTGTTCTTTTCATTTATATGCTGATGATACCATTACATACACATCTGATCTCACTGTAAGTAATATTCAAGTTAAGTTACAGAAGGCGTTTAACGAGTTGCAGATTTTCCTTAGAGATAGTACTTTAGTCTTAAATTCTAAGAAAACACAGTCTTTATTGTTTCACCAACCTTTGGTTGATCAGGAAAATTTGACATCGAATGTGGTTACCCTGAGGATCCCCGCCTCCAGCATGGTCAGTCCTATAAGTATTTAGGCCTTTGGCTTGATAAGCTCCTAAATTGGGAGTTCATATAGATAGTTTAATTAATAATGCGGAAAAGATTTGGAGCTCTGTATAGGGTTAGATCTTGTGTGAGCTGTGAGGTTAGAAGGAGAATTGCTAATTCAATGATAATTCCCATGCTAAATTATGGGGACTTTATTTACGCCAGTGGTAAAAAGTAACTTGGAGAGACTGGAGGTGTGCCATGGCAGACTTGCCCTCATTTTATACACATGTGTCTTCTATACAATCACTTAGATTGGTTGAGACTCTCAGAATGTAGACAGGAGCATTTGCTTTCATTTATGTATATGTTGGTTGGTGATTTATCCTTACATAGTTGAAAGGATGACTAAATCGGATAAATTGAGTTCACTAAGAATAGCAAACACCCCAGACTTTGAAATTCCAAATTGTAATTTAGAGATTGGTCAATAATCAATTTTATATAAGGGTCCTCTTGAGGGAACAAACTACGGTAATTATAAAGATAAATAAAGGTAAAAACTTTGGATAGGGATTAAGTTCTGGTTTTGAAGTTCGCATTAGCACCAGACAAAGTGTGCCTTCTATGAAATTTCTTGCAGGACATATTCAGGCTATAATTAGCCTGTAATTTGAATGAGTGTTTACATTAGTCTTTATGTAATTTGTATAATTTGTATATTGAATGTGCATACCTATTTACTTATAGTTTCATGCATTTGTATTGTCTGATTGTCTTGTAACTTTTGGACCCCGTTGTAAATGAGTTGTAGCTCAATCAAGAGAATCCTAAGTCATATGAACTTGTACGAATAAAATATTTTATTACTACTAAACTCTCTAAGCAGAGCTCATTTTCAAGGAGGTCCTAGAATGGAATAGCACAGAATGTCATCACAATTAAACAGCAATCGTTGCTTACATAATAAGATAATGGAGATAGATAAGCCAGAGTACAGTGCAGAGCATTTTTAATATACACAGCTATACAAGTCAGCATGAGATCTAGACACTATAAGTCATATAATGTACTGTATGCAATTATAAGGATACAAGTTCAGAGAGCAAGTTGATTTTCAAGAAAACACTAATCTACAGGACTAGATTCATAGATTCATAGCCATGTGATGGCAGAGAAAGGACCTTCTTGGCTCTTCAAGTTTGCTCATTTTCCTCCTCTGCTTGACCCCCCGACAGATTCCCCACTTCCTCCCTTGACAACCCCTTGTGTTTGTTCCCGGACCTTCTTGAAACTCTCACTGTTCTGGCCTCACCACCTCCTCCAGCAGTACATTCCAGGGTTCAACCACTCTCCCATGAAGTAATACTTCCTAATGTTTCCCTAAACCTTCCCTCCACCTCCAGTCCATGCCCCCTAGTTCTGTATCTACCTTCCTGAAAATAAACTCTCCCTCACTTTATTGATCCCTTCACGCACTTGAATGTTTCGATCATGTCCCTCTCCCTTCTTGTCTCCAGAGGATACAAATCCAGCTCCTTCAACCTCTCCTCATATGTTTCCCACTTAGCCCATGCACCATTTTAGTGGCCCCTACCTCTTTCCACCATGTATGTCTTTTCGTAGATGGGGCCTCCAGAACTATACCCCATTCTGCAGGTGTGGCCTCAATGTGGAACTGTTGAGTGGCATCAGCACTCCCGCCTTCTGCTGGTTATCCTCTCCCTATGCACGCCAGCATCCTGTTAGCTTTGCTACTGCCTTGCTGCACTGGGTCTCCACCCTAAGGTCATCAGTGATTATAACTCCTAGATCCTTCTTCTGCCTGGTTGCAGTCATTATCTCCCCTAGTGTGTGTATGTAGTATTTGGATTCCTCCTCCCTAAGTGCATCATTGTGCATTTTCTGGCACTGAATTTCAGCTGCAATGCTCCACCACTCTTCCAGTCACCTTATATCATTCTCTTCATTGCCTCCACCCCTACACCCCTGGGGTGTCCAACCTGTTGCTGAGTTTTGTGTCATTCATGAAAAGGCAGACCTTCCCGTGAAGCCCCTCTGCTATGTCACTGACATAGATGTTAAACAGAATTGACCCCAGCACTGACCTGGGGACCCCATTTGTCACCTCTGTCTCCCAGAGGCACCCCACTGACCACCACCCTTTGGCTTCTACCCATCAGCAAGCTTTCCACCCATCTTGTTATATTCTGCCCCACCCCTAGACTCCTAGCTTATTAACCAGTCTTTCTGGGGCACTGTGTCAAAGGCCTTCCTGAAGTCCAGGTAGGCTCACTTCCATTGTCCCATCTTGATCAACCACCCTCGTCCACCTCATCAAAGAATTCGATCAGGTTCATCTGACATGACTGACCCCGAGTGAAGCCATGCTGCCGAATGTCTTGCAGCCCCACCCTCAAAATAGCTAACCACCCTTTGTTTCAATATTGCCTTCATTACCTTACCCACCACTGATGTGAGACTGACCGAGCAACAATTGCCCGCCTCTTCCCTGCTGCAACTTTTTATGAAGTGGCACCATGCCTGCCTTCTTCCAGTCCTCTGGTACCCATCCTGTATCCGGGGGCAAGTTAAATAACCCCACCAGTGGATCCGCCAGTGCCCCCTTAATTCCCTGAGAACTCTAGGGTGCAGGCCATCTAGGCCAATGGCCATGTCCACCCTCAACTTACCTAATTCCTGCCTTACTCTTCCACAGTGATTGGGCTAGGATCCACCCTCCCCTTCCCTTCTCACTTAGCTAGTCCCTCCTTCCCCTCTGCTGTGGAAAACCGAGCTGAAATATCCATTCAGCACTCAGCTTTCTCAAATCCCCTTCCACCTGCAATCCCCCTCCCCTTAATCCTTACTATCCCTGCCTACCTTCTTTCTTTCCCTATGTAACAAAGAACGCCTTGTCCCATTTGACCTGCCAGCAATTCTCTCTCAGTTTCTGCTTTAGCCTTCCTAATCCTTTGCCCTGCCACCTCAGCTTCTCTTTCAAAGTTTCCCTCATCCTCCCTCCCTGCATCCTTTTATATTCCCTGAATGCACCTTTCTTCTCCACCATAGCCCCCTCACTTCCCTATTGAACCACAGTGGCCTCCTTCTTTGTCTTCCTCATCCTCCTTACACATCCTCTGTCACTTTGAGGAGCCCCCTTGATAATTTTCCATAGATCCTCCATCACCTCCCACTCCCTCACTGCCTCCTGGAATATCTCCTCATCCTGGGAAAATCTGCCCGTCTGAAGTCTAGGACCTTCATGGTGGTTTGACTAGTCTCATATCATGCTCTGACCTTGAAGCCCACTGTACTGGGTCACTATCTCCAAGGTTAGCCCCACTCCCACTTCCTCCATGCTATCACCATTGATTAGGAATTAGGATCCGTCAAGTATGTTTCCCTCCTTGTGGGCTCCTGATCAGCTGCTACAGGAAGACACCCTGGAGTGTCCCTAGGATCTACCCACTCTAACTGACCTTGCTGATGGGATATCCCAGTCTATACCTGGGAGATTGGGTCTCCCACCAGCAGAATCCCCCCTTCAGGCCATTCTTTGAGCCTTCTGCAGCATCTGCATGTCTGTTTCCTCACTCTACATGGGGGTATGTATACCACTCCTAGTCTTAATGCTATCCCAGCCTTCTTCTCCAGCGTGACCCATATGCTTTCCCTTCCGTGACCTTGATTCCTCTCCCAATGTATAGCGCTCCTCACCCCTTCCTACCGATCCATATCCTCCTGAATAACATGTACCCTGGGACCCTCACTTACCAGGCTACAATAGCTAATCTCTCCCTCCATTAATGCCTCTAAATATACCATCTTATTCTCCAGGCTTCTGGCATTTGTGGAAAGTCCCTTCCACCGATTTCCTTCCCCATCCTCCCTACCCTTAGGCATGTTTTTGCTTAACATTTCTTCACTTTCCTGGAGGCTGCTGAATGCCTCTGACATCCTGTCCTTTGGCATGTCATTTGGTGTGTAATTTTCCTATATCCCCCGATTTAGTTTAAATCATATGTTTGCTCTATGAATTCCTTCAGTTTGATTCTCAGTACTGCCTTTCCCTCCCCATTTAAAGTGCAGTCTGTCCTGGGCATATAGACTTTCGTCCTTCCTTGTTGTCCACCAGTTTCCCCAACCCATACCCCTTCTGCCTGCACCATCCCTCTATCCATTGGTTTAACTTCGCGATCCTTTGTTTCCTTTCAGTGCCCGCTTTAGGCACAGGCAACACCTCCAAAAGCTACAGATCGGAAACACAGGCTGCTACAAACCTAGCAAGCTCTGTGAATCTTGTGTGTACTCCCAAGAGGCTGTTCCCCATCCAAATCATTTGTCCCCAGATGGAAAATCAGGTGAGTTTTGTCATCCTGTAGTTTGTCCCATGATGGGGTATGATGAATACCTTTGATGCTGTCATACATACTAACATACAACATATTAATTACCAGCAGATTAGGCCTTTCGTGTCTATCAAGTCTGTTCAAACCTCAGGTCCCTTGTTGGGAACTGAGGCCTCCCCCTGTGTTACAATACTTCCCTTTCTGTATCTGTCCCACCTCTCGAAGCCTTCCACGGTGGAAATCTGGACTAGCTCACCAGGCAGTGCGTCCAAGGTTTCACCATCCTCTTAGTGAAAACCGCCCCCCCCATCCTCCCACCTCCCAACTTCAATCCATGTCCTCTAGTGATACCTCCCTCCTTTAGTTTAAAGATCCCTCCATGTTTATCCTATTTATTCCCTTGAGGTACTTGAAGACCTCGATAATGTCACCCCTGTCTCTCCTCTCCTCCAGTGAGAACATGCCAAGCTCCTCAAGTCTGTCCTCATAAGTCAACTTCCCCAGTCCTCAATCGTCCTGGTAGCCCACTTCTGCACCCTCTCCAGGAGCTGTATGTCCCTCTTCAGGTGCAGTCTCCAGTACTGTACACAGTACTGAGCCTCTCTTTACCTCCTGGCTTCCTTTCAGCTTCCCTTCTCCCTTATCCTCCTTTATGCTGCCTCTCTCCTCCTCCTGGAAACTCAGAATCCCTTCCACGCTCAGTTCTACCCCTTCCGCTGTTACCTCACTCCTCATGTTACCATCTTCCCTTATGTTTACCCCTTCTGGGCAATACCCTGTTGCTCTCCTGATCCTTTTAGCACTCCCTCCTCTCAAGTTTGCCTGCTAGAGGAGTATACCTGTTGGACACTGTAATACCCTTCCCATCTTGTGGTTCCCTTCCCTTACTGCTGAGTTATGCAGCTTTCCTTGAGGCACCCTTCCCCTGGTCTTTACTTCTTGCCAGGCATATCTCCCATCACCTCCTGATCTTGGACCCTTTCCTCCTGTCCCCTATCCTTCCCTATGTCTCTCCATGTCCCCAGCCAGTCCTTTGCACTGTCTTTCTTTTTTGCAGACCCCCTCCCCTCCTCCACCTTCCACGCCCTTGCCATTTCCTCCTTCAGCAAGCTGATCTCCACCTCCATTTGCATCGGTCCTAATGCATATCAGGCAACACCCTATCCTCCACATAGTTTCCATAAACACCATTGCCCCACCCATCTTTCCCATGCCCCCATAGCCCACCTCCTCATCCAAGAAGACCCCTGTCCCTGCCTTCTTGAAACCCCTCCGCTCTCCCTTCCTTCCCCAGTGCCCCCTCCTCCTTCTTCAAGAAAACTCATGGTCCTGCTCTCTACCATCCTGAGTAACTTATTTTGTCCTTTTTCAGAGCCTCACCCCACCTTCCCTGAATGCCTCCATTCTATACAAAATTGTTATACTTTCTCTCTTCTGCCCTAATGCCCTGCTTGTAGCTTACAATCCTTACATTTGCATCAATATTACTTTAAGAACTTTAAATATGTATTACTGTCACAGCAATCTATACATTTGCATTAGTATTACTTAAGATCTTTAAACCTGTATCACTGTAAACCTGTATTACTGACACAACAGTGCCCTCAGATTAGTCCTTAACTCAATAAAGGCCCCAGAATATTCCTTAACTAGCAAATGCAGTGAACACTTTGATAATTGCAGTATCGACAGCCGTGTTTATGAAGCATTACTAGCTCATGGGTCTCAACATTTACAACTGTCAGTAAAATGCTTAAGCAACCAAATCTTCGGAAACAATATAGCTCAGATCTACTACCCTTTCAGTGTGGCTTGCAGTTTATTCCAGGTTTAGGGAGCATTATAGCCAAACACCGTATGCCCAAAGTGCCTGCTAAATCGAGGGTTCATTAGAGATCTGCTAAGAAGAGTTTCTGAGCATACCTGCTGAACTGCTTTAACTCATTCAGGGTTTCCCTAGAAAATTTTGAAAGGATAGGGGCATTTGTTGGGCAACACAGCCATGAGTAATGCTGTCCCCATCTATGCTCTTTGACTTTTTATCCCCATCTCTTTCTCTGAGTCCTTTTACTTTTGTTTCTCCCACAGGTTTATTTGTAGCTCTAGATCACCTTTCTTTTTTATGATTCTTTTCTACAAGTCCCCAAATGCTGTCATTATAACAATATTGGGGACCAAAGCCTGCTTTAAACATGGGGAAGAATGACATGTTTAAAAGGATGGGGGCTCAAAATGAAATGATGGGGCACCAATGCTGAATAACATTATGAAACCCTGACACATCTAAGGTACTAAGGCAGATTGTTTCTTCTGGATTTGTATGACCATAACTAAAGTTTTATTTATCCTTCTAGCATTGAGAGGACCAGTCGAATGCCTTTAGAGTGAGCAATGATGTGCTCTGGGGCAGTACATTAATAGAAATATAGAAACATAGAATCTGTCTGGTGAACAGGACCGCCTGGTCCACCCAGTCTGCCCAGATGGTCCCTGCTTGTCTGTCTCCACAGACCATAACTGGTCTCCGTGACCTTCTCCCCCCGCTTATGTACTAATAGTCCTCTATATCTAGCCCACACATGATTGAAGTCCTGTACTGTTTTGCCTTTCACCGCTTTCGTTGGCAGTCTACTTCAGGTGTCTACAACTCTTTCACTGAAGTAGTACTTTCTCATTTCCTTTTAAACTTCCCCACCAGCTTCATCACATGCCATCTGGTCCTGGTGTTCTTTCTCATTCAAGCTCTCCTCCTGCACTCTGTTTACCTCTGTGAGGTACTTGTATGGGTCTCTAGTGTGTCCCCTCTCGCTAGCCTTTCTTCAGAAGGTACATGTTAAGATCCTCAGCCTCTCCTCAGGGGGCTTTTGGTGCAACCTCACACCATTTTAGTTGCCCATCTCTGGGCTGCTTCATCCTGTCTATGTCCTTTGTGAGGTGCTGTCTCCAGAACTGGACACAGTATTCTAGTGGGGTCTCACAACAAATGATACAGTGGCAACACCACTCCCCTTCTCCTGCTGGAGATATCTCCTAGGGCTGGCATTCCAGCATCTCACTGGCCTACCCATTGTTTTTTCACAATGCCCTGCCACATTGAGGTCCAACAGATATGATAACCCAAAGTCACTTTTCTGTTAGTGACTGGTAGTACACTCCCCATTCCAAACTCAACTCCTGTGTTCCTGTGCCCTACGATGGGAGCCACAAGAATTGTGAGGGTGCATGTTTTGCCATCTACAGCTCCTCCTCCCTCTGATCACCTCTTCTCAGCAGTCCAGGACTAGAACACAGACCTGGAAATCTCCAGCAAGCAGCGCCTCCTTGAGCGTGAACCAACCAACTGCGGGCAAGGTTAAAAAAAAGGCCAAGCATAAAAGCCCACGAAATTGCAGACTGCACAAAGTCTTTTCTCAGCCTTCCCAGCCTCAGTTCAGTGTCAGAAGCTACAAAGGTCTTGAGGGTGAGGTTTCTACTATCTACAGTTCACTGTTCCCCTCCGATTGCCTCTTCTCAGCAGTTCAGAGCCAGAACACCAACTGGGAGGTCTCCAGCAAGTCACACCTCGTTTAAGTGTGAAGTGGCCAGTCAGCAGGTGGATTAAAAAAAAGGAGTAGAGCTTAAAAGCCTGCCAAAAATCATGAACTGCACAAAGATTTTTCCTGCCTTCCTAGCCTCAGTCCAGTATTGGGCCTCTCCAATCATTGGACAAATCTTCATGTAACCACCCACAAATGGGGGTTCACAAAAAGTCTTCCTTGAGCTTGTCTAAATGCTCACTGCCAGGCTGGTGTCCTGCGTTTTTGCAGTTTAATGTGATTACCAGAGACTGTATAGCCTCTGTGTACTGTCTCTTTAAGAGCTACCTATTGCAATTTAAGTAATCTGAGAGGGAGCTCTGTTGAAATATGTAACTATTTACTGAAAATCATTTAGAGTGATAATGATAATGTAGTTTATCTAACCTGCTTTCTGTGTGGCAAGGATTGTTTTGTTTGTCTCCACTACCTTGGTCCTGGACTGCAAATTGACCAAACAGTACTGGTGGGACCCAAAATGTAGCGGACTACAGGAGCTGTCTGAATTCAAAATCTGTAGGAACTTTAGTCTGGAGCTTTTGTGCCTTTTTGCAACTGAAGGGGAGCTCTTACCTTGACTGACAGCCAAATCAGCCAACCAACCTTGGGATTTTGGGAAGTCCTGGCTGCTTGCAGTTTTCAATTAGATCTAAGCTGGAAACTGAAGAGTAAGGAGCTGAAGTGATTCTGAGCAGCAATCATGAGTGGATTTGCCACGAGTCGAGCTGTTCAAAGTACTAGACCGACTGGAAGATTTCGACCTCAAGCTGTCCATTGTCAAGTGCCAGTTTTTCCAAACCTCTGTGCATACCTCTCAAACTTTTGTCCCCAGATGTGGAACACTGCCTTTCAAAATGTGGAACAAATGAGCAAAATGTGGAACACTTAATCAAATCCTTACCTAGGAAGCTCAGAACACTTAAAATGTTTGCATTTATGTTCAGAAAGTCTGTTATTAATTGAATAATAGATTTTTGCATCATTTAGTATAGATTTTGCTTTAAAAATACTGAATGTGGACAAGTCCTCACAATGTGGAACAGGGAGTTTTTGTGAAGTAAAATGAGTAACGTTCCTTGTAATGTGGTACAGTTGAGAGGTATCTCTGTGAAGTATGTGGGGCACATAGTGTCTACAGAGAGGATAGAGACATGATAGAAAAGTAAAGGCTCAATAGCATAGGCCTGGAGATTGTGTGTTATTGAGAAATTTAGGATTGCAGGGTAAACACAAAATTGCTGATCGATGGCACCATCTTCCCATGTCGTAGTTGGAAAGTTGGATGATTTGCCAGTGTACAAAGTCGCCCAGAGAATAACTCCAAAGCTGTCAAGACCATGCACCATAACCACTTGCTACCTATCGGTCAAATTATAATTGAGGCTGAATCCACTGAGATTGATTCCCTGGACCAGCGACTCGTGCTGCTGCAAGAAGAAACAGAGTCAACCTGCCCCCATGGTTGCCGATTTAAGACTTCCTGCAGCAGGCCCAGAATGATAGTGACTGCCAGTCTAACTCGGATGAGAGTGAGTGTGATAATGCCTATTACCCTCTTATTGGTCCAGTTGTTTTGTGGAAATCGTATGTTGAATTATGGGGATGAAGCTGGGCCTTCTGGACTGCCTAATGCCCCGGCATCATCCTTGGAGCCAATGCTCCCTGAAGGTGAAGTGCAAAGTATCACGTCTGAGGATACTGAGTCTTTGTGTGTCGTGGAACTGTATGATTTGCCTGAAGGAGAGGCTGATTTATGAGTCTTTCTGGTGACATGCCAGAACTTGAGGAACATCATGAGAGTGCTGACAATCCCTCTTCAGTGCCAGAGTGTCTTCAAAATGAGCCAAGTGTTGTAGAAACAAAGACTTCAGAGCAAGGGGCTGACAGTGCTCCCAGCTTGACATTCCCTTCATACAGAGGCACCCTCACAAGTGATGACACCTCCAAGATCATTACTGAAAGTACAGAGACTGTGGTTGTTCACCCTAGAAAGACTGGCTGAGCTGTCAAGCCAGTGGTGTGCTTCAGTTATAATTCCCCCAGGAGGCCAGTGGATTTACCTCTCAATGTAATCCACAAAGGTGTTTATGTCTCTCAGAGTTCACTGCCCAAATTGAGCTTGATGGCCCATTCCAGGTTGCTTGTTTTGCCCTCTCACCATGGTGCCCCTGCCCCAAGTTAGCTGATAGGAAGGGCCCCTCTGCATTGTTTAGAGTACAAGAAGTTATTGCATGATTCTGTATAATAATGTTCAATTTGCCTGTGTGAAATATGCATAATGTATTGTCAGAATGGAAATGATATAGTGGAGTACATCAAAATGTATAGTAAAGTGACAAGTTATACCAATTGATGAATCAGATAGTACTTGTATAGCATGCAATATCTTGTATATGTTGCATTTTCAATGTTATGATGGTACAGACTTGATACGGATGCCAAGTTTTCCCAGGCAGGGAGGTGTAACCCCTACAAATGGGGGTTCCCAAAAAGTCTTCCTTGAGCTTGCCTAAATGCTCACTGCCAGGCTGGTGTCCCATGCTTTTAGCAATTTAAATGTGATTACCAGAGACTGTATAGCCTTTGTGTACTGTCTCTTTAAGAGCTGCCTATTGCAGCTGAAGTAATCTGAGAGGAGCTCTGTTGAAAGATGTAACTATTTACTGAAAATCATTTAGGTGATAATGATAATGTAGTTTGTCTAACCCGTTTCTTTGTAGCAATGACTGTTTTGTTTGTCTCCACTATCTTGATCCTGGACTGCAAATTGACCAAACGGTACTGGTGGGACCTAAATGTAGCCGGACTACAGGAGCAGTCTGAATTCAAAATATGTAGGAACTTTAGTTTGGAACTTTTGCACCTTTTTGCAACTGAAGGGGAGCTCTTGCCTTGACTGACAGCCAAATCAGCCAACCAAACTTTTGGATTTTGGGAAGTCCTGCTGCTTGCAGTTTTCAGTTAGATCTAAGCTGGAAACTGAAGAGTAAGGAGCTGAAGTGATTCTGAGCAGCAATCCTGAGTGAATTCGCACGGAGAACTGTTAAAAGGCTGAGTTTTTGGCCCAGATGTCTGTCTGTTGCTCCTGAGAGGGAGAGAAGAGAATTATTTTGGACTAAATCCAAGTATGTGTGACTAAAGTAAGCTACTGAAGTGGGCCAGGCTCATCCTGAAGAAGACCAAAGATTTTTGCTGAATGCATCAGTCTGTCAGGAGTTCCAGCTACCCTAAGCTCCCGTGTGTGCAGAGATTTCCATGATGGTGACCAGGGAGCGCTTTGCCTGGTACAGTAGAATTCCTTTCATGTAAATGTGCTATGAGCTGCTAGTGGGTTGTGAGTTAGTTCCCCACTATGTGAACTGTGTTCTGCTTGCTGGAAGCTATATCCAGCCCAAACGGACTGCATCCGAATTTGTCTCCATGCGGTCTGGGCCTTGCCAGACTGGCCCAGCCAGACTACCCACTGCACAGAGAAGCCATCGATGAGAGACCTGCCTGGGGATCAGCCCCTGCTCCACGCTTGAACAGGAAGGATGCCTCTGCGACTCATGTAGGTCCTGCTTCTCCTGGCATTCCAGATTAACCACCTGCAGTCTCAATTTTCATCCAGACTGTGTCCAGTCTTGGTATCATGAGTAAATACCAGGGTAGCTCCCTGCAACAGCAGCTTAATCTGAGTGTGTCATCTGATTGTCTTGTTGTTTCGTTTCCTTCTGAACTGAGCCCTCTGGCTCGGATTACAAATATTGTGTACTGTGCATGTTGTGCTTTCCATCACAAGGCCCCAACCAGCTGTGACGCGGCCTACCCCGGCATCAGTCCTGGCTAGCCCATCTTCTCCACCTGGGTACCCAGACGTGTGACTGTGTGGGTGACTCAAAGCTTATGCATAACTGCTTGATTGATATAACCTTTAAGCTAATTAACCTGATTTTGCCCTCCCTTGTTCAAGTCCTCTGAATAAATCAGATCTAACTTTTTCTGTATGTAATCTGACTGTGGTTCTTGTTTGTGCTCAAAGTACTGTACTGTTTATTTGCTGTGCATAACCTTGTTTTACAGGGGGTCCCCAGTGTCGAGCCAGAGGAACCAGCCGTGGTGGTAAGTGCAAACAGTGTGAGTACTTGTGTGGTATACCAGGGTATTGTAAAAGTGATTATTGTACAGTGTTCAGGCCATTAGAGGGAAAGAGGGTGGTTATAGTGTCCCAAGGGCTGTGCCCAGGTTAGCTTGACCACTACTAACCCTGACCTCCGGGTGGAGGTACCCGCTTGACAACTCAGGGCCCCTTAACCTGCTACTAGCCAAGCAGGCAGGGGTAGTAGCCCTTGGGATAGCACCACCTATTGGTTATATTCACCATCCCTATACCTCAAAAGCTTACTGTGTCTAGCAGTTCTCTGTGCTGTAGTCTGGAGTGAGAAGGGCTACAGTGCAAAGGGCAGAGCAGTTTGGGTGCTGGGTGTCAGGCAGGAGGCAGCCGTCAGCCAGCCACTATGCCCATGTTCAGTAAGTTCACCAACAGCTCTTACAGTGTTATTCCCAGCTTGAATATCTGCCTGTCCAGTTTGCCAGGGCCGTCCTTTGGGGACAATAAGGGGGCCTCACTTGTCTTGACTTTTATGAGTAAGGCTGCAGTTCTGTAGCTTGCACCAACAAACAGCCTACACGGAGGTACAGGAGGCAGCAACAGTCACTGCCCATTCTGTTCTCAATTTGTTCCAGTTCCTGTCTGCTACCCTCTCATACCGCACCTACCACCATGCATCTCTGGAGCGCCCCCATCATTGCTTGCACACTGACTATATTGTAGAGCCACCAATTGCAAACCCTCTTGTTTACAATATACTACGGTACAGCAGCACCCTGCCCCATCTGGGACACTTCCTCTCCCCACAGATGACATGCACACTTGCTGCTGGCTACTTCCTCTGAGGACCAGGGCATACATTTCCAGAGCCCAGGAGTCAGGGCATCTTTAAGCTAGGCAGTAGGATACAGAGATGGCCAATCAAACAGCATCAAGAGCTCGGCAAGGAACAATTTGTGAGGAGGGAGGGTTTTGCCAATGAGAGGAGGAGGGAGGAGGTGTTTGCAGCCAATGGGTGGGCAGAATTCAGCAACCAACTGGCGAATGGCTTGCTTTACCCAGTCAGCTTGGAGTCAGCAATGCTGCCATCATCAGAAAGGAAGTTTAATGGAAGATGGAGGATGCAAGGATTTTTTCCTTTTCGTGGCCACATTCTGCGTTGGCCTCCTGAACGAACCTGCTGAACACCATACCAGACCTGCTGGACCTGCTCAACCCACCAGAACTCTTGGGCCTGCCTCATGAATGGATTGCCACCTGGATTGCCTACAAACTTGAGACCCGGACTGCTATGGACTAAAATCACGCCAGACGATCTCTACACTGATCCAGACTGCCAGACAATTTCTTCTAGTCCCACCAGCTGACCTCTTCTGGCACTGGTAAGGATGAGTACTCTCATACTATTTGTCTGGGGAGATGGGAGGAGGTTTGAATTGAAATGCTGCTTGTTTGGGGGTGGGAGTTTAAAAATGATCTTCCGTGTGTGGTGTGGTCTGGGGAAAGATTGAGAGAACAGCTTTAAATGCAGCCTCTAAAGAACACTAGGGATAGGAAGGCAAAGCTAAATCCAATGACCATGTAGGGTCATGGGTCACTTTTGCAGGCAGTAAGATGGGCAGACCAGATGGGCTTGGCCGTCTTGTCTGCCGACAATTTTCACGTACTGTATCTATGTATCTCTTTTTTGGGGATTGATGGGGTGGACTGGAGCCTTGGGCCTCGGGGAGCCTTTCAGCGAAGGGCCTGTTGGTGTGGCTGGGGCTCTTATACTATTTGTCCGGGGAGCCGGAAGGGGTTTGTATTGAAATGCTGCTTGTTTAGGGGGTGAGAGTTTAAAATGATCTGTGTGTGGTGTGGTCTGGGGAATGTTGAAAGGACAGCTGTAAATGCAGCTTCTGATTTTTTTTTTCTGATTGATGAGGGGACTGGAGCCATGGCCTTTGCAGTGAAGGGCCTTCTGGTGTGGCTGGGGGCTCTCATACTACTGTGGGGCTCTCATACTACTGTGTTTGTCTGGGGAGCCAGGAGGGGGCTGAATTGAAATGCTGCTTGTTTTGGGAGGGAGTTTAAAATTATCTTCTGTGTGTGGTGTGGTCTGAGTGAAGGTTGAGAGGATAGCTTTAAATACAGGTTTTTTTGTGATTGATGGGGGACTGGAGCAATGGGCCTCTGAGGGAGCTTTGCAGCAAGGACCTGCTGGTGTGGCTGGGTGGGGGATTTGGATCACAGGACTGCATGTCAGGCTTGGGGTGCCACCGTCCTGGAGCTGCTGGATGGCCAGAGAGATCCTGCAGCTTAACTAGGCTGTGAAACATAGGTGGGAGCCTGTGCCTTGGGCGCATGCATCAATAGGTATGCCATTTGATATTTTGCAATATGTGGTATCTAGCACATGAGGACATGTAGGAGTATACAATGAGACAAGTACAGTCCCGTATGTGGTGAGTGCAGGGTGAACATGCAGTTGCTGTGTTGGATACTGTGTCAGACTAGCAGGACACAGGCAGTGGGAATGCTACCATGGGAGACATAATGCTGTATGCCCAGCATACAACTTCACATAGGGTGGGAACTTGAAAGGTGGTATGCGCCTGTTGGTCTTTGTAGTGTTCCACCTGTTGCAGCACAGACCAGGCAGCTGGACATTGACCGTGATGGCGCAAGATGGGGCCGGGGTCCATCACCTGAGCAGTGTCTGCAGTCCAGGCATGACAATGTCCATGACGGTAGTTGTATGTTGTAGCTGCAGTGTGTGTGTGTGTGTGTGTGTGTGTGTGCACATTGCGTGCATGCGGCGTGTGTGTCTTACATCTAGCAAGGCATAGTACCTAGAGACTGCTACTGTTGTGCATGGTACAAAAGTGTCCCGCCCAAACTGTGCCTCCCAGGAGATACTTTGTAGCCATGTGTGACACCTACTGGTGGCACAATGGGCACATAAAATAACAACAACCTTATTCCAATATGTGTAATGTTCCCAAGGCTCTGGAGACACAGATGCTGACTAGTATATTCTGCAGGTTGCAGCAGTACTCTAACCACAGCTATGAATCTGACTGGTACTGGTTCTTAGTGAGGCTGACAACACTCAGTTTGGTATGCAGATGGCACTGTTATATACTACAGAAGCAGTGACCTGTGTTCACTGCAACGCCCACACAGTACCTGTCAGCCAGCAGTTGCACCCAACATCTAACCCCAGGCGGAGACGACAGGGCTGTGATCCTTCCCATGTTCGAGACATATGCTGCACAGATAACAACCATGCCCTAGTGCTACCTAGCATCTACTGACAATCTATACAACATGGAGGGACCGGACCTTGAATGTACCATCCCTCCCTCTCCATCTCGTACAGGTACAGTATGACTGACATTGCCATGAGATTGCTGGCTACTTGCAAAGAACTTGGGATGCACAGTTTGTTATAATGGTGCCAGCATGTGCCACCGCTGCACTTCTGTTTCAGTATCTACACTGTACACTGGAATATGACTGTATGACCCAACCATCAAATACTAGGGTGGGGTGTTCATAGAATCATGGAAGTTTGTCAGCAGAAAAGGACTCCACTGGCCCATCTAGTCTGCCCTTGTTCCTCCCCATAGGTAGCCCTGACGCTACCACCCTACACATCACTTATGTCCCCTCTCAGAGATTCACAACCTTTTCCTTCAGGTATCTATCCTCCCTCTTGTTTAAACCCATGTAGTTATCCCATGTACTCTTGAATACCCCCACTGTTGATGCCTATACCACCCTCTCTAGTAGCCCATTCCAGGGCCCACCACTTTCTCAGTGAAGTAGTGCTCTCTTATTACCTCTGAATTGACCACCTTCCAGTTTCAGCTGTGCTGCTAGTTCTTGGATTGTTTTTCTTCTTGAATATACTTCTTCCCTCACCTTGTTCATTCTCTTCAAGTATTTAAAAGTTTCAATCCTATCCCCCTCTCTCTCCTAGTTTCCAGTGGTTATAGTTCAAGCTCCTCCATCCTCTCCTCATATGTCCTCTGATGCATACCATGCACCATTTTGGTCACCCTACTTTGACTCTCTCCACCTATAAATATCCCTCTGTGGTAGGGTCTTCAGAACTGTACCCCATATTTTAAGTGGGATGGACCATTGACTTGCACAGGGCATTATCACCCCTTCTCCTGCTTGTGATTCTCTCCTATGCATGCCAGCATACCGCTTGCCTTCCCAACTGCTTTGTTGCACTGCTTTGCCACCTTAAGTTTGTCCAAAATAATAATCCCCAGATTCCTCTCCTGCTCTGTTATCACAACAACCTCTCCTCTAATGTGTATGCGGCTCTTGGGTTCTTATGCCCTGTGTACATTATTTTTCAATTGTTGTCATCAAATCTCAGCTGCCAACTCTCTGATCACCCTCCAGCTTTAGCAGCTCCTCTCATGCTTTCTTGTCCACTTGTAACCCCTTACAAATGAGGGTACCCGAAAAGTCTTCTCTTGAGCTTGCCTAATGCTCACTGCTAGGCTGGTGTCCTGCGTTTTAGCAGTTTAAATGTATTGCCAGAGAGTGCCTGTATTGCCTCTGTGTACTGTCCCTTAAGAGCTGCCTGGAATGCAGTCATAATTAATCTGGGAGGGAGCTCTGTTAGAAGATGTACTTGTTTGCTGATCATTTATTAGAACAGTAATACTATTGCAGTTTGTCTAACCTGCCTTCTTTGCAGCATGGACATTTCTGTTTTATCTCCACCATCTTGGTCCTGGACTGCTGAAATGGACCAGTCAGTACCTTTGGGGACTCTAAAATGGAGCCTGTCCCCAGGGGCTTTGAGGTAGCAAAATTCTGTAGGAATTGTAGTTTTGGGCTTTTGGTATCTAAATGAACCTGGAGGGAATCCCTTGTGACTGACAGAGGAATCAAGCAACCAAACCTTTTGGATCCTGGGGAAGTCCCAGACTGCTTGCAGTTTCAGTTCAGATCTGAGTTGGGAAGTGAAGGAGTAACAGCTCGAGATAGTCTAGCAGTAATCCTGCATAGATTTGCATGGGAGAACTGTGAAAGGCCTGAGTTTTGGCCTGCCTTTCTGCCTGCTGTCCCTGAGAGGGAAATTGAAGTTTATTTGGACTGAATCCAATTGTGAGGGGATATTTAAGCCACAGAACTGTGACCAGGCTTTAACTGAAGAAGACAGAAGATTTGCTGAATGCGATCAGCCTGTCAGGATTTCCAGCCACCTTTGAGCTCCGGTTTGTGCAGAGACTCTGTAATTGCGACGGATAGCAACTGCCTGGTACAGTAGAATTTCTTACATGTGAATGTGCTGTGCTGTTAGTGGGTCGCGATTTGATTCCCCCACTGTGTGCTGAACTGTGTTCTGCTTGCTGGAGGCTCCATCCTGCTCCCACGGACTGAATCCTTATTCATCTCCATTGGGCCTGGGCTTTGCCACACTGGCCCAGCCAGGCCACCCGCTGCACAGAGAAAGCCATCGACGAGAGACCTGCCTGGGATCTTCCCCTGCTCACTTTGAACAGGAACGTCGCCTCAGTGATTCGTGTGGGCCCTGCTTCTCCTGGCACTCCAGTTCAACAACCTGCTGTCTTGAATTCTCCTGCCTGTGTCCTGTATTGCAATGTGAGTAAACATGAGGGTAGCTCCCTGCAACGACAGCTAAATCTAAAGTGCTGTCATCTGATTGCTTTGTTGTCTTTTCTGTCATGAACTGAGCCCTCTGGCTCAGATTACAAATAGTGTGTGTTGTGCATGTTGCTTTCTTCCATCACAGGGCCCCAACCAGCTGTGAGCCGCCAGCCCCGGCAACATTCCTGGCTAGCCCACCATTTTCCTACCTGGGTACCCAGAGTGTGTGACTGCAGGGACTCTGAAGTGCATGCATAACTGTCTGATTGATATAGCTTTTAAGCAAATCAACCTGACTACACCCTCCCTTGTTTAAGTCCCTGAATAAATCAGATCTAACTCTTTTTGCATTTAACCTGACTGTGGTTCCAGTGTGTGCCAAGAGTACTGTACAGTTGCTATTTGCTGTGCATAACCTTGTTTTATAGGGGGTCCCCAGGGTTGAGCTAGAGGAACCAGCCCTGGTGGTAAGTGCAAACAGTGTGAGTAACTGCATGGTGAATAAGGGTCATTGTGAAAGTGATTGTGTATATTCAGTCCACTAGAAGGGAAAGAGGGGTTACAGTGTCCCGGAGGGCTGTGCCCAGGTTAGCTTGACCACTAACAACTCTGACCTCCAGGTGGAGGCACCCGCTTTCAGTACCCAGGTCCCTTTAACCCGCTACTAGCCAAGCAGGCGGGGTTGTAGCCCTCGGATAGTGCCACCTAGGGGTTACACACTCTATTGCAGATCTTTAGAAGGCCTGGAAGCAGACAGACCTTTCCATTCAGACCCTCCACATATCCCCAATGTAAATGTTTAGAGTATCAGCCCCAGTACTGCCCTGTGGTACCCCACTTGTCACTCTTTCCTCCTGGAATGAGCCCCATTTGCAACCACCCTTTGACTCCTGTCACCAAGCCAGTTTTCCACCAGTGTTGGAGGGAATCCACAGCATGTTCTGATGTGTATGCAGCTGCTAGTTTGTGTCGCGTCGCATGTCACCCCATACCTGCATAATGTTTTGCATTGCTATTTTGACACACCATGGGTCTACCATCCCTATGTTCACCTCATTGTTGCACCTGTCACCCCAGTCCCTAACAACTGGAGTGGTTGACGATTAGCCACAGCCACCACTGATATGATGTCTATACATATGTGTCTTCTATATGCCATAGAGGTCACCATTTTCAGTTCATTCTTCATTTCTGGTTCTGTTTTATATGCATGAGAGCAGCGGTTCTCTGCAGTATATATCATTACTTGTCCTTTGCAGTTGTCAGTGGCTCATTTCAAGTAAGCAGTGAGGGGCATGGGTGGCTGATGACCGCTGCTTCATGAGGTATGGCAGGCTTTCATACTTTGCAATGGTTTGTAGTGTCACATGCATGGGTATGTCAGGGTGACTTCAGGTGCTGCCTGTTACATTTTTCAGTACCTTTGCATACCTTGGGCTGAAGTTTTACAGGCCAGGGTTGAGGGCAGCTTCTGTCATACCCCTCCTGTGCACCATCACCTTGACACAGAGGTCCACTTGCAGCAGCCATGTGGACTTTGGTGCTGGATCCCCATTTCTACAAAATCTGGTGCACCGTCACTGGCACACCAACATTTGCCTCAAGCAGGTGTTTGACACATCTTGCATTGATCTAATGGGCCTTTGAAATTGAGCCCTATGACTCCCACATTGGACTATGTTGCTGTGTACTCCTGCTACCATTTGCAGTGTTTTGTTGTTCTCCCAACTGTTCACATGCCCGATTTCCTGCTTAGTGTGGCCCTTTTCCTTTCCTCCCAGGTTTACTTTTACTTTGTTTACTCCCTATCTGGGTGACATCTGCTTTTACAATAGCATTTTGCAATTAGCTATATTGTCAATTAAATTTCTCCCAACCCAGGAGCTACTGATATTTTTAACTAGTGTAGTCTGTTGTTTCCTCGGTGTTGGTAATCTTCCTGTCTGGGTTCTGCCTCTCTCTAAGCAATGACTGTCCACCTTTTTGCGATAGAGTTGGTGGCCTCGTTATCAGGTTACAACAATATTGTACCAGTCCCTTGGTTGGGTAAGCTGCTATTTCATCTTTTGGGGATTTAGGTGTAGATTGCTTCACATTATTTTCCACAGTATACCTACAGTTTAGTATCATGACCTCACTTCTTGTTTGGCAGGTTCCTGGGGTTCCCCCTTCTGCAGTACCAACACCTTCCTCACCACCACTGGCCTTGGTAACTGATTCTTTCTTTTCAACATGCTGTGCAACATTGTGCATGTGTTGTCACAGCTGGACTACTGCACCATTATCTTTTTCTGCCACTAGTTCAGCACATTAAGGACAATCTATATTTGCCTCTGCCAGGACCATATGTTGTGCTCCTCTTGTTTTTCCCTATGGCTTGCACTCTTTCACCTCTCACTTGCAGGTGACGTTGCTCCAAATCCAGGGCCTATGTCTGTGCCTTCCTCAGTCCCTCCTGGATGGACAGGTTGCAAAGGTAGAAAGGCGCTTATCTGAATATCCGTAGCCTGCTTGCCAGTCAAGCTGGATTAATGGCCTGAGTACACAGCTACCAACCTGATATCCTTGGCTTAACTGAGATATGGCTCAAACCTACTAAAATAACATGGTATTTTCTCTTCTTGGCTTCAGCATTATTAGGCCTGACTGCCATGGAGCTAAGCATGGTGGTGGCCTGCTTGGTTTACTACAACCAACACAAAGGGCGGCAGTGCGGCAAGTGTGTTAAGTGCAGGGAGTCTATGGGAGTGTGGCAGGCTCCCTCAACCCCTGAGACACATAGTGCTCTGTGGACCTTCTGTCTGGCTGCTGGACACACTGAACTGAATCTCTGCTGTTGTAATTGGAAGCTGCTGTTGTTGGAAGGGCTGTTATGTGAAGCTGCAGGATAAAAGAGCCCTCAGAACTCGTAACTATCATCAGTGCTGTGAAACTCTATTTGTGGAGACTAATAGCCTGCTATTGATATTTTTAGCTGTCTGAATTGCTGCTGCTAGATTCGTATATTGAACTGTATCTACATGAACATTGCTGTTTGCTGATTTTAAGGGGACTAGTACTGTTCTTTTCAGGGTGTGACTGTGCTGTGCTTATTTGAGTGGAGCTTGACAAACAGCTACAGCTGCTGCTGCTTAGTTCATCACCCCTGTCTTGCCCTGCTGCTAGAATTCATCTAGCTTTACTCACTCGCTGCTGGCTGAGCCCCTCCCCAATTGGTGGTGGCAGCCCATTCAGTGGGGTCTAGGTGTTAAAGTCTTTACCCACCAAACGTGGCGGTGTTTGTCACGGTTGCAGTCGGCAAGTGTGTTAAATGCAAGGAGTCTAAGGGAGTCTGGGGAGGCTGGGGAGTGGGAGTATTGCTAAAGCCTAATTAGGAAGTGGAGGTTGTAGTAAGAATTGTTATAATGTGGAACAGAAAGTGTTTGTATATTTGGGTGTATTCTTGGGAGGGTTGTTATGTGTGATAAAACTGAGTTATGTGTGGTTGGCAATGATAATAATCTTAAATATGAATCCAGTAATTTTCAATTTTCTAATAGGTTAGTTGTTGATCACGTTTTTATTGAGTCTGGGTTACTGTTGAATAGCCCCATGTCTATAAGGCTATGTGGGTATAGGGATATCAAAGCTGCTTGCATTATGGAATTTCACTTTGTGAAAATTTGGACTATATTGTCCAAACTACCCACTTCTTGTTAGTAGCAGGTGACATTGAGTTAAACCCAGGGCCTGTTTCTCCAATTCGACTTTTTCCTCCCAGGTCCCCCATTATTTCCTTTAAAACTTGTCATGGTTTTAAAATTATCCATTTGAATGCTTGTAGCTTGATCCCTAAGATTGCAGAAATTGAACAGCTTACTGTTACTTATCAACCTGACGTTGTTGCTCTATCTGAAACGTGGCTGAAAACCAGGATGTCTGATAATGTATGTCATATTAAGGGTTATAAGGTAATCAGGGCCGATCGGAAAGGCAAGAAAAGAGGTGGAGGAGTATTGGTTTACTTTAGGGATAATTTACAAGTTAATCTGTTGAGGTCAAGCGGGATATGGGGTGTGAAACTGATTGGTTATTGTTGCAATTTGTCTTTGAGGGAAGATAAAATTGTTTATATAACCCACCTCACAGTGGTTTAGAAGGACTGAAAAATATCTTAGATATACAGTATGTGACCCTCATATTAAGCAGAGTGGCATTGTTATTGTCAGGCAGATGAATCTGAATTGGATAGCCAGTGACACCTTGAGGCTTGAGTCATTTCTTCTTTCTTATGGTCTGACTCAGTGTAATAGGAGTCAACTCAGTTGAATCCATTTCACTGAATCATTCTCATATTAGATTGAAGTTAACCAATAGAGTGGGAAAGTGGGGACCTCTGGTGTCCTGGTGGATTCCACCAGTGACCATATGGCTACTTTTTGTGTATTGGACTTTGGTATCCAAAACCTCTTCCTCGTTTGGTCCAGGTTAGTTCATTTTAAAGGATTAATTATCCCTCATTACATTTTTCCTGGGATCAATTGATTGGTCATTAATTGAATGTTATTTATTTATGTATTTATTTGAACAAGTCGGATTTACAACCTTTGAGTCACTGGACTCATTTACAAAGGTACCTCCGCAGGGAAGGCAAGACAATAGAACATTGTGCAGATACAACATTGGACAACATTACAGGTGCAGACATTGAACACAGAATACACTTAGTTACATGTTGGTATAAAATACAGATTTACAATTAAAGATGTACAATTTCTCTGGAGTTGCAGTGGAATACATCCTTGTATAAACCTAAGGGGTAGGTAAAAGGGTAGGGAGAAAGATGGATCGGCAGTACAGGGACCTTGTTGAGATTAGGAGGTCAGGCAGGAAAGGTCCTGCAGTAGGATTGGGGGCAGGGTTAGTTGCACCTACAGCAGTGGACATTAAAGAGATGGTTCTGGAGAGCCGGTTTAAGGGACCAAGTTTGGCAGTGTTGGTGATGCAGGTAGGGAGGGAGTTGAACTAGGCGGGGCTTGATAAAAGAAGGACCTCTGGGCAAGGGAGGTCTTGGTTCTGGGTACTTTGAAGGTAGCTTTAACAGAGCTGCGGTGGAAACGGATGAGGATGACTGTGGTTGGGAGGCAGAGACTCCAGGGGGAAAGTCTGAGCAGGGATTTCTTAGCAAGAAGGCAGGTCTGATACTGCAGACATTCCTCAAAGTTGAGCAGGTTGGTGGAGGAATAGAGCAGGCAGGTGTGGTGCAGTTGGAGGCTCTGGTCAGGAGCCTACAGGCCTTATTGATGGAGAGCTGGATTTTAGAGAAGGTGATGTTATCTGCTACAGCATAGATGGGCAAGCCGTAGTCCACTAGGGACAGGACATAGGAGGTGATGGCCAGCCGGAGGACAGCGAGAGGCAGACAACTCTATAGCAGTAAAAGTATGCCAATCCGAGAGTATATGGTGGAGGAAAGAGCATTGATGTGGGTGTGGAAGGTGAGGGCAGTATCGAAAGTGATGCCTAGGTATTTGTATGTGTTCGGATGTGGTTGTGGCACTTGATTTTTTCTGTAATCAACTTCTTCCCATTAAAGAAATCTTTTCCTCAGTGGACCAATCGCTGTAGAGGTTCTCCTACTAGGTGGTTTTGTTCCAGTATTTAGAAATTGATTAAGGAGAGGATATTGTTTGAGCACAATTTAAACTATCCCCTGTAGGGTTTCAATGAATTTTTACCAAGTGTTTGGAATTTAGTTTCTTCTACTGTAAGAAAAGCAAAAAGATTACTTAGGGAACACTTTGAAGGTAGTTGGGCTAATTTTAAGAGGTTTTGGAATAATGTAAATTTCTCTGCTGTTCTTAAACCTAAAGCTGATGTTCAGAAAATTAATGTTGATAATATAGAAATTGGTGATTTGTCTGAAATCATTAAATTGTTAAATTGTAAGTTTTCTGATTTATCCAAATTTAGATCCTCTTCCTCTCAATCTGGTTATACTAATTCATCATTGGATGATTTCTCTGTAAATAGACCTAGGTTTTCATTTAGGAAGCAACCTATGGAAGTTGCTGAGCTTCTGCAATCCATTCCTGATAAAGATAGTGATTGTGGGGAGGGCTTGATGGTTGCTTTATAAAGCTGGCTAGCCCATTTATTGTTGAACCTATTTGTTATATATTTAATCTGTCACTGGCCTCAGGTGTTTTTTCCTCTTCATGGAAAGCTAGGTGGTTCTGATACGAAAAAGTAATGCTGTTTCTTTGGATGATTTCAGACCAATATCAATGTTAAATCCTCTCAGTAAATAACTTGAAACACTGGTGGCCAGGCAGATTGATGCTTACCTGGAGACCATGATTTGCTGACTGCGCAGCAACATGGATTCCGGAAGCATCGTGGAACAGGGACTGCCTTGGTTGGGTTCACAGACACTGTCCTGTGTGGTTTTGAGAAAGGTAGGATGATGCAGGCAGTGTTCGTGGACCCTAACTAAGGCTTTGATTTGATTGATCATAATTTAACATGCACTAAATTGCAAGATCTTGGGTTTTCCGAGCGGCTATTTTTGGTTTGGTAACTGCTTAAGTAACAGATGTCAATTTGTTCAAGTAGGCTTAGGAGTCTCTGATGTGTTGCCAATTTGTTGTGGTGCCTCAAGGGTCCATTTTGGACCCTTGTTATTTTCAATCTTTATTAATCAATTGCCTAAGGTCTGCAAGGTTAAGGATTCATTATTATATGCAGATGATCTAATAATCAATGCTCAGTCAAATTAAGTGTCTGAACTCTCAGTTCCTTAGAAAGGATCTTGGTAACATTTGTTTTGGTTGACTTCAAATGCCATGGTTTTGAATTCTGCCAAAAAAGGTTATGCTTTTGGTACACAATCTATGCTGGAGGACACTCCAAAACTAGAGATATCTGATTCCATGGTTGTTTGTTGGAACAAGTCTCACAATTTAAATATTTTGAGTAGTCCTGATCCTTGTTTGACACTTTCATTACAGGTTCAAACGACAGAAAAATGTAAATTGGAGGATGGGTGCTTTATAAATTTAAATCTTATTTTTCACAGGAGACTAGATTAGCGATTACCATTGGGTCTCTTCTTCCCACTTTGACTATAGATCTAGTATTTATTACAATATTGGGGTTAAAGAAATGCAAGCTTTATCTGTTGTATATAATAATATCCGTAGATTTGTTTTAGAGCACCTAATAGAACACATCGTGTAGTCTCTATTTGCACTGGAGTGGCTCTCCTTAGCTGTTGAATAGAGTACTCTGTAGGTTGCTTGATGTTTAAGTGTTTACATTTTAGTTCTTTTTTTCTTTCCAGCCTTGTCACTAGAAGAGAATTGCTTCCTGTTTGAGGTCAGCTGATAGTCCTTATACCCCAAAGTATAGACTTAAATCAAGTTCTAGAGCTTTTTCTATTGCAGCTCCTAAAATTGGAATGCACCTTCAATAAATGTCAGGCTTGCTGCTTCTGTTTTGACCTTTAAATCTAGGCTAAAACATTATTTGTTACAGAGATCTGTTTGTAATTGTAATTTGTGAATTGTCTTTGCTGTTTTTTACTATTTTGAATACTTGTTTGTTTTATGTCCTGTCGGGCCTGAAGAGGAACCATTGGTCCAGTGTCCTTACCCAGTTAACAAAGAATGAATGAAATGAAATGAAATATTTCTATGGTCCAGACCACTTACTGCCCTGGGGCACCTACTGAGTACCTGCACACTATGTTCCTTCTGGGGAACATGACAAAATGAATCTTCTTTGAGTGTATAACCTCCCACCTGTGGTCTTAGTGGGCTGTTGCAACTCTTTGATCATGTTAGGAGCTCAGTGGGGTCAAATGAGGTTCATTGCATGGGGACTTTAATCTAAATCTGCTTGGATCTAACTGTAGCCTTTATGAAAATATGTTATCTGAACTGGGTCTCACTCAGGTTATGTCTGGTCCTACCAGGTTGCCCTTGAAGGGTGGGTCCCACATCCTTATAGAGTGGACTTTAATAAACTGGCCAGATAGAATTTTGCAAGCTGATGCACTCCCTGATGATATCTCAGATCGCTCCCTCATCTACTGTGCATGGAAATTTAACCTACCTAAAGCACCACCCAAAATCATAAATCTCAGCGACTGCTCAAAGTTTGAACCATGGCTCTTTCTCTTGACTTCATTAACTCTGTCTGGTCCTGTGTCTACTCCTCCTCTTCCATCACAACAGCCCTTGCTGCCTTTACTCAGGCCTTTGCCTCCCTTCAGAAGGTTCATGCTCCTTTATAATAAGAAAGGGCATTGCTATAAAATGACTACATAATGATATTCTTAAGCTCATGAAATAAACAGTGGTACTGTACAAGGCATCTCAAACCCTGTCAGACTTACTCGAATATTGAAGATTACAGAATACAAGCGAGAAATCTGCATTGCCAAAAGTGCTTTCTGTCTGAAGCCCTATTAGCAACAGCCAACGCCTCCAGGGTGTTTTGAGAAAATATTGAGGGCGATGCAAGGTACATTTACAGCATCCTGCTGACATGCTAGGTGGTGTAAACTGCAGTAATGCAAAGACCACTGCTGATACATTTAACTGGCAATCTACTAACCTTGTGGCTTACACCTCCTTGTTCCCATCTCCCAGTCAGGTAGAATTCTCTGCCTACTCTAATCCCCATTCTCTTCCCGACTGGCCCCTTTTATCTGAAGGTTCTGTCAACCCATGACATACAGAAGCTACTAACTAGCAAGGTTGTGTCAACCCATGACATACAGAAGCTACTGTCTAGCGAGGTTGTGTCAACCTTACGACATACAGACGCTACTAACTAGCCTTTCCTCATTAACTAGTGCTGGGTGTGGTGGTTGGAGCCTAAATTTCTGAAACTTGGTGCCCCTTATAGCCCCTTTGATTAAGCACATTTTCCATTTGTCGCTTGTGTCTGGCACTGTTCCTGCTTGCTGGAAGCAGGGAAGCAAAATGTCTTGAGAACTGTTTACCTATTGCGATACTCCCTGTCCTTAGCAAGTTACTTGAGGATGTTTTGCCAATCAGCTTATTGACCACCTCCGTTCTTATAATATCTAGTGCCTGAGTCACATGGATTCCGAAAGGCCCATAGCACCACCACAGCACTCACTAATGTGGTCACTGAGATCATAACTGCCATGGACCAAGGACTGCATACTGGGGCATCTGCGATGTTTTGTCCAAGACCTTTGACCTGGATGATCACAGGCTCATGTATTCAAAGTTGCAGGCCTTAGGCTTGTCTATGCATGCTGTCTCCTGGCTTAGGCACTATTTGTCAAATCGTCAGCAAGAAGTCAAGTTTGATCAGTCCATCTCAGAACCACCCCTGTTAAGTTTAGTTCCCCAGGCCTCTATTCGTGGGCCTATTATCTTCTCCTTGTTTATTAACAACCTCCCTAATGTTATTACCTTTGTAGCAACACACTATATATAGATAACTTGGTGCTTATCCACAACTCAAAGAGCACAAGCCTGGTAAACTCAGACCAGCATTGCCCCTAGATCTAGCAGTGATCCTGTGACTGTGGGGAGATACTCTGAGAAAAGCCCCACATGTCTGGAGAAAAGTCCTGTAAAATGTTCTGGTCTCTGTATTCCTGAAAACATGTTTTGCCAACTTTACCTTTCAGATGAACAGCCGCTTCACAGCGCCTGCACAACAGCAGTGAGTTGAATGATCCAAACAGCGCAGCCCTGAATACTATGGTAAATCATCAGAAGATGACTAGGATGTAGAGAAAGCCTTGAAAGGTACCGGCTGGGTGAGATCCCTGGAGGGAAGAAGTGGCTCCTGAATTGTGAGGAAGGTTCACTGACAAGCACCAACAGCCCTGTCAGTCAACTGCCTTCTGAAATCTCAACTGAGTGCATTCTTTCTTGGTGGAGACTTTAACCTCACTCTCATGCTCTGTATGAACAGGAGGAACTCCAGCCCTGAAACCCACACTAAGAGTGCCCATGCAGTCTTGATTTTCATGAAGGGTCATGGTCTGGCTGACATCTGGCAGCTTTTTCACTCTAGGGAAAGAGACTATTTCAGTTACTCTGCAGCTCATGGCACCTCCAGTCATATAGATTTTGGTTGATATCCTCTTGCATGAATGAAAGCAGCACACTGCTGGTCATCTCGACAATGCTTCAGTGCAGCTCCAATTTCTGTGGTGAACCTTGACCCCAAATCCCTTCTTGTAGACTTGACAAGTCCCCTGAGGAGGAGGACCCTGTAAAGGCATCTATCCTAAATAGATACTTTTGCTCAGTATTTACTGAAGAGAAGGTAGGCAGGGCCCACAGCTCAGCATCATGGACACAGGGGAGGAGGGAGCACTACCCTTCACAAAAGAAAGGGTCCTACAAGAGCTTGCTAAGCCTCAGGGTGGATAAGGCAATGGGACCTGATGGCATACATCCCAAGCTAAAGGAGGAACTAGCAGAGCCATTAGCAGAATTGTTTAGTGAGTCTCTGAGCACAGGGAGAGGTCCCAGAAGACTGGAGAAGGGTTCTGTGATCCCGCCCACAAGAGTGGTAGCAGGAGGAGGCGGGAACTACAGACCAGTCAGTCTTACCTCAGTAGTGGGCAAGATTATGGAGGCACTCCTTAAGGAAAGGATAGTGCAACACCTGGAATCCATAGGGCACAGGATCCAAGACAGCATGGGTTTATAAAGGAAGGTCCTGTCAAACTAATCTCAGATTTCTTTGACTGGGTAACCAGAGTGGTGGACCAAGGGGAGCAGTTGATGTCGCCTACCTGACTTCAGCAAAGCTTTGACACTGTTCCACATAGAAGATTGATAGATAAGCTAGGTAGGCCTGGGGTGGGTCAGAAGTTGGTCAACTGGGTGGCAAACTGGTTGACTGGCAGAAAACAGAGAGTGGTGGTAAATGGTATACAGTCAGAAGAGATGCAAGTCACAAGTGGGTACTCAGGATCAGTCCCTGGGGTCAGTCCTATTCAACATCTTCATTAGTGACCTCGAGATGGACTAGAGGGTAAGGTTTGTCTGTTTGCAGATGACACCAAGATCTGCAACAGAGTAGATGATCCAGATGGGGTGGGCAGAATGAGAAGAGATCTGGATAAACTAGCAAATGGTCAGAAGAGGGGCAACTGGATTTAATGCAAAGAAGTGCAAAATCATGCACATAGGGAAGAGAAACCCTGAAGCCACTTATAGGTTGGGAGGGAGTTGCTAGCAGTCACAAAGGGAAGAAAGAGACTTTGGGCATCATCATCACTGATGACCTAAAATCATCCAAGCAGACTTCTAAAGCAGTAGGTAAGGCTAGGGTGTTAGGGTGTATTAGTAGGTATCACAAGTCGTAAGAGGGAGGTAACAATCCCTCTGTACAAGACATTGGTTAGGGCCTCATCTGAGTACTGCAGTATTGGAGGCCACACCTCACAAGGACATTAACCAAATTGAGGCAGTCCAGAGAAGGGCAACCAAAATGGTGCAGGGACTGCATCAGAAGACATATGAGGACAGATTAACGGAGCTCAATATGTATACCCTTGAGCAAAGGAGGGAGAGAGGTGATATGATCGAGACATTTAAACACCTTAAGGGCATAAACAAGGTGAAAGAGTCTAACATGTTTAAATATAAGAAAAATTGCAGGACAAGAGGACACAGCATGAGATTAGAGGGAGGCTGGATCATGGGGAATGTGAGGAAATTCTTTTTCACAGAAAGGGTGTAGATGCATGGAATAGCTTACCACAAGAAGTGGTGGCTATGAATACAGTGCAGGGCTTCAAACAGGCATGGATAGGCATAAGGGAGCAATACAAATGACTATGAATAGATAGGTCACTGACAGAGCAAAGGCCATGGCACATTTATAAGGTAGAAAAGAAATGGGAGACTGGATGGGCCTTTATAAATCCTTATCTGCCGTCAACCTTATGTTTCTATGTTTCTATGACCCACTTCTTCTGCATGATCCCATGTTTGGTCCCTGGATCCAAGCTGAGGTGTGGCAGTTCCTGGAGATCAATGAACTGCATTACACATTGCGGGCACTACGGGAAGCTTAAAAGACCACCCTGATGGTGAAAATTATTAGTTGTGTGGCAAACTGACACTGCCAAAGGAAAAGGCTGTCAAAACTTTGAATGGGACCTGCAGGAGCAGGAAGCTTAATATAAGGTTTCTCTGCACCTTGACCCCAGCCTCTACAGTAACATACAACAGCAAGATCATGGAACTCGGACTGGAGATAAACACCCTGTATATGGAAGACTGAGATTGTCATTTTGCAGCACTGCCACTGGCACAAATATTGGGAAGGTGGGGGAGCATGGGGCAAACTCCTTGCACACTGTCTTTGCAAGCAGCAAGGAGAGAGGTTCATAGCTGGCTCAGAGATCACTCTGAGCAGGTCAGAGCTGCACCGAAAGAAAGGTAAAGGGGAAATTGTTAATCAAGAAAGGCACACTAAGCTGAAGCTTGTTTCTAGATGCGACCTGGAAGTACAAGGAAGTTAAGTGAATTGCCTAGGGTCACACAGTAAACAGGTGGGGGCTGTGGGATTCAAACCCAAGTCTCCAGGCTTGCAGCTCAGAGCCCTAAACCACAGCACTATATTGCCTCCCTAAGTAGAAGTGAATGCCGCCATCCACCAGTTCTCCTGTCTGCACCCATCAGAGCAGTTGCCATCCCACAATTACTGCTCTACCAAGAAAGAGGAAGGATCTCACTCTGTCCAGCAGTTACTAGCCCATCTCATTTATAATAGTAGACAGTAAAATCTACAACAAAATCCTGGCATCCAGACTCAAGCCCCTTCTTCCCATACTGGTGCACCCTTCCCAGGTGGGCTTTGTTAAAGACAGGCACAGCTGCAATCATATACGCTCATTTATTAATCTCATGCATATTGCCTCCTCTGCATACACACCAGCCATTGTAATTGCCATAGACTTTGACAAGGCATTTGATTCTGTTGAGCTGAGCTACCTGCATTGGGTCTTGGTCCAGCCAGAGCTGGGGCCCTGGTTTCAGATGTGGATCCACATGTTATGTTCTCTCAGCTGCTCGGGTGCTGACCAACTCTTCCTCTTGGACCCTTTCCATTGGCTAAAAGGATGTGGCAGGGATGCCCCATCCCCCTCCTTTTTCTGGCCATTGAACCACTTGCAGCTGCCATTCACCAGCACATCAGATCCAAGGCATCCAAATTGGAGATGAAACCTACTTCACTTTGTTATATGGATGAACTGCTGGTTCTCCTGGAGGACACATCACCTTCGCTGCAACCCTCCCAGACCTCCTCACACTCTTTACCTCCTGTCAGGCCTCTGGATAAATCAATCTAAGACAGAAATAATGCCTCTTAACAGGCAGTGTGATGCATCTGCCTTCAAGAGGGCTGGTCTCAGATGGTCCCCAAATCAATAACTTACCTGGGTCTCAAGATCATGCCTGACATATCCAGGTTATATGATGCTGACCTCACCCCTGCTGCTGTTGGACTCGAGAACTTAGCATAACAGACAGAAGCCACTGCAGCTCATTTTGGCCAGCAAGATCTCCACTCTCAAGATGGTGACAGTACCAAACTTTTTTATGTGCTGTACTACCTCCCTCTTGCCCGCTCTCCAAGTGGCTGGCTTCCATTGATAAACTTCAGGAAAGCTTTATATAGGAGGACTTGTGCCAGATACAGCTGCAATAAGCTCCACTCATCCTGGCAGGAGGGTGGATGGAACCTCCTTAGGCCACGAATAACTTTAGTCCTACCAGACAGCAGAAACACTCCACTGGCTCAGACCCCACCCCGATACCTGCTCCAACATTGGATAGCTATGGAGGTAGCACAGTTTAGAAAGCCAGTCACTGGCTTCCCGTCTCTGCTCCCATACCCCTAAAGCTGTTAAATCACACCTGACTATATCCCCACAAGTGGCTTATGGGGTTGGCTCTATAAATGGCTGGGGATATCCTTCATCCCAGCAGAATACATTCCTGTGGACTATCACCACCTTAAGACAGACAACAAACCATTCTGCTGGAACTCATGGATGGAAAGGGAGCTGTGGTTCTCAAAGATGTGTTGGTTCCGAACTTCATATGTGATGGAGTCCTTCCAGGCCCTGCAGTGTCCATGGAATACACCCAAAACAGACGTCTGGAAGTTCCTGCAACTTTGTAGTGCAGCACAAAACCTACTCACGACAAGCCCTTGATGTCAGCCTGCCCTGTTACCAGTCCATCAGTGTCTGACTCTTACAAAAGGCCTAGCTAGGAAATTAATGAGAAGATCCATCTCTCAGTCTGAACTCAGATGGGAAATGATGCTGTCCACCCAGATTTCTGAACAAGACTGGTCTGCCTATTGGGTTTTCTGCCACAAAGCTTTTAAGGATGCACACAGAAAACTTATACAAAATAATATCCTGTACTCTTGGTACAGAACTCCTGTGGTACTCCACAAACTTAAATTATTGCCATCTGATGCTTGCTGGAGGTGCATCACACCTGGGGAACCTACTGCACATTCTGTTTGTCCATCCAACCCCAGTGGGATAAGGTTTGTCTACTAAGGGCTGAAGTATTCCACACCCAAATATCTTGCTTAACCCTACTCCTTCTCCTGGGAGTGACTTCAGTGCCCCTAATCTCAAGTCAGCAGAACACAGGTGGCTAGCCCTACTCAGCATGCAAGTCGGCAGGCTTCTCCTTTGCAAATAGTGCACTCAGGAACTGCTCTTCTCATCAGAGGCTGTTGTCCAGCCTCACTCAGGTACTGACCCAAGATATGTTTTCCATATCTCTACTAACTCAGTGCTGAAATACCATGCATAGCTGGTCACCCTGTCTCAGCTCCCTACACTTAGGACTGGGATAGGCTGACTGCCCCCTCCCCACCATGCCCTGATCTCTGTCCTATGACTCTGGACACTCTGTTTCACCTGTCTGGCTGACCTCTGTACCTGTTTTCTGGTAACCTCTTACAGTATGAAACACTTTACATGAAATGCATTGTATGTTTTGCTCTTCTAGTTGTTTTATGTTAGATACATTTTGAGCATATGTTTGTAGATGTCCTTCTGTACCCTGAGGGGATGGCCATTGGCACCCACACCACACCTGCACATGATGTGTGTATCCTTAACTGTATATCATCAATTGCAAGATGCATTGTCCAGCACCCTACTACTGTATATGGAATCCGTTCACTGTTGTTTGTATCCTTGTGTCTAAAGATATGTGCCAATAAAAGATTAACTGCAAAAATTATCATTTTTCAACAGGAAAAGCATTCTGAAGTGCAAGTTGTTTTCAGAAGCATCTTTGGGAGAGAAGAGAAAAAGGACACAAAATGTATGGCAGTTAGGTTTCTGTACAAAAAATAAAATGTGCAAAATAATGCACTTAGGGCAGAGAAACCCGTGGTGGAATACAAAATGGGTGGAGTGGTATTGCCGCCAATCAAGCAAGAAACAGACCTGGGGTAATCATATTGGATGACTTAAAGGTGGCCAGGCAGTGCAACAAGGCAGTAGGGAGGGCTAATGGGATGTTGGGGTGCATAGGAAGGGTGTCACCAGCACAAAGAGGGAGATAGTGATGCTCTGTATAAATCGCTGGCAAGACCCCACCTAGAGTACTGTGCCCAGTTCCACATCTCAGGAAGAACATAGACAGAGTGGAGGTGATCCAGAGGGAAACTAAGATGATGCAAGGCCTGTATCAAAACCCCTACAAGGAGAGACTAAAGGACCTCAGTATGTACATTCTGGAGCAGAGGAGGGAGAGGGGATCTGATAGAGACATTTAAATACCTTACGGGGTAAATAAGGTATAGGAGTGAAGTATTGCTCTGAAGAAATGGTGCTTAAGAATAGGGGACATGCTATGAAGCTGGATGGGGTAGAGTCAGGAGAGCTGTGAGGAAGTACTCTCACAGAAAGAGTGGTGGATTCCTGAACAGCCCTCCAGTGGAGGTGGTGGTGGCAAAAACAGTGGTGGGGTTCAATAATGCATGGGATAAGCACAAGGGTATAGCAATGGAAAGGAAGGGAGAGGAGGAAGAGCTGTAGATCAGGCATGGTCTGCGGTGATAGTGTAGGTAGACAGAAATGGGCAGACTGGATGGGCAAGCAGTCCTTATCTGCCATCAGGCAATAAGAGCAGGGATGGGGTAAAAAGGATAAAGCCAACATTAAATGGAGGGCAATGAGTACCAATGCCCGTAGTCTGGGAAACAAGCTTCCAGAGCTAGTAGCCCTGATGGAAGAGGAACACTTGGATATTGGGCAGTCACAGAAACATGGTACACAAAGAACCATGACTGGGATGTCAACATACCAGGGTACACAACTACAGAAGGCACAGGGGAGGGTTAAAGAGGAGGTGGAGTAGCTCTCTACATAAGGGAAGGGATCAAAGCTACAGAACTAAAAGTAAGGGGAGGGACAAGGAACTCTGGGTCACCTTGGAGACAGGGAAAGGCATCTAGAACCCACAGGGATTGTATACAGACCCCATCTCAAGGGGAGGAATGGACAAGAAAATGATAGAGGGCATTCTCAAATGGCTGAAAAAGGGGAGATACTGTTGATGGAGGACCTGAATATGCCAGATGTTAACTGGGCTACATGGACTGCAGCCACATCCAAGAGTAGGGTCATTCGATGCCCTACAGGGGCATGCCTTAGACAGCTAGTGGTGGAACCCACTGGAGGGAGCAATATTAGACCTGGTACTCTCAAGTGGAGAGAGGATCACAAATTTAGAAGTCAGTAGACATCTGGGAATGTTACCACTGTACAGTGTGCTTTACAATAAACACAACCATGGAGACAAGCCATACAAAGACAAGGATAATGGACTTTAGAAGGGCTGACTTTGGCATAATAGGTGAATACCTGAGGAATGCATTAGCAAATGGCCAGAAAGGAGGGTGGAAGAACAATGGAGAAAAATCAAAACTGCCATCATGGAGGCAACAAGCCTTGTGTGAAACAAGTAAAGAAAACAAAGCAGAATAAAAAACACTATGGTTCTCAAAAGAGGTGTCAGGAAGGTTAAGGAGAAAAGGCTGCATTCAAAAGTATAAGGAATCACAGACGAAGCACAATAGGGAACTGTATCAATTAAAGCAGAAAGAAGTAGGGAAGGCAGTCAGAAAAGCAAAGGCCCAAACCGAGGAAAAGATAGCCAACTCAGTTAAGAAGGGGATAAAACCTTTATAGGTACATTAGGGAGCATAGAAAAGTTAAGGAAGGGATAGTGAAGATTAATAAAGGAGAGGGGAGGGGCAGAGGGAGACAGTGAAAAGGCAGAGATACTGAATGAATACATTTGCTCAGTATTCACAAAAGAAGAAGAGGAGGAGTTACCAAACCAAACAGTAGAAGCACTCTGGGTAGGGGGTTGACGCCAGTCCATTTACAGAAGAAAGAGTCCTGAAAGAAACTTAAAACTCAAGGTGGACAAAGCAATGGGGCCTGATGAGATTCACCCTAGAATCCTAAAGAGCTAAGGAGGACCTAGTGACACCACTAACCACACTTTTAACAAATCATGGGAAGATGGGGTTGTACCCGAGGACTGGAGGAGGGCAGATGTGATTCTCTTCACAAAAGTGGGAGCAAGGCAGAAGCAGGAAATTACAGACCTGTTAGTTTGACCTCAGTGGTGGGGAAAATGATGGAATCAATTCTGAAAGAAAGAATTGTTGAGTACCTAGAGTCAGGGCACAGGACCCAAAGCAGCATGGATTCACAGCAGGAAGGTCATGTGAGACAAATCTAATCGATTTATTTGACTGGGTGACCAAAGTAATAGACCAGGGAGGGGTTGTGGATATGGCCTACCTAGACTTTAGTAAGGCATTTGACACAGTCCCCACAAAAGATTAATAATCAAGTTAGCCAGCCTGGGAGTGTGTCCCAGGGTGGTAGCCTGGGTAGCAAACTGGCTGCACAACAGGACACAGAAGGTAATAGTGAATGGAACACATTCTGAAGAAGAGGGATACTTAGTGGAGTACCTCAGGGCTCAGTACTGGGTCCAGTCCTCTTTAACGTCTTTATAGGTGACATTGCAGAGGGTCTGAAGGAAAGGTATGCCTCTTTGCAGATGACACAAAGATCTGTAACAGAGTTGATACAAAAGGGGGTAGAAAGGATGAGAAGGGACTTGGCAAGGTTGGAGGAATAGTCAGACATATGGCAACTTAGATTCAATGCAAAGAAGTGCAAAGTAATGCACCTGGGAAATGAAAATCCAGGAGAAGAGAAAACTATAGCAGGAGGTACTAACAACAACAATAATGGAAAGGAATCTGGGTGTAGTCATATCAGATGACCTAAAGGTGGGTAAGCAATGTGGAGAAGTCAGTAAGGAGAGCTAGGGGATACTGGGATGCATAGGAGGGGCATCACAAGTAGAAAAGGGAAGTGGTTATCCCTCTGTACAGACAGTTGGTGAGACCCCATCTGGAGTACTGTGTGCAGTTTTATAGACCTCATCTATGCAAGGACATAGACAGGATGGAAGCAGTCCAGAGGAGGGCAACTAAAATGGTGCAGGGTCTACATCAGAAACCATATGAAGAGAGACTGAGAGCGCTTAATATGTATACCCTTGATGAAAGGAGGGACAGGGGGACATGATAGAAACTTTTAAGTACCTCAAGGAATCAACAAAGTCCAGGAAGGTAGCATCTTTCAGAAAAAGAGATGTGTAAGAACAAGGGGCACAATTTAAAGTTAGAGGGGAACGGCACAGGGATAATGTGAGAAATTCATTTTCACGAGAGAGTGGTGGGACGCTGGAACCACTTTCCTGGAGAGGTTGTGGGGTCTAAAACAGTGGGGCATTCAAACATGTATGGGACAGACATAAGGCAGTTATAGTGGGGGTTGCAGGAAGTAGGCTGTTGGTTAACTAGAATCTGCAGCTTATCCAATAGGTAGGGAATGGGCAGACTGGTGGCCACAAGTGGTCCTTATCTGCCGTTAAACTCTATGTTTCTATGTTTCTATCAAATTCTGTGTTTCTATGAATTTAAACTAGTGCAAAAACAAGTACAACAACAAAGGAGCAATAAAGAGACAAAAAGAAACGTGCTGGGGCACAGTAAAGTGTTAAAAAGGAGCAACAACAGTGCCAGAAATGAGTTATATAGTCACCTCTGATGTTATCATTTGGTCAGGGTGGGTGCAGCATTCCAAAGGACTGGGACCACAACCATTAAAGCCGTAGTTACCCGTAGACTTCAGCCTGTAATGTAGGATACCAGCAGTCCTATGTCCCTAGAATGAAGGATTCTGTTGTGGTGGCATGGGAGTCAGCAGTTCATAGAGGTGTAGTAGAAGGTACCCAGAACGTTAGGGGTCTTAAATGTCAGATAATCACCTTAAAATTGCTTCCAGTGCAGGTCATGCAGCACCAGGGTGACATGCTTCCACCTCAGAGTGGAGCTATAGATCTGTGCTGCTGGGCCCTGCAGTAGCTGCTTGTGTCAAATCTGACTACAAGGTAGGCTCTTGTAGAATGCACTATAGTAGTCCAGGTGTGAGGACCTGTTCTCGGATCTAGGAAAGGGCTCAACCCACCTGAAACAGGTTATGATATGGAAAATACTGGTTGGAGAACTATGCACAACCAGCATGTGCTGCCACAAAGGGGTTCTGGCTACACCAGACCTTGAGAGCAAAGCTGAAGATGTCTGATGTAACTTGAAGCCTGAGGTAGTGTTTCAGGCTGGCTGGGCATGTGGTTGCCCAACCAATATTTTTATAGTGTATAATTGTATTTATTTTTTGTAATGAAAATGTTTTCACAGCACTCCCACAACAGGCAGGTGGTTTCAGTTCAGAACTTGGACTGATTGCTTTATGTCTGCAGTGCTGTGAGAAACACTAGTTGTCTTGAGGATTTAGTCAGCTGGAACCTTTTGTACCACAACCGCATTCCAAGACCTTTGAACTGTGGTACAACAAGGTTTCAGCTGGAATGGAACCATGCAGAACAAGCCCTCACTGTACACTATATAGAGAATAATGGCATGAAGCTAAAGCCACTGGGAAACATAAATGACCTCACTGCCTACAAGGGGCAGCTAGAAACCAATGCGCACACCTAATTAGAAAGGCCAAAGCCATATTCTACAAAGAACTATTGGGCAGGATGAGGAACAATGGTAGGGACTTCTGGAGGTCAGCGAAATCCCTTACTGGGAAGGATTCCAAATCTCCACCGGACCTGATTATAACAACATCAGGCACACTGCATGAGCCTAGAGACATTGCCAATGCTTTTAACATTGCATTCACAGACCTCAGCATAGTATTATCAAGCAACTGTCTAACCTCCCAACCGCCTCGAACAGCCTCCTTATCTTAGCTTGTCCCTCCAACAAATAACAATACACTGCCCTTCTATTTTAGACAGTCAACAAAGCTGACACCCTAGGTATGTCATGAGGGTACTAGGTAAGACAAAGATTGGCAGCACGACCAAATTATTGAAGATGGTAGGCCTTACATTGGATGAGGTAGCCCTGCACCTTACAAAAATCTTTAACAAATCACTAAGAACTGGAGTCTTCCCTGACAAATGGAAATCTGTACTTGTGACCCCGGCATTCAAAAACGCGACAGAACTAGTCTGTCTAATTAAAGACTGATATCTGTACTACCACCCCTTTCAAAAGCGCAAGAAAGGATCGTGATTGACCAATTAAATGACTACCTTGATAAGCACAATCTTCTACGTGCACAACAGCATGGCTTGAAAAGCATAGTAATCTGACCGCACTGACTGACTATACTAGCCTACTATATGAGGCATTGGATGCAGGAATGGCAGTGGGATCTATCTTCATAGATCTCACTAAGGCATTTGACACAGTCAGCAATTGAGTCCTCCTCAACAACCTGCTATCCATCAGCCTGTCCCCAGACACAGTGGCATGATTTGCAAGCTATCACTCTTGCAGAACACAATGAATGAGAATCTGTGGACAACTCTCAGAACCAAAGGAAGTAGCTCTTGTCATACCCCAGGGATCCTTACTTGGCCCTTTACTATTTAGTCTGTGCGTAAATTCTCTTCCCTTCGCCTGTCCGCCTCACATGATACCCTTTGCTGACGATGCCGTAATTTTGGTACTTGGTAAGAAACTGTCCAAAATAACCTCCGATCTCCAATACAACTTCCAGAGGCTGGAAACATGGTTCATGCAGAACAGGATCCTGCTTAATTGTAAACAAACCAAGGACATGCTAATCACACTGCCCCACAATAAGTATGGGCCGCTGATAATCCAAAGCCACAAAGGCAAGACAATTGAACCGTATCCACTTTCAAATATCTGGGTATATATCGATGACACCATCACCTTCACTTCGTATTGAACATGTCATTAAATCTGCTAACACTAAATTAGGAGTACTTTATCGCCACAGACAGGCAATGACACCAGATGCTTTGAAACTTGTCACTTGCAGCTCTATACTATCCATTATAGATTATGGGTTGGTGATCAGTGGGACAGGCAGGATACTGCGAATGAAAATAATCAAAACAGAAAGGCCTTATCTTTTTCAGGTAAAGGTTGCTTTTGAAACTGAACTTGGAGCTGGGAAGGATGCACAATCTTGAACTAGGAACTAGAAAACTGGAGGATGATTAAGGCACAATCTTGTTCAAATTCTGAAGGCAGTGGGTCTTACTTTAATTTTACACTGGTTTTTGCTTGTTTGAATCAAAAGGGTTTGCAATACTGCTGATCTTTTGTAGATTGCTACTTTATTTATTTATTTAGTTTTTATTGACCGGTAAGTGCACTAGATACATTCTGCCTATTTTCAGGCATGACCTGGGGAGGGGATACAGATGAATGCCAACTCACCTTGAACCAGATTAAGCTGTTGGTGGTATTGTTAGTGAATGGAGAAATTGGCCAGGACACTGGGAATTCTCTACTCATCAGTAGGGGAACCCTTGGCCATTCTAATCCAAGATGGACTGAATCCCAAAATGGTGGAGGTGGTGGAGGTGCTGCTCCTGCTTCTAGCTCTGGATAGCTACCAAAACAATGGAGGAACTCATTGATAGTGGTTCTAATGCCCATCAAGTGACCACAGAAGGGACTGAGCAACCTGGTATTTCTCAAGATTCATAAGCTGAAAATGCAGGAATTCCTACTTTTAAGACAGTCATGGAACCTCAGGTGTGTATTGACCAAATGATATCTCTGAATTGAAACTGAAATAAATATTCCAACAACATAAACATTTTCTGTTAAAATTCACCAAAGGAGGAAAACACACAGGAATCTATTCCTGAGGTTGACTACTCAGCGATAAACATAGAACAAAACCTGATTGGAGAAAGTAACATTGCCATAGCGTTGTTACCTATGTCTCAAGCAGCATTTATGACCATCTACCAGAACCTCAGAGGAACCTGAAGGTGTTTGGTCTCCAGACGCTGCTCTTCAGGCTGCAGGATGGCAGCAAACTTAAAGGAACTCTGGATGGGCCTCTCCTGGACCAGTCACAGTGGCAGACATAATTTCTACAGCTAAAGGATCTATATCACAGGCTTTTCCAATGAACTCACAGAGTTCTAGCTCTTCTAGTGAACCCCCAACTGTTGCTAACTCCCAGCCAACCACTGACTAGGATACTAGTAGGCAGTCTGGAACTTCAGTGCGGTGATGGCCTAAACGAGTCAACCTCTAACAGTGGTGAGAACAGTGGAACTTTACCTAATGTAGAGGACAGAAATTATACCAATTTTAAATGAGCGATCTGTTTAAAGCTGTAGGGAATCTTGCTCAACGGCGTAAACACAGTTCTCCTTTTAAATACTTAGGAGAAGCGGCTTCAGACCCTGCATGAAGAACTGTAGTGCATAACATGTTAAAAGACTCACTGGGATTAGCCTTATGGAACTTTTCGACATTTATACATGTAAAAGGTGAAACAGATTACAATATCAGTTTTAAAACTGTTGGTACTCTGGAGAGATTCTGGGTGCAGTGAACAAGTGAAAACTTCCCCATTGTGGAGTTCATTTTGTTGATTGCCCTCACTAAGCCTCTGGTTAAGCTCATTACACTGCTTTTTAGGAGTGAGGGTCAACATAAATGACATTCAGTATTGTTAAAGCAGAGATGTGAACTGTTAGACACTCCACACCCTATATTAGATGAGGACCTGGTCTGGACGGTAGGTGAAAATCAAGGTGCAGTTAAGACAAACAGAACAGGGGATAATGCACTTGCCAGGCAGTTTTTACATAAGTCGAGACAGAGAGATTTGCTTTACCCTGGGCAACCACGACATGCCATAAATGTGGTTCCCGGACTCACCTGAGTTACACATGTGACCAACCAAGATGCACACTATGTCTTACATATGGGTATGTTAGTTTAGGGTGTCCCAACCCTCAGGCGTGCAACCTATGTGATGAACATGGCATACCTATACACAATGTCCCTGGCTGAGCATAACAGGGTGAACCGGCCCCAAGACCATACCAGACTAATTATAGAGACGCAGGCTCAAGCACTTCCAGACTAGAGGAGGCATCACTTGAGATGGTAACTCACGAGGTTTCCACAGCCCAGACTGATACTCCAGCTGCAGAGGTTCCTGTAAATTCAGCAGTACTTACCTCAAATCACAATCTGCAGAGTGAGCTACCAGGCACTTCAGGTGCTCCTCAGACCCAGGAGGCTCCCCACCAAGGACAGGGCACAGTAAGACAGGACAGCATGCCTCCCTCCCAAGAGTTGGAGACCCTTTCACCCTGTTCCAACACCTAAACGAGGAAGAGAGAAGAGGAATCAGACTTATGCACTCCCACTAAAATGATTCTCACAAGGAATAAGTTTCAGGCCTTAGCGAAGAGAAGACAGTTGGGGATACTGAAGGGAAGATGCAGATTCTGACTCTTCTGCTGCTTCTTCCTCTAAAATTGAATTTTCCTCTGATTCAGGTAAAGGGAGAATTCAGTGGACAACACCAACTGACACAGCACCCTAAATGGATGAATCATATGGCAACTATGGGGTCCCATTTTGTTAAAAGAGGTAACTAAGGCCCATCCTCTTAATTAAGTAAATGGCTAATCTGTTTCAGTTAAGATGCTGCATGCTGACTGTGTGCAGCATCAAAACATTTAGGAAACAACTTATTATTTTCACCTCTCGCAATCTGTGCAACATGGCTTTTATTTTTGCAAGATACTCAAATTAAATCCAGGAGCGAATTAGCTCAAATAAAGGGTAAATGTAGACCTGGCCTTCCTTCTGGTCGCAAGGTGAAGACACATGCGATGGGGTGTGAATTCTCTTTTCAGGATTTAATTACAAAATCTCCAAAGCTATAGATATTTCACCTGGGAGGGCATTAATGGTGGATGGCACTTATGGGTCTCTTAAATTCGGATTAATTAAATATATGCTCTACAGAGCATTGCAGCAAGATTTTCACTTTTACTTAAAATTCAGCTATTCTTATTCACTACTAGGTATGTCTATTTTGGTGGAGATTTTAACTGTGGACTTAGCCCACCGACAGGGGAGTAATGCTCACAAAACATTAGGAGATACAGCTACCCTATTAAAACTAATTCAGTCAGCCAAGCCATTCATCCTATAGGTGCTAAGACATATTACAGGGGCATTTATACACGATAGAATATGTGTTCCTTCCAAAATGTAAAAGTTTACCAAGTGGCTGTGATCCCTGTGAAGCATCTGACCATTTGGCAGTATCCCTAGTATGTGAACCCATGGGGGCCCTTTCCATATATTCCTAAATCTAGGTGGAAGCTAAACAGCTCACTCCTACTAGACAATATCATTTCAGGAAATGTGTGAATTTATTACAGGCAAGGGTTTCCATTTTTGATGCCTTCCACTCTCCCATTGCCTGGTGGGAGGATACCAAAATGGAACTACAGGGTTTCTTTATAGGGATTGTGAAACACAGATCACTGTCTGCTTATTTCCCACTACGGCAGCAGCTGTTGAACACACTATCACTGGCATATGAGACTAAAACAAACTACTGTCAACAGATAGAGAAGCTTAAATCCAAAATGGCTACACACCAATATAATAGGGCATTTTCGCTAAAACTAGAGTTGCAGTGGGGAACCCAAATGACAAAATCATCCTTAGACATTTTAAAACTGCTCAGACAGCTTTTGGCCACATTTATTGAGCAGATAAAAGACCTGGACACTGGTGTATAGTACTCCTCCTCCAATATATAAAAGCCGTCATTCAGTCCTATCTGGAAGGAATGTTTGGCTCTGTACCCACAAGGCAGCAAGTTTCTCACTATCTTGCTGAATTAGATATCCTAGCATCCCAGAAGATCAATTACAGGCTCTGACTGCCCCATAACAGTAGAAGAAACAGCTAAGGCTATTACAAACAGAGGAAAAGCACCTCTCCATGAGCTGATGGTCTGACTGCTGAATTATGTTTAATGTTTACAAGTATTTTTGGCCCAATTCTAACTTCTGTGTATTCAATAATATAATAGACACCTGCTCCATTCCTAAAAAAAATTAGATGCCATAATGATACTGTAATTTAAAAATGGAGATAGGTCTGATGTAAAAAACGGAGGCAACTCAGTCTTTTGAATGTGGATGATAAAATATTTGCCACAATTTTATTAAATAGGATTTTACCAATTGCAGCCCAAGTAATCGCTATAGAACAGACCTATGCCATTCCAAATAGGTCAATGATACACACCCTCTCTCTGTTCCGAGATATATTATACTCTTGCTCTCAGAAACTCAAGTGCTTTTTCTCTCTAAATCAGGAAAGCATTTGACCCGGTGTCCCATTATTATTTATTTCAAGTGCTACGGCATTATCACATACCAAAAAATTCATTTCATGGTTAGAATCTCTATATAGTGCAGCCTGGATTACTACTTTATTAATAATTCTCCAAGAGATGTCTTTTGTGAGGAAAGGGGTTAGGCAGGGATGCCCTCTAAGCCCCTTCTGTATGCCTTTCAAACTGACCCCTTATGAAGACTTTCACACCTTCTCACATCCCAAGACTGATACTGAAAGGGTTTCCTGCTCCATCGTTTAGCCTATGCAGATGATTTATATTTCTGTACCACCCTCTACTAAACCCTTCAGAAGTTATTTCTGCAATCACAGACTTTGAGAAATATTCAGGTTCTAAACTGAATTATCATAAAAGTACAGCAAAATATGTCCCTAACTCTAACTAGCTCCCAGGCCCCTTTATCTATAGCCAATATTCCAGTCACGTTGGATCCAATTAAAATATTGGTATTCATTTGGCAGCTCAAATGATTCCAATTTAATTGGGCTCTGTCTCCGGATAAAGCGGACATGGTGGTGGCATCATGGAAAGAATGAACCATAGCTAAGAGGAAATGGGTTTTGCTACTGAAAACCTTAATACTCCTCTGTTTTACACAGCTTCAGTATACCCAGGGCCCCTGGTGTTCTGCGGCAGAATTTTCTGATTTCTGAGCGGGCTCCTGGACTTCTGGCAGAATTTTCTGATTTCGCGGCATGATTTATTCATTTCTCTGGCAGAATGCAGTCCTGTCATTGGCTAAATATGATGCAATGTCATCGATGACATCATATGCTGAGCTTAGAGGAGGGGCTTCAGGATAAACGAGGTGGGAAAGAAAGCCTGACACTATGGAAAAACAGTATATTTATATGAAAATTCACCAAAAACAATGAATTTGTGGCACTATATAGATTCTGCAGCATGATGCAAATTCTATGGCAAATTCAGAACCGCGAACTGCAGAATTCCAGGGCCTTGAGTATACCTTTACCAGATAAATTAGAAGCCAGACTGAATAATGTATTCTTCCAGGGATTCTAGGAAGCAGTTGAGCCCAGTAAAATGTAAGTATATGATCATAACTACTGCTTTGGAGGAGTGCAGATAATTCGCCATAGTATTTTTCATAGTCTTTTTTAAGCTTTGCATTCCATTTTTTATTACACTCCCTCTTCCCCCACACTGATAGATCACTTTGTTAGCTGCTCTGCTCTCCCTCATGTAAAGAGTGGCTTAGAATCCCATGATAAAATGGGAAGAAATTTCAGAAACATGAGCCACCAAGATTTCTAGTTCCCACTATGCTTAAAATGAGACAATGGATACTGGATAGTAGCACCATCCAGACACAACCACAAAGGCAACTTTATTTTCTATTCTCCAGAGCAACTATTCAGAGCCACCAGTTTTGTTGGATACTCAAGGCTTGGCTGTTGATAATACAGGAGTATTCACACAACTCATTGACACTAGGCTCCCCAAGAAACTTTGGAATACTACTTGGTTGACCTGTTATGGAACGCTGAGTATGGAGCAACTTTAAACATAAATCCATAGAGGAAAGAAATTGTTTTAGGAGACCTGCACAGACCAATTGGAGACCATGCAGTATTTTTTCTTGGAATGCCCATACAGTGTAGAGTTTGGACCATGTTCCTCCAGAAATGGAAAGACAAACGTTCACCTCTGTCTCTCATGATACTTTAGTTTATGGTATTTTCCCACCTACATTGTCTCAATACCATGCTAACACTTTGAGGCTTATATTTGCACTCTGCAGATGTTATCTGTGGCAAGCTAGATGTGCCCATCTACTGCAACAAAAGGTATTTACTGGGGCACATGTGATTAAACAAATCTTACTAGAACTAAAGTCTATTCTTCATACTGCTGAACAGGGAGTTTGTCAAGATCACAATTCAATCAATTCTGGGCCTCATGTGCATAGATCTGGGAGGATTAAACTAAGGGGCCTCTAAATGATTTCAAGGATGAGGTTACACAATGTATGAATGAAATACTTATTTAATTTTGTTATGAGTTCAATAATTTATGAATGATCTAATTCTATTTTGTATTTATGTTGACTTTTTTGCCTTATGGTTTGTACTTAGCTTTTTGTGTGACTTAACACTGTGTCATATTATTTGTATTTGCTTTTGATGATTATTATAATAAAAATTTCTACTCTTTACATGCAGTTTATAGCCAGTCCAATTTCAATTTTAGGAGTAAAATCTGGCCCTCCAGACATGGATTTGGTAAACTGGGAGGAAAAACTAGAGATTGGGAAGAAAAGGTTGACCAATGCAATAAAAGTAAAATGGGGAAAAGAAAAGAGTGTTCTTAGTAAAAACTTTTAGTCCTGGTATTTCTTTATCTCAGCTATGTGTTCCTCCCTCCAAGAAGTTAGAAACCCCTTTAAGCATTTTAAAGGCAATATGGGAAGCCAACTGGCTCCAATAAAGAGAAATGTTTTATATTTATCCATTAGTGAGGGAGGACTGAGGATGGTTAATCCCATCCTGTTTTTTAACAGTACTTTTATGTCAAACCCAAGCCCTTACTGGTTAACACAGGAAAGGATGGAGCCCTGGCTATTTGAAAACTGCAAATCGTGGTTTTGCCTGTGGGAAGCAAATTCACCGAGTCCAGAAAGGCCCTGACCATCTTCAATACCTGAGAGAGACTCATTCGTTTAAACAATGGAAGGTAACACATTATTTCAGCTCCCACACATAAGGCCTATATAAAGATTAATTAGTCATTTTATGTGAGGTTCCTGTACCTTTGAAAATGTCCCATTCAATACAGGCATTCATTGAAATATTTATTAAGTACTACAAGAATTCCAGCCCACATATGGGACTTCCACTGGCTATCATGCCATGAGAAAATAAACATAAAAATAATCAAAACACAAGCAAATGCAGGAGTGAATATATAGCAGATTACTTTGTATAAATACAATAGAGACAATTGAGCACCTTTTTTTCAGTGTTCCTTTATTAAAGGGTTTTGGGTCTATATTGCAAACCTGTGGGAGGAGCCATTATTGAAAACGATAACATATGAGAACATTATGTATGGACATATTTCCTCAAGATGGAATAAATGGAATTTGAGTACTGTATATCTTTTCACTATCGTCAAGTAGAACATATGGATGGCTAGGTGCTTACTCACACTCCAACAGAAAGGCTCTTCTCATATTGAACAGTGTAACAAAATTGTAAAGGATTTACATAACATATACATAGCTGAATGTGCTCAACTCCTGCAGGAAAACAGAGAGCTCTGGAAAACATGCCTTGGGTTACTGAGTTAAATTCTATAGGTACATGACAAACTTGTCATAAATACTGTAGGATGTTAGCTAAAATGTATAGATTGATTCTGAGACCTGTGAACATTGGTTTAATAGTGTTGATTCTGTATATAATCTCCTTGATTGGATTCCTTAAAGATTGTACGATACTGTAATGTCATATGTATTATGATTTTGTATTGAATAAAATTTACCCTACTTTTTTCGATAAGTTCCATGGAATCTTTAACATCCACCTGAATTATCACCAGAGTAGGCAGATGAGACCTCAGTTTAACATCGCATCTGAAAGACAGCACCTCAGTAGTATAGTACCCTCTCATGCTACACTACAGTGTCAGTATTAGGATTTAACCCAAGTGCCTGGTGTGGGGATAGAACTCACAGCTTTCTGATCTCCCGGCCTTAGAGGTGAGTGTGCTACCTGCTGAGCCACTTTACATACAGAAGGATCAAAATACTACTGATTCTTTTTTCTTTTCTTGAATCTTGTTCCTTATTTGTAGCTTGATAGTATTTTGGTGACTTTTTGCAACAAACATTTTTTTTCATATATTTGTTTCTTCTCCTGCTGTGGTACACTCGGCTTGAGGCATCCAGCCACTGTCTCCCGCCCGCCCGGGAGAGCTGGGTAGCTCAGACTGCACCCAGGAGGACCTTGACAGCTGTCATGCCATCCTGCTGGAGGGCTCCCCTCTGCCTCTGCCAGCTAGGACAGCCCTGGATCCTCCCTGACAGGACTCTTCCAAAGTCCTCCAGGCGGCTCGGAGCGCAGCCAGTTCGTGCGCGGTCACGGCCAGCCATTTTCCTCCTGATTGGCCCATGGAGCATGGACGCAATGACATCTGGGCACAACATGCCGATGTCCGCTGTGCTCCCCTCTAGTATCCTACCGACACTAGTAGTGCCTCCAGGCATCCCCAGGGCTGCTACTGCACGGTGAGATTCCCCAACCTCCCCAGTACCAGGAGAGCAGTCTACGGATGCTCAATCCCAGTCCATCCCTGCTGACCCCAACACCCTAGGCTCTGCCTCAACCCAGGTTGCTGGCATGGCGGAGGTGTGGCGCCCAGTGCCTCAACCCTCAGTGCCACTGGGCCAAGTGCAACAAACATTTAAGTTTTCACTGGTGTGTTCTTTCATTCCTGAAGTCAGTCAAGTTGTGTATTAGAGCCAGACAAAGCCTCAGAAGGTTCAGATTGGATTGCTGTGATTGTTCTCACAGCACAGAACAGGTTTATTGCCCAAACCCTAGCCTCCCATTCCCACTGCCCCCCCGCCTAACCTAGCTTATGGGGTTAGGCAGGAAGGTATGACAACTTCTTGTTCCGACACAAAACAGGGTGGGGTGTGCCACAGAAGGCAGCAGGCAGTGTTGCATAAGCGGGAGGATATCTTTGTGATTGCTATTTTAAAACAACAACAACAACAACAAAACTTGGGGATTCCTAGTACATAGTCCCTAGGAAAAGAGTTACACTACCAAGGGGAAGTGAGGTTCTTAATAGTGGAAAAAACACAATTTCAACAGGGAGGGAGAAAGACATGTGGGGAGGGTGCAATGCACTGGCTGTGGGTGGCAGTCTTCTGGGAGACATTCTGGAGGCTGCTGCCCTATTTGTAGATGCCTCTGCTCTGAGGGAGGAGGTTGCCCATCTCCAGGCTATCCTGGCATGGAGTAGGGAAACCTTCCCACCCATGACCTGGCGGTGATTGGGAAATTTCCTTCCCCACCCAGGGACCACCAGGGCTACTGCCGCTGCCTCAGAGGTTGCCAAGAATGAGTGATTGGACCACGGTGGGCTCAGGGAGGGTGAGGGTGGTGAAACAGAGGTGCATCCTCCAGCTGTACCTCTCCACAATTCCTATGCCTTCTAGCGTGATGTTGTTCCTCTATGGAGGCACCTGCAGTGGAGACCAAGGAGGATGCTGGGAATCTCCACAAAGGGGACCCACAGGGAGGGAGGCATAGGATCCCACAGGGAAGAAAACAACTCCTGGTGGGGGACTCAATCGTTAGGGGGTAGAACTGGGAGAGGGAGGTAAGATGCCTGCCTGGCGCCTGGGCATGGAGGGACAGGAAGTAAGTCCTCAGGATTGTGGAGCAGCTGCACGGTAGAGGGAGATGGATGTCACTGTCCACCTAGGGACATACAACCTAGCTGGGAATGATATCAGAGCTGTGCAGGAGGAGTTTGTGGAGTTGGGAGGGCCTTAGACAAGGAGTATGCATGGTAACCTTCCGGAGGTGCTGCCTGTCTGATGGCATGGGTGAGATTAGGGTACCCACACCCTGGGATTCAATGAATGGTTGAAAACTGGTGCCGAGCACAGGGTTTTGACTTCACTGGGACTGGGGGTCCACCTGGAGGGCTACAGGTCTATACTGGCATGATGGTCTGCATCTGTCCAGGAGGGGAACCAGGATCCTAGGTGATAGGTTTAATGCTCATTGGCAAGCTTTTAAACTAGCCAAAAGGGAGGCACTGAAAAGGAGCAGGAATTCCCAGCTCCCCCACAAAACAGGGTAGTTGAGCGAGGTTAGCACGCCAAGGCAGAGAGGCTATGGGGCAGGGCAAGGTAAATGAAGAAAATGACAAAGGAAGAAAGTACAGGATAGGGCTAAGAGGGTAAGGCCATCAAAAATAGAGGGCAATGATTATCAGTGCCCATAGTCTGGGCACCAAGCTTCCTGAACTAGTGGCCTTAATGGAAGAGGACACCTGGATATCGTGACAGTCACAGAAACCTGGTTCACAAAGAACCATGACTGGGATGTCAACATTCCAGGGTACACAATCTACAGGAGGGGCAGGGAGGGTAAAGAGGAGGAGGAGCTCCTCACATAAGGGAAGGGATCAAAGCAATGGAACTAAAGGGTAAAACAGGGAGTAGAGGAGGCACTGTAGGTCACCTTGGAGACCGGAAGTGGCACCACAATCCACACGGTTGTATACAGACCCCCATCTCAGGGGTAGGAAATGGATAAAGAAATGATAGGAGGCATCCTTAGAATGGCCAAAAAGGGAGATATTGTTGATGGGGACCTGAATATGTCAGATGTTAACTGGAACACATTTGCTGCAGCCACATCCAAGAGCAGAACTATTCTCAATGCCCCACAGGGGCATGCCTCAGGCAGGTAGTGTTGGAACCCACTGGAGGGAGCAGTCTTAGACCTGGCAATTTCAAATGGGGACGTGAGAGGATCTTGGATTTAGAAGTGGTGGCCATCTGGGAACAAGCGACCAGCAGACAGTGTGGTTCACAATAAACACAGCCATAGAGTCAAGCCAAAGAAAAGCAAGGGTACTGTCTTTCGGAGGGCTGACTTTGGCAGAATGAGACAGTACCAAGCTAATGCACTAGTAAAAGGGCAGGAAGGAGGGTGGAGGAACAATGGGAAAATCAAAACTGCCATCACAGAGGCAACAAGCCTTTGTGTGAAGCAAATAAACAAAAAACACTATAGTTCTCAAAAGAGGTGGCAGGAAGGTTAGGGTTACAGGACCTACAGAAAGATTTGGAAAAACTGGGAGGTGGTCCAGGATCTGGCAGCTTGGCTTCAATGCCAAGAAATGCAAAGTTATGCATATTGGAGCCAAGAATCCCAGGACAGTGTACTACATGGGTGGAGTTCAGTATCTGCATCAGAGGAGGAGGAGAAGGACCTGGAAGTGCTGATCACTAGTGGCCTGAAGCACTCTATGCAGTGTAAAAAGTAGCAGCAAAGGCAAACAAGATGCTGGGATACATATCTAGGGGTATCAGTAGTAGGACAGAAGAGGTTATACTGCCCTTGTACAGGTCCCTGTAAGGCTGCATAAAGAGTGCAAAATGCAAAAACAAAAGCTATGTGTTCTTACCACAAAGAGTTGTACTACCACTACCCCAGCATCCAACACCCTACATATATCCACCTTACTTGAGAGAAACTTGAATTTGTTGATAACTTCAAATACCTTGAGTCTGGATAGATAACAGGCTTGACTATTCTGTCCATATTGAAGAGTTACTTAAAAGCTAAGACAGAGGCTCGGACTATTTTTAGAATAAAACATTACCTAAACAGTGATTCCAAAAAGGTTAATTCAGGCCTCATTCCTATCCTCATTGATTATGCTTGATTTTCTCTACTGCCATTGTTCAAGTCATCTCTTACATAAGCTGGACACCTGTATCACAGGTCCATAAGATTTATTACTGACCTTCCTCCAACACCCATCATTGCTCCTTTATATGGCAGTCAACTGACATCATTGCAACACAGAAGAAATAGGAATGCTGTTATCTGGATACTCAAAGCGTTAACAGGCAAACTACCGACCTATATCACTGATTGCTTTACCCAAATTACAACCAGGCCATACACCTTAAGGATCAGTAAACTCATCACATTAAAGGTCCCCAATGCCTGCACCCGTATGGGAGGGCTGCTTTCAGCTATTCCTTAGCAGCTGCATGGAACTCTCTCCAAAAATCCATGAAGCTAGATAGCCTACTACCCTCTGGCATCCTTCAAAGATTGTTCTCCGCCTTTTCCAGAGCTCTGCAATTGTTTTATAAAGCATAATCCCCACCTATCTGACCCAACTAAACCTCCCTTTTCTATCCATTATATTAACTCAATTTCTTTCTTCCGAATCACCTATTATATTCACTTAAAAACTAGTTTAGACCATATAACTTATATTTTAGGACTGCTATACCTTTTGTCCTCTTTTTTCCTACAGGCTAAATGGTTCTATTGTTACTTGTATATATGTAAATTGTTGTATATAATCATTTCATGCCATTGTATTGCTATTTATTCTATTCTTGTCTATGTAATAATACTTGTATCCTCATTTGTATGACCACTCAGGTCCATCTTGTAAATGAGCTTTGCTCAATGATGTTCGCCTGAATAAATAAAGATTTTGATTGATTGATTGATTGATTGATTGATTGAGTGTGGAGTTCAGTACTGGTGCCCACACCTCAATAGGACATTAACCTGCTGGAGAAAGTCCAGAGGAGGGCTACAAGATGATAGCCGGTCAGCAGGGTAAGGCATATGAGGAGAGGTTGAGGGCACTGAACAGGTACTCCTGGAAGACAGGAGAGAGAGGGGGACATAATTGGGACCTTTAAGTACTTGAGATGGATAAATAAGGTAAATAAGGAGAATCTCTTTAAGCTGAGTGACGACTATAACACAAGGGCACAGTTTTAAGCTGGAGGGTGGGAGGATTAGGAGGGGTTCAGGAAGCACTCTTTACAGAGAGGGTGGTGTACACTTGGAATGCGATGCCGGAAGAGGTCATCTTGTTGAAGACAGTGGGCTGCTTTAAGAGAGGCTGGTAGGCATGGGGGAAGGTAAGGACTGATGGGTAGGGAGGATGGGAGGAGTGGGAGAGGGCAGGACATTAGCTCAAGCTGTAGTCCCTGCAATAGGAGCAGACTTAATAGACCAAATGGCCTTCCTTCTGGCTTCTTTGTATGTACAGTATGTATGTAAAAGATAGCATTCAGAAAGTATAAGGAATCATAAAAGGAGCAGGAAAGAGAACTGTACCAGTTAAGACAGAAGGAAGGGAAGGCAGTCAGAATAGTAAAGGCCCAAAACAAGAAAAATATAGCCACCTCTGTTAATAATGCGGATAAAACCTTTATAGGTACATTAGTAAGTGAGGAAAGACCAAGGAGGGATAGTGAGGCTTAATAAAGTGGGTGGGGGTGGGCAAGAGGTTGACAGTGAAAAGGCAGCGATACTGAACTTTGTTCAGCATTCACAAAAGAAGAGATGGGGAATGCACCTAAATCAAACAATAGAAGCACTCGGATAGGGGGTCAATATCAGTCCATTCACAGAAGAAAGGATCTTGAAAGAACTCCTTAAACTCAAGGTGGATAAGTCAATGAGGTCTGATGGGATTCAACTTAGAATTCTAAAAGAACTAAGGGAGAACTAGTGACACCACTGACTACCCTTTTAACAAATTATGGGAGCATGGTATGGTACCTAAGAACTGGATTAGAGTGTCTGGATTCCCCTTCACAAAAGTGGAGGAGGCAGAGGCAGGAAACTACAGACCTGTTAGTTTGACCTCAGTGGTAGGGAAAATGATGGACTCACTTGAAAGAAAGAATTATAGGCCTGTATCCTCCAGGTGGAGCCTCTAGTCCCCAATGAAGCCAAAACCTTGACCCTGCACCAGTTTTTCAACCATTGATTGAATCCCATGGTGTGCACCCTAGCCTCACCCATGTCATAGACAGGCAGCACTTCAGAGAAGTGTATACTACTGTCTAAGGCCCCTCCCAACTCCACAAACCCTCCTGCACTTCTCTGATTCACTTTCAAGCCAGCTCATTTGTCCCTAGGGGACAATGACATCTGGCTCCCTCCCTGCAGCTGCTTCCCACGATCCTGAGGATTCGCTCCTGTCCCTCTCAAGCTATGGCACTGCGCAGGCGCCTACCTCCCTCTCCCTCCTTCCCCCAGTTCTACCCTCCCCAATAACTGAGTCCCCCACCAGAAGTTGCTTCATCTCTGTGGGATTCCGTGCCACCCTCCTGTGGGTCTCCTTTGTGGAGGTTCCCAGCATCCTCCTTGGTCTCCACTGCGGGTACCTCCATAGAGGAATCATGCTCTGCCAGAATGGCATATGAATTTTGAAGAGGTACAACTGGAGGGATGTGCCTCTGTTCCTCCACCTTCACCCTCCCTGAGCCCACCGTGGTCCAACCGCTCCTCTTTTGGCAACCTCTGAGGCAGCACCATTGGCCCTGGTGGTCCCTGGGTGGAGAGGAGGTCTCCTGAGTCCTGATCAACTCAGCCTGGAGACGAGCATTCTCCTCCCTCAGCCCAGAGAGGTGCCTGCAGATAGGACAACACCACATTCTCCAGAATGTCTCCCGGAAGACTGCTCACTCCACTGCACTGCACCACTCCCATCATGTCTCATTTGTTGCCCTTGACTGTTGTTTTGTATGCTTACTCTTTCCACTCTCCATTTACTTGTTTGTTTTGTTTTGTTTTTCTCCCTACTTTTCTACTGCCTCCATGCCTTTACAGCTCCTGATGTTCCTGTTCTGGGACAGGAAGTTCCTGTATTCTTCAGTAGTCTCGTTACTTGCTCAGAGACAGACCTCCAGCAGCTAGTGGGGTGAAGGTGAGCTATTCTTTTCCTTCTGGGATGCTGAGTCTTTGTACCTCTGTGATCACTCCCTTCCTTCTCCCAAACAGGACGTTGAAAGAAAGAATAGTTGAGTACCTAGAGGCCAGTGGGCACAGGACCCAAGGCAGCATGGATTCACAGCAGGAAGGTCATGTCAGATGACTCTAATAGATTTTTTGACTGGGTGACCAAAGTAGTAGACCAGGGAGGGGCTGTGGACATAGTCTACCCAGACTTTAGCTAGGCATTTGACACAGTCCCACACAAAAATTAATAGACAAGTTAGCCAGCCTGGGAGTGGGTCCCAGGGTGGTAGCCTGGTAAAACATTGGTTGGACAATAGGACGCAGAGGGTAATAGTAAGTGGAGTCCACTCCAAAGAAAGGGAGATGCAAAGAAATGCAAAGTAATGCACCTGGGAAACAAAAACCCGGGAACGAGTACACAATGGGGTCGGGTATCAACAACTATAAACATGGAAAGGGACCTGGGGTTGTCATATCAGATGACCTAAAGGTAGGCAGGCAATGTGAGAAGGCAGTAAGAGGGCTGGGGGGATACTGGGATGCAGAAGGAGAGGCATCACCAGTAGAAAACAGAAGTTGTCATCCCTCTGTACTGGCAGTTGGCAAGACCCTATCTGGAGTACTGTGTGCAGTTCAGGAGACCCCATCTTTGCAAGGACATAGACATGATGGAGGCAGTCCAGAGGTGGACAACTAAAATGGTGCATGGTCTGCACCAGAAACCATGTGAAGAGAGACTAAAGAAGCTTAACATGTATACTCTGAGGAAAGGAGGGAGATGGGGGACATGATAAAAACTTTCAAGTATCTCAAGGAAATCAACAAAGTCCAGAGTGTAGCGTCTTTCAGAAAAAGAGATGTGCAAGAACAAAGGCACAATTTGAAGATAGAGGTGAACGGCTAGGGCAATGGAGGAAGTATTTTTTCACAGAGAGGGTGGTGGATACATGGAACGGAACAAGTCATGGGGTCCAAAACAGTGAGGGAATTCAAGAATGCACGGGACAGACTGACATAAAGATATTATAGTGGGGGGTAGGAGGAAGTAGGCTGTTGGTTAACTAGGATCTACAGCTTATTCAATAGGTAGGGAGATGGGCAGACTGGGTGGGCCAAGCAGTCTTTATCTGCTGCCAAAGTCTATTTTTCTGTTTCTGTAAACCCTCCTCACACAAGGCTTGTAGACTGGCCCTTGGGTGGACTACCTGACCCATTCGTGCACACTGTACAGAGAGACTGGGTGGTTCACACTTCAACAAAGATTAAAATCAGGCCTGTTAGGGAAAAATGCTCCTTGGCCAAGCACCCGACTCCACCGTAACTCTTAAACTTGCCCCGACCACAAAGAACAGTAGAGGTGCAGCTAAAGGAGTGCTACAGGTGCTCTTAAGGCACCACGATTGTCTCAAAGATAACTAGCATTCTGTGGTCTCAAGTGGCTAAATTACCTCCTGGCACCCTTCTCACATTTGAAATCAACTGTGACTGCTCCCATGAACCATAGGTCATACCTTTAATCTCATCTAAACTTGCTGTGCCACCCCCACTTTCAGGAAATACCTCCCCCAACCTGTCTTCTGACCTTTCATCCCTACACTACCCACCCTACTGCTGTGCAGCTCTGTTGCACACTGACAGTTCCTCCTCTGTCTCGTGATAGCCTGCTGCCCCTACCCAAGTCAACATCTCTAGCCTCTGAAGCTAAATGCATTTTCTTTCTGATTTAATCAATGTACCACACTACTGTATTGTTGCCATTATCCCAACAGTGCTTTGAAACTGTAACCTGCAACGTAATCTCCTTTTATTAACAATTATTGTTATATAATTGTTTTTTTTTTACCAGTTGTCTTTGTATGAATCTATCATTGTCAATATGTAACCCTTGTATTCTGTGTATTTTGTCATGTCTCTAATTGTGACTTGGAGCCTTTGAAAAGAGCCTTTTGGGCTCAAAGGTTGTAATCGAAACTGTAATAAATAAATCTAAAAGTGTCATACTACATGAGCAATAATACACATATGTGTATTATCTCTCATCTATCCACTCATGTATTTCATTTAATTTTTTAGGCAAAACTTCTTGAGGCAAGAGACTATTTTCAGAGGATCTATAGTTATACATAAACTATGCAGGAATACCAAGAGCAAAGTGTACATCGTATTGCTGTACTTTCATCTGCTATGTATTGTGATCGCCTTAAACTGTCATGTATTTGAAATGTCCTGCACCCAACATTTCTCTGTAACTAATTCCAGGTTGCCCCTGAAAAGGGACTTCTGGGCCCAGAGGGCCTACCGTGAACAAAATTAAATAAATAAATAAAAGAAAATACCACTTGTGTCATAATACAGGCGTGATTATGAGCATACTGTATGTGTATTATCACCCGGTATATTGCAAAAGTTCAAAAGCCAGGCTGAGCTCTGGAACAGACTGCCAGAGGAGGAGGTGAGGCCAGTTCAGTGAAGGGTTTCAAGAAGGCCAGGGACAAGCACATGGGGTTGTCAAGTGGCAGGGGATCTTGGAAGGGGGCAAATAGAGGGAGGAATGGGCCGACTCAATGGGCCAGTAAGGTCCTTTTCTGCTGGCACATGTTCATGAATCTATGACTCTATAAATACATAAAAGCTGGGCATTAAATATATAATAACCAGTAAGTATGATATTTTTCATGTTTGTACGTGGTGGTAAGCATTTGATTGCTGCAATGACTGCACCTGCAGACCCTGCATTGCCTTTTATTTCATGTATTACTTTGGTAAAGTGTTTCATGATACAGTATTATAAGAAGTGCACTGTGAAATCCCAAATGTATTAATTCCTTCATTTATCCATTTATTTATTCAAGATGAAAAATACATTTCTGTGCCTGGCTTGTGGCCCTGTACCAGCTGTTCCCTCCTTTTGAAAGCAATGCATTTAAACATTTTTTATTTAACACAAATATTTATTAGCAAATGTGTGTGGGTTGGGGACTTTCCACTCCCACCCGACCACAAATACATTAATATGTATCTAACTAGCACATCAAAAGCTTTGAACTCTTCCTTGGCATGAAAGGCTGGGGAGGAGGAAGCAAAGCAGATTTGTCATTATTAGTTCTTAATTACAGACTTGGAAGTCCCGAGATAAAAGGGACTTGGTGGCTTTAAAGAAGCCTGGTGCTTGCTTGCACAATTTCCTGATTAAGTACTTTCTTTTAGAGTCATTCAGGCCAGCTCAGCAAACTTTACAAGCACTTTTCTTTATTTATTAAAAGAAAAAAGATCCCCAAGATCCAAGGGACTCTAAATCATTGTTAAACAGGTTCAAACAGTTGCAGGAGCACCAATTACTTTTGACTCCTGAACTTTCAAATGACTTTCCTCTCTAACACCCTACTGCAGAATAGGAGAGTAAACACAGCAGTATTTGGCCTGGCCAAGAACGGAGAGCCTTTGCAAAGTGTCCAGTCCTCCTCCACCCCCTCCTGCCCCACTTCCTGGGTGAGAAATTTCCCACTGAGTCAACCAGCAGGAGAAAACACACACAGGCACACACACAAGCCTGTCCTTGTTTACATCAGGCATTATCTGTTCGCTCCTCCCCAATGTAGTTCCTGAACATCTGGGGTCTTGTGAGCACCACCGAGCCTGAGCACTGTAAACTGGGATCCCTACCATGTGTTAGGGAAAGAAGGTAGCAGGCTACTCTGTGACACACTAATGAAATATACCAGAAAATTTACAACAGCCCTGAGCTGGAGTAGATCCAACCCTTGCACTGATACATTTAGTAACAAATTAATACTACTGTATTACAATAACTGGTCACGCTTTCTATAGAAAAAGCTGGCTTGCACTGCAATTATAACCGGGTTGGTTATAACAGCAAACAAGTGCTGCTCTTCCTATGAGAAAACTGCGAGCCAGAGTGCGGCTCATGCTACACTGTCTTCTGAGAGGTACCAAAAGCTGTTTCTTTTGTATAATTGCTGTGGCAAAAACACTGGCCAGCAATTATGAATAAGATGGCGGTGTAAAACTCAAATTTTATATACATTCCTCAGTGTTACATGTTTAAATAAACCTCGAGCTGCTCTGGGGTTTATGTAACATCCAACACCTTGGTGTGTGAAAATTCTTGTTAAACACACGCCCCTATGTTTTACTCTATATATAAATCACTTGTGTTATATCAGCTAGTCAGCACAGAGTGCCACTGTACCTCTTAGCCTGTGTACAGTGATCTCTTGTGCAGGATCATTAGAGTTGGGCATTGCACTTCACAGTTAGTGGGAAGGCAGATTAATTTTACTTTGAAGTTCATAAAAATTGTAAATCACTCTAGCTAACTCAAATGATTTACCGTAAAAGGGCCTCTTGTTGTATGAGACTACTCTTGTGAGGCTTAGGCAGCCAGAATCGCTCAGCTTTGTGGTCTTTTGCCCAAATCTCACACAATATCAGACACACCACAAGTACTCCTGAACGGAATACCTTCTTAAATCGCACTTCGCTACAAATTGCTCCTGCTTTCCCCTCACTGAATCCCCATTTTAACTCCTACCTATTCAGCCGCTTAGCACCAGTCTGGGTACCATTCTAGGTCTGCACCTAAGGTTATTAAATACTAATTGAAATTGAACCTACGCTATTTAGTATTTAAGAAATTATACACCCAGTGTTTGGAACAACCACCCTATGTATGTCTTATTTCTTCTGTACTACTGTACCCTTGTCTGTTAAAATCACGAATGTATGATTTTGTCTTCTTCTGTACAACTGTATTTATTTGTAAACCTTCTACCCCCAGGGCGCATCTGGAATCGAGTGGTACTCGCTCAGTATGCCTTCCTGGTAAATCTCTTAAATAAACAAATAAATAAATAAATAAACAATAGGGCCTTTTACATTACTAGGCAAAAAGGCTCACCTGTGAATATGGTGTGGTAGCCAAACACAATGCTATGCAGACCCAAAAGAAAGGCTTGCACTCATAAAGTCAGTGACAACAATATGCAGTTAAAACGCTTTATAACATAATGCTCAGTAAACCCATACCCTGTTGTGGGTTAATCCTCCTATTTCTCACCATAAGTAGAAGCGGATAAGTTCACAAACACTCCCACAGCCTTGCAAAAAATACCTGATGGCATTTCATATCCAAACTGGTACTTTGTCAAGAGTAACTATGGTAACTTACATGTGTTGCTTTTATACAGCTGTGATAATAAGTTGATGTTATCATTACAGGTGAAATGTGTAATTTAATCCAAATCAAAATCAAAATTGAGCCTTATCTCAAATCTTAATTAAACCTGGCCAGCCTGCTGGTGCAGGGAAGGAGTGCCGACCTCCAGCGCCAATGACCCGGTCCAGAAACAGATACGGGATGTCAGAGGGTCACCGAGGGAGAAGGATCAACATCCTGCGACTGCTGTCCTTCTCCAGAGAAGAGGGAGGGGGTTAGAGTGTCCGTGCACTATGGACATCCAACTGAGGGTGGTGTACCACAAGCACTGGCACCAGCACGTCGGGGTGGGGCGGACGCTGGTTGTCATTACATGACCCCGCCCCTGTATAGGGAAAAAACTCACCTGCCAGCCACGCTAGTGAAGCCAGACCTCTGCCTCGATCAGCGCCCAGGGCCGGCTCCTGTCCTAATACAGTGTTGCCGCACTTAGGGCCGGGTGCCGCAATCCCACCCTGAGGGGCAAGCCAGGGGCTTCAGGGAGCCATGGCCATAATGGAGGTGGAGGTCTGAGGGGTCCATGACCAGGTGAATGTACAGCGGCTAAGGCAGGTAGGGACAAAAAATCTTAATTAAACCTCATAAACATCAAGAGAAAACAATACAACACTTAAAAGGACCTTTACGTAATCGTTTATTAGGAAGAGATCAAACACCACTATAACATACATATTGTGCATCATCCAATTGAATGTCCATTCATGACATTTACGTCATTATAAATTAAATTCTCAGATCCTGTTTTTTCAGAATCTTGTCTTGTGGTTCCCATCTCCTTTGTTCTTTTCAACACGCTGACTTAATGTCTTTTTTTTTCTTTAGGTCCCATGATCGCAATCAGTGTTTTACACAACTTATCTAAAAGTGGAGAACAACTGTAGAAGTTAAAACATATTTCCAAAATACAAGAACTTACACAGTTTAACACACGATCAGTATTATACCGCCTATCCATTTTGATGTATCCAATTTGGTGCATATATACTTCATACAATCCCATAAATGGCAGCACAGTATTAACAAGAGGCAAAAACTCTCTCTCTGTTGAAGAAGGGAGGGGGTTAATGAAAAAGGACACCAAAATCAGCCCAAAGGGTATTAAATAACCTTCAGTATTGTAAACTCCACAACTCCTACATATACACAGTGGCATCTCAGTTTCAGTTGTACTTACAGTTACAAGACAAAGATTTATTAGCAGTTGTAAGAAAATAATTCATATAACGAGGTGTGCTAAAATCTTTACTAATAAGGGGTTATCTCAAAACGGTCATTCAACTCAGGAATTTTTAAATTGTCCAGGTAGAACATCCACCTGCCTTCACTTCTCAATACGGCTGCATCTAGATCACCCCACCCAGGTCCCAGAGTTACCTGTTCTATGCCATAAAAGAACCATTTGTGCAATTCTTTGTGCACTCAAATTTGTATGTGCTGCTATCACATTCTCATTTCTTCCATTCTGTGCATCTCTCAAGTGTTCCCTGTACGTATTTTAAGGGATCTTGAGGTTTTTCCTATGTAGTTTGCACACACTGGCATTCTGCCCTATATATTACCCCACTTGTATTGCATGTAATCAGCTGGTTTAGTTTATATTCTCTTCCAGCCTGATTCATTTTAAAAGATTTATATATTTTAATACTGGGGCAAAACGTACACCTTCCTCATGGGGCGCTGCCTACTACCCTTTGATTTTCTACCTCCTTTTTCTAATGGTCTATAAAGAATGCATTAAAATATCACCAAAATGTTTTGCTTTCTGATATATGAACATAGGAGGTTCCTGAGTAAATGTGCACAAATAGCATTCGCTGTAAAATGTGCCAGTGCTTTATTATCACACCGTGATTTCGCTTGATCTCTTATTATACACGGTGATGTCTTTTATGCTCTTGGTTCTCTACATTTTCTATTCTTTCTTGGAACCAAAAGGGTGGATCTATCCTGTGCTGCCGCTAAACACCTGGCATTATCAATATCCTGCCTCTCATATCCTCGCCACTGAACCTTTTGGCCATATCATCAGCTTGTACCTCAGACAGAGCTTCTGAACCACAATTTCTGTGGATATGTAGAAATTTTCCTCTTGGAATGTTTTTAACTAAATATCTTGGATGACAGTTTGGGGTTTCTAATACTGAATTTGTATTTGTCTTTTTCTATACAAATCTGTAACCATGGCCCCTACCTGATCCTTCTTGATAGTAAGACCCAAATAATCCATAACAGTATTACAATACTTCATTGAAAATTTCAAAAAGGATTTGATCCATTTAAATAATCAACAAATTATAGCAATTCCACCTCTGTGTCCTCCCACACAAAGAACAAATCATCAATGTATTCATGTAGAATTTTACATTGTTAAAGAAAGGGTTTAAATCTGGGTCCTGGATCATAGTTAACTCCCATAATCCTATATACAAATTTGCATAGCTGGAGCAAATTTTGCCCCCATCACTGTGTCAATTAACTGAAGGTAGTGCTTTTAATTTATTTAGTTTTTGTTTACTGGGTAAGCATGCTAGACAGTTAAGTGCCTATTTTCAGGTGCAACCTGGGAGAATTACAAAGATGCAGGCAATAATTCAGAGACAGGGTAATAGCAATCAACAAGGTAAAGTCAGGTACAGGCAGAGAACTCAGGCAATATACAGAGACAAGGTAGCAGCAATCAACAAGTTACAGACAGGTATGAGCAGACAGCTACAGTCAGGTACAGACAGAGAACGAATATAATACAAATACAGTGTTAAGGCATGGCAACCACAGGAAGCAGTCAAGGAAGCGAGCCAAAGAATCAGCAGGGCATTTTTGAGGTGTGCACTAAAGGCATATGCACACGTGCAATCATAGATGGGCTCTGGTGCACCATGGAGGTGGGGCAGCTAAGAGCAAAGGCAGGCAGAATCTTGCTTTTAGGTAGCCCCAGAGGGAGGACCTCAAACAGCTGTGGGAGAGGGCAGCTCTTACATGAGTAGGGAGGAGGTTCCAGGCTCTGGGGGCAAGGGCCACGAAGGTGCGATCCCCTGCGAGGGAGCGAGTTTTTGGACCATGAGAGCCAGGTAGTCACTAGGCCTCAGCCGATAGCCAGAGGGGCAGGCTGGAGCAGTATGGCAAGTGCCGGAGGAGTGGAAGATCAGATGATGTTGTCTGTAAAGTTGCCCATAAGAAAGGATTGATGATTACTAGGGAGAGCCACCCCAGTCTGGAGTAGAACTGGCAATGATGTGAGATGAGATGTAGGGCGAAGCGGGCATATGTTGTTGTACGCTGTGTCCAATTTCATGAGCCAAGATTTTGGGGCATTCGTGGAAAGAGGCGGGCCCATAGCAGAGCATTGGGAGAAAAACCTTTTGCAAGAGCAAGTCGGGCAGCTGGGGTGAGGCATCTTTTGGCCCTGTCACGCCGACGTAGTTTACAGTTTGTGGCCTTGCAGGAGTTCCGTATGTGCAGGAGAGTCCAGCTGAGGGTCAAGGGTTACCCCAGGTACTTGAAGGAGTCAACAACCGACACAGGGACACCTTCAGTACCAGTGACTTCAAGATCAGCTTATGACGACTCTAACCTTGGCTGAGGAGCTGAATAACATGGCCTGCGTCTTCTGGAGGTTGATGACAAGCTTGTTAGCCTTGAGCCAGGATTGGATGCAGTCAAAATCAGAGTTTAGTCTAGTGTTTATGTCTCTGATATCCTGGGAGCTAGCTAGAAGCACAAGGTCATTAGCATATAGGGAAATGTGTCCAGATGCAGGGACCGAGAGCAGCTGATTGATAAAAGGGAGAACAGTAAGGGGCCGAGGACAGACCCATGAGGCACCCCACAGGTTACTGGTGCTAGCTCAGAGAGGGCTTTCTGGAACCTTGTGTATTGTTGCCTACCTGTGAGGTAGTTGGAAAACCAGGCTAGGACGGGGGTCGAGAGACTGGAGGGCAGTGCCCAAGACAGTGTGATTGGCCAGATCAAAGGCCTTAGACAGGTCGATGAAGATGGCCCCCATGAGTTTGCCCTGGTCAGTCACAGTCTGATTTCAGAGGTGACCTGTGTGAGGGCAATGAAGATGCTATGCCCTTTATGGAGCCCATGCTGCGTGGAGAGGGCCATAGGTTTGGAGAAGACAGCAAGCTGGGCGGCCACAACCTTTTCAAGCAGTTTGTTTACCGCAGGCAGAATCGCTATAGGGCAATAGTTTTCAAGTATTTTGGGATCACCACATTTGAGCACTGGGATCACATAGCCACCTTCCATATGGCTGGGATAGACCCAGTTATGAGAGGAGTTGAGAATGTGGAAGATAGTCCGGCCAAGAGGGGGCTCCCAGGTTGAGTAATTTGGGCTCGAGGTTGTCATATGGTTAGGGTTGCCACCTGTCAGGTTTTACCTGGTGATCAGGTTTTAGGGTCCCTATCAGGTAATCCAGTTTTGCTCTGTGCTGGTCAGGTTTTGAGCCATTTTGAGTGCTGACATACTTTTGAAACACATTTTGTCATTTCACTCGTTGTTTTAGCTGCATGTCCAGGTTACAGAAAAGGTCTGTTGTCAGTATAGCCTTTTGTTTGTGAAAGCAGTCAACCTGGGAGGTGTAAAGTATGGCCATTAACACCAACAGCACATACTTAACTCAATCGTTTCCACTGCATGTTAAAGTGGCATAGCAGCAAACCTACCCCACCTTCTGTAACAGCAACACAGCCATGTGTCTTCCACTTTCATTTGCTGGTAAACATTTTAATCTCTAACAGAATTTGAGCATTTTAAGTGTTTTAAATTATTTTTCCTCAAGAAAAAGGTATGGTCACTTCTTTGGCTTTGAAATAGTGCTGTGGGCATGAAAAGGAAATGGAGCCAGAAAAATATATAAATTATACATTATAGGAAACAATTTCTTTATTATACATAGATATATAGACAATGTCAGCAGATTGTGCATTATTATATACCATGTATACTGTTGTATGCTATTTACAGTATGTATCTTGTCTCCCCTAGATCATATCTGTAAATGGGATTGTTTTATCTCTGTATATTTATCTGGTAGTCCAATGTCAATAAATAAATACTGTAAATAAATAACTAACTAGGAAGAACCTGGGACAGTAATTTTAACAGGTACGGTACAGTATCTTAACATTTTGTTGAACTGCTGCTTTAAGTGTTTTATTGATATAACAAATGGCTTTCTAGAAGGAGCAGTGTGTGATGAGTCATGAAAAGGGTGGGGCTAGGGTGGAGCTTAGGATCCGGTTTTGCCTCATCCAAAGGTGGCAACCCTACATATGGTACCCAGTGCCAGAGTGATGGGAGAGGCCAGCAGGGAGTCTCTGTGTCTCATTGCAGGAGACAAACTTAAAGTAGAAGGGAGGGGAAGAGGGTAGGCACAGCACCAGAAGTGGGACCCAGATCATTTGTAACTGAAGGCATGGAGGTGAAGTCAGACAGGTCTGAGAACAGGACGTTAAAGGCATTTGCTATAGTTTGGGCATTGTTTCAGCTGACTCCTCAATCTGCGTTGGAGACCACGGGCAGGCAGAACCATTAATGGTGTGTTGATGATGCACCAGAAGCTCCTAGGGTTCTTGGCAGAAGCTTCAAGGGAGGAACAAGGAGGATTTGCAGAACCCACTCTAGCCGACAGACTTGCTTACCCTCACCTCACCCACCCCTGGAAATAGTTCCTTTATACCTGGGGTTCTGACATCATTTCTAAGAGTGCAAGGTGCATGCCACTGTTCTACCCTCTCAGCACACTGCACTGACAATATAAGCATACACGTTGTATAATATAAATATATATCTATTTCTATATTACAAACCAATCACACACACACACACACACACACACCAAAAAAAAAAAATGTGGGAGTAGTGCAATGTAATGGCTGTGGGGCAGCAGTCTTCCGGGAGTCTTTCTGGAGGCTGAGATGCTGCCCTATTGCAGACAACTCTCTGCCCTGAGGAGGAAGTTGCCCATCTTCGGCCACACTGGACAGTAGGAAGGGAACCTCCCCATCCAGGGAGCACCAGAGCCACCACCACTTCCTCAGAGGTTGCAAAGAAAGCACAGCAGTTGGACCACAGTGGGCTCAGGGAGGGTGAGGATGGTGGAACAGAGGCACACCAGTCAGTTGTTCCATGCACAATCCATACACCATTCTGGGGAGCATAGCTCCCCATGGATACACCCGAGAGGAGACTAAGGAGGTGCAGACAACTGTCACAGGAAGCCTCAGGAAGGAGGCAGAGGGCACCACAGGAAAGAAAGCAGCTCCTGGTGGGGACTCAGTTATTAGGGATAGAACTGGGGAAGCTGGGAAAACTGAAGTAAGGTGCCTGCCTGGTGCTATGGCTTGGAGGGACAGGAAGCGATCCTTAGGATCACGAGAACAGTTGCACGGAGTTCGAGCTGGACGTCATTGTCCACCTAGGGACAAATGACTTAGCTCATCATGAGATTAGAGCAGTGCAGAAGGACTTTGTAGAGTTGGGGAGGGGCTTAAGACAAGTAGCACACACAGTATCCTTCTCAGAGGTACTGCCTGACAGTGGCATGGGTGAGGTGAGGTACTTTGCACCATGCAGTTTAACAAATGGTTGAAAAAATGGTGTGGAGCACAGGGTTTGGCTTCATTTGGGACTGGGGTTCCACCTGGAGGACACCAGCCTATACTGGCAGGATGGTCTGCATCTGTCCTGGAAGGGAACAAGTCTTTTGAGCAATCGGTTTAAATGCTTCATTGGCAAGCCTTTAAACTAGTCAAGGGGGAGGCACTGATAAGCAGCAGGAAAATCCCAGCCTTCCCTACAAAACAGGGTACTAAATGAGAAAAAGACCAAGGAAGGTCAGTGGGGATGCCCTACAGAAGGTAAAGCCATCAAAAATGGAGAGCAATGAGTACCAATGCCCGTAGTCTGGGTAACAAGCTTCCGAATTAGTGGCCTTGATGGAGGAGGAAGATCTGGATATCATGGCAGTCACAGAAACATGGTACACACAGAACCATGACTGGGATGTAAACATACCAGGATACACTATCTATAGGAGGACAGGGAGGGTAAAAGGAGGAGGAGGAGCTCTCTACATAAGAGAAGAAATCAAAGCAACAGAAGAAAAGGTAAACAGGGAGGAGAAGAAGCACTGTGGTCAATTTGGAGTCAAGCAATGGCACCACAATCCGCACAGGGGTTAGACACAGACCTCTCAGGGGAGGAAATGGACAAGGAAATGATAGAAAGTATACTTAGAATGGCAGATAAAGGGAGATATTGCTGATGGGTGATCTGAATATGCCAGATGTTAACTGGAGTAGCAGTTGCAGCAGCCACTTCTAAGAGTGGGTTATTCTAGATGCCCTACAGGGGGCATGCCTTAGACAACTAGTATTGGAGCCCACTTGCGAGGGGAGCAATCTTAGATCTGGTTCTCTCAAATGGAGATGAAGAGAGATCACAGATGTAGAAGTGGGTAGCCATCTGGGAACTAGCGACCATCGAACAGTATGGTTCACAATAAACACAACAATAAAGTCAAGCCATACAAAGACAAAGGTACTGGATTTTAGGAGGGCTGACTTTGTAAAATGGGTGAGTGCCTAAGGAATGCACTAGCAAATGGGCAGGAAGGAGGTGGAAGACCAATGGGAATAATAAAACTGCCATCACAGAGGTAACAAGCCTTTGTGTAAAGCAAATAAACAAAATGAAACGAGGTAAGAAACCACTATGGTTCTCAAAGGAAGTGGCAGTGAAGGTTCAAGAGAAAAAGAAAGCATTCAGGAAGTACAAGGAATCACAGAAGGAACAGGATAGAGAACTGTATCAGTTAAAGCAAAAGGAAGCTGGAAAGGCAGTCAGAACAGCAAAGGCTCAAACCAAGGAAAAGATAGCCAAATCAGTTAATAAGGGGATAAAACCTTTATAGGTACATCAGGGAGTGAAGGAAGACCAAGGGAGGGTTAGTGAGGCTTAATAAAAGGGAGGAGGGTGGGCAGAGGGTGACTGAAAAGGCAGAGATACTAAACAAATATTTTTGCTCAGTATTTACAAAGGAAGAGGGGAGGTACCTAAAACAAACAGTAGAAACACTCTGGATGCAGAAGTTGATACCAGCCCATTTACAGAAGAAAGGGTTCTGAAAGAGCTTTAAAACTGAAGGTGGACAAAGCAATGGGGCCTGATGGGATTCATCCCAGAATTCTAAAAAGAATTAAGGGTAGAACTAGTGACACCGCTGACTACCCTCTTTAACAAATCATGGGAGGATGGGGTGGTACCTGAGGACTAGAGGAGGGCAGATGTGATTCCCTTCACAAAAGTGGGAGCAAGGCAGAAGCAGGAAACTACAGACCTGTTAGTTTAACCTCAGTGGTAGGGAAAATGATGGAATCACTTCTGAAGGAAAGAATTGTTGAGTATCTAGAGGCCAGAGGGCACAGGACCCAAGGCAGCGTGGATTCACAGCGGGAAGGTCATGCCAGACAAATCTGATAGATTTTTTGATTGGGTGACCAAAGTAATTGATCAGGGAGGGCTGTGGACATGGCCTACCTAGACTTTAGCAAGGCATTTGACACAGTCCCACACAAAAGATTAATATACTAAGTTAGCCAGCCTGGGAGTGGGTCCCAAGATGACAGCCTGGGTAAAGAATTGGCTGGAGAATAGGACACAGAGAGTAATAGTAAATGGAGTCCACTCTGAAAAAAGGGGTTAGTAGTGGGCACCAGAGGGTTCAGTATTAGATTCCGTCTCTTCAATGTCTTTATAAGCGACATTGCAGAGGGACTGAAGAAAAGTATGTCTCTTTGCAGATGACACAAGATCTGCAACAGAGTTGATGCACAAGGTGGGGTGGAAAGGATGAGAAGGGACTTGGCAAGGTTAGAGGAATGGTCAAATGTATGGCAGCTTAGATTCAATGCTAAGAAGTGCAAGGTAATGCACCTGGGAAACAAAACCCAGGGAAGAGTACACAATGAGGGGTGAGATACTAACAACAACAAAATGGAAAGGGACCTGGGGGTAGTCATATCAGATGACCTAAAGGTGGGCAAGCAATGTGAGAGGGCAGCAAGGAGGGTTGGAGGAATACTGGGATGCATAGGGAGAGGCATCACCAGTAGAAAACAAGAAGTTATTATCCTCTGTACAGACAGCTGGTGAGACCACATCTGGAGTACTGCGTGCAGTTCTGAGACCCAATCTCCGTAAAGACATAGACTGGATGGAAGCTGTCCAGAGGAGGGCAACTAAAAATGGTGCAGGGTCTGCACCGGAAGACATATGAAGAGAGACTTAAGGAGCTTAATATGTATAGCCTTGAGGAAAGGAGGAGAGGGGACATGATAGAAACTTTCAAGTACCTCAAGGGAATCAACAAAGTCCAAGAGGGTAGCATCTTTCAAAAAAGAGGTGTGCAAGAACAAGGGGCACAATTTGAAGATAGAAGGGGCGGCTCAGAGGTAATTTAAGGAAGTATTTTTCACAGAGAGGTTGTGGATGTATGGAACGCCTTCCAGAGGAGGTTGTGGAGTCAAAACAGTGGTGGAATTCAAGCATGCATGGGACAGTCTTAAGGCAATTCTAGGGTGGGAAGAAGTAGGCTGCTGGTTAACTAGGATCTGCAACTTATCCATCAGGTAGGAAAGGGGCAGACTGGGTGGGCCAAGTGGTCCTTATCTGCCGTCAAATTCTATGTTTCTATGTTTCTAAGAGTTCCTGAGCTGCCTATAAGCCTCAAGGTCAGATCTGTTGTGTCCCCAGAGTCCTTGAATTTTTGCCAGAATTTGTCCCTAAGCTTTATTAGGGCAAACAAGTCCCCTTACAACCATTTGGTGCCCCTCACTCTTCTTTTTATGAGTGGGGCATGTCTGTCTTGTAATGGGGCAAATATGGCTAGGAAACAGTCAAGAGCAGTAGGAGGGTCACAGTCAGTGTAGACTGGGGACCAGTCTGTTCTGCTGAGATCAGTAAGGGAAGTTCTTGTAGTCAAATTTGATAGTCCCTCATCTGAATGACCTTTGGGGCACCTGGGGACAGGGACCTTCCAGATACAGTAGGTGGGGAATGGTCAGAGATGGAATCAGGAAGAGGCCAGAAGCTGAGATATGGTCAGGCTATTGTTCAGTATCCAGTCAAGAAGAGTGCCTTGTACACCAGAGGAAGAGGGTCTGGTGGGTTCAGTGATAAGTTGACCTAGGGCAGACCAGACAGCGGGGTTCATAAACTTTAGCATTAGCTGGCCCGGTGGTGCTGAGAGGTTGAGGCGCTGGATGCTGCACCTCGCTCTATGCGGACGACCCCAGTTCGGGCGGACTCGGGTCAGCTGGTGCGTCTGTCGAGGGGACAGGCTGAGCATCCCATGACAGCTCACCTACTCTGGGAGGGTTGAGGCTATAGCTCACATGTTAGGCGACTCGAGCAGAGGCTCGAGTATTACAAGCCCTAACAATAGGGGATGGTGGCCATTATACAGAGCGATGTCAGTGCTCAACACCTTGACGCCTGGGTCTCACGCTATAGGGGTGGGTGAGGAAAGGAAAAATGAGCATGCCATCACCGGAAGATGGAGCCCCAGAGATGTGCCCTTGATGTGCCTTCACCTGCCCGATGGCTCCAGGACCCGACGAAAGATAATTGATGGGGTATAGGGGCTCTGCCCCATCCCTGCTCGGGGGTGAGCCAAGCTCCATGGGGATCCTGGGGCCACTCGGTCAGGGTGAAAGGTAGAGGGATGTCTGCCTTGGTGCTGCTGAAGGGTCGGGATGGCATGCTGGTAAGGTGGATAAACAGAAGTATAAAAAAAAAACTTCAGCATTGCCACTCAGTCAGTTTAGGTTAAAATCCCCAAACACTAGCAGTCCATTAGTCCTCACCTTGGGACTGAAGCAGTCAAGAGATGGGAGAGGCCATGTACACCACCTATGGGTAGGTTGTAAACACAAGCCAGGTGGAGCTTCTTTGCGTTACCCTATAAGAAGGGCATGTAGGTACTCACAAGAGGGAGGAGGGATGAGGTATGACAGACACTTTAAGGTGGGGTTTATAGTAGAGCAGCAGTCCTGCCCCCATTTGTTTCACACTCTGTTCTGTCTGACTGCAAGGTAGTCAGGAGGGCACAGACAGAGTCAGGATGGGCTAGTTTAAGCCAGTTTTCAGAGATCCCCAGGATGTCTGGATTGTAGTGGGCAACCCAGGCTGTTAGGTCTGAGAGGTTAGAGAGAAGGCTACGACATTGAGGTGGGCAATCTTTAGGCCCTTAGCATACTGCCACTGGGGTGGGGGCATGCTGAAGTGAGGGGTTTGGGTGTTTGGCTATGACAGCAAGCCCAGGTAGGAAGAAGGAGTCAAGTACAGATAGAGCATATAACAGCTGCATGGTAATATTGCAATGCACAGGTAGCTAAAACCAGCGGATATGCAGTGGCAGTGGATAAATTCTATGATTTGAATGCAGTAGTCAGCAGAATAGAAATACTTAGCAGGCAGAAATCAGTTCACAACTAATAATGCACACATTAGTATAATAAATTCTGAATGTAGGTGCTATAATCTGTATCACAAGTTGGCATCAAAATAAACAGAACAGGCCACCACGAGGGGTCAGCAGAGAGCAGGATCAGACTACACAGGGATAAAAGCATGGCATATCAAGTAACAGTTTTTGTAAACAAGAAGCACTTTGTAGTGATCTCCACTAGGAGTCAGCTGAGTGGAGGGAACAGGCAGGAGTTTCAACCAGCCGAGACTGAATGTAATAGGCCCACCAAGAGAGTGGTAAGAGCTAGAGTGCATTTAAGGGAGGAGGAGGAACAGGGCGGGGAGGAGGAATGGCGCTGGGTGGGAATTTTATAGAATTCAAATTTCAGTGTCAGGTTTCAAGTGTGGAGCCCCGATTGGCACAAGTCCTTGAAATAAAATCAAATTGAGCCCCTAGGAGCCGGTTTCTGCAGCTGTATGCCCAAATTGAGCAGTTTCATCCTCCTCCGATCCGATGAGCTGAGAGTGCAGACCACTTTACCTAGAAAAATAAAATAATTATTTTTCAGAACAAATTCACAACACCTTGCAATAAACCTGATAAATGTTACATCATATTCTCCCAACTGTTCCAGAAAAAATGTAACTGCTTCCAGGCCACCATCAAGTGGAATACTCATATGTAATGATTCCACATCTAGTGAAACAAGAAAAGAATCAGGTGAAAAAGTAACATTTTGCAAATTGTATAGCATATTAGTAGAATCCCTTAGGTATGATGGAAGTTCTCTCACTAACCGCTTAAGAAAGGAATCAACAAACTTTGATATAGGTTCTGTTAAACTTCCAATACCGCCACAATTGGATGCTCTGGTGGTTGACCAATTCTGTGAATTGTTGGCAGTATATATTTAGTGGCCAAAACTGGATATTGGACTGTAAGATATTTTAAAACAGTCTCATTAATCAAACCTCTCCTATATGAATCCTGTAAAAATTGTCCAATTCCTTTCTTTATGCCCTAGTTGGATCCCTGGGAGTTATTTATATTCCCCAGTATTGCTCAATTGTCTCAAAACCTCCTGTTCATACCCTATCGGAATCCATCACCACCACTCCTCCTCCTTTATCTGCCTTCTTGATTGTTATTTCTTCATTTATTTTCAAATTGTTTAGTGCCCTCTTCTCTTCCTCACTCATATTTACAAAAGCTAGGTCTTTCCTTCTCCCAAATGTGCTTCATCTCTCTTTCACAAATTTGTTCAAACACTTTAATGGCGGTGGGGCAAAAATGTGATTTAGTCCTGAAGGAATCTGTACTAAACTGAGATACACTATCCTCTTTTCTTGCAAAAAATACTTCAAACTGAGTTTTCTCATAAACTTATACAGCTCCACTATGCTATCAAAGGGGTTTACATCAACTGTGGGAATAAATGACAAACCTTTAGACAACACTTGTATTTCAGCCTCTGTCAGGTTGTAACTTGAAAGATTCACTGCAGTCAATATCTTCTTCCACCCGGTTCCGATAGAGATTTGGTTGCCAATTCTGTCTCCTGTTGTACTTTGCCCTGCCTCCCTCTCCTTGGGTCAGTCGATATTGTTGCTGCTGCGTGGTTTCCTATACATTGCTTGTTCCTCCACTGGTTCCCTCATTTCCCTTGTCGTCAACCATGCCTTCCTCCTGGAATCTGATGTGTGGGCTCCACCTCAGCCCTGGTGTTGACTGATCCATCATTTCTTCTGGTTAAAAAGGTAGAACCTGTACTATCAGCATCAGACTCTTCACGTGTACTATCTCTAGTACCGAAACTTTCAAAATAGATTTATGTGGCTGTTACTGTTTTTTTTCTTTGACCAATCGAAAATCCAGCCGTTCTCATAATCACGCTGATCTCTCAAAATTTATTTTGTTTAGCGGCTTTACTTTTTATCTTGCCGACTATTGCTTTTCTAAATTACTAACAAAAATGCATATTCAGGATCTTTACACTGCAGGCTCTGCACCAGTATGAATGGTGCAGAGCAACTAAAATATTACCTTGTTCGGTGTGTAAGGTGGGACTTACCGCATCACAGTGGAGTGTTTGCTCTTGAGGCGTTTCCTGCTTTTCTGGATTTGCTGTTTCTGATCATCATTTGCACCCATTGGCTTCCATGTAATCAACAGGAGCATTTACATAGATCCTTGAGAGAATCTCTAAGACCCTCCTGGATCCCTGTTGCTTACCAATGCTGCACTTCCATACTCGCTCCTGAGGCGCGGCATGCGGAATATTCTACCCAGGTTCAGCAAAATATATCTTCAGATACTAGAAAGAAAACTGAACTTGGAGAAACTAGTCACTTTTCAGAAATGAGTTAAAAAGTATTTTAAAGCTCTGAAAGTGGGGCTGTGATGTGAATATGCCTCAGCGCAAGCCCAGTATCGCTGCTCCACTTTCAGAGCACTTTGAAGCACTTTTAAGCCCCTGTTTCTGAAAAGTGACTAATTTCTGGAGTTCAGCTTCCTTCTAGTATCTAAAGATATATTTAGCTGAACTTGGGTAGAGTATGTAAAGTGAACTAGGAAGTTTCAGACAAATCTCGCTGAAATGTGGCTGAATGACGGAACAACCCAGGACACTGATGTAAGGGCTGATGTATGAAAGCAAACGCTGTGGTGCAGACAGAGCAAGAGCGAGCACAACGAAGCATTGTGATGTCGGTAGGACACCATGTAAAAAGCCTTTAGAGTCTCTTATACCATAAGAAACACCCTGTGGAGGCCCTAATAACTGTAATGATGATCTGATAATGTCGTGTCTTGTGTTTTATTCATTTCACTGCATTTTGTCTGCTAGGATGTACTCACTGATCAAAGCTAATTTATAATGAGGTCCTGGGACTGAGGGAAGTTCTATGTGCAGTTTTGTTGTTCTTGCCCTGGGATGTAGTTGTAAATGGGACTACTGTCTCAACTTACTCTCCCAGAAAACAATACATTTGGTGATTTACTTATTAAACGTTTGGCCAAGAAGTACACTGAACTGCAGCTGACTCATTCCCAGGTGAGTCCTGAGGGTGGGTAACAGTGGAAAAAACTCTAGTACAATGCACAAATAAATAAATATCTTTTAAAAAAATGTTATTTATTTGTTTGTTAACTGGTGGGTGCATTGGTCCCAGGACTATTTTAATATAGAAACACAGAAACAGAAAATTTGACAGCAGATAAAGACTGCTTGGCCCATCCAGTCTGCCTATTTCTTCCTACCTACACTACTATTGTGGACCATGCCCAATCTACAGCTCTTTCTCCCTCCCTCCCTTCCCTTAGACTGTGATTCCTTGTGCTTACCCCATGCATTCTTCAACTCCACCACTGTTTTTACCCCACCACCTCTGCCGAAGGCTGTTCCAGGAATCCACCACTCCTTCTGTGAAGAGGTACTTCTTACATCTCTCCTGAATCTCACCCCCCACCAAACTTCATAGCATAACCCCTTGTTCTGAGCACCTTTTCTTCTGAAAACTACTACCCTCCTGTATGTTATTTACCCCTGTGAGGTATTTAAAGGTTTCTATCATACTCCCATTCCAGGGTGTACTTATTGAGGTTCTTTAGTCTCTCCTTCTAGGGCTTTTGATGCTGCAGACCCTGCACCACTTTAGTTACCATCCTCTGGGCTGCCTCCACTATTGTCTATGTCCTTCTGGAGATGTGGTCTGCAGAACTGGACACAGTACTCTAGGTGGGGTCTTGCCAGCAATCAATACAGAAACAACACCACCTCCTTTTTTTGCTGGTGATACTCCTCCCTATGCATCCCAGCATCCTTCTAGCCATTATACCATTGACACAGTGACAGAAATACTGCTAAGACCATTACATCGACAAAATCTGCAGTTCATTGTAATGATCTGTGATATTGCTGATGCTGCTGTCTTCTGTGATTTTGCCCCCAAAACAGTTCTTACTTGGAGTTGATAACATATAATGTGGGCAGTGTGAGGGCAGGCCCCCACAAAAAATACTTTCTGCTCCTGACAGCACAATGCTGACTGTCAGTATTCTGCTGTCGCTGTAATGCCGATCGACACATTTCATGCAGATGCGGTTTGGTGGAACCCGCTCTACTGGCTTATTGTGCTGCCTCAGCACATTTTGGTCATCTGATATGATTACTTCCAGGTCTCTTTCCTGCTTGGTGGTCAGCAATACCACTCCAGCCATTTTGTACCTCGCTCCTGGATTTCTGTACCCTAAGTACATTATTTTGTACTTTTTCCTGTGAAACCCACCTGCCATACCACTCCTCTAGTTTTCAGGTCTCTGCTCATCCTTTTACTCCCCTGGAGTGTCCACCCTATAGCAGATTTTGGTGCCATCCACAGAGAGGCAGACCTTCCCTTCCAGGCATGACCAACCATCAAGACAGCAGAAAAAGTGAATGGTAGAGGCCTGTGGCTTCGTGCCCAACCACCTGAAGTGTGCCATTTTCCAGCATGATGAACACCCTGTCATGCATTATTGTTTAATTACATGCCAAGAACAGAGCAATAAATAATGACTGTGTACACAATATTGAGGCTAGACAATAGCAAGTGAGATGTAACTGGCTCAAGAGAGGAAAAGAGACCAGTGGGACTTGAAATAAATCCAGACCATGCATTCCATGGGTCTCCTTGAGTGCCTTGGGGACTTAAAGAACATAGGAAACAGTGACAGCAATACTATAGAAACATGGAAACATAGACTTTGACAGCAGATGAGACCACTTGGCCCATCTAGTCTGCCCATTTCCCTACTACAGGATAGGCTGCAGATCCTAGTTAACCAACAGCCTATTTCTTCCTACCCCCACAAGAATTGCCTTATGTCTGTCCCATGCATTCTTGAATTCTCCCACAGTTTTAGACCCTACAACCTCCTCAGGAAGGCTGTTCTATGCATCCACTACCCTCTCTGTGAAAAATACTACCTCACATTGCCCCGACCGCCTCTACATCTTTAAATTAAGGCCCCCTTGTTCTTGCACATCTCTTTTCTGAAAGATGCTACCGCCTTGGACTTTGTTGATTCCATTGAGGTACTTAAAAGTTTCTATCATGTCCCCTCTCCTTCTTTCCTCAAGGGTATACATATTAAGCTCCTTAAGTCTCTCATCAGACGGGTTTCTTTGCAGACCCTGCACCATTTTTAGTTGCCCTCCTCTGGCCTGCCTCTATCCTGTCTATGTCCTTGTCGAAGATGGGGTCTCCAGAACTGGATGCAGTACTCCAGATGGGGTATCACCAACTGTCTGTACAGAGGGATAACAACTTCCTGTTTTCTGCTGGTGATGCCTCCCTATGCAGCCCAGTATACCCCCAGCCCTCCTGACTGCCTTCTCACATTGCTTGCTAACCTGAAGGTCATCTGATATGATTACCCCCAGGCCCTTTCCTTTTGCTGTTGTTACTACCTCCCCCCTTGTGTATTCTTCCCTGGGTTCTTGTTTCCCAGGTGCATTATTTGTACTTCTTTGCATTGAATCCCAGCTGCCATACTTCTGACCATTCCTCCGACCTTGCCAAGTCCTTCTCATCCTTTCCATGCCTCCTTATGTATCAACCCTGTTGCAGATTTTTGTGTCATCTGCAGAGGCATACTTTTCCTTCCAGTTCCTCTGCAATGTCACTTATAAAGACATTAAAAGGACTGGACCCAGCACTGAACCCTGCGGTACCCCACTAGTAACCCTCTTTCTTCAGAGTGGACTCCATTTACAATTGCCTTCTGTATCCTGTTGTCCAGCCAATGTTTTATCAGGCTACCACCCTGGGACCCACTCCTAGGCTGGTTAATTTGACTGTTAATCTTTTGTTTGGGACTGTGTCAAATGCCTTGCTAAGTCTAGGTAGGCCATGTCCACAGCCCCTCCTTGGTCTACTGGTTTGGTCACCCAGTCAAAGAAATCCATTAGATTCATCTGACATGACCTTCCCGCTGTGAATCCATGCTGCCTTGGGGTCCAGTGCCCCACTGGCCTCTAGGTACTCAACAATTCTTTCCTTCAGAAGTGACTTCATCACTTTCCCTACCACAGAGGTCAAACTGACAGGTCTGTAGTTTCCGCCTCTGTCTTGGTCCCACTTTTGTGAAGGGGAATCACATCTGCCTTCCTCCAGTCCTCAGGTACCACACCATCCTCCCATGATTTATTAAAAGAGTAGCTAGTGGTTTCACTAGTCTCCCTTAATTCTTTTAGAATTCTGGGTGAATTCAATCAGGCCCCATTGCTTAGTGTGAGTTAACAAGCATTTGTCAATGCCGAATGTTTGCTTGCTGGTATTGGCATTGGTACTGCAGGAGTTAGAGAGATGCATAACTGGAATGGCGGTGAAGTATTGAGTATAGGTAACCCTACCCTACCCTGCAGAGACTGACAGGTGTTGGGGTGTGCCTTTGGGTTGTTGGCCATAACACTAACACCATTCCATCTCATCCCACTCTGCAGACACCGAAGTGTCACACTGTGCCCTGAGGTTCCTTGGTTGGGTCTCTTACACTTACATAAGGATGAGCTGAGATCGGCGCAGTATTTATTTATTTTATTTAGCTTTTGTTGACCGGGTAAGTGCACTAGACAAATCCTGCCTATTTTCAGGCATGACCCGGGAGGGAGGGGATACAGATGAATGCCAACTGACCTTGAACCAGATTAAGCTGTTGGTGGTATTTTTAGTGAATGAGGGAAATTTGGCCAGGACACGGGAAATTCCTCACTCTGGGAGGGGAATCTTTGGTGGATTTGGACGCAAGATGGCCACTCAGCCCAAATCTACAGAGTCGATGGATGTGTCAGAGCTGCGGAGGGGCTTCTCTCCTGCACCAGAGGAGATCTGTACTGAGGATATGCTGCAAGATGCATCTATGCCTGAAGAGAATTTTTCCTTGAGAATGTGTCTCTGAGGTGCCTGCACAGTCTGACCAAGCGGTTTATCGGAAGACTATGCTGAGGTTTTATCACGTAGGGGCGTTTGTTACAGGAGGCGCTCGTTGATGTGGAAAGCTGCGCACAATAAAAGCCGTTTTACGAAATTGCTACTGCGGTCTGCTGCTCTAAGTTTGTCCGCTGTTGCCCCTCGTACTCCGGTCGCGAGTGGTCGGCGCGACGCCCAGTGAGTATGGAGTTGTCTGTTACACCTCTTGCTCTGACTGCCGAGGACACTGTTCGGGATATGTCTGCTGTGGTGCTTCTCCTTCAGTTCTTTCTGCCTCTAAATCATTGCTCCACACGGCTTTCACTGACTCTGATGACAGTACCGCTTGCCAGACGCCTTGCATCAGGTTGTTGCCTTGGTATGTCTGGCATCATAATTAAATGTGCTTCTGAGACTGTTTCTGTTCCTACTGGCACTATTCCTAACGGAGACGTTGGTAAGGGAGAGGACAGTGCTTCTCTGGTAATTGAGACATCTGGTGAACAGTCTGTTCCTCTTATATCCCTTGCTAAAGGCACTATCTCTCCTGTACATTTTAAGAGTCCTTCAGACTCCTCAGTTTCTCACCTTGGTCTCCTGAAAAGCTATTTCTGAGGCAGGATGGTTACACCCCCACAGGGGTGTGGGTGCCTGATCCCAATGATGTTACAGTACAGAAGTATAATAGCCTGGGCACCTCTTTGGATGTTGGTGTTTTACAACCTAACACTTCCAGATCTGTTATTCCTGTTATGACCAGTGTTACAGCTCCAGCTTGTGTTACTGCTTGCTCTGTTAATCAAACTTTTCCCAAGTCTAGTTTGCCCACCGCTACTAACTTGAATACTGAAGTTCTTGGAGATGTTCCCTGTACTAACTTTAAACTTTCTGATTTATTTACTAACAAGGAGAACCTGCACCTCGCCGAAATGCAGTGAGATTACTGTATAAGGTGGTTTAGAGGACCTTCCGACAGGCTTTATATTTCTAAAGTGTTATTGAAAGGTTCAATGAAATTTTGTCTTCAGATATTTATGCATTAATACATTTAGGAAATGCTAATTATGATATTAGCTTTAAAACCTCTGGGGTTTGGAACGCTTTTGTCTGTATTTCAGATGGTTAAGAACTCCTCTTTGGACCCCTTTTGCGGTCCCTCTTACCAAACCTTTAGTAAAATTAATTACTATTTTGTTTCGTAATGAAGGAGTTCATATAGAGATATCCTTTTTGGTTGAGTAGGAGGTAATTTTAGACAAACCAGTTCCTATCCTGGATAGTGAACAAATTCTAATGGGGTTGAAAAATGCAGTGAAATTATTTTCATCTAATTATGGGCCACAGCCACCTTCCAAATAGTTTTTTTTTTGGGAAGAGATAGAGGCAGTTTGTTTTATGTTGGTCAGCCTAAGGCCTGTTTTAAATGCGGTTCGAGAACCCATTTGAATACTGCTTATGACACTCCACGTTGTTCTACTGTTTTGAATTTGACATTTAGCTGCTAACTGTTTGAATTTATTTAATGCATTAGGTGAGTAGACCGGACATGGCTGGTGCTAAGTGCCCGTGTCCTTGCACACAATAGAGATGATTGCCTCCTATGAAGGATTGATTACAGGTGCTCAGCATAATTCTTCCGTTTCAGCTAAGCCTCTGGCGCTTTCCTGTACTTTCCATATCCCCACCACAAGCTGACCCGGGCCCAGTTGGTGTAACTATTCCAGATAGTCCTGCTTTGACGGTTGTACAAAACAGTGCACCTCTTCCTTTGGAAGTAGGTACCCGGTAGCTTCCCAGTCCCCTGTTCATGCTCTTGCTCCTTTGGAAGGGTGAGACTTCTGATGCCCCCTTTATCCCAAGACGTCCCTTTTAAAAAGTGACAGCTAAAAGCGTCATAGATCAGGAAACTGGTCTCTCTCAACAAGAGACTAAGGCCTCACGAGTAGTGATACTTCTGAGTCCTGGAAAGTGGGTAATAGCTATGCAGTTTTGGGATCAAAGGAAGAGTCAGAAGGTGATGAGTCTGATCGCTCTTCTAAGGCCCTTTGATTACTGATCCCTTTCAGAAGGGGAGGACGGTGATATAGGAAAGACTGAAAACTTTCCTAGGCGTTCTCACAGAGAAGGCGTGTGTCTAAAGTTTCTTGATGGTACAGCATAAATGGGGTTTCAGGTGTATTCTCTTTTTCCTTCATATAATGACCTCGTTGACAGTTACTACACTTAATGTTAATATGAAAAGCCATAAAAATGGTAACAGCTTTGTCTTGTTTGCAACATTACATACCGATATTATCTGTCTCCAGGATACTAGGCTAAAGACCAGTTGTGAAGTTCAGCGAGCACGTAATCTTTGGTCATTAGGGATGTCCTTTTGGTCAATGGTGAAAATCTCTGTGAAGGGGGTGGGGTTTGTTTACAAATTCGGCCTTGAAGGTATCTAAGATGGTAGATATTTACCCAGGGCGTGCGCTTTTATTGGATATCAATTTTGGAAGTGAAAGATTCCGTTTGATTAATATATATGCCCCACAGACCAAAGCTTTGAGATTTGCTCCCTGAATGACATACACTATTTGTCATACTTCCCGCTTGATTGTTTGGGCTGGTGATTTCAATTGTGTTCTTAATATCAAAGATAGAGGGATGAAGACGACTAAATTGTTTTGTGATTCTCAGAAATTGAATCAGATTCTGGACACGGCCCAGCTTAAGGATGCTTATCGGAGCATAAACTGTGATGGGTAGGACATTTTTTAAGAATCAGTTATCTACATCGTATAGATTTTATTTTCTTTCTCTTTCTGTACAAATAATTAAGGCTACCTTGAGGGTCTGGGAATTTTCTGATCATAAATCTTTAACAGTACAAGTGTCCTGGGAAGGTGTTCCACGTTGTAAAAGAATATTTGGAGAATGAATGACTCTTATTGTCTGATGAATCTGTGCAGAAAGCCTGGCAGTCGGAATTTAATGCTAGATTGTCAGTCCTGGATGTCTATGATGATGTTGCCTCCTGGTGGGAAGATTCTAAACATAATTGGAAAGTTTCTTCAATCATTTTCCCAAAAAATAATTCACAATATTTGAATATCTAAAATTGCGATCGTAATTACAAAGCTAATATCTCTAACTGAAACCAGGTTTAGATTATAGTACTAAATTGGACATGTGAAACAACTCATGTTTCAATATAGATATGATAGGCTAACTCTCTTGATTTTGGACATAAGTTTGGTTTAAAATTGCATAAAGGTGCCTTAGATCCATTTAATGACTGTAAAAATAGAGTGGTGAACGTTGCCACGGAATTAATATCTGATTCTCTGAGACCTAGTACGGACTCCAGCTGCTTTATTGGCGGTTGTGACTAATTATTTAGCTAACTTGTACAGTGTAGATGACCAACATTCGACCGAATTGTTAGACGTAGCCGGCCTTCACTTGCCTCACTTAAATTCTGCAGACAGTACCAGTCTGTTGAACAAGATTTCTGAAGCGGAAGGAAAGACTCTATTTTTCTTTGAACACGGACTTGCTCCTGGTACAGATGGTTTTGTGTAGCTTTTATAAGACTTTCCATACTACTTAGTCCCAATTTGACATCTTTGTTTAATGAAATGTTGTCATCTGCTAGGTTGGCTCCTTCCATGAATCAAGCATTGGTTATTTTGCTTTATAAAAGGGCTTGAAAACTGATTTACGAAATTGGAGGACAATAAGTTTATTGAACACTGATTTGAAAATTTTAAGTAAAATCTTATTACGTAGACTTACACCGATTGTGGATTCATTGTTAAGTCCCTATCAATCCTGTTCTTTACCGGGCGCTCCCAGAATGATAATTTATTACTTATCCGTGAACTTTTCAGCATCTCAAACAGGTTCAGTGCAAGGTTATTTACTTAGCCTGGATCAGGAAAAGGCATTTGATTGTGTTTCACAAATTTCTGTTTTCGGTTTACAAGCATATGGTCTCCCAAAATATTCATTGCTTGATACGGTTATTGTATCATTCTGCTTCCTTGATACCTAATATTAACTGGTTGGTGTGGCCTCCTATAGCAGTTCGGAGAGGCGTTAGGCAAGGATGCCTGTTACCCTTTACTTTATGTTTTCTATATTGATATTTTTATTCAATGGTGTGTGCTCATAGTGGTTTAGAAGGTGTGCGGCTGGCAGATAATGTTGCACCAATTAAAATTTTGGCATACGCAGATGATTTGGTGGTATGCTTAAACTCGCTTACGAGGAACCTCAGTTTGCTACGGTTTTGGAGTTATTTCTAAAGTTTCAGGTTCAAAATTAATTATGGCAAGAGCAAAGGATTTCCTTTTGGTCTCTCTCCTATTCCTGAATCTGGCACCCTTGCAGGAATTCATATTTCAAAAGCTCCAATAACCATTTTAGGAATCGTGTTTGGTGAAATAGATATGATGCATAGCAACTGGACCCAGAAAATTATATTGCTCAATCTGTCGTGGCTCGTTGGAAAGGGAAACAAGTAGCAAAACGAAAGAGTTTTGCTAATTAAAACTCTGCTATTGCTAATTTTTGTATTTAAGTTATGTGTTTCCTCCCCATCTTCTGTATTTACAACTTTATATAGTGTTTTTTTCAGGCCTTCTGGGGAGTAGATTGAACCCCATTAAAAGAGGGTTTACATATAGACCTATTAGTCAGGGTGGTAGGTATGATACATCCAATAGTTTTTTCTTAGTATATTTTTGTCGTGTAACTTTTTGTCCTCTATTACGACCTGGTTTAAAACCTTGGTCCCCTTATGTAAATTCTATGGTTTTGAAGGCTTACCATTCTGGAAAACTGCTAATTGACTTCTTTGTTTAGAATCCCTAATATTCCTAAGTATGGTAAAGGAGTTTTTGTTTGATAAAAGTGAACTTAACCTATACCTGATTTGGAGACATTGACCGAAAGCAATTATACAATGTTATAGTTTCCTCTGATTTTCAGAACCTAATCTTTCCAGATTGTACTCCCGTCTCAGGTAAGACTTTTTAAATTTACTCTCCCAAGGACGGATACCGGCCTTTCTTTGGGATAGCGCTTGGTTGAGCTCTCATGGTAGATTGCCAGTGGGTAGTACCCATAAGCACAAACAATTATGTGAACGATGGTGTACTTGAACTTTGTATTTCAGAATTGGAAACACAGAAACCTTTTTTGGATTGCTCTATATTAAACCTTTCTGGGTCTGGTTAGCTTATAAATGGAGAGAACCTTTTTTCTTCCATTTCTTATACGACTTTAATGTACGGTTCAATAAGGGTGGCTGGTCTAGGTATCCTGCTGATACATTACTTTTGGTTTTTTTTCTATTCGATTTACATTTGGCAGTCGAACTTTTTGGTCTACCCAACAACGCATCTGTTTTGTTTGATGAACTTTTACAATATATTGCATACTATTCATACAGTTTATAACTATGATAGGAAAAGTATGGTCAACCTGATATGCTCTGCTTTATGGGTGAATTGTTATAATTGGTTGACTTGAAGTTTGTTTTTGTTTTTTTTATGAATTGGTTTGTATCTTGTCTGGAGACCTCCATTTAATAAAAATTTCTACTCTTTCGATAAGTGCCATGGGTTTTTAACATCCACCTGAACTACCACCAATCCAGGCAGATGGGACCCGTTTTTTAACGTCTCATCCGAAGACGCCACCTCAGAAGTGCAGCACCCTCTCATGTGCTGCACTACAGTGTCAGTACTGGATATTAACCTGGTGCCAGATGGGAACTGAACCCACAGCCCTCTGATCTCCCGGCCTCAGAGGCGAGTATGCTACCTACTGAGCCACTGACACTATACTATACTGACACTGACAGTATAGGAGAATAGGGGAATATTAGGACCGAAGACCCCAAGTCACACCACCGGTGCCTGTCATTCTGTAGAGGGTGGGTGTTATGGTTGGAAACCCTAATGCCCCAGACATTTGTTGTAGTTTTGCTCAAATTTTCAACATGGGCCTTTTGGGACCCCACCATGAACAGTGGCATATAATTTTGTTACTTAATCCCAAAAGGTGATTTTGTGATAGTAGTGTGCCATTCTGCGCCACAGGTGTGAAAACACTTTTCATTCAGGATGAGAAAATGAAAGCTGTACTGTTCATGAGGAGGTGTGAAGAATGGCATTGTTGAAAATCTGAGAGTGAAAATATGAAAAAGTGGCAAAGTTGTGAGTGTGCATAGTAATGTGCAATGCACACTTGTAATGCAGTCATTTTTGGAATGTTTTCACCAAATTTTCAACATGGCCTTTTTGGGACCCTCCTCTCATGGACACTGGCACTGTGATTTCATTAATCTGTCTCGAAAGTTGATTTTGCACAGCAACCACGCCATTCTGCACCACCACAAAACATTTAACAAGAATGCAACAAATGACAGCTGTACTGTTCATAAGAGGGTATGAAAAAGTGATGCTGGAAATTTGGAGTGAAAATATTAAAATTGAAGTTACAAGTGTGCGTAGAAACTGTGCAATGGATGCCATCATAACGTAGTAATTTTTTGTTTTATCACCAAATTTGCAACAAGGGCTTTTTTAGACCCCACCTCATGAACAGTGGCACGTCATTTTGTTAATTGATTCCAAAAGGTGATTCCATGCAGCGACTGTGACATCACCTTTCAGGTCTGAGAAATAAAATGACAGTGCCAGTAGTTCAAGAGGCGGGTCCCGAGAACCCCATGTTGGAAAATTTGGGACCAAAACTCTAAATATTGGCTGAGATATCAACCTAAGTTAAAAACCTCCCATTCAGTGCCATTATAGGACTTACCATAATTTCTTCAGTTCCGGTTGGTCTTTGAAGAGTGCAAGATATGTTCCCAGTCCACAGAAGATCTGCTCCCAACCTCGGGAGGTAAGTATGGGTGAGGGTGCAGGGATGTGGGGTGCACACAGGGAGGTGCAAGTTGGGGAGGAGGGCCAGCTGGAACGATGAGGGACTGTTTTTTTTTTAGGTTTAAAATAAATACATCGTGGAACTGTTTTCTTTTACAGGTGAAATAATAGCAAACGCATTTCGACACACTGCGGTGGGCTCACAGTGTGCCAGAGTACTGGAGGGGATCAATGCTGACCCTAGGACTGGGCATCCCAAGGTCAGCTGAGAACATAGGGGTGTGGGGGGCAGTGCATCCAACACCAGGAGAGGGCATCTTGGTGTTGGAAACATCAAGAAGTATTTTTGGCACACTGGGGTGGGCTCTAGTGTGCCACATTAATGGGTGGAGGGGGATACATGCTGACACAGGGATTGAGCACCCTGATGTTGGTAGGGATAGGGAGCGGAGGGTGCAGGATGGGCAGCAGCAGTAGGAGGGGCTAACATTTCCATTTGTTGTTCTGTTGTGTGCCTGGTTGGGAGGGAGGGAGAACTGCCACTGCAATGATGAAACTGCTCCTGATTGCAGCGGCAGATTTCTTTCAAGTGCGATGCTCACTCTGAAACTGCCATCATTGGCAGCTTTAGCATTAATTGGTGGCGGGGCACAGCCATTAAAGCATCCGCTGCATTGGCCACAACACTGCCACACCTCTGCAATGCTGTATTGCTGTATTACCTCAATATAATGTTCCTTGTGCGCTGTGCATGCAAGCAAATCTAAAAGGAGTTTGAATCTAGAGAGTGGTGGGAACTAAGCGCAATTCCAGTGCCTAGGGGCATCAATGGAAAAGGCCTTTGATCCCATGCTGGTGACAGCCTGGGTATGTTCTAGGAGAATGTTTGTGGAGGACCTGAGGCTACAGGAACCAGGCTTGGTTTGAGGAGGAAAGACACTGGGGAGGACTCTTTCTCCCTCAGAGCATTAACAAGGCTGCCTAGTAGGTACTCATGGCAGGCTTGCAGGGAGAGCCAGCCAGTGGCCTGGTAGGGGAGTAGTGATGAGTGAAGTACAGGGCCAGTAAAGCAAACCTACATATGTTTTTGTAGATTATGTTTGAAACACAACAACAAAAGAACCACGTAGAAAAAATAACACTGCATTGTGTAGTGCTTGCAGAGTGAGTTTGTTGGCAGACAGAAAAGAACAGACAGCACCCTGGGCTTCAAATCACAGTGGCTTCTTCATCCCTGATGAAAATCCACAGTGATTCGAGGCTCAGGGAGCTCTCTTTCTTTTGTTTACCAATAAACTCAGTCTGCAAGCACTATGTAGTACAGTGTTATTTTGTAGCATGGTTCTTTTGTTGTTGTGTTTTGACTGTTTTTACTGTAGATCACCACACCACCCATAGCGCCAGAGTGTCTTATTTGGTAGGTTATGTTGAGCCTGGGCAGGTTGGTAGAAAAGATTTGGGTGTAAATTGAGGCACAGAAGTCCATGAGTGGGAGTAGCATACCCTGAGGTATGGCCAGCTTCAGGATCATAAGATCCTTTAGCCAGAAGCAGACATCTAGTTTCTGATTCCCCATCTGACCATGAGCTCAGTTTGGTCTGAAAAGGTCAAGGAAGGGTCAAGTGTGGCCCCAAGGTATTTGAAGGCCATTACTTGTTTCAGAAGGGTCCCATCTGATGATCATATGTTCAAGGGTTAGAGTCTCCTAGCCATCTGGCAAGTTGTTTGGACCCAAATAGCATAGCTTTCATTTTCTTGCCATTGACTAGGAGCCTGTTTGTGTGGAACCACTTCTGAGGGGCATGAAATTCCTCTGTGCAGGTATAGAATATTTCAGCTGTGGTCTTGCACTGTGGAAGAGAATCAAGTTGTATATGTAGAAAAGTGTGTAGCAACCCTTGCACTCTTAGACAGGTTGCTTAAAAATAGGAGAACAGGACTGGTCCTTGGTCCTAGTATTGATCCTTGAGGGACTCACTCTTTGGCACCATTGAATTGGAGGTGCCCCTCAATAGCACGACCACCTGAGTTCTTCCAGTGAGATAATTGCCAGACCAGGATATGATCATGTCCTGAGAACCCAGAGAAATGCAGTCTGTCTAGTAGGATGGTGTGGTTCTCTAGATTGAAGCCTTTTGTCAGATCCACAAAATGGCACGGTTAATTTACTCCATCCATATCCTTGGTAACATGATCAGTGAAACATGCTAAGACAGTAGTGGTGCTGTGGTCCTTTCTGAAACCATTTTGGTGGGGGAAAGCAGGTTATATTTACATACATGTTCAGACATTTGTTGGAAAATTGATTTTCTTCAAGGATCTTACTTAGAAGGAGAGGATGGAAACTGGACAGTGTTGTCAAGAAGGGTAGGGTCACCGGATTAAAAGTTTGGAACTATCTTGGCCTTTTCCAAGAATGATGGACCAGACGAGGAGGTCAGTGATAGGTTGAAAATGGAAGCAAGAGGTTTAGCAATGTAATTTCCGATAGCTTAAGAAACTTCGGGCAGAGACCATTGTTGCTGGCACAGCCATAGTTAGGAGTACCTTAGGGAGATAACAGATCTCACAGGTGGATGTACAATAAAATTGGAAAGGTGGAATTCTGGGGTCATCAGTGATCCAGCTGCAGTGTGCTGCTGGGAAGGGGCCTTTGGGGGGCTTGCCCAGGTAGTTGAATAGGTCAGAGAATTTAGTGTTGAGGGCCTCAGCAGCATGGAGAGGGTCAGCTAAGGATCCAGCCTTGGTGCGTAGCTTGGTAGCGCCTTGTTTATTCCTGAGCTTCATAAGAGATTCACTGAAGACCAGAAATTTTGGTCACCCAGGTTCCTGACTTGATGTTTTTTAATTAAGGTTGTTTCTGCCTTGGACAATGCAGTCAGTGCTGCCCTCGACCCTGTCCCTGCCACCCCACCATCCCCCACTCCCCAGAACTTACCCTGTCAGTCCCCTACAGATTTCACCTGTGGCAGTGTCAGTAGGGGAGGCCTTCTTCTCCACTGAAGAAGACATCCAGTGTTAGCTGCCCAGGGTCCCTGACTGTGGAGCAGGTGGGGCTCAGTCGCAAGGCATCATCTGTGCCTACTTTTGCTAGTTTTCCTCCTGTTCCCATGCAGACATTATGCAAAATATGGAGGCATGTACTCACACGTATAAGTTAGAAACATAGAAACATAGACTTTGGCGGCAGATAAGGACCTAGGCCCATCTAGTCTGCCCATTTCCCTACCTACAGGATAGGCCGAGATCCTAGTTAACCAACAGCCTATTTCTTCCTACCCCCACAAGAATTGCCTTATGTCTGTCATGCATTCTTGAATTCTCCCACAGTTTTAGACCCACAACCTCCTCAGGAAAGGCTGTTCCGTGCATCCACTACCCTCTCTTGAAATAATACTTCCTCACATTGCCCACTGAACGCCCTCCTTCTATCTTTCAATTGTGTCCCCTTGTTCTTGCAAGTCTCTTTTCTGAAAAATGCTACCTCTTGGACTTTGGTGATCTAGGTTCCACAGATCCCTCCCTTCCTGTGTGCTCTGCAGATTGTGCACTGCCACCAGGCATCCACCTGGTAGCAGTCATTCGTCCTTCCTTCCCAGGAGGGAGAGCAGTCCATCAGGTGCTACCCTCTCCCCACTGTCTGCCAACAGCAACCCAAGATCACTTTCAGTCCTGGGTTGCTGGCATGGCGGTTGGTAGCACTACCACCATGGGTACTGGCAGGTATACTCAGTGTACTTTGCTAAGTCAGGAAAAAAATCTGTAAAATTTAGGGGCAACAGCTGGCCTGGTGGCGCTGAGGGTTGAGCACTGGGCGCCACACCTCATGCCACACTGGCAACCCGGTTCGGGAGTGAGACTTGGGCCTCCGGGGTCGGCAAGGGAGAGAGAGGATTGAGTGTCCAGAGGACTGCTCTCCTCTCTCGGGGAGGGATCCAGGGACAGCCCAGTGTAGCAGCCCCTGGTGGAGACTGGTGACACTGCAATGCACAGGGCTTGCTACGGGAGGAAAGGCGTTGGGCAGCTGCCTTCTGGGCGTGGGTGGGGAGCATCACGTCGCAGGCTAGCGGCATTGCATGTCACCGTCTGGGGCATAACACCAAGAAACACCCTCCAGCCCAGATAGGCGATGGCTGTCGGTGCCACACGTCCAATACTGGACCTGCACCTCTGCCCTTTAATCTCCTCAGGGAACCCTGGCGGAGAGGGCTCGCTGAGGAAAAGTAATGCCCGTGAGGAGGTGGGCTCACAGTGGATGGTAGAAGCGATGAGTGCCGAGTAACCTGAGAGAGTTCTGGTGCCTGGGTGAAAAAAAAATCCAGGGGCAACATGAGACTCAGGCCAGGGCAGCAAACACAAATGGAGCCTGATGTACCTGAAGAACTGTTTTCCCCTCCATGGATGCTTTAGTGTGATTTTATAGAATGGTCTTAGGAAGATGTGTGGGTGCTAAACTTGGAGGCCATGATTGTATGAGTGACCTGATCAAGTATTTATGCAGAGTGCTGGTGTGAATGGACTTCTGTAAAGCTGGCTACTTTAATGTGGTACAGTGGCTTTTAATGTATCCTTAACACGTAACTAAAAGCCAGTCAATGTCTGTCTGACTGGTAATGTGTGTTAGATAAAATGTTGTGAATCTATTAGGATTATTGGCTTACTACATGTTGTTGACTGAAATGGGGTGGGGCAATGTTTGTGTGGAGGGATTGCATATATTTTAGTCTGTGTTTCCGGTGGAGACAACAATTCTGTCAAATCTTTTTTTTAATTCTCTGTTTATGTCCCCTTCTATGCTGCAGCTGAGCCCACTCCCTCAAGGTCCTCCAAGGTTCCAGTGGCTAGGCATACTACCATATTTCCTCCTGGTACTCTGCCTCCACACTGCCTCAGACTGTCCCTGGGTGGGGAAGGAAAGAGCACCCTTTTCTGCTCCCCTACCCACACAAACATTCGTCAGGCAGTGGCCATGGGTTTCAGGTTTGGTCCTTTGTCGCAGTACTGGATGCCATTGTGAGGCCAGTTGTGGGCCTTTTCCTCCATTTCTCCATCCCTGAGGACTTCGTCATGAATGGAGTCAAGGAGTGTGCGCATACCAGGCGTGCTGCGCAGATCTCATCTGACGTCCTCCCTCCCACAGCCTCCTGAACTGCACTGCAACCTGTTGTCTCCAAGGTGGCAGTTTTGTAGCGAGACAGTGACCTTCCTCCTCACTGAAGGAGGAGAGTGTCGCCTGGGATGCTCAGTCCTCCTCCCCTGGCCGGCCCTCAGCAGTCAGACCCATTTCCAAACCCAATTCGCCGGTGTCATGAGCAGTAGCTACCACCGCGCCAACGAGCATTCCCAGTTCCATCAACTCTTGAATACGAAGTTTAAAATTCATGGCTACACCCCTACCACCGTGTCACTGGGCTGGCTGACTGGAAGGCTTTTAATATAGACTGCCTGAAGATTTGTTTTAACTTTATTTTTATTAGTTTCATAGTGGAAAACTATACAACTTGAGCCACTGTGGTTATACAGCAGAAATAGCAACATAAAATCCCATTACAGTAGAATTTGACATTAAAACCAGCCATGTTGTTACAATATGAGGGGCATTATCCTAGGACCATAAAATAAGTGTCACTAAGGAGCACCTTAGTGGAACACCACCACCAGTAAAGAACAAGCATTTGTCAATGCTGAATGTTCACTGCTGGCATTGCTGTTATACCGGTCTTGCTTGTGCTTTTTACTATATATTTACCAAAAGATATGCAATATCTCATTTTCAGTGGTGTCCTGCTTTATACATTTTATATTGTTTTTACCCAGGATAGGCCAGCTGAGAGGCAATATTTAATTTTCAGTGGGCTTCCACGTTTTCACCCAAATTTCCAAGTCTTTTATGACCTGACGTTATGATCAAGACAGGTGGAATTTTTAAATCCCACCCACAAGGTGATTGGGCAGTGCGACTACGAAAAGTTTTGCAGTTAATACTTTTGTATTGCAGATTAGTAATACATACACTTACAGGATAGTACCAGAAGAAGTTTAAAAGACCAATATAATGCAATACCCTTATGTAGCACAAAACGGTTACACCATTTTCAACTGATGCTGCTCAGCATCCCAAGCCACTAACTCATTATTTCAATCCTTTAGTACACTGGTGCAAAAGGGTGGAAGTGAAAACAAGTTTTGGAGTGGATTTGAAAAATGACACCTGTCATGTGCAGAGGAGGTAACACAAGGGATGTGTCAACATTAGGGGCCAAAATCTGCAAAATATAAAGGTATGAGTAAACAGTGGAACGATTCAATGTTTCTTCATAACTTAACTGTTTTTACATTTGAACCCAAATGTTCAGCATAGTCTTTTCTGACCACTCCTTCCGAACATGGCAGATGCCATTTATAAAACAGTGGCTGAAACATTGTTTCTTAAACATGTGAAACACATTTGGTCAGGATTTGAAAAATGGTCTCTATCATTCATGAAATGGTGTAAGAAAAATGGGTGTGAAAAAATGGCTATGTTGAAAATTTGGGGTCAAGGACTTCGGTTGGGACATGGCGCGTGAACACGCTAGGGCTCGGGCCTCTAAAACCTCAATCCAGAACAGCAGTATTTCCTCAACTAAATATATAAAGTTAATCAAAGCCATTACCTAAGAAGACTCGATCGAAGTAGAAATCTATAACTTTTAAAAAGAGCGCTAAACGAGGAAATGACACGCTTAGAAAAGAACCGTTTCCACCCACTACAGGAGCTCCAGGATACCGATTAAAGCGGCCTGCTAGACACTGAATCTACCTCTACATCTTCCCAACCACCAGAACCGAAATGGGAAAAGAGGAGATAATAATCACAACAATAAAAGAAATCATCATCAGATAATGCATCTACTGAAACAATATTGCAAGCTATTACCGAATTCAACAGAAATGAGAGACGCTTTAAAAGAGATACGCACGACTTGGGAGAGCTCCAGAATAGAGTAAGCAAGACGGAGACACAGACAGCAGAGAACTGAGCAAAATATGTACTTAGAGAAAGTGATACATACAATCATAGAGGAACAGCTATATCAATCAATGCGATAAGAAGACATGGAAAACAGAGGGAGAAGGAAAATATTCGCTTATATGGCATACCAGAGGGAGAAGAGGGAAATGACCCTGTGGCTTTCACGGATTACTTTCTACGCCTGACCCTGGATCTGGGCCGAGAAATGCAGATAGATATAGAAAGGGCTCATCGCGCACTGGGACCTTCGTCCATCAAAACCCGATGCCAGACCCAGGTCCTTTGTAATCAGATTTAACAGTTTCTATCAGAAAGACCAAATCCTTTCTAAGTGCATGTAAGCAAAAAGTTATGTTGGGGAAACACCGAATTATATTTGACAACGACTATGCACCAGCCACACAACGCTTAAGACGAGAATATTCATCTCTGTTCCCCTATCATGAGCTTCTAACTATAAGATTCTGACTCCATACCCTATGAAATTAACTGCACTATTACAAAACAGCCCTATTACATATAATACAGCACTAGAGGCAAAAGTGATCTAATTCAGAGGGCATAATCTCTAAAGCTGACCCCAAGCTACAAATAAAGAGCTTGCAATTACAACCAAGTTCTCCCACACGAGAGATGAGTGGAGAGGTCAGTGCTGATCGAGGTTTACAGACTTTACTGGACAAGATAAGGTATTGAGAAACCCCACTTTATAACCCTCATGAGAACTTCAGTTAATATTCTATTAAACAGAGGAGTGCTTGGAGAGAGGGGAGAGACAAAGGCTTGGACAAGGAAGGAAGAAATAAAAGGCAGTTTAAAATGGAAAGACTGATTGAAGAGAGACTGATTCCAGGAGATACAGTTAAATGGCCATTAAAAGAACCAGAGAAACAAGAAAACCGCAAAGTATGAAGTAGGAGAATGTTCTCTCATACTGGCCTTCCTTTAGACTGTGGAGTTATCTGTTGTTCTTCTCCCTGAGCCCTCCTCCACCATTGGGGAGTTTCCACTTGACTGGAAGCAGAATAAGAACAGTACCTGGAGAATTAACAAGTTATAATTTAATATTTACACAGGAAGACCGAGTACAGAGATATAGTCATCTCCTTTTCTCAAACTTTCGATTCTTTAATCTTTGTGTACATTCTTATGAAACCATAATCCAGAAACCCTTCTGGAAAGAGGAAGAAGGAAGGACAAGCTGGCTTTCAAAGGAGGAGATCAGAATATTTCAATACTTAAGTGACTATACAAGGGAAAGAGGATAACATGCGAGGGAGGAGGGGTGATGGGTGGAATGGGAGGAGAAGGATAAGAAGAGAAGTGGGAAAGAGAGGGGAAATAATAAAAGGGGGTGTTTTTTTTTTTTCTCCTCTCTCCCTTTCTAGTGTGGATTAACCACGATGGAGGTAAAGAGGAGCCCCTACCTTTGATAAAAGAAAGATAGAAAATGCTTGGTACAGGCTAACACTCAGTCCCACCATATAAGAGCTAGTGATTGCTAGAAACTAGTCTCTGGAGAGGGAGTTCCTCTCAAGTGGGTACAGATCCATTTATTGTGGAGCACCCCCACTTACCCAGGAGATAAAAGAGAAAGGTATTTCTACCTTTCCCTATCTCCATCTTTTTTTCTCCTTGGGACCTGGGATGGAGATGAAATATCTCCCACTAGTGGAAGACCATTTGTATATAGTTGCCTTTGTTAGGAATTTTGAAGCTATAGGCTTAGTAATGACATGGTATATATGTTTATTTGTTTTACTATTGAAGAAAAATGCTGGTACTATACTAAGTAAAATGGGACAGAGACTTCCATCTTTGGTGTCGAGCTTTGAGGGACGAAAAAAAAGGGAAGCAAATTTGTAATAACACCTGGGCAAAAGGAAGCAAACTTATTTCTGACACTTGACTAGAGAAGAGAAATTCTAAAGAAAAGGTTGTGCTTCCTCTGCTCTCCACCGTCCAAGCCACACCAAAACTACAGAAAAGGTGATACCCATTGGGCCAATGTTGACATACCAGTTAAAAATTACTCTCAGAATATAAATGGGCTACATTCCCTATTAAGAGGTATAGAGTAATCGACATCTGGCAGACAAGGGGCAGATATCTATTTCCTTCAGGAAACACATCTCTCCGCTATGGAACACTCACAATTACATTGGGGGGCGATATCAAGTATATGCAGTGTCCCACTGAGTGGCCATAAAAGGAGTACTGTCATTTTAATTCCCACCTCAACCCCTATAGAAGTACAGGATACCTATATAGATCCCATGGACGTTATGTGATTATAACAGGTGTCCTTTTTCCCAAACAGTTACCTTGGTGAACACATACCTTCCACCCCAAACCCCACTGTCAGTAGTGAAGATGTTTTTGCAAAAGGTTGTCAATAAGCTTAAATGAATTCTTATAATGGGGGCGATTTTAATATAACTTTCCATCCTCATTTAGATTCATCCAACCCCCAAACCTACTGAGGCTATCCAAGGCAGCAAAACATTTAAAAGATAATTTAGCCTTTATGGAATAGAAGATGTATGGAGAAAGATTTTCCTTCTAACCCAGGATTTACCTTCTATTTGGGGAGGCATAAAACTTACTCCAGACTTGATTACTTTTTATTACTGGAGAACATCTCTCCTCATACAGGATATTCAGTTAGACCCAGAGTTCTGTCAGATCACAACCCTTTAATTCTTAAAGTCAACTTGGGTAAAGTAAAAAATAAAATTGTAGAGACTGAATAATTCTTTATTACAAGACCAAAAATTCATAGAACATTTTACAAAATGTGTACCTCAAATAATTCAGGATAACAAAACTCCCGAGACATCCTTCACAATCCAATGGGATACCCTGAAGGTGGTTCTTCTATGTGAAATCTTGTCATATGCATCCTACAAACAAAAAATAATACAAACAAGGTTGAAATCTCTAATAGAATTATTATCATCATACCAACTATTATACAGGGAGGGTGATAAAGTTATTGCAACTAAGATAAAAGCCTTAAAGCAAGATATCCAAGACATAATGGACTATAAGACTCTACAGAGCCTGGCTTATCTCCATCAATCTTCATAAGAAGGTGGAGCGAGGGAGCTAAACTTCTGGCAAGAAAATTAAGGGCTAGAAAGAGGGCATCCACAATTTAAAAAATAAAATCCCCATCTACAAAAATCCTCTCCTATAAAGAAGAACATATAAAACAGACATTTCAACAATTCTACAAAATTTCTATACGCCCCTCCCACCCAGATTCAGAGGGAACGAACAGCAGACTTTTTAAAACTCTTATGCTACCCAAGTTGACAGACCCAATGAAGAGAAACTGGAATACTTCGATATGTCAGGAGGAAACCCAGCATCAAATAAAACAACTAAAACCCCTAAAATGTCCAGGCCCTGATGGATTTGGTTTGGGTGTATAAGACCTTCTACCTCAACTCCTCCCAAGTCTATTATTAATGTTCGGAGAAGAGAGAGGGAACCTCCCTCCTCTTGGAACTATGCAATCTTATCCCCAATCCTAAAACCAGACAAAGACCCCTCTCTCCTTCATCATACTGGCCCATATCGATTTTAAATGTAGGCTGTAAAATATTCACAGGCATTTGGGCTAAAAGACTTGAATCAATCCTTATTGCATTAATACATCAAGATCAATCGGCTTCATAAAAACAAAGAAACACCTCTGACAATCTACGCCCACCTTGCACTCCTCCTGGAATATATAAATACTAGAAAAATCCTTCCACCATTCTCAGTTTAGATGCGGATAAAGCATTTGACAGGTAAGCTGGGAATATTTGTGGATAACCCTGTCAAACTTCTCTTTCCTGAAACTGTCATCGATTGTATAAAAATTTATATGAGCATGCTAAAGCCTATATTCGGGTAAACGGTTTATTGACCCAACCGATCCAAATTCAGAGGGGTACAAGACAGGGATGTCCACTATCACAGTTACTATTTGCCATCTATCTAGAACAGCTGGCTGAAATGATTAGAAAAATAAAGAAATAGAGGGGTCTCTGTAGGTCAAAGAGAACACAAGATAGCATTATTCGCAGATAACATTCTGATAACTGCCCTTTCTCCAGAGAAGTCTTTACCGCCCTTTGGCAAACATTAGAGAATTATAGAGAAATAGCGGGTTTTCAATTAAACATATCTAAAACAGACTTGATCCCATTGTTTTTTACCCCAAATCAAGATTTAAAGAATATATATCCTGTTAAATGGCATAAAACAAAATTTAAATATCTAGGTATAACAATCCTAAAAATTTAGAGATGCTAGAATTATTAAACTATGAACCCTGTCTGCCCAGATGCAAAAGATTTGTCCTCATGGTCATTACTGCCACTTTCCTTTTTCAGAGAATTGAGACGATTCGAATGATAATCCTTCCTAAGCTATTATATCTTTTCCAGAACTTACCCACCCTTCCAGCAAACTTTTACTTTAAGTCATGGGACAGGCTTATCTCAAACTTTATTTGGGGTGCCAAGACCTAGAATAAGGCTCTCACTTCTCCAACTCCCGGTTCCTCGGCAGAGTAAATTACTGAATTTAAGATATGCTCAGGCATCCCTTCTGAGGATCCTTTCTTTGTGGTTTATAACAACTTACCATTCTCCTTGGAAGGACTTGGAGTTTGCAATAAATGACTTGTATGATATCATAAAGATTACTATGGCCTCGATTGCAAACCTGCCATTCAGGACTTCACGGATACACAGCCATATATTAAAAATATGGTATAAAGTAAAAAAGTAAGCCCTTTAGAGAGCTTTTTTCCATTATACTTTAATCTCTGAAGACTCCCAGTTCTTGCCTGCACTTTTAGACCACACATTCTCCAGTTGGAGACAGGCAGGGCTACAATTCTACAGACAGTTTTATCTCAAACAGGGATTATTCCATTCAAACACTTCAGACTAAATTTAGTTTACGGCAAGAGATGTTTTCCAGATACAGCCAGGTCAGGAATTATCTACTGTGGCAAAGAGAGGCAGTGACCAAGTTACCTGCCCTCCCTTGGTTTGGCAATATTATGAAGACCATGTTAAAGGCAAGCTTTGGCCTCACCAGATAGGGTTTCTTTATAAAATTTTAAGGGAAGGAATGAAAGATTCTACTATTTCAATATTAGAGAGTTGGAATAGAGACCTGGAGTTGGACATACAGGAGCAGGAATGGCTCCAGACATCTACCTAAGCTTACAGGATCACTCATACAACTAGATGGCATGAATTTGCATGGAAATGTAGAAGCCGCTTTTTCCAGCACTGCAAGCCAAATACCAATGTCAACCGTCAGGGAGTGCTGGAGAAAGTGTCATTGTAAATTAGCTGATCAAAGGACATGTCTTTTGGTCATGTCCCTATTAATGCCATATTGGCTACATTACAAAAATAAATCTCGGAATGTCTGGGAGACAGTGGAACTGACAGCAGAGCTAGTCCTACTTTCAATTTACCTGATCATAGTCCCTCATGGCATCGGACTCTGTTACCGATTCTAATATTAGCAGCTAAAAAGCTATTACAAAAGATGGTACTCTCCAGCTATCCCATTGGTACATGATTGGAGGAGGCTTGTAATGGATATTTATCGGATGGAAATTTTAACAGCTAAAATTCATAAGAAGCTTCTCTTAATAGAACCTTTTAGAGGCCATGGGTACTATATAGTACACAAAAGAAATGGATGATGTATTTTGAGGCTATGTGTTTTGACAGATGTTTCAAATATAAGAGAAAACCAGAAATGGCAAAGAGAGAGATAGGGAAGTCAGCCAAGACCTAAGGAAGGTTTTTAGTTAGATAAATGGAAGTCTCTTTATTCTAATTCAGTACCAAAGTATGGTACATTAATGAAGAATGGTTCAATGAAGTTAGATCTATGTTTGTAACATGATCTCTTATGAAAATAAGTACTCAACTGTACAGAAAGAAATAACCAACAACTAATAAAAGAAAATTTGGGGTCAAAATATTGAAAATTACCAAAGTTACAAGTGCATTAAAAACCTCAATGTACACTTGAAAGTTTGCTGGAGTTTTAATGTTTTACCCCAAATTTTCAACATTACTCTTATGACCCCACCTCTTGAACAAAGGCAGGGATTATTTTCAAATCCTACAGATATGGAGCATAAGACAGGAGAGGCATCCCTGGGGTTTCACACCAGGACAAAGATAGAAAGGCCAGCAAGGTGGGGGGGACGGATGATGCTATCTCCACCGAACGGGTGTGGCAAGCCCTAAGGAACTGAAGAAAGATAAATCTCCTGGGCGGATGACATTCATCCGAGAGTATTATGGGAGTTGGCGGAGGTACTGGCCGCCCTCAGGCGGAGCTGTTCAACAGGTTGCTTGAGGCAGGGAGGGTTCCTAGGGATTGGCGTTTGGTGCATGTGGTGCCAATCCATAAAGAGGGTCGAGGAAGTACCAGGTAACTATAGACCCACCAGTTTGACCTAGGTGGTGGGAAAATTAATGGAGAGTATACTGAAGGATGATTGGGGTGTTCTTGGAGGAGGTGGGAAGGCTGGATAGCTGACAACATGGGTTTGTGCCAGGTAGATCATGTCAAACCACCCTTGTTGAGTTCTATGAATGGGTAACATTGGAACTGGACAGGGGAAGCCTGTGGATGTACTATTCTTGGACTTCAGCAAAGCATTTAACTTCGGTCCCCACAATGGACTTGTGGAAAACTGACAGGGTTGGCAGTGGGCCCTTTGAAGGTCAGATGGATAGGAAACTGGCTAGCTGGACACACACAGAGAATTGTGGTTGGTGGGGAGTTCTCAATCCTAGAGGGGTCAGTAGGGATACCGCAGGGTCGGTCCTGGGTCCGATCCTGTTTAATGCAAACATATCTGACATCAGGGTGGGTATAGGGTGTGAGATGAGTCTTTTCGCTGATGACTCCAAGATGGGAGCAGTAGTTGAGGGGAAAAGGGGAGGTTGGCCCTGCAAGGGACCTGGACACCCTGGAAAGGTGGACTCGCACATGGAAATTAAATTTCAATACTACCAAGTGCAAGGTATTACATCTTGCCGGGAAACCCTAAACACAGGTACACCCTGGGAGGGGAGGTGCTGGAGGCCTCGGCTGTGGAAAAGACCTAGGGGTCATGGTGGACACATTTATGAATTACTCTGAGCAGTGCAGAAGAGTGGCTAGCAAAGCAAACAGGATGTTGGGATGCATCGTAGGGAGATCACCTCGAGGAACAGGGAAGTGATTCTGCTACTGTACAATGGACTGGTTAGACCACACCTCGAGTACTGTGTACGGTACTGGAGACTGCACCTGAAGAGGGACATACAGCTCCTGAAGAGGGTACAGAGGAGGGCTACCAGGATGATTCAAGGACTGGGGAGTTGACTTATGAGGACAGACTTGAGGAGCTCGGCCTGTTTTCATTGGAGGAGAGGAGAGATGGGGGAACATGACAGAGGTCTTCAAGTACCTCAAGGGAATTAATAGGGTAAACATGGAGGGATCTTTAGACTAAAGGAGGGAGATATCACTAGAGGACATGGGTTGAAGTTGGAAGGTGGAAGGATGAGGGGAAAAGGAGGAGGTTTTTCACTGAGAGGGTGGTGGAACCTTGGAATGTGCTGTCTGGCGAGCTGGTCCAGAGTTCCACGGTGGGGTGTTTCAAGAGAGGGTGGGACTGATACAGAGAGGGGAAGTATTGGAACACAAGGGGAGGGCCTCGGTTCTCAAAAAGGGACCTGAGGTTCAAGCAGACTCGATAGACCATAAGGCCTAATCTGCTGGCAATTAGTGTGTTAGTATGTTACCCAAAAGGTGATTTCGCACCACAAATATGAAAACACATTTTGGCCAGGATTTAAAAATGATACATAGATACCAGTCGACAGATAAGGGCTGCCAGGCCCATCCAGTCTGCTCGCTTATGCTACTTGATGAAGTGGCCAGTAACCCTATCTGGTCACTGACTTTAGCTTTTCTTCCCATCTCTAATATTCCTTTAAACCTGCCCCATGCATGTTTGAAACCTGCCACCGATGGGCTGCCAGCACTTCCTGAAGCAGGCTATTTCATGCATCCACCACTCTCTCTGTAAAAATAACTTCCTGACATTACCCCTTATGCAGCCACCCATCAGTCTCATATCATGGCACTTGCTCTGGTACTACTTTTAAACTGTAATATGTTGTCCCCTTCCACCTTGTTCATGTCCTTGAGGGATTTGAACATTTTATCATGTCACTCTCTCCTCCTTTGCTCCAGCATGTACAAATTAAGGTCTCTGATGTTTCCTCTTAAAGCCTGTGATGCAGACCCTTCACCATTTTGGTCGCCCTCCTCTGTGCTGTCTCTATTTTGTCAATGTTCTTATGAAGGTGTGGCCTCCCGAACTGGGCGCAGTACTACAAGGTGAGGCCTTACCAGGGTCCTGTACAGTGGAACTATAACCTCCCTCCTTTGGCTTGTGATTCTCCTTCCATACACCCCAACATCTCAGAGGCCTTCCTCACCGCTTCTGGCCATCTGCCTTGTGGCCTTCAGGTCATCTGTGATTATGACTCCTAAGTCCCTCTCTTCCTAATAACTGCCAGCAGCTCCCCAACCTGTAGCTTGTGCCAGGTTCCTGCTCCCATGTGCCCGATTTTGCATTTCTTTGTGTTAAACTTTAGTTGCCATGCATCTGACCATTTCTCCAACCATTGCAGGTCCTTTCTCATTCTTTCCACTCCTCCGGTATCCACCCTGTTGCATATCTTGGTGTCAATCATCAAACAGGCAAACCTTTCCTTCAGCCCATATGTAATGTTATTGATGGACATTGAAGAGGACCGCCCTAGAACTGACCCTTGAGGTACTCCACTTGTCACCTCCCTTTCCTCTGATTGGGTTCCATTTACCACTACCCTCTGTTTTGGTCCTTTAACCAATTTTCAATCCAGTTTACCACCTTGTGTCCCATCCCCAGGCTTCCTAGCTTGTTGACCAGTCTCCTATGTGGGACAGTATCAAAGGTTTTGCTGAAATCCAAGTAGGCAATGTCTAGAGCCCCCCTTTGGTCTACTGCCTTTGTCACCAAGTCAAAGAAATCTGTTAGATTAGTTTGACAGGACCATCTTGGGAGAACCCATGTTGCCTGGGATCCAACATCCTCATGACTTCTAGGTGCTCCACTATTCTTTCCTTGAGGAGTGTCTCCATTATCTTCCTACTACAGAGGTTAGCCTAACTGGTCTGTAGTTCCCTGCATCTTCTTTACTACCACTCTTGTGAAGAGGGACAACATTACTGGCAACCCCAATGATATTACAATTAATAGCAAAAAAAAGAAGGGCATATTGTGCATCAATCAGATGTAATAATGATTACAATAAAAAAAATACAAATCCATCCTGAGAAAGTGTAAACAAAGTATAAGATCTGAAAAGAAAAAACAGAATTTAGGTTAGCCCACATGAATGATGGTGGAAAGAGTTTCTATTCATATCTAAATAACAAAAAACAGGCCACCAGATCTATTGGTTCACTGGTAGTGGGGCAAAATACATTAGAAACCCTTCAAGAAATGGTACAGGAATTTAATAAGTATTTCTGCTCAGTTTCAACCCCATTCTCCCAACTAAACAACTTACGGGCAACACTGTGAAAGGGACTGATAATAATATTACTGAGATTACCAAACAAGAAATAAGGAACACACTGGAAGAGATCATATTAATAAATCTCCAGGGCCAGACAAACTTTACCCATGACTACTAAAAGAAATTGCACCGTGGTTGATTGAACCATTGCACAAAATGTTCAACTTATCCCTAGTTTCAGGATTAGTACCACAAGATTGGAAATCCCGTCTTAGTAACACCTATTTTTAAAAAGGCAATAAAAGTGAAGTGTTGAATTACAGACCAATTAGCCTAACCAGTATACTGGCAAAATCTTTGAATCTATACTAAAAACAAGAATAGAGGAAGATACAGTAAACAAAACTAATAGATTCCTCTCAACATGGGTTTAAAAATCAAAGGTGTTGCCTAACGAACAGTCTGGTCTTTTGTGAATATGTGAGTAAATTGATACATGACAAGAAACCAGTGGATATTGTATACCTGGATTTCTGTAAGGCCTTTAACAAAGTGCCTCATAATACCTTGATAAACAAAATCTGAACGCTAGGTATAAATAGCATTATCATAAACTGGGTTGAAGAATAGCTAAATAATTGTACACAGGTTGTACTTATTAGGGACCCTCTTCCAATGTAGGTGATGTTACATGTGAGTACCACAGGGATCTGTTTTGGGACCCATATTATTTTCCGTGTTGTATCCTACATGACAACTAATCTGAAGAATTTTGCTATTAAATTTGCAGATGATACCAAGATTGCAGCTAAAGTTAGAACTGAGGAAGATATACTTAAACTTACCAATGACCTAAAAAATCTTGAGGATTGGGCACAACTTAATAATATGACTTATAAATAAAGGTGTAATAATGCACTTGGGTGATACTAACACAAGACAACAGTACACATTAGACGATCATCCTTTGACCCCTATAACAGAAGAAAGGGATCTAGAAATCATCATCAGATCTGATTTATCATTTGGTAACCATTGCAACGACATTAGAAATCAGGCAAACAGAATAATAGGTTGTGTTAAAAGATCTTTTGTTTCCAGAGACAGGGATGCATCCTCCCACTGTACAGAGCCTACATATGACCTCGTTTAGACTATTGCTGTCCTCTATGGAGCCTATACTTGAGGAAGGATATAAATAGATTGGAGAGGTTCAACACAGAGTAACAAAAAATGATAGATAATATGCAAAACAAAAGCTGTGAGGCATGACTTGAGGAACTTGATCTCTACACCCTAGAATCAAGGAGAATAAGGGTGATATACTATTAATGTTTAAGATATCAAAAGACACAGAACTGATGTTGGATTTGGGCATGACATTTAATGTAAGAGGATGTACTCTTAAAGCCATACACACCAGTTTGCAATAACATATCTGAGGACAGACAGTAGACACTTCTTTTATATGCAAAGAATAATCCCAATATGGAATGCACTCCTAAATCTATTCTTTTTTCCCCGCCCGTGCTCACTGGTCCACCATTCGTTCAGGCTCTACCAAGTTCTCCCCAGCCCCTACTGTCCTTACCCAGCCTCTTCTGATCCTTATATTGCAGCCGACTCCGGATATCCCGCATATCCCTTTGCCGGGCAGGTCCCCTCCTCCAAGGGGAAGGCACCGGGGGAAGAGTGTGACCCCAGCACATACCCTAGGGTCCAGGGATGCTGCCGAGGAACAGGAGGCCCTGGGAAGGTGCTGAGGCCCCTCAGGGAACAGAGAGCCATCATCCGTGACCAGCAAGCGATTTTTCTGGCTTTCTAAGGTGTGCAACATCTGGACGCAAGGCAAGAGTCGACATCTGTCGGGACCACCCCAATGACCCTGATGTGTTGCTGTACCCTGGCCTCCACCAGTGGTCGCTTCAACACTGGGTCACAGCCCTTCCCTCTTTGAAGACAACGAAGCAGTCGTGGGACGCCTGCTGCCTCCCTCGCTGGCCCTCCAGCGACCGAAAGCTTGTTCCTCAACCTGTCGCTGACGCCACAAGCGAAATCCAACCGCTGCGCTGATGGGCCTAAATCTATTTTCTTAATACAACTAGTCAAGAGACCTTCAAGGAAAACCTAGATAGATATTTACTAAAACATGCGTAATTGTTCCAGCTTGCTGGTGATGTACCTATATGGGCTATGGCCTTCTGTACATCTAATAATCCTAGTATGAATCCTAGTATTACCCCTTCTCCAGTCCTCTGGGACCACTCCAGTGTCTAGGGACTCACTGAACTCGGCTGCCAGAGGGCTGCTAGTTCAATTCTCAGTGCCCTTAAGACCCTGGGATGCATGCCATCTGGACCCCTCTGATAACTGCCCAATTCATGAGGTGGTGGTGTAAAGAATGGCTGTGATAAAATTTGGTGTCAAAATATTGAAAATTACCAAAGCTAGAGCAGATGTTGAAAAATTTCAATGTACACTAATAGCTTTGCTGTTTTATAATATTTTACCCCAAATTTTCAACATAGTCTTCTTATGACCTCACCTCATGAATGGTGGACTATAATGTCGGTGAATGCAAAATGGCAAGACCAAAGTTGGTGAGCGTAATTACAGTGATTTACCCCATCTCTGAGGTGCTACAACCTCGAGTTGGTTATATAAGTAAGGAGGGTGGGGGTGCCTGTTTATGTCCTCACTGAAATGTCATTGCAATTCTGGATTCACTGTTTCAGAGTTGTCCTTATCATAGAACTCTCATGAACAAGGGTGAAGAAAATTTCAGATCCTACCCAAAAGGTGATATCATGCAGGGACAGTGAAATCACCTTTCAGGACAGATTTAAATAATCTCACTACCATTGTTCATGAGGTGGGTCCCAAGAATGGCATGCTGAAAATTTTGGGAAAAGATATTCAAAAGTTACCAAGTTATGAGGACAAATTCAAAACCCACTGAAATACATTGAACTGCATACCTGATTTCCTCAGTTTCCAGTCTGGCATTAAAGAGTGACGATGAGTCTCCTCTCCAGAGAGGATCTGAAGAGTGAAGACTTGTGTCCTCTCCGAGAGGATTACAGTATTGAGCCCGGTAGGTAAGAAGGGGTGGGAGGGTGCTGAGTAGGAGGGTAGCAGCAGCATCGGTGGTAATAGACATCAATGGATGTTGTTACTTTTTACAGGGTGTATAAAAACTTAAAAAAAAGACTACAAGGGATGGTTTCTTTATTTCAGGTACTGACACTGGGGATTGGGCACCCCATGTCGGTGTTCGGTGTTGTTGGCACTGGGGTGGGCTCCAGGAGCTGCACAAAAAAGACATGGGGGTGGTAACCGCTCTGAGATTGAGGACTCTGCTGTCTGAAAATTAAGAAGGGAGGGGTGGGAGGGACTGAGGGTCGGGTTTCTTATTTCAGGTTGTGTTATGGGGGGATCACAGCAGGCTGATCATGATGGATCAGCTCTGCTTGTTGGTGGCATTATGCAGATCGAAGGAAAGAAAGAATAACCCTGATTAGGCCATCTTTTTCTTTGATCTACACAAAGTTTCCAGTCAGCAAAACCAGAATAGTATCATGATCAGACTGGCTGATAATTGGTCTGACACTGACAAGCCCCTTGGTGGACTCTCTGTAACGTTACAGGTGGGTTTCAAGGGTAGTGTAGACAGAGCCTAAGGCCCTGCCCACGCTACCCCTCTGTGGCGTTACAGAATGCCCAAACCGTTACTGCAACAGTTTGCATTTACACCTGTAACGTTACAGAAGGCATTTTTGTAACCGTTGTTGAAACCAGATATGAGGTGGTTTCAACAACAGTTATGAAACCAGTTGTGCCTCGGTAACGCTACCAGGTGTAGTGTGGACGCGTGGCACCGGTTCCTAGAGCAGCGTGAGCCGCATTGTGGGACTGGGTGCCATGGTAACAGTCGCCTGCTCCCCGGCAGGATCAGCGGTGTTGTCCCATAACGACACCGTAGTGGACACACCCGCACCGCCTCCCGTTATAACAGCTTCTGTCCGTTACAGGGTTTGAGCGGTGCAGTGGATGGGGCCTGAGACAAGATTCAGCAAACATATTAATATAACAATATTTTAAATCACAGTTGGTACCACCAACCCACCATAGAGCACTCCATCCCTCCCCATTCCCTTCCCTTACACAGAAGTAATCCAGTGCCAAAAGCAAACAGAAGTAGCAATCAATCTGAACACTCTTTGTCAGCCAGTGGTTCCTGTGGGGCTGAAATCCTTCTTTATTTGTGTCCCTAGTTTTCCTGCCACTGACTCGTCCCCAAAAATATGCTTTCCTGGAGCAGGTGATTTTTATTAGCAGGGTGTTTCAATGAATGTGATACACTGACTCCTGCAAAGTTGCCCTCATAGAGTTAAATGTTTTCTTCTCATCCCGAGTTGCAAGGTCTGGGAATAGGGATACCGAGAACCATCTGGCATGGAAATAGACCCACTCTCCTGGCTGCATCCAGAACCGAGTCTCTCTCCTGCACTGAAGCCGAACAACTCAGAAATTTCTAGGCAGCTCCAATTGTTTAGCTCAGTTTTGGGAGTCACCCATAAGTCTTCATGACTCCGTGACTAATCCAATTTTAAAAGTTCTTTGAGCCATTAAGCTGCATAGGACACTGGGTCAGCTCCTCTAAAGATGTGATGAGACCCAACAGCCTAGCATTTTAAACTGAAATATAATTTTCAATATTTTCTAGGCGTGCACTCAGTACCCATATTTATTTAACTAAACTGGCCAAGGCCACCGCCGCCTTCTACCACACTGCAGGCAGTCTTCATGTCAGTCAGGGCTGTTGAAGACTGACTCGCAGTCACCAAACGAGACTGAAAATCCATGACTTTGTTATCTAACAGGTCCAATTTTGTCTAACAGCTCCACCCATTTATCAAGAATTTTAACAGCCTGCAAAATCTTCCAGAGCTTGAGACACGGCTCCACATTTAGCTGCAGCGGTCTGCTGTCCCTCTTTCTTCTTCCATCTAGTTGAGTCTTTTCAGATTTCCCATTGGGCTACTGCCAGAAAAGTTCACACACTGCAAAGAAAGGGCAAGTCCATCTAAAGGCTTTGAAACAAATTAATATTTACAGATTTTTAGGGGTAACTAAATGTTTAAAATGGATATCCCACCAGAGCTCCTCAGTCATACGTCCTGCTATGGTGGCTACCAGGCTCCACCCACTGCCTTAAGAGTTTTTATTTCTTGTTTACAAAAGTTTCACAGCCTTTATTAATTGTTCCAGGTGAGGGAGTGGCTTTGTATGTCACCCACAAGACATCTCTTTCTTTCATTTTTCTGAGTAGTTCTTTGGATAGTCATCTAGTGTTCCCATCCCGACTCTCCAGGTAGTGACAGGAAAGTGCTTTTCCTGGATGGAGTATAAGACTGCAGTGAAGAAGTTCAGAGCTGCCTGCACATTGGACAGAGTGTGGAGGACTGACCAGTCAACTGCTCTAACATCCAAGAGCAAATGGGATATGTCACATTTAGAGAAGCTGTAAGGACAGAATCTTGAGGGGAGGTTGAGGACATTTACAGGACCAGATGCAAAAGTTGGACAGTGGTCACTGATGACTGGATGACCTGGTCCTCATGGTTGATGAAGATCAAATCGAGAAGTGAGTGATTCAAAGACTTATGGTTGAGGTGGATGGGTTTACGACATTTCACTCCCATGCTAATTCACTCCTGGTCATGTCACCCCTACTAATGACCAATCATTGGAGTATAAAGCTTTTGTAGCTGTATCCAGCATTCATTGCTGTTACTTATTCATTGCGTGTGCTTTACTTGCTGTCTGCTGTCTCTGTGCTTCATTTCATCCACTATGGCCTGCCACTTCATTCAGTCTGTTTGCAATTGGAGAAAACTTGTGGATGCGGTAACTACATTTATACACTGCATAAGAGGGGTCATGAAGGAAAAGCCATATGGCAGTGTGAGTGGGCTGTGAGAAAGCCAAACGGTTGTAATGCCTGTGTGCACACCAAAAGCGAAGAGGACCTCACCATTATTCATAGTTTCTCTGAGCATGCACATGCCTCAGACCCAGTGCAGTTGAAAAGGCTGAGGCTTTAAATGAGGCAAAGCAAAGAGCATCCTCGTCTCAGGATACAACAGCACAAATATTGATTCATGCCAAAGAAAAGTTTCATTAGCCACACAGGGAAACTAATTGATAGAAATATCAAACAACAATACAGTGTGTTAGGGTGCATGGTGCCCTTCCAAATCCAAATGATCTTAATGAGCTAGTGATCACTGAGTCATTTAAAAGTACAGTGTAGATGGAGGAGAAACAGAAATTAATTTTCTGTTGTTTGACAGTGGACCTGGCCTGAGTGTATTTTAATCTTTGGCACGCAAAAGAACTTAACTTTTCTAGAATGTTCATAGAATTGGTACACTGACAGTACATTTAGTGTATTCCCTCTGCTCGAACAGATGTATGTGATACATGTTGAACGATTCAAAAATTTACAGCCAAAAGTTTATGCATTGCTACCAGAGAAAAGTAGTTATATATAAAATAATGCTAACAGCACTTAAAGCTCTAAATCCCAATCTGTATTCACAAAGAAGATAGGAAGGAGTTACCTAAACCAGACAATAGAAGCACTCTGGGTAGGGGGTGACACCAGTCCATTTACACAAGAAAAGAGTCCTAAAGAACTCCTAAAACTCAAGGTGGACAAAGCAATGGGGCCTGATGGGATTCACCCCAGAATCCTAAAGAACTAAGGGAGGACCTAGTGACACCACTGACCACACTTTTTAACAAATCATGGGAGGGTGGGTGGTACCTGAGAACTGGAGGAGGGCAGATGTGATTCCCCTCAAAGTGGGAGCAAGGCAGAAGCTGGAAACTACAGACCTGTAAGTTTGACCTCAGTGGTAGGGAAAATGATGGAATCACTCTGAAAGAAAGCACTGTTGAGTACCTAGAGGCCAGGGCACAGGACCCAAAGCAGCATGGATTTACAGCAGGAAGGTCATGTCAGACTAATCTAATAGATTTCTTTGACTGGGTGACCAAAGTAATAGACCAGGGAGGGGCTGTGGATATGGCCTACCTAGACTTTAGCAAGGCATTTGACACAGTCCCACACAAAAGATTAATAATCAAGTTAGCCAGCTTGGGAGTGGGTCCCAGGGTGGTAGCCTGGGTTGCAAACTGGCTGCACAGCAGGACACAGAAGGTAAAGTGAGTGGCATACATTCTGAAGAAAGGGGTGACCAGTGGAGTTCCTCAGGGCTCAGCACTGGGTCCAGTCCTCTTTAACATCTTTATAGGTTACATTGCAGAGGGTCTGGAGGAAAAGGTATGCCCTTTGCAGATGATACAAAGATCTGTAAGAGAGTTGATACACAAGGAGGGGTAGAAAGAATGAGAAGGGACTTGGCAAGGTTGGAGGAATGGTCAGACATATGGCAACTTAGATTCAATGCAAAGAAGTGCAAGTAATGCATCTGGGAAACAAAACCCAGGAGAAGAGTACACAATGGCAGGGAGGTACACAATAACAAAAATAGAACGGGACTTGGGGTAGTCATATGATGATCTAAGGTAGGTAAGCAATGTGAGAAGTCAGTGAGGAGAGCCAGGGGGATACAGGGATGCACAGGAAGGGCATCACAAGTAGAAAAGGGAAGTGGTTATCCCTCTATACAGACAGTTGGTGAGACCCCATCTGGAGTACTGTGTGCAGTTTTGAGACCCCATCTACGCAAGGACGAGACAGGATGGAAGCAGTCCAGAGGAGGGCAACTAAATGGTGAGGGTCTGCATCAGAAAGCATATGAAGAGAGATTGAGAGAACTTAATATGTATACCCTTGATGAAAGGAGGGACAGGGGACATGATAGAAACGCTCATGTACCCCAAGGGAATCAACAAAGTCCAGGAGGGTAGCATCTTTCAGAAAAAGAGATATGTAAGAACAAGGGGACACAATTTAAAGATAGAGGGGGACGGCTTCAGGGTAATGTGAGGAAATCTTTTCACTGAGAGAGTGGTGGATGCGGGAACTGCCTTCCTGAGGAGGTTGTTGAGGCTAAAACAGTGGGGAATTCAAACATGTATGGGACAGACACAAGGCAATTGTAGTGGGAGGTGGCAGGAAATAGGCTGTTGGTTAACTAGAATCTGCAGCTTATCCAGTAGGTAGGAAATGGGCAGACTGAGTGGGCCAGTGGTCCTTATCTGCCGTCAAAGTCTATGTTTCTATGTCTCCTGAGGTTGTTATGACAGATTTTGAACAGGCCATTATCAATGCCTTCAAAATGTTTTTCACAAACAAGGTAAGCTGGATGTTTCTTCCATTTCAGTCAATGCATGTACCGTAAAATTCAGACTGAGGGATTAGTGATAAAATACTCCCAAGACACAGAGTTCACCTCAAGTGCAAATACCTTCCTGTTCTTGCCTTTTATCCACCAGAAGAGGTAATTTGTTTATTTATTTATTCAATTTTGTTAGTTGGGTAAACCCACTTGGCCCTGAGGGTGCCTTTTCAGGGCGACCCAGAGTTTGTTACATATAGTTTGAACATACAGTCAGGTATCACAGTGTCAGACATATCATATAGGATTACTAGGACAGTATACAATTTTACAGTTTTTGTGGAAGATGGCAAGAGGTACATGATATTAATTAATACAGTAGTACAGTGCAGTACGTCTAATACAGCAGTACATCTAATACCGCAGTACGGCACAGTACATCTAATACCGAGGTATATTACACTGATGAGTACAGCAGGCAGTAGTACATATAATATGGGGTTATAAGGGCAGTATACAGTTTCTGTAGTAGAGGGCAGCAAATACATTACAGTATAGAGTACAGCAGTGCCGGCAGATGGGGTGAGGGTGAGAAGTGCTTTGCATACGGGAAGTTCCATATGGGGTAGAGTACCAGCTTGTGCAGTCATTAGTCATAACCCTTAGAAGGAGCAGTGTCAAGTTGGTACAAATTGACACGAAGTGGTTGTCTTAGCCATTGGTGCAGTGGCAGGGACTTGGTTTGAGGAGGTGAGCACGCTGTCCGCTTTGAAAGATGGCTAAGGTCGGTGCCTCCTGAAGATGGCTGGGGAGATTGTTCCATGAACTGGGCTAAATGAGTAAAGGATTTACTCTCAGCAACAGAGCAGGTCAGGGAATTTCCAGGAATTTTAGGTTCGAGGAGCAGAGTGGTCGCCTGGTCCGCTTTGGGGCAAGTAGTCCGATCAGATCTGCTGGAGGTTGGGCATCAAGAGCTTGTAGGTCCAGCTTAGTAGAGGGTACTGGAGCCTATTTTACAGGGATGACCAGTTGAGGGCTGTGAGGACATCACAATGGTGGGTCCTAGGCTATGATTTGGAAGCAAAGCGTGATTTTGTGGTATAGGGTCATTAATCTACTGTGGTCCATTTTAGCAATGCCGAGTACGATGGGGCGTGCATAAGTTAAGGTTGGGAGAAGGATGCTTTCTGAGATTGCCAGTCTAGTCTCTGGTATCCTGTTGTGGCTTAGGTGATAGAGAAGGCCCAGTTTTTGGTGGATATTTTTGTTACTACGCTCCACATGGGGCTTCAGTGTGAGCCCTGATCTAATGTGAGGCCAAGGTATTTGACTGATTGTACCAACCTCTGTTTTGGAGCCAGATAAGGTAGTGAGTGGCAGAAGATGGTCCCTGGAGAGACCCAGGGATTTTGGCCCGAGCAGCATTGCCTTAGTCTTGGTGGGGTTGAGTACCAGGCGTTCTCAGTTAGCCAAGTCTCTGCCTTGTTGAAGTCATCTTGGAGCCAGGGTCCTAGGTCAGATGGGCGATCCCCATTCTGTACAGTACTGCATCGCAGCATACTGTACTATGGAGCTGCCCCACAATGTCCATAGAGGTCATTTATGAATAGGGAGAACATAGTGGGCCTAAGATTGAGCCCTGTGGTACCCCTCAGTTAAAGGTAGGGGTTCGGATGTGGCCTCTTCCACTTGACCTGTTGAGTGTGGTCAGTGAGGTAATTACGAACCAGTGGAGGGAGCGCTGATCCAGCCCCAGTTGGCTAAGCTTGGCTAGTAGGAGTAGGTGATCCACCAGGTCGAAGGCCTTAGAGAGGTCCATGAACACTGGCTCCAGTGGGGGACCCTTGTCCCAGGCTGCCAGGACATCGGAGGTAAATTTGATGAGGGCAGTGTCAGTCCCATGCTTCGGCTCCAAAGCCATGTTGTGTGGGGCCAGTAACCTGTTGGCTTCAGGTAGTCTCTGAGTTGGCTGTAAACTGGCCGCTCCTGAATCTTAGCCAGGTGACATAGGATGGAGATGGGCCTATAGTGGTCTATGGGTTCCCTTGCTCCATCCTTGTGGATTGGGACTACATGGGCCTATTTCCATGTTAGTGGGACTGTACCTTCCTGCAGTGATCTGTTTATTAACAGTGTTACAGGCAGTGCAATGGCTGGGGCAGCAGTTCTTAGCAGCCTAGGGTCCAGTCCGTCTGGTCCTGGTGATCCACTGGGTTTTAAAGACTGGAGGAGAGGCAGCACGTCTTTGGTTCTACACTGTCCACAGGTGGAAATGGGTGATCGTAGAGTCCTGGGATTTGGTGACCAAAGGGCTCTGTGTGCTGTGTGTGGGGTTGGGTCTGAGTGCCCCTAAGTCGGTGAAGAAGCGATTGAAGGCTGTTGCAACCTCCTCTCCATCCATGAGTGTAGCGTCATTACAGGTTATGTTACCTGCTGGGGCATTTTTGTACCTTTTATCAGGGAGTTGATGCTTGTCCAGAAGGACTTTGGGTCAGATAGTGTTTGCCTCTGGAGGGATTTTGTGTAGTCCCTTTTGGCAGTCTTGGAGCTTCTTTGGCACTGATTCCGCGAGTGATCTATAGACAGAGAAGTCAGCAGGGATAGCGGATCTCATTGCCTTTTCCAGGCCTTGTCTCGTTATCATTAGTGATTTCAGCTCATGTGAAATCCATTTGTGGCAAAGGCCCTTAGCTCTTCTGGTCCTAATTGGGGCATGATGTTGGCCACCGCAGGAGAACATGCGCTGAGAAATACTGTACAGCCTCGCCTGCTCCCCTAGGGTGTCTCACTGGTGACCAGTCTATGTTTCCTAGGATCTCTGGAAAGCCTCAGCTGAGAATCCAGAGAAATCCGTGGCCACTCAGGAGCTTGGGCGAGATCCTAGGAGGCAGATTTTTCCAGATGCAGAAGGTGGGTGAGTGATCGCTAGGGCATCCAACATCATGCCAGTCACTTGTATGTTGGTGGGTTTGGAGGCAAGGATCCAGTCAAGGATAGAGTGGTTGTTTTTGTAATTACCAAATTCAAAGAAGTTACTGATGAGGGGCTTGGAATCTTCCCACCTGAACTGGAGCCAATAATAGACTACTTTGAGGATGTATGTACTGGGAGAAGAAATAGGAGAGGGAAAGGTCGAAGCACCACAGTATGCAATTACATTGTGGAATCATCATGAAACAGTACTAACTCGAGAGCAAAACTAACAATGTTGTAGAAGCCTTCCACCATGGAATGCAGAGTGTGCTCTGCATGGTGCATCCCACAATATGGAAATTCATTGATGGACTTAAAGGGGTGCAGATAAAATGAAATGCTTGCATTGAGCAATTAATCGCAGGCAATGCTCCAGCTGGCTCAAAGAAAGTATACCGTGATAACATGGAAAGGCTGGCTATATATTGAGAAAAGTCCGAGAGAACAACTGAAGAGTTTCTCCATAGTGTAGGCTACACTTTCGACTACTGAGGATGATTCCAGAATGCTTTTAATCATAAAGTACAATAAAGTTTAAGGCTTTTAAAAGACAAGCTCCTTCCCTGTAATCCCAAGTACCAAACAACCACCTAAACCACATCAACCTTCCCATTTGTTTGAATCTGAAACAGGAATGTTGTTTACTGTTTTATTGCTTTAATAAAGTTGTACTGCTTTAACAAAGTGAAAAAGCTTTAAAAGAAAAAGCTTCCTGAGGATTAAATTACATAGCACCTAAGTACCTATGTACCCTTGCACAAATCAACTGCTTTTAATTAAGATGGGATTCATCCCAGAATTCTAAAAGAACTAAGGATAGAACTAGTGACACCACTGACTACCCTCTTAACAAATCATGGGAGGATGGGGTGGTACCTGAGGACTGGAGGAGGGCAGATGTGATTCCCCTTCACAAAAGTGGGAGCAAGGCAGAAGCAGAAACACAGACCTGTTAGTTTAACCTCAGTGGTAGGGAAATGATGGAATCAACTTCGAAGGAAAGAACTGTTGCGATCTAGAGGCCAGAGGGCACAGGACCCAAGGCAGCATGGATTCACAGCTGGAAGGTCATGCCAGACAAATCTGATAGATTTCTTGACTGGGTGACCAAAGTAGTAGATCAGGGAGGGGCTGTGGACATGGCTTACCCAGACTTTAGCAAGGCATTTGACACAGTCCCACACAAAAGATTAATATCCAGTTAGCCAGCCTGGGAGTGGGTCCCAAGATGACAGCCTGGGTAAAGAATTGGCTGGTGAATAGGACACAGAGAGTAATAGTAAATGGAGTCCACTCTGGAAAAAGGGGGGTTAGCAGTGGGGCACCACAGGGTTCATTATTAGACTGGTCCTCTTCAATGTCTTTATAAGCGACATTGCAGAGGGACTGGAAGGAAAAGTATGTCTCTTTGCAGATGACACAAAGATCTGCAACAGAGTTGATGCACAAGGTGGGGTGGGAAGGATGAGAAGGGACTTGGCAAGGTTAGAGGAATGGTCAAATGTATGGCAGCTTAGATTCAATGCTAAGAAGTGCAAGGTAATGCACCTGGAAACAAAACCCAGGGACGAGTACACAATGGGGTGAGATACTAACAACAACAAAATGGAAAGGGACCTGGGGTAGTCATATCAGATGACCTAAAGGTGGGCAAGCAATGTGAGGCAGCAAGGAGGGTTGGGGGATACTGGGATGCATAGGGAGAGGCATCACCAGCAGAAAACAAGATGTTATTATCCTCTGTACAGACAGCTGGTGAGACCACATCTGAGTACTGCATGCAGTTCTGGAGACCCAATCTCCGCAAAGACATAGACAGGATGGAAGCTGTCCAGAGGAGGGAACTAAAATGGTGCAGGGTCTGCACCGAAGACATATGAAGTGAGACTTAAGGAGCTTAATATGTATAGCCTCCAGGAAAGGAGGAGAGGGGGGACAGGATAGAAACTTTCAAGTACCTCAAGGGAATCAACAAAGTCCAAGAGGGTAGCATCTTTCAAAAAGAGGTGTGCAAGAACAAGTAAAGAATTTGAAGATAGAAGGGGGTGGCTCAGAGGTAATTTAAGGAAGTATTTTTTCACAGAGAGGGTTGTGGATGCATGGAACAGCCTTCTAGAGGAGGTTTGGAGTCAAAACAGTGGTGGAATTCAAGCATGCATGGGACAGTCATAGGGCAATTCTAGGGGTGGGGTAGGAAGAAGTAGGCTGCTGGTTAACTAGAATCTGCAGCTTATCCATCAGGTAGGAAATGGGCAGACTGGGTGGGCCAGCGGTCCTTATCTGCATCAAATTCTATGTTTCTATAAGTTTCCTGTGATAAAATCTCTAAAGCACCTAATCACATATGAACCTCTCTGCACAAAAAATAAAACAGCTTTTAATTTAGTGAAACAAAGCTTCCTGAGGAAACAATAACAAAAGCACCCATGGGCCCTTTGAACAAATAAACCAATTAACCATTTTTGATATTGTAAGTAATCCATACATGTGTCCAGAAACAAAACATCTGTGCTGGTGGTTCTGAAGCTGCATGCTGGAGCTAGTGTCTCTGGTGACACATAAACGGAGGGGAGGAATTTGTATCTTGTCGATGAAAACAACATAATCAGAGGGGGATTCACTGTTGTGAGGACACTGAAAACATAGATGGGACTGCTGCTTCGGGGTGTAAAATGAGGTTGGAGCGCTGTATTAAAATAGCGGCTGAGGTGCCTGCTTTTCGCTTTTGGTAACACTAATGATCCAGAGCTGCTGCAGTATTAAATGAAACTGAGGAAGGAACGTAATGGTCCATATATACTGAAAGAGCTGCTGCTGAAATCAAGGTAAACTGAGGGAGGGAGGAGCGTAATGATCCGTGGTGCTGCTGAAATGACTGAACTGCTGATGGAGCTGCTGTTGAATGTTGTTGTTGTTGGGAGGAGGAGCATAATGATCCGTGGTGCTGCTGAAATGACTGAACTGCTGTTGTTGTTGGGAGCATAATGATAGGGAGCGACACAGTCAGGAGCCAGTTTATGGGAGTGAACTATCGGGTCATGGTAATAGCAGGAGCAAATGAAGGGCGGCCGTCGCACTTCGAGGTGGGTAGGGTGGGGGATAAGTTGGGAGAAACTGAGCTGCTTAAGGGTCCATTACACTTGAGCTGGGTATCTTGGACCCAGTTAAGAATTGTCTCCTAATCATGATAAGCTCCCTCATGGGGAGCAGGACCAATACCCTGAATCAATTGGGTGAGGCCAGTAGTCATCTTTGGTCAGGTTATAAGAGCAGCCAATAAAAATGTTTAGAGATAGGGTTCTGAAAGAACTCTTAAAACTGAAGGTGGAAAAGCAATGGGGCCTGATGGGATTCATCCCAGAATTCTAAAGAACTAAGGGTGGAATTAGTGACACCACTGACTACCCTGTTTAACAAATCATGGAGGATGGGGTGGTACCGAGGACTGGAGGACGGCAAATGTGATTCCTTCACAAAAGTGGGAGCAAGGCAGAAGCAGGAAACTACAGACCTGTTAGTTTAACCTCAGTGGTAGGGAAAATGATGGAATCACTTCTGAAGGAAAGAATTGTCAAGTATCTAGAGGTCAGAGGGCACAGGACCCAAGGCAGCATGGATTCACAGCGGAAGGTCATGCCAGACAAATATGATAGATTTCTTTGACTGGGTGACCAAAGTAGTAGATCATGGAGGGGCTGTGGACATGGCCTACCTAGACTTTAGCAAGGCATTTGACACAGTCCCACACAAAAGATTAATATACAAGTTAGCTAGCCTGGGAGTGGGTCCCAAGATGACAGCCTGGGTAAAAATTGGCTGGAGAATAGGACACAGAGAGTAACAGTAAATGGAGTCCACTCTGAAGAAGGGGGTTACTAGTGGGGGTACCACAGGGTTCAGTATTAGGACCGGTCCTCTTCAATGTCTTTATAGCGACATTGCAGAGGGACTGGAAGGAAAAGTATGTCTCTTTGCAGATGACACAAAGATCTGCAACAGAGTTGATGCACAAGGTGGGGTGGAAAGGATGAAAAGGGACTTGGCAAGGTTAGAGGAATGGTCAAATGTATGGCAGCTTAGATTCAATGCTAAGAAGTGCAGGTAATGCACCTGGGAAACAAAAACCAGGGAAGAGTACACAATGGGGTGAGATACTAACAACAACAAAAATGGAAAGGGACCTGGGGGTAGTCATATCAGATGATCTAAAGGTGGGCAAGCAATGAGAGGGCAGCAAGGAGGGCTGGGGGGATACTGGTATGCATGGGAGGGAGGCATCACCAGTAGAAAATAGGAAGTTATTATCCCTCTGTACAGACAGCTGGTCAGACCCCATCTAGAGCACTGTGTGCAGTTCTGGAGACCCAGTCTTCAGCAAAGACATAGACAGGATGGAAGCTGTCCAGAGGAGGGCAACTAAAATGGTACAGGGTCTGCACCGGAAGACATATGAAGAGAGACTTAAGGAGCTTAATATGTATAACCTTGAGGAAAGGAGGAAGAGGGGGACATGTTAGAAACATTCAAGTACCTCAAGGGAATCAACAAAGTCCAAGAGGGTAGCATCTTTCAAAAAGAGGTGTGCAAGAACAAGGGGCACAATTTGAAGATAGAGGGGCGTGCTCAGAGGTAATTTAAGGTAGTATTTTTTCACAGAGAGGGTTGTGGATGCATGGAACGGCCTTCCGGAGGAGGTCGTGGAGTCAAAAACAGTGGTGGAATTCAAGCATGCATGGGACAGTCATAAGGCAATTCTAGGGGTGGGGTAGAAAGAAGTAGGCTGCTGGTTAACTAGGATCTGCAGCTTATCCAGTAGGCAAGGAAATGGGCAGACTGGGTGGGCCAAGCGGTCCTTATCTGCCATCAAATTCTATGTTTCTATGTTTCTATGTTTAGAGGTGCCAGTTCGAGTTCGATGATGATCCATTCACAGATAGTATCATCGGTGCACTGCAAGAAATGAAGGTTGCACTAGAGGTGTCCTTAAAATATAATAGGACACCACCACTAGAGATGCAGTGAAGTTTATATTCACCTGTGAAATAAACTTGAAGTGGTCAACTTTTCTTCTGTCATCTGAAATAAAAGTTAAAAGCTTGTATCATATTGAGAATTAATTCTGGCTAAACAAAGTTGCATATAATGGTTTCTTTCTTATAGTAGGGGTACAGAGAGAAAACAACAGCTGTTTTGTATGAAGTGTTTGATAAATGATGGCTTAGCATCATTGCCTTCTTCTTTGCAGAATATTGACCCTTGTGTATCCATAGAATCCCTGATGAGATGAAGCCAATGCGAACTATAAAGACTTCAATCAAAAGCACAGTGAAAGAAATAATCAGAAAATGAATTGTTTAAATGAATTTGCAAGATGCGCTAGCAAAAGACAGGTTGTAGATAAAATGAAAGGTTTTGCTATTTGAAGTCACATTTGGCTTCAAAAATAGAATAGTAAATTTATATAGAAGCTTTTGCCATCAGGTGGGATTTTTAAACACAAATTTTATATATAGTGTTGTTTGAAGTTGCTATGGTAATAGATGCATTTTTGCACAATCAAGGTGGGATCGATAATATTGTTTACTTGATTTATGAGCACTTTTATTAGATAAGCCCTATAAAAGGGGTAAGGTATGAACGAATAGGTAACCTCTGATGAAGCTCTGCCCAGACGGAGCGAAATGTAAGGTTTGGTAGCTAGTGTTTTGTCAGCTCTGACTATGTTGTGCATAGCATGATTTTAATGGTTTAGTTTGCACTTTGACTGTTTATCCACTTGTTGTCTACTTGCTGTAAGTAACATTTTGAATGTTTCTACATGGGACATTAAAAGTTTTTATACAAAGAAAAAGCTTTTCTGAGTCTCATTATTTAAAGCACGCTGTATATGTCCAGGATAAAGGAGACATAATGTGGTTCCAAAACACATTTTAATGTAGAGTTTACAAGCTGGTGCACCTTTGCAGCAAAGGGAAGTTTGAATTTGCATAGCACTATGTGAAAGTTCCATTAAATGTTGAAATTGCCTTTAATGGACTTTCGATTGTTCACTTCGAGTTCACTTCAATTACAGCTTCAGAAGGTGAAGTTGTTAAGAAACAGCCCACAGATCACATGTCTGACTGTCTGCTGGTCACTTGATACAGGCAGGCAGTTAATTAGGCAGGAAGTCAGTGAACTAGTTTCGCTTTTTCTTGTAGAAGGAGCCGTTTAGTCAGCAGTGTTGGTGAACTGTGTGTTTTTGCAGCAAACTCTACATATTGAGCATTTTGTGTTTTGAAGTTTTTGATTATGTTGTTTAAGTTTTGCAGCCAGTTTGAGTTGATCTGAAAGCTTAGTTTAGTTAAAAAGCTTTTTTTGTTACTTACTTTTAATTAGTGTAGTTTTAGTACTGGTAGTTCTACTAGTATTTTTTATTTTATTTTTGATATGTTTAATTTTAGTTAATATAGAGAGAGGTGGTCAAAGTGGTGGGCAGCGGGGCTCTGAATGCACGGCAGCCTCGGGGCACCATTTCACCCGAACCGTGGTACTGTTTCAACCTCAAGTGCTCCTCAAAAGCACTGCCCAATGTTCAAAGTGGCCATGTGCAGCAGCCTGAAGATTTGCAGCAGCAGGAACTGCAGCAGGAATTGCAGCAGCAGCAACCACAGCAGCAGCAGCTTGCTGCCCTGCCACCAACTGCAGCACAGCAGGCGGCATTATCTGGTGCCCCCCCAACTGCTGCTGGCCCCACAGCTCACCCATCTGGCAATTTTTCATCTGCCTCGCGAGACCACAGTAGAGAAGGCTGCTGTGTGACGTGCTCATACGCTGGGGAGCGCAAGGGCAGCCACTTGGGCATGGGTGGTCAGTGAACGCACCTTTAGTGCACCACTGTGCAGAGGGGAAGCAAGTACCACCCACTCCTGCAGCTGAAGCTGTTGAAGAGAGAGAGCGACTGCCTGTGTGGCATTGCTGATGAATGGCCAGGGCAGAGAGTGTTGTTTCCACAGCTCCCCGCAAGTGCAGCCCTCAGAAGAGCCTGCCACACAGGCTGACCTGGCTGTGCTGTGGTCTGTGGTGAAAGCCAACAGGATTGAGGCTTAGAATGCTGAAATAATCAGCTTGTTAAAACACTTGATGGTGGTCAGCCCAGCCCCATAGGCCCAATAATCAATTATTATTTAACAAAACCTCCCCAACCCCTGTCCTCTGCTTTTCCTTTTTTCTTAAAGGAAAGCTGTCTAAAACATGGACTCTGCCCCGAAAACGCACTTCTTCGGTTTCGCTTACGGTAAGAGCGCATTTTTTCTCATGCTGCAACTTACTGTATTTTAATTCAGAAAAGTCTGAGACCTAGTAGTATGGTTGGGTGCAGGGAGGCTTCATTTCTATAAAGGTGTGGCACACTTTCTCACTTCAGTGCAAAAGTATTAAGCGAATGGTGATGATAGCCACAGATGACCATGGGTTGAACTGTAATTTGATGTTCTGGAAAATTCTTCTGCTGGCGCTGACTGAAACATTCTGCCCTATGTGTGTGTATTCATACCAGCAGTGGTAAGTTATACATGTCACTGTCATGTTTTTTCAGAGACACTGCCATTTAATTTGTATTGAATCTTGTTTTTATGTTTGTTTGCACGCATGTGCAAGAAACATAGTCTGATCATCAAAATGTAGTGCTGTACAGTTGAAAGGGAGAGCTCTACTTCAGTGAGCAGCACTCCCCCCACACACGCATGCAAGCACGCATATTAAAGTGACTCATGTGCCCCACGCACACACTGTATGGCCGATGGGGGTGCCCCAATATCCCGTCCAGCTTCCTTGCCCCACCAAAAAAGCTTTCAGGTGTCACGCTGGGAGTCCACCCCAGCGTGGCAAAACTGATATGCGGCGACGGGTGCCCAATCCCCTGTCGGCTCCAGGCCCCCCAAACAGTTTCGCTGCCATGTTGGGAGCTCACCCCAGCATGGTAAACATCTCGAGTCATCTTCCTGAAAAAATCTGTAAACAAAAAGTTCCCTCAGTGGTCTCCCTGCCCACCTGCGCCACCATCTATGCACTTTGCCTCCCCACACCCCACCCACTCGCCCATACTTACCTCCACAGTCGCGCGCGATGATCTTCGTGAATTGGGAACACGCCTGCAGTCTTCAAAGCCGACTGCAAACTGAGGAAATGCTGGTAAGCTGTATCATATAATAAATAGGGTTTTTTCAACTTTGATGCATATCTCAGGCATTTTTGGAATTTTGCACCAAATTTTCAACATAGGGTTTTTGGGACCCCTCCTCATGAATTCTTGAACCATCATGGCGTTAATCGGGCCCAAGGGTGATTTCACAGCCACTGCATGAAATCACCTTTTAGGACTGATTAAGAAAAATGACAGTGCCAGTGTTCATAAAAGTGGGCTCTCAAAAGCCTAAGTTAAATTTGGTGAAAAAATTCTAAAATGACTTTGTTTTCTGGCGTCTGGCGCAGTTTCTATGCACGCCGTAAGTTCACAGATTTTTAATATATGCTTCTGGATTTTCAAATTGCCATTTTACCACACCCTTATGAGCAGTACAGCTGTCATTTTTCACATGTTGCCCAAAATGTGTTTCTGTGCATGTAGCGACAATGGCGCAGTCGGTGCGAAATCAATGTTTGGGACAGATTAAGAAAATCACAGTGACACTGTTCATGAGCAGAGGTCTTAAAGTGGCTATGTTGAAAATTTGGTGAAAAAATTCCCAAAAATGACTGTTTAGGAGCGCATGTTCTGCTGTTCTATGCACACTCAAAGTTTGCGAATTTTAATATTTGAGCGCCAGATTTTCAACATTGCCATTTTACCACACTTCCTTATGAGCAGTAGATCGCCATTTTTCACATGTCGCCCAAAATATGGTGCAGTTAGTATGCAAAAGCAATGTTTGGGACACATTAAGAAAATCACAGTGACACTGGTCATGAGCAGAGGTCTTAAAATGGCTATGTTGAAATTTAGTGACAGAAGTCCATAAAATGACTGTGTTACGAGTCAGCATTGCGCAGTTTCCACACACCTCATAAGTTCATGAATTTGTAATATTTTCAGTCCAGATTTTCACCAGTGGCATTTTTCCAGACTTCCTTAAGAACAGTACAGCTGTCATTTTTCACAACACGCCAAAATGTGTTTTCACACTTTCAGCACAGAAATGCACGGTCGCTGTGGGAAATCATTGTTCGAACAGATAAAGAAAATCACAGTGACACTGTTCATGATCGGAGGTCCCAAAATGCCTGTGTTGACAGTCTGCTGTAAAATCCCCAAGCTAATTACATTATGGGTGTGCGTTGCACAGTTTTTCTGCGCTCATGACTTTACAGTTTTTAATATTTTTACTGCACATTTTCAACATTGCCATTTTTACACCTCCCCATGAACAGTACAGCTGTCATTTTTCACATCCTGTTTGGAATGTGTTTTGCACCTGTGGTGACCAATGCCGTTGTCGCTAGGCAAAAGCAGCTTTCGCTAACAAACTGATATTGCCACTGTTCATGAGGTGGGGGTCACAAAAAAGATGTTGAAAATTTGGAGTGAAAATACCAATGAATGCCTGAGGTGTTAGGGTTTCCGACCATAATGCCCCACCCTGTAGAGAATGACAGGCATCAGGGCTGTGACTTGGGATTGTCGCCTGCAATGCTCATACCATTCCACCCCACCCACACCCTGCAGCCACTGAGAGGCATCAAGTTGTGCCTTGGACTCTTGACCCTAAAGTTCACCCCATTCTCCTATACTGCACCCATCTCACCATATTTCCTGATGGAATGGGTGTGCATAAGGGCCAAAGACCCTAAGGCACACCATGACACTTGTCGGTGTCTGCAGGGTAGGTGTGGTGAAATGGCGTGGCCGTTATGCCTGATGACCCAAAGGCACACTTCAGTGCCTGTCACTATCTGCAGGGTGATGATGGGGTTGGCTTAGTTCAATACTTCACTGCCATTCCCATTATGCAGCTCTGTAACTTCTACACTACCAATGCCAATGCCAGCAAGCAAACATTCGCATTGACAAATGCTTGTTGTTGTAAGCAGTCCATTGTGTTGTTCCTTCACAGGGAATCATCATCATACAATATTGACTGTTTCCTTCATCGTGTGTGTTGGCCATGGTCACATGCAGATGCCATACATATGTGCCACACCATCTAATGTGGTACATTTAATTTTTTCCGGGGTACTACTGTGAGTGAGTGAATTATAAGCATTTCTCATTACTTGTTCTTTTCTATTTATATTCTTAGGTCACAGCACACAGATTCCACGACTATAGTGATGAAACCATGTTGTTGCCACACATGTGTTCCATATGTGTCTGATTGTTGACTTCAGCTGTCACGAACAATGTCAAGTCATGAAAGACAAGTATTTTTTTGAGGTGGGGTTGCATGCATCATTGGAAAACAATTTTCATTAATATTTTGGCTTCTTTCCAGGTTTTCAGTGTATCCAAACTGATGTCCGTCTTCAGATTGGAACATACCACCTGTCAACAGTACCTCAATACTACCTGCAAACAGATGAAGAAGAAATTATTCTGAAGTCATTCCAGTACCCCACTCAGTATCAGTACCCAGTGGAGCTGTTCCTGTCTTTGTTGTATCCATCATCTGGCCTGTATGTCACCGCTGTTAAATACTTTACACCTGTGGAAAACAAGGAAACAAAAAAAAAAAAAGCAGCCCTCGCAATCCTCAATGCTGGAGTTGTACCCACTTGGAAATTATTTTTCCATGACTGCTTCAGCAACTTCAATGGTACACTGTTTGACGCTCCACCAGGATATTCTACTTTGCCTGTATTATTCAGCATCACCATCATCGTGACTGGGCACAAACATTGATGTGATTGTCCTACTTGGTATGTTGCACCAAAAAGTTGAAGTGGTGTAATTCATGATCTGAAGATGACCATGAAGTACGTGATTTGTCTTGTGAGTCATGACATGGGTTATGAACTTGCCACTGGTGGTGCTTCTCAGAGCACCAGATACTGAATGGAATTGAGTTTCCACAAACAGTTGCCACTGAAAATTTGAAATACCTACGGCTGCACTTCCCTGCACTGTACAATGTTCGTGTTGAGATTATATCTGCTGGATTAAATACAGCCAGCTTGTTGTGAGGACAAATATTCGAACCCATCTGCTAGTAGGGCATCCTACAGAACGTGAACACTAATAAAAGCATAGTACTGGACCAAGGATCTTGAGTGACATGACATGATAATTGGATGTTCTCTTGATTCGTGATGAAACAAGATTTAAAAAAACAGGGTTGCACTAAAAAGTTGAAGTGGTGTGATTTGTGATCATGAAGATGAAGAATGTGATTTGTCTCATGAGTCTTGATCGTGACATGACGTGAGTCATGAACTTGGCACTGACATCACTTCTCAGAGCACCAGAAACTGGATGGAACTGAGCTTCCACAAACAGTTGCCATTGAAAATTTGAAATACCTATGGCTGCACTTCCCTGAATTGTACAGTGCTCACGCCGATGATATCTACTGGATTAAATAGAGCCGGCTTGTTGTAAGGACAAAGATTCAAGTCCATCTGCTAGTAGGGAATCCTACAGAACATGAACACTAACATAAGCATCGTACTGACAAAGGATCTTGAATGATGTGACATGATAACTGGGTATCCTCCTGATTCGTGATGAAACTGAAGATTAAAAAAAAAAAAAAAACAGGGTTAGACCAAAAAGTTGAAGTGGTGTGATTCGTGATGACAATGAAGAACGCGATTCGCCATGACGGAGTGTGATGTGAGTCACGACTTGCCACTGGCAGCGCTTCTCAGAGCATCACCACTGGTACTCTGACCATTACTGGAACATTCAAAGTCATCCTCCTCATGTCTGTGTGGTGAGTGAATTATAAGCATTTCTCATTACTGTTCTTTTGTTTACATTCTTAGGTCACAGCACACAGATTCACGACCGTAGTGATGAAACCATGTTGCCGCCGTCATGAACTTGGCACTGGCAGCAGTTCTCAGAGCACCACCACTGGTACTCTGACTGCTACTCATTCTTTCTCCCATGCTGGGATTTTCTCGGCTGATGATAGCGACCATTGTATTATTGCTGCCATAAGGGCAGCCCCTAAACTACCATCTTCAGCCAGGTTCTCCACCAAAAGATCAAAACGGAACTTCACCTGCTTGCATGTAACAGTCAACTGAAAGCCTCCCTGCTTTGGCAGGCTTCTATTTAGCCAAATCAGTAGAATCAGCGTGTACCATTTTCCATGAAATTGTATTCAGTGCCCTCAACACCCATGCATCCCTGGTCAAAACCAGCGTCAAGGCCAGGAAGTGCAGATTAGTTCACTGCTGAGCTCAAGACAGCACTATTACAAAGGGACAGGCTCAGGAAAATAGCTTACAAATCCAATAAAACAGGAAGACTGGTGTCTCTTTAGATCAACCAGAAACTCCGCGCTAAGTTGATCAGAGAGGCCAAGGCCAATTTCTATAGTGCTGAACTGACTCTGCCTCTAATTGCCCTACCAAGTTTTGGTCCACGATAAAAGAATTATCTGGTCATACTACAGGTAACACGCCCCACAAAATGATCTTGGACAATGTAACTATCAACAACAAAAACAGATATTACAAGCCTTCAACAATCATTTTGCCACTGCCGGTCTAGCATTTGTTAAATCGCCTGCATGTAGCTTTCGTGCTCTCAGCCTACTATGCAACCAATTCCACTAGAGCAGTCTTTTCCTTCTCCCTGCCTCCCTAAAAGAGGTTGAAGATCTTCTACTCCAGCTGGATTCCAGAAAAGTGCAGGCGCTGACACCTTTGATCCGCATTACCTAAAGGTAGCTTACCATGTCTTGGCTGTACCTTTATTATGCATCTTTTCAATCTATCTCTTTCACAAGGACCATCCTCACATGTGGAAAACCGCACATCTTATTCCATTATTCAAATCTGGGCACCCTCTGATCTAAATAATTATAGACTGATCTCCCTCCTCCCCATTTTATCAAAACTATTGGAAAAGATTGTGAATGCCCAGATGAGATCTTTCATAGAAAATACAAATCTGCTAAACCCCATGCAGACTGGCTTCAGATCTAAACATAGTATGATCACGGCCCTGGCCAAGGTGATAAATGACTGGCAACATGATCTAGAGAACAAAAATTTGTCCGTGCCATTTTTTAGACCTAAGCAAGGCATTTGACATTGTCGATCACAGCCTATTCCTATCCTCACTAAAAGAAATTGGCTCAACTCTACCTCCCTGCATTGGTTTGATGACTACGTCATGAACAGACACCAGCAGGTCAAGGCTGAAGGTGAACTTTCTATTTCTAATCTGTTAAAATGAGTTGTCCCACAGGGCTCCATTCCGGGGCCACTTCTATTTACTATCTACATAAATAATATAGACATTACCACCAAAGAGGCAAAATCCATCTGTTCGCAGATGACACTGTGATTTACCTGAGCTGCACAATGCCTGAAACTGTCTGCAGAGACCTACAGGCTGACTTCAACCTACTGCAACACCAGCTAATAGAAAAAAGCTATTGCTTAATGCCAAAAAATGAAAGCGATGCTTTTCCTCCTGTTAATAATGTGTCATACCCTGCTGTTGTTGGTACCATCCCTCCCATCTCCACTCTTTAGGGAAAATTTGGAATTTGTACTGAAATTCAAATATCTGGGGGTCTGGCTAGATCACAGACTTTCCTTTGTGGATCATCTGGAGGATCTGTTAAAGAAACTGAGGCAGAGACTTGGTCTTTTTTAGGATTCACCGCCTACTAACTACAGAGGCTAAGAAGCAGCTTGTCCAGTCCATCTCCTCTCCTTAATTGACTATGCTGACTTTATCTACAGTCAATGTGCTTCCTCTTACCTTGGTAAACTGAGCATACTATATCACAGAGCCCTGCGCTTCATTACTGGTCTCTCCTTCTCCACCCACCACTGCCTCTTATATGCAGCTGTGGATGGACCTCCTACAGTATAGACACAACAGGAATATGGCCTATTGGACATACAGTGCTATTATTGGTAAACTTCACAGTATATTGCTGATTGTCTGCCCTAGTGTGCCTGGAACTTATGCTCAAGAAGTTGTTCCTGCTCTCTAAAAGTGCCCAGGGCTGCAACGCTTTGGGAGAACCGCCTTAGGTTTTGTACTGCCATCGTTATGGAATGAGCTTCAGAAATATCTGAAATTAACGTCTCCTGTCAGTCTTTCTGTATTCAAGACTTTGTACGCAAATATATCACAGAAGCCTGTAGTTGCTCCAAACGACCATAGTTCGCTTATGCCTACTCCTCTTATATCCCCTATCCCACCTCTTCACTTCACACAACTTGCTCCTGCTTTTTACCAACCTAACATCCTCAGACCTCCATTAAACACCTGCACACCTGCTTATCCCCAGCCTGTCAACCTAAACCCCGGTCGCATTTATCCTAACCTTAAACCCCTTCCCACGTCAGCCACCTCCTTACACCGCCTGCCTTTGTCGTAAATATATATGTTTTGAAACTGCCAATGTATTACCTTTCTTCTGCAGCAGTCCCCTAGCCTCTTCTACTTTGTCTAAAACATGCCTTTTCCTCTTCTTGCATACTACCCATGTATGTATTATCTGAATTCAGTATTATTCATTTTGTGATAGATATGTGATGCAGGTTCTCCTGCACTGTTGTATACTTTCATTGTCTGTTATATTAATTGTATATAATTTGTATAGTTATTTGACCTTGTGTAATGCAGGTCCACCTTACAAATGAGCTTGCTCAATGGTGTCCGCCTGGATAAATAAAGATTTTGATTGCTTGATTGACTGATTGATTGCTGCTGGAACATTCAAAGTCATCCTCCTCATGCCTGTAGTAAACCTCCGGTGTTAATTCACAACTTTTACCTACATGGCTACTTGTTGTTACTGACGACTGGCTACAGATTTTATTTCAGACACACACACACACATACAGAATTTATTTCACACACCACCTACGCTAAGGGTGATGCTGCAGGTACTGCTGCTACCCACCGGATTCAGGGACCTTTAACCCTTGCTGACACAGTACTTTTTGCTTCAAGATTTTTTTTTTTTTTCCTCATGATGTGATGGAATGCCTGCTCACAGGGCCAAAGCCTATACCCCACTGACTTATGTGTCTTTTACACCACAGTTGGAAACAGCTTTGCCTGACCGTGTCTTTAGGGCATTTTTTTAGATTACACAGAGTCACCAAGAAAAGAAACACGTTTATTGCAAACAGTGATTTTTCTAATTTTGTGGTTTGCTAACAAATTCAAGAGAATTCACAAGACAGTACAATGCCCCAAATACTGCAATAAGTAAGTTTCTTTTTATGTCTTTTTCTATTGGTTAAATGCTGTAATATGTAGTGAGAGACAGTATTCACGGTACTATGGGGAAACACATGACAGTGGTACAGTAACAAAAATTTCAAGAGACCAACACAGGACAATTAACAGGCTTCTCCCCATCCCCTCATACAGCCCTCCTTTAGAAATATACCTGTATTTAACCTCGTCCGTTTCTGCTTTCCTTCCTCAGAACACCTCAGAATCACGAACAGAATCTCTTACAAGGAGGCAGCCCCGGAGGGTCCGTGAGAGGCTTAGGACATCCTCCCCACCCCGGAAACCACAGGTACAATGGAATTCGATCGCACAGAGCTGTGCTTACCCTACTGTGCTCAGTGCTCAGAAAGGACTTGGCCCGCCTTTGCTGCGCTCTGGCTCCCACCACCACCCTTGGTCATCACTTTATTTTATAGCTGGTTACACATGACCATCGAAACCAATCAATCCACTTCTCCATCTGCAAGCTATCAATCCCACCACTAGTGGCCACTGCAATTAACTATCCTACAAACTTGTAGGTTACCTAGCTCCTCCACCAGAGGCCACTGTAAATTTTCCAAAAAAAAAAAAAAATAAATAAAACTATTGACCATGCCACTCTCAGCCTTATTCATTCTTGTTCTACACTCTTGCATGCTATTTCCCTCCCTCCCGTGCTCTGACATCACCACCCCACACCTCATTCTCCTTACACCTACCCTCCTCTCCGCCAACCCCCTGTGAAACCCCCTCACCCCGCACATCACCTCAACTCAAATCCTTGATCCTTCTTCCCCCTTACGCCGAATACACCCTTTCCTCTCCCCCAACCCTCCCCAACCTTACACCCTTCCTTGCTCCACTCACGCTGCAAAACCTATAGGCCCTTCTCCGGTGCCAAACTTAAGTAGCTCCACCCACAAGGCACTCAAATAGCAGACGCAAGATGCACACCTACCTCTCCCTACCCCTGCTGCTCCTGCTTCTGGCAGGTGATATTCATCCTTACCCAGGCCCCACATCAACAAAAGTTCCCTAAGCGTCATCTGCCCCCAACTCAGTTTCTCACCAAATTCGCTTCCAAAGGGCCTCTGCATATTCCACATTAACGTCAAGAGCCTTCTCCTCAAACTCGACACCTCTCTGGTCAGTACAGTACAAACCGGACATACTCTGTATCACAGAGACTTGGCTGTCAGGCAAAATTTCTAACCTCTCACTCGCCATACCTAACAACATCTTGTTCCCCAGACCGTGGCAAGCGAGGTGGTGGGTAGCGCTGAATATCAGACACTCCATTAAGTGCACGGTTATTTTCAAAGAATCACGCCCATCCTCCCACGAACTCTAGTCGCTCACCTATCCTTCCCTCATCCACCCCTCTTTACATAGGTGTTCTATATACCCCTCCTAAACCTTCACCCAACTCTCTTATCTCAGCCATCTCCTCCATCTCTTCAACCACCTCAAATGGCGAACTCATTCTATTAGGCGACTTCAACCTAAACTGGCTCTCTCCTCCACAAAACCAGCAGCCCTGAGGATCAAAGCCCCAAATCTCACCCAGCTACTTCAGGAACCCACCCATCTAAATCACCTGCTCACAAAACCACACCCTACTTGACTGGATTCTAACCTCCCACCCCCATAGGATCACTGCCTCAGGTATCCTTTCTGATGCCCTTAGCGACCACTGCATAACCTATTGTATCTGTAAAATCAATTCACCCACTCCGGTCCCAAATTCATCGTGAACCCGCCCCTACACCTCCTTGACGAATCCGCCTTCAACATGACCTGTCAAACACAGACTGGCTCCTCGTCCTTTCCTCACTCGATGTCGACACCACCCTCTCCCACTTCTGCAGTATCTTCCTAGGCATATGGGACCACCATGCTCCACTCAGGAAAGCCAGAGTTAGGAAAATCACCACCCCTGGATCACTGCCGACTCATCTGCCTGGGTCGCATCAGAGATAAGGCCTGGGGCATTACAAAACCTCTTTAGCATCCAGCGACCTCCTATCCTACAAAACTCTTAGAAACAACTGCACAGAAGTTATTCGACAATCAAAGGCCCAGTATTTCAAGGCCCAACTTACTGCTCACCAAGCCTCCCGGTTCCTTCTGGAAGGTGATAAACTCTCTTATCAACCCACGCTCCAAGCGAGCCAGCCTAACCCTAAACATTGATGGCAAAATAGCCTCTAATCCTGTCATAGTCTCCAAACTCTTCAACTCTTTCTTCATCTCCTGTACCAAGCCCGACACCCCCACACACAAACCCCCACCCTCTCACCATGGCTTCTACTTTCCCATTCACACCCTGGAAGTTTACACTTCTCTCACCTCTCTAAACCTGTCAAAATCCAGTCCAGACAGCTTGCATCCCAGCCTGCTCTGCATCTCCGTAGCAGCCATAGGCGCACCTATAACCCACATACTAAATCTCTCAATCGACACAGCCACTGTCCCTCTGCCTGGAAACTTGCCAAAATCCTACCTCTCCATAAAGGTGGCGACCCTTCCTCCCAGGAAATTGTAGACCCACCTGTCTCCTCCTCCCTTGCCAAAATCCAAGAATCCCTCATGTTATCAAAACTGTCCCCTTCCTCTCTACAAACAGCTCCTCTCCCTTTTCAATTAGGGTTCAGAAAATCTCATTCTACCACCACTGCCTTACTATGAATAACCGACACCATTTTCTCCACCATAGACTCAGGGCAAACCACTACTGCCATTTTCCCGACCTAGCTAAGCCTTTGATTCGGTCTCCCACCCTCTATTGCTAGGCAAATTTAGCTCTTTCGGCCTTCATAAACAGGCCATAAACTGGTTCCATTCCTACCTCCAAAACAGGATGCAGCAAGTACAAATAGGAGACACCATCTCCAACCTCTACCCATCCTCATGGGCGTCCCCCAAGGCTCCATCCTTGGCCCCATCCTTTCTCCTTTTCATAAACGACCTCCCCTCAGCCTGTCTCACCTCTAACGTGCACCTATACACTGATGACACCATCATCTATGCCTCAGGCCCCTCCCATGTCAGTGTTCACCCAAACCTCCAAAGCGATTTCAACTGAGTACAAGCCTGGCTCCAGAAAAATCAGTTAAAACTCAATGCAAAAAAACTGTCTCCATGGTATTGCACAAGACAAAACTAGCCTCCTGCCTGCCCTCCCTCTGAGCTCCACCCTGGATGAAATACCCCAGAGTTTGTACCCACTTTTGAGTACCGGGAGTCTGTCTGGACACAAACCTCAATTTCTCCACCCACGTCGATGCCATCTGCACCAAACTCTGGCCCAAACTTGCCATCCTCTACTGCTACAAAGACTGCCTCCCTCCCTACTCGGAGTGAACTCATATGAAAAACCATCCTACCGGGTACTGGACTCACGCGGATGTCATTTATGGCACAGCTCCTTCCTCCTCCCTTGCAAACTCGATGTCCTGCTAAACTCCTTCATGCGCTCTATGCAGCCTCCCCACTCTCTCATCACTGCCAACTATTCTCAACTCTATCTCTGATGCCACTCTCACATGGGTGGACCACCCACAGCGCCTCACTCATAGCGAAATACTGGCTCGGCTCCTTTCCCTCTACCTTGCCTCCCACCTTCTCAAGCCAACCCCTCTGGCTACTCACTGACACAGACAAGCACGTACCTTCCACCTCTCACACCCCTCTCAGCCTCTGGGCAAGCTGCCTTCCTCACCGGCTCCATCTCCTATAGAACAACCTCCCTCCCAACCTCCACCTGGCTCCTCCCTATCAGCCTTCAAACAGCTCCTCAGGCTTCTCCTCCCACTCCCTGCCACAGCTGTACACCCAGTCCCTCCTTACCCGGTCCTAGCACCACCCTAAATAGCCTTCCAGGTAATAAAATTACTCCTCATGCCAGTTCTTACTGCTGAATCACCTGCTGTTCATTCAAAGTGTAATCTCACCACCAAACTCCATGCAATGTACATAATGTATCACTCGTCTGCTACTTGATAATTGCTGTATTTGTATTTCTTTGTCTACCACCTTGTACTACTTGTACCCGGTTGCACCTGGAAACTAACCTTGGCTCAGCGTGCTTTTCCCGTCACCAATTTTAAATAAATAAATAAATTAACAGCAACGTTATATTTATTCAGTTTTTGGTGGATGGGAAACCAAAACAATGACTTCTAGATGGAAATTGAGCATTAAATAGATGTAGTCACACAGGCACCACAAGACCTTAACTAGTCTTCAGAAATCCAAAAGTGGAACAACAATACCTTATTTTTTTTGGGGGTTACAGCAGTAGCTAGAGAAAAGCAGGAAAAATACTGCAAATGGGCTAAGAAATTAAGAAGTACTACTATTACAGTTGCGCAATAAAATGCAACTGACTTGACGCCTACGCAGAGACTAAAAGGTAATGCAGAAATGTTAATATTTTAGTAAACTACAACACAGTCTTTTAAACAGACTGAAAAAATGCACAGCAGCACAGCAAACAGGAAACTAATAAAACCTACTAGAAATATTACTGTGTGTACCTGAACACACATATAATAAAACGCTAGCTAATAACAGTTGAAAAACTGCCTTTCTCACTAATCTCCTTCTACCTACAGATTCGCCTCCCCAAAGCATTCTACAGTGTCTGTCAGTGCAGAAACTGAATATACTCAATTAACATTCAGTATTTACACAAAATCAATAAACACTGATGATATAAACACACAAGAGTTTACTACAATAAATGTACTAATGTTGACACAAAATTGTGTGGCAAAATGTGTTTTTAAAGGTTTTTCGATGGTTTGATTCTCAGAGTTCTAAGAGCAAACTGTCTCCAGTTTTTCACAATACACACTACGCTAAACTGAAGCTGTGCAAGACAGTATAGAGCCCATGTGACCTTACATCCCGTGAATCACTTGGAGGAGGGACTGCTATGACAGGGAGGGTAGATGACACAAGGGTGACTAGGGAAGGAGGACACTGTCACAGACAAACCAGAACGAGGAGGGGTCAAGGTGCTACTGGCTGGTGACTCAGTCTTAAAAGGGTTCAGGTGGGGTGGCCGAAAAGAGGGATATGGGTTGAATGCTTACATGGGATGAGTTTAACGGAGGTTTACACCATATTCCTCATGGGGTGGGGACCAGGACAGGAATTTGCATCTGGTATTCTACTTGGGGACTAATGACCTGGCAGGTAATAGTCTCATGGAGGTGCAAGAGATTTGGGGCCCTTGCTAGATTCTGCAAAGGCTGAACTTCAAATTTCTAACCTTTTCACAGGTTCTGCAAGTACTAAGAGCCAGATCAGAGAGGAAGGCAAAGGATACGGGACCTTAACAGCTGACTGGCGGAATGGTACGCACAGAAGGGGTATGGGATGATAGGGGACTGGGAGGGGGCTACTTGTGAGGATGAAAGTTTTTCTTTGGACAGGTTACACCTCAATAGAGAGGGGCAGCCATACTGAAGTATCAGATGGGGAGTTTTCAAAAATAATTTAATTTAAATTTAAACTGAGTGGGGGGACTGTACTGATATTCGCAGTGTACCATGAGCTTATGGGGACCTAGGTCCCTCCTCAGAGAAGGATTGATGAATGAGGGGCAGGCGGAGGGGACTAGGAGGAGGAAAGTTGGTGGAAGGGATGGTGGTCAACGCTAGGAGCCTGGCATACAAGATGGAGGAACTGATGGCCATCATTGTGCATGACAAATTAGACATCATAGTGATAACTAGACTTGGTGGATGGATCTCTCATGTGGAGACAGCCATACTGGGCTGCAGGCTGTTTAGGAAGGACAGGAAGGATGGGGGTAGCCATTTACTTCAAAGAAGACATACAGACGTCGGAGGGACAAGAGGTGTCGGAGCTATAGAACTTCTGTGGGTGAAGCTATGCAATTGGGCAGGGAATACTTGAGACTGGGAGTCATATATAGAACTCCTCGCAGGGGAAGAGCAGGACAGGGTGATGCTGCAGATATCGAGAGTATAGCTTTCAAAGGGACGCTTTACTGCTGGGCAACCCAAACTTACCAGATGTGGAATGGACCTTCCACAAAGCAGCTTAGGGAGATAGTGGACAGGCTAAGTGAGGTGTTCCTGAAACAGCTGATCGTGGAGCCCACCGGGGAGAAATTTGCTAGATGTGGTATTGACTAATGGGGAGAATGTGGAGGAGGTGGTGGTAAGAGAAAACTAGGGAAAGTGACCACAGGACTGTAGGGTTCAAGTTGAGGGCAGGGAGGACAGAGACTTGAACCAGCACAATGGTGCTGGACTTTAGGTGAGCAGACTTCAACAAATTAAGAAGGCTGGTGAGGAGGCGATGGACGGTTTATGGGATATCAGAGACGAGGGCGCATTTTATGGGTAGGTATCAGGACCAGATCCGAAGGCCACACAGGCATTCATCAAAGTGTCAGGAAGGAGCTAGAAGCAGGAAGCCACTTTGGTTCAGTAAAGCTGTAGCAAGGGTGGCAGGGGTAGGTGGAGGGTGTTCAGAAGATACAAGAGTACCGGTGGAGGGTAGGAGGTTTACAGAGGCAAGGAGACTAGTGGGAAAGCCATCATGAGGGCTAAGGCGGACACGAAGTAAGGATAGTGAAACAGGCCAGGAGAGGGATAACGACATGTTATAGATACGTGGGGAGAGGAGAAAGGCTGGCCAGGGATTGGACAGCTGAAGGGGAAGGAGAGAAGCACTTGGAAGAAGATGGGGAGGAGGCTGAAGATCTGAATGGGTACTTCTGCTCTGTATTTACGGAGGAAGGGGGTAGAGGGCTGGAGTTGGAGAGGAGAGGAGAGGCACAGGAACCCTTCGCCATGGAGAGAGTTGGGGAGGAATTAGCCATAGTGATGGTGGACAATGCTATGGGGCGGCTAGCCTGCTCCCAAAGGTGATTTGGGAACTGAGGGAGGAGCTGGCTGCCCCACTGGCGAGCTTATTCAACCTGTCCCTGGACAGTGGTAGAGTGCTGTAGGACTGGAAAAAGGTGACGGTGGTGCCGATACACATGGGGAAGCAGGAGCTGAGGGAAAACTACTGTCCCGTCAGCCTGACTGCAGTGGTGGGATAGGTCATGGAGGTATTCATCGGTGAAAGGGTGAAGAAGTACCTGGAGATGAATGGACTGCTTGATGACAGACAGCACGGTTCACTAGGGGCAAGTCGTGCCAATCCAGTTTGATCTAATTTTTCAACTGGGTGATGTAGATAGTGGACCAAGGGGTGCAGTGGACGTGGCTTATCCGGATTTCAGTAAGGTCTTTGACACCACACCCCACAGGAGGCTGGTCAATAAATTGATAGCATAGGGTAGGGGTCAAAATAACAAACTGGGTTAAAACTGGCTCACCAATAGGAGTCAGAGGGTGGTAGTGAATGGGGTGTACTGGGATCAGGCAAGTGAGGAATGGAGTACCCCAGGGATCAGTGCTGGGACCTCTCCTGTTCAATATCTATATACAGGACATTGCAGAGGGACTGAAAGGGAGGTGGACTTCTTTGCAGATGACATGAAAATATGTAACAGAGTTGACTCGGGGGGTGGAGGACATGAGAAGGGATCTGAGACTACTGGAGGAGTGGGCAGAGACCCGGCAGCTAAAATTCAACACCAGGAAGTGTGCTGTTATGCACCTGGGACACGGGAATCAAAGTGCCGAGTATACACTGGGAGGGAGAGTTAGGTAACCGGAGGATGAGAGGGATCTGGGGTAATGGTCTTCAGCAACCTCAAGGTAGGGAAGCAGTGCTCGAGGGCAGTGGGAGGTGTATGGGATGCTAGCACATATTGGCAGGGAATCACCAGCAGGTGTAGGAAGGTCCTGGTGCCCCTGTATCAAGCACTGGTGAGGCCACACCTCGAGTACAGTGTCCAGTTTTGGAGGCCTTCCCTGCACAGAAATGTAGACTGATCAAAAGGGTTTAGTGTGGGTGACCAAGATGGTGCAGGGATGAAGGGCAAAGCCATATGAACAGAGGTGCAAGGAGCTGGGGCTATAGACTTTGGAGACCAGGAGGAAGAGCGGGACATGATCAATACCTTTAAATATATCAAAGGGATGAACAGGGAGGTCCAGGGAAGTTATTCCACATGAAGGTAGGAAACATAACGAGGGGCATGGACTGAGACTCTGGGGGCACTTCAAGAGCAATGTGAGGGATCAGTTTTCATGGAGAGTAGTAGATAATTGGAATAGGCTTCTGTAGGAGGTGGTGAATTCAGAGACTGTAGAGCAGGAGTTCTCAAATGGTGAGGCCAGCCTCCTGGGAGGCCCCAACCTGTTCCAGGGAGGCTCAAGCAAGTCTGAAAAAGTACTGTATTTAAATTTTGAGTTTTATATATTTTGTAGGAAGAGATGGAGCAAACTGAAAGAGGATAATAGTAGGTGAATTTATGTATTTGTTTATAATAGGTGACAAGGAAGGTGATGGAGCCAAGGCCTCATTTCAGGTGTAACCAGGGAGGGTAGGGAGTGAATACATTTCAAAAGATAACTGCAAAATAATCAAGAAATACACAGTGAACAAGACTGCAAACAAATATGAACAATAAACTAATAAATGGGTGGTAATTAATCAATTTGTAGACTGATGGTAGAACAGCCCAATACAAGGGTTGAGTATAGAAGTGCTAAGAGTACAATAGCAGCAGCAAAGTGAATCCCAGAGAGGTTGCTTAGAGCAGGGAAGGAGGGGAGAGGCAAAAGTATGCAGGAAGGTTATTTCACATAGAGAGGAAACAGAGAAAGTAGTCTGACCCATTAAGGTACTGCAACAAAGGATAACAATGGTTCAGAAATGAAAATAGTGGAGCAAGTAGGTTGTCCTGTGGAGGGGGGTTACAGTAAGCTTAATAATAATATTTGTTTATTTTATTTGTTATTCAGATAACACCTTTGAGCACAGGAGCTCTTTTCAAAGGTCCCACGTTTGTATAAGACAAAGAACTGAATGTGAGCCAAGTACTCAAAGAGTTCGATTTATTACGTGGTATACTCGCAAAAGTACAGTATGTTATTTTCTTTAAGGAGGCCCAAGATTATTTCAGTTTTTGGGGAGGCTCAACATCTTTTCCATGGATTTGGGAGGCTCACTGTGACAAAGTCTAAGAACTATTGCTGTAGAGGGATTCAGGTCTGCTTGGGACAGACACATGGGGCTAAGGGAGGGGGTGTCTCAGGATATCGAGGTTGGACTAGGGGGTAAGGGGCAGACTAGATGGGCTGGGAGGTCCTTTTCTGCTGTCACATTCTGTGATTCTGTGAAACTTTACTTTAAAGAGCAAAAAAGGTGAAATAATGCAAGTCCATAGAGAACAATGGAACTTCATATTACTTTGAGATGCAAAGTTATTTGCTTCATTTGCAGAATATTACGTGAAATCTGGGTTCTATGCAAAATACTATGCATAGTGAATTTAAGGCACTTTGCCCACCTCTAACCACCACCACCCTTTTGGAGCACCATCTATCCTGACTGATCATGGTAAAACCTCTGATGTGCAGCTGGAGTCAGGAGTGAGGCACCTTTCCCATTGCCATCGCATTGCCCAATCGAACCCACAATAACTGCACACACACAACAGGTTTAAATTGTTAGCATAAAGGCCGCAGCTTTATTAAACAGCAGGGCCATGCATCTCCCTGGACAGTCCCCTCTCCACTCAATTATATCTTGACGTATCATGACAGTTGAGAAGGGCCGGTGCCTCCCAGGGCTGCCTTCCCGTCCCTCCAGCCATGCAACCCCATGATGCCTCAACGTGTTCTTGGGTGCCCCTTTTCCTGGTAGCGCATCCACCCAGGGTCACTCCACCAGGGCCCAGGTCACCCAATACCATGAATGCTTAATTTACCTGTCCACTCCTGAATTAACGCCCATCCCTGAAAAACTTGCTGGGACTTCAAAATTGTGGGCCCGTGAGGGCTAATCAACTGCTGTCTCCAACAATTGCTGCGCCAATTGAAACAAAAACAGGTGGGTGGGTGGGATGTCCTGAGGTCAAGGCAGGTTCAGAGAAGGGAATCCTTCTCTGCACTGCCCATAAAACCCCTCGATGACTCTCCCTGGAAGCTTGGGCCGCCCCTCCAGCTGTGGGGGCCCCTGCCGATTGGCCCGTTCTGGTAGCCATTCTGGGCCACTGTTCACCGAGGGCATGGTGGCCCAGCTATAAGGTTTTCCACCTGCAGTTTGTGGGCCATGTGCAAGCTACCCCCAGTGAGAGGCGGGGGTCATTGCCAGTCGGACCCACAATAATTGCACACACACAACAGGTTTAAATTTTTGCCATAAATGGCCGCAGCTTTATTAAACAGCAAACATTTTATTTACAGCAAATAAAAATCTCTATATACAATTCTTAACATTGTACACAATTATGCAAGAGACCCTGGGGCAGCAAATTCAGGTAGTGCAGTGCTTCAAATGGGAGGAACTCTGGCCCTTGAGTCGGGCAGACCCAGACCCACCAGGTATCATGACAGTTGAGCAGGGCTGGTGCCCACCCGGGCCACCTTCCCATCCTCCAGCCATGAAACCTCTACGATGCCCAACATGTTCTTGGGTGCCCATTTTTCAGGTAGTGTACCCACCGAGGGTCGCGCCACCAGGGCCTGGGTCACCCAATACCACGAATGCTTAATTTACCTATCCACCCTGAATTTACACTAATTCCAACGGCATAATGCATTTTCCCTTTAATGCCCCAGAGGTCTATCCTGCCTTATCATTATGTCACAAAATTCCTGAATTGTGGCATTGAGGATGTCATTCCCTATCCCTGACAAATGTACCCCATCCCGCTATAAATAGCATCACATGTTCTGGGTATTAGGAAGTGACACAAAATGGCATTCCTTGGAGAGAGGCAAACCGGGCACCTCCCGATTAACTCTCTCCTAGCTTTCTCAATGCCCTTTATGCTGTGGGCACCTCTCACTGTTGTCAAGAGATGATCCAGGACCAGGCCAGCCTGCTTGTTGGGAGCAGGGCCTGAAGCTGGGCCAAGACCCACTTAGAAACATAGAAACATAGACTTTGGCGGCAGATAAGGACCGCTAGGCCCATCTAGTCTGCCCATTTCCTACCTAGATGATAGGCCGTAGATCCTAGTTAACCAACAGCCTATTTCTTCCTACCCCCACAAGAATTGCCTTATGTCTGTCCCATGCATTCTTGAATTCTCCCACAGTTTTAGACCCCACAACCTCCTCAGGAAGGCTGTTCCATGCATCCACTACCCTCTCTGTGAAATAATACTTCCTCACATTGCCCCTGAATCACCCTCCTTCTATCTTTCAATTGTGTCCCTTGTTCTTGCAGGTCTCTTTTTCTGAAAGATGCTACCCTCTTGGACTTTGTTGATTCCACTGGGGTACTTAAAAGTTTCTATCATGTTCCCCTCTCCCTTCTTTCCTCAAGGGGTATACATGTTAAGCTCCTTTAGTCTCTCCTCATACGGCTTCTCTTGCAGACCCTGCACCATTTTAGTTGCCCTTCTCTGGACTGCCTCTATCCTGTCTATGTCCTTGCGGAGATGGGGTCTCAGAACTGGACACAGTACTCCAGATGGGGTCTCACCAACTGTCTGTACAGTGGGATAACAACTTCCTGTTTTCTGCTGATGATGCCTCTCCTATATATCCAGTATACCCCCAGCCCTCCCTACTGCCTTCTCACATTGCTTGCAACCTTAAGGTCGTCTGATATGATTACCCCCAGGTCCTTTCCTTTTTGTTGTTGTTACTACCTCCCCACCCACTGTGTATTCTTTCCCTGGTTCTTGTTTCCCAGGTGCATTATTTTGCACTTCTTTGCATTGAATCCTAGCTGCCATACCTCTGACCATTCCTCCAACCTTGCCAAGTCCCTTTTCATCCTTTCCATGCCTCCTTGTGTATCAACCCTGTTGCAGATCTTTGTGTCATCTGCAAAAGGCATACTTTTCCTTCCAGTCCCTCTGCAATGTCACTGATGAAGACATTAAAAAGGACTGGACCCAATACTGAACCCTGCGGTTTCCACTAGTAACTCCCTTTCTTCAGAGTGGACTCCATTTACAATTACCTTCTGTGTCCTGTTGTCCAGCCAATGTTTTGCAGGCTACCACCCTGGGTCCCACTCCCAGGCTGGTTAATTTGACTATTAATCTTTTGTGTGGGACTGTGTCAAATGCCTTGCTAAAGTCTAGGTAGGGCCATGTCCACAGCCCTCCCTGGTCTACTACTTTGGTCACCCAGTCAAAGAAATCTATTAGATTAGTCTGACATGACCTTCCGCTGCAGAACCCATGCTGCCTTGGGTCCTGTGCTCCACTGGCCTCTAGGTACTCAACTATTCTTTCCTTCAGAAGCGACTCCATCACTTTCCCTACCACAGAGGTCAGACTGACAGGCCTGTAGTTTCCTGCCTCTGTCTTGGTCCCACTTTTGTGAAGGGAATCACATCCACCTTCCTCCAGTCCTCGGTACCACACCATCCTCCCATGATTTTATTAAAAGATTAGCCAGTGGTTTCACTAGTTCCTCCCTTAATTCTTTTTAGAATTCTGGGGTGAATTCCATCAGGACCCATTGCTTTGTCCACCTTCAGTTTTAGGAGTTCTTGCAGAACCCTTTCTCTGTGAAAGGACTGGGATTGACCCCCTATCAAGAGTGCTTCTGTTAATTGGATGAGGCACTTCCCTTCCTGTTTTGTGAATATTGAGCAGAAATATTCGTTCAGTATTCCTGCTTTTCACTGTCCCCTCTGCCCACCCACCATTCATTCTATTCAGCCTCACTATCCCTCCCTTTGTCTTTCTACGCCGCTGATGTACCTATAAAAGGTTTTATCCCCTTCTTAACTGAGTTGGCTATCTTTTCCTCAGTTTGGGCCTTTGCTATTCTGACTTCCTACCTGCTTCCTTCTGCCTTAACTGGTACAGCTCTCTGTCCTGCTCCTTCTGTGTTTCCTTATACTTCCGCTTGATTTCCCACAGAGTTTTGGGTCCCCTAGCCCTACTAAGTCGTTTCCCCAAGTGCACCACCAGTGCCAGGGGTGTTTTTTTGTCCAACCCCAACCTTATCACTGTGTTCAATAGCTATCCTCAATGCAGCCCCTCTTTTCCAGCCCAACAAAGCCTGCATGTTCTTTTCAGGACCCCAGCTGTGTTCCATACAGGTGGAACAATGCTCGACTGTGTGCCTCCCGGATCTAAGAATGGTCGTTGACCCATATGTCCGCTGGTATCCTTCGCTCTGCTATAAGGTAAATAAAAGAGAGAGTCATTATTCTTCATTTTAACTGTTTTTTGCCAGTATGACTTCTATTACTCTTGAACTGCCTCTTGGCCCTGTTGAGGCCTGATATATCCCTTAAAGGCCGCTGAAGACCACCTCCTGATCTTCTTGATCTGTGCCTCCCTCAGACCCAATCTCGAGGCTTCCATGACTGCCACAATTAGAAATGAGTGGGTGCGAAAACCTTGGGGTCCTTCCCGTGAGCCATAAACTCTTGTGTAAGATTGCTGCAAATTGGTGTCTGATCACCAGGATCCATCTGTGCATAAACAAATGGCCCCCGTGGGTCTATCTGCAAGAAAGCCTGTAAACAGGTGTAAGGGCAAAACTCACTGGCACTTGAGAAATGCAGTGTGATCGTTGCTGGGGACCCATTTGGTTTGTTTTGAACTTCAGAGCAATAAGGAGACTCTGTCGGCATCCAGGAGGCGTCCTCTAGCTGGATGTTGGAGCCCCACAGCTGTTTTTGAGTCTGGCACCAGCTCCAAAACCCTAAATGCCCTTTAAATGCACATGTAAATAAGGAGCTGAACAACTGGACCTCGTATCATGTGCCACATACTGCACCTAATGCTGTCAGTATGTTGTTCAGGTCGCATGAGCCTATATGCTTCCTGGGATCCGTATCTTCCCAGTTTTGTCCAACCCTCCAGCATCTTGTGGGTTGTGAAGTTGCTATGGTTGGGTCAGGGTGGCCTAATGTCTGCCAGATGAAACTATTCCAGACAAGTGTGCTTGGATGGCAGATGGGGCCTGAAGCAACTGAATAAGGTGGAGCACGTGCTCTTGTACCTGATGTTGTGTTTCGTGTGGGGTCTTGTTTACCTGCTATCCACAAAAACAGGCAAATGTAAATCTACCTGAGTATTTCTTCCAGGTGGGTGGTGCAACAGCAAGTTGAACCCATTGAAGCTTTCCTGACTCCCAAGTTGCCAAAGTGTGATCAGCGTTGGGGCTGCTTCCGTCGTGGCGCATAAGCTGTCTGAAGCGCGTAACTGCACCTAGACAAGGCATCAGTGATCACATTATCCTTCCCAGGCACATGTTTTGCTACGGAACATGATGTTCCAAGATAGACAGCATAACACAAACACTCACAGTACCCTCATCACATCCTCTGACTTGGAAGATTGTGAGTTGATGATATCCACCACTGCCTTGTTGTCCGAGAAGAACAGCACTGCCTGGTTCTTCAGCCTGTGTCCCCACACCTGGATTGCTATCATGATTGGGAACAGCTCTAGTAGTGTGATGTTCTTTGTTAATCCCTGCTCCACCCAATTCTCTCACCACATTCCGTCAAACCATGACCTTTGAAATACGCCCGAACCTAGGCCCCAGATGCATCAGTCACCATATCCAACCCAAGTGCTGATGGTGTCATTTGTCTTGCCACATGCTTACTCCATTAAAATCAGTTAAAAGGCTCCCAGACCCACAAGTCGGCCTTGAGGCCCCTTGATATCTGTATATGGTGATACGGTTTTGTAGGGCCAGACATTGCTGCTGCCAGTCTCCTGAGGAATGGGCGCCCTGGGCTCACTGTCCAACATGCAAAGTTGAAGTGGCCTAGGAGGGACTGCAATTGCACTAGGGTGGCCTTTTTGCTCCAATAACCTCACCCAGCAATCGTCGAGGGTTTCTCACCTTGTCCAAGGGTAACCGTGGAAACCATGGCCACAGAGTCCAGCTCAATACCCAAGAATGAGATGCATGTGGTAGGACCCTCTGTTTCTTTAATTCCAGTGGTACCACAAATTTTTCATCAAATCTGAAAACCATTCAGAGTGTCCTGGCACTTACCGAATCCTTGGGACCTCGCGAATAAAAGTCTTCAAGATAATGGATGATCGCAGTATTTCCCATGAAAACCTTGGTGGCCCATTCCAAGAAGGTGGAGAATGCCTCAAAAGCCACACAGCTAATGAGCAGCCCATGGGCATTGCCATGTCATAATACCATTGCCCTTGGAATGTAAAACCCAGGAGTTCATAATCCTTTGGTCATACTGGTAACAGGTGAAATGCTGACTTTATGTCACTCTGTCATCAAGGTGCTGGTGCCTAAGCCCACGACGAAGACCGCTGCATCCAAGGACGATAATTCACTGACGCATCCTTCTGGTGCAAGTGGTCATTCACCGATCCTCCTTTCGGGTAGGAAAGGTGGTGGATCAGTTGGTATTCCCTTTGTTCTTTTTGGAACAAGGCCAAGCGGAAACTCTGAGTGTGTCTGAAAGGAGGCTGGCCAAAGGTGCCTCAACCCTTCCCGCTTGTACCTCATTTTTGACCTTGTGTGCCAACATTGTCGGCAGAGCGATAGCAGACTTTTAGGTTGCGGGCTGCCGTAGCAATCCGTGGACCCCTGTAAGGGATTTCAAATCCTGTGCTAAAACCAGCCAGCAAGAAGTGTGCTGTTCGTTGGTCAGGATACTGGAAAGCTAATTTGCCATCGTCCATAAGCCTACTGGAGTGTTTGCCAGCTTAGTCGGCCCTGGACTTGACTTGTCCGAATGGGTGGACCGGAAGTTCGGACGTGGCTTTTGTACTCAGTAACCGGTAACTTCCTCCACAAGACCTGCAGACATGATGGAATTTACAGTGGCTCTGAAAGCACTTCCCTTTATTATAATCGTAACACGGTTTCTTGTCCCATTTTTGAACTCTCTTTTGTCACTGGTACTGGGTCGGGCGATCACATGCCCACTATCGGTGTAAGTTATTGAATTAGGTCTGCCCCTGGTCATGTACCTGGCCCATAAGTTGAGATGCATATTTTCCCATCTTAAACTAGGTTGTCAAGCCAATTTGAGACAAAACTGTTCATCATGTATTTTAACCAGACCAACCCGTCAAAAGACAGGTGAGCAAACTAATAGTGTCCCTGTACTTAAGTAAGGGCAGCAACTTATCCGATACTTCATACCATACACTGACATGAAATGTCAAGGCTGCCGTTCAATTCTCAAACGTGAAGGGACCTTGCCTCCGTACCTCTCTCCTTCTTTTCCTTTTGTCATTCTCCTCCTCCGGGAGTTCCGTGTAGCAGAGAGAACATGTCTATATACTCTTCCTTCCAGATTTTCTCCCTCATGTTGTCTGATAAATGATCCCCAAAGGATCCTCCAATCCTGCATACGCCCATTTGTTGTTGTTGGGCAATGGGGCGGGGGAGTTGGTGGAGTGGGAGTTCGGCGAGCTGCGTCAAGGCCCGGAGGACCCCCGACCCACTTGGACCTTTTCCATGGTCAGTAGCATTATTCCCTTGCTGTCCCAGTGGAGCCAGCAGGTGGGCCCCCGCCGCCTCCCCCTGTATGCTGGCTCCAGCCGGGGTGCCATCCCCCAGTCCAGACTCATGTTGTTTCTTGTCCCACACCTATCTGGTGCCCTGGGCTTGGGCTTGGAACCATAGGCAGTAGCGTTCTCTACGGAGGGGCCTGGGGAGCCAAATAGTGTTTCCAGGGACACCCAGCCCCCATCCCATCCCTTGTTGAATTGAGACCCTGGGCTCAGTCTGTTGTGAGGTTCCCACCATCCCAAAGGATTATGGCTTCTGGACCACCTACTCCCCAAGGGTATGCTGGCCAGAGAGGAGGGCCTTGTGCCCAAAGGGGTCCCCATGGAAAGGGTGCCCATGTATTTGCCTGAACATCCCCTCCAGTTGGGCCTGACTCGGGCCAGTTCCAGCCGTGTTGTCACTCCCAGTGTCACATGGTGTACCCAGTCGGGCCTGTGCTGGGACCTCGTTGCTGGCCCCCACATCCAGTCTCTGAAACACTGACGCTTGCTCTCACTCCCGGATCATCCTGTCTGTGGGCCATCCACATTCCTGCAGAGTCCCTGTGGGATGGTGGGCTAGGGCTGACATCGGTCGAAATCCACCCATATATGCAGTGGGCTCATTTTGGTGCCTGTTGGCCCCAGTCATGTCCCGTGATCCTTCCCCAAATCCTAGTGGAAGGTCTGGGGCATAACCGCCTCTTTCCACAATGGACCTCCATGTCCGCAGCCTCACGGGTGATTGTACCACTATTGAGGATGCATCACTTCCTCTTGGTTCTCCTCCCCCTCCGGCCAGCTCTTCCACCTCGGAATTGTGGAGCGAGCCCTCTGCCGTTAAACCCTTGACTCACCAGCGGGTTCAAGTCTGTCATGCCCTCCGAGCCTCGGTTCTGCTTGCTCTTCTGGCATCAGAGGTGTCCCACCCTCTCACGTTGCTCGGTTCCGCTAGCTAGTCGTCGTTCGTTGCTGACCTCTGACCTTTTGGTTCTCTGCTTGCCACTTTGTTGCTGATGTCCTTACCTCGTCCTCGTTCCGACCTGCAGGTGACTGGGCTACTGCTTCCAGGAGGCGCGGGACGACTGTCTCTGTCATGCAGGATGCCTCCTGGCACTACTCTAATCTACCAGCTACGGTATTGCCGCCGTGCTGCAGGCCCTTCATCACATGCCCATGGGGTTTGTGTGACGGGGCAGTTACCTGCAATAACGGATTCAGCTCTGGCCACAGCTTCCCACCATTTTGGACCTCCCAGTTCCTTAATTCACCGAAGCTCCCATGAAGGCTCTGATGGGCCCCTCGACTGCTGTGAGCTGGGATCGCCACCTGCCCGGCTAAGCCAGCTCTGGTCTTGTCCTGTTGGTTACCAAAATAGGTTAGCAGATGTTAGGGACAAGGTGATAAACAGTAGATTCCAACCTAGGCTATGTGGAAGAGAAAACAAAGACAGTTATCCTGCAAGCTGCAGTACATTCTGTGTAAAAGCAGTACTGTTACCTGGTCTTATGCCCCCCAGAAAATCTCCTGTGTGAGGCGAACCAAATTAAACTTCTTTCTTTAGATGCAGTTGTATTGTCAGATATCCGTCTCCTGGGAATTATAATGTGACCTTCTATCCCTGCAAGCCATTGCTGTAAATTGGATTAAAACTGTATGAACTATTGAAATGTATGCCACCCCTTACTAGGGAGGTTACCAGGAGGATCTATATCAATGCATCCTGGTTCTAATTCAAATTGCTCAATATATAAGATTAGCACACAGTTGCTGAATAAAGCACTGCTTCGGGGCTCAAGGCGCCGGCTAAAGAGGTCTCCGACTTGGACGAGCCCAGCTCTTTAGAAGTTAAGTGACTTGCACCAATTATCCCTACTCATTGCCTGCTTAATCCCTAAAAATCGGATGGGCAGCTTTTAGAGGCCTGTAAGAGGACTCTGATTAGCCACTGTATAAACAAACCAGTAAAATCTATAAATTAAACATGAGCAAAACCTTATAACAAACCAGAAGGGCTCCATTAACCCTCCGTTAGCAGGCCCCAGACAATCAGACCTTTGTCCCCAAGATGTTGCCAAGCCTGCGACCGGGCCTCAGATCCTTGTAACATCCCCACCCCATGGCATGGGCGAGCGGCCTGCTCAGAAGCCAAGACACCCGCCTTATGCTGCTGGACCCTGTATTTGGATCAGGGCAAACCAACTTAAATACAGCTCCCTAGCCCGAGAGATCCAGCAGCTATCCGTTCCAATACTGCTGCCATCCCTCCCTACCAAACCCTGGTCCGTGTACACAATGAGGCCTGCCATGTGGTTGGGTGCTGGCATGGCCTAGCCAGGCCTACCGCGTGTTGAGGCAAGCAAACAGATAGGGAGCCAAAGGGAAAATTACAGGGCTATTCCCCTGCAGCCTACAGCCCTTAGTCTACATCTAGCGTGTGGCCACGACTCTGTTGGCTCCTCACAGCATCCCTCACAACACACTGTGTTCACTGATTTGCTTGAAAGGGGAGTATGGTTTCAGGCCAGGGCCTCCACGTGGCGGGGGGCTGGGCCACCTGTTCGGGAACCAAGACAAAAGGGAGTTAAGTGGAATGGTGTCCCTGCATGTTAGGATCATACAATATGCGATTGGAGACTGTGGGATACAATCTTATGACTCGGATTTTAAAACAGCTTGCAGTTCAAAGCCTTGACCACTGCACTATAATGCCTCTCCTGGAAATGCCTGCTCTCTCGCGAGCAAGTGGCCAAAAAGGGAGCCGAAAGCAAACAAAAGACACTCCAACCACCTAGGTAAACAACAAAACAAAAAAAAACACCAGACCTAATAGCCGAACACAAAACAACCACTGGCGGGGAGCCTAGGCAGGCCCACATGTGCTGTGCGCAGTCCACACTGGCAATGGCCCCATCCACCAGGCGCGGGAGTCGCGTGGCTCCTAAAGTAACAAGTAGCCCACGACTGAGCAGGCGCTTTGCAGAAAGGTGGGGGAGGTCGAGTAACACAAAAGGAGAAGCCACGATGCAGCCAGAGCACCAGGCTCCAAGACAGGCCAACACGGAAGCAACAATGAGGCCGACACAGCCGAAAACCTACTGGGAGGAACACGTACAAAACACAGCTGGAATCAGGGCAGGGCAGTGTAAAAAACAGCTGCTTCCCGCCATGGAGGAACTGAAACCACACATGCAGATAAATCAGCAGTCCATAGCCTCCCAAGCTCTAATGGATCCGGGCATCCTCGCTGCCCCCACCACTCAACAAACAGGCCCAGGCCTGACGAGAAAAAAAAACAGCAACAAAACACAAAAGCACTCATCTGAAGAGCAGCAATGTCCCTGAGGTCAGGGGCAGGTTCAGAAGGGGAATCCTTCTCTGCACTGCCCTCTAAACCCTGATGACCCTCCTCAGGCCATGCCCCCTCCAGCTGTGGGGACCATGCCGATTAGCCCGTTCTGGTAGCCATTCTGGGCCACCGTTCACCGGGGCATGGTGGTCCAACTACAGGGTTTGCCCCCTAGCAGTTTGTGGGCGCGTGTGAAAGCTACCCCGGTGAGGGCGGGGGTCAAACTGTCTCTCCATTTCCTCTTTCATTTCAGTCACTCCTATGACTTCACTACTCACTCAAGAGATCCTCCTGATGATGCTTTCCTGAGCAAAACCAGTAGAGGGTTGTAATTTCACTGAACTGAATGGCACTTTGGCTAATCCTTAAATAAAAGCTTTTAATTCACCTGGAATACTGGTGCTGGATTTGTTTTTTCAAGTTGGACTTATTGTTCTCCAGGCACAGTAACTACAGTGGAAGCGGGGATTGTTGCTGACTTTACTTCACTGCTCCACCTGCAGTTTCCAATAACACTTGCACTTTCTCATTACCCCTCCATACCATTATGTCCATACCTCAGGATTGCGCTTCCTTATACAGCATCACCACCACCACCACCCACCACCACCTGTTGCTACCTCAGCCACTCTCCTCCTTCACTGACTTCTGGTTTCGCTGCCTGCCCTACTGCTGCAATGTTATGCCATGACTAGCTTAAACCTACTTTGGTATAGTTGCTACTACTCAAAAGACAAAGAACTTCTGTGCGCAAACACTGAGGCAAGGGTTACCCCAAAAGGGCATTTGGCTGGGAAGCCAAGTTTCAAGAAAACACAAAATCACACATGCCCACACAATGCAAAGCATCATGGGCTGCATATGCAAATCACCACAGAATATTATGCTGGTTCAACTTTAAGCAGAATTGCATAGTGCGAAAGGCCTCTCACACAGTTTGCAAAAGGGTGCCAACAGATAACATAGACACGTGTTTACGTCCTACCAGGAGTCATCAGTATCGTCGTCTGTTTGACACCCCAGTGGAATGAACCAGCTACTACTCAGCTGTCTTTGTACATTTTATTTGTTATGTACAATATCAACAATGCCATTATTTTGTCTGTATGTACAATGTCATGATGCTGAATGTATAGTTGTCAGGAACGTTGTAATTTGACTGTACATTCCATCTCTCCTTCCCCAAGACACATCTGAAACGAACTTTCAGGTCAGTATGTTCTTCCTGGTGAAACTCTTAAAATAAATAAATGACATGTTTCTGTGACCCTGATGACATCTGGGTTGTAGAGGGAGATCCAGGCTTCTAATTTGGAGACCTTGAACAAGAGACTGAACAGGCAAGTCAAGGCAAGTTTTATTTATATGGTGCCCATTCCCGGAGCTCTGGGCACCTCACAGTAAGTAAAATAAACATAGAATAATAAATATATATATAAAAAAAAAAAAACATCACTACAGTATAAAATGACTAAAATACAAACACTGAGTACTAATAAAATATCATAAATAGGAGACTGCAGGCATTAACTCTGATCCTCAGAGTGTACCAGTTCCTTGTATTTAAATTTGCTGACTTTTTTAAAATTTGTATTTATTGTCTTCAAAGAAAACAACATACAGTTGATACCTCCTACCAGGCATACAATAGTAATCATAAGTAAAGCTACCAACTCTCCGAGGCCTAAAACTGGGATGGTCATCCTGACCATGACCCCCCACACTGTGTCACTGTCATGGGCACCACTGCAGACAATGCTGGTTACAATCAATTACATTTTGCTGCTTGGTCTGGCCATGCTGCCCACAGTAACACCAGTAGCAAACATTCAGATTAAATTAATACATAATTCTGCTGCAGCAAGTTCCAAATCATGATGTATAGAAAGTTCATTAGAAGCAAACCTGCGTTAAATTGTGATCAGACATTCGAGCTGCATTTATTGCTCCTCCTGACCATCCCATCCAACCTGCTAACACTCACCTCATTTGTTAAGCAGGCTTCACTTTAGTGACTCCCATCACCACACCAGATTGTTTTCACACACTTCCCTACAGCTGATTAGGTTTGGGTACCTTAGTTCCCTGCTGCCAGTCTCTTCTCTGCCTGGAGTCTCAGCTGCTGGCAGGCAGACACCACATGTGCTGTTTGCACCACCATTCAGTCTAATCTAACAGGAACAACATGCTTTACTGTGCTTCCACTGACATGCTTGCAGTGCAACACAGGCGCAGGGATTGAAGTTGCAAACTGCTGTTTAGCCTGAGCAGTGCCACAGTGGTGCTGAAATAACTGTCACTCATGGATTAGCAGTCGGCAAAAAAAAAGGGACAAAACAGGGACAAGTAAGCAAAAAGGGTCAAAAGGGACATTTTGCAAAACCTGTGGGACACTGGGACATGCTGCCTAAAATAGGGACTGTCCTGGGAAAATAGGGACTGTTGGTAACTTTAATCATAAGGAGCCATTCAGTGGAAGACAGGAACAGGACAAGGTGGCCTCAATAGTCTGAGGGTAAGGTGCCTGAAAATATAGTCATTGCTATGGCTAGTGCACCTACCGGTCATCAAAAAACTAAATAAATAAAGGAGCTGGGAGTATTCCAAACAAAGGCAGTTAAAGTGTCCCAAACACAACTGCACCTCAATAGTGAAGTGATCTTGTTGACTCGTATTTTTGTATATTGTATTGCACTTGTACATGTTTCTTCCTTTACCCTTCCCTGGATGGCACCTGAAACGAGCCCTGGCTCAATGTGCCTTTTCAGTTACAAACTTGTTAAATAAATGTTAAATGTTGGGGGAAGCAGTATATCAGTGTTTTAAGGCTCTGAGCTGCAAATCTGGAGACCTGGGTTTGAATCCCACAGCTCTCACTTGCATACTGTGTGACCCTGAGCAAGTCACTTAAATTCCCTGTGCTCCCAGGTCGCACCTGGTAAACAAGCATTCAGCTTAGTGTGTCTCTCCTAGTTAAACAATTGAAAAAAAAAATAATAATGCACACAATTTTTAGCCCATGCCTCTTTGCCCATAGGGGTCATTGTGAGAGGGGAGACATAACAGGGCCTGGGTTGTTTCAATGTCCCAGCCAGTAGTAGCAGCACTAGGAGAACCAGGGAGCTTTGGATGTATATTGGGGCAGGGATAACCATGCATATGTGGAGTACATGAAAGCACCCAGGAGGCAACCTCTTTCTTTTCCAGGAGAGCTAGATGGAGTAGATGGGGACTTGGGTAATATATTGGCTGTTTGTAAAGGAGAGAGAAAAGCCCTGTTTATACTTACGGGACGCTGTACTTATCCTCTGCTGCCAATTCGCTGCACTCTCATTTAGTGCTGCAATTTAGTTTACACCTCCTGTGTGGCTCAAGCGCCACAGAGCGCCTCCGAGAGGTATGTCCCCTAGTGGCTGGGATACTGGGAGAAATGGGACTGCATGTGGATGGAGCGCTGCACCAATTTACACCGTGGGTGATGCACTCAATGCAGTATGCATCCCCACTATTTCACCAGAGCAGAAATGGGAGCGGAGCAGCACATAGCATGATGCGGTGAGGGTCCACAACAGCCACTTTGCAGTGCATCAACCAGAATGTATGAGCTGATGTGCTGCAAGAGGGAAGTGTAAACAGGGCTAAAGGGTGGCTTGGTCAAATGACAGCACATAGGCACATGACTCTGACAGCAGGAAGGGCCCTGTTAAGAGGGATCTCATAAGCAGTGTTGTTGCTATGAAGTTCATTGTTTAGAGGAGAGGCATCTCCAGAGGAGCAGTAGTAAAATAGTTTTCCAGATGAGTAGGCAGATAGAGAATCAAAATAACAAGACCACTCAGATATGGTATCACAGGGCTATGCAATGGGTCTAGTGGGATACTGAAATGGAAAACAAAATAACAGGACCACCCAGTTTGGGTGTTGCTGAGATATGCAGTGTTTGAGGCAAAATACCAAATGAGACTGAAACCTCAGGGTACGCTAGGAATATAGGGGAGAGTGTGGGCAGACACAAACATAAGAAACTGGGATGGATAGTGTGACAAAGCTATCTTTAACAGGGAGTCAAACATCATAACTCAACAGGCTACTGAGCAATGTGAGTGAGTCACTCGTATCCTTAGAGCAATACCTTCACAGCAATATGAAGCAATATAAAATATTCAGCAGCTGAATTATAAAGACAAATTAACAGTGAGTATATCTACCCTGGCAGATACATAGTAATACCCAAAAGTCTGACTGGGATAGTTCAAGTAGTGCTGGGCACAGTTCAGGGAACAGCGTCTCCTGCGACTGCCACCCCACACTGACACCCCAGAGTGAAGCCTTATTTCACCTGTCTTTTACTCAGGCCTGCAGAGGGAGGCCCACTAAGACAATGACCTTAAGGGGTATTACAAACTCTGCCACCAAGGATGCCAGCAGTGGGTTGGAGGAGAGCATGGAGGGAGGCATGGCTTAGCAGTCCAGTCCCAACTTCAGAGTAGCAGAGGATGGATTTCTTCATTGTGGACTCCTAGCATCATTGGGGTGAGGGTACAGAAGAGCTTATCCAGCCCTCTTGACTCCTCATGGATTCTAAATGTAGCTCAAACACACCGCTGGCTTGTGTAGCTTTTCATAAGCTCTGTGCAGAGAGGATACTGGCTGTGGGTTGGAGGAGAGCATAGAGGGAGGTGCAGTTTAATAGTCCAGTCCTGGCTACAGAGTAACAGTGAATGGTATTCTCTGTCGCGGTGTCCGGTGATAATTGGAGGATGCCACTTTAGAGCTTGTCCAGTCCCCATGACCCTTGCAGATTCCAAATGTGGCTCAAACATGCAGTCCACTGACTGTTCTTATTTTGAACTCAGCAGGCTTTTTACAAGCTTTGTACACGAGGATGCTGGCCGGGGGCTGAAGGAGAACATGGAAGAGAAGCGGCGAGGGTTCAAGCAGTCTGGTCCGACTTTAGAGTAGCAGAGGATGGCGTTTTTCATCACAGTCTGGCAGTTGTTACATAGATACATAGACAGTGTCGGCAGATAAGGGCCTATGGCCCACCCAGTCTGCCCATTTCAGCTTGTAAGTTCAGTTTATGTTTTCCTAGAAGTCTGTTGCCCCTTACCCCTGACCTCCAGAATTCCTTTATGTCTATCCCATGCATTCTTAAATCCCTGATTGTTTCAGCCCCACCACTTCCTCTGGCAGGGTGTTCCACTTGTCCACCACCTGTTCTGTGAAGAAATTCTTCCTCACGTTTCCTCGAATCGTCCTCCTCCAACTTCATCCCATGCCTCTCTAGTTCTGGACCATCTTTTCACTTAAAAATAGTGTATTCCTGTACCCTGTTCCTCCTGTAAGATACTTATATGTCTGTATCATATCCCTCTCTCCTCCTCTCCTCCAGGGAGTACATATTCAGTTCCTTCAACCTGTCCTCATAGGACTTGTGATGCAATCCATGTACCATCTTTGTTGCCTCCTCTGAACCTTCTCTACCCTGTCTATGTCCTTACATAGGTAAGGTCTCCAGAACTGTACACTATACTCCAGGTGGGTCTTCACTAGTGTCTTGTATAGTGGAATTATGACCTCCTTTTTCCTGCTGGTGATGCCCCTGCCTATGCATCCCAGCATCCTATTTGCTTTACCTGCTGCCTTGTCACACTGTTTCCCTACCTTGAGGTCACCAGAGATGATAACCCCAAGATCCCTTTCCTGCTTGGTGCATGCTATATCCTCACCCCCAAGTGATATATTGTGCCAGGGTTTTGTGCCCCATATGCATTATCTTGCACTTCTTTGCATTGAATTTCAACTGCCAAACCCCTGACCATTCTTCAAGTTTCTGCAGGTCCCTTCTCATTCTGTCTACACCTCTGGTGTGTCTACTCTGTTTCAGAGCTTTGTAACATCAGTGAACAGTGAAATTCTGCCTTCTAGGTCCCTGCGAATGTCACTGATGAAGATGTTGAATAGGACCGGTCCCAGCACTGATCCCTGTGGTACCCCACTGGTCACTCTTCCCTCTGTGGAGTGACAGCCATTTACCACCAACCTCTGTGTCCTGCCTTCCAGCCAGTTACCTACCCACCACACTACTGTCCTGCCCACACCCATATTCTCCAGTTTGGCAATAGTCTTCTATGTGTCACAGTGTCAAAGGCCTTGCTGAAGTCCAGATAGGCCATGTCCACTGCCCTCCCTGATCCACCTCCCTAGTCACCCAGTCAAAACATTCAATGAGGTTGGTCTGACATGACCTCCCTTGAGAAACCATGCTGCCTTGGGTCCTGTAGTCCATTGACAACCAGATGTTCCACCAATCTCTCCTTCAGTAGTGCTTCCATGATCTTCCCCACTACCGAGGTGAGGCTGACTGGTCTGTAGTTCCCGCTTCCTCTTTGTTCCCACTTTTGTAAAGGGGCTACATCTGCTGTCCTCTAGTATTTGGGTACATCCCCTGTTTCCAGTGATCGGCTAAACAGGATAGCCAGAGGTTCAGCCACCACCTCTCTTAGTTCTTTAAGGATCCTGGGTGCACCCCATCTGGTCCCATTGCTTTATCAACTCTTATTACTTCCAGTTTCTTCAGGACCCTTTCTCGTGTAAAGGACTTATGTCCATTTCTGCACCATTCTCACCCTTGTACTCCTTCAGACCCATTACCCTCCTCTTCCTCAGTAAAGACTGAGCAGAAATACCTGTTCAATATGTCAGCTTTACTGTTGTCATCCTCCACGCGGCCCCATCCTCCCCTTCAGTCTCACTATCCCTCCCTTGCCTTTCTTTTTTCACTTAAGTACCTGTAAAGGTTGTGTCCCCTCTACCCACTGATTTTGCAATGTGTTCTTCTGTCTGAGCTTTGGCTTCCCTTACTGACCTCCTGCCTCCCTTTGCTTCTCCTGGTACTTCTCCCTATCCCCTTCTGCCTGTGTCTTTTGTATTGCTTACTTTTTATGTTTAGATTTATACAACAAAATATATATTATGTATTAAAATTGTCAAAGACACTGTTGTGTGATAGAGTGATCTAATTTGAATGGTTTTATTTACTCCTCCCTATCCCACTCAGCAATTGCTGGTTCAGTTCACCACTGCTGTGCCCTACCTCCATCTTTGAGGCGGGAAAGTGGCTGCTTTCACAGCTGATGCTAATGCAGCTCCTTGGTGGGCTGGCAGGGGTGTGATGAAATGCTCGGTGGCCCTTCCTGAGAGCTACTCCTTGGAGGACTGGAAGCAGTTTGCAGCATGAATGCTGAGTGGTCCTTCCACTCCCTGGGAGCCACTCCTTTCTGGGCTAGTAGGGATGCATGGAATGAATGCTGGGAGGTCCTTCTGCTCCTGGGAACCACTCTTTGGTAACTTGGCAGGGGTGCATGGCACAAATGCTGGGTGCCTCTTCCCACCTTTGAGCCACTCCCTGGTGGTCTGGCAGGGGTATGTGGAATGAATGCGGGTGGCCCCCTCCCCTCCTTGGGAGCCACTCTTCAGTGGGCTGGCAGGGGTGGGCATGCTTGCTAGGTGTCCGTTCTTTTCCCTGGGATCTGCTCCTTAGCAGGCTTGCACAGGTTCTTATGAACACTGGGTGGCACTCCTTTCCTGGGAGTGGCTTCTTGATGGTCTGGTAGGGGTGCAAGCAAACACTGGATGGCCCTCCCTTCTCTGGGTGGCGCTCCTTGGTGGGCTTGCAGGGGTGCATGGGAGCAGCTGTGTGGTCTTTCACTTTTGTGACTCGCTCATGGTGGGCTGGTAGGGTGCAGTGTGAATGCTGGGTGGCCCTTCCTTTCCCTGGGAGCTGCTTCTTTGTGAGCTGGCAGTGGTGCATCAAGCAAAATGTTATTTCTTAAGTGCTCATCCCCAGAGGCTTTAGGCACTGAACAATAACATATAAATTAAAATCAATAATGTAAGAAGAAATAGATAAAACATTAAAATAGATAAAATAAATGGCAGCATACCAATAGTAAACTAAGTGACTAAGAGGTAATAAGTAGCCATCCAGATTGATACAAGGAGAAAACTCCTTGAATAGGTGGGACCTCAGCCCTTTCTTAAAGGCTTCAGTGAGGAGGACTCCCTCAAGGACCTTGGGATCGAGTTCCTCAGGGTCAGAGCTGCTACTGAACAGGCACATCCACAGATGACTTCAGCTGAAACTTGGGAACCACTAGAAGGCCCTCCTCAAAGGAACAGAGAGCTGTGAGGGTTGATATGGAGACAGTAGGTCATACAGGTGGTTGAGTCCCAATCAATGTGGGACTTTAAACTTTAGGTCAGCAAGCTGACCTTGAAGAAGATCTGCCACCTCACTGGTAGCCAGTACAGATCGCGTGGGACCCGATGTTATATGGCAGGACCTAGGGAGGCCTGTCAACAGTTTGGCTGCTGCATTCTGCACTAGCTACAGGTGGTGCAGGGCTCCTCCACTCTGCCCCCTGGTACAAGGCCTTGCAGTAGTGAAGCCTAGCGGTCAGGAGGTGGTGTGCACCCAAATGCTGAGTGGCCGTCTCCTTCATTGGGAGCCACTCTTTGGTGAGCTGGCAGAGGAGCATGTTGCTAATGTTCAGTGGCCTTTCCCACACTGGGAGTCACTTCTTGTTGTGCAGACATGGGTGAACAGTATGAACACTGGGTGGCTATTCCTTCCTGGAAGCCACTGCTTCGGTGGGCTGGCAGAGGTACATAAAATGCTGGATGGCCCTTTCCTTCCCTGGGAGCCACACCATGGTGGGCTGGCAAGGGTATGTATGAATGCTGGGTGGTCCTTTGCTTTTTTGTGAGCTGCTCCTTGGGGGCTGGCAGGGGTGCATGGTGCGAACACTGGGTGGCCCTCCCCTTCCTGGGAGTTGCCTTGGTATGGGTGGCACTGGTGTGTGCAAACGCTGGGTGGCCTTTCCTTCTCAGAGTGCCACTCCTTGGTGGGCTGGTACAGGTGTGTGTGAATGCTAGGTGGGCCTTCATTTTCTGTGACCTGCTCCTAGTGGGCTGGTAGGGAACACAGTGTGAATGCTGGGTGGCCTTCCCTTCCCTGGGAGTCACTCTGAGGTGAGCTGACAGAGGAGCATGATCGCGAATACTCTGGATGGCCCTTCCCCATCCTGGAAGCCACTCCTTGGCGTGCTGGCAGGGGTTAGCAGTGTGAACCCTGGGTGGCCCTTCCCTTCTGGTCGACTCTCCTTGATGGGCTGGCAGCAGTTCATGACCTGAACACAGAGTGGCTCTCCTCCCTGAAAGCCATTTCTTGGTGGGCTGGCAGGAATGCGTGTAAATACTGGGTAGCACTTCCCTTCATGGGAGCTGCTCCTTGGTGGGCTGGCAGGGGTGGGTGGTGTGAATGCTGGGTGGCCTTCCTTCCTGGCAGCTATGCTACAGTAGTCTGGCAGGGGAGGTGTGTGCAAATGGTGGTTGGCTCCCCACCAAGAGTCACTTTTGGTGGAGGAATGCTCAGGTGGCCGTCCCTTTCCTTCAAGCTGCTCTGATGGGCTGGCAGGGGAGCATGTGAACACTGGGTTGCCCTTCCCTGGGAGAAACTCATTGGTGGGCTGGATAGGGGTGTGTGGTGTGAACACTGGTGGCCCTTCCTCCCTGGGAGCCATTTCTTGATGGGCTGGCTGGGGTATGTGGCATGAATGCTAGGTTGCCCTTCCCTTTCTGGTAGCCATTCCTTGGTGAGCTGACAGTGGAGCATAGAGCAAATGCATGTGTGTCCCTTCCCTCTGGGAGAAACTCCTTACTGGGCTGACGGGGGTGCATGCTGAATACTTATTGGTCCTTCCTTCTGGGGACTGATCCTTGGTTGGCTGGTAGGGGTGCACAATGCAAAACTGGGTGGTATTTTCCTCTCCTTCAAGACACTTCTTGGTGGGACAATAGGGGTTTGTGCAAATACTGGGTGGACCTTTCCTTCTCTGGGAACTTCTTCTTGGTGGGCTGGTAGAAGTACATGATGCAAGCGCTGGGTGGTCCTTCACTTTCCTGGGAGATTCTCCTTGGTGGGCTGGTAGGACTGCAAGGTATGAATGCTGGATGGCCCTTCCCTTTCCTGGGAGCTGCTTTGGTGGACTGGCAGGTGTGTGTACAAATGCTGATTGGTCAGTGCTTTCTCCTCTCTAGGACTGAACATCTCAACTCAGCTGTTCACCAGCAATCTAATTATTAACTGATGTGAGTTTATGCACAATTTCTTCTTTTAGACCATTTCAATTTTTTTTCTGTTATATTTTTATGCTCCCCTGGAGCCCGGCAGGTGGCTGTGGCTCTCCCTTGGAAGGACTCACTCTTTGGTCCATGCATCCCTCTCTTGCTGACCCCCATTTGTTCTCCCATGGCTACCCTTGCAGCTGGGTCAGGAGGAGGTGCTAGCTTCTCTTCCCTCCTAGAGCATAATCCAGAAGCAGGAGTGGCCCTCGGGGATGCGATAGTTGTCATGGAGCCTGCCAGCTCCTTTTCCCACCATTTTCTCCTGCCCGCCTCCCTACCGATGTGAAGATGTCGGTACATGCCTCCTGTCCTGTACTGCTCCTCCGACCATCGCCAGAGGGCAGTCAACGTGCAGGATCGACAACCCCTCCCTCCCTGGAGAGAGGAGAACAGTCCTCTAGATGCTCGATTCTCTCTCACCACTGCTGACCCCTCGTGGTCCAGGCTTGTTGCCGAACCTGTGTCACCAGCATGGCATGAGGAGCAGTGACCAATGTCTGACCTCCAGCGCCACCGGGCTGACAGGCCATTTCAATTTTAAAGCGACACTATTGACTGTCTCCAGTGCCAAATATCTTTTAACTAATATATTACTACTTCTCCAGGTGTTTTTTTCATTTATCATTCTGTTCATTCCATCTGCACAGGCACTACCATCTGGACCATTTGTGGGCCACCTCCCAACCTCACAACCCTATCCCTGGCCAGCAACCCCATGGCCCGCATGATCTCCTATGCAGCCCTGACCCTAGCAACCAAGGGCCTCTGTGAGTCTCATTATTGGGGCCCTTATCTGGAATGTGAAGCCCCAAGAAACATCCTCATTCCTTTGGCAACCCTCCTGTATCTTCCTGTTCAGTTAGTTTTGTGTTGTGCAGCAGTGAAGCTGAAAGTGTGTTTGTGGGGGAGAGGGCTTGGAGTGATGTGAGGAAGTACTTTCACTGAAAAAGTGGTGAATGCCTGGGGCAGTTTACCAGCAGAAGTAGTAGGGTTGAAAACAGTGATGGACTTCAAGCATGCATGGGACAGGCAGAAAGGAATCTTGGTAGGGAAATGTGGGGGAGTGTAATCAGAGATCAGGGAGGGTTTATGGTGACAGTATATAGGGAAAATGGGCAGATTAGGTGGGCCAGATGGTCCTTATCTGCTGACAAATTCAACGCTTGCTCAAAGGAGCACATAATAAAAAGAATAACTAATAGAATTTAACTGGTGCTCCAGGAAAGGAGAGCAAAGAAATCAAATTTAATTCATTTGAGCTCAACGGAGCTCGAGGAAACTGAGGGGTGAAATTTCAGATCACCGAGAAGATGATTTTTTCTAAACTACTTGTTGGAGCTCACTGCAGCTCAGGAGACCAGCTGCTCACCAGAGCACAATAAACTTAAAACTTCAACCGTGCTCATCGGAGTTCTTGGAAAGGAGAGCAAATGACTCAAATTTGTTCATTTGCGCCATCGGAGCTCCAGGAGAAAATCCAGATTTAATTAATTTGAGCTCATCAGAGCTTGAGGAGACCGGAGGGGTGAAATTTAATGGTCGCTGGGACACTTTGAATCAGCAGAGTCCCAGGACAGCCAATGAGGACTTGGAATTCCTTTGCCATACCTCCTTGAAAACAATAGGGCTTGCCTAAGAGGTGCAGAGGGTCCTCAGACACTGGGAGGCTGAACACAGGGGTAGAAGGAGGCTTTGTCCCAACTAGACCTCCTTTCCCTCTTACCAGACCAGCTGCTCTGCTCAATGGCGCATATAGTAAAAAGAATAATTAATAAATGTAACTGGAGCTCTCAAAAGGAGAGCAAAGAAATCAAATTTAATTAATTTGAACTCAACAGAGCTCGAGGAGACCAGAGGGGTGAAATTTCTCACTGGAGAAAAGTTGATTTTTTTTTCCTGCCCACCCTCCTCGCCCCTGCCCCCCCCCACCCTTTGTTACATGCCTGCTGGATTGGATCATTTTATGCACACGCCCTGGGCCCCTGGCAATAGGACAGTAAAGGGAGGAGGAGCATATTGCTGTGATGACTGCTCATTGTTGATTTCTGTTGTCAATGGTTAAGTCATATTTAGCTGGTGGAGGTAGTGGTATTCTGTTAACTACCTAAACAAGTCAGTATTGCTCACAGGTAGTAGGGGCCATGCACAAATGGTAACTGTTACAGATTGATTTTTCTCCGTTTATGCATGCTTTGAAGGTGTAACAATGATGCTTGCGTTAATGCCATAACTGATGATATCGACTAATCTAGAAATCATGATGGAGGGTGGTATGGATAGCAACGATTATATATTTTTGGGGTACACTACAGTTTGTAAATTTTGGAATTGAGCACATGAAACTGGGATTTGATTTCTGACACTTCTAACTGTGGAGTCAAACTAAATTGGATGAAGATGCTTCATGTAAGCTAAGTGGGTAGTTCTGAAACAACTACAGTTATACAGTACTGCTAGATTAATTTAGTTTAAAAGTGCTTCAGCTTAATGCGATTGTTAAATTTACCAAACTTAAATTTAACTAGATTGAGTTAAAGATATTTTTGCCTAATTCCATGTGATTAAACTTACCGAATTGATGTGCTTGATGATACTTTTGGGAAAATGAGCATCTGATATAGATATTTAATGTACTACCATCTTCTTTGGGATACTTAGAAACATAGAAACATAGACTTTGACGGCAGATAAGGACCATTTGGCCCACCTAGTCTGCCCATTTCTCTACCTACAAGATAAGCCGTAGATCCTAGTTAACCAACAGCCTATTTCTTCCTACCCCCCACAGAGTTGCTCTTATGTCTGTCCCATGCATTCTTGAATTCTCCCACAGTTTTAGACCCCACAACCTCCTTAGGAAGGTTGTTCCATGCGTCCACTACCCTCTCTATGAAAAAATACTTCCTCACATTGCCTCTGAACCACCCCACCCCATCTTCAAATTGTGTCCCCTTGTTCTTGCACGTTCTTTTTCTGAAATATACTACACTCTTGGACTTTGTTGATGCCACTGAGGTACTTAAAAGTTTCTATCATGTCTCTTCTCTCCTCCTTTCCTCAAGGGTATACATATTAAGCTCCTTTAGTCTCTCCTAGTATGGCTTCTTTTGCAGACCCTGCACCATTTTAGTTGCCCTCCTCTGGACTGCCTCTATTCTGTCTATGTCCTCATGGAGATGGGGTCTCCAGAACTGGGCTTAGTACTCAGATGATAGGTGGGCCTACAGGGTTAGGGATAGGCACTGGTATTTGGGAACTTGATCGCACTGTTATAAGCTTAAGAGGGACTGATTTCATTTATGCTACATGGTCATAGGTTTGTATAGTTTACAGTTATGAGCTTAGTACATTAGCATGCAAGTGCCAAATTATAACTGTATTTGAGAACTTGGAAAATGTAAATTGCACTGTAATGGGAGTTTAAAAATTGTACAAAAGTGTATGGAACTGATGCAGGTTAAGCAAGAAGACATTGATCTGCTGGCTTAAATTAGTGTATATTAGAAATTGGGGACATTCTTAAACGGTTATGGTTTCATCATTGGGTACATAAAGGACAATAGGGATCTGCTGGCTTAAAATAGTGTATCTTGGGAATCAAGGACATTGCTTAAATGGTTAAGGTTTCAACACTGAGTACATAAGGGGGCAATAGGAGGGAGCAGGGGAGATAGGAGTAGGGGCTTGTAGAAGGGAGGACAAGAAGAGGCAGACCATACATTTAGGGATGGGTTATCCTGGCAGGTAAAATTCAACATCAAGAAGTGTGCTGTTATGCACCTGGAACACGATTATCCTGGCAGCAGGAGAGGGCAGGGTGGGAGGGGGTAGGGCAAGGGAAGGGAAGGGTGCTCTTGGGGAGAGGAGAGGAAAGGACCATGGAGAATAGTGGGGTGCAATGGATGGGGCAGTGGTATTTATGGACACACTGTGGAGAATTGGGGTGCCCATTATGCATAAAAATGGTGCACCTGGAAACAGAAATAAATAGGCCGAGGAGGGAGGTGGAGAAGCAGGACATGGTGGGAGTGGGGAGAGGAGTATCAGCATTGGTGCTATAAATTGCTGAGGCAGGGATGACAGGGAGAGTGTGAGGAATGCAGGGGGAGTAAGGTTGGGAGACAGACCAGGCTGCTGGTGGAGCAGAGGGTGGCAGGTGGTGAGTAGGAGGAGGGTGGGGAACATGTGTAACAGCACAAAGAACAAAGAGAAACGGAAATGACATGGCACATGTGGGAAACTAGGTTTCCTCTGGAGGTGGGGTTAGTGTATCCAACAGGTTTACACCATTAGAAACTGTGCAGGGCATGGGAAATCAAGAGGGGCAGGGCCATGGTGAACAGGTACAGCGAGGAAAGGAGAGGAGTGGATGGCAGTAATAGAGATGAACAGGGGGTCTGAGGGGAAGGAGAAAGTGAGGGGCGATAAAGGGATACTGGAAAGGGGGACATGGGTCAAATGAGGGGACATTGGAGATGGCTGTCGGGGAAGAAGAGAGGGAAAGAGAGGGTGGGAGGTGATAAAATGGAGGGGAAGGGGTCCCAGGGGAGGGAGAAAGGGAGGGGTGAAACAGGGGACTGGGAGGGGGAAATGGGATCAAATGGGTGAAACATTGGAATTGGCAGTCAGTGGTGATGCAAAATATCTCTGCAAAGAGGACAGATGAAGGAACCCAGCAGGGAGCGCAGGGCAAGAGGAACCAGATGAGGTGGGGGACAAGGCAATGGGGATGTGGGTTGGATGAGCGGGACAAGGAGCTGAAGGGGGGGACTTTCAAGAGGCCAGCAAGGAGTTGGTAGCAGAGTTATCATACTGGAGGACTCCTATACTTAAGGTATCAGATGGGGGAAGGGGAACAGGAGGAGTTTTATCTGTTAGATTGCATGCTAGGTATGACAGCACACACAGCAAAACATATAGTACCTCAAGCATAAGGGGTCAAGGAGAGAAGCCTCACATAGTGGTACCTTGGTATGAATGATTTGAAGGAAATAGTGTGCAGGAAGTACAGGTTAGATTTAGGAACTGGCCAGGATATGCAGAATTGAAAAGAATACAGTTGCTTTTTCAAAGTTCTGACTGTGCTGAGGACAAGACACAAAGAAACCAGAGGATAAGGGAGTTTAATGAATGGTTGGGGAATGGTGAAAACTATAGGGTTTAGACTGGTGGGGGATGGGGAACAACATGGGAATACAAGGATCTGTACGCCGGAAAGACTTCATCTAGCAGGGAGGAATCAGAGTCTTAAAGAGGAAACTGGGTAAGTTTATTGCTATACATATAATTTAAACTGGGGAGGGAAACTTAGACTTGCAGAGCAGGCAGGAAGCAAAGTATGGGAGGCCTTGTACCTCTCCCCTACATTTGATAATTGGTGGAAGTAAGGAACCCACAGAGCAGTAGAAGCGGAGGGCAGGGGATGGATATGTGGGATCGGGGCAAATTGAGGTGATTCTACAAATGCGAGGAGCATAGGTAACAAGTTTTCCTGAGCCTGCACTGATGGTGGAAGGGTTGATGAGCTGCTATCACGAAGACAAGGCTGCCTAGAACCATGACTGGGACTTAATACTCCCAGGGTATAGATTGTAGAGTACAGAGTGGTATGGATATAGAATGAAGAAAGAGGGTTACTAGTGGGTACCACAGGTTCAGTACTGGGTCCGGTCCTTTTAATGTCTTTATAAGTGACAGTGCAGAGAGATCGGAAGGAAAAGTATGTCTGTTTGCAGATGACACAAAGATCTATAACAGGGTTGATACACAAGGTGTGGTGGAAAGATGAGAAGGACTTGACAAGGTTGGAGGAACGGCCAAATGTATGGCAGCTTAGATTCAATGCAAGAAGTGCAAAGTAATGCACCTGGATACAAAACCCTAGGGCAACAGTACAAAATGGGGGTGAGATACTGACAACAACAAAAATGGAAAGGGACCTGAGGGTAGTCATATCAGATAACCCAAAGGTGGGTAAGCAATGTGGAGAAGACAGCAAGAAGGGTTGGGAGGATACTGGGATGCAGGGAGAGGCATCACCAGTAGAAAACAGGATGTGTTGTAATCCTCTGTACAGACAGTTGGTGAGACCCCATCTGGAGCACTGCATGCAGTTCTGGAGACCCCATCTCGCAAAGATATAGACAGGGTGGAGGCTGTCCAGAGGAGGGCACAAAATGGTGCAGGGTCTGCACCAGAAGACATATGAAGAGAGAGACTAAAGGAGCTTTAGATGTATAGCCTCAAGGAAAGGAAGGAGAGGGAGACGTGACAGAAACTTTCAAGTACCTCAAGGGCCTCAACAAAGTCCAAGAGGTGAGCATCTTTCAGAAAAAGAGATGTACAAGAACAAGGGGTCACAATTTGAAAACAGAGGGGTACAGCTCAGAGGTAATGTGAGGAAGTATTTTTCACAGAGAGGGTTGTGTATGCATGGAACAGCCTTCCTGAAGAGGTCGTGAGTCAAAACAATGGGGAATTCAAGAATGCATGGAACAGAAATAAGACAATTCTAGTGGGGGTAGGAGGAAGTAGGCTGTTGGTTAACTAGGATCTGCAGCTTATCCATTAAGAAGGAAATGGGCAGACTCACGGGCCTAGCGGTCCTTATCTGCCATCAAATTCTATGTTTCTATGTATAGGAGGACAGAAAAATTGGAAAGGAGGAAGGGTGGCTTATTCGTAAGGGGTGGGGTAGAGGCAGTAAGGAGAAAAGGAGAGGAGGGAAAGGTGAAGAAGCTGTGGGTTAACATACAAGATGTGAAGGGTATGAAGGTTAGTCTGGGAGAAGTGCATAGACCACCATCCCAGCCTGAGGAACTTGACCGAGAACTGGTGGTTAACCTAATGAGTCACTGTGGTAGGGCAGGACAGTGGTGGTAGGTGATTTCAATATGCCAGGGTCGACTGGAGCACAATGACTTCCACTAGTGCCAGGGAACAATGGATACTGGATGCCTTCTGGAATGTATTCCTGACACAACAGGTGGTAGAGAGACTAGAGGGGAACATTTTGGACCTTGTATTGGCAGATGGCGAACAGGTACGGATGTGAAGGTTGAGGACCCGGCTGGGGCATGACCATTGTATGGTGTGGTTCTCCCTTGATCCAGGGAGGTAGGAAGAATGTACCAAAATGAGGGTAGTGGACTTTAGGGGGTGCAGACTTTGCAAGATAGCAGCCATACTTGAGGGGCATATAGCACGACAGCCCAGACATGGAACCGGAAAGCAGGTGGGCCATCTTGAAGTTGGGCCTGATAGAGGCTTCAAAAGCCACCACAAGGGACCTGCAGTAAGAAAACAAGGTCCAGAAAACCCAGCTGGTGGACCAAGGAGGTGCAGGAGAGGGCACGAGAGAAAGGTTAGCCTCAGAATCTACAAGAGAACCTGCAGGGGGGAGGACACGGAGGAGTACATTAAGAGATTGAGGGAGGTGAGCAGGGTGGTAAGGGCAGCCAAGGCCTTAAAGGAGCTAAGGCTGGCACAGTGGATTAAGGGTGGTGAAAATAATTTTTTAAGTACATCAGAGAGCAGAGGAATTGTAAGGGCCAGATCACCAGGATAAAGAAGGACGCATGGTGGGCAGAAGAGGGAGCTTGAGCAGGCAGAAGTACTAAATGATTACTCTGTTCAGTTTACCAGGGAAAGGGAAGGCCAGCCACAGGGAATGGTAGGCAGGGGTGATGGGGGATAATGGATGGTGAGATCCCGTGAAGAGAGTGTGCTTATGGACAGACAAGGCACCAGGACCAGATGGAATCCACACCAGAGTCCTGAAGGAATTGATAGCGGTCCTGGCAGCACCTCTGTTGGATTTGTTCAATGCCTCCCTTCAGTCAAGTTGTGTACCACCAGACTGGAGGATAGCACAATGGTGCCCCTCCATAACAGTGGACCCAGGGATGAGCTGGAAATTACAGACCGGCAGCCTTACGTCCATAGTGGGAAATTATTGGAGACCATCTTAAAGGAGAGGTTGGTGGCATTCCTGGAAGTAAATGGCCTTCAGGACATTCAGCAACATGGGTTCGTCTAGAGGCGATCTTGTCAAACTAACCTGGTCAAATTTTTGACTGGGTGACAAAAGCTCGATGGTGGTTGGCGGTTGATGTCCTGTATCTGGACTTCAGCAAGGCCTTTGACTCAGTGCCGCATGGAAGACTGATTGGCAAACTGAGGAACCTGGAGGTAGGGGTGAAGCTGGTTAAGTGGATAGGGAACTGGCTGAGTAACAGACAACAGAGAGCGGTGGTGGTGGGGAATTCTTGACATCCAGGATGGTCACTAGTGGGATCCCACAGTGATCGGTTTTGAGTCCACTGCTATTTAATGCATTCATAGATGACATAGCAGAGGGAGTTAAGAGCAAGATGAGCCTATTCACCGATGACTCCAAATTAGGTGTGGTGGTGGACAGTGAGGAAGGTAGGAGGGTACTCCAGGAGGATCTGGAAAGACTTGGACACTGGTCAAAACATGGCAGCTAGGGTTCAACACTATGAAGTGCAGTGTACTGTATTTCAGGGCCAGGAACCCAGGATACAGTTACCGCCTGAAGGCAGTTATCCATCTCTAAGGCAGCAGCGTAGCAAATTCCCAGAGGGCCCGGGTGCAAGGGTATGTTATAGGGCCCCCCTGGTTTTGAAGAAACATTAAAATTATGATTTGGGCCCTCAAACCTCGTGGGCCCCGGTGTGACTGCACCCCTGCACCCTTGTTGCTATGCCCTTGCTCTAAGGAGGAAAAGGATCTGGATGTAGTGATCACAGGAATATGAGTCACTCAGCACAGTGTAGAAAAGCAGTGGCAAAGGTCAACAAATGCTGGGGTCATTGCTGAGGGATCACTTCTAGGAAGGAGGTTATTCTGCCATTGTACAATTCGTTGGTGAGGCCACACTTGGAGTACTGCGTGCAGTTCTGGTGCCCATACTTAAAGAGGAACATCAGACTCCTGGAGGGGTCCAGAGGAGGGCAACCAAGGTGATCCAGGGAATGGGGAGAAACCCTATGGGGCGAGACTAAGAGAGATCAACATGTACTCCCTGGAGGATAAGAAGGACAGAGGCAATATGATCGAGAACTTTAAGTGCTTGAAGGGCATAAACAAAGTTAGTACTGAGGGTATGTTTCAACTGAAGGGAGAGGAACTACGAGGGACATAGCCTGAAGCTGGAGGGATACAGGAGGGAGCTGAGGAAGCATTACTTCACAGAAAGGGTGGTGGCGGCTTGGAACACACTGCCTGAGGAGGTCATCTCGCTGGATTCAGTGTGGAGTTTTAAGGGATGGGATAGGTTCATGGGTAAGGTACAAGTAGAGAGAGGTGACCAGGGTGGTAAACTCAGGGTGGGAAAATTTGGCAGGTGGGAGGAAATGTGAGGGAGGGAGCAGCAGCTGTCTGAACTGTGAGCTGCTCTTTCAAGCAGACGGATAGACCTTAAGGCCCTAAATCTGCTGGCATTGTTTTATGTTCATATATAACGTTTTATGTTTTGTGCCCAGTTAGAATTAGAATGTAATCCTTAAGAAATGAGGATGCACATATCAGTAATAAATTACATAGAATTGGACAAAAGCACTGAGGATGAGGCAGACGCTGGGCTAACTTAATAGCTGAAGATTTTTGGGGCCCCTCTTTTCCTGGGGCCCCTGTGTTGATGGGCACTTCTTATGATGCTAAGTCTGGCTCTGCCTCATGGAGGGTTCATTGAGGAGCCTAGTTCCCTCTTTGGAACAGGACACATTGGTTCCTCCTTTAGGCAGATGGGCATGAGGACTCAGCGTGCCTGGGTCCTTTGAAGAATCTTGTCTCACTCCCCACTCCTACCTGTTGCTTTATAGGGCAGGTATATCCGTGTCTTTTCAATGAAAGGACTTGTGTTGTATAAGGATAAGGGGCAAATACAGTAGATACCTTCAGGCTGACATCACTGCACAACACTGGGGTCTGATATTGAATAACTGGAAACAGGACCATAACAATTCTTAATATAGTTAAAGGTGGTTCACAAGTTGAATACTTCAGCTACAGACAAATGCCCAAAATGCAGTACAGCCTAGGCACCTATTCCAGTGCCTGTGGGACAGTTTGCATACACAGAAGTTCTGGTCTACACTTCTGGCCATTCAGATAGCATTTTTTCAGGTGGAGGAGCTTGAGCCCTGCACAACTCTTGCTAGAGTTGTTGAAGAGGAATATGTGGAATCCTGGCATGCTGCCTGCTTACTGCTTAGGCAGTATAGCCTAGAGGTTAGAGTAATGAGTTGTGAATGAGCTTGGTACATCTAGCAAGCAGACCAGAGTTTGATTCCACAACCTTCACTTTACAAACTGTGTGACTCTGAGCAAATCACTTAACCTCCTCAGTGCTCCCAGGTCACCCCTAAAAACAGGCACTTGTGCTTAGTGGGCCCTTACTTGGTTACCAAAGTTCAGATTCTGTCTGGGTTAACTCTGTATTGATAGGAGGAGGGCCTTGGATCAAGGGTAAGGCCAGTCCATTCAAGAATGGAAGCCATATTGCATAATGGTAAACCTTCTTGTAAAAGGTATCAGGATACTGTATGTCTGAAGTAAGTAGGAGATGTAACAAAACATGATTTCCTTTTGACTCTTTTTTCACTTACCTGGCATAGCTAAATGCATTTCAAATCCATTTTAGGCTTACATTGCTCAACTCAACAGACAAAAGGCTGTGGTCCTCTGTAATTAGTATTTCTGGATTTTCTTTGTGAGCCTTTAGCATCATCCTCTTGTTGTAGACATAGATGCATGACTTGTACTCACATGCAGCTGTTTCAGCTTTGGCTTTGTTGGCTGAATTTATTTTATGTTTGTCTGTGTAGTGGTTCTTTTCATCATGCGATATGTCCATTATAATGTATGATGGGGAAATTGTTTAACCGGAAAGACACACTAAACCGAGGCTTGTTTTTAGGTGCGACTTGGGAGCATGATGAAGTGAAGTGACTTGCTCAGGTCACACAGTATGCAAGTGGAGCTGTGAGATATAAACCCAGGACTCCAGGTTTGCAGATCAGAGCCTTTAACCACTGTGCTATATAGCCTCCTCAGGTATGATGTTGCTTCACATTGACCAACTTTGCTGTTTGTCTACAAATATGCTTTTTGTGTTATAAAATGAGACTGTAATAAAAAGATTATTACAAAAAAAAAAAAAAGGAGGCAGCACCAGATCTTGACTTCAGCTGGCCTTCCAGTTTGACATCAGTGCTGGGTAAGATCCTGGAATCTATTATCAAGGACAGAAGAATGGAGCACTTGGTTCAGGCTAAAGCCCTGTTTACATTGCTGACTTTTCCAGTGCATCAACCCACGTGCACGGGTTGATGTGCTGGAAAGTGGGCAGTATAAACACCGTCAGGAGCACATTAACTGCCTGTCGGATCATTTTTGGGATCTGACTGAGTTGTGGGATCAGTAGTAGAGTGAACGATTACATGGTAGTGTGAATGCTTTGCTGTGCTCAGCCCACTACAAAGGCTGTTTTTCTTCAGCCTCCGTTAATTCACAGCCCTCCTCGGAGTGATCTGCAGTGCTGCGAGGGTGGGCTGTGTAAATGGGAATACATTTAGTGCATTGGGAAGGAGCGTGCACATACTGCAGCGCTGCCACCATGTAAACACGGATAAAGAATCTCTGCCCTTCTCAGCATGGCTTTATGAGGGGCAGATCATGCTAAACCAGCCCTCTCTTCTTCAAGGGGGTAACCAATGAGATGGGCAAGGGTATGGCTATAGATATAGTTTATCTGGACTTCAGCAAAGCCTCTGAACTGGCCCATTTCAAGCTTCTGGGCAAAATACATCAGTGAGGTATACATGATGCATACATAAGGTGAATTGCTAACTGGTTAGGGGGCAGGAAGTAGAGAGTTGAAGTTTACGGAATTCCAAAGGTGGTACTGCAACCACTGGAAAAGGGAGTGCAGGCAGGAAGAGGCATAAGCTACCAGCTGATTTAGTGAAAGCAAAGTCTGTGACATTCAAATTGGGTGGATCAGAGCTAATGAGAAGTAAGAGGCATTAGGCAGAAGGAGGTTAAGTCCTGGGATCCGAGTAGGTCCATGGAACCAATGGGCAGACTAGATGGACCCTTGATTTCCTTTTGTCATCTCATTTTCTGTGTTTCTATTTTACTACAGATTTAAGTTGAAAACCAGTGCAGAGACATTCTCACTGGCCGCTACTATCCCAAAGCGCTTCTGGTCAGAAAACCCTTCATCAGGGTGTGATAAGTGGAGAGAGGTAGCTCCATTTATAGTAAGTGCAATTAAATAAACATGAGCTCCATGTGACAATAATTTAGCATAAATATCAATTGTACGTGCACAAAATAAAAATAACATTTTACAATACTCTGAGGTCTGAGCAATCTTATCCTATAATAGAGAATATCTTTAAATTTATTTTTGGCACATTGCTTTTTAAACTCCAATGGTGGAAAGTATTCAAAACCTCTAAAGACAGAAAAGAAGGGGAAACCAGTGTTGTGATTCTGGCAGCGTTGATGCGATCCACACATTCTTTTTTTTTTTTGTGCATAGAATTGATACTTATTTATGTTAAATTATTGTCACATGGAGCTCATGTTTGTTTAATTGCACTTACTATAAATGGACGCCTACTGCCTCCCACTACCCAAGGGTTTTCAGGACCAAGCGCCGGGCCAGGAGGGCTGTAGTGAGCACGCCCCAGCACTGGTTTTCAACTTGAATCTGCAATAAAGCATTTAAATTCAGAAGAAACTAGTGTGGTTCCTTGTTTGGCATGCAGGTGCAGGACTCTGTTCTTTGTATTTTGTAGTGGACAGGCACCATCCAAGTGAAGAGTACTCATGGGGTTTCTTGGGAATTGGTGCTGGGGCCACTGCTGTTTAACATTTTCATAAATATATATATATATATATATATATATATATATATATATATATATATTGTAATAAATTAAAAACAATGATATCTTATTTGAGAGACAGGTATATGCCTACAAGTCAAAAAAAAATAATATGTTTAAACATTCTCCTAAATGGATAAATCATTCCATTAAAAACTTATAAAAAAAAATAACAAATACAGTTTCTATTTAAAATCAAAACTAATGCTAAAAGAAAATGCAAGAGCAAAATAAAAAGCTAAATGAAGGTGGAATTCAATTTAGCTAACAATGCAAATAAAACTAACAGCAAACAATTTTATGCATATATTAACTCCCTAAAAAACTATCAAAGTAGGTCCAATCCTTTCTGGCACTGAACTAGTTCATGATGATATAAACATGGCTAACCTATTTAATACAAAATTCTGCCAAGTGTTTAATCCCATTAGTAACCACAATTCTAACTGCAGAAATATAAGTAACTCTAAGCAGTGTAATACAGACTCAATTACTTTTCCTATAAATGATATATATTCAAAACTATTATCTCAAAAGGGAAAACTAGTCCAGGACCCAATAAAATCACTGGCCACTTGCTCTGTCTACTAGCGGATACCTTAAAACTACCATTAAATGTACTTTGATGGCTGCCTTTCTCAAAATTTTGTACCTGCTGACTGGAAAATGACAGGTGTCATACCTTTACACAAGAAGGGTCTAAAACATCTTGGGAAAACTATTATCCTATTAATGTTGTTGTCTCCTGTATTGGGAGGATAATAGATAGCAAGAGGCCATTCTAAATGACTAGGCTGCAGTCCTAAAGTCAGAAAACGTAAATGCAACAGTAAGATGCTCGATCAAGGAAGCCTTGCTGCGCTGGTTTTCTGCTGCAAGAGATAATGGTATTCCAGTGACCAGCAGTGATGCTAATGGAGAAGGTGAGCAATCTGGCAGTCACTATGGGGACAGAGGCTTTGAACCGATGTCCGTCCGCTGTCTTGATGGAAAGAAAGGCACTGCACTGGCACCGGCGTGTCCACGGGAAGGCAAAGGAACGTGGTCCATTATGGTTTGTAAATTGTGATGGCTTCAGGAAACTAAAATTGTTTCTTATGGGAAAATCTAAAAAACAGATGTCTTAAGGGATTAAATGTGGACGACTGCCAGTTGAATATGCCGCAAACAGCAATGTATGGATGATGGCGACTTGTTTCATGAACGGCTGAAAGGTGTGGACAAAATGAGAAGGTGAGAAGATAGATCACAATGGTCATTGACAATTGCCCCGCCATAAAACAATTGAGCTTAGAAATGTTAAATTGTTCTTCGCACTCCTAATTGTACATCACTGATTCAGTCAATGGACCAGGGTAATTAACTGCTTGAAACAGCAATACCATCATTGCATTGTAACTATCTCACTACCAACAGCTCCTGTGACTGCCCAACTTCACCTTGTTTCTCCACTTCCCTGCCTGCTCTAGTGGTCCCCCTCCCCTTCTAACTGGATTCCTACCTCACATCTTGGTATACCCAATGCTGTACTTTTCACCCTCTCCCACCCTACCTATATTCCTTCTCCCCGCCCTTCCCTCTCCCTATGACTCTGGCACTTTTATCTGTTGTCTATTTTCTCTGACAAATGCTGCTGGCTGCCTTGCTTACAATGCTACCTTTGAATTGTATTAATCTGTACTCTGTTTGCAATGTCCACATGGTTGTAATGTCTGTCTTGATGTTCCCCATAATTTGTATTTCTGACGTGGAACCTTTGTAAAAGAGCCTTGGCTCAAACGTATTTGTAATCCTAGACTTGATAAATAAATAAATAATCTTCAGAGACACTGATGCAGAAACAGGCATTTCAACGCAAAACTAAAACCATCACTTTGCTTGAGACCATTAACCTAATCGACAGTCGTGGCAGGATGTTACTATGGACATTCATTCCTAATGGTGTTCTATTTCTTTAGGCAGCACAGGATGTTTAAATGCTGTAATGCTTTTTTAAATTAAATACAGGTTGCCTCAGGGTTCGTGGTTAGCAGTTGAGCTACCACGTGTAGCTAAAAATGCAATTTCGGATGTATGCATTTTTGTTGTATACATAAAGCACATTCCCTGACTGTGTGCATACATCCAAAACTGACTGCAATATATTTAGATTTTAGTAAAGCATTTGACGAATGCCACATTAGGCCTTATATGTGAAACTGAATAATCTGAATGTTAATCGTCATATTGCTAACTGGATATGCAGTTGGCTCACTGGTAGATCCCAAAAGTAGTAATCAATGGAACCTTATCAGAGCCTGGGATTATTACAAGGGGGTCCCTCAGTGCTCTGTTTTAGGCCCTTGTTTATTTCAACTGTTTATTTCAGATTTAACTAAGGACTGTCTATGAAAACAATTAAGTATGCAGATGTAAAATTGACTTCCTTGTCCCACCTTGAAAGATTCATATATTATTCAACGTGTTCTCAACAAGATTTCTGACTGGGTGACACATTGGGGTATGAGCTTAATAGAGAAAAATGCAAAGTGATGCATTTAGAAGAAAAACCCTATTGCCTCAAATACCTCTAGGTGTCACTTTGTTAAAATCATTCCAGGAAGAGAAGGATCTGGGTATCATTATTTCTAATGATTTTAAACAATCTTCTCATATAAACCAGGTAATCAATAAAACAAACAGGGTTATTTGGTCTATTAAACAGAATATTGACTCACGAGCCCCTGATGTTATTTTACCGTTATGTAGAGCCTATGTCCAGCCACACCTAGAATATGATTCTCGATTATGGTGTCCATTTAGAAAGTCTGACCGCATCGCCTTAGAAAGTTCAACATAAGTACACCAACATATCCTTGACCTGTCAAACGATCCATATGAAACCAGAAATCTATTCTAAATTTGATGCCGCTGGAGACTCATAGGCGTGAGGTGATCTGTTATTTTTTATGTGATATTATACAAGGTCCTTTTCTGATGACTGAGCTAGGCTGGAGTTCAAAGATAGTGCATACTATACTAGAGGTCATCCACTACAGCATACTGGAAGAAATGTAACCATAGCTGTAGGAAATCTTTCTTCACTCTAAGGGTCATAAGCCCTGGAATAGTTTACTGTTAAATACTGTGATCAGTGAATCGAAAGTATATTCAAGAAAAGACTTGATAACTTGTTGCTGTCTGGTTGTAGTTACAGTATTATTCTTATTAGATCGCCAGTCCATAGTCTATGAGACTGAGGTATGGCATCTGACTAGTTGTTGCTTGATTTCAGGCAGAAATGCATTTTAGTGCCTATAGAGCATGCTGAATCTAGAATTGGCAGCCCTAATGAGCGAGTCCTCATGGTCAGAGTAGGTTAAGCCCGAGTCAAGGGTTATTCCAGGTATTTGAAACTGTTTTTTGCTCATTTGAGGTTTCTATGTCAGAGGTGATGACTACTGTAGGGTGGGTCGGGATTTTGCATCTGGTGTGGAAAAGCATGGATTTGGTTTCTTTGAGTTAAAGCCAGGGAGGTTGTTAGCTATTCAGCTACAGACTGCAGTGAAGTCGGTCTGGAGGTTGTGCTGGATGAGGGTAGACTGCAGTGTATTACCATGATAATGTCATCGTCCGCATATAGGAGTATTTTTTGTGGAAGAGCAAGCATTTGGGAGTTCATTCACAAAGAGACTGAACAGAAGGGACCAAGGATCGATCCTTGGGGATGGTCAATGTTACAGGCTTATAATCAGATAGGTAGCTCTATTTGACTGCTTGTGTTCGGTCTGTAAGATAATTTTTAACCAGCTGGTGGCTTCCACTGAGAGGTGTAGTTTGTTTAGTTTGAGGCAGAGCAGATCGTGATTAACAAGGTCAAGGCTCTGGTGAGATCTATAAATATAGATCCGGCAAGATCCCCTTTGTCCAGGGCACGGTAGAAATGGTCTGTGTACTTATTAGTGCAGTTAAGGTACTATGGTTTTTGTGGAAGCCATGCTGTCTATGGGACAAAAGATATTTACCAGGTACTGAGAGAGAGCTGTTCATTTACTATTTTTTCAAGTGTTTTGAGAGGGGTGATAGAATTGAAATGTGACAGTAGTCGTGGGTCGCTTCGGAGGCTCCCCTTTGTGGACAGGTGTTACATGTGCTGTTTTCCAGATTTTTGGCACCTGTCCAGTTGAGAGGACACGTTAAAGATGAGCTGCAAGGGTCATGTGACCTCTCTGCATGGCATACTTAGTAGTTTCAAGTCAATGTTATCTGACCCCAATCAAGTAGTTATTTTAAGCCGGGCTAGATATTTGCACACTTCTGCCCAGGTTACTCTTTTAAGATAAAACTTGTGGTGTGAACCATTCATAGGGGTGTTTTGGCCTTCCTCTGATGATTAGGATGTGCTGGGATGTAGGTGCTGAGGTCACTAAATGTACTATTAAAAGTAGTTGCTATGTTTGTGTTACCCCAATGAGGGACCCTTCAATGAGGACCTGATTCCGGTTCTTTCTCCCTCCTCCATTTCTTTCCACTAAGATTCTCTTATGTCTGTCCCAAGCATTTTGAATCCCACAACTGTTTCACCCACGACATTAGTTGTAAGGCTTTTCCAGGAATCACCATTCTTTCTGTGAAGAAGTACTTCCTCACATCTCCCTGAATCTTCCCTCCCAACTGTGAGCATGACCCTTGTTCTTGAGCACGTTTTTTCTGATACTTTCCTCCTGTGCCTTATTTGCCTCCTTGAGGAATTTAAAAGCCTCTGTCATGTCCCCCTCCTTCCTGTCTTCCAGGGTATACATATTGAGTTCCTTTAGTCTCTCCTTGTAGGGCTTTTGATGCAGATTCTGCACCACATTGCAGAGGGTTGGTAGAACCCTGAGGTGGACCAGTACAGCAGGGAAGTAATCCTGCCACTTTTCTGGTCTGAACCCATCTGAAGTATTGTGTGCAGTTTTAGGCTCCAGACAAGGTAAGGCACAGACATGAGAGGGTGTGCATTAGACATTTCTAACGCATGGCCAGGGGGCATAGTGAGGCACAAGGCTGCAGGCCAAGTGCCTTCAGCCTCTGGCCATGCATTAGAAATGTCTAATGCATATCCTCAAGTGTCTTATTATGTTTTATAAATGGGCCTTTGTATTTTAGCATATAATAATCAAAGTTTTTATGTGTATATAGAGAACATTTATATCTTTAATGTACTTTGTTATAAAATAATCCCTCCACCTCCAATGGATAGCTGAATTCTTTTTTCCCTTTAGGACATTTGTTCTAGTGTGGCCATCATAGCTGTAGCTCCCCAACACCCCCTCCCACACACACACACACACACATACACACAGCAATTTTCTTCAAATTTCTTTGGGGCCATAGTTTTAATATGCTAGTAAAATTTGCTGACTGTGGTGCAAGCAAGTGGGCAGCTGAGTGGCAAGTGAGCAGACTGAGGGAGTTAGTGGCTGGACCGAGGAGAGGAGCGTAGCACGGCATGAAGAGCGCTGAAGGTATTTTTAAAATAGTCACAGAAAGGTACACAAACTGAAGTGTCTGCTGTAGTTTTTAATCTGCATCCTGATTCATATAACTGTTGTGCAGTGTGTGCTGTGGTCGGCAGTATCAGTCAGCAGATTTCATTACCAGAGGAACAAACAATCACAAGGTTAAAGGGAACTATGAGGCTGTCAGTTTGACTCAGGAGCACCAGCAAGTGATCAAATGCTAACTGTTTAGGGAGAAGAAAGCTAGAAGCAAGTATTTCTTCCCCAAATACTTTGGGAGTTGAGTTGAGGTGAGGCTGAGAAGAGTGACTGTCTGGGACTAAGACATCAGTAAGACCACTTAGCATTGGGTGGAAGTGAGTGAATGGCTGTGTCTGGAGGGAGTGTGGACTGGATGGCAGAGAGTGTATGTCAGTATCCAGTAATGCCACTTCAGATACTTTGGGTGGGATATTCAAAGAGTCTGCGCAATGCGCAACTGTGGAAATGCACAAGAAAGCGATATTCAGCAGCAGTAACTGAGCAGCTCAAGTAGCAGTATGCTAATGTGCAATGGCACGTATGCATGCGCATGGGCAGGGGCGACTTTGAATATGCGGCACAGTATGATATTCAACCCCGACCATTGGCACACAAGCGAGCAAACGGCAGTTGCACAGAGCAGACTTGAGCCTATAAAAACAGGGAGCAAGTAGGAAGAGGGCACTTGTGCCAGAGGGAGCAGGACAGAGGGAGACAGACAGGCCGTCAGCCCACAAAGAAGGGACAGTGAGAGAGAGAGACAGAGACTGGACAGAGAGGGAGAGACAGTGTGAGAGAGAGTGTATGTGAGAGTGTGACAGACAAGGAGGCGACAGCGGTGTGAGAGAGTGTGGGCATGACACAGTGCCACCAGGCCCACATGGAGTGACACAGTCACCCACAGGGTAGGAGACAGAGGCCATGGGCAACAGCCAGCCACCCCGGGCAAGGTACACAGGAGTGGGCCCTGCAGAGCAGCATACACAGCCACACACAGCCGGGTGGGCCAGTGTAGCCAGATGTCTGGGGACAGGACAACAGGGGCCATGGCCAGTGCGCGATATTCTAGATGAAGGCCATAATCAGGAGTGGGAGGCAGGAGGCAGTGCACCGTGGCCGTGGAAGGGCCTGTTGGTGGTACACCCGGAACAGGAAGTACTGACCCCTGCATCATCTATGAGACCTATGCTGACACAGATCGTGGGCCAGTACCGACTGAACCAGGCATTCTGAGGCAGCTCTGTGAGCTGTGCAGTGAGGAGATGCAGGCACCCACTAGACGAGCCATGCCCTCACAGTGGAGACAAAGGTAACAGCTGTCATGTGCCTGATCACTACGGGCTCCTTCCAGAGACTAACAGGGGACACCACAGGCATAACCCAGTTGGACTTGTCATGGCTCCTCACACAATTCCTCAACGCCCTGCTGCCACATGCTGCAGAATACATCCACTTCCCCAGCACACAGGCAGAGCGTACAGCAAACATGCAGGAGTTCCACATGGTAGCACGATGCCTGGCGTGCTAGGGACCATCGACTGCACCCATGTGGGCATCCACATGCCACCTGGCACGGGGGTAGCCTACATCAACAGAAAGGGCTACCTCAGTATCAACTGCCAGGTGGTGTGTGATGCCAGGAGTATGCATAACCAATGTCTGTGCCACACCCTTGGGGAGCACATGACACCTTCATCTGCACACCTCAGCACTATGCCACAGGTTTGAGAATGGGGACATCCCCACCGGTCATCTACTGGATGAGTATGCGAGACCACGGGCAGCTGGGTACACCAGGGCATGGGAGGGGGGCAGCCAGGGCAGGGGCGCCATGGAGTGCAGCTGGGAAGGACAAAGAGCACAGCAACAGAGGACATCAAGCTAACCATATCTCCATCCACAGAGGTGACAGTGGCTACCCACCGGCCCTGGCTGCTCTGCCCTCTACCGGTGACGTGCCCCCTGCGGAGGAGCTGGTATAATGAGGCACACGCCAGCATGCGGAACATCATTGAGCATGTCTTTGGTCTGTTAAAGGCACATTTCGTTGCCTGCACAGGTCTGGTGCTGCCCTACAGTACAGCCCCTCAGGCCTGCGGCCTGTTCCCTGGCCTGCTGCATGCAGCACAACATGGTCACTGACCGTGGATAGCTGTTGAGGTCAAAGAGGGAACAGCAGTGGGTACAATGAGGCCGACGGTCTGTGTGGCGGTGGACAGCTCCCCACTGGGCGGAGGGATCCCGGCTGATGAGGATGGCACGCCAGCACTGAGACACATAGCAGAGGAGCACTACGGTGCTCGCAGATAGGTGGACAAACACCCATGCATGGGACAGCCGCAGTGGCACGGCACACAGGCATGTGGGCGTGTCCTGTGGCATGCACAGACAGGCAGGGGCAGGGGCGGCATGGGGCCATGCTACATGGCCACACGCAACAACACGCAGTACAGTATAGCACACCACTCACACATACACACACACACACACACACACACACACACTGGCGCCCGCAGGCACGCACCTGGTGTGGATCAGATGCAGGGCACCAGTGCACATGTGCATCCACTGCTGTGGTGGCATCATCACGCATACGCAACATGGGCCAGTGGCGACAGGTGCACTGCGCCAGTGTGTGGCACATTCGATGGATGCCATGTCCATGGCATGCACACATACACACAATGCTCATGTGCACACAGGGCAGCAGCAATGGACAGCGGACAGGGTGCTGGGCACATCAGCTCCACTGCACGGTCACATGGCTTCCATGGACATGTGGACGCCATGCTGTGGCTGCCCAGCATACCCCGCTGCACGATGGCCACAGGGGGGCCTGCGACTGTCCTTCAGGGTGGAACTGCAAGAACGGGACCGTGTTCTTGCAGGAGTTTGCAGGCTTCCAAACAGGCCCGCTCCGGGCATGCCTGGGATGCCAACAGCAGAGCCCGGCATCGACAACCCAGGGGGGTCGCCCCACCCCTGGGTCCTGGGGTGGACATTGCACTCTGTGGGGTCTGCGGCACCCGCTGCACCCTATGGCAGCCAGTGTGGCAAAGCCAACTGTGACCGCAGTGACTGAGCGATCCAGACCTGCGGTCATGTCCTCCCGCAGGCGATGTATGGTGTCCTGGACCTGTGCAAGCCCCTTTCACATTGCTCTGCAGCCTGGCGCACCTCTGTGTGGAGTGCACACACCCCAGCCATGAGCAGCACCTGTTGGTCCATGGAGACCCGCAGCAATTGGGTGTGCTCGTGAATGGGGTTGGTGCCCGGGGGTGCATGGGCATTTCGCTGACCCACTGGTGGTGTGGCGACCACTGCACTGCCCCTGCTCAGATGGGCTGTGCACAGGCGGATTCCCTGTGGCTGCTCACTGACAGGCGCACTGGCAGCAGATGCTGCGTCTGGCATCCCAAGTCCCAGCCATCTCCCGCTGCGCCCCTCCAGCCCCTGTGTGCTGGCCAGCCATCTGCGGCTGTACCACCACCACCACCGTCCCCTAGCACCGCACTGCCATCACACACAAGCGCTACCAGGGGTGGTGGGTGGCAGCAGTCCCACAACTAACAGGTCACTGGCGCGCGCTGCCAGGATGGTGGATAGTATGGGTGTCTCCCCCACCACAAGTCCCCGCTGTCCAGGATAATGGTCACATTTTGTCATTAGTGTCAGACCCGCCCTGATCTGTGTCTCTGCACACTGAATGCCATGGCTGGCATCCCACTGGAACACAGCCAGGGCTTCGTCTGCCACCATGCCCAGGTCATCCGGCTGGACGGCGTTGGTGTGCTGCAGCCGATTGGGCCCCGGACGCCAGTGGAGGTGGATGGCTGGTCCTCCAGGGCTGGGCATTCCCCACAGGCGATGCAGCCACCCCTGCCACTGCATGCTGGCATTCTGGTGCTGAAAGGAACACAGATGCATTAGTGCCGCCGATGCATTGGTCCCCCCCAGACCCCACCCACCCCCGACATCACTGCACCTACCATGCAGTAATGGGCTCATACTAGTCTGGAAGCACTACCTGGTACCTCCACAGTGCTGCGCTGCGTGGTGGCCGCCACCAGCTCCTCCTGCAGGCGTGAGCTGTGGCATGTCGGCCTGGCCCCCACCCGTGGCCATCCTTGTGGCCCGTCCTAGCCACCACCTTCTCCTTGATCCGATGCTTGTCAGTGCCCACCTTCTTCTTGCACTCCTGTGCAGATAGCTGGTGGTTGCTCTGCTGGTTCACAACCTCCACCACCTCCTCCCCCCAGGCTGCGGCCCTGGCCTGGGGTGTGCCGGTTGCACCACTCAGCAGAGGCTCCCTGATGAGTACGCCTGAACAGGGCATCTGCCTCTGCCTTTGTAAAGTTGGGCCTGTGCTTGCGGGCAGGTCCACGCCTCCTCACCCTCCTCTCGCTCGGGACATGCTGCTACCTGTGGGCAGTGACATGTGGTTAGTGGCTGCAGCGGCACACACCAGCCGACCATCCCGCTGTGCTGTTCATCCCTCAGCAGGTGCAGCTTACTTGGAAGATTGCAATACCAGTCCATGGCCTGTGCAATCCTGCGCGCCGATTAATAGCTACATCGCATGCAAAGGGCTGATGCTCAACTGTAATGGGATGCTAATTTCTCCAGTGTGCTGCGGATAGGATGATGAGCTAATCTGCATATGCTGGCTGAATATCACGTTGTTGCGCCTTGCACATGGGACTTGCGCTGGCACAAGTCGCCAGCTGCAATGCTGTGATGTGCAGTCGCCCACCAACTGCGCGTAAGCCAGCAGCTGTACCAGGCTATGGCACAGCGTGCTCTAGGAGCTTATTGGTGGCAAATGGCCCCTAGCACAATAAGGGCCTATGCTGATCGGGCACCGATTGGGTTATGGCGCCGGGCGAGTACGGCCTGTGGTGCTCGGGCACCATTGTGCCTCTGGCACTCAAGTGCCATTGGCCTGTGGCACTCGGGCACCATTGGGCTTATGGGCGCCAGGGCGCTATAGAGCCTGTAGTGCTCGGGAGCCGTTGGGCCTGTGGCGCTCAAGGCACTATAGGGCCTGTGGTGCTCGGGCACCATTGGGCCTAGCGCTCGAGCACTATGGGGCCCACGGTGCTTGGGCGCTTATCAGGCCTATGGGGGCGGTGCCCCAGGTCCCATTGTGCAACATGCATCATGGCCCCACAGTGCACACACAGACATATGCGGTGCTGACTCCTGCCCCTGTCCTGCCTTATGCCCCCAGGGACCTCTGCCCCATGTGCCAGTGTGGCCACGCCCATGCCGCCATCCCCAGGAATGCGTGATTGGGGCAGGCAATGCATCTCAGCCGATGCTGCATCCCGAGCACATGGAGCTCGTGCGCTACAGGCGCCATTTTGAACTGCTATATTGCGGAGTAGCATGCTGTGGTGCGCAGTGCCCAAGCTCAGAACTAGAGCCAGGTAGAGCTGGTGAACCTGGTGGCCCAGGTGGAGCCCCATGGTGCCAGCCTCTTTGACAGCAGCCCCATGACAGGCCCAGGACTGAGGTGTGGCAGGATGTGGCTGATGGCCTTGTACAGCCACCAGTGCGGCGCACAGAGTGAGCAGTGTCGGCACCATTATGAGGGACCTGATGAGGTGGGACCTGGAGAGGCTCAGGTCGCTGCAGGCACACGTCCAGAGGGGGCTGCATGGCCAGGTAAGTGTGCCTGCCTGCGCCTGTGCATGTCCAATGTTCCATGGGGCTGGTAGGGCTGCATGCCATGCCGGGGGTTCTGTTGCTGTGTGCCTTGTGGCCTGGCCTTGCACATCACTGGGTGCGCTGTGCCAGCTGCCCATGCGACCGTGCCAGGCCGGGTGCACTTGTGCCTGAGGGGGCAGGGGCTCAAGTGGTGTTGCTGTGTACTGATGTATGCTTGTCTGTGTTCCCATCCTATGCCCTGAAGACCGGAGGAGAGCCAGGTGGCGGGGTGCCTGGTGGGCCCGTGGATGGCTGCTGCAGGCCCTTTAGCAGGAGCTGCGGGATTGAGTGGAGGAGCTGCTGGACCAGCATGTGCAGCGCCATGGCGGGCAGGTAGGCACTGTGCATTCATGCATTGTTGTGCAGGGCGGTTGGCGGGGCTGGGGTATGGCCTCAGCCCCTGTGCGCTAAGCCGTGGCAGCAGTGTTCAGCCGTGGTGCACGTGGCACCGTGGGGTGGCTAGTGTGTGTGTGTGCCAGCTGTTGGTGGGCTGTGGGTACATCTGGCTGCCACCTGTGCTGCTGCAGTCCTGCCGCTGCACCATGCCACCTGCCTGCCACTGTACTGGTGGTTGGCCCTTCGGTGGCAGTGTCCAGTGCTTGCATAGCCATGGCATGCTGGGTTCACAGCAGTCATAGGCCCACCCACTGCAGGTGGCCACGGTGCCACCCCAGGGGCATGTGTCCCCACTGTCCAATGCACACGGTGGGAGGGCTGGGTGCCCTGGACATGCACTGATCACCTGTTCCTTCCTTTGCCATAGGTGTCCTAAGGGGAGTTGCCAGCAAAACTACAGCTGCCTCCTGTGGTGAATCATCGCTATTACCACCACCACTCTAGATTGCAAGGCTGACTAGATTGCTCTGTGCTGCAGAGGCAGCCAGAGAGGTCAGTGCCAGGCGGCGGGGAGATGTGGGCCACCCATAGGGGCCATTTATGCTATTCCTGCACCTGACCACCCTTCTCCTGCCTTCCCTGTCCCATTGTATAGTCCTGTCCCCATCCCTCCCTTTCCTACCCTGTTTCTGCTTTGTAAATAGCTTCCCTGCCTTGTTCCCTATTTTCTATTGTAAATAGATATTTAATACAGTTTGCATTGTTTATCCATCTGTGTCTGTGTCTGCTTTGTGGCTGGCGGTGGAGCCATGCTGCAGTCGTGTGGTGGGTGGCTGTGTGGTGCGCCTGTGTTGTTCTGTGGGGCGGCATGGTGGTGTTTGCCCATCAGTCAGTGGCTGTGTCCTGGGGTTGCCATGGGCTGGCTGTTCAGGCTGTGTGGCATGTGTTGGGTGCCATGTGCCAGGGTGTGGCTGGCTGTGAACCAGGTGGGTTAGGCGTGCCCGTCCAATGAGGGGTGGTGGTGGGGCGCCCACCCCTTGCCATTGGTGCCACCTTTTCATATGTCCACCGCTCTGGTGCTCATGGCCGGGGCTGGCTACATGCCCATGCTCCTTGGGCGGTGTCTTGTGGGCCAGCTGTGCCTCCTCAGCCTGGCTCCACCTCCTCCCTGTGGCCACACCCTTTCCCCGTGCCTTGCTCCTGCTATGCCTGTGGCTGGTCCATTGTGCCTTGGCACATCTTCTCTCGGTCCCTGTGCATCCTTGGTTGCGCTATTGCACATGTTGGGTTGCTCTCTGACACACCTCTGACTGCGGCTCTGGCACATCCATGCGATTTTTCAGTCATGTTGCGCTGGCGCGTATGCGCCATGTGCAGCCTTTGATATCGCGGCTCATTACGAATGGCACATTGATTGAGCTACGCTGCCTTGCACTGGTGTCTGCATTTTTGAATATCCCACCCTTTCACTATTTCTGTCATTTATATTCACCAAATGGTCCCAACTTAATGATGGTTACTGCTTTTCTGAGAGAGGGGTGGAAGTGGACAGCTCGTGCTTTCACCGTAGAAGTGCAGGAGTGCCCGTGAACTTAAATATATCATGCTGCAGCACTGTGAGAGGGAACTTTCTTACTTTAAATTAAACCTGTTACGTATCTTTATGCTTGAGTTATGTCTACTAAATTGATCGGACTGCTTAGGGGAATGATTATTTCTTTTCTGTGTGATGATTTGAGTGGAAGTCTGTGTTGCTAAGTGAGAAAAATGGAGCATTTTAAAAATGAAACTTCTGTTTGGCACCTTGATTTATATTGCACTGCGTCCTGTTTCACTAGTACTTATTTACCTGTGCTATTAGACAGATCTAATGCACAGGTAATAACAATCAGGGCACAAGTTCTCCTATCCATTTTATAAAGGACATTGAGGCAGGGTGGAGGTACAATGCAGGGCCACTAAAGTACAGTAGAGTATGGGGAAAACTATGAGGAGAGGCTTAATGTCTCCAACATGTTCACCGAAGAAAAGGAGCTAAGAGGGAACATGATCTCAGTCTTCCGCATACTCAAACCTATCAACAAGAATGAACAGACAGATATTTGATCTGGTGTGCTCCAGCAGGATGTGGAAAGCTCAGAGTTGGTAAATACAGAGGTAACATGAGGAGGCACTTTGCTTCCCAGAGGGTGATGAACCTATGGAACAGCTGACCAGCAGAGATAGTGGATATGAAGACAGTACAGGCCTCTCAAGGAGTGCAAGGTAAGGCGCCCCTGAATAAGAGGATTTCAACCTTGAAGCACTGGGGCTTGCAAACTTGGTGTCTTTTGAGTTTTTGTACCTTTACAGTTCACCATTAGAAACTTACTTAGGCAATCATTAACAAGTTTGAGTGCTCTTTGCTTTCTCTGCTTCATGGTAGGCCACCCTGAACACATTTTTCATTACCAGTGGAATTACAGTGTACCCTGGCTGAATCCCTGTAAGTACTTGTTTGCACAGCATACTAACTAATCAGGGTCATGCCTGAAAATGGTCCTTGGACCAGTGTACTTACCCAGTTATCGAATACATAAATAAAATAAATCACTGCTTATGAAGTCGGGGGGCAGACAGGATGTACCTCAAATCCCTTCAGATCTTAAATTACTATGTAAACATTTTACTATGAAAGAAAAGAAAGGAAAAGAAGCTGGTTTCTATAGCATATGTAACTGACTGGATCAATGGTGGGCATCCCTAAAATGAGGAGTGTCCATCCAGTATTTTTACTGCCACAGTAACTTTTTTCGATAGGACAGTAACTTGGGGACACCAATGACCTCTAACAGGTTAGGAATGAAATCTGTTACCAGTAGTCTGTGCTCTGAGGACTTCCCATGAATTTGATTCGAGACACTGAATAGCCGTGTCTTTCTTGCTCCCTGATTGCAGGCCTTCATGCACACTTCCCTAGTACTTGGGGGCACCATGCTGCAGAAAATACGTTACAACAGTTAAACATTTATTTGATAATTATCACTTGACTGTGGGAGTAGTCATAGGTGGGCATGAACATTTTATTTACTTTATCATCACACTTCATTTATGGGGGCCAGAATGGTGGTCCCTTAGAATCTTTCCTTCTTGGGGGCTCTGAATAACACTTGAGTCCCACTTGAAATTCAACCTTTTTCTTTACGCTACAACCACAGGGTAGCTAGCATTTCATAATAAGGTTCTACCTCAAAACCTTTTGTACCATACCCCTTCCTTACAGTAGGGAGGTGGCTGTTACCAGATGTGGCCATTGTGGGAATGATGCCTCAGCATCAGCCTCCTAGCTGATGTGGGAGGAGCTACAGGAATTTATATAGGGGTAAAGTCATGGAGCAATGAAGTCAGAACAGGGTGTCAGAAGTTGTAAGATCAGAGCATCAGACGAGACCTAACAGTGCAGAAAAATTAGGTGCCACAAAGCTGGCAGTGACCATCAATGTTTCTGGTGCCCTTGCTGGGTAGGTGCCCCTCTGTGGTGAAGCGAGGCCAGTTGGGCCACCGGAGGCAAGGGTGCCAGTTATGAGGAACAGCTAGGCATTAGGGTGTCAGAGGTAATCTGGCATGCTCAACAGGTGTGGGCATTCACCATGGCCACCAAATGGATGACTGCAGACTCAGGCCTGGGTCACAGGAGACCCCGTGTTATATTCTCCCCTTGAAGTGTGGGTGCCAGTCACTGTCAGAGCCTGAAAGCAACACATGGTCCTGGAGATCTTGCTTTGAGAGGCATCTTGATGCTATTGAAGGGAGACCCTGAAGGTCAGGAGGATATCAGGCACTCAAGATGTACCCCATGCCACTGGGACTCATGGATGAGGATTAGAGGATTTGACCATAATGTGAGAGTTTATTGTGACCACCAAAAAGGGTGCAGTAACCCATCAAGGAGATCTCCTGATGGCTTTCTGGCCTGTGCCAGGTTCCCCTGAAGATCATCGTGGGACACCCTGGTAGAGGCGACCCATGATCTGCCTGTGTTTCACTAAGTACCACGTTGAGGCAGCAGGAGCAGGGTAGGAGACTCATCCCTAGGATATGTGAAGAGGAATCCTTGAGTGAGATAGGTACCTATGGCTTGAACTCTGGCATGCAAAACTCAGATGTTAACTGGAGCACATTTGCTGCAGCCACATCCAAGAGCTGGGCCATTCTTGATGCCCTACAGGTGGCAGGCTTCAGACAGCTAGTTTCGAACCCACTCATGAGGGAGCAATGTTAGACCTCGTACTCTCAAGACGGGGCAGTGAGAGGATCACAGATCTAGAAGTGGGTTGCCATCCGGGAACAAGGACCATCAAACAGTGGTTCACGTTAAACTCAGCTGCAGAGTCAAGCCATAAAAGTGAGGGTACTAGACTTAGGAGGGCTGACTTTGGCAAGATGGGAGAGTGCCTCAGAAAAGCACTAGCAAACAGGCTAGAAGGAGGTGTGGAGCAACAATGGGGAATCATCAAAACTGCCATCACAGAGGCAACAAGCCTTTGTGTAGAAGTAAATAAACAAACAAAATGAAAGAAAAGCCACTATGGTTCTCAAAAGAGGTGGCTGTGAAAGTCAGAAGAAAAGATAGCATTCGGAAGTATAAGGAAACACAGAAGGAGCAGGACAGAAAGCTGTACCTGAAGAAGCAGAAGGAAGCAGGAGGGAAGTCAGAATAGCAAAGGCCCAAACTGAGGAGAAGATAGCCAACTCAGTTAAGAAGGGGATAAACCTTTATAGTTACATCAGCGAGCGTGAAAAGACAAAGGGAGGGATAGTGAGGCTGAATAGAATGAACAGTGGGTGGGCAGGGGACAGTGAAAAGCAGGAATACTGAATGAATATTTCTGCTCAGTATTCACAAAAGAGGAGGGGAAAGTGCCTAATCCAATTAACAGAAGCACTCTTGATAGGGGTCGATCCCAGTCCTTTCACAGAAGAAAGGGTTTTGCAAGAACTCCTAAAACTGAAGGTGGACAAACAATGGGTCCTGATGGAATTCACCCCAGAATTCTAAAAGAATTAAGGAGAACTAGTGAAACCACTACTACTCTTTTTAATAAATCATGGGAGGATGGTGTGGTACCTGGAGGTTCGAGGAAGGTGGATGTGATTCCATCTGCCAAAAGTAGTAGACCTAGGCAGGGGCCAGGATATGGCCTACCTAGACTTTAGAGGCATTTGACACAGTCCCACACAAAGATTAATAGTCAAATTAACCAGCCTGGGAATGGGTCCCAGGGTGGTAGCCTAGGTAAAACATTGGCTTCACAACAGGACACAGAAGGTAATTGTAAATGGAGTCCTCTTTGAAGAACGAGGGGTTACTAATTGGGTACATGAGGGTTCAGTATTGGGTCCAGTCCTTTTTAATGTCTTCATCAGTGACATTGCAGAGGGACTGGAAGGAAAAGTATGCCTTTTGCAGATGACACAAAGATCTGCAACAGGGTTGATACACAAGGAGGCATGTAAAAGATGAGAAGGGACTTGGCAAGGTTGGAGGAATGGTCCGAAGTATGGCAGCTAGGATTCAATGCAAAGAAGTGCAAAATAATGCACCTGGAAACAAGAACCCAGGGAAAGAATACACAATGGGGGGAGGTAGTGACAACACAAAAAGGAAAGGGACCTGGGGTAATCATATCAGATGACCTTAAGGTTTGCAAGCAATGTGAGAAGGCAGTAGGGAGGCTGGAGGTATACTGGGATGCATAGGGAGAGGCATCAGCAGAAAACAGGAAGTTGTTATCCTCTGTACAGACAGTTGGTGAGACCCCATCTGAGTACTACGTCCAGTTCTGAGACCTCTTCTCCTGCAAGGACATAGACAGGATAGAGGCAGTCCAGAGGAGGGCAACTAAAATGGTGCAGGGTCTGCAAGAAAAGCTGTAATGAGGAGCAACTAAAGGAGCTTATATATGTATACCCTTGAGGAAAGAAGGGAGGGGGGACATGATAGAAACTTTAAGTACCTCAGTGGAGTCAACAAAGTCCAAGAGGGTAGCATCTTTCAGAAAAGAGAGGCAAGAACAAGGGACACAATTTAAAGATAGAAGGGGGCAGTTCAGGGGCAATGTGAGGAAGTATTATTTCACAGAGAGGGTAGTGGATGCATGGAACAGCCTTCTGGAGGAGGTTGTGGGGTCTAAAACTGTGGGAGAATTCAAGAATGCATGGGACAGACATAAGGCAATTCTTGTGGGGGTAGGAAGAAATAGGCTGTTGGTTAACTAGGATCTAGCGGCCTATCCTGTAGGTAGGAAATGGGCAGACTAGATGGGCCAAGCGGTCCTTATCTGCGTCAAAGTCTATGTTTCTATGTTTCTAGGGGAGGAAGTTATTGGTTGTGCTTGGCAACACCCTAGAAATATTGTGGACTGGGTGATGCCCTGCAGAGCCAGGCTGGTATAGTTTCGAAGGAGCATCCATATGTATGAAGAGAAGTGCTATCACTGATGGACTTCTCTAGCCATGTTTACCTGTACACTTAAGGTGCCATGTCACCATACTATGCAAAAGTAAAAATACATGAGATTTAAGCTACAGAGCAGCACCCTGCATAGCGATGCAGTCTTGTGATATATATGTGAGATCAATTGGGGGTCTGTTTTTAATCGCAAATGTGGATGATGCTTGGAATTATTTTTTAATCAGTTTAGCTCTCTTCAAATTATCATGCTCCCTTCTTAGAAAAAGGTAAAACCGACACATCCTTGGGTGACCCCATTTCTCATTTCCCAGTTAAAGGCCCATGATAAATTATATCAGAAGGCCAGGAAATTGGATACTCCAGAGGCTTGGCAATCTTTTGGAAATTTCATAATTATTGTGTCAACTAATCAAGTAATCTAAATCAGCTTACTACAAGGCCCACTTAGCTGACTCAAGGACAAATCCCCAAATTTTGGAAATTAGTTGATAAGTGTTTAACTTCCTGTTTTCTACTGGTGATGCCTCTCCTATACATCCCAGTATTCCCCAGCCCTCCTTACTGTCTTTTCACATTGCTTGCTTACCTTTAGGTCATCTGATATGACTATCCCAGGTCCCTTTCCATTTTGTTGGTGTAGTACCTCCCCATTGTGTACTCTTGCCCTGGGTTTTTGTTTCCCAGGTGCATTAGTTTGTTCTTTGCGTTGAATCTAAGCTGCCATACTTTTGACCATTCCTCCAACCTTGCCAAGTCGCTTCTCATCCTTTCCATCTCCTTGTGTATTAACCCTGTTGCAGATCTTTTGTGTCGCCTGCAAAGAGGCATACTTTCCTTTCAGTCTCTCTGCAATGTCACTTATAAAGACTTTAAAAGGACCAGTCCAAGTACTGAACCCTCGATTCCCGCTAGTAACTCCCCTTTCTTTGAAGTGGACTCTGTTTACTATTACCCTCTGTGTCCTGTTGTCCAGCCAATTTTTTACCCAGGCTGCCACCCTAGAACCACTCTAGGCTGGCTAACTTGTTTATTAATCTTTGTGTGGGACTATGTCAAATGCCTTGCTAAAGTCTAGGTAGGCCATGTCCCAAGCCCCTCCTGGTCTTCTACTTTGGTCTCCCAGTCAAAGAAATCTATTTGATTCATCTGACATGACCCTCCTGCTGTGAATCCTTGCTGACTTGGGTCCTCAGCTCCGCTGGCCTCTAGGTGCTCAACAGTTCTTTCTTTCAGATTGATTGCATCATTTCCTACCACTAAGGTCAAACTAACAGGTCTGTAGTTTCCTGCCCTGCTTTGCTCCCACTTTGTGAAGGGGAATCACATCTGTCCTCCTCCAGTCCCCAGGTACCACCATCCTCCATGATTTGATAAAAGGGTAGTCAGTGGTGTCACTAGTTCTCCCCTTAGTTCTTTTAGAATTATGGGGTGAATCCTGTCAGCCCCATTGCTTTGTCCACCTTCAGTTTTAGGAGTTCTTTCAGAACCCTTCTTCTGTTAATGGATTGCATTGACCCTCTATCGGAGTGCTTCTATTGATTGGATTAGGTACCTTCCTCCTCTTCTTTGTAGAATACTGAGCAGAGGTATTCGCTCAGTATCCCTGCTTTTCACTGTCACCTCTGCCCTCCCACCCTCCTCTTTATTAGCCTCACTATCCCTCTCTTGGTCTTTCTTCATTCCCTAATGTATCTATAAAAGTTTTATCCCTTTTAAACTGAGTTGGCTATCTTTTCCTTGGTTTGGGCCTTTGCTATTCTGACTACCTTACCCACTTCCTTCTTCTTTAACTGGTACAGTTCTCTGTCCTGCTCCTTCTGTGTTTCTTAATTTCCTAAATGCTACCTTTTTCCCTAACCTTCCCTGCCACCTCTTTTGAGAACCATAGTGTTTTTTTTCCTTTGTTTTGATTTGTTTATTTGTTTCACACAAAGGCTTGTTGCCTCTGTGATGGCAGTTTTAATGTTTCCCATTGTTTCTCCACCCCTCCTTCTTACCTGTTTGCTAATGCTTTTCTGAGGCACTCTCCCATTTTGTCAAAGTCGGCCTCCTAAAGTCCAGTACCCTCACTTTTTGTATGACTTGATGCTGCGGCTGTGTTTATCATGAACCACACTATTTGGTGGTCACTTGTTCCCAGATGGCTACCCACTTCTAAATCTGAGATCTCTCTCCATCCCCATTTGAGAGTACCAGGCCTAAGATTGCTCCTCCCAGTGGGTTTCAACACTAGCTGTCTGAGGCATGCCCCCTGTGGGGAATCAAGAATTTATTTATTTAAAAGTTTTACCAGGAAGGCATACTGAGCAGACTACTGCTCAATTCCAGATGTGTTCTGGCCAGGGAAAGGGATGGGGAAATACAAATGAGGTGCAATGAAAGAATACATAATAAAACAGAAATTAATTACATAGTGCATATAGATTTGGACAGTTGCTGCAAGAGTACAATAATAAAACAGAATATACAATTGAGGTGCAGCATCAAAAATATAATAAAACAAGAGTTCATATCTTATATAGTGGAAATAGAGAGTTGGACAGATTACAGGCAGAACAACAGTAGAGTAACTGGTTGATCCAGTAGTATGGTAATCACTGTAGCTGTAGACATTTAGGCCCTAGTTCAGAGAGATTATTCAGGTGCAAGTGCAGATGGTGGTGAACTGTATTTTAAGGAGGGAGTTAAGGTGTTGAGCAGAGGTAGAGTGCTGGATACCTCAGGAAGGGTGTTCCACAGTTTGGGCATCAGAGATGAGAAAGCTGCCTGGCTTGTGGCAGTGGACCTGAGTGGAACTGAATAGGCGAGAGTCAAAGTTCCTGAGTGCACATGCTGGAGGGCTTGTGCTGACAGCACCACGCTGAGTTAGAGCGAAGGTGTGGGACCAGAATTTAGCCGTGAAGCTTACGCAGTGAGATTTCTGTGATTTACAAGGGAGGAGGACAAGCATGCAGTAGAGGGCACAGTGATGAGTGGAGTGGGGACAGTTGATGGCGTAACGACAGAAGGAGTGGAAGAGAGAGTCCAGTCTGGCTAGGTGGACTCTACTCTTGGATATGGCTGCACCAAAGGTGCTCCAGTTAACAACTGGCATATTCAAGTCCCCCATCAACAATATCTCCCTTTGTCTGCCATCTTAAGGATGCCTTCTATCATTTCCTTGTCCATTTCCTCCTTGGGATGGGGGTCTGTATACAACCCCATGCAGATTGTGGTGCCATTTCCTGTCTCAGGATGAACCACAGTGCTTCTTCTCCTCCCTGTTTACCCTTTAGTTCCATTGCTTTGATCCCTTCCCTACGTAGAGCTACTCCTCCTCCTCTTCTACCCTCCTGTCCCTCCTGTAGATTGTATACCTGGTATGTTGACATCCCAGTCATGGTTCTCTGTGTACCATGTTTCTGTGATTGCCACAATATCCAGGCACCCCTCTTCCATCAAGGCCACTAGTTCAGGGAGCTTGTTACCCAGACTACAGGCATTGGTACTCATTGCCCTCCATTTTTTAATTACCTTACCCCTTTTAGCCCCATCCCTGTCCTTACTGCCTTTTTCTCCATTTACCCTGCCCTTCTCTTAGAAACATAGAAACATAGGAATTTGACGGCAGATAAGGACCGCTTGCACCCAGTCTGCCCATTTCCTACCTACTGGATAAGCTGCAGATCAAGGTTAACCAGCAGCCTACTCTTTCTACCCCACCCCCAGAATTGCCTTATGACTATCCCATGCATGCTTGAATTCCACCACTGATTTTGACTCCACAACCTCCTCCGGAAGGCCATTCCATGAATCCACAACCCTCTCTGTGAAAAATACTTCCTTAAATTACCTCTGAGCCGCCCCTTCATCTTCAAATTGTGCCCCTTGTTCTTGCACACTCTTTTTTGAAAGATGCTACCCTCTTGGACTTTGTTGATTCCTTTGAGGTACCTTGAAAGTTTCTATCATGTCCCCCTCTCCTCCTTCTCCTGGAGGCTATCATATTAAGCTCCTTAAGTCTCTCTCTTCATGTCCTCCGCAGACCCTGCACCATTTTAGTTGCCCTCCTCTGGACAGCTTCCATCCTGTCTATGTCTTTATGGAGATTGGGTCTCCAGAACTGCATGCAGTACTCCAGATGTGGTCTCACCAGCTGTCTGTACAGAGGATAATAACGTCTTGTTTTCTGCTGGTGATGCCTCTCCCTATGCATCCCAGTATCCCCCAGCCCTCCTTGCTGCCTTCTCACATTGCTTGCCCACCTTTAGGTCATCTGATATGACTACCCCAGGTCCCTTTCCATTTTGTTGTTGTTAGTATCTCACCCCCATTGTGTACTCGTCCCTGGGTTTTGTTTCCCAGGTGCATTACCTTGCACTTCTTAGCATTGAATCTAAGCTGCCATACATTTGACCATTCCTCTAACCTTGCCAAGTCCTTCTCATCCTTCCCACCCACCTTGTGCATCAACTCTGTTGCAGATCTTTGTGTCATCTGCAAAGAGACATACTTTTCCTTCCAGTCCTCTGCAATGTCGCTTATAAGACATTGAAGAGACCGTCCTAATAATGAACCCTGTGGTACCCCACTGCTAACCCCCTTTTCCAGAGTGGACTCCATTTACTATTACTCTCTGTGTCCTATTCACCAGCCAATTCTTTACCCAGGCTGTCATCTTGGGACCCACTCCCAGGCTGGCTAACTTGTATATTAATCTTTTGTGGGACTGTGTCAAATGCCTTGCTAAAGTCTAGGTGAGAGCCATGTCCACAGCCCCTCCTGATCTACTACTTTGGTCACCCAGTCAAAGAAATCTATCAGATTTGTCTGGCATGACCTTCCCGCTGTGAATCCATGCTGCCTGGGTCCTGTGCCCTCTGGCCTCTAGATACGCAACAATTCTTTCCTTCAGAAGTGATTCCATCATTTTCCCTACCACTGAGGTTAAACTAACAGGTCTGTAGTTTCCTGCTTCTGCCTTGCTCCCACTTTTGTGAAGGGAATCACATCTGCCCTCCTCCAGTCCTCAGGTACCACCCCATCCTCCCATGATTTGTTAAAGAGGGTAGTCCAGTGTGTCACTAGTTCTACCTTAGTTCTTTTAGAATTCTGGGATGAATCCCATCAGGCCCATTGCTTTGTCCACCTTCTTAGTTTTAAGAGTTCTTTCAGAACCCTTTCTTCTGTAAATGGGCTGGTATCAACTTCTGTATCCAGAGTGTTACTACTGTTTGTTTTATGTCCCCTCTTCCTTTGTAAATACTGAGCAAAAATATTTGTTTAGTATCTCTGAATTTCACATTCTCCCTCTGCCCACCCTCCCTCCCTTTATTAAGCCTCACTATCCCTCCCTTGGTCTTCCTTTTGCTCCTGATGTACCTATAAAAGGTTTTATTCCCCTTCTTAACTGAGTTGGCTATCTTTTCCTCAGTTTGGGCCTTTGCTGTTCTGACTGCCTTCCCAGCCTCCTTTGCTTTAACTGATACAGTTCTCTGTCCTGTTCTGCTGCGATTCCTTGTACTTCCTGAATGCTTTCTTTTTCTCTTGAACCTTCACTGCCACTTCCTTTGAGAACCATAGTGGTTTCTTACATCGTCTTGTTTTGTTTATTTGCTTCACACAAAGGCTCGTTACCTCTGTGATGGCAGTTTTATTATTCCCCATTGTTCTTCCACCCTCCTTCCCACCCATTTGCTAGTGCATTCCTTAGGCACTCACCCATTTTGCAAAGTCAGCCCTCCTAAAGTCCAGTACTTTTGTCTTTGTATGGCTTGACTCTATTGCTGTGTTTATTGTGAACATACTGTTCGATGGTCGCTAGTTCCCAGATGGCTACCCACTTCTACATCTGTGATCCTCTCTCCATCTCCATTTGAGAGTATCAAGTCTAATATTGCTCCTCCTCGAGTGGGCTCCAGTACTAGTTGTTAAGGCATGCCCCTGTAGGGCATCTAGAATAACTGCACTCTTCAAGTGGCAGCTGCAACTGCACTCCAGTTAACATCTGGCATATTCAGATCACCCATCAGCAATATCTCCCTTTTTCTGCCATTCTAAGTATACTTTCTATCATTTCCTTGTCCATTCTCCTATCGTCTTCTCTATTTTGGTGTTTACCTTGCTAACTACCCCTGTTTTGTGGGGGCACTGGATTTTCCTGCTTCTTTAAGTTCCTTCCCCTTGGCTAGTTTAAATGCTTGCCAATGAAGCATTTAAACCTATCACTTAGGATCCTGGTTCCCTCCTGGACAGATGCAGATCATTGCGCCAGTATAGGCCTGTATCTCTCCAGGTGAACCCCAGTCCCAGGAAACCCAAAACCTGAGCTCTGCACCAGTTTTTCAATCATTGATTGAATCCATGGTGTGGAATGCCCTAGCCTCACCCAATGCCATAGACAGGCAGCACCTCCAAGAAGGTTACCGTGCATGCTACTTGTCTAAGGCCCCTCCCCAACTCTACACACTCCATCTGCACTGCTCTGATCCCATTCCCAGCCAGGTCATTTGTCCCTAGGTGAACAATGATATCCAGCTCCCTCCCTGTGCAGCTGCTTCTATGATCCTGAGGATTCGCTCCCTGTCCTTCCAAACCATGCCACTGGGCAGGCACCTTCCTCCCTCCCCAGTTCTACTCCTCTAACAATTGAGTCCCTCACCAGGAGTTGTTTCCTTCCCTTCTCCTGTGGGATCCCATGCCACTCTCCTGTGGGTCTCTTTTGTAGAGGTTCCCAGCATCCTTCTTGGTCTGCACTGTGGGTACCTCCATAGAGGAACCACACTCTGCCAGAATGGGATATGAATTTTGGAGAGGTACAACTGGAGAGTTGCCTCTGTTCCACCACCCTCACCCTCCCTGAGCCCACCATGGTCCAACCGCCCTCTTATAGGCAACCTCTGAGGCAGCGTGCATCAGCCCTGGTGGTCCTGGGTAGGAGAGGAGGTCCCCAAATCCTGGCCAACTCAGCTTGGAGATGAGCAACCTTCCCCTCAGCCCAGAGATGTACCTGCAGATGGGATAACACTGCATCCTCAGAATGTCTCCTGGAAGACTGCCGCCCACAGCCACTGCACTGCACCACTTCCAGCATGTCTTATTTGTGGCCCTCGACTGTTGTTTTGTGTAATGTATCTCTGCAGACCCTAACTGGTCTCCAGTGACTCTCCCACCTCCCTGCCTGTTTAATAATATTCCCCTGTCTATACCATACATTCTTCAAACTCCCCACTATTTTCGCCTCCACTGCTTCTGCTGGCAGTCTATTCCAGGCATCTACCACCCTTTTTAATGACATAGTAGTACTTCTTCACATCCCTGTTAAACTTCTCCACCCAGTTTCATTGCAGTCCCTGATCCTGGTGCTCTTTCTCATTTGAAAGAGACTCCTTTCCTGCAACCTGTTTACCCGGTGAGTTAGTTGTATGTCTCTCTCATGTTCCCTCTAGCCTTCTCTGTTCCAAGGTGCACACGTTGAGATCCTTTTGAATCCCATCCCTAGGTTGCTCAATTTCTTTATCAGTCTCAGTGTGGCACAATGTTGAAGGCCTTGCTAAAGTCTATATAGGCCATGTCCATTATCCTTTCCTGATCTATTTCCTGTTCTCTGCAGAAAGCACTTTTTGCCAGGTGGGTAGCTGTTTTGCATTGGTTCCTAAGATGCCTATAGTCACACCAGATTTCGGTTCAAGATGCTTTAAAATCCCACATGAGTTTGTACCTGCTTTAAACAGCAAAAGTAAGACCTTAGGTAGCCACCATAGAAACATAGACTTTGACGGCAGATAGGGACCGCTGGCCCACCTAGTCTGCCCATTTCCTACCTACAGGATAAGCTGCAGATCCTAGTTAATGTGGGAATGCCTCTAACCCTTCTTTTGTACAGGAGGAGATGGTCAGCCTATCCTGAACCTGAGCTAGGCAGCTTTGACAGAGGCTAAGGGCACAGGATGGGAACCCAGTCAATTTATGACAATTCATTGAAGAGGATGTGGCAACAAGGCATGTGGGGTCCTGCAAAGTAAGAATTTTAGGAAGGGCCATGGGAGCCTTGATTTTCCAGATGCAATAAGTGGGTGTCTGGTCACTCAGTGCATCATGCAATGCTCCAGCTGATTGGATGCTCTGGTATATTGGAAGAGAATCCAGTCCAAGAGGGTATGACTTCCCAGTGGGTGAGAGGCAGGTGGCATCAGAAATTAGCTGAAAGAGATCCAGGTGATAAATCAATGACTATGGGGATTATTATGGGGACCCAGCCAGTCCAAATTAAAGTCACCCATAAGGATCACCTCATTATGTCTGACCTCAGGTGTGATGGTGCTGGAAAGTGTTGATAACCCTTTTAGACCACTTTTGGGGACTGGAAATGCACAGGAGGTATAGCTTCTGATGTTACTCAAAAGTAGCATACAATGAAGTACCCTGCAAAAGGACTTCAGGGTGGGGATAGGCTGGACTGAAACATTAAGGTGACTCCTGTAGTAAAGCAGAAGATTCCTCCATGTTTAGAGATGGCCTAATAAGGTTGTAGTTAGGGATGGAGCAAGCGGACTCTGGAATATTTGGCTTGAGGCAGGTTTGACGACTCCCAAGATATCCGGTGAGTAATGGGCCACTTGGGAGTCAAGGTCAGTCATGTTGGCTACAAGGCTTCTGATACTGAGATGAGCATTTTTAAGCTCTTACAACCTGCCCAGATGGCATGGGGAGGGAAAAGAGAGGGGAGGGGCTGGGGTTGGTTTCAGTATCACCAGCTAGTAGGAGGAGAATTGCCATGGCCCAGTATGAGGGAGGTGCTAGTGCCAGGGCTGCCTGAGGGGAGGGCAGAATAAGCCTTTTGATGTTGTGCTGTGCCAGGAGGGAGGAGATTTTATCCTTGATGAGCCTGGGTAGATTAAAGTAGCTGCCAGAATGACTGTAGCATCTTGGAGAACCCCACACCCCAAAGGATTATTTTGGCCTAGGTCACCCCGGCTGCAGGAGGACTGGTGGAATAGAGTCCACTAGAGAGGGCAATAACCCCCAGCCATAGAATTAGAAACAAGGCACTATGCATTTTCCTCAAATTACAAGGATGGTTGGCAACACATGCAGACTGGTAAAAGTGACCAGGGACCCATTATTGCAGGGCATCCAGAATAAGGATAGGAAGCAGTACCTCCAATTTGGTCTCAACAGGATACACCCTAGATGGTGGGGGTAAGGGATTCAGAATATATAGAGCACCATATAGAGATTTCCAACAGTGCTCTACAAAGTGATGGTTACTAAAAGGTTAATCTTAGGCCTGAAAAGAGTGGTTGATAATACAAATGTAACCCCTACAAATGGGGGTTCCCAAAAAGTCTTCCTTGAGCTTGCTTAAATGCTCACTGCCAGGCTGGTGTTCTGTGTTTTAGCAGTTTAAATGTATTGCCAGAGAGTGCCTGTATTGCCTCTGTGTACTGTCTCTTTAAGAGCTGCCTGGATTGTAGTCATAATTAATCTGAGAGGGAGCTCAATTAGAAGATGTGTATTTGTTTGCTTATCATTTGTTAGAGTAGTAATAATATTGCAGTTTGTTCTAACCTGCCTTCTTTGCAGCATGGACAGTTCTGTTTGTTTCCATCATCTTGGTGCAGGACTGCAGAATGGGCCAATCAGTACATTAGGGACTCTAAAATGGAGCCTGCCTACAGGGGCTTGGTGGGGCCAAAACTTGTAGGAATTGTAGTTTTGGGATTTTGGCACCTAAAATAACCTGGAGGGGAGCCTTGTTGTGACTGATGGACAGATCAGCCAACCAAACCTTTTGGACCTTGGGAAAGTCCCACACTGCTTGCAGTTTCAGTTAGATCTGAGTTGGAAAGGGAAGAAGTAACAGCTCTAGATAGTTCGAGCAGCAATCCATAGTGGATTCAAGCGAGAACTGTGGAAAGGCCTGAGTTTGGCCTGCATGCCTGCCTGCTGTTCCTGAGAGAGAACTTGGGTTTTTTTTTCGGACTCAATCTGAATTTGGAGAGTGAATTAAGCTCACTGGATTGTGACCAGGTTTTAACCTGAAGAAGACCGAAGATTTGCTGAATGCGATTGGCCTGTTAGGACTTCCAGCTACCTCTGAACTTCCAGATTGTGCAGAGATTCTGTAATTGCGACTAGAGAGCCATTTTCCTGGTACAGTGGAATTTCCTTACATGTGAATGTGCTGTGTGCTTGTAGTGGGTTGTGATTTGGTTCTCCCACTGTGTGTCTGAACTGTGTTTTGCTTGCTGGAGGCTGTATCCAGCTCCATGGACTGAATCCTTATCCATTTCCATTTGCTTGGGCCCTGCTACACTGGCCCAGCCAGAATACCTGCTACGCAGAAAGTCATCGATTAGAGACTGGCCTGGGGATCAGCTCCTGCTCAACGCCTTGAACAGGAACGATGCCTTGGTCATTTGTGTGGCCTATGCTTCTCCAGGCACCCAGCTCAACAGCCTGCAGTCTTGATTTCATCCTGCCTGTGTCCAGTATTGGGTATCATGAGTAAACATCAGGGTAGCTCCCTGCAACAACAGCTAAATCTAAAAGTGTTGTCATCTGATTGTCTTGTTGACTTTTTTTCAAGAACTGAGCCCTTCGGCTCCGGATTACAAATAGTGTGTGTTGTGCATGTTGCTTTCTTCCATCACAGGCCCCAGCCAGTTGCAATGTTCCTGGCTAGCCCACCATTTTCCTACCTGGGTACCCAGAGTGTGTGACTGTGTAGGAACTCTACACTGCATGCTTAACTGTCTGATTAATATAGCTTTAAGCAAATCAACCTGATTACGCCCTCCTTTGTTCATGTCCCCTGAATAAATCAGATTTAACTTTGTTTGCATTTAACTAGGCTGAGGTTCCAGTTTATGCCAAAAGTATTGCACTGTTGCTATTTGCTGTGCTTAACCTTGTTTTAGGGGTCCCCAGGGTCAGGCTAGAGGAACCAGCCCTGGTGGTAAGTGCAAACAGTGTGGATAATTGCCTGGTGAATAAGGGTTATTGTGGAAAGTAATTATTGTATATTGTTCAGGCCACTAGAAGGGAAAGGGGGCTACATTGTCCCAGAGGGCTGGCCCAGATTAGCTTGACCAGTAACAACTCTGACCTCCGGTGGAAGCACCTGTTTCATTACCCAGGCCCCTTAACCTGCTACTAGCCAAGCAGGCAGGGTAGTAGCCCTTGGGATAGCGCCACCTAGGGTTACACACAAATAGATCTGATAACCAAGAGAGCAGCACAAATTAAGCAGATCTCATTGAGCAATTGATGGAGCACTTCAGTACTACTAGATAGGCTAGTTGCATAGTACATACATGCAACAGATGGCAGAGTTGCAGAGAGGGTAACAACCTAAGAATCATAAATTTACTGTGCAGGTAAAAGCAGATAAACCAGCTTAGGAAGGAAATACAGTGTAGACTTGTAATTGTGACCAAAGTCCATGGTATCAGCAAAGTCCATGAACAATAACAGCACTTCATGTACTGAACCCATGGTCCTAGGGCAGTGTCTCTATCTGACGGTTATGCGATTTGGATGATGCCCTATGGTAGAAGCTTCCAAGAACACCGTGTCATCCTTTGTGCCGTGGCCCTTCATGCTGCAGACCACAGCAGCGGACTACCAGGCAAGGGAGCCATTTTGAGGAGGAGAAGCAAGGGAGTCTGGCTCCCAAGTGGCTGGAGTGCTTGTGAGGGGTGGTCTGCCTATATTTGGGCCCACGGAGATGAAGCAGCCCATTCTGTCATTGAGTCAGGTGGGGGCACAACCAGACTAATCCCTGCTGCTGGAGATGTGGGTCCCACAGTGTGGAAGAGCACTGCCCGTGTTTCACCTAAGTTCAAAAATTGGGTCTCTTTGCTGCTGGGGCTGGATTGGTGGAGCCCTGCTGAACTCTGGTTCCTGATTAACTGGAGCAATTGTGAGGGGTGGTCTGCCTGTGCCCAATGAGGTGAAGCGGCCTGGTGCATCATCCAGTCAGTGGGGAGAAGGGGTCCACACTAGGTCAAAGCCCCCTGACCCATGCTGCTGTAGATGTGGGTCCTGAAGTGCGGAGGAGCACTGCACAGGCTTGGCCCGAGTTCAGAATTGGCACTTTTTGCAGATGGGGCCAGATTGTTGTAGCCCTGCTGAACTCTGGCCCCCAATTGGTTGGAGTGCTTGGGAGAAGTGGTCTGACTGTGGCTGGGCCTAATGGGCAAAGTGGCCCATTGTATCATCGAGTCAGTGGGGGAGGGGTCTAACTGGATAAAGCCCTCACTACCCTTTGCTTCTCGAGATGCAGGTCCCGGACATCACTTCCTGACTCAGCTTTCCAAATATATGGCAGCTGCCTTGTTTTGATTTATAGCTGATTTATATGTGATTACATCTCTGAATGATTAAGAACTATAGGTAAGCACAATACTATTTTATTTATTTATTTATTTTTAGAATCTAGGATTACAATACCTTTTGAGCCAAGGCTCTTTACAAAGGTTCCATGTCATAGAAAAACAAAACTGACAAACATGAGCAAAGTTAACATCATCTAAATAATGCAAAAATATATAGATATGAACAACAGCAAATTATTTGACCTGGAATTAAGAAAGGGGAAGAAGGAGCAGAGGTAGACAGGAGATCTTAATAGGGAGGGAAGGGTAGAGGGAAGGATAGGGGTGTGAGAGAGTAGTGGAAGGTAGAGGGGCAGAGGGGGAGAGGTAAGGGGAAGAGAGAGGTTGAGCGCTGGAGGCATTGTCATTGGCAGGTGGGTGAATGTGCAGATTGGGAGGCACTGGAAAGGAGCAGGAGGAGGATGAGGATTCATGTCTGTACCTTCAGCTACTGTACCAATCAACATGCTTGGCCACAACAGTTGCAAGGGTTGGAGCCGATGAGTGATAGGTGGAGCCGGGACTTAAAAGTGCTGAGAGATGGCACAGATAAGATGTCACTGGGTAGACTGTTGTACCAAAGGGAGGCTTGGTAAGCAAAAGATCTTTGGCCTTGGGTTGTGCGGCAATGGTGGATTTGCAGGAGCTGTTGTTTTGATCCCTGGTAAGGCAGGTTGTGGTTTCTCAGTTGTAGGAGAGCGCAGACTCCTGGTGAGGCAAGGCCAAGCATAATTTTATTAGTAGTAGTGCAAGTTTGGTGTTTTATGCGATTAGCAAGATTCAGCCATCCAGTTGGAGAATAGAGGTCACAGGTATGGGTTAGGCGCTGGGAGCCAGTGACAAGGTGACAGGCCATGTTGAGCATGGTGGATACACGTTTGAGTGCAGTAGTTGAAGCAGAGCCATAAATTATGAGGAGCATAGTCAATAATGGAGATGACGGAGCTCTGGACCGCAACAGCCAGAGCTTCAGAGGTCAGATTTTTCCTGTGGTGGAAAGGCAAGCCCTATCGGGAGTTAGCAGCCCTAGAGGCATTATCAATGTGGGCGGTATAGAGAGGAGAGGGTCCAGGGTAATCCCAAGGTATTTGAAGGTTTGGACCTGCTCCAGGAAGGCATCTTGTCTAGTGATAACGGAGAGTTGGTGGTGCTTATGAATACTGTGGGAGCTCCTAAATAGCATGGCCTTGTTTTTCTCTTGATTAAGGAGCAGTTTGTGCTTTGAACCAGCTCTCAACCGAGGTGAAGCCGAGTTGGAGATTATCTTGCAGTTTCTTCAGGTCCTGATGGGAGGCAAGGAGGACTGCATCATCAGCATACAAAATTATTTATTTAGTACAGGAGACAGGTAGTGTGTTAAGGAATAGGCTGAAAAGGAGGGGTCCCAGGATAGAGCCCTGGGGACTCGGAGAGAACAGGTTTGGAATCAGAGAGCACGTCTGCAATTTTTACCTCTGAGTGCAGTTTTGAGATAGTTTTTGAACCAGGAAGTTGTATCAGGGGAGAGGCAGCATTTTAGTTGAACCAGCAGGAGGGAATGGTGGACAGTATCATAGATTTAGTCAGGTCAATGAAGATAGCACCAGTTAATTGACCGTTGTCAGGAGCTGAGAATGGAACCAGTGAATTCGAGCAGGGCAGAGAATGTACTATGACCTTTTCTAGCCATGTTGCTAACTACAGAGAATGTTATATTTGTCCAGAAGCTCAGTATGCTGGTACGCAACTATACGCTGCAGTGCCTTTGATAGGGGAGGCAGGATGGATATAGGGCTGAAATTGAGGGGTTGGTCTTATCACCAGTTTTGTGAATCAGGGTGACAGTGGCCATTTTCCATTTGTCCGGAATTGGCTGAGGGAAAGGGAGAGATTAAAATCTTGGTGAGGGGTCCAAGTACCTCGTCAAGTGTGAGGGCCAGCAGCTTGAGGTCTAGCGTGTCATTGCTTGTTCTAGATTTGTTGATGGCTTTAGTGATGTATTTTGGGCTTGATGCTTTGTTACTGTTTTAAAGTAGAAGGATGGGTGACTGGCATGAGTGGTGGGGTTGGGGGAGTGTAGCATCTTGGAAGAAATCAGCAGGAGAACACTGCTAAGGTCAGTGAACATAACTTTAAAAGTGTTTGCAATAGTTTTTGAGTCCAGTGTAGTCGTCCGCTTATGTTGAGTAAGATATGGTGGGGTTTTGGGCTGCTTCCAGTGACTTCTTTTATGTTTTTCCAGAAGTCCTCCCATTTCCCCCATGCATTGGTGAGGGCATTCTTAGTAGTCTGATTTCATTTGCTGAATGGCTTTGGTGCAGTCATTCCATGCCCGTTGTAATTTTGGATGTCAGCTAGCTTACTGGAGTTTCTAGCCAGTTCCCAAAGGCGGTCCCTGAATTTGTCTTTTTAGGAGGTCTCCAGATAGTCAAGGATTATTGAGCGATTTAACTTTGCACTTTTTGTGTGAAGCATATTTATTACAGGCTTCACTGAAGATGTGGATAAATTGCTCCAATGCAGAGTTAGTATCTGTTGCATTAAAGATAGGGGACCAGTCCTGCTGGAGAAGGTACATTTTGAGATGGGATAGCTGGACCCTAGGTAGGACTCTGTTGGTGATTGTCCTAGGAGGGGTTGCAGAATTTGTTTGACCAGATGTATCTGACGGGAAATGGTCACTGAGGGAATCAGGGAGGACTGTAGTATTCATGATCCGAGATGGGTGGTTGGTTAGGATCCAGTCAAACAGAGTGCAGGTCCCAGTTCTGTAGTTCTTTCGAGTTGAGGAGTCAACCATCTGCGTGATTAGCTGATGCAATGGAGTCCTTAAATGTCCCACCTCTGCTGAGAGCCAATTGATGTTAAAGTCACCTAGAAGAATGATTTCAAAGTCTGCTGGTTGGATTTGATGAAATCCAGGACGGTGGTGAGACCAGAACCTTGTTCTTAGGTGGAATGTAGACAGTGACAACTGTGAGGGCTTTATTGTGAGCACCTAATAGGATTCTGATTGGAAGAATCTGCGCTGGGGTAGCTGGAGGTGTGGGGTCAATGGGGTGGCCCATGAGGGAGTCTTTCAAGTGTAACCGACACCCACCACCTCTTTTAGATTTTCGACCAATCCGAATACATTGTAGCCAGGGATGGTGATTACTTGGTCAGGAATCTTGGGGTGAGCCAAATTTCGACAACTGATAAAATATCCATGTTATGTTGGTGGTAAAGGCTTGCAGTGCATCAAGCTTTGGGAGTAGACTACAGAGGTTTAGGCACATGATTGAGAGAGCGCCAGATGATTTGTTTTGATTAGCAGGGTTAGGGTGAACAGTACCTGACAGCAGCAGTAGGAGGAGCACAAGTTTCAGGATACATAGGCATAGGTCTAATAATACCTCATCAGAAAGAGCGCTTCATCTCCAGTCTTGTAAATTTTACTTGTTTTAACAGGCCATGCACACTGGAGGCCTATAGAGACTGGCACTAGCACAACGACATGGGATGCTGGAACTCGAGGCCTGCCATACCTCAAGTCCAAGGTAATCTGTCTGCCACATGGTCCCAACCGCAGTTCTCCAATGCATCTTTGGTCATGGTGTTACCGAGAGACCAGTGCCAGTGGTGAACTCTGGACCCAGATGGGGCCAGTGCCATATCACTGACTGAAGAGTCCTCCCAGTGTCATGGCCCTCTAAGCTACCCCTCCAGTGCCAACACTTTGGTCGGCAGACTCCTCTGAACTCCAACTCCCTTGTCCCGGCTTCCTTATGTATCCTCAGGGCTATACTAACCCAAAACTGCACAGTGGGGGTCGGGGACCAGCATGACTAAAGTAACTCCATTGGGGAGTGTTACATATATTTTATATGAACAGTGCACTGAAGTACTTTACCATCCAGCAGAGGGGGGGAGGGCCATTGCTGCTGCCATTTCAGTTTCACAGAGATATTCAAATAGCAGAAGGAGAAATTATAGAGCTTAAAAACGGAGGTGACATGACTTGCTCAAGGTTACACAGTAAGCAAATGGTAGTTGTGGGATTCAGACTTGGGTCTCCAGTTCATAACTCTGCACTCTAGCTGATAAGTCAGACTGGGGCTGAAGAGTCTTAGAGCATTGAGAAGGCAGTGCCCAGACTACAGGGAGGGTACTGTTTGTCCTGCTGCAACAACGCCTCCATTTGCAGGACAGATCAAGTGGTCCGACGATGCAGATGACCATGCAGTGTTGCCCCTGCAAGGATAGCTGTGTGTGAGAGGCACATCAAATCCCCCAATTGCCCAGAGCCACCTCTGAACCCCTCCTCCCTGTAGGTTGGATGCTGGGGGGTTAGGCCTACTTTGATTGTAAAGTTACAAGAATAGACAGGGCAGTTGCTGGATTGTTGTCCATGGTTGCAGTCACAGTGTCAGAATGGGAGAGGAGAAGCAAGATTAAAAGGTACTCCGAGGCCTCCGGGATAAAAAGCTGCAGCATATATATAAATAGAGTATCAAAGTTTGCAGATGATAAAACTATTGGAAGTATAGCCCACAGTGAGAAACAACTCAGAGTCAAAATGTTTTGAAGGTTATAGCTGATTGGTCTAGGTCTGAAAATAATTGCTGCAGTTTAAATGCATAGTAACTTTGTAATTGGTGTCAGAAAGGGGCTCTAGCTGCCATTCTGCTTCATAAACAGGTACTAAGAGTATGATTTAATCATTCTTTATGTTGTGAGGCAGTTTGGCCTAGTGATTAGAGCACAGAACTGTAAACCAGAAGACATGGGTTTGAATCCTACAGCAGCCTACTTTCTCACTTTGCAAGCCATACACCCCAATTTCCATCATTTCCATCTCTGTGCTGTTTGAGTCTCCCTTTGTCTGCTAAAATGGCAGAAACATTCTTCCTCACCCTCTCTGGAGTGAAAAGTGCTTTAGGATACAGTTTGTATGAAAGACACTATATAAAACCAAATTCCTTTCCTTTGATGGTGAGCGTGACCAACAGAACATTTAAAATGATCCCTTGCATTACTCTTTCTTTTCCTCCTCCCATCCTTTTTTCCTTCCTTTCTTAATTTTTTCCATTGTTTTGAAAGTGACTCAGCTTTGTCCCTTTTCTCCCGGGGGCCTTTGACCTCGTGCACTTTTGTATCTACTGATAGAACAACAGCCCAGTCAAGAGTCCCTTGCTGTGAGGCCCACAGATGAAGAGGAATCATTATAGAAACAACAATAAGAAATCTTTAAAAAGGAAATGTCTTTAAAATTAAAAAAAGTTTTATGTAATTAATGGGATCAGCTATTTAGAAGCACCTTTTTAATAGGCAGTTTAGGTTTGTTCAAGTAGCCCTTAACGAGTTTGCAGTGTGGCAGTGATCTGGCAAAATACTTTTCTAATGAATCTGCAATTGAAGGCTGAGGGTGTGGCTCTATGCAGGCCTAGTGCCCTATGAATATGCAGTCTCCCACAGGCAACAGCAGCACGTCATGGCTGGAGAACAATGGGGACTGTTCAGGGCCATTGACACAGCAGATGTCTCTACAGACCTGGCTTTCATGAGTGCAGTCTGGAGCCCCTCATGTGACAGTCCTTTGTGTATTGGCTGTCTGGTCTGTGCTGTACATACAATCCTAGAAGGTTCTGTTTTTCTACGCATACACCCACCTGAAAAGCACATAGAAAAAGCTAGTAAGTCCCCTGAAAATACTGTTGATTTTTCAAATTAGTCAGCTGTTACCTTGTATAGCAGAAGTATTTTTACTTTTTATTTTTGCCCATTAGAAGATTTTTTCTACCTGGAAATATGAGGTGTGATGTAAAAGAAGTTTATGGATTTGGTTAGAGGGCTCTTATGAATGTAACAGTGCCACCTCTCGCACTGTAGGATAAGAGAACGGTGAACTGAAGGTGAGCAGTCCTGTCATCCTAAAGATGCAAAAGGTGATAGTCATATCCTGAATTATAAATCACTAGTGAGACTTCAGCCAGTCAGTGCGCAGCACCACTGTGCATCTTATCCTGTGTACAGTGTGATCTCTGTTCGGGAGTTAGGGGAGAGCAATCCACTTCAGCACCTGGGGGAGGACGACTTAAGTAATTAAAAAAATCCTCTAAAGTTAAACTTATTATAAATCACTCAAGCTAAACTCGAGTGATTTATGATAAGTTAATAGGGCCTCCAAGGGTGTCCCTTATGTTGAGCTTGTGAGGTTGGCAGACAGAACCGCTCAGCTTTGCTTTGTGGTCCTCTTGCCCAGACTCATGCTTGGTGTCTCTTATACCATAGTGACACCCACTGGAGGCCCTATTAACATACAGAAGCCTTCAACCAAACCCATAAAATGATTTTAATTAATGGTGATCATTTTTTATTTCAAATCAAAGTTACTCCAAATTGAAGTTACGCCAACATCTCACGGCCAACAGTTCATGTGACTGCTTCACCTGAGACTCCCATCTACTAGCATTCAGTCTAATCCTCACAACTGGATAACCCTGTATCTCTGCTGTTACCTCTATAATTCTGAGGCTACCCCCTTTTGCACTTCGACAAGGCCTCTGGCTACCCCGCCATCCACCTCACCCCCCCGCCCCTACCCCTCCCACACACCAGCTTGATAAGGCCTGTGGCTGCCACCTCCTACATTTCTTAGCCCCTGCCCAACTTCTACCCCCTGTCCCTACCCCCCACATCTGCTTGGCAAGGCCTATTGCTGCCACTTCCTACCTTTCTTTCTTTTTCCCATCTTTATCCTTCCCCTGTCATCTATGCTTTTCTCCTATTAAACGATAAAACTGCATATAGATACATATATACATTTGCTCACTTTATTTTCCTGTATTGGAAACATTGTTTTACCAATTTGTATATTTTGTCTCCCTCCCCACTGACATGGAACCTTTGTAAATGAGCTGTCCGTGCTCAGAGGTATTGTAATCCAAGAATGAATAAATAAAAGAAATACATTTTACACATGGATAACTGCACTTTTATATCCAGTTACAACCTCCGCTTTGATATTTTGGTTATAACTGGAGGTTTTAATCAGCATCTGTCAATCAGGCTTCTCCAAAGAAAACTCATTGGTGCTTACTCTGTCTGTGGGCTGGCTCAACATCTCACGCAACATGGTGTGTGTGTGTGTGTGTGTGTGTGTTATTTTTATGTCTCTCTGTCTATCTCTGACAGAAGTGCTGCACTGATTCCACTGTACTGAAACAAAAAAGATCACCAATAATTAAATAAAATAATACATGGGTGGATGTGTAAGACCAGAATTTTACATACACTCTTGATGTGGGATACTTTCATAAACCCCTTGGCTTTGCCCTCTGGGTTTATGTAGCATCCACACCTTGGGTGTGTGTAAAATTCTGGTTACACACACCACCCATATGTTATCCTATATATAAACTATAGTCATTTTTTTAATTACCTTTTTATCTTTGCAATATTGACAGCTTAATTGGCAAGTGAGAAGTCTATTACTACTGAGCATGTGAGACACTCTTACAGAAAGAAGAGTGTCTCACACACAACTGAAGGAAGCGAGTGGTTGGTTGGAAGCATCGATGATGCTCTTGCAATCTGTAGCATACATAGTATTAGAAACATACAGTACATATAATGGAATGGGTAACTCTGTGACCTAACTCACTGAGAATTATCTTTCTCAGTATAATACTCATTATACTGGAAAAGATCCCTCTTAGCCAATAAGAACACAGAGTTACTGTCCGGTTATTCTATGATAACTGGACAGTATACTTAGTAATGGGACAGTGGCTCTGCATTCTGATTGGCTAAGAACAGTACTGGGAGAGTGGATCTGCATTCTGATTGGCTGTGCGCGTGTACATAGCCGATCAGATAGCAAGCCCAGTTTGCCTTCCACTTCCAACACACAGCAGCCAGGTTAGAGACTCTAGTAAAGAAAGATACAACGCTTCTGTGAGAAACAGTTCCTGCTTTTCACAGATGTGTTGTAGCATGATGCATATTTTGCCATTTAAAAAAAAAGGTTTTATTTTTCCAGTATAGCAGCAATAATAAATGGAGCCTTTGTAAACGAGTCCCTGACTCAAAGGTTTGTAATTCTGAGATTTCAATTAAAAAAAAATACCATTAGTGGTCTGGGTTTCCTTTGGTAGAACCAGACCGGGGTAAATACATACCTCAGCTTTCTGCCTCATTGTTTATTACCCTGGTCCAGTTATTACCTTGTAAACCCAGGCCACTGTGGTATTATAGTTATGTTGTAATGTACTGTTAAGTAAGTCAGTCAGTTCAAGAGCAGTTTTAAATAAACTGTGTCACATCACAGAACTGCCGGATTATATGAATACTGTAATAGATTATGCTGTTTGCCTAGTGTTATGTTACACATGATATGCAGAGCAAGAAAGCCGGTTTACAACTATTACAGTACATACTGTAAGTCTTATAAAGGTCAGTACCAACGATAAGTGGTGGGACAATACCTACACTAGCAGTCTCCCTCCAGCACTTTTCCTCTCTCAGGTTATCTCCCTCCAGCACTTACCCTCCCCATCTTATTCAGCACTTTACTATCTGATATTTCTCCTTGGCTAGTTTAGATTGCCCTAAAATTATTGGTCCTACTTATTTGTTCTTGTTTAGCCACCCCTGAATGTGTATTATCACCTGCTGTGTTTTCATTATACCTAGGCTAGTTTCCTCATTCTCTAGGTCTTCAATGACCAGTTTTTAAACAATTGTATAAACCCTGCTTAATGTTGAATGTCTCTGTGCTCATGTAATTTATTTATTTAATTCATAAATCGGATTTACAAACCTTGAGTCAAAGACTCATTTACAAAGGCACCTCGTCACAGGAGGGCAGACAATATATTTGTGAAGCAAGACAGTGGGGAACAGTACAGGTGAGATACATGCAGCATACATGTCGCTGGGCTGCGGATCCCCTCCACCCAGGACCAGCATCGCCAGGACTACTAGCCAGTCGGGACCCAGGGTGCCTGCTCTGAAAGCGGCGCTCCAGAAGAAATCCCACAGCGCCTCGGATCTTCCGTTGAAGGGCGCGATTGCCGCAACCTACCGAGGAAGGGAACCAGAGCTCGGCCGCCCCTGGTACCTTGTGCTGCCAAAGGCGCAAGCCCTTAAGGTACGCTGCCACTTCCCTGCCACCGCTCTTCTGTTGGGTCGGGACACTAACCTGTGTACCTTCCTCACGGAAAGCGGCTGTAATTGCTTCCTTTGATAAGGCTAGCTCTACTTTTCACCTGATTGGGGACTGTGAGCAAAGCGCTGCTGCCCTGACCTTGTAAAAGCTGCTCTTCGCTCCTTCCCACCGGGCGCATCGCACCGCTCCCACCCCCCCCACCTCACCCACCCTGGTCGACCCTTAGCTTTATAGCCGCCAGTCTGTCATATGACTAAGTGTCTATTTTTCCATTGGCTCGTTATATTCTTCTCCCACTAGGGCATTATCCCATCTCCTTACTGTCTTGAGCCTAACTATTTCGATAACAGAGCCACTCCTCTAGAAGCCAGTTTCCTTTTCACATAAGTGTTATAGTTTCTTTTGTGAAACTGGCCACTTCAGATATGATGCTGCACCCTAGTCTCCCATTATGAACCTCCTCTCACCCAGGGCCAGATTATGGGGGGACAGGGCAATGCCCCAGGCCCCGCCATAGACTGGCCCCCAGTAGTCAGAAGGTAGAGACACTTTTAGTAGGTGGACTGGGTTTGTAAATCATGCTACCTCCCTCGCCACAGCCGAGTTAAGCACGAGTCAACCTCCCCATAGTCCCCGCAGCTTGCTCTTTAAAAAATGCTGTGAAAGCAATGACTGGAAGAAGCACATTTGTTAAATAAAATAAAAAAAAAACACACAAGCCCCTGCCACAGATAGGCCCCGGCATGCCTACATTGCAGATTTCTCGTTCCCTTCCCTCAGGTGGTACAGTACTGGTAAGATTTGTAATAAATCATGCCTCCCTCCCCACATGAGTCAAGCATGAATCAATCCCCCGGAGCTTGCAATCATAAAACAAACAAACAAAAATGACTTTGGGAGAGGCTTTTAATTAAAGAAACAAAAACATGGGGCCTCGGACCCTCCTGCTACAGAGATAGGCTCCCCCAGCAAGCCAACATTGCAGAAGATTTCTCTCGCTCCCCCACCCTCCTCCTCCATTATATTCAGCCTGCAGCTAGGGTCGGGTGACTTGCTAGAAAAACAAACTGGCACTGTGTGGCACAAGAAGTGAAGAAGGCTAACTATGCAAGCACCATGATCTGCCTCCTCAGGATACTGACAGGTTTTCCACTTTTTGAGTCTGGGACTGGACCTGGACCGGTGTAGAGTGCGACCAGACCTGGGCTGCTGCTGCATAATACGAGGAGCGGCGCCGGACCAGGAGCTTTGCATACAATCCATCTGGGCAGCATTTTTAAACCACTCTTTCTTGGTGGTTTTTGAGGCTCAGCATGAACTTTGCTGCCAGCGGCAGCACCTGCACTCGCTATTTGTATGCCACGGCCACTCTATCGCTAGCAGCATGATTAATCGATGCACATGTCCTAAACTGCCTGCTGCTAAACTAAAGGAGTTTCAAACAGAGCCAAGCAACAGCAGACAGCTTGAGTTCAGTAAGTGCTTAGAAAGTTGATATCTGTATTTTATTTTATGCTGAGATAATTGATCTGAGCTTGTTCAAAGAAGAGATAAAGGGACGTGGGTGTGTGTGTATACGCATGGATCCTCTAACTCTGAAATAAAGGAATTAATCATTCCTTTGATATCCCATGAGCAGAATAAGGTATGACATCAGTCTGTTTATTTGGAGTCATAGCATTTGTACATTGGAACTGCACACTTCTGTTACAATGGGTACATACAGTAACTTATTGTTTGGAGCAGGATGCATACCTCTTAGTAAGCACTGTTTATTTTTGTTTAATTTATTTCCTTAAAATAAACTTGTGATTAAAGAGGTTACTTAGAGATTACTTTGCTTTTTCTGAACAGGGTCTGAGGAGGCGACTTCAATAAAAGCCCCAAAACTCACCACAGAGCATCTAGACCCCCAGAGCAACTGGAGCCTGGCTGCCTTCATGTCTTGTACAGTACAATAAATATAACATTACAGACTATGACAACATGACAGGGGTGTTGTACTTAAAGTTACTTTTTTCTCCTGTGAATAATGGGGGTAGTCTCCCATATGGTGGTTGTTATGGTTAATAAACAACGTGCTCAGTAAATGTTGCAAAATAAAACATTTTGGTATGGAAAGTTGGGTGTTTACATGGCCACCCAAGTTGTGGAGTGTCCCAGGCCCCCATGGCTTGATCTGGCCCTGCTCTCACCTCTAAAACTTCACCACTTATACTCCTGTCTCTCCTGTTATGTCTAAACTGGCTAACAACTTCTACATCTTTTGCTACTTATCCTCAAGCGCTAACAATGATAGTGACTTCAGGTTTTCTAACACCCTGCTGTACTATTACTCAATTCTACCCCTGCTCACTCTATCCTCGTCAAAAGGGCTGTATCTATCTGTCTATCCACCCTATCTCTTGAACTATTGAGACCCAAACGCCAGCTAGGCACCTCTCTGCCAACCTACTTTCTCACCTTGCCCGTGGCTCCTTATGCTTGCCGGAGATATTGAACCCAATCCAGGCCTTATGGCTTGCGCTTCACCCCTGCAATGGCTGCAAATAAAAAGGGTCTGGTTATAGCCCACATGAATATCCAGAGTCTCACGAGTCACCTGGCTGAGCTCAAGCCTGGGCTAAACTGATTAACCCGCCATTTTATGCCTATCAGAGACTTGGCTGAAGCCTTTGGTGCCTGATGCCACTTGTCTTGTGCCTGGTTATAGCATTCTAAGGAAAGACCGTATTGGGTCAAGGGGCTGCGATTATGTACAAAATCATCTATCCCTGAACATCCTACCCTGCACTGATTCCCTAACACCTTGTGAAACTCTGCACGCTACCCTGGCACTGGGTTCAAAACTGCTGCACATCATTTGTGTCTACAATCCACCTACAAGCAGGATGAGTGGTCTCCAGAATTTGCTACAATATGTCTCCCAGAATGTAAAATCAAATGAGGCTCTACTCCTTGGGGACCTGAACCTTAACTGGCTGGGTCCACAGCACAGCATCCTTGAATCTCTAATACAGAAGCACAATCTACACCAAACTATCACAGGCTTTACCAGAACTACTACTCCACACTCAGGGTCCCTACTTGATTGGATCCTCACCACCAGACCTGATCATGCATTAGATGCCACAGTGCTTGCTGACTCAATCACTGATCATTCCCCTACACTTTGTCGATGGCGATCCTGTCCACCTCCTCCTCCTCCACCATGTCTGATTAGGTTTTCAAACTATGCTGCCCTGGACAAACAAGCCTCCTATTTGACCTCTCTGTATTGACTGGTCTAACATTTATACTGCAACCAATGTTGATACTGCACTCAATTCATTTCTGACTGAATTTGGCAACATACAAAAGAAGCACCTCCCTACAGTCAAAAGGAGGGTAAGGCCAGCTTTCAGGTGGCTGAAAAAGACCTGCTTCAAAAGTTAAAAGTTAGAGACAATCAATGGAAAAGTATAAACGAACTGGACTGCAGCCAGATCTCATTCTGTATAAACAATACAGAAATGAAGGTAAAAGATGCATCAGGCAGGCCAAACGTAAATACTGCCAAACCTGCTGATTAATTCTTCTAACGACCTCGTAAGTTTTGGGGTCACATTAAGTCCTTCTTAGGTTCTGTTAAAGATGTCACTCCTCAGATATGGTCCACATGGTGTACACTGTAATGATTCTACTACCATTGCTAATGCTTTTAATCAACAATTTTCTGACTTATCTGCCCCACAGCTTCCTCCCATCACAATCCTATGCTTCACAGTTTAACCCCACAGCATCTGAAGGACCCCAAACTTAACCAACCCCTTCTATTTCAGGGAAGTGTCTAGGCATCAGGTCCTAAGCTGCTCAGGTCACTCTTCTGACAACACCAGTACTGGCTCAGATGGCCTAGAACCAAGACTACTAAAATGGCTTTACTACATCTCTGGCCCCTCACACATCTTCACCCTATCTCTCCAATGGCATTGTCCCTGAAGTCTGAAGGCAGCCAGAGTCACTCCTGTATTTAAGAAGGCAGTAAAATGACATATCAAATTACCGCCTATTGCTATTTTGTTCTGTTCTGAATAAATCCTGGAAAAAGTAGTATCCATGCAAGTCACTGAATACCTTGAGAAATTCAATTTACTAAGCTCAGCACAACATGATTTTAGAAAGCATCACAGCACCATGACAGCACTTGCAAAATTCACTTGGATATGTATACCAATATGGATAGAGGGAGTTAACAGGGCAGTCTTCATTGACTTAACCAAAGCTTTCGATCTGGTTGACCATTCTGCTACTATCCGCCTCAGTACCTTGGGCTTCTTCCCAGTCACTACCTGGTTCAAAGCTACCTCTCCAACAGAACACAAGCTGTTAAGTTTAATTCATCCATGTCAGACAGTGCTGTTATCAACATTGGGGTCCCTCAGGAGTCTATACTTGCCTTCTTCTATTCTCATTATTGTCAATAAACTTCCTGAGCTGGTCACCACAGGTCACCACTTTTATGCGGATGACCTGGGAACTTATTATCACTCTGATAATGTCTTGGATCTAAATGCTGCCCTCACTGCAGATTTTCGTGCTGTACAACACTGGTTGAACTCTCAACGCCTGGTTTTAAATACAAATAAAACAAAAGTTATGATGTTTGGCTCCAATCACAAGCTTAGATCCTGTCCTCTGACCATCTCTGTCTCTGCTATCGATGGGGACCCTATTGAAACTGTCACTTCTTTCGTTACCTCGCATCCACCTGGATCAAACCTTGGACCTAAAGCACATATACAGGAAACCTGCAAGACAGTTAACTGCATATTAGGGGCTGCCTATAGAACCAAATACCTACTCACCCGCTGCTAAATTGGTGATAGCCAGAGGCATTCTATTGCCAACCCTACATATGGGTGTCCCATCCTGTCCTTGGCCACCAAATCTTCACTGCAACTATGGGATACTACCTTCAATAATGTGTGCAGGTATGCAACCAAAGCACCTCGACTGCAGCATCATTGTCTCTTATATCAGGACCTTGGTTGGCTCTCTCCTTCCTCTACCAGGCAGTACTACTTGTACAATTTAGTTGATTCCATCCTAAGGACGCCCAAGCCTGCTATCCTGTCTGATCTTCTCAGGCCAGCCATTCCCACAAGGAATCTTAGATCGGCTGATCAGACCTTACTATCCATGCCCTTTGTCGACTAAAAGGGCATGGGCCCTTCCATCATGCTGCCCCCACCTATGGAACCTACTACCTCAGGATCTAAGGATGTCTCCACTATGTGACTTTAAGAGCAAACTCAGGACTTTCCTCACTACTATGGACAAATGTGTTTGCTTTGACCCTACCTGATCCACTGCATTTGTTCTGTTTCCTCATTGCTAGCACTTTGCCTGTCCAAATGGTGTTCTATACTGTGCCTTGTAATTAATGTTTTATTTTGTGCCTTGTTATTAATGTTGCCTTAACCTGTTTGTTTATGCTTAATGTTAGCTGTTGACAATTGTAAGTCGCATTCTACTCCATGACATTCTTATCTTCACTTCACAGCCTCCTCACTTAACCCCACTGCTGCTCTCTTCCCCTTCTTCTGTTATATCCTCTTTCCCTTGCCACCCCTCACCAAACTCACCTTTACCTGTTCCTACCTCATCCATGCCCTCTTTAGTCCCCACCTCCTGGCTGTGCTTAGTCACCTCTCCACCTACTACCGCCTACTCCCACCGTCTACACACCCCCTATTCCCTGCCCGCCGCCTCGGTTCCACTGGCTCGCTTGACTTTGACACTTTTGCCGCTATTGCTGTAATCCTCCGCCTCTATCCCACTCTCACCGGCATCCTCACTCGCCTCTGCCGCTCATCGGTTCCACCAGCTCGCTTGCACTTTCCTTACCTCCCACCACTGTTGCCATCTACTGCTGCCCCCTACCACCCTCTCTTCGCCTGCCGTCTTCGGCTCTATAGGCCCGGCCGCAGGTTGGTACTCACCCTGCTGTTGCCGTATCTGACGGCACCTCCTTTCCACTTAATCTCTCCTCCCATCTTTTGCCAGTTTTCCTTCCTTGTGTCTTTTCTACTGATGCCTATCCTCTTATTTTCTGCCTTCTACTATTCACAGTTTTGAGTATGTTCCATGATCAAGTGCTAAAGTATATTTTTGTTTACTAATGTATGTTACATTGCCATATGTACTTCTCTCTGCATTTATTGTACTCGTTGTCTTAATAATCTGGCTGTACTTTTGTTGTGTTGTAATTGTACCTCCCGGTCGCCTGAAAACAGTCACTTGCTGGCTAGTGCACTTACCCGGTTAACAAAAACAAAATAAATAAATAAATAAAAATACATACAGTAGCAGAAATTTCAAAGAGCAAGTAAACATAGGCAGTTGCAGAAGAGCACACAACAATAAGTCATTAGGGGTCCCAGTGGGTCACACAGCATACAGTGTGTGTACACAGACTGAAAACAGGCTAATCGAGAAAACTGGTGCATACGTAATACTATAATATAATGTCTTCTTGTTGAATGTAACTGGACGCATGTGTAAATGGGCAACAATGCTCACATGCTTTTCTAGTAAAACCAATAAAATGAAATGAAATGAAAATGAAATACATTTCTTCCGTAAATGTGAAAGAACAAGATTTCAATGTTGTGGTGCTGTTTGCAATAACTTTGCACAAAGTTTTACTTGGATGTGGGTCTAATGATTTCTAATCTGTGCTTCATTCTTTTTAATTATGTTCACAATTTTTTTTTTTACTTATTCTTTTCTCCTGCCTCTGTGCTCTTGATCCCATCTCTTAGAACCCCCATGTGCACCTCACAGATATATCTCTGAGAGAACCAGGGAGTCTGCTGCTAAGGTGCAACTCGCCCATTCTATTACTTCCAGAGCCCCGGATAACCTTCCGGGCAGGCAGAGGAGGCTCCCCAAATCTCCTCCAAACATCAAGGGAGCGACACTGTGCAATCTGCCCCAGTTCCTCCCTGGATGTGGTGCCGGGATTCATTGCCTGGATTGAGAGCAGGATATTTCCTTGTTCTGGTCCACCCTCTGATGTCAACACACAATGAGATGGGTATGCTGAGACGTGCTTCCACTCAGGTCCTCGGCTGACACCAACCCCTCCCCTGCCATCTGCTTCCCACCACACTTGCACCACCTGTGGTCACCCAGGCGGTGGCAGTATAAGCGGCATATAGCCCATCCCTCCCGGAGAGGAGAGCAGACCATCGGGCACTCAATCCCTCCCCCAGCTGGCCTCCAGCAGCCCGGGCTCGCTACTGAACCCGGGTTGCTGGCGCCGCAAACAGTAGTGCTGCCGCTGCGTCAGTGGGCTGGCTATATTCACAGTTTTTACAACCTCATAAGAGACAAGGCACCTAATATTGCTGCCTTATTTAATTAAATATTTTAAAATTATTGCATAAGGACAGATTCATGTTACTTTGTCCTAATGAAAATGTTGCTATCTCAATTGAAAATTTTGTGCCTTGTTAGTGTATTACATATTTCCATAGCACCGGTAGCAGCAAAATGATCTCTGACAGCCAATAGTTGTGATTTTACATGTCAAAGGTTTTGCTTCCTCAAGCCAGCCTTGCACAAATATCTTGTTTTGGATCTCACAACTATGAAGCCCACAACTGGACTAAAACTGAAATGATAATCACTATGTTTTGCCAATGTATGCCACTCGACCTTTCAGGGGACCAAAGGCAGTCAACTGCCATGTGTAGAACAAATAAAGTTGAAAGATTTATGTTCTGGAGTTATATGAGGTGAAGCAAATTCCTTCATGAGCCAGTCAGGTAGTAGGATGCTGAGGCTTCAAGTTGTCTGGGTCTCTGAGTACGCTGGGCCTCAAGGACGCTGTGTCTCTGAGTACACTGGGCCTCTGAGGACGTTGTGTCTCTGAGTATGCTGGGCCTCTGAGGACGCTGTGTCTTTGAGCACGCTGGGCCTCCAAGAATGGTGTGTGTCTGAGTACGCTGGGCCTCCGAGGATGCTGTGTTTCTGAGTATGGTGGGCCTCTGAGGAAGCTGCGTCTCGAGGACGCTTGGGCCTCGAGATGCTGTGTCTCTGAGTATGTTGGGCCTCTGAAAACGCTTGTCTTGAGTATGTTGGGCCTCTGAGGATGCTGTGTCTCTGAGTCAGCTGGGCCTCGAGGATGCTGTGTCTCTGAGTACGTTGGGCCTCTGAGGATGCTGTGTCTCTGAGTACGCTGGGCCTCCGAGGATGCTGTATCTCTGAGTACGCTGGGCCTCCGAGGATGCTGTGTCTCTGAGTACGCTGGGCCTCGAGGATGCTGTGTCTCTGAGTGCACGCTGGGCCTGAGGATGCTGTATCTCTGAGTACGCTGGGCCTCCGAGGATGCTGTGTCTCTGAGTATGCTGGGCCTCCGAGGATGCTGTGTCTCTGAGTATCGTGGGCCTCCGAGGATGCTGTGTCTCTGAGTACGCTGGGCCTCTGAGGATACTGTGTCTCTGAGTATGCTGGGCCTCCGAGGATGCTGTGTCTCTGAGGACGCTGGGCCTCTGAGGATGCTGTGTCTCTGAGGGCGCTGGGCCTCCGAGGATGCTGTGTCTCTGAGGACGCTGGGCCTCTGAGTACGCTGAATCTCAGTATGCTGGGTCTCCAAGTATGCTGGTTTCTAAGGATGCTGGGTCACTGAACATGCTAGGTCTTTGAGAATGCTGGGTTTTCTAGAACACTGGGTATCTGAGGATGCTGGGTCTCAGAGTATGAGCATTCCTACTTGAACACCTGCAATCGTCTGGGGTTTCTAAGAAAAATAACAAGTTATGTGCAGTACTGGGTCTCACAGATATTTCTGTTGATACTTCTGTAACCCTTGTTACCCGGGTTACTAGAATCCCAGTAAGACCTAGTGGTAGGCAGGGAAGGCAGCTTGTTAAACTCCAGTTAAATGGATTTCACACTGTCTCACTCTTGTTCTCATTCTCAGCTGAGACTGAGGGATGACATCACCATAGAACTCTCGCAGCTGCATGAGCCACACTGGAGTGCTGCAGTTGGAAGTTAGATAGAATGTTGGGGATTTTGAACAGAGTCTGTGTGCAGTCTTGGAAAGAGACAGCAGCTCAGCAGTCGTGTGCAGGCTCTCAGAGCTTTAAGCTCTGTTTTAGAGCTACTGTTAAGAAGGTGTGTTTCCACTGTAAGAGGGACACAGAAACTTATTGTTGAAGTGCTGGAGGCCGCTGTTACTGGTCCATGTGCTCCATCCCTGAAGGGATGGGGTGGAAAGGTTTGCCTGTTTTCCAGGGGCAACCCTGCTGGTTCCAGCTAAGGAAGACGCTGTCTATTTCAAGTTGTGCTGCAGCACCAGAAGATCTGAGAGAAATTCCTGTGGAGGAATCACCTGTGGGGCACCTGCAACCAAAGGGGTGAGTTCGCTCTGACAGAGGGCCAATGTTTTCACCTGAACTGTTGGAACGTGAGGATTGGACTACTTAATCTGTAGAAGGTCTAGTGTAATAGACATTGCCGGTTAACTCAGGTAGGTTCAAGTCCAGCACAAAGAGTGAAGTAATGTGGGGATGGACTGCTTAATCAGTGGGGGCCTAGAGCAATGGGCTCTGCCAAGTAAATGTATGTTCAAGTCCAACACAAGGGAAAGCAAGACAAGCAGAGGAAATGTGACATACATTTAGCCTTAATCTACATTGCCAAGCTTTACAGAATGAGATGTTTAATGTCCAGAGAAATGGCTGGGTATGAATTGTGGAAACGGAGGTGGAAACCCCCATCAGTAGTAACCAAATTCACCTCTATGGATTTGCTCTGTGGTACCATTGCTTTCTCTCAGGTACTTGGCCAGTGCCTGAGGAAAGTACCCAGATGTGGGATTAAAAGGAAAATTCCCTGAGCTGAGGTGCTGTTAGGTGGTTTAGGAGCCACCAGAAAATGTTTCCATGGCATATGGAAGGGTGTCCAAGTGGCCGACAGGGAGCCGAGCCAGGTAAACCAAGATCAGTGTACAAGTTTGGCTGTGTACCCAAAGCAGCATGCAAGTCCAGGCAGTGTGCCTGGTGGGTTTAGAGCCTGAGGGCTGAAGTGTTGAAGAAGTGTTCTGATTCTTTTAATCTGCATTACAGGAATGTAACCCGTGGGGTCCATCTATGCTTTGTTTATTCTGTTTGGATGTGAATAAAAGCCACACTTTAGAATCCCATTCCTGGTATTGGACATGACAGTTATTGCTTCCTGTGTTCGAGTTACTTGGGTGCCCCTGTGCAGAGAAGCCAAACCTAGCCTTTGTGCCGAGTGACCTATTCCACCCCTGAACCCAGTCCTCACCTGGTACTGCTGTCAGATTTAAACAGCATACCACCTGTCGCTTGCAAAATGATGGGTAGGGGTTACACTTCATTTTGATTCATAAATGATATCACTATTACTATATTACCATTCTTTAATATTGTCATTTACTGTCAAGCAGTGTTTGTATGCAGTACCAGAAGCTGTGGAGACAGACTTGGCATGGACCCTTGGGGCAGACAGGGTGGGCCAAGCAGTCCTTTTCTGCTGACAAATTCTATATGTTTGTATGTTTCTAAGCTTAGTAGGAACACAGCTGATAATAGTGTACCGTTTTGTAGATGGCTTGCAGATGTGAACAGATTAGAATTCTAATACGCTAGCATTGTGTATGTTATCATAGCATATAAACATATCAACATACATGCTGCAGTCCGTGTTCACAAACTGAAAAAGAAAGGCACTTATAAGTTATTGTGATATTGAAAAAGAAACTACATTATAATTCATTGTTGTTGCTTGTATATTCATTAATGGTACATTTCATTTAATTAATTTCTGTTCGTACATTACATGTACTTGATTAAAACTATCATCAACGATTGCCTGGGTGCAGATAAGAAAGCCACCTACCAGCTGACAAAGTCCCTAGCCCAGTGACAAAGCTACTTTGGTGATGCAGTACTGTTCATACAGCCAATTACTTGGGGTAAGCCTTGACCTTGCTCAAAATAGTGGACTACATCACTGACTTCATCCGCTGTTGGTACTGAGGATACAAATACATGGAAGAATCTGTACACAGAAACATGTACCATACTTTTGTAAAGACCCTGGTTTCTTGATACAGTATTCAGAAAAATAACTAACTTTTACAGTACTGTGACAACACTGTATGTCATTCAGCCCTGAAGGTGGACAAGCCCATGGTACCGGACGGATTCACTCCAGGGTACTAAAGAACTTGGGAGGTTCTGGTTGCCCCACTGACAGCCTTGTTCAACAACTCACAAGAAGCAGGAGTGGTTTCAGAGGACTTGAAGGGCTGATGCTGTCCTCTACATAACAGTGGCTGCAGGGAGGAAGATAGCAACAACAGGCAGTCAGTCTCACTTCGTGGTGGGGAAATTGATGGAAACACTACTGAAAGAAAGGATGTTAGAGTATCTTGTATCAAATGAGCTGCAAGACAACAGACAACATGGATTCATGGGAGAGTCATGCCAAAGCAATAAAAGTAGAAGGAAGCAGGTAAGACAGTTAGGGAAAAAAGGTAGCTAAAGGAAAGGATAGTCAAAGGGTAGCAAATGGGATGATAATTTCTTCAGGCACATAACTGAGAAGAGGAAAGCAAGGGAGAGATAGTGAGGATGAGGGGAGCAGCAGAGGAAACTGCACAGAAGATGACCAAGAAAAGCAAACATCCTCAGCAGGTACTTCTGCTCAGTCTTCACAGTGGATGGGGAGGGGGTATGGACAATCAGTGATCCATAAGAAAAAAGGGGAGGGAGGGAGGTGGACTCAAAACTATTTTCGGAGGAAAGAGTCCTAAAGGGATTTGCAGCTCTGAAATTGGACATGTCTATGGGACCTGGTGGATACACCAAGGGTACTGAAGGAACTCAGGGATAGCTGACTGCCCCACTGATGGCCTTATTCAATAGCTCACTGGAAACAGGCATGGTTCTGGAGGACTGGAAGAGAGCAGACATGGTCCCGCTACATAAGGACAGCAGTAGGAAGAGGCTAATAACTATAGGTGCTAAGCCTCACCTCAGTGGTAGAGAAATTAATGGAACTACCATTAAAGGAAGGATTGGTAGAGTCTCTTGAATCCAGTAGCTGCAAGATCAAATGCAGCTGGATTCATGGGGTTGAGGAGGTCATGCCAGATGAATCTGAAGGCAGTGGACAGGATCTATCTGGAATTTAATAAGGTCTTCGACACTGTGCTGCACAGGTGACTGGTTAAAACATTGAGCATTCAAGGATAGGATCCCAAGTGATGAACTGTTAGAAACTGGTTAACAGATAGACAACAGACAGTGTAGGTTAATGGCACTCACTAACGATGTGAGGGTGACCAGCAGGGTGCGACAGGGTTCAATACTGTGACCGGTCCTCTTCAATATCTTCTTAAGTGACATTGAAGACTGGAAGCCAAGGGATGCCTTTTGCTGATGATACCATGATCTGTAATAGGATGGACAATATGAAGTGGTATAAAGTGTGTAGGGATCTTAGGAAGCTCAAGGAGTGGTCAAGAACATGGCTTTTGGGGTCCAGTGCTAAAAGTGCAGAATCATGCAGCTAGGTTGTAGGAACCCAAGAACTGAGCATAGACTGGGGAAAAGTACTGCCAATCACTAAAAGAAAAGAGACCTTGGGGTTATCATAGTTGATGATGTCAAAGTGGCAGGACAGTGTGACAAAGCAGTGGGTGGAGTCAGCGGGATGCATAGGGAGTGGTATGTTCATCAGGTGGAAGGAGATGGTGCTTCCACTATATCGCTCATTGGTGAGACCCCACCTGAGTATTGTGTCCAGCTCTGGAGGTTGCACCTGAGAAAGGGCATAGGGTGGAGGCAGTCCAGAGGAGGGCAAATAAATTGTCCAGGGGTTGCACTAAAAGCCCTATGGGAGAGACTGATGAATCTCAACAAGCTCTCCAAGCACAGGTTTGTTGCTCACTTTGGGCAAGCACCTCATCCGTATGCTGCTGCAAGCTTGAGCTGCCCACCAACTACAGCCCGGCGAGACGAGGGCGTGCCTGCTGCCACCCGCCCTGCTCTCCAAGCACAGGTAATTGGAAGCCAGATCTTCAGCCCTCAGCGGCTGCTGCAGCGAAGATCCTGGATTGTTTTTCCGAATTCCTGGTGCCATCTGACTGCAGTGGCCCCATTGGCTGCTCACCATCTTGGTGAACTCCCTGAGTGGCTAGCTCTGGAATCCAGCGTGGCTGCTTTCCCAGGACTGATTGCATGCCCGTGCACAAATTTTGTAGTCTATGCTGCCTGGCCTCGCTACTAGTGTGTGCACATAATACCAATTACAGCTAAACTGAAAACCGGATTCCTACTTCTGATTTTTGTTTATTTAAGGACTGTTACTAGCCTGTATTTGCTCATTCTGGTAGAAAAAAAGAGAGTAAAATACTGTTTGTTTGCTTTGTTTTAGACTAGCTAGACCCTTAATCTTCTCATTTCTCCTTTGTGTGTCTCTTTGTGCTCCCCCACCCCTCCTCCACTAGTTCTTAAATACACCTAAACCACTCCCCTTCTTGCACTCCTCCTCCCATTGGCCATCTTGCCGTACACAAATTTAAAGCTGCAGAACACCTCCTGAGTGCGGTCCTGCCCCACAGAACTACATTTCTAATAGCCCTTGCCTCACCACTCCCTCCTCTCCCCTTCATAAGGCTGACCATGCTAATTCTCCTACTACTTCTGCCGGTAACCCTCAGGACTCCCAGCTCATCCGCCCGCAAGAACCCCTGACCACCGAGTGATCGGCGCCTCCAGCCGCCCGCCGAGACCACTTGCTCGGACTCCAGACCAGAGAGGTACAGTAAAGCTGCAAACCATCACAGAGTGCAAGCGAGCTTCTCCAGGCTTGCTCTGATTGGTCCTTCACCCTTCTTATCTTTTCTCTGTCTCCTGAGCTAAAAATGTTTTTTTTTTTTTACTTATGCTTGCTAATGTATGCCTATTTTGTTAGAATCTGCTTGTAAACTGCCAAGCTGTAATACTTGCAAACTGCTCTTGCTAGATTGATTAAGTGAAACAGCCCTTTCCTTTGCCTCTGTAACTGCCGCCCAGACTTCAGGGTGCCAAGGAAATCGATCCCTTTCATTTGTAAATTAGTTTTGTCACTGGGTAGCTCGACCATTGTCTGGGACCAGTACTAATTGGCTTTGCTTTCTCTTCCCTTCAGCCAAGAACCTCCAGGGCTCCCAGCTCATCCGCTGCAAGAACTGCGCCACTGGGCAGTTGGCGCTCAGCCGCCACCTGAGACCACTTGCTCGACTCCAGACCCAAAGAGGTGCACGGCAAAGCCAATTCTACGCACCACCCACCCATCCTCCTCCCCACCATTTTTATATAGACCCCTTGCCCCGCCTCCCCTGCCATTGGCTTTCCTATAATTTATCCTCCCGCCTCCCTAGGATGCCCACAGACATATAAATTTTGGGCTGCCACTTCAGGTTCAATTGTCCCATCCTAACTAACCCACCGCAGTCTCCCCTACCACTCGTCTTAGATCAGATTTGTGACTTCTTATTACTGTCCCTAGTCGTTGTGTCACAGTAAATTCTCCTTGCTCCCTACAAGTGGTTTCAGTGCCTACATCCCTTTGCTGACCCTGTGGTGTGTTGTCTTAGCTGGTGATATTTCTTAGATCAGGTTTATGACTTCTCGTAACTATCTCTAGTCGCTATATAGAAACATCTCCTTGCTCCTTTCAAGTGGTAGCAGCACCTATATCCCTTTTCAGACCTCATGGCACGTAGCCTTACCTGGTGATGCCTTGCCCAGATTAAGCCCTTACAACTGTTTCTCTTTCTGACCCCAGACTTTAACCATGGAACTTGCAATCTGGCTCTACCTATTTACTGCCTTATGCACCCTACCCTTGTTAGGTACATGCCAGATGGAATTTACCCCAAAGAGGACTTGTATCCCTACCACATGTATCCCCTACTCATGGAGTCCCTATACAAATCGTGCTATACCCCCAAGTTGTCGTACCCACTTTCAGCTGAGTCTCCCACTCAGACAGCCACTGGCATCTCGTTACCTACCCAAGGAATGTTACCTACTTGGCCTAGTACCTGCATCTACTGGTGTCATACGGTTAGGGTCTTAGCATGTGTATCACTAGGACTGAACAGTACAAAGAATAGGTCCTTGCATTCCTACCAATACTTCCACTAGTCAAAGAAGGTTTAGTTCTTCCAAATTACCACTTGTTGCCCTGAGGAAAGTTGTACTCCTCCTCTGCTATGCTCAGGTAACGTTAAACTTAACCCTGGTCCTATACAAGCAATTCCTTCACCGTCCGAAGTCCACTAAGTATAAAGGTATCAGCTTTATGCATGTTAATGTGTGTAGCCTCTTAAAGAAACTCACCTCAATACAGGCTTGGGCTAGCCACACAGAGCCAGATGTACTTGTCAGATCTGAATCCTGGCTTCGTCCATCCACGCCAGACAAAGAGGTCAATATCTCCAACTATCTGTTATTCAGAGCTGATAGACTAACCATTTATTCATTTATTCATTACAAATCGGGTTTACAACCTTTGAGTCAGAGACTCATTTACAAAGGCACCGTCAAGTGGGGCAGACATCAAGACAGTTATTACAGTGCAGATTAAAACAGATGATAACATTACAAGTGCAGTAAAGGGAACATTTAACATAGATACACTTAGGTTACATAATGTAGTAGTTTGTGTGTTACTCTGGTTACATAATGTTAAAAATTGTGAGTTACACTCATGGATATAGTAGGTCCTCAGAGAAGACAGTGGGTTACATCCCTGTTTGGACCTAGTAGGGAAGGGAGTAGGTCTGGGGAGGGAGAGGCTGTCCAGTGGACGGTCGAGCCAGTGGGTGCAAGGGCGGGAACTACAGGTTACAACAGGGGGTTAGTTGCACCCCACAACAGCGGTATTAAAGAAATGGTTCCAAAGGCTATTTTGAAGGAGCCAATTTTTGGCAAGTTGGAGATGCAGCTAGGGAGGGAGTTGAACCAGGTGGGAGCTCGGTAGAGGAAGGATCTCTGGGCAAGAGAGGTCTTGGTTCTGGGCACCTTGAGTGGCCTAACAGAGCTATGGGTGGTGACGGATTAAGATGGCTGCTGTAGGGAGGTGGAGGACTCTCGGGGAGAGTCCTAGCAGAGATTTCTTAGCGAGAAGGCAGGTCTAGTAGAGCAGTCACTTCAAAGTTGAGAAGATTGGTGGTGGTATAGAGAAGGCAGGTGTGAGTTTGGCTGGGGCACCAGTCAGGAGCCTACAGGCCTTATTGATGGAGAGTTGGATTTTGAGAGGGCAGTGTTGTCAGCTGCAGTGTAGATGGGCAAGCCATAGTCCACGAGGCACAAGACAGAGAGGTGATGGCCAGCCTGAGGGCAACCTGAGGCAGGCAGTCCCTGTGCCGGTATAGCAGGCCAATCCGAGAGTTAATGGCGCTGACAGGGCATTAATGTGGGTGTGAAGAGAGGGCAGTATCGAAAGTGATGCCTAGGTACTTGTATGTGGTCACTTGTTCTAGCGGGTGCAGAGTGCTGGGGATAATCAAGAGGGGTATTTTAGCTTTATTTTGGTGGTGGGAGAAGAGCATTGATTGGTTTCTTTAGGTTAATGACCAGTCTGCGGTCTCGAATCACCTTTCGGCTTGGTTGTAAGCCTACTGGAGGGATAATTGGAGGGAGGTGGGATTAGGATGTGAGGTAACGAGGACTGCATCATCGGTGTAGAGGAGCATTTTACCGGTACATGAGCTGGGGGAGGTGTTGAGGTAGAGACTAAAAAGTATTGGACCCAGGATGGAGCCCTGAGGGACCCCGGAGCGAACAGGAAGAGTGCTGGAAGGGAGCCGCTTGATCTTGACATGCTGGGATCTAGCAGAGGTAGCTAGAGAACCAAGAAATGGGACCACCAGAGGACCAAGTTGGTGGAGAGAGTCGAGTAGAAGGGATGACAGACAGTGTCAAAGGCCTTGGAGAGGTCAATGAACACTGCTCCTGCAAGGCTGCCAGAGTTGAGAGCAGCATGCAGGGAGTTGGGAGAATTCCAGACAGCCATGGTTGTACTGTGTCCTGACTGGAAACCGTATGTTCTGGGCACATAATGTCATACTTGGTTAGGTATTCAGAGAGCTGGATCAACACCACTTTTCAAGGGCTTTGAGAGTGGGGAGGATGGAGATGGGCGGTAATTGTTGGGGGTGGATCGTTCCACTCTTATGTATGGGTGTGATTTCAGCTGTTTTCAAGCACTTGGGAACTGACCCAGGCATAGAGACCAGTTTAGAAGGTCAGACAGGGGACTAGGACTGCCCAAGACCTGTACAGAGGATCCTGGAGTCGAGGGGGTCACTGTTGAAGTTATTACGTCTAAGGCTTTTTAGCAGGTGCAGCCTGGCTTCTTGGGGGATAGGGTGCGCAGGTAGAATGGTGGGTGATGGGACCAGAGGAGAGAGGGGGGATTGGGTCAAAGAAGCTGCTGGGGAGGACTGAGCTTAGGTCAGAGAAGGCAGTGTTAAGGCAATTGACTATAAGGAGTGGATCTGTGGTGGGGTGCCGTTGATGGAGAGCTGAGATGGTGGTGGGGAGCGGGACTTCCCATTTAGCTCTTTCATATTATCCCAGAAGGTCCAGGCTGAACCCCAAGTGGAAGTGGGGGTGATCTGGTAGTGCTCTGCCTTAGCCCACCTAATGGCCCAAGTGCACTTCTTGCGTTCTGTATTGTAAGCCTGTCTGTCAGACGCCTTTCCAGCTTCTACAGCAATGTGCCAGAGATTATCTCTGTTTTTGAGTCTCTGGAGGAGGGATGGGGTGATCCATGGTGCATTTGGTGCTGGGGCAGGTGCTGTTTATCAAATTCTCAGGACACCTGCAGAGGCTCTTACTCTAATTGATGTACCTTGGTATCGGAGCAAATTAAATTAAATTATATTTCACGCACTACATTTTATACTCAACATGTCAAAGCCCTTTCCAGACCAATGAATTAGACAATAGTAGTGTAGGGACTATGCACATATTAACATGGTAGCAATGTTCCTTACTCCCATAATTCCTACGTAGGCTAACCCTGAACCATTGCTTTTGAATCTGCTTTCTAGAGAGAGAGAGAGAGAGTTACAGAGAAAGAAAGAAGACCAGGGCATGGGGGATATTGTGATAATGTCTGCTCTTTTTGAAAACTGCCTATGGGTCTTTAACTTCCACTTGACCAACAGCCAGTCGGGATGGGTAGAAGAGACCTCAGTTTTTGACTCATCTGAAGGACGGCACCTCAGCAGTGCAGCAGCGTGCTGAATGATCCAAGGCTCGCATGGATTTATGTCACTTGCATGCCTGACGTGATCTTTGCAGGGGATGGGGGGTGGATAGTGGATTGGTAAGGGATAGAAAAGCAATAGATAGCTGGCCCATCAGCACAGTAGAGACACTACTGCATGTGATGCCTGTGACCCCGGTTCGGGAATGGCTTGGTTCGTCGGGGCTGGCTGGTGGAGGTGGACTGAGCATCCCATGTGATGCTCTCCTCTTCTGGTGGGGGGTTGTTACTGGTTCCCACTGCAGTACTGCCAGCTGTGTGACCCCAAGTGGCAGTGCAGGTGCGGAGCCTGTGTGGGAGGGAGCACAATGTCCAGCAGCAGCATGACAGCGTGCATAACATGCTTGTCAGGGCCATGCTGTCCCAAGCCTGGCGGCATCCTGGGGTTTGGGTGGAAGCAGGAGGAAATACAAGCCTCAGCTGCTGTGGGATGATGGCACCCCACCTCACAGACCCAGTCCCCTGGACACAGATGCCTTCCTGTGTTGGTTCAAAGCATCCTCAAGGGGCTTGGTCCACTCCCAACAGCCCACTCCCCTGCGAGAAGCAAAGGGGTCATAGAGAAAAGTCTGTAAGTCCCGGATACGGTGGATGATCGGGCCTGGGGTAGGGTAGGGGGTGCAAAAGGGGGCAAAAACAGAAAGTAAAACAAAAGAAAAACAATAGATATGCTGGAAAGAGATCAGAGGAGAGGAATATAATTAGTTGATGGTATGAAGGGTTTAAACTATGACAAGGGCAGAGCCCTTGGGAACATGCAACGAAGTCTCCGTCTGTGTGGTGCATCTGTGGGACCTGCTGTCAATACAACAAGATGCACGATCTTCTGTCTGGTGTCTTCATTCACCAGTGAGATACAACATCAGGCACCAGACAAACTTTGCTGGGCTTTGAGGATTTTTGGGGTCCAATTGAACTGAGAGCCCTGGGGCATTGCCGACTGTCTGATTTGGGATTGTTCTCAGTGGAGAAAAGCAGATTAAGAGGAGATAGTAGTCTTCAAAGTGGTGAAAGAAATAACTCCATCCAGTAGTGAATCCTAAAGATCCTGCAGCAGCAAAACCCTTCATTGACATTTAAATGGCATAGAACCATTCCAACACATATAGAATAATATATGGGGTTGTGTGTGTAACAAGAATTTTACACACACCAGTGGTGTTGGATGCTTCACTCTCGGGGGTTTATCTAGGCATCCAACACCAAAGGTGTTTGTAAAATTCAAGTTTTACACACCACCGCATATTTTATTTGATATAATTGCTGGCTTTCTCTTTTTGCCACAGCAGTTACATAAACTAAGAGATGCCCATGTACTTGACTGTGGTCCCGCTGGGTTTCAGTGCTGTTAGTGATCGCCTTCTTGTAAATTTTTTTTTTTTTATTATTATTTTTTACGGCTGCCTGCTGAATGTTCTGTTTTTTTCCCCTTAGCTTAGTTTATTTTTCCCCAAAAATTACTTACTGCCGAGGTGCTGAGTCTGAGTAGTGGTTCAGTCTCTGCGGGCAAGGCAAGGCGTCCAACGGTCCGAACCTAACAGCTTCGGTTGGCGTGTGTGTAGAGTGAGGGAAACCTAGCTTGTGTTTGCCGTTATAAACACTCCTTTATAATGGCAAATTACACGATGGATTTCCCTATGGGAAAAAGAGAACCCCAGTTATTATAATATATATTTCCAACACAACAAAAATGACCTTCATTAATGCCCAGTACCAAAAGTTACCCTGTTCAGTACAATAGACATACAGAAGTTTTCTTTCTGTTTTCTGACAGCCCAACCCCTTTTAGTTGGTCCCCTTACATTGTTGCTGCAGGAACCTTTTTAAAATCCTGGATCTGACATTGACTCCATCTGATCAGATAAATTTGCTGAATATATCGAAAAGTGAGAGAAGGGAAGTGGGTAACGCAGGATAATTTAAAAAGAGCATGTGGCACAATTTCACAGAAAGATTGGTGTAGTTGTGAAATAGACCAAGTTAGTATGTTGTTTTTTTGTCTCTTTGTTTTGGGTTCCTTTCCCCAAACATTTAAGAAACTAAGACCATGTATCACGAACACCTGACTGGCACGCAGTATACATTTAAAGGGACACTGTCTGCTTTTTGTGTGATTTTTGGTCAGCTGTAGCCAGTTTGCCTCTGTTACCAGAGCAAAGACCATGGACTGGTCAAACAACTGGACTGAATGAGTAGTGGAAGTGAAAAAAACACAAAAACTTCGTAGTACAGAGCCGGGATTCTGGGCATGTGCATTAGAGTGAGCACTAATGCGTATGTTCAGAATCTTGCCTCTGTTTTTCCGTTATTTTTTTATGCACTTCTACTGCTCATTTTCGTTCCAGAGGGGCATCTTCTTGTTTGGAATTGAACACACTTTTGAATAGTAGGCATATCTCATATCAGCCTCCAATAAATGTAAACCCATTCATGCACAAGTTTTATAATCACGATGGTGCCAAGAAAGCCGCAAGTTCACAGAAGCAAGATGCTTCTGGTGGCTCAAGTTTGGTGGACCGCTTGCCTCCAACACGATCATAAAAAATATGTGATAAAGGTACAAAATGGCATCATGTTACATTATGGGGCAGTCAGAACAGTTTCTTTGCTAGTTCTGGCAATAGAGGCAAACTGGCTACAACTGGGGAAAAAAATCACTAAAAGTTGACAGTGTTCTTTGAAACTTGGTTGGGAACATGTTTATAAATGTATTTTGTGGAAACTGTGTTGTAATCTGTATTGATGTATCGTTGTCTGTGTAATTGTTAGTCAACTTGGGCAGGAACCTATTGTAAACAAGCCTATGGGCTTACTAGGCCATCCTGTAAAAACTTGGGCTTGATTTCAAAAGCCCCCCACCCCCAACTCCTTAGACTGGCGTATCTTGTGCTGAAACCCAAACTGCAACAAACTTGAGTGTGCCAGTGACCCTGTGCCTGATTTTCTAAAAGTCAGGGTCCTGGCACCAAATTCCCAGAGTTTGCTGCAAGTCGTCCTGTGTACCAAACAACTGGCTCATGGGCGGGGAATGCTGCAGACTGTGGGAGTTTTGGGCAGCAGTGGCGGTCATTGGGGGAGACCTGCCAGCTGTACAGCTGGCAGCTGGCAGGGCTTATGGAGGGCAAACTGAGAGTGGGATGGGAGGTAGGATGTGGCAGCACACCCTAGACGTGGCACTGGCATGGCTCCTTCGGTGGCAGGCAGTGCGTGGGAGGGGTGTTACTGTGACTTTTGGCAAGGAGAGGCCCTGTAATTATCTAGACATAGACCCACCACTGCCAGGCACTTGGCTGGGTGCATGAGGGCAGCAGATGTCTGCTGGCAGCAGCCACAAGGGGGGGCATGGACCACCTCCCACCGTGGCAAGGCACTCGAACTGGATGTGCCCATTGCAGGGGTTTGCAGAATCCCAATGAAAGGTATACTGCAGTGCTATCCTGGTGCATGCTCCACTCCACCTTGCTGTACCGATGCATCTGTCGCAAGAATGGTGCAAGTCTGGCTAGCAAAGGAGACCCCCCAGTTGCACAGGGGGCATCTGAAAATGAGGAATGGCCATGGGGCAGTGCAAGATGCCCCTTGTACCAGTCCGTGTTGGCACAAGCACGATGTGCCATTCCCGAGGGTTTGAAAAACGGGCCCAGTATTTGTATTTATGTTTATATTTACTGTTTTACCATGATAAACTCTGCCATGGCATTGCTGTGTAAATGCTGACTTGTAAAGATCTTGCTGCACTGAACTGTGTACTGTTCTGAGTTGTAGAGGTCCAGCGGCGGACCATTCGGAGAGCGAGGAGCAAGGGGAGGCGCCCAGCTGATTTAAAAGTCTTGTGCTACAAGGGGTCTACAGGAAGAGCACCCTGTTTATAACATCAGCTGGCAGGTAAGAGCTGCCTTCAGCTACTAGGGACTCTGTTGAACTGTGAACGTCCTTTTAAAATCTGGTGTGTTGGACTTGTGCTCTGTATGCTGTTTGTGTGTGTGAATATCTACCTGCTGAATGACTGTCTGCCATGGCATTGCTGTGTAAATGCTGCCCAGCAAAGAGCTTGCTGCACTGAACTGTGTGCTGCTCCGAGTTGTAGGGGTTCTGGTGGTGGACCATTCAGAGAGCAAGGGGAAGGGGTGGCCAGCCAATTTAAAAGTCTTGTGCCACAAGGCATGAGCACCTTGGCGTGAGTGGTGTGAGTGCACCTTGCCCCAAAACACCTCTTAGTATAATTTGGACAAATGCCAAGTAGTGGACAATTATAATCTACTGTGGGTTTTTCACTCTGAAACTTTTGTGGTATTTAAGGTATATTGCTTGTGTTTTATTTTTATTTATCTTTTTACTGATTTTGTAAAATGGAAATGAAATGTAATGTTATTTTTTTGGGCTTTCTACTACTCTTATGGAACTGTTATGCCCTGGGGGAACGTGGTTGGGATAAGGGTACCTATGATACGCTTTTGGAGCATAGACTCCTTAGGCATCACACAATCATTATTCGTGGCACTAATAACCTTAGCAATGTTTTTATCTGATAAAAAAATACCTATATAAAGCACTGCTTGGGTACAATTGTATACTGATGTAAACAAATTTACTTAGGCGGGGCTCCAGGCTGCTTTAAATTATCTATTTAGAAAAACCTTGAGGACGCACAAGATAAAATATAAATACCTAAGACTGTTGAAATGTGTGCTAACGATGCTTCTTATGATTTGTGGTGACATGCACCAAAATCTGGGGCCAATTAATTCTGAACAGCTCCTAGGAAACAATCTTTGGAATCAGTCAAATTTGGAATACATGAGTACACCTAGACTAGGAAGGACAGGGTCTAATCTTACTTTGATTCATTGTAATGCTAGAAGCATGCTACCTAAAATAGACTTAATTAGTACTTGGATTATTGACCACAACCCTGATATAGTCATAATTACAGAAACCTAGCTTGATAAGAGAAGGGAGGACTCCTTAGTAAATATAATAGGCTATAACTTATGGTGGCAGGATAGAAATAAGCATGGTGGGGGCGTACTGATTTATGGGAAATCTGATGCTACTAACACAAATTGACATTGAAAGAGATTTTAATGGTCTGGAGGCCTTGGCCTTAGAGTTAAACATACCTCACTATAAGAAAATGGTACTCGTGGGAGTATATTGCCCTCCCAAAATTAACCCTTTTGCTTTTAACTGCCTACAGGATTTCCTTTATGGATTCAATAACTCACATGAAATCCTTACGGCTGGTGATTTTAATATTAACTGGTGACAGGTTAATGACCTCCATCCATTGGTTGATCTTCAAATAAATGTGGGTTTTACCAAACTGATTCTTGATTCTACTAGAATAAATATGGCAACCCCTGATTCTTCCACGATTTTGGACTTAATATTTACCAATTCAGCAGAAAATATATTAACTAGTGGTGTCTTGCCAGATTCTATATCTGACCACCAGTTCATTTTCTGTATTATAAGCAGACTTGTGAAACTGACAAGCAATAGATCTATCACCTGGTGCAGTTGTAAACATTTTCACTACATGGATGTTATGATGGACATAGGTAGCATAAATTGGGATAGTTTATTATTGGTGTCCACTGTAAATGAGGCTTGGGATTTCTTCCTACATGAATTCATGTTAGTGTGCAACAAGTATGCCCCTATTAAATCTTGGCTATTGAAACACAATAATGCTCCTTGATTCTCCAACAAATTGAGAACATTAAAATTAGTTAGGGCCAAGGCAAAAATGTCAGGTAAAAAATTGGACTGGGAAAACTATAAAAAAATGTGTAACTTATATGTAAAAGAGGTGAGGATTACAAAACAAATATTCTATACAAATTTTTTAGACACTAAATGTTCCCAACAGCCAAAAGACTTCTGAAGGACAATTAATTTTCTTCTGAAAGGCCAGGGAACTGAAGTCCCAAATGTGTTCCTAATCGATGGTCTGCCGACTCCTATGTCCCAATTAGTTGTGGCTAGATTTAATGATTTTTTTAGTAAAATTGGTTTAAATGCTACTCAGGGGATAGATACAGTACAGCCTGGCACAGATAATGGCTCAATGAACAATTTTACTTTCTCAAAGATTACAGCAGACAAGGTGTTGTTGGAACTGTTAAAATTAAAAACCTCTAAGCCATGGGCCTGGATGGCATTCCCTCTAACTTATTGAAGCTTGCCTCCCCAATGGTTGCTTACCCTCTAGCATATTTATTTAATTTTTCCCTTAAAACAGGTGAATTCCCCAGTGCATGGAAACAATCGAAGGTCGTGCCTAGTTTTAAAGGGGTAATAAGTCAGAGTTGGGCAGCTATCGCCCTATTTCCCTTTTACCACAGGTTTCAAAGATCTTTGAAAGGATTGTGGCCACTCAGATTATGGGGCACCTGGAATCTCAGAATCTTCTGAATGGTATGCAGTCAAGATTTAGAAAATCACACAGTACCATTTTGGCCCTATTAAGGTCATTGGGGATCTTCAGAATGTCCTGGACATGAGGACACTGGTAGGTACCATTTTTGTTGATTTATCCAAGGCTTTTTTTTAGCATTGATTTATTTATTCTCCATCTGTGGCATGACAGGTGGGGGCATCCAGTCACCTGCTCCCACCACGTAGAGGTCAGCAGGCTCACTCGCATGATGGGGTCTGGTGTGGCTGCCCTCCAACCTGTTGGGGGGCCCCCCAAGCCTCCCTGTGCTGGGCTGGGACCAAACCCCCAGTGCAATTCCACAACAGACCTCTGGGCAGTGCTGAGCATGGCTATCAAGCTGCACGGTCGTGCTCAGCTATTTTTCCTCCTGTACTGCCCTGGTTGGAGTGTGGACATGCAATGACATCAGAGGCACTACGTGCTGACGTCCACCACACTCCACCTTCTAACACACCACTCCTGCAGCGCACCCGATCTCCACCGGGAGCAACTGCAGAGTGGTGGATGTTCCGATCCCTCCCCAGGGATAGGAGAGCAGTCCTCTGGATGCTCAATCCTATCCTACCCCTGCCGACTCTTGATGGCCTGGGCTCATTCAGTGCCTCAATCCTCAGCGTCACTGGGCCGGACTGATTTATCCAAGGCTTTTGATTCCTTGGATCATGGTGTCCTCCTATCCAGGGCAGTCTCCTTGGGAATAGTGGAGCCTAGTCTGTGCTGGCTCACCTCATATCTAACTGCTAGAACTCAAATGGTTTCCATGGGAGGTTGGACATCGGCTTTGTTCCTGTTGGATCAGGGGTCCCACAGGGTTCCATTTTGGGTCCTTTATTGTTCAATATTTATGTTAAATATTTATTTTAATATGTATACCCTTGAGGAAAGTTAATTTATATACCCTTGAGGAAAGAAGGAGGGGGGACATGATAGAAACTTTTAAGTACCTCAGTGGAATCAACAAAGTTCAAGAGGGTAACATCTTTCAGAAAAAGAGACATGCAAGAACAAGGGGACACAATTTAAAGATGGGGGAGGGCAGTTCAGGGGCAATGTGAGGAAGTAATATTTTACAGAGAGGGTAGTGGATGCATGGAACGGCCTTCCTGAGGAGATTGTGGGGTCTAAAACTGTGGGAGAATTCAAGAATGCATGGGACAGACATAAGGCAATTCTTGTGGAGGTAGGAAGAAATAGGCTGTTGGTTAACTAGGATCTGTGGCCTATCCTGTAGGTAGGGAAATTGGCAGACTAGCTGGGCCAAGCGGTCCTTATCTGCCGTCAAAGTCTATGTTTCTGTATTTCTATGTTTCTTAATGGGTTGAATGTTTCAGATCCAACTGTTCTTTTTCATTTATATGCTGATGATACCATTACATACACATCTGATCTCACTGTAAGTAATATTCAAGTTAAGTTACAGAAGGCGTTTAACGAGTTGCAGATTTTCCTTAGAGATAGTACTTTAGTCTTAAATTCTAAGAAAACACAGTCTTTATTGTTTCACCAACCTTTGGTTGATCAGGAAAATTTGACACCGAATGTGGTTACCCTGAAGGGATCCCCGCTCCAGCATGGTCAGTCCTATAAGTATTTAGGCCTTTGGCTTGATAAGCTCCTAAATTGGGGAGTTCATATAGATAGTTTAATTAATAATGCGGGGAAAAGATTTGGAGCTCTGTATAGGGTTAGATCTTGTGTGAGCTGTGAGGTTAGAAGGAGAATTGCTAATTCAATGATAATTCCCATGCTAAATTATGGGGACTTTATTTACGCCAGTGGTAAAAAAGTAACTTGGAGAGACTGGAGGTGTGCCATGGCAGACTTGCCCCTCATTTTATACACATGTGTCTTCTATACAATCACTTAGATTGGTTGAGACTCTCAGAATGTAGACAGGAGCATTTGCTTTCATTTATGTATAAGTGTTGGTTGGGTGATTTATCCCCTTACATAGTTGAAAGGATGACTAAATCGGATAAATTGAGTTCACTAAGAATAGCAAACACCCCAGACTTTGAAATTCCAAATTGTAATTTAGAGATTGGTCAATAATCAATTTTATATAAGGGTCCTCTTGAGTGGAACAAACTACCGGTAATTATAAAGATAAATAAAGGTAAAAAACTTTGGATAGGGATTAAGTTCTGGTTTTGGAAGTTCGTCATTAGCACCAGACAGTGCTGCCTTCTATGAAATTTCTTGCAGGACATATTCAGGCTATAATTAGCCTGTAATTCTGAATGAGTGTTTACATTAGTCTTTATGTAATTTGTATAATTTGTATATTGAATGTGCATACCTATTTACTTATAGTTTCATGCATTTGTATTGTCTGATTGTCTTGTAACTTTTTGGACCCCGTTGTAAATGAGTTGTAGCTCAATCAAGAGAATCCTAAGTCATATGAACTTGTACGAATAAAATATTTTATTACTACTAAACTCTGCTAAGCAGAGCTCATTTTCAAGGAGGTCCTAGAATGGAATAGCACAGAATGTCGTCACAATTAAACAGCAATCGTTGCTTACATAATAAGATAATGGAGATAGATAAGCCAGAGTACAGTGCAGAGCATTTTTAATATACACAGCTATACAAGTCAGCATGAGACGAGACACTATAAGTCATATAATGTACTGTATGCAATTATAAGGATACAAGTTCAGAGAGCAAGTTGATTTTCAAGAAAACACTAATCTACAGGACTAGATTCATAGATTCATAGCCATGTGATGGCAGAAAAGGACCTTCTTGGCTCTTCAAGTTTGCTCATTTTCCCTCCTCTGCTTGACCCCCCCCCAGATTCCCCACTTCCTCCCTTGACAACCCCTTGTGTTTGTTCCCGGACCTTCTTGAAACTCTCACTGTTCTGGCCTCACCACCTCCTCCAGCAGTACATTCCAGGGTTCAACCACTCTCCCATGAAGTAATACTTCCTAATGTTTCCCTAAACCTTCCCTCCACCTCCAGTCCATGCCCCCTAGTTCTGTATCTACCTTCCTGAAAATAAACTCTCCCTCACTTTATTGATCCCCTTCACGTACTTGAATGTTTCGATCATGTCCCCGCTCTCCCTTCTTGTCTCCAGAGGATACAAATCCAGCTCCTTCAACCTCTCCTCATATGTTTTCCCACTTAGCCCATGCACCATTTTAGTGGCCCTCCTCTGCACCCTTTCCACGCCATGTATGTCTTTTCGTAGATGGGGCCTCCAGAACTATACCCCATTCTGCAGGTGTGGCCTCAATGTGGAACTGTTGAGTGGCATCAGCACCTCCCGCCTTCTGCTGGTTATCCCTCTCCCTATGCACGCCAGCATCCTGTTAGCTTTGCCTACTGCCTTGCTGCACTGGGTCTCCACCCTAAGGTCATCAGTGATTATAACTCCTAGATCCTTCTTCTGCCTGGTTGCAGTCATTATCTCCCCTATAGTGTGTATGTAGTATTTGGATTCCTCCTCCCTAAGTGCATCATTGTGCATTTTCTGGCACTGAATTTCAGCTGCAATGTTTCCGACCACTCTTCCAGTCACCTTATATCATTCTTCATTGCCTCCACCCCCCTACACCCTGGGGTGTCCAACCTGTTGCTGAGTTTTGTGTCATTCATGAAAAGGCAGACCTTCCCGTGAAGCCCCTCTGCTATGTCACTGACATAGATGTTAAACAGAATTGACCCCAGCACTGACCCCTGGGGACCCCATTTGTCACCTCTGTCTCCCCAGAGTGCACCCCACTGACCACCACCCTTTGGCTTCTACCCATCAGCAAGCTTTCCACCCATCTTGTTATATTCTGCCCCACCCCTAGACTCCCTAGCTTATTAACCAGTCTTTCTGGGGGCACTGTGTCAAAGGCCTTCCTGAAGTCCAGGTAGGCCACTTCCATTGTCCCATCTTGATCAACCACCCTCGTCACCTCATCAAAGAATTCGATCAGGTTCATCTGACATGACTGACCCCGAGTGAAGCCATGCTGCCGAATGTCTTGCAGCCCCACCCCTCAAAATAGCTAACCACCCTTTGTTTCAATATTGCCTTCATTACCTTACCCACCACTGATGTGAGACTGACCGAGCAATAATTGCCCGCCTCTTCCCTGCTGCAACTTTTATGAAGTGGCACCATGCCTGCCTTCTTCCAGTCCTCTGGTACCCATCCTGTATCCGGGGGCAAGTTAAATAACCCCACCAGTGGATCCGCCAGTGCCCCCCTTAATTCCCTGAGCACCCTAGGGTGCAGGCCATCTAGGCCAATGGCCATGTCCACCCTCAACTTACCTAATTCCTGCCTTACCTCTTCCACAGTGATTGGGCTAGGATCCACCCCCCTCCCCTTTCCCTTCTCACTTAGCGCTGGTCCCCTTCCTTCCCCCTCTGCTGTGGAAAACCGAGCTGAAATATCCATTCAGCACTCAGCTTTCTCAAATCCCCTTCCACCTGCAATCCCCCTCCCCTTAATCCTTACTATCCCTGCCTACCTTCTTTCTTTCCCTATGTAACAAAGAACGCCTTGTCCCATTTGACCTGCCTAGCAATTCTCTCCTCAGTTTCTGCTTTAGCCTTCCTAATCCTTTGCCCTGCCACCCTCAGCTTCTCTTTCAAAGTTTCCCTATCCTCCCTCCCCTGCATCCTTTTATATTCCCTGAATGCACCTTTCTTCTCCACTATAGCCCCCCTCACTTCCCTATTGAACCACAGTGGCCTCCTTCTTCTTTTGTTCTTCCTCATCCTCCTTACACATCCCTCTGTCACTTTGAGGAGCCCCCCCCTTGATAATTTTCCATAGATCCTCCATCACCTCCCACTCCCTCACTGCCTCCTGGAATATCTCCCTCATCCTGGGAAAATCTGCCCGTCTGAAGTCTAGGACCTTCATGGTGGTTTGACTAGTCTCATATCATGCTCTGACCTTGAAGCCCACTGTACTGTGGTCACTATCTCCAAGGTTAGCCCCCACTCCCACTTCCTCCATGCTATCACCATTGATTAGGAATTAGGATCACGTCAAGTATGTTTCCCTCCCTTGTGGGCTCCCTGATCAGCTGCTACAGGAAGACACCCTGGAGTGTCCCTAGGATCTACCCACTCCTAACTGACCTTGCTGATGGGATATCCCAGTCTATACCTGGGAGATTGAGGTCTCCCACCAGCAGAATCTCCCCCTTCAGAGCCATTCTTTGAGCCTTCTGCAGCATCTGCATGTCTGTTTCCTCACTCTACATGGGGGTATGTATACCACTCCTAGTCTTAATGCTATCCCAGCCTTCTTCTCCAGCGTGACCCATATGCTTTCCCTTCCGTGACCTTGATTCCCTCCCTAATGTATAGCGCTACTCCTCACCCCTTCCTACCGATCCTATCCCTCCTGAATAACATGTACCCTGGGACCCTCACTTACCAGGCTACAATAGCTAATCTCTCCCCCTCCATTAATGCCTCTAAATATACCATCTTATTCTCCAGGCTTCTGGCATTTGTGGAAAGTCCCTTCCACCGATTTCCTTCCCCATCCTCCCTACCCTTAGGCATGTTTTTGCTTAACATTTCTTCACTTTCCTGGGGAGGCTGCTGAATGCCTCCTGACACTCCTGTCCTTTGGCATGTCATTTGGTGTGTAATTTTCCCTATATCCCCCGATTTAGTTTAAATCATATGTTTGCTCTATGAATTCCTTCAGTTTGATTCTCAGTACTGCCTTTCCCTCCCCATTTAAAGTGCAGTCTGTCCTGGGCATATAGACTTTCGTCCTTCCTTGTTGTCCACCAGTTTCCCCCCCCAACCCATACCCCTTCTGCCTGCACCATCCCTCTATCCATTGGTTTAACTTCGCGATCCTTTGTTTCCTTTCAGTGCCCGCTTTAGGCACAGGCAACACCTCCAAAAAAGCTACAGATCGGAAACACAGGCTGCTACAAAACCTAGCAAGCTCTGTGAATCTTGTGTGTACTCCCAAGAGGCTGTTCCCATCCAAATCATTTGTCCCCAGATGGAAAATCAGGTGAGTTTTGTCATCCTGTAGTTTGTCCCATGATGGGGTATGATGAATTACCTTTGATGCTGTCATACATACTAACATACAACATATTAATTGCCAGCAGATTAGGCCTTTCGGTCTATCAAGTCTGTTCAAACCTCAGGTCCCTTGTTGGGAACTGAGGCCTCCCCCTTGTGTTACAATACTTCCCCTTTCTGTATCTGTCCCACCCTCTCGAAGCCTTCCACGGTGGAAATCTGGACTAGCTCACCAGGCAGTGCGTTCCAAGGTTTCACCACCCTCTTAGTGAAAAACCGCCCCCCCCATCCTTCCACCTCCCAACTTCAATCCATGTCCTCTAGTGATACCTCCCTCCTTTAGTTTAAAGATCCCCTCCATGTTTACCCTATTTATTCCCTTGAGGTACTTGAAGACCTCAATAATGTCACCCCCGTCTCTCCTCTCCTCCAGTGAGAACATGCCAAGCTCCTCAAGTCTGTCCTCATAAGTCAACTTCCCCAGTCCTCGAATCGTCCTGGTAGCCCACTTCTGCACCCTCTCCAGGAGCTGTATGTCCCTCTTCAGGTGCAGTCTCCAGTACTGTACACAGTACTGAGCCTCTCTTTTACCTCCTGGCTTCCTTTCAGCTTCCCCTTCTCCCTTATCCTCCTTTATGCTGCCTCTCTCCTCCTCCTGGAAACTCAGAATCCCTTCCACGCTCAGTTCTACCCCTTCCGCTGTTACCGCCACTCCCCTCATGTTACCATCTTCCCTTATGTTTACCCCCTTTTCCTGGGCAATACCTGTTGCTCCCCCTGATCCTTTTAGCACTCCCTCCTCAAGTTTGCCTGCTAGAGGAGTATACCTGTTGGACACTGTAATACCCTTCCCATCTTGTGGTTCCCTTCCCCTTACTGCTGAGTTATGCAGCTTTCCTTGAGGCACCCTTCCCCTGGTCTTTACTTCTTGCCAGGCATATCTCCCATCACCTCCTGATCTTGGACCCTTTCCTCCCTGTCCCCCTATCCTTCCCTATGTCTCCATGTCCCCAGCCAGTCCCTTTGCACTGTCTTTCTTTTTTTGCAGACCCCCACAACCCCTCCCCTCCACCTTCCACGCCCTTGCCATTTCCTCCTTCAGCAAGCTGATCTCCACCTCCATTTGCATCGGTCTAATGCATATCGGGCAACACCCTATCCTCCACATAGTTTCCATAAACACCATTGCCCCACTATCTTTCCCATGCCCCCCCATAGCCCACCTCCTCATCCAAGAAGACCCCTGTCCCTGCCTTCGTGAAACCCCCTCCGTCTCCCTTCCTTCCCCCAGTGCCCCCCTCCTCCTTCTTCAAGAAAACTCATGGTCCTGCTCTCTACCATCCTGAGTAACTTATTTTGTCCTTTTTTCAGAGCCTCACCCCACCTTCCCTGAATGCCTCCATTCTATACAAAAATTGTTATACTTTCTCTCTTCTGCCCTAATGCCCTGCTTGTAGCTTACAATCCTTACATTTGCATCAATATTACTTTAAGAACTTTAAATATGTATTACTGTCACAGCAATCTATACATTTGCATTAGTATTACTTTAAGATCTTTAAACCTGTATCACTGTAAACCTGTATTACTGACACAACAGTGCCCTCAGATTAGTCCTTAACTCAATAAAGGCCCCCAGAATATTCCTTAACTAGCAAATGCAGTGAACACTTTGATAATTGCAGTATCGACAGCCGTGTTTATGAAGCATTACTAGCTCATGGGGTCTCAACATTTACAACTGTCAGTAAAATGCTTAGCAACCAAATCTTCGAAAACAATATAGCTCAGATCTACTACCCCTTTCAGTGTGGCTTGCAGTTTATTCCAGGGTTTAGGAGCATTATAGCCAAACACCGTATGCCCAAAGTGCCTGCTAAATTGAGGTTCATTAGAGATCTGCTAAGAAGAGCTTCTGAGCATACCTGCTGAACTGCTTTAACTCATTCAGGGTTTCCCCTAGAAAATTTTGAAAGGATAGGGGCATTTGTTGGGCAACACAGCCATGAGTAATGCTGTCCCCATCTATGCTCTTTGACTTTTTATCCCCATCTCTTTCTCTGAGTCCTTTTACTTTTGTTTCTCCCACAGGTTTATTTGTAGCTCTAGATCACCTTTCTTTTTTTTATGATTCTTTTCTACAAGTCCCCCAAATGCTGTCATTATAACAATATTGGGGACCAAAGCCCTGCTTTAAACATGGGGGGAAGAATGACATGTTTAAAAGGATGGGGGCTCAAAATGAAATGATGGGGGCACCAATGCTGAATAACTTTATGAAACCCTGACACATCTAAGGTACTAAGGCAGATTGTTTCTTCTGGATTTGTATGACCATAACTAAAGTTTTATTTATCCTTCTAGCATTGAGAGAGGACCAGTCGAATGCCTTTTAGAGTGAGCAATGATGTGCTCTGGGGGCAGTACATTAATAGAAATATAGAAACATAGAATCTGTCTGGTGAACAGGACCGCCTGGCCCACCCAGTCTGCCCAGATGGTCCCTGCCTTGTCTGTCTCCACAGACCATAACTGGTCTCCCGTGACCTTCTCCCCCCGCTTATGTACTAATAGTCCCCTATATCTAGCCCACACATGATTGAAGTCCTGTACTGTTTTGCCTTTCACCGCTTTCGCTGGCAGTCTACTTCAGGTGTCTACAACTCTTTCACTGAAGTAGTACTTTCTCATTTCCCTTTTAAACTTCCCCACCAGCTTCATCACATGCCATCTGGTCCTGGTGTTCTTTCTCATTCCAAAGAAGCTCTCCTCCTGCACTCTGTTTACCTCTGTGAGGTACTTGTAGGTCTCTAGTGTGTCCCCTCTCGCTAGCCTTTCTTCAGAAGGTACATGTTAAGATCCCTCAGCCTCTCCTCGTGGGGCTTTTGGTGCAACCCCTACACCATTTTAGTTGCCCATCTCTGGGCTGCTTCTACCCTGTCTATGTCCTTTGTGAGGTGCTGTCTCCAGAACTGGACACAGTATTCTAGTGGGGTCTCACAACAAATGATACAGTGGCAACACCACTCCCTTCTCCTGCTGGAGATATCTCCCTAGGGCTAGGCATTCCAGCATCTCACTGGCCTACCCATTGTTTTTTCACAATGCCCTGCCACATTGAGGTCAACAGATATGATAACCCAAAGGTCACTTTTCTGCTTAGTGACTGGTAGTACATCCCCCCATTCCAAACTCAGCTCCTGTGTTCCTGTGCCCTACGATGGGAGCCACAAGAATTGTGAGGGTGCATGTTTTGCCATCTACAGCTCCCCTCCTCCCTCTGATCACCTCTTCTCAGCAGTCCAGGACTAGAACACAGACCTGGAAATCTCCAGCAAGCAGCGCCTCCTTGAGCGTGAACCAACCAACTGCCGGGCAAGGTTAAAAAAAAAAGGCCAAGCATAAAAGCCCACGGAAAATTGCAGACTGCACAAAGTCTTTTCTCAGCCTTCCCAGCCTCAGTTCAGTGTCAGAAGCTACAAAGGTCTTGAGGGTGAGGTTTCTACTATCTACAGTTCACTGTTCCCCCTCCGATTGCCTCTTCTCAGCAGTTCAGAGCCAGAACACCAACTGGGAGGTCTCCAGCAAGTCACACCTCGTTTAGTGTGAAGTGGCCAGTCAGCAGGTGGGATTAAAAAAAAAGGAGTAGAGCTTAAAAGCCTGCCAAAAATCATGAACTGCACAAAGATTTTTTCCTGCCTTCCTAGCCTCAGTCCAGTATTGGGAGCCTCTCCAATCATTGGACAAATCTTCATGTAACCACCCTACAAATGGGGGTTCACAAAAAGTCTTCCTTGAGCTTGTCTAAATGCTCACTGCCAGGCTGGTGTCCTGCGTTTTAGCAGTTTAAATGTGATTACCAGAGACTGTATAGCCTCTGTGTACTGTCTCTTTAAGAGCTACCTATTGCAATTTAAGTAATCTGAGAGGGAGCTCTGTTGAAATATGTAACTATTTACTGAAAATCATTTAGAGTGATAATGATAATGTAGTTTATCTAACCTGCTTTCTGTGTGGCAAGGATTGTTTTGTTTGTCTCCACTACCTTGGTCCTGGACTGCAAATTGGACCAAACAGTACTGGTGGGACCCAAAATGTAGCCGGACTACAGGAGCTGTCTGAATTCAAAATCTGTAGGAACTTTAGTCTGGAGCTTTTTGTGCCTTTTTTGCAACTGAAGGGGGAGCTCTTACCTTGACTGACAGCCAAATCAGCCAACCAACCTTTTGGGATTTTGGGGAAGTCCTGGGCTGCTTGCAGTTTTCAATTAGATCTAAGCTGGAAACTGAAGAGTAAGGAGCTGAAGTGATTCTGAGCAGCAATCATGAGTGGATTTGCACGAGAGTCGACTGTTCAAAGTACTAGACCGACTGGAAGATTTCGGCCTCAAGCTGTCCATTGTCAAGTGCCAGTTTTTCCAAACCTCTGTGCATACCTCTCAAACTTTTGTCCCCCAGATGTGGAACACTGCCTTTCAAAATGTGGAACAAATGAGCAAAATGTGGAACACTTAATCAAATCCTTACCTAGGAAGCTCAGAACACTTAAAATGTTTGCATTTATGTTCAGAAAGTCTGTTATTAATTGAATAATAGATTTTTTGCATCATTTAGTATAGATTTTTGCTTTAAAAAAATACTGAATGTGGGACAAGTCCTCACAATGTGGAACAGGGAGTTTTTGTGAAGTAAAATGAGTAACGTTCCTTGTAATGTGGTACAGTTGAGAGGTATGCCTCTGTGAAGTATGTGGGGCACATAGTGTCTACAGAGAGGATAGAGACATGATAGAAAAGTAAAGGCTCAATAGCATAGGCCTGGAGATTGTGTGTTATTGAGAAATTTAGGATTGCAGGGTAAACACAAAATTGCTGATCGATGGCACCATCTTCCCCATGTCGTAGTTGGAAAGTTGGATGATTTGCCAGTGTACAAAGTGCGCCCAGAGAATAACTCCAAAGCTGTCAAGACCATGCACCATAACCACTTGCTACCTATCGGTCAAATTATAATTGAGGCTGAATCCACTGAGATTGATTCCCCTGGACCAGCGACTCGTGCTGCTGCAAGAAAGAAACAGAGTCAACCTGCCCCCATGGTTGCCGATTTAAGACTTCCCCTGCAGCAGGCCCAGAATGATAGTGACTGCCAGTCTAACTCGGATGAGAGTGAGTGTGATAATGCCTATTACCCCTCTTATTGGTCAGTTGTTTTGTGGAAATCGTTTGTTGAATTATGGGGATGAAGCTGGGCCTTCTGGACTGCCTAATGCCCCGGCATCATCCTTGGAGCCAATGCTCCCTGAAGGTGAAGTGCAAAGTATCACGTCTGAGGATACTGAGTCTTTGTGTGTCGTGGAACTGTATGATTTGCCTGAAGGAGAGGCTGATTGTATGAGTCTTTCTGGTGACATGCCAGAACTTGAGGAACACTATGAGAGTGCTGACAATCCCTCTTCAGTGCCAGAGTGTCTTCAAAATGAGCCAAGTGTTGTAGAAACAAAGACTTCAGAGCAAGGGGCTGACAGTGCTCCCAGCTTGGACATTCCCCTTCATACAGAGGCACCCCTCACAAGTGATGAACGCTCCAAGATCATTACTGAAAGTACAGAGACTGTGGTTGTTCACCCTAGAAAGACTGGCTGAGCTGTCAAGCCAGTGGTGTGCTTCAGTTATAATTCCCCCAGGAGGCCAGTGGATTTACCTCTCAATGTAATCCACAAAGGTGTTTATGTCTCTCAGAGTTCACTGCCCAAATTGAGCTTGACGGCCCATTCCAGGTTGCTTGTTTTGCCCTCTCACCATGGTGCCCCTGCCCCAAGTTAGCTGATAGGGAAGGGCCCCCTCTTGCATTGTTTAGAGTACAAGAAGTTATTGCATGATTCTGTATAATAATGTTCAATTTGCCTGTGTGAAATATGCATAATGTATTGTCAGAATGGAAATGATATAGTGGAGTACATCAAAATGTATAGTAAAGTGACAAGTTATACCAATTGATGAATCAGATAGTACTTGTATAGCATGCAATATCTTGTATATGTTGCATTTTCAATGTTATGATGGTACAGACTTGATGCGGATGCCAAGTTTTCCCAGGCAGGGAAGGGTGTAACCCCCCTACAAATGGGGGTTCCCAAAAAGTCTTCCTTGAGCTTGCCTAAATGCTCACTGCCAGGCTGGTGTCCTGCGTTTTAGCAATTTAAATGTGATTACCAGAGACTGTATAGCCTTTGTGTACTGTCTCTTTAAGAGCTGCCTATTGCAGCTGAAGTAATCTGAGAGGGAGCTCTGTTGAAAGATGTAACTATTTACTGAAAATCATTTAGGTGATAATGATAATGTAGTTTGTCTAACCCGTTTCTTTGTAGCAATGACTGTTTTGTTTGTCTCCACTATCTTGATCCTGGACTGCAAATTGGACCAAACGGTACTGGTGGGACCTAAAATGTAGCCGGACTACAGGAGCAGTCTGAATTCAAAATATGTAGGAACTTTAGTTTGGAACTTTTTGCACCTTTTTTGCAACTGAAGGGGGAGCTCTTGCCTTGACTGACAGCCAAATCAGCCAACCAAACTTTTTGGATTTTGGGGAAGTCCTGGGCTGCTTGCAGTTTTCAGTTAGATCTAAGCTGGAAACTGAAGAGTAAGGAGCTGAAGTGATTCTGAGCAGCAATCCTGAGTGAATTCGCACGGAGAACTGTTAAAAGGCTGAGTTTTTGGCCCAGATGTCTGTCTGTTGCTCCTGAGAGGGAGAGAAGAGAATTATTTTGGACTAAATCCAAGTATGTGTGACTAAAGTAAGCTACTGAAGTGGGCCAGGCTCATCCTGAAGAAGACCAAAGATTTTTGCTGAATGCATCAGTCTGTCAGGAGTTCCAGCTACCCTAAGCTCCCGTGTGTGCAGAGATTTCCATGATGGTGACCAGGGAGCGCTTTGCCTGGTACAGTAGAATTCCTTTCATGTAAATGTGCTATGAGCTGCTAGTGGGTTGTGAGTTAGTTCCCCACTATGTGAACTGTGTTCTGCTTGCTGGAAGCTGTATCCAGCCCAAAACGGACTGCATCCGAATTTGTCTCCATGCGGTCTGGGCCTTGCCAGACTGGCCCAGCCAGACTACCCACTGCACAGAGAAGCCATCGATGAGAGACCTGCCTGGGGATCAGCCCCCTGCTCCACGCTTGAACAGGAAGGATGCCTCTGCGACTCATGTGGGTCCTGCTTCTCCTGGCATTCCAGATTAACCACCTGCAGTCTCAATTTTCATCCAGACTGTGTCCAGTCTTGGGTATCATGAGTAAATACCAGGGTAGCTCCCTGCAACAGCAGCTTAATCTGAGTGTGTCATCTGATTGTCTTGTTGTTTCGTTTCCTTTACGAACTGAGCCCTCTGGCTCCGGATTACAAATATTGTGTACTGTGCATGTTGTGCTTTCCATCACAAGGCCCCAACCAGCTGTGACGCCGGCCTACCCCGGGCATCAGTCCTGGCTAGCCCATCTTCTCCACCTGGGTACCCAGACGTGTGACTGTGTGGGTGACTCAAAGCGCATGCATAACTGCTTGATTGATATAACCTTTAAGCTAATTAACCTGATTTTGCCCCTCCCTTGTTCAAGTCCTCTGAATAAATCAGATCTAACTTTTTCTGTATGTAATCTGACTGTGGTTCTTGTTTGTGCTCAAAGTACTGTACTGTTTATTTGCTGTGCATAACCTTGTTTTACAGGGGGTCCCCAGTGTCGAGCCAGAGGAACCAGCCGTGGTGGTAAGTGCAAACAGTGTGAGTACTGTGTGGTATACCAGGGTATTGTAAAAGTGATTATTGTACAGTGTTCAGGCCATTAGAGGGGAAAGAGGGTGGTTATAGTGTCCCGAAGGGCTGTGCCCAGGTTAGCTTGACCACTACCAACCCTGACCTCCGGGTGGAGGTACCCGTTTCACAACTCAGGCCCCTTAACCTGCTACTAGCCAAGCAGGCAGGGGTAGTAGCCCTTGGGATAGCACCACCTATTGGTTATATTCACCATCCCTATACCTCAAAAGCTTACTGTGTCTAGCAGTTCTCTGTGCTGTAGTCTGGAGTGAGAAGGGCTACAGTGCAAAGGGCAGAGCAGTTTGGGTGCTGGGTGTCAGGCAGGAGGCAGCCGTCAGCCAGCCACTATGCCCATGTTCAGTAAGTTCACCAACAGCTCTTACAGTGTTATTCCCAGCTTGAATATCTGCCTGTCCAGTTTGCCAGGGCTGTCCTTTGGGGACAATAAGGGGGCCTCACTTGTCTTGACTTTTATGAGTAAGGCTGCAGTTCTGTAGCTTGCACCAACAAACAGCCTACACGGAGTGTACAGGAGGCAGCAACAGTCACTGCCCATTCTGTTCTCAATTTGTTCCAGTTCCTGTCTGCTACCCTCTCATACCGCACCTACCACCATGCATCTCTGAGCGTCCCCCCATCATTGCTGTGCCACTGACTATATTGCAGAGCCACCAATTGCAAACCCTCTTGTTTACAATATACATACTGGTACAGCAGCACCCTGCCCCATCTGGGACACTTCCCTCTCCCCCACAGATGACATGCACACTTGCTGCTGGCTACTTCCTCTGAGGACCAGGGCATACATTTCCAGAGCCCAGGAGTCAGGGCCATCTTAAGCTAGGCAGTAGGATACAGAGATGGCCAATCAAACAGCATCAAGAGCTCGGCAAGGAACAATTTGTGAGGAGGGAGGGTTTTGCCAATGAGAGGAGGAGGGGAGGAGGTGCTGCAGCCAATGGGTGGGCAGAATTCAGCAACCAACTGGCGAATGGCTTGCTTACCCAGTCAGCTTGGAGTCAGCAATGCTGCCATCATCAGAAAGGAAGTTTAATGGAAGATGGAGGATGCAAGGATTTTTTTCCCTTTTCTGTGGCCACATTCTGCGTTTGGCCTCCTGAACGAACCTGCTGAACACCATACCAGACCTGCTGGACCTGCTCAACCCACCAGAACTCTTGGGCCTGCCTCATGAATGGATTGCCACCTGGATTGCCTACAAACTTGAGACCCGGACTGCCATGGACTAAATCACGCCAGACGATCTCTACACTGACCAGACTGCCAGACAATTTCTTCTAGTCCCACCAGCTGACCTCTTCTGGCACTGGTAAGGATGAGTACTCTCATACTATTTGTCTGGGGAGATGGGAGGAGGTTTGAATTGAAATGCTGCTTGTTTGGGGGTGGAGTTTAAAATGGTCTTCCGTGTGTGGTGTGGTCTGGGGAAAGATTGAGAGAACAGCTTTAAATGCAGCCTCTAAAGAACACTAGGGATAGGAAGGCAAAGCTAAATCCAATGACCATGTAGGGTCATGGGTCACTTTTGCAGGCAGTAAGATGGGCAGACCAGATGGGCTTGGCCGTCCTTGTCTGCCGACAATTTCTACGTACTGTATCTATGTATCCTCTTTTTTTGGGGATTGATGGGGGGGGACTGGAGCCTTGGGCCTCCGGGAGCCTTCAGCGAAGGGCCTGTTGGTGTGCTGGGGCTCTTATACTATTTGTCCGGGGAGCCGGAAGGGGTTTGTATTGAAATGCTGCTTGTTTAGGGGTGAGAGTTTAAAATGATCTGTGTGTGGTGTGGTCTGGGGAATGTTGAAAGGACAGCTGTAAATGCAGCTTCTGATTTTTTTTTTTTCTGATGAGGGGACTGGAGCCATGGCCTTTGCAGTGAAGGGCCTTCTGGGTGGCTGGGGCTCTCATACTACTGTGGGGCTCTCATACTACTGTGTTTGTCTGGGGAGCCAGGAGGGGGCTGAATTGAAATGCTGCTTGTTTTGGGGAGGGAGTTTAAAAATTATCTTCTGTGTGTGGTGTGGTCTGAGTGAAGGTTGAGAGGATAGCTTTAAATACAGGTTTTTTTTGTGATTGATGGGGGGACTGGAGCAATGGGCCTCTGAGGGGAGCTTTGCAGCAAAGGACCTGCTGGTGTGGCTGGGGTGGGGGGGGATTTGGATCCACAGGACTGCATGTCAGGCTTGGGGTGCCACCGTCTGGAGCTGCTGGATGGCCAGAGAGATCCTGCAGCTTAACTAGGCTGTGAAACAGTGGGGAGCCTGTGCCTTGGGCGGCATGCATAACAGGTATGCCATTTGATATTTTGCAATATGTGGTATCTAGCACATGAGGACATGTAGGAGTATACAATGAGACAAGTACAGTCCCGTATGTGGTGAGTGCAGGGTGAACATGCAGTGTGCTGTGTTGGATACTGTGTCAGACTAGCAGGACACAGGCAGTGGGAATGCTACCATGGGAGACATAATGCTGTATGCCCAGCATACAACTTCACATAGGGTGGGAACTTGAAAGGTGGTATGCGCCTGTTGGTCTTTGTAGTGTTCCACCTGTTGCAGCACAGACCAGGCAGCTGACACATTGACCGTGATGGCGCAAGATGGGGCCGGGGTCCATCACCTGAGCAGTGTCTGCAGTCCAGGCATGACAATGTCCATGACGGTATTATGTTGTAGCTGCAGTGTGTGTGAGTGTGTGTGTGTGTGTGTGTGTGTGTGTGTGTGTGTGTGTGTGTGTGTGTGCACATTGTGCGTGCATGCGGCGTGTGTGTCTTACATCTAGCAAGGCATAGTACCTAGAGACTGCTACTGTTGTGCATGGTACAAAAGTGTCCCGCCCAAACTGTGCCTCAGGAGATACTTTGTAGCTATGTGTGACACCTACTGGTGGCACAATGGGCACATAAAATAACAACAACCTTATTCCAATATGTGTAATGTTCCCAAGGCTCTGGAGACACAGATGCTGACTAGTATATTCTGCAGGTTGCAGCAGTACTCTAACCACAGCTATGAATCTGACTGGTACTGGTTCTTAGTGAGGCTGACAACACTCAGTTTGGTATGCAGATGGCACTGTTATATACTACAGAAGCAGTGACCTGTGTTCACTGCAACGCCCCACACAGTACCTGTCAGCCAGCAGTTGCACCCAACATCTAACCCCAGGCGGAGACGCACAGGGCTGTGATCCTTCCCATGTCTGAGACATATGCTGCACAGATAACAACCATGCCCTAGTGCTACCTAGCATCTACTGACAATCTATACAACATGGAGGGACCGGGTACCTTGAATGTACCATCCCTCCCTCTCCATCTCGTACAGGTACAGTATGACTGACATTGCCATGAGATTGCTGGCTACTTGCAAAGAACTTGGGATGCACAGTTTGTTATAATGGTGCCAGCATGTGCCACCGGCTGCACTTCTGTTTCAGTATCTACACTGTACACTGGAATATGACTGTATGACCCAACCATCAAATACTAGGGTGGGGTGTTCATAGAATCATGGAAGTTTGTCAGCAGAAAAGGACTCCACTGGCCCATCTAGTCTGCCCTTGTTCCCTCCCCATAGGTAGCCCTGACGCTACCACCCTACCACATCACTTATGACCCTCTCAGAGATTCACAACCTTTTCCTTCAGGTATCTATCCTCCTCTTGTTTAAACCCATGTAGTTATCCCATGTACTCTTGAATACCCCCACTGTTGATGCCTATACCACCCTCTCTAGTAGCCCATTCCAGGGGCCCACCACTTTCTCAGTGAAGTAGTGCTCTCTCTTATTACCTCTGAATTGACCACCTTCCAGTTTCAAGCTGTGCTCGCTAGTTCTTGGATTGTTTTTCTTCTTGAATATACTTCCTTCCCTCACCTTGTTCATTCTCTTCAAGTATTTAAAAGTTTCAATCCTATCCCCCTCTCTCCTAGTTTCCAGTGGTTATAGTTCAAGCTCCTCCATCCTCTCCTCATATGTCCTCTGATGCATACCATGCACCATTTTGGTCACCTTACTTGGACTCTCTCCACCCTATAAATATCCCTCTGTGGTAGGTCTTCAGAACTGTACCCCATATTTTAAGTGGGATGGACCATTGACTTGCACAGGGCACATATCACCCCTTCTCCTGCTTGTGATTCTCCCTATGCATGCCAGCATACCGCTTGCCTTCCCAACTGCTTTGTTGCACTGCTTGCCACCTTAAGTTTGTCCAAAATAATAATCCCCAGATTCCTCTCCTGCTCTGTTATCACAACAACCTCTCCTCTAATGTGTATGCGGCTCTTGGGTTCTTATGCCCTGTGTACATTATTTTACAATTGTTGTCATCAAATCTCAGCTGCCAACTCTCTGATCACCCCTCCAGCTTTAGCAGCTCCTCTCTCATGCTTTCTTGTCCACTTGTAACCCCCTTACAAATGAGGGTACCCGAAAAGTCTTCCTTGAGCTTGCCTAAATGCTCACTGCTAGGCTGGTGTCCTGCGTTTTAGCAGTTTAAATGTATTGCCAGAGAGTGCCTGTATTGCCTCTGTGTACTGTCCCTTTAAGAGCTGCCTGGAATGCAGTCATAATTAATCTGGGAGGGAGCTCTGTTAGAAGATGTACTTGTTTGCTGATCATTTATTAGAACAGTAATACTATTGCAGTTTGTCTAACCTGCCTTCTTTGCAGCATGGACAGTTCTTTTTGTTTCCACCATCTTGGTCCTGGACTGCTGAAATGGACCAGTCAGTACCTTTGGGGACTCTAAAATGGAGCCTGTCCCCAGGGGCTTTGAGGTAGCAAAATTCTGTAGGAATTGTAGTTTTGGGCTTTTGGTATCTAAATGAACCTGGAGGGAATCCTGTGACTGACAGAGGAATCAGCAACCAAACCTTTTGATCCTGGGGAAAGTCCCAGACTGCTTGCAGTTTCAGTTCAGATCTGAGTTGGGAAGTGAAGGAGTAACAGCTCGAGATAGTCTAGCAGTAATCCTGCATAGATTTGCATGGGAGAACTGTGAAAGGCCTGAGTTTTGGCCTGCCTTTCTGCCTGCTGTCCCTGAGAGGGAAATTGAAGTTTATTCGGACTGAATCCGAATTGTGAGGGCGATTTAAGCCACAGAACTGTGACCAGGCTTTAACCTGAAGAAGACAGAAGATTTGCTGAATGCGATCAGCCTGTCAGGATTTCCAGCCACCTTTGAGCTCCCGGTTTGTGCAGAGACTCTGTAATTGCGACCGGATAGCAATCTGCCTGGTACAGTAGAATTTCTTACATGTGAATGTGCTGTGTGCTGTTAGTGGGTCGCGATTTGATTCCCCACTGTGTGCTGAACTGTGTTCTGCTTGCTGGAGGCTCCATCCTGCTCCCACGGACTGAATCCTTATTCATCTCCATTGGGCCTGGGCTTTGCCACACTGGCCCAGCCAGGCCACCCGCTGCACAGAGAAAGCCATCGACGAGAGACCTGCCTGGGGATCTTCCCCCTGCTCACGCTTTGAACAGGAATGTCGCCTCAGTGATTCGTGTGGGCCCTGCTTCTCCTGGCACTCCAGTTCAACAACCTGCTGTCTTGAATTCGTCCTGCCTGTGTCCTGTATTGGGTATCGTGAGTAAACATGAGGGTAGCTCCCTGCAACGACAGCTAAATCTAAAGTGCTGTCATCTGATTGCTTTGTTGTCTTTTCTGTCATGAACTGAGCCCTCTGGCTCCAGATTACAAATAGTGTGTGTTGTGCATGTTGCTTTCTTCCATCACAGGGCCCCAACCAGCTGTGAGCCGCCCAACCCCGGGCAACATTCCTGGCTAGCCCACCATTTTCCTACCTGGGTACCCAGAGTGTGTGACTGCGTAGGGACTCTGAAGTGCATGCATAACTGTCTGATTGATATAGCTTTTAAGCAAATCAACCTGACTACACCCTCCCTTGTTTAAGTCCCTGAATAAATCAGATCTAACTCTTTTTGCATTTAACCTGACTGTGGTTCCAGTGTGTGCCAAGAGTACTGTACAGTTGCTATTTGCTGTGCATAACCTTGTTTTATAGGGGGTCCCCAGGGTTGAGCTAGAGGAACCAGCCCTGGTGGTAAGTGCAAACAGTGTGGGTAACTGCATGGTGAATAAGGGTCATTGTGAAAGTGATTATTGTATATTGTTCAGTCCACTAGAAGGGAAAGAGGGGGGTTACAGTGTCCCGGAGGGCTGTGCCCAGGTTAGCTTGACCACTAACAACTCTGACCTCCAGGTGGAGGCACCCGTTTCAGTACCCAGGTCCCTTAACCCGCTACTAGCCAAGCAGGCGGGGTTGTAGCCCTTGGGATAGTGCCACCTAGGGGTTACACACTCTATTGCAGATCTTTGTAGCGTCTGGAAGCAGACAGACCTTTCCATTCAGACCCTCCGCAATATCCCCAATGTAAATGTTTAGAGTATCAGCCCCAGTACTGCCCCTGTGGTACCCCACTTGTCACTCTTTCCTCCCTGGAATGAGCCCCATTTGCAACCACCCTTTGACTCCTGTCACCAAGCCAGTTTTCCACCAGTGTTGGAGGGGAATCCACAGCATGTTCTGATGTGTATGCAGCTGCTAGTTTGTATCGCGTCGCATGTCACCCATACCCTGCATAATGTTTTGCATTGCTATTTTGACACACCATGGGGTCTACCATCCCTATGTTCACCTCATTGTTGCACCTGTCACCCCAGTCCCTAACAACTGGAGTGGTTGACGATTATGCCACAGCCACCACTGATATGATGTCTATACATAAGTGTGTCTTCTATATGCCATAGAGGTCACCATTTTCAGTTCATTCTTCATTTCTGGGTTCTGTTTTATATGCATGAGAGCAGCGTGTTCTCTGCAGTATATATCATTACTTGTCCTTTTGCAGTTGTCAGTGGCTCATTCCAAGTAAGCAGTGAGGGGCATGGGTGGCTGATGACCGCTGCTTCATGAGGTATGGCAGGCTTTCATACTTTGCAATGGTTTGTAGTGTCACATGCATGGGTATGTCAGGGTGACTTCAGGTGCTGCCTGTTACATTTTTTCAGTACCTTTGCATACCTTGGGCTGAAGTTTTACAGGCCAGGGGTTGAGGGCAGCTTCTGTCATACCCCTCCTGTGCACCATCACCTTGACACAGAGGTCCACTTGCAGCAGCCATGTGGACTTTGGTGCTGGATCCCCATTTCTACCAAAATCTGGTGCACCGGTCACTGGCACACCAACATTGCCTCAAGCAGGTGTTTGACACATCTTGCATTGATCTAATGGGCCTTTGAAAATTGAGCCCTATGACTCCCACATTGGACTATGTTGCTGTGTACTCCTGCTACCATTTGCAGTGTTTTGTTGTTCTCCCCAACTGTTTCACATGCCCGATTTCCCTGCTTAGTGTGGCCCTTTTCCCTTTCCTCCCAGGTTTACTTTTACTTTGTTTACTCCCTATCTGGGTGACATCTGCTTTTACAATAGCATTTTGCAATTAGCTATATTGTCAATTAAATTTCTCCCAACCCAGGAGCTACTGATATTTTTAACTAGTGTAGTCTGTTGTTTCCTCGGTGTTGGTAATCTTCCCTGTCTGGGTTCTGCCTCCTCTCTAAGCAATGACTGTCCACCTTTTTACGATAGAGTTGGTGGCCTCGTTATCAGGTTACAACAATATTGTACCAGTCCCTTGGTTGGGTAAGCTGCTATTTCATCTTTTGGGGATTTAGGTGTAGATTGCTTCACATTATTTTCCACAGTATACCTACAGTTTAGTATCATGACCTCACTTCTTGTTTGGCAGGTTCCCTGGGGTTCCCCCCTTCTGCAGTACCAACACCTTCCCTCACCACCACTGGCCTTGGAAACTGATTCTTTCTTTTCAACATGCTGTGCAACATTGTGCATGTGTTGTCACAGCTGGACTACTGCACCATTATCTTTTTCTGCCACTAGTTCAGCACATTAAGGACAATCTATATTTGCCTGCCAGGACCATATGTTGTGCTCCTCTTGTTTTTCCTATGGCTTGCACTCTTTCACCTCTCACTTGCAGGTGACGTTGCTCCAAATCCAGGGCCTATGTCTGTGCCTTCCTCAGTCCCTCCTGGATGGACAGGTTGCAAAGGTAGAAAGGCGCTTATCTGAATATCCGTAGCCTGCTTGCCAGTCAAGCTGGATTAATGGCCTGAGGCACAGCTACCAACCTGATATCCTTGGCTTAACTGAGATATGGCTCAAACCTACTAAAAATAACATGGTATTCTCTCTTCTTGGCTTCAGCATTATTAGGCCTGACTGCCATGGAGCTAAGCATGGTGGTGGCCTGCTGGTTTACTACAAATCCAACATGCGCGGCGGCAGTGCGGCAAGTGTGTTAAGTGCAGGGGAGTCTAAGGGAGTGTGGCAGGCTCCCCTCAACCCCCTGAGACACATAGTGCTCTGTGGACCTTCTGTCTGGCTGCTGGACACACTGAACTGAATCTCTGCTGTTGTAATTGGAAGGCTGCTGTTGTTGGAAGGGCTGTTATGTGAAGCTGCAGGATAAAAAGAGCCCTCAGAACTCGTAACTATCATCAGTGCTGTGAAACTCTATTTGTGGAGACTAACAGCCTGCTATTGATATTTTTAGCTGTCTGAATTGCTGCTGCTAGATTCGTATATTGGAACTGTATCTACATGAACATTGCTGTTTGCTGATTTTAAAGGGGACTAGTACTGTTCTTTTCAGGGTGTGACTGTGCTGTGCTTATTTGAGTGGAGCTTGACAAACAGCTACAGCTGCTGCTGCTTAGTTCATCACCCCTGTCTTGCCCTGCTGCTAGAATTCATCTAGCTTTACTCACTCGCTGCTGGCCGAGCCCCTTCCCCCCAATTGGTGGTGGCAGCCCATTCAGTGGGGTCTAGGTGTTTAAAGTCTTTACCCACCAAACGTGGCGGTGTTTATGCGGTTGCAGTGCGGCAAGTGTGTTAAATGCAAGGGAGTCTAAGGGAGTCTGAGGGAGGCTGGGGAGTGGGAGAGTATGTGCTAAAGCCTAATTAGGAAGTGGAGGTTGTAGTAAGAATTGTTATAATGTGGAACAGAAAGTGTTTGTATATTTGGGTGTGTATTCTTGGGAGTGGGTTGTTATGTGTGGATAAAACTGAGTTATGTGTGGTTGGCAATGATAATAATCTTAAATATGAATCCAGTAATTTTCAATTTTCTAATAGGTTAGTTGTTGATCACGTTTTTATTGAGTCCTGGCAGTTACTGTTGAATAGCCCTATGTCTATAAGGCTATGTGGGTATAGGGGATATCAAAGCTGCTTGCATTATGGAATTTCACTTTGTGAAAATTTGGACTATATTGTCCAAACTACCCACTTCTTGTTAGTAGCAGGTGACATTGAGTTAAACCCAGGGCCCTGTTTCTCCAATTCGACTTTTTCCTCCCAGGTCCCCATTATTTCCTTTAAAACTTGTCATGGTTTTAAAATTATCCATTTGAATGCTTGTAGCTTGATCCCTAAGATTGCAGAAATTGAACAGCTTACTGTTACTTATCAACCTGACGTTGTTGCTCTATCTGAAACGTGGCTAAAACCAGGGATGTCTGATAATGTATGTCATATTAAGGGTTATAAGGTAATCAGGGCCGATCGGAAAGGCAAGAAAAGAGGTGGAGGAGTATTGGTTTACTTTAGGGATAATTTACAAGTTAATCTGTTGAGGTCAAGCGGGGATATGGGGTGTGAAACTGATTGGTTATTGTTGCAATTTGTCTTTGGAGGGAAGATAAAATTGTTTATATAACCCACCTCACAGTGGTTTAGAAGGACTGAAAAATATCTTAGATATACAGTATGTGACCCTCATATTAAGCAGAGTGGCATTGTTATTGTCAGGCAGATGAATCTGAATTGGATAGCCAGTGACACCTTGAGGCTTGAGTCATTTCTTCTTTCTTATGGTCTGACTCAGTGTAATAGGGAGTCAACTCAGTTGAATCCCATTTCACTGAATCATTCCTTATTAGATTGGACGTTAACCAATAGAGTGGGTAAAGTGGGGACCTCTGGTGTCCTGGTGGATTCCACCAGTGACCATATGGCTACTTTTTGTGTATTGGACTTTCGGTATCCAAAACCTCTTCCTCGTTTGGTCCAGGTTAGTTCATTTTAAAGGATTAATTATCCCTCATTACATTTTTCCCTGGGATCAATTGATTGGTCATTAATTGAATGTTATTTATTTATGTATTTATTTGAACAAGTCGGATTTACAACCTTGAGTCACTGGACTCATTTACAAAGGTACCGTCGCAGGGAAGGCAAGACAATAGAACATTGTGCAGATACAACATTGGACAACATTACAGGTGCAGACATTGAACACAGAATACACTTAGTTACATGTTGGTATAAAATACAGATTTACAATTAAAGATGTACAATTTCTCTGGAGTTGCAGTGGAATACATCCTTGTATAAACCTAAGGGGTAGGTAAAAGGGTAGGGAGAAGATGGATCGGCAGTACAGGGACCTTGTTGAGATTAGGAGGTCAGGCAGGAAAGGTCCTGCAGTAGGATTGGGGGGGTTAGTTGCACCTACAGCAGTGGACATTAAAGAGATGGTTCTGGAGAGCGGTTTAAGGACCAAGTTTGGCAGTGTTGGTGATGCAGGTAGGGAGGGAGTTGAACTAGGCGGGGCTTGATAAAAGAAGGACCTCTGGGCAAGGGAGGTCTTGGTTCTGGGTACTTTGAAGGTAGCTTTAACAGAGCTGCGGTGGAAACGGATGAGGATGACTGTGGTTGGGAGGCAGAGACTCCAGGGGGGAGAGTCTGAGCAGGGATTTCTTAGCAAGAAGGCAGGTCTGATACTGCAGACATTCCTCGAAGTTGAGCAGGTTGGTGGAGGAATAGAGCAGGCAGGTGTGGGTGCAGTTGGAGGCTCTGGTCAGGAGCCTACAGGCCTTATTGATGGAGAGCTGGATTTTAGAGAAGGTGATGTTATCTGCTACAGCATAGATGGGCAAGCCGTAGTCCACTAGGGACAGGACATAGGAGGTGATGGCCAGCCGGAGGACAGCGAGAGGCAGACAACTCTATAGCAGTAAAGTATGCAATCCGAGAGTATATGGTGGAGGAAAAGAGCATTGATGTGGGTGTGGAAGGTGAGGGCAGTATCGAAAGTGATGCCTAGGTATTTGTATGTGTTCCGGATGTGGTTGTGGCACTTGATTTTTTTCTGTAATCAACTTCTTCCCATTAAAGAAATCTTTTTCCTCAGTGGACCAATCGCTGTAGAGGTTCTCCTACTAGGTGGTTTTGTTCCAGTATTTAGAAATTGATTAAGGAGAGGGATATTGCTTGAGCACAATTTAAACTATCCCCCTGTAGGGTTTCAATGAATTTTTACCGAAGTGTTTGGAATTTAGTTTCTTCTACTGTAAGAAAAGCAAAAAAAGATTACTTAAGGGAACACTTTGAAGGTAGTTGGGCTAATTTTAAGAGGTTTTGGAATAATGTAAATTCTCTGCTGTCTCTTAAACCTAAAGCTGATGTTCAGAAAATTAATGTTGATAATATAGAAATTGGTGATTTGTCTGAAATCATTAAATTGTTAAATTGTAAGTTTTCTGATTTATCCAAATTTAAATCCTCTTCCTCTCAATCTGGTTATACTAATTCATCATTGGATGATTTCTCTGTAAATAGACCTAGGATTTCATTTAGGGAAGCAACCTTAAGTGAAGTTGCTGAGCTTCTGCAATCCATTCCTGATAAAGATAGTGATTGTGGGGGAGGGCTTGATGGTTGCTTTATAAAGCTGGCTAGCCCATTTATTGTTGAACCTATTTGTTATATATTTAATCTGTCACTGGCCTCAGGTGTTTTTTCCTCTTCATGGAAGAAAGCTAGGGTGGTTCTGATACCGAAAAAAGTAATGCTGTTTCTTTGGATGATTTCAGACCAATATCAATGTTAAATCCTCTCAGTAAATAACTTGAAACACTGGTGGCCAGGCAGATTGATGCTTACCTGAGACCCATGATTTGCTGACTGCGCAGCAACATGGATTCCGGAAGCATCGTGGAACAGGGACTGCCTTGGTTGGGTTCACAGACACTGTCCTGTGTGGTTTTGAGAAAGGTAGGATGATGCAGGCAGTGTTCGTGGACCTAACTAAGGCTTTTGATTTGATTGATCATAATTTAACATGCACTAAATTGCAAGATCTTGGGTTTTCCGAAGCGGCTATTTTTTGGTTTGGTAACTGCTTAAGTAACAGATGTCAATTTGTTCAAGTAGGCTTAGGAGTCTCTGATGTGTTGCCAATTTGTTGTGGGGTGCCTCAAGGGTCCATTTTGGGACCCTTGTTATTTTCAATCTTTATTAATCAATTGCCTAAGGTCTGCAAGGTTAAGGATTCATTATTATATGCAGATGATCTAATAATCAATGCTCAGTCAAATTAAGTGTCTGAACTCTCCAGTTCCTTAGAAAGGGATCTTGGTAACATTTGTTTTTGGTTGACTTCAAATGCCATGGTTTTGAATTCTGCCAAAAAAAAAGTTATGCTTTTTGGTACACAATCTATGCTGGAGGACACTCCAAAACTAGAGATATCTGATTCCATGGTTGTTTGTTGGAACAAGTCTCACAATTTAAATATTTTGGAGTAGTCCTGGATCCTTGTTTGACACTTTCATTACAGGTTCAAACGACAGAAAAAATGTAAATTGGAGGATGGGGTGCTTTATAAATTTAAATCTTATTTTTCACAGGAGACTAGATTAGCGATTACCATTGGGTCTCTTCTTCCCCACTTTGACTATAGATCTAGTATTTATTACAATATTGGGGTTAAAGAAATGCAAGCTTTATCTGTTGTATATAATATCCATAGATTTGTTTTAGGAGCACCTAATAGAACACATCGTGTAGTCTCTATTTGACTGGGTGGCTCTCCTTAGCTGTTGAATAGAGTACTCTGTAGGTTGCTTGATGTTTAAGTGTTTACATTTTAGTTCTTTTTTTCTCTTTCCAGCCTTGTCACTAGAAGAGAATTGCTTCCCTGTTTGAGGTCAGCTGATAGTCCTTTATACCCCAAAGTATAGACTTAAATCAAGTTCTAGAGCTTTTTCTATTGCAGCTCCTAAAAATTGGAATGCACCTTCAATAAATGTCAGGCTTGCTGCTTCTGTTTTGACCTTTAAATCTAGGCTAAAACATTATTTGTTACAGAGATCTGTTTGTAATTGTAATTTGTGAATTGTCTTTGCTGTTTTTTTACTATTTTTGAATACTTGTTTGTTTTATGTCCGTGTCGGGCCTGAAGAGGAACCATTGGTCCAGTGTCCTTACCCAGTTAACAAAGAATGAATGAAATGAAATGAAATATTTCTATGGTCCAGACCACTTACTGCCCTGGGGCACCTACTGAGTACCTGCACACTATGTTCCTTCTGGGGAACATGACAAAAATGAATCTTCTTTGAGTGTATAACCCTCCCACCTGTGGTCTTAGTGGGCTGTTGCAACTCTTTGATCATGTTAGGAGCTCAGTGGGGTCAAATGAGGTTCATTGCATGGGGACTTTAATCTAAATCTGCTTGGATCTAACTGTAGCCTTTATGAAAATATGTTATCTGAACTGGGTCTCACTCAGGTTATGTCTGGTCCTACCAGGTTGCCCTTGAAGGGTGGGTCCACATCCTTATAGAGTGGACTTTAATAAACTGGCCAGATAGAATTTTGCAAGCTGATGCACTCCCTGATGATATCTCAGATCGCTCCCCCCTCATCTACTGTGCATGGAAATTTAACCTACCTAAAGCACCACCCAAAATCATAAATCTCAGCGACTGCTCAAAGTTTGAACCATGGCTCTTTCTCTTGGACTTCATTAACTCTGTCTGGTCCTGTGTCTACTCCTCCTCTTCCATCACAACAGCCCTTGCTGCCTTTACTCAGGCCTTTGCCTCCCTTCAGAAGGTTCATGCTCCTTTTATAATAAGAAAGGGCATTGCTATAAAATGACTACATAATGATATTCTTAAGCTCATGAAATAAACAGTGGTACTGTTACAAGGCATCTCAAACCCTGTCAGACTTACTCGAATATTGAAGATTACAGAATACAAGCGAGAAATCTGCATTGCCAAAAGTGCTTTCTGTCGTGAAGCCCTATTAGCAACAGCCAACGCCTCCAGGGTGTTTTGGAGAAATATTGAGGGCGTGATGCAAGGTACATTTAAGCAGCATCCTGCTGACATGCGTTAGGTGGTGTAAACTGCAGTAATGCAAAGACCACTGCTGATACATTTAACTGGCAATCTACTAACCTTGTGGCTTACACCTCCTTGTTCCCATCTCCCAGTCAGGTAGAATTCTCTGCCTACTCTAACTCCCCCATTCTCTTCCCGACCTGGCCCCCTTTTTATCTGAAGGTTCTGTCAACCCATGACATACAGAAGCTACTAACTAGCAAGGTTGTGTCAACCCATGACATACAGAAGCTACTGTCTAGCGAGGTTGTGTCAACCCATGACATACAGACGCTACTAACTAGCCTTTCCTCATTAACTAGTGCTGGGTGTGTGGTGGTTGGAGCCTAAATTTCTGAAACTTGGTGCCCCTTATAGCCCCTTTGATTAAGCACATTTTCCATTTGTCGCCATGTGTCTGGCACTGTTCCTGCTTGCTGGAAGCAGGGAAGCAAAATGTCTTGAGAACTGTTTACCTATTGCGATACTCCCTGTCCTTAGCAAGTTACTTGAGGATGTTTTGCCAATCAGCTTATTGACCACCTCCGTTCTTATAATATGCTAGTGCCTGAGTCACATGGATTCCAAAGGCCCATAGCACCACCACAGCACTCACTAATGTGGTCACTGAGATCATAACTGCCATGGACCAAGGACTGCATACTGGGGGCATCTGCGATGTTTTGTCCAAGACCTTTGACCTGGATGATCACAGGCTCATGTATTCAAAGTTGCAGGCCTTAGGCTTGTCTATGCATGCTGTCTCCTGGCTTAGGCACTATTTGTCAAATCGTCAGCAAGAAGTCAAGTTTGATCAGTCCATCTCAGAACCACCCCTGTTAAGTTTGGGGTTCCCCAGGCCTCTATTCGTGGGCCTATTATCTTCTCCTTGTTTATTAACAACCTCCCTAATGTTATTACCTTTTGTAGCAACACACTATATATAGATAACTTGGTGCTTATCCACAACTCAAAGAGCACAAGCCTGGTAAACTCAGACCAGCATTGCCCCTAGATCTAGCAGTGATCCTGTGACTGTGGGGAGATACTCTGAGAAAAGCCCCACATGTCTGGAGAAAAGTCCTGTAAAATGTTCTGGTCTCTGTATTCCTGAAAAACATGTTTTGCCAACTTTACCTTTCAGATGAACAGCCGCTTTCACAGCGCCCTGCACAACAGCAGTGAGTTGAACGATCCAAACAGCGCAGCCCTGAATACCATGGTAAATCATCAGAAGATGACTAGGATGTAGAGAAAGCCTTGGAAGGTACCGGCTGGGTGAGATCCCTGGAGGGAAGAAGTGGCTCCTGAATTGTGAGGAAGGTTCACTGACAAGCACCAACAGCCCTGTCAGTCAACTGCCTTCTGAAATCTCAACTGAGTGCATTCTTTCTTGTGGAGACTTTAACCTCACTCTCATGCTCTGTATGAACAGGAGGAACTCCAGCCCTGAAACCCACACTAAGAGTGCCCATGCAGTCTTGATTTTCATGAAGGGTCATGGTCTGGCTGACATCTGGCAGCTTTTCACTCTAGGAAAGAGACTATTTCAGTTACTCTGCAGCTCATGGCACCTCCAGTCATATAGACTTTTGGTTGATATCCTCTTGCATGAATGAAAGCAGCACACTGCTGGTCATCTCGGACAATGCTTCAGTGCAGCTCCAATTTCTGTGGTGAACCTTGACCCCCAAATCCCCTTCTTGTAGACTTGACCCACTTCTTCTGCATGATCCCATGTTTGGTCCCTGGATCCAAGCTGAGGTGTGGCAGTTCCTGGAGATCAATGAACTGCATTACACATTGGCGGGCACTACCGGGGAAGCTTAAAAGACCACCCTGATGGTGAAAATTATTAGTTGTGTGGCAAACTGACACTGCCAAAGGGAAAAGGCTGTCAAAACTTTGGAATGGGACCTGCAGGAGCAGGAAGCTTAATATAAGGTTTCTCTGCACCTTGACCCCAGCTCTACAGTAACATACACAGCAAGATCATGGAACTCGGACTGGAGATAAACACCCTGTATATGGAAGACTGAGATTGTCATTTTGCAGCACTGCCACTGGCACAAATATTGGGAAGGTGGGGAGCATAGGGGCAAACTCCTTGCACACTGTCTTTGCAAGCAGCAAGGAGAGAGGTTCATAGCTGGCTCAGAGATCACTCTGAGCAGGTCAGAGCTGCACCGAAAGAAAGGTAAAGGGGAAATTGTTTAATCAAGAAAGGCACACTAAGCTGAAGCTTGTTTCTAGATGCGACCTGGAAGTACAAGGAAGTTAAGTGAATTGCTCAGGGTCACACAGTAAACAGGTGGGGGCTGTGGGATTCAAACCCAAGTCTCCAGGCTTGCAGCTCAGAGCCCTAAACCACAGCACTATATTGCCTCCCTAAGTAGAAGTGAATGCCGTCATCCACCAGTTCTCCTGTCTGCACCCATCAGAGCAGTTGCCATCCCACAATTACTGCTCTACCAAGAAAGAGGAAGGATCTCACTCTGTCCAGCAGTTACTAGCCCATCTCATTTATAATAGTAGACAGTAAAATCTACAACAAAATCCTGGCATCCAGACTCAAGCCCCTTCTTCCCATACTGGTGCACCCTTCCCAGGTGGGCTTTGTTAAAGACAGGCACAGCTGCAATCATATACGCTCATTTATTAATCTCATGCATATTGCCTCCTCTGCATACACACCAGCCATTGTAATTGCCATAGACTTTGACAAGGCATTTGATTCTGTTGAGCTGAGCTACCTGCATTGGGTCTTGGTCCAGCCAGAGCTGGGGCCCTGGTTTCAGATGTGGATCCACATGTTATGTTCTACTCAGCTGCTCGGGTGCTGACCAACTCTTCCTCTTGGACCCTTTCCCATTGGCTAAAAGGATGTGGCAGGGATGCCCCATCCCCCCTCCTTTTTTTCTGGCCATTGAACCACTTGCAGCTGCCATTCACCAGCACATCAGATCCAAGGCATCCAAATTGGAGATGAAACCTACTTCACTTTGTTATATGCGGATGAACTGCTGGTTCTCCTGGAGGACACATCACCTTCGCTGCAACCCTCCCAGACCTCCTCACACTCTTTTACCCCTGTCAGGCCTCTGGATAAATCAATCTAAGACAGAAATAATGCCTCTTAACAGGCAGTGTGATGCATCTGCCTTCAAGAGGGCTGGTCTCAGATGGTCCCCAAATCAATAACTTACCTGGGTCTCAAGATCATGCCTGACATATCCAGGTTATATGATGCTGACCTCACCCTGCTGCTGTTGGACTCGAGAACTTAGCATAACAGACAGAAGCCACTGCAGCTCATTTTGGCCAGCAAGATCTCCACTCTCAAGATGGTGACAGTACCTAAACTTTTTTATGTGCTGTACTACCTCCCTCTTGCCCGCTCTCCAAGTGGCTGGCTTCCATTGATAAACTTCAGGAAAGCTTTATATAGGAGGACTTGTGCCTGAGATACAGCTGCAATAAGCTCCACTCATCCTGGCAGGAGGGTGGATGGAACCTCCCTTAGGCCACCGAATAACTTTAGTCCTACCAGACAGCAGAAACACTCCACTGGCTCAGACCCCACCCCCGATACCTGCTCCCAACATTGGATAGCTATGGAGGTAGCACAGTTTAGAAGCCAGTCACTGGCTTCCCGTCTCTGCTCCCATACCCCTAAAGCTGTTAAATCACACCTGACTATATCCCCACAAGTGGCTTATGGGGTTGGCTCTATAAATGGCTGGGATATCCTTCATCCCAGCAGAATACATTCTCTGTGGGACTATCACCACCTTAAGACAGACAACAAACCATTCTGCTGGAACTCATGGATGGAAAGGAGCTGTGGTTTTCAAAGATGTGTTGGTTCCGAACTTCATATGTGATGGAGTCCTTCCAGGCCCTGCAGTGTCCATGGAATACACCCAAACAGACGTCTGGAAGTTCCTGCAACTTTGTAGTGCAGCACAAAACCTACTCACGACTAAGCCCTTGATGTCAGCCTGCCCTGTTACCAGTCCATCAGTGTCTGACTCTTACAAAAGGCCTAGCTAGGAAATTAATGAGAAGATCCATCTCTAGTCTGAACTCAGATGGGAAATGATGCTGTCCACCCAGATTTCTGAACAAGACTGGTCTGCCTATTGGGTTTTCTGCCACAAAGCTTTTAAGGATGCACACAGAAAACTTATACAAAATAATATCCTGTACTCTTGGTACAGAACTCCTGTGGTACTCCACAAACTTAAATTATTGCCATCTGATGCTTGCTGGAGGTGCATCACACCTGGGGGGAACCTACTGCACATTCTGTTTGTCCATCCAACCCCAGTGGGATAAGGTTTGTTCACTAAGGGCTGAAGTATTCCACACCCAAATATCTTGCTTAACCCTACTCCTTCTCCTGGGAGTGACTTCAGTGCCCCTAATCTCAAGTCAGCAGAACACAGGTGGCTAGCCCTACTCAGCATGCAAGTCGGCAGGCTTCTCCTTTGCAAATAGTGCACTCAGGAACTGCTCTCTCATCAGAGGCTGTTGTCCAGCCTCACTCAGGTACTGACCCAAGATATGTTTTCCCATATCTCTACTAACTCAGTGCTGAAATACCATGCATAGCTGGTCACCCTGTCTCAGCTCCCTTACACTTAGTACTGGGATAGGCTGACTGCCCCCTCCCCACCATGCCCTGATCTCTGTCCTATGACTCTGACACTCTGTTTCACCTGTCTGCCTGAACTCTGTACCTGTTTTCTGGTAACCTCTTACAGTATGAAACACTTTACATGAAATGCATTGTATGTTTTGCTCTTCTAGTTGTTTTATGTTAGATACATTTTGAGCATATGTTTGTAGATGTCCTTCTGTACCCTGAGGGGATGGCCATTGGCACCCACACCACACCTGCACATGATGTGTGTATCCTTAACTGTATATCATCAATTGCAAGATGCATTGTCCAGCACCCTACTACTGTATATGGAATCCGTTCACTGTTGTTTGTATCCTGTGTCTAAAGATATGTGCCAATAAAAGATTAACTGCAAAAATTATCATTTTTCAACAGGAAAAGCATTCTGAAGTGCAAGTTGTTTTCAGAAGCATCTTTGGGAGAGAAGAGAAAAAGGACACAAAATGTATGGCAGTTAGGTTTCTGTACAAAAAATAAAATGTGCAAAATAATGCACTTAGGGCAGAGAAACCCGTGGTGGAATACAAAATGGGTGGAGTGGTATTGCCCGTCAATCAAGCAAGAAACAGACCTGGGGGTAATCATATTGGATGACTTAAAGGTGGCCAGGCAGTGCAACAAGGCAGTAGGGAGGGCTAATGGGATGTTGGGGTGCATAGGGAAGGGTGTCACCAGCACAAAAAGGGAGATAGTGATGCCTCTGTATAAATCGCTGGCAAGACCCCACCTAGAGTACTGTGCCCAGTTCCACATCTCAGGAAGAACATAGACAGAGTGGAGGTGATCCAGAGGGCAACTAAGATGATGCAAGGCCTGCATCAAAAACCCCTACAAGGAGAGACTAAAGGACCTCAGTATGTACATTCTGGAGCAGAGGAGGGAGAGGGGGATCTGATAGAGACATTTAAATACCTTACGGGGGTAAATAAGGTATAGGAGTGAAGTATTGCTCTGAAGAAATGGTGCTTAAGAATAGGGGACATGACTATGAAGCTGGATGGGGTAGAGTTAGGAGAGCTGTGAGGAAGTACTCTCACAGAAAGAGTGGATTCCTGAACAGCCCTCCAGTGGAGGTGGTGGTGGCAAAACAGTGGTGGGTTCAATAATGCATGGGATAAGCACAAGGGTATAGCAATGGAAAGGAAGGGAGAGGAGGAAGAGCTGTAGATCAGGCATGGTCTGCGGTGATAGTGTAGGTAGACAGAAATGGGCAGACTGGATGGCTAAGCAGTCCTTATCTGCCATCAGGCAATAAGAGCAGGGATGGGGTAAAAAAGGATAAAGCCAACATTAAATGGAGGGCAATGAGTACCAATGCCCGTAGTCTGGGAAACAAGCTTCCAGAGCTAGTAGCCCTGATGGAAGAGGAACACTTGGATATTGTGGCAGTCACAGAAACATGGTACACAAAGAACCATGACTGGGATGTCAACATACCAGGGTACACAATCTACAGAAGGCACAGGGAGGGTTAAAGAGGAGGTGGAGTAGCTCTCTACATAAGGGAAGGGATCAAAGCTACAGAACTAAAAAGTAAAGGGGGAGGACAAGAGGAACTCTGGGTCACCTTGGAGACAGGGAAAGGCATCACAACCCGCACAGGGATTGTATACAGACCCCATCTCAAGGGGAGGAAATGGACAAGAAAATGATAGAGGGCATTCTCAAAATGGCTGAAAAAGGGGAGATACTGTTGATGGAGGACCTGAATATGCCAGATGTTAACTGGGCTACATGGACTGCAGCCACATCCAAGAGTAGGGTCATTCTCGATGCCCTACAGGGGGCATGCCTTAGACAGCTAGTGGTGGAACCCACTGGAGGGAGCAATATTAGACCTGGTACTCTCAAGTGGAGAGAGGATCACAAATTTAGAAGTCAGTAGACATCTGGGACAATGTTACCACTGTACAGTGTGCTTTTACAATAAACACAACCATGGAGACAAGCCATACAAAGACAAGGATAATGGACTTTAGAAGGGCTGACTTTGGCATAATAGGTGAATACCTGAGGAATGCATTAGCAAATGGCCAGAAAGGAGGGTGGAAGAACAATGGAGAAAAATCAAAACTGCCATCATGGAGGCAACAAGCCTTGTGTGAAACAAGTAAAGAAAACAAAGCAGAATAAAAAACACTATGGTTCTCAAAAGAGGTGTCAGGAAGGTTAAGGAGAAAAGGCTGCATTCAAAAGTATAAGGAATCACAGACAAGCACAATAGGGAACTGTATCAATTAAAGCAGAAAGAAGTAGGGAAGGCAGTCAGAAAAGCAAAGGCCCAAACCGAGGAAAAGATAGCCAACTCCAGTTAAGAAGGGGATAAAACCTTTATAGGTACATTAGGGAGCATAGAAAGTTAAGGAAGGGATAGTGAAGATTAATAAAGGAGAGGGAGGTGGGCAGAGGGAGACAGTGAAAAGGCAGAGATACTGAATGAATACATTTGCTCAGTATTCACAAAAGAAGAAGAGGAGGAGTTACCTAAACCAAACAGTAGAAGCACTTTGGTAGGGGGTTGACGCCAGTCCATTTACAGAAGAAAGAGTCCTGAAAGAGAACCTAAAACTCAAGGTGGACAAAGCAATGGGGCCTGATGAGATTCACCCAGAATCCTAAAGAGCTAAGGGAGGACCTAGTGACACCACTAACCACACTTTTTAACAAATCATGGGAAGATGGGGTTGTACCCGAGGACTGGAGGAGGGCAGATGTGATTCTCCTTCACAAAAGTGGGAGCAAGGCAGAAGCAGGAAATTACAGACCTGTTAGTTTGACCTCAGTGGTGGGGAAAATGATGGAATCAATTCTGAAAGAAAGAATTGTTGAGTACCTAGAGGCCAGCGGGGCACAGGACCCAAAGCAGCATGGATTCACAGCAGGAAGGTCATGTGAGACAAATCTAATCGATTTATTTGACTGGGTGACCAAAGTAATAGACCAGGGAGGGGTTGTGGATATGGCCTACCTAGACTTTAGTAAGGCATTTGACACAGTCCCCACAAAAGATTAATAATCAGTTAGCCAGCCTGGGAGTGGGTCCCAGGGTGGTAGCCTGGGTAAGCAAACTGGCTGCACAACAGGACACAGAAGGTAATAGTGAATGGAACACATTCTGAAGAAAGGAAGGCTTAGTGGAGTACTCAGGGCTCAGTACTGGGTCCAGTCCTCTTTAACGTCTTTATAGTGACATTGCAGAGGGTCTGGAAGGAAAGGTATGCCTCTTTGCAGATGACACAAAGATCTGTAACAGAGTTGATACACAAGGGGGTAGAAAGGATGAGAAGGGACTTGGCAAGGTTGGAGGAATAGTCAGACATATGGCAACTTAGATTCAATGCAAAGAAGTGCAAAGTAATGCACCTGGGAAATGAAAATCCAGGAGAAGAGTACACTATAGCAGGGGAGGTACTAACAACAACAATAATGGAAAGGAATCTGGGTGTAGTCATATCAGATGACCTAAAGGTGGGTAAGCAATGTGAGAAGTCAGTAAGGAGAGCCAGGGGGATACTGGGATGCATAGGGAGGGGCATCACAAGTAGAAAAAGGGAAGTGGTTATCCCTCTGTACAGACAGTTGGTGAGACCCCATCTGGAGTACTGTGTGCAGTTTTATAGACCTCATCTATGCAAGGACATAGACAGGATGGAAGCAGTCCAGAGGAGGGCAACTAAAATGGTGCAGGGTCTACATCAGAAACCATATGAAGAGAGACTGAGAGCGCTTAATATGTATACCCTTGATGAAAGGAGGGACAGGGGGACATGATAGAAACTTTTAAGTACCTCAAGGGAATCAACAAAGTCCAGGAGGGTAGCATCTTTCAGAAAAAAGAGATGTAAGAACAAGGGGCACAATTTAAAGTTAGAGGGGAACGGCACAGGGATAATGTGAGAAATTCATTTTCACGGAGAGAGTGGTGGACGCTTGGAACCGCCTTCCTGGAGAGGTTGTGGGGTCTAAAACAGTGGGGGCATTCAAACATGTATGGGACAGACATAAGGCAGTTATAGTGGGGGGTTGCAGGAAGTAGGCTGTTGGTTAACTAGAATCTGCAACTTATCCAATAGGTAGGGAAATGGGCAGACTGGGTGGGCCAAGTGGTCCTTATCTGCCGTTAAACTCTATGTTTCTATGTTTCTATCAAATTCTGTGTTTCTATGAATTTAAAACTTCTAGTGCAAAAACAAGTACAACAACAAAGGAGCAATAAAGAGACAAAAAAGAAATGTGCTGGGGCACAGTAAAGTGTTAAAAAAGGGAGCAAACAATAGTGCCAGAAATGAGTTATATAGTCACTCTGATGTTATCATTTGGTCAGGGGTGGGTGCAGCATTCCAAAGGACTGGGACCACAACCATTAAAGCCGTGTTACCCGTAGACTTCAGCCTGTAATGTAGGATACTCAGCAGTCCTATGTCCCTAGAATGAAGGATTCTGTTGTGGTGGCATGGGAGTCAGCAGTTCATAGAGGTGTAGTAGAAGGTACCCAGAACGTTAGGGGTCTTAAATGTCAAGATAATCACCTTAAAATTGCTTCCAGTGCAGGTCATGCAGCACCAGGGTGACATGCTCTTACCTCAGAGTGGAGCTATAGATCTGTGCTGCTGGGCCCTGCAGTAGCTGCTTGTGTCAAATCTGACTACAAGGTAGGCTCTTGTAGAATGCACTATAGTAGTCCAGGTGTGAGGACCTGGTCCTCGGATCTAGGAAAGGGCTCAACCCACCTGAAACAGGTTATGATATGGAAAATACTGGTTGGAGAACTATGCACAACCAGCATGCTGCCACAACAGGGTTCTGGCTACACCAGACCTTGAGAGCAAAGCTGAAGATGTCTGATGTAACTTGAAGCCTGAGGTAGTGTTTCAGGCTGGCTGGGCATGTGGTTGCCCAACCAATATTTTTATAGTGTATAATTGTATTTATTTTTTTGTAAGAAAATGTTTTCACAGCACTCCCACAACAGGCAGGTGGTTTCAGTTCAGAACTTGACTGATTGCTTTATGTCTGGCAGCGCTGTGAGAAACACCAGCTGCCTTGAGGATTTCCAGTCAGCTGGAACCTTTTTGTACCACAACCGCATTCCAAGACCTTTGAACTGTGGTACAACAAGGTTTCAGCTGGAATGGAAATCCATGCAGAACAAGCCCTCACTGTACACTATATAGAGAATAATGTGTGGGAAGGGGTGAATTATGGGTTTATTTTACACACCTGTGGTATGTGATGTCCATAAACCTCAAGAGCAAAGATCAAGAGGTTAATGAAGACATTGCACATCGAGGAAGTACAAAAAACTCATTGTATGACCTTTCCTATATTTTATTTTTTATAATTACTGGTCTATGCTAACATAGGTAAAAATGCAGAATATTTTGACTTTTATGCTGAATTAATTGACTTTTATTTTTAAGAGTAGATTGAGGTAGAAAATAGTAAGGATCCAGGAACTGATAACTATTAAATTTAGTCTTTTAATACTGTAAAACACTTATTGGTTCAAGGATTATGTTGTTTTTTTTAGCTGAAATTTTCAAAACAGTATGCTTAAGTGCAAGCGTGCTCACCACAGTTTACATACCAGCAGGCAAGCAAACTGCTGGGATAGCACAGTTCATTGACAGTCAAAGGAAACTTAAACAGAACTGAGAACAAATTGTGGTCAGAGATTTCAACACAAACTGGCTATCCAATGACACAGCCACCTTTCAAGACCAAATGTCAGGCCTCCACATCACCCAGATGGTAACCCAAGCCACGAGGCAAAACTATAAAATGGCACAAGCACACTAATAGACTGGTTACTCACCACCTGCCCCGAGCATATCACCGAAGTATCAGTCCTACTGGACTCTCTTAGTGACCACTCCCTGGTGATGTTCATGTGGTCAAATAGGTTTACTAAGCATACCGCACAGCTCTCTAAGTACTACTCTGTAAGGAAGGGTCAGTTGGAGTCATTTAAACAATACCTAAGGCTGATCAATTGGACTGCATTAGATAGGGCCCAGGATGTTAACCAAGCCCTGGAATACTTCTGCTCTATCTTCACAAATGTATGTAACATATTTGCCCCTTTCAAGACCAAGGAAGTTAAAGGGCACTGTACTCTGTGGCTCAGTGGATCTCTCATAGAGCTAATGTACTATAGAGACAATCTATGGCATGAAGCTAAAGCCACTGGGAAACATGTCGACCTCACTGCCTACAAGGCAGCCAGAAACCAATGCGCACATCTAATTAGAAAGGCCAAAGCCATATTCTACAAAGAACTATTGGGCAGGATGAGGAACAATGGTAGGGACTTCTGGAGGTCAGTAAATCCTTACTGGGAAGGATTCAAATCTCCACCAGACCTGATTATAACAACATCAGGCACACTGCATGAGCCTAGAGACATTGCCAATGCTTTTAACATTGCATTCACAGACCTCAGCATAGTATTATCAAGCAACTGTCTAACCTCCCAACCACCTGAGCAGCCTCCTTATCCTAGCTTGTCCCCTCCAACAAATAACAATACACTGCCCTTCTATTTTAGACAGTCAACAAAGCTGACACCCTAGGTATGTCATGAGGGTACTAGGTAAGACAAAGATTGGCAGCGACCAAATTGTTATGAAGATGGTAGGCCTTACATTGGATGAGGTAGCCCTGCCACTTACAAAAATCTTTAACAAATCACTAAGAACTGGAGTCTTCCCTGACAAATGGAAATCTGTACTTGTGACCCCGGCATTCAAAAACGGCGACAGAACTAGTCTGTCTAATTAAAGACTGATATCCGTACTACCACCCCTTTCAAAAGCGCAAGAAAGGATCGTATCTGACCAATTAAATGACTACCTTGATAAGCACAATCTTCTATGTGCACAACAGCATGGCTTCTGAAAAAGCATAGTAATCTGACCGCACTGACTGACTATACTAGCCTACTATATGAGGCATTGGATGCAGGAATGGCAGTGGGATCTATCTTCATAGATCTCACTAAGGCATTTGACACAGTCAGCAATTGAGTCCTCCTCAACAACCTGCTATCCATCAGCCTGTCCCCAGACACAGTGGCATGATTTGCAAGCTATCACTCTTGCAGAACACAATGAATGAGAATCTGTGGACAACTCTCAGAACCAAAGGAGTAAGCTCTTGGTGTACCCAGGGATCCATACTCAGCCCTTTACTATTTAGTCTATTCATAAATTCCCTTCCCTCCACCTGTCTGGCTCACATGGTACTCTATGCCAATGATGCCGTAATCTTGGTACCTGGTAAGGAACTGTCCAAAATAACCTCCGATCTCCAATACAACTTCCAGAGGCTGAAACATGGTTCATGCAGAACAGGATCCTGCTTAATTTAAACAAACCAAGGACATGCTAATCACACTGCCCCACAATAAGTATGGGCGCTGATAATCAAAAGCCACAAAGGCAAGACAATTGAACCGGTATCCACTTTCAAATATCTGGGTATACATATCGATGACACCATCACCTTCACTTCGTATTGAACATGTCATTAAATCTGCTAACACTAAATTAGGAGTACTTTATCAGCCACAGACAGGCAATGACACCAGATGCTTTGAAACTTGTCACTTGCAGCTCTATACTATCCATTATAGATTATGGGTTGGTGAATGTGGACAGGCACGGATACTGCAATGAAAAATAATCAAAACAGAAAGGCCTTATCTTTTCAGGTAAAGGTTGCTTTGTGAAACTGAACTTGGAGCTGGGAAGGATGCACAATCTTGAACTAGGAACTAGAAAACTGGAGGATGATTAAGGCACAATCTGGTTCAAATTCTGAAGGCAGTGGGTCTTACTTTTAATTTTACACTGGTTTTTGCTTGTTTGAATCAAAAGGGTTTGCAATACTGCTGATCTTTTGTAGATTGCTACTTTATTTATTTATTTAGTTTTTATTGACCGGGTAAGTGCACTAGATACATTCTGCCTATTTTCAGGCATGACCTGGGGAAGGGGGATACAGATGAATGCCAACTCACCTTGAACCAGATTAAGCTGTTGGTGGTATTGTTAGTGAATGGAGAAATTTGGCCAGGACACTGGGGAATTCCCCTACTCATCAGTAGGGGGAACCCTTGGCCATTCTAATCCAAGATGGACGAATCCCAAAATGGTGGAGGTGGTGGAGGTGCTGCTCCTGCTTCTAGCTCTGGATAGCTACCAAAAACAATGGAGGAACTCATTGATAGTGGTTCTAATGCCCATCAAGTGACCACAGAAAGGACTGAGCAACCTGGTATTTCTCAAGATTCATAAGCTGAAAATAGCAGAATTCCTACTTTTAAGAGCAGTCATGGAACCTCAGGTGTGTATTGACCAAAATGATATCTCTGAATTGAAACTGAAATAAATATTCCAACAACATAAACATTTTCTGTTAAAATTCACGCAAAAGGAGGAAAACACACAGGAATCTATTCCTGAGGTTGACTACTCAGCGATAAACATAGAACAAAACCTGATTGGAGAAAGTAACATTGCCATAGCGTTGTTACCTATGTCTCAGCAGCATTTGCGACCATCTACCAGAACCTCAGAGGAACCTGAAGGTGTTTGGTCTCCAGACGCTGCTCTTCAGGCTGCAGGATGGCAGCAAACTTAAAGGAACTCTGGATGGGCCTCTCCTGGACCAGTCACAGTGGCAGACATAATTTCTACAGCTAAAGGATCTGTATCACAGGCTTTTCCAACGAACTCACAGAGTTCTAGCTCTTCTAGTGAACCCCCAACTGTTGCTAACTCCCAGCCAACCACTGACTAGGATACTAGTAGGCAGTCTGGAACTTCAGTGCGGTGATAGGGCTAACGAGTCAACCTCTAACAGTGGTGAGAACAGTGGAACTTTACCTAATGTGAGGACAGAAATTATACCAATTTAAAATGAGCGATCTGTTTAAAGCTGTAGGGGAACCTGCTCAACGGCGAAACACAGTTCGCCTTAAATACTTAGGAGAAGCGGCTTCAGACCCTGCATGAAGAACTGTAGTGCATAACATGTTAAAAGACTCACTGGGGATTAGCCCTATGGAACTTTTCGCATTTATACATGTAAAAGGTGAAACAGATTACAATATCAGTTTTAAAACTGTTGGTACTCTGGAGAGATTCTGGGTGCAGTATGAACAAGTGAAAACTTCCCCATTGTGAAGTTCATTTTTGTTGATTGCCCTCACTAAGCCTCTGGTTAAGCTCATTACGCTGCTTTTTAGGAGTGAGGGGTCAACATAAATGACATTCAGTATTGGTTAAAGCAGAGATGTGAACTGTTAGACACTCCACACCCTATATTAGATGAGGACCTGGTCTGGACGGGTAGGTGAAAAATCAAGGTGCAGTTAAGACAAACAGAACAGGGGATAATGCACTTGCCAGGCAGTTTTTACATAAGTCGAGACAGAGAGATTTGCTTTTACCCTGGGCAACCACGAACATGCCATAAATGTGGTTCCCGGACTCACCTGAGTTACACATGTGACCAACCAAGATGCACACTATGTCTTACATATGGGTATGTTAGTTTAGGGTGTCCCAACCCTCAGGCGTGCAACCTATGTGATGAACATGGGCATACCTATACACAATGTCCCTGGGCTGAGCATAACAGGGTGAACCGGGTCCCCAAGACCATACCAGACTAATTATAGAGACGCAGGCTCAAGCACTATCCAGACTAGAGGAGGCATCACTTGAGATGGTAACTCACGAGGTTTCCACAGCCCAGACTGATACTCCAGCTGCAGAGGTTCCTGTAAATTCAGCAGTACTTACCTCAAATCACAATCTGCAGAGTGAGCTACCAGGCACTTCAGGTGCTCCTCAGACCCAGGAGGCTCCCCCACCAAGGACAGGGCACAGTAAGACAGGACAGCATGCCTCCCTCCCAAGAGTTGGAGACCTTTCACCCCTGTTCCAACACCTAAATGAGGAAGGGAGAAGAGGAACTCAGACTTATGCACTCCCACTAAAATGATTCTCACAAGGAATAAGTTTCAGGCCTTAGCGAAGAGAAGACAGTTGGGGATACTGAAGGGGAAGATGCAGATTCTGACTCTTCTGCTGCTTCTTCCTCTAAAATTGAATTTTCCTCTGATTCAGGTAAAGGGGAGAATTCAGTGGACAACACCAACTGACACAGCACCCAAATGGATGAATCATATGGCAACTATGGGGTCCCATTTTGTTAAAAGAGGTAACTAAGGCCCATCCCCTCTTTAATTAAGTAAAATGGCTAATCTGTTTCAGTTAAGATGCTGCATGCTGACTGTGTGCAGCATCAAAACATTTAGGAAACAACTCATTATTTTCACCTCTCTGCAATCTGTGCAACATGACTTTTATTTTTTGCAAGATATTCAAATTAAATCCAGGAGCGAATTAGCTCAAATAAAGGGTAAATGTAGACCTGGGCCTTCCTTCTGGTCGCAAGGTGAAGACACATGCGATGGGGTGTGAATTCTCTTTTCAGGATTTAATTACAAAATCTCCAAAGCTATAGATATTTCACCTGGGAGGCATTAATGGTGGATGGCACTTATGGGTCTCTTAAATTCGATTAATTAATATATATGCTCTACAGAGCATTGCAGCAAGATTTTCACTTTTACTTAAAATTCAGCTATTCTTATTCACTACTAGGTATGTCTATTTTGGTGGAGATTTTAACTGTGGACTTACGCCCACCGACAGGGGGAGTAATGCTCTCAAAACATTAAGAGATACAGCTACCCTATTAAAACTAATTCAGTCAGCCAAGCCATTCATCCTATAGGTGCTAAGACATATTACAGGGGCATTTATGCTACACGCATAGAATATGTGTTCATTTCCAAAAATGTAAAAGTTTACCAAGTGGCTGTGATCCCCTGTGAAGTATCTGACCATTTGGCAGTATCCCTAGTATGTGCACCCATGGGGGGCCCTTTCCATATATTCCTAAATCTAGGTGGAAGCTAAACAGCTCACTCCTACCAGACAATATCATTTCAGGGAAATGTGTGAATTTAATACAGGCAAGGGTTTCCATTTTGATGCCTTCCACTCTCCCATTGCCTGGTGGGAGGATACCAAAATGGAACTACAGGGTTTCTTTATAGGGATTGTGAAACACAGATCACTGTCTGCTTATTTCCCAATTACGGCAGCAGCTGTTGAACACACTATCACTGGCATATGAGACTAAAACAAACTACTCTCAACAGATAGAGAAGCTTAAATCCAAAATGGCTACACACCAATATAATAGGGCATTTTCGCTAAAACTAGAGTTGCAGTGGGGAACCCAAATGACAAAATCATCCTTAGACATTTTTAAAAACTGCTCAGACAGCGTTTTGGCCACATTTATTGAGCAGATAAAAGACCTGGACACTGGTGTATAGTACTCCTCCCTCCAATATATAAAGCGCGTCATTCAATCCTATCTGGAAGGAATGTTTGGCTCTGTACCCACAAGGCAGCAAGTTTCTCACTATCTTGCTGAATTAGATATCCCTAGCATCCCAGAAGATCAATCACAGGCTCTGACTGCCCCATAACAGTAGAAGAAACAGCTAAGGCTATTACAAAACAGAGGAAAAAGCACCTCTCCATGAGCTGATGGTCTGACTGCTGAATTATGTTAAATGTTCACAAGTATTTTTGGCCCAATTCTAACTTGTGTATTCAATAATATAATAGACACCTGCTCCATTCCTAAAAAAAAAATTAGATGCCATAATGATACTGTAATTTAAAAAATGGAGATAGGTCTGATGTAAAAAAACGGAGGCAACTCAGTCTTTTGAATGTGGATGATAAAATATTTGCCACAATTTTATTAAATAGGATTTTACCAATTGCAGCCCAAGTAATCGCCATAGAACAGACCTATGCCATTCCAAATAGGTCAATGATACATACCCTCTCTCTGTTCCGAGATATATTATACTCTTGCTCTCCAGAAACTCAAGTGCTTTTTCTCTCTCTAAATCAGGAAAAAGCATTTGACCCGGTGTCCCATTATTATTTATTTCAAGTGCTACGGCATTATCACATACCAAAAAAATTCATTTCATGGTTAGAATCTCTATATAGTACAGCCTGGATTACTACTTTTATTAATAATTCTCCAAGAGATGTCTTTCTGGTGAAGAAAGGGGTTAGGCAGGGATGCCCTCTAAGCCCCCTTCTGTATGCCTTTCAAACTGACCCCTTATGAAGACTTTCACACCTTTCTCACATCCCAAGACTGATACTGAAAGGGTTTCCTGCTCCTATCATTTTAGCCTATGCAGATGATTTATGTTTCTGCACCACCCCTCTACTAAACCCTTCAGAAGTTATTTCTGCAATCACAGACTTTGAGAAATATTCAGGTTCTAAACTGAATTATCATAAAAGTACAACGAAATATGTCTCTAACCTAACTAGCTCCCAGGCCCCTTTATCCATAGCCAATATTCCAGTCACGTTGGATCCAATTAAAATATTGGGTATTCATTTTGGCAGCTCAAATGATTCCGAATTTAATTGGGCTCTGTCTCCGGATAAAGCGGACATGGTGGTGGCATCATGGAAAGAATGAACCATAGCTAAGAGGAAATGGGTTTTGCTACTGAAAACCTTAATACTCCCTTTGTTTTTACACACAGCTTCAGTATACCCAGGGCCCCTGGTGTTCTGCGGCAGAATTTTCTGATTTCTGCGGCATGATTTATTCATTTCTATGGCAGAATGCAGTCCTGTCATTGGCTAAATATGATGCAATGTCATCGATGACATCATATGCTGAGCTTAGAGGAGGGGCTTCAGGATAAACGAGGTGGGAAAGAAAGCCTGACACTATGGAAAAACAGTATATTTATATGAAAATTCACCAAAAACAATGAATTCTGTGGCACTATATAGATTCTGCAGCATGATGCAAATTCTGCGGCAAATTCCGCAACCGCAGAACTGCAGAATTCAAGGGGCCTTGAGTATACCCTTTACCAGATAAATTAGAAGCCAGACTGAATAATGTATTCTTCCAGGGATTCTAGGGAAGCCGGTTGAGCCCAGTAAAATGTAAGTATATGTATCATAACTATTGCTTTGGAGGAGTGCAGATAATTCGCCATAGTATTTTTCATAGTCTTTTTTAAGCTTTGCATTCCATTTTTATTACACTCCCCCTCTTCCCCCCACACTGATAGATCACTTTGTTAGCTGCTCTGCTCTCTCCCTCATGTAAAGAGTGGCTTAGAATCCCATGAAAAAATGGGAAGAAATTTTCAGAAACATGAGCCACCAAGATTTCTAGTTCCCACTATGCTTAAAATGAGACAATGGATACTGGATAGTAGCACCATCCAGACACAACCACAAAGGCAGCTTTATTTTTCTATTCTCCAGAGCAACTATTCAGAGCCACCAGTTTTGTTGGATACTCAAGGCTTGGCTGTTGATAATACAGGAGTATTCACACAACTCATTGACACTAGGCTCCCAAGAAACTTTGGAATACTACTTGGTTGACCTGTTATGGAACGCTTGGAGTATGGAGCAACTTTAAACATAAATCCATAGAGGAAAGAAATTGTTTTAGGGAGACCTGCACAGACCAATTGGAGACCATGCAGTATTTTTTCTTGGAATGCCCATACAGTGTAGAGTTTTGGACCATGTTCCTCCAGAAATGGAAAGACAAACGGTTCACCTCTGTCTCTCATGATACTTTAGTTTATGGTATTTTCCCCACCTACATTGTCTCAATACCATGCTAACACTTTGAGGCTTATATTTGCACTCTGCAGATGTTATCTGTGGCAAGCTAGATGTGCCCATCTACTGCAACAAAAGGTATTTACTGGGGCACATGTGATTAAACAAATCTTACTAGAACTAAAGTCTATTCATACTGCTGAACAGGGGAGTTTGTCAAGATCACAATTCAATCAATTCTGGGCCTCATGTGCATAGATCTGGGAGGATTAAACTAAGGGGCCTCTAAATGATTTCAAGGATGAGGGTTACACAATGTATGAATGAAATACTTATTTAATTTTGTTATGAGTTCAATAATTTATGAATGATCTAATTCTATTTTGTATTTATGTTGACTTTTTTTTGCCTTATGGTTTGTACTTAGCTTTTGTGTGACTTAACACTGTGTCATATTATTTGTATTTGCTTTTGATGATTATTATAATAAAAAATTCCCCTACTCTTTACATGCAGTTTATAGCCAGTCCAATTTCAATTTTAGGAGTAAAATCTGGCCCTCCAGACATGGATTTGGTAAACTGGGAGGAAAAACTAGAGATTGGGAAGAAAAAGGTTGACCAATGCAATAAAAGTAAAATGGGGAAAAAGAAAAGAGTGTTCTTAGTAAAAACTTTTTTAGTCCTGGTATTTCTTTATCTCAGCTATGTGTTCCTCCCTCCGAAGAAGTTAGAAACCCCCCTTTTAAGCATTTTTAAAGGCAATATGGGGAAGCCAACTGGCTCCAATAAAGAGAAATGTTTTATATTTATCCATTAGTGAGGGAGGACTGAGGATGGTTAATCCCATCCTGTTTTTTAACAGTACTTTTTATGTCAAACCCGAAGCCCTTACTGGTTAACACAGGAAAGGATGGGAGCCCTGGCTATTTGAAAACTGCAAATAATGTGGTTTTGCCTGTGGAAGCAAATTCACCGAGTCCAGAAAGGCCCTGACCATCTTCAATACCTGAGAGAGACCTTCATTCGTTTAAACAATGGAAGGTAACACATTATTTCAGCTCCCACACATAAAGGCCTATATAAAGATTTATTAGTCATTTTATGTGAGGTTCCTGTACCTTTTGAAAAATGTCCCATTCAATACAGGCATTCATTGAAATATTTATTAAGTACCACAAGAATTCCAGCCCACATATGGGACTTCCACTGGCTATCATGCCATGAGAAAATAAACATAAAAAATAATCAAAAACACAAGCAAATGCAGGAGTGAATATATAGCAGATTACTTTGTATAAATACAATAGAGACAATTGAGCACCTTTTTTCAGTGTTCCTTTATTAAAGGGTTTTGGGTCTATATTGCAAACCTGTGGGAGGAGCCATTATTGAAAACGATAACATATGAGAACATTATGTATGGACATATTTCCTCAAGATGGAATAAATGGAATTTGAGTACTGTATATCTTTTCACTATCGTCAAGTAGAACATATGGATGGCTAGGTGCTTACTCACACTCCAACAGAAAGGCTCTTCTCATATTGAACAGTGTAACAAAATTGTAAAGGATTTACATAACATATACATAGCTGAATGTCTCAACTCCTGCAGGAAAACAGAGAGCTCTGAAAAACATGCCTTGGGTTACTGAGTTAAATTCTATAGGTACATGACAAACTTGTCATAAATACTGTAGGATGTTAGCTAAAATGTATAGATTGATTCTGAGACCTGTGAACATTGGTTTAATAGTGTTGATTCTGTATATAATCTCCTTGATTGGATTCCTTAAAGATTGTACGATACTGTAATGTCATATGTATTATGATTTTGTATTGAATAAAATTTACCCCTACTCTTTTTTCGATAAGTTCCATGGAATCTTTAACATCCACCTGAATTATCACCAGAGCAGGCAGATGAGACCTCAGTTTAACATCGCATCTGAAAGACAGCACCTCAGTAGTATAGTACCCCTCTCATGCTACACTACAGTGTCAGTATTAGGATTTAACCCAAGTGCCTGGTGTGGGGATAGAACTCACAGCTTTCTGATCTCCCGGCCTTAGAGGTGAGTGTGCTACCTGCTGAGCCACTTTACATACAGAAGGATCAAAATACTACTGATTCTTTTTTCTTTTTCTGTGAATCTTGTTCCTTATTTGTAGCTTGATAGTATTTTGGTGACTTTTGCAACAAACATTTTTTTCATATATTTGTTTCTTCTCCTGCTGTGGTACACTGCTTGAGGCATCCAGCCACTGTCTCCGCCTCGCCCGGAGAGCTGGGTAGCTCAGACTGCACCCAGGAGGACCTTGACAGCTGTCATGCCATCCTGCTGGAGGGCTCCCTCTGCCTCTACCAGCTAGGACAGCCCTGGATCCTCCTGACAGGACTCTTCCAAAGTCCTCCAGGCGGCTCGGAGCGCAGCCATCAAGTTGCGCTGCAGTCACGCCAGCCATTTTCCTCCTGATTGGCCCATGGAGCACATGGACGCAATGACATCTGGGCACAACATGCCGATGTCCGCTGTGCTCCCCCCTCTAGTATCCTACCGACACTAGTAGTGCCTCCAGGCATCCCCAGGGGCTGCTACTGCACGGTGAGATTCCCCAACCCTCCCCAGGACCAGGAGAGCAGTCTACGGATGCTCAATCCCAGTCCATCCCTGCTGACCCCCAACACTCTAGGCTCGTTCCCGAACCCAGGTTGCTGGCATGGCGTGAGGTGTGGCGTCCAGTGCCTCAACCCTCAGTGCCACTGGGCCAAGTGCAACAAACATTTAAGTTTTCACTGGTGTGTTCTTTCATTTCTGAAGTCAGTCAAGTTGTGTATTAGAGCCAGACAAAGCCTCAGAAGGTTCAGACTAGAGTGCTGTGATTGTTCTCACAGCACAGAACAGGTTTATTGCCCAAACCCTAGCCTCCCCATTCCCACCACCCCCCCCCTCAGCTAACCTAGCTTTATGGGGTTAGGCAGGAAGGTATGACAACTTCTTGTTCCGACACAAAACAGGGTGGGGTGTGCCACAGAAGGCAGCAGGCAGTGTTGCATAAGCGGGGAGGATATCTTCTTGTGATTGCTATTTTAAAAAACAACAACAACAACAAAAACTTGGGGATTCCTAGTACATAGTCCCTAGGAAAAGAGTTACACTACCAAGGGGAAGTGAGGTTCTTTAATAGTGGAAAAAAAAACACAATTTCAACAGGGAGGGAGAAAGACATGTGGGGAGTGGTGCAATGCACTGGCTGTGGGGTGGCAGTCTTCTGGGAGACATTCTGGAGGCTGCAATGCTGCCCTATTTGTAGATGCCTCTCTGCTCTGAGGGAGGAGGTTGCCCATCTCCAGGCTATCCTGGCATGGAGTAGGGAAACCTTCCCCACCCATGACCTGGCGGTGGATTGGGAAATTTCCTTCCCCACCCAGGGACCACCAGGGCTACTGCCGCTGCCTCAGAGGTTGCCAAGAATGAGTGATTGACCACGGTGGGCTCAGGGAGGGTGAGGGTGGTGAAACAGAGGTGCATCCTCCAGCTGTACCTCCACAATTCCTATGCCTTTCTAGCGTGAGTTGTTCCTCTATGGAGGCACCTGCAGTGGAGACCAAGGAGGATGCTGGGAATCTCCACAAAGGGGACCCACAGGAGGGAGGCATAGGATCCCACAGGAGAAGAAACAACTCCTGGTGGGGGACTCAATCGTTAGGGGGGGTAGAACTGGGAGAGGGAGGTAAGATGCCTGCCTGGCGCCGTGGCATGGAGGGACAGGAAGTAAGTCCTCAGGATTGTGGGAGCAGCTGCACGGTAGAGGGAGATGGATGTCACTGTCCACCTAGGGACATACAACCTAGCTGGGAATGATATCAGAGCTGTGCAGGAGGAGTTTGTGGAGTTGGGAGGGGCCTTAGACAAGGAGTATGCATGGTAACCTTCTCGGAGGTGCTGCCTGTCTATGGCATGGGTGAGATTAGGGTACTCCACACCCTGGGATTCAATGAATGGTTGAAAAACTGGTGCCAAGCACAGGGTTTTGACTTCACTGGGGACTGGGGGTCCACCTGGAGGGCTACAGGTCTATACTGGCATGATGGTCTGCATCTGTCCAGGAGGGGAACCAGGATCCTAGGTGATAGGTTTAAATGCTTCATTGGCAAGCTTTTAAACTAGCCAAAAGGGGAGGCACTGAAAAGGAGCAGGGAATTCCCAGCCTCCCCCCACAAAACAGGGTAGTTAGCGAGGTTAACGTCAAGGTAGAGAGGTCAGTGGGGGCAGGGCAAGGGTAAATGAAGAAAATGACAAAGGAAGAAAGTACAGGGATAGGGCTAAGAGGGGTAAGGCCATCAAAAAATAGAGGGCAATGATTATCAGTGCCCATAGTCTGGGCACCAAGCTTCCTGAACTAGTGGCCTTAATGGAAGAGGGACACCTGGATATCGTGACAGTCACAGAAACCTGGTTCACAAAGAACCATGACTGGGATGTCAACATTCCAGGGTACACAATCTACAGGAGGGGCAGGGAGGGTAAAAGAGGAGGAGGAGTAGCTCTCTACATAAGGGAAGGGATCAAAGCAATGGAACTAAAGGGTAAAACAGGGAGTAGAGGAGGCACTGTAGGTCACCTTGGAGACCGGAAGTGGCACCACAATCCACACGGGTTGTATACAGACCCCCATCTCAGGGGTAGGAAATGGATAAAGAAATGATAGGAGGCATCCTTAGAATGGCCAAAAAAGGGGAGATATTGTTGATGGGGGACCTGAATATGTCAGATGTTAACTGGAACACATTTGCTGCAGCCACATCCAAGAGCAGAATCATTCTCAATGCCCTACAGGGGGCATGCCTCAGGCAGGTAGTGTTGGAACCCACTTGGGAGGGAGCAGTCTTAGACCTGGCAATTTCAAATGGGGACGGTGAGAGGATCTTGGATTTAGAAGTGGGTGGCCATCTGGGAACAAGCGACCAGCAGACAGTGTGGTTCACAATAAACACAGCCACAGAGTCAAGCCAAAGAAAAGCAAGGGTACTGTCTTTCGGAGGGCTGACTTTGGCAGAATGAGACAGTACCTAAGTAATGCACTAGCAAAAGGGCAGGAAGGAGGGGTGGAGGAACAATGGGGAAAATCAAAACTGCCATCACAGAGGCAACAAGCCTTTGTGTGAAGCAAATAAACAAAAAAAAAAACACTATAGTTCTCAAAAGAGGTGGCAGGGAAGGTTAGGGATACAGGACCTACAGAAAGATTTGGAAAAACTGGGGAGGTGGTCCAGGATCTGGCAGCTTGGCTTCAATGCCAAGAAATGCAAAGTTATGCATATTGGAGCCAAGAATCCCAGGACAGTGTACTACATGGGTGGAGTTCGAGTATCTGCATCAGAGGAGGAGGAGAAGGACCTGGAAGTGCTGATCACTAGTGGCCTGAAGCACTCTATGCAGTGTAAAAAAGTAGCAGCAAAGGCAAACAAGATGCTGGGATACATATCTAGGGGTATCAGTAGTAGGACAGAAGAGGTTATACTGCCCTTGTACAGGTCCCTGGTAAGGCTGCATAAAGAGTGTGGAGTTCAGTACTGATGCCCACACCTCAATAAGGACATTAACCTGCTGGAGAAAGTCCAGAGGAGGGCTACAAGATGATAGCCGGTCAGCAGGGTAAGGCATATGAGGAGAGGTTGAGGGCACTGAACAGGTACTCCCTGGAAGACAGGAGAGAGAGGGGGGACATAATTGGGACCTTTAAGTACTTGAAATGGATAAATAAGGTAAATAAGGAGAATCTCTTTAAGCTGAGTGATGACTATAACACAAGGGGCACAGTTTTAAGCTGGAGGGTGGGAGGATTAGGAGGGGTTCAGGAAGCACTTCTTTACAGAGAGGGTGGTGTACACTTGGAATGCGATGCCGGAAGAGGTCATCTTGTTGAAGACAGTGGGCTGCTTTAAGAGAGGCTGGGATAGGCATGGGGGGAAGGTAAGGATCATGGGTAGGGAGGATGGGAGGAGTGGGGAGAGAGGGCAGGGACATTAGCTCAAGCTGTAGTCCCTGCAATAGGAGCAGACTTAATAGACCAAATGGCCTTCCTCTTCTGGCTTCTTTGTATGTACAGTATGTATGTAAAAAGATAGCATTCAGAAAGTATAAGGAATCATAAAAGGAGCAGGAAAGAGAACTGTACCAGTTAAGGCAGAAGGAAGCGGGGAAGGCAGTCAGAATAGTAAAGGCCCAAAACAAGAAAAATATAGCCACCTCTGTTAATAATGCGGATAAAACCTTTTATAGGTTCATTAGTAAGTGAGGAAAGACCAAGGGAGGGATAGTGAGGCTTAATAAAGTGGGTGTGGGTGGGGGTGGGCAAGAGGTTGACAGTGAAAAGGCAGCGATACTGAACTTTTGTTCAGCATTCACAAAAGAAGAAATGGGGAATGCACCTAAATCAAACAATAGAAGCACTCTGGATAGGGGGTCAATATCAGTCCATTCACAGAAGAAAGGGTCTTGAAAGAACTCCTTAAACTCAAGGTGGATAAGTCAATGAGGTCTGATGGGATTCAACTTAGAATTCTAAAAGAACTAAGGGGAGAACTAGTGACACCACTGACTACCCTTTTTAACAAATTATGGGAGCATGGTATGGTACCTAAGAACTGGATTAGAGTGTCTGTGATTCCCCTTCACAAAAGTGGGAGTGAGGCAGAGGCAGGAAACTACAGACCTGTTAGTTTGACCTCAGTGGTAGGGAAAATGATGGACTCACTTCTGAAAGAAAGAATTATAGGCCTGTATCCCTCCAGGTGGAGCCCTAGTCCCCAATGAAGCCAAAACCTTGACCCTGCACCAGTTTTTCAACCATTGATTGAATCCCATGGTGTGGAGTACCCTAGCCTCACCCATGTCATAGACAGGCAGCACTTCAGAGAAGTGTATACTATTCTCTAAGGCCCCTCCCCAACTCCACAAACTCCTCCTGCACTTCTCTGATTCAATTTCAAGCCAGCTCATTTGTCCCTAGGTGGACAATGACATCTGGCTCCCTCCCCCGTGCAGCTGCTTCCACGATCCTGAGGATTCACTCCCTGTCCCTCCAAGCTATGGCACTGCGCAGGCGCCTTACCTCCCTCTCCCCTCCTTCCCCCAGTTCTACCTCCCTAATAACTGAGTCCCCCACCAGAAGTTGCTTCATTCCCCTGTGGGATTCCGTGCCACCCTCCTGTGGGTCTCCTTTGTGGAGGTTCCCAGCATCCTCCTTGGTCTCCACTGCGGGTACCTCCATAGAGGAATCGTGCTCTGCCAGAATGGCATATGAATTTTGAAGAGGTACAACTGGAGGGATGTGCCTCTGTTCCTCCACTTCACCCTCCCTGAGCCCACCGTGGTCCAACGCTCCTCTTTTGGCAACCTCTGAGGCAGCACCATTGGCCCTGGTGGTCCCTGGGTGGAGAGGAGGTCTCCTGAGTCCTGATCAACTCAGCCTGGAGACGAGCATTCTCCTCCCTCAGCCCAGAGAGGTGCCTGCAGATAGGACAACACCACATTCTCCAGAATGTCTCCCGGAAGACTGCTACTCCACTGCACTGCACCACTCCCATCATGTCTCATTTGTTGCCCCTCGACTGTTGTTTTGTATGCTTACTCTTTCCACTCTCCATTTACTTGTTTGTTTTGTTTTGTTTTTTCTCCCTACTTTTCTACTGCCTCCATGCCTTTACAGCTCCTGATGTTCCTGTTCTGGGACAGGAAGTTCCTGTATTCTTCAGTAGTCTCGTTACTTGCTCAGAGACAGACCTCCAGCAGCTAGTGGGGTGAAGGTGAGCTATTCTTTTCCTTCTGGGATGCTGAGTCTTTGTACCTCTGTGATCACTCCCTTCCTTCTCCCAAACAGGACGTTGAAAGAAAGAATAGTTGAGTACCTAGAGGCCAGTGGGCACAGGACCAAGGCAGCATGGATTCACAGCAGGAAGGTCATGTCAGATGACTCTAATAGATTTTTTGACTGGGTGACCAAAGTAGTAGACCAGGGAGGGGCTGTGGACATAGTCTACCTAGACTTTAGCTAGGCATTTGACACAGTCCCACACAAAAATTAATAGACAAGTTAGCCAGCCTGGGAGTGGGTCCCAGGGTGGTAGCCTAGGTAAAACATTGGTTGAACAATGGGACGCAGAGGTAATAGTAAGTGGAGTCCACTCCAAAGAAAGGGGAGATGCAAAGAAATGCAAAGTAATGCACCTGGGAAACAAAAACCCGGGGAACGAGTACACAATGTGGGGTCGGGGTATCAACAACTATAAACATGGAAAGGGACCTGGGGTTGTCATATCAGATGACCTAAAGGTAGGCAGGCAATGTGAGAAGGCAGTAAGGAGGGCTGGGGGGATACTGGGATGCAGAAGGAGAGGCATCACCAGTAGAAAACAGAAGTTGTCATCCCTCTGTACAGGCAGTTGGCAAGACCCTATCTGGAGTACTGTGTGCAGTTCAGGAGACCCCATCTTTGCAAGGACATAGACATGATGGAGGCAGTCCAGAGGTGGACAACCAAAATGGTGCATGGTCTGCACCAGAAACCATGTGAAGAGAGGCTAAAGAAGCTTAACATGTATACTCTCGAGGAAAGGAGGGAGATGGGGGACATGATAGAAACTTTCAAGTATCTCAAGGAAAACAACAAAGTCCAGAGTGTAGCGTCTTTCAGAAAAAGAGATGTGCAAGAACAAAGGGGCACAATTTGAAGATAGAGGGTGAACGGCTCAGGGGCAATGTGAGGAAGTATTTTTTTCACAGAGAGGGTGGTGGATACACGGAACGGAACAAGTCATGGGGTCCAAAACAGTGAGGGAATTCAAGAATGCATGGGACAGACTGACATAAAGCAATTATAGTGGGGGGGTAGGAGGAAGTAGGCTGTTGGTTAACTAGGATCTACAGCTTATTCAATAGGTAGGGAGATGGGCAGACTGGGTGGGCCAAGCAGTCTTTATCTGCTGCCAAAGTCTATTTTTCTGTTTCTGTAAAACCCTCCTACACAAGGCTTGTAGACTGGCCCTTGGGGTGGACTACCTGACCCATTCGTGCACACTGTACAGAGAGACTGGGTGGTTCACACTTCAACAAAGATTAAAATTCCGGGCCTGTTAGGGAAAAAAATGCTCCTTGGCCAAGCACCCGACTCCACCGGTAACCTTTTAAACTTGCCCCGACCACAAAGAACAGTAGAGGTGCAGCTAAAGGAGTGCTACAGGTGCCTCTTAAGTGCACCACGATTGCTCAAAGATAACTAGCATTCTGTGGTCTCAAGTGGCTAAATTACCTCCTGGCACCCCTTCTCACATTTGAAATCAACTGTGACTGCTCCCATGAACCATAGGTCATACCTTTAATCTCATCTAAACTTGCTGTGCCACCCCCACTTTCAGGAAATACCTCCCCCCAACCTGTCTTCTGACCTTTCATCCCTACACTACCCCACCCTACTCTGCTGTGCAGCTCTGTTGCACACTTGACAGTGCCTCCTCTGGCTGTGTATAGCCCGCTGCCCCCTACCCAAGTCAACATCTCTAGCCTCTGAAGCTAAATGCATTTTCTTTCTGATTTAATCAATGTACCACACTACTGTATTGTTGCCATTATCCCAACAGTGCTTTGAAACTGTAACCTGCAACGTAATCTCCTTTTATTAACAATTATTGTTATATGATTGTTTTTTTTTTACCAGTTGTCTTTGTATGAATCTATCATTGTCAATATGTAACCCTTGTATTCTGTGTATTTTGTCATGTCTAATTGTGACTTGGAGCCTTTGAAAAAGAGCCTTTTGGGCTCAAAGGTTGTAATCCGAAACTGTAATAAATAAATCTAAAAAGTGTCATACTACTCAAGCAATAATACACATATGTGTATTATCTCTCATCTATCCACTCATGTATTTCATTTAATTTTTTTTAGGCAAAAACTTCTTGAGGCAAGAGACTATTTTCAGAGGATCTAGAGTTATACATAAACTATGCAGGAATACCAAGAGCAAAGTGTACATCGTATTGCTGTACTTTCATCTGCTATGTATTGTGATCGTGCCTAAAACTGTCATGTATTTGAAATGTCCCGTACCCCAACATTTCTCTGTAACTAATTCCAGGTTGCCCCTGAAAAAGGGACTTCTTGGGCCCAGAGGGCCTACCCGGTGAACAAAATTAAATAAATAAATAAAAGAAAATACCACTTGTGTCATAATACAGGCGTGATTATGAGCATACTGTATGTGTATTATCACCCGTATATTGCAAAAGTTCAAAAGCCAGGCTGAGCTCTGGAACAGACTGCCAGAGGAGGAGGTGAGGCCAGTTCAGTGAAGGGTTTCAAGAAGGCCAGGGACAAGCACATGGGGTTGTCAAGTGGCAGGGGATCTTGGAAGGGGGCAAATAGAGGGAGGAATGGGCCGACTCAATGGGCCAGTAAGGTCCTTTTCTGCTGGCACATGTTCATGAATCTATGACTCTATAAATACATAAAAGCTGGGCATTAAATATATAATAACCAGTAAGTATGATATTTTTCATGTTTGTACGTGGGTGGCAAGCATTTGATTGCTGCAAATGACTGCACCTGCAGACCCTGCATTGCCTTTATTTCATGTATTACTTTGGTAAAGTGTTTCATGATACAGTATTATAAGAAGTGCACTGTGAAATCCCAAATGTATTAATTCCTTCATTTATCCATTTATTTATTCAAGATGAAAAAATACATTTCTGTGCCTGGCTTGTGGTCCTGTACCAGCTGTTCCCTCCCTTTTGAAAGCAATGCATTTAAACATTTTTTATTTAACACAAATATTTATTAGCAAATGTGTGTGGGGTTGGGGGACTTTCCACTCCCACCCGACCACAAATACATTAATATGTATCTAACTAGCACATCAAAAAAAGCTTTGAACTCTTCCTTGGCATGAAAGGCTGGGGAGGAGGAAGCAAAGCAGATTTGTCATTATTAGTTCTTAATTACAGACTTGGAAGTCCCGAGATAAAAAGGGACTTGGTGGCTTTAAAGAAGCCTGGTGCTTGCTTGCACAATTTCCTGATTAAGTACTTTCTCTTTTTAGGGTCATTCAGGCCAGCTCAGCAAACTTTACCAAGCACATTTCTTTATTTATTAAAAGAAAAAAAGATCCCCAAGATCCAAGGGACTCTAAATCATTGTTAAACAGGTTCAAACAGTTGCAGGAGCACCAATTACCTTTGACTCCTGAACTTTCAAATGACTTTCCTTCTCTAACACCCTACTGCAGAATAGGAGAGTAAACACAGCAGTATTTGGCCTGGCCAAGAACGGAGAGCCTTTGCAAAGTGTCCAGTCCTCCTCCTCCACCCCCTCCTGCCCCACTTCCTGGGTGAGAAATTTCCCACTGGAGTCAACCAGCAGGAGAAAAACACACACAGGCACACACACACAAGCCTGTCCTTGTTTACATCAGGCATTATCTGTTCGCTCCTCCCCAATGTAGTTCCTGAACATCTGGGGTCTTGTGAGCACCACCGAGCCTGAGCACTGTAAACTGGGATCCCTACCATGTGTTAGGGAAAGAAGGTAGCAGGCTACTCTGTGACACACTAATGAAATATACCAGAAAATTTACAACAGCCCTGAGCTGGAGTAGATCCAACCCTTGCACTGATACATTTAGTAACAAATTAATACTACTGTATTACAATAACTGGGTCACGCTTTTCCCATAGAAAAAGCTGGCTGTAATTCGCAATTATAACCGGCTGGTTATAACAGCAAACAAGTGCTGCTCTTCCTATGAGAAAACTGCGAGCCAGAGTGCGGCTCATGCTACACTGTCTTCTGAGAGGTACCAAAAGCTGTTTCTTTTGTATAATTGCTGTGGCAAAAAAACACTGACGCCAGCAATTATATGAAATAAAACATGGGACGGTGTGTAAAACTCAAATTTTATATACACCCTCAGTGTTGCATGCTTAAATAAACCCCTCGAGCTTCGCTCTTGGGGTTTATGTAACATCCAACACCTTGGGTGTGTGAAAAATTCTTGTTAAACACACCGCCCCATGTTTTACTCTATATATAAATCACTTGTGTTATATCAGCCAGTCAGCACAGAGTGCCACTGTACCTCTTAGCCTGTGTACAGTGATCTCTTGTGCAGGATCATTGGGAGTTGGGCATTGCACTTCACAGTTAGTGGGAAGGCAGATTAATTTTACTTTGAAGTTCATAAAAAATTGTAAATCACTCTAGCTAACTCAAATGATTTACCGTAAAAGGGCCTCTTGTTGTATGAGACTACTCTTGTGAGGCTTAGGCAGCCAGAATCGCTCAGCTTTGTGGTCTTTTTTGCCCAAATCTCACACAATATCAGACACACCACAAGTACTCCTGAACGGAATACCCTTCTTAAATCGCACTTCGCTACAAATTGCTCCTTGCTCCTGCTTTCCCCCCTCACTGAATCCCCATTTTAACTCCTACCTATTCAGCCGCTAGCACCAGTCTGGGTACCATTCTAGGTCTGCACCTAAGGTTATTAAATACTAATTGAAATTGAACCTACGCTATTTAGTATTTAAGAAATTATACACCCAGTGTTTGGAACAACCACCCTATGTATGTCTTATTTCTTCTGTACTACTGTACCCTTGTCTGTTAAAATCACGTAATGTATGATTTTGTCTTCTTCTGTACAACTGTATTTATTTGTAAACCCTCTACCCCCCAGGGCGCATCTGGAATCGAGTGGTACTCCGCTCAGTATGCCTTCCTGGTAAATCTCTTAAATAAACAAATAAATAAATAAATAAACAATAGGGCCTTTTACATTACTAGGGCAAAAAAGGCTCACCTGTGAATATGGTGTGGTAGCCAAACACAATGCTATGCAGACCCAAAAGAAAGGCTTGCACTCATAAAGTCAGTGACAACAATATGCAGTTAAAACGTTTTATAACATAATGCTCAGTAAACCCATACCCTGTTGTGGGTTAATCCCTCCTTATTTCTCACCATAAGTAGAAGCGGATAAGTTCACAAACACTCCCACAGCCTTGCAAAAAATACCTGATGGCATTTCATATCCAAACTGGTACTTTGTCAAGAGTAACTATGGTAACTTACATGTGTTGCTTTTATACAGCTGTGATAATAAGTTGATGTTATCATTACAGGTGAAATGTGTAATTTAATCCAAATCAAAATCAAAATTGAGCCTTATCTCAAATCTTAATTAAACCTGGCCAGCCTGCTGGTGCAGGGAAGGAGTGCCGACCTCCAGCGCCAATGACCCGGGTCCAGAAACAGATACGGGATGTCAGAGGGCCGTCCGAGGGAGAAGGATCAAGCATCCTGCGACTGCTGTCCTTCTCCAGAGAAGAGGGAAGGGGGTTAGAGTGTCCGGTGCACTATGGACATCCAACTGAGGGTGGGTGTACCACAAGCACTGGCACCAACGCACGCGGGGTGGGGCGGACGCCAGTTGTCATTGCTGGCCCGCCCCGTATAGGGAAAAAACTCCACCTGCCAGCCACGCTAGTGAAGCCAGACCCTCTCTGCCTCGATCAGCGTCCAGGGCCGGCTCCCCTGTCCTAATACAGTGTTGCCGCACTTAGGGCCGGTGCCGCAATCCCACCCTGAGGGGCAAGCCAGGGGGCTTCAGGGGAGCCATGGCCATAATGGAGGTGGAGGTCTGAGGGGTCCATGACCAGGTGAATGTACAGCGGCTAAGGCAGGTAGGGACAAAAAAATCTTAATTAAACCTCATAAACATCAAGAGAAAAACAATACAACACTTAACAGGACCTTTACGTAATCATTTATTAGGAAGAGATCAAACACCACTATAACATATATATTGTGCATCATCCAATTGAATGTCCATTCATGACATTTACGTCATTATAAATTAAATTCTCAGATCCTGTTTTTTTCAGAATCTTGTCTTGTGGTTCCCATCTCCTTTGTTCTTTTCAACACGCTGACTTAATGTCTTTTTGTTTCTTTAGGTCCCATGATCGCAATCAGTGTTTTACACAACTTATCTAAAAGTGGAGAACAACTGTAGAAGTTAAAACATATTTCCAAAATACAAGAACTTACACAGTTTAACACACGATCAGTATTATACCGCCTATCCATTTTGATGTATCCAATTTGGTGCATTACTTCATACAATCCCATAAATGGCAGCACAGTATTAACAAGAGGCAAAAACTCTCTCTGTTGAAGAAGGGAGGGGGTTAATGAAAAAGGACACCAAAATCAGCCCAAGGGTATTAAATAACCTTCAGTATTGTAAACTCCACAACTCCTACATATACACAGTGGCATCTCAGTTTCAGTTGTACTTACAGTTACAAGACAAAGATTTATTAGCAGTTGTAAGAAAATAATTCATATAGCATGGGGTGTGCTAAAATCTTTACTAATAAGGGGTTATCTCAAAACGGTCATTCAACTCAGGAATTTTAAATTGTCCAGGTAGAACATCCACCTGCCTTCACTTCTCAATACGGCTGCATCTAGATCACCCCACCAGCCCAGGTCCCAGAGTTACCTGTTCTATGCCATAAAAGAACCATTTGTGCAATTCTTTTTGTGCACTCAAATTTGTATGTGCTGCTATCACATTCTCATTTCTTCCATTCTGTGCATCTCTCAAGTGTTCCCCTATACGTATTTTAAGGGATCTTGAGGTTTTTCCTATGTAGTTTGCACCACTGGCATTCTGCCTATATATTACCCCACTTGTATTGCATGTAATCAGCTGGTTTAGTTTATATTCTCTTCCAGCCTGATCATTTTAAAAGATTTACATATTTTAATACTGGGGCAAAACGTGCACACCTTCCTCATTGGGCGCTGCCTACTACCCTTTGATTTTCTACCTCCTTTTTTCTAATGGTCTATAAAGAATGCATTAAAATATCACCAAAATGTTTTGCTTTCTGATATATGAACATAGGAGGTTCCTGAGTAAACTGTGCACAAATAGCATTCGCTTGTAAAATGTGCCAGTGCTTTATTATCACACTCCGCATTTCGCTTGATCTCTTATTATACACGGTGATGTCTTTTATGCGTTCTTGGTTCTCTACATTTTCTATTCTTTCTCTTGGAACCAAAAGGGTGGATCTATCCTGTGCTGCCGCTAAACACCTGGCATTATCAATATCCTGCCTCTCATATCCTCGCTCACTGAACCTTTTGGCCATATCATCAGCTTGTACCTCAGACAGAGCTTCTGAACCACAATTTCTGTGGATATGTAGAAATTTTCCTCTTGGAATGTTTTAACTAAATATCTTGGATGACAGTTTGGGGTTTCTAATACTGAATTTGTATTTGTCTTTTTTTCTATACAAATCTGTAACCATGGCCCCTACCTGATCCTTCTTGATAGTAAGACCCAAATAATCCATAACAGTATTACAATACTTCGCTGAAAATTTCAAAAAAGGATTTGATCCATTTAAATAATCAACAAATTATAGCAATTCCACCTCTGTGTCCTCCCACACAAAGAACAAATCATCAATGTATCTGCGGTAGAATTTTACATTGTTAAAGAAAGGGTTTAAATCTGGGTCCTGGATCATAGTTAACTCCCATAATCCTATATACAAATTTGCATAGCTGGGAGCAAATTTTGCCCCCATCACTGTGTCAATTAACTGAAGGTAGTGCTTTTAATTTATTTAGTTTTTGTTTACTGGGTAAGCATGCTAGACAGTTAAGTGCCTATTTTCAGGTGCAACCTGGGAGAATTACAAAGATGCAGGCAATAATTCAGAGACAGGGTAATAGCAATCAACAAGGTAAAGTCAGGTACAGGCAGAGAACTCAGGCAATATACAGAGACAAGGTAGCAGCAATCAACAAGTTACAGACAGGTATGAGCAGACAGCTACAGTCAGGTACAGACAGAGAACGAATATAATACAAATACAGTGTTAAGGCATGGCAACCACAGGAAGCAGTCAAGGAAGCGAGCCAAAGAATCAGCAGGGCATTTTTGAGGTGTGCACTAAAGGCATATGCACACGTGCAATCATAGATGGGCTCTGGTGCACCATGGAGGGTGGGGCAGCTAAGAGCAAAGGCAGGCAGAATCTTGCTTTAGGTAGCCCCAGAGGGAGGACCTCAAACAGCTGTGGGAGAGGGCAGCTCTTACATGAGTAGGGAGGAGGTTCCAGGCTCTGGAGGCAAGGGCCACGAAGGTGCGATCCCCTGCGAGGGAGCGAGTTTTTGGGACCATGAGAGCCAGGTAGTCACTAGGCCTCAGCCGATAGCCAGAGGGGGCAGGCTGGAGCAGTATGGCAAGTGCCGGAGGAGTGGAAGATCAGATGATGTTGTCTGTAAAGTTGCCCATAAGAAAGGATTGATGATTACTAGGGGAGAGCCACCCCAGTCTGGAGTAGAACTGGCAATGATGGGTGAGATGGGGGGCTGATAGGGCGAAGCGGCATATGTTGTTGTACGCTGTGTCCAATTTCATGAGCCAAGATTTTGGGGCATTCGTGAAAGAGGCGGGCCCATAGCAGAGCATTGGGAGAAAAAACCCTTTTGCAAGAGCAAGTCGGGCAGCTGGGGTGAGGCATCTTTTGGCCCTGTACGCCAGACGTAGTTTACAGTTTGTGGCCTTGCAGGAGTTCCGTATGTGCAGGGAGAGGTCCAGCTGAGGGTCAAGGGTTACCCCCAGGTACTTGAAGGAGTCGACAACCGACACAGGGACACCTTCAGTACCAGTGACTTCAAGATCAGCTTGACGCACTCTAACCTTGGCTGAGGAGCTGAATAACATGGCCTGCGTCTTCTGGAGGTTGATGACAAGCTTGTTAGCCTTGAGCCAGGATTGGATGCAGTCAAAATCAGAGTTTAGTCTAGTGTTTATGTCTCTGATATCCTGGGAGCTAGCTAGAAGCACAAGGTCATTAGCATATAGGGAAATGTGTCCAGATGCAGGGACCGAGAGCAGCTGATTGATAAAAGGGAGAACAGTAAGGGGCGAGGACAGACCCATGAGGCACCCACAGGTTACTGGTGCTAGCTCAGAGAGGGCTTTCTGGAACCTTGTGTATTGTTGCCTACCTGTGAGGTAGTTGGAAAACCAGGCTAGGGCGGGGGTCGAGACTGGAGGGCAGTGCCCAAGACAGTGTGATTGGCCAGATCAAAGGCCTTAGACAGGTCGATGAAGATGGCCCCCATGAGTTTGCCCTGGTCAGTCACAGTCTGATTTCAGAGGTGACCTGTGTGAGGGCAATGAAGATGCTGTGCCCTTTATGGAGCCCATGCTGCGTGGGGGAGAGGAGGCCATAGGTTTGGAGGAAGACAGCAAGCTGGGCGGCCACAACCTTTTCAAGCAGTTTGTTTACCGCAGGCAGAATCGCTATAGGGCAATAGTTTTCAAGTATTTTGGGATCACCACGTTTGAGCACTGGGATCACATAAGCCACCTTCCATATGGCTGGGATAGACCCAGTTATGAGAGGAGTTGAGAATGTGGAAGATAGTCCGGGCCAAGAGGGGGGCTCCCAGGTTGAGTAATTTGGGCTCGAGGTTGTCATATGGTTAGGGTTGCCACCTGTCAGGTTTTTTACCTGGTGATCAGGTTTTCAGGGTCCCTATCAGGTAATCCAGTTTTGCTCTGTGCTGGTCAGGTTTTTGAGCCATTTTGAGTGCTGACATACTTTTGAAACACATTTTGTCATTTCACTCGTTGTTTTAGCTGCATGTCCAGGTTACAGAAAAGGTCTGTTGTCAGTATAGCCTTTTGTTTGTGAAAGCAGTCAACCTGGGAGGTGTAAAGTATGGCCATTAACACCAACAGCACATACTTAACCTAATCGTTTCCACTGCATGTTAAAGTGGCATAGCAGCAAACCTACCCCCACCTTCTGTAACAGCAACACAGCCAGGTGTCTTCCACTTTCATTTGCTGGTAAACATTTTAATCTCTAACAGAATTTGAGCATTTTAAGTGTTTTAAATTATTTTTTCCTCAAGAAAAAAGGTATGGTCACTTCTTTGGCTTTGAAATAGTGCTGTGGGCATGAAAAGGAAATGGAGCCAGAAAAATATATAAATTATACATTATAGGAAACAATTTCTTTATTATACATAGATATATAGACAATGTCAGCAGATTGTGCATTATTATATACCATGTATACTGTTGTATGCTATTTACAGTATGTATCTTGTCTCCCCTAGATCATATCTGTAAATGGGATTGTTTTTATCTCTGTATATTTATCTGGTAGACCAATGTCAATAAATAAATACTGTAAATAAATAACTAACTAGGAAGAACCTGGGACAGTAATTTTAACAGGTACGGTACAGTATCTTAACATTTTTGTTGAACTGCTGCTTTAAGTGTTTTATTGATATAACAAATGGCTTTCTAGAAGGAGCAGTGTGTGATGAGTCATGAAAAGGGGTGGGGCTAGGGGTGGAGCTTAGGATCCGGTTTTTGCCTCATCCAAAGGTGGCAACCCTACATATGGTACCCAGTGCCAGAGTGATGGGAGAGGCCAGCAGGGAGCATCTGTGTCTCATTGCAGGAGACAAACTTAAAGTAGAAGGGAGGGGGAAGAGGGTAGGGCACAGCACCAGAAGTGGGACCCAGATCATTTGTAACTGAAGGCATGGAGGTGAAGTCAGACAGGTCTGAGAACAGGACGTTAAAGGCATTTGCTATAGTTTGGGCATTGTTTCAGCTGACTCCCTCAATCTGCAAGTTGGAGACCACGGGGCAGGCAGAACCATTAATGGTGTGTTTGATGATGCACCAGAAGCTCCTAGGGTTCTTGGCAGAAGCTTCAAGGGAGGAACAAGGGAGGATTTGCAGAACCCACTCTTAGCCGAGCAGATCGCCTGCTTACCCCTCACCTCACCCACCCCTGGAAATAGTTCCTTTATACCTGGGGTTCTGACATCATTTCCTCAAGAGTGCAAGGTGCATGTCACTGTTCTACCCTCTCTAGCACACTGCACTGACAATATAAGCATACACATTGTATAATATAAATATATATATCTATTTCTATATTACAAACCAATCACACACACACACACACACACACACACACAAAAAAAAAAAATGTGGGGAGTAGTGCAATGTAATGGCTGTGGGGCAGCAGTCTTCCGGGAGTCTTTCTGGAGGCTGAGATGCTGCCCTATTTGCAGACAACTCTCTGCCCTGAGGGAGGAAGTTGTCCATCTTCAGCCACACTGGACAGTAGCAGGGACCTTCCCCAGACCACACTGGACAGTAGGAAGGAACCTCCCCCATCCAGGGAGCACCAGAGCCACCACCACTTCCTCAGAGGTTGCAAAGAAAGCACAGCAGTTGGACCACAGTGGACTCAGGGAGGGTGACGATGGTGGAACAGAGGCACACCCAGTCAGTTGTTCCACGCCACAATCCATACACCATTCTGGGGGAGCATAGCTCCCCTATGGATACACCCGCAGAGGAGACTAAGGAGGGTGCAGACAACTGTCACAAGGGAAGCCCTCAGGAAGGAGGCAGAGGGCACCACAGGGAAAGAAAGCAGCTCCTGGTGGGGGACTCAGTTATTAGGGGGATAGAACTGGGGGAAGCTGGGAAAACTGAAGTAAGGTGCCTGCCTGGTGCTATGGCTTGGGAGGGACAGGAAGCGCATCCTTAGGATCACGAGAACAGTTGCACGGGAGTTCGAGCTGGACGTCATTGTCCACCTAGGGACAAATGACTTAGCTCATCATGAGATTAGAGCAGTGCAGAAGGACTTGTAGAGTTGGGGAGGGGCTTAAGACAAGTAGCACACACAGTATCCTTCTCAGAGGTACTGCCTGACAGTGGCATGGGTGAGGTGAGGTACTTTGCACCATGCAGTTTAACAAATGGTTGAAAAAATGGTGTGGAGCACAGGGGTTTGGCTTCATTTGGGACTGGGGTTCCACCTGGAGGGACACCAGCCTATACTGGCAGGATGGTCTGCATCTGTCCTGGAAGGGAACAAGTCTTTTGAGCAATCGGTTTAAATGCTTCATTGGCAAGCCTTTAAACTAGTCAAGGGGGGAGGCACTGATAAGCAGCAGGAAAATCCCAGCCTTCCCCTACAAAACAGGGTACTAAATGAGAAAAAGACCAAGGTAGAAAGGTCAGTGGGGATGCCGCTACAGAAGGTAAAGCCATCAAAAAATGGAGAGCAATGAGTACCAATGCCCGTAGTCTGGGTAACAAGCTTCCCGAATTAGTGGCCTTGATGGAGGAGGAAGATCTGGATATCATGGCAGTCACAGAAACATGGTACACACAGAACCATGACTGGGATGTAAACATACCAGGATACACTATCTATAGGAGGGACAGGGAGGGTAAAAGGGGAGGAGGAGGAGCTCTCTACATAAGAGAAGAAATCAAAGCAACAGAAGAAAAGGGTAAACAGGGAGGAGAAGAAGCACTGTAGGTCAATTGCAATGGCACCACAATCCGCACAGGGGTTGACTACAGACCCCCTCAGGGGAGGAAATGGACAAGGAAATGATAGAAAGTATACTTAGAATGGCAGATAAAGGGAGATATTGCTGATGGGTGATCTGAATATGCCAGATGTTAACTGGAGTACAGTTGCAGCAGCCACTTCTAAGGTGGGGTTATTCTAGATGCCCTACAGGGCATGCCTTGAACAACTAGTATTGGAGCCCACTCGAGAGGGAGCAATCTTAGATCTGGTTCTCTCAAATGGAGATGAAGAGGATCACAGATGTAAGTGGGTAGCCATCTGAGGAACTAGCGACCATCGAACAGTATAGTTCACAATAAACACAACAATAAAGTCAAGCCATACAAAGACAAAGGTACTGGATTTTAGGAGGGCTGACTTTGCTAAAATGGTGAGTGCCTAGGAATGCACTAGCAAATGGGCAGGAAGGAGGGTGGAAGACCAATGGGAATAATAAAACTGCCATCACAGAGGTAACAAGCCTTTGTGTAAAGCAAATAAACAAAATGAAACAAGGTAAGAAACCACTATGGTTCTCAAAGGAAGTGGCAGTGAAGGTTCAAGAGAAAAAGAAAGCATTCAGGAAGTACAAGGAATCACAGAAGGAACAGGATAGAGAACTGTATCAGTTAAAGCAAAAGGAAGCTGGAAAGGCAGTCAGAACAGCAAAGGCTCAAACCAAGGAAAAGATAGCCAAATCAGTTAATAAGGGGATAAAACCTTTTATAGGTACATCAGGGAGTGAAGGAAGACCAAGGGAGGGTTAGTGAGGCTTAATAAAGGGAGGAAGGGTGGGCAGAGGGTGACTGAAAAGGCAGAGATACTAAACAAATATTTTTGCTCAGTATTTACAAAGGAAGAGGGAGGTACCTAAAACAAACAGTAGAAACACTCTGGATGCAGAAGTTGATACCAGCCCATTTACAGAAGAAAGGGTTCTGAAAGAGCTATAAAACTGAAGGTGGACAAAGCAATGGGGCCTGATGGGATTCATCCCAGAATTCTAAAAAGAATTAAGGGTAGAACTAGTGACACCGCTGACTACCCTCTTTAACAAATCATGGAGGATGGGGTGGTACCTGAGGACTAGAGGAGGGCAGATGTGATTCCCTTCACAAAAGTGGGAGCAAGGCAGAAGCAGGAAACTACAGACCTGTTGGTTTAACCTCAGTGGTAGGGAAAATGATGGAATCACTTCTGAAGGAAAGAATTGTTGAGTATCTAGAGGCCAGAGGGCACAGGACCCAAGGCAGCGTGGATTCACAGCGGGAAGGTCATGCCAGACAAATCTGATAGATTTTTTGATTGGGTGACCAAAGTAATTGATCAGGGAGGGCTGTGGACATGGCCTACCTAGACTTTAGCAAGGCATTTGACACAGTCCCACACAAAGATTAATATACTGTACAAGTTAGCCAGCCTGGGAGTGGGTCCCAAGATGACAGCCTGGGTAAAGAATTGGCTGGAGAATAGGACACAGAGAGTAATAGTAAATGGAGTCCACTCTGAAAAAGGGGGTTAGTAGTAGGGTACACAGGGTTCAGTATTAGACGGTCCTCTTCAATGTCTTTATAAGCGACATTGCAGAGGGACTGGAAGAAAAGTATGTCTCTTTGCAGATGACACAAAGATCTGCAACAGAGTTGATGCACAAGGTGGGGTGGAAAGGATGAGAAGGGACTTGGCAAGGTTAGAGGAATGGTCAAATGTATGGCAGCTTAGATTCAATGCTAAGAAGTGCAAGGTAATGCACCTGGGAAACAAAAACCCAGGGGAAGAGTACACAATGGGGGGTGAGATACTAACAACAACAAAAATGGAAAGGGACCTGGGGGTAGTCATATCAGATGACCTAAAGGTGGGCAAGCAATGTGAGAGGGCAGCAAGGAGGGCTGGAGGAATACTGGGATGCATAGGGAGAGGCATCACCAGTAGAAAACAGGAAGTTATTATCCCTCTGTACAGACAGCTGGTGAGACCACATCTGGAGTACTGCGTGCAGTTCTGGAGACCCAATCTCCGCAAAGACAGACTGGATGGAAGCTGTCAGAGGAGGGCACTAAAATGGTGCAGGGTCTGCCGGAAGACATATGAAGAGAGACTTAAGGAGCTTAATATGTATAGCCTTGAGGAAAGGAGGAGAGGGGACATGATAGAAACTTTCAAGTACCTCAAGGGAATCAACAAAGTCCAAGAGGGTAGCATCTTTCAAAAGAGGTGTGCAAGAACAAGGGGCACAATTTGAAGATAGAAGAGGCGGCTCAGAGGTAATTTAAGGAAGTATTTTTCACAGAGAGGTTGTGGATGTATGGAGACTGACCTTCCAGAGGGAGGTTGTGGAGTCAAAACAGTGGTGGAATTCAAGCATGCATGGGACAGTCTTAAGGCAATTCTGAGGTGGGGAAAAGTAGGCTGCTGGTTAACTAGGATCTGCAACTTATCCATCAGGTAGGAAAGGGGCAGACTGGGTGGGCCAAGCGGTCCTTATCTCGTCAAATTCTATGTTTCTATGTTTCTAAGAGTTCCTGAGCTGCCTATAAGCCTCAAGGTCAGATCTGTTGTGTCCCCAGAGTCCTTGAATTTTGCCAGAATTTGTCCCTAAGCTTTATTAGGGCAAACAAGTCCCCTTGCAACCATTTGGTGCCCCTCACTCTTCTTTTTATGAGTGGGGCATGTCTGTCTTGTAATGGGGCAAATATGGCTAGGAAACAGTCAAGAGCAGTAGGAGGGTCACAGTCAGCGTAGACTGGGGACCAGTCTGTTCTGCTGAGATCAGTAAGGAAGTTCTTGTAGTCAAATTTTGAATAGTCCCTCATCTGAATGACCTTTGGGGGCACCCGGGGGGACAGGGACCTTCCAGATACAGTAGGTGGGGGAATGGTCAGAGATGGAATCAGGGAAGAGGCCAGAAGCTGAGATATGGTCAGGCCTATTGTTCAGTATCCAGTCAAGAAGAGTGCCTTGTACACCAGAGGAAGAGGGTCTGGTGGGTTCAGTGATAAGTTGACCTAGGGCGAGACCAGACAGCGGGGGTTCATAAACTTTAGCATTAGCTGGCCCGGTGGTGCTGAGAGTTGAGGCGCTGGATGCTGCACCTCGCTCTATGCCGGCGACCCCAGTTCGGAAGCGGACTCGGGTCGCTGGTGGGTCTGTCGGGGGGACATAGGCTTGAGCATCCCATGACAGCTCACCTACTCTGGGGAGGGTTGAGGCCATAGCCCACATGCTTGTCTGACTCCGAGCAGAGGCTCGGAGTATTACAAGCCCCTAACAATAGGGGATGGGTGGCCATTATACAGAGCGATGTCAGTGCTCAACACCTTGACGTCTGGGTCTCACGCTATAGGGGTGGGTGAGGAAAGGAAAAAATGAGCATGCCATCACCGGGAAGATGGAGCCCCAGAGATGTGCCCTTGATGTGCCTTCACCTGCCCGATGGCTCCAGGACCCGGCGAAAGATAATTGATGGGGTATGGGGCTCTGCTCCATCCCTGCTCGGGGGTGAGCCAAGCTCCATGGGGATCCTGGGGCCACTCGGTCAGGGTGAAAGGTAGAGGGATGTCTGCCTTGGTGCTGCTGAAGGGTCGGGGATGGCATGCTGGTAAGGTGGATAAACAGAAGTATAAAAAAAAAAAAACTTCAGCATTGCCACTCAGTCAGTTTAGGTTAAAATCCCCAAACACTAGCAGTCCATTAGTCCTCACCTTGGGACTGAAACAGTCAAGGAGATGGGAGAGGCCATGTACACCACCTATGGGTGGGTTGTAAACACAAGCCAGGTGGAGCTTCTTTGCGTTGCCCTATATAAGAAGGGCATGTAGGTACTCACAAGAGGGGAAGGGGGGATGAGGTATGACAGACACTTTAAGGTGGGGTTTATAGTAGAGCAGCAGTCCTCCCCCCCATTTGTTTCACACTCTGTTCTGTCTGACTGCAAGGTAGTCAGGGAGGGCACAGACAGAGTCAGGATGGCTAGTTTAAACCAGTTTTCAGAGATCCCCAGGATGTCTGGATTGTAGTGGCAACCCAGGCTGTTAGGTCTGAGAGGTTAGAGAGAAGGCTGCGGACATTGAGGTGGGCAATCTTTAGGCCCTTAGCATACTGCCACTGGGGTGGGGGCATGCTGAAGTGAGGGGGTTTGGGTGTTTGGCTATGACAGCAAGCCCAGGTAGGAAGAAGGGGAGTCAAGTACAGATAGAGCATATAACAGCTGCATGGTAATATTGCAATGCACAGGTAGCTAAAACCCGGCGGATATGCAGTGGCAGTGGATAAATTCTATGATTTGAATGCAGTAGTCAGCAGAATAGAAATACTTAGCAGGCAGAAATCAGTTCACAACTAATAATGCACACATTAGTATAATAAATTCTGAATGTAGGGTGCTATAATCTGTATCACAAGTTGGCATCAAAATAAACAGAACAGGCCACCACGAGGGGGTCAGCAGAGAGCAGGATCAGACTGACACAGGGATAAAAGCATGGCATATCAAGTAACAGTTTTTTGTAAACAAGAAGCACTTTGTAGTGATCTCCACAAGAGTCAGCTGAGTGGAGGAACAGGCAGGAGTTTCAACCAGCCGAGACTGAATGTAATAGGCCACCAAGAGAGTGGTAAGAGCTAGAGTGCATTTAAGGGAGGAGGAAGGAACAGGGCGGGGAGGAGGAATGGGCGGTGGGTGGGAATTTTATAGAATTCAAATTTCTGTGTCAGGTTTCAAGTGTGGAGCCCCGACTGGCACAAGTCCTTGGAAATAAAATCAAATTGAGCCCCTAGGAGCTCCGGTTTCTGCAGCTGTATGCCCAAATTGAGCAGTTTCATCCTCCTCCGGATCCGATGAGCTGAGAGTGCAGACCACTTTACCTAGAAAAATAAAATAATTATTTTTCAGAACAAATTCACAACACCTTGCAATAAACCTGATAAATGTTACATCATATTCTCCCAACTGTTCCAGAAAAAAATGTAACTGCTTCCAGGCCACCATCAAGTGGAATACTCATATGTAATGATTCCACATCTAGTGAAACAAGAAAAGAATCAGGTGAAAAAGTAACATTTTGCAAATTGTATAGCATATTAGTAGAATCCCTTAGGTATGATGGAAGTTCTCTCACTAACCGCTTAAGAAAGGAATCAACAAACTTTGATATAGGTTCTGTTAAACTTCCAATACTCGCCACAATTGGATGCTCTGGTGGGTTGACCGAATTCTTGTGAATTGTTGGCAGTATATATTTAGTGGCCAAAACTGGATATTGGACTGTAAGATATTTTAAAACAGTCTCATTAATCAAACCTCTCCTATATGAATCCTGTAAAAAATTGTCCAATTCCTTTCTTTATGCCCCTAGTTGGATCCCCTGGGAGTTATTTATATTCCCCAGTATTGCTCAATTGTCTCAAAACCTCCTGTTCATACCTATCGGAATCCATCACCACCCCCTCCTCCTTTATCTGCCTTCTTGATTGTTATTTCTTCATTTATTTTCAAATTGTTTAGTGCCCTCTTCTCTTCCTCACTCATATTCTGAAAAAGCTAGGTCTTTCCTTCTCCCAAATGTGCTTCATCTCTCTTTCACAAATTTGTTCAAACACTTTAATGGCGGTGGGGGGGCAAAAATGTGATTTAGTCCTGAAGGAATCTGTACTAAACTGAGATACACTATCCTCTTTTCTTGCAAAAAATACTTCAAACTGAGTTTTCTCATAAACTTATACAGCTCCACTATGCTATCAAAGGGTTTACATCAACTGTGGGAATAAATGACAAACCTTTAGACAACACTTGTATTTCAGCCTCTGTCAGGTTGTAACTTGAAAGATTCACTGCAGTCAATATCTTCTTCCACCCCGGTTCCGATAGAGATTTGGTTGCCAATTCTGTCTCCTGTTGTACTTGCCCCGGCCTCTCCCTCTCCCTTGGGTCAGTCGATATTGTTGCTGCTGCGTGGTTTCCTATACATTGCTTGTTCCTCCACTGGTTCCCTCATTTCCCCTTGTCGTCAACCATGCCTTCCTCCTGGAATCTGATGTGTGGGCTCCACCTCAGCCCTGGTGTTGACTGATCCATCATTTCTTCTGGTTAAAAAAAGGTAGAACCTGTACTATCAGCATCAGACTCTTCACGTGTGCTATCTCTAGTACCTGAAACTTTCAAAATAGATTTATGTGGCTGTTACTGTTTTTTTTTTTCTTTGACCAATCGAAAATCCAGCCGTTCTCATAATCACACTGATCTCTCAAAAATTTATTTTGTTTAGCGGCTTTTACTTTTTTATCTTGCCGCACTATTGCTTTTTCTAAATTACTAACAAAAAATGCATATTCAGGATCTTTACACTGCAGGCTCTGCACCAGTATGAATGGTGCAAACAACTAAAATATTACCTTGTTCGGGTGTGTAAGGTGGGCACTTTGCGCATCACAGTGGAGTGTTTGCTCTTGAGGCGTTTCCTGCTTTTCTGGATTTGCTGTTTCTGATCATCATTTTGCACCCCATTGGCTTCCATGTAATCAACAGGAGCATTTACATAGATCCTTGAGAGAATCTCGCAAGACCCTCCTGGATCCCCTGTTGCTTACCAATGCTGCACTTCCCCATACTCGTTCCTGAGGCGCGTGCATGGAATATTCTACCCAGGTTCAGCAAAATATATCTTCAGATACTAGAAAGAAAACTGAACTTGGAGAAACTAGTCACTTTTCAGAAATGAGTTAAAAAGTATTTTAAAGCTCTGAAAGTGGGGCTGTGATGTGAATATGCCTCAGCGCCACGCCCAGTGATCGCAGCTCCACTTTCAGAGCACTTTGAAAGTACTTTTAAGCCCCTGTTTCTGAAAAGTGACTAATTTCTGGAGTTCAGCTTTCCTTCTAGTATCTAAAGATATATTTAGCTGAACTTGGGTAGAGTATGTAAAGTGAACTAGGAAGTTTCAGACAAATCTCGGCTGGAAATGTGGCTGAAATGACGGAACAACCCAGGACACTGATGTAAGGGCTGATGTATGAAAGCAAACGCTGTGGTGCAGACAGAGCGAGAGCGAGCACAACGAAAACATTGTGATGTCGGTAGGACACCATGTAAAAGTGCCTTTAGAGTCTCTTATACCATAAGAAACACCCTGTGGAGGCCCTAATAACTGTAATGATGATCTGATAATGTCGTGTCTTGTGTTTTTATTCATTTCACTGCATTTGTCTGCTAGGATGTACTCACTGATCAAAGCTAATTTATAATGAGGTCCTGGGACTGAGGAAGTTCTATGTGCAGTTTTGTTGTTCTTGCCCTGGGATGTAGTTGTAAATGGGACTACTGTCTCAACTTACTCTCCCAGAAAACAAAACATTTGGTGATTTACTTATTAAACGTTTTGGCCAAGAAGTACACTGAACTGCAGCTGACTTATTCCCAGGTGAGTCCTGAGGGTGAGTAACAGTGGGAAAAAACCTCTTTAACAATAGTACAATGCACAAATAAATAAATATCTTTTAAACAAAATGTTATTTATTTGTTTGTTAACTGGGTGGGTGCATTGGTCCCAGGGACTATTTTAATATAGAAACACAGAAACAGAAAATTTGACAGCAGATAAAGACTGCTTGGCCCATCCAGTCTGCCTATTTCTTCCTACCTACACTACTACTGTGGACCATGCCCAATCTATAGCTCTTCCCTCCTCCCTCCCTTCCCTTAGACTCTGATTCCTTGTGCTTACCCCATGCATTCTTCAACTCCACCACTGTTTTTACCCCACCACCTCTGCCGGAAGGCTGTTCCAGGAATCCACCACTCCTTCTGTGAAGAGGTACTTTTACATCTCTCCTGAATCTCACCCCCACCAAACTTCATAGCATAACCCCTTGTTCTGAGCACCTTTTCTTCTGAAAACTACTACCTCCTGTATGTTATTTACCCCTGTGAGGTATTTAAAGGTTTCTATCATACCCCCATTCCAGGGTGTACTTATTGAGGCTCTTAGTCTCTCCTTCTAGGGCTTTTGATGCAGACCCTGCACCACTTTAGTTACCCTCCTCTGGCTGCCTCCACTTTGTCTATGTCCTTCTGGAGATGTGGTCTGCAGAACTGGACACAGTACTCTAGGTGGGTCTTGCCAGCAATCAATACAGAAACAACACCGCCTCCTTTTTTTGCTGGTGATACTCCTCCCTATGCATCCCAGCATCCTTCTAGCCATTATACCATTGACACAGTGACAGAAATACTGCTAAGACCATTACAGCGACAAAATCTGCAGTTCATTGCTATGATCTGTGATATTGCTGACACTGCTGTCTTCTGTGATTTTGCCCCCCCCAAAACAATTCTTACTTGGAGTTGATAACACATAATGTGGGCAGTGTGAGGGCAGAGCCTCCCACAAAAAATACTTTCTGCTCCTGACAGCACAATGCTGACTGTCAGTATTCTGCTGTTGCTGTAATGCCGATCGACACATTTCATGCAGATGCGGTTTGGTGGAACCCCGCTCTACTGGCTTATTGTGCTGCCTCAGCACATTTTGGTCATCTGATATGATTACTTCCAGGTCTCTTTCCTGCTTGGTGGTCAGCAATACCACTCCAGCCATTTTGTACCTCGCTCCTGGATTTCTGTACCCTAAGTACATTATTTTGTACTTTTTCCCTGTGAAACCCACCTGCCATACCACTCCTCTAGTTTTCTCAGGTCTCTGCTCATCCTTTTCACTCCCCCTGGAGTGTCCACCCTATAGCAGATTTTGGTGCCATCCACAGAGAGGCAGACCTTCCCTTCCAGGCATGACCCGAGCCATCAAGACAGCAGAAAAAGTGAATGGTAGAGGCCTGTGGCTTCGTGCCCAACCACCTGAAGTGTGCCATTTTCCCAGCATGATGAACACCCTGTCATGCATTATTGTTTAATTACATGCCAAGAACAGAGCAATAAATAATGACTGTGTACACAATATTGAGGCTAGACAATAGCAAGTGAGATGTAACTGGCTCAAGAGAGGAAAAGAGACCAGTGGGACTTGAAACAAATCCAGACCATGCATTCCATGGGTCTCCTTGAGTGCCCTTGGGGCACTTAAAGACATAGAAAACAGTGACAGCAATACTATAGAAACATAGACTTTGACGGCAGATAAGGACCACTTGGCCCATCTAGTCTGCCCATTTCCCTACCTACAGGATAGGCCGCAGATCCTAGTTAACCAACAGCCTATTTCTTCCTACCTCCCACAAGAATTGCCTTATGTCTGTCCCATGCATTCTTGAATTCTCCCACAGTTTTAGACCCCACAACCTCCTCAGGAAGGCTGTTCTATGCATCCACTACCCTCTCTGTGAAAAAATACTACCTCACATTGCCCCGAACCGCCCCTCCATCTTTAAATTGTGTCCCCTTGTTCTTGCACGTCTCTTTTTCTGAAAGATGCTACCCTCTTGGACTTTGTTGATTCCACTGAGGTACTTAAAAGTTTCTATCATGTCCCCCCCTCTCCCTTCTTTCCTCAAGAGTATACATATTAAGCTCCTTAAGTCTCTCATCGTACGGCTTCTCTTGCTGACCCTGCACCATTTTAGTTGCCCTCCTCTGGCTTGCCTCTATCCTGTCTATGTCCTTGTGGAGATGGGGTCTCCAGAACTGGATGCAGTACTCCAGATGGGGTATCACCAACTGTCTGTACAGCGGGATAACAACTTCCTGTTTTCTGCTGGTGATGCCTCTCCCTATGCATCCCAGTATACCCCCAGCCCTCCTGACTGCCTTCTCACATTGCTTGCTAACCTGAAGGTCATCTGATATGATTACCCCCAGGCCCCTTTCCTTTTTTGCTGTTGTTACTACCTCCCCCCCCCCTTGTGTATTCTTCCCCTGGGTTCTTGTTTCCCAGGTGCATTATTTTGTACTTCTTTGCATTGAATCCCAGCTGCCATACTTCTGACCATTCCTCCGACCTTGCCAAGTTCCTTCTCATCCTTTCCATGCCTCCTTATGTATCAACCCTGTTGCAGATTTTTGTGTCATCTGCAAAGAGGCATACTTTTCCTTCCAGTTCCTCTGCAATGTCATTATAAAGAAATTAAAAGGACTGGACCAACACTGAACCCTGCGGTACCCACTAGTAACCCTCTTTCTTCAGAGTGGACTCCATTTACAATTGCCTTCTGTATCCTGTCGTCCAGCCAATATTTTACCCAGGCTACCAACCTGGGACCCACTCCTAGGCTGGTTAATTTGACTATTAATCTTTTGTTTGGGACTGTCAAATGCCTTGCTAAAGTCTAGCTAGGCCATGTCCACAGCCCCTCCTTGGTCTACTGGTTTGGTCACCCAGTCAAAGAAATCCATTAGATTCGTCTGACATGACCTTCCCGCTGTGAATCCACGCTGCCTTGGGTTCTGTGCCCCACTGGCCTCTAGGTACTCAACAATTCTTTCCTTCAGAGTGACTCCATCACTTTCCCTACCACAGAGGTCAAACTGACAGGTCTGTAGTTTCCTGCCTCTGTCTTGGTCCCACTTTGTGAAGGGAATCACATCCACCTTCCTCCAGTCCTCGGGTACCACACCATCCTCCCATGATTTATTAAAAAGAGTAGCTAGTGGTTTCACTAGTCTCCCCTTAATTCTTTTAGAATTCTGGGGTGAATTCCATCAGGCCCCATTGCTTAGTGTGAGTTAACAAGCATTTGTCAGTGCCGAATGTTTGCTTGCTGGTATTGGCATTGGTACTGCAGGAGTTAGGGAGATGCATAACTGTAATGGCGGTGAAGTATTGAAGTATCGGCAACCCCTATCCTGCAGAGACTGACAGGCGTTGGGGGTGTGCCTTTGGGTTGTTGGCCATAACACTAACACCATTCCATCTCATCCCATTCTGCAGACACCGACAAGTGTCACACTGTGCCCTGAGGTCTTTTGCCCTTACGCTTACATAAGAATGAGCTGAGATCGGCGCAGTATAGGAGAATGGGGTGAACATTAGCACCGAAGACCCCAAGTCACACCACCGATGCCTGTCATTCTGTACAGGGTGGGTGTTATGGTTGGAAACCCTAATGCCCCAGACATTTGTTGGTAGTTTTGCTCCAAATTTTCAACATGGGCCTTTTGGGACCCCACCTCATGAACAATGGCATATAATTTTGTTACTCAATCCCAAAAGGCGATTTCGCATAGCGAGTGTGCCATTCGGTGCCACAGGTGTGAAAACACTTTTCATTCAGGATGAGAAAAATGAAAACTGTACTGTTCATGAGGAGGTGTGAAGAAATGGCATTGTTGAAAATCTAGAGTGAAAATATGAAAAAGTGGCAATGTTGTGAGTGTGCATAGAAAGTGTGCAATGCACACTTGTAATGCAATCATTTTTTGGAATGTTTTCACCAAATTTTCAACATGGCCTTTTTGGGACCTCCTCTCATGGACAGTTGCACTGTGATTTCATTAATCTGTCTCGAAAGATGATTTTGCACAGCAACCACGCCATTCTGCACCCCAGGCACAAAAACACATTTCAGGAAGAATGCAAAACATGACAGCTGTACTGTTCATAAGAGGGTGTGAAAAAATGGCGATGCTGGAAATTTGGAGTGAAAATATTAAAAATTGAAGTTACAATATTCCATGCAACGACTGTGACATCACCTTTCAGGTCTGAGAAATAAAATGACAGTGCCAGTGTTCACGAGGCGGGGTCCCGAGAACCCCATGTTGAAAATTTGGGACCAAAACTCTAAATATTGGCTGAGATATCAACCTAAGTTAAAAACCTCCCATTCAGTGCCATTATAGGACTTACCATAATTTCTTCAGTTCCCGGTTGGTCTTTGAAGAGTGCAAGATATGTTCCCAGTCCACAGAAGATCGCTGCTCCCAACCTCGGGAGGTAAGTATGGGTGAGGGGGGTGCAGGGATGTGGGGTGCACACAGGGAGGGTGCAAGTTGGGGGAGGAGGGCCAGCTGGAACGATGAGGGACTGTTTTCTTTTTTTTTTAGGTTTAAAATAAATACATCGTGGAACTGTTTTCTTTTTACAGGTGAAATAATAGCAAAACGGATTTCGACACACTGCGGTGGGCTCACAGTGTGCCAGAGTACTGGAGGGGGGATCAATGCTGACCCTGGGACTGGGCATCCCAAGGTCAGCTGAGAACATAGGGGTGGGGGCAGTGCATCCAACACCAGGAGAGGGCATCTTGGTGTTGGAAACATCAAAGAAGTATTTTTTGGCACACTGGGGTGGGCTCCTAGTGTGCCACATTAATGGGGTGGAGGGGGGATACATGCTGACACAGGGATTGAGCACCCTGATGTTGGTAGGGATAGGGAGGCGGAGGTGCAGGATGGGCAGCAGCAGTAGGAGGGGCTAACATTTCCATTTGTTGTTCTGTTGTGTGCCTGGTTGGGAGGGAGGGAGAACTGCCACTGCAATGATGAAACTGCTCCTGATTGCAGCGGCAGATTTCTTTCAAGTGCGGTGCTCACTCTGAAACTGCCATCATTGGCAGCTTTAGCATTAATTGGTGGCCGGGGGGGCACAGCCATTAAAGCATCCGCTGCATTGGCCACAACACTGCCACACCTCTGCAATGCTGTATTGCTGTATTACCTCAATATAATGTTCCTTGTGCACTGTGCATGCAAGCAAATCTAAAAAGGGAGTTTGAATCTAGAGAGTGGTGGGAACTAAGCAAGCAATTCCAGTGCCTAGGGGCATCAATGGAAAAGGCCCTTTGATCCATGCTGGTGACAGCCTGGGTATGTTCTAGGAGAATGTTTGTGGAGGACCTGAGGCTACAGGAACCAGGCTTGGTTTGAGGAGGAAAGACACTGGGGAGGACTCTTTCTCCCTCAGAGCATTAACAAGGCTGCCTAGTAGGTACTCATGGCAGGCTTGCAGGGAGAGCCAGCCAGTGGCCTGGTAGGGGAGTAGTGATGAGTGAAGTACAGGGCCAGTAAAGCAAACCTACATATGTTTTTGTAGATTGTGTTTGAACACAACAACAAAAGAACCACGTAGAAAAAATAACACTGCATTGTGTAGTGCTTGCAGAGTGAGTTTGTTGGCAGACAGAAAGAACAGACAGCACCCTGGGCTTCAAATCCAGTGGCTTCTTCATCCCTGATGAAAATCCACAGTGATTCGAGGCTCAGGAGTGCTCTCTTCTTTGTTTACCAATAAACCTCGTCTGCAAGCACTATGTAGCATAAGTGTTATTTTGTAGCATGGTTCTTTTGTTGTTGTGTTTTGACTGTTTTTACTGTAGATCACCACACCACCCATAGCGCCAGAGTGTCTTATTTGGTAGGTTATGTTGAGCCTGGGCAGGTTGGTAGAAAAGATTTGGGTGTAAATTGAGGCACAGAAGTCCATGAGTGGGAGTAGCATACCCTGAGGTATGGCCAGCTTCAGGGATCATAAGATCCTTTAGCCAGAAGCAGACATCTAGTTTCTGATTCCCTCATCTGACCATGAGCTCAGTTTGGTCTGAAAAGGTCAAGGGAGGGTCAAGTGTGGCCCCAAGGTATTTGAAGGCCATTACTTGTTTCAGAAGGGTCACATCTGATGATCATATGTTCAAGGGGTTAGAGTCTCCTAGCCATCTGGCAAGTCTGTATTTGGACCCAAATAGCATAGCTTTCATTTTCTTGCCATTGACTAGGAGCCTATTTGTGTGGAACCACTTCTGAGGGGCATGAAATTCCTCTGTGCAGGTAGAGAATATTTCAGCTGTGGTCTTGCACTGTGGAAAGAATCAAGTTGTATATGTAGAAAATTGTGTAGCAACCCTTGCACTCCTTAGACAGGTTGCTTAAAAATAGGAGAACAGGACTGGTCCTTGGTCCTAGTATTGATCCTTGAGGACCCTCACTTTTGGCACCATTGAATTGGAGGCCCCTCAGTAGCACGACCACCTGAGTTCTTCCAGTGAGATAATTGCCAGACCAGGATATGATCGTGTCTGAGAACCCAGAGAAATGCAGTCTGTCTAGTAGGATGGTGTGGTTCTCTAGATTGAAGCCTTTTGTCAGATCCACAAAAATGGCACCGGTTAATTTACTCCATCCATATCCTTGGTAACATGATCAGTGAAACATGCTAAGACAGTAGTGGTGCTGTGGTCCTTTCTGAAACCATTTTGGTGGGGGGAAAGCAGGTTATATTTACATACATGTTCAGACATTTGTTGGAAAATTATTTTCTTCAAGGATCTTACTTAGAAGGGAGAGGATGGAAACTGGACAGTAGTTGTCAAGAAGGGTAGGGTCACCGGATTAAAATTTTGGAACTATCTTGGCCTTTTCCAAGAATGATGGACCAGACGAGGAGGTCAGTGATAGGTTGAAAATGGAAGCAAGAGGTTTAGCAATGTAATTTTCCGATAGCTTAAGAAACTTCGGGCAGAGACCATTGTTGCTGGCACAGCCATAGTTAGGGAGTACCTTAGGGAGATAACAGATCTCACAGGTGGATGTACAATAAAGTGGAAAGGTGGAATTCTGAGGTCATCAGTGATCCAGCTGCAGTGTGCTGCTGGGGAAGGGGCCTTTGGGGGAGCTTGCCCAGGTAGTTGAATAGGTCAGAGAATTTAGTGTTGAGGGCCTCAGCAGCATGGAGAGGGTCAGCTAAGGATCCAGCCTTGGTGCGTAGCTTGGTAGCGCCTTGCTTATTCCTGAGCTTCATAAGAGAATTCACTGAAGACCAGAAATTTTTGGTCACCCAGGTTCCTGACTTGATTTTTTTTTTTTTTTAAATTAAGGTTGTTTCTGCCTTGGACAATGCAGTCAGTGTTGCCCTCGACCCTGTCCCTGCCACCCCCACCATCCCCCACTCCCCAGAACTTACCCTGTCAGTCCCTACAGATTTCACCTGTGGCAGTGTCAGTAGGGGGAGAGCCTTCTTCTCCCACTGAAGAAGACATCCAGTGTTGGCTGCCCAGGGTCCCTGACTGTGGAGCAGGTGGGGCTCAGTGCGCAAGGCATCATCTGTGCCTACTTTGCTAGTTTTCCTCCTGTTCCCATGCAGACGTGTGCATGTATGGAGGCATGTGCTCGCACCGTATAAGTTCCGCAGATCCCTCCCTTCCTGTGTTGCCCTGCAGACCTGCACTGCCACCAGGCCTCCACCTGGTAGCAGTCATTCGTCCTTCCTTCCCAGGAGAGAGGAGAGCAGTCCATCAGGTGCTCACCCTCTCCCCACTGTCTGCCCAACAGCAACCCAAGATCACTTTCAGTCCTGGGTTGCTGGCATGGCGGTTGGTAGCACTACCACCATGGGTACTGGCAGGTATACTCAGTGTACTTTGCTAAGTCAGGAAAAAAAATCTGTAAAATTTAGGGGCAACAGCTGGCCTGGTGGCGCTGAGGGTTGAGGCACTGGACGCCACACCTCATGCCACACTGGCAACCCGGGTTCGGGAGTGAACTTGGGCCTCCGGGGGTCGGCAAGGGAGAGAGAGGATTGAGTGTCCAGAGGACTGCTCTCCTCTCTCGGGGAGGGATCCAGGGACAGCCCAGTGTAGCAGCAGCCCCTGGTGGAGACTGGTGACACTGCAATGCACAGGGCTTGCTTACGGGAGGAAGACGTTGGGCAGCTGCCTTCTGGACGTGGGTGGGAGCATCCCACGTCGCAGGCTGGCGGCATTGCATGTCACACGTCTGGGGCATAACACCAAGAAACACCCTCCAGCCCAGATAGGCGATGGCTGTCGGTGCCACACGTCCAATACTGGACCTGCACCTCTGCCCCTTCAATCTCCTCAGGGAACCCTGGCCGGAGAGGGCTCGCTGAGGAAAAAGTAATGCCCTTGAGGAGGTGGGCTCACAGTGGATGGTAGAAGCGATGAGTTGCCGAGTAACCTGAGAGAGTTCTGGTGCCTGGAGTGAAAAAAAAAAATCCAGGGGCAACATGAGACTCAGGCCAGGGCAGCAAACACAAATGGAGCCTGATGTACCTGAAGAACTGTTTTTCCCCTCCATGGATGCTTTAGTGTGATTTTATGAATGGTCTTAGGAAGATGTGTGGGTGCTAAACTTGGAGGCCATGATTGTATGAGTGACCTGATCAAGTATTTATGCATGAGTGCTGGTGTGAATGGACTTCTGTAAAGCTGGCTACTTTAATGTGGTACAGTGGCTTTTAATGTATCCTTAACACCGTAACTAAAAGCCAGTCAATGTCTGTCTGACTGGTAATGTGTGTTAGATAAAAATGTTGTGAATCTATTAGGATTATTGGCTTACTACATGTTGTTGACTGAAATGGGGTGGGGCAATGTTTGTGTGGAGGGATTGCATATATTTTAGTCTGTGTTTCCGGGGGGGGGGGGGACAACAATTCTGTCAAATCTTTTTTTTTTAATTCTCTGTTTATGTCCCCTTCTATGCTGCAGCTGAGCCACTCCCTCAAGGTCCTCCAAGGTTCCAGTGGCTAGGCATACTACCGTATTTCCTCCTGGTACTCTGCCTCCACACTGCCTCGGACTGTCCCCTGGGTGGGGAAGGAAAGAGCACCCCTTTTCTGCTCCCCCCTACCCACACAAACATTCGTCAGGCAGTGGCCATGGGTTTCCAGGTTTGGTCCTTTGTCGCAGTACTGGATGCCATTGTGAGGCCAGTTGTGGGCCTTTTTCCACCATTTCTCCATCCCTGAGGACTTCGTCATGAATGGAGGTCCAAGGAGTGTGCGCATACCAGGCGTGCTGCGCCAGATCTCATCTGACGTCCTCCCCTCCCACAGCGCCCCTGAACTGCACTGCAACCTGTTGTCTCCAAGGTGGCAGTTTTAGAGTGAGACAGTGACCCTTCCTCCTCACTGGAAGGAGGAGAGTGTCGCCTGGGATACTCAGTCCTCCTCCCCTGGCCGGCCCTCAGCAGTCCGAACCCATTCCCAAACCCAATTCGCGGTGTCATGAGCAGTAGCTACCACTCGCGCCAACGCAGCATTCCCAGTTCCATCAACTCTTGAATACGAGTTTAAAATTCATGGCTACACCCCTGGCTACCACCGTGTCACTGGGCTGGCTGACTGGAAGGCTTTTAATATAGACTGCCTGAAGATTTGTTTTAACTTTATTTTTATTAGTTTCATAGTGGAAAAACTATACAACTTGAGCCACTGTGGTTATACAGCAGAAATAGCAACATAAAAATCCCATTACAGTAGAATTTGACATTAAAACCAGCCATGTTGTTACAATATGAGGGGGCATTATCCTAGGACCATAAAATAAGTGTCACTAAGAGCACCTTAGTGGAACACCACCACCAGTAAAGAACAAGCATTTGTCAATGCTGAATGTTCACTGCTGGCATTGCTGTTATACCGGGTCTTGCTTGTGCGTTTTCTTTACTATATATTTACCAAAAGATATGCAATATCTCATTTTCAGTGGTGTCCTGCTTTTATACATTTTTATATTGTTTTTACCCAGGATAGGCCAGCTGAGAGGCAATATTTAATTTTCAGTGGGCTTCCACGTTTTCACCCCAAATTTCCAAGTCTTTTTATGACCTGACGTTATGATCAAGACAGGTGGAATTTTTTAAAATCCCACCCACAAGGTGATTGGGCAGTGTGACTACGAAAAGTTTTGCAGTTAATACTTTTGTATTGCAGATTAGTAATACATACACTTACAGGATAGTACCAGAAGAAGTTTAAAAGACCAATATAATGCAATACCCTATGTAGCACAAAACGGTTACACCATTTTCAGCTGACACTGCTCAGCATCCCGAAGCCACTAACTCATTATTTCAATCCTTTAGTACACTGGTGCAAAAGGGTGGAAGTGAAAACAAGTTTTGGAGTGGATTTGAAAAATGACACCTGTCATGTTCAGGAGGTGAGGTAACACAAGGGATGTGTCGAACATTAGGGGCCAAAATCTGCAAAATATAAAGGTATGAGTAAACAGTGGAACGATTCAATGTTTCTTCATAACTTAACTGTTTTTTTACATTTTGAACCCAAATGTTCAGCATAGTCTTTTTACGACCACTCCTTCCGAACATGGCAGATGCCATTTATAAAACAGTGGCTGAAACATTGTTTTTCGCTAAACATGTCGAAACACATTTTGGTCAGGATTTGAAAAATGGTCTCTGTCACATTCATGAAATGGTGTGAAAAATGGTGTGAAAAAATGGCTATGTTGAAAATTTGGGGTCAAGGACTTCCGGTTGGGACATGGCGGCGTGAACACGCTAGGGCTCGGGCCTCTAAAACCTCAATCCAGAACAGCAGTATTTCCTCAACTAAATATATAAAGTTAATCGAAGCCATTACCTAAGAAGACTCGATCAAGTGAAATCTATAACACTTTAAAAAGAGCGCTAAACGAGAAATGACACGCTTAGAAAAGAACCGCTTCCACCCACTACAGGAGCTCAGGATACCGATTAAAGCGCCTGCTAGACACTGAATCTACCTCTACATCTTCTCAACCACCAGAACCGAAATGTGGAAAAGAGGAGATAATAATCACAACAATAAAAGAAATCATCATCAGATAATGCATCTACTGAAACAATATTGCAAGCTATTACATAATTCGAACAGAAATGAGAGACGCTTTAAAAGAGATAGACTGACTTGGGAGAGCTCCAGAATAGAGTAAGCAAGACGAGACACAGACAGCAGAGAACTGAGCAAAATATATACTTAGAGAAAGTGATACATACAATCATAGAGGAAAGCTATATCAATCAATGCCATAAGAAGACATGGAAAACAGAGGGAGAAGGAAAATATTCGCTTATATGGCATACCAAGGGAGAAGAGGAAATGACCCTGTGGCTTTCACGGATTACTTTCTACGCCTGACTTGGATCTGGGCCGAGAAATGCAGATAGATATAGAAAGGCTATCGTGCACTGGGACCTTGTCCATCAAAACCCGATGCCAGACCCAGGTCCTTTGTAATCAGATTTAACAGTTTCTATCAGAAAGACCAAATCCTTTCTAAGGCGTGTCGTAAGCAAAAGTTATGTTGGGGAAACACCGAATTATATTTGACAACGACTATGCACCAGCCACACAACGCCTAAGACGAGAATATTCATCTCTGTTCCCTCTACTGCGAGCTTCTAACTATAAGATTCTGGACTCCATACCCTATGAAATTAACTGCACTATTACAAAACAGCCCTATTACATATAATACAGCACTAGAGGCAAAAAGTGATCTAATTCAGAGGGCATAATCTCTAAAGCTGACCCCAAGCTACAAATAAAGAGCTTGCAATTACAACCAAGTTCTCCCACACGAGAGATGAGTGGAGAGGTCAGTGCTGATCGAGGTTTACAGACTTTACTGGACAAGATAAGGGTATTGAGAAACCCCACTTTATAACCCTCATGAGAACTTCAGTTAATATTCTATTAAACAGAGGAGTGCTTGGAGAGGAAGGGGGAGAGACAAAGGCTTGGACAAGGAAGGAAGAAATAAAAGGCAGTTTTAAAATGGAAAGACTGATTGAAGAGAGACTGATTCCAGGAGATACAGTTAAATGGCCATTAAAAGAACCAGAGAAACAAGAAAACCGCAAAGTATGAAGTAGGAGAATGTTCGTCCTATACTGGCCTTCCTTTAGACTGTGGAGTTATCTGTTGTTCTTCTCCCTGAGCCCTCCACCATTGGGGGGAGTTTCCCCCACTCGACTGGAAGCAGAATAAGAACAGTACCTGGAGAATTAACAAGTTATAATTTAATAATTACACAGGAAGACCGAGTACAGAGATATAGTCATCTCCTTTTCTCAAACTTTCGATTCTTTAATCTTTGTGTACATTCTTATGAAACCATAATCCAGAAACCCTTCTGGAACAGGGAAGAAGGGAAGGACAAGCTGGCTTTCAAAGGCGGAGATCAGAATATTTCAATACTTAAGTGACTATACAAGGAAAGAGGATAACATGCGAGGGAGGAGGGGGAGGGGGAATGGGGGAGGGATGGATAGGGTGGAATGGGGGAGAAGGATAAGAAGAGGTGGGAAAATAATAAAAAAAGGGGGGTGTTTTTTTTTTTTCTCCTCTCTCCCCTTCTCTCTTAGTGTGGATTAACCACGATGGAGGTAAAGAGGAGCCCTACCTTTTGATAAAAGAAAGACAGAAAATGCTTGGTACAGGCTAACACTCAGTCCCACCATATAAGAGCTAGTGATTGCTAGAAACTAGTCTCTGGAGAGGGAGTTCCCTCTCAAGTGGGTACAGATCCATTTATTGTGGAGCACCCCTCACTTACCCAGGAGATAAAAGAGAGAGAAAGGTATTTTTACCTTTCCCTATCTCCATCTTTTTTTTCTCTCCTTGGGACCTGGGATGGAGATGAAAATATCTCCCCCACTAGTGGAAGACCATTTGTATATAGTTGCCTTTGTTAGGAATTTTGAAACTATAGGCTTAGTAATGACATGGTATATATGTTTATTTGTTTTACTATTGAAGAAAAATGCTGGTACTATACTAAGAAATGGGACAGACTTCCATCTTTGTGTCGAGCTTTGGAGGACGAGAAAAAAAGGGAAGCAAATTTGTAATAACACCTGGGCAAAAGGAAGCAAACTTATTTCTGACACTTGACTAGAGAAGAGAAATTCTAAAGAAAAGGTTGTGCTTCCTCTGCTCTCCACCCTCCGAAGCCGCACCAGAACTACAGAAAAAGGTGATACCCATTGGGCCAATGGTTGACATACCAGTTAAAATTACTCTCAGAATATAAATGGGCTACATTCCCTATTAAGAGGTATAGAGTAATGCGACATCTGGGCAGACAAGGGGCAGATATCTATTTCCTTCAGAAACACATCTCTCTGCTATGGAACACTCAAAATTACATTGGGGGCGATATCAAGTATATGCAGCGTCCCACTCGAGTGGCCAGAAAAGGGGTACTGTCATTTTAATTCCCACCTCAACCCCTATAGAAGTACAGGATACCTATATAGATTCCCATGGACGTTATGTGATTATAACAGGTGTCCTTTTTTCCCAAACAGTTACCTTGGTGAACACATACCTTCCACCCCAAACCCCACTGTCAGTAGTGAAGATGTTTTTGCAAAAGGTTATCAATAAGCTTAAAGGAATTCTTATAATGGGGGGTGATTTTAATATAACTTTCCATCCTCATTTAGATTCATCCAACCCCCCAAACCCACTGAGGCTGTCCAAGGCAGCAAAACATTTAAAAGATAATTTAGCCTTTATGGGAATAGAAGATGTATGGAGAAAGATTTTCCCTTCTAACCCAGGATTTACCTTCTATTTGGGGAGGCATAAAACTTACTCCAGACTTGATTACTTTTTTATTACTGGAGAACATCTCTCCCTCATACAGGATATTCAGTTAGACCCCAGAGTTCTGTCAGATCACAACCCTTTAATTCTTAAAGTCAACTTGGGTAAGCAGAAAAAAATAAAATTGTAGAGACTGAATAATTCTTTATTACAAGACCAAAAATTCATAGAACATTTTACAAAATGTGTCCCTCAAATAATTCAGGATAACAAAACTCCCGAGACATCCTTCACAATCCAATGGGATACCCTGAAGGTGGTTCTTCGTGGTGAAATCTTGTCATATGCATCCTACAAACAAAAAATAATACAAACAAGGTTGAAATCTCTAATAGAATTATTATCATCATACCAACTATTATACAGGGAGGGTGATAAAGTTATTGCAACTAAGATAAAAGCCTTAAAGCAAGTTATCCAAGACATAATGGACTATAAGACTCTACAGAGCCTGGCTTATCTCCGTCAATCTTCATACGAAGGTGGAGAGAGGGGAGCTAAACTTCTAGCAAGAAAATTAAGGGCTAGAAAGAGGGCATCCACAATTTTAAAAATAAAATCGCCATCTACAAAAATCCTCTCCTATAAAGAAGAACATATAAAACAGACATTTCAACAATTCTACAAAAATCTCTATACCGCCCCCCTCCCCACCCAGATTCAGAGGGAACGAACAGCAGACTTTTTTAAAACTCTTATGCTACCCAAGTTGACAGACCCAATGAAGAGAAAACTGGAATACCCGATAAGTCAGGAGGAAACCCAGCATCAAATAAAACAACTAAAACCCCTAAAATGTCCAGGCCCTGATGGATTTGGTTTGGAGTGGTATAAGACCTTCTACCCTCAACTCCTCCCAAGTCTATTATTAATGTTCGGAGAAGTAAAGAGAGGGGAACCTCCCCCTTCCTCTTGGAACTATGCAATCTTATCCCCAATCCTAAAACCAGACAAAGACCCCTCTCTCCCTTCATCATACCGGCCCATATCGATTTTAAATGTAGACTGTAAAATATTCACAGGCATTTGGGCTAAAAGACTTGAATCAATCCTTATTGCATTAATACATCAAGATCAATCGGGCTTCATAAAACAAAGAAACACCTCTGACAATCTACGTCGCCTTGCACCCTCCTGGAATATATAAATACTAGAAAAATCCTTCCACCATTCTCAGTTTAGATGCGGATAAAGCATTTGACAGGTAAGCTAGGAATATTTGTGGATAACCTGTCAAACTTCTCTTTCCTGAAACTGTCATCGATTGTATAAAAAATTTATATGAGCATGCTAAAGCCTATATTCGGGTGAACGGTTTATTGACCCAACCGATCCAAATTCAGAGGGGTACAAGACAGGGATGTCCACTATCACAGTTACTATTTGCCATCTATCTAGAACCGCTGGCTGAAATGATTAGAAAAAATAAAGAAATAGAGGGGGTCTCTGTAGGTCAAAGAGAATATAAGATAGCATTATTCGCAGATGACATTCTGATAACTGCCCTTTCTCCAGAGAAGTCTTTACCGGCCCTTTGGCAAACATTAGAGAATTATAGAGAAACAGCGGGTTTTCAATTAAACATATCTAAAACAGACCTGATCCCTTTGTTTTTTACCCCAAATCAAGATTTAAAGAATATATACCCTGTTAAATGGCATAAAACAAAATTTAAATATCTAGGTATAACAATCCCTAAAAATTTAGAGATGCTAGAATTATTAAACTATGAACCCTGTCTGCCCAGATGCAAAAAGATTTGTCCTCATGGTCATTACTGCCATTTTCCTTTTTTCAGAGAATTGAGACGATTCGAATGATAATCCTTCCTAAGCTATTATATCTTTTCCAGAACTTACCCTCCCTTCCAGCAAACTTTTACTTTAAGTCATGGGACAGGCTTATCTCAAACTTTATTTGGGGCGGCCAAAGACCTAGAATAAGGCTCTCACTTCTCCAACTCCCGGGTTCCTCGGGCGGAGTAAATTTACTGAATTTAAGATTATATGCTCAGGCATCCCTTCTGAGGATCCTTTCTTTGTGGTTTATAACAACTTACCATTCTCCTTGGAAGGACTTGGAGTTTGCAATAAATGACTTGTATGATATCATAAAGATTACTATGGCCTCGATTGCAAACCTGCCCCGATTTCAGGACTTCACAGGATACACAGCCCATATATTAAAAATATGGTATAAAGTAAAAAAAGTAAGCCCTTTAGAGAGCTTTTTTTCTATTATACTTTAATCTCTGAAGACTCCCAGTTCTTGCCTGCACTTTTAGACCACACATTCTCCAGTTGGAGACAGGCAGGGCTACAATTCTACAGACAGTTTTTATCTCAAACAGGGATTATTCCATTCGAAACACTTCAGACTAAATTTAGTTTACCGGCAAGAGATGTTTTCAGATACAGCCAGGTCAGGAATTATCTACTGTGGCAAAGAGAGGCAGTGACCAAGTTACCTGCCCCTCCCTTGGTTTGGCAATATTATGAAGACCATGTTAAAGGCAAGCTTTGGCCTCAAATGAGATAGGTTTCTTTATAAAATTTTAAGGGAAGGAATGAAAGATTCTACTATTTCAATATTAGAGAGTTGGAATAGAGACCTGAGTTGGACATACAGGAGCAGGAATGGCTCCAGACATCTACCTAAGCTTACAGGATCACCTCATACAACTAGATGGCGTGAATTGCATGGAAATGTAGAAGCGCTTTTTTGGCACTCCAGCAGTGCAAGCCAAATACCAATCTCAACCGTCAGGGGAGTGCTGGAGAAAGTGTCATTGTAAATTAGCTGATCAAGGACATGTCTTTTGGTCATGTCCCCTATTAATGCCATATTGGCTTACATTACAAAAATAAATCTCGGAATGTCTGGGGGAGACAGTGGAACTGACAGCAGAGCTAGTCCTACTTTCAATTTACCCTGATCATAGTCCCTCATGGCATCGGACTCTGTTACCGATTCTAATATTAGCAGCTAAAAAAGCTATTACAAAAAGATGGTACTCTCCAGCTATCCCATTGGTACATGATTGGAGGAGGCTTGTAATGGATATTTATCGGTTGGAAATTTTAACAGCTAAAATTCATAAGAAGCTTCTCTTAATAGAACCTTTTTAGAGGCCATGGTTACTATATAGTACACAAAAAGAAATGGATGATGTATTTTGAGGCTATGTGTTTTGACAGATGTTTCAAATATAAGAGAAAACCCAGAAAATGGCAAAGAGAGAGATAGGGGAAGTCAGCCAAGACCTAAGGGAAGGTTTTTTAGGTAGATAAAATGGAAGTCTCTTTACCCTAACATGATCTCTTATGAAAATAAGTACTCAACTGTACAGAAAGAAATAACCAACAACTAATAAAAAGAAAATTTGGGGTCAAAATATTGAAAATGACCAAAGTTACAAGTGCGCATTAAAAAACCTCAATGTACACTTGTAAGTTTGCTGGGTTTTTTTTTTAATGTTTTTACCCCAAATTTTCAACATTGCCTTCTTATGACCCCACCTCTTGAACAAAGGCAGGGATTATTTTCAAATCCTACAGATATGGAGCATAAGACAGGGAGAGGCATCCCTGGGGTTTCACACCAGGACAAAGATAGAAAGGCCAGCAAGGTGAGGGGACGGATGATGCTATCTCCACCGAACAGGTGTGGCAAGCCCTAAGGAACTGAAGAAAGATAAATCTCCTGGGCCGGATGACATTCATCCGAGAGTATTATGGGAGTTGGCGGAGGTACTGGCCGTCCCCCTGGCGGAGCTGTTCAACAGGTTGCTTGAGGCAGGGAGGGTTCCTAGGGATTGGCGTTTGGTGCATGTGGTGCCAATCCATAAAGAGGGGTCGAGGGAAGTACCAGGTAACTATAGACCCATCAGTTTGACCTAGGTGGTGGGAAAATTAATGGAGAGTATACTGAAGGAATGATTGGGGGTGTTCTTGGAGGAGGTGGGAAGGCTGGATAGCTGACAACATGGGTTTGTGCCAGGTAGATCATGTCAAACCACCCTTGTTGAGTTCTATGAATGGGTAACATTGGAACTGGACAGGGGGAAGCCTGTGGATGTACTATTCTTGGACTTCAGCAAAGCATTTAACTCGGTCCCCCACAATGGACTTGTGGAAAAACTGACAGGGTTGGCAGTGGGCCCTTTGAAGGTCAGATGGATAGGAAATTGGCTAGCTGGACACACACAAAGAATTGTGGTTGGTGGGGAGTTCTCGAATCCTAGAGAGGTCAGTAGTAGGATACCGCAGGGCTCGGTCCTGGGTCCGATCCTGTTTAATGCAAACATATCTGACATCAGGGTGGGTATAGGTGTGAGATGAGTCTTTTCGCTGATGACTCCAAGATGGGAGCAGTAGTTGAGGGAAAAGGGGAGTTGGCCCTGCAAGGGACCTGGACACCCTGGAAAGGTGGACTCATACTGGAAATTAAATTTCAATACTACCAAGTGCAAGGTATTACATCTTGGCGGGAAACCCTAAACACAGGTACACCCGGAGGGGAGGTGCTGGAGGCCTCGGCTGTGGAAAAAGACCTAGGGGGTCATGGTGGACACATTTATGAATTACTCTGAGCAGTGCAGAAGAGTGGCTAGCAAAGCAAACAGGATGTTGGGATGCATCGTAAGGGGATCACCTCGAGGAACAGGGAAGTAGTTCTGCTACTGTACAATGGACTGGTTAGACCACACCTCGAGTACTGTGTACGGTACTGGAGACTGCACCTGAAGAGGGACATACAGCTCCTGAAGAGGGTACAGAGGAGGGCTACCAGGATGATTCAAGGACTGGGGAGTTGACTTATGAGGACAGACTTGAGGAGCTAGGCCTGTTTTCATTGGAGGAGAGGAGAGATGGGGGAACATGACAGAGGTCTTCAAGTACCTCAAGGGAATTAATAGGGTAAACATGGAGGGGATCTTTAGACTAAAGGAGGGAGATATCACTAGAGGACATGGGTTGAAGTTGGAAGGTGGAAGGATGAGGGGGGAAAAGAGGAGGAGGTTTTTCACTGAGAGGGTGGTGGAACCTTGGAATGCGCTGCCTGGTGAGCTGGTCCAGAGTTCCACAGTGGGGTGTTTCAAGAGAGGGTGGGACTGATACAGAGAGGGGAAGTATTGGAACACAAGGGGGGGAGGGCCTCGGTTCCCAAAAAGGGACCTGAGGTTCAAGCAGACTCGATAGACCATAAGGCCTAATCTGCTGGCAATTAGTGTGTTAGTATGTTACCCAAAAGGTGATTTCGCACCACAAATATGAAAACACATTTTGGCCAGGATTTAAAAAATGATACATAGATACAGTCGACAGATAAGGGCTGCCAGGCCCATCCAGTCTGCTCGTTTATGCTACTTGATGAAGTGGCCAGTAACCCTATCTGGTCACTGACTTTAGCTTTTTCTTCCCATCTCTAATATTCCTTTAAACCTGCCCCATGCATGTTTGAAACCTGCCACCGTATGGGCGGCCAGCACTTCCTGAAGCAGGCTATTTCATGCATCCACCACTCTCTCTGTAAAAAATAACTTCCTGACATTACCCCTTATGCAGCCACCCATCAGTCTCATATCATGGCACTTGCTCTGGTACTACTTTTAAACTGTAATATGTTGTCCCCTTCCACCTTGTTCATGTCCTTGAGGGATTTGAACATTTTTATCATGTCACCTCTCTCCCTCCTTTGCTCCAGCATGTACAAATTAAGGTCTCTGATGTTTCCTCTTAAAGCCTGTGATGCAGACCCTTCACCATTTTGGTCGCCCTCCTCTGTGCTGTCTCTATTTTGTCAATGTTCTTATGAAGGTGTGGCCTCCCGAACTGGGCGCAGTACTACAAGGTGAGGCCTTACCAGGGTCCTGTACAGTGGAACTGTAACCTCCCTCCTTTGGCTTGTGATTCTCCTTCCCATACACCCCAACATCTCAGAGGCCTTCCTCACTGCTTTGGCCATCTGCCTTGTGGCCTTCATTTCATCTGTAATTATGACTCCTAAGTCCCTCTCTTCCTTAATAACTGCCAGCAGCTCTCCCCCCCAACCTGTAGCTTGTGCCAGGGTTCCTGCTCCCCATGTGCCTGATTTTGCATTTCTTTGTGTTAAACTTTAGTTGCCATTCATCTGACCATTTCTCCAACCATTGCAGGTCCTTTCTCATTCTTTCCACTCCCTCCGGTGTAGCCACCCTGTTGCATATCTTGGTGTCATCATCAAACAGGCAAACCTTTCCTTCAGCCCATATGTAATGTTTGATGGACATTGAAGAGGACCGGCCTAGAACTGACCCTTGAGGTACTCCACTTGTCACCTCCCTTTCCTCTGATTGGGTTCCATTTACCACTACCCTCTGTTTTGGTCCTTTAACCAATTTTCAATCCAGTTTACCACCTTGTGTCCCATCCCCAGGCTTCCTAGCTTGTTGACCAGTCTCCTATGTGGGACAGTATCAAAGGTTTGTTAAATCCAGGTAGGCAATGTCTAGAGCCCCCCTTTGGTCTACTGCCTTTGTCACCCAGTCAAAGAAATCTGTTAGATTAGTTTGACAGGACCGTCTTGCGGAGAACCCATGTTGCCTGGGATCCAACATCCTCATGACTTCTAGGTGCTCCACTATTCTTTCCTTGAGGAGTGTCTCCATTATCTTTCCTACTACAGAGGTTAGCCTAACTGGTCTGTAGTTCCCTGCATCTTCTTTACTACCACTCTTGTGAAGAGGGACAACATTACGGGCAACCCCACGTATATTACAATTAATAGCAAAAAAAAAGAAGGGCATATTGTGCATCAATCAGATGTAATAATGATTACAATAAAAAAAATACAAATCCATCCTGAGAAAGTGTAAACAAAGTATAAGATCTGAAAAGAAAAAACTAGAATTTAGGTTAGCCCATATGAATGATGGTGGAAAGAGTTTCTATTCATATCTAAATAACAAAAAACAGGCTGCCAGATCTATTGGTTCACTGGTAGTGGGGCAAAATACATTAGAAACCCCTCAAGAAATGGTACAAGAATTTAATAAGTATTTCTGCTCAGTCTTCAACCCCATTCTCCCAACTAAACAACTTACGGGCAACACTGTGAAAGGGACTGATAATAATATTACTGAGATTACCAAACAAGAAATAAGGAACACACTGGAAGAGATCGATATTAATAAATCTCCAGGGCCAGACAAACTTTACCCATGACTACTAAAAGAAATTGCACCGTGGTTGATTGAACCATTGCACAAAATGTTCAACTTATCCCTAGTTTCAGGATTAGTACCACAAGATTGGAAATCCGTCTTAGTAACACCTATTTTTAAAAAAGGCAATAAAAGTGAAGTGTTGAATTACAGACCAATTAGCCTAACCAGTATACTGGCAAAATCTTTGAATCTATACTAAAAACAAGAATAGAGGAAGATACAGTAAACAAAAAACTAATAGATTCCTCTCAACATGGGTTTAAAAATCAAAGGTGTTGCCTAACGAACAGTCTGGTCTTTTGTGAATATGTGAGTAAATTGATACATGACAAGAAACCAGTGGATATTGTATACCTGGATTTCTGTAAGGCCTTTAACAAAGTGCCTCATAATACCTTGATAAACAAAATACGAACGCTAGGTATAAATAGCATTATCATAAACTGGGTTGAAGAATAGCTAAATAATTGTACACAGGTTGTAATGTATTAGGGACCCTCTTCCAATGTAGGTGATGTTACATGTGGAGTACCACAGGGATCTGTTTTGGGACCCATATTATTTTCCGTATTTGTATCCGACATGACAACTAATCTGAAGAATTTTGCTATTAAATTTGCAGATGATACCAAGATTGCAGCTAAAGTTAGAACTGAGGAAGATATACTTAAACTTACCAATGACCTAAAAAATCTTGAGGATTGGGCACAACTTAATAATATGACTTATAAATAAAGGTGTAATAATGCACTTGGGTGATACTAACACAAGACAACAGTACACATTAGACGATCATCCTTTGACCCCTATAACAGAAGAAAGGGATCTAGAAATCATCATCAGATCTGATTTATCATTTGGTAACCATTGCAACGACATTAGAAATCAGGCAAACAGAATAATAGGTTGTGTTAAAGATCTTTTGTTTCCAGAGACAGGATGCATCCTCCCACTGTACAGAGCCTACATATGACCTCGTTTAGACTATTGCTGTCCTCTATGGAGCCTATACTTGAGGAAGGATATAAATAGATTGGAGAGGGTTCAACACAGAGTAACAAAAATGATAGATAATATGCAAAACAAAAGCTGTGAGGCATGACTTGAGGAACTTGATCTCTACACCCTAGAATCAAGGAGAATAAGGGGTGATATACTATTAATGTTTAAGATATCAAAAGACACAGAACTGATGTTGGATTTGGGCATGACATTTAATGTAAGAGGATGTACTCTTAAGAAGCCATACACACCAGTTTGCAATAACATATCTGAGGACAGACAGTAGACACTTCTTTTATATGCAAAGAATAATCCCAATATGGAATGCACTCCTAAATCTATTCTTTTTTCCCCGCCCGTGCTCACTGGTCCACCATATCGTTCAGGCTCTACCAAGTTCTCCCCAGCCCTACTGTCCTTACCCAGCCCTCTTCTGATCCTTATATTGCAGCCGACTCCGGATATCCCGCATATCCCTTTGCCGGGCAGGTCCCCCTCCTCCAAGGGGGAAGGCACCGGGGGGAGAGGTGTGACCCCAGCACATACTCCTAGGGTCCAGGGATGCTGCCGGGCAACAGGAGGCCCTGGGAAGGTGCTGGAGGCCCTCAGGGAACAGAGAGCCATCATCCGGTGACCAGCAAGCGATTTTTCTGGCTTTCTTAAGGTGTGCAACATCTGGACGTCAAGGCAAGAGTCGACATCTGTCGTGGACCACCCCAATGACCCTGATGTGTTGCTGTACCCCTGGCCTCCACCAGTGGTCGCTTCAACACTGGGTCACAGCCCCTTCCCTCTTTGAAGACAACGAGCAGTCGTGGGACGCTTAAGCTGCCTCCCCCCGGCTGGCCCTCCAGCGACCCGAGCTTGTTCCCGAACCTGGGTCGCTGACGTCACAAGCGGAAATCCAACCGCTGCGCTGATGGGCCTAAATCTATTCTTAATACAACTAGTCAAGAGACCTTCAAGGAAAACCTAGATAGATATTTACTAAAACATGCGTAATTGTTCCAGCTTGCTGGTGATCGTACCTATATGGGCTATGGCCTTCTGTACATCTAATAATCCTAGTATGAATCCTAGTATTACCCCTTCTCCAGTCCTCTGGGACCACTCCAGTGTCTAGGGACTCACTGAACTCGGCTGCCAGAGGGGCTGCCAGTTCAATTCTCAGTGCCCTTAAGACCCTGGGATGCATGCCATCTGGACCCCTCTGATAACTGCCCAATTCATGAGGTGGTGGTGTGTAAAGAATGGCTGTGATAAAATTTGGTGTCAAAATATTGAAAATTACCAAAGTTACGAGCGTATGTTGAAAAATTTCAATGTACACTAATAGCTTTGCTGTTTTATAATATTTTACCCCAAATTTTCAACATAGTCTTCTTATGACCTCACCTCATGAATGGTGGACTATAATGTCGGTGAATGCAAAAATGGCAAGACCAAAGTTGGTGAGCGAATTACAGTGATTTACCCCATCTCTGAGGTGCTACAACCTCGGAGTTGGTTATATAAGTAAGGAGGGTGCGGGGGTGCCTGTTTATGTCCTCACTGAAATGTCATTGCAATTCTGGATTCACTGTTTCAGAGTTGTCCTTATCACGTAGAACTCTCATGAACAAGGGTGAAGAAAAATTTCAGATCCTACCCAAAAGGTGATATCATGCAGGGACAGTGAAATCACCTTTCAGGACAGATTTAAATAATCTCACTACCATTGTTCATGAGGTGGGGTCCCAAGAATGGCATGCTGAAAATTTTGGGAAAAGATATTCAAAAGTTACCAAGTTATGAGGACAAATTCAAAACCCACTGAAATACATTGAACTGCATACCTGATTTCCTCAGTTTCCAGTCTGGCATTAAAGAGTGACGATGAGTCTCCTCTCCAGAGAGGATCTGAAGAGTGAAGACTTGTGTCCTCTCCAGAGAGGATTACAGTATTGAGCCCCCGGTAGGTAAGAAGGGGTTGGGGAGGGGGTGCTGAGTAGGAGGGTAGCAGCAGCATCGGTGGTAATAGACATCAATGGATGTTGTTACTTTTTTACAGGGTGTATAAAAACTTAAAAAAAAAGACTACAAGGGATGGTTTTCTTTATTTCAGGTACTGACACTGGGGATTGGGCACCCCAGTGTCGGTGTTCTGGTTGTTGGCACTGGGGGTGGGCTCCCAGGAGCTGCACAATTAAAAAAAGACATGGGGGGGTGGTAACCGGCTCTGGAGATTGAGGACTCTGCTGTCTGAAAATTAAGAAGGGAGGGTGGAGGGACTGAGGGTCGGGTTTCTTATTTCAGGTTGTGTTGCGGGGGGGACCACAGCAGGCTGATCATGATGGATCAGCTCTGCTTGCTGGGTGGCATTATGCAGATCGAAGGAAAGAAAGAATAACCCTATGATTAGGCCATCTTTTTTCTTTGATCTACACAAAGTTTCCAGTCAGCAAAACCAGAATAGTATCATGATCAGACTGGCTGATAATTGGTCTGACACTGACAAGCCCCTTGGTGTGGACTCTCTGTAACGTTACAGAGTGGGTTTTCAAGGGTAGTGTAGACAGAGCCTAAGGCCCTGCCCACGCTACCCCTCTGTAGCGTTACAGAATGCCCAAACCGTTACTGCAACGGTTTGCATTTACACCTGTAACGTTACAGAAGGCATTTTGTAACCGTTGTTGAAACCAGATATGAGGTGGTTTCAACAACGGTTATGAAACCAGTTGTGCCTCGGTAACGTTACCAGGTGTAGTGTGGACGCGTGGCACCGGTTCCCTAGAGCAGCGTGAGCCGCATTGTGGGACTGGGTGCCATGGTAACAGTCGCCCGGCTCCCGAGTGTGGATCAGGCGGTGTTGTCCCATAACGACACCGTAGTGGACACACCCGCACCGCTCCCGTTATAACAGCTTCTGTCCGTTACAGGGTTTGAGCGGTGCAGTGGATGGGGCCTGAGACAAGATTCAGCAAACATATTAATATAACAATATTTTAAATCACAGTTGGTACCACCAACCCACCATAGAGCACTCCATCCCTCCCCCATTCCCCTTCCCTTACACAGAAGTAATCCAGTGCCAAAAGCAAACAGAAGTAGCAATCAATCTGAACACTCTTTGTCAGCCAGTGGTTCCTGTGGGGGCTGAAATCCTTCTTTATTTGTGTCCCTAGTTTTCCTGCCACTGACTCGTCCCCAAAAATATGCTTTCCTGGAGCAGGTGATTTTTATGTTAGCAGGGTGTTTCAATGAATGTGATACACCTGACTCCTGCAAAGTTGCCCTCATAGAGTTAAATGTTTTCTTCCTATCCCGAGTTGCAAGGTCTGGGAATAGGGATACTCGAGAACCATCTGGCATGGAAATAGGACCCACTCTCCTGGCTGCATCCAGAACCGAGTCTCTCTCCTGCACTGAAGCCGGAACAACTCAGAAATTTCTAGGCAGCTCCAATTGTTTAGCTCAGTTTTGGGGAGTCACCCTATAAGTCTTCATGACTCCCGGTGACTAATCCAATTTTAAAAGTTCTTTGAGCCATTAAGCTGCATAGGACACTGGGTCAGCTCCCTCTAAAGATGTGATGAGACCCAACAGCCTAGCATTTTAAACTGAAATATAATTTTCAATATTTTCTAGGCGGTACCTCAGTACCCATATTTATTTAACTAAACTGGCCAAGGCCACCGTCGCTCTCTACCACACTGCAGGCAGTCTTCATGTCAGTCAGGGCTGTTGAAGACTGACTCTCGCAAGTCACCAAACGAGACTGAAAATCCATGACTTTGTTATCTAACAGGTCCAATTTTGTCTAACAGCTCCACCCATTTATCAAGAATTTTAACAGCCTGCAAAATCTTCCAGAGCTTGAGACACGGCTCCACATTTAGCTGCAGCGGTCTGCTGTCCCCTCTTTCTTCTTCCATCTAGTTGAGTCTTTTTCAGATTTCCCATTGGGCTACTGCCAGAAAAGTTCACACACTGCAAAGAAAGGGCAAGTCCATCTAAAGGCTTTGAAACAAATTAATATTTACAGATTTTTAGGGGTAACTAAATGTTTAAAATGGATATCCCACCAGAGCTCCTCAGTCATACGTCCTGCTATGGTGGCTACCAGGCTCCACCCACTGCCTTAAGAGTTTTATTTTTGTTTACAAAAGTTTCACAGCCTTATTAATTGTTCCAGGGTGAGGGAGTGGCTTTGTATGTCACCCACAAGACATCTCTTTCTTTCATTTTTCTGAGTAGTTCTTTGGATAGTCATCTAGTGTTCCCATCCCGCACTCTCCAGGTAGTGACAGGAAAGTGCTTTTCCTGGATGGAGTATAAGACTGCAGTGAAGAAGTTCAGAGCTGCCTGCACATTGGACAGAGTGTGGAGGACTGACCAGTCAACTGCTCTAACATCCAAGAGCAAATGGGATATGTCACATTTAGAGAAGCTGTAAAGGACAGAATCTTGAGGGGAGGTTGAGGACATTTACAGGACCAGATGCAAAAAGTTGGACAGTGGTCACTGATGACTGGATGACCTGGTCCTCATGGTTGATGAAGATCAAATCGAGAAGTGAGTGATTCAAAGACTTATGGTTGAGGTGGATGGGTTTACGACATTTCACTCCCATGCTAATTCACTCCTGGTCATGTCACCCCTACTAATGACCAATCATTGGAGTATAAAGCTTTTGTAGCTGTATCCAGCATTCATTGCTGTTACTTATTCATTAGCGTGTGCTTTACTTGCTGTCTGCTGTCTCTGTGCTTCATTTCATCCACTATGGCCTGCCACTTCATTCAGTCTGTTTGCAATTGGAGAAAACTTGTGGATGCGGTAACTACATTTATACACTGCATAAGAGGGGTCATGAAGGAAAAGCCATATGGCAGTGTGAGTGGGCTGTGAGAAAGCCAAACGGTTGTAATGCCTGTGTGCACACCAAAAGCGAAGAGGACCTCACCATTATTCATAGTTTCTCTGAGCATGCACATGCCTCAGACTCCAGTGCAGTTGAAAAGGCTGAGGCTTTAAATGAGGCAAAGCAAAGAGCATCCTCGTCTCAGGATACAACAGCACAAATATTGATTCATGCCAAAGAAAAAGTTTCATTAGCCACACAGGGGAAACTAATTGATAGAAATATCAAAACAACAATACAGTGTGTTAGGGTGCATGGTGCCCTTCCAAATCCAAATGATCTTAATGAGCTAGTGATCACTGAGTCATTTAAAAAGTACAGTGTAGATGGAGGAGAAACAGAAATTAATTTTCTGTTGTTTGACAGTGGACCTGGCCTGGAGTGTATTTTAATCTTTGGCACGCAAAAGAACTTAACTTTTCTAGAATGTTCATAGAATTGGTACACTGACAGTACATTTAGTGTATTCCCCCTCCCCGTTCGAACAGATGTATGTGATACATGTTGAACGATTCAAAATTTACAGCCAAAGTTTATGCATTGCTACCAGAGAAAAGTAGTTATATATAAAATAATGCTAACAGCACTTAAAGCTCTAAATCCCAATCTGTATTCACAAAAGAAGATAGGAAGGAGTTACCTAAACCAGACAATAGAAGCACTCTGGGTAGGGGGGTTGACACCAGTCCATTTACACAAGAAAGAGTCCTAAAAGAACTCCTAAAACTCAAGGTGGACAAAGCAATGGGGCCTGATGGGATTCACCCCAGAATCCTAAAAGAACTAAGGGAGGACCTAGTGACACCACTGACCACACTTTTTAACAAATCATGGGAGGGTGGGGTGGTACCTGAGAACTGGAGGAGGGCAGATGTGATTCCCCTTCACAAAAGTGGGAGCAAGGCAGAAGCTGGAAACTACAGACCTGTAAGTTTGACCTCAGTGGTAGGGAAATGATGGAATCACTCTGAAAGAAAGCACTGTTGAGTACCTAGAGTAAGCGGGCACAGGACCCAAAGCAGCATGGATTTACAGCAGGAAGGTCATGTCAGACTAATCTAATAGATTTCTTTGACTGGGTGACCAAAGTAATAGACCAGGGAGGGGCTGTGGATATGGCCTACCTAGACTTTAGCAAGGCATTTGACACAGTCCCACACAAAAGATTAATAATCAAGTTAGCCAGCTTGGGAGTGGGTCCCAGGGTGGTAGCCTGGGTTGCAAACTGGCTGCACAGCAGGACACAGAAGGTAATAGTGAGTGGCATACATTCTGAAGAAAGGGGGGTGACCAGTGGAGTTCCTCAGGGCTCAGCACTGGGTCCAGTCCTCTTTAACATCTTTATAGGTTACATTGCAGAGGGTCTGGAGGAAAAGGTATGCCTCTTTGCAGATGATACAAAGATCTGTAAGAGAGTTGATACACAAGGAGGGGTAGAAAGAATGAGAAGGGACTTGGCAAGGTTGGAGGAATGGTCAGACATATGGCAACTTAGATTCAATGCAAAGAAGTGCAAAGTAATGCATCTGGGAAACAAAAACCCAGGAGAAGAGTACACAATGGCAGGGGAGGTACTAACAATAACAAAAATAGAACGGGACTTGGGGGTAGTCATATCGGATGATCTAAAGGTAGGTAAGCAATGTGAGAAGTCAGTGAGGAGAGCCAGGGGGATACAGGGATGCACAGGAAGGGGCATCACAAGTAGAAAAAGGAAGTGGTTATCCCTCTATACAGACAGTTGGTGAGACCCCATCTGGAGTACTGTGTGCAGTTTTGGAGACCCTCATCTACGCAAGGACGACAGGATGGAAGCAGTCCAGAGGAGGGCAACTAAATGGTAGGGTCTGCATCAGAAAGCATATGAAGAGAGATTGAGAGAACTTAATATGTATACCCTTGATGAAAGGAGGGACAGGGGGACATGATAGAAACGTTCATGTACCTCAAGGGAATCAACAAAGTCCAGGAGGGTAGCATCTTTCAGAAAAAGAGATATGTAAGAACAAGGGGACACAATTTAAAGATAGAGGGGGGACGGCTCAGGGGTAATGTGAGGAAATCTTTTTTCACGGAGAGAGTGGTGGATGCGTGGAACTGCCTTCCTGAGGAGGTTGTTGAGGCTAAAACAGTGGGGGAATTCAAACATGTATGGGACAGACACAAGGCAATTGTAGGGAGGTGGCAGGAAATAGGCTGTTGGTTAACTAGAATCTGCAGCTTATCCAGTAGGTAGGGAAATGGGCAGACTGAGTGGGCCAGTGGTCCTTATCTGCCGTCAAAGTCTATGTTTCTATGTCTCCTGAGGTTGTTATGACAGATTTTGAACAGGCCATTATCAATGCCTTCAAAAATGTTTTTTCACAAACAAGGTAAGCTGGATGTTTCTTCCATTTCAGTCAATGCATGTACCGTAAAATTCAGACTGAGGGATTAGTGATAAAATACTCCCAAGACACAGAGTTCACCCTCAAGTGCAAATACCTTCCTGTTCTTGCCTTTTATCCACCAGAAGAGGTAATTTGTTTATTTATTTATTCAATTTTGTTAGCTGGGTAAACCCACTTGGCCCTGAGGGTGCCTTTTTCAGGGGCGACCCAGAGTTTGTTACATATAGTTTGAACATACAGTCAGGTATCACAGTGTCAGACATATCATATAGGATTACTAGGACAGTATACAATTTTACAGTTTTTGTGGAAGATGGCAAGAGGTACATGATATTAATTAATACAGTAGTACAGTGCAGTACGTCTAATACAGCAGTACATCTAATACCGCAGTACGGTACAGTACATCTAATACCGGAGGTATATTACACTGATGAGTACAGCAGGCAGTGTAGTACATATAATATGGGGTTATAAGGGCAGTATACAGTTTCTGTAGTAGAGGGCAGCAAATACATTACAGTATAGAGTACAGCAGTGCCGGCAGATGGGGTGAGGGTGAGAAGTGCTTTGCATACGGGAAGTTCCATATGGGGTAGAGTACCAGCTTGTGCAGTCATTAGTCGTAACCCTTGTAGCGGAGCAGTGTCAAGTTGGTACAAATTGACACGAGAAGTGGTTGTCTTAGCCATTGGTGCAGTGGCAGGGACTTGGTTTGAGGAGGTGAGCACGCTGTCCGTTTTGAAAGATGGCTAAGGTCGGTGCCTCCTGAAGATGGCTGGGGAGATTGTTCCATGAATCCGGGGCTAAATGAGTAAAGGATTTACTCTCAGCAACAGAGCAGGTCAGGGGAATTTCCAGGAATTTTGTGTTCGAGGAGCAGAGTGGTCGTCTGGTCCGCTTTGGGGCAAGTAGTCCGATCAGATCTGCTGGAGGTTGGGCATCAAGAGCTTGTAGGTCCAGCTTAGTAGAGGGTACTGGTTTTATTTTACAGGGATGACCAGTTGAGGGCTGTGAGGACATCACAATGGTGGGTCCTAGGCTATGATTTGGAAGCAAAGCGAGTGATTTTGTGGTATAGGTCATTAATCTACTGTGGTCCATTTTAGCAATGCCGAGTACGATGGGGAAGTGATAAGTTAAGGTTGGGAGAAGGATGCTTTGAGATTGCCAGTCTAGTCTCTGGTATCCTGTTGTGGCTTAGGTGATAGAGAAGGCCCAGTTTTTGGTGGATATTTTTTGTTACTACGTCCACATGGGGCTTCAGTGTGAGCCCCTGATCTAATGTGAGGCCAAGGTATTTGACTGATTGTACCACCTCTGTTTTGGAGCCAGATAAGGTAGTGAGTGGCAGAAGATGGTCCCTGGAGAGACCCAGGGATTTTGGCCCGAGCAGCATTGCCTTAGTCTTGGTGGGGTTGAGTACCAGGCGGTTCTCAGTTAGCCAAGTCTCTGCCTTGTTGAAGTCATCTTGGAGCCAGGGTCCTAGGTCAGATGGGCGATCCCCCATTCTGTACAGTACTGCATCGTCAGCATACTGTACTATGGAGCTGCCCCACAATGTCCATAGAGGTCATTTGTGAATAGGGAGAACATAAGTGGGCCTAAGATTGAGCCCTGTGGTACCCCCTCAGTTAAAGGTAGGGGTTCGGATGTGGCCTCTTTCCACTTGACCTGTTGAGTGTGGTCAGTGAGGTAATTACGGAACCAGTGGAGGGAGCGCTGATCCAGCCCCAGTTGGCTAAGCTTGGCTAGTAGGAGTAGGTGATCCACCAGGTCGAAGGCCTTAGAGAGGTCCATGAACACGGCTCCAGTGGGGGTACCCTTGTCCCAGGCTGCCAGGACATCGGAGGTAAATTTGATGAGGGCAGTCAGTCCCATGCTTCGGCTCCAATGTTGTGTGGGGGCCAGTAACCTGTTGGCTTCCAGGTAGTCTCTGAGTTGGCTGTAAACTGGCCGCTCCTGAATCTTAGCCAGGTGACATAGGATGGAGATGGGCCTATAGTGGTCTATGGGTTCCTTGCTCCATCCTTGTGGATTGGGACTACATGGGCCTATTTCCATGTTAGTGGGACTGTACCTTCCTGCAGTGATCTGTTTATTAACAGTGTTACAGGCAGTGCAATGGCTGGGGCAGCAGTTCTTAGCAGCCTAGGGTCCAGTCCGTCTGGTCCTGGTGATCCACTGGTTTTAAAGACTGAGGAGAGGCAGCACGCCTTTGGTTTCACACTGTCCACAGGTGGAAATGGGTGATCGTAGAGTCCTGGGATTTGGTGACCAAAGGGCTCTGTGTGCTGTGTGTGGGGTTGGGTCTGAGTGCCCCAAGTCGGTGAAGAAGCGATTGAAGGCTGTTGCAACCTCCTCTCCATCCATGAGTGTAGTGTCATTACAGGTTATGTTACCTGCTGGGGCATTTTGTACCTTTTATCAGGGAGTTGATGCTTGTCCAGAAGGACTTTGGGTCAGATAGTGTTTGCCTCTGGAGGGATTTTGTGTAGTCCCTTTTGGCAGTCTTGGAGCTTCTTTGGCACTGATTCCGCAGTGATCTATAGACAGAGAAGTCAGCAGGGATAGCGGATCTCATTGCCTTTTTCCAGGCCTTGTCTCAAGCTATCATCAGTGATTTCAGCTCATGTGAAATCCATTTGTGGCAAAGGCCCTTAGCTCTTCTGGTCCTAATTGGGGCATGCATGTTGGCCACCGCAGAGAACATGCGCTGGAAATACTGTACAGCCTCGCCCGTGCTCCCTAGGTGTCTCACTGGTGACCAGTCTATGTTTCCTGGGATCTCTGGAAAGCCTCAGCTGAGAATCCAGAGAAATCCGTGGCCACTATGAGCTTGGGCGAGATCCTAGGAGGCAGATTTTTCCAGATGCAGAAGGTGGGTGAGTGATCGCTTAGGGCATCCAACATCATGCCAGTCACTTGTATGTTGGTGGGTTTGGAGGCAAGGATCCAGTCAAGGATAGAGTGGTTGTTTTTTGGTAATTACCAAATTCAAAGAAGTTACTGATGAGGGGCTTGGAATCTTCCCACCTGAACTGGAGCCAATAATAGACTACTTTGAGGATGTATGTACTGGGAGAAGAAATAGGAGAGGGAAAGGTCGTAAAGCACCACAGTATGCAATTACATTGTGGAATCATCATGAAACAGTACTAACTCGCAGAGCAAAAACTAACAATGTTGTAGAAGCCTTCCACCATGGAATGCAGAGTGTGCTCTGCATGGTGCATCCCACAATATGGAAATTCATTGATGGACTTAAAGGGGTGCAGATAAAATGAAATGCTTGCATTGAGCAATTAATCGCAGAGCAATGCTCCAGCTGGCTCAAAGAAAGTATACCGTGATAACATGGAAAGGCTGGCATATATATTGAGAAAAGTCCGGAGAGAACAACTGAAGAGTTTCTCCATAGTGTAGGCTACACTTTCGACTACTGAGGATGATTCCAGAATGCTTTTAATCATAAAGTACAATAAAGTTTAAGGCTTTTAAAAGACAAGCTCCTTCCCTGTAATCCCAAGTACCAAACAACCACCTAAACCACATCAACCTTCCCATTTGTTTGAATCTGAAACAGGAATGCTGTTTACTGTTTTTATTGCTTTAATAAAGTTGTACTGCTTTTAACAAAGTGAAAAAAAGCTTTTAAAAGAAAAAAGCTTCCTGAGGATTAAATTACATAGCACCTAAGTACCTATGTACCCTTGCACAAATCAACTGCTTTTAATTAAGATGGGATTCATCCCAGAATTCTAAAAGAACTAAGGATAGAACTAGTGACACCACTGACTACCCTCTTTAACAAATCATGGGAGGATGGGGTGGTACCTGAGGACTGGAGGAGGGCAGATGTGATTCCCCTTCACAAAAGTGGGAGCAAGGCAGAAGCAGGAAACTACAGACCTGTTAGTTTAACCTCAGTGGTAGGGAAAATGATGGAATCACTTCTGAAGGAAAGAACTGTTGCGATCTAGAGGCCAGAGGGCACAGGACCCAAGGCAGCATGGATTCACAGCGGAAGGTCATGCCAGACAAATCTGATAGATTTCTTTGACTGGGTGACCAAAGTAGTAGATCAGGGAGGGGCTGTGGACATGGCTTACCTAGACTTTAGCAAGGCATTTGACACAGTCCCACAAAGATTAATATACAAGTTAGCCAGCCTGGGAGTGGGTCCCAAGATGACAGCCTGGGTAAAGAATTGGCTGGTGAATAGGACACAGAGAGTAATAGTAAATGGAGTCCACTCTGAAAAAAGGGGGTTAGCAGTGGGGTACCACAGGGTTCAGTATTAGGACCGGTCCTCTTCAATGTCTTTATAAGCGACATTGCAGAGGGACTGGAAGGAAAAGTATGTCTCTTTGCAGATGACACAAAGATCTGCAACAGAGTTGATGCACAAGGTGGGGTGGGAAGGATGAGAAGGGACTTGGCAAGGTTAGAGGAATGGTCAAATGTATGGCAGCTTAGATTCAATGCTAAGAAGTGCAAGGTAATGCACCTGGGAAACAAAAACCCAGGGGACGAGTACACAATGGGGGGTGAGATACTAACAACAACAAAAATGGAAAGGGACCTGGGGTAGTCATATCAGATGACCTAAAGGTGGGCAAGCAATGTGAGAGGGCAGCAAGGAGGGCTGGGGGGATACTGGGATGCGTAGGGAGGCATCACCAGCAGAAAACAAGATGTTATTATCCTCTGTACAGACAGCTGGTGAGACCACATCTGGAGTACTGCATGCAGTTCTGGAGACCCAATCTCCGCAAAGACATAGACAGGATGGAAGCTGTCAGAGGAGGGCAACTAAAATGGTGCAGGGTCTGCACGGAAGACATGAAGTGAGACTTAAGGAGCTTAATATGTATAGCCTCCAGGAAAGGAGGGAGGGGGACATGATAGAAACTTTCAAGTACCTCAAGGAATCAACAAAGTCCAAGAGGGTAGCATCTTTCAAAAAGAGGTGTGCAAGAACAAGGGGCACAATTTGAAGATAGAAGGGGGTGGCTCAGAGGTAATTTAAGGAAGTATTTTTCACAGAGAGGTTGTGGATGCATGGAACAGCCTTCTAGAGAGGTTGTGGAGTCAAAAACAGTGGTGGAATTCAAGCATGCATGGGACAGTCATAGGGCAATTCTAGGGGTGGGGTAGGAAGAAGTAGGCTGCTGGTTAACTAGAATCTGCAGCTTATCCATCAGGTAGAAATGGGCAGACTAGGTGGGCCAGCGGTCCTTATCTGCCATCAAATTTCTATGTTTCTATAAGTTTCCTGTGATAAAATCTCTAAAGCACCTAATCACATATGAACCTCTCTCTGCACAAAAATAAAACAGCTTTTAATTTAGTGAAACAAAGCTTCCTGAGGACAAAATAACAAAAGCACCCATGGGCCCCTTTGAACAAATAAACCAATTAACCATTTTTGATATTGTAAGTAATCCATACATGTGTCCAGAAACAAAAACATCTGTGCTGGTGGTTCTGAAGCTGCATGCTGGAGCTAGTGTCTCTGGTGACACATAAACGGAGGGGGAGGAATTTGTATCTTGTCGATGAAAACAACATAATCAGAGGGGGCATTCACTCTTGTGAGGACACTGAAAACATAGATGGGACTGCTGCTTCGGGGTGTAAAATGAGGTTGGAGCGTTGTATTAAAATAGGCTGAGGGGGTGCCTGCTTTCTGCTTTTGGTAACACTAATGATCCAGAGCTGCTGCAGTATTAAATGAAACTGAGGAAGGAACGAATGTAATGGTCCATATTTACTGAGAGAGCTGCTGCTGAAATCAAGGTAAACTGAGGGAGGGAGGGAGCGTAATGATCCGTGGTGCTGCTGAAATGACTGAACTGCTGATGGAGCTGCTGTTGAATGTTGTTGTTGTTGGGAGGAGGAGCATAATGATCCGTGGTGCTGCTGAAATGACTGAACTGCTGTTGTTGTTGGGAGCATAATGATAGGGAGGCGACACAGTCAGGAGCCAGTTTATGGGAGTGAACTATCGGGTCATGGTAATAGCAGGAGCAAATGAAGGGCGGCCGTCGCACTCCCGAGGTGGGTAGGGGTGGGGATAAGTTGGGAGAAACTGAGCTGCTTAAGTGGTCCATTACACTTGAGCTGGGTATCTTGGACCCAGTTAAGAATTGTCTCCTAACATGATAAGCTCCCTCATGGGGGAGCAGGGACCAATACCCTGAATCAATTGGGTGAGGCCAGTAGTCATCTTTGGTCAGGTTATAAGAGCAGCCAATAAAAAATGTTTAGAGATAGGGTTCTGAAAGAACTCTTAAAACTGAAGGTGGACAAAGCAATGGGGCCTGATGGGATTCATCCCAGAATTCTAAAAGAACTAAGGGTGGAATTAGTGACACCACTGACTACCCTGTTTAACAAATCATGGGAGGATGGGGTGGTACCCGAGGACTGGAGGACGGCAAATGTGATTCCCCTTCACAAAAGTGGGAGCAAGGCAGAAGCAGGAAACTACAGACCTGTTAGTTTAACCTCAGTGGTAGGGAAAATGATGGAATCACTTCTGAAGGAAAGAATTGTCAAGTATCTAGAGGTCAGAGGGCACGGACCCAAGGCAGCATGGATTCACAGCGGAAGGTCATGCCAGACAAATATGATAGATTTCTTTGACTGGGTGACCAAAGTAGTAGATCATGGAGGGGCTGTGGACATGGCCTACCTAGACTTTAGCAAGGCACTTGACACAGTCCCACACAAAAGATTAATATACAAGTTAGCCAGCCTGGGAGTGGGTCCCAAGATGACAGCCTGGGTAAAGAATTGGCTGGAGAATAGGACACAGAGAGTAACAGTAAATGGAGTCCACTCTGAAGAAGGGGGGTTACTAGTGGGGTACCGCAGGGTTCAGTATTAGGACCGGTCCTCTTCAATGTCTTTATAAGCGACATTGCAGAGGGACTGGAAGGAAAAGTATGTCTCTTTGCAGATGACACAAAGATCTGCAACAGAGTTGAGCACAAGGTGGGGTGGAAAGGATGAGAAGGGACTTGGCAAGGTTAGAGGAATGGTCAAATGTATGGCAGCTTAGATTCAATGCTAAGAAGTGCAAGGTAATGCACCTGGGAAACAAAATCCAAGGGGAAGAGTACACAATGGGGGTGAGATACTAACAACAACAAAAATGGAAAGGGACCTGGGGGTAGTCATATCAGATGACCTAAAGGTGGGCAAGCAATGTGAGAGGGCAGCAAGGAGGGCTGGGGGGATACTGGTATGCATAGGGAGAGGCATCACCAGTAGAAAATAGGAAGTTATTATCCCTCTGTACAGACAGCTGGTCAGACCCCATCTAGAGCACTGTGTGCAGTTCTGGAGACCCAGTCTTCGCAAAGACATAGACAGGATGGAAGCTGTCCAGAGGAGGGCAACTAAAATGGTACAGGGTCTGCACCGGAAGACATATGAAGAGAGACTTAGGAGCTAATATGTATAACCTGAGGAAAGGAGGAAGAGGGGGACATGGTAGAAACATTCAAGTACCTCAAGGGAATCAACAAAGTCCAAGAGGGTAGCATCTTTCAAAAAAAGAGGTGTGCAAGAACAAGGGGGCACAATTTGAAGATAGAGGGGGTGGCTCAGAGGTAATTTAAGGTAGTATTTTTTCACAGAGAGGGTTGTGGATGCATGGAACGGCCTTCCGGAGGAGGTCGTGGAGTCAAAAACAGTGGTGGAATTCAAGCATGCATGGGACAGTCATAAGGCAATTCTAGGGGTTGGGGGTAGAAAGAAGTAGGCTGCTGGTTAACTAGGATCTGCAGCTTATCCAGTAGGCAAGGAAATGGGCAGACTGGGTGGGCCAAGCGGTCCTTATCTGCCATCAAATTCTATGTTTCTATGTTTCTATGTTTAGAGGTGCCAGTTGTGAGTTCGATGATGATCCATTCACAGATAGTATCATCGGTGCACTGCAAGAAATGAAGGCTGCACTAGAGGTGTCCTTAAAATATAATAGGACACCACCACTAGAGATGCAGTGAAGTTTATATTCACCTGTGAAATAAACTTGAAGTGGTCAACTTTTCTTCTGTCATCTGAAATAAAAGTTAAAAAGCTTGTATCATATTGAGAATTAATTCTGGCTAAACAAAGTTGCATATAATGGTTTCTTTCTTATAGTAGGGGTACAGAGAGAAAAACAACAGCTGTTTTGTATGAAGTGTTTGATAAATGATGGCTTAGCATCATTGCCTTCTCCTTTGCAGAATATTGACCCTTGTGTATCCTTAGAATCCCTAATGAGATGAAGCCAATGCGAACTATAAAGACTTCAATCAAAAGCGCACAGTGAAAGAAATAATCAGAAAATGAATTGTTTAAATGAATTTGCAAGATGCGCTAGCAAAAGACAGGTTGTAGATAAAATGAAAGGTTTTGCTATTTGAAGTCACATTTGGCTTCAAAAATAGAATAGTAAATTTATATAGAAGCTTTTGCCATCAGGTGGGAATTTTTTTAAACACAAATTTTATATATAGTGTTGTTTGAAGTTGCTATGGTAATAGATGCATTTTTTTGCACAATCAAGGTGGGATCGATAATATTGTTTACTTGATTTATGAGCACTTTTATTAGATTGTAAGCCCTATAAAAGGGGTAAGGTATGAACGAATAGGTAACCTCTGATGAAGCTCTGCCCAGACGGAGCGAAATGTAAGGTTTGGTAGCCAGTGTTTTGTCAGCTCTGACTATGTTGTGCATAGCATGATTTTAATGGTTTAGTTTGCACTTTGACTGTTTATCCACTTGTTGTCTACTTGCTGTAAGTAACATTTTGGAATGTTTCTACATGGGACATTAAAAAGGTTTTTATACAAAGAAAAAAGCTTTTCTGAGTCTCATTATTTAAAATCGCTGTATATGTCCAGGATAAAGGAGACATAATGTGGTTCCAAACACATTTTAATGTAGAGTTTACAAGCTGGTGCACCTTTCAGCAAAGGGAAGTTTGAATTTGCATAGCACTATGTGAAAGTTCCATTAAAATGTTGAAATTCGCCTTAATGGACTTCTGATTGTTCACTTCTGAGTTCACTTGAATTACAGCTTCAGAAGGTGAAGTTGTTAAGAAACAGCCCACAGATCACATGTCTGACTGTCTGCTGGTCACTTGATACAGGCAGGCAGTTAATTAGACAGGAAGTCAGTGAACTAGTTTAGCTTTTTCTTGTAGAAGGAGCCGTTTAGTCAGCAGTGTTGGTGAACTGTGTGTTTTTTTGCAGCAAACTCTACATATTGAGCATTTTTGTGTTTTGAAGTTTTTTGATTATGTTGTTTAAGTTTTGCAGCCAGTTTGAGTTGATCTGAAAGCTTAGTTTAGTTAAAAAAAGCTTTTTTTTTTTGTTACTTACTTTTAATTAGTGTAGTTTTAGTACTGGTAGTTCTACTAGTATTTTTTTATTTTATTTTTGATATATGTTTAATTTTAGTTAATATAGAGAGAGGTGGTCAAAGTGGTGGGCAGCGGGGGCTCTGAATGCACGGCAGCCTCGGGCGACCATTTCACCTGAACCGTGGTACTGTTTCAACCTCAAGTGCTCCCTCAAAAGCACTGCCCAATGTTCAAAGTGGCCATGTGCAGCAGCCTGAAGATTTGCAGCAGCAGGAACTGCAGCAGGAATTGCAGCAGCAGCAACCACAGCAGCAGCAGCTTGCTGCCCTGCCACCAACTGCAGCACAGCAGGCGGCATTATCTGGTGCCCTCCCCAACTGCCTGGTCCGCCCCACAGCTCACCCATCTGGCAATTTTTCATCTGCCTCGCTGGTGACCCGACAGTAGAGAAGTACAAGTTGTGTGACGTGCTCATACGTTGGGAGCGCAAGGGCAGCCACTTGGGCATGGGTGGTCAGTGAACGCACCTTTTAGTGCACCACTGTGCAGAGTGGGAAGCAAGTACCACCCACTCCTGCAGCTGAAGCTGTTGAAGAGAGAGAGAGCGACTGCCTGTGTGGCATTGCTGATGAATGGCCAGGGCAGCAGAAGTGTTGTTTCCACAGCTCCCCGCAAGTGCAGCCCCTCAGAAGAGCCTGCCACACAGGCTGACCTGGCTGTGCTGTGGTCTGTGGTGAAAGCCAACAGGATTGAGGCTTAGAATGCTGAAATAATCAGCTTGTTAAAAACACTTGATGGTGGTCAGCCCCAGCCCCATAGGCCCAATAATCAATTATTATTTAACAAAACCTCCCCAACCCCTGTCCTCTGCTTTTCCTTTTTTTCTTAAAGGAAGGCCAACCTACTTCCATGGACTCCTGCCCCAACGTACCCTTCGGTTTCGCTTTTTACGGTAAGAGCGGCATTTTTCTCATGCTGCAACTTACTGTATTTTAATTCAGAAAAGTCTGAGACCTAGTAGTATGGTGGGTGCAGGGGAGGCTTCATTTTCTATAAAGGTGTGGCACCGCACTGCTCACTTCAGTGCAAAAGTATTGAAGCGAATGGTGATGATAGCCACAGATGACCATGGGTTGAACTGTAATTTGATGTTCTGGAAAATTCTTCTGCTGCGCTGACTGAAACATTCTGCCCTATGTGTGTGTATTCATACCAGCAGTGGTAAGTTATACATGTCACTGTCATGTTTTTCAGAGACACTGCCATTTAATTTGTATTGAATCTTGTTTTTATGTTTGTTTGCGCATGTGCAGAAACATAGTCTGATCATCAAAATGTAGTGCTGTACAGTTGAAAGGAGAGCTCTACTTCAGTGAGCAACACTCCCCCCCACACACACGCATGCAAGCACGCATGTTGAAATAACTCATGTGCCCCACGCACACACTGTATGGCCGATGGGGGTGCCCCATCTTCCGTCCAGCTTCCTTGCCCCACCAAAAAAGCTTTCCAGGTGTCACGCTGGGAGTCCACCCCAGCGTGAAAAAACTGTTATGGGCGACGGGTGCCCAATCTCTGTCGGCTCCAGGCCCTCAAACAGTTTCGCTGCCATGCTGGGAGCTCACCCCACATGGTAAACATCTCAGTCATCTTCCTGAAAAAAAAAATCTGTAAACAAAAAAAGTTCCCTCAGTGGTCTCCCTGCCCACCTGCGCCCACCATCTATGCACTTTGCCTCCCCACACCCCCACCTCGCCCCATACTTACCTCCACAGTCCGGCGCGATGATCTTCGGTGAACTGGGAACACGTCTGCAGTCTTCAAAGCCGACTGCAAACTGAGGAAATGCTGGTAAGCTGTATCATATAATAAATAGGGTTTTTTTCAACTTTGATGCATATCTCAGGCATTTTTTGGAATTTTGGCACCAAATTTTCAACATAGGGTTTTTGGGACCCCTCCTCATGAATTCTTGAACCATCATGGCGTTAATCGGGCCCAAGGGTGATTTCACAGCCACTGCATGAAATCACCTTTTAGGACTGATTAAGAAAAATGACAGTGCCAGTGTTCATAAAAGTGGGCTCTCAAAAGCCTAAGTTAAATTTGGTGAAAAAATTCTAAAATGACTTTGTTTTCTGGCGTCGTTGCGCAGTTTCTATGCACGCTCGTAAGTTCGCAGATTTTTAATATATGCATTCTGGATTTTCAAAATTGCCATTTTACCACACCTCCTTATGAGCAGTACAGCTGTCATTTTTCACATGTTGCCCAAAATGTGTTTCTGTGCATGTAGAGCACAATGGCGCAGTCGGTGTGCGAAATCAATGTATGGGACACATTAAGAAAATCACAGTGACACTGTTCATGAGCAGAGGTCTTAAAGTGGCTATGTTGAAAATTTGGTGAAAAAAATTCCCAAAAATGACTGTTTTAGGAGCGCATGTTCTGCTGTTCCTATGCACACTCGCAAGTTTGCGAATTTTTAATATTTGAGCGCCAGATTTTCAACATTGCCATTTTACCACACTTCCTTATGAGCAGTAGAGCTGCCATTTTTCACATGTCGCCCAAAATATGGTGCAGTTAGTATGCAAAAGCAATGTTTGGGACACATTAAGAAAATCACAGTGACACTGGTCATGAGCAGAGGTCTTAAAATGGCTATGTTGAAAATTTAGTGACAGAAGTCCATAAAATGACTGTGTTACGAGTCAGCATTGCGCAGTTTCCACACACCTCATAAGTTCATGAATTTGTAATATTTTCAGTCCAGATTTTCACCAGTGGCATTTTCCAGACTTCCTTAAGAACAGTACAGCTGTCATTTTTCACAACCACGCAAAATGTGTTTTCACACTTTCAGCACAGAAATGCACGGTCGCTGTGGGAAATCATTGTTCGAACAGATAAAGAAAATCACAGTGACACTGTTCATGATCGGAGGTCCCAAAATGCCTGTGTTGACAGTCTGCTGTAAAAAAATCCCCAAGCTAATTACATTATGGGTGTGCGTTGCACAGTTTTTACGCACGCTCATGACTTTACCAGTTTTTTTAATATTTTCACTGCACATTTTCAACATTGCCATTTTTTACACCTCCCCATGAACAGTACAGCTGTCATTTTTCACATCCTGTTTGGAATGTGTTTTTGCACCTGTGGTGACCAATGCCGTTGTCGCTGTGCAAAAGCAGCTTTCGGCTAACAAACTGATATTGCCACTGTTCATGAGGTGGGGGTCACAAAAAAGATGTTGAAAATTTGGAGTGAAAATACCAATGAATGCCTGAGGTGTTAGGGTTTCCGACCATAATGCCCCACCCTGTAGAGAATGACAGGCATCAGGGCTGTGACTTGGGATTGTCGCCTGCAATGCTCATACCATTCCACCCCCACCCACACCCTGCAGCCACTGAGAGGCATCAAGTTGTGCCTTGGACTCTTCGGCCCTAAAGTTCACCCCATTCTCCTATACTGCACCCATCTCACCATATTTCCTGATGGAATGGGGTGTGCATAAGGGCCAAAGACCCCAAGGCACACCATGACACTTGTCGGTGTCTGCAGGGTAGGGTGTGGTGAAATGGCGTGGCCGTTATGCCTGATGACCCAAAGGCACACTTCAGTGCCTGTCACTATCAGCAGGGTGATGATGGGGTTGGCTTCAGTTCAATACTTCACTGCCATTCCCATTATGCAGCTCTGTAACTTCTACACTACCAATGCCAATGCCAGCAAGCAAACATTCGGCATTGACAAATGCTTGTTGTTGTAAGCAGTCCATTGTGCTGTTCCTTCACAGGGAATCATCATCATACAATATTGACTGTTTCCCCTTCATCGGTGTGTTGGCCATGGTCACATGCAGATGCCATACATATGTGCCACCATCTAATGTGGTACATTTAATTTTTTTCGGGGTACTACTGTGAGTGAGTGAATTATAAGCATTTCTCATTACTTGTTCTTTTCATTTATATTCTTAGGTCACAGCACACAGATTCACGACCATAGTGATGAAACCATGTTGCTGCCACACATGTGTTCCACATGTGTCTGATTGTTGACTTCAGCTGTACGAACAATGTCAAGTCATGAAAGACAAGTATTTTTTTTGAGGTGGGGTTGCATGCATCATTGGAAAACAATTTTCATTAATATTTTTGGCTTCTTTCCAGGTTTTCAGTGTATCCAAACTGATGTCCATCTTCAGATTGGAACATACCACCTGTCAACAGTACCTCAATACTACCTGCAAACAGATGAAGAAGAAATTATTCTGAAGTCATTCCAGTACCCCACTCAGTATCAGTACCCAGTGGAGCTGTTCCTGTCTTTTGTTGTATCCATCATCTGGCCTGTATGTCACCGCTGTTAAATACTTTACACCTGTGGAAAACAAGGGAAACAAAAAAAAAAAAAGCAGCCCTCGCAATCCTCAATGCTGGAGTTGTACCCACTTGGAAATTATTTTTCCATGACTGCTTCAGCAACTTCAATGGTACACTGTTTGACACTCCACCAGGATATTCTACTTTGCCTGTATTATTCAGCATCACCATCATCGTGACTGGGTACAAACATTGATGTGATTGTCCTACTTGGTATGTTGCACCAAAAAAAGTTGAAGTGGTGTAATTCATGATCTGAAGATGACCATGAAGTACGTGATTTGTCTTGTGAGTCATGACATGGGTTATGAACTTGCCACTGGTGGTGCTTCTCAGAGCACCAGATACTGAATGGAATTGAGTTTCCACAAACAGTTGCCACTGAAAATTTGAAATACCTACGGCTGCACTTCCCTGCACTGTACAATGTTCGTGCTGAGATTATATCTGCTGGATTAAATACAGCCAGCTTGTTGTGAGGACAAATATTCGAACCCATCTGCTAGTAGGGCATCCTACAGAACGTGAACACTAATAAAAGCATAGTACTGGACCAAGGATCTTGAGTGACATGACATGATAATTGGATGTTCTCTTGATTCGTGATGAAACAAGATTTAAAAAACAGGGTTGCACTAAAAAGTTGAAGTGGTGTGATTTGTGATCATGAAGATGAAGAATGTGATTTGTCTCATGAGTCTTGATCGTGACATGACGTGAGTCATGAACTTGGCACTGACATCACTTCTCAGAGCACCAGAAACTGGATGGAACTGAGCTTCCACAAACAGTTGCCATTGAAAATTTGAAATACCTATGGCTGCACTTCCCTGAATTGTACAGTGCTCACGCTGAGATGATATCTACTGGATTAAATAGAGCCGGCTTGTTGTAAGGACAAAGATTCAAATCCATCTGCTAGTAGGGAATCCTACAGAACATGAACACTAACATAAGCATCGTACTGGACAAAGGATCTTGAATGATGTGACATGATAACTGGGTATCCTCCTGATTCGTGATGAAACTGAAGATTAAAAAAAACAACAAAAAAACAGGGTTAGACCAAAAAAAGTTGAAGTGGTGTGATTCGTGATGACAATGAAGAACGCGATTCGCCATGACGTGAGTGTGATGTGAGTCACGAATTTGCCACTGGCAGCGCTTCTCAGAGCATCACCACTGGTACTCTGACCATTACTGGAACATTCAAAGTCATCCTCCTCATGTCTGTGTGAGTGAGTGAATTATAAGCATTTCTCATTACTGTTCTTTTTGTTTACATTCTTAGGTCACAGCACACAGATTCACGACCGTAGTGATGAAACCATGTTGCCGCCGTCATGAACTTGGCACTGGCAGCAGTTCTCAGAGCACCACCACTGGTACTCTGACTGCTACTCATTCTTTCTCCCATGCTGGGATTTTCTCGGCTGATGATAGCGACCATTGTATTATTGCTGCCATAAGGGCAGCCCCTAAACTACCATCTTCAGCCAGGTTCTCCACCAAAAGATCAAAACGGAACTTCGACCTGCTTGCATGTAACAGTCAACTGAAAGCCTCCCTGCTTTGGCAGGGCTTCTATTTAGCCAAATCAGTAGAATCAGCGTATGCCATTTTCCATGAAATTGTATTCAGTGCCCTCAACACCCATGCATCCCTGGTCAAAACCCGCGTCAAGACCAGGAAGTGCCGTTGGTTCACTGCTGAGCTCAAGACAGCACTATTACAAAGGGACAGGCTCAGGAAAATAGCTTACAAATCCAATAAAACAGAAGACTGGTGTCTCTTTAGATCAACCAGAAACTCCTGCGCTAAGCTGATCAGAGAGGCCAAGGCCAATTTCTATAGTGCTGAACTCGACTCTGCCTCTAATTGCCCTACCAAGTTTTGGTCCACGATAAAAGAATTATCTGGTCATACTACAGGTAACACGCTCCCCACAAAAATGATCTTGGACAATGTAACTATCAACAACAAAAAACAGATATTACAAGCCTTCAACAATCATTTTGCCACTGCCGGTCTAGCATTTGTTAAATCGCCTGCATGTAGCTTGCGTTCTCAGCCTACTATGCAACCAATTCCACTAGAGCAGTCTTTTCCTTCTCCCCTGCCTCCCTAAAAGAGGTTGAAGATCTTCTACTCCAGCTGGATTCCAGAAAAAGTGCAGGCGCTGACACCTTTGATCCGTACTACCTAAAGGTAGCTTACCATGTCTTGGCTGTACCTATTATGCATCTTTTCAATCTATCTCTTTCACAAGGGACCATCCCTCACATGTGGAAAACCGCACATCTTATTCCATTATTCAAATCTGGGCACCCTCTGATCTAAATAATTATAGACTGATCTCCCTCCTCCCATTTTATCAAAACTATTGGAAAAGATTGTGAATGCCCAGATGAGATCTTTCATAGAAAATACAAATCTGCTAAACCCCATGCAGACTGGCTTCAGATCTAAACATAGTATGATCACGGCCCTGGCCAAGGTGATAAATGACTGGCAACATGATCTAGAGAACAAAAATTTGTCCGTGCCATTTTTTAGACCTAAGCAAGGCATTTGACATTGTCGATCACAGCCTATTCCTATCCTCACTAAAAGAAATTGGCTCAGCCCTACCTCCCTGCATTGGTTTGATGACTACTCATGAACAGACACCAGCAGGTCAAGGCTGAAGGTGAACTTTCTATTTCTAATCTGTTAAAATAGGTTGTCCCCAGGGCTCCATTCGGGGCCACTTCTATTTACTATCTACATAAATAATATAGACATTACCACCAAAGAGGCAAAAATCCATCTGTTCGCAGATGACACTGTGATTTACCTGAGCTGCACAATGCCTGAAACTGTCTGCAGAGACCTACAGGCTGACTTCAACCTACTGCAACACCAGCTAATAGAAAAAAAAGCTATTGCTTAATGCCAAAAAAATGAAAGCGATGCTTTTTCCTCCTGTTAATAATGTGTCATACCCTGCTGTTGTTGGTACCATCCCTCCCATCTCCACTCTTTTAGGGGAAAATTTGGAATTTGTACTGAAATTCAAATATCTGGGGGTCTGGCTAGATCACAGACTTTCCTTTGTGGATCATCTGGAGGATCTGTTAAAGAAACTGAGGCAGAGACTTGGTCTTTTTTTTAGGATTCACACCGCCTACTAACTACAGAGGCTAAGAAGCAGCTTGTCCAGTCCACGTTCCTCTCCTTAATTGACTATGCTGACTTTATCTACAGTCAATGTGCTTCCTCTTACCTTGGTAAACTGAGCATATTATATCACAGAGCCCTGCGCTTCATTACTGGTCTCTCCTTCTCCACCCACCACTGCCTCTTATATGCAGCTGTGGGATGGACCTCCTTACAGTATAGACACAACAGGAATATGGCCTATTGGACATACAGTGCTATTATTGGTAAACTTCCACAGTATATTGCTGATTGTCTGCCTCCTAGTGTGCCTGGAACTTATGCTCTAAGAAGTTGTTCCCTGCTCTCTCTAAAAGTGCCCAGGGCTGCAACGCGTTTTGGGAGAACCGCCTTAGGTTTTGTACTGCCATCGTTATGGAATGAGCTTCAGAAATATCTGAAATTAACGTCTCCTGTCAGTCTTTCTGTATTCAAGACTTTGTACGCAAAATATATCACAGAAGCCTGTAGTTGCTCCAAACGACCATAGTTCGCTTATGCCTACTCCTCTTATATCCACTATCCCACTCTTCACTTCACACAACTTGCTCCTGCTTCTTTTACCAACCTAACATCCTCAGACCTCCATTAAACACCTGCACACCTGCTTATCCCCCAGCCTGTCAACCTAAACCCCCCGGTCGCATTATCCTAACCTTAAACCCCTTCCCCACGTCAGCCACCTCCTTACACCGCCTGCCTTTGTCGTAATATATATGTTTTGGAAACTGCCAATGTATTACCTTTCTTCTGCAGCAGTCCCCCTAGCCTCTTCTACTTTTGTCTAAAACATGCCTTTTCCTCTTCTTGCATACTACCCATGTATGTATTATCTGAATTCAGTATTATTCATTTTGTGATAGATATGTGATGCAGGTTCTCCTGCACTGTTGTATACTTTCATTGTCTGTTATATTAATTGTATATAATTTGTATAGTTATTTGACCTTGTGTAATGCAGGTCCACCTTACAAATGACTTGCTCAATGGTGTCCGCCTGGATAAATAAAGATTTTGATTGCTTGATTGACTGATTGATTGCTGCTGGAACATTCAAAGTCATCCTCCTCATGCCTGTAGTAAACCTCCGGTGTTAATTCACAACTTTTACCTACATGGCTACTTGTTGTTATGACGACTGGCTACAGATTTTATTTCAGACACACACACACACATACAGAATTTATTTCACACACCACCTACGCTAGGGTGATGCTGCAGGTACTGCTGCTACCCACCTGATTCAGGGACCTTTAGCCCTTCTTTGACACAGTACTTTTTGCTTCAAAGTTTTTTTTTTAATTCCTCATGATGTGATGGAATGCCCTGCCCACAGGGCCAAAGCCTATACCCCACTGACTTATGTGTCTTTTACACCACAGTTGGAAACAGCTTTGCCTGACCGTGTCTTTAGGGCATTTTTTTTAGATTACACAGAGTCACCAAGAAAAGAAACACGTTTATTGCAAACAGTGATTTTTCTAATTTTGTGGTTTGCTAACAAATTCAAGAGAATTCACAAGACAGTACAATGCCCCAAATACTGCAATAAGTAAGTTTCTTTTTGTTCTTTTCTATTGGTTAAATGCTGTAATATGTAGTGAGAGACAGTATTCACGGTACTATGGGGAAACACATGACAGTGGTACAGTAACAAAAATTTCAAGAGACCAACACAGGACAATTAACAGGCTTCTCCCCCCATCCCCTCATACAGCCCCTCCTTTAGAAATATACCTGTATTTAACCTCGTCCCGTTTCTGCTTTCCTTCCTCAGAACACCTCAGAATCACGAACAGAATCTCTTACAAGGAGGCAGCCCCCGGAGGGTCCGTGAGGGCTTAGGACATCCTCCCCCACCCCCGGAAACCACAGGTACAATGGAATTCGATCGCACAGAGCTGTGCTTACCCTACTGTGCTCAGTGCTCAGAAAGGACTTGGCCCCGCCTTTGCTGCGCTCTGGCTCCCCACCACCACCCTTGGTCATCACTTTATTTTATAGCTGGTTACACATGACCATCGAAAACCAATCAAACCACTTCTCCATCTGCAAGCTATCAAATCCCACCACTAGTGGCCACTGCAATTAACTATCCTACAAACTTGTAAGCTACCTAGCTCCGCCACCAGAGGCCACTGTAAATTTTCAAAAAAATAAAAATAAATAAAACTATTGACCATGCCACTCTCAGCCTTATTCATTCTTGTTCTACACTCTTGCATACTATTTCCCTCCCAGCGTGCTCTGACATCACCACCCCACACCTCATTCTCCTTACACCTACCCTCCTCTCCCCCAACCCCCTGTGAAACCCCCTCACCCCGCACATCACCTCAACTCAAATCCTTGATCCTTCTTCCCCCTTACGCCAGATACACCCCTTTCCTCTCCCCCAACCCTCTCCAACCTTACACCTTCCTGCTCCACTCACGTGCACAAACCTATAGGCCCTTCTCCGGTGCTTCAAACTTAAGTAGCTCCACCCACAAGGCACTCAAATAGCAGACGCAAGATGCACACCTACCTCTCCCTACCCCTGCTGCTCCTGCTTCTGGCAGGTGATATTCATCCTTACCCAGGCCCCACATCAGCAAAAGTTCCCCTAAGCGTCATCTGCCCCCAACTCAGTTTCTCACAAATTCGCTCCCAAAGGGCCTCTGCATATTCCACATTAACGTCAAGAGCCTTCTCCTCAAACTCGACACCCTCTCTGGTCAGTACAGTACAAACCGACATACTCTGTATCACAGAGACTTGGCTGTCAGGCAAAATTTCTAACCTCTCACTCGCCATACCTAACTACATCTTGTTCCGCCAGACCGTGGCAAGCGAGGTGGTGGGGGTAGCGCTGAATATCAGACACTCCATTAAGTGCACGGTTATTTTCAAAGAATCACGCCCATCCTCCCACGAATCCTTAGTCGCTCACCTATCCTTCCCCTCATCCACCCCTCTTTACATAGGTGTTCTATATACCCCTCCTAAGCCTTCACCCAACTCCCTTATCTCAGCCATCTCCTCCATCTCTTCAACCACCTCAAATGGCGAACTCATTCTATTAGGCGACTTCAACCTAAACTGGCTCTCTCCCTCCACAAAAACCAGCAGCCCTGAGGATCAAAGCCCTAAATCTCACCCAGCTACTTCAGGAACCCACCCATCTAAATCACCGTTCACAAAACCACACCCTACTTGACTGGATTCTAACCTCCCACCCCCATAGGATCACTGCCTCAGGTATCCTTTCTGATGCCCTTAGCGACCACTGCATAACCTATTGTATCTGTAAAATCAATTCACTCCACTCCGGTCCCAAATTCATCGTAACCCGCCCCCTACACCTCCTTGACGAATCCGCCCTTCAACATGACCTGTCAAACACAGACTGGCTCCCTGTCCTTTCCTCACTCGATGTCGACACCACCCTCTCCCACTTCTGCAGTATCTTCCTAGGCATATGGGACCACCATGCTCCACTCAGGAAAGCCAGAGTTAGGAAAAATCACCACCCCTGGATCACTGCCGACCTCATCTGCCTGGGTCGCATCAGAGATAAGGCCTGGGGGCATTACAAAACCTCTTTAGCATCCAGCGACCTCCTATCCTACAAAACTCTTAGAAACAACTGCACAGAAGTTATTCGACAATCAAAGGCCCAGTATTTCAAGGCCCAACTTACTGCTCACCAAGCCTCCCCGGTTCCCTTCTGGAAGGTGATAAACTCTCTTATCAACCCACGCTCCAAGCGAGCCAGCCCTAGCCTAAACATTGATGGCAAAATAGCCTCTAATCCTGTCATAGTCTCCAAACTCTTCAACTCTTTCTTCATCTCCTGTACCAAGCCCGACACCCCCACACAAACCCCCACCCTCTCACCATGGCTTCTACTTTCCCCATTCACACCCTGAAGTTTACACTTCTCTCACTCTCTAAACCTGTCAAAATCCAGTCCAGACAGCTTGCATCCCAGCCTGCTCTGCATCTCCTAGCAGCCATAGTCGCACCTATAACCCACATACTAAATCTCTCAATCGACACAGCCACTGTCCCTCTGCCTGGAAACTTGCCAAAATCCTACCTCTCCATAAAGGTGGCGACCCCTCCCTCCCAGGAAATTGTAGACCCACCTGTCTCCTCCCCTCCCTTGCCAAAATCCAAGAATCCCTCATGTTATCAAAACTGTCCCCTTTCCTCTCTACAAACAGCTCCCTCTCCCCTTTTCAATTAGGGTTCAGAAAATCTCATTCTACCACCACTGCCTTACTATGAATAACCGACACCATTTTCTCCACCATAGACTCAGGGCAAACCACTACTGCCATTTTCCTCGACCTAGCTAAGCCTTTGATTCGGTCTCCCACCCTCTATTGCTAGGCAAATTTAGCTCTTCGGCCTTGCTAAACAGGCCATAAACTGGTTCCATTCCTACCTCCAAAACAGGATGCAGCAAGTACAAATAAGACACCATCTCCAACCTCTACCCATCCTCATGGGCGTCCCCCCAAAGCTCCATCCTTGGCCCCATCCTTTCTCCCTTTTCATAACGACCTCCCCTCAGCCTGTCTCACCTCTAACGTAGCACCTATACACTGATGACACCATCATCTATGCCTCAGGCCCCTCCCATGTCAGTGTTCACCCAAACCTCCAAAGCGATTTCAACTGAGTACAAGCCTGGCTCCAGAAAAATCAGTTAAAACTCAATGCAAAAAAAACTGTCTCCATGGTATTCGGCACAAGACAAAAACTAGCCTCCCTGCCTGCCCTCCCCCCTCTGAGCTCCACCCTGGATGAAATACCCCTAGAGTTTGTACCCACTTTTAAGTACCTGGGAGTCTGTCTGGACACAAACCTCAATTTCTCCACCCACGTCGATGCCATCTGCACCAAACTCTGGCCCAAACTTGCCATCCTCTACTGCTACAAAGACTGCCTCCTCCCTACTCGGAGTGAACTCATATGAAAAACCATCCTACCGGTACTGGACTACGCGGATGTCATTTATGGCACAGCTCCTTCCTCCTCCCTTGCAAAACTCGATGTCCTGCTAAACTCCTTCATGCGCTTCCTCACGGCCTCCCCCCCCACTCTCTCATCACTGCCAACTATTCTCAACTCTATCTCTGATGCCACTCTCACATGGGTGGACCACCCACAGCGCCCTCACTCATAGCGAAATGACTGGCTCGGCTCCTTTCCCTCTACCTTGCCTCCCACCTTTTCAAGCCAACCCCTCTGGCTACTCACTTCGACACAGACAAGCACGTACCTTCCACCTCTCACACCCCCTCTCAGCCTCTGGGCAAGCTGCCTTTTCCTACCGGCTCCATCTCCTATAGAACAACCTCCCTCCCAACCTCCACCTGGCTCCCTCCCTATCAGCCTTCAAACAGCTCCTCAGGCTTCTCCCTCCCACTCCCTGCCACAGCTGTACACCCAGTCCCTCCTTACCCGGTCCTAGCACCACCCTAAATAGCCTTTCCAGGTAATAAAAAATTACTCCTCATGCCAGTTCTTACTGCTGAATCACCCCCCACCACCACTGGCACCCTCTCCCCGAAAACTCAATTTTTCAATAAATCCACTACTGTAAACACACGCACTTGAAATTTAAGGTAATAAATGGTCTAGAAATGAAATGAAGAAATTCTTTTTTCAACCCTGCTGTTCATTCAAAAGTGTAATCTCACCACCAAACTCCATGCAATGTACCATAATGTATCACTCGTCTGCTACTTGATAATTGCTGTATTTGTATTTCTTTGTCTACCACCTTGTACTACTTGTACCCGGGTTGCACCTGGAAACTAACCTTGGCTCAGCGTGCTTTTCCGGTCACCAATTTAAATAAATAAATAAATTAACAGCAACGTTATATTTATTCAGTTTTTGGTGGATGGAAACCAAATGACTTCCAGATGGAAATTGAGCATTAAATAGATGTAGCCGCACAGGCACCACAAGACCTTAACTAGTCTTCAGAATCCAAAAGTGGAACAACAATACCTTATTTTTTTGGGGGGTTACAGCAGTAGCTAGAGAAAAGCAGGAAAAAATACTGCAAATGGGCTAAGAAATTAGAAGTACTACTATTACAGTTGCGCAATAAAATGCAACTGACTTGGCTCACCCCGCAGAGACTAAAAGGTATTGTAGAAATGTTAATATTTAGTAAACTACAACACAGTCTTTTTAAACAGACTGAAAAAATGCACAGCAGCACAGCAAACAGCAGAAACTAATAAAAACCTACTAGAAATATTACTGTGTGTACCTGAACACACATATAATAAAACGCTAGCCAATAACAGTTGAAAAAACTGCCTTTCTCACTAATCTCCCTTCTACGCCACAGATTCGCCCCTCCCCCAAAGCATTCTACAGTGTCTGTCAGTGCAGAAACTGAATATACTCAATTAACATTCAGTATTTACACAAAATCAATAAACGCTCGATGATATAAACACACAAGAGTTTACTACAATAAATGTACTACATGTTGACACAAAATTGTGTGGCAAAAATGTGTTTTTAAAGGTTTTCGATGGTTTGATTCTCAGAGTTCTAAGAGCAAACTGTCTCAGTTTTACAAACACACTACGCTAAACTGAAGCTGTGCAAGACAGTATAGAGCCCATGTGACCTTACATCCCGTGAATCACTTGGAGGAGGGACTGCTATGACAGGGAGGGTAGATGACACAAGGGTGACTAGGGAAGGAGGACACTGTCACAGACAAACCAGAACGAGGAGGGGGTCAAGGTGCTACTGGCTGGTGACTCAGTCTTAAAGGGGTTCAGGTGGGGTGGCCGAAAAAGAGGGATATGGGTTGAATGCTTACATGGGATGAGTTTAACGGAGGTTTTACACCATATTCCCTCATGGGGTGGGGACCAGGACAGGAATTTGCATCTGGTGTTCTACTTGGGGACTAATGACCTGGCAGGTAATAGTCTCATGGAGGTGCAAGCAAGATTTGGGGCCCTTGCTAGATTCTGCAAAAGGCTGAACTTCAAATTTCTAACCTTTTCACAGGTTCTGCAAGTACTAAGAGCCAGATCAGAGAGGAGGCAAAGGATACGGGACCTTAACAGCTGACTGGCGGAATGGTACGCACAGAAGGGGTATGGGATGATAGGGGACTGGGAGGGGGGGCTACTTGTGAGGATGAAAGCCTTTTTTCTTTGGACAGGTTACACCTCAATAGAGAGGGGCAGCCATACTGAAGTATCAGATGGGGGAGTTTTCCAAAAAATAATTTAATTTAAATTTAAACTGAGTGGGGGGGGGGACTGTACGCATATTCGCAGTGTACCATGAGCTTAATGGGGGACCCTAGGTCCCTCCCTCAGAGAAGGATTGATGAATGAGGGGCAGGCGGAGGGGGGACTAGGGAGGAGGAAAGTTGGTGGAAGGGGATGGTGGTCAACGCTAGGAGCCTGGCATACAAGATGGAGGAACTGATGGCCATCATTGTGCATGACAAATTAGACATCATAGTGATAACTGAGACTTGGTGGATGGATCTCTACATGTGGGAGACAGCCATACTGGGCTGCAGGCTGTTTAGGAAGGACAGGAAGGATGGGGGGGTAGCCATTTACTTCAAAGAAGACATACAGACATCGGAGGGACAAGAGGGTGTCGGGGCTATAGAACTTCTGTGGGTGAAGCTATGCAATTGGGCAGGGGAATACTTGAGACTGGGAGTCATATATAGAACTCCCTCGCAGGGGGAAGAGCAGGACAGGGTGATGCTGCACAGATATCGAGAGTATGGCTCTCAAAGGGGACGCTTTACTGCTGGGCAACCTAAACTTACCAGATGTGGAATGGACCTTCCACAAAGCAGCTTAGGGAGATAGTGGACAGGCTAAGTGAGGTGTTCCTGAAACAGCTGATCGTGGAGCCCACCGGGGAGAAATTTGCTGATGTATTGACTAATGGGGAGAATGTGGAGGAGGTGGTGGTAAGAGAAAACTAGGGAAAGTGACCACAGGACTGTAGGGTTCAAGTTGAGGGCAGGGAGGACAGAGACCTGAACCAGCACAATGGTGCTGGACTTTAGGTGAGCAGACTTCAACAAATTAAGAAGGCTGGTGAGGGAGGCGATGGACGGTTTATGGGATATCAGTGACGTAGGCGTACTATGGGTAGGTATCAGGGACCAGATCCGGAAGGCCACACAGGCATTCATCAAAAGTGTCAGGAAGGGAGCTAGAAGCAGGAAGCCACTTTGGTTCAGTAAAGCTGTAGCAAGGGTGGCAGGGGTAGGTGGAGGGTGTCAGAAGATACAAGAATTCCGGTGGAGGGGTAGGAGGTTTACAGAGGCAAGGAGACTAGTGGGAAAGCCATCATGAGGGCTAAGGCGGACACGAAGTAAGGATAGTGAAACAGGCCAGGAGAGGGATAACGACATGTTATAGATACGTGGGAGAGGGAGAAAGGCTGGCCAGGGATTGGACAGCTGAAGGGAAAGGAGAGAAGCACTTGGAAGAAGATGGGGAGGAGGCTGAAGATCTGAATGGGTACTTCTGCTCTGTATTTACGGAGGAAGGGGGTAGAGGGCTGGAGTTGGAGAGGAGAGGAGAGCACAGAACCCTTCGCCATGGAGAGAGTTGGGGAGGAATTAGCCATAGTGATGTGGACAATGCTATGGGGCCGGCTGGCCTGCTCCCAAAGGTGATTTGGGAACTGAGGGAGGAGCTGGCTGCCCCACTGGCGAGCTTATTCAACCTGTCCCTGGACAGTGGTAGAGTGCTGTAGGACTGGAAAAAGGTGACGGTGGTGCCGATACATGGTGGGAAGCAGGGAGCTGAGGGAAAAACTACTGTCCCGTCAGCCTGACTGCAGTGGTGATAGGTCATGGAGGTATTCATCGTGAAAGGGTGAAGAAGTACCTGGAGATGAATGGACTGCTTGATGACAGACAGCACGGGTTCACTAGGGGCAAGTCGTGCCAATCCAGTTTGATCTAATTTTTCAACTGGGTGATGTAGATAGTGGACCAAGGGGGTGCAGTGGACGTGGCTTATCCGGATTTCAGTAAGGTCTTTGACACCACACCCCACAGGAGGCTGGTCAATAAATTGGATAGCATAGGGGTAGGGGTCAAAATAACAAACTGGGTTAAAAACTGGCTCACCAATAGGAGTCAGAGGGTGGTAGTGAACGGGGTGTACTCGGGGATCAGGCAAGTGAGGAATGGAGTACCCCAGGGATCAGTGCTGGGACCTCTCCTGTTCAATATCTATATACAGGACATTGCAGAGGGACTGAAAGGGAGGTGGACTTCTTTGCAGATGACACGAAAATATGTAACAGAGTTGACTCCGGGGGTGGAGGACATGAGAAGGGATCTGAGACTACTGGAGGAGTGGGCAGAGACCCGGCAGCTAAAATTCAACACCAGGAAGTGTGCTGTTATGCACCTGGGACACGGGAATCAAAGTGCCGAGTATACACTGGGAGGGGGGAGAGTTAGGGTAACCGAGGATGAGAGGGATCTGGGGGTAATGGTCTTCAGCAACCTCAAGGTAGGGAAGCAGTGCTCGAGGGCAGTGGGGAGGGTGTATGGGATGCTAGCACATATTGGCAGGGAATCACCAGCAGGTGTAGGAAGGTCCTGGTGCCCCTGTATCAAGCACTGGTGAGGCCACACCGAGTACAGTGTCCAGTTTTGGAGGCCTTCCCTGCAGAAATGTAGACTGATCAAAAGGGTTTAGTGTAGGGTGACCAAGATGGTGCAAGGGATGAAGGGCAAAGCCATATGAACAGAGGTGCAAGGAGCTGGGGCTATAGACTTTGGAGACCAGGAGGAAGAGTGGGGACATGATCAATACCTTTAAATATATCAAAGGGATGAACAGGGGAGGTCCAGGGAAGTTATTCCACATGAAGGTAGGAAACATAACGAGGGGGCATGGACTGAGACTCTGGGGGGGCACTTCAAGAGCAATGTGAGGGATCAGTTTTTCATGGAGAGAGTAGTAGATAATTGGAATAGGCTTCTGTAGGAGGTGGTGAATTCAGAGACTGTAGAGGGATTCAGGTCTGCTTGGGACAGACACATGGGGCTAAGGGAGGGGTATCTCAGGACATCGAAGGTTGGACTAGGGGGGTAAGGGGCAGACTAGATGGGCTGGGAGGTCCTTTTCTGCTGTCACATTCTGTGATTCTGTGAAACTTTACTTTAAAGAGCAAAAAAAAGGTGAAATAATGCAAAGTCCATAGAGAACAATGGGAACTTCATATTACTTTGAGATGCAAAGTTATTTGCTTCGCTTTGCAGAATATTACGTGAAATCTGGGTTCTATGCAAAATACTATGCATAGTGAATTTAAGGCACTTTGCCCACCTCTAACCACCACCACCCCTTTTGGAGCACCATCTATCCTGACTGATCATGGTAAAACCTCTGATGTGCAGCTGGAGTCAGGAGTGGAGGCACCTTTCCCATTGCCATCGCATTGCCCAATCGAACCCACAATAACTGCACACACACAACAGGTTTAAATTGTTAGCATAAAAGGCCGCAGCTTTATTAAACAGCAGGGCCATGCATCTCCTTCGGACAGTCCCCCCTCTCCACTCAATTATATCTTGACGTATCATGACAGTTGAGAAGGGCCGGTGCCCTCCCAGGGCTGCCTTCCCCGTCCTCCAGCCATGCAACCCCATGATGCCCAACGTGTTCTTGGGTGCCCCTTTTTCCTGGTAGCGTACCCACCCAGGGTCACTCCACCAGGGGCCCAGGTCACCCAATACCATGAATGCTTAATTTACCTGTCCACCCTGAATTAACGCCCCATCCCTGAAAACTTGCTGGGACTTCAAAAATTGTGGGCCCGTGAGGGCTAATCAACTTGCTGTCTCCAACAATTGCTGCGGCCAATTGAAACAAAAAACAGGTGGGTGGGTGGGATGTCCTGAGGTCAAGGGCAGGTTCAGAGAAGGGGGAATCCTTCTCTGCACTGCCCTTAAAACCCCTCGATGACTCTCCCTGGAGCTTGGGGCGCCCCTCCAGCTGTGGGGCCCCTGCCGATTGGCCCGTTCTGGTAGCCATTCTGGGCCACTGTTCACTGAGGGCATGGTGGCCCAGCTATAAGGTTTTCCACCTGCAGTTTGTGGGCCATGTGCAAGCTACCCCCAGTGAGAGGCGGGGGGTCATTGCCAGTCGGACCCACAATAATTGCACACACACAACAGGTTTAAATTTTTGCCATAAATGGCCGCAGCTTTATTAAACAGCAAACATTTTATTTACAGCAAATAAAAATCTCTATATATACAATTCTTAACATTGTACACAATTATGCAAGAGACCCCTGGGGCAGCAAATTCAGGTAGTGCAGTGCTTCAAATGGGAGGAACTCTGGCCCTTGAGTGGGCAGACCCAGACCCACCAGGTATCATGACAGTTGAGCAGGGCTGGTGCCCACCCGGGCCACTCTTCCCATCCTCCAGCCATGAAACCTCTACGATGCCCAACATGTTCTTGGGTGCCCATTTTTTCAGGTAGTGTACCCACCGAGGGTCGCGCCACCAGGGGCCTGGGTCACCCAATACCACGAATGCTTAATTTACCTATCCACCCTGAATTTACACTACTCCAACGTGCATAATGCATTTTCCCCTTAATGCCCCAGAGGTCTATCCTGCCTTATCATTATGTCACAAAATTCCTGAATTGTGGCATTGAGGATGTCATTCCCTATCCCTGACAAATGTACCCCATCCCCGCTATAAATAGCATCACATGTTCTGGGTATTAGGAAGTGACACAAAATGGCAATTCCTTGGAGAGAGGCAAACCGGGGCACCTCCCGATTAACCTCTCTCCTAGCTTTCTCAATGCCCTTTATGCTGTGGGCACCTCTCCACTGTTGTCAAGAGATGATCCAGGACCAGGCCAGCCTGCTTGTTGGGAGCAGGGCCTGAAGCTGGGCCAAGACCCACTTAGAAACATAGAAACATAGACTTTGACGGCAGATAAGGACCGCTAGGCCCATCTAGTCTGCCCATTTCCCTACCTAGATGATAGGCCGCAGATCCTAGTTAACCAACAGCCTATTTCTTCCTACCCCCCACAAGAATTGCCTTATGTCTGTCCCATGCATTCTTGAATTCTCCCACAGTTTTAGACCCCACAACCTCCTCAGGAAGGCTGTTCCATGCATCCACTACCCTCTCTGTGAAATAATACTTCCTCACATTGCCCCTGAATCACCCTCCTTCTATCTTTCAATTGTGTCCCCTTGTTCTTGCAGGTCTCTTTTTCTGAAAGATGCTACCCTCTTGGACTTTGTTGATTCCACTGAGGTACTTAAAAGTTTCTATCATGTTCCCCCTCTCCCTTCTTTCCTCAAGGGTATACATGTTAAGCTCCTTTAGTCTCTCCTCATACGGCTTCTCTTGCAGACCCTGCACCATTTTAGTTGCCCTTCTCTGGACTGCCTCTATCCTGTCTATGTCCTTGCGGAGATGGGGTCTCAGAACTGGACACAGTACTCCAGATGGGGTCTCACCAACTGTCTGTACAGTGGGATAACAACTTCCTGTTTTCTGCTGATGATGCCTCTCCCTATATATCCCAGTATACCCCCAGCCCTCCCTACTGCCTTCTCACATTGCTTGCTAACCTTAAGGTCGTCTGATATGATTACCCCCAGGTCCCTTTCCTTTTTTGTTGTTGTTACTACCTCCCCACCCACTGTGTATTCTTTCCCTGGGTTCTTGTTTCCCAGGTGCATTATTTTGCACTTCTTTGCATTGAATCCTAGCTGCCATACCTCTGACCATTCCTCCAACCTTGCCAAGTCCCTTTTCATCCTTTCCATGCCTCCTTGTGTATCAACCCTGTTGCAGATCTTTGTGTCATCTGCAAAAAGGCATACTTTTCCTTCCAGTCCCTCTGCAATGTCACTGATGAAGACATTAAAAAGGACTGGACCCAATACTGAACCCTGCGGTACCCCACTAGTAACTCCCCTTTCTTCAGAGTGGACTCCATTTACAATTACCTTCTGTGTCCTGTTGTCCAGCCAATGTTTTGCAGGCTACCACCCTGGGTCCCACTCCCAGGCTGGTTAATTTGACTATTAATCTTTTGTGTGGGACTGTGTCAAATGCCTTGCTAAAGTCTAGGTAGGGCCATGTCCACAGCCCTCCCTGGTCTACTACTTTGGTCACCCAGTCAAAGAAATCTATTAGATTAGTCTGACATGACCTTCCGCTGTGAACCCATGCTGCCTTGGGTCCTGTGCTCCACTGGCCTCTAGGTACTCAACTATTCTTTCCTTCAGCTTACTCATCACTTTCCCTACCACAGAGGTCAGACTGACAGGCCTGTAGTTTCCTGCCTCTGTCTTGGTCCCACTTTTGTGAAGGGAATCACATCCACCTTCCTCCAGTCCTCGGTACCACACCATCCTCCCATGATTTTATTAAAAGAGTAGCCAGTGGTTTCACTAGTTCCTCCCTTAATTTTTTAGAATTCTGGGGTGAATTCCATCAGGACCCATTGCTTTGTCCACCTTCAGTTTTAGGAGTTCTTGCAGAACCCTTTCTTCTGTGAAAGGACTGGGATTGACCCCCCTATCAAGAGTGCTTCTGTTAATTGGATGAGGCACTTCCCCTTCCTGTTTTGTGAATATTGAGCAGAAATATTCGTTCAGTATTCCTGCTTTTTCACTGTCCCCCTCTGCCCACCCACCATTCATTCTATTCAGCCTCACTATCCCTCCCTTTGTCTTTCTACGCTCGCTGATGTACCTATAAAAGGTTTTATCCCCCTTCTTAACTGAGTTGGCTATCTTTTCCTCAGTTTGGGCCTTTGCTATTCTGACTTCCTACCTGCTTCCTTCTGCCTTAACTGGTACAGCTTCTGTCCTGCTCCTTCTGTGTTTCCTTATACTTCCCGCTGTTCCCCACAGAGTTTTGGGTCCCCTAGCCCTACTAAGTCGTTTCCCCCCAAGTGCACCACCAGTGCCAGGGGTGTTTTTTTGTCCAACCCCAACCTTATCACTGTGTTCAATAGCTATCCTCAATGCAGCCCCTCTTTTCCAGCCCAACAAAGCCTTGCATGTTCTTTCAGGACCCCCAGCTGTGTTCCATACAGGTGGAACAATGCTCGACTGTGTGCCTCCCGGATGTAAGAATGGTCGTTGACCCATATGTCCGCTGGTATCCTTCGCTCTGCTATAAGGTAAATAAAAGAGAGAGTCATTATTCTTCATTTTTAACTGTTTTTTGCCAGTATGACTTCTATTACTCTTGAACTGCCTCTTGGCCCTGTTGAGGCCTGATATATCCCTTAAAGGCCGCTGAAGACCACCTCCTGATCTTCTTGATCTGTGCCTCCCTCAGACCCAATCTCGAGGCTTCCATGACTGCCACAATTGAGGGAAATGTGGTGTGAAACCTTGGGGTCCTTCCCGTGAGCCATAAACTCTTGGTAAGATTGCTGCAAATTGGTGTCTGATCACCAGGGATCCATCTCAGTGCACAAACAAATGGCCCCCGTGGGTCTATCTGCCAAGAAAGCCTGTAAACAGGTGTAAGGGCAAAACTCACTGGCACTTGAGAAATGCAGTGTGATCGTTGCTGGGGGACCCATTTGGTTTGTTTTTGAACTTCAGAGCAATAAGGAGACTCTGTCGGGCATCCAGGAGACGTCCTCTAGCTGGATGTTGGAGCCCCCACAGCTGTTTTTGAGTCTGGCACCAGCTCCAAAACCCTAAATGCCCCTTAAAATGCACATGTAAATAAGGAGCTGAACAACTGGACCTCGTATCATGTGCCACATACTGCACCTAATGCTGTCAGTATGTTGTTCAGTGCATGAGCCTATATGCTTCCTGGGATCCGTATCTTCCCAGTTTTGTCCAACCCTCCAGCATCTTGTGGGTTGTGAAGTTGCTTGGTTGGGTCAGGGTGGCCTAATGCCTGCCAGATGAAACTATTCCAGACAAGTGTGCTTGGATGGCAGATGGGAGCCTGAAGCAACTGAATAAGGTGGAGCACGTGCTCTTGTACCTGATTGTTGTGTTTCGTGGTGGGGTCTTGCTTACCTGCTATCCACAAAAACAGGCAAATGTAAATCTACCTGAGTATTTCTTCCAGGTCGATGGTGCAACAGCAAGTTGAACCCATTGAAGCTTTCCTGACTCCCAAGTTGCCAAAGTGTGACCAGGATCAGCGTTGGGGCTGCTTCCGTGCGTGACGCAAGCTGTCTGAAGCGTGCGAACTGCACCCAGACAAGGCATCAGTGATCACATTATCCTTCCCAGGCACATGTTTTGCACGGAACATGATGTTCCAAGATAGACAGCATAACACAAACACTCGCAGTACCCTCATCACATCCTCTGACTTGGAAGATTGTGAGTTGATGATATCCACCACTGCCTTGTTGTCCGAGAAGAACAGCACTGCCTGGTTCTTCAGCCTGTGTCCCCACACCTGGATTGCTATCATGATTGGGAACAGCTCTAGTAGTGTGATGTTCTTTGTTAATCCCTGCTCCACCCAATTCTCTCACCACATTCCTCAAAACCATGACCTTTGAACACGCCCGAACCTAGGCCCCAGATGCATCAGTCACCATATCCAACCCAAGGTTGATGGTGTCATTTGTCTTGCCACATGCTTACTCCATTAAAATCAGTTAAAAGGCTCCCCAGACCCACAAGTCGGCCTTGAGGCCCCTTGATATCTGTATATGGTGATACGGTTTTGTAGGGCCAGACATTGCTGCTGCCAGTCTCCTGAGGAATGGGCGCCCTGGGCTCACTGTCCAACATGCAAAGTTGAAGTGGCCTAGGAGGGACTGCAATTGCACTAGGGTGGCCTTTTTTGCTCCAATAACCTCACCCAGCAATCGTCGTAGGTTTCTCACCTTGTCCAAGGGTAACCGTGAAACCATGGCCACAGAGTCCAGCTCAATACCCAAGAATGAGATGCATGTGGTAGGACCCTCTGTTTTCTTTAATTCCAGTGGTACCACAAATTTTTTCATCAAATCTGAAAACCATTCAGAGTGTCCTGGCACTTACCCGAATCCTTGGGACCTGCGAATAAAAAGTCTTCAAGATAATGGATGATCGCAGTATTTCCCATGAAAACCTTGGTGGCCCATTCCAAGAAGGTGGAGAATGCCTCAAAAGCCACACAGCTAATCGAGCAGCCCATGGGCATTGCCATGTCATAATACCATTGCCCTTGGAATGTAAAACCCAGGAGTTCATAATCCTTTGGTCATACTGGTAACAGGTGAAATGCTGACTTTATGTCACTCTGTCATCAAGGTGCTGGTGCCTAAGCCCCGCAACGAAGACCGCTGCATCCAAGGACGCATAATTCACTGACGCATCCTCTGGTGCAATGTGGTCATTCACCGATCCTCCTTTCGGGTAGGAAAGGTGGTGGATCAGTTGGTATTCCCCTTTGTTCTTTTTTGGAACAAGGCCAAGCGGAGAAACTCTGAGTGTCTGAAAAGGAGGCTGGCCAAAAGGGCCCTCAACCCTTCCCGCTTGTACCTCATTTTTGACCTTGTGTGCCAACATTGTCGGCAGAGCGATAGCAGACTTTAGGTTGCGGGCTGCCATAGCAATCCGTGGACCCCTGTAAGGGATTTCAAATCCTGTGCTAAAACCAGCCAGCAAGAAGTGTGCTGTTCGTTGGTCAGGATACTGGGAAAGCCAATTTGCCATCGTCCATAAGCCTACTGGAGTGTTTGCCAGCTTAGTCGGCCCTGGACTTGGACTTGTCCGAATGGGGTGGACCGGAAGTTCCGGACGTGGCTTTTTTGTACTCAGTAACCCGGTAACTTCCTCCACAAGACCTGCAGACATGATGGAATTTACAGTGGCTCTGAAAGCACTTCCCTTTATTATAATCGTAACACGGTTTCTTGTCCCATTTTTTGAACTCTCTTTTGTCACTGGTACTGGGTCGGGCGATCACATGCCCACTATCGGTGTAAGTTATTGAATTAGGTCTGCCCCTGGTCATGTACCTGGCCCATAAGTTGAGATGCATATTTTCCCATCTTAAACTAGGTTGTCAAGCCAATTTGAGACAAAACTGTTCATCATATTTTAACCAGACCAACCCGTCAAAAGACAGGTGAGCAAACTTAATAGTGTCCCTGTACTTAAGTAAGGGCAGCAACTTATCCGGATACTTCATACCATACACTGACATGAAAATGTCGAAGGCTGCCGTTCCAATTCTCAAACGTGAAGGGGACCTTCAGCCTCCGCACCCTCTCCTTCTTTCCCTTTTTGTCATTCTCCTCCTCCGGGAGTTCCCTGTGTAGCAGAGAGAACATGTCTATATACTCTTCCTTCCAGATTTTCTCCCTCATGTTGTCTGATAAATGATCCCCTAAAGGATCCTCCAATCCTGCATACGCCCATTTGTTGTTGTTGGGCAATGGGGCAGGGGGAGTTGGTGGAGTGGGACTCGGCTGAGCTGCCGTCAAGGCCCCGGAGGACCCCCCCGACCCACTTGGACCTTTTCCATGGTCAGTAGCATTATTCCCTTGCTGTCCCAGTGGAGCCAAAGCAGGTGGGCCCCCGCCGCTACCCCCCTGTATGCTGGCTCCAGCCGGGTGCCATCCCCCCAGTCCAGACTCATGTTGTTTCTTGTCCCACACCTATCTGGTGCCCTGGGCTTGGGCTTGGAACCATAGGCAGTAGCGTTCTCACGGAGGGGCCTGGGGGAGCCTAAATAGTGTTTCCAGGGACACTCCAGCCCCCCCATCCCATCCCTTGTTGAATTGAGACCCTGGGCTCAGTCTGTTGTGAGGTTCCCCACCATCCCAAAGGATTATGGCTTCTGGGACCACCTACTCCCCAAGGGTATGCTGGCCAGAGAGGAGGGCCTTGTGCCCAAAGGGGTCCCCATGGAAAGGGTGCCCATGTATTTGCCTGAACATCCCCCTCCAGTTGGGCCTGACTCGGGCCAGTTCCAGCCGTGTCTGTCACTCCCAGTGTCACATGGTGTACCCAGTCGTGGGCCTGTGCTGGGACCTGTTGCTGGCCCCCACATCCAGTCTCTGAAACACTGACGTTTGCTCTCACTCCCGGATCATCCTGTCCGTGTGGGCCATCCACATTCCCTGCAGAGTCCCTGTGGGATGGTGGGCTACGGGGCTGACATCGGTCGAAATCCCACCCGTATATGGCAGTGGGCTCATTTTGGTGCCTGTTGGCCCCACGTGACATGTCCCGTGATCCTTCCCCAAATCCTAGTGGAAGGTCTGGGGCATAACCGTCTCTTTCCGCAATGGACCTCCATGTCCGCAGCCTCACGGGTGATTGTACCACTATTGAGGATGCATCACTTCCCTCTTGGTTCTCCTCCCCCTCCGTCAGCTCTTCCACCTCGGAATTGTGGAGCGAGCCCTCTGCCGTTAAACCCTTGACTCACCAGCGGGTTCAAGTCTGTCATGCCCTCCGAGCCTCGGTTCTGCTTGCTCTTCTGGCATCAGAGGTGTCCCACCCTGCGTTGCTCCGGTTCCGCCTAGCTAGTCCGTTGTTCATTGCTGACCTCTGACCTTTTTGGTTCCTGCTTGCCACTTTGTTGCTGATGTCCTTTAACCTCGTCCCTCGTTCCGACCTGCAGGTGACTGGGCTACTGCTTCCAGGAGGCGTGCGGACGACTGTCTCTGTCATGCAGGATGCCTCCCTGGCACTACTCTAATCTACCAGCTACGGTATTGCCGCTCGTGCCAGGCCCTTCATCACATGCCCAGGGTTTGTGTGACGGGGCAGTTACCTGCAATAACGGATCCAGCCTGGCCACAGCTTCCCACCATTTTGGACCTCCCAGTTCCTTAATTCACCGAAAGCTCCCATGAAGGCTCTGTCGGGCCCCCTCGGACTGCTGTGAGCTGGGACCGGCCACGGCCGGCGAAGCCAGCTCTGGTCTTGTCCTGTTGGTTACCAAAATAGGTTAGCAGATGTTAGGGACAAGGTGATAAACAGTAGATTCCAACCTAGGCTATGTGGAAGAGAAAAACCAAAAGACAGTTATCCCTGCAAGCTGCAGTACATTCTGTGTAAAAGCAGTACTGTTACCTGGTCTTGTTGCCCCCCCCCCCCAGAAAATCTCCTGTGGCGGGCGAACCAAATTAAACTTCTTTCTTTAGATGCAGTTGTATTGTCAGATATCCGTCCCCCTGGGAATTATAAATGTGACCTTCTATCCCTGCAAGCCATTGCTGTAAATTGGATTAAAACTGTATGAACTATTGAAATGTATGCCACCCCCTTACTAGGGGAGGCTACCAGGAGGATCTATATCAATGCATCCCTGGTTCTAATTCAAATTGCTTAATATATAAAGATTAGCACACAGTTGCTGAATAAAGCACTGCTTCGGGGGGCTCAAGGCCCGGCTAAAGAGGTCTCCGACTTGGACGAGCCCAGCTCTTTAGAAGTTAAGTGACTTGCACCAATTATCCCTACTCATTGCCTGCTTAATCCCTAAAAATTGCGGATGGGCAGCTTTTAGAGGGCCTGTAAGAGGACTCTGATTAGCCACTGTATAAACAAACCAGTAAAATCTATAAATTAAACATGAGCAAAACCTTATAACAAACCAGAAGGGCTCCATTAACCCTCCGTTAGCAGGCCCCAGACAATAGACCTTTGTCCCCCAAGATGTTGCCAAGCCTGCGACCGGGCCTCAGATCCTTGTAACATCCCCACCCCATGGCATGGGCGAGCGGCCTGCTCAGAAGCCAAGACACCAGCCTATGCTGCTGGACCCTGTATTTGGATCAGGGCAAACCAACTTAAATACAGCTCCTAGCCCGAGAGATCCAGCAGCTATCCGTTCCAATACTGCTGCCATCCCTCCCTACCAAACCCCTGGTCCGTGTACACAATGAGGCCTGCCATGTGGTTGGGTGCTGGCGTGGGCCTAGCCAGGCCTACCGCGTGTTGAGGCCAAGCAAACAGATAGGGAGCCAAAGGGAAATTACAGGGCTATTCCCTGCAGCCTACAGCCCTTAGTCTACATCTGGCGGTGGCCACGACTCTGTTGGCTCCTCACAGCATCCCTCACAACACACTGTGTTCACTGATTTGCTTGAAAGGGAGTATGGTTTCAGGCCAGGCCCTCCACGTGGCGGGGGCTGGGCCACCTGTTCGGGAACCAAGACAAAAGGGAGTTAAGTGGAATGGTGTCCCTGCATGTTAGGATCATACAATATGCGATTGGAGACTGTGGGATACAATCTTATGACTCCGGATTTTAAAACAGCTTGCAGTTCAAAGCCTTGACCACTGCACTATAATGCCTCTCCTGGAAATGCCTGCTCTCTCGGCGAGCAAGTGGCCAAAAAAGGGAGCCGAAAGCAAACAAAAGACACTCCAACCACCTAGGTAAACAACAAAAACAAAAAAAAACACCAGACCTAATAGCCGAACACAAAACAACCACTGGCGGGAGCCCAGGCAGGCCCACATATGCTGTGCGCAGTCCACACTGGCAATGGCCCATCCACCAGGCCGCAGGAGTCGCGTGGCTCCTAAAGTAACAAGTGGCCCGACTGAGCAGGCGCTTTGTAGAAAGGTGGGGGGGAGGTCGAGTAACACAAAAGGAGAAGCCACGATGCAGCCAGAGCACCAGGCTCCAAGACAGGCCAACACCGGAAGCAACAATGAGGCCGACACAGCCGGAAAAACCTACTGGGAGGAAAACGTACAAAACACAGCTGGAATCAGGGCAGGGCAGTGTAAAACAGCTGCTTCCCGCCATGGAGGAACTGAAACCACACATGCAGATAAATCAGCAGTCCATAGCCTCCCAAGCTCTAATGGATCCGGGCATCCTCCTGCCCCCACCACTCAACAAACAGGCCCAGGCCTGGCGAGAAAAAAAAACAGCAACAAAACACAAAAGCACTCATCTGAAGAGCAGCAATGTCCTGAGGTCAGGGGCAGGTTCAGAAGGGGAATCCTTCTCTGCACTGCCCTAAACGCCCTGATGACCCTCCTCAGGCCATGCCCCCTCCAGCTGTGGGGGACCATGCCGATTGGCCCGTTCTGGTAGCCATTCTGGGCCACCGTTCACCGGGGGCATGGTGGTCCAGCTACAGGGTTTGCCCACCTGCAGTTTGTGGGCCGTGTGCAAAGCTACCCCCCCCCCCGGTGAGAGCCCGGGGGGGGGGTCAAAACTGCCTCTCCATTTCCTCTTTCATTTCAGTCACTCCTATGACTTCACTACTCACTCAAGAGATCCTCCTGATGATGCTTTCCTGAGCAAAACCAGTAGAGGGGTTGTAATTTCACTGAACTGAATGGCACTTTGGCTAATCCTTAAATAAAAGCCTTTTAATTCACCTGGAATACTGGTGCTGGATTTGTTTTTTTTCAAGTTGGACTTATTGTTCTCCAGGCACAGTAACTACAGTGGAGCGGGGATTGTTGCTGACTTTACTTCACTGCTCACACCTGCAGTTTCCAATAACACTTGCACTTTCTCATTACCCCCTCCATACCATTATGTCCATACCTCAGGATTGCGCTTCCTTATACAGCACCACCACCACCACCACCACCACCACCACCTGTTGCTACCTCAGCCACTCTCCCTCCTTCACTGACTTCTGGTTTCGCTGCCTGCCCTACTGCTGCAATGTTATGCCATGACTAGCTTAAACCTACTTTGGTATAGCTGCTACTACTCAAAAGACAAAGAACTTCTGTGCGCAAACACTGAGGCAAGGGTTACCCCAAAAGGCATTTGGCTGGGAAGCCAAGTTTCAAGAAAACACAAAATCACACATGCCCACACAATGCAAAGCATCATGGGCTGCATATGCAAATCACCACAGAATATTATGCTGGTTCAACTTTAAGCAGAATTGCATGGTGCCGAAAGGCCTCTCACACAGTTTGCAAAGGGTGCCAACAGATAACATAGACACGTGTTTCGTCCTACCAGGAGTCATCAGTATGCGTCGTCTGTTTGACACCCCAGTGGAATGAACCAGCTACTACTCAGCTGTCTTTGTACATTTTTATTTGTTATGTACAATATCAACAATGCCATTATTTTGTCTGTATGTACAATGTCATGATGCTGAATGTATAGTTGTCAGGAACGTTGTAATTTGACTGTACATTCCATCTCTCCTTCCCCAAGACACATCTGGAAACGAACTTTCAGTTCAGTATGTTCTTCCTGGTGAAACTCTTAAAATAAATAAATGACATGTTTCTGTGACCCTGATGACATCTGGGTTGTAGAGGGAGATCCAGGCTTCTAATTTGGAGACCTTGAACAAGAGACTGAACAGGCAAGTCAAGGCAAGTTTTATTTATATGGTGCCCATTCCCGGAGGCTCTGGGCACCTCACAGTAGAGTAAAATAAACATAGAATAATAAATATATATATAAAAAAAAAAAAACATCACTACAGTATAAAATGACTAAAATACAAACACTGAGTACTAATAAAATATCATAAATAGGGAGACTGCAGGCATTAACTCTGATCCTCAGAGTGTACCAGTTCCCTTGTATTTAAATTTGCTGACTTTTTTAAAATTTGTATTTTATTGTCTTCAAAGAAAAACAACATACAGTTGATACCTCCTACCAGGCATACAATAGTAATCATAAGTAAATCTACCAACTCTCCGAGGCCTAAAACTGGGATGGTCATCCTGACCATGACCCCCCCCACACTGTGTCACTGTCATGGGCACCACTGCAGACAATGCTGGTTACAATCAATTACATTTTGCTGCTTGGTCTGGCCATGCTGCCCCACAGTAACACCAGTAGCAAACATTCAGATTAAATTAATACATAATTCTGCTGCAGCAAGTTCCAAATCATGATGTATAGAAAGTTCATTAGAAGCAAACTCCGTTAAATTGTGATCAGACATTCGAGCTGCATTTATTGCTCCTCCTGACCATCCCATCCAACCTGCTAACACTCACCTCATTTGTTAAGCAGGCTTCACTTTAGTGACTCCATCACCACACCAGATTGTTTTCACACACTTCCCTACAGCTGATTAGGTTTGGGTACCTTAGTTCCCTGCTGCCAGTCTCTTCTCTGCCTGGAGTCTCAGCTGCTGGCAGGCAGACACCACATGTGCTGTTTGCACCACCACTCAGTCTAATCTAACAGGAACAACATGCTTTACTGTGCTTCCACTGACATGCTTGCAGTGCAACACAGGCGCAGGGATTGAAGTTGCAAACTGCTGTTTAGCCTGAGCAGTGCCACAGTGGTGCTGAAATAACTGTCACTCATGGATTAGCAGTCGGCAAAAAAAAAAGGGACAAAACAGGGACAAGTAAGCAAAAAGGGTCAAAAGGGACATTTTGCAAAACCTGTGGGGACACTGGGACATGCTGCCTAAAATAGGGACTGTCCTGGGAAAATAGGGACTGTTGGTAACTTTAATCATAAGGAGCCATTCAGTGGAAGACAGGAACAGGACAAGGTAGCCTCAATAGTCTGAGGTAAGGGTGCCTGAAAATAGTCATTGCTATGGCTAGTGCACCTACCCGGTCATCAAAAACTAAATAAATAAAGGAGCTGGGAGTATTCCAAACAAAGGCAGTTAAAGTGTCCCAAACACAACTGCACCTCGCAATAGTGAAGTGATCTTGTTGACTCGTATTTTTGTATATTGTATTGCACTTGTACATGTTTCTTCCTTTACCCCTTCCCTGGATGGCACCTGAAACGAGCCCTGGCTCAATGTGCCTTTTCGGTTACAAACTTGTTAAATAAATGTTAAATGTTGGGGGAAGCAGTATCAGTGTTTTAAGGCTCTGAGCTGCAAATCTGGAGACCTGGGTTTGAATCCCACAGCTCTCACTTGCATACTGTGTGACCCTGAGCAAGTCACTTAAATTCCCTGTGCTCCCAGGTCGCACCTGGTAAACAAGCATTCAGCTTAGTGTGTCTCTCCTAGTTAAACAATTGAAAAAAAAAAATAATAATGCACACAATTTTTAGCCCATGCCTCTTTGCCCATAGGGGGTCATTGTGAGAGGGGGAGACATAACAGGGCCTGGGTTGTTTTCAATGTCCCCAGCCAGTAGTAGCAGCACTAGGAGAACCAGGGAGCTTTGGATGTATATTGGGGCAGGGATAACCATGCATATGTAGGGAGTACATGAAAGCACCCAGGAGGCAACCCTCTTTCTTTTCCAGGAGAGCTAGATGGAGTAGATGGGGACTTGGGTATATATTGGCTGTTTGTAAAGAGAGAGAGAAAAGCCCTGTTTATACTTACGGGACGCTGTACTTACCACTCTGCTGCCAATTCGCTGCACTCTCATTTTAGTGCTGCAATTTAGTTTACACCTCCTGTGGCTCAAGCGCCACAGAGCGCTCCGAGAGGTATGTCCCCCTAGTGGCTGGGATACTGGGAGAAATGGGACTGCATGTGGATGGAGCGCTGCACCAATTTACACCGCGGGGTGATGCACTCAATGCAGTATGCATCCCCACTATTTCACCAGAGCAGAAATGGGAGCGGAGCAGCATAGCATGATGCGGTGAGGGTCCACAACAGCCACTTTGCAGTGCATCAACCAGAATGTATGAGCTGATGTGCTGCAAAGAGGGAAGTGTAAACAGGGCTAAAGGGTGGCTTGGTCAAATGACAGCACATAGGCACATGACTCTGACAGCAGGAAGGGCCCTGTTAAGAGGGATCTCATAAGCAGTGTTGTTGCTATGAAGTTCATTGTTTAGAGGAGAGGCATCTCTCCAGAGGAGCAGTAGTAAAATAGTTTTCCAGATGAGTAGGCAGATAGAGGAAATCAAAATAACAAGACCACTCAGATATGGTATCACAGGGCTATGAATGGGTCTAGTGGGATACTGAAATGGAAAACAAAATAACAGGACCACCAGTTTGGGTGTTGCTGAGATATGCAGTGTTTGAGGCAAAATACCAAATGAGACTGAAACCTCAGGGTACGCTAGGAATATGGGGAGAGTGTGGCAGACACAAACATAAGAAACTGGGATGGATAGTGTGACAAAGCTATCTTTAACAGGGAGTCAAACATCATAACTCAACAGGCTACTGAGCAATGTGAGTGAGTCACTCGTATCCTTAGAGCAATACCTTCACAGCAATATGAAGCAATATAAAATATTCAGCAGCTGAATTATAAAGACAAATTAACAGTGAGTATATCTACCTGGCAGATACATAGTAATACCCAAAAGTCTGACTGGGATAGTTCAAGTAGTGCTGGGCACAGTTCAGGGGAACAGCGTCTCCTGCCGACTGCCACCCCACACTGACACCCCCAGAGTGAAGCCTTATTTCACCTGTCTTTTACTCAGGCCTGCAGAGGGGAGGCCCACTAAGACAATGACCTTAAAGGGGTATTACAAACTCTGCCCACCAAGGATGCCAGCAGTGGGTTGGAGGAGAGCATGGAGGGAGGCATGGCTTAGCAGTCCAGTCCCAACTTCAGAGTAGCAGAGGATGGATTTCTTCATTGTGGACTCCTAGCATCATTGGGGTGAGGGTACAGAAGAGCTTATCCAGCCCTCTTGACCCCTTGCGGATTCTAAATGTAGCTCAAACACACCGCTGGCTTGTGTAGCTTTTCATAAGCTCTGTGCAGAGAGGATACTGGCTGTGGGTTGGAGGAGAGCATAGAGGGAGGTGCAGTTTAATAGTCCAGTCCTGGCTACAGAGTAACAGTGAATGGTATTCTCTGTCGCGGTGTCCGGTGATAATTGGAGGATGCCACTTTAGAGCTTGTCCAGTCCCCATGACCCCTTGCAGATTCCAAATGTGGCTCAAACATGCCGTCCACTGACTGTTCTTATTTTTGAACTCAGCAGGCTTTTTACAAGCTTTGTACACCGAGGATGCTGGCCAGGGGCTGAAGGAGAACATGGAGAGAGGCGAGGCGAGGTTCAGCGGTCTGGTCCCGACTTTAGAGTAGCAGAGGATGGCGTTTTTCATCACAGTCTCTGGCAGTTGTTACATAGATACATAGACAGTGTCGGCAGATAAGGGCCTATGGCCCACCCAGTCTGCCCATTTCAGCTTGTAAGTTCAGTTTATGTTTTCCTAGAAGTCTGTTGCCCCTTACCCCTGACCTCCAGAATTCCTTTATGTCTATCCCATGCATTCTTAAATCCCGTGATTGTTTCAGCCCCCACCACTTCCTCTGGCAGGGTGTTCCACTTGTCCACCACCTGTTCTGTGAAGAAATTCTTCCTCACGTTTCCTCTGAATCGTCCTCCTCCAACTTCATCCCATGCCTTCTAGTTCTGGACCATCTTTTTCACTTAAAAATAGTGTATTCCTGTACCCTGTTCCTCCCTGTAAGATACTTATATGTCTGTATCATATCCCCTCTCTCCCTCCTCTCCTCCAGGGAGTACATATTCAGTTCCTTCAACCTGTCCTCATAGGACTTGTGATGCAATCCATGTACCATCTTTGTTGCCCTCCTCTGAACCTTCTCTACCCTGTCTATGTCCTTACATAGGTAAGGTCTCCAGAACTGTACACTATACTCCAGGTGGGTCTTCACTAGTGTCTTGTATAGTGGAATTATGACCTCCTTTTTCCTGCTGGTGATGCCCCTGCCTATGCATCCCAGCATCCTATTTGCTTTACCTGCTGCCTTGTCACTGTTTCCCTACCTTGAGGTCACCAGAGATGATAACCCCAAGATCCCTTTCCTGCTTGGTGCATGCTATATCCTCACCCCCAAGTGATATATTGTGCCAGGGTTTTTGTGCCCCATATGCATTATCTGCACTTTTTGCATTGAATTTCAACCGCCAAACCCCTGACCATTCTTCAAGTTTCTGCAGGTCCCTTCTCATTCTGTCTACACCTCTGGTGTGTCTACTCTGTTTCAGAGCTTTGTAACATCAGTGAACAGTGAAATTCTGCCTTCTAGGTCCTGCGCAATGTCACTGATGAAGATGTTGAATAGGACCGGTCCCAGCACTGATCCCTGTGGTACCCCACTGGTCACTCTTCCCTCTGTGGAGTGACAGCCATTTACCACCAACCTCTGTGTCCTGCCTTCCAGCCAGTTACCTACCCACCACACTACTGTCCTGCCCACACCCATATTCTCCAGTTTGTGCAATAGTCTTCTATGTGTCACAGTGTCAAAGGCCTTGCTGAAGTCCAGATAGGCCATGTCCACTGCCCTCCCCTGATCCACCTCCCTAGTCACCCAGTCAAAACATTCAATGAGGTTGGTATGACATGACCTCCCCCTTGTGAAACCATGCTGCCTTGGGTCCTGTAGTCCATTGACAACCAGATGTTCCACCAATCTCTCCTTCAGTAGTGCTTCCATGATCTTCCCCACTACCGAGGTGAGGCTGACTGGTCTGTAGTTCCCCGCTTCCTCTTTGTTCCCACTTTTGTATAAGGGGGCTACATCTGCTGTCCTCTAGTATTTGGGTACATCCCCTGTTTCCAGTGATCGGCTAAACAGGATAGCCAGAGGTTCAGCCACCACCTCTCTTAGTTCTTTAAGGATCCTGGGTGCACCCCATCTGGTCCCATTGCTTTATCAACTCTTATTACTTCCAGTTTCTTCAGGACCCTTTCTCGTGTAAAAGGACTTATGTCCATTTCTGCACCATTCTCACCCCTTGTACTCCCTTCAGACCCATTACCCTCCTCTTCCTCAGTAAAGACTGAGCAGAAATACCTGTTCAATATGTCAGCTTTACTGTTGTCATCCTCCACGCGCCCCCATCCTCCCCCTTCAGTCTCACTATCCCTCCCTTTGCCTTTCTTTTTTCACTTAAGTACCTGTAAAAGGTTGTGTCCCCTCTACCCACTGATTTTGCAATGTGTTCTTCTGTCTGAGCTTTGGCTTCCCTTACTGACCTCCCTGCCTCCCTTTGCTTCTCCTGGTACTTCTCCCTATCCCCTTCTGCCTGTGTCTTTTTGTATTGCTTACTTTTTTATGTTTAGATTTATACAACAAAATATATATTATGTATTAAAAATTGTCAAAGACACTGTTGTGTGATAGAGTGATCTAATTTGAATGGTTTTATTTACTCCTCCCTATCCCCACTCCAGCAATTGCTGGTTCAGTTCACCACTGCTGTGCCCTACCTCCATCTTTGAGGGCGGGAAAGTGGCTGCTTTCACAGCTGATGCTAATGCAGCTCCTTGGTGGGCTGGCAGAGGTGTGAGCAAATGCTCGGTGGCCCTTCCCTGGGAGCTACTCCTTGGAGGACTGGAAGCAGTTTGCAGCATGAATGCTGAGTGGTCCTTCCACTCCCTGGGAGCCACTCCTTTCTGGGCTAGTAGGGATGCATGGAATGAATGCTGGGAGGTCCTTCTGCTCCCTGGGAACCACTCTTTGGTAACTTGGCAGGGGTGCATGGCACAAATGCTGGGTGCCTCTTCCCCTACCTTTGAGCCACTCCCTGGTGGTCTGGCAGGGGTATGTGGAATGAATGCTGGGTGGCCCTCCCCCTCCTTGGGAGCCACTCTTCAGTGGGCTGGCAGGGGTGGGCATGCTTGCTAGGTGTCCGTTCTTTTCCCTGGGATCTGCTCCTTAGCAGGCTTGCACAGGTTCTTATGAACACTGGGTGGCACTCCCCTTTCCTGGGAGTGGCTTCTTGATGGTCTGGTAGGGGTGCAAGCAAACACTGGATGGCCCTTCCCTTCTCTGGGTGACGCTCCTTGGTGGGCTTGCAGGGGTGCATGGGAACGCTGTGTGGTCTTTCACTTTTTGTGACTCGCTCATGGTGGGCTGGTAGGGGTGCACGGTGTGAATGCTGGGTGGCCCTTCCTTTCCCTGGGAGCTGCTTCTTTGTGAGCTGGCAGTGGTGCAATCAAGCAAAATGTTATTTCTTAAGTGCTCATCCCCAGAGGCTTTAGGCACTGAACAATAACATATAAATTAAAATCAATAATGTAAGAAGAAATAGATAAAACATTAAAAATAGATAAAATAAATGGCAGCATACCAATAGTAAACTAAGTGACTAAGAGGTAATAAGTAGCCATCCAGATTGATACAAGGAGAAAACCTCCTTGAATAGGTGGGACCTCAGCCCTTTCTTAAAGGCTTCAAGTGAGGAGGACTCCCTCAAGGACCTTGGGATCGAGTTCCTCAGGGTCAGAGCTGCTACTGAACAGGCACATCCACAGATGACTTCAGCTGAAACTTGGGAACCACTAGAAGGCCCTCCTCAAAGGAACAGAGAGGCTGTGAGGGTTGATATGGAGACAGTAGGTCATACAGGTGGTTAGGCCCCAATCAATGTAGGACTTTAAACTTTAGGTCAGCAAGCTGACCTTGAAGAAGATCTGCCACCTCACTGGTAGCCAGTACAGATCGCGTAGGACCGATGTTATATGGCAGGACCTAGGGAGGCCTGTCAGCAGTTTGGCTGCTGCATTCTGCACTAGCTACAGGTGGTGCAGGGCTCCTCCACTTAGCCCCTGGTACAAGGCCTTGCAGTAGTGAAGCCTAACGGTCAGGAGGTGGTGTGCGACCCAAATGCTGAGTGGCCGTTCCCTTCATTGGGAGCCACTCTTTGGTGAGCTGGCAGAGGAGCATGTTGCGAATGTTCAGTGGCCTTTCCCTACACTGGGAGTCACTTCTTGTTGTGCAGACATGGGTGAACAGTATGAACACTGGGTGGCTATTCCCTTCCTGGAAGCCACTGCTCGGTGGGCTGGCAGAGGTACATAAAAATGCTGGATGGCCCTTTCCTTCCCTGGGAGCCACACCATGGTGGGCTGGCAAGGGTATGTATGAATGCTGGGTGGTCCTTTGCTTTTTTTGTGAGCTGCTCCTTGGGGGGCTGGCAGGGGTGCATGGTGCGAACACTGGGTGGCCCTCCCCTTCCCTGGGAGTTGCTCCTTGGTATGGGTGGCACTGGTGTGTGCAAACGCTGGGTGGCCTTTCCCTTCTCAGAGTGCCACTTCTTGGTGGGCTGGTACAGGTGTGTGTGAATGCTAGGTGGGCCTTCATTTTCTGTGACCTGCTCCTTAGTGGGCTGGTAGGGAACACAGTGTGAATGCTGGGTGGCCTTCCCTTCCTGGGAGTCACTCTATGGGTGAGCTGACAGAGGAGCATGATCTGGAATACTCTGGATGGCCCTTCCCATCCTGGAAGCCACTCCTTGGCGTGCTGGCAGGGAGTTAGCAGTGTGAACCCTGGGTGGCCCTTCCCCTTCTGGTCGACTCTCCTTGATGGGCTGGCAGCAGTTCATGACCTGAACACAGAGTGGCTCCTCCCCTCCCTGAAAGCCATTTCTTGGTGGGCTGGCAGGAATGCGTGTAAATACTGGGTAGCACTTCCCTTCATGGGAGCTGCTCCTTGGTGGGCTGGCAGGGGTGGGTGGTGTGAATGCTGGGTGGCCCTTCCCTTTCCTGGCAGCTATGCCACAGTAGTCTGGCAGGGGTGTGTGCAAATGGTGGTTGGCTCCCCCCCCCCCACCAAGAGTCACTTCTTGGTGGAGGAATGCTGGGTGGCCCGTCCCTTTCCTTCAAGCTGCTTCTTGATGGGCTGGCAGGGGAGCATGTGAACACTGGGTTGCCCTTCCCTGGGAGAAACTCATTGGTGGGCTGGATAGGGGTGTGTGGTGTGAACACTGAGTGGCCCTTCCCCTCCCTGGGAGCCATTTCTTGATGGGCTGGCTGGGGTATGTGGCATGAATGCTAGGTTGCCCTTCCCCTTTCTGGTAGCCATTCCTTGGTGAGCTGACAGTGGAGCATAGAGCAAATGCATGTGTGTCTCTTCCCCTCTCTGGGAGAAACTCCTTACTGGGCTGACGGGGGTGCATGCGAATACTTATTGGTCCTTCCCTTCTGGGGGACTGATCCTTGGTTGGCTGGTAGGGGTGCACAATGCAAAAACTGGGTGGTATTTTCCTCTCCTTCAAGACACTTCTTGGTGGGACAATAGGGGTTTGTGCAAATACTGGGTGGACCTTTCCTTCTCTGGGAACTTCTTCTTGGTGGGCTGGTAGAAGTACATGATGCAAACGCTGGGTGGTCCTTCACTTTCCTGGGAGATTCTCCTTGGTGGGCTGGTAGGACTGCAAGGTATGAATGCTGGATGGCCCTTCCCTTTCCTGGGAGCTGCTTCTTGGTGGACTGGCAGGTGTGTGTACAAATGCTGATTGGCCAGTGCTTTCTCCTTTCTAGGACTGAACATCTCAACTCAGCTGTTCACCAGCAATCTAATTATTAACTGATGTGAGTTTATGCACAATTTCTTCTTTTAGACCATTTCAATTTTTTTTCTGTTATATTTTTATGCTCCCCTGGAGCCCGGCAGGTGGCTGTGGCTCTCCCTTGGAAGGACTCACTCTTTCGATCCATGCATCCCCTCTCTTGCTGACCCCCATTTGTTCTCCCATGGCTTACCCCTTGCAGCGGGGTCAGGGAGGAGGGTGCTGGCTTCTCTTTCCCTCCTAGAGCATAATCCAGAAGCAGGGAGTGGCCCTCGGGGATGCGACAGGCTGTCATGGAGCCTGCCAGCTCCTTTTCCCACCATTTTTCTCCTGCCCCGCCTCCCCTACCGATGTGAAGATGTCGGTACATGCCTCCTAACCTGTACTGCCCTCCGACCATCGCCAGAGGGCAGTCAACGTGCAGGATCGACAACCCTCCCTCCCTGGAGAGGAGAACAGTCCTCTAGATGCTCGATTCTCTCTCACCACTGCTGACCCCCGGTGGTCCAGGCTTGTTGCCGAACATGTGTCACCAGCATGGCATGAGGAGCAGTGACCAATGTCTCGACCTCCAGCGCCACCGGGCTGACAGGCCATTTCAATTTTAAAGCGACACTATTGACTGTCTCCAGTGCCAAAATATCTTTTTAACTAATATATTACTACTTCTCCAGGTGTTTTTTTCATTTATCATTCTGTTCATTCCATCTGCACAGGCACTACCATCTGGACCATTTGTGGGCCACCTCCCAGCCTCACAACCCTATCCCTGGCCAGCAACCCCATGGCCCGCAGTCTCCTATGCAGCCCTGACCCTAGCAATCCAAGGGCCCTCTGTGAGTCTCATTATTGGGGCCCCTTATCTGGAATGTGGAAGCCCCAAGAAACATCCTCATTCCTTTGGCAACCCTCCTGTATCTTCCTGTTCAGTTAGTTTTGTGTTGTGCAGCAGTGAAGCTGAAAGTGTGTTTGTGGGGGGGGAGAGGGCTTGGAGTGATGTGAGGAAGTACTTTTCACTGAAAAAGTGGTGAATGCCTGGGGCAGTTTACCAGCAGAAGTAGTAGGGTTGAAAACAGTGATGGACTTCAAGCATGCATGGGACAGGCAGAAAGGAATCTTGGTAGGGAAATGTGGGGGAGGTAATCAGAGATCAGGGAGGGTTTATGGTGACAGTATAGGCAGGGAAAAATGGGCAGATTAGGTGGGCCGAGTGGTCCTTATCTGCTGACAAATTCAACGCTTCGCTCAAAGGAGCACATAATAAAAAGAATAACTAATAGAATTTAACTGGTGCTCCAGGAAAGGAGAGCAAAGAAATCAAATTTAATTCATTTGAGCTCAACGGAGCTCGAGGAAACTGGAGGGGTGAAATTTCCAGATCACCGGAGAAAAGATGATTTTTTCTAAACTACTTGTTGGAGCTCACTGCAGCTCAGGAGACCAGCTGCTCACCAGAGCACAATAAACTTAAAACTTCAACCGTGCTCATCGGAGTTCTTGGAAAGGAGAGCAAATGACTCAAATTTGGTTCATTTGCGCTCATCGGAGCTCCAGGAGAAAAATCCAGATTTAATTAATTTGAGCTCATCAGAGCTTGAGGAGACCGGAGGGGTGAAATTTAATGGTCGCTGGGACACTTTGAATCAGCAGAGTCCCAGGACAGCCAATGAGGACTTGGAATTCCTTTTGCCATACCTCCTTGTGAAAAACAATAGGGGCTTGCCTAAGAGGTGCAGAGGGTCCTCAGACACTGGGAGGCTGAACACAGGGGTAGAAGGAGGCTTTGTCCGCAACTAGACCTCCTTTTCCTCTTACCAGACCAGCTGCTCTGCTCAATGGCTATATAGTAAAAGAATAATTAATAAATGTAACTGGAGCTCTCAAAAGGAGAGCAAAGAAATCAAATTTAATTAATTTGAACTCAACAGAGCTCGAGGAGACCAGAGGGGTGAAATTTCTCACTGGAGAAAAAGTTGATTTTTTTCCTGCCACCCTCCTCTTCCCCAACCCCACCCTTTGTTACATGCCTGCTGGATTGGATCATTTTATGCACAGCCCTGGGCCCCTGGCAATAGGGACAGTAAAGGGAGGAGGAGCATATTGCTGTGATGACTGCTCATTGTTGATTTCTGTTGTCAATGGTTAAGTCATATTTAGCTGGTGGAGGTAGTGGTATTCTGTTAACTACCTAAACAAGTCAGTATTGCTCACAGGTAGTAGGGGCCATGCACAAATGGTAACTGTTACAGATTGATTTTCTCCGTTTATGCATGCTTTGAAGGTGTAACAATGATGCTAGCGTTAATGCCATAACTGATGATATCGACTAATCTAGAAATCATGATGGAGGGTGGTATGGATAGCAACGATTATATATTTTTTGGGGTACACTACAGTTTGTAAATTTTGGAATTGAGCACATGAAACTGGGATTTGATTTCTGACACCTCTAACTGTGGAGTCAAACTAAATTGGATGAAGATGCTTCTGCGTAAGCTAAGTGGGTAGTTCTGAAACAACTACAGTTATACAGTACTGCTAGATTAATTTAGTTTAAAAGTGCTTCAGCTTAAATGCGTTGTTAAATTTACCAAACTTAAATTTAACTAGATTGGGTTAAAAGTATTTTTGCCTAATTCCATGTGATTAAACTTACCGGAATTGATGTGCTTGACGATACTTTTTTGGGAAAATGAGCATCTGATATAGATATTTAATGTACTACCATCTTCTTTGGGATACTTAGAAACATAGAAACATAGACTTTGACGGCAGATAAGGACCATTTGGCCCACCTAGTCTGCCCATTTCTCTACCTACAAGATAAGCCGCAGATCCTAGTTAACCAACAGCCTATTTCTTCCTACCCCCCACAGAGATTGCCTTATGTCTGTCCCATGCATTCTTGAATTCTCCCACAGTTTTAGACCCCACAACCTCCTTAGGAAGGCTGTTCCATGCGTCCACTACCCTCTCTATGAAAAAATACTTCCTCACATTGCCCCTGAACCACCCCACCCCCATCTTCAAATTGTGTCCCTTGTTCTTGCACGCTCTTTTTCTGAAATATACTACACTCTTGGACTTTGTTGATGCCACTGAGGTACTTAAAAGTTTCTATCATGTCTCTTCTCTCCTCCTTTCCTCAAGGGTATACATATTAAGCTCCTTTAGTCTCTCCTAGTATGGCTTCTTTGCAGACCCTGCACCATTTTAGTTGCCCTCCTCTGGACTGCCTCTATTCTGTCTATGTCCTCGGAGATGGGGGTCTCCAGAACTGGGCTTAGTACTCAGATGATAGGTGGGCTCCACAGGGTTAGGGATAGGCACTGGTATTTGGGAACTTGATCGCACTGTTATAAGCTTAAGAGGGACTGATCATTTATGCTACATGGTCATAGGTTTGTATAGTTTACAGTTATGAGCTTAGTACATTAGCATGCAAGTGCCAAATTATAACTGTATTTGAGAACTTGGAAAATGTAAATCTGCACTGTAATGGGAGTTTAAAAATTGTACAAAGTGTATGGAACTGATGCAGGTTAAGCAAGAAGACATTGATCTGCTGGCTTAAATTAGTGTATATTAGAAATTGGGGACATTGCTTAAACGGTTATGGTTTCATCATTGGGTACATAAAGGACAATAGGGATCTGCTGGCTTAAAATAGTGTATCTTGGGAATCAAGGACATTGCTTAAATGGTTAAGGTTTCAACACTGAGTACATAAGGGGCAATAGGAGGGAGCAGGGGAGATAGGAGTAGGGGCTTAGAAGGGAGGACAAGAAGAGGCAGACCATACATTTAGGGATGGGTTATCCTGTAGGTAAAATTCAACATCAAGAAGTGTGCTGTTATGCACCTGAACACGATTATCCTGGCAGCAGGAGAGGGCAGGGGTGGGAGGGTGTAGGGCAAGGGAAGGGAAGGGTGCTCTTGGGGAGAGGAGAGGAAAGGACCATGGAGAATAGTGGGGTGCAATGGATGTGGGGCAGTGGTATTTATGGACACACTGTGGAGAATTGGGGGTGCCCATTATGCATAAAAATGGTGCACCTGGAAACAGAAATAAATAGGCCGAGGAGGGAGGTGGAGAAGCAGGACATGGTGGGAGTGGGGGGAGAGGAGTATCAGCATTGGTGCTATAAATTGCTGAGGCAGGGATGACAGGGAGAGTGTGAGGAATGCAGGGGGGGAGTATAAGGTTGGGAGACAGACCAGGCTGCTGGTGGAGCAGAGGGTGGCAGGTGGTGAGTAGGAGGAGGGTGGGGGAACATGGTGTAACAGCACAAAGAACAAAGAGAAACGGAAATGACATGGCACATGTGGGAAACTAGGTTTCCTCTGGAGGTGGGGTTAGTGTATCCAACAGGTTTACACCATTAGAAACTGTGCAGGGCATGGGAAATCAAGAGGGGCAGGGCCATGGTGAACAGGTACAGCGAGGAAAGGAGAGGAGTGGATGGCAGTAATAGAGATGAACAGGGGGTCTGAGGGGAAGGAGAAAGTGAGGGGCGAAAGGGATACTGGAAAGGGGGACATGGGGTCAAATGAGGGACATTGGAGATGGCTGTCGGGGAAGAAGAGAGGGAAAGAGAGGGCAGGGAGGTGATAAATGGAGGGGAAGGGGTCCCAGGGGAGGGAGAAAGGGAGGGGTGAAACAGGGGACTGGGAGGGGGAAATGGGATCAAATGGGTGAAACATTGGAATTGGCAGTCAGTGGTGATGCAAAATATCTCTGCAAAGAGGACAGATGAGGGAACCCCAGCGGGAGCGAGAGCAAGAGGAGCCAGAGGAGGGGGGGACAAGGCCATGGGGATGGGGGTTGATGAGTGAAGGAGATGAAGGGGGGGACTTTCAAGAGGCCAGCAAGGAGTTGGTAGCAGAGTTATCATACTGGAGGACTCCTATACTTAAGGTATCAGATGGGGGAAGGGGAACAGGAGGAGTTTTATCTGGTTAGATTGCATGCTAGGTATGACAGCACACACAGCAAAACATATAGTACCCTCAAGCATAAGGGGTCAAGGAGAGAAGCCTCACATAGTGGTGCACCTTGGTATGAATGATTTGGAAGGAAATAGTGTGCAGGAAGTACAGGCTAGATTTAGGGAACTGGCCAGGATATGCAGAATTGAAAAGAATACAGTTGCTTTTCCAAAGTTCTGACTGTGCTGAGGACAAGCACAAAAGAAACCAGAGGATAAGGGAGTTTAATGAATGGTTGGGGGAATGGTGTAAAACTATAGGGTTTAGACTGGTGGGGGGATGGGGAACAACATGGGAATACAAGGATCTGTACGCCCAGGAAAGACTTCATCTAAGCAGGGAGGAATCAGGAGTCTTAAAGAGGAAACTGGGTAAACTTATTGCTAACACATATAATTTAAACTGGGGGGAGGGAAACTTAGACTTGCAGAGCAGGCAGGGAAGCAAAGTATGGGAGGCCTTGTACCTCTCCCCACAAATGATAATTGGTGGAAGTAAGGAACCCACAGAGCAGTAGAAGCGGAGGGCAGGGGATGGATATGTGGGATTGGGGGGCAAATTGGAGGGTGATCTCCACAAATGCGAGGAGCATAGGTAACAAGTTTTCCTGAGCTTCAGGCACTGATGGTGGAAGGGGGGGTTGATGGAGCTGCCATCATGAAGACAAGGGCCGCCCAGAACCATGACTGGGACTTAATACTCCCAGGGTATAGATTGTAGAGTACAGAGTGGTATGGATATAGAATGAAGAAAGAGGGTTACTAGTGGGTACCACAGGTTCAGTACTGGTCCGGTCCTTTTAATGTCTTTTATAAGTGACAGTGCAGAGAGACTGAAGGAAAAGTATGTCTGTTTGCAGATGACAAAAGATCTATAACAGGGTTGATACACAAGGTGTGGTGGAAAGGATGAGAAGGGACTTGGCAAGGTTGGAGGAACGGTCAAATGTATGGCAGCTTAGATTCAATGCAAAGAAGTGCAAAGTAATGCACCTGGGATACAAAACCCTAGGGCAACAGTACAAAATGGGGGGTGAGATACTGACAACAACAAAAATGGAAAGGGACCTGAGGGTAGTCATATCAGATAACCTAAAGGTGGGTAAGCAATGTGAGAAGACAGTAAGAAGGGCTGGGAGGATACTGGGATGCATAGGGAGAGGCATCACCAGTAGAAAACAGGAAGTTGTTGTAATCCCTCTGTACAGACAGTTGGTGAGACCCCATCTGGAGCACTGCATGCAGTTCTGGAGACCCCATCTCCGCAAAGATATAGACAGGGTGGAGGCTGTCCAGAGGAGGGCAACCAAAATGGTGCAGGGTCTGCACCAGAAGACATATGAAGAGAGAGACTAAAGGAGCTTTAGATGTATAGCCTCAAGGAAAGGAAGGAGAGGGGAGACGTGACAGAAACTTTCAAGTACCTCAAGGGCCTCAACAAAGTCCAAGAAGGTAGCATCTTTCAGAAAAAGAGATGTACAAGAACAAGGGGTCACAATTTGAAAACAGAGGGGGTACAGCTCAGAGGTAATGTGAGGAAGTATTTTTTCACAGAGAGGGTTGTGTATGCATGGAACAGCCTTCCTGAAGAGGTCGGAGTCAAAACAATGGGGAATTCAAGAATGCATGGAACAGAAATAAGACAATTCTAGTGGGGGGGGGTAGGAGGAAGTAGGCTGTTGGTTAACTAGGATCTGCAGCTTATCCATTAGGAAGGGAAATGGGCAGACTACGTGGGCCAAGCGGTCCTTATCTGCCATCAAATTCTATGTTTCTATGTATAGGAGGGACAGAAAAATTGGAAAGGAGGAAGGGTGGCTTTATTCGTAAGGGAGGGGGTAGAGTGCAGTAAGGAGAAAGGAGAGGAGGGAAAGGTGAAGAAGCTGTGGGTTAACATACAAGATGTGAAGGGCATGAAGGTTAGTCTGGGAGTAGTGTATAGACCACCATCCCAGCCTGAGGAACTTGACCGAGAACTGGTGGTTAACCTAATGAGTCACTGTGGTAGGGGCAGGACAGTGGTGGTAGGTGATTTCAATATGCCAGGGGTCGACTGGAGCACAATGACTTCCACTAGTGCCAGGGAACAATGGATACTGGATGCCTCTGGAATGTATTCCTGACACAACAGGTGGTAGAGAGACTAGAGAGGGGAACATTTTGGACCTTGTATTGGCAGATGGCGAACAGGTACGGGATGTGAAGGTTGAGGACCCGCTGTGGGGCATGACCATTGTATGGTGTGGTTCTCCCTTGATCCAGGGAGGTAGGAAGAATGTACCAAAATGAGGGTAGTGGACTTTAGGGGTGCAGACTTTGCTAAGATAGCAGCCATACTTGAGGGGCATATAGCGACGATCAGCCCAGACATGGATACTGAAAGCAGGTGGGCCATCTTGAAGTTGGGCCTGATAGAGGCTTCAAAAGCCACCACAAGGACCTGCAGTAAGAAAACAAGGTCCAGAAAACCCAGCTGGTGGACCAAGGAGGTGCAGGAGAGGGTACGAGAGAAAGGTTAGCCTCAGAATCTACAAGAGAACCTGCAGGGGGGAGGACAATGAGGAGTACATTAAGAGATGAGGGAGGTGAGCAGGGTGGTAAGGGCAGCCAAGGCCTTAAAGGAGCTAAGGCTGGCACAGTGGATTAAGGGTGGTGAAAATAATTTTTTTTAAGTACATCAGAGAGCAGAGGAATTGTATGGGCCAGATCACCAGGATAAAGAAGGACTGCGGGTGGGCAGAAGAGGGAGCTGAGCAGGCAGAAGTACTAAATGATTACTTCTGTTCAGTTTTTACCAGGGAAAGGGAAGGGCCAGCTTCACAGGGGAATGGTAGGGCAGGGGGTGGTGATGGGGGGGATAATGGATGGTGAGATCCCGGTGAAGAGAGTGTGCTTGCGGACAGACAAGGCACCAGGACCAGATGGAATCCACACCAGAGTCCTGAAGGAATTGATAGCGGTCCTGGCAGCACCTCTGTTGGATTTGTTCAATGCCTCCCTTCAGTCAAGTTGTGTACCACCAGACTGGAGGATAGCACAAGTGGTGCCCCTCCATAACAGTGGACCCAGGGATGAGCTGGGAAATTACAGACCGGTCAGCCTTACGTCCATAGTGGGGAAATTATTGGAGACCATCTTAAAGGAGAGGTTGGTGGCATTCCTGGAAGTAAATGGCCTTCAGGACATTCAGCAACATGGGTTCGTCTAGAGGCGATCTTGTCAAACTAACCTGGTCAAATTTTTTGACTGGGTGACAAAAGCTCTCGATGGTGGTTGGCCGGTTGATGTCCTGTATCTGGACTTCAGCAAGGCCTTTGACTCAGTGCCGCATGGAAGACTGATTGGCAAACTGAGGAACCTGGAGGTAGGGGTGAAGCTGGTTAAGTGGATAGGGAACTGGCTGAGTAACAGACAACAGAGAGCGGTGGTGGTGGGGAATTCTTGACATCCAGGATGGTCACTAGTGGGATCCCACAGTGATCGGTTTTGGGTCCACTGCTATTTAATGCATTCATAGATGACATAGCAGAGGGAGTTAAGAGCAAGATGAGCCTATTCACCGATGACTCCAAATTAGGTGTGGTGGTGGACAGTGAGGAAGGTAGGAGGGTACTCCAGGAGGATCTGGAAAGACTTGGACACTGGTCAAAAAACATGGCAGCTAGGGTTCAACACTATGAAGTGCAGTGTACTGTATTTCAGGGCCAGGAACCCAGGATACAGTTACCGCCTGGGGGGGGGCAGTTATCCATCTCTAAGGCAGCAGCGTAGCAAATTCCCAGAGGGCCCGGGTGCAAGGGTATGTTATAGGGCCCCCCTGGTTTTGAAGAAACATTAAAATTATGATTTGGGCCCCTCAAACCTCGTGGGCCCCGGTGTGACTGCACCCCCTGCACCCTTGTTGCTATGCCCTTGCTCTAAGGAGGAAAAGGATCTGGATGTAGTGATCACAGGGAATATGAGTCACTCAGCACAGTGTAGAAAAGCAGTGGCAAAGGTCAACAAATGCTGGGGTCATTGCTAGGGGGATCACTTCTAGGAAGGAGGTTATTCTGCCATTGTACAATTCGTTGGTGAGGCCACACTTGGAGTACTGCGTGCAGTTCTGGTGCCCATACTTAAAGAGGAACATCAGACTCCTGGAGGGGGTCCAGAGGAGGGCAACCAAGGTGATCCAGGGAATGGGGGAGAAACCCTATGGGGCGAGACTAAGAGAGATCAACATGTACTCCCTGGAGGATAGAAGGGACAGAGGCAATATGATCGAGAACTTTAAGTGCTTGAAGGGCATAAACAAAGTTAGTACTGAGGGTATGTTTCAACTGAAGGGGGAGGGAACTACGAGGGGACATAGCCTGAAGCTGGAGGGGGGATACAGGAGGGAGCTGAGGAAGCATTACTTCACGGAAAGGGTGGTGGCGGCTTGGAACACACTGCCTGAGGAGGTCATCTCGCTGGATTCAGTGTGGAGTTTTAAGGGATGGGATAGGTTCATGGGTAAGGTACAAGTAGGGAGAGAGGTGACCAGGGTGGTAAACTCAGGGTGGGAAAATTTGGCAGGTGGGAGGGAAATGTGAGGGGGAGGGCAGCAGCAGCTGTCTGAACTGTGAGCTGCTCTTTCAAGCAGACGTGATAGACCTTAAGGCCTAAATCTGCTGGCATTGTTTTATGTTCATATATAACGTTTTTATGTTTTTGTGCCCAGTTAGAATTAGAATGTAATCCTTAAGAAATGAGGAGATGCACATATCAGTAATAAATTACATAGAGAATTGGACAAAAGCACTGAGGATGAGGCAGACGCGGGGCTAACTTAATAGCTGAAGATTTTTGGGGCCCCTCTTTTCCTGGGGCCCTGTGTTGATGGGCACTTCTTATGATGCTAAGTCTGGCTCTGCCTCATGGAGGGTTCATTGAGGAGCCTAGTTCCCCTCTTTGGAACAGGACACATTGGTTCCTCCTTTGGGCAGATGGGCATGAGGACTCAGCGTGCCTGGGTCCTTTGAAGAATCTTGTCTCACTCCCCACTCCTACCTGTTGCTTTATAGGGCAGGTATATCCGTGGCTTTTTCAATGAAAGGACTTGTGTTGTATAAGGATAAGGGGCAAATACAGTAGATACCTTCAGGCTGACATCACTGCACAACACTGGGGTCTGATATTGAATAACTGGAAACAGGACCATAACAATTCTTAATATAGTTAAAGGTGGTTCACAAGTTGAATACTTCAGCTACAGACAAATGCCCAAATGCAGTACAGCCTAGGCACTCTATTCCAGTGCCTGTGGGACAGTTTGCATACACAGAAGTTCTGGTCTACACTTCTGGCCCATTCAGATAGCATTTTTTCAGGTGGAGGAGCTTGGAGCCCTGCACAACTCTTGCTAGAGTTGTTGAAGAGGGAATATGTGGAATCCTGGCATGCTGCCTGCTTACTGCTTAGGCAGTATAGCCTAGAGGTTAGAGTAATGAGTTGTGAATGAGCTTGGTACATCTAGCAAGCAGACCAGAGTTTGATTCCCACAACCTTCACTTACAAACTGTGTGACTCTGAGCAAATCACTTAACCTCCTCAGTGCTCCCAGGTCACCCCTAAAAACAGGCACTTGTGCTTAGTGGGCCTTACTCGGTTACCAAAGTTCAGATTCTGTCTGGGTTAACTCTGTATTGATAGGAGGAGGGCCTTGGATCAAGGGTAAGGCCAGTCCATTCAAGAATGGAAGCCATATTGCATAATGGTAAACCTTCTTGTAAAAAGGTATCAGGATACTGTATGTCTGAAGTAAGTAGGAGATGTAACAAAACATGATTTCCCTTTTTGACTCTTTTTCACTTACCTGGCATAGCTAAATGCATTTCAAATCCCATTTTAGGCTTACATTGCTCAACTCAACAGACAAAAGGCTGTGGTCCTCTGTAATTAGTATTTCTGGATTTTCTTTGTGAGCCTTTAGCGATCATCCTCTTGCTGTAGACATAGATGCATGACTTGTACTCACATGCAGCTGTTTCAGCTTTGGCTTTGTTGGCTGAATTTATTTTATGTTTGTCTGTGTAGTGGTTCTTTTCATCATGCGATATGTCGCATTATAATGTATGATGGGGAAATTGTTTAACCGGGAAAGACACACTAAATCGAGGCTTGTTTTTTAGGTGCGACTTGGGAGCATGATGAAGTGAAGTGACTTGCTCAGGTCACACAGTATGCAAGTGGGAGCTGTGAGATATAAACCCAGGACTCCAGGTTTGCAGATCAGAGCCTTTAACCACTGTGCTATATAGCCTCCTCAGGTATGATGTTGCTTCACATTGACCAACTTTGCTGTTTGTCTACAACATGCTTTTTGTGTTATAAAATGAGACTGTAATAAAAAGATTATTACAAAAAAAAAAAAAAAAGGAGGCAGCACCAGATCTTGACTTCAGCTGGCCTTCCAGTTTGACATCAGTGCTGGGTAAGATCCTGGAATCTATTATCAAGGACAGAAGAATGGAGCACTTGGTTCAGGCTAAAGCCCTGTTTACATTGCTGACTTTCCAGTGCATCAACCCACGTGCACGGGTTGATGTGCTGGAAAGTGGGCAGTATAAACACTGTCAGGAGCACATTAACTGCCTGTCGGATCATTTTTGGGATCTGACTGAGTTGTGGGATCAGTAGTAGAGTGAACGCATTACATGGTAGTGTGAATGCTTTGCTGTGCTCGCTCCACTACAAAGGCTGTTTTTCTTCAGCCTCCGGTTAATTCACAGCCCCTCCTCGGAGTGATCTGCAGTGCTGCGAGGGTGGGCTGTGTAAATGGGAATACATTTAGTGCATTGGGAAGGGGAGCGGTGCACATACTGCAGCGCTGCCACCATGTAAACACGGATAAAGAATCTCTGCCCTTCTCAGCATGGCTTTATGAGGGGCAGATCATGCTAAACCAGCCCTCTCCTTCTTCAAGGGGGTAACCAATGAGATGGGCAAGGGTATGGCTATAGATATAGTTTATCTGGACTTCAGCAAAGCCTCTGAACTGGCCCATTTCAAGCTTCTGGGCAAAATACATCAGTGAGGTATACATGATGCATACATAAGGTGAATTGCTAACTGGTTAGGGGGCAGGAAGTAGAGAGTTGTAGTTTACAGGAATTCCAAAAGGTGGACTGCAAATCCACTGGAAAAGGGAGTGTGCAGGCAGGAAGGGCATAAGCTACCAGCTGATTTAGTGAAAGCAAAGTCTGTGACATTCAAATTGGGGTGGATCAGAGCTAATGAGAAGTAGGAGGCATTAGGCAGAAGGGAGGTTAAGTCCTGGGATCCGAGTAGGTCCATGGAACCAATGGGCAGACTAGATGGACCCTTGATTTCCTTTTGTCATCTCATTTTCTGTGTTTCTATATTTTACTACAGATTTAAGTTGAAAACCAGTGCAGAACATTCTCACTGGCCGCTACTATCCCAAAGCGCTTCTGGTCAGAAAACCCTTCATCAGGAGTGTGATAAGTAGGAAGAGGTAAGCGTCCATTTATAGTAAGTGCAATTAAATAAACATGAGCTCCATGTGACAATAATTTAGCATAAATATCAATTGTACGTGCACAAATAAAAAAATAACATTTTACAATACTCTGAGGTCTGAGCAATCTTATCCTATAATAGAGAATATCTTTAAATTTATTTTGGCACATTGCTTTTTAAACTCCAATGGTGGAAAGTATTCAAAACCTCTAAAGACAGAAAAGAAGGGAAACCAGTGTTGTGATCTGGCAGCGTTGATCGATCCACACATTCTTTTTTTTATTTGTGCATAGAATTGATACTTATTTATGTTAAATTATTGTCACATGGAGCTCATGTTTGTTTAATTGCACTTACTATAAATGGACGCCACTGCCTCCCACTACCCAAGGGGTTTCAGGACCAAGCGCCGGGCCAGGAGGGCTGTAGTGAGCACGCCCCAGCACTGGTTTTCAACTTGAATCTGCAATAAAAGCATTTAAATTCAGAAGAAACTAGTGTGGTTCCTTGTTTGGCATGCAGGTGCAGGACTCTGTTCTTTGTATTTTGTAGTGGACAGGCACCATCCAAGTGAAGCAGTACTCATGGGGTTTCTTGGGAATTGGTGCTGGGGCCACTGCTGTTTAACATTTTCATAAATATATATATATATATATATATATATATATATATATATATATATTGTAATAAATTAAAAACAATGATATCTTATTTGAGAGACAGGTATATGCCTACAAGTCAAAAAAAAATAATATGTTTAAACATTCTCCTAAATGGATAAATCATTCCATTAAAAACTTATAAAAAAAATAACAAATACAGTTTCTATTTAAAATCCAAAACTAATGCTAAAAGAAAATGCAAGAGCAAAATAAAAAGCTAAATGAAGAGAATTCAATTTAGCTAACAATGCAAATAAAACTAACAGCAAACAATTTTATGCATATATTAACCCCTAAAAAACTATCAAAGTAGGTCCAATCCTTTCTGGCACTGAACTAGTTCATGATGATATAAACATGGCTAACCTATTTAATACAAAATTCTGCCAAGTGTTTAATCCCATTAGTAACCACAATTCTAACTGCAGAAATATAAGTAACTCTAAGCAGTGTAATACAGACTCAATTACTTTTCCTATAAATGATATATATTCAAAACTATTATCTCAAAAAGGGAAAACTAGTCCAGGACCCAATAAAATCACTGGCCACTTGCTCTGTCTACTAGCGGATACCTTAAAACTACCATTAAATGTACTCTTTGATGGCTGCCTTTCTCAAAATTTTGTACCTGCTGACTGGAAAATGACAGGTGTCATACCTTTACACAAGAAGGGTCTAAAAACATCTTGGGAAAACTATTATCCTATTAATGTTGTTGTCTCCTGTATTGGGAGGATAATTAGATAGCAAGAGGCCATTCTAAATGACTGGGGTGCCGGCAGTCCTAAAGTCAGAAAACGTAAATGCAACAGTAAAGATGCTCGGATCAAGGAAGCCTTGCTGCGCTGGTTTTCTGCTGCAAGAGATAATGGTATTCCAGTGACCAGCAGTATGCTAATGGAGAAGGTGAGCAATCTGGCAGTCACTATGGGGACAGAGGGCTTTGAACCGATGTCCTTCGCTGTCTTCGATGGAAAGAAAGGCACTGCACTGGCTACCGATGTGTCCACGGGGAAGGCAAAGGAACGTGTCCATTATGGTTTGTGCAAATTGTGATGGCTCAGGAAAACTAAAATTGTTTCTTATGGGAAAATCTAAAAAAAACAGATGTCTTAAGGGATTAAATGTGGACGCACTGCCAGTTGAATATGCCGCAAACAGCAATGTATGGATGATGGCCGACTTGTTTCATGAACGGCTGAAAGGTGTGGACAAAAAAATGAGAAGGTAGAGAAGACAGATCACAATGGTCATTGACAATTGCCCCGCTCATAAAACAATTGAGCTTAGAAATGTTAAATTGTTCTTCGTACCTCCTAATTGTACATCACTGATTCAGTCAATGGACCAGGGGGTAATTAACTGCTTGAAACAGCAATACCATCATTGCATTGTAACTATCTCACTACCAACAGCTCCTGTGACTGCCCAACTTCACCTTGTTTCTCCACTTCCCTGCCTGCTCTAGTGGTCCCCCCTTCCCCTTCTAACTGGATTCTACCCTCACATCTTGGTATACCCAATGCTGTACTTTTCACCCTCTCCCCACCCTACCTATATTCCTTCTCCCCCGCCCCTCTCCCTCTCCCTATGACTCTGGCACTTTTATCTGTTGTCTATTTTCTCTGACAAATGCTGCTGGCTGCCTTGCTTACAATGCTACCCTTGAATTGTATTAATCTGTACTCTGTTTGCAATGTCCACATGGTTGTAATGTCTGTCTTGATGTTCCCCATAATTTGTATTTCTCTGACGTGGAACCTTTGTAAAAGAGCCTTGGCTCAAACGTATTTGTAATCCTAGACTTGATAAATAAATAAATAATCTTCAGAGACACTGATGCAGAAACAGGGCATTTCAACGCAAAACTAAAACCATCACTTTGCTTGAGACCATTAACCTAATCGCACAGTCGTGGCAGGATGTTACTATGGACATTCATTCCTAATGGTGTTCTATTTCTTTAGGCAGCACAGGATGTTTAAATGCTGTAATGCTTTTTTTTTTAAATTAAATACAGGTTGCCTCAGGGTTCGTGTTGCGGTACTGAGCTACCACGGTGTGGCTAAAATGCAATTTCGGATGTATGCATTTTTGGTTGTATGCACATAAAGCACATTCCCCGACTGTGTGCATACATCCAAAACTGACTGCAATATATTTAGATTTTAGTAAAGCATTTGACGAATGCCACATTAGGCCTTATATGTGAAACTGAATAATCTGAATGTTAATCGTCATATTGCTAACTGGATATGCAGTTGGCTCACTGGTAGATCCCAAAAAGTAGTAATCAATGGAACCTTATCAGAGCCTGGGATTATTACAAGTGGGGTCCCTCAGTGCTCTGTTTTAGGCCCTTGTTTATTTCAACTGTTTATTTCAGATTTAACTAAGGACTGTCTATCGAAAACAATTAAGTATGCAGATGTAAAAATTGACTTCCCTTGTCCCACCTTGAAAGATTCATATATTATTCAACGTGTTCTCAACAAGATTTCTGACTGGGTGACACATTGGGGTATGAGGCTTAACAGAGAAAAATGCAAAGTGATGCATTTAGGAAGAAAAAACCCTATTGCCTCAAATACCCTAGGTGTCACTTTGTTAAAATCATTCCAGGAAGAGAAGGATCTGGGTATCATTATTTCTAATGATTTTAAACAATCTTCTCATATAAACCAGGTAATCAATAAAACAAACAGGGTTATTTGGTCTATTAAACAGAATATTGACTCCACGAGCCCCTGATGTTATTTTACCGTTATATGAGAGCCTATGTCCAGCCACACCTAGAATATGATTCTCGATTATGGTGTCCATTTAGAAAGTCTGACCGCATCGCCTTAGAAAAAGTTCAACATAAGTACACCAAACATATCCTTGACCTGTCAAACGATCCATATGAAACCAGAAATCTATTCTAAATTTGATGCCGCTGGAGACTCATAGGCGCAGAGGTGATCTGTTATTTTTATGTGATATTATACAAGGTCCTTTTCTGATGACTGAGCTAGGGGCTGGAGTTCAAAGATAGTGCATACTATACTAGAGGTCATCCACTACAGCATACTGGAAAGAAATGTAACCATAGCTGTAGGAAATCTTTCTTCACTCTAAGGGTCATAAGCCCCTGGAATAGTTTACTGTTAAATACTGTGATCAGTGAATCGAAAGTATATTCAAGAAAAGACTTGATAACTTGTTGCTGTCTGGTTGTAAGTTACAGTATTATTCTTATTAGATCGCCAGTCCATAGTCTATGAGACTGAGGGTATGGCATCTGACTATTTCTTGCTTGATTTCAGGCAGAAATGCATTTTTAGTGCCTATAGAGCATGCTGAATCTAGAATTGGCAGCCCTAATGAGCGAGTCCTCATGGTCAGAGTAGGTTAAGCCCGAGTCAAGGGTTATTCCCCAGGTATTTGAAACTGTTTTTTTGCTCATTTGAGGTTTCTATGTCAGAGGTGATGACTACTGTAGGGTGGGTCGGGATTTTGCATCTGGTGTGGAAAAGCATGGATTTGGTTTTCTTTGAGTTAAAGCCGAGGAGGTTGTTAGCGATTCAGCTACAGACTGCAGTGAAGTCGGTCTGGAGGCTGTGCTGGATGAGGGGTAGACTGCAGTGTATTACCGTGATAATGTCATCGTCCGCATATAGGAGTATTTTTGTGGAAGAGCAAGCATTTGGGAGTTCATTCACAAAGAGACTGAACAGAAGGGGACCAAGGATCGATCCTTGGGGATGGTCAATGTCACAGGCTTATAATCAGATAGGGTAGCTCTATTTGACTGCTTGTGTTCGGTCTGTAAGATAATTTTTTAACCAGCTGGTGGCTTCCACTGAGAGGTGTAGTTTGTTTAGTTTGAGGCAGAGCAGATCGTGATTAACAAGGTCAAAGACCTTGGTGAGATCTATAAATATAGATCCGGCAAGATCCCCTTTGTCCAGGGCACGGAGAAATGGTCTGTGTACTCTTATTAGTGCAGTTAAGGTACTATGGTTTTTGTGGAAGCTCATGCTGTCTATGGGACAAAAGATATATTACCAGGTACTGAGAGAGAGCTGTTCATTTACTATTTTTTCAAGTGTTTTGAGAGGGGTGATAGAATTGAAATGTGACAGTAGTTGTAGGTCGCTCTGAGGCTCCCCTTTGTGGACAGGTGTTACATGTGCTGTTTTCCAGATTTTTGGCACCTGTCCAGTTGAGAGGACACGTTAAAGATGAGCTGCAAGGGTCATGTGACCCTCTGGCATGGCATACTTTAGTAGTTTCAAGTCAATGTTATCTGACCCAATCGAGTAGTTATTTTTGCCGGGCCAGATATTTGCACTTTTCTGCCAGGTTACTCTTTTAAGATAAAACTTGTGGTGTGAACCATTCATAGGGGTGTTTTGGCCTTCCTCTGGATGATTAGGATGTGCTGGGATGTAGGTGGCGAGGTCACTAAATGTACTATTAAAAGTAGTTGCTATGTTTGTGTTACCCCAATGAGGGACCCTTCAATGAGGACCTGATTCCGGTTCTTTCTCCCTCCCCCCATTTCTTTCCACTAAGATTCTCTTATGTCTGTCCCAAGCATTTTTGAATCCCACAACTGTTTTCACCCCCCACGACATTAGTTGTAAGGCTTTTCCAGGAATCACCATTCTTTCTGTGAAGAAGTACTTCCTCACATCTCTCCTGAATCTTCCCTCCCAACTTCGTAGCATGACCCCTTGTTCTTGAGCACGTTTTTTTCTGATACTTTCCTCCTGTGCCTTATTTGCCTCCTTGAGGAATTTAAAAGCCTCTGTCATGTCCCCCCCTCCTTCCTGTCTTCCAGGGTATACATATTGAGTTCCTTTAGTCTCTCCTTGTAGGGCTTTTGATGCAGATTCTGCACCACATTGCAGAGGGTTGGTAGAACCCTGAGGTGGACCAGTACAGCAGGGGAAGTAATCCTGCCACTTTTCTGGTCTGAACCCATCTGAAGTATTGTGTGCAGTTTTAGGCTCCAGACAAGGTAAGCAATAAGACATGAGAGGGTGTGCATTAGACATTTCTAACGCATGGCCAGGGGGCATAGTGAGGCACAAGGCTGCAGGCCAAGTGCCTTCAGCCCCTGGCCATGCATTAGAAATGTCTAATGCATATCCCCAGAGTGTCTTATTGCGCTTATAAAATGGGCCTTTGTATTTTACATATATAATAATCAAAGTTTTTATGTGTATATAGAGAAACATTTATATCTTTAATGTACTTTGTTATAAAATAATCCCTCCACCTCAATGGATAGCTGAATTCTTTTTTTCCTTTTAGGACATTTGTTCTAGTGTGGCCATCATAGCTGTAGCTCCCTCAACACCCCCCCACACACACACACACACATACACACAGCAATTTTCTTCAAATTTCTTTGGGGCCATAGTTTTAATATGCTAGTAAAATTTGCTGACTGTGGTGCAAGCAAGTGGGCAGCTAGTAGTGGCAGACTAGAGGGAGTTAGTGGCTGGACCGGAGGAGAGAGTAGCAAGGCATGAAGAGCGCTGAAGGTATTTTTAAAATAGTCACAGAAAGGTACACAAACTGAAGTGTCTGCTGTGTTTTTTAATCTGCATCCTGATTCATATAACTGTTGTGCAGTGTGTGCTGTGGTCGGCAGTATCAGTCAGCAGATTTCATTACCAGAGGAACAAACAATCACAAGGTTGGGACGGGGAACTATGAGGCTGTCAGTTTGACTCAGGAGCACCAGCAAGTGATCAAATGCTAACTGTTTAGGGAGAAGAAAGCTAGAAGCAAGTACTTTCTTCCCCAAATACTTTGGGAGTTGAGTTGAGGTGAGGCTGAGAAGAGTGACTGTCTGGGACTAAGACATCAGTAAGACCACTTAGCATTGGGTGGAAGTGAGTGAATGGCTGTGTCTGGAGGGAGTGTAGGACTGGATGGCAGAGAGTGTATGTCAGTATCCAGTAATGCCACTTCAGATACTTGGGTGGGATATTCAAACAGTTGCGAAGTAATCGCGCAACTGTGGAAATGACAAGAAAGCGATATTCAGCAGCAGTAACTGAGCAGCTCAAGTAGCAGTATGCTAATGTGCAATGGCACTGTATGCATGCGCATGGGCAGGGGGCGTACCCTTGAATATGCGGCACAGTATGATATTCAGCCCCTGACCATTGGCACAAGCAAGGAGCAAACGGCAGTTGCACAGAGCAGACTTGAACCTATAAAAACAGGGAGCAAGTAGGAAGAGGGCACTTGTGCCAGAGGGGAGCAGGACAGAGGGAGACAGACAGGCCGTCAGCCCACAAAGAAGGGACAGGAGAGAGAAAGAGACAGAGACTGGACAGAGAGGGAGAGACAGTGTGAGAGAGAGTGCAGTGAGAGTGTGACAGACAAGGAGGCGACGGCGGTGGTGAGAGAGTGTGGGCATGACACAGTGCCACCAGGCCCACATGGAGTGACACAGTCACCCACAGGGTAGGGAGACAGAGGCCATGGGCAACAGCCAGCCACCCCGGGGCAAGGTACACAGGGTGGGCCCTGCAGAGCAGCATACACAGCCACACACAGCCGGGTGGGCCAGTGTAGCCAGATGTCTGGGGGGACAGGACAACAGGGGCCATGGCCAGTGCGATATTCTAGATGAAGGCCATAATCAGGAGTGTGGGGAGGCAGGAGGCAGTGCGCCGTGGCCGTGGAAGGGCCTGTTGGTGGTACACCCGGAACAGGAAGTACTGACCCTGCATCATCTATGAGACCTATGCTGACACAGATCGTGGGCCAGTACCGACTGAACCAGGCAATTCTGAGGCAGCTCTGTGAGCTGTGCAGTGAGGAGATGCAGGCACCCACTAGACGTAGCCATGCCCTCACAGTGGAGACAAAGGTAACAGCTGTCATGTGCCTGATCACTACGGGCTCCTTCCAGAGACTAACAGGGGACACCACAGGCATAACCCAGTTGGACTTGTCATGGCTCCTCACACAATTCCTCAACGCCCTGCTGCCACATGCTGCAGAATACATCCACTTCCCCAGCACACACAGGCAGAGCGTACAGCAAACATGCAGGAGTTCCACATGGTAGCACGTATGCCTGGCGTGCTAGGGACCATCGACTGCACCCATGTGGGCATCCACATGCCACCTGGCACGGGGGGTAGCCTACATCAACAGAAAGGGCTACCTCAGTATCAACTGCCAGGTGGTGTGTGATGCCAGGGTATGCATAACCAATGTCTGTGCCACACACCCTGGGGGAGCACATGACACCTTCATCTGGCACACCTCAGCACTATGCCACAGGTTTGAGAATGGGGACATCCCCACCGGTCATCTACTGGATGAGTATGCCGAGACCACGGGCAGCTGGGTACACCAGGGCATGGGAGGGGGGCAGCCAGGGCAGGGGCGCCATGGAGTGCAGCTGGGAAGGACAAAGAGCACAGCAACAGAGGACATCAAGCTAACCATATCTCCATCCACAGAGGTGACAGTGGCTACCCACTCCGGCCCTGGCTGCTCACCCTCTACCGGTGACCGTCGTCCCCTGCGGAGGAGCGGTATAATGAGGCACACGCCAGCATGCGGAACATCATTGAGCATGTCTTTGGTCTGTTAAAGGCACATTTCCGTTGCCTGCACAGGTCTGGTGCTGCCCTACAGTACAGCCCCTCGAAGGCCTGCGGCCTATTCCTGGCCTGCTGCATGCAGCACAACATGGTCACTGACCGTGGGATAGCTGTTGAGGTCAAAGAGGGGAACAGCAGTGGGTACAATGAGGCCGACGGTCTGTGTGGCGGTGGACAGCTCCCCACTGGGCGGAGGGATCCCGGCTGATGAGGATGGCACGCCAGCACTGAGGGCTGCCTGAGGGGAGGCAGAATAAGCCTTTTGATGTTGTGCTGTGCCAGGAGGGAGGAGATTTTATCCTTGATGAGCCTGGGTAGATTAAAGTAGCTGCCAGAATGACTGTAGCATCTTGGAGAACCCCACACCCCAAAGGATTATTTTGGCCTAGGTCACCCGGCTGCAGGAGGACTGGTGGAATAGAGTCCACTAGAGAGGGCAATAACCCCCAGCCATAGAATTAGAAACAAGGCACTATGCATTTTCCTCAAATTACAAGGATGGTTGGCAACACATGCAGACTGGTAAAAAGTGACCAGGGACCCAATTATTGCAGGGCATCCAGAATAAGGATAGGAAGCAGTACCCTCCAATTTGGTCTCAACAGGATAACCCTAGATGGTGGGGGGGTAAGGGATTCAGAATATATAGAGCACCCATATAGAGATTTCCAACAGTGCTCTACAAAGTGATGGTTACTAAAAGGTTAATCTTAGGCCTGAAAAGAGTGGTTGATAATACAAATGTAACCCCCTACAAATGGGGGTTCCCAAAAAGTCTTCCTTGAGCTTGCTTAAATGCTCACTGCCAGGCTGGTGTTCTGTGTTTTAGCAGTTTAAATGTATTGCCAGAGAGTGCCTGTATTGCCTCTGTGTACTGTCTCTTTAAGAGCTGCCTGGATTGTAGTCATAATTAATCTGAGAGGGAGCTCAATTAGAAGATGTATTTGTTTGCTTATCATTTGTTAGAGTAGTAATAATATTGCAGTTTGTTCTAACCTGCCTTCTTTGCAGCATGGACAGTTCTGTTTGTTTCCATCATCTTGGTGCAGGACTGCAGAATGGGCCAATCAGTACATTAGGGACTCTAAAATGGAGCCTGCCTACAGGGGCTTGGTGGGGCCAAAACTTGTAGGAATTGTAGTTTTGGGATTTTGGCACCTAAAATAACCTGGAAGGGGAGCCCTTGTTGTGACTGATGGACAGATCAGCCAACCAAACCTTTTGGACCTTGGGGAAAGTCCCACACTGCTTGCAGTTTCAGTTAGATCTGAGTTGGAAAGGGAAGAAGTAACAGCTCGAGATAGTTCGAGCAGCAATCCATAGTGGATTCACGCGGGAGAACTGTGGAAAGGCCTGAGTTTGGCCTGCATGCCTGCCTGCTGTTCCTGAGAGAGAACTTGGGTTTTTTTTCGGACTCAATTCGAATTTGGAGAGTGAATTAAGCCACTGGATTGTGACCAGGTTTTAACCTGAAGAAGACCGAAGATTTGCTGAATGCGTTGGCCTGTTAGGACTTCCAGCTACCTCTGAACTTCCAGATTGTGCAGAGATTCTGTAATTGCGACCAGAGAGCCATTTTCCTGGTACAGTGGAATTTCCTTACATGTGAATGTGCTGTGTGCTTGTAGTGGGTTGTGATTTGGTTCCCCACTGTGTGTCTGAACTGTGTTTTGCTTGCTGGAGGCTGTATCCAGCTCCATGGACTGAATCCTTATCCATTTCCATTTGCTTGGGCCCTGCTACACTGGCCCAGCCAGAATACCTGCTACGCAGAGAAAGTCATCGATTAGAGACTGGCCTGGGGATCAGCTCCCTGCTCAACGCCTTGAACAGGAACGATGCCTTGGTCATTTGTGTGGGCCATGCTTCTCCAGGCACTCCAGCTCAACAGCCTGCAGTCTTGATTTCATCCTGCCTGTGTCCAGTATTGGGTATCATGAGTAAACATCAGGGTAGCTCCCTGCAACAACAGCTAAATCTAAAAGTGTTGTCATCTGATTGTCTTGTTGACTTTTCTTTCAAGAACTGAGCCCTTCGGCTCCGGATTACAAATAGTGTGTGTTGTGCATGTTGCTTTCTTCCATCACAGGGCCCCAGCCAGTTGCAATGTTCCTGGCTAGCCCACCATTTTCCTACCTGGGTACCCAGAGTGTGTGACTGTGTAGGAACTCTACACTGCATGCTTAACTGTCTGATTAATATAGCTTTTAAGCAAATCAACCTGATTACGCCCCTCCTTTGTTCATGTCCCCTGAATAAATCAGATTTAACTTTGTTTGCATTTAACTAGGCTGAGGTTCCAGTTTATGCCAAAAGTATTGCACTGTTGCTATTTGCTGTGCTTAACCTTGTTTTACAGGGGGTCCCCAGGGTCAGGCTAGAGGAACCAGCCCTGGTGGTAAGTGCAAACAGTGTGGATAATTGCCTGGTGAATAAGGGTTATTGTGAAAGTAATTATTGTATATTGTTCAGGCCACTAGAAGGGAAAGGGGGGGGCTACATTGTCCCAGAGGGCTGTGCCCAGATTAGCTTGACCAGTAACAACTCTGACCTCCGGGTGGAAGCACCTGTTTCATTACCCAGGCCCCTTAACCTGCTACTAGCCAAGCAGGCAGGGGTAGTAGCCCTTGGGATAGCGCCACCTAGGGGTTACACAAATAGATCTGATAACCGAAGAGAGCAGCACAAATTAAGCAGATCTCATTGAGCAATTAATGGAGCACTTCAGTACTACCAGATAGGCTAGTTGCATAGTACATACATGCAACAGATGGCAGAGTTGCAGAGAGGGTAACAACCTAAGAATCATAAATTTACTGTGCAGGTAAAAGCAGATAAACCAGCTTAGGGAAGGAAATACAGTGTAGACTCTGTAATTGTGACCAAAGTCCATGGTATCAGCAAAGTCCATGAACAATAACAGCACTTCATGTACTGAACCCATGGTCCTAGGGCAGTGTCTCTATCTGACGGTTATGCGACGGATGATGCCCATGGTAGAAGCCCAAGAAGACCGTGTCATCCTTTGTGCTGTGGCCCTTCATGCTGCAGACCACAGTGCAGCGGACCACTAGGCAAGGGAGCAATTTTGAGGAGGAGAAGCAAGGGAGTCTGGCCCCAAGTGGCTGGAGTGCTTGTGAGGGGTGGTCTGCCCATATTTGGGCCCACGGAGATGAAGCAGCCCATTCTGTCATTGAGTCAGGTGGGGGGCACAACAAGACTAATCCCTGCTGCTGGAGATGTGGGTCCCACAGTGTGGAAGAGCACTGCCCGTGTTTCACCTAAGTTCAAAATTGGGTCTCTTTGCTGCTGGGGCTGGATTGGTGGAGCTCTGCTGAACTCTGGTTCCTGATTAACTGGAGCAATTGTGAGGGGTGGTCTGCCTGTGCCCAATGAGGTGAAGCGGCCTGGTGCATCATCCAGTCAGTGGGGAGAAGGGGGTCCACACCAGGTCAAAGCCCTCATGACCCATGCTGCTGTAGATGTGGGTCCTGAAGTGCGGAGGAGCACTGCACAGGCTTGGCCCGAGTTCAGAATTGGCACTCTTTGCAGATGGGGCCAGATTGTTGTAGCCCTGCTGAACTCTGGCCCCCAATTGGTTGGAGTGCTTGGGAGAAGTGGTCTGACTGTGGCTGGGCCTAATGGGCAAAGTGGCCCATTGTATCATCGAGTCAGTGGGGAGGGGTCTCAACTGGATAAAGCCCTCACTACCCTTGCTTCTCGAGATGCAGGTCCCGGACATCACTTCCTGACTCAGCTTTCCAAATATATGGCAGCTGCCTTGTTTTGATTTATAGCTGATTTATATGTGATTACATCTGAATGATTAAGAACTATAGGTAAGCACAATACTATTTTATTTATTTATTTATTTTTTAGAATCTAGGATTACAATACCTTTGAGCCAAGGCTCTTTTACAAAGGTTCCATGTCATAGAAAAAACAAAACTGACAAACATGAGCAAAGTTAACATCATCTAAATAATGCAAAAATATATAGATATGAACAACAGCAAATTATTTGACCTGGAATTAAGAAAGGGGAAGAAGGAGCAGAGGTAGACAGGAGATCTTAAATAGGGAGGGAAGGGTAGAGGGAAGGATAGGGGTGAAGGGTGAGAGTAGTGGGGGAAGGTAGAGGGGGCAGAGGGGGAGAGGTGGAAGGGAAGAAGAGGTTGAGCGCCTGGAGGCATTGTCATTGGCAGGTGGGTGAATGTGTCGATTGGGGAGGCACTGGAAAGGAGCAGCAGGAGGGATGAGGATTCATGTCTGTACCTTCAGCTACTGTACCAATCAACATGCTTGGCCACAACAGTTGCAAGGGTTGGGAGCCGATGAGTGATAGGTGGAGCCGGGACTTAAAAGTGCTGAGAGATGGCACAGATAAGATGTCACTGGGTAGACTGTTGTACCAAAGGGAGGCTCGGTAACAAAAGATCTTTGGCCTTGGGTAAAGGGCAATGGTGGATTTGCAGGAGCTGTTGTTTTGATCCCTGGTAAGGCAGTTGTGGTTTCTCAGTTGTAGGAGAGCGCAGACTCCTGGTGAGGCAAGGCCAAGCATAATTTATTAGTAGTAGTGCAAGTTTGGTGTTTTATGCGATTAGCAAGATTCAGCCATCCAGTTGGAGAATAGAGGTCACAGGTATGGGTTAGGCGTTGGGAGCCAGTGACAAGGTGACAGGCCATGTTGAGCATGGTGGATACACGTTTGAGTGCAGTAGTTGAAGCAGAGCCATAAATTATGAGGCCATAGTCAATAATGGAGATGACGGAGCTCTGGACCGCAACAGCCAGAGCTTCAGAGGTCAGATTTTTCCTGTGGTGGAAAAGCAAGCCCTATCGGGAGTTAGCAGCCCTGGAGGCATTATCAATGTGGGCGGTATAGAGAGGAGAGGGTCCAGGGTAATCCCAAGGTATTTGAAGGTTTGGACCTGCTCCAGGAAGGCATCTTGTCTAGTGATAACGGAGAGTTGGTGGTGCTTATGAATACTGTGGAGCTCCTAAATAGCATGGCCTTGTTTTTCTCTTGATTAAGGAGCAGTTTGTGCTTTGTGAACCAGCTCTCAACCGAGGTGAAGCCGAGTTGGAGATTATCTTGCAGTTTCTTCAGGTCCTGATGGGAGGCAAGGAGGACTGCATCATCAGCATACAAAATTATTTATTTAGTACAGGAGACAGGTAGTGTGTTAAGGAATAGGCTGAAAAGGAGGGGTCCCAGGATAGAGCCCTGGGGGACTCCGGAGAGAACAGGTTTGGAATCAGAGAGCACGTCTGCAATTTCTACCTTCTGAGTGCAGTTTTTGAGATAGTTTTTGAACCAGGAAGTTGTATCAGGGGAGAGGCCGGCATTTTTTTAGTTGAACCAGCAGGAGGGAATGGTGGACAGTATCATAAGATTTAGTCAGGTCAATGAAGATAGCACCAGTTAATTGAACTTGTCGAGGAGTCAGGAATGGAACCAGTGAATTCGAGCAGGGCAGAGAATGTACTATGACCTTTTCTAGCCATGTTGCTAACTACAGAGAATGTTATATTTGTCCAGAAGCTCAGCATGCTGGTACGCAACTATACGCTGCAGTGCCTTTGATAGGGGAGGCAGGATGGAGATAGGGCGGAAATTCGCGGGGTCGGTCTTATCACCACTTTTGTGAATCAGGGTGACAGTGGCCATTTTCCATTTGTCCGGAATTGGCTGAGGGAAAGGGAGAGATTAAAAATCTTGGTGAGGGGTCCAAGTACCTCGTCAAGTGTGAGGGCCAGCAGCTTGAGGTCTAGCGTGTCATTGCTTGTTCTGGATTTGCTGATGGCTTTAGCGATGTATTTTCGGGCTTGATGCTTTGTTACTGTTTTAAAGTAGAAGGATGGGTGACTGGCATGAGTGGTGGGGTTGGGGGGGGGAAGGCATCTTGGAAGAAATCAGCAGGGAGAACACTGCTAAGGTCAGTGAACGCAACTTTAAAAGTGTTTGCAATAGTTTTTGAGTCCAGTGTAGTGCGTCCGTTTATGTTGAGTACGTATGGTGGGGTTTTGGGCTGCTTCCCAGTGACTTCTTTTATGTTTTTCCAGAAGTCCCTCCCATTTCCCCATGCATTGGTGAGGGCATTCTTTTAGTAGTCTGATTTCATTTGCCGAATGGCTTTGGTGCAGTCATTCCATGCCCGTTTGTAATTTTGGATGTCAGCTAGCTTACCGGAGTTTCTAGCCAGTTCCCAAAGGCGGTCCCTGAATTTGTCTTTTTAGGAGGTCTCCAGATAGTCAAGGATTATTGAGCGATTTAACTTTGCACTTTTGTGTGAAGCATATTTATTACAGGCTTCACTGAAGATGTGGATAAATTGCTCCAATGCAGAGTTAGTATCTGTTGCATTAAAGATAGGGGACCAGTCCTGCTGAGAAGGTACTGAGATGGGATAGCTGACGGTGGGACTCTGTTGGTGATTGTCCTGGAGGGGGGCTTGTGATGCTAGAATCAGGGAGGACTGTAGTATTCATGAGCAGAGATGGATCCCTGGATAGGATCCCAGTCAAACAGAGTGCAGGTCCCAGTTCTGTAGTTCTTTCTCGAAGCTGAGGAGCCATCTAAGGCCGGGATTAGCTGATGCAATGGAGTCCTAAATGTCCCACCTCTGCTGAGAGCCAATTGATGTTAAAGTCACCTAGAAGGAATGATTTCAAAGTCTGCTGGTTGGATTTGATGAAATCCAGGACGGTGGTGAGACCAGAACCTTGTTCTTTAGGTGGAATGTAGACAGTGACAACTGTGAGGGCTTTATTGTGAGCACCTAATAGGATTCTGATTGGAAGAATCTGCGCTGGGTAGCTGGAGGTGTGGGGTCAATGGGGTGGCCCATGAGGGAGTCTTTCAAGTGTGAACTGACACCCACCACCTCTTTTAGATTTTCGACCAATCCGAATACATTGTAGCCAGGGATGGTGATTACTTGGTCAGGAATCTTGGGGTGAGCCAAATTTCGACAACTGATGAAATATCCATGTTATGTTGGTGGTAAGGCTTGCAGTGCATCAAGCTTTGGGAGTAGACTACAGAGGTTTAGGCACATGATTGAGAGAGCGCCAGATGATTTGTTTTGATTAGCAGGGTTAGGGTGAACAGTACCTGACAGCAGCAGTAGGAGGAGCACAAGTTTCAGGATACATAGGCATAGGTCTAATAATAACCTCATCAGAAAGAGCGCTTTCATCTCCAGTCTTGTAAATTTTACTTGTTTTAACAGGCCATGCACACTGGAGGCCTATAGAGACTGGCACTAGCACAACGATATGTGGATGCTGAACCCGAGGCCTGCCATACCTCAAGTCCAAGGTAATCTGTCTGCCACATGGTCCCAACCGCAGTTCTCCAATGCATCTTTGGTCATGGTGTTACCGAGAGACCAGTGCCAGTGGTGAACTCTGGACCCAGATGGGGCCAGTGCCATATCACTGACTGAAGAGTCCTCCCAGTGTCATGGCCCTCTAAGCTACCCCTCCAGTGCCAACACTTTGGTCGTGCAGACTCCTCTGAACTCCAACTCCCTTGTCCCGGGCTTCCCTTATGTATCCTCAGGGCTATACTAACCCAAAAACTGCACAGTGGGGGTCAGGGGACCAGCATGACTAAAGTAACTCCATTGGGGGGGAGTGTTACATATATTTTTATATGAACAGTGCACTGAAGTACTTTACCATCCAGCAGAGGGGGGGGGGCCATTGCTGCTGCCATTTCAGTTTCACAGAGATATTCAAATAGCAGAAGGAGAAATTATAGAGAGCTTAAAAACGGAGGTGACATGACTTGCTCAAGGTTACACAGTAAGCAAATGGTAGTTGTGGGATTCAGACTTGGGTCTCCAGTTCATAACTCTGCACTCTAGCTGATAAGTCAGACTGGGGCTGAAGAGTCTTGTGAGCATTGAGAAGGCAGTGCCTTCAGACTACAGGGGAGGGTACTGTTTGTCCTGCTGCAACAACGCCTCCATTTGCAGGACAGATCAAGTGGTCCGACGATGCAGATGACCATGCAGTGTTGCCCCTGCAAGGATAGCTGTGTGTGAGAGCACATCAGAATCCCCCAATTGCCCAGAGCCACCTCTGAACCCCTCCTCCCTGTAGGTTGGATGCTGGGGGTTAGCCTACTTTGATTGTAAAGTTACAAGAATAGACAGGGCAGTTGCTGGATTGTTGTCCATGGTTGCAGTCACAGTGTCAGAATGGGAGAGGAGAAGCAAGATTAAAAGGTACTCCGAGGCCCCCCGGGATAAAAAGCTGCAGCATATATATAAATAGAGTATCAAAGTTTGCAGATGATAAAACTATTGGAAGTATAGCCCACAGTAAGAAACAACTCAGAGTCAAAATGTTTTGAAGGTTATAGCTGATTGGTCTAGGTCTGAAAATAATTGCTGCAGTTTAAATGCATAGTAACTTTGTAATTGGTGTCAGAAAGGGGCTCTAGCTGCCATTCTGCTTCATAAACAGGTACTAAGAGTATGATTTAATCATTCTTTATGTTGTGAGGCAGTTTGGCCTAGTGATTAGAGCACAGAACTGTAAACCAGAAGACATGGGTTTGAATCCTACAGCAGCCACTTTCTCACTTTGCAAGCCATACACCCCAATTTCCATCATTTCCATCTCTGTGCTGTTTGAGTCTCCCTTGTCTGCTAAAAATGGCAGAAACATTCTTCCTCACCCTCCTCTGGAGTGAAAAGTGCTTTAGGATACAGTTTGTATGAAAGACACTATATAAAACCAAATTCCTTTCCTTTGATGGTGAGCGTGACCAACAGAACATTTAAAAATGATCCCTTGCATTACTCTTTCTTTTCCTCCTCCCATCCTTTTTTCCTTCCTTTCTTAATTTTTTCCATTGTTTTGAAAGTGACTCAGCTTTGTCCCTTTTCTCTCCCGGGGCCTTTGACCTCGTACTCTTTGTATCTACTGATAGAACAACAGCCCAGTCAAGAGTCCCTTGCTGTGAGGCCCACAGATGAAGAGGAATCATTATAGAAACAACAATAAGAAATCTTTAAAAAGGGAAATGTCTTTAAAATTAAAAAAAAGTTTTATGTAATTAATGGGATCAGCTATTTAGAAGCACCTTTTTAATAGGCAGTTTAGGTTTGTTCAAGTAGCCCTTAACGAGTTTGCAGTGTGGCAGTGATCTGGCAAAAATACTTTTCTAATGAATCTGCAATTGAAGGCTGAGGGTGTGGCTATGCAGGCCTAGTGCCCTATGAATATGCAGTCTCCCACAGGCAACAGCAGCACGTCATGGCTGGAGAACAATGGGGACTGTTCAGGGCCATTGACACAGCAGATGTCTCTACAGACCTGGCTTTCATGAGTGCAGTCTGGAGCCCTCATGTGACAGTCCTTTGTGTATTGGCTGTCTGGTCTGTGCTGTACATACAATCCTAGAAGGTTCTGTTTTCTACGCATCACACCCACCTGAAAAGCACATAGAAAAAGCTAGTAAGTCCCCTGAAAATACTGTTGATTTTTCAAATTAGTCAGCTGTTACCTTGTATAGCAGAAGTATTTTTTACTTTTTATTTTTGCCCATTAGAAGATTTTTTCTACCTGGAAATATGAGGTGTGATGTAAAAGAAGTTTATGGATTTGGTTAGAGGCCTCTTATGAATGTAACAGTGCCACCTCTAGTCATGAGGATAAGAGAACGGTGAACTGAAGGTGAGCAGTCCTGTCATCCTAAAGATGCAAAAGGTGATAGTCATATCCTGAATTATAAATCACTAGTGAGACTTCAGCCAGTCAGTGCGAGCACCACTGTGCATCTTATCCTGTGTACAGTGTGATCTCTGTTCGGGTGTTAGGGGAGAGCAATCCACTTCAGCACCTGGGGGAGGACGACTTAAGTAATTAAAAAAATCCTCTAAAGTTAAACCTATTATAAATCACTCAAGCTAAACTCGAGTGATTTATGATAAGTTAATAGGGCCTCCAAGGGGTGTCCCTTATGTTGAGCTTGTGAGGTTGGCAGACAGAACCGCTCAGCTTTGCTTTGTGGTCCTCTTGCCCAGACTTCATGCTTGGTGTCTCTTATACCATAAGTGACACCCACTGGAGGCCCTATTAACATACAGAAGCCTTCCAACCAAACCCATAAAATGATTTTAATTAATGGTGATCATTTTTTATTTCAAATCAAAGTTACTCCAAATTGAAGTTACGCCAACATCTCACGCCAACAGTTCATGTGACTGCTTCACCTGAGACTCCCATCTACTAGCATTCAGTCTAATCCTCACAACTGGATAACCCTGTATCTCTGCTGTTACCTCTATAATTCTGAGGCTACCCCCTTTGCACTTCGACAAGGCCTCTGGCTACCCCGCCATCCACCTCACCCCCCTGCCCCTACCCCCTCCCACACCAGCTTGATAAGGCCTGTGGCTGCCACCTCCTACATTTCTTAGCCCCTGCCCAACTTCCCCCCCCTGTCCCTACCCCCACATCACGCGTAAGGCCTATTGCTGCCACTTCCTACCTTTCTTTCTTTTTCCCATCTTTATCCTTCCCCCTTTCATTTATGCTTTTCTCCTATTAAAACGATAAAACTGCATATAGATACATATATACATTTGCTCACTTTATTTTCCTGTATTGGAAACATTGTACTTTTACCAATTTGTATATTTTGTCTCCCCTCCCCACTGACATGGAACCTTTGTAAATGAGCTGTCCGTGCTCAGAGGTATTGTAATCCAAGAATGAATAAATAAAAGAAATACATTTTACACATGGATAACTGCACTTTTATATCCAGTTACAACCTCCCGTTTTGATATTTTTGGTTATAACTGGGAGGTTTTAATCAGCATCTGTCAATCAGGCTTCTCCAAAGAAAACTCATTGGTGCTTACTCTGTCTGTGGGCTGGCTCAACATCTCACGCAACATGGTGTGTGTGTGTGTGTGTGTGTGTGTGTGTGTGTCTATTTTTATGTCTCTCTCTGTCTATCTCTGACAGAAGTGCTGCACTGATTCCACTGTACTGAAACAAAAAAAAAAAGATCACCAATAATTAAATAAAATAATACATGGGTGGATGTGTGTAAGACCAGAATTTTACACACACCCTTGATGTGGGATACTTTCATAAACCCCTTGGGCTTTGCCCTTTGGGTTTATGTAGCATCCCACACCTTGGGTGTGTGTAAAATTCTGGTTACACACACCCACCCATATGTTATCCTATATATAAACTATAGTCATTTTTTTTAATTACCTTTTTTATCTTTGCAATATTGACAGCGCAATTGGCAAGTGAGAAGTCTATTACTACTACACTTCATGTGAGACACTCTTACAGAAAGAAGAGTGTCTCACACACAACTGAAGGAAGCGTAGTGGTTGGTTGGAAGCATCGCATGATGCTCTTGCAATCTGTAGCATACATAGTATTAGAAACATACAGTACATATAATGGAATGGGTAACTCTGTGACCTAACTCACTGAGAATTATCTTTCTCAGTATAATACTCATTATACTGGAAAAGATCCCTCTTAGCCAATAAGAACACAGAGTTACTGTCCGGTTATTCTATGATAACTGGACAGTATACTTAGTAATGGGACAGTGGCTCTGCATTCTGATTGGCTAAGAACAGTACTGGGAGAGTGGATCTGCATTCTGATTGGCTGCTGCGTGTGTACATAGCCGATCAGATAGCAAGCCCAGTTTGCCTTCCACTTCAACACACAGCAGCCAGTTAGAGACTCTAGTAAAGAAAGATACAACGCTTCTGTGAGAAACAGTTCCTGCTTTTTCACAGATGTGCTGTAGCATGATGCATATTTTGCCATTTAAAAAAAAAGGTTTTATTTTTCCAGTATAGCAGCAATAATAAATGGAGCCTTTGTAAACGAGTCCCTGACTCAAAGGTTTGTAATTCTGAGATTTCAATAAAAAAAAATACCAATAGTGGTCTGGGTTTCCTTGGTAGTAACCAGACCGGGGGTAAATATATACCTCAGCCTTCTGCCTCATTGTTTATTACCCCTGGTCCAGTTATTACCTTGTAAACCCAGGCCACTGTGGTATTATAGTTATGTTGTAATGTACTCGAGTTAAGTAAGTCAGTCAGTTCAAGAGCAGTTTTCTAAATAAACTGTGTCACATCACAGAACTGCCGGATTATATGAATACTGTAATAGATTATGCTGTTTGCCTAGTGTTATGTTACACATGATATGCAGAGCAAGAAAGCCGGTTTACAACTATTACAGTACATACTGTAAGTCTTATAAAGGTCAGTACCAACGATAAGTGGTGGGACAATACCTACACGTAGCAGTCTCCCTCCAGCACTTTTCCCCTCTCTCAGGTTATCTCCCTCCAGCACTTACCCTCCCCCATCTTATTCAGCACTTTACTATCTGATATTTCTCCTTGGCTAGTTTAGATTGCCCTAAAATTATTGGTCCTACTTATTTGTTCTTGTTTAGCCACCCCTGAATGTGTATTATCACCTGCTGTGTTTTCATTATACCTAGGCTAGTTTCCCTCATTCTCTAGGTCTTCAATGACCAGTTTTTTTAAACAATTGTATAAACCCTGCTTAATGTTGAATGTCTCTGTGCTCATGTAATTTATTTATTTAATTCATAAATCGGATTTACAAACCTTTGAGTCAAAGACTCATTTACAAAGGCACCTCGTCACAGGGAGGGCAGACAATATATTTGTGAAGCAAGACAGTGGGGAACAGTACAGGTGAGATACATGCAGCATACATGTCGCTGGGGCTGCGGATCCCCCTCCACCCAGGACCAGCATCGCCAGGACTACTAGCCAGTCGGGACCCAGGGTGCCTGCTCTGGCGGCGCTCCAGAAGAAATCCACCGCAGCTCCTCGGATCTTCCGTTGAAGGGCGCGATTGCCGCAACCTACAGAGGAACCAGGAGCTAGAGTCGGCCGCGCCCTGGTACCTTGTGCCGCCAAAGGCGCAAGCCCTTAAGGTACGTTGCTTTTCACTTCCCTGCCGCCGGCTCTCTTCTGTTGGGTCGGGACACTAACCCTGTACCTTCCTCACGGAAAGCGGCTGTAATTGCTTCCTTTTGATAAGGCTAGCTCTACTTTTCACCTGATTGGGGACTGTGAGCAAGCGCTGCTCGCCACGGCCTTGTGAAACAGCTCTTCCTTTGCACACTTCCCACCGGCGCATGCCCGCCTCCCACCCTCCCCCACCTCACCCACCTGGTCGACCCTTAGCTTTATAGCCACCGTCTGTCATATGACTAAGTGTCTATTTTTCCATTGGCTCGTTATATTCTTCTCCCACTAGGGCATTATCCCATCTCCTTACTGTCTTGAGCCTAACTATTTCGATAACAGAGCCACTCCTCTAGAAGCCAGTTTCCTTTTCACATAAGTGTTATAGTTTCTTTGTGAAACTGGCCACTTCAGATATGATGCTGCACCCTAGTCTCCCATTATGACCCTCCTCTCACCTCTAAAACTTCACCATTATACTCCTGTCTCTCCTGTTATGTCTAAACTGGCTAACAACTTTACATCTTTTGCTACTTATCCCTGGCTAACAATGATAGTGACTTCAGGTTTTCTAACACCCTGCTGTACTATTACTCGAATTCTACCCTGCTCACTCTATCCTCGTCAAAAAGGGCTGTATCTATCTGTCTATCCACTCCTATTCTTGAACTATCTGAGACCCAACGCCAGTTAGGCACTCTCTCTGCCAACCTACTTTCTCACCTTGCCCAAGTGTCTTTATGCTTCGCCAGAGATATTGAAACCCAATCCGGGCCCCATGGTAATGCCTTCACCCCTGCAACGGCTGCAACAAAAAGGGTCTGGTTATAGCCCACATGAATATCCAGAGTCTCACAGTCACCTGGCTGAGCTCAAGCCCGGGCTAAACTGGATTAACCCTGACATTTTATGCCTATCAGAGACTCTGGCTGAAGCCTTTGGTGCCTGATGCCACTTGTCTGTGCCTGGTTATAGCATTCAAGGAAAGACCGTATTGGGTCAAAGAGAGGGGGGGGGGTTGCGATTATGTACAAAAATCATCTATCCCTGAACATCCTACCCTGCACTGATTCCCTAACACCTTGTGAAACTCTGCACGCTACCCTGGCACTGGGTTCAAAACTGCTGCACATCATTTGTGTCTACAATCCACCTACAAGTGGGATGAGTGGTCTCCAGAATTTGCTACAATATGTCTCCCAGAATGTAAAATCAAATGAGGCTCTACTCGCAGGGACCTGAACCTTAACTGGCTGGGTCCACAGCACAAGCATCCTTGAACTCTAATACAGAAGCACAATCTAACGCTCAAACCATCACAGGCTTTGTGGCCCAGAACTACTACTCCGCACTCAGGGTCCCTACTTGATGGATCCCTACCACCAGACCTGATCATGTACTAGATGCCACAGTGCTTGCTGACTCAATCACTGATCATTCCCCCACACTTTGTCGATGGTGATCCTGTCCACCTCCCCCTCCTCCACCACGTCTGATTAGGTTTTCAAACTATGCTGCCTCTGGACAAACAAGCCTTCCTATTTGACCTCCTCGTGTATTGACTGGTCTAACATTTATACACGCAACCAATGTTGATACTGCCCTCAATTCATTTCTGACTGAATTTGGCAACATCAAAAAAGCACCTCCTACAGTCAAAAGGAGGGTAGGGGGTCGCACTTTTGAGGTGGCTGAAAAAGACCTGCTTCAAAGTTAAAGTTAGAGACAATCAATGGAAAAGGTACAAGCGAACTGGACTGCGCCAGATCTCATTCTTATAAACAATACAGAAATGGGAAGGTAAAAAAGCATCAGGCAGGCCAAAAGTAAATACACCAAAACCTGCTGATTAATTCTTCTAACTACTACATAAGTTTTGGGGTCACATTAAGTCCTTCTTAGGTTCTGTTAAAGATGTCACTCCTCAGATATGGTCCTACATGGTGTACACTGTAATGATTCTACTACCATTGCTAATGCTTTTAATCAACAATTTTCTGACTTATCTGCCTGCAGCTTCCCTCCCATCACAATCCTATGTTTCACAGTTTAACCCCACAGCATCTGAAAGACCCCAGCAAACTTAACCAACCCCTTCTATTTCAGGGAGTGTCTAGGCATCAGGTCCTAAACTGCTCAGGTCACTTTCAGACAACACCAGCATTGGCTCAGATGGCCTAGAACCAAGACTACTAAAATGGCTTCTTACTTACATATCTGGCCCCATACACACATCTTCACCCTATCTCTCCAATGGCATTGTCCCCTGAAGTCTCAAAACAGCCAGACACCCTGTATTTAAGAAAGGCAGTAAAAATGACATATCAAATTACCGACCTATTGCTATTTTGTCTGTTCTGAATAAAATCCTGGAAAAGTAGTATCCATGCAAGTCACTGAATACCCTTGAAATTCAATTTACTAAGCTCAACACAACATGGTTTTTAGAAAGCATCACAGCACCATGACAACGCAAAATTCACTTCGAGATATTGTACCAATATGGATGAGAAGGTTAACAGGGGCAGTCTTCATTGACTTACCAAGCCATCGATCTGGTTGACCATTCTCTGCCAGCATCCTCAGTACCTTGGGCTTCTCTTCCCAGTCACTACCTGGTTCCAAAGCTACCTCTCCAACCAGAACACAAGCTGTTAAGTTTAATTCATCCATGTCGAGACAGTGCTGTTATCAACATTGAGGGTCCTCAGGGATCTGGCCTGCTCTTATTCTCATTATTCGTCAATAAACTTCTTGAGCTGATCGCCACAGGTCACTCACTTTTCGGCACGGATGACTCTGCAATTTATTATCACTCTGATAATGTCTTGGATCTAAATGCTGCCCTCACTGCAGATTTTCGTGCTGTACAACACTGGTTGAACTCTCAACGCCTGGTTTTAAATACAAATAAAACAAAAAGTTATGATGTTTGGCTCAATCACAAGCTTAGATCTGTCCTCTGACCATCTCTGTCTCTGCTATCGATGGGGACCCTATTGAAACTGTCACTTCCTTTAGATTTACCTCGGCATCCACCTGGATCAAACCTTGGACCTAAAGCACATATACAGAAACCTGCAAGACAGTTAACTGCAAATTGAGGCTGCCTATAGAACCAAATACCTACTCACCCTGCTGCTAAATTGGCGATAGCCAGAGGCATTCTATTGCCAACCCTTACATATGGGTGTCCCATCCTGTCCTTGTGCAAATCTTCACTGCAACTATGGGATACTACCTTCAATAATGTGTGCAGGTATGCAGCCAAAGCACCTCGAAACTGCAGCATCATTGTCTCTTATATCAAGACTCTTGGTTGGCTCTCTCGCCTTCCTCTACCAGGCAGTACTTACTTGTACAATTTAGTTGATTCCATCCTAAGGACGTCCAAGCCTGCTATCCTGTCTGATCTTCAGGCCAGCCATTCCTACAAGGAATCTAGATCGGCTGATCAGACTTACCATCCATGCCCTTTTATGCGACTAAGGGCATGAGCACTTCCCATCATACTGCCCCCACCTATGGAACCTACTACCTCAGGATCTAAGGATGTCTCCATCATGTGACTTTAAGAGCAAACTCAGGACTTTCCCACCACTATGGACAAATGTGTTTGCTTTGACCCTACCTGATCCACTGCATTTGTTCTGTTTCCTCATTGCTAGCACTTTGCCTGTCCAAATGGTGTTCTATACTGTGCCTTGTAATTAATGTTTATTTTGTGCCTTGTTATTAATGTTGCCTTAACCTGTTTGTTTATAAGCCTAATTTAGCTGTTGACAATTGTAAGTCGTATTCTACTCCATGACATTCTTATCTTCACTTCACAGCCTCCTCACTTAACCCCACTGCTGCTCTCTTCCCCTTCTTCTGTTATATCCTCTTCTCCCTTTGCCACTCCCCACCAAACTCACCTTTACCTGTTCCTACCTCATCCATGCCCCTCTTAGTCCCCACCTCCTGGCTGTGCTTAGTCACCTCTCCACCTACTACCGCCTACTCCCACCGTCTACCGACCCCCTTCCCTGCCCTGCGCCTCTCGGTTCCACTGGCTCGGCTTGACTTTGACACTTTTGCCGCTATTGCTGTAATCCTCCGCCTCTATCCCACTCTCACCGGCATCCTCACTCTCGCCCTGCCGTCTATCGGTTCCACCAGCTCGGCTGTACTTTCCTACCTCCTACCACTGTTGCCATCTACTGCTGCTCCCCCCTACCACCCTCTCTTCGCCTGCCGTCTTTCGGCTCTATAGGCCCGGCCGCAGGTTGGTACCTCACCCTGCTGTTGCCGTATCTGACGGCACCTCCTTTCCACTTAATCTCTCCCTCCCATCTTTTTGCCAGTTTTCCCTTCCTTGTGTCTTTTCTACTGATGCCTATCCTCTCTTATTTTCTGCCTTCTACTATTCACAGTTTTGAGTATGTTCCATGATCAAGTGCTAAAGTATATTTTTGTTTACTAATGTATGTTACATTGCCATATGTACTTCTCTCTGCATTTATTGTACTCGTTGTCTTAATAATCTGGCTGTACTCTTTGTTGTGTTGTAATTGTACCTCCCGGGTCGTGCCTGAAAACAGTCACTTGCTGGCTAGTGCACTTACCCGGTTAACAAAAACAAAATAAATAAATAAATAAAAATACATACAGTAGCAGAAATTTCAAAGAGCAAGTAAACATAGGCAAGTTGCAGAAGAGCACACAACAATAAGTCATTAGGGGTCCCAGTGGGTCACACAGCATACAGTGTGTGGTACACAGACTGAAAACAGGCTAATCAGAAAACTGGTGCATACGTAATACTATAATATAATGTCTTCTTGTTGAATGTAACTGGACGCCATGTAAATGGGCAACAATGCTCACATGCTTTTCTAGTAAAACCAATAAAATGAAATGAAATGAAAATGAAATACATTTCTTCCGTAAATGTGAAAGAACAAGATTTCAATGTTGTGGTGCTGTTTGCAAATAACTTTGCACAAAGTTTTTACTTGGATGTGGGTCTAATGATTTCTAATCTGTGCTTCATTCTTTTTTAATTATGTTCACAATTTTTTTTTTTTACTTATTCTTTTTTCCTCCTGCTCTCTGTGCTCTTGATCCCATCTCTCAGAACCCCCATGTGCACCTCACAGATATATCTCTGAGAGAACCAGGAGTCTGCTGCTAAGGTGCAACTCGCCTATCTATTACTTCCAGAGCCCCGGATAACCTTCCGCAGGGCAGAGGAGGCTCCCCAAATCTCCTCCAAACATCAAGGGAGCGACACTGTGCAATCTGCCCCAGTTCCTCCCTGGATGTGGTGCCGGGATCTATTGCCTGGATTGAGAGCAGGATATTTCCTTGTTCTGGTCCACCCCCTCTGATGTCAACACACAATGAGATGGGGCATGCTGAGACGTGCTTCCACTCAGGTCCTCGGCTGACACCAACCCCTCCCCTGCCATCTGCTTCCCCAACCACACTTGCACCACCTGTGGTCACCCAGGCGGTGGCAGTATAGCAGCGGGACTTATAGCCCATCCCTTCCCGGAGAGGGAGAGCAGACCATCGGGCACTCAATCCTCTCCCCCAGCTGGCCTCCAGCAGCCCGGGCTCGCTACTGAACCCGGGTTGCTGGCACGCAACAGTAGTGCTGCCGCTGCGTCAGTGGGCTGGCTATATTCACAGTTTTTTACAACTTCATAAGAGACAAGGCACTCTAATATTGCTGCCTTATTTAATTAAATATTTTAAAAATTATTGCATAAGGACAGATTCATGTTACTTTGTCCTAATGAAAATGTTGCTATCTCAATTGAAAATTTTGTGCCTTGTTAGTGTATTACATATTTCCATAGCACCGATAGCAGCAAAATGATCTCTGACAGCCAATGGTTGTGATTTTACATGTCAAAGGTTTTGCTTCCTCAAGCCAGCCTTGCACAAATATCTTGTTTTGGATCTCACAATAACTATGAAGCCCACAACTGGACTAAAACTGAAATGATAATCACTATGTTTTGCCAATGTATGCCATCGACCTTTCAGGGGACCAAAGGCAGTCTCAACTGCCATGTGTGTAGAACAAATAAAGTTGAAAGATTTATGTTCTGGAGTTATAGGAGGTGAAGCAAATTCCTTCATGAGCCAGTCAGGTAGTGGGATGCTGAGGCTTCAAGTTGTCTGGGTCTCTGAGTACGCTGGGACTCCAAGGACGCTGTGTCTCTGAGTACACTGGGCCTCTGAGGACGTTGTGTCTCTGAGTATGCTGGGCCTCTGAGGACGCTGTGTCTTTGAGCACGCTGGGCCTCCAAGAATGGTGTGTGTCTGAGTACGCTGAGGCCTCCCGAGGATGCTGTGTTTCTGAGTATGGTGGGCCTCTGAGGAAGCTGCGTTCGAGGACGCTTGGGCCTCGAGATGCTGTGTCTCTGAGTATGTTGGGCCCTGAAAACGCTGTCTCTGAGTATGTTGGGCCTCCGAGGATGCTGTATCTCTGAGTACGCTGGGCCTCCAAGGATGCTGTGTCTCTGAGTATGCTGGGCCTCCGAGGATGCTGTGTCTCTGAGTACGCTGGGCCTCCGAGGATGCTGTGTCTCTGAGTACGCTGGGCCTCTGAGGATGCTGTGTCTCTGAGTACGCTGGGCCTCCGAGGATGCTGTATCTCTGAGTACGCTGGGCCTCCGAGGATGCTGTGTCTCTGAGTAGCTGGGCCTGAGGATGCTGTGTCTCTGAGTGCACGCTTGGCCCGAGGATGCTGTATCTCTGAGTACGCTGGGCCTCCGAGGATGCTGTGTCTCTGAGTATGCTGGGCCTCCTGAGGATGCTGTGTCTCTGAGTATCGTGGGCCTCCGAGGATGCTGTGTCTCTGAGTACGCTTGGCCTCTGAGGATACTGTGTCTCTGAGTATGCTGGGCCTCGAGGATGCTGTGTCTCTGAGGACGCTGGGCCTCTGAGGATGCTGTGTCTCTGAGGACGCTGGGCCTCCGAGGATGCTGTGTCTCTGAGGACGCTGGGCCTCTGAGTACGCTGAATCTCCGAGTATGCTGGGTCTCCAAGTATGCTGGTTTTCTAAGGATGCTGGGTCACTGAACATGCTAGGTCTTTGAGAATGCTGGGTTTTCTAGAACACTGGGTATCTGAGGATGCTGGGTCTCAGAGTATGAGCATTCCTACTTGAACACCTGCAATCGTCTGGGGTTTCTAAGAAAAAAATAACAAGTTATGTGCAGTACTGGGTCTCACAGATATTTCTGTTGATACTTCTGTAACCCCCTTGTTACCCGGGGTTACTAGAATCCCAGTAAGACCTAGTGGTAGGCAGGGAAGGCAGCTTGTTAAACTCCAGTTAAATGGATTTCACACTGTCTCACTCTGTTCTCAGTCTCAGCTGAGACTGAGGGATGACATCACCATAGAACTCTCGCAGCTGCATGAGCCACACTGGAGTGCTGCAGTTGGAAGTTAGGATAGAATGTTGGGGATTTTGAACAGAGTCTGTGTGCAGTCTTGGAAAGAGACAGCAGCTCAGCAGTCTGTGTGCAGGCTCTCAGAGCTTTAAGCTCTGTTTTAGAGCTACTGTTAAGAAGGTGTGTTTCCACTGTAAGAGGGACACAGAAACTTATTGTTGAAGTGCTGGAGGCCGCTGTTACTGGTCCATGTGCTCCATCCCTGAAGGGATGGGGGTGGAAAGGTTTGCCTGTTTTCCAGGGGCAACCCTGCTGGTTCCAGCTAAGGAAGACGCTGCCTATTTCAAGTTGTGCTGCAGCACCAGAAGATCTGAGAGAGAAATTCCTGTGGAGGAATCACCTGTGGGGCACCTGCAACCAAAGGGTGAGTTCGCTCTGACAGAGGGCCAATGTTTTTCACCTGAACTGTTGGAACGTGAGGATTGGACTACTTAATCTGTAGAAGGTCTAGTGTAATAGACATTGCCGGTTAACTCAGGTAGGTTCAAGTCCAGCACAAAGAGTGAAGTAATGTGGGGATTGGACTGCTTAATCAGTGGGGGCCTAGAGCAATGGGCTCTGCCAAGTAAATGTATGTTCAAGTCCAACACAAGGGGAAAGCAAGACAAGCAGAGGAAATGTGACATACATTTAGCCTTAATCTACATTGCCAAGCTTTACAGAATGAGATGTTTAATGTCCAGAGAAATGGCTGGGTATGAATTGTGGAAACGAGAGGTGGGAAACCCCCCATCAGTAGTAACCAAATTCACCTCTATGGATTTGCTCTGTGGCACCATTGCTTTCTCTCAGGTACTTGGCCAGTGCCTGAGGAAAGTACCCAGATGTGGGATTAAAAGGAAAATTCCCTGAGCTGAGGTGCTGTTAGGTGGTTTAGGGAGCCACCAGAAAATGTTTCCATGGCATATGGAAGGTGTCCAAGTGGCCGGCAAGGGAGCCGAGCCAGGTAAAACCAAGATCAGTGTACAAGTTCGGCTGTGTAACAACAAAGCAGCGGCAAGTCCAGGCAGTGTGCCTGGTGGGTTTAGAGCCTGAGGGCTGAAGTGTTGAAGAAGTGTTCTTGATTCTTTTAATCTGCATTACCAGGAATGTAACCCCGTGGGGGTCCATCTATGCTTTGTTTATTCTGTTTGGATGTGAATAAAAGCCACACTTTAGAATCCCATTCCTGGTATTGGACATGACAGTTATTGCTTCCTGTGTTCGGAGTTACTTGGGTGCCCCTGTGCAGAGAAGCCAAACCTAGCCTTTGTGCCGAGTGACCTATTCCACCCCGAACCCAGTCCTCACCTGGTACTGCTGTCAGATTTAAACAGCATACCACCTGTCGTTTGCAAAATGATGGGGGTTGGGGTTACACTTCATTTTGGTTCATAAATGATATCACTATTACTATATTACCATTCTTTAATATTGTCATTTACTGTCAAGCTGTGTTTGTATGCAGTACCAGAAGCTGTGGAGACAGACTTGGCATGGACCACTGGGGCAGACAGGGTGGGCCAAGCAGTCCTTTTCTGCTGACAAATTCTATGTGTAACCCCCCTGCAAATGGGGGTTCCCAAAAGACTTCCAGGAGCTTGCTTGAATGCTCCAAGCCTGAATGGTGTTTGGCATTTGCCATTTATCAGTGAGTGTTTTTAGAGCCTCTGGTACTGTCTCTTTAAGAGCTGTCTGCTTGCAGACATAATTAGTTTGTTATGGGGGACTGTGTGCTTCTCTGAGTACCACTCGAGCTGCTGCCAATTCACTTCATTTTTGCAGTCACTAGGGTGCAAAGGAACCTATCTGAAAGATGTAACTGTTTGCCAGAAATTATTTAGAGTAATAATGAAATTAGTTTGTCTAATCCTGCTTTGCAGTCAGAACTGTGTCTGTTAGTTCCCCATTCTAGTTTTGAACTGCTGAACTGGACCAACAGTGTGGGTAAGCTAGCTCTAAAATGGTGCCTTGACCTAATCAGAACTTGACTCATAATCTGAGCCAGCCACAAGAGGATTGTATGGGCAGTGACTCTGGGAGATGTAGTTTGGACTTCAGTGCCTTTTGACCAACAGCAGCAGTCTCATTGTGAGTGACAGCCAATCCAGTCAAGAACTGGGAGGGACTCAAAGGAAGTGCCTGGTTTTGTCGGTTGGAGTTTCAGTTGAGCTTTGGCAGTGAAGAAGGAAGGAGCCCCTGTGCTTTTTCAGTGTGCAGTTTTAGTCAAAAACGTGTAAGGGCCCAGAGTTCCGGTCTGCAGCTTGTTAGGACTGAACCTGTCCTGTGAAAAGAATCAAAGGATCTCTGAAGAGTAGAAACCAGGCTCACCCTGTAGAAGACTGGAGGAATTGCTGAAAATTGCACCGGTCTGTCAGGAACTGAATCTGCTGTGTGTCTCCCGGTATTGTGCAGTAATTGCGATCGGGATCAGATGCAGCCTGCCTGGTATAGTGCTTTCTTTTATATGGATGTGTGAAGAGGTTTGTGTACCTCAAGTGAGCCCTGCTGACATTGAAGGACCCTATCTTATTTGGAGGTCGTGAGTACTAATTCAGGGTCGCCTCCTGTTGAATTGCCACATTAAATCCAAATGGAATTACTGTACTGCTGACTGTTTAATCTCCTTTTCTGTGTGAAAGGGCCCCACCAGCTGCCACGGTTTGGACTAGCCACTAGAGCTTGGGTACCCAGGACAGTAACTGATAGGGATAGGCCTGTGCACAGAGCCTAGGTAGATTATTAGAGTGATACAAGCTAATTAACCTGATTTCCTCTGTCCTTGTTATATCCCCTAAATAAATCAGAGCTGCTTGTTTCAGCAAAGTTATACTGCCTGAGGTATTTGTCTATGTTAAAGTACTGTACTGTGATTGTTGCACTGTATCTCATTTCACAGGAGTCCCAGTGCGGAACCAGACCTGGGGTAAGTGTATACTGTGAAGGTAATTCTGATATATTGTGTGGGCCACTAGTGGGAAGAAAGAGGTTGCAGTGTCCCAGAGGCTGTGACGTTAGTTTAACTACTGCAAACCCTGACCTCTGGGTGGAGGCACCCCATTGGATCCAGGCCCCTCAACCTGTTAGTGGCAAATCAGGCAGGGGTAGTAGCCCCTGGGATAGCGCCATCTAGGGGTTACATATGTTTGTATGTTTCTAAGCTTAGCGAAGTGACACAGCTGATAATAGTGTACCTGCCTTTGGTAGATGGCTTGCAGATGTGAACAGATTAGAATTCCTAATACGCTAGCATTGTGTATGTTATCATAGCATATAAACATACGAACATACATGCTGCAGTCCGTGTTCCACAAACTGAAAAAAGAAAGGCACTTATAAGTTATTGTGATATTGAAAAAAGAAACTACATTATAATTCATTGTTGTTGCTTGTGTATATTCATTAATGGTACATTTCATTTAATTAATTTCTGTTCGTACATTACATGTACTTGATTAAAACTGTCATCAACGATTGCCTGGTGCAGATAAGAAAGCCACCCCTACCGGCTGACAAAGTCCCTGAAGCCCAGTGACAAAGCTACTTTGGTGATGCGAGTACTGTTCATACAGCCAATTACTTGGGGTAAGCCTTGACCTTGCTCAAAATAGTGGACTACATCACTGACTTCATCCGCTGATTATACTGAGGATACAAATACATGGAAGAATCTGTGCACAGAAACATGTACCATACTTTTGTGAACCGAACCTGGTTTCTTACAATGCAGTATTCAGAAAAAATAGACAACTTTTACAGTACTGTGACAACACTGATATGTACATTCAGCCCTGAAGGTGGACAAGTCTATGGTACCGGACGGGATTCACTCCAGGGTACTAAAAGAACTTGGGGAGGTTCTGGTTGCCCCACTGACAGCCTTGTTCAACAACTCACAAGAAGCAGGAGTGGTTTCAGAGGACTTGAGAAGGGCTGATGCTGTCCATCTACATAACAGTGGCTGCAGGGAGGAAGATAGCAACAACAGGCCAGTCAGTCTCACTTCCGTGGTGGGGAAATTGATGGAAACACTACTGAAAGAAAGGATGTTAGAGTATCTTGTATCAAATGAGCTGCAAGACAACAGACAACATGGATTCATGGGGGGGGATCATGCCAAACGAATAAAGTAGAAGGAAGCAGGTAAGACAGTTAGGGGAAAAAAGGTGTAGCTAAAGGAAAGGATAGTCAAAGGGGTAGCAAATGGGGATGATAATTTCTTCAGGCACATAACTGAGAAGAGGAAAGCAAGGGGAGAGATAGTGAGGATGAGGGGAGCAGCAGAGGAAACTGCACAGAAGATGACCAAGAAAAGCAAACATCCTCAGCAGTACTTCTGCTCAGTCTTCACAGTGGATGGGGAGGGAATAGACAATCAGTGATCCAAGAAAAAAGGGGAGGGAGGGAGGTGGACTCAAAACTATTTTCGGAGGAAGAGTCCTAAAGGGATTTGCAGCTCTGAAATTGGACATGTCTATGGGACCTGGTGGATACACCAAGGGTACTGAAGGAACTCAGGGATAGCTGACTGCCCCACTGATGGCCTTATTCAATAGCTCACTGGAAACAGGCATGGTTCTGGAGGACTGGAAGAGAGCAGACATGGTCCCGCTACATAAGGACAGCAGTAGGGAAGAGGCTAATAACTATAGGTGGCTAAGCCTCACCTCAGTGGTAGAGAAATTAATGGAACTACCATTAAAGGAAGGATTGGTAGAGTCTCTTGAATCCAGTAGCTGCAAGATCAAATGCAGCTGGATTCATGGGGTTGAGGAGGTCATGCCAGATGAATCTGAGGGCAGTGGACAGGATCTATCTGGAATTTAATAAGGTCTTCGACACTGTGCTGCACAGGTGACTGGTTAAAACATTGAGCATTCAAGGGATAGGATCCCAAGTGATGAACTGGGTTAGAAACTGGTTAACAGATAGACAACAGACAGTGTAGGTTAATGGCACTCACTAACGATGTGAGGGTGACCAGCAGGGTGCGACAGGGTTCAATACTGTGACCGGTCCTCTTCAATATCTTCTTAAGTGACATTGAAGAACTGGAAGCCAAGGGATGCCTTTTTGCTGATGATACCATGATCTGTAATAGGATGGACAATATGAAGTGGTATAAAGAATGTGTAGGGATCTTAGGAAGCTCAAGGAGTGGTCAAGAACATGGCTTTTGGGGTCCAGTGCTAAAAAAGTGCAGAATCATGCAGCTAGGTTGTAGGAACCCAAGAACTGAGCATAGACTGGGGAAAGGTACTGCCAATCACTAAACAGAAAAGAGACCTTGGGGTTATCATAGTTGATGATGTCAAAGTGGCAGGACAGTGACAAAGCAGTGGGTGGAGTCAGCGGGATGCATAGGGAGTGGTATGTTCATCAGGTGGAAGGAGATGGTGCTTCCACTATATCGCTCATTGGTGAGACCCCACCTGGAGTATTGTGTCCAGCTCTGGAGGTTGCACCTGAGAAAGGGCATAGGGTGGAGGCAGTCCAGAGGAGGGCAAATAAAATTGTCCAGGGGTTGCACTAAAAGCCCTATGGGGAGAGACTGATGAATCTCAACAAGCTCTCCAAGCACAGGTTTGTTGCTCACTTTGGGCAAGCACCTCATCCTCGTAGCTGCTTTTAAGCTTGAGCTGCCCACCAACTACAGCGGCGAGACCGGGAGCGTGCCTGCTGCCACCCGCCCACTGCTCTCCAAGCACAGGTAATTGCCGAAGCCAGATCTTCAGCCCTCAGCGGCTGTTGCAGCGAAGATCCTGGATTGTTTTCGAATTCCTGGTGCCATCTGACTGCAGTGGCCCCATTGGCTGCTCACCATCTTGGTGAACTCCCTGAGTGGCTAGCTCTGGAATCCAGCGTGGCTGCTTTCCCAGGACTAATTGCATGCCCGTGCACAAATTTTGTAGTCTATGCTGCCTGGCCTCGCTACTAGTGTGTGCACATAATACCAATTACAGCTAAACTGAAAACCGGATTCCTACTTCTGATTTTTGTTTATTTAAGGACTGTTACTAGCCTGTATTTGCTCATTCTGGTAGAAAAAGAGAGTAAAATACTGTTTGTTTGCTTTGTTTTAGACTAGCTAGACCCTTAATCTTCTCATTCTCTTTGTGTGTCTCTTTGTGCTCCCCCACCCCTCCTCCACTAGTTCTTAAATACACCTAAACCACTCCCCTTCTGTGCACTCTCCTCCCATTGGCCATCTTGTCAGACACAAATTTAAAGCTGCAGAACACCTCCTAGAGTGCGGTCCTGCCCCACAGAACTACATTTCTAATAGCCCTTGCCTCACCACTCCCTCCTCTCCCCTTCATAAGGCTGACCATGCTAATTCTCCTACTACTTCTGCCGGTAACCCTCAGGACTCCCAGCTCATCCGCCCGCAAAACCTCTGCCACCGAGTGATCGGCGCTCCAGCCGCCACTGCCGAGACCACTTGCTCGGACTCCAGACCAGAGAGGTACAGCAAAGCTGCAAACCAATCAGAGTGCGAGCGCCTTCTCCAGGCTTGCTCTGATTGGTCCTTCACCCCTTCTTATCTTTTCTCTGTCTCCTGAGCTAAAAAGGCACTGTTTTTTTTTTTTTACTTATGCTTGCTAATGTATGCCTATTTTGTTAGAATCTGCTTGTAAACTGCCAAGCTGTAATACTTGCAAACTGCTCTTGCTAGATTGATTAAGGAAACAGCCCTTTCCTTTGCCTCTGTAACTGTCGCCCAGACTTCAGGGTGCCAAGGAAATCGATCCCTTTCATTTGTAAATTAGTTTTGTCACTGGGTAGCTCGACCATTGTCTGGGACCAGTACTAATTGGCTTTGCTTTCTCTTCCCCTTCAGCCAAGAACCCTCCAGGGCTCCCAGCTCATCCGCTGCAAGAACTGCGGCCACTGGGCAGTTGGCGCTTCCGAAGCCGCCACCTGAGACCACTTGCTCGGACTCCAGACCCAAAGAGGTACTGCAAAGCCGCAAATTTTACGCCCACCCACCCATCCTCCTCCCCACCATTTTTATATAGACCCCTTGCCCCGCCTCCCCTGCCATTGCTTTCCTATAATTTATCCGCCCGCCTCCCTAGGATGCCCACAGACATATAAATTTTGGGCTGCTACTTCAGGTTCAATTGTCCCATCCTAACTAACCCACCGCAGTCTCCCCTACCACTCGTCTTAGATCAGATTTGTGACTTCTTATTACTGTCCCTAGTCGTTGTGTCACAGTAAATTCTCCTTGCTCCCTACAAGTGGTTTCAGTGCCTACATCCCTTTGCTGACCCTGTGGTGTGTTGTCTTAGCTAGTGATACTTCTTAGATCAGGTTTATGACTTCTCATAACTATCTCTAGTCGCTGCGCCATAGAAACATCTCCTTGCTCCTTTCAAGTGGTAGCAGCACCTATATCCCTTTTCAGACCTCATGGCATGTAGCCTTACCTGGTGATGCCTTGCCCAGATTAAGCCCTTACAACTGTTTCTCTTCTGACCCCAGACTTTAACCATGGAACTTGCAATCTGGCTCTACCTATTTACTGCCTTATGCACCCTACCCTTGTTAGGTACATGCCAGATGGAATTTACCCCAAAGAGGACCTTATCCCTACCACATGTATCCCCTACTCATGGAGTCCCTATACAAATCGTGCTATACCCCCAAGTTGTCGTACCCACTTTCAGCTGAGTCTCCCACTCAGACAGCCACTGGCATCTCAGCTACCTACCCAAGGAATGTTACCTACTTGGCCTAGTACCTGCATCTACTGGTGTCATACGGCTAGGGTCTTAGCATGTGTATCACTAGGACTGAACAGTATAAAGAATAGGTCCTTGCATTCCTATCCAATACTTCCACTAGTCAAAGAAGGTTTAGTTCTTCCAAATTACCACTTGTTGCCCTGAGGAAAGTTGTGCTCCTCCTTCTATGCTCAGGTAACGTTAAACTTAACCCTGGTCCTATACAAGCAATTCCTTCACCGTCCGAAGTCACAGTATAAAGGTATCAGCTTTATGCATGTTAATGTTGTAGCCTCTTAAAGAAACCTCACCTCAATACAGGCTTGGGCTAGCCACACGGAGCCAGATGTACTTGTCAGATCTGAATCCTGGCTCATCCATCCACGCCAGACAAAGAGGTCAATATCTCCAACTATCTGTTATTCAGAGCTGATAGACTAACCATTTATTCATTTATTCATTACAAATCGGGTTTACAACCTTTGAGTCAGAGACTCATTTACAAAGGCACCTCGTCGCGGGGGGGGGCAGACATCAAGACAGTTATTACAGTGCAGATTAAAACAGATGATAACATTACAAGTGCAGTAAAGGGAACATTTAACATAGATACACTTAGGTTACATAATGTAGTAGTTTGTGTGTTACTCTGGTTACATAATGTTACAAAATTGTGAGTTACACTCATGGATATAGTAGGTCCTCAGAGAAGACAGTGGGTTACATCCCTGTTTGGACCTAGTAGGGAAGGGGTAGGTCTGGGGGAGGGAGAGGCTGTCCAGTGGACGTTGTCGAGCCAGTGGGCAAGGCGGGCGGGAACCACAGGTTACAACAGGGGGTTAGTTGCACCTACAACAGCGGGTATTAAAGAAATGGTTCCAAAGGGCTATTTTGAAGGAGCCAATTTTTGGCAAGTTGGAGATGCAGCTAGGGAGGGAGTTGAACCAGGTGGGAGCTCGGTAGAGGAAGGATCTCTGGGCAAGAGAGGTCTTGGTTCTGGGCACCTTGAAAGTGGCCTTAACAGAGCTATGGGTGGTGACGGACGAAGATGGCTGCTGTAGGGAGGTGGAGGATTCTTCGGGAGAGTCCTAGCAGAGATTTCTTAGCGAGAAGGGCAGGTCTAGTAGAGCAGTCACTCAAAGTTGAGAAGATTGGTGGTAGTATAGAGAAGGCAGGTGTGAGTTTGGCTGGGGCACCAGTCAGGAGCCCACAGGCCTTATTGATGGAGAGTTGGATTTTGGAGGGCAGTGTTGTCAGCTGCAGTGTAGATGGGCAAGCCATAGTCCACGAGGCACAAGACAGAGGTGATGGCCAGCCTGAGGGCAACCTGAGGCAGGCAGTCCCTGTGCCGGTATAGCAGGCCAATCCGAGAGTTAATGGCGCTGACAGGGCATTAATGTGGGTGTGGAAGGAGAGGGCAGTATCGAAAGTGATGCCTAGGTACTTGTATGTGGTCACTTGTTCTAGCGGGTGCAGAGTGCTGGGGATAATCAAGAGGGGGGTATTTTTAGCTTTATTTTGGTGGTGGGAGAAGAGCATTGATTTGGTTTTCTTTAGGTTAATGACCAGTCTGCGGTCTCCGAATCACCTTTCGGCTTGGTTGTAAGCCTACTGGAGGGATAATTGGAGGGAGGTGGGATTAGGATGTGAGGTAACGAGGACTGCATCATCGGTGTAGAGGAGCATTTTACCAGTACATGAGCTGGGGAGGGTGTTGAGGTAGAGACTAAAAAGTATTGGACCCAGGATGGAGCCCTGAGGGACCCCGGAGCGAACGGGAAGAGTGCTGGAGAGGGAGCCGCTGATCTTGACATGCTGGGATCTAGCAGAGAGGTAGCTAGAGAACCAAGAAATGGGACCACCAGAGAAGCCAAGTTGGTGGAGAGAGTCGAGTAGAAGGGGATGACAGACAGTGTCAAAGGCCTTGGAGAGGTCAATGAACACTGCTCCTGCAAGGCTGCCAGAGTTGAGAGCAGCATGCAGGAGTTGGGAGAATTCCAGGACAGCCATGGTTGTACTGTGTCCTGACTGGAAACCGTGATGTCTGGGCACATAATGTCATACTTGGTTAGGTATTCAGAGCGCTGGATCAACACCACTTTTCAAGGGCTTTAGAGTGGGGGAGGATGGAGATGGGCCGTAATTGTTGGGGTGGATCGTTCCACTCTTATGTATGGGTGTGATTTCAGCTGTTTTCTAAGCACTTGGGAACTGACCCAGGCATAGAGACCGTTTAGAAGGTCAGACAGGGGACTAGACTGCCCAAGACCTGTACAGAGGATCCTGGAGTCGAGGGGGTCACTGTTGGAGTTATTACGTCTAAGGCTTTTTAGCAGGTGCAGCCTGGCTTCTTGGGGGGATAGGGTGCGCAGGTAGAATGGTGGGTGATGCAGGACCAGAGGGAGAGAGGTGGGGATTGGGTCAAAGAAGCTGCTGGGGAGGACTGAGCTTAGGTCAGAGAAGGCAGTGTTAAGGCAATTGACTATAAGGAGTGGATCTGTGGTGGGGGTGCCGTTGATGGAGAGCTGAGATGGTGGTGGGGAGCGGGACTTCCCATTTAGCTCTTTCATATTATCCCAGAAGGTCCAGGCTGAACCCCAAGTGGAAGTGGGGTGATCTGGTAGTGCTCTGCCTTAGCCCACCTAATGGCCCAAGTGCACTTCTTGCGTTCTGTATTGTAAGCCTGTCTGTCAGACGCCTTTCCAGCTTCTACAGCAATGTGCCAGAGATTATCTCTGTTTTTGAGTCTCTGGAGGAGGGATGGGGTGATCCATGGTGCATTTCATTTTTTTGGAGCGGATCCTGGTGAGGGGGGTGAAAAGGTCACTAGCCTTACAGAAGGCATTTGTGAAGTGGTCAAGAGCTGAGTCATTGTCAGGGGAGCGCTGGATAGGGGATCAGTCTAGCTGGACTAGCTATTGTTTTAATTTTCTGAGGCCGCTGGGGCGTAAACTGCAGTGTAGAGTGGCCTGGGACACTGGCTTCAGAGTGGGGGTTAACCAGAGACAGAGGACTGGGGAGTGATCACTAAGAGAGTTGGGGAGGACAGTGACATCCCGGATTTTGTAGGGGTGGTTAGATATAACAACATCAAGGAGAGTGCTGGTGCCAGTAGTGTGGTTGAATCTGGTGGGCTGGGTGACTAACTGGGACATATCCAGGGCAGCAAAGGAGTCCCTTATATGGGAGGCAGTGGAAGCAAGCCAGTTAACATTGAGGTCACCTAGGATGACTTGCTCCACTTTGTGAGGGAGAGATGTGAGATAGTCAATGAGGGACTGGACTGCTTGGTTTTGATTCCTCGAGGGTATGTAGGAGACCGTGAGGAAGAGAGGGCATCGGGCGGGTCAGGTGTGATTTTTAAGGTGAGGGCTTGGGCTCCATAATCAAGTTTAGGAGCTGGGAGTGCCTGACCTATAAGGGAGTCCCGTACTAGTAGTGTGCAACCACCACCGCGTTTGCCTACTCGGTCTTCCCTGTAGATGGTATATCCAGGGAGAGTGATAGCGGAGTCAGGGGCGGTGGTGTAGCCATCTATGTTAAGGACAAGTTTACGGTCGCTACCCTCGACACTACATCAGTTGCCATTGCCTTTGAATGCCTGTCCTTAAAAATCGAAATATCTACATCAATGGCCCTCCGTGTCATAGGATGTTATAGAACCCCGTCCTCGGGGTCACAGCTCCTGTCCCACCTATCATCTACTATGAGTACCGACACACTGGAAACAATTATACTAGGGGACCTTAACTACGACTGGCTTTCAAGCGCATCTCTTCCACTTAAATCCTTCTGTGACTCTCATGGGCTCACTCTACTTATTAATGAACCTACTCGTATCAATAAGAAAAACCCTACGAAAAGTACACTATTAGATGTACTTCTAGTAAGCAAACCCCATTTCTTCTCTCATGCTGGGATCTTTTCTGCCGATGTTAGTGATCATTGTTTTATTGCTGGCATAAGAGCGGTCCTTAAACCAACAGCCTCAGCAAAGTTCAAAACGGAATTTTGACCTGCTTGCATATATCAATGACCTGAAAGCCTCCTGCTTTGGCAGACCTTTTATTTAGCCAAATCAGTAGAAACAGCATAAGCCATTTTCCATTTTCCATGAAATTGTATCCAGCGCTGTTAACACCCACGCACCCTTAGTCAAAACCCGCATAAAGGCTAGAAAGTGCTGTTGGTTTACAGCAGACATCAAGGCAGCACCATTAAAAAGAAACAAGCTCTGGAGGCTAGCACGCAAATCCCACAAAGCCGAAGACTGGCATCTTTTCAGAACAGCCAGAAACCACTGTACAAAGCTAATTCAGGAAACTAAGTCCAGCTTCTATCGCTGTGAACTCGACACTGCCTCCAACTGCCCTACCAAGTTCTGGTCCACAATTAAATAACTTTGTGGTAATACCACAGGAAACACTCTCCCCTCAAAAATTATTTTTGTCAATGTAATTATCAGCAACAATAAAGAGATACTACAAGCCTTCAACAATCACTTTGCAACTGCAGGGCTAGCTTTTGATAACTCACCTGCATGCAACCTACGCTCCCAGCTTACCACGCAACCTTCAGAATCTAGTCCCTCAGATGCAGTCTTTTCATTCTCTCCTGCCTCACTAAAAGAGGTCGAAGATCTCCTCCTCCAGTTGGACACCAGAAAAAGTGCTGGCGCTGACACCTTCGATCCGTACTACCTAAAGATTGCTTATCATGTCTTGGCCGTACTTATTACGCATCTATTTAACTTGTCCCTTTCTCAAGGGACCCTCCCCAAACTGTGGAAAACCGCACATGTTATTCTGTTGTTTAAATCCAGAGACCCCTGTGATCTAAACAACTACAGGCCCATCTCCCTTCTCCCGGTACTGTCAAAACTTCTGGAAAAAATCTTGAATGCCCAGCTGAAATCTTTCATAGATGATACTAACCTGCTTAACCCAGTGCAATCTGGTTTCAGAACTGAACATAGTACAATCACGGCCCTGGCCAAGGTGACAAATGACTGGCAGTGCGAGCTAGAGAACAAAAAATTTGTCTGCAACATTTTCTAGACCTAAGTAAGGCCTTCGACTTTGTTGACCACAGCCCCTTCTTTCTTCATTAAAAGCTGTTGGTCTAGATTCTACCTCCTTGCATTGGTTCCATAACTACCTTTCTGATAGGCACCAATAGGTCAAGGCCGAAGGTGAACTCTCCCCCTCAAATCTGTTAAAAAGAGGCATCCCGCAGGGATCCATCCTGGGGCCACTCCTATTAGCCATCTACATCAACAGTATAGACTCAGGCATCAATGAGGCGAAAATTCATCTGTTTGTAGATGATACAGTGATCTACCTAAGCTGTACAACTCCTGAAACTGCCTGTAGTGACCTGCAAGCTGACTTCAACATACTTCAATACCAGCTTCTTAGTAAATAAATTGCTACTTAATGCCAAAAAGAGAAAGGCAATGCTATTTTCACCTATTAACCATGCAGCCTACCTTGTTCTACCCTCCATCATGACCCTCCTAGGAGAAACCCTGGAATTTGTGCCGAAATTCAAATACCTGGTGGTTTGGCTAGACTTCAAACTCTCTTTGCAGACCACCTGGAGGATTTGTTAAAAAAACTGAGGCAGAGACTAGGTCTCTTCTTCAGGTTAAACCGCCTACTAACTACAGAGGCCAAGAGACAGCTAGTTCAGTCTACGCCTTTCCTAATTGATTACCTGACTTTATATACAGCCAATGTGCTACTTCATACCTCGTAAATTGACATACTTTACCACAGAGCCCTGTGCTTCATCACTGGTCTCCCTTCTCCACCCATCATTGCTCTTTATATCGCCATAGGTTGGACCTCCTACACTACAGAAGAAATAAAATGCATCTCTGGACATACAGACCTATCACTGGCAAACTTCCGCAGTACATTGTTGATTGTCTGACTCTCAATATGCCTGGGACCTATGCCCTAAGAAGCTGTTCACTGATTTCTCTGAAAGTGCCCAAAGCCCCAATGCGTTTTGGGAGAGCTGCCATAGGATTCGTTCTACCGTCACTCTGGAATGTGCTACAGAAATCACTGAAACTGAGGACTCCTGTTAGTATTACTGTGTTTAAGACCTTTTACTCAAAATACATTACAGAAGCCTACAACTGCTTCCAATGATCCTAGCTTACTTACACCCCCTTCCACATCCTCCCTGCTTTTCCCATCCTCCTTCCTTCTTGTATCAGTGCATAGCTTGTCCCTGAGCCACCTACTTATCTACCGCCCTAAATCTCACCCTCCCTCACCCACCTATTCCTTGTATACCCACAGCATCTCATTCCTTCGCTCCTAGTATTATCCCAGTTGCAGCCCCCCACTGGCTGCCCACTTCTCCCGACACACGTCTCCCCCTTGATATGCCTGGGTCTTTTTAAACTGACTATGTATGTCTCTTCGCTTATAGAATCCACTTCAACTAATCTCTTCGCTGACTATAATGCCTTTACCTTACAGGAATACTAAACCATGTATGTTGTTGTATCTGGTATAAATTTTTTACTGACTTGCTACCCTATTGTTATGTATACCTCACCGACTGTCTTTACCTGAACCCAAATGTATTTTTACTTATCCTGTCTATTGCAGGCCTACTTGTACTGTTGTACTCTTGTATCTACTGTCTATTTGTCTGTATATAAATGCATTGTTACTTGACTTATGTAATGCAGGTCCACCTTGTAAATGAGCTTGCTCAATGGTATTCGCCTGGATAAATAAAGAATTTGATTGATTGATTGAGTGATTGAAGTACACCCTGGACAACAATAGAGGAAAGGGGACATGATAGAGACTTACAAGTACAGTACCTCACGTGGGTGAATGTGGTGGAGGGGTCTCTTTCTAATGAGGAAGAGCAACAGAACTATAGGGCAAGTGATAAAGCTGGGGGGAGTTTAGGAGGGATGTGAGGAAGTACTACTTCACAGAAAGAGTGGTGGATGCCTGGAATAGACTGCTGCAGAAGTAGGGAAGGCAAAAACAACAGTGGGCTTCAAGCATGCATGGGATAGGCATAGGGGAATCTTAGGAAATGGTCCGGGAGGAGGGAGGGTGCTGGAGACCAGTTTGCGTCTGCTGAGACAGATTAGGCAGAGACCATGTAGGCAGACTGGTTAGGCCTAGTGTTTCTTTTCTGCTAACAAATTCTATATTTGTATGAGTCTAATAGATTTCTTTGACTGAGTGACCAGGGAAATTGATCAAGGGAGAGCAGTGGATGTGGCATACAGTATCTAGACATCATCAAGGCCTTTGACACGGTGCTGCATAGAAGACTGATTAAGAAGTTGATAAACATAGGTTTGGGGTCCATAATGGTAAACTGGGTTAGAAACTGGTTAAGGATAGGAGACAGAGGGTGGTGGTTAACAGCACTTATTCTAAAGGGAGGAGTTTGACAAGAGGGATACCATCAGGCCTGATACAGGGACCAGTCCTACTCAATATCTTTATAGGGGATATTGCAGAAGAGCTAGAAGGGAAGGTATGTTTTTGCAGATGATGTCAAAATCTGCAGTATGGTGGACGCTTAGGAAGAGGTGGAAAAATGTGCAGGGATCTTGGGAAACTCAAAGAATGGTCAAAAGCATGGTAGGTGGGGTTCAATGCCAAAAAGTGCAAAATAATACACCTAGGAAATAGTACAGCACTGAGTATGGGATGGGGGGAGAGAGAGAGTACTAACAGTCAATAGGCAGGAAAGGGACCTCAGAGATATCATATCTGAGGACCTCAAGATGGCAGGGAAGTGTGACAAGGCAGTGGGTAGGACTAGTGGAATGCTGGGTTGCATCGGGAGGGATATCGCTAGCAGAGGGAGGGAGACGGTGTTGTCTTATATCACTCACTGATGTGGCCACACCTAGAGTACTGTATTCAGTTTTGGAGACTGTACCTCAAAAAGGACATAGACAGAGTGGAGGTGGTCCAGAGGAGGGTAACTAAAATGGTGCAAGAGAAGCCTTGTGAACAGACATTGTGGTGTCTCAACAGGTACACCCCGGAAAAAGAGAGAGAGGGGATATGATAGAGACCAACAGGTACCTCAAAGGGGTGAATAGGGTACAGGTGGGGAGTCTCAAATGAAGAACAAGTACCAGGACCAGAAGGCAGCAGTAATGCTGGGGGGGTGATTCAAGAGTGATGTGAGGAAATATTTCTTCATTGAAAGGGTAGTGGCTACCCAGAATAGACTACCAGTGGAAGTGGTGGAGGCTAGAACAGTGGGGGGCTTCAAGCATGCATGGGATAGACATAGGGGAATATTAGATAGGAGACATGGTGATGGAGACCAGACAGGTCTGCGGAAACAGAATAGGCAGAGAACATCTGGGCAGAGTAGGTGGGCTAAGCAGTCCTTTTCTCCTGACAAATTCTCTGTTTCTATATAATGGTACAGACTCTCAAACAACCAGCTTTTGTTTTTTTCCATAATGGTTTTTCTCTCTTGGGCTGCAGGCAGGTGGCTGTCAGCCATGTCCCTGCTCCTTCCAACTGTCACTCACCTCTCCCAGCCACCGGAACATACCCTGGAGATTGCCCCCTATGGTAAAGCCAGGGGGAGGAGGGACATTCCCCTCAGTACACGTATCCAGCTATCTGGCGGCCAGATGGTGGTGCAGGCCGGAAGAGAGGGGGCACGGCTTCATTAAGCCCACCCAGCCCCTTTTTCCATTTTCCCTCAATCCCTTCGCTGTGGTGACACATAAGTGTGTGTGTGTTGATACCAGGGGAATCCTTCCCCATGACCTGAGTCTGAATACAGGCAGGCAAGGCAAAAGCATTCTAGTCAAAACTAAAACCTTACAGCAGTTAAGGTACAGTATATAGCAATAATATAGAGCTGACAGTTTGAATACTATTGGGAAAGCCACTTCTGGGAACTTGATCAATCCTGGCAAAGCCATTGGACAAACAGGCCTTGATGGCCTAACGAGGCCCAAAAACATTTTGGATTTTACTCATGCATAATAGAGGCAAGACCCAAGCTGAAACAAGCTAGCTGAACATTTGTGATAAATATTATTGTCTCTCAGCTAACCTCATTTTCACACTTTGTCGGTTTTAGATACAAGGAAGCTTGCTGAATACTTCTAATAAATCTTATTGACGCTCAGCTAACAGCATTTTCATGCCTCCTTGTATTTAGAGACACGGAAACAACACCCACTTTTAACACTCCTCTGATTGGTAGGAAAATAACAACAGGTCAGACAACCATGATGTGATTGGTGCTTTTTTGAAAGACCCTTTCCAGCCAGACTATAAAATCCCAGAGTCATCATCCCTTGGGGAGACACTTCGAAAATGCTCCTGGAAAGTTGCTGAGTGTCCATAGCGGGCATCTGTGATAAGACTTATTGACAAAGGCCAGCAGAGTGGTGAGATTGAATGAGCTCTTTGTCTTTAGCATGGTTAGCTGGGCAACATGTAGAATATTAGTGGTCAGGTCTAGAGGTCCAAATAAGATCACTCTTGGGGAAATGCTTTGCAACATGCATACATAAGTTAGGCAGTAGGTTAGGATATAGCGATAAAATAGTTATCTGCTCATTTCTTATGCTGGGTAAGGAAGAAAATGAGTTTGTCATAACACATTGAATGAAATTTTCTGATTTGAGAATTGTGAACACAGTCTTCAATGTATCTTGTGCTTATGTAGTTTAGGGACTATTTAAGTACCCTAGTTAGAGAAATAATAATAATTATGATATACCACTTTTGCAAATACACCCTGGATCTGTTTTGTTATATACAGTACATAGAGACTGAGAACTCAGATAATTGTATCATATGGTGACATGAGCATCTGGCTCTGGTATAGGTTCTGGTTCTGGTATCGGTTCTAGGTGACAGTGTGGAGGCATGCACGTGCCACAGAACCATGGCACCTCCCATTGAATTGCTCGCAACCTGCACTATCACCAGGCCTCCACCCAGTGACAATCAAAGGCAGAGTCGGCTTGCAAGCACTCCCTGCGAGAGGAGAGCAGAACCTGGGACATTCAACCCTTTCCCCTCTGGCCAACCCCTAGCAACCCGAGTCTGTTCCTGAACCCTGGTTGCCAGCATGGCAGCAGGTGAGGTGCTTGAGCTGCAGCCCTCCACACCACTGGGCTGGCTAAACAACTAGCCTTTCAGGGCTCATGGAATCCTTCACCATGTCACATAGTTTTACAAAGGTGGCATGGGACAGTCAAACATTTTCCCTCAAGTGATTGTAGGCTACTTTCACACTCCCTGGTCCTACCATCTCTACTTTGTATCTTCCTCCACAGTGAATGTTGTGACTCTGAAGACAATAGTTAGTGGCAACACCAGACACAGGATCTGCAGGACAAATGCAAGTCCTTTTCCTTCATTCTCCTGAAGACCAGAATCACATCTGGGTACAGCACTGCTCGAGCCCTGTTTAATTGAGCCACAAAACAAATAGGCCATGCAGCAAAGAAAAAAAAGTGGGTAAATCCATACTTTTCACTGAAATCAACCAAAATACTATGGCTCGCTCCTCTCTCTTTGTCTCTCTCTCTCTCCTTTCACTTCCTCATTTACCAGTGATGCACATAAATATCTGGTCAAACTAATTTCTCATTCAAAGAGTGTGCAAGAATAACACAAAACCACCTGAAACTGAAGATTTGGTGAGGTCTCTGCAGAGGATGTTTCTGGTTCTCTCACTCCTGATATGGGGCACTGGTAAGGAAGTTTGCATAGGGCCCCATGGATCAGTAGGGCCAGTGCTGTATATAAATGTTGTAAAGCCATCTAAACATATATAGAAAAAGAAAAAAAATGGTCAAATATACAGTTTAAAGAAAAAAGGAAAAAAAAAAGACAAGTAAAAATTATATAAAATATATACAAAGAGAAGTAGGCATGCTATTAATACATTTTTGGGCAAATTTGGATTTCCACCAACCACATCTGAAGAGTTGATCCTTTATCTCAGGGCATTTACGGCTGTGAAAACAGTGGCTCATAAGGTGAGAACTAGTAGTGAAACAGTGGTGCTTTTTTTAGCTCTAGGGGAAACAGATACCTGAAATCAGAGACACCAGAAAACACAACTGAATGATTAGAATTAAAAAGTGATTATTACTGAGCATAGATTGCCTCAAACTGTTCACTGCAAAGTTTTCCCTTTCTGAAATGCATTCAGATAACACAGAGGTTTAGCTTTAATTTAAAGGAGGGCCCTGAGGACCAGGCTGGTAGCATGGCGGTAGAGCTACTGCCTGCTACACTGGTGACCCAGTTTCGGGAATGGACTCATGCTGCTTGGGGGCTGTCTGAGGGGTCAAGGATTCTGCATCCCTAGGACAGCTTTCCTCCTTTGAGGTGGAGGGGGGATGCATATCCTGCATGTTGACTGCCACCTGGAGGAATCTGAGGTACAGTGCCATGGGACTGCAATGGAAGGGGACCCCACACCCCGATGCTGGGGGGGGGGTGTCTGTGTATCAGTGATATAGCGGATGGAATCAAAGATAAAGGAAGCCTGTTCACAGACGACACAAAGCTTTGTGGGAGGGTGGACATGGAGGGAGGAGACAAGAACTCAGAAAAGACCTGGCTTGGCTAGAGAAGTAGTCTGGCATTTGACAAGTGGGGTTCAACATTAAAGAAAATGTAAGGTTATTCACTTGGTGGCAAGGAACCCAGGGACCAAATACTGGCTTGGTGGTGAGGTAACCAGGTCAGAGGAAGAAAAGGACCTGGGAGTAATCATCATGCATGACCAGCAATCAACACACTGCAAGAGAGCAGCAGCCAAACCAAATTGGGTGTGGACTGCACAGCCAGGGGATTACCAGTAAGAAGGTGGATGTCATTCTGCTGCTGTACAGATCACTGGTGAGACCGCACCTAGAATACAGTGTGCAGCATTGCTGCTCTTATCTTAAGAAGGATGTCAACTTGCTGGAAATAGTACAGAGAAGGCGACCAAGATGATCCAGGGTCAGCAGGACAACACATTTTAGAAGAGGCTCAGGGGCTCAACTTGTACTCTCTTAAGGACAGAAGGGACATGATCAAATCTTCAAGTACCTTAAAGGTATAAACAGAGTGAGCACTAAGGGCCTCTTCAGCCTTAGTGGGAACAAGTACACAAGGGGGCATTGCCTAAAGCTGGTGGAGGGAGGTTCAGGAGGGAGATGAGGTGGCACTTTTTCACTGAGAGGGTGGTGGCCAAGAAGAATGAGTTTCCAGAGTAGGTGGTCTCTCTGAAAATGGTGGATATCTTCAAGAGAATACAGGACAGAATGAAGAGAAAAGTTAAAGGTAGAGGAGGTGGAGTGGGGGACAGGGTATTCAAGGGAGGGCACAGGGAAATGGGGAGAGGGCAGATCCCTTTATAAATGCAGTGAGGTCTGAACACTGGAGCAGACTAGATGGACCATAAGGCCTTTATCTGCTGGCATGTTCATATGTTCGTATGTTCTGTGGAGGTGGAGTACACACTAGGGCTGGGCAGACTGTTCTGTCGAGATCTGAACCCCCAGATCGAACCCACAATCCTCAGACCCTGATAAACATGGACTTTGCTGAAGAAGTCTGGTCCAGGTCTGTGGAGTGCCATTTAGTGTATTGTTGCCAGGGGGATGCCGTCGGCATGCTCGCTTCATGTACAAGTTGCTGGCGGCATCCAATCAGGTAACAAACAGTCACGTGATGCACTCACGGTATATAACCATGCCAAGTTGGAGGAAGGTCAGTAGAGCTTGTATCCCTGCACTGCTTCAGAGCCACCAGAAGTTGTGCCCTGAAAAGAAAAAACTAAATAAAAAAATATACAAAAATATTGCTTTTTGAAGCAGAGGGGAAGAAAGAGGAGAAAGAAAGGAGACTTACTGGGGTGAGGGAGGAGACGTCATCATTGGGAGGGCAAGGAGTCAGGACTGGAGAGGAATCTGGAGAGACTGGGAGAGATAGTGGTGGCCTAAGTGGCTGCCTGGGGGGAGCAAGGCAAATAAAAGACAGGCAGTGTGGCAGTTTGTGTACTACAGGGCAAGGGCAGGCTGGCAAAATAAATCTTTGACTTGTGCCATCCAGAAATTGAATCCAGAAAAGATCCTCCAGATGAGAGAGCAAGTGAAAGACTACTGGGGGCCCTAGAGAAATTTTACGGTTACAGAAAATCCCAAATATAAGTTTTTTTTCTTTCCTTGGCCTCAGACAGTGTGGCAGTGTGTACATCAGAAAGGGCAGGCTGGCAAAATCTTTGACTTGTGCCATTCCAGCTCCGGAGAGAGAGAGAGAGACTACTGTGGGCCTAAGACAAATTTAACAGTCCCAGAAATCCCAAATAAAAGTTATTTTCCTGGCTTCAGTGTGGCTGTGTGTACAGGACAAGGGCAGGCTGGCAAAATAAATCTTTGACTTGTGCCATCCATTCAGAGGAGAGAGAGAGAGAGAGAGAGAGAGATGGAGAGAAAGACTACGGGGTGGGGGGGGACAAAAAATGTAACAGTCCCAGAAATCCAGAATAAAAGTTTTTTTCCTGGCTTCTGTGTGGCTGTGTGTACAGGGCAAGGGCAGGCTGGCAAAATAAATCTTTGACTTGTGCCATCCATCCAGAGGGGAGAGAGAGGGAGAGAGAGAGAGAGACTATGGGGGGGGCACACAAGAAATGTAACAGCCCCTGGAAATCCCAAAAATAAAAGTTTTTCTCCTGGCTTCAGTGTGACTGTGTGTATAGGGTGAGGGCAGGTGGGCAAAATAAATCTTTAACTTGTGCCATCCATCCAGAGGGGAGAGAGAGACTATGGGGGGGGGGAATTCAACAGTCCCAGAAATCCCAAATAAAAGTTTTTTTCCTGGCTTCAGTGTGGCTGTGTACAGGGCAAGGGCAGGCTGGCAAAATACATCTTTGACTAGTGCCATCCATCCAGAGGGGAGAGAGAGAGAGAAAGGCAGAGAGAGCGAGAGACTATGGGGGGGGGGTCGCAGGATAAATGTAACAGCCCCAGAAATCCCAAAAATAAAAGTTTTTCTCCTGGCTTCAGTGTGACTGTGTGTACAGGGCAAGGCAGGCTGGAAAAATAAATCTTTGACTTTGCCATCCATTCAGAGGAGAGAGAGAGAGAGAGATGGAGAAAAGACTACGGGGGGATGTAACAGTCACAGAAATCCCAAATAAAAGTTTTTCCTGGCTTCAGTGTGGCTGTGTGTACAGGGCAAGGGCAGGCTGGCAAAATAAATCTTGACTTGTGCCATCCATTCAGAAGGGAGGGAGGGGGAGAGAGAGAGAGAGAGAGAGAGGAGACTGTGGGGGCACAAGAAATGTAACAGCCCCAGAAATCCCCAAAATAAAAGTTTTTCTCCTGGCTTCAGTGTAACTGTGTGTACAGGGCGAGGGCAGGCTGGCAAAATAAATCTTTAACTTGTGCCATCCATCCAGAGGGGGAAGAGAGAGAGACTATGGGGGGAATTTAACAGTCCCAGAAATCCAAAATAAAAGTTTTTCCTGGCTTCAGTGTGGCTGTGTGTACAGGGCAAGGGCAGGCTGGCAAAATAAATCTTTGACTTGTGCCATCCATCCTGAGAGGGGGGAGAGAGAGAGAGAGACTATGGGGGTGCACGAGAAATGTAACAGCCCCAGAAATCCCCAAAATAAAAGGTTTTTCTCCTGGCTTCAGTGTGACTGTGTGTACAGGGCAAGGCAGGCTGGAAAAAATAAATCTTAGACTTGTGCCATCTGTCCAGAGGGGAGAGAGAAAGACAGAGAGACTACGGGGGGGGGGGGGGATGAGAAATTTAACAGTCCCAGAAATCCCAAATAAAAGTTTTTTCCTGACTTCGATTTGGTTGTGTGTACAGGGCAAGGGCAGGCTGGCAAAATAAATCTTTGACTTGTGCCATCCAATCACGATCACTTGTTAATGTTCATTCACGATTTCATGTATTAAAAAAAAATACTATTCGGACAAACAGCATACAAATTGATGCGCCTGTGCTGCTGTCTGTTGGTGGCCCTGGGGATAATCTGACTTTGTGACTTGTAGCAGGCTGTTTACACTATAACACAAGTAAAGTACACACAAGTGTCATCACCATCATCACTCATTCCCCATTATTCCTTCTTATCATTAGTTTTATTATAGTACTGTATATTGCATTACATTACATTACTATAAGCATTAACCAACCCCAGTGTGGGACTGTGCTGAGTGTGGCTATTTTATTATTTATTCACAATTCGGATTTACAACCTTTGAGTCAAAGACTCATTTACAAAGGCACCTCATCACAGGGAGGGTAGACAACATTTTGGTGGAGTACAACAATGGAGAACATTACAGGTGAGGTACATAAAGGAGCATACAATGCAAAGCAAATGGACATTCAAGCAATTCAGTGACACAGTGGAGCACACAGATTTCCAATTGAGGTGTACAGGCTTCAATTAAGTTAATCTAACTAAACTAATATACAAATAATACTATGGACCTCTAGAGATATTGGGTACGAGTACCTGGGGGGGTGAGGAGGGGTAGTTGCTGGGGAGGATGGGGGACCAGGGAGACTTTGTCTGTGGATTGGGTCAGGCAGGGTTTTAGGTATGGCCCTGTCATGGGCATTTGCAGCTCTGAGAGTCAGTGAGGTGTTTACGGAGGGCGATTTTGAAGGGGCCAATTCTGGGGATGTTAATGATCTGAGCGGGGAGGGAATTATACCAGGAGGGGGCTCTGGAGTTGAAAGATCTTTGGGTAAGGGAGGTCCTGGCTCTCGGCACCTGGAAGGTTGCTTTGGTTGCATTTCTGGTGGTGACCGAATGAGTGGCCTGTTTTAGGGATGAGTTAACCCCGGGGAGAGCCCAAGTAATGTTTTTTTTGGCCAGTATACAGGTGTGGTATCGCAGGTGCTCTTCAAAGGTGAGTAGGTTCAAGGTAGAGTAAAGCTGGCATGTATGCGTTCTGCTGGGGGCACCTGTCAGGAGCATGCAAGCCTTGTTGATAGAGGCCTGGACTTTGGAGGAGGCGGTGGGGTCAGCAGCTGCATAGATTGGGAGCCCATAGTCAACCAAAGACAGGATGGAGGTGGTGATAGCCAGCCGGAGGGCATACTCTGGGAGGAAGTCTTTGTGGCAGTAGAGGAGTCCAATCTGAGCATTCATGGCAGAGGACAGGGAGTTAAGATGGGAGTAGAAGGAGAGAGCCGAGTCAAAGGTGATGCCCAGGTATTTGTATTCTGATACCTGTTCAAGGGGGTGTAGGGTGCGGGGGAGGATGAGGAGGGGGGTATTTCTGGAGTTACTTTGGAGGTGTGCAAAAATCATAGATTTTGTTTTCTTGTGGATCAGAACCAGGCGCTGGTTCAGAAACAATTTTTCAGCTTGGCTGAAGGAGAGCTGCAGAGAGCTCTGGAGGGTGAGTGGGTCGGGGTTGGAGGCAACGAGGACCGCATTGTCAGCGTATAGGAGCATTCTGCCCGAGCAGGAGCTAGGAAGGGTGTTTAGAAAGAGATTGAATAATGTGGGGTCCAGGATAGAGCCCTGAGGGACACCAGAGCGTACAGGTTGGGCAGTTGACAGGGTACCGTTGATTTTGACATGTTGGGATATGGCATAGAGGTAGCTGGAGGACCAGGCCAGGGGGCCAGATGAAAAACTAAGTTGACGGAGGGAGTCAAGCACTAGAGGGTGACACACAGTGTTAAAATCCTTAGATAGATCAATGAACACTGCCCTGGCGATATCCCCAGTGTCAAGTGCAGAGTGTATTTGTTGGAAGAACTCCAGTAGAGCTGAAGTGGTGCTGTGACCAGGACAGAAGCCATGCTGTTTGGGGCATAATATGTTATACTTGGATAGGTAATCCATGAGTTGGATGGATACTATGTTTTCCAGGGTTTTAGAGAGTAGGGGGAGGATGGATATTGGTTTGTAGTTGTTTGGTGATGTGCGGTCTCGATTTTTATGTATTGGGGTAATTTCAGCTGATTTCCATGCACTCGGGAATTGGCTGAGGCATAGAGACTGGTTAAAAAGGTCAGTGAGAGGGGCTAGCATGACATCAAGAGTTAGGTGGAGAATCCTGGAATCAAGGGGGTCACAACTGGGGTTATGGCTGCACCAGATGTGTCTGCATCTCCAATTTAAATTCTGAGACACACTTAACAGTTGCCGAATTTGGTCACTTAACAGTAACTGTAGGAGTCAGTCAGGTAATCTTGGAAAGAATGGTGGAGGAGTGCTCTGCTGTCAGTGTGCTGTGTACAGTCATGAGTCACGACAGTAAATTTGTCCATGGCCTGTGAGTGTGGGTGGGAGGCATCAGAAGGACATCACATTAATTAGCGGGATCTTAGTTTTCTTTACAGGTTAAAATACTAAGAACAAATGGATCAAAGTGTTGATGAGGCACGTCTATTTCTCAGGTTGGCAGTGGCACTGCAAAAGCAGCAATCAGCCTGAAAAGGGAAAACAGAATCCAACCCCCAAAAGTGATTTTTTTCACTTCTAAGGTTTCGTCTTCCAAGCGAATGCTTAAATCCAAAAAAGGTGAATATCTCGGATCATCATCAGTCCCAAGCAAAAAAAAAAAAGTTATGTAGTTTAAAAAAACCAAGGCTTGGTGGGTACCACCCACAGAGGCACCCAAAGATATAGAACAAATGCATACTATGCTACTGCCAGTCCCTCATCCAATTTCTTCTGAGGTTGAACCTGATGAGGGTAATAATAAAGATGAAGAGAATGATCAGGCAGCACAAGATTTACTGGAGTAGATGGAAACTGCAGATGAGGAAGAAACAGAAATGTTTTGGTTGAGGAGGGGGGCAGTGGGAATAAACCACAACAGGAACAGGCCCAAGAAAAATCCGAGGGGGGACCCTGAGAAGGTGACTGAGGTGCCATGCCTTCCGGGGGTCATCTTTTGTTTGGTCATACTTCTCCATTAGTGCTTCCAATGAGCTGGTGGCAACACGTGCTATTTGTAAACGGCGAATCAGCAGGGGTAAAAAAAAAGGAGCATTGGGAACTACAGCACTAAAAAGGCACCTAGACAAATGTCATAACATTACTGAGAACTCCAGTTGTGAGTCTCGAAGAGAAAGTGACAGTGATAGCTCACTACACTCAGGGGTAACTCCCATAGATGAAAGCAGTGGCAGCCCCCACAGCACTACTGAAGCACCTCCACCACCACTTCCTCGCATTTTAAAGACTCCTCCTACTGTTACTGAAAGTGACTATGTGTTCAAAAGCCCTCTTCCTTCAAGGAGACAGCTTACCATCTCAGAAACATGAGTGTAAAGCCAAATATGCCTCAACTCACCCTGTTGCTGTTACAATAACCCCAAAAATTTCAGAAATGATAGCTGTTGATTTGTTACTATATAACGTTGTTGAGCTTATAGGATTCAGGTGGCTGCTTGAGTACCTCAAACCTCGATATAGTATACCATCACAGAAATAGTTCTCGACAACAGGGATTCCAGATCTTTATGACGTCGTAGGTAAAAAATTAAGACGCGTCTTGTGCAGTGCTGTTGGGAGGGTGGTACATCTCACAACAGATATCTGGACAAGCTGTCAGCCTGAATCCTTCATGTCTGTCATGGTACATTGGGCATGTTTTGATAATTCACGTGGGACTAGGGACAGTGAAACATCGCACTTTGCTGTTCTAAGACTTTAATTTTCCATCTGAACATACCTCATACAACATCAGTGAAGAGTTCCAAAAGCCAGTACAGCAATGGTTCACTTCACAAGGACTGTCAGTTGGCTTTATATTTGCAGATAATGGGTTCAGCATAAGGAAGGTCTTGGAGGAAGGGGGCTTTGTTCATATCTGCTGCTTTGCACATTTCTTAAATTTAATAGTTCATGGTTTTCTCGATGATGACAAGGAGATTAAGCTCTTGTTAGCACTACTAAAAGAATATGCACTCATTTCAGTCACTCAAGCAAAGCTCGTCACTTGTTTGAAAACATGCAGCAGGAGCACAGTTTACATTCCACACTGATTCAAGACATTTCTGCTCAATGGGATTTGATCCTTTATATGTTCCAAAGGCTGCTGGAACAAAAGAAAACTGTCAGACAATACACCTTGGAAAATAAAATTGGTGATGCAGATGTCTATGTTACTCCACCACAGTGGGCCATGCTGGAGATTCTAATTTTCCTGCTCCAGCTATTTGAGGAAATCACCAGGGAGGTTAGTGCAAACACAGCAACTCTCAGCCAGGTGATACCCCTAATAAAAATGTTAAAATTCAGATTGAATCTGATTAGGGACAAGTTAGAGAAGCAAGACAGTTCCATGATCCCACAGGCTGCCAGTGATTCTGCTAACACATATAGGATGCCCACCAGAATACAACATGATCTAATGAGATGTAAGATCAAAAAAGTTGAAGATGACAAACTATGTAAAATGCTTCATTCTGATTGCTACATTAAAGCAACACTGATCCAGAGGACCATTTTCAGTCCCAACCCAGGCCACAGGGTGGCAAGCAACAGAGGGAAACACAGCAATACATACAGGGAAACTTCAATCGATACTGTAAATTCACACCTCGGGCATGAGGTGGTGTAGAAAAAAGAAATACAAATAACATAATAGTACAAGGCAATGGCCAGGCACACATAGTGTGAAAAGTGGGCCATACATAGCAATAGAAATAACATGAGATACAGGAGCCACATTACATGTTGCAGGAGAACATAAGTAGCATTATAAATATGATGTGAGACCAGTTTAGTACAGTCCTCAGTAAAGTTGTGCAGGTTCATATAGTTAGTCTCACATCAGTTCAGGGATTTGAGGTAGCGAGGGAAGGAGGGTTATAGAGAACTGCAGTGATGAGGGAGGGATAAACAGGAGGGCAGGGGAGGAAAGGAGACATGGGCATTAGGGTGCCTTAGAGTTACTTACTGGGTGCAGTGACAGTCAGCAGCTGCTAGGAGCCAGGTTTTCATGGCCTGTTTGAAGGCAAGGTGTGAGGGGGACGTGCAGATAAACTGTGGGAGCTTGTTCCATAGGGAGCGTGCAGAGATGGAGGAAGCTCTATTTCCCATTGCTGTAGAGACACGGGGTGTTCCAATGGGAGGACCGAGGATGCCCTAAGTGTCCTAGAAGCCACTCTGTCTGTCAAGAGGAGAGAGTAAGGGGATAGGTGTTGGTGTCTTAGTGCATTGTCCACTAGACAGCCCGTTGCATAGTCAAAGTGACCTTGTACAGGAAGCCAGCGCAGTGACTGGTAAAAGGTGCAGTGGTGGGTCTGGTGGAGAGCTTGAAGAGCAAAACGACAGAGTTACAGGTAGTGTTTAGTCTTGATTTCAAGGTGGGGGATACGAGGGAGCAGACGGGGGAACAGTAGTCAAGTACATGCAGTAGGTTGCCCTGGCCGATGGCAAGGCGTGCTTCAGCCGATAGAAGGTTTTTGAGTCTGTAGGCAGCGCCAAGTTTTTGGTGGATTCTCTGCACAGTGTTGTTAACATGCTCAGCAAAAGAGAGGGAGGGGTCAAGAGTGACACCTAGGTATTTAAACGATGGGACGTTCTCAAGAGGGGTGCCACTCTTGGACCCACGATACAAATCGATGCAACTATTGAGTGATGATGATGATGACACTTGTTTAGAGAGAAACAAACAAGAAATAATTGATGAGGTGCATGCTGTCATGGAACAGAGCACAACAGCAGCACCACATTCGAAATCTTCTTCATGACACAACACAGTATCAGGTAGCCCATCCTCTACTGTTGCAGCATTTTCTCCCTCTTCCTCCTCAGCCACTGCAGCCAAATCTTCTTCTTCTTCACCATCAGCCAAACATAGCACTGGCCCTCAAGTCACTTGGATCAGCTTCATGTCACTGGAGTCACTTAGAATATGTAATTGTAACATCTTCTTCATCTGCGTCTTGTAACAGCCTCAGCACAGACCATTGTCGAAATGTACCTGGCAGAGCCCAATATCAGCTGGAATGCTGATCCTTTGAAATACTGGAAATCAAAACAAAATATGTGGCCTGCTTTAGTAAACTTTGCAATGAAGTATATGAATTGCCCTCCGACTAGCGTTTGTTCAGAACGATTGTTTAGTTCAGCTGGTAACGTCATTACTGACACGCGATCCTGTTTGACTCCACAAAATGATGAGCACCTCACATTTCTCAAAGTCAGCATTCCGCACATTAATTTCAAATATGATACCTGAATAAAACATACGCTGACTACTCTGAGCAGGCCCTACCCACAAAACACTTTCAAGAATTCGTGCCTGTGGTGAAAATCTTTTATTCATATCTCTTTCTTTGGCCTGTTCAACTCTGACTGGAACATCCATCAAAATAATACTCACACAGCACCATTAATAAAAAAAATCTTAGCTGCCTGGCAGTGCCTGCAGTGCTTGGTGGTGCTATGATATAGGTATTTGCATCTGTCTGTCTGTCTTTCTCTCTCTCTCTCTCCATCTTTCCCAGCACACTTATGTCACGGGCCCGAGCAGGATATGCCACCATTACAGGCCAGCCATGAAGGGGCTAGTAGTGACAGATTGCCTTTTTTTTAGCACTTTTACATTAATTTTTATACAAATAATCCATTAATTTATTTCCTTTGGGCCTCTGTGTCAAATGTGACTGACTTTGGCCACTTTTATGCTTTTTTTCGCATTTTTTCAAATATTTGTCAATAAATCAGAACTAATCAGAACAAATCAGAACTTCACAGTGTTCCGATTCTTATTTAATAAGGGTCAGAACTTCACCGAGTTCTCCCAGCCCTAGTACACACATCACCTCATTGGTTGTGTGTGGGCCCCATGGGTGAAAATGAGGAAAACATTCTCCAACTGCAGCTCAGTGATAACCCGGTCCCTCACAGGCCCTACACCAACAGCTGGGCTCTTCTCATAAAGTCCTGTAGCACAGGACACCAATGGAGCCAGGAAAGCCCCAGAGAAGTCAGGGATGGGGTCGGGGGGACCAGTCCAGATGGAGATGAGAGCTGGTCAGAGAGACTAGGAGATGAATTCAGGATTTAAAAAAAAAATAATGGGGGGGGGTCTGCGCTTCTGACAAATGTAATTCTAAGAACTGCATGCAGTACTTCAAACAGAAAAAGGAAAAAATATTTTAAAAAGGTAGTTATATTAAAATCGGGTAAGATCATACTTTTACCAATTGTTTATATGGAAACTAACACTAAAGTATATTCCTGTTGGTGTAGTGAGAATTTTGAAAAATCAGATAGAGCTGCTTTCTGGTGATTTTTTTTTATGTATTTTATGCTTAATGCCCCTTTCGTCTCTGTGGCTCACCAATGGGGTCTATCACAGCAGGGGGGCATGAATCCTGGGTGCGATAATTGGCCCCATCCTGCATCAGATTACCCCAGCGGGGAAGCTGGGAGTGGGGGACTGACCCCACTTATGCCACGTGTTAGGCCTCTGACCGAACTGGGTGCGAACTACACCCCTGCCAGCCCCCATAACCTGTGAGCCACAGGGCCATTTTTTTCCTTTTACTCCTGGTACTCCCCAAGGATGCGGGTGATCAAGGGAGTCTGTGGAGAAGGCACACACTGAGATGTGATGCCTCTCCGGACCTCATCCAATGTCCCCCCCTCCCGCGTAGTGCCTTGCACTGCACCTCCACCTGTGTGCACCCAGGTGGTGACCCTAGGGCTAACCTGATTGGCTCATGGTTCTCCAGCCTCCTGCTGATTGGTCCCATTACTATCCCCTGTAAACTTCTTGCTCTCTCAGTTTCAATTTGAATGTTTCTGCTACTGTTTAAACTGCCAAATTGTTTAGCCTGATAACTTAAGTTTAAATAGATGTACTTGTATTATTAATTGTCTTTAACTGCCTGTAAAGTTAGCCTGCTAAATCTAGAGACAGACATTGCTCAAAAGGTTTTTTCGCCCTGCGGCAGCCGCTCGGCGCTTCTCTGGTGTGCAAAATCACTGATCTCTATTGTACTTGCCCTGAGGCAGCCGCTTGGCACTTTAGTCTATCCTGAAAACTGTTTTTGTTTCCTAACTTCTCCTCTACTGCCCTTATCTGATGCGCTCCTCACTCTGCCTTTTCCCCACACTAACAGGCCTCAGCCCAGGAAAAAGCAGCGCTGACTGAAACCCAGCCCCTTTCTCAACCCCTCCTAGCTCCTGATTTCTGACCTCACACTCCATTTAGCATAATCCCCTCTCTCAACCCCTTCCTGCACTTGATTCATGTCCTCCCACTCTAGTTAGCCTAATCCCCTTATTGTCTCAGACGACCCCCGCTGGCTGTCTACCATCAGCCCCCGCCCAGCTGTTCTAGCCCTCCCTTAAACTTATCTGCTTAACCCCCACTTCTCCGTTACCTCCCCAGATACTGCAAGCCCACTAAGGATGTTCTAGCGGTGCAGCTTTCCTCTGCTCATGCCACCAGCACCATGGGGAAGCCTTGATTCAGCTCCCCCTCACCAGGACTTGCCAGCCAGAAAACAGTCAAGCCCAACCGGGCACTTCTGCAGCACGACTGCACTCTGCTTCGGCTGCCGCCACCCACAAGCTCCCAGGGAAGCCCTGACTTGGCTCTCCCCTCTGAAGGACTGCCTGATCGTTTTGTTCCCACCAGCGCTGTGTGCTGATTCCCCACCAGCCCTATCTGAACACTTTCTCACACAGTGTTCCAGGGGTCACACGTGCACCAATGTAATTTACTAAGTGTCTGCTTCTCCAGTGGCTTCTTATACACCTCTGCCATTAGGGGCATTTCAGCTACCAGAACTGCTCTTCAAAAAAAATAATAAAAAAGCAGACTCTCTCTCCCCCATCACCAGCAGCTGCATACAATGGCTATTATATCCAGGATCCTTGAAACCAACCCCAATAGGGGGATCTAACTTTTACCCACTGCATCAAACCACTATGCTTTACACAGCCTTGATTCTGAGTACATTCACAATGTCCCTTACAACCACCAGGGCCTTACAGGGTGTGTTCATACTCACCCTTATTTCCCTTATGGGACCCTCATGTACTGCATCCAACCTAACTACTCAACACAGTCACCCCTGGCTAATGCTAAATGCGTACGGTACCATTACCTCACCTTACCAAGTGGCAACCTGCAACATTCAGTATGGGCCTCCCTGGACCTGCTATCAGTTTTGAATTTAAAGGAGAGTGCTGATCACAGGGAAGGTGGTGCCTCTCCAAGTGCATTCATACAGACTTCATTAGTGGAGAGCACTCACCCCTGCCTAAGCAGTCATAAAAAGCAGACTTACACCAAAACGTGTATATGCAGTCTTTTTACTTCTTGTAAAACATGACAACAAAAGAATCAGGACATCTTACATTTTGCCAGACCACTCTGGCTTCATCGGAGATAGTGAATTTATATACACAGGATACATATATTTAAGCACCCATGACTAAGTAAAATAAGAGCCAATCAATTCACTGTTGTGTTAATTGTCCATCCAATCACAGTGTTTCAAGACATTTTTTTAAAAACAAGAATGTGATCGATCCCAAGTCCCGTCAGTGAAATTTAAAGTGAAAGATATCATGTTCCACATTTATATGACTTCATTGAAAACATAAATCTACTAAACATCCAAACAACTACGCCAAGTACAGATTGCTACATTTTCATGTACTAAAGCGACTAGACTGGCTAAGTCTGATTATTTCAACTACTCATTTCTGACTAACACTAACTCTCCATCTAAATTCTTGAGGGGAGTTCATGCCCTATTCTCTCCCCCTCCAGTTCTCAAAATAAATAACTCCCTAGTTTCTGACCCTGGCTCTGTGACCAATGAATTTAATGCCTACTTCACCTCGTGTGCCACGTCTCTTCTAAATTCCCTCTCCCCAGTGCCACCTACTAACTTTAGCCCTTTGCCTCAGCCAGTGCCTACCCCTCCCCCATTTTCCTTTTCTACTATCTTCTCTGACGAAGCTCGTTTTTTTTTTTTTTTAACTCTGTTTATACCTCCTTCTCATGGAACTCTCTCAGGCAACCTCCAATGCCATCAACTCTACCTCCATGAATGAGAGGCCTCCTAATTCCTGGCACCAGCCCAGCTATCCCCCCAGCTCTGAGCCCCCCGAGGTAGGGCCGCCGTCCCCGCCCAGGGTGCTCTATCTAGAATTTGGGCTGGGCTGGGCTTGGCCCAGGAGAGGAGTGCAACCAGCGGTGGAGTGTGGTTGGGAGAGTGGAGGTGCCGTCGCCTATCCATGAGGCGGGGTTGTTTCCTTAGTTACACCCCAGACGTGAGACGTGCAATGCTGTACAGCCCGTGATGTGAGTGCTCCCACCCACGTCCAGAAGACAGCCACCCAGCGTCTACCCTAGTTGTGAGCCCTTATGTGCTGCAGTGCCTCCGGCCTCCATCGGGGGCCGCTGCTGCACCGGGCTACCTCTGGATCCCTCTGGATGCTTGATCCTCTCTCTCCCCTGTTGACCCCCGGTGGACCGGGCTCGTTCCCAAACCCGGGTCGCCGACATGACGTGAGGTGTGGCGTCCAGCACCTCAACCCTCAGCGCCACCGGGCTGGCTCTGACAAAGCTCTTAATGCTCTCCTATCCCTCAACCCCTCTAAAGGCTCCTCACCAGATGAGCTTGATCCTAAACTTCTCTACCTTTCTGCTTCTGCAATTGCTCATCCTATCTCCCTAATCCTTAACCTGTCCTTTATTTCTGCCCAAGTACCCTCATCTTGGAAACACACTGTAGTCCTTCCTCTCCCCAAGGGTGGTGACGCAACCACTCCTGGCAACTATCGCCCCATTTCCCTCCTTCCTACCCTTGCCAGACTTCAAGAACATTTAGCTCTCTCTCAACTTTCACCCTTCCTTTCTGATTCCTCCTTCTTCACCTCCTTCCAATCAGGTTTTCGGAAGAACCACTCAACAACTACCTCCCTCCTCAGGCTTACTGACTCCATCCTTTCAGAGATGGACGATGGCCTGATCACCTCGGCCATCTTTGTTGACCTAGCCAAAGCTTTCAACACTGTTTCCCATCCCCTGCTCCTTGAGTCACTCTTCTCAGCTGGTCTTGCTCTGTCAGCCACCAACTGGTTTAAATCCTACCTCACTGGCAGGACCCAGTCAGTGAGAATCCTTGATTCCATCTCCCCTCCACTCCCCATCAACACTGGTGTCCCTCAGGGCTCAGTGCTTGGTCCCCTACGCTTCTCCATTTTCCTTAATGATCTTCCCACAGCCTGCTTATCATCTTCTATCCACATGTATGCTGATGATACTGTTTTGTACAGTTCCAGCAAAAACCCTGCTGCTGTGCAAACCAGCTTACAGCATGACTTCAACCAAGTTCAGCTCTGGTTTGCTTCTCACCAGCTTTTTCTAAACGCCAAGAAGACAGTCTCAATTATCTTTGGCACCAGGCAGAGACTCTCTAGGCACCCGGCCCTACCCAACTTCTACACCCTTGATGGGACCATCTTGGAGGATACCTCCTCATTTTGATATCTGGGAGTTTGGCTGGACCAGCACCTTAACTTCTCTGTGCATATCGATGCTATCCTGAAGAAACTGCAACCCAAGCTTGGTGCTTTGTACAGGAATCATAGTTGCATCCCACTGACTATGAGGTGTGAAATTGTCCAGAAGATGATACTCCCCATCTTTGACTACTGTGACGTAGTCTATGGTGCTGCTCCCAAATCTTCCCTGACCAAGTTGGACACTCTCTTTAACTCCTTCTGCTGCTTTGTTATCGACTTCCCTTCCCGCTCCCACCACTGTGAACTCTATTGCTATCTAACCTTCCTTCCACTATCTCACAAACGCATCTCTCACTGTGCCAAACTAACCTCCAAATTCTGGTTTTGGAGCTCCCTCCTATCTCTCATCCTCTCTCTCCAATCCACCTCCCCCACCCACTTTCTCAGATCAAATGACGCCCGCGCCTTGACGGTCCCTCGCCGCTCCTCCCTCGTCGGTCAGACTGGTTTTGCCCATCGTTTCCCTAAAATCTGGAATTCCCTCCCCCCTGAAATATGACACTCCTCCTCCAACTGCTCCCTTACCTCTGCCCAACACAATTACCTTTCCTTCAGCTGTTCCTGCTTTAACTCACCTTAATACATATTCACAATTTCTGCCTTCCTACCATAACACCCTCTGGCAGGGTTCTCAACATCCTGAAGGGGGAAATCAGAAAATAGGTACCCCTTCTCCTCATATTCAGTTCTTGCCTCTCCTTCCTCTCTTCCCCACCTGCTCTTCTGGGTCACCAGTGTGCACAACCTAACCCCATCATTTTTACTCCAACAGCACTTGTGTACTACCTTGAGCCTGCTCCTGGTACACTCATGCACTATAAATGGTTCTATCTTATTATTACAGTTTTGTACATTCATATGTTCTTTTGTATGATTTTGGACATGTATTGTAATTTACCCAATGTTCCACTACTGTTTATTGTTTAATACCTTGTGATCCAACTGTTGCACAATCTTACAATGTTGTATTGTTTGTACTACCCACATACTATTGTAACTGATCATCCTTCACAACCCTATGTAACCCCTCCCCCCAAGTCACACCGTGAGACAAGCAACTTGTTGTTCAGTGTGCCCTCCTGGTGAAACATTTAAATGAATGAATGAATGAATGAATGCGTGAAAGAATAAATCAAACAATCTTCTCAGCTACCGGCTGAACTTGTATGGGGAAACATCACAGAAGTGAGATTAAGATTAAAGCATCACTCCCTGTTTCCTTAAAGTTTGTTTTTTCAACATCAATCCCACCATATATAGATACAGGTCATATTGTCATATTATAATTCCATCGGGGGGTTGGGGGCAGATTGTCTTTTAATTTCTAGATTTTGGAAACTAAATCGGGGCTGGGGAGAGGAAACTTTGTATTTCCTTTTCTTGATCAAGAATGGCTTTAGCTCCAACTTTTCATTTAGTCCTGATTGTTTCATAGCCCCCAGCCTAAAAATCCAGTTGTGTTCTTTTTCATTCAGCATTGCTTCCAGACCCCTTCCTCTAGCATTGATCTGGACTCTTTCCAGACCACGTGTTGTGATTTTATGATGCCCCTCATTTCCACATTGTTTGACATGGAGAGCCATAGCATAGTTCACGTTGCCATTATTATGGCTAAAATGTGCTCATTCAACCTGAGTCTAAACCTTCGATTGGTTCTCCCAATATAGTATTCCCACAGGTGCACGTGAGCATGTATATCACTGCTAGTGTGTTGCAAGTGATGTAGCACCTGATTTTTTCTCTCCTGACAGTTTTTGGGTTCACAGTTTCTTCAGCTTTTTGCATAAAGGAGCAAGTATTGCAAAAACCACATGGTCTGGAACCAGTTCCTGATTCCATGGTTTTCTCTTTTATCTGCTCCTGGTTGCTTTGGACTAAAGAGTCCCTGAAGTTTCTACCCCTCTTGTAAGAAATACATAAATATTGTTTCGAACAGTGAACCCAGGGTCGTTAAACCTTGCAGTATTTGTAAATTAGCATTCACAATCTTAACCGCCTCCCTACTCTCCTTCCATATGTTGTGACAAAGGTCAATTTACCCCCAGGATCATGTGGTCTCTCTTTCGCTTGAAACAGGTTATCTCGTGGTGTGGCATCTACTCCTTCCTTTGCTCTCGAATATCTGTTTCAAAATATTCTCTTTCTCTCACTCTCTCCACTAGTTCCCCAGCTCTCAACTGATACAGGGGATCATTACCACAATTTCTTTTAAACCGTAGAAACTGGCCCCTTGGAAGATTTCTAACTGTGCGCTTTGGATGGCAGCTAGTAGCTAATAAAAGACTATTTGAGTCACTGGGCTTTTTATACAGATCAGTAAGCAGTGACCCATCATCCTGTTTCATAATTTTCAAATCCAGATAATTAATCTCTGTCCTGCTTGCACTATTCTTAAACCTGAGATTTTGGTTTGACTTTTCTAAGTGTAACCCCCTTGTTACCTGGGGTTACTAGAATCCCAGTTAGACCTAATGGTAGGCAGGGAAGGCAGCTTGTGAAACTCCAGTTAAATGGATTTCACACTGTCTCACTCTGTTCTCAGTCTCAGCTGAGACTGAGGGATGACATCACCATAGAACTATCACAGCTGCATGAGCCACAATGGAATCTGCAGAAGGGAGTTAGAGTAGAATGTTGGGAGGTTTGAACAGTCAGTCTGTGGCAGTTGGAGTTTGGAGATTGTTGTGAGAGTAGTAAAGCTGCTCTGTGCTCAGGCTCTTGGAGCCTCAGCCCTGAAATAGGGCTACATTTAGGGAAAGGTGTGTGTTTCCGCCTAAAGAGAGACACGGTAAGCCGTTTTTTTAGTGGTGGAGACCGCTGATTCGGGTCTGTGAGTCCCATCCCTCAGGGGATGGGGCAGGAAGGTTTGCCTGCTATTCCAGGGGCAACCCCCTGGCTACTGCTAGTGAAGAAGCTGACTTATTTTGTACACGTGTGTGGGGTACAAGAAGATTTTGTGATTCGCCTGTGGGGCACCTGCAACCAAAGGGTGAGTTCTGCTATTTCTAAAGGGCCCATGTTTCATTCTGAACTGTGTTAAAGTGGGGATTGGACTACTGAAGTAGTGGGAGGCCTAGAGTAATAGGCTTAGCCAAAAGTAAAAGTATGTTCAAGTCCAGCACATAGGGAAAGTCAAGACATGTAGAGGAGATGTGATATACATCTACCCAGTAATCTACATTGCCAAGCTTTCAGAAAAGAGTTGTTTGGTTTCCAGAGAAATGGCCGGGTATGGATTGTGGAAGCTGGAGGTGGGAGACCCCCCATCTTTAGTAACCAGGTCCACCTCTATGGATTTGCTCTGTGGATTTCTACTTTGCCTCATGCACTTGGCCAGTGATGAGGAAGTACCCAGGCGATGAGATTGGAAGAAAATTTCCTCTAGTAGTCGAAGGCTCTAAGGTGGTTTGAGAGTCACCAATTGGAAAACTGGTTCATTCCCGCAATAGGATATGGATCAAGTGGCCTCGCAGACGGGCGTAATGGGGAAAACCAAGTAGTGTTGACATTGTGTACCCAAAGCCGCGTATAAGTCCGGGCTGTGTGCCTGGCTTGGTTCAGAGCCTGAGGGCTGGAAACAGTGAAGAAGTGTTCTGTTGTCTCTAATCTGCATTACCAGGAATGTAGCCCCATGGGGGTCCATCTATGCTTTGTTTTGTTCAGTTTGGATGTGAATAAAAGCTACACTGTAGAATCCCATTCCTGGTTTTGGACATTACAGTTATTGCTTCCTGTGTTCGGATTTACTTGGGTGCCCCTATGCAGAGTATCCAAACCTAGGCCCCCTGTGCCAAGTAACCTAGTCCTCCCCGAACCCAGTCCCCACCAGGTACTGCTGTCAGCTTCAACAGCATACCACCTGTCATTTTGCAAAAAGGCAGTGGTCCGGGGGTTACATAAGTCCTTGACAAAATCATCCAGCTGACCTCTGCTGCATTTCCAAATTAAAATAACATCATCAATAAAACACCTGTAAAAATCAAGCTTTTCAAAACATGGATTCTTGTCAGGGTCATAGATACACTCATCTCATCTGGCTAACAGGGGTGTAGCTACAAGGGTGCAGGGGGTGCAGTGGCACCTGGGCCCATGAGGTTTGAGGGTCCCAAATCATAATTTTGATGTTTATTTAAAACTGGGGAGGGGCTCTGTAACATCGCCTTGCACCCAGACCCTCTGGGAATTTGCTACACTACTGCTGGCTACATAAGGATTAGCCAGACTGGGGGCCAAGGCAGCCCCCATTGCCATTCCACTGGTTTGTTTGTAAATTTTCTCTTGAAACATGAAAATTTTATTTTTTAACAAAATTTCTTTTAAGTGAACCAACATATTGATCTTACATTGTGATAAAGTGGTGTATAACACAAGACTTTCCTCTATAGCTGTAAGTACCCCCCTCATGGGGGATATTGGTATACAGAGAGCTTATGTCTAAGGTAACCAGCCACCAATCTTGTTCTGTCTGTATATTCTTGAGGAGTGACAGTACACTTGTTGTATCTCTCTGAGGTAACCACTGGAGAGGGGGACCAAAGGACTGAGGAAACTGTCCACACAGAGATTGGTTCCATCACCCACCCTATTCCCGAGACAATGGGACATCCTAGTGGTATGGTGGGGTGTTTATGTATCTTGGGCAATGTATAAAGGGCAGGTTTCTTGGGGGATTGTACTGTCAGATAGAATAACTCATCTGTAGTGATGAGTTCCTCATGGAACAAATTTAAAGATATGTTTCTATACTTTTCTTTATCTGGGGCCTGGGATCAAAGGTCAGTTGATTATAAAAAGAAGTGTCAGATTGTTGTCTTTCTATTTCTGCAATATTCTGAGTAGTGTTCTGTATCACAATGCTCCCCCCTTTGTCTGCTGGTTTCACCACTATGTTTTTATTTTTAGAGAGGGAAGGGAGGTTCTGATAATGGGAGACTTCAACATGCCAGATATAGATTGGTCAATACCAGCAGGAACATCTGCCAGAACTAGACTCATAGTGGATTCCCTGCAGGGGGAGGGCCTCAAACAACTGGTACAGCAACCCACAAGAGACAGGGCTATCCTAGATCTAGTACTGACTAACAAAGAAGGGATCACAGATCTCCAGGTAGAAGGTCACCTGGGGTCCAGTGACCATCACATGGTATGGTTCAATTTGGCTACTACATCTAAATCATCCCATTCCAAGGCAAAAATATGGGACTTCAGAGGAGCTGACTTTGATAAGATGGCCAACAGAGTTAAGCTAGCCCTGGCAAAAAGAAACACAGGTGAGGAGGTACAGGCAAAGTGGGCAAGCATTAAGGATACAATACTTGAAGCAACATCCCATTGTGTTAGACAGAAAAGGAAGTGCAAAGAAGAAGGAAACCACTTTGGTTCTCAAATACAGTAGAGAAAAGGTCAGAGCCAAAAGGCTGGCCTTCAGAAAATATAAGGAACACAGCGGGATGAAGATAGGGAGGCATACCAAACTGCCCTAAGGGAAGCAGGTAGGCAGTAAGGCAGGCAAAGTCCCAAACTGAGGAAACACTAGCATGAACAGTAAAGAAGGTGACAAGACTTTCTATAGATACATTAGTGAAAGGAGAAAGTCCAGAGGGGGTATACTAAGCTTAATGGAGAAAAGGGAGCATGTGAGGAGGAGGACCCTGTAAAGGCATCTATCCTAAATAGATACTTTGCTCAGTATTTACTGAAGAGAAGGTAGGGCAGGGCCCACAGCTCAGCATCATGGACACAGGGGGGGGGAGGTGAGCACTACTCCCTTCACAAAAGAAAGGGTCCTACAAGAGCTTGCTAAGCTCAGGGTGGATAAGGCAATGGGACCTGATGGCATACATCCCAGGGTACTTAAGGAGCTAAAGGAGGAACTAGCAGAGCCATTAGCAGAATTGTTTAGTGAGTCTCTGAGCACAGGAGAGGTCCCAGAAGACTGGAGAAGGGCTCATGTGATCCCGCCTCCACAAGAGTGGTAGCAGGGAGGAGGCGGGAATTACAGACCAGTCAGTCTTACCTCAGTAGTGGGCAAGATTATGGAGGCACTCCTTAAGGAAAGGATAGTGCAACACCTGGAATCCATAGGAGCACAGGATCCAAGACAGCATGGGTTTACAAAGGAAGGTCCTGTCAAACTAATCTCATAGATTTCTTTGACTGGGTAACCAGAGTGGACCAAGGGGAGCAGTTGATGTCGCCTACCTTGACTTCAGCAAAGCTTTTGACACTGTTCCACATAGAAGATTGATAAATAAGCTAGGTAGGCTCAGGGTGGGTCAGAAGTTGGTCAACTGGGTGGCAAACTGGTTGACTGGCAGAAAACAGAGAGTGGTGGTAAATGGTATACAGTCAGAAGAGATGCAAGTCACAAGTGGGGTACCTCAGGGATCAGTCCTGGGGCCAGTCCTATTCAACATCTTCATTAGTGACCTCGCCAGATGGACTAGAGGGTAAGGCTTGTCTGTTTGCAGATGACACCAAGATCTGCAACAGAGTAGATGATCCAGATGGGGTGGGCAGAATGAGAAGAGATCTGGATAAACTAGCAAAATGGTCAGAAGAGTGGCAACTGGGATTTAATGCAAAGAAGTGCAAAATCATGCACATAGGGAAGAGAAACCCTGAAGCCACTTATAGGCTGGGAGGGAGTTGCTAGCAGTCACAAAGGAAGAAAGAGACTTGGGCATCATCATCACTGATGACCTAAAATCATCAAGCAGACCTCTAAAGCAGTAGGTAAGGCTAGGGGGTGTTAGGGTGTATTAGTAGGAGTATCACAAGTCGTAAGAGGGAGGTAATAATCCCTCTGTACAAGACATTGGTTAGGCCCCATCTGGAGTATCATGCAGTATTGGAGGCCACACCTTCACAAGGACATTAACCAAATTGAGGCAGTCCAGAGAAGGGCACCAAAATGGTGCAGGGACTGCATCAGAAGACATATGAGGACAGATTAACGGAGCTCAATATGTATACCCTTGAGCAAAGGAGGAGAGAGGTGATATGATCGAGACATTTAAACACCTTAAGGGCATAAACAAGGTGAAAAGAGTCTAACATGTTTAAATATAAGAAAAATTGCAGGACAAGAGGACACAGCATGAGATTAGAGGGAGGCCGATTAAGGGGAATGTGGGAAATTCTTTTTCACAGAAAGAGGTGGTAGATGCATGGAATAGCTTACCACAAGTGGTGGCTATGAATACAGTGCAGGGCTTCAAACAGGCATGGGATAGGCATAAGGGAGCAATACAAATGACTATGAATAGATAGGTCACTGACAGAGCAAAGGCTGATGGCACATTTATAAGGTAGAAAAAGGAATGGGCAGACTGGATGGGCCTTGAGGTCCTTATCTGCCGTCAACTTCTATGTTTCTATGTTTCTATTGCTTCCCTTTCCTGTCTAGACATATTGCAGAAAGGAAGTTTTGGGGTTTGTCTGTATAATGTCTCCAAATCCCTTGTACAGCACTCTAAAAAAGTAAAAATTTGGGAATGCATAGGGGGACAGAAACAAGAAGGGTGCTTAAATCTTCATGTGTGCTCAGAACTTTGTGAGTCTTCTCCTGGTTCAGTCCTGCTTTCTTTTGAGGAAAAATACATTCTAAGATTCAATTTCCTAGCAAATTTGTTCATATCAATGAATGCAGCAAATTCCCTCAAAGAATACTGGAGAATAAAAGACAAGCCTTTGCTAAGTACCTTTGTCTGTACATCAGATAATTCAGAATTTGATATATTAATCAGAGTCAGTAACAGTTGACTGGTTGCTGGCCCCGTGCTCTTCCCCATCCTTTTCCTCTTACTCTGCCGTGTCTTCCTCTGCCTTGACCTCGCTGCTTCCCTTGTAGTTGAAACCTTGCTGGATGAGTACTCCTCCTGGGTTGGGGTTCCACAGAAGGGCCATCCCCTTAAAAAGGACCTGCTTCATTTTTGCTGTCCACCTTTGAGGCACTCTCTCCAGTACTATAGTCTATTTTTATTTTATTTATTTTATTTAGGTTTTGTTGACCGGGTAAGTGCACTAGACAAATCCTGCCTATTTTCAGGCACGACCCGGGGGAGGGGGATACAGATGAATGCCAACTAACCATGAACCAGATTAAGCTGTTGGTGGTATTTTTAGTGAATGAGAGAAATTTGGCCAGGACACTGGGGAAATTCCCCTGCTCTTTTTGATAAGTGCCATGGGATCTTTAACATCCACCTGAACTACCACCAATCCAGGCAGATGAGACCTCGGTTTAATGTCTCATCTGAAAGACAGCACCTCAGAAGTGCAGTACCCCTCTCATGCTGCATTACAGTATCGGTACTGGGATATTAACCCGAGTGCCTGATGTGGGAACTGAACCCACAGCCCTCTGATCTCCCGGCCTCAGAGGTGAGTGTGCTACCTACTGAGCCACTGACACTGCTATTGACAAGTGCTCAGTCCATTTTAGAACGGAACGCAATGTTTGAGACCCACCCATCTCAGCACTGATATCAGTTCCACTCACAGTACTTGCTGCACCTTCATTATTCTCAGAATTTGCAGTAAGGGTTATTGGCATAGTTCAGGGTATACCTACCTCATTAGCCCTCTTTTTCCATGAAAAGACACAGTTGTTCAAATAGTCATTAGTGTCACGTGTGAATTTTTTCTGTTTCTGGGCTTTAATTTTTGTATCATAATTTTTAAGGTACTCATTGAACTTCTGCAGGCAACATGGAAAATCAGGATGTTTTTTGTAAGTCACCATGACTTGTTCTTGTGCTTCAATCGCTTACTTTAATTCTGCCATGAGTTCATCTCCATCTTCGATGACTAATTTGATAAGTTCTTGTGATGCGTTATGCATTACTTTTTCCCAGTTCTTAAGTAGGTTAGGTCTTGCAGTACCCAACACAGGATGCTGTAAAATCCTTAGTCCCCTCGGTGCTCTTTTGACCTCCAAGTATACTGTCATAGCTTTTTTCTGCCAATATAGCCGCCTGCTTCTCGTTGCTAACTTTTCCAAGGTAAAAAAAAACATTTCTGATGGACTCAGTCTCTGTACCTGCTGCACTTTCTGTGGTACGGTGTCCCGCTCTGCCAGATGCCATTTCTAAAATGGGACAACAATTGTGAACCCAAAAACCGGTAGGAGAAAAAAATCAGGGGATATACATCACTTGCAATACACTAGCAGTGATATACATGCTCACGTGCACCTGTGGGAAGTACTATATTGGGAGAACCAATCGAAGGTTTAGACTCAGGTTGAATGAGCACATTTTAGCCATAAAAATGGCAACGTGAACTATTCTATGGCTCTCCATGTCAAACAATGTGGAAATGAGGGGCATCATAAAATCACAGCATGTGGTCTGGAAAGAGTCCAGATCAATGCTTGAGGAGGGGGTCTAGAAGCAATCCTGAATGAAAAAGAAAAATAATGGCTTTTTAGTCTTGGTGCTCTGAAACAACCAGGACTAAATGAAAAGTTTGAGCTAAAATCATTCTTGAACAAGAAAAGGAAATAAAAAGTTTCCAGCCCCCAACCCCGATTTATTTTCTAAAATCTAGAAATTAAAAGACAATCTGCCCCCCACCTCCAATGGAATCATAATATGACAATATGACCTTTATCTATATATGGTGGGACTGATGTTGAAAAAAACATACTTTATGGAAACAGGGAGTGATGCTTTAATCTTAACCTCACTTCTGTGATGTTTCCCCACACAGGTTCAGCCAGAACTGACAAGATTGTTTGATTTAATGAAAATGAAGTCATATAAATGTGGAACATAATGTTTTTCACTTTAAATTTCACTGCGGGACTTGGGATCACATTCTTGCTTTTTTTAAAATGTCTTGAAACACTGTGATTGGATGGACAGTTAACACAACAGTGAATTGATTGGCTCTTATTTTACTTAGTCATGGGTTTTTAAGTATATATATATCCTGTGTAGAAATGTATTCACTGTCTCCGATGAAGCCAGAGTGGTCTGGCAAAATGCAAAATGTCCTGATTCCTTTGTTGTCATGTTTTACGAGAATCAAAAAGACTGCGTATACTCATTTTGATGTAAGTCTGCTTTTTGTGACTGTTTAGGCAGGGGTGAGTGCTCTCCACTAATGAAAACTGCTGTCAGTTTGACCTATCTAATGATCCCTCCATGGTACCACTCTTCCCCGGATTCATTCCTCACCTTGGATCCACAAAAGCTCGTACACCCAGCAAAAGAAAACGGACACAAAATAACAAACCACTGCTCGACCATCTGCTACTACTCTCACTCCTGTTGTCAGGCAATGTACACCCTAACCGTGGTCCACCCCATGACTCGAGCGCACATCCTCAAAAACCAGCTGGACTTGCATTAACCTCTATAAACATCTACAGTCTTCTTCCCAAGATGGACAATCTGAAGGTGTGGGTTTCTCGTCATAACCCCAACATTCATTCTGTTGTGGAATCATGGCTCTCTCCCAAGATACCAAATACTGCCATCACTGTGCCTGGCTACACTTTGTTCAGACAGGACCGGAGCCGCTTCACAAAAAGATGTGGTGGTTGTGTCATTTACGTGAAAGACTCTCTCCAGGGACATGTCCTTCCCCTTCCAGCAGTAGTGACAACTTGCAAGCACTGGCCATCAAACTGCTTTTGGGGGCACACAACAGGGCGCTTATTGTACTCTCCATCTACATCCTGCCCAAACTGACCAAAGCTGGCCTCTGCGACCTCATGGACTATATCAGCACCCTGAGCCTAAATACTGAAATCACACTGCTAGGTGACTTTAACCTCAACTGGCTCTCCCCTACAGCAGCCTCTGTTAAAGATACCTTGTCAGCAATCCATTTCTCCCAAATGGTCGAGACACCAACCAGAGTCAATTACAAAACCAGAACCAGCACCCTGCTGGATTGGGTACTCTCCAACCGACCACTGCATATCACCAGTATTGGCATTCTCCCTGACTTGCTGAGTGACCACTCCTGTTAAATGCATCTGGAACAACAATTACTGCAACCCCCCCCCCCCCCCCCCCAGAAATATCACAAACCGAGTACTTCCAAAAGGGCACCTTCCTCAGCAAAAAGCAGACCTACAATATCTAGACTGGATGGATATGTATGAAACCAATGACGTGGATATGGCTTTTGACCTCTTCATAACAAAATTCAATGCAGTCTTCAATCTTCACTGTGGAAGGGGATGGGCAGGGCCCACAGCTGGACTTCGAAAGAGCTAAGGATAAGGAGGTAAACAGCAGTCCATTCACAGAGGAGAGGGTCCTAGAAAAACTGGTGACATTAAAGGTGGAAAAAAGCCATGGGTTCAGATGGCATACATCCCAGGATCCTAAAGGAACTGAGGACTGAACTGGCAACCCCTCTGGCAGCTCTGTTGAGTGAGTCCTTAGACACTAGAGTAGTCCCAGAGGACTGGAGAAGGGCAAACTTTGTCCCTCTTCACAAGAGCGGTAGTAAAGAAGAAGCCAGGAACTACAGACCAGTTAGTCTAACCTCTGTAGTCAGAAAGATAATGGAGGCACTCCTCAAGGAAAGAATAGTGAAACACCTGGAAGCAAATGGACTGGTGGATCCCATGCAACATGGGTTCTTCGCAGGACGATCCTGTAAAACTAATCTGATAGATTTCTTTGGGTGACAAAGGCAGCGTGGGGGGAGGTAGATATTGCCTACCTCGCTTTCAGAAAAGCCTTTACTACAGTCCCACATAGGAGAGTGGTCAACAAGCTAGGCAGCCTGGGCTTGGGACGCAAGGTGATGAACTGGATTGGAAACTGGTTAAGGGACAAAAAACAGAGGGTAGTGGTAAATGGAACTCAATCAGATGAAAGGGAGGTGACCAGTGGGGTACCTCAGAGTTTAGTTCTGGGGCCAGTCCTCTTCAATGTCTTCATCAGTGACATTATAGATGGGCCGGAGGGTATGGTTTGCCTGTTTGCGGATGACACCAAGCTCTGCAACAGAGTGGATACTCCAGAGAGGGTGGAAAGGACGAGAAAAGACCTGGAAGTGCTGGAGAGATGGTCAGGACGTGACAGCTAAGGTTTAACGCAAAGAAGTGCAAAATCATGCATGTGGGGAGCAGGAACCCTGGGGCAAGCTACAACTTGGGGGAGGAGCTGCTGGCAATAACTAAGGAGAAGAAGGACTTGGGGGTCATAATGACAGATGACTTGAAGGCCACTAGACAGATGGCAAAGACAGTGGGAAAGGCCAGTGGGATGTTGGGGTGTATTGGAAGGGGAATCACAAGCTGAAGGAGGGTGGTAATAGTTCCACTGTACAAGACCCTGGTGAGACCTCACCTTGAATTCTGGCTTCAGGGAAGGCAACAGAGGGTGGTGGTAGGTGGGGAGCTCTCACACCCAAGGGTAGTGACGAGCCGTGTTCCACAGGGCTTGGTGTTGGGACCAGTGTTGTTTGGGATATTCATTGCAGACATATCATTGGACATCAAGAGCAAGAGCAGTCTGTTTGCTGATGATACCAAGGTAGGAGCGGTGGTGGATGACCTAGGGGGATGGCAGGGGTTGCAGGATGATCTGGCAAGGCTTGAAACCTGGTCAGACACCTGGCAACTGGGGTTTAATGCCAAAAAGTGCAAGGTGCTGCATTTTGGGATGAAGAGCCCAAGGAGGAGTTACCATTACCAGCTGGGGGGAGTGCAGCTAGCCCAGACAGAGGAGGAGAAGGATCTGGGGGTGCTCATTACAGGGTCAATGAACAACTCAGCACAATGTAGGAAGGCAGCTGCAAAGATCAACAAAATGCTGGGTTGTATTGCAAGGAGTATATCCTCGAGGGGGGAGGAGGTGGTTCTGCCACTATATAGGTCATTAGTTAGACCGCACCTGGAGTACTGTGTGCAGTACTGCAGCCCATATCTGAAGAGGGACAATAAGTTACTGGAGGGGTGCAGCGCAGGGCAACAAAGTTGATCAAGAGGCTGGGGGACTTATCATACGAGAGGAGGCTGAGGGAGTTGAACATGTACTCGCTGGAGGAGAGGAGGGACAGGGGGGACATGATTCAAACCTTTAAGTACATGAAAGGAATAAACAAGGCAGGTACAGAGGGTCTGTTCAAAGTAAGGGAAGGGAGGAACACCAGGGGCCATGATATGAGACTGGAGGGAGAAAGGTTCAGGAGGGAGATGAGGAGACACTTTTTTACAGAGAGGGTGGTGGCTGGGTGGAATCGTTACCTGCAGAAGTGGTATCCAGTAGAACAATGGACTGCTTCAAAGGGGATGGGACAGGACAAGGGGGAGGGTCAATGAAGGGGAAGGGTGGAAGGGAAGGGCAGCTGCAGAATAAGGGGTGCTTGCTGCACATTCGACCAGACTTGATAGACCTCTAGGCCTTTATCTGCTGGCAAATTTCGTATGTTCATGTGAAAGGGTGGTGGGTGCATGGGATAGCCTGCCCCAGGAGGTGGTGGCAGCCCGTACAGTGGCGGGCTTCAAACATGCATGGGACAGAAGTATATTAGAGATAAGAAAAAGCTAAAGCCAGTGACCAGATAGTGTCACTGGACACTTCATTAGGCAGCTTAAACGGGCAGACTGGATGGGCCTTATCTGCCAACAGCATCTATGTATCAATTTTAAATAAGGATATATATTTGTTCAGCACATCATTGCATCTTTTCCCATTATAAAGTGTTTTGGGACATGTCTGTATGAAAGATGAGTGTTTCAGTGATATGTACTGTACTGTGTTGTAACATTAAGGCTGTTAGTACAAAAGCAGCCCTAATTTATATCTTTTTGACGTTTTCTTTTTAATTCATTTTATTTAACCAGGAAAATGACAGGGCCAGAAGCCCCCCTTTTCAGTCTTGCTAAAAGAGAAACTTGTACAAAAAAAAGGCAAATCAAGCACCATGAATCTGATAAGCAAGGCTGATTAGTTTGTAAATTAGGTTGAAGACTGCCAATCACACAGAATGGTTCAGGTGTTGTTTTCAGTAGTGCTGGCCTTTCATCTTAAAGGACCATGAGAAAGGTAGGGCAATATGGAGGCCCAGTTGTTACAGTTAAAGGCTGAACAATAGCCTATTAAGAAGACCCTGGCACAATGAGGATCATTAACAAGCCAATCACACTGTCATCCTGGCTGTGAAAGGGCCCGTCTGCAGTTGCTGCAGTTTGCGTATTGGCCGTCTGGTTTGGATGCAGATTCTGAAGTGGAACAATATCCCTCATCAAGGCCTCCAGGACTGGCTAACACTGGATCATGAAAAGAGCCATTCACATTTTAAACAAGAATTGAAATGCAGGCACAATTAAACTATAACAGCAGTGGGTTAAACCAACCTAGCTGGGTTCAGCCATGAAAATTAAAAGTCACCATTCAGGTACTTAATATCAAGGGGAAGCAGCACTTTAAACACAGTACAAAAAGGATGTAAACAACTACCCAAAGAAATAAGAACAAAAAGAGCTGTTAAGACTCTTAACAATGTATTAACCTAATCAATTTAATTCAGTTTTATTCAGAATAAAAACCATTGAGCAGAACTTGTTTAGAATGCTGTCCTGTTAAGGCAAAACTTCGGATGACAAGCGAACATGTTACAGACATAAATAATCATTTCTGTTCTGCATTTTAAAATGCTCCAGACATCTGAGGCGCACTTTGAAAGAAACAATGCTTACTGTACTTCTTTTTGGTAGTTATTTTTATCGACCTCACATTTGCCCACCGGCACCCCACCTGTGGCACCCAGTGCCAACCCCACTACTTTCCAGACTTATCCATCACTGCCAGCTTTGAAGTAGTCCCATCCAGACCTGCAGCGCTTATTCTGGGCCAGTTTGTCCCTCCTGTGGGCCTCCTCTGAGCGTCATTAAGGTGTGTTTCCTGAACAACTCCATCTAACTTCCTGTTCCATAGTTTTATTTTTATTTGTTTGGAAATGTTTTAGCAGGTAAGCCATACAGAGAACAATATTCTTGTTTACAGATGTGACCTAGAGGAAGGGAAGGGAAGGAGAGGAGAGGTGCAGGGTTAAAAAAAAGGAAAACATTTATGAAACACATACAGGTATCAAGCACTGTCACTTTGCCTCAAAATCTGCTCCCTGCACCCATCGCTGCTCCCTTTATTCCTCTCTTTCCATTGCCCCCCTACCTTTGCATCACCACTCCCACTGTTCAGCCCTCATTGGTAAATACTGGTTTGCCTCCCTCGCTTCCTGTCTTCTCTCATCTCCCCCTCGCTCACTCCTCTTACCCTCTTCGGACTAGAGATTCCCATTGACTCCCACTCCTTTTCTGTCCCTCGCCCCCATTCTCATGCTGGCAACCTGGCTGCTTTTTCATACTGGCTGCCGTCTCTTTGGAACCAGTTCTCCCCTTGTCTTCACCAAGCTTCATCTCTTCTGCCCCTAAAGTAACTACTAAAGCCCACCCTGCCACATTTGTTCCTGTCACACTCCCTCTAACCTTCCCTTCTCTGTCCCAACATCTCCCCTTCTCTGCTGACTCTTCCTCTCGTATGTTTCGTCTCACTCCTTGCATGGCACCCTCTCTCTCTCTCTCTCTCTCTCTCTCTCTCAAGTGAGGGCTCACCTCATCCTAATTTATTTATTTAGTGTTTGTTTACTGGGTGGGTGCACTAGACAAAAACATTACCTATTTTCAGACATGACCCAGGACAGTTACAGACAAAGAACAACAATTACAGGTTATATGGCAGTACAAAAACTTCAAACAATGGATTAGACAAACCAGATTATCATAAAGCAAAGCAGAGCAGAAGCAATTTAGACAACAGTACTCATAAATAAGTGCTTAAACACTTTAGCAAGGCATTTGACTCAGTTCCACACAAAAGATTAATGAACAAGTTAGCCAGCCTGGGAGTGGGTCTCAGGGCGGTAACCTGGGTAAAGAATTGCCTGGACAACAGGACACAAAGGGTAATAGTAAATGGAGTCCACTCCAAGGAAAAGGGGGTTACTAGTGGGGTACTGCAGGGTTCAGAACTAGGACTGGTCCTCTTTAATGTCTTTATAGGTGACATTGTGGAGTGTCTGGAAGGAAAAGTATGCCTCTTTGCAGATGACACAAATATCTGCAACAGGGTTGATACACAAGGGGGGTGGAAAGGATGAGAAGGGACTTGGCAAGGTTGGAGGAATGGTCAAAAGTATGGCAGCTTAGATTCAATGCAAAGAGGTGCAAAGTAATACATCTAGGGAACAAAAACCCAGGGGAAGAGTATACAATGGGGGGGGGGGTTACCAACAACAACAAAAATGGAACGGACCTGGGGGTAGTCATATCAGATGACCTAAAGGTAGACAAGCAATGTGAGAAGGTAGTAAGGAGGGCTGGGGGGATACTGGGATGCATAGGGAGAGGCATCACCAGTAGAAAACAGGAAGTTGTTATCCCTTTGTTTAACCAGGAGAGACACAGTAAGCTGGGAGATTGTTTACAGGTGCAACCTGCAAACACAGGTAAGTTAAGTTACTTGATCTGGGTCACACAGTATGCAAGTGGGGGCTGTGGAATTCAAACCCAGGTCTCCAGCTCAGAGCCTTAAACCACTGTGCTATACTGCCTCCATCCCTCTGCACAGACAGTTGGTGAGACCCCATCTGGAGTACTGCATGCAGTTCTGGAGACCCTGTCTCCACAAGGACAGAGCGAGCAGACTTGATAGAACTCTAGACCTTTATCTGCTGGCAAATTTCGTATGCTCGTAAGGACATAGACAGGATGGAGGCAGTCCAGAGGAGGGCAACTAAAATGGTGCAGGGTCTGCACCAGAAGCCATATGTAGAGAGAGAGAGTAAAGGAGCTTAATATGTATACTGTAGAGGAAAGAAGGGAGAGGGGGACATGATAGAAACATTCAAGTACCTCAAGGGAATTAACAAAATCCAAGAGGGTAGCAACTTTCAGAAAAGTGATGTACAAGAACAAGGAGGCACAATTTGAAAGTAGAGGGGGGACAGCTCAGGGGCAATGTGAGGAAGTATTTTTTCACAGAGAGGGTGGTGGATGCATGGAACAGCCTTCCTGAGGAGGTTGTGGACTCAAAAATAGGGGGGGAATTCAAGAATACATGGGACAGACATAAGGCAATTCTAATGGAGGGGTTGGAGGAAGTAGACTATTGGTTAACTAGGATCTGCAGCGTATCCACAAGGCAGGGAAATGGGCAGACTGGGTGGGCCAAGCGGTCCTTATCTGCCGTCAAAGTCTATGCTTCTTTCTATCGTGAAGAGTTGCTATGACTGAAGAGGGTGGATTGAGGTGGTGGGTACCAGGAGGCGCCCTGGGGCGAAATGGATCCAGGAAAGGGATCCTCCCTGCCTGGTTCCCATACCCAAGGGCTCCAGCTTGAGTGGGCAAATGACACGCTGTCCCATGGCCACTCATTCGACTTGGGTGGTGTTGTGCAACGCCAGGGCGATTAAGAACAAGACAACAGTTATTGCTGGTCTCAGAACATCCGACCTGGCTTGCATCACCGAGACATGGCTAGACAAGAATGCTGGTCCTGTATTGGAAGCAGCAGTGCTGGACGGGTACTCGGTGATACACCGCCCGAGACTGGATCGCTGGGTGTAGCCATCTGTTTTAAGATGAAACTGAGCCTTATCGATGTGCCTGTGGGGATCACCAGATCCTTTGAGTGTATTGTGGGTGCAGGTGTGCATTGCAGAATTCTTCTCATCTACTTTCCACCCGGAGATGGGAAAGAGTTTCTGCAGGAAGTCGTGGACTTTGTCGTTGACATGGTGTTGGAGTCCTCCAGGTGGTTGGTTCTGGGAGATTTCAATGCCTGGGTCAATGATGAACTCTTGCAATTTGGTCAAGACTTCCTCCAATTGATGATCTCATTGGGTTTCTCACAGGTTGTTACCTCTGCTACCCATAATTGTGGTCACTCATTGGATCTGGTGTTTCTCTTGGGGATGGAGATCTCCGATTTGGTGGTGGAACCAGTCGATTGGTCTGACCATCACACTATAGGGTTTAGTTTTGTGGCTTCTCCCAATAGACCTGCCCATGTGGAGAAGATTTAAAACCACCCATTAAGGGGTGTTTCCCCCGCTGGTGTAATTGCAGTGCTGGACATTTCGTGTAGGCCGATGGGATGCATGGAGCCAGGTGACCTGCTGCTGCACTAGAATAGTGCAGTCTCAGGAGCCCTGGACTCCACTGCTCCTGTCCAAGTTTGCCTTCTCACTCTTTGTCCTTGGTCCCCTTGGTTTGATGGGACCTTGAAGGAGTTGAAGTGAGTAGGGTGAAGGCTGGAGCATTGCTGGCAGAAATCCGGCCTGGCGGTTGACAGACTTAGATTGATAGACCATTATAAGGACTATCAATTAGCCATCAAACATAAGAAAGCAGAGTTCCTGTCCAGGGAGATTGTTGCTGCAAGGAATTGACCGGCTCATCTCTTCCGAACTGTCAACAGATTGTGCAATCCAACCTGCCTTTAGAATCGGAGAGCTTTTTCACAACTTAAGTGTGAGGAGTTTGCTCAGTTCTTTGCAGATAAGGTTGTTGCCATCAGATTGGAGATCCATTCTGCATGCTTCAGTGAGCAGCGCAGCAGCCAGTGGGAGGTCACTGGCACCCAGTTTGTCTGGTCTGACTTTGACCGGCTGGCGATCACTGATATCGTGAAGATTGTCCAAGGCTTGCGATCGACTTACTGTAGTTAGGATCCTGGACCAACCCTCCTCCTGGTGAAGTGAGTGGAAGTCATTAGACCGGTCTTTGCTGAGATAGTCTGGAGTTCGTTGGAGAAAGGGGTGTTTCCTGATCCCTTGAAAGAAGTGGTCGTGATCCCCTTTTGAACAAACCTTACCTCGACCCAGATTGTCTCGCAAACTACAGACCTGTCTCTAACCTGCCCTTTGTGGGTATGGTTATTGAGAAGGTAGTCACGTTGCAGCTTGAGGACCATCTCACCACCCATGAGGTCTATGATCCTCTCCAGTCTGGATTCAGGAAAAGGTATAGTACCGAGACGGTGCTTGTTCGGATACTTAATGATCTTCTGACGGCGAGAGATCAGAAGAGCCATTCGAACTTAGTTCTCCTTGATCTCTCTGCAGTGTTTGACACCGTGGACCATGGCTTGTTGTTGGAGCACCTGCAGTTGATCTGCGGACTGTCTGGTACGGAACTCAGATGGTTCCATTCTTTCCTCAAGGGCAGGATGCAGAGAGTGGTGTCAGGGAATTTTTCCTCGGCCCCTTTCTTCCTGAACTGTGGGGTGCCGCAGTGCTCTGTACTATCTCCCATGTTCGTGGTGTATATGCTGCCATTGGGAGACATTATAAGGTGGTATGGGCTGTTTTCACTGCTATGTAGATGATACTCAGCTATACGTCCTTTGTGCCTGACCATGATGATGCTGTATTGGTCTTTAACAACTGCCTGGCCGAGATTCAGCACTGGAGGAGTGCCAGCTGGTTGAGGTTGAACCTGGATAAGACTGAGGTATTGGTTGTGGACCCTGGTCATGGGGTAGAGAGGTCCTCAGCTGCTCAGCCCTCTGGGCTTGTTCTGGGGGGCAAACAGCTGAGGTCCTCTGAATGGGTGTGGAATCTGAGCATTATTTTTAATGGTGAGCTGATACTTAAATCCCAGGTGTCAGCTGTCGTCAAGTCCTCATTCTACCATCTGAAGAATATTGCTTGGATAAAACACCTTATTCTGCCTAATGACCTGCTCACATTGGTCCATGCCTTTGTGACCTCCCGCCTTGACTACTGCAATGCTCTTTATGTAGGGCTTCCAGGGGTGAACTTCCACTGCCTGCAGCTGGTGCAGAATGTGGTAGCCAGGTTGATGAGTGACTTATCTTGATCTAGCCACATCATGCTTGTGCTCCGCGAACTGCACTGGCTGCCAGTGTGGTGGAGGATCACCTTCAAGGTCGGTTTGCTGACCTTTAAGGCCCTACGTGGACAGGGACCATGTTATTTGCAAGACCTCCTGCATCCCTACTACCCACTTTGCCCTCTCCATTCCACTGATGAGGGATTGCTAGAGGTTCCCAGGGTCTGTTTAAAGACTTCGGAGGCGAGATCCTTTGCATTTATGGCCCCGACCCTTTGGAACGCTCTACCTCGTCAGATTAGAGAGTGCCTGTCCATCAAGTCTTTTAAGGCTGCCTTAAAAACGTATTTATTTGAATCTGCTTTCTCAGACGTTTTTTAATTGGAATGTGCTGATTTTACCTGATTTTATCTGATTATTGTTTTATTACTATAGTAGTTTAATCTGTTTCATAGTTGTGCACAAGCACTTTGATGTTTCGAAAAGCACTTTTTACAAATAAAATTGACTAAATTATGATAAGAATATGTGTTTAGTTACATGTACACTTATCTGCCTTGATCCCCCGTTGCCTAACTTTGTAAAATTTTTAATAACACCCATGTACAGTTTGCCATGTACAGTACCTCAATGTAATCCTACTGCTATTTTGTTTACCACTGTGTTTTGCACTTGTAACTGCTGATACTGCACTTCATTGTTTTATTTATTTAGCTTTTGTTAACCAGGTAAGTACACCAGACAATCATATGCTTATTTTCAGGTGAGACCCAGGAGGTTACAAGGAAGGTTACAAGCAGGAATAGGTATTACAGAAATTCAGAGAAATAAAACAGCCAGGCGCAGCATAAGGGAGGCAAGTAAAAAACATAACATGACTAAGGTAAACATTTGATAGTCAGGTATCGAACATAGCATAGCATAGCATAGCACAGCACAACACAACACAACACAGCACAGCATATCACAACACAACACAACACAACACAACATAACATGATCACAGAGGAGATCAGACAGAACAATATAGTACAGCACAGTGCAAAAAGGGGACATAATACCTTAGGTACAGTGACAGATTGAGGCAAGTATTAGGTGGTCCCAGAAGGAGTTTTTGAAGCAGGCACAGGAGGAGGAGGAGGAGGTACGGACATGGGCAGGGAAAGAGTTCTATAGCCTAGGTGCACAGATGGCGAGGAAGGCCATTCCATGTGTCCACCACCCTCTCTGTGAAAAAATACTTCCTCAAGTTGCCCCTGAGCCATCCCCCCCTCTATCTTCAAACTGTGCCCCCTTGTTCTTGCACATCTCTTTTTCTGAAAGATGCTACTCTCTTGGACTTTGTTGATTGCGTTGAGGTACTTGAAAGTTTCTATCATGTCCCCCCCCCCTTCTTTCCTTGAGGGTATACATATTAAGCCCTTTTAGCCACTCTTCATATGGCTTCTGGTGCAGACCCTGCACCATTTTAGTTGCTGTCCTCTAGACTGCCTCCATCCTGTCTCTGTCCTTGTGGAGATGGGGTCTTCAGAACTGCATGCAGTACTCCAGATGGGGCCTCACCAACTGTCTGTACAAAGGGATAACAACTTCCAGTTTTCCACTGGTGATGCCTCTCCCAATGCATCCTAGTATCCCCCAGCCTTCCCTACTGCCTTCTCACATTGCCTGCCTACCTTTAGGTCATCTGATATGACTACCCCCAGGTCCATTTCCATTTTTGTTGTTGTTCGAATCTCCTCCCCCATTGTGTGCTCTTCCCCTGGGTTTTTGTTTCCCAGGTGCATTACTTTGCACTTCTTTGCATTGATCTAATCTGCCATACTTTTGACCATTCCTCCAACCTTGCAAAGTCCCTTCTCATCCTTTCCACACCCCCTTGTGTATCAACCCTGTTGCAGATTTTTGTGTCATCTGCAAAGAGGCATACTTTTTCTTCTAGTCTCTCTGCAATGTCACCTATAAAGACATTAAAGAGGACCGGTACAAGTACTGAACCCTGCAGTACCCTGCTAGTAACCCCCCCTTCTTCGGGGTGGACTCTGTTTACTATTACCCTCTGTGTCCTGTTGTCCAGCAAATTTTTTACTCAGGCTACCACCCTGGGACCCACTCCAAGGCTGGCTAACTTATGTCTTAATCTTTCATGTGGAACTGTGTTAAATGCCTTGCTGAAGTCTAGGTAGGCCACGTCCACAGCCCCTCCCTGCTCTACTTCTTTGGTCACCCAGTCAAAGAAATCTATTAGATTCATCTAACATGACCTTCCTGCTGTGAATCCATGCTGCATTAGGTCCTGTGCCCCGCTGGCCTCTAGGTACTCAACAATTCTTTCTTTCAGAAGTGATTCCATCATTTTCCCTACCACTGAGGTCAAACTAACAGGTCTGTAATTTTCTGCCTCTGCCTTGCTCCCACTTTTGTGAAGGGGAATCACATCTGCCCTCCTCCAGCCTTCAGGTACCACACCATCCTCCCATGATTTGTTAAAAAGAGTAGTCAGAGGTGTCACTAGTTATCCTCTTAGTTCTTTTAGAATTCTGGAGTGAATCCCATCAGGCCCCATTGCTTTGTCCCCTTTCAGTTTTAGGAGTTCTTTCAGGACCCTTTCTTCTGTGAATGGACTGGTATCGACCACGCTATCCAGAGTGCTTCTACTGTTTTGTTTAGGTACCTCCCCCTCCTCTTCTTTTGTGAATACTGAGCAGAAGTATTTGTTCACTATCCTTGCTTTTTCACTGTCACCCTCTGCCCACCCCCTTCCCTTTATTAAGCCTCACTATCCCTCCCTTGGTCTTTCTTCACTCCCTAATGTACCTATAAAAGGTTTTATCCCCCTTCTTAACTGAGTTGGCTATCTTTTCCTCAGTTTGAGCCTTTGCTATTTTGACAGCCTTCCCTGCTTCCTTCTGATACAGTTCTCTGTCCTTCTCCTGTATTTTATACCTCCTGAATGACTTCCTGAATGATATCTTTTTCTCTCCCTAAACTTATCCACCACCTCTTTTGAGAACCATAGTGTTGTTTTCCTTCATTTTGTTTTATTTGATTCACACAAAGGCTTGTTGCCTCTGTGATGGCAGTTTAGATTTTTCCCCAATGTTCCTCTACCCCTTCTTCTTGCCCATTTGCTAGTGCTTTCCTTAGGCACTCCTCCATTTTGCCAACATCAGCCCTCCTAAAGTCTAGTACCCTTGCTTTTGTGTGACTTGACTCTGCAGCGGTGTTTATCATGAACCATACTGTTTGGTAATCGCTTATTCCCAGATGGCTACCCACTTCTTAATCTGAGATCCTCTCTCTGTCCCTGTTTGAGAGTACCAGGTCTAAGATTGCTCCTTCCTGAGTGGGTTCCAACACTAGCTGTCTGAGGCATGCAGGAGGCATCGAGTGTGTAGGACATTGAGAATGACCCTGCTCTTGGATGTGGCTACAGCAAAGGTGCTCCAGTTAACATCTGACATATTCAGGTCCCCCATCAACAATATCTCCCCTTTCTCTGCCCTTCTAAGGATGCCTTCTGTCATTTCCTTGTCCATTTCCTCCCCCTGAGATGGGGGTCTGTATATGTAACCCCTAGATGGCGCTATCCCAGGGGCTACTACCCCTGCCTGATTTGCCACTAACAGGTTGAGGGGCCTGGATCCAATGGCGGGTGCCTCCACCCAGAGGTCAGGGTTTGCAATAGTTAAACTAACTTGGTCACAGCCCTCTGGGACACTGCAACCCCCCTTTCTTCCCACTAGTGGCCCACACAATATCAATTACCTTCACAGTATACACTTACCCCCAGGACTGGTTCCGGCACTGGGACCTCCTGTGAAATGAGATACAGTGCAACAATCACAGTACAGTACTTTAACATAGACAAATACCTCAGGCAGTATAACTTTGCTGAAACAAGCAGCTCTGATTTATTTAGGGGATATAACAAGGACAGGAAATCAGGTTAATTAGCTTATCACTCTAATAATCTACCTATGGCTCTGTGCACAGGCCTATCCCTATCAGTTACTGTCCTGGTACCCAAGCCCTAGTGGCTAGTCCAAACCGTGGCAGCTGGTAGGGCCCTTTCACACAGAGAAAAGGAAAATTAAACAGTCAGCAGTACAGTAATTCCATTTGGATTTAATGTGGCAATTCAACAGGGAGCGACCTGAATTAGTACTCCACGACCTCCAAATAAGATAGGGTCCTTCAATGTCAGCAGGGCTCACTTGAGGTACACAAACCTCTTCACACATTTATATAAAAGAAAGCACTATACCAGGCAGGCTGCATCTGTATCCGATCGCAATTACTGCACAATACCGGGAGAACACACAGCAGATTCAGTTCCTGACAGACCGAGTGCAATTTTCAGCAATTCTTCCAGTCTTCTACAGGGTGAGCCTGGTTTCTACTCTTCAGAGATCCTTTGATTCTTTTCACAGGACAGATTCAGTCCTAACAAGCTGCAGACCGAACTCTGGGCCTTACACACGTTTTTGACTAAAACTGCACACTGAAAAGCACAGGGCTCCTTCCTTCTTCACTGCCAAAGCTCAACTCAAACTCCAACCGACAAAACCGGCATTTCCTTTGAGTTCCTCCCAGTTCTTGACTGGATTGGCTGTCACTCACAATAGACTGCTGCTGTTGGTCCAAAAGGCACTGAAGTCTAAACTACATCTCCCAGAGTCACTGCCCATACAATCCTCTTGTGGCTGGCTCAGATTATGAGTCCAAGTTCTGATTCGTCAAAGGCACCATTTTAGAGCTAGCTTACCCACACTGATTGGTCCAGTTCAGCAGTTCAAAACTAGAATGGGAACTAGCAGACACAGTTCTGATGCAAAGAAAGCAGGTTAGACAAACTGTAATTTCATTATTACTCTAAATAATTTCTGGCAAACAGTTACATCTTTCAGATAGGTTCCTTTGCACTCCTAGTGACTGCAAAATGAAGTGAATTGGCAGCAGCTCAAGTGGTACTCAATCAAAGAAACACACAGTCCCCATACAAACTAATTATGTCTGCAAGCAGACAGCTCTTAAAGAGACAGTACCAGAGGCTCTAAAACACTCACTGATAAATGGCCTAAATGCCAAACACCATTCAGGCTTGGAGCATTCAAGCAAGCTCCTGAAGTCTTTAGGGAACCCCCATTTGCAGGGGTTACACCCTTCCTGGCCTGGGAAAGCTTGCGTCCGCGTCAAGCAAGTACCCATAAGTTTCAACTGCAACCATATACATTTGCATTAGGCTGCACATGTAATCATCAGTCAATATATCATTTTACCAAGAACACATTTCTGAAACATTGCAGTACGTCCTCTTTACAAGTATTACATACACATTGTACCATAACTCAAGTTATTATCTCTTGTACATGAAACCTGAAGGGGGCCCTTCCTATCAGTTACCTTGGGGCTGGATGGGGCAAGGGCACCATACTAGAGAGGCAACACAAGTAACTTGGAGTTAGCACTGATGCTCAGTTTGGGCAATGAGCTCGGGACACATACACTCCTTTATGGACAACATTGAGAGGCAAGTCCACAGGCCTCCCAAGTGAATCATAACTGAGGTGCACCACAGGCTTTACAGCTCGACCAGTCTTTCTAGGGGAACTGTTATAGTCTCTGCACTCTGAGCCTCATTTTCAGCATTGTCCTCACTTGTCAGGAGTCTCCATGGGGGTAGAGGCTAGAACTTGGGGCACTTTCAGCTCCAGGAGTACAGTTTCTGGAGTCCACAACATTTGGCTCGCATGGAGAGCTTTCGGACACTGGCAGTGGACTGTCAGGGCACTCAAAATACTCTTCTTGTTCGGTGTATCACCAGTCTGCCCCAATCTATCATTTTCCTCCTGAAAGCTCAAACAGTTCAACCATGCACAATGATTCCATTTCATCTGATCTGATGCTTTGCACTTCACTTTCTGGGAGCATTGGCCCAGGGATGAAGCTGGGGCTTAGACAGTCCAGAAGGCCCAGCTTTGTCTCCAGTATTGACTAGGGATTGCCCGAAACAATTGACTCAGTTCGTAAGAAGGATAGTATTCAAAGTCACTCTCACTTTCTTCTGATATGGACTGACAGTCATGCTCAACTGGGACTTGTGGAGGGGAACACTTAACTTTGCTTCTGTAGGTGCAGACTTTCTTGATCTTTTCTTAGCAGCAGCTCTAGTCCACTGGTCCAGAGGGGCATCTTCTGGGGGCTCAGACTCAATCAGGATTTGTCAATGGGCAGTAAATGATTTCTATGCATTGTTTTACATCTTTTGAATTATTCTCAGGCCTTACTTTGTACACTGGCAGATCATCTAGTTTGCCCACTACAATGTGAGGGAGATGGTGCCATCTGTCAGCAATCTTGTGCTTGCCATGCAGTCCCAGATTTCTTAGCAATACCCGATCTCCCTCCTGGAGTTCCTGTGCTTTCACCTTTTTATCATACCTTTCTTTGTTGGCCAGATTTCTTTTGGCAGCCATGGTTTGAGCCAGTTGGTACGCATGAGTTAGCTGGGCCTTTAACTTTTGCACATACTGTAAATAGTTGTCAGCTTGAACCCCATCAGGAGAGACCCCAAAACACACATCTACTGGTAGTCGAGCTTCTCTTCCAAACATCAAGTGGTGGGGAGAATCCAGTGGCATCACTTTTGGTGCAGTTATAAGCATGTACCAGGGTGCTAATTTGTTGGCTCCATCTGAGGCTTGTCCTTTGGGTGCAGGGTGCCTAGCATATCTAGCAAAGTCGGTTGAAACGTTCAGGCTGTGGGTCCCCTGGGGTGGTAAGGAGTGGTTCTGGACTTTGTACTCCCCACAGAGAAAGCATCTCTTTGATCAGACGACTCTCAAAGTCTCTCCTTGATCAGAATGGATTCTTTGTGGAGCCCCATAGTGAACAAAAAGTTTTCTAAAGTACTTTGGCCACAGTGGATGCTTTCTGGTCTTTGGTGGGAAAGCTTGGGCATATCTCGTGAAATGGTCAGTGACCACCAGCACATTACTGATATTTCTTTGATCTGACTCCAAACTCAGAAAATCAATACAGACCAGCTCCATGGGTGCACTGGTGGTGATGTTAACAAGGGGCAGCCCTCTGGGGCAAAGCTTTCCTCTGTAAGCGACTACAAGTTCGAATGTGTTGCTCCACATCAGCCCCATCTTAGGCCAATAGAATCTGGATCTCACCAAGTCAAGTGTTCTGTCTATACCAAGGTGCCCCATGTGGTTGTGCAAGGACCTCAGTACTGAGTCTCGAAGGCAGTGGGCAGCACTAGTTGTTGTTTGTCTACTTGTCCCCTCTGTCTACTGTTTCTCTGTATAACAGTTTATTGATCAGTTTCAACTTAGGACCTTCTTTGTATAACAATGCAGTTCTCAAATCAGTGGGCGTAATTTGGACACTCTTTTCCTGCATAGGGCTTCTAAAGCTGCTTTGATCATGGGATCGCGGGATTGAGCCCGCCGAATACTGTCATTGTCCAGCTGAGGCAGTGCACCAATGTCTATTGCAGAAAAGTGGCAATAAGCAGCAGGTATGCAATTCTCAGAGGCTCCCAAGCAATCCACCATGCAGTCCACTCGTCCGTGGACATTGTTCCTCCCTGTCAAACTTCCGGCAGAGTGCCCGAATGTCGAGTTCTGCCAATCGGACCCAATCATTCTGGGAACAGGCCTCCGGGAGAGCATCAGCATCTATGTGGTTCAGACCTGCTCGGTATTCGAGAGCATAGTCATATGTAGATAATGCAGAAAGCCACCTATGGCCAGTGGCATCCAACTTAGCTGAGGTCTGCACATAGGTCAAAGGATTATTGTCAGTTTTACTAGTATTTTAGCCCCATACAAGTACTCATGGAATTGGTCAACAATAGCCCACTTCAAAGCTAGGAACTCTAACTTATGTACAGGATAGTTCTTTTCGGATGGGGTCAGGCTTCTACTGGCAAAGGCCACTGGTCTCAGGCCATTCGTGCTCTTGGTACAACACAGCCCCAACCCTTGCAAGCTAGCATCAGTGTGCAGGACGTAAGGTTTTCTTGATCGCATAGGCCAGCACTGGAGCATGGGTAAGTTGATATATGATCTCATGAAAAGCAGTCTCACAATCAGGAGTCAGCGGGCCCAAATACTTCACTTGGATGAAAATACACTCTTTCAGTCTTGAGGACGCTTGACTTTTGGTATTTTTGTGGGTTGGGGATACCCTTGAGTAAGGTTAAGTAAAGGCGGATCCTCTTGAATAGTCCTTGATGAAGCGCCGATAATAACCACAGAATCCCAGGAATCTTTGCAGTTCTTTTAGATTTTTGGGCTGTGGCCAGGTGGTCAAGGCCTCAACTTTACTTGGGTGGTCTCTATTCCTCGGTGGATACTATGTGTCCCACATACTTTCTGATGTTTGAAAGAATTGACACTTATCAATGGACAGTTTAAGGCCAAAGTCCTCCAGTCGGTCCAATACCTTAAATAATCTGCTTTCATGTTCCTCCAGTGAGCTGCCAAACACAATAACATCATCTAGGTATACCAGGCACTCTAGTAAGTTCATGTCCCCACTGCCGCTCCATCAATCGTTGAAAAGTGGCTGGGGCACCTGAAATCCCTTGAGGCATCCTCATGAATTCATAGAAGCCAAGCGGACAGATAAAGGCAGTCTTCTCACGGTCCTCTGGGGCCATCGGGATCTGGTAGTACCCTGCGGAGATCCAGCACAGAGAACCACTTGCTCCCGTTAGGCAGTCAAAGCATCCTGAATGCGGGGCATTGTGTACTGATCAGGGATAGTCCGCGGTTTAAGGTGCGATAATCCACACACATCCTTACTGTTCCATTCTTTCCTCACTACCACAATGGGGAAGCATAAGGGCTTCTGGATTCTTGTATTACACCAGCAGCTAACATCTCTTGCAGATGCCGTCTCCATCATCTATGTCAGCAGGTGCCAGGCGTCGAGACCTCTCTGGAAATGGTCTTTTCGTCATGCAGCCGGATATTGTGCTCAGCTCCTTGCCGCATCCTACATCCCATTCCTTTAAAGAAAACACCTGGTCTCTCTGGGCAAGCTTCTCACTGATCCTCACTTTCCATTCAGCTGGCAGCGGAGTCGCCGAAATCAAACAAGTCAGGCGTTACTCTGTCATTCTTCCTTGAACTCTTGCTGCTGGGTAGCACTGCAGTGTCTGCACAATGCAATTAGCCAGGATGCAACCTCTGTTTACTCGAATGTCTCTTTCAGACACATTATGAACTTGGACCATTACCCTTCTGGCATAAGCAGTATGGGCTCTAGCGGGCAAAATACTAGGCTTGACCAGCAGTCCCTCTGGCAATTTTCCATCGCCTGGTGCATCCAACATTAATATTTTATTCTTAACATCCTTTCTGATACGGACCTCTCCCTGTAAGGTACACTGGGCATTTGGCCAGGATCAGAGACTCAGGATCCTTCTTCCATACAATTCCGACCGGTTCCTCTGGTTCTGTTTTTCAGCATCTCTGTGCCTCATAGGCCTTCTTAATTAAAGCCGGAACTCTTAAAGCTCTACTAGTCTTTGACCCTGTTTTCATAACACAACTGTGCCAGCCTTCCGAACATATGAGCATTTGTTCCAATCAACAAAGGGACACCATCATACAGTCCAGTGAGGGGGACACACTAAGGCTAGGGTCTCTACTTGTTAAGCCACTCCAGCCACGGAGGTGGGGAAAGACAGCCAAATTCGGATATACCGGAATAGGGTAGGCCTTCTCCACTTAACCCATACATGCAGTCCTTCTAATGGTTGTAAGGGTACGTCCTGACAAATGCTTCTGATACCAATCCTGGAACATAATTGTCACTTGGGAGCCACTGTCTAATACAGCTCTTGTAGACACTCCATTCACCTTTACAGTGGTCTCCATGGAGGGACCCACTATTCTGGACCAGTCTGGAGAGGCGGTAGTGGGGGCCTGGGCAACTGACCTGCCACAAAGGACGTGAATTAGCATTTTGGTGCCTCACTGGGATCATGTCGTGCACCTCTTAACCACTGATTTCTTCTCGAAGCTCTCCTTGTAGCCTATATGCAACTTTGTCAGTGTCTTTTTGGGGACTGGCATTTCCCTTTTCATGTGCCCATCTTTCCCACAATTATAGCAAAACATACTTTCTGGAGTTTGAGCTGGCCGAGGCGCCACACTGGGAGCCAGGCGGGGTATTACTAACTGGAAACCTGGGTGCCATCTCTGTCTGCGCAGTGATAGCATTGGAGACATCTCGTCAGTTTCTCCACTTCCATGGTCAAGGAATTGAGTTTGGAGCTGTTATCAACAGGAGATACATGGTGGGTACCCCACCCCATAGCAGATGCAGTGGGATGTATAGGTCAGGGCCCGTACTTGCAGGCGTGGCCTTCATAAAGGGACTGTTTTGAATTCCGGATCTCTCTCAACAGTTAGCCCCATTGTGGCATATCTTTTCCTTGTCAGAGCACTCATTGACTGTCAACCTCTGCCCCTGAACTTCCTTGATGGGTCACCCTCAGTCACTCGGGTCGTAGCCACAGCTGTTGGTGCAGGTACCTCCCAGGTGCCTCTTCTCAACTCCTCGAATTTCTCTCATTAACTCATCATGGGAGGGTGGGGATTCCAGTCGATTTGCCAGGCGTAACTGAACAACAGCAGTTCTGAGAAGGCAGACTTAAGGATTCTGTCCAGTCTGGTTCGGTCCAGTTCAATCGCTGGCAAACTACCCTTTCTGAGGCATTCTTGCAACAATTTTTCCAGCCGAGAGACATACACAGACAACAACTCCCTTGGTACTGTTGTGCATTTCTTACTCTCCACCATGGGTCCTCATCAGAATCTGGGCTCCATACACATTCTCCAAGGCCTCAAGATAGGCCTGTGCAGTCGCTTCAGGGTTACTGGCCCGTTGCTTGCGGATGGTAGCCAGGGCAGGACCTCGAGGCTCTCACTAACCCTCTTTAGCTTTACGCCTTCCGAGCATTGCCATTCTAGCACTTGGGGGCAACATAGTCTATCCAGGTCTCCCAGTCATCCTCCCTTGGGGGAGTGGGGAGGTGCCAGAGAAGATCCTCAACCTTGGTAAGAGTCGTGACTAATGGCAGGTGCAGAAATAGGAGTCTGCATTGGTTCCAGCCACCATTACGGGCACTGGAGCAGGAGAGGGTGTTGGGGAGGAACACCCCAGGTGGCAAGAATAGTTTCTTCAAGTCCTCCACAGTTTTCCCCTCTCCAGCAACCATTCAGCAAATTTCTCCTCAAAAGTTTCAGATAGTGGTGGGGCTGATTCCCCAGGTCTTTACTGTCCTTAGTTATCACTCTCCAAGCAGTGAGGGCTCCCTCTGGGGTAATGGTCTGTGGCACTTTGGAGCTATCTATGGGATCCTTAAACTCTACTAGGGCCAGGAAAGTGTGGGTGAGCAGATTGGCATGCCGACCCACCACCACAGGGTTTTGTAAACCTTCCACCTTGAAAGTACTCCCTGCACAGTGTCCGTATTGATACCCAGGGGATGTCCAGGATAAGCATAGCATTTTGGGGTGATCTCCTCCCCAGTACACCTCCACCAGCCGGTGCACAGCCACTTCTGTCGGGGTACCCATTTTTTTCTTAACAGTGGTTCGTAAATATGGCCACTAGAGGACACACAATCCCAGCGGTGAGCCTCCAAGATGTAACCCCTAGATGGCGCTATCCCAGGGGCTACTACCCCTGCCTGATTTGCCACTAACAGGTTGAGGGGCCTGGATCCAATGGCGGGTGCCTCCACCCAGAGGTCAGGGTTTGCAATAGTTAAACTAACTTGGTCACAGCCCTCTGGGACACTGCAACCCCTTTCTTCCCACTAGTGGCCCACAATATATCAGAATTACCTTCACAGTATACACTTACCCCCAGGACTGGTTCCGCACTGGGACCTCCTATGAAATGAGATACAGTGCAACAATCACAGTACAGTACTTTAACATAGACAAATACCTCAGGCAGTATAACTTTGCTGAAACAAGCAGCTCTGATTTATTTAGGGATATAACAAGGACAGGGAAATCAGGTTAATTAGCTTATCACTCTAATAATCTACCTATGGCTCTGTGCAGGCCTATCCCTATCAGTTACTGTCCCTGGGTACCCAAGCCTAGTGGCTAGTCAAACCGTGGCAGCTGGTAGGGGCCCTTTCACACAGAGAAAAGGAAAATTAAACAGTCAACAGTACAGTAATTCCATTTGGATTTAATGTGGCAATTCAACAGGGAGCGACCCTGAATTAGTACTCACGACCTCCAAATAAGATAGGGTCCTTCAATGTCAGCAGGGCTCACTTGAGGTACACAAACCTCTTCACACATTTATATAAAAAGCACTATACCAGGCAGGCTGCATCTGTATCCCGATCGCAATTACTGCACAATACCGGGAGAACACACAGCAGATTCAGTTCCTGACAGACCGAGTGCAATTTTCAGCAATTCTTCCAGTCTTCTACAGGGTGAGCCTGGTTTCTACTCTTCAGAGATCCTTTGATTCTTTTCACAGGGCAGTTCAGTCCTAACAAGCTGCAGACCGGAACTCTGGGCCTTACACACGTTTTTGACTAAAACTGCACACTGAAAAAGCACAGGGCTCCTTCCTTCTTCACTGCCAAAGCTCAACTCAAACTCCAACCGACAAAACCGGGCATTTCCTTTGAGTTCCTCCAGTTCTTGACTGGATTGGCTGTCACTCACAATAGACTGCTGCTGTTGGTCCAAAAGGCACTGAAGTCTAAACTACATCTCCCAGAGTCACTGCCCATACAATCCTCTTGTGGCTGGCTCAGATTATGAGTCCAAGTTCTGATTCGTCCAAGGCACCATTTTAGAGCTAGCTTACCCCACACTGATTGGTCCAGTTCAGCAGTTCAAAACTAGAATGGGGAACTAGCAGACACAGTTCTGACTGCAAAGAAAGCAGGTTAGACAAACTGTAATTTCATTATTACTCTAAATAATTTCTGGCAAACAGTTACATCTTTCAGATAGGTTCCCTTTGCACTCCTAGTGACTGCAAAAATGAAGTGAATTGGCAGCAGCTCAAGTGGTACTCAATCAAAGAAACACACAGTCCCCCATACAAACTAATTATGTCTGCAAGCAGACAGCTCTTAAAGAGACAGTACCAGAGGCTCTAAAAACACTCACTGATAAATGGCTTAAATGCCAAACACCATTCAGGCTTGGAGCATTCAAGCAAGCTCCTGGAAGTCTTTTGGGAACCCCCATTTGCAGGGGGGTTACATATACAAACCCTGTGCGGATTGTGATGCCATTTCCTGTCTCCAGGGTGACCCACAGTGCCTCCTCTCCTCCCTGTTTACCCTTTAGTTTCATTGCTTTGATCACTTCCCTTACGTAGAGAGCTCCTCCTCATCCTCTTTTACCCTCCCTGTCCCTCCTGTAGATTGTGTACTCTGGTATGTTGACATCCCAGTCATGGTTCTCTGTGTACCATGTTTCTGTGACTGCCACAATATCTAGGCATCCCTCTTCCATCAAGGCCACTAGTTCTGGGAGCTTGTTAGGTAGATTTAGAGTCAAGAACAAAGGACATGAGCCCATAGCAGAGCGTGGGGAGAAGAACACCCTTAGCCAAGACAAGATGTGCTGCTGGAGTAAGACTGTCTTTGGCTGTATATGCCCGGCCCAGTTTACTGTTTCCAGTCTTGCATACATTACCTACATGCAGGGAGAAGTCAAGCTGAGAATCAAGGATAACATCCAAATATTTAAGGGAGTCAGCAACCCTCACAAGGGAACCATCAGCTCCAAAGACTTGCAGGGGCACAGGACAAGCTTGGATTTGGCCAGGGATCCAAAAAGCATAGTCTGAGGGTTTTTTTCAGACCAATGGCAAGCTTATAAGCCTTTAGCCAGGACTGCAAGTGTTCAAAGTCAGCAATGAGTTGAGAGTTGATGACATTGATGTCCAGGGAGTGGGTTAGAATCACAAGGTCATCTGCATATAGTTTAGTACTACCATGGACTAGGACCATGGGCAGATCATTCACAAAAATGGAGACTAGAATGGGCCCTAGGATAGAACCCTGAAGAACCCTAGTTTTAACAGAGGTGGGCTCCGAGTAAACCTTGTTAAACTTTATGAGTTTCTGCCTCCCTTGCAGGTAATTAGTGAACCAGGCAAGGACAGGGGGAGACAGGCCAAAGGACCGAAGTGCAGAACACAGGAGAGTGTGATCGACCAGATCTAAAGCTTTGGAGAGATCAACGAAGATTGCTCCAGTCAAATTGCCTTGATCAATAGTAGCCCTGATCTCAGAGGTAACCTTGGCCAGGGCAGTGGAGGTACTATGACCCTTTCGAAAACCATGTTGCACTGGGGTAAGTAGGTCATAGCTTTGGATATAGTCCATGAGCTGGGTAGCTACCAATTTTTCAAGCAGCTTGCTGATAGCCGAATAGGATAGCTATCAGGCGGTAATTCTCAAGCTTTTTTTGGGTCACCTTGTTTGAATAATGGGACAAACCTAGCCATCTTCCATATGTCAGGGATGGATCCGGTAATGAGAGATGTGTTGAAGATATGGGTAATAGGTAGGGCAAGGAAAGGGGCCCCAAGGCTGATAAGTTTGGGCTTCATGTTGTCATGATCAACACTGGTGTGGGGTGAGAGGCCAGCTAGGACTTTATGAATTTCACTGACTAAAATGGCCTTGAAATAGAAAGGAGAGTGGGAGGCCAACCCAGGCTGAGGACTGCAGAATAGACCTGGTTCGTTATGGTCAGGGAACTGGAAGGTATAGGCAGAGAGGTCTGAGAACTGAGAGTTGAAAGCATTTGCAATTGTCAATGGGTTATTGCAGTTTACACCACCAACATGCATATCAGTACCATAGGCTTTAGGGCAGCCACTAACAAGAAGCTCCTCGGGCCTCTGGCTGAGGATAGCAGGGCACATTTGCAAAATTTGCTCTTGGCAGAGTGGATGTTTTTTAAAAGTATTTCTAAGTTGTCTGTATTCTTGAAAGGCAGACATATCATTGGAGGCCTTACATTTTGCCCAGCATTTTTCTCTAGACTTCATAAGGGAGAATAAGCCTCCTTGGAGCCATTTAGTGACTGTTCCCCTCACTCTCCTTTTTGTAACGGGGCATGTTTATCTTGCAGGGATGAGAATATAGCAAGAAAGCTGTCTAGGGCAACAGAGGTGTCATTTGTGGCTAGGACAGGGGACTACTCTGTGTGTTTCAGATCTGCATGGTAGGATTCTATATTAAACTTGGAGGAATCCCTCATTTGGATGACCTTGCAGGGAATTTTGGGCGGTGAGTCTCTCCAGGCACAATAGGTAGGGTTGTGGTCGGAGATTGAGTCAGGAAAGGTACCAGATAAGATGATCCGCTCAGGCCTATTGGTCAAAATCCAATCAGGGAGGGTGCCTTCCCCCCAGTGGGTGAGAGCCTTGTTGGTTTAGCAATGAGCTGGGAGACAGCAAGGTCTACCAGCAGAGGCTAATATTGTTTGACATTACAACCTGCCAAGGTTTAGATTGAAGTCACCGAAAACCAATAATTCATGGGAAAACACTTTAGGACTTATGCCATCAAGAAGGTAGGAAAGCCCTTGCATGCACCTTTTTGGAGGGTTATAAGCACAGACTAGGTGCAACGTTTTTGTGTTACCCAGTAGGAGGAGGGCATAGAGGAATCCACAGGTGGGGGATGGTGGGGGCAGGTGAAGAATGGTGGACACATTGAGGTGACTCTTGTAATAAAGCAGCAGGCCACCCCCCTCGCTTTTTCCTAACACGATCCTGCCTCACCATGTTATACCCTGGAAAGGCACACACAGAATCCGGGGTTACAGGCTTTAGCCACGATTCAGTGATCCTCAGTATGTCTAGATTATAGTGAGCAACCCAAGCCAAGAACTCAGTGAGGTTAGGCAGAAGGCGACAGATATTCAAATGGGCAAGTTTTATGCCTTTTGAAGAATGGAAAGTGGGCTGAAAGGTAGTCAAGGAAGTAGCACACCCAGGGTTAAGCTCAATATTTCCAGCCAGGATGATAAGCAGAAGAGAATTAAAACAAGGCAGGGCCTCACATTTTATTTCTTATTGGATGTAGGTTTAAGAATGGAGCATTTGATCAGGCAGAAACATAGAAACATAGCAGTTGATGGCAGATAAGGGCCGCAAGGCCTATCCAGTCTGCCCATTTTTTCTACCTTATGAATGTGTTATAGGCCTTCACTCTGTCAATGGCCTATCTATTCATACTCATCTGTATTGCTCCCTTATGCCTACCTCATGCCTATTTGAAGCCCTACACTGTATTCATATCCACCACTTCCTGAGGTAGGCCGTTCCATGTATCCACTACCCTTTCTGTGAAAAAGAACTTCCTCACATTATCCCTTAATCAGCCTCCCTCTAATCTCATGCTGTGTCCTCTTGTCCTGCTATTCTTCTTATACTGAAACATGTTAGACTCTTTCACCTTGTTAATGCCCTTAAGATGTTTGAATGTTTCGATCATATCACCTCTCTCCTGTCTTTGCTCTAGGGTATACATAATTAAGCTTCGATAATCTGTCCTCATATGTTTTCTGATGCAGTCCCTGCACCATTTTCGTTGCCCTTCTCTGGACTGCCTCCATTTTGTTAATGTCCTTGAGCAGGTGCGGCCTCCAGTACTGCACGCAGTATTCCAGATGGGGCCTAACCAGTATCTTGTAAAGAGGGATTATTACTTCTCTCTTACGACTTGTAATACCCCTACTAATACACCCCAACATCCCTCTAGCCTTACCTACTGCTTTACTGGTCTGCTTGGATGATTTCAGGTCATCAGTGATGATGATGCCCAAGTCTCTTTCTTCCCTTGTGATTGCCAGCAACTCCCCTCCCAACCTATAGGTGGCTTCAGGGTTTCTCTTCCTATGCGCATGATCTTGCACTTTTTCATGTTAAACCCCAGTTGCCACTTTTCCGACCATTTTGCCAGTTTATCCATATCTCTTCTCATTCTGCCCACCCCATCTGGATCATCTACTCTGTTGCAGATCTTGGTGTCATCTGCAAACAGACAAACCTTATCCTCCAGTCCAGCTGCAATGTCACTGATGAAGATATTGAAGAGGACTGGCCCCAGGACTGATCCCTGAGGTACCCCACTTGTGACTTGCATCTCTTCTGACTGTATACTGTTTATCACCACTCTCTGTTTTCTGCCTGCCAACCTGTTTGCCACCCAGATGACCAACTTCTGCTCCCCCCGAGCCTACCCAGCTTATTAATCAATCTTCTATGTGGAACAGTATCGAAGGCTTTGCTGAAGTCAAGGTAGGCGACATCAACTGCACCCCTTTGGTCCATCACTCTGGTTACCTACTCAAAGAAATCTATGAGATTAGTTTGACAAGACCTTCCTGTTGTAAACCCATGCTGTCTTGGATCATGTGCTCCAATGGATTCCTGGTGTTGCACTGTCCTTTCCTTATGGAGTGCCTCCATAATCTTGCCCACTACTGAGGTAAAACTAACTGGTCTGTAGTTCCCTGCCTCCTTCCTGCTTTCACTCTTGTGGAGCGGGATCACATGAACCCTTCTCCAGTTTTCTGGGACCTCTCCTGTGCACAAAGGCTCACTAAACAGTTCTGATAATGGTTCTGCTAGTTCCACCCTTTGCTCCTTTAGTACCCTGGGATGTATGCCATCAGGTCCTATTGCCTTGTCCACCTTGAGCTTAGCGAGCTCTTGTAGGACCCTTTCTTTTGTGAAGGGACTTGTGCACACCTCCCTCCCCTCTGTGTCCATGGTGCTGAGCTGTGGGCCCTGCCCTACCTTCTTCTCAGTAAATACTGAGTAGAAATATCTATTTAGGATAGATGCCTTTCATTGGTCCTCCTCCACACACTCCCCCTTATCCCCTTTGATCTTAGCAATACCCACTCTGGACTTTCTCCTTTTACTAATGTATCTATAGAAAGTCTTGTTCCATTCTTTTACTGTTCATGCTAGTGTTTCCTTAGTTTGGGCCTTTGCCTGCCTTACTGCCTTCCCTGCTTCCCTTAGGGAAGTTTGGTATGCCTCCCTATATTCGTGCCCCTGTGTTCCCTTATATTTCCTGAAGGCCAACCTTTTGGCTCTGACCTTTTCTGCTACTGTTTTTGAGAACCAAAGTGGTTTCCTTCTTCTTTTGCTCTTGCTTTTCTCCCTAACACAATGGGATGTTGCTTCAAGTATTGCATCCTTAATGCTTGCCCACTTTGCCTGTACCCCCTCACCCATATTTCTTCTTGCCAGGGCAAGCTTAACTCTGTTGGCCATCATATCAAAGTCAGCTCCTCTGAAGTCCCATATTTTTGCCTTGGAATGGGATGATTTAGTTCTAGTGGCCAAATTGATCCATACCATGTGATGGTCACTGGCCCCCAGGTGACTGTCTACCTGGAGATCTGTGCTCCTTTCCCCATTAGTCAGTACTAGATCTAGGATAGTCCTGTCTCTTGTGGATTGTTGTACCAGTTGTTTGAGGCCCTTCCCCTGCAGGGAATCCACTATGTGTCTAGTTCTGGTAGATGTTCCTGCTGGTATTGACCAATCTGTATCTGGCATGTTGAAGTCTCCCATTATCAGAACCTCCCCTTCAGCAGTCATGTTTTGTATGTCTTCTAACAGTAATGTGTCTATGTCCTCCCCCTGGTCTGGAGGCCTATAGACAACCCCAGTTTATATGGCTGTCCCATTTCCTGTTTCCAGGGTGACCCACAGTTCTTCTGGCTCCTTATGTGTATTCTGAATTTCTGTAGCTTTGATATTCTCATTGACATAAATGGCCACCCCCCTCTCTTTTTGCACCTCGGTCTCTTCTGAACAGTACATAGCCGGGTGCTGAAGTCTCCCAAGTCTGGTTATTGGTGAACCATGTCTCGCTAATGGCTACTATGTCCAGTTTAGCCTCTGTCATTGTAGCCTGCAGGTCTGGGATCTTGTTTCCTAGACTGCGGGCATTTATGTACATGATTTTCCATTGGCCAGATTTCAGTGCGTTAGTTGTTGGGCGAGGTCCGGTGTTTCCCCTGAGTGTCGTTCGGGGAGCTGGAACTTTTTCCTTACCTGATGATGCAAATGAACTATAAACATGCTGAACTCCTGTTTGATCACTAGCTGAGGGGGGGAGGGGTGTTCATCCTATTCGATGTATCGGGTGCTGCACCCCTCTCCCCATTTGCTAGTTTAAATATTCTGCAAAGACGTCAAACTTCTGCCTCAATGCTCTGACTCCCTCCTTCATCAGATGCAGTCCATCAAATTTAAAGAACCTTCACTCCCAAAACTGTTGCCAGTTACCTACAAATTTGTGGCCTTTTTCCTGGCAGCAGCCCTTGAGCCACATGTTTAGCTCCCCTATCTCCCCTTCTCTGACCTTCTGTCCATCTGCCTCCCTCTCCCAGCCTGGTAGGATCTCAGAGAAGGAGGTGCCAGATGAAATGGATGGCAGTTTGTTTCCCAGCCTGGTCAGGTGTTCCCTGGTCTCCATAACTGACCGGCTGGTGAGATCGTTAGCTCCTATGTATACCAGGACGTCAATGTTTTCTCCTGCTTCCTGCACGATTTTAGCAATGCGGTCAGTGTCTCTCCACGCTGATGTACCTGAGAGATATCTGACCATCACCCCCGGCTGGAGGTAGGTATTAACTCCCTGAATCATGGAGACTCCTATGATCAGAAGTGTTTTGGATTTCTTTTTTGCTTTGGTCCCTGTTTTGGGTGAGTTTTGTAGTGCTAGCTTCTGTGTGGCAGTATCCTGTTCTGCAGTGTTCTCTGCCCCTTTGTTTAATTTTGGAGATAAAGGCAGATACCTGCTTGTAGTTTTTATATGGTTTGTGGAGGTGATACTTTGGAGAACATTGAGTGATTTGGCACCCGATTTGCCCCGCCTAACCACTTGCCACCCTCCTAGACCTACTACCCTCTGCAGTCGAGGTGCTTCAGTTGGATTTTGGGGAAATTGCAGGTGGTTCTTATAATATATTTCCTCCTGAATATATGATTTGAGGTGTGCAATCTCTGCCCATGCTGCCTGGAGCTGAGCCCTTAGATCTCCAATGGTCCAGCATGTAGGACAGTGTCCTAAATCCTGTAAAACTGCCCTTTTGGAAAGTGTCCCGCAGTACCTGCAGTTAATAATATCCATTTCAGTTGAGCTGCTGAGTTTATAACCTGGTCCAAGTAATTAGACGGAGGAAAATGAAAGGACCCACTGCCATCAACTGATGGTTCAAAAGTGACATTCAGATCCCCCCTAGAAAAATTGGGGCCTTATTGGTATTAAAATCAGTAAGAGCATGACTAAGATTGTAGAAGAAGGCAGGGTCATCAGAGTTTGGTGCATAAACTTTGTCTAGCAGCAGAGGGGGTAGACACCTGGACAAGAACCCACCTCCCCTTCCTGTCCAGATGGGTAGAGCCTATTTTCTACAGTAGGGATTGGTATATTAAAATCGAAATTGCTTTGCTGGAGGACGTTATGGTGTTATGCCACTTGTCCCCCCCACCAGTCTTTCTCCAATTTGTTCTCCTCTTCATTTGTCAATTTAGTTTCTTGGAGAAAGGCAAAGTGGGCTTAAGGCATTTTAGGTATGAAAGTGCCTTCTTCCAATTGACAGGGAGTTCAGTCCTATAACATTCTGGATTTCAATGTTTATTTCTGTCAGTACACCAGTGAATTCTGAAGTTCATTCAGCTATGACCACAGAGAACTTCTATACAGAAGATTGCTCCTGCTTAGCCCCCCCAACCACCACAGATACCAGCACATAATTCAAACCACAGAATGTTAGGCAACCATACATTGACCCACAACAAACTATACCCCCTCCCTCCCCCCATCCATGGAGGCATCTCTGAAATAGACACCAGCTGGAAAGAAGCCACTGTGCCTTTGGGGATCCCAAGGGGAAGCAATACAATAAACATCTGTCAGACAGCCCTGGACAGTATTGTTGTCCTTATATTGATAGCCAGAAAAACAGAAGAATTGCAGGAGGCTATGCTTGGGAGATAGACAGTAGGGGTAGAAAGAGGACATCCTGCAGGTCTGTAGGGAGAGAGCCCTCGTACTGTTAGTGGGTGTTGCATCCCTGTGCAAAACAGTCAGGTTATGTTGAGTATTGCCTGTGAAACTGCCCCTGGTGTTGCATGGGTTTGGATAGAGGAGGACTCAAGAAACTGTAAATCTTCCCCTTCCCAATTCATAGCAAGTCAGAACACAAGTGGTCTTACCTTGAGCAATCAGTGGTGGCTGAAAAGGGTTTGCCCCCACCCCTGGTAACTGAGAGGGAATCTAAACAAGGGAGCAACTGGAGGCCTCTTGGGAATACTGGGTTGGCTTGAGAACTCACAGAAAGGGTGGTTATGAGGAGAGTTCTCTGGAAAGCCAGCGCCATTCAGACAACTAGTTGGTTTAAACTGGGAGGGCAATTCGTATGACAGTGGTACTGGAGATATTGTGTTGGGAGCCTGTGTCCCCTTTAAGAGCAATGGCTGTTTAATTGTTAGTATGTCTGATAGGGCCAGGGGAAACCTATGCCATGCTCACCAAGGATCCTTAACTTAGGACTGTATAAGAAGCTCCAAAAACAACATGCACTCTAGTCCATGTGAAAAGTTTGTGTTCCTGCAGCCTTCACTGTGGGGCAATCCTTCTGGTCTTCATCACTAATCAAGTCGCTGAGGGGGAGGGGGGCCATGCTTGTGGTCTCCGTAAAGGACTTCAGCTTGGAAGGTGTGAATTCAGGGGTCGAAATTTTGAAGGGAGTTGGGGGGTGGGTGCAAGCTGAATCCACGGTCAGGCACAGTTGCTAGAGAGTGGAGTAACAGTTAGTCCCAGGGAACAAGGTGGTTGGGCTCAAGAAGTCTTTGGAGTTGGCACTGTGACTCCTACTGCACAATCACTGCTGAGGAGATTTCTGTCTCCATCTGCTATCCACAGCTTTTTTTGGTTTATTCTTTCTGCATTTGTCTCATGGGTAGCTGCTATTGTTCCTTGTCACTGGGTGGCAGCAGAGATGGAGGGGCTGAGTCACTTGTCCCCTCGTTGGTCCAAGGCTGGGGTAATGTCCATGGTCAAGGCCTGGTCCTTACCATGGTTCTGCTTTGGGGTGGGTCTGCATCTGGAAGGGTAATCTTTGGCTAGTGAGTTTTGAGGTAATACTTTGGCTTCTGGTGACTCGAAGGACCAGGACACCCTATTGTTGGTGATTCTGATGATGGCTGGGTAGCGGAGTGAGTATTGGAGCCCCAGCTTCACGCAGGCCCTGGAGGCTGTAGTGTAGGCCCTCTGACCTGAGAGAGCCTGGGAGAAGTCTGCAAAAACTTGTGTGCAGTGGCTGCACCATTGCAGGTGTTACTTGTCCTGTGCCAACAGCATAATAAGTTCCTTATCCTGAAATCTCAGGAAGTGGGATAGGATGGATTGGGGATAGGCTCTTGTGGTTGGCTTGGGTACGAGGGAGTGGTAGGCCAGGTCGATGTCTAGCGGGCCATGCCATTGGTGACCAAGGATGTCAGAAAGTTCTTTCTGAAGAAAGTACGGGATGTTCTAGCTCTTGTATTCCTCTGGGAAGCCCACTAGCCAGAGATTGTTCCTGCACCCCAGTTCTCCATGTCCTTAAGTCAGTCCCATGGGATTTGTATGGTCCGGTCCTTGTCACAGATGCAGGCCATCATTTGATCCATATGATCCTTGGTGCTGGCTATACGCTGCTCCACCAGATTTATTCTTTGCAAAATGTACACTATGTCAGCATTTATGTTTTGTGTGGCTAACTCCAATTTTCTGATTTGGGAGGTTGATTGCTCAAACATTCCTTTGATCTCTTGTAGGTTTTTGTCTGCAGATTCCCCTGCAGCTGTTGCCATTGAAGCAGTATTTCCCATGCTCAACTTTGGAGATGGACAGGAGAAACAACAGCAGTGAACTGCAGCTTACTGGTAGGAAAACCTCGACACTCAATATGTGCAGTCAGCAGGTAAGTGGCTTTTTGACAGGGTGCTTAATATAAGCTGATGTGTACTTTTGTACTTTTGAAAGTGATACTGGGCTGATTGTGATAGGGCTAAGGAAGAGCTGGAAGATAGGCATCCATCTTGGTTGCTGATGTTCTTTTCCTGAGGCTCCCAAAAAAAGCCTTTGTGAGACCCCTCCTGAAGAAACCATCTTTGGACCTAGGGGTACTAGCAAACTACACACCTGTCTTGAAGAAGCAGCTCAAGGCACACCTTGAGAAATCTCTGAGCCATTCAGGTTGGATTTCTGGCTTTGCCACAGTACATACAGCATATCACATTCATAAAGGTGTTTAATGACTTGCTTCTGGCAAGGGATGGGGTGACCACTCTGTTGTCCTTCTCTGAGCACTCTGGTGTCCTCCTCAATCTCTCATCAGTGTTTGACACCATGGATCATGGGGTGCTGATGGAACACTTTATGGAATACAGGGGACTCAGTGGGATAGCACTGAAATGGTTTGATTCATTTCTGTCTGGCAGATTGCAGAGAGTCCTGATGGTGACTTTCTCATTGTGGCCAGAAGTGACCAGCTGTGGTATTCCACAAGGGTCAGTTTTGTTACTCATGTTATTCATGGTGTACATGCTGTTTGGATTGGGCATTAGCTAGCACCACATGAGTTTTCACTGTTATGCAGATGACACTCAGCAGCACCTGTCTTTTACACCTGATGGACAAGGGCGGTCTCGATACTGGAGAGTAATGCCTGCAGGAGATTGCAGGCTTGATGGCCTCTATCTGGTTTAGATAAAAAAATTAAAACATGACCAAGAAAGAGTTGCTACTGGTGGAACTGGGTCCTCATGGATGGACTGTCTGGATGCCATGGTGCAGCCATTTTTAAATGTGGATAGGGTAAAAAATGTGGGCATCACTGTGAACTCCAGGCTGACTCTAAAATAGTACGTCAGCCATGGTCCACAGTGAATTTTTCCAACTTAGAAATACCTCCTGGATTAAACCCTATTCAATACAAGAGGATCTGGTGACCCTGTTACATGCGTTCATGACCTTGAGGCTTGACTACTGAAACACTCTTTACCTGGAGTTGTCAGGGAGGTTGATGTGCCATGTACAGCTGGTGCAAAATGCTGCAGCCAGGCCAATCTCTGGATATTCGTACTCGAAACATATTACACCTGGGCTTCTGCAGCCGCACTGGCTTCCAATTACTGTAGGTGGTGCACCACCTTTAAGATTGTGTGGCTTATTTACAAAGCCCTGCATAGATTGGGAGTAGACTACCTAAAAAACCTCTTAGGCTGGTATGCTCTGAATTGGTCACCCTGCTCCACAGAGGAGTTTTGTTGGCCATCCCAAGAGTGTGTCTTAAGCTGTTGGGCAATAGGGCATTCTTGGTGGTGGCCCTACTTATTTGGAACTCTTTACCCTATCGTCTTAAGAGATCCCCCTCAGTAAAAAGGGGTTGAAACATTTGTTTAAATATGCTTTTAGCCTGGAAAACTGATTTGAGGCTACTGTGTCAGTGTTTTAGGATTGCATTTTTATTTATTAATTTGTGTTAATTATGTTGTGTTTTGGTAATAATGTATTTGATCTGTTTATGGATTTGCAAAACTCTCTGAACCCTTGAGGATAGCATACTGCACAAGATAAAATGCCTTGCCTTTCAAACTGGGAGAGGGCAGGATAAGGGGAAACATTAGAAAGCATTACATCACACATAGTGGTTAACATGTCGAGTAGTCATACCTGGTGAAGTTGTGAAAGCTAGCATAATTTAAGAATTCAAGCAGATTGAGTAAGAATAGTACTGATGGTTACACAGCATGATTAGGGTGAGAATATTGGGTGATAAGCTTAGACTGCATTCAGGAGCAGGGGTCTAGTAATTGGGATGGATGGCCATAATACCGTGGATGTAGTCTGGCTTAGCAGGAGCATGGGCACCCAAACATGTGTGCCAGAGAGTAGGTGAGGTTTCAGCCTCCAAGGCTGCCTTTAGGTAAGCACTTATGGGGGAATTGCATACCCTGGAATTCATCCTTGATAGTTCAGCTCCCAAAGTCATCAGAAACGTACTATGTGCGCATGTGGAGTTTTTCACCTGGTGATTTCATTACAGCAATCCAAGATGAACCAGGGTGTACAGACCTATTGTTTTCTCACTGCGTGTGTGTACAGACTGCACCATCTGCCCTGTAATGGCTACCATTGCACATCCTGGGGCATTGCCATAAGATGGCGGGCACCTGCTAGTACTGTACATGGCACTGGATCACCCTTGACTAGAAGACAGTTCAACAATGTTTTTTGGAAAGCAGGGGCGTTCATGAGGGTTACTTAACCCAGGAGTATATCACCCACTCATTCCACAGAGGGACTGCAGCAATGTTGTGTTTACATGATGAGAACATCCAGCAGATAGGAAGATGGTCTCCTACTGTGTTTAGTTGCTACATTCGTCCTGACTGAATTGCCCAGCTGGCAGCTGGGGTGAATGGTGCAGGACTGTATGCACACATGGCATGATGTTTCAGTGTACTTATTCTCTATTGCTCATTTCCTCAGTGGGTAGACGTGTCAGTCATTGTCCTTCAGGGACATTCATATAGACCTTTTATCCCATATAATGTTGGATCTGACCACTTTGAGGCAGGCCTTGGCAACCACTTCCATTCTATGGACAACTATGTTGCTATGACCGATTTGGAGGGGAGTCAGTAAACCCCAGGCAATAGACAGGACTAGGAAGGAACTGAAGTGGAAGTATGCAGGGTATTGGGGTGTTCAAGGGCTCCTCTTGTAACACACAATTGCCCAGGGCTATGCGAGCAGGACAGCACTGATTGATATATTGGTTGTGACGTCTCAATTCTGGGGTTATATAATGCTATTGAGAGCTATATTGATGATGCATTGAACTTATAAGGTAACTGGGGGAGAAGTGATCATGCTGTGCAGCACATCTGTGGCAGGAGAATTCTTGGTACTAACTGAGAGAAAAGGCGGAGGGCTAATGCCATCCATACACATGAGGGAGATCAAGCCCCAATCAAACGTGAGAGATCAAAGTTGTAGAAACCCAAACACATTGCACATCCACAGATGAGCTGGCTGGCCACTTTGAGAGCTCTAGTCCCATGGGGGGAGAGGGCGTGGTGAGTCAGAAGAGACAAAATAGTGTCGGGGGAAGTATCCCTGGCATATCAAGTGGGAAAGAACAATCTGTTTCTGGTGCCATGATTGGATAATGATTGCACAGCACAGAATATATATACTGGTGGTGCTAACGTAGTACATCCCTCTGGGAGAAGAAGTGCTTCCTAACATTTCCTCTGAATGTACCACCCCTGAGCATTGGGGCACGTACCCGTGTCCTGCTGAAGGACACCAGATCAAACATCTCTGCCTCTTTGATCTTGTCAAGACCCTTGAGTATTCAGAAGAGTGAGATTATGTCCATGTGGTGATACAACATGCTCGTTTTATTTAACAACTTTTTTTACTCAGGACAGCCCAACTGAGATGAAACATCTCATTTTCAGTGGGGTCCCACTTGTACCCAGTTCCACAGCTGGGTGGACTGGAGCACTGAGAGGCTAAGTGGCTTGCTTAGGGTCACACATTGAGTATTTTGGGTCTGGTGGGGTTTGAACTGGTGATCGTATGGTTCAAAAACAGGTGTACTCACCACTAAGCCACACTGCCTTCAAATGGTGTACAATGATTGTGAAGTGCTGGTGAAGTGTCTTTACTGGAACAGTTCAGTCCTGGGGGAAACAACAGAGAAGGATTGCAGCAAGGTTAAGTGACTTGCTCCAGGTTATTCAGGGTCAGTTCTGGTATTCAAACCGAGGTCTCTAGGTTCACAGAACTGTGTTCTAACCAACAAGCCAAGCTGCTTCTGTTTGTATCACATGTAAGGGAGAACACTTGATAGGGTATGTGGTTATAAGGGAATCATACATGCCTTGGGTGTTAGGCACAAGGTGTAGTCAAGTGCCGCAGCCACCAGAGAAGTGCATTGTTCCCTGATGATGGCACATCCTGGAGTGTGTTATACCACTTATAAAATGGGCTTTTATTTATCAAAAGAATAGGTAGTTCAGGTGAGGTGTGTAATCTTCATAAAATAGTTAATTCATTTGTTTAAAATTTTGGTAACTGGAAAGGCACACTGGGCCAAGGCTCATTTCCAGGTGCAACCCAGGGAAAGGGGAGTGGGATATACAAAAGTTAAGTAGCAAACATTGCAACAATTACAGTAAGGAAGCAAAACAGTGATACAGTGAGAGAGCAAAACAGGATACAGTATTGACCATATATACAATTTAGATGCAGTAAACAAGAACCAAAACAGTAGTGACAATATATACAATTTGGAATACAGATTGACTTAGGAAACGACATGTACAGGTGCAAGTGCCATTTGTCTAAGTGGGAAGCTAGTTTACAATGAGCATAGTATGTAGAGGAAAAGGATATAGAAAAACCTGCTAGCAAGGGGTTTCTGTAACCGGAGGGCAGCACAAGTGAGGGGTAGATGAGGGTAGGTATATTTATTAATGTATTTATTTGCTTTTGTTTACCAGGTAAGCACGCTAGACAGCCAAGTGCCTATTTTCAGGTGCAGCCTGGGAGACAGCAACCTGGTATAGGAGAGGAGGGAGGGTAGGGGAAACAGTGGATTAGGTTAGGGGGATGGAGAGTGGGGGAAAGGCATCGAAGTGGACAAGGGGGGAGCAATTGTCATGTGACTTTGCAACCAATGAAGTTACAGGATCATCATGACCCACTTTATAAGCAGAAGCGAATATCTACAATGACCAAGAAATGTCAAAAGTTTTAGGTACTGTAAATGTTTAAGCGGAGAGAACGAAGACTGCTCCCAAAATGCCTGAAGGACAAAGAGATGCAGAACCTGAACTTGAGGCTGGTGCCATTAGGTTGGCAGTAGACAGGCTTAGGAATCAGGAGAAACAGGTTCAAATCCCACCACAGTCTAGGGTTACCACCTCTTAAGAAGCCAAAGTGGGATTTTCTTACTGAAACATGAGTTTTTGCAGGACAACGTGTAACCTCGACCAGGGCAACAAATTTGTTTATGCTAAATAATCAGAATTAAGAATAAATGCTGTAGTTTTTCAGTTGTTTCTTATCATTTTAAAGTATTTTAGTTACATTATTATAGTTTTCTGCAACATCCAGGGGAAAGTTAGAACTATTTTTTTTCTACTATAAGGTCAGCAGGACATGTAGTATTTTTTATGATTTTATGCAGGACACAGCTACCCAAATCAGGAATGCCTTGTGTAAATCAGGACAGGTGGTAACCCTACCACAGCCACTTACTAATTCAGTATGTGACCTTAAGAAAGGCATTTAACTTCCCTGACTTTCAGATCTCCCAGCTGTAAATGTGGGTAAAAAGCAGGACCCCACTAAAATTGTACTGTGAGGGGGCAGATGGAGGGGAAGGGTTGATCGGGGAGGGGGGTCAGGGTGAATATTTGACGCTGAGGACCCTGCAATATGAGCAGACCCGATAGATCTAATGGCCTTATTCTGCTAGCTTTGTCGTATGTTCATACAAATGAGATGTTGCCTCTTAGTTGGCTGTCTTGGGTCAATGAATCATAAAAGTAAAATTAGGACAAGGCCTCAGTGTGACTGGAAGCTCCTCGGTAAGTGTGGTTTACAAAGAACAATTAAAGAAAACAATATGTGTTTTTATTTAGGTAGGGACCACAGAGTTAAAATATATATATATAGAGAGAGAGAGGGAGACATCTTACCAATACTATCCAAGATGCTCGAGAAGCTGGTAAACTCTCAGTTAACTGCCTACCTTGATACCAACAATCTCCTAAATCCAGCTCAATCTGGGTTTAGATCTATGCATAGCACCATCTCTGCACTAGCAAAAGTCACAAATGACTGGCAGACTGCCCTAGACAAAAAGAATAATACCTGTGCTGTGTTTCTGGATCTAAGCAAAGCCTTTGACACTGTGGATCATGATCTTCTAATCACCTCACTAAACTCCATAGGCCTTGACTCACTCTCTATTAAATGGTTCAGATGCTATCTCTCTGAAGGCTACAACTGGTAAAGAATGATGGTGATCTATCTACCCTAAGCCACTCCTAAGAGGTGTACCGCAAGGCTCCATCCTGGGTCCCATCCTTTTGCCATTTACATCAACAATATTGACTCCAATCTCTCTCTTTCTAATATCCACCTTTTGCAGATGACACTGTACTTTATGTGAGCGATCCTTACCATCAAAAGCCTGTGAGCTCCTACAGTCTCAATTCTCCTCCTCCAGCATAACCTATTAAAAAGAAATTATTACTAAATGCTAAGAAAACCAAAGCTATGTTCTTGCCCACAAGAACTGTTCTTCCACTATCCCATCATTCACCCTCCCACAACTCTCTACCATCCTTGGTGAAAATCTGGAATATGTTGACAAATTCAAATACCTAGGAGTATGGATAGACAATAAACTAGACTATACTACCCATGTTGAAGAGCTCCTGAAAAGCTAAGACAAAGACTTGGTCTATTCTATAGAATCAAACACTACCTGACCAAAGATTCCAAACAAAGATTAATCTTTGCATCATTCATGTCCCTCATTGATTATGCTGACTCCTCTATGGTCATTGCTCCTCTCCCATCTAAACAAACTAGACACCCTGTATCATAGAGCTATTAGATTCATTACTGACCTTCCCTCTAGCACCCATCATTGCTCTCTCTACAATGCAGTCAGCTGGACATCCCTGCAACATAGAAGAAGAAAAATGCTGCTACCTGGATCTACAAAGCTCTGTCAAACAAACTCCCTTCCTACATCTCAGACTGCTTCAACCAGATCACATCCAGGCCCTACACCTTGAGGATCAACAAACTGATCCTGCTGAAGATTCCTATCACCTGCACCGGTATGGAAGAGCTGCAATCAGTTATTCCTGGCACTTATCTGGAATTCTATCAAAAGACATTGAAAATGGAAACACTGATCCCCTTACATCCTTCAAAAGCTGTACACCAGCCTAATCCCAGATTCATGCAATTGCTTCCACAAGGCCTAGTCCTCCCACACCCCCACACCCCCACACCCTCTCTCTCCCCACCCCTTCTAAAGCTCCTCCCTATTCTTCTATCATTCCTCTGGTCCTTTCCACATCAAACCTCAAACATATATGCCCACCCATGTACCATTATCCAAGCCTTATCCCTACCAGACTGTTTGTTTCTCACCTTTAATAGGTTTTTGGTTTACTGTCCTTTGCCTTGTATATATGTAAATAATTGTACATCTATCTCACTCATAAATGTTTGTATTTGTGCTATTTCAATATCATGTTTTTGTATACACTCTGTAACCTTTTTTTGTTATGACCACTCAGGTCCATCTTGTAAATGAGCTTTGCTCAATGATGTTCGCCTGAATAAATAAAGATTTTGATTGATTGATTGAGAGAGAGAGAGAGAGAGAGAGAGAGAGAGAGAGCGAGAGAGAGGCCAGAGTGCAGATTCCAATGGCTCAGCTGAAGCCGCGCATCTGCCATATTAGGTGAGGATTGAAGTGCCAGCAGATAGCAGGAACCCTTGTTGAAACTTAGATACCAGTACCAGCACACTGTTCTGACAGTAACCAAGTAATGCACTGCTTATACAAGCAAAGGACAAATGAGCATACCTTGTTTCAGTCACCACAGTGTGCGTCTGCTTCATCATTTCCCTGCTGTCAGATATGCTTCTTTACCAACTGGATCAGCAGATTGCTGTCAGAACAATGTGCTGGTGCTGCTGTTTAAGTTTCAACAAAGGTTCCTGCTATCTGCCAGCACCTCAATCCTCCCCTAATATGGAGGATGTGTGGCTTCAACTGAGCCATTGAAGCCCACACTCTAGCTCTCTCTCTCTCTCTCTCTCTATATATATATATATATATATATACATAGATACATAGATACATAGACAGTGTCGGCAGATAAGGGCCTATGGCCCACCTAGTCTGCCCATTTGAGCTTGTAAGTTCAGTTTGTTTTCCTAGAAGTCTGTTTCCCCTTACCCCTGCCCTCTAGAATTCCTTTATGTCTATCCCATGCATTCTTAAATCCCGTGATTGTTTCAGCCCCCACCACTTCCTCTGGCAGGGTGTTCCACTTGTCCACCACCCGTTCTGTGAAAATTCTTTCTCATGTTTCCTCTGAATCGTCCTCCTCCAACTTCATCCCATGCCCTCTAGTCCTGAAACATCTTTTCGCTTAAAATAGTGTTTTCCTGCACCCTGTTCCTCCCTGTAAGATACTTGTATGTCTCTATCATATCCCTCTCTCCCTCCTCTCCTCCAGGGAGTACATGTTCAGTTCCTTCAACCTGTCCTCATAGGACTTGTGATGCAACCCATGCACCATCTTTGTTGCCCTCCTCTGAACCTTCTCTACCCTGTCTATGTCCTTACGTGGTATGGTCTCAGAACTGTACACTGTACTCCAGGTGGGGCCTCACTAGTGTCTTGTATAGCGGAATTATGACCTCCCTTTCCTGCCGGTGATGCCCCTGCCTATACATCCCAGCATCCTATTTGCTTTACCTGATGCCTTGTCACACTGTTTCCCTACCTTGAGGTCATCAGAGATGACAACCCCAAGATCCCTTTCCTGCTTGGTGCATGCTATATCCTCACCCACCAACTGATATATTGTGCCAGGGCTTTTGTGCCCCATATGCATTATCTTGCACTTCTTTGCATTGAATTTCAACTGCCAAACCCTTGACCATTCTTCAAGTTTCTGCAGGTCCCTTCTCATTCTGTCTACACCCTCTGGTGTGTCTACTCTGTTACAGAGCTTTGTGTCATCAGCGAACAGTGAAATTCTGCCTTCTAGATCCTGTGCAATGTCACTGATGAAGATGTTGAATAGGACCGGTCCCAGCACTGATCCCTGTGGTACCCACTGGTTACTCTTCCCTCTGTGGAGTGACAGCCATTTACCACCACCCTCTGTGTCCTGCCACCCAGCCAGTTACCTACCCACCACACTACTGTCCTGCCCACCCATATTCCCCAGTTTGTGTAATAGTCTTCTATGTGGCACAGTGTCAAAGGCCTTGCTGAAGTCCAGATAGGCCATGTCCCTGCCCTCCCCTGATCCACCTCCCTAGTCACCCAGTCAGAAAATTCAATGAGGTTGGTCTGATGACCTCCCCTGGTGAAACCATGCTGCCTTGGGTCCTGTAGTCCATTGACAACCAGATGTTCCACCAATCTCTCCTTCAGTAGTGCTTCCATGATCTTTCCCACTACCGGGTGAGGCTGACTGGTCTGTAGTTCCCTGCTTCCTCTTTGTTCCCACTTTTGTATAAGGGACTACATCTGCTGTCCTCCAGTCTTTGGGTACCTCCCCTGTTTCCAGTGATTGGCTGAACAGGATAGCCAGAGGTTCAGCCACCACCTCTCTTAGTTCTTTAAGGACCCTGGGGTGCACCCCATCTGGCCCCATTGCTTTATCAGCTCTTATTACTTCCAGTTCCTTCAGGACCCTTTCTCGTGTAAAGGGACTTGTGTCCATTTCTGCACTATTCTCACCCCTTGTACTCCCTTCAGACCCATTACCCCTCTTCCTTAGTAAAGACTGAGCAGAAATACCTGTTCAATATGTCAACTTTATTGTTGTCATCCTCCACGTTCCCATCCTCCCCTTCAGTCTCACTATCCTCTCTTTGTCTTTCTTTTTCACTTATGTACCTGTAAAAGGTTTTGTCCCCTTTACCCACTGATTTTGCAATGTGTTCTTCTGTCTGAGCTTTGGATTCCTTACTGACTTCCCTGCCTCCCTTTGTTTCTCCTGGTACTTCTCCCTATCCCCTTCTGCCTGTGTCTTTTGTATTGCCTGAATGCAATCTTTTTGGCTTTCACTTTCTTTGCTACCTCTTTGGAAAACCATAATGGTCTCCTCTTCCTTTTCCTCTTGCTAACCTGCTTAATGCATAATTCTGTTGTTCTTATAATCCCCATTTTAAATACTGCTCACTGTTCCTCAACCCCTGATTCCTGTCCCATTCCCCCCTATATATATATATATATATATATATATATATATATATTGAACTTTATAGTAGGGACCTGCTTTGTGCTGGATAAACAGTTATTGAATGACATGAGAAGCAGAAATGGCTTAAAGATTACATTTTCTATACATAGTGCTGGCGCTGCTACCATTAAAATAATACAGTGTAATCACAAAACCACAAAAAGGAGGAGGGGAGGTGCCTAATCCAATTAACAGAAGCACTTTGGAAGGGGGCGATCTCAGTCCTTTCACAGAAGAAAGGGTTCTGAAACAATTCCTAAAACTGAAGGTGGACAAAGCAATGGGGCCTGACAGAATTCACCCCAGAATTGAAAAAGAATTAAGGGGAGAACTAGTAACACTGCTGACTATCCTTTTTAAGAAATCATGGGAGGATGGTGTGGTACCTGAGGACTGGAGGAAGGCAGATGTGATTCTCCTTCACAAAAGTGGGAGCAAGACAGAGGCAGGAAACTACAGACCTGTCAGTTTGACCTCTGTGGTAGGGAAAGTGATGGAATCACTTTGAAGGAAAGAACTGTTGAGTACCTAGAGGCCAGTGGGGCACAGGACCCAAGGCAGCATGGGTTCACAGTGGGAAGGTCATGTCAAACGAATCTAATTGATTTCTTTGACTGAGTGACCAAAGTAGTAGACCAAGGAGGGGCTGTGGACATGGCCTACCTAGACTTTAGAAAGGCGTCTGACACAGTCCCACACAAAAGATTAATAATCCAATTATCCAGCCTGGGAGTGGGTTCCAGGGTGGTAGCCTGGGTAAAACATTGGCTGGACAACAGGACACAGAAGGTAATTGTAAATGGAGTCCACTCTGAAGAAAAAGGGATTATTAGTGGGGTACAGCAGGGTTTAGTACTGGGTCCAGTCCTTTTTAATGTCTTTATAAGTGACATTGCAGAGGGACTGGAAGGAAATGTATGCCTCTTTGCAGAGGACACAAACATCGGCAACAGGGTTGATACACAATGAGGTGTGGAAAGGATGAGATGGGACTTGGCAAGGTTGGAGGAATGATCAGAAATATGGCAGCTTGGATTCAATGCAAAGAAGTGCAAAATAATGCACCTGGGAAACAAAAACCCTGGGGAAGATTACACAATGCAGGGGAAGGTAGTAACAACAACAAAAATGGAAAGGGACCTGGGGGTAATCATATCAGATGACCTTAAGGTTTGCAAGCAATGTGAGAAGGCAGTAGGGAAGGCTGGGGCAATACTGGGATGTATAGGGAGAAGTATCACCAGCAGAAAACAGGAAGTTGTTATCCCTCTGTACAGACAGTTGGTGAAACCCCATCCGGAGTACTGTGTCCAGTTCTGGAGACCCCATCTCTGCAAGGACATAGACAGGAAGGAGGCAGTCCAGAGGAGGGCAACTAAAATGGTGCAGGGTCTGCAAGAGAAGCCATATGAGGAGAGACTAAAGGAGCTTAATATGTATACCCTTGAGGAAAGGAAGGAGAGGGGGGACATGACAGAAACTTTTAAGTACCTAAGTGGAGTTAACAAAGTCCAAGAGGGTAGCATCTTTCAGAAAAAGAGATGTGCAAGAACTGTTTGAAGATAGAGGGGGCACTGCTCAGGAGCAATGTGAGGAAGTATTTTTTCACAGAGAGGGTGGTGGACGCATGGAACAGCCTTTCTGAGGAGGTTATGGGGTCTAAAACTGTGGGAGAATTCAGGAATGCATGGGACAGACATAAGGCAGTTCTTGTGGTGGGTAGGAAGAAATAGGCTGTTGGTTAACTAGGATCTGCAGCTTATCCTGTAGGTAGGGAAATGGGCAGACTAGGTGGGCCAAGCGGTCCTTATCTGCCGTCAAAGTCTATGTTGCTATGTTTTTATGTAATCATATTTATGAGAAAGGACTATAGTGCTGCTTCATATGCAATGCTTTTTTTTTACTAACATACTAAAATGCCAGCAGAATAGGCCTAACGGTCTTTCATGTGTGCTCGATTTTCAGCACCCGCACTGAGGGCTGATTTTGGTGTCCTCCCCTTCCCCTTGGGTTATACTGTCCCCAGTGCCAGATGTGCCACCTGCACTGGACCTGGTCAGATTTACCCTCCCCCTGTACCTGTCCCATCCCCTCTTAAACCCATCCACAGTCTCCTCCTCTACCAGCTCCCAGGGCAGTGCATTCCTTGACTCTACCACCCTTTCAGTGAAATAACACCTCCTACTCTCCCCTCTGAACCTACCCCCTTCCAGCTTACACCCATTGCCTCTCATTGCCCCCTTCTCCTTCCTTTAGAGCAACCTGACCGAACACCCCTTATTGATCCCTTTTACGTACTTAAAGACCTCCATCATGTCCCCCCCGTCCCTCCTCTCCTCCAGGGTGTACATGTCGAGTTCCCTGAGCCTCTCCTCATAGGTCCTCTCCCTCAGGCACCAAATCATTTTGGTTGCCCTCCTTTGGACCCTCTCTAGGAGTGTAACATCTCTCTTTAAATGTGGTCTCCAAAACTGCACACAATACTCGTGGTGTGGCCTAACCAAGCAATTGTACAGGGATAGGATCACTTCCGCCTTTGTAGTAACATACTAACATACTAAAATGCCAGCAGAATAGGCCTAATGGTCTTTCGTGTCTGTTCATTTGGTCAGCCCCCACCCTGGGAGCTGACCTTGCTGCCCCCCTCACCTTTACTGGCTTCTCCCTTCCCAGTTCCGGATATTCTTGCTGCACTGGATTTTGCTTCCAGAACCCTTCCCCTATACCTGTCCCACCCCCTCTTGAACCCCTCCACTGTCTCTGCCTCCACCAGCCCCCTGGGCAGCGCATTCCATGGCTCCACCACACACTCAGTGAAGTAGCACCTCCTCCTTTCTCCCCTGAATCTTCCCCCCTCCAGCTGCCACCCATGCCCTCTAGTTGCCCCCTCCTCCTTCTTCGAAGCACCCTGAGTGCTTCTCCCCAATTTACCCCCTTCATGTACCTGAAGACCTCTATCATGTCCCGTTCCCTCTCTCTTCCAGTGTGTACATATTTAGCTCTTGAGCCTCTCCTCATAGGTCCTGTCCCCAAGCCCCAAATCATTTTGGTTGCCCTCCTCTGGACTCTCTCAGGAGTTTAATGTCCTCTTTAAGTGTGGCTTCCAAAACTGCAGGCAGTACTCAAGGTGTGCCTCACAACAGTTATACAGAGGCATCACTTCCCTCCTTCTGGAGGTGATCCCCTAGCGATGCATCCCAGCATCCTGTTGGCCTTGGCTGCTGCTCTCCTACAAGTCTCTGAGTTGTTTATCTTGACATCCACCACCACCCCAGGTCCCTCTCAGCCATGCGACTTGTAGCATCTCCGCTAGGTGTGTACACTGGCCTGCAAGTTTCTGGCCCCAGGTGCAGTACCTTGCATTTCCCTGCATTGAACCTCAGCTTCCACTTTCCAGACCATCTTTCCAGAGCCTCCAGGTCCCCCTGTAGGGCCACCCTCCCCTCCTCCCCATCCACCACCGGCCCCAGTTTTGAGTCATCTGGAAAAAGACTCATCTCACTCCTGATACCTGTCCTTATGTCAGAGACGTAGGCGTTGAACAGGAGGGGCCCAAGGACTGATCCCTGTGGGACCCCACTAATGACCCTTCTTGGGGACGAGACTATCCCGCCAACTACTACCCTCTGGGTCCAGTTCTGGAGCCAATTGTCTATCCATCTGATCATCTGGTTCCCCACCCCGATTTCTCCCAGCTTATCCAACAAGCCCTCATGAGGAACAGAGTCAAATGCCTTGCTGAAGTCTAGAAAAAGGACGTCCACTGGTCTACCCAGGTCCAAGGCACTTGTCACCCAGTCATAGAACTCCATAAGGTTTGTCTGACATGATTTCCCTGGGACAAATCCATGCTGTCTATCGTCCAAGCAACCTGACCTTTGCAGATCCCCCCAGCCTCTTCTTGACAATGACCTCCATCACCTTGCCCACCACCGATGTCAGGCTGATAGGCCTGTAGTTCCCTGCCACCTCCCTTGATCCCCACTTGTGGATAGGCACTATATGTGCCACCTTCCAGTCCTGAGGCACCCACCCTGTCCTCAGAGAGATGGTGAAAAGCTCCACCAGGGGTTTCGCCAGGACATCCGCAAGTTCCTTCAGCACTCTGGGATGTAATTTATCCAGCCCCGGTGCCTTCTCCATCTTAAGGGACCTGAGGGCTTCCCTCACTCTCTCTGCTGTGATTTCCACCTCTGCTACCCCTTCTCCCTACTTAGCCTTCCCCCTTCCTGCCAGTGATGCCTTCCCTCCCCAGACCCGCCGACGGTAAGCAGCCCCCCGTATCCCATGTATGATGCAGCACCCCATTTTCTTTGGTGAAAACTGAGGTGAAGTACTCGCTTAGTACCTCAGCCTGCTCCCCTGGGTCTTATGCCCATCTCTCCCCTGTTTTAATCCTGCTAATCTGCCCCTTCACCCTTCATTTTTCCCCAATGTTTCTAAAGAACCCCTTTGTTCCCTCTCCTAATTTCCCTGACCAGGTTCTGCTCCTTCCTTGCCTTAGCCGCCCTAACCACCCTAGTGGCCCTTCTAGCCATTTATGGAGGTAATCCCCCGGCAATACTTTCCAGCATCCTGTTTGCCCTTGCCGCTGCCCTCCTACAGGTCTCTGAACTGTTCATTTTGACATCTGCCACTACCCCCAGGTCCCTCTCACTCTCCGTGACTTGAATTTTGTCTCCTTCCCAGTCATACCTGTGGCCTAGATTTCTGACTCCCAGGTGCAGAACCTTGCACTTCCCCGTACTGAATTTTAGTTTCCATTTTCCTGACCACCTTTCCAGAGCCTCCAGATCCTCCTGCACTCTGGGATGTAATTTATCCGGCCCCGGTGCTTTCTCTGTCTTAAGGGAGCTGAGGGCTTCCCTCACTCTCTCTGCTGTGATTTCCACTTCCGGTACCTCTTCTCCCTGCTTAGCCCTCCCCCCTCCTGCCAGTGATGCCTCCCCCTCTCCCCAGACCCGCCGATCGGTAAGGGCCCCCCTCCCGTATCACTGTCTCCTCCCATGTATGATGCAGCACCCCCATTTTCTTTGGTGAAAACTGAGGTGAAATACTCATTTAGTACCCCAGCCTGCTCCCCCCAGGTCTTGTGCCCATCTCTTCCCTGTTTTAATCCTGCTAATCTGCCCCTTCACCCTTCGTTTTTCCCCAATGTATCTAAAGAACCCCTTGTTCCCTCTCCTCATTTCCCTGGCCAGGCTCTGCTCCTTCCTTGCCTTAGCTGCCTTCACCACCCTAATGGCCCTTCTAGCCATTTATGGAGGTAATCCCCCAGTGATACTTCCCAGCATCCTATCTGCCCTTGTCACTGCCCTCCTACAGGTCTCTGAGTTGTTCATTTTGACATCTGCCACTACCCCCAGGTCCCTCTCACTCTCCGTGACTGGAATTTTGTCTCCTCCCGGTTATATCCCTGGCCTGGATTTCTGACTCCCAGGTGCAGAACCTTGCATTTTCCCACATTGAATTTTAGTTTCCATTTTCCTGACCACCTTTCCAGAGCCTCCAGGTCCTCCTGCAAAGCTACCCTCCCCTTCCCTCCTCCTCATCCACCACTGCTCCCAGCTTTGAGTCATCTTCAAAGAGACTCATTTCACTCCTGATCCCCTTCCTCATGTCTGAGACATATGCGTTGAACAGGAGTGGCCCCAGCACTGACCCCTGGGGCACTCCACTAGTAACCCACCTTGGAGACGAGGCTAGCCACTCAACCACTACTCTCTGAGTATGCTCAGAGAGCCAATTTCCTATCCATCATAACAGCTGACTCCCTACTCCATTTCTTTCAGTTTAGCCAGCAGGCCATTGTGGTTTACTGAATCAAACCCCTTGCTGAAGTCCAGAAAGAGGGGGTCCATCGGCCTACCCCAGTCCAGGGCCTTCGTCACCCAGTCATAGAACTCCACAAGGTTCATCTGACACTATCTTCCTGGGACAAAGCCATGCTGCTTATTGTCCAAATACCTATTTTGCTCCAGTAACCCCCCCAGCCTATCCTTGACAGTACCCTCCATCACCTTGCTGACCACTGACGTTAGGCTAACAGGCCTGTAATTTCTCGCCTCCTCCCTTGTGGATCAGCATGACTTGGGCCACCATCCAGTCTTGGGGCACTCATCCAGTCCTTAGAGAGATGTTGAAGAGCTCCACCAGGGGGACTGCTAGGACATCCGCCAGTTCCCTCAGCACCGTGGAATGTATCTCATCTGGCCCAGGTGCTTTCACTGTCCAGAGGGAACTGAGGGCTTCTCTTACTCTCTCTACTGGGATTTCAGACTCCCTTTGCACCCTGTACTGCAGGCCCCCTGGCTGTCTGTGGTTGCCACTCCCTTTCCCCAGACCTGTCAGGGCCCTTGATCTCTACCGGTCCCATCACTTCCTCTGGTTTTCTCCCACTCCCCCCGCAAGTCATACTCCCTCCATCTCCCCTGGTAAAAACTGATGCAAAGTACTCATTTAGGACCTCTGCCTGTTCCCCTGCCTCCTGTGCCCAGCCCTCCCCTATCCTTATCCTGCTGATCTGCCCCTTACTTTCCTTTTTCCCCCATGTATCTAAAGAACCCCTTGTCTCCAATCCGGATCCTCTTGGCCAAGGACTGCTCCTTTTCCCCCCTTAGCTGCTCTCACCACCCTGGTGACTCTTTTGGCTGTTTTGTGGTAATACCTTTTATCAGACAAACTGAATAATATCTACACAAGCTTTCGAGAATTGCTTCACACTTACTCAAGTACATTTTGTCTGCAAAGGGGATGAGCAATAAGCAAGGCTATGCATACAACCTGGTGGGGTGGTTACACGGGTTCTGGCATACACATTTAATTTTGTTAGGCGACACTTAGACTGTTACTCAGATGGTGGTGCTGTAATGGTTAAAATTAAACTGGTTTCATTTACTATGTAATCTGACCAGATATCATAAAGTCCCTTTTGTGTCACATTTCCTTGTATCGAGGCGTTAATCACAAAATCTGTTTTCTTTAGGTGTGAGTTATCTCCCTATCAACTCTTTCTCAGGTACCTCTGAAATACCTTAATAGCAGGCTGCAGTAATTATCTTAATTAGTTTGCAAGGACAGCATAATCTGTTAGAAAATTATCTAATGGGGCTGCCCACAATTATAAGGTGTAGGTTTTTTTCTCGTGGAGGATGGAAGGGGCTAGGCTAATCTCCCCTCCCACCCCTTTTTCTGTGCAAGTTAAAAACAATAGAGCAAAAGGCAACCAGAGAGTCCACCTGCACAATGAGGATCCTTACTAGAGCCGCCCTGCTGTGAAACTGACCATGAATGGGCTTGTCTGGGTTTGGAGGATTCAGAAGCACTTTTGTGTATTGGCTGTCTGGGTTGGATACACAGCTGATGTTCCTCTTGTTGTGTGATCAACTCCACAGCCAGATTTAAACCGTTAACAGTGAACTATGCAGTGTCAGAGAAAACCCATTAACAGGTCATCATGCTGTTTGTGTGTCGAAGGGAGCTCTTATCAGCACAGTATTCTGCTTAAACGAGGCTCATAATGAAGGTGTGAATGTCCCTGCCTAATCAGTTTTCTTAATTTTCCAGTTTCCAGCAAAAAAAAACCTCAAAGCTGGCATCAGCAGAACTCAGTTACATGAAATGCCACCCCCCCCCCCTTTCACATTTCCATTTCTGGAGCTTCTGTTTTTATTACTGAATGTAGTTCTTATTAAAAAGGATTTTTTTGTCCATAGACTTCATTTGTTCAAATTAATTATTCCTGGTTGTTTATTATCTTTTATTACATCATGCATTAATCTTTATCATGCATCATACATTATTTTTTTTACATCATGCATTAATTTGCTCTGGCCACTTATCTTTAGTAAACATTTGTATAATAATTGTTGCTTATCATTCAAGTCACGGAGGGTGAGAGATACCTGGGGGTAGTGGTAGATGTCCAAATGAACAACTGGGAGACTTGTAGGAGGGCAGTGGCAAGGGCAAATAGGCAGTGTTGGGTAAGTTACTTTTTCTATTACTTTCTATTATGTTTGTTAACTTGTTCCAGGAAGCTCTGTGCGGTCACTAGCAAGGATAGAGAAGTACTAGTGAAAGTAATACACCTTACAATTATAGCTACTTATTTATTTTTATACAAAAACAATACAAAAATAATAAATAACTTTTAACAGACTACATTTATTTGAAAGTAATAGGTTAGTTACTAGTTACTTTCCAAATAAATATAATCAGTTACAGTGACGTATTACTTTTGTGTAAAAAGACATGAGTAATTGTAACTGTAAGGTGTATTACTTTTTCCAGTACTTCTCCATCCTTGCTAGTAACTGCACAGAGCTTTCTGGAACAAGTTTCCAAAAGTAATAGAAAAAGTAACTTACCCAACACTGCAAATAGGGTGCTGGGATGCATCGCCAAGGGGATTACCTCCAGAAAGACAGACGTGAGCCTACCCCTGTACAATTGCTTGGTTAGGCCACACCTCAAGCATTGTGTGCAGTTTTGGAGATCACATTTAAAGAGGGATGTTACACTCCTAGAGAGGGTCCAAAGGAGGGCAACCAAAATGATCTGGGCCATGAAAGAGAGGACCTATGAAGCGAAGCTCAGGGAGCTTGATATGTGCACCCTGGAGGAGAGGAGGGATGGGGGGACATGACAGAGGTCATTAAGTACATAAAAGGGATCAATAAGGGGGGGCCCAGTCAGGGTGCTTCAAAGGAAGGAGGAGGGGACAACAAGAGGGAATGGGTGTAAGCTGGAAGGGGGCAGGCTCAGAGGGGAGAGGAGGAGGAGGAGGTGTTATTTCACTGAAAGGGTGGTGGCACCATGTAATGTGATGCCCAGGGAGCTGGTAGAGGAGGAGACTGTGGCCGGGTTTAAGATGGGATGGGACAGGTACAGGGGGAGGGTCAGTCTGACCAGGTCCATTGCAGGTGGCACACCTGCGACTGGGGACAGTATAACCCAAGGGGGAAGGGAGCACACCAAAGTTGGCTCTGAATGCGGGTGCTGAAAATCAAGCAGACTTGAAAGACCATTAGGCCTATTCTGCTGGCGTTTTAGTATGTTATTATCATGATGAACTGATTTTTTTTTTCATTTTCTCATTAATTTTACTTTCCTATTTCACTTTCTCTGTTCAACAATTTATTATTTTATTTATTTATTTGAAAAATCAGAAAATAACCTTTGAGTCACAGACTCTTTTACACAGACTCCTGGTCCAGGTTACATGAGGGCAGTGGGTTAACATACATTTGGGTTAGGAAACAGAGAACATTGTACACAGGATGTTCACAGGATATAGGCAAGGCAAGGCAAATTTTATTTTTCTGATGCCCAATCCCAGAGGCTCTGGGTGCCGTACAAAACACAAAGATTTAATTTACAAATACATACTGTATGTAAAAAATATTCCACCATACAAATCCAGTCACTATATATAAATAGACCCCTCTTTAGTATTAAAAAGGACTGATAACAATGGTATCATACAGAATCTGAGAAGCCCTGACAAAACAGATAAGACTTCAGGTGGGCTTTAAAAGCTTTCACGCCGGGGCCTCCCTCAGCAATGGCGGAAGCGAATTCCATATGACAGGACCGATGACACTAAAAGCTCGATCGCCGGCTGTTTTTAGTTTTGTCCTGGGAATTGCCAGGAGGCCCCTCGAGGAGGACTGGAGGGGATGAACCGAGGCAGCAGGTGTAAGAAGGTCAGCCAGGCAGCAAGGGCCCAGTCCATGTAGAGCCTTGTAAGTGAGCAAGCCCACCTTAAAAAGCACCCTCCATCGAACTGGCAGCTAGTGCAGTTCCCACAGCACCGGGGTGACATATACAACAAACATTGTACACATTATAAAGCTGGCCAGAGACAGGCCATGGTTGAATATGCAAAACAATCAGGAATAGAGAACACAAGGAGATACAACTTTTCACCGCAGGCCTAGTGGGCCATTGTTATACAGGCAGGTAGTACTGATTGTAAGCAATTGACAAAGTAGGGATAACGGAGCAAGTAAGTTTACATCCAAGTTCAGTAGAAATATTTGCAGGCTGAGTGCTCGATCAGACAGTTCTTAAGGGCCCCTTTGGCAGGGCCAATGCTAGCAAGGTGGCTGATAGATGTAGGAAGTTCATTGATCCAAGAGGTGCCCTGTAAACAAAGCTCAGTCAGTCCTGCAATAAGGAACCATGAGGGACACCTTTGTAGCATTTCTAGAGAAGAGAATGGGTTTAGATACAGTGACCAATGAGTCATGCCCTGGGGGAGTGGATTGGAGGGCTGTTTTCTTCACCATGATACAGGTGAAGTATTTGATTCTGTCATCAAGGCTCAACCATCCAGCTGATGTGTATAATTCACATCTGTGAGTCAATCTGTTCTGGCCTGTGACCAGCCGGTACGTCTTGTTCAAGGTATTTTTTATCTGTGAGGGGGAGGTAGGGTCAGCAGATCCATTAATTACCAGGCCATAGTCTACTAGGGAGAGGACAAATGAGGGAACAGCCAGATGGAGGGCTGCTGGAGAGAGGAATTGCCTGTGATGATAGAGCAACCCTATCCTGGAGTTCAGAGCAGATAGTAGTCCTTGGATGTGGTTGTGGTAAGATAACTGGGAATCAAGGGTTATACCCAGATATCTGAAGGACTGGACCTGATCAATGATCCAGTGATGTCTGTATATCCACTTTATTCACCAATGATGTCTGTATATCCACATGGCTTGCACTCACTGTATTACTTGTCACTGCCTCTGTAACTACTGCCTGTGTGGCCTGGGTTATGCCTGAAAACGGTCCCCTGGATCAGTGCACTTACCCGGTTACCAAAGGCTTAAATAAATAAATAAATAAATCTTCCCGTACTTTCATAGGTTTAAGGAAGAGTAGAGTTTGCTAGAAGGGGGTGTGAAATGCTTGAGACACCATAAAGGGTTTACAATTAAGGTTTACAGTGTTATAGCTAGCACAGTCCCTCATAACACTGGCTGAGGTAGAACAAAAAACAGTGGTGCTGATTTTTTTAAAGCTCTGCTGACAGCTTCCTTTTATTGGGGCAGGCAGGTCATGTCCAATAGCTGCCTACCCTAGAACCTTTTATTTACAATTTTTTATTTGCAATTTAGTTAATTTATATATTGTTTTTAATTTATGTTTATTTATTTACAATTGTTGGGTAGGAAAGACACACTAAGCTGAGGCTTATTTCCACATGCATCCTGGGAGCACAAGGAAGTTAAGTGACTTGCTCATGATCACACAGTATGCAAATGGCGGCTGTGGGATTCAAACCCTGTTCTCCAGGTTTGCAGATCAGTGCTATTAACAACTATGCCATGCTGCCTCCCCTGACCTAAATTAACTAGTTTTATTTTTTTGTGCAGTAACTAATTAGCATTTCAGTTTACTAGTAGCATGATGCTACTTCTGAGTTTCTCCAAAGCCGCCAAGTGCTGCCCCAGTCCTGCCCAGAAAATTGCATGTTAATAACAGGAAGTATGGAAGGGGCTGCAGGGCTATATATAGCATTATAATGTTATTGGAGGCAGCGGCAGCCTTTACATACTACTAGAACTTATAAAAGTCACTTGTACATGTTAAGGGGGGGTAGTAAAACATGGTCTTCTGGGCAGGCTGCGATGGGCACACGGCGGCTTTGGCAAAACTCAGAAGTAGGATCGCTCTACTAGTAAGTTGGAAAGCTAATTATTCGCTGACAAAAAAATGTAAACTATGGCTAGTTTAGGTCGTGGGGCAAGCAGCTACTGGACATGAGTTGCCTGCCCCAAGGAGTCATCTACTCTTTAAAACTCACACGTTTTCATATGTCAAGATCTGGAAATTATAACATCATATATCGATAAATAAAAAGTGTATCAATATTTTGTGATGAAGTATAAGATGATATATCGATGCATGGTTGTACAGTAAGAAATTATATACCTGTATTACTTCAGAAACTGAAAAATGTATAGATCGGCATGTATTACCATGTATTAACACTTGCAAACCATATTGATATGATCTATTCACGTTGATCTGACGCCAAGTTTTCATTTTAAAAATATTACATTTCCAGCCCTAACCATAATGGTTTAAATGTTATATATTTCAAAAGAGATATATATATTTTTAAATGGGCTAACTTTGGAATGGCTAGCGTTGTAGGAACATAACTGCTTTTTTTTTTATTTTGTTATGAAAGTTTGGAGTCAGCTAAGTTGATACATTGTTTTATCAAGCTAAGCTGATATATCAATATATCATAAAAATATAAAAACAGAAGCTGTTGGCAGAAGAAGGTGCTGCAGGCAATCAGATCTGCCCAGCCCTACCTACCTAATGCTGAGTGTGAGGGCTCTAGTGGTCTTTCAGTCCTCCTTCACAATCCTCCCTTTTGCCACTAAGTGTACCAGCCCCATATGCCTTTCTCATCTATGTTTGAATGTGGGGTTTTACGCAGGGTACCTCCCTTGCTAGTCTGTTCCACCCATCCACTACCCTCTCCATGAAGAAATGCTTTCTGATGTCCCTGTTAAATATTCCACCCACCAGCTTCAGTGAGTTTTCCCTGGTATTTGTGTTTCCACTTAACATGAACAACTCTGTTGTATATACTTTATCTCATGGACATATTTGCATGTCTTGATCATGTCCTACACTTCTTGCGTCCAGTGTGTTCATGCTTAAATCTTTGACCCTCTTCATGTACTTATTTTCCTGCTGACCTCCTCTGCGCTGTTTCCACTCTGTACTTGTCTTTCTTCAAGTACAGACCCCAGAAATGTATAAAGCACCCCAGGCGAGTGCGAACCAGGACCTGTACAGTGGCAGAATCCCCTCACTCCTCCAGCCAATGATACCCCTTCCTATACATCCCAGCATCCTCGTCCCCCTCCCCAATGCCTTTTGCATGGCACTGCTGTTTTTAAATTGGCTAATATTATGATCCCAGGCCTCTCTCCTCAGCTGTGCTTCCCATTGCTATCCCCACCTATTCTGCATCCTAGTTTCAGATTTTTGTCCCATATGTGCATTACCTCGCACTTCTCTGCATTCAGTTTGAACTTTCAGAACTTTGACCACTCCTCTAGTCTTTCCAGGTGCTCCCTCATATTTCTTACCCCTTTATTGTTTATTGAATATAATCGGAATTACAAACCTTTGAGTCACAGACACTTTTGCAAAGGCTCCATGTCGGTTACAGGGGGTGGAGGAGGACATATACAGATTAAGATGAACAAAAACAGGCAGTATATACATTTTCAGTACTGTAAAACGCAGTACAGGTTTGCTGTTATTAAAACAGAGAGGCAATTAATCAACATTCTAGAAATCCTATGACAGAAACTAGTAGGGTGCAGGTACTTGGGGTCAAGAGAGGCCCTGTGTCAGGAGATGTGTGAGGCGAGGAAGCAAATAGAGTGGGCTGCAAAATTAGCCACAGGTGCATTTAGCACTCTCAAGTAGTAGAGCTTTGAGACCCGATTTGAAAAGAGAGATGCTGAGGGTCTGTGAGACAGGGGTGGTAACGTATTGAGCCAGAGAGGGGCGCGGTGACAGAAAGATCTCTGCCCTAGGGATGTTCTACAAAGGGGGACTCGAAAAGAAGGGATAGTTGTAAGTCTTGTGGTGTGCTGGGGAGGGGGCAGCACTGATAATGGGGAGTAGGCCTTTGGGGGCTATCTGAAGTTGTATCTTTTTTGCGAGGATGCATGTGTGGTACCTTAGTCTTTGCTGTAAGTTTAGCCAACCAGTCAAAGAATAAAGATCACAGGTGTGGGTAAGTCAGTCGCTGCCTGTTACTAGCTGGCATGCTTTGTTCAAGGCTACGTTTATACTGCTTAGCGTGGTGGGTTCAGCGGAGCCATATATAACAATCCCGTAGTCAACGAGGGAGAAGATGGAGGAGTTGACTGCAAGAAGCATAGCCTGCGGGGGTAGGCAGTGCTTGAGATGGTAGAGTATGCCCACTCTCGAGTTGACAGCGGAGGAGAGGAGTTGGGTGTGACTATGGTAGGAGAGGGAGGTGTCTAATGTGATACCCAGGTATTTGAAGCTTGATACGTGTTCCAGCGGGTCGCCTTGAGAGTTCTTAATTAGTAGTGCCAACTGACTATGTGGGCTTTGACGATGAGCAAAGATCATGGATTTCGTCTTTTTATAGTTGATGATCAGGCGGTGGTCCGTGAACCAGTTCTCTAGTTCACGAAAGAAGCCCTGTAAGGCCAGTTGGAGGGTTCTTGGTTGAGAATGTTTCCAATACAGTACCACATCATCTGCATAAAGTAGTAAATGACCACTACATGCCTTCGGGAGAAAGTTAAGGAAGAGAGTAAAAAGCAGGGGGCCGAGTATAGACCCCTGCGGGACTCCAGAGCAAACTGTTTTGGAGGTGGAGAGGGTGGTGTTTATCCTGACTTGTTGCGACCATCCTGAGAGGTAGTCCCTGAACCAGGCCGTTGCCAGGGGACACATTGCTGTGGAAGGACACAGAGCAGTAGCTCGTGACTGACCGTGTCAAATGCCTTGGTCAGATTCATAGACCGGCCTCATGCATTGAGCCTTGGTCGAGGGCCTCATGCAGGAATGAGGTGAACTCCCTAAGTGCAGTGACGGTACTATGGCCAGTCCGGAAACCATGCTGTTCCTGGCTGAGAAGGTTATATTTAGTAAGGTATTCAGTTATCTGGTAGGAGACTATTTTTTCCAGAGCTTTGGAGAGGGGTGGCAGTATAGAAATAGGTCTGTAGTTGTTGGTGTTGGTAGGGTCACTGCTCTTAAGAATGGGGGTGATTATGGCTCTTTTCCAGGTAGAGGAACTGACCACGGCATAGCGAGAGGTTGAGGATTTTTGTAAGGTGGGGAAGAGTGACATCCAGAGTAAGCCGAATGAGTTTAAGATCAAGGGAGTCATTGCTGTAACGGGTGTTGGCTATGGAAATGTAATGTGAGTATCTGCTCACTGCACGAGATGACTGCAGCCAAAGGGAGGCGAGTTGACACTGCTCGGGGTTTGGGGAAGGTGGGTGGGCCAGGTGGGAGACATCAGGGGGGAGGATATGGGAGAGATCCGAAAAGGAGGAGTTTAGGGCCTCAGCGATGGTGACAGGATCCTGTGTGTCAACCCCATTAAGGCTGAGTTGCCATGCTTCTGCAGGTCTTAGTATCATCTGTGAAGAGGCAGATCTTCACCTGGATCCCTACTCTAATATCACAGATGAAGATGCCAAAGGCCAGTCCCAATACTGATTCATCTGGCACACCACTGGTGACTCCTCCCGCCTCTGAGTATTCCCAATTTAAGACAACCTTGGAGTTCTGTCACTTAGCCAATTTCCTAACCTTCTTGAGATCTTCCCCCCACCCCCAGGTTGCCCAGCTTCGTGACTAACTGTCTATGTGAAACTGAGTCGAAGACTTTGCTGAAGGTATGGTATATACCTGTGGGAGTCTGTAGTCTTCTGTTATAGACTCTCACAGTTATGGAACAGCCTAGCTCTGGATACCTGTCGAAGGCTTTGCTGAAGGTATGGTATATACTTGTGGGAGTCTGTAGTCTTCTGTTATAGACTCTCACAGTTATGGAACAGCCTTGCTCTGGATGGCTGTCGAAGGCTTTGCTGAAGGTATGGTATATACCCGTGGGAGTCTGTATCTTCTGTTATAGACTCTCAGAGTTATGGAACAGCCTCGCTCTGGATGTCTGTCCTCATAACAGTGTTCCTACAACCAGACAGTGCCTTAAGATTCTGCTTGCATTCTGTTATGACTGCACCTGAATGTTTTATTTGTGAATATCCTTGAATTTATACTGTTTTATGTTTTTGTATTCCCCTCACCCTGCTGCTGGTTTTAGGTCACTTACTGTATATATTGTATAGTGTCTCTACAGCATGTATTTTAGTGTATATTTTCTATATAACTTGACTGTTCCATATTGTGTTCCTGCCTTATAATCCCTCTCCAACCCCTTACCCCCAAGTTGTATCTGTAAACAAGATTCCCGCCATTTCCCCAGCATCCAACAGAAAAACCTCGACCGCAGAGGTTAGTTGGTCCAGGAGGTTGGCAGGTGGTTAGGAGGGGCAAATCAGGTGCCCCATCACTCTCTGCTCTCCAACATATTACCTCCAAAAACCATATAAACACTACAAACAGGTATCTGCCTCTATCTCTGAAATCAAACAAAGAGGTAGAAGACACTGCAGAGCAGGACACTGCAGCACAGGAGCTAGCACAACAAAACTCATCCAAATCAAGAACCAAAACAAAAAAAGCAAAAAGGAAATCCAAAAAACTTCTGATCATAGGAGACTCCATGATTCGGGGAGTTGATACCCATCTCCAGCCAGGGGTAATGGTCAGATGTCTCCCAGGTACATCAGCATGGAGAGACACTGACTGCATTGCTAAAATTGTTCACAAAGCAGGAGAAAACATTGATGTCCTAGTACACATAGGGACTAATGATCTCGCCAGCTGGTCAGTTGTGGAAACCAAGGAACACCTGACCAGGCTGGGTGACAAACTATCATCTATTCGTCTGCATCTCCTTCTCTGAGATCCTGCCAGTCTGGGAGAGGGAGCAGATGGATGGAAGGTCAGAGAAGGGGAGATAGGGGAGCTAAACACGTGGCTCAAGGGCTGGTGCCAGGAAAAAGGACACAGATTTGTAGGGAACTGGCAACAGTTCTGGGAGCAAAAGTTCTTTAAATTTGATGCACTGCATCTGACTAAGGAGGGAGTCAGTGCATTGGGGCAGAAGTTTGACGTCTTTGCAGAATATTTAAACTAGAAAATGAGGAGAGGGGTGCAGCACCCCATATGTCGAATGGGAAGAACACCCCTCCCCCCTCAGCTAGTGGTCAAACAGGGATTCAGCATGTTTGCAGTTCATTTGCATCACCAGGTAAGAAAAAAGGTTTGTCTCCCCATACGACGCAGGGGTAATGCCAAACCTCACTCAACAACTAACACATCAAAATCTGGCCAATGGAAAATCATGTACACAAATGCTCACAGCCTGGGAAATAAGATCCCAGACCTGCAGGCAATAATGTCAGAGGCTAAACTGGACATAGTAGCAATTAGTGAGACGTGGTTTACCAGTAACCACACTTGGGAGACTTCAGTACCTGGCTATGTATTGTTCAGAAGAGACCGAGGTGCAAAAAGGGGGGGAGGAGTGGCCCTGTATGTCAATGAAAATATCAAAGCTACAGAAATTCAGAATACACATAAGGAGCCAGAAGAACTGTGGGCCACCCTGAAAACAGGAAATGGGACAGCCATAAGAACTGGGGTTGTCTACAGGCCCCCAGACCAGGGGGAGGGCATAGACACATTACTGTTAGAAGATATACAAAACATGACAGTTAAAGTGGAGGTTCTGATGGTTCTGATGAGGGTGGGCAGAGGGAGACTGTGAAAAGGCAGAGATACTAAACAAATATTTTTGCTCAGTATTTACAAAGGAAGAGGGGGAGGTACATAAAACAAACAGTAGTAACACTCTGGATACAGAGTTGATACCGCCCATTTACAGAACAAAGGGTTCTGAAAACCTTAAAACTGAAGGTGGACAAAGCAATGGGGCCTGATGGGATTCATCCCAGAATTCTAAAAAGAACTAAGGGTAGAACTAGTGACACCACTGACTACCCTTTTAACAAATCATGGGAGGATGAGGCGGTACCCGAGGACTGGAGGAGGGCAGATGTGATTCCCTTCACAAAAGTGGGAGCAAGGCAGAAGCAGGAAACTATAGACCTGTTAGTTTAACCTCAGTGATAGGGAAAATGATGGAATCACTTCTAAAGAAAAAGAATTGTCGAGTATCTAGAGGCCAGAGGGCACAGGACCCCAGGCAGCATGGATTCCAGCGGAAGGTCATGCCAGACGATCTGATAGATTTCTTTGACTGGGTGACCAAAGTAGTAGATCAGGAGGGCCTGTGGACATGGCTTACCTAGACTTTAGCAAGGCATTTGACACAGTCCCACACAAAAGATTAATATGCAAGTTAGCCAGCCTGGGAGTGGGTCCCAAGATGACAGCCTGGGTAAAGAATTGGCTGGAGAATAGGACACAGAAAGTAATAGTATATGGAGTCCACTCAGAAGAAAGGAGGGTTACTAGTGGGGTACCGCAGGGTTCAGTATTAGGACCGGTCCTCTTCAATGTCTTTATAAGCGACATTGCAGAAGGACTGGAAGGAAAAGTATGTCTCTTTGCAGATGACACAAAGATCTGCAACAGAGTTGATGCACAGGGTGGGGTGGAAAGGATGAGAAGGGACTTGTAAGGTTAGAGGAATGGTCAAATGTATGGCAGCTTAGATTCAATGCTAAGGCGTGCAAGGTAATGCACCTGGGAAACAAAACCCAGGGAAGAGTACACAATGGGGGTGAGATACTAACAACAACAAAATGGAAAGGGACCTGGGGGTAGTCATATCAGATGACCTAAAGACGGGCAAGCAATGTGAGAGGGCAGCAAGGAGGGCTGGGGGATACTGGGATGCATAGGGAGAGGCATCACCAGTAGAAAACAGGAAGTTATTATCCTCTGTACAGACAGCTGGTGAGACCACATCTGAGTACTGCATGCAGTTCTGGAGACCCAATCTCCGCAAAGACATAGACAGGATGGAAGCTGTCCAGAGGAGGGAACTAAATGGTGCAGGGTCTGCACGGAAGACATATGAAGAGAGACTTAAGGAGCTTAATATGTATAGCCTCGAGGAAAGAAGGAGAGGGGGACATGATAGAAACGCTCAAGTACCTCAAGGAATCAACAAAGTCCACGAGGTAGCATCTTTCAAAAGAGGTGTGCAAGAACAAGAGGCACAATTTGAAAATATAGAGGGGGGCGCTCAGAGGTAATTTGGGAAGTATTTTTTACAGAGAGGGTTGTGGATGCATGGAACGGCCTTCGAAGGAGGTTGTGGAGTCAAAATCAGTGGTGGAATTCAAGCATGCATGGGATAGTCATAAGGCAGTTCTGGGGGGTTGGGGTAGGAAGAAGTAGGCTGCTGGTTAACTAGGATCTGCAGCTTATCCAGTAGGTAGGGAAATGGGCAGACTGGGTGGGCCAAGCGGTCCTTATCTGCCGGCAAATTCTATGTTTCTATGTTTCTATGATAATGGGAGACTTCAACATGCTGGATATAGATTGGTCATTACCAGCAGGAACATCTGCCAGAACTAGACACATAGTGGATTCCCTGCAGGGGGAGGGCCTCAAACAACTGGTACAGCAACCCACGAGAGACAGGGCTATCCTAGATCTAGTACTGACTAACAAGGAAGGGATCACAGATCTCCAGGTAGAAGGTTACCTGGGGGCCAGTGACCATCACATGGTATGGTTCAATTTGGCTATTACATCTAAATCATCCCATTCCAAGGCAAAATATGGGACTTCAGAGGAGCTGACTTTGATAAGATGGCCAACAGAGTTAAGCTAGCCCTGGCAAAAGAAACACAGGTGAGGGGGTACAGGCAAAGTGGGCAAGCATTAAGGATGCAATACTGAAGCAACATCCCATTGTGTTAGACAGAAAAGGAAGTGCAAAAGAAGAAGGAAACCACTTTGGTTCTCAAATACAGTAGCAGAAAAGGTCAGAGCCAAAGGCTGGCCTTCAGGAAATATAAGGGAACACAGCGGGATGAAGATAGGGAGGCATACCAAACTGCCCTAAGGGAAGCAGGAAGGCAGTAAGGCAGGCAAAGTCCCAAACTGAGGAAAACTAGCACAAACAGTAAAAGAAGGTGACAAGACTTTCTATAGATACATTAGTGAAAGGAGAAAGTCCAGAGGGGGTATTGCTAAGCTTAATGGAGAAAAGGGAGCATGTGAGGAGGAGGAGGAGGACACTGTAAAGGCATCTATCCTAAATAGATACTTTTGCTCAGTATTTACTGAAGAGAAGGTAGGGTGGGGCCCACAGCTCAGCAGCATGGACACAGGGGGGAGGGAGGTGAGCACTACTCCCTTCACAAAAGAAAGGGTCCTACAAGAGCTTGCTAAGCTCAGGGTGGATAAGGCAATGGGACCTGATGGCATACATCCCAGGGTACTTAAGGAGCTAAAGGTGGAACTAGCAGAGCCATTAGCAGAACTGTTTAGTGAGTCTCTGAGCACAGGAGAGGTCCCAGAAGACTGGAGAAGGGCTCATGTGATCCCACCCACAAGAATGGTAGCAGGAGGAGGCAGGAACTACAGACCAGTCAGTCTTACCTCAGTAGTGGGCAAGATTATGGAGGCTCCTTAAGGAAAGGATAGTGCAACACCTGGATCCATAGGGCACAGGATCCAAGACAGCATGGGTTTACAAAGGAAGGTCCTGTCAAACTAATCTCATAGATTTCTTTGACTGGGTAACCAGAGTGGTGGATCAAGGGAAACAGTTGATGTCACCTACCTTGACTTGCAAAGCTTTTGACACTGTTCCACATAGAAGATTGATAAATAAGCTGGGTAGGCTCAGGGTGGGTCAGAAGTTGGTCAACTGGGTGGCAAACTGGTTGACGGGCAGAAAACAGAGAGTGGTGGTTAATGGTATACAGTCAGAAGAGATGCAAGTCACAAGTGGGGTACCTCAGGGATCAGTCCTGGGGCCAGTCCTCTTCAACATCTTCATTAGTGACCTTGCAGATGGACTAGAGGGTAAGGCTTGTCTGTTTGGGGATGACACCAAGATCTGCAACAGAGTAGATGATCCAGATGGGGTGGGCAGAATGAGAAGAGATCTGGATAAACTAGCAAAATGGTCAGAAGAGTGGCAACTGGGATTTAATGCAAAGAAGTGCAAAATCATGCACATAAGGAAGAGAAACCCTGAAGCCACCTATAGGCTGGGAGGGGAGTTGCTAGCAGTCACAAATGAAGAAAGAGACTTGGACATCATCATCACTGATGACCTGAAATCATCCAAGCAGACCTCTAAAGCAGTAGGTAAGGCTAGGGGGTGTTAGAGTGTATTAGTAGGGGTATCACAAGTCGTAAGAGGGAGGTAATAATCCTCTTTACAAGACACCTGGTTAGGCCCCATCTGGAGTACTGCATGCATTTGGAGGCCACACCTTCACAAGGACATTAACCAAATTGAGGCAGTCAGAGAAGGGCAACCAAAATGGTGCAGGGACTGCATCAGAAGACATATGAGGACAGAGTAACAGAGCTCAATATGTATACCCTTGAGCAAGGAGAGAGGTGATATGATCGAGGCATTCAAACACCTTAAGGGCATTAACAAGGTGAAAGAGTCTAACATGTTTAAATATAAGAAAAATAGCAGGACAAGAGGACACAGCATGAGATTAGAGGGGGCCGATTAAGGGGAATGTGAGGAATTCTTTTCACAGAAAGGGTGGTGGATGCATGGAATGGCTTACCACAAGAAGTGGTGGCTATGAATACGGTGCAGGGCTTCAAACAGGCATGGGATAGGCATAAGGAGCAATACAAATGACTATGAATAGATAGGCCACTGACAGAGCAAGGCCGATGGCACATTTATAAGGTAGAAAAGAAATGGGCAGACTGGATGGGCCTTGCGGTCCCTGCCGTCAACTTCTATGTTTCTATGTTTCAGGCTATATTTTTGTAGGTTTCCTGGTGAAACAATTTCAATAAATACATACATATATAACTAAATAAATAATATCCACTGGCTGACCTGGGGTGGATCCAGGATTTTCTTAAGGGGGCAGCAGGTTTTCTCCCAAGATTAAGGGGCATCGGCATGATACTTTTTGGGTGGGGCTCATTATCTCCTTCCTGAAAACACACTACAGAGTAGATCCTATTGAAAATTTAAGTCCTTTATATGCTTTATAACAGGGTCCCTTATTGATTGATTGATTGACTTGTAACATATTTTACCAGGTAAGCAAACAGAGTCCAAAATGCACTGATTTGCAGTTGTGACGGGGCCGGGGGTCAGAAAATACAATGCAGACAAATCCCGTAGCAAAGATGTACTAAGTCAATATATACATATATATATATATAAATATATATATCTATTTATATAGATATATATATACACACACACACACACACAAAGTCATCCGATGTACAGGAACAAAGGGAGCTGAGGGAGAGCTACTGCCTGGCCAGCATCACCGAGGTGGTGGGCAAGGTCATGGAGGCACTCATAAAGGAAAGGGTGACAAACTACCTGGAAGCTAATAGGCTGGTGGACAATAAACAGCATGGTTTATTAAAGGGAGGTCATGCCAGACCAGTTTAATAGAATTCTTCGACTGGGTGACACAGGTGTTGGAACAGGGGGGCGCCGTGGACGTGGCATACCTGGATTTCAGCAAGGCCTTCGACACCGTGTCCCATAGAAGAATAGAAGACTGGTCTATAAAATGGAATGCTTAGGGGTGGGTGACAAAATGACCAGATGGGTGGAGAACAGGCAATCAGACAGGACCCAGAGGAGGGTGGTGAACGGGGTGCACGCATGGACAAAGGGGCGTGATGAGTGGGGTCCCCAAGGGGTCACTGCTGGGGCCGCTCCTTTTCAACATCTATATCTCAGACATAGCGGACAGCCTCAGAGGACGTGTGGCCCTATTTGTGGATGACCTGAAAATCTGTCATAGTGTGGAACAGAAGATATGCGGAAGGACCTGGGGACTCTGGGACGGTGGGCGGACACTTGGCAGTTGAATTTCAACATCAAGAAGTGTGCAGTAATGCACATGAGCAACAGGAACCCACAGATAGAATACATGATTGGGGGGAGACTATCAGGTGCATAGATCAAGAAAGGGAACTAGAGATAATAGTCACCAGTGACAATAAGGTGGGGAAGTAGTGCACCAGGGCTGTGGGGAGGATGTACAGAATGCTGGCAAGTATAGGTAGAGGAATTATAAGTAGGAGAAAGGAGGTCCTGATGCCCCTGTACCAAGCCTTGATGATGCCGCACCTCAAGTACGGTGTCCAGTTCTGGAGGCCTTACCTCCAGAAGGACATAGAGTTGATGGAAAGGGTTCAGAGAAGAGCGACCAAAATGGTGCTGGGGCTGGAGGACAAGCCATACGAACAGAGATGCAGGGAATTGGGGCTATACACATTGGAGACAAGAAGGGAGAGGGGAGACATGATTGAGACCTTTAAGTACGTCAAAGGGATCCATAGAGTGGAGGTGGGGAGATTATTTCAGAGGAAGGTAGGCTCCAAAATGCGTGGGCACAGCCTGAGACTTCAGGGGGGAAATTTTAGGGAAAACGTGAGGGGACCCTTCTTCACCGAGTGAGTGATAGAATCCTGGAACAGGCTCCCAGAGAAGGCGGTGGGGGCAGAGACTGGCAGACTTCAAAAAAGCATGGGACAGGCATGGGAGGAACCCTAAGAGGGAGAGGGGGTGAACTAAGAGGGAGAGGGAGGGGCAGACTTGATGGGCCAAAGGGTCCTTCTCTGCTGTCAGTTTTTATGATTCTATGAAATATATACAAAGTCAACAATTTACAGAGTGTATACTTAAATCACATTCCGGTACCACAGGTACAGGGGAAATGCAGTCCCATAATAAGATGAAGTTATTTACTGTTGTGTAGTACACCTATGATCAAGGTCCCTCTCAGGCATAGTCAGGGAAGGAATAAACTAACCAGGACCAAGCCCTGTTGTATGAGGAAACACCTCTAGGGCAGTTTGGGCAGGTTGAAGGGCCTTAGCCTTTGCAGATTGAAAACTGGTAATGGATGTGAGGGAGGAAGGGAGATTGTTCCACATATGGGGAAGTCTGTATCTGACAGAGGCTTTTCCCTCAGAGTCTACACCTAGGAATTTGTAGCCTTTATCCATTCTCCAACCTTAAGGAGTATGATGGATTGGAAGAAGGGGGTAAATATGGCACTGAGATTCCCCAGTAGTTTCCTGGACCAGTATTTGGCACCTAGCAAAGCAATGTGGAGGATTGCCTTATAAGAAGGGAGGCCCAGTCTACGTCCTTATACATTGTGCAAAGAAGGATATGAGTAGGGCAGGCCAACACTAATCAGAGTGAGTTGAAGAGGATGGTGAACTTCGTTAGGGCAGAGGAGGCCCCAGAGATAACTATTTCCCATAGTCAAGCAATGGGAAGAACAGGGTTTATCTTACAATTTCACAGGGAGGTACTTTGTGCTGACCCCCTCCAGAAAAAAAAAATTGAAAGGGGCTCTGTCATATTTTCTACAGATTTTGGCCATAAAAATGTATGCATGATTTAAACTTCAAAGGTAAGGAGAATATTTACTTCCCCTCAGCTCATGGAATGAGTTATTTTTATTTAATATTAATATTTAAGCTATTTTCAAAAATGGCATAACATGAGGTCTTGGATTCCATTTCTGGGCACTGTGACGTAGTGAATAGAGTACAATGCTGTGAACTTGGAGATCCAGGTTTCTATCTTACCACCGTCGCTCTCACTGTGTGACCCTGAGCAAGTCACTCAACCTCCTTGCAAATTCTCATAGCTATCTCTGTACTCCTTCAGTGTCCGGATGGGTTGAAAACAGCAGCACTAGTACAGCAGCAATATTATCTCTCACCATCCCCTGAATTGTAAAGCATTTTGGGATATAGTTTATATAAAAGGTACTATAAAAAACAAATGCCTTTCCCTTCCTTTCCCTTCCCTTCCCTTCATAAGCACCCGAAAGCTATGTTTAGTTAGCTTCTTATCCAGATGAATTTATCATCCATGTACTTGACTCACCAATGAATTGCATTGTATACTGACGGCATTAAACGTAAAGCAATGCAGGCTTGAGACCCATGTAAGCTAATATTTTTATATATTTATTTTATTCAATTCAATTCAATTCATCTTTATTTATAAAAAAAGGCACCTTTCCAAACCAAGGAGCCTGTACAATAACAACACGATTAAATAGTTATCCCAATTAAAATAAAACCAATAAAATACCATAACAGTTTCAATAATCAGGGAAGGCCAAATCAAAAAGGTATGTTTTTAATGCTGTCTTAAAACTCTGAACAGTCAGGCAGTCTCATACTGTGTACCCATAGCGTATAAGTTAGAGTAATGTGCTATAAATGAGCTTGGTACATTCAGCAGACCTGGATTTGATTTTCACAACCTCCACTTGCATGCTATGTGACTCTAAGCAAGTCACTTAACCTCCCAAGTGCTCCCAGGCTGCCCCAAAAACAGGCACTTGTGCCTTGTGGGCCATACCCAGTTACCAAAGGCTAAAATAAATAATTTATTTGGAACTGTGACTGTGAAAGGTATGGGCCCCACTAGAAATGAGCTTCAGCCAATTGGCAGTCCTTTTCTAGTTTTTTTTTAAAAATACATTTATTTACTACTTTACTGCTACTACTGTACTACTGCTAAAACTACATGTGCCTGATGCATGCTTGTTCCATAACATGGAGGTCCTCTGGATTTGTTAGGTGACTTTCTAATGTGCTAATAAGATGTCTTGTCCTCCTGAAATAGAATGTACCTCTGAATTGTGATACACTTTGAAAAGCTATGTTTGTTCCTGCAATTGCCATGTTACTCTGTGTAACCCCCCCCCGTTATCCGGGGTTACAAGAATCCCAGTTAGACCTAGTGGCAGGCAGGGAAGGCAGCTTGTGAAACTCTAGTTAAATAAATTTCACACTGTCTCACTCTGTTCTCAGTCTCAGCTGAGACTGAGGGATGACATCATTTTAGAACTGTCGCAGCTGCATAAGTCACACTGGAATGTTGCAGCTAGGGAAGTTAGGATAGGATGTTGGGGAATTTGCTGTAGTTCAGTAGTGGGCTCAGTAGAATGAAGAGGTGTGCTGCAGCTGCAGGCCCTCAGAGCCCTAAGCTCTGACAAACAGCTATATTGTTGTTGAGGTGTGTGTTCTCACCTGAAGAGGAACACAAGAAGAGCCAAGTGAAGTGGTAGAGACTGCTTGCAAAAGGTTCAGGGCCCCATCCCTGCGGGGATGGGGGGAAGGATTCAGCCTGCTTCCAAGGGCAATCCCCTGGCCCGGCTAGAGGAAGAAGAAGCTGCCTGCGAGGATTTGTGCTGAGGCACCAGATGTTTTTCTGAGATTTCTTTAAAGAGAAAAAAACCTGTGGGGCACCTGCAACCAAGGGGTGAGTTTACTCTGCTAAAGGGCCAATGTGTTTTCACCTGGGACAATGTGAATTCAAGTGACTGTTACTGTGGGGTCAGGAAAAGACAGCCAAGTACAGTTAAAAGTTGTGGGAATTGGACTGCTTAACTCTGTGCTGGTCTAGAGAAATGGACACAGCCACTCTTTAAGTATGTTTCAAGTTCAGCACATGTTGGGATGGAAGGAACCGTAGATTAAGTGTGACATACATTTAAGGAGAATCTACAAAGTAAAGTGTTTTCAGAGAGGAGGTGTTAAAGTTCAGAGGAATGGCCGGGTATGATTTATGGGAGCAAGAGGTGGGAGACCCCCATCTGGCGTGACCTGAGTCACCTCTACGGGTTCGCTTTGAGACACCTGTTTGCTTTCTCTCAGGTACTTGGCCAGTGCCTGAGGAAAGTACCCAAACATGGGATTGATGATAAAGATTCCCTGACAGAGCCAAGAGAGCTCGTGTGTGGTATGGGGAGCCACAAATAATTATCCATGATAAATGGAAGATAGTCCAAGGGCTGGCAAGGGAGCCGAGCCAGGGAAACCAGAGAAGAGTCAAGTTCGGGCCAAGTGCCCTGAGTGTTTCTAAACCCGAGGGTTTAAAAGTATAGAAGATGAATGTCTGTTTCAAGAGAAATCTGCATTGCCAGGAGTGTAGCCCTGTGGGGGTCCGTGTATGCTTTATTGTTCCGTTTTGTTGTGAATAAAAGCAACACTTTAGAATCCCAACTTCTGTTATGGACATTTCAGTTATTGTTTCCTGTGTCCGGAGTTACTTTTGGGCCCCTGTGCAGAGTAGCCAAACCTAGTCACCATGCCGAGTGACACCTTTCTCCCCAAGTTTCAACTTATTAAAAATGGAGGCACCGTGTCATAGGACCCAGGCCCCTTAACCTGTTCACTAGCCACACAGGCGGGGTAGTAGCCCTCTCAGTTTAGCACAGACTGGGGGTTACACCTGTAATACTAAACTTTGGGCCCAGTGGGTTCACCCGGTTAACAAAATGAACTAACTAAATAAATAAATAAATGACAGCAATCAAATAATATTAATATTTTATCCCTCTCAGATGGGAGGGCTGTTAAGCATTCTTCTGGCTTAACATAGAAACATAGACTTTGACGGCAGATAAGGACCGCTTGGCCCACCTAGTCTGCCCATTTCCCTACACAGAGGATAAGCAGCAGATCCTATTTAACCAACAGCCTATTTCTTCCTACCCCTCACAAAAATTGCATTATGTCTGTCCCATGTATTCTTGAATTCTCCCACAGTTTTAGACCCCACAACCTCCTCAGGAAGGCTGTTCCATGCATCCACCACCCTCTCTGTGAAAAAATATTTCCTCACATTGCCCCTGAGCCATCCCCCCTCTATCTTCAAATTGTGTCCCCTTGTTCTTGCACATCTCTTTTTTTGAAAGATGCTACCCTCTTGGACTTTGTTGATTCCACTGAGGTACTTAAACATTTCTATCATGTCGCCCCTCTCCCTCCTTTCCTCAAGGGTATACATATTAAGCTCCTTTAGTCTCTCCTCGTATGGTTTCTCTTGCAGACCCTGCACCATTTTAGTTGCCCTCCTCTGAACTGCCTCCATCCTGTCTATGTCCTTGCAGAGATGGGGTCTCCAGAACTGGACGCAGTACTCCAGATGGGGTCTCACCAACTGTCTGTACAGGGGGATAACAACTTCCTGTTTTCTGCTGGTGATGCCTCTCCCTTTACATCCCAGTATCCCCCCGGCCCTCCCTACCACCTTCTGACATTGCTTGCTAACCTTAAGGTCATCTGATATGATTATCCCCAGGTCCCTTTCCATTTTTGCTGTTGTTACTACCTCCCCCCATTGTGTAATCTTCCCCTGGGTTTTTGTTTCCCAGGTGCATTATTTTGCACTTCTTTGCATTGAATCCAAGCTGCCATACTTCTGACCATTCCTCCAACCTTGCCAAGTCCCTTCTCATCCTTTCCATGCCTCCTTGTGTATCAACCCTGTTGCAGATATTTGTGTCATCTGCAAAGATGCATACTTTTCCTTCCAGTCCCTCTGCAATGCTTTTGCAGAACCTTCTGGGATAACATTAAACAGTTAAATGGGAGTGCACACTCCCCACCCACCAGATCAACATTAATGGCGTGATCTCCTCAGACCCAGCCCTCATAGCCAACTACCTCAACACCTCATTTACTGACCTTAGCCCTATCCTCCCTACAAATTTTTTGACCCTCCTCCCCCAGCACCTGCCGTAAATCTTTCTAGCCCTTATTTTCTCCTCCATGTTTCTGCCCAAGAACTTAGGCGCACCTTGTCACTGCCCTCAAGAGTAATAGTACAGGCAGTGACACCCTGATCCGTATCATCATGCGGCTGGTCTTAGACGCAGTCCTTACCCGATCACGTGTCTCATCAACCACTCTCTTTGCCTGGGGAAGGTCCCAACTGCCTGGAAAGTCACCACTGTCACCCCTATCTTTAAAGGTGGTGATAGGACTGTGGCTGGAAACTATCGGCCAATCTCCATTCTCTCTCCTCTCTCCAAGGCCTTGAAAAAAGTGGTGGCCTCTCAAATCTCTGACTACCTCTCCACCTACAATGTCCTATGTCCTGAGCAGCATGGCTTCCGAGCGGGCCACAGTACCAACACAGCCCTCCTAGAGTTCTCCAACTTTCTCCACTCCTCCTTAGACACTGGTTCTCTGGCTGGTGCGGTCTTCATTGACCTCTCTAAAGCTTTCAACACTGTCTCCCCCCCTCCTTCTTGATGCCCTTAGTCTCTCTGGTTTTGCTGCTGGGCCTATCTCCTGGTGCACCAGTTATCTGTCTGACCGCTCACAGCGTGTAAAAATTAATGGGACCTACTCAGACATCTGTCCCATCTTTTCTGGGGTTCCCCAGGGCTCCATTCTGGGCCCCTTACTATTCTCCCTTTACCTTAACACCCTTCCACGCTCTTGCTCGGGGAACATTCTATTGCGCTGATGATGCAGTCATCTTTGCCTCAAGTCGAACCCTATTGCCTCCAGGACTCGCTGCAGAAGTCCTTCGCTAGCCGAGGCTGGTTCAAGGAACATAGATTGGTGATAAATCTTAAAAACAAAAACCATGTTCTTCACTCATCCTCAAAACAAGTCCTGCAACTTCAAACTCCTCATTCACTCTGGGTCCTCTTTCCCACTCGAACAAGTTTGCTCCTATAAATACCTAGGATCCATTTTGCCCCTCCCTCTCCTTCCATGGACACATCGCTGCCTAGCCACTGCCACTAATATCCGATTGGGCATCTTACATTGGTATAAGCACTGCCTCCCCGGAGGCTCTTGACTTCATGATCACCTCCTCTATCCTGTCCCTAGTGGACTATGGAATGCCGGTGTATGGTGCTGCTAGTCAGACTGCACTCCATAAAATTCGCACTACTCTGAATAAGGCCTGCAGGTTAATTACTGGGGCACCTAGGCTAACACACATCTGTCTACTGTACGCTAAAGCGCTGGTACTTGATCTTGTGGCGCCTCAAATATCTGACCTGTACACTTACAAAAAAGACCCTCCTTGGGCTATCCCCACCAGGATTGACCACCACCATACCGCCTGTCCCACTAGTTCATACTCGGACCTCTGGGAAAACCTCTCTTGTTATCCCTAGAGCTAGGACCTCTCACGGCCAAAGAGCCTTCAGCTTTAGGGCCCCCTCCTGGTTCAACACACTGCCCCCCTCCATCTCCGAAGCTCCAACTGCAGCGTGCTTTAAAACTTCCTTACGTAACCACCTTATTAACACCCGAAGCTGTAATTGCCACTAGTCAAAGCCGTACTCAATACTTATGACAAAGCTTACTACTAAGCTGCTAAGGACAACATAACTCTGGTATTGTTTGCATCAATCCTACCTGTACCAGCTTGTTTGTATCTATGTCTTAAGTTACTGTTATACTGTGTTGTACTGTTATACTGTGTATTTTCGTTTGTCTTACTGTGACAAGGTACCTTTGTAAATGAGCCTCTGGCTCAAAGGTTTTCCAAACTGCTGTTTAAATAATAAATAAATAAATGTCACTTATAAAGACATTAAAGAGGACTGGACCCAGTACTGAACCCTGCGGTACCCCACTAGTAACCCCTCTTTCTTCAGCGTGGACTCCATTTACAATTACTTTCTGTGTCCTGTTGTCCAGCCAATGTTTTACCCAGGCTACTACCCTGGGACCCACTTCCAGGCTGGATAATTTAACTATTAATCTTTTGTGTGGGACTGTGTCAAATGCCTTGCTAAAGTCTAGGTAGGCCATGTCCACAGCCTCTCCCTGGTCTACTACTTTGGTCACCCAGTCAAAGAAATCAATTTGATTCGTCTGACATGACCTTCCCGCTGTGAACCCATGCTGCCTTGGGTCCTGTGCCCCACTGGCCTCTAGGTACTCAACAATTCTTTCCTCCAGAAGTGATTCCATCACTTTCCCTACCACAGAGGTCAAACTGACAGGTCTGTAGTTTCCTGCCTCTGTCTTGGTCCCAGTTTTGTGAAGGGGAATCACATCTACCTTCCTCCAGTCCTCAGGTACTACACCATCCTCCCATGATTTGTTAAAAAGGCTAGTCAGTGGTGTCACTAGTTCTCTGCTTAATTCTTTTAGAATTCTGGGGTGAATTCCATCTGGCCCCATTGCTTTGTCCACCTTCAGTTTTAGGAGTTCTTTCAGAACCCTTTCTTCTGTGAAAGGACTGGGATCGGCCCCCCATCCAGAGTGCTTCTGTCAATTGGATTAGGCACATTCCCCACCTCCTCTTTTGTGAATACTGAACAGAAGTATTCATTCAGTATCCCTGCTTTTTCACTGTCCCCCTCTGCCCACCCACCATCCATTCTCTTCAGCCTCACTATTCCTCCCTTTGTCTTTCTACGCTCCCTGATATACCTATAAAAGGTTTTATCCCCCTTCTTAACCGAGTTGGCTATCTTTTCCTCAGTTTGGGCCTTTGCTATTCTGACTACTCTCCCTGCTTCCTTCTGCCTTAACTGGTACAGTTCTCTGTCCTGCTCCTTCTGTGTTTCCTTATACTTCCTAAATGCTATATTTTTCTCCCTAACCTTCACCGCCACCTCTTTTGAGAACCATAGTGGCTTTTTATTTCATTTTGATTTGTTTATTTGCGTCACACAAAGGCTTGTTTCTTCTGTGATGGCAGTTTTGATATTTCCCCATTGTTGCTCCACCCCTCCTTCTAGCCTGTTTGCTAGTGCTTTTCTAAGGCACTCTCCCATCTTGCCAAAGTCAGCCCTCCTGAAGTCCAGAACTCTCACTTTTGTATGGCTTGACTCCGTAGCTGAGTTCATCGTGAACCACACTGTTTGGTGATAACTTGTTCCCAAATGGCTACCCATGTCTAGATCTGAAATCCTCTCACTGTCCCCATTTGAGAGTACGAGGTCTAAGATTGCTCCCTCATGAGTAGGTTCCAAAACTAGCTGTCTGAGGCATGCCACCTGAAGGGCATTGAGAATGGCCCTGCTTTTGGATGTGGCTGCAGCAAAGGTGCTCCAGTTGACATCTGGCATATTAAGGTCCCCCATCAACAGTATCTCACCTTTCTCTGCCATCCTAAGTATGCCTTCTATCATATCCTTGTCCATTCCCTCCTCCTGACATGGGGGTCTGTAAACAACCCCTGTGCGGATTGTGGTGCCATTTATAATCTCTAAGGTGACCCACAGTGCCTCCTCTCCTCCCTGTTTACTCTTTTGTTCAGTTGCTTTTATCCCTTCCCTTACATAGAGAGCTACTCCGCCCCCTCTTCTCCCCTCCCTGTCTCTCCTGTAGGTTGTGTACCCTGGTATGTTAACATCCCAGTCATGGTTCTCTGTGTACCATGTTTCTGTGACTGCTATGATATTCAGGCATCCCTCTTCCATCAAGTCCACCAGTTCAGGGAGCTTGTTGCCCAGACCACGGGCTTAGCATCAGGGGTCCAGCGAGCCTTGACTAGGCCAGGGACCCCTCAATTTCTTGAACCTAAACAATGGTTCAGAAATCCTCCATGAGCTACAGCTCAGCTGATTCTGCAAGGGATCCAGCGAGCCTTGACTAGGCCAAGGACACCTCAATTTCTTGAACCTAAACAGTGGTTCAGAAATCCTCCATGAGCTACAGCTCAGCTGATTCTGCAAGAGATCCAGCGAGCCTTGACTAGGCCAGGGACCCCTCAATTTCTTGAACCTAAACAGTGGTTCAGAAATCCTCCATGAGCTACAGCTCAGCTGATTCTGCAAGGTACTAGCCTGGACTTTTGGATTTGGTACCAGTGGAAGCTGATTTCCAAGTGGCCTACGCTATCTCCTGCTGAACACATCTCTAACTACTGTATCTCCCTCTGTGTCTCTAGTTGAATTTATGTGCCAGGGTTTAATAATTTGTTTAATCCTTACAGTCATTTTAAGTTCTGAGTTGATATTAGAAGTGAATTTTGAGCTTTTTTTTTTTACTTTTCCATTAGCAGTTTATATCCTCTCACCACTAGAGGGCTATATCTCTGGCAGCAGCTCCTATCCTATCTGACAGATCACACACTCTGTTCTTTTATCATCACAATGCTCCCTCCTCAGTGGGCTTTCCTTTTCCTCTCTCTCTCCCTTCTTAAAAATTAGATAAGCCTGCCATTCACTCTCACCTCTAACCACTTGTGCTTCTAGCTCCAGTCTACCTACATGGGTTAAACGCAGACGCTCTCCCATCATCTGTAAACACACCTCTCGAACAGCAGCTGTTTGGTCGGCCATGTCTTCACTGCCTTGCTTTCCTCTCCGGGCACTGCGCCCATTGACTTTGCATTAGTTTTGCCGCAAAATTTCGCCCACCTTACTTAAATAGACCTCTAACCCCACCCTCCCTCTTACATACCCCGCCACCCACTGCCTATTGGCCAACACTTGTAGCTTCTTCTGCTCTGCCTATGCCTCCCATCCCCCTTCTCTCATCCCACGTAGTGCTTACTGACTGAGGTGCTCTCTTTCTCAATCTCTCTTTCTATCTGCCTCCTGCTAGCCAAGTTACTCCCTCCTGTTTGCTTCGCTTCACCACCCCTACTGTGCTAGTATGCAAGCCATGCAGGTTCTCTCTGCCTTTCTCTCACCTCTCCTCCTCCTCCTTGTCCTGCCACCCCTCTTCTCTCTCCTTGGTCCTAGCCACCCCCACCCCACCCTTGCCCTCGCCACCCTCTACTCTGGTTTCCTCTGCTACTCCAAGGGAACCCTCCACTTCCACTCGAGACTTGTGCTTGGTCCACCGTTTGGATATTCCTGGTTACTTACCCCAACCACTACTCTCAGCAAGTGTGGCCACCTCTCTACACTGTACCACCTTGCAGTCCATATGGGATACTGCCTGGAACCTTGCAACCTCTACTCCCAGAAACAACGATCAAAAATATCTTTCAAAGAGCTGCGACTCTGCTCCTTAAAACTCCTATTCCTCCTCCTCCTTCTCATCTCAGGCAGCATCCATACCAATCCTGGCCCTAGAAGCTCAGGCCACACACAAACTCCAGGTGCCCTTATCCTTGCAGCCTTTAATATCTGCAGCCTACTACCAAAGCTGGATGCACTCCAAGCCTTCATATGCCAACACAACCCAACACAACCCTAACGTCCTTGCAGTGGTGGAAACTTGGCTGATGCTTAAAGTTCCTGACTCGGCAGTAACAATACAGGGCTACAATGTCCACAGGCTGGACCGGATATCCAAAAAAGGTGGTGGTTGTGCAATCTATATCAAAGACTCCCTGTCATGGCACCCTGTAGCAACTCCATCACTTTCTGCCTCAGCCCAGATTCTGCCAATAAAAATCATCCTAGGTCCCAGCCATAAAGCCCTGACTATTGTCTCAATATACATCCAGCCCAGGGACCCTAAACATGGCTTCAATGATGTCCTAAACTTTATCAACTCTCATCCTCCTGAAGCTGAACTTATTCTGCTAGGGGATTTCAACATAAACTGGTTAGCATCGGGCGCCAGTGCCTATAAAGACTCCATCTCAGCTGCTAACCTCACACAAATGGTAAACTCCCCTACTAGGATTAACTACAAGACTAGCACCAGTACCCTCCTGGATTGGGTCCTCACCACTCACCCCACAAGGATTTCTCGTACAACCGTTTTCCCAGACTCTCTCAGTGACCACTCCCCAGTCATATGTGCACGGTCTAACAAATTCCTCCAGCCCCCTCCCAAAATTATCACTAGCAGAGTCCTTCCTCGTGGAAAACTTCCACATCTCAAACACTACCTGCTTCTACAAGACTGGCTACCCATCTATGAAGCAACAGATGTTAACTTAGCTCTTGATCACTTCATCTCAATTTTCAACAAAGCCTGTGACCTCTTTGCCCCTGCTAAAAGGCACAAAACAAAATCTCTCTCTAACCCATGGCTCACCGCGGCTCTTCTCTCACAGCTGAAACTAAGGGAACACCTCTAGGCAGTTGCCAGGGCCACTGGAAAACAACTGGACATCCAAAATTACAAACAAGCATGAAATGCCGGCACAAAAGCCATCCAGCTCACGAAATCCACCTATTACAAAGACGCTGTCACCAATACATGGGGAAGTGGTCGTGCTTTCTGGGACAATATCAAGGATGTCACGGGGAAGCAGCCAAAAACCTCTCCGACCATGTTAATGGTTGATGGATCCTCAACCCTCGACCCCAAGGTGATCGCAAACACCTTTAACATGGCTTTTTCAGACCTTAGTGCTGTCCTACCCCATGACTTTTTCGAAAACAGGGCGTACTCCCCAAATACCTCAGCCCCACAGTCCAACCATCCCCTCTTCTACTTCAGGGAGGTAAGGCTGAATGAAGCTCGCCGCTATATTACTGCAGCTGTCTCTAAATCTAGATCTAGTAGCGACACCCTGAACCTTAAACTTCTGTTGCTCACCCTTGATGAGGTAATTCATCCATTAACAAAAATCCTAAACCTCTCTCTCTCGCTCTCTCAGCTGTGGAAAATTCTCGGACTTATGGAAAACAGCCACCATGACACCTGTCCATAAAAGTGGGGATAAGGCGAATCACTTAAATTATCGCCCTATCTCCATACTGCCCCCACTCTCTAAGGCACTCGAGTGCATCGTGGCTGATCAACTTACCGACCACTTGGATAAATACAATATACCTTGTCCACAACAACACGGTTTCAGGAAAGGTCACAGCACCACCACAACCCTTCCTGAGTTCACTGGAGCTTTGCACAAATCCCTTGACAACGGCCTTCTCACAGGGGCCATTTTCGTCGACCTCTCCAAGGCCCTCGATACAGTACACCATGGACTACTAATTGACCAACTACTGAATGCTGGGCTTTCACCTTACTCTTCTCTCTGGTTTAAATGCTACTTAGAAAACCGGTCGCAGAGAGTAAAAATTGCTGACGTTCTGTCTGACACCCTGTCTGTTCACTCGGGTGTCCACAGGGGTCCATACTGGGCCCCTCCTTTTTAGTCTTTTCTTAAACTCCCTCCCGTACCACTGCTCTGAGCAGATCATACTATATGCCGATGATGCTGTTGTATTGTCCACTCACAAAGATCCTGCAAATCTTCAACACAACCTTCAACTTGGATCAGTTCTATAGAGACATGGTTTCTTAATCATAAGCAGGTCCTCAATGACAAGAAAACCAAATCTATGTTCTTCTGCAGCTCTCATAACCCACACAAGCTATACCACTTGGCTGTCTCCACCACCCAGGGGAACACTCTTGATCAGGTGGGGTCCTTCAAATACTTAGGGATACAGTTTCACGCTAATCTCTCCTATGGACCTCACGTAGATAATGTAGCTAGAGCTGCTAATACACGGCTTGGTCTTCTCTACAAACACAGACAACACCTCACGCCAGAAGCTTTGAAGGTTGCAGTCCTGAGCTCTGTGATCTCTGTAAGAGACTATGGTCTCATCATTTATGGCTCGGCCACAACCACAACCCTTAGATGCCTCTCAACTGTCTTAAATAAGGCATGTCGGCTCATCACTGGTGCTCACCGTCTCACCCACACATGTGACCAGTACACCCAGACTGGCTGGCTCCAACTATCAAACCGCATAAAGTTTCTCACCTGCTCCATGGCACAAAAAATCTACCTTGGCCTTGTACCTTCTGGGGTCTCAACTCTGTTACAACACCGAACCAACAAATGGTGCCTTCTGAGATCCACACTACAGCTACTGAAAGTCCCCCACTGTCACACTTCACAGGGACAACGCTCTTTTGCTTTTCGAGCCCCACTCTGGTTCAAAGGCCTCAGCCCCACCATCTCCTCTGCCCTGACAATTGGTATGTTTAAAACTAGGCTCTGGGACTATCTCACTATCAACAGCTCCTGTGACTGCCCAACTTAACCTTGTTTCTCCACTTCCCTGCCTGCTGTAGTGGTCCCCCCCTCCCCTCTTCACTGGATTCTACCCTCACACCTTGGTATACCCAATGCTGCACTTTTCACCCTCTCCCCACCCTACCACATTCCTTCACCCCCACGACTCTGGCACTTCTTATCTCTTGTCTGTTTTCTGACAAATGCCGCTTGGCTGCCTTACTTACAATGTCACCCTTGAATTGTATTAATCTGTAATCTGTTTGCAATGTCCACATTGTTGTAATGTCTGTCTTGATGTTCCCCATAATTTGTATTTCTCTGACGTGGAACCTTTGTAAAAGAGCCTTGGCTCAAAGGTGTTTGTAATCCTAGACTTGATAAATAAATAAATAAAAGTATGTTAAATCCCACTGTTACAGTTTGTGTGGTTAAATATTATACACACAGGGGGTCATATTCAGAGCCACCCGAATGTGCACACAAAACGTTGTGTCATATAGATAAAATGGGCCGATCAGCTCTGGTGCCATATTGAAACAGATTGTGTGATCTGAACAGATCGCGCAATCTATTTGACTAGTGGACCCTATATGCGTGGAGCACAGCAAGCGGGCGCCATGCATTGTGCGATCTGAACAGATCATGCAATCTATTGGACTATCGGACCCTGGATGCATAGAGCACAGCAAGCGAGCGCCATGCATGGTGCATCACACCAAGGGTGCGGGGCTGAAGACCACCCATAGGGGAATGCGTGACACATATTAGCATGGGGGGAAGGTGGAGAGATCTAGGACACTGGCCATGGACTTCAGGGGAGCAGACTTTATGGGCATGGGAAATATTCTCAAGGATCACTTGAAGGGGATTACAACAATGACAGACGTGGAAAAGAGATGGGAGGTCATAAAACGGGGACTTCATGAGGCAGTCAGGACCTGTGCTAAGGTGAAGCGTAAGGGAGCAAGGTCACATAAACCGTGCTGGTGGACCAGTGAAGTTCAGGTAGCAGTCAGGGAGAAGAAGGCTGCCTACAAAAAATACAAAACAACGAGAGGGGAAATGGAAATGGAAACGTATAGTCTTGCATCTAGAAAAGTCACCCAGATGGTGTGGGGGCAAAGTCCAGTAAAGAGCAGTGACTGGCACAGAGGATACGGGGAGGGGAAAAGGTTTTTTTCTGGTACATTGGGGAGCGGAGAAAAAACTAAGGGCCAGCTTGGCAGATTGAGATCAGATGGTGGGTGGATGGGTGGAAGAGGCACGGGACCAGGTGAAGGTAATAAACGAGTACTTTGCCTTGGTGTTCACTAGGGAGGGGGATGGGATATTTACAAAGCGAGGCACGAGGGGGATAGAAGCAGTAGTGTGTGAGATCGGGGGAGCAATAGAAATGGAGCATAAGGGAGGGAGAGGCACCCCTGGGGTTTCACACCAGGACAAGGATAGAAAGGCCAGCAAGGTGGAGGGGGGGGGCGGATGATGCTATCTCCACCGAACGGGTGTGGCAAGCCCTTAAGGCACTGAAGAAAGATGAATCTCTTGGACTGGATGACATTCATCTGAGAGTACTATGGGAGTTGGCGGACGTACTGGCCGCACCCCTGGCGGAGCTCTTCAACAGGTCACTTGAAGCAGGGAGGGTACCTAGGGATGGGCGTGAGGTGCATATGGTGCCAATCCATAAAGGGGGGGGGTCGAGGGAAGAACCAGGTAACTATAGACCCATCAGTTTGACCTCAGTGGTGGGAAAATTAATGGAGAGTATACTGAAGGAACGATTGAGGGTGTTCTTGAAGGAGGAGGGTGGGCTGGATAGTCGACAACATGGGTTTGTGCCAGGTATATTGTGTCAAACCAACATTGTGGAGTTCTACGAATGGGTAACATCAGAACTGGACAAGGGGAAGTCTGTGGATGTACTATTCTTGGACTTCAGTAAGGCATTTGACTTGGTCCCCCACAATGGACTGGTGGAGAAACTGATGGGGTTGGGAGTGGGCCCATTGATTGTCAGATGGATAGAAAACTGGCTAGCTGGATGCACATAGAGAGTAGTGGTCGGTGGGGAGCTCTCGAACCCTAGAGAGGTCAGTAGTGGGGTACCACAGGGCTCAGTCCTGGATCTGATCCTGTTTAATGCATACATATCTGACATCAGGGTTGGTATAGGGTGTGAGATGAGTCTCTTCACTGACGACTCCAAGATGGGAGCAGTAGTTGAGGGGGAAGGGGGGGTTGGCCCTACAAGGAGTCCTGGACACCCTGGAAAGGTGGGCTCACACATGGAAATTAAATTTCAATACTGCCAAGTGCAAGGTGTTACATCTTGGGCAGGGAATCCCTAAACACAGGTGCACCCTGGGAGGGGAGGCGCTGGAGGCCTTGTCTGGGGAAAAAGACCTAGGGGTCAAGGTGGATGCATGTATGAATAACTCTGAGCAGTGCAGGAGAGTGGCTAGCAAAGCAAACAGGATGTTGGGATGCATTGTAAGGGGGATCACCTGTAGGAGCAGGGAAGTGATTCTGCTGCTGTACAATGGACTGGTTAGACCACACCTCGAGTACTGTGTACAGTACTGGAGACTGCACTTGAAGAGGGACATACAGCTCCTGGAGAGGGTACAGAAGAGGGCTACCAGGATGATTAGAGAACTGGGGGAGTTGACGTATGAGGACAGACTTGAGGAGCTCGGCCTGTTTTTATTGGAGGAGAGACAGTGGGGACATGATCGAGGTCTTCAAGTACCACAAGGGAATAAATAGGGTAAACATGGAGGGGATCTTTAGATTAAAGGAGGGAGGTATCATCAAAGGGCATGGTTTGAAGTTGGAAGGTGGACGGATGAGGGGGGAAGAGGGGGAGTTTTTTCACTGAGAGGGTGGTGGATCCTAGGAACGTGCTGCCTGGAGAGCTGGTCCAGATTTCCACAGTGGAGGGTTTCAAGAGAGGGTGGGACAGATACAGAAAGGGGATGTATCGGAACACAAGGGGGGGAGGGCCTCAGTTTCCAACAAGGGATCTGAGGTTTGAGCAGACTAGATAGACCATGAGGGCTAATCTGCTGGAAATTAGTATGTTAGTATACCTGTATGCGCCACAGTCCCCATGGGTAATATTCAGCCCAAACATGCAAATGAGTCAGTTGGGCATGCAGGGCACAAAGGGGCCATTTGCATGCCCATTATGGCTCGTTTGTATGGTTGCGCCTGGCAGAATGTACCAGGCCAGTCCCCCCCAAGCCCTGAGGACTGTACTAATGCAAAACACAACCCCAATCCTGTTTTCATAGTGTAGGGACCCCCTTCCCAGCCATGAGCAGTGTTAAAATAAATAATAAATCCCAGACCCTGTTTCCATACTGTAGGGACCCTCCTCCCCAGCCCTAAGCAGTGTTAAAATAAATAAGAAACCCCCTGATCCTTTTTCCATAGTTTAAGGCCCCCCCCAGCCCTGAGCAGTGTTAAAATAAATAAGAAATCCCCGATCCTGTTTCCATAGTGTATTGACCCCCCATCCCCAAGCAGTATTAAAATGCATAAGAACTCCTGATCCCATTTCTAAGTGTAGGGATCCCTGCACCAGCATCGACCCCTGTATAAAATATGAAAATCCCTGATTCCTGTTCCCTGGTGTCTAGTGGTCCCCCCACCACCCCGCACCACCCCATCCCGACACATGCTGGCGACTGGCACACCCCTCCTCAACCTGCCATGGCCAGCTGCCAACTGATCATTCCCAGAGCGCATACAGTAAATAGTATGCTCTCATTAGATGTCTCGGCACTGAACACTGCTCAGGGCTGGGGAGGAGGGGTTCCTACGCTATGGAAACAGGATAAGGAATTTCTTATTTATTTTGACACTGCTCGGGGCTGGGGAAGGGGGAGGGCTTCCTACACTATGGAAACAGGATTAGGGTTTTACATCCTATTTTAACACTGATCAGGGCTGGGGTGGACAGTGTAGCCAGCCCTAGACTGTGCATGGGGCACCACCCAACCCCACACCTAGTTAAAGAAGGATTTCAAAAGCATAACAATGCACTGGTGCAGTCAGCCATTGTTACACTTGGGGGGGTTTCAATTTTGTGATGAATGGCATATGCATGAGGGACCCCTCATTTGCATCACAGTATCGTGATTGGCGGTGTAGTTGGGGGGTGCATGGTGCATCAGTGGCCTTTTAGTATGGCCATGCCCCCGACAGCCCACGCAAGTCCATAGATGACACATCCAGGGATGCGCTGCACATCTTTTCTTAATATGGAGTCTACATAACTGCGCTTCTGCAAATAGCAAATATGGTAAAATAGCCAAAAACCTACTTTTCATTTGCTTTCCTTGAAAAAAAAATCTAAAAAAGTAAAGCATGCCATGCTTTAGACATTGTACTACATATGAGGCAGTAGAGACTTCCTAAAGTCAAATTATTAACCATTGTAAATACCAACTAATACACTAATCAATTTCTTATATGTAAGTATGTCAAAAACCCACACATCTCTTTTTATACATGCACGTTTCTATGAACTGGTACCAGTTTGTACAGCGTACTTTTTTCATCGTTTTTTATGCCCGGGGGGGGGGGCAGAGGTAGGCATGATGGACCAAGGAGTACTTTCTGACCTTAATTACTGTTATGTCTATGCTACAAGCAGGGCTCTGCAAGAATTACTATTTTGGAAGCCTTAAAAAAATTTGTTTTATCTTGCCTGCCAGCTGTCCGTAAAGTGCTGTAAACTGTGCCTAGGAAGAACAAGCTGAGCCAGAGCTCATTTCTAGGTTGCAAGATTCCTCTAGAAGTTGCAGAAAATGGTATGCCAACCAGAGAGCGAAACCCCGACCGCAAAATCCCCCACAGTGACAGTTTTGACAAGAGTCAAAATTGTCACTGTGGAGATCCGCGAGTGAAATTTCGCCCTTATGCTGACTTGCGCCCCCCGTTCGCATTAACTCTGACCCAGAGTTAACAGTCTCTAGAAGGGGGGTGCAGCTCCCCACATGGGGAGTTCAGGGGGCACAGCCCCCTATAGAAACACACCCGATGTCTAACAGGTGAAATTTAACCTGTCGACATCGGGGATAACGCTATGCCGAACCTCGACAACACTGTTGTCGAGTTGGCATAGGTAAACCACAGAAAACTATGCCACTGTAAGTAAAATATCTCAAAATGACAGGAAACGATGACCAACTAAAACACTTAGGGCCCCATATTCAAAATGTGTGCAACTGGAGTAAACGAATAGGGCTAGTGCTGCCCATGTTTTGTGCATGTTTACCATATCCAGCCAGCAGTGCTGCACATGTTATTAGTGCTAGGGCCTGAGTGCAAAATTAATGTAAGCAGCATTGAAAAGGGTGGTGGTGGTGTGCATATTTAGTGCAGTGCTATATTCAAAGGTTTTGCACTGCATTAGTGGCATTTAGCATGGTCTAGCACAGCGCAAAATAAGGGCTATAAATAGGAGGTCTTAACCTGGGGCAAGCCCAAGAGGTGGGCAGAGGCACTACAGCACACACCCACCTGCCAGAAAATAAGATGACACACATCGTACACCTGATACAGGCAGTCATGCAGGATGAGGAAAGGGCCAATGCCTTCCCAGGGCTACAGTGCAGGCCCCAGGGGCTCTGTGATGCAAACAGACAGTATGTCCACAAGTCACATTCAAAGTCCTGTGATGAACAAATTGTGGGCTGGTACAGGCTCAACAGGCCCATGCTTATATATTTATTTAGTTTTTGTTGACTTGGAAGGAGGGCTAGACAATTTTTGCCTATTTTCAGCCTCGTCCTGGGGGAAGGGAATACAGATGTATGCCAACTGAAATTGAACCAGATTTTAAGCTGTTGGTGGTATTTTTTTGGTTAATGGGGGAAATTTGGCTAGGACACCAGGGAAATTTCCCTACTCTTGCCGGGGGGCACTGTCTCTTGGCAGGAGTCATGGAGGATCTCAGTTCACAGGAGATGGAGCATTAAGGAGGTTGTGCTTCAGAACACGAGCAAGTTCAGAGGAACAGACAATGTTCTTATGGATGAACCAGGAGTTGAAAGTGAACAAATGGAAGATATTACAGAGGATGAGCAGCGTTTTACAGAAAGATTTGGAGGATAAACACAAATATTTATTGAAAATGTTAACTGAAGTTGAAAAAAAATATAAATTAAATGAAGGCAAATTAGAGTAGGAAAAAAAAAGTGAAAATGTTCTGAAAAGAGCCCTATTATCAACTTCTATGAAAAAAGGACATTTTTTGGCATCAGCAGAAGAACATCTTTTATCTGATGAAGCAATTTCACAGGATTTTCCACTCACAGCAGATCAAGCAGAATGGATACCATCATTGGCTCTTGAAAAAGCAGGCTGGATTTTTTGCAATGGTGAATGGGTGCAAGATGCTATCATTCCTATCTCTGGGTCACCAGAATATAGCCATGGAACTTCATGTCCATGACCAGATGACAAAGATGTGAATTCCAACTTGGAAAGTCAGCGGCCAGATGCAGCGGCAGCTGTGCAATTGCAGGAGAGTATCGACACAACTACTGCCTCTACTGCGTCAGATGTCAAGGGCCAGCAAACTCCTACAGTGACTGGAGAACCTGTGAGGGCTGATGTGGAGGTGGCTGACCGACCAGTTACAGAACAGGTGGCTTCTCCAGAGACTGGGAGACTGATGGCTGACTCTCACACAGAAGGTATGATTTCTCAGTCTAATACTATGAATGATGACGAAGTGTTAAACATGACCCCAGGGGTGCTGGATGCTCGTACTGCCCAAACACACCCTGCCAGCTATGCTAGCATTTTTCAAAGACCTACAGAAGCTGCCAAAAGATGCTATGTACTGTAGTTTGTCTACGATACAAGAGCGGCTTAGACTTGCCACCCGACAGAAATCTTGTTGGTAAAATTCTGATTATTGACTCCCTGCATTTTTCCCCTGCCAAGGTGTATGCTTTCATTCATGCCTCGGGAGATCAGAATTTTGACATTAGTTTTAGGTCAGCAAACCTACTAGATCAATTTTGGTCAACCTATTACACTGTAAAGGATACACCTGAATGGAAATTCTTCTTTGCAATTCTGATAACAAAACCAACTTTTAAAACAATCACAGTTTTATTTTGTAATGAAGGGGGGTCAACGTGAATGATATTATATATTGGTTGAAACTAAGGTTCCCGTATGCCTATCCCATGCTTTCTTGAATTGCACTACATTTTTTGCCCCCACCACCTCCGCTTGGAGGCTGTTCCAGGCATCCACCACTCTTTCTGTGAAGAAGTACTTATTTTTATTTATTTTCTTTTTATTGACCGGGAAAGGAGGACTAGACAATTCTGCCTATTTTCAGCCTTGTCCTGGGATGGGGGGATACAAATGGATGCCAGCTCACACTGAATCAGATTAAGCAGCTGGTGGTATTTTTAGTGAAATTTCTTTCTTACATCTCCACTGAGCCTACCGCTTTCCAGTTTCATAGCATGACCTCTTGTTGAAAAAGGCTTCCCTCATGAACCTTATGTATACCCGTAAGGTATTTGAAGTCTCTATCATATCTTCTCCCCTCCCTCCATTCCTCCAGCGTGTACATATTGAGGTCCTTCAGTCTCTCCTCATAGGGCTTTGGATGCAGACCCTGCACCACTTTAGTTGCCTCCTCTAGACCACTTCTACTCTGTCTATGTCCTTTTGGAGGTGTGGTCTCCAGAACAGGACACAGTTCTCCAGGTGAGGTCTCACCAGTGATTGAATGTTATGTCATGATTCAGTACTGTATGAAAGCAAAACATTGCATGAGTTGCATTTGACACCCACTGTGCCTTCTTTTGTTGTTATTAATTCATTCATTTTGGTACTAGTATAAGCTAGCTACTTCCTGTTTGCACTATTACGTAGGCCTGTATAGTTAGAGTGATACAATTTGCACTCTACAAGTTCAGACTCCTCACAGCTTGCTCAGTGCAATCAAATGAGTGTTTTTACTTGTCTTACCATTCAAAGCTGTAGACTAGCTCTACTCACATGACAACAGTTACAATCAATACCCACTGCACCCACTAAACATGTGAAACACGCGCAGATGTGCCTGTCTTTGTGCACATCTTCGCGTGCGACGACGCACGCTGGCCCTGCTCGCTGCAGGCCGAGCTAATAAACTGGTCCGTGACCCAGAAGTGCCTCTAGAGGTCACGCAGTGTGGCTAGCAGCCAAATAAGCCCAAAAGACAAAAAATAGCTAAAAAAGCCTAGTATTAGAGGCTCTAGTGTGAAAGGTTGTGCCCAGAGTAATTACATCTTAAAAAATGCAATGGTTAAACAAGCAGTAGTTTGCACAGGTTGTGCAAAGAACTACCACTTCTCTTCCTTGAAACAGGGCTCCTGAACATAACAATCACAGTAACAGTTTATTACTAAATTAGTAGCAAAAGCAATAGTAGTTGCCTAAGCATTTGGAGTTTATAGCATCTTACCCATTGTGATTTAGTTATTTGATACTTTTGATAAGAAGCCCTATTGGCAGAATCTAAAAGATAGCCACCGCTCCAACACTCGGCCTCTTCAAGTCCAAGCTGCGCCTCTCACTGCTTGTATCCTGTGATTGCCCATCTTAACATTTCCACTGTTCCAGCTGCACATGCCCCAGCACCCAGCACTTACAATCAGTCTTTGCACCCCTAGCACCTTACCTGTCATATTCCTTGGCCAAGGCCGCCTGGCTGCACTGTCTCCCGCCCTCGCCCACCTCCCCCCCCATATCTCCACTCCTGCCCCCGCCCACAACCACCTCCGTACTTCCCTTATTCCCTGCACTCCTTCCCCACCGATCTCCTACCCTCACCCCTCCCACCCTCCCCCTCCTTCCCTTGTCTTGCTCATGGTTCAAGTCTTTGTACTGGTTATTACATGTCTGTAAGTCAGTGACTATATGTTTGTAACTAAAAATGATGACTGTTGCATACGCTGATGTGGAACCTTTGTAAAAGAACCTCGGCTCAAAGGTATTGTAATCCTAGATTGAAATAAATAAATAAAAATAAAATATCTTAAGTTAAGTAAATCAAAACCAAAAAAGTTGGCTTTGAGATTAGTTTCAATAAATTACCTTGATTAAGGTTCCAAAATAACTCATCATATAGAGTGGATTTGCTAGTCCAAATTGCCAGTACTTGTGGAATACTAAAAAGAGAAATCTTAACACTCTGATTGTTAAAACCTGTATACTTGGTATAGTTAATTCCAAGCAATGAATGACTTCCCACTGAATAGAGAGAAGCCAAATGTCCAGGAAAATGCAGACACAAGTCAGCACTGTACTTTGAAGTGGTGACCGTTGGGTCAACAGAGAGCAACATAAATTTCCAACAGGGAACTCATTTTTCTAGCTTTCACAACCTAAACAGGCAATACAAATGGCAAGCTTGCTGTATACCTTACCATACTATGTAATGACATGGTACCTTATTGCTGTTCCACCTACTTGCACGTGGGCCTGATTGTACCCTGTCCCTGTATTGTGTCTCCTATGTACTTTGTAACCTCCCGGGTCGCACCTGAAAATAGGCACATGCTGTCTAGTGTTCTAACCTGGTTAACAAAAGCAAATAAATAAATAAATAATCGGTACACTAAAGAAAATAAAATTTACAAAGCAGCCTCCCGCTGTAGACTCCCTGCAGGTGACTTCTGACACACATGTAGAGAGCTGCTTGAGCAGTTCTGCTTTTGAAATGAGTCAAAACCACATGACCCGCACCTGGTAGCTGCCACCTAACTGGGAAGGATGGAGATTGGAGAGGAACAAGGAAATGCTATTCTTACTGTGAGTTCTGACAGAGTGACTCTTGTTGTAGATGTAAGGACTGAAACACCCTGTAGCGTCTGTTCAGCATGTCAGTTCACCAGTCTGAGTGGCTGTGCTTTTGAATGAGCTGAAGTCATGCCCCCCTCTCCTCCTCATCGCCATGGTCCGCACCTGGTAGCTGCCACCTAACTGGGAGGGGTGGAGGGCAGCAAGGAAATGCTATTCTTAGGATGAGTTCTGGCAGGGCAGCTATCATTGTAGATACAGGGGCTGAAACACCCTGTAACGTCTGTTCAGCACATCAGTTCACCAATTTGATTGGCTCCACTTTTAAAATGAGCCAAAGCCATGCCCCCTTTCCTTGTCATTGCCACAGCCTGCACCCGGTAGCTGCCACCTAACCAGGATGGACAAAGGGGGAACAAGAAAATGCTGTTCTTTGAGTGAGTTCTTATAGAGGGGCTCTCATTGTAGATGTAGGGACTGAAATGCCCTGCAAAGTCTGTATAGCATGTCACATGATTACTATATTTGTTCCACTTGTATGATTACTATACTGTACTTTCTCCCATGTCGGCAGGATTAATAATGATATTTTTCCTGCTGACAAGGGAGTCCAGGGCTTTACGTTCGCTTACTGATCAGTTACGTTTTGATTCCCTTATGTCCTCACTGAGGAGTAGATTCACCTACGCAAGAACTGTTTCTCCAAAAGCTAGTATACTAGCATTCAAAGTAACCAGGCAGAAAACAGATCTGCTATAGGTATAAAGGTTTTTCTACATATTCCTAAACTGGCACTTATATCTAACATCATGTTGTCATTATGCAAATCGGGTGTCTAGTCTTCATTTTGAAAGTCTGAGTCATGTAGGTCACCACAGAACTCTAACAGAGCTTCTAAATTAAAAGAGTACCACTGTCAGAAACTGCAAAAACATATGTTGTGCAGAGTGTTTTAATTTGTGTGTGTAATCCTAGTTTGTTCCCCCTTTGTCTGCTATTAGGAGTTTTTTTCTAAATTTGCATTCTAGCTTTATGGTTGTTTTATGGTCCCTGGGGATCTCAATCTTAGCATGGTTTATTGCTCTTCTTGTTCCTACAATGCCTCCTGTACCATGTCATACTGATATATTTATTTATTTTATTTATTGAAATAGTTTCACCAGGAAAGGCACACTGAGCAACAAGATGCTCGTCTCCCGGTGCGACCTGGGGGGAAGGGGTACAAGGGGGTTGGATAACACGCAGGTTATCAACTGAACAAATAACAGAGGCAAATAGCAGCATATGGATACAATTGCATTAAACTGCAAGCAACAACGTATGGAGTACATTGGATATTGTATGGAGCATATAACAATTATCTGACATATAGCAGCAATACAAGGGAAAATTTAGCACACAGTAATATGCAGGTATAACTTAAGTAACAGGAGACATAGAACACATGATGGTGCAGGACGAAAAGGCACAGGACAAAAGTGCATAGGTTGGGGCTATATGCCAGCATTTATAGCAAAGCTAAGGCCGCTGGTCGGGCAGTGGGGAGGGGAGCAATTGGCGCATGGCTGAGTCTGGTACAGGAGCAATCAGTGGTGAGAAAGTTAGCTAGGGCAGTAGAAAAAGAGTGGGGAGAGGAGGAATGCCGAATTTGAGGTGGGAGATCATTCCATAGCTTCGGTATCCGGTGTGAGAAGGCGGCTTGCCTGGCAGTAGTCTTCTGCCTGGGGATTGATAGTTGGCAGTAGTCGCAGGATCTAAGATAATGGGCAGGGGAAGGGGCAGCTGAGAGCACAGAGGAGAGGTAGGAAGGGATGGTGCCAGGCCATAGGTTAGATACATATTTAGCACAGTGTGAAATGCGGCTGTTTCCGAGGGACTGTAGTGCCAGGGAGCGGTAGAGGTCGCAGTGGTGGGTAATGGGTGAGGCATTGAGACCAAAGCGGCAGAAGGCATTAAAAAGAGTGTCCAGCTTAGATAGGGTGGACTTAGGGGCTGCACCGTAAACAATGTCACAGTAATCAAAGGAGGGAAGTATCATCTTCTGGATCAGTTCACGTCAGATGAGGGGAAGGAGGCTACTTCGGTTCCTATAAAGTGCACCGAGCATGGGACGTAGTTTTTTTGAAATAGCATCGATGTGGTCTGAGAAGGAAAGATGGCAGTCGAGCCATACCCCCAAGTAGCGGAATGAGGAGACATCTTCAAGTTTTGACCATCCAGGTTGTGGAAATAGGGAAGGGATGGGAATCTGGACAGGCGTTGTCATGTGCCAAAAGTCATTGTGACAGTTTTTTAACATTTAGGGAGAGCTGGTGAGAGCTGAACCATTGCTGTACTTTGTTGAAGTCGGCTTGGAGGTTAGTTTGTACAACTTCAGGGTCAGAGCCTGAGGAGAAGAGTACAGTGTCATCTGTATACATGTGGATTGAGGTAGTAGAGCAGATGAGCGGTAAGTTGTTTAGGAATATAGAGAACAGTATGGGTCCCAGAACCGACCCCTGGGGGACACCGGTAGCTAAGGGAAGGGGGGGAGGAGATAGCATTTGCGACTCTAACGGACTGGGTTCTGCCAGAGAGGTAAGATCTGAACCAGTTGGTGGCAGCAACAGAGGGGCCTGACTCAGCGAGACAAGAGAGCAATATGGGGTGAGAGATGGAGGAGGAGGTGGGGGTACCTCCTTTTGGGAGGGGGATGACAGTGGCATGCTTCCATGCTTGGGGGACGGCAGTGGCGGCAAAGGATTGGTTTAAGAGTTTGGCAAGCAGAGTTGCTATGGCGGTGGCAGAGAGGTAGAGGAGTTTAGGGTCCAAGCTATCTGGGGATTTGCCTTTTGAAGGTTTGAAAGAAAGTAGTGCATCTAGGGCATCCACTGCAGAGATTTCATTGAAGAAAAAGGAGTGAGGCCTAGTCAGGTTTGTTACGTCTGTAGAGGGTGCGATAGGTGCAGGGTTTGGCAGGGCAAAGAGAAGAGTGGCAACACAAGTGGAGAAATATATGTTGAACTCAGTAGCGACTGCTGTTGGCTCAGCGAGAATGGAATTGTTAATATTTAAAACTGGAGTGGGATTGGCAGCTGGTGGGGTGAAGAGGGAGTTAATGACCTTCCAGAATTTTGAGGGGTTATTTAGGTTGGACTGTAGGGAGCTGCTGAAGTACTCTACCTTAGCTAGGCGTGTGGCTCTGGCACACTTGTTTCGGAGCATGCGGTATGTGGAGAGATGTTGTGGGAGGTGTGAGGATTTATGCATTTTCCAGGCTTTGTCACTTGCGGTTTGACATGCAATCAGTTCTTGGGTGATCCACGGCAGGTGATTGTCTTGTACCCTTGTACGTCGCAGCGGGGCATGTTTGTCCCAGACACTGAGGAAAGTGTCTTTAAAGTGGAGAAAGGCATCGTAAATGGAGACCATAATAGGGGCGGGGGCCCAGTTTGCTAATGCAAGGTCGTCTAACACCGGGGCAAGATTGAGGGAGTTAAAGGAGCATTGGACTAGAAATTTAGGGGGGGGATTTTGAGCAGTGGATTTTGCACACTAAGAAAGTAACGTGATGGTCACTGAGGGAGTCAGGAAGAATACCGGCATTTATGACCCAGTGAGGGTGTGCGGTAAGAGCCCAATCGAGGAGTGAGTGGTTAACAGATTTTAGGTTAAGCCGGGTGGGCTCAGTAATGATTTAAGAGAGGTTTAGAGCAGCAATTTCAGTTCTGGTTTTGTTGAGGGCAGGAGCTAGCCAGTTGTGGTTTAGATCGCCCATAATATAAAGTTCCCCTGTCAAGGTTAGGCAGGAGATTTGCTTGAGGAGGTTAGTGACAGCAGAGGATGGTGTGCCAGGTCGGCAGTATATTCCTGCAATGTAGATTGGTAACGAGAAGGGGAGTGTCAGCTGGAGTAAAATTAATTTATAGATTTTAGGTTCAGACTTGGCTAGGATAACAGAATAGTGCAAGTCCGAGTTGATGTAGATGGCAATTCCTCTGCCTCTTGTGGCTCTGTCCTGGCAGGCCAAAGTGTAGCCTGGGATGGTGACAGAGGAGTCACTAATGTTTTTTGTGAGCCAGGTTTCGGACAAGGTGAGGATATCTGGAGCATAGTGGGCAGCAAGTACCTGGAGGGAGTCAAGTTTATGGACTAGGCTTCTTATATTTAGGTGCAGGAGGCACAAGCCACGTGGGAGAGGGTCTCCAGGGAGAAGTGAGGAAGTGTCCGATGTAGGAAGGGGGCTTGCAGTGATTGAGAGGGTGTGTGTGGTTTGGGGGCTGGGATTTGGGTGGATGTCACCTGCAGCAAGGAGCAGGAGCACAAGAGATAGGTAGTGGGTGAATAGCTGTATGTGACTGACAGTGAGTGGAAGTTTCTTAGTTAGAAGGCTTGGGTGATTATTTGGAGCTGGGCAAGGGGGGAGTAGTTGAAAAGTAAACCAGAAGAGTGATGGGACATAGAGAAAAGGGCTGGGATGTGTGGCTGAGTGAATCCAGGCTTGGGTGAAAGGGAGAGTGGACGCCGGAGTGGAGGAGTGGGGAAGCCCAGTGAGGTTGGGCAGGAAAAGGGGGGGCATGGGAGAGGTGGGTGGCATGTTGGAGAGGAGGGGAGGGAGGGAGAAGAGAACATGGATGAGCAGTGGCAGCAGGAAGCCTAGTAGATGGGCCATGGCACAGATCTAGCATTGGAAAGCCCCTAACTGTTGCGGCAACTTAGAGGGGACAGGCATAGAGGGCCAGGGAAATGAGTGGTTCCTGCGGGAGGCTGGAGAACCAGTGAAAATTAAGGCCTGGATAACCAATGAGGCGTGTCTGGCAATAGACTGTAGGAGTGAGCTAGAAAGCCAGGGCAGGGTTTATGTGTTTAATCAGGACTGGGGGCTGGGTGGGTGGGCGAAAAATTGGCAGCTAGGGCTCCCTTCCTGGAGTGATCGGTCCCTGAGGCAAGTCCGTAACTGCGCTTCGTGAGGGCTGGTGGCTTCACACCTGGACTCGCGGTGGCAATCTGGCAGGTCGGGTTCATCAGAGAACCATGGCTGTGGCTCTCAGACTACCTGAAAGGAGAAAGGCAGAGGAGAATTAAAAAAGAAAGTCAGAGGGGTGAGGCTGCTCGTGGAGCTAAAAAGAAATGCAGACTGGCTTAACAGGGTGTTGCAGACCAAAATGTTAGGCAAGTGCCTCAAAGTCTGAGAGAGCAATAACAGGGCAATTTAAAACACAGTACTAGAGTAAAAAAGCGAAAATGGGGGTTCAAAGGCCTGAGCTGAGATCGCTACTGGTCTTTTGAGGAACACAATACAGGCATTTACATTAAATCAGAAAACTTCAGCTCTAAAATGTAAGCAAGAAAGTTTTAACAGAAAACATAATCTAGTACAATATAATCAAGCATTAACAGTGCAGAGCTATATGGAGCCAATCGGAGTGCTCCTGGGGCTGACTGCAGCCAGTGGGTCACAGCAGTAACAGACTCTGGATTTAAACCTAGAGACAATTGTCCTCATGTAAAAAAAAGCAAAATCGCAGCTAGGGCTTCCTTCCTGGAGGTAATCAGTCCCTGAGGGCAAGTCCGTACCTGCGCTTCTGTGAGAGGCTGGTGGCTTCACACCTGGACTGCGGGTGGCAGTCTGGCTCTGGTAGGTCGGGTTCATCAGAGAACCACAGCTGTGGCTCTCAGACTACCTGAAAGGAGAAGGCAGAGGAGACCATGGATTCAGCAAGCTCTGGTTTAGAGTCAATTTTACAGCAGAAGAGCAGTGATGTTACAGTAAGTAACGTTCCTCAGGCAATGAGTATTAATGGCTATGTTTACAGTTTAGCAAATACTTGAGGGCTAATTGAGTGGGTTATTCTATAAGAAAATAGCAAGAGCCTTTACTAACTATAGCATTGATGATTTGGGTCAATTTGTGTGCTTTTTATGGCTGTGTGTAGTTTGATGAAATGAAAAGTTTTAAAAGCAAAACATTTACTCATTCATACTTGTTCATCTGGTCATCAACATTTTTGTGTTCCTAGAGTGAAAACATCGGGTGACCAAAGAACTTTGTTTTACAACCTACCTATATTTTTCAATACAATTTCAACTGCCTTTGATTGTATTAATATCTCTATCCACAGCTTTAGGCATGTTTTAAGAAAATATTTATTCTCGTTTAGTCAATGTAAATGTTTTAACAAGTAGTTGGAATGAGTGATGGCTGTAATGAATGTTATGTATTTTATTCATTGTCTGTAATGTGGATTTAATTTTGAATGTTACTCTGGTCACCCATGAAAATGGGTCTTTGGTCCTTGGATTTACCAGATTTTAAATAAACAAAACAAACATTTACTCCTGCTGGCTAGACCTGACACACACATAGAAAACAAAAATATTGAATTAGAGCTACAGGTATTTAATGGAGGCCAGAACATCGGGCTCCTATCTCTAGTACAGTACTTGCTGAATCAGTGGTCTTGGACGTATCACTGTCATAAGGGACAGGAGGCATTGTAGGAAAAAGAAGAACAATACATCTTGCTAAAATGGAGATCCCCAAGGGCCATAAAATTACCATATAACTAGCAGGCTAATTTATAAAAAACTCTTAACAGCAAACAAAGGGAAGGATACTCCAGGACTACATACACAAATCAAAACACTGCACAACATATATTTTTGCAGATTTTGACTGTAGTACTCCTTTAATTTGGTCCTTTTGGCTCCAGCTGTTTTCTTCACCTCCTATGGGTTGAATCTCACTTTGGTCTCCTGGTCCATCCTGATCACGTGTAGCTCCGTAGAAATGCCTAAGATGGATTTTTCTAAAAATCTTAAAGAGGGACTCCCACCAGTAGTGCTACATTGCAGGATTAGAATAAGCATAACCTAATAAATCTCATACCAAGAATTAAGTTTGTACATTACTTCATTTTAAAATTATGAGCTATTTTGTAACCCTGATTTCACTACCTATTCAAAGAAGCCAGATTCAGTGAAGAGCCACTAACGATGTCATCTCCTGAACTCACGCTCTAGTCCTCCCTGTCTGCAACCTTATAGGACCTGCTTCTTCAAAGTTTAAGAAACTGTAGCTATAATAATCCTTTAAAAAATGACATAGGGTTGACTGCAGTGCTTGCATTTCCAGAATGTGCAGATGCATGGCACTGTACTTTAGAATATGTCAGAAGGTGGTTTTGGAATGCAGCACTAAACCAAGGCATAGAATGTCATGATGGTGCACAATTTTAAATGTGGGATGGGGGTGGGGACTGACATGCAATCTCAGAATGTGACAGGGCTGTGCCATCTCAAAATGTGGTGGAACAATCAGTCTCAGAATGTGACAGGGATACACATTGAGGCATTTGGTGGGGACTGCAATTTTGGAATATAGTGGGGATGCACGAAGTCAGAATGTCACAGGACACACCATTTATTCTGAAACCATGGATCCCTGCCACATTTCAGAATTGTATGCACCCCATCATATTTCAAAATTGTGCATCACATCCCTACCACATTACAACATTATGCATCCCAGCCACATTCTAAAATGATGGATCTCTGCTACATTCTGAAATTTCACATCCCTTCCCCACTTCCAAATTGCATATCCCTGTCACATTCTGAAATGGCGCATCCTTGCCAGATTCCATAATTGCACATCCACGGCAAGTTGTGTTTCAATACCGCATTCCAAAATTGTCACTGCCACATTCCCAAATTGTGCATCATGCCACATTCTGAAATTGAGCATCACCGCCACATTCTGAAGTTGAGTGTCACCGCCACATTCTGAAAATATGCATCAGTGCCACATTCCGAAACTATGTATCACTGCTACATTCTGAAACTTTGCATCACTGCCACATTCCAGAATTGTATGTCACCACCACATTCTGAAATTGTACATCACCCCCACATTCCAAAATTATGCGTCACTGCCACATTCCAAAATTGTGTGTCACTACCACATTTCAAAATTGTGCATTACTGCCACATTCCAAAATTGTGTGTCACTGCAACATTCCCAAATTGTTCATCACCGGCACATTCCAAAATTGTTTGTCACTGCTACATTTTGAACCTGTGTGTCACTGCCACATTCCGAAATTATGTGTTACCACCACATTCTGAAACTGTGTGTCACCAATGCATTCTGAAACTGTGAGTCACTGCCGTATTCTGAAACTATGCGTCACTTCCGCATTCCTAAACTGTGCATCACCACCACATTCTGTACCTCTGCATCACCACCACATTCCAAAATTGTGTCACTACTGCATTCCAAAATTGTGCATCACTGCTGCATTCTGAAATTGTGCATCACTGCTGCATTCCAAAATTGTGCATCACTGCTGCATTCCAAACCTGTACATCACCACTGCAATCTAAACCTGTACATCACCACTACATTCTGAACCTGTGCATCACCACCGCATTTTGAAATTGTTTGTCTCCACCGCATTCTGAAATTGTGTCACCACCGAATGCCGAAATTGTGCATCACTGCCACATTCCAAAATTGTGCATCACCACCGCATTCCAAAATTGTGTATCACTGCCACATTCTGAAATTGTGCATCACTGCCACATTCTGAAATTGTGCGTCACTGCCATATTCTGAAATTGTGTGTCACTGCCACATTTTGACTTTATGTGTTCCAGCTACTTTCTGAGACTAGGTCATTGCTGCAGTACACGATTGCAACCTGGTGACATTTCAAAATCTCAAACCTGCAGTATTTTAAAAATTGCTCACAACTTTGTCATTTTAAATCCATGTTTGCCACTGCATTCCACTCCCCACCCCCACATTCTGAAGTACAGTACCTTGCATCTATACATTATGGAAATGCATGTGCTGACCCCTCCAGTGTCAGTTTTCCTTTTTCAGATGTTTACTGCAACACAGGAGAAATAAGTCATATAAGGTAGCTTGCAGGGAGGACTAGGTTGTAAGTTCAGGAGATGACATCATCATCAGCTCTTCACTGAAACTGGCTTTTTTGAACAGGCAGTGAATTAAGGGTTACAACATGACTTGTAACTTTTAAACAAAGTAACTTACAGATCTGATTTTTGGCATGAGGCTGTTTGATGATATGCAGAACCAGATTCTGAATTTATTGATGTCATTGGCCTCTGTCCTTCTTAAAGTCAGTTCTGATGTCAAAAACATCAACAATGGATATTGATACAAAATAATGTCCTTTTTGTAACAAATTCATTTCGATCTTTAATTCTTGTCCAAAAATGCTATTTGTTTGCTTTCGTCTTTCTCCCTGATCTTCTTGGAGACTGTGCCGATCCTTTTTCTCTGCTGCCCCTGCATGTTTTCATTTTTTTTTTTTGGGGGGGGGTCTTAGTGTTTTTTTGTCTCTATTTGTTTGATGCCTTGTCTGAAAAAACTTCAGTGGAGCTTGAAGCTCTGGCACTCTCATCTGATTCTGCCTCTGAAGAGTGTGATAATACATTTAATACTGGCTCAGTTCTTTCTACTTTATCCCTGTGTTGTGAGTGGCTATTTTTTTTTTTGTACATTTTATTTATTCGCCCTACCTCATTGGACTCTCTCCAGCTGGGACATAGGGCTACTATGACTGTTTCCCATCCACCTGAAGCTCCAGCGACTTCTCCTGGTACTGCCACCCCCAACGCCACATCTCCAGAACCCCCCCCGGATCTACATCCCCTGGGAGCAAGGACCACCTACTCCTTCTGGTGCTCTATCTAAGTGTCTGGCAGAGATGGACATGAGGAGACCAGGAGAGCACTTCGGCCCGGTATAGGACATGGTGTCAGTGCCACTAGACCTGCCTTTACCTACCAATGGGAAGATTTTTTTCCTTTTTTTTTCCCCCCGGAGATCAGTCATGCAATGGCATTTGGGCACAGGGTGCCAACGCCGCCGCAGCTCCGCCCCACATGTGTGACTGCCGCATTCCTGGCACACCTCTGACAGCCGCCAGAGGCAGCTCCTGTGCGATGTGTCCCCCTGAGCCCTTCCCGGGAAGAGAGAGCAGTCATTTGGATGCTCAATCTCTTCCCTCCCCTGCCTATCCCTAGTGGCCCGAGTCTGTTCCTGAACCCAGGTTGCCAGCGTGGTATGAGGTGTGGCATCCAGCTCCTCAACCCTCAGCACCACTGGGCCGACTTGTGTCTGGCTATTGAATGCAACTCTTTGATTTTGTGAACAGCTTCTGCTTCTAGAGCATTTACATACAAACATATGAATGTGTCAGCAGATAAAGGCCTTACGGTCTGTCTAGTCTGCTTGAGTGTGTGGTTCCCACTGTGTTTTACAGAGTGAACTACCCCCCTCCCCATATCCCCCTGACCACTCTCAAATGCATCCTCTGCTTCTCCTTCCCACCGTGTCCCAACCTCTCTTGAACCTGCCAACTGTTTCTAGGGATACCACCTCCTCCAGCAATTCATTCCACATAGCTACCACCCTCTCAGTGAAAAGGTGCCTCATCATCTTCCTCCTGAACCTTCCCCCCACCAACTTCAGTCGGTTACCCCTAGTGGTCTTGTTTCCACTAAGGCTGAAGAGGCCCACAGTGCTCACCCTGTTTAGATCTTTAAGGTATTTGAAGGGTTCAGACATGTCCCTCTCTCCCTTCTGTCCTCAAAAGAGTACATGTTAAGACCCTTGAGCCTCTCCTTGTAGGTGTTGCCTTGATGACCTTGGATCATCTTGGTTGTCTCTGGACTGTTTCCAGCAAGTTAACATCCTTCTTAAAATAAGGGCACTAGTACTGCACATTGTACTTTACTGTAGATGCAGTCTCACTAGAGACCAGTATAGTGGCAGAATGACTGCTTTCCTGCTGGTAATTCTCCTGGCTATGCAGCCCAGTATCTGATATGCTGTGTGTGACAGGGTGTCCCCTGTCATGAGTAGGGGCACTGATATTCTTACTACCCCCCCCATTTCTGACTTAGGACTATGTTAAGTAAAGTGCATAGGGAGAATGTGGAATGCATAACTGTTAAAGAGCTAGTGTACTGCTTGAAATTAATTTATTTTATTTAGTTTTTGTTAACCGGGTAGGTGCACTAGCCAACAGGTGACTATTTTCAGGCACGACCCGGGAGGCACAATTACAGTACAAAATAGGTCAGTTTAGTTAACATAATACAGGCAAAGGTACAATGGTACAAGTACAGACATACGATTTTCAAAGGCAGGCATACGGTTTCAATAGGCAGAGGGTACTGGCGGGAGATCACATTTGGGGAGAGAGAGAGGAAAGGGGAGGTAAGGGATTTTAGGATGACAAGGGAGGTGTGAAACTGATGAGAGGTGGAGGCAATGATCGAAAGGATTTGAAGATAGCAGCTAACGGCCCTTATGTGCTGGGGCAGGGATACAGCCAGGCTCGTGGAACCAAGGGACGGCAGGGCAGGGGGATGAGCGGCAAGTAAGGGAAGAATGTTGCAGAAAAGCAAGAGGATGAAACCAGAGGTAAGGGCAAGGAGGAGCTGAGGGACACAGTTTCAAAGTGCAGCATTTAGTGGGAAGGCACAAAGGGATCCAATAGCAATGGAGGCGGATCAGGAGAGGTGGCTAGGCTGAAAGCACGTCGGCAGGAGGCGGGCGTGAGTCGGCTTAGCAGGAAAAGGCACTAAGAAGACCCGGGCTGTGGAACTAAAACCGGCTGGGCTCAGGGACTCATGCGGTGGCTACGGCTAGTTACGACTTTTGCGGAAAAGGCGCAAAAGGACCGGGACTATGGAGCTAGAACTTCGGCTGGGCAAAGAGGCAGCATACGGCAAAATACCGGCTAGATAACGTCAGGTGGGGGAAGGTGTTGCAGAAAAGCAAGGGATGAAACCAGAGGGTAGGGGGCAAGGAGGAGCTGAGGGAACACAATTTCAAGGTGCAGCATTTGGTGGGAAGGCACAAGGGATCCAATAGCAATGGAGCTGGATCAGGAGGCGGCTAGGCTGAAGGCACATATGCCAAGGCGGCGTGATTACGGCTTTAGCGGGAAAAAGCACTAAGAAGACCCGGGGCTGTGGAACTAAAACTCGGCTGGGCTCAGACACTCATGCGGCAAAGTACGGCTAATACGGCTTTTGCGGGAAAAGGTGCTGAAAGGACCCGGCTATGGAACTGAACCTCGCTGGGCATAGAGACGCACGCAAAGTGCGGCGGCTAGATCGGGTTGGGGGAAAGGCACAAAAGGGGTTATGGAACTGAGACCAGGTAGGACTGAGGGGAGAGGAGGAGAGGGAGGAGGAGAGGGAGGCAAGAGGACCAGTACCCATTAACAATTAGATACATCTTATGGTTTAGTACTACACAGTAGAACTGACGAAGGATAAAACAAAAGAAGGATTATGTCATAATTATACACAAAGTCAGAAGAGAATAAACAATGTTGGATATGCAGTATAAAAGGTCAGAATAATATACATGTTACAACGTTAAGGCAATTAGGCAGCAAACATGATTGGAATAGAATGTCCATATGAGAGGTTTGTAAGCATTACATTGTAAGTGCAGGCAGTCTTGTAGACAGTTCATTAAAGTGCAATCAGACAAACCAGGTGACAGAGCAATCAAGGGAAGGTAGGCTATTGAGTATATGGCAAGGGAGGATTGATTTAGACAGGTTACAAAGCTTAAGTAGGATCAAAACAAGTGCAATGGTCCATAGAGTAAAAGTACGAGCGAAGTCCCCGCTTGAAGGCTAGGTGTGAAGGAGCACTTCTCAGATCCATAGGCAGTAAGTTCCAGGCGAGAGGGGCAGTGCACCTGAAGGCACCATCACCCTTGGAGGTACGGCAGTGGGGAACTGATAAAAAAGACTTGTCTGACGACCTCAGGTCACGCGATGGTATTACAGGTTGGAGTAGTTCAGACAATGTGGCAGGTTTCGACACTCTGATTATGGAGTCTGATAGGCTGCAAAGGTAGTATAGCCTCGTGGAGGAAGGGGATAGCCAACCTAACCCTTTGTAAAGTTGGCAATGGTGCGGCCAGACGTGGTGCTTTAGCTGCATATCTACAGACATTACTGTAGGTGGTGTCCCATTTCTGTAGAACGGTTTTATTTGCCATGGTGAGGATAGGTGCACAATAAGACAGAGTGGGTAATAGGATACCCCTGGCAATAGCAAGTTTTGGCAGTGGTGTGAGCATAAAGTTCGTCCTGTAGGCAGCACCAGCTTACAGTTGACATTCTTACACAACTCCTGGATATGCTGCTTCAGATCAAGATTTTGGTCAAGCTGTATCCCAAGATAGGAAAGAACTTACAATCTCAAGGGTGGATCCATTGACATCAGGAATTGTCAGTGGAGATGTGCAGGCTCTAAGCTTATGATTTGATCCAAAGAGCATGACCTTGGTTTCGCTAGCATTGAGTATAAGGCGATGAGCTTCAAGCCAGTGCTGTGTAAGGTGGAAGGCTGATGACAGTGTGGAATTCAGGTGAGAGATGTTGTCAGAGTGAACATATATAACAAGATCATCAGCATAGAGTAGTGAGTTGCCTGACGTTATTACGCTGGGCAGGTTGTTGATAAATAATGAGAAGAGGAGTGGACCGAGAATAGAGCCCTGTGGTACGCCAATATTGATCGTGGTACTGTCAGAGATGGCTGAGTTAAGCTTTACAGCTTGAGACCTGTTGGTGAGGTAGCTACTGAACCAGGACGTTACTGGGGGTGAGAAGCATAGGTTTTTGAGGGTAGCAAGCAGTAGTGGATGATCAACAATGTCAAAGGCCTTTGTAAGGTCGATGAACACAGCACCTGTTAGCTGCCCTTTGTCCATATTTGAGAGAACGTCCAATGTGAATTTAGTCAGAGCAGTTGTAGTACTGTGGTGCTTCCTGAAGCCATGCTGTGCTTCACAGAGTGCATTAGTGGAGTCAATAAAATCAGTGACCTGGTGGCTACTATCTTTTCGAGTATTTTACTCAGTACCGAGTATGGCAATGGGTCTATAGTTTGACAAGTCATTTTGCTCCCTTTTTGAAAACTGGCGTGATTCTGGCAGCCTTTCAAATCTCGGGGACAGTACCTGTAGAGAGAGATAAAGTGAAAATCCTGGCAAGTGGGCGGGATATGAGGTGGGCAGCTATTTTCAGGAGTCGAGGTTCCAGGGTGTCAGAGCCTGGGCTAGTGTTCTCAGATATCCCTGACAGTAGTTTGCAGACTTGATTTCCAGTAACCTTTCTAAAGTAAAACAATCTTTTAGAGGCAAGTTGTGGATTGGAGCTAATCATGTTGGAGTATGGTTGAGAGTTATCAGGCAGAGATTTTAAAGAGGACGTGATAGCAGATAGGTCCAAGAATTGCTGGTTTAAGGCATTGGCAATGGTGAGGGAGTCATTGCAGTGGACCCCTTGTAGTAGCATGTCCGAGGGGGTGAAGGATTGAGGGGTTCCGAGGAAGGTTTTTATATGATTCCAAAATCTTCGAGGCTCATTAGCAGAGCTGGTTAAAAGGTCTTGGCAGTATCTGCTCTTCTATTAGCAATTTTCAGATGCAGTCAGCTATCACTTCCAATATCTGTGGTATTTTTGTATTTTCTATTTGCTAATTAGAAGATTTTCCACCAGGCAGTACTGGGGTGATGTGTGGATCAGCACTCTATAGGGAGGGGGAAAAAGTCAGTTCTGTTCCTCCCACTACATCGTCAGAAATGAGACCAAAGACCTTGAGGCACCACAATTCTTGTAGCCTGAGCAGTGACTTTCACAAGCTACCAATCAAAATGCAGGAAATTGTGACATCACTAGTAACCAGGGAGAGCCAGTCCCTGCTGTTTCATGTGAAAGTGAAACCTAGCAGTAAGAAATGGTTCTCATTGGTTGCTAGTGATGTCATAGTCAGTGTGGTCTCAGTGTTGATGTAGTGGGAGGAACAGAACTGACTTTTTTCCCCCTCGAGACAGAGTGTTGCTCCACACATCACATCAGTACTGCCAGGTGGAAAATCTTCTAATTAGCAAACAGAAAAGAATAAATACTTGAGATATAAGAAGTGATAGCTGACTACATCTGAAAGTTACAATTAATTGCAGGCAGTTTCCAGGCAGTACACTATCTCTTTAAGTAAAGTGCACACAGAGAATGCAGAATGCATCTGTGCCTTTAATTGCTGTATTGCAGTACTTAAATTCATTAAAGAAAGTACATTACAAAGTGGTTTATTGCCTTTGGCTGTGTGTAGGTACACAGTAGAGCACTACTGTTGATAGACTTGGGGAAGAAGTTCGATGCATGCAGTCATGGTGGAGTGTCTCGGGATGAGGCAGAGATTATTAATTTCGTCTGCCCGCCCGAGACCAAAAAGGGAACATAATTTACTTAAATTAAACATTTAAAACAGAGGCAGATGCTGATGTCTGTGTCTGCCCTAGTCCCTTTTTACGATACAGGATGTTTTCTACATCGGAACAGGTTGCCCCTTTGTTTTCTTGATAAACACCGCATGGTATGATTTATTAGGAGCTCCTTGTATGAAGCCAAAAGGTGTGGTTTGCTTCGGAGTAGAAACAGCCTAAAATAAATACCACAACAGCGATTCAGGAGTGAGCACTCAAGCAAGAGAGAGACTGAGGTATCCTTATTCAATAAATATAAAACTGGTGCCCTCTCATAGTAAAATGACAAGTATAGGGCGCCCACTCCTTTCAATGTCTTGCTCTGAGCTGTGGCTAGTGTAGCTATATTTAGGAGTATCACCGCCAGTGATAGCGAGTAGTTGGCCAGCTGCCAGTTGTAATTACAGCTACCCAACTCTCTATCAAAATTCAAAGCCCCTTTAGAAAAGAGACAGAGAGACTTGTAAAATAAGGCAGGAGCACATCTGCTCCATCCTCTTTGATCTCTATCAGTAAATGGCTGTAAAAAGATACTATTTCTTTCAGCCGCCACTCCAGCCTTAGTCCGTAGACTCGTGGAGGGTAAATGCCCCTTTCTGAAAGAAATACCCTGCAAGGTCTAACTAATTATGTTTAGAGAAAGAGAGAGCTTTATGGTTAATTGAAGCAGCACATTGCTCGCTCTCTCTCACTTACAATTATGGCCAGCAATACACTTTCCTTTACAGTTACCCAGTTCTAAAGATAGTGCCCAACGCTCTGAAAAGCGAGCGCTTCTTAAAATAAAGGAAAAGGCTGAACATAAAATGTAGTAAATGGGCTAGGGAGGGGAAGAGAAATGTAACATGAAGCCAAAATGAAATGTGAGCCGATGGGCTGAAATGTCAGCCATCCAGAAAACAACAAGCATTTGTCAATGCCGAACGTTTGCTTGCAGGTATTTGCAGTGGTATTTGGCACTTGGACATGGCTTAAAAAAATCAGTGACAAAGAAGTACAAGCATTTGTCAATGCCGAATGTTGCTTGCTTCTATGTGCTGTTTAGGTATTTGGAAGTCATTGGAGTGCAAATATTGAAAATTCGGCGAACTTCTGAACGTCGTGGAACTGCATAATGCGCTTATAAACAGTAATTTTAGAATTTTTCACTAAATTTTCAACATAGCCATTTTAAGACCTCTGCTAATGAACAGTGTCACAGTGATTTTCTTAATGTGTCCCATACATTGATTTTGCACACTGACTGCGCCATTGAATAAGCTACATGAGGCGGAAACACGTTTTGGGCAGGATTGAAAAATGACAGCTGTACTGCTCATAAGGAGGTATGGTAAAATGGCAATGTTGAAATCTGGAATGAAAATATTGAAAAATTTCTGCGAACTTACGAGCCTGCGTAGAACTGCATAACGCCGCTAAATAAAACAGTCATTTTGGAATTTTGCACAAATTTTCAACAAAGTTTTAGACCTTTTCATGAATGATGTCACTGTCATGGCAGTTATTTGCGCGAAGCGGGTGATTCACATTGCGAATGCGAATCACCCTTCAGGCCCGGAATAACGCCATGACAGTGACATCATTCGAGAAGGGGTCCCAAAACCCCATGTTGAAAATTTGGTGCAAAATTCCAAAAATGCCTGAGATATGCAATAAAGTTGAAAACCCCTATCTAGCCCATTATACAGCTTACGGCATTTCCTCAGTTCGTAGGTCGGCTTTGAAGAGTGCAGGCGTGTTCCGGTCCACAAAGATTGTCGCGCCAAGCTCCGGAGGTAAGTATGGGGTGAGGGAAGTGTGGGGAGCGGGTGCGCAGTGGGTGGGTGTGGGTTGTGGGAGGGGGCCTGGGAGAAGCGCCGTGGGACCGTTTTCAATTTACAGGTTTAAAAAAAAGACAACGTGGGACATTTGCCACGCTAGGGTGTCCCAGCATGGCAGAAGGATGGCTGGGGGGCTGGAGCCGCGGATTGGGCACCCGTCGGCAGGAGCACGAGATCGTTGGCCACGCTGGGGTGGGCTCCCAGCGTGGCAGCAAAGATTTGGGGCGGCGTGATGCAGTGCTGTGTATGACAGCGGTGGTTTTCTTTGAAGAGAAGACCACCGCTGTCATACACAGCACCGCGTCTGATTGGTACAGGACTGCCACGCCTGCTCAATGGAGCAGGGGATTGCAGGAGAGGGGCACACCTCCAAAGTGTCCCATTCTCCCAAGACGTTCCTTGCGCATGCGCACAAGCGAATGTAAAAAGGTACAGGAAGTGCTCCAGAGAAATAGGAGCCTACAGGAATAAGAAAGAGACAGTCCCTGAATTTATCTAGGGCAATAGTTCTTAGACTGTGTCACAGTGAGCCTCCCCAAATCTGTGGAAAAGATTTTCAGCCTCCCCCAAAAACTGAAATAATCTTGGACCTCCCCTAAGAAAAATAACATACTGTACTTTGTGCAGTACACCGTGAATAAACTGAAACCCCTTTGAGTACTTGACTCACATTTAGTTATTTGTCTTATACTGATGTGGAACCTTTGAAAAAGAGCTCCTGTGCTCAAAGGTGTTATCTGAATAACAAATAAATAAAATAAACAAATATTATCAGGGTTTTAAATAATTGATTAGCAGTTTTTTTCTTGGGACAATACTAACGGTTCAGAAAGTATTTGTATAGGTTTTCTAGAATTGTTATGTTTGTTAAACACAGTGAGGTAGATGCTATGCATTTTCACAATGTTTTAGCACTTTTATGAGCAAAACGCTAATCAATTTTTAGAGTTAAATAAAACCCTGATTATTATTCAGCTTATTGTAACCTCCCCCACAGGCCAGCCTACTTGCTCCACTATTTTCATTCCTGAACCATTGTTACCCCTTGTTGCAGTACCTTCATGGGTCAGACTACTTTCTTTGTTTCCTCTCTATATGAAATAACTTTCCTACATACTTTGTCTCTCCCCCTCCTTCCCTGCTCCTAAGCAACTTCTCTGGGATTACTTTGCTCCTTCTTGCTGTTGCTCTTAGCACTTCAGTGCTCAGCCCTTGTATTTGGGCTGTTCTGTCATCAGTCTACAAATTGATCAATTGCCACCACTCATTATTAGTTTATTGTTCATATTTGTTTGCACTATTGTTCATTGTGTATTTCTTGATTATTTTGCAATTACCTTTTGAAATGTATTTACTCCCTACCCTTCCCCGGGTATACCTGAAATGAGCCTTCGCTCATTCACCTTCCCTTGTCACTTATTAGTAAATAAATACATAAAATCTACTTACTTTTATCTTCTTTCAGTTTGCTTCATCTCTTTACACAAAATATATAAAATTCAAAATTTAAATACAGTACTTTTCAGACTTGCTTGAGCCTCCCCGGAACAGGTTGGGGCCTCCCCAGGGAGGCTGGCCTCACCATTTGAGAACCCCTGACCTAGGGGTACAAAACAGAGTCTTAAAATAAGGGCTAAGGAAAGCCCAAAGTAAAGATAAGGCAAAATGAAAGTCAAGCTGAGGGCTTGAAAGCGCAGCTGGCTTTACAGTTTTTATGTTCGATTGCGCGCATGCACAAGGAACGTTTTGGGAGAGTAGCACACTTGGAGGTGTGCCTCTCCCATCCAATGCACTGCTCCCTTGAGCAGGCGTGGCGGTCCTGCACCAATGGGTGCAGGAGCTCAGTATGACAGCAGTGTTCCTCTGCTTCAAAGGAAAGCACCGCTGCCATACTGAGCGCCGCCGTCACGGCGTTCCCCTCGCGTCAAGCGCTTCCCCCGGCGCGTCACGCCATCCCCACAACTTGCAAACTTTGTTTGCCGATGAAATACCCAATTCCCGTCGGCTCCACGTCCCCAAACCATCCTGCTGCCACGCTGGGAGCCCACCCCAGCGTGGCAAACCTGCTTTGTTTTGCAGACGGGTGCCCAATCCCTGTCGGCTCTCGCCCCCAGCGTAGTTTGCCGGCGGTATTGCCCAATCCCCGTCGGTTCCTTGTCCCCCACCCCAGTCATCTTGTGCCGCTGAGGAGCCCACCCAAGCGTGGCGAAGCGAATCGCATTCAATACGTTTTTTTACACCTGTAAAATAAAAAGCGGTCCCACGGCGCCTCCCAGCCCACCTCCCACAACCCGCACCCACCCACTGCGCACCCCAGCATCCCCACACCCCACCCCATACTTACCTCTGGACTCTGGCGCAACGATCTTCGGTGGACCGGGAACACGTCTGCACTCTTCAAAGGCGATCGCGAACTGAGGAAATGCCGGTAAGCTGTATAATGGGCTAGATAGGGGGTTTCAACTTTATTGCATATCTCAGGCATTTTTGGAATTTTGCACCAAATTTTCAACATGGGATTTTTGGGACCCCTTCTCATGAATGATGTCACTGTCATGGTGTTATTCGGGCCTGAAGGGTGATTTCGCAGGCACTGCGCAGTCACTGCACGAATCACCCTTGGCCTCAAATAACACCATGACAGTGACATCATTCATGAGAAGGGGTCCAAAACTCCATATTGAGTGGTGCAAACAAAAACTACTGTTCTGACGTGTGTTGCGCAGTTCCTACGCAGGCTCGTAAGTTCACGAATTTTCAATATTTTCACTCCAGATTTTCAACATTGCCATTTTATCACACCTTCTTATGAGCTGTACAGCTGTCATTTTTCACATCTCACCCAAAACATGCTTCTGCCCATGTAGTGCACAATGGCGCAGTCGGTATGCGAAATCAATGTATGGAACACATTAAGAAAATCACAGTAACACTGTTCATGAGCAGAGGTCTTAAAATGGTGATTTTGAAAATTTGGTGAAAAAATTCCTAAAAATGACTGTTTTAGGACCGTGCGTTGCGCAGTTCCTACGCACGCTCGTACGTTTGCAAATTTTCAATATTTGCACTCCAGATTTTCAACATTGCCATTTTACCACCTCCTCATGAGCAGTACAGCTGTCATTTTCCATCCTGCCCAAAATGTGTTTCTACCCATGTAGCGCACAATGGCGCAGTGGGTCGTCAGGAACTCAATGTATGGGACACATTAAAGAAAATCACAGTGACACTGATCATGAGCAGAGGTCTTAAAATGGCTGTGCTGAAAATTTGGTGAAAAATTCCAAAAATGACTGTTTTATGAGTCTGCGTTGCGCAGTTCCTACGTTACACGCTCGTAAGTTTGCATGGAATTTCCAATATTTTCACTCCAGATTTTCAACATTGCCATTTTACCACACCTCCTTATGAGCAGTACAGCTGTCATTTTTCACGTCCTGCCCAAAACATCTTTCCACCCATGTAGTGCACAATGGCGCAGTCGTTGTGCGAAATCAATGTATGGGACACAGTAAGAAAATCACAGTGACACTGTTCATTAGCAGAGGTTTTAAAATGGCATTGTTGAAAATTTGGTGAAAAAATTCCTAAAAATGACTGTTTTATGAGCGTGTGTTGCACAGTTCCCATGCACGCTCGTAGGTTTGCGAATTTTCAGTATTTCCACTCCACATTTTCAACATTGGCATTTTACCACACTTCCTTATGAGCAGTACAGCTGTCATTTTTCACATCCTGCCCAAAACGTGTTTCCACCTATGTAGCGCACAATGGGGGTAACAAAAAGGTCATGCTGACAATTTATTGTGCAAATACCAGCAATCGCACAGGGCATTAGGGTAAAGCACCATACATGCCAAACACCACTGCAAATACCTGCTAGCGAACGTTCGGCATTGACAAATGCTTGTTACTTCTATTTTGCTGTATGGCATTTTAAAGCAGCAGAGAGTTACAATCCAAGTTTTGTTTTATGTCTTACTAGGGTACAACAGATATAATTAGTTACAGATAAGAACAACCTGACCTGTTTGTAAGAGACCTCCTGAGGAATGATTTCTATAGGAGGACAGCGGCCCCTAGAGGGCTATATTTATACAAAACTGTTAGCTCAGTCATTATGTAAAAGAGGCGGAGTTCTTTAACAGGGACATTTAAGGGTTATTATCTAATAAAAACCTAGAAAAAGGGCATAGTATGAAAGATTGGTTCTCTGGTGAACATAGCCAAAACATAAAGGCTTAGAAGTAACCCTTTTTCATTTTGTATAGGCCAGGTTACGAGCTTAAAGGGACCTTAAAGAACTTAATTGAACATTTACAGGTAGATCTCCTGACAATGATGTCACCATTGGTGGATTTAAAAAGGCTACCACCAGGGGTGTTAAGAGGGAGAGAGTCAGTCTAGAGCTGGCTGTGTAAGGTGTAAGACCTTACGATGGGAGAGCATGTGTCTACACCCTAGAAAGTATTGTGTGATGCTGAACTAACAACAACTTTCATATTTTCTGTTACATCTGATGATCATTTTATGCCAAGGTAATGTAATGATAAATGCCAACCTGGCATTTTTTATGCACTAAATTTGTATGTCTGCCTGGTTTTTGTATCCTGAAATCCCAACCCTGCTACACTGTGTCTGCAGCTTTTCTGCAGTGTGCTGAGTGTTTCAGATCACTCCTGATAATTACATCCAGGTCCTTTCTTCCTATGGTCTGTTTACCTGCACACCACCCAACCAGTATTTGGTCCCTGGGTTTTTTGCCCCCGGGTGCATAACTTTACACTTTTTAGCATTGAACCCTAGTTACCACATGCCAGATCCCTTCTCTAACTTAGCCACATCTTTCCTGAGTTCCTGTCTCCCCTCTTTCATGTCCGCCCTCCCACCGAGTTTTGTGTTATCCACGAAAAGACAGATCTTACAATACCAGACTGAGCACAGAACCCTGTGAGACCCCACTGGTCACAGGCCTAGCTTCTGAGAATTCACCCCTGAATACCACCTTTTTGGCTTCTGTCCTGCAGCCAACTTCTGACCCACTCACAAACTTAGTCTCCACCCCAGGGCTTCTGGCTTCCTGACCAGTCTCCTGTGAGGTGCAGAGTCAAAAGCCTTACTAAAGTCCATATACAGGACACTAACTGCTTGGCCCTTGTCCACTGTCCTGGTGACCCAGTCAAATAAGTCAATTAGGTTAGTCTTGCAGGACCTCACTGACACAAACCCAGGCTGATTCACATCCTGGAGCTCATTATCCATTCAGAAAGATTACCAGTCTCTCTTTCAGGATGGTCTACATCAGCTTGCCCACCACTGAGGTCAGGCTGACTGACTTGTAGTTCCCTGGTTCATCCTTCTGCCCACTTTTTATGGAGAGGCAACACATGTGCAGTTCTCCAATCCTGGGGCACAATTCCTGACTCCAGACAGGTGTTAAATAGGTTTGCAGGCAGAGCTGCCAGAGCCTTCACCAGTTCCCTTGGGACCCTTGGGTGCATGCCATCTGTCTCTGGGGATTAATCCATCTTCAGGGCCCTTAGGTCCTTAAGTACCCTAGCAGCTTGAATGATGCCATCTGTGACTCCCCCATCCCAGCCCCCACTCACCTGTTCCTTGTTATAGTGATCTCTCCTATCTGTTAAGAACCTCTGCTTTCTCTTCACTGCCCTCTACCAATCACCCTCCTTTCTTACTCTGACTATTTCATCTTTTATGTTCCTTTTCTCCCTTATATATTGCAAAAAAGGCCTTCTCCCCTGTTTTCTTCCCCTGTGCTAGCTGCACTCCCCTTGTAGCCTTTGCTACCCAAACTGCTCTGCTTGCATTCCTTCCTTCCTCCCTTGATTTAGCAGAGTAGTCCACCCTATCCGCCTCCTTCAGAGTATATTTGTACTTCTGGAAGGCTGCCCTCTTATCGCCTACAGCTTTTGCCACCTTCTTGCTGAACCAGCTGGGTGTTCAGGCCTTAGTTTTCTTACCTTTGATTTTGACACACTCACGAGTGGCCTCCTTCAGTACCTCCTCTATTATTGCCCATTTCTTTTCCACATATGTCTTTCTTCTGATCCCAGCAAGGTATCCTACTAGAATTTCTCCCATCCTACCAAAGTCTACCCTCTTAAAGTCCAAAACCCTTGTCCTGGTCCTGATCATCTCCCTGCCCATGTCCAGGTGGAACCATACCATGTGGTGGTCACTACCTGCAAGTGGCACTTCCACTTTCACATCTTGAACATGCTCACAGTTGGAAAGGACCAGGTCAGTACAGTACAGCCCTCTCCCTCATGGGCTCCATGACACCCTGACCCATGAAACCTCTCTGAAATGCATCCAGCAGTACTTGCTTCCTAGTGCGGGAGGTAGCCGGGATTTTCCAGTCTACCCCAGACCTTCATTATTACTACCTCCTCCTTACTGGCAATTTCCATGATTTGAGATCCTAGTACCTTGTCCAACTCCTCTTCCTGGGAATGTGGCCTGTAGACCACCCCATCCTTAGTTTCCTCCCTCTACTGGATTGTACCAGTACCCACAATGCTTCAGTTTTACCCTCTGCCTCGTCTTTTCTGATATGGGTTATCCCCTCTTTCATGCACAGGGCCACTCCCTCCACCCTTGCCGTCCCCTTTCCTTTCTATTCAGTTTACATTCAGGAACTATGAGGTCCCAGTGTGGTTTTGTGTGGCCCACATCTCTGTGATGGCCACTATGTTCACCTCTCCCTTGGCCATCAATGACTGCAGTTCTGCCATCTTGTTTCCCATGTTTCTTGTGTTCAGAGACACTGCCCACCACCATGATTTGGAATCTGCCCTAGTCCTGACCTGCCCTCCACCCCCCCCCCCAGTCTGTTTTTTACATTTAGGCCATGTGAAGAAATTGTCTCGTTTATAGTCCTGACTGTCCCTTGCCAGTTTATACTGCTTTCTCTCAATTACCAATGTTTCATATCTATTGATTTTTGCTCTTAACTGTTTGTCAAGTTCTTTAAACTGTGACAGCTCTTTAAATTTGTCAATTTTGTCTTTCAGTACAATTACTTCCTTCACCAGTTCCTCATATTTACATGTATCTTCTTTTACAATTGATTCTGTGAAAAAGCGTGAGCATTTTTTGGTTGTCTGATCCCAATATTGTTTTAAACCAGTTATCTAAACCACATGTAACCCCTAGGTGGCACTATCCTACTACCCCTGTCTGCATGACTATGCACAGGTTGAGGGGCCTGAGTTTGGTGAATGGGTGCCTCCACCAGGAGGAATGGTATTGGGGTAGCATAGCTGCTTCTGGGATAGCCTTCCGGGTTGCTATAACCTCCCATCAACCCTTCTAGTGGCTTAACAGTAGAACAATAGAACATTCATATCCACCGAGTAACATTAATAGTATGTTCACTCTCCTTGCACTTACCACCAGGGTTGAATCCTCTGCTACTGCCCTGGAGACCCCCTGGAAAATAAGACCAGTAAAGTAACAAGGCAATAATAATGCTGTAACCCACCCAATAAGGTACACACCAGCCAGGTTAAACGTGAAAACCTACAATCTGGTTTATTCAGGGGAAGTGAACAAGGATGGGGCATAAATCTGGCAAAAGACTGGCACTTCTGAATTGATTCAGATTGATTCAGCATGCACTGTAAGTGCCTTTGACACAGTCCCACAACCCTGGGTACCCAGTATGTTAAGCAGGCTAGCCTGAAGCGTTGCCCGGGGTAGGTCAGTGTTGCAGCTGTTGTTGGGGCCCTTAGGAAGAAAAACAGTTAACATGCACACAACCCGAATATTTGTAATCTGGAGCTGGATGGCTCAGTCTGTTGCAATAACCCAAATAAGAAAATCAGATGGCACACAATGATTACAGCTGTTGTTGCAGGGAGCTACCCTATTTTGTACTCACGCTACCCAGACCAGGATGCAGGACTGGTGAGATGAAGACCGCGTGGTGTTGCGCTGGATTGTCAGGGGAAGCAGGGCCTACATGACTCACCTCCTGGTGGTTGCTTCCTGTTTGGTGGTGTGGAGCAGGGGGCTGAATCCCCGAGTGGGTCTTTCCCCGAAAATGTCTCTGACTTGGCAGTAGTGGCCTAGGCCGAGATGGCAGGGGCTAGGTAACAGGAACAGTTCGGAAAATGTCCGTGGTTGGGTGCTGGAAAAGCCTCCAGCGGGCGTAACAGAACTTGACATGGGGAACCAAATTGCGACTCATGAAATACATTCAGCACATCTACAACACTTAGCTTTCTTAGCCACAGGTCGGATAAAGTCTGTTTGCCGATTACAGCTTCACTGCACAAACCTTTCGATCTGAGGCTCTCTTCGGACATCAGGCGGGCCATTTGCTTCTGGAGCAAGTCTTTGGTCCACTCAGAAGTAGTAACAACACACTTTTCTTTCCTCTGATGCAGGTCTCAACCAGCAATCGGAACAGTCTGACTTTCACGCACAAGGCGATACTTTAGGCTGGAGATATGACAGGCAGGCCAGCAGAGCCTTCCCGCTGATTCTCCTATGCTCTACCAGGAGCAGCTGCTTGATGGCTTGAGCTGGTCACTCTCCAAACTCCAACTCTCGACTCACACTGCTTCAGGCAGTTCTGGGTATATCCTCTGAGATCCAAGGGGTTCGGTTGGCTAAGGAAACTGTCTGTCACAGAAAGGGCTCCCCCTCCAGGTCCATTTATTCGCCAAACCCTCAAAATTACAATTACTACAGAATTTTCTTCCCACAAGACCTCGGGGGGACAGTCTCCATTTTAGGTCCCCTGAGGTTCGATTGGTCCAACGCTGGAAGTCCAGAACCAAAATGGTGGCTCCTATTCAAAACTCAAAGCCGCAATTTAAAGCAGGTTAGACAAACTCCTCTATCATCATTATTATAGCAGATAAACAGTAAATAAACACTTTCCCTAATAAAGCTCCCTCTGCGAAAGTAGCGACTGCAGAATGGGGAACTGTCTGGCAGGTCACAAGCCTTAAATCACTCGGTCTCAGCACAGACTAATTTTCTAACACAACATAGGTGCTCTCTTAAAGAGATAGGCACAGAGGCCTACTAGAGCACTCTCATGCAGACAGTTAGAACTAATGCAGACAGGACACCATCCTGACAGTGGGCATTTTAGAAGCCTAGGAAGACACTTTAGTAACCCCTATTTGTAGGGGGTTTACACGCATGATGGCACATTTTGTACTGTAAGGCCATGGGGTACTTCCTGTCTCTCCAAATACATATCTAATGTTGAGATGTTATAAGTCATGTTTACTTTTGTTAATAATAGTCTTTCCAATTTACAAATTTAAATTGGAAAGGTTATTAGTAACAGAAGTAAACTTGACTTACAACATCCCCATGTTAGATACATATATACTCCCACCCATGCTGCACACACCACTCACCCCATTAACCAGTGATCACACAGGCGATGGCACACGTGTAGCACAGTAGGTGGCTACCCCACTGGGATATTTGTATACCCAGATACGAGCATGTGGCCTATACCCATCGTGTAACACATCTAACAGTCAGGGGCTGGCCAGGGTACTGGAGGCTTGACTGCAAAGTCAGTACAGCATACAACACAGGATATCAATAGGGGAGGGACCAGGGAGACACACATGTGAATATTTTACCTCAATGTGATACACTAGCTCTGTGTGTTCCACCTAAATATACCTGCAGTGCCATCAATACTGTATCTGAATCGATGATGCATGAACGGAGCTGTAAAAGGTAGCAGTGACATGAAACCCAGCAACGGTGGGGGAACACATGGAATGATCAAGGCTTCCTGGTGGGCCTGTTCAACCCTGTAGACAGGTACACCATTAAAGACAGAGCATGCAGCAGTGATGTCCCACATGTGTGGTGTCCCGGTGCACCATGCAGGATGCATGCCTATGCCTATGGTAGGATGTGTACATGTACCACAGATTTGTGCAGTATATCCTATTCCAGCACACTTTGCCTGTCCAGCCAGGACACCAGAACCTTCCTTCCCCCCTCCCCACCTCAACACCACTGGTGTACTGTAGGTATACACACACAAGTTCAATGTGATGGGGCTAATGTGGTCACTCACATGACTGTGCTGGGCCAGTTTGTCTCTTATATTCACCTTCTGGGATGCCAGTCACCTACACAGAATGCAGGGTGGAGACAATCTCCTCCGCAGGGGCTAGGGGACAGCTGTGCATCATCTGCCACTTCAGGTTTGTAATCCATTTCTTCACTTCTTGGATCGAGCAGCCTCTCCCTCCAACAGTGTTGACAGCCTCTGCAGTGTCTTTCCAGGCGGTCCTTATTTTAGCTCTGGTTCCATTCCTGTTGCCTACGAGGCTCTCCTGAGCTGTGTATGCCTGGGCCAGGGCCAGCACTTTGTCCTCTGTGAACTTTCAGTTTCTCTGGCATTCAAACTCATCCATGGTCCCTGTTGGAAAAGCGGAGGACAAACAGCACTGAGCATTGCATACACACAGCAGATCACAGAGCTAAGGTATGGTGGCATGCAGGCCTCAGTGCCTCCTGGCTGAGACACGTGTGTGTTTCTAAATGGCCAGGCCTAACACACAGCTAGCTGCCAGCCCAACACAGCCCTTGGCCATGTGCTGACATAGCAATAGTCTAGTCCTGTTACAGCATAAGCACGGTGCTATGATGTCCCTATTGTAGGCCATTCCACAATACATTTACCTCTAACCATCTGCACTTCCTCTATGGAATCTGTGTGGTGCTCTTTGCTACTTTTATATGCTCCAGGTGCACTGAGGCATGCAAATAAATGAAGAAGCCAGAAGGGGAAGGAAGGAAACATATTCAATTCAGTGCTTTAGAGTAACTGGTAATTGCTATTTTTCTTTTAAACTTAGATTGTGGGCTTTTAGTGACACTGTACTTTCTTTGTTGTCTTTACTTATAATTGTTTTTGGGCTGTTGAAAATTTAAAACATAGTGGTGGTGTAATTCTGTGCTGTCTTTAATTGCTGCAAATTTCCCCCCTTCCCCCAACTCTTAATTATATGCCCTGTTAAATCTGATTGACAGGAGCTAAACACAGGGTATAGTAAGGGGTGTGAAGTAGGAGGGGCATAAGGGGGAAGAAGCCCACCCTCAGCACGACAAGTGTTTTGACTCATTTATTTATTTATTGGTTTCTTTTTTTTTTTTTTTTTTTAAGAAAATTATCTGAGGATCAGTGGCAGGATTTTTAGGACAGTAAATTAATAAAAAGGGAACTAGGAGAGCTTCAGTAGCAGACAAGTAGTGAAACTGCAGTATAATGTGGGGAGTGATGCAATGCAGTGGCTGTGGGGCAGCCATATTCAGGCAGACGTTCTGGACACTGAGGTGCTGCCCTATCTGCATGCATCTCTCTGGACTGCGGGATGAGGTAGCCAGACTCAGAGCGGCAGTAAACTGGGTCAGGAGTACCATCACGCCTATCCAGAGACCACCCAGTCTAATGCAACTGCCTCAAAGGATGCCGAGAACGAGGAGCACTTGGATGACAGTGGGCTCAGGGAGGGTTAGAGCGGTCAGGCAGAGGCACATCCCAGATCCTATTCCGCTCAAGAACTCATATGCCACACTGGCAAATGAGGACAACCAAATAGAGGTACCCAGAGAAGTGGAAGGAAAGGATGTGGAGGTTAGCCAAGGAGGTGACCTCAGCGGGGAAAGCAGTGGACCCCAGAGGAGGAGGAAGCAAATCCTGGGGGGGGACTCCATCATAAGAGGGATCCAGCTAGGAACACAGGAGGGGGAGGACAGGGAGGTGAGGTGCCTACCAGGTGCCACGGCATGGAGGGATGGAAGGAAGATCCTGGGGATCACTGGGAAGGCAAGACGGGAGGGTGAGCTGGATGTCATTATCCACCTAGGTACTAATGACCTGGCAAATGGGGAGCCAAAGGAAGTTCAGGAAGAGTTTAGGAAATTGGGGAGGGGTCTCAAGCAAGTAGCTACTTCTGTCACTTTCTCAGAAGTACTACCTGTGAGAGGCAAGGGAGAGCATAGAAATGCATGCACCAGGAACTTTAACTCATGGTTGAAGAACTGGTGCTGTGAGGAAGGGTTTGGATTCATTGGTGACTGGGCACCCACCTGGAGGGATGAAGGTTTGTTCAAGCCTGACGGCTTGCATCCATCCTGGAGGGAAACCAACACTCAATGATAAGTTTAAATGCTACATTGACAAGCATTTAAACTAGCAAAGGGGTGGCAGGTCAGCAAGGAGGGTACCTACTTGCTCACCCCCACAGCTAGCAGTGAACCAGTGAACCAGAGGAGTGGCTATCTCTGCAAAGCAGTGTGCAAAAGATGGAGATTAGTGCCCAAGAGATGGATAGGCAGAAAAGGGGCAACATTCAGCAGAAGGGCAGACAGCAAGGAGAACCAGGGATAAAGGACAACCAAGGAAGGGGCTGAGGAGAACAGGAAACAGTCTAGGAGGTCAAATCATGGAAAGCCATGTGTGCAAATGCCAGGAGCCTTAGCAACAAGATGGAAGATCTGAGGCTGTCACGGGCAGTCAGACCTGGACATTGTGGCCATCACTGAAACCTGTGTAATGATAACCACGACTGGGAGATGGCCACACCTTGCTACAACATATTCAGAAGAGACAGAGCAGGCAGGGAGGGAGGAGGAGTGGCACTGTATGTGAAAAATGACATAAGGGCCACAGAGATCCAGGAGGAACAAAATGGGGAGAGATACTGTGGGTTAAGCTGGAAAGGAAAATGAGAACAGCCATCCACAGGTGTGGTCTATAGACCACCAGCCCAGGAGGAAGAAACAGATAGAGAGCTGAGCTAGCCATCCAAAGGGATGGCAGACAAGGGTGAGGTAGTACTGGTTGGAGACTTCAATATTCCAGACGTGGACTGGAGCATCCCAGCAGCAGCATCAACTAGGAGCAGATTTATCCTGGACTCCTTCAGGTGCCTTCCTCAAGCAACTGGTCATGGAACCAACTCGACAGAAGGCAATACTGGACCTTGTGCTCACAAACAAGGACAGTGTGATGGGAGTAACAGTGGGGGAGCACCTGGGGAACAGTGACCACCAGTCATTGTGGTTTGAAATCACAGAAAGAGCAGAACCAAACCACACAAAAACACGTATCCTGGATTTTAGGGGGCAGACTTTGGGAAAATGGGGAGATACTTGAAAGAGGCATTAAGGGGAATGGGACAGGAATCAGGGGTTGAGGAACAGTGGGCAGTATTTAAAATGGGGATTACAAGAACAACAGAATTATGCATTAAGCAGGTTAGCAAAAGGAAAAGGAAGAGGAGACCATTATGGTTTTCCAAAGAGGTAGCAAACAAAGTGAAAGCCAAAAGATTGCATTCAGGCAATACAAAAGACATAGGCAGAAGGGATAGGAGAAGTACCTGGAGAAGCAAAGGAGGCAGGAGGTCAGTAAGGGAAGCCAAAGCTCAGACAGAAGAACACATTGCAAAATCAGTGGGTAGAGGGGACAAAACCTTTACAGGTACATAAGTGAAAAAAGAAAGACAAAGGAGGGATAGTGAGACTGAAGGGGAGGATGGGGCCACGTGGAGGATGACAACAGTAAAGCTGACATATTGAACAGGTATTTCTGCTAGTCTTTACTGAGGAAGAGGAGGGTAATGGGTCTGAAGGGAGTACAAGGGTGAGAATGGGGCAGAAATGGACACAAGTCCCTTTACACAAGAAAGAGTCCTGAAGGAACTGGAAGTAATAGGAGTTGATAAAGCAATGGAGAAAGATGGGCACCCCAGGGTCCTTAAAGAACTAAGAGAGGTGGTGGCTGAACTCTGGCTATCCTGTTTAGCCGATCACTGGAAACAGGGAGGACCCAAAGACTGGAGGATAGCAGATGTAGTCCCCTTATACAAAAGCGGAACAAAGAGGAAGCAGGGAACTACAGACCAGTCAGCCTCACCTCAGTAGTGGGGAAGATCATGGAAGCACTACTGAAGGAGATTGGTGGAACATCTGGTTGTCAATGGACTACAGGACCCAAGGCAGCATGGTTTCACCAGGGGGAGGTCATGTCAGACCAACCTCATTGAATTTTTTGACTGGGTGACTAGAGAGGTGGATCAGGGGAGGGCAGTGGACATGACCTATCTGGACTTCAGCAAGGCCTTTGACACTGTGCCACATAGAAGACTATTACACAGACTGGGGAATATGGGTGTGGGCAGGACAGTAGTGTAGTGGCTGGGTAACTGGCTGGGTGGCAGGACACAGAGGGTGGTGGTAAATGGCTGTCACTCCACAGAGGGAAGAGTGACCAGTGGGGTACCGCAGGGATCAGTGCTGGGACCGGTCCTACTCAACATCTTCATCAGTGACATTGCACAGGACCTAGAAGGCAGAATTTCACTGTTTGCTGATGACACAAAGCTCTGTAACAGAGAGACACACCGAGGGTGTAGACAGAATGAGAAGGGACCTGCAGAAACTTGAAGAATGGTCAGGGGTTTGGCAGTTGAAATTCAATGCAAAGAAGTGCAAGATAATGTATATGGGGCACAAAACCCTGGCACAATATATCAGTTGGGGGTGAGGATATAGCATGCACCAAGCAGGAAAGGGATCTTGGGGTTATCATCTCTGATGACCTCAAGGTAGGGAAACAGTGTGACAAGGCAGCAGGTAAAGCAAATAGGATGCTGGGATGTATAGGAAGGGCATCACCAGCAGGAAAAGGAAGGTCATAATTCCGCTATACAAGACACTAGTGAGGCCCCACCTGGAGTACAGTGTACAGTTCTGGGAGACCATACCTACGTAAGGACATAGACAGGGTAGAGAAGGTTCAGAGGAGGGCAACAAAGATGGTGCATGGATTGCATCACAAGTCCTATGAAGACAGGTTGAAGGAACTGAACATGTACTCCCTGGAGGAGAGGAGGAGAGAGGGATATGATAGAGACATACTAGTATCTCACAGGGAGGAACAGGGTGCAGGAATACACTATTTTAAGCAAAAGATGTTCCAGGTCTAGAGGGCATGGGATGAAGTTGGAGGGAGGACGATTCAGAGAAACATGAGGAAGAATTTCTTCACAGAATGGGTGGTGGACAAGTGGAACACCCGCCAGAGGAAGTGGTGGGGCTGAAACAATCACGGGATTTAAGAATGCATGGGATAGACATAAAGGAATTCTGGAGGTCAGGGGTAAGAGGCAACAGACTTCTAGGAAAACATAAACTGAACTTACAAGCTCAAATGGGCAGACTGGGTGGGCCATAGGCCCTTATCTGCCGACACTGTCTATGTATCTATGAATATATTCCAGCAATGACATGCAAATGTTGAATTTGCCTTCTGCTTGTGGAATTAGCTCATTTAACATACTAACAAACTAAAATGCCAGCAGAGTAGGCCTTATGGTATATCGAGTCTGCTCGAGAGTCAGTACCCTTGACGGGCACCGTTGCTGCTCTCCCAGCCCTCCCTCTTGGACTCCCCCACCTCAGTCCGAGTCATCCCCCCAGTGTTTGCATTACTCAGCTTCACCTTCCCCTTATATCTGTCCCAGCCCCTCTTGAACCCCTTCACAGAATCCACAACCACCAGCTCCTCAGGCAGTGCATTCTAAGGTTCCACCACCTTTTCAGTCAATCATTCAATCAATCAATCAATTAATCAGTTTTCAGTGAAGTAATGCCTCCTCTTCTCCCCCCTCCAGCCTCTACTTGTGCCCCCTGGTGGCTCCTCCCCCTCTGCTGGAACACCCCTTCTAGGCTTACCCTAGTTACCCCCTTTAGATACTTGAAGACCTCTATCATATTTCCCCTGTCTCTTCTTTCCTCTAGAGAGTATAGGTTGAGTTCCTCAAGTCTCTCCTCACAGGACCTATGCCCCAGATTCCAAATAATTTTGGTAGCCCTCCTCTGGACCCTCTCGAGGAGAGCAATGTCCTTTTTTAAATGCGGCCACCAAAACTGCACGCAGTCCTCAAGGTGTGGCCTAACCAGGCAGTTGTACAGAGGAAGAATCACATCCCGACTTCTTGAGCTTATCCCCCTGGCAATGCACCCCAACATTTTGTTTGCCTTAGCTGCAGCCCTCCTACATTGCTCAGAGTTGTTCATTTTGGCATCCACCACCACCCCCAGGTCCCTTTCCCCAGTCCAGGCCTGCAGTGTATCCCCTCCCAGTGTGTATCCATGTCCTGGGTTTCTAGCCCCCAGGTAAAGAACCCTGCATTTCCCCACATTAAATTTCAGTTTCTAGGTACGGGACCACCTCTCCAGAGCCTCCAGGTCCTCCTGTAGGGCTACTTTCTCCTCCTCCCTATCCACCGCCGCTCCCAGCTTTGAGTCATCTGCAAAGGGACTCATTTCGCTCCTGATACCTTTTCTGATGTCTGAGATGTAGGTGTTAAACAGGAGTGGTCCCAAAACCAATCCCTGGGGGACCCCACTAATGACCCTCCTAGGAGATGAGACTTCTCCCCCAACCACCACTTTCTGTGTATGCCCAGACAGCCAGTTCCCAATCCACCTGACCATATGTTTACCCACCCCCATTACTCTAAGCTTACCCAGCAGCCTGGTGTGAGGTACTGAATCAAATGCCTTGCTGAAGTCTAGAAAACGGACATCCACCGACCTGCCCTGGTCCAGCGCCTTCGTCACTCAATCATAGAACTCCACAAGGTTAGTCTGACATGATCTGTCTGGGACAAAGCCACGTTGGTGATCAACCCAGTAACCCCTTTCCTCTATTTGTAACCCTTTCCTCCATTTGTGTACAATGTTTGAATATTGCAGGTTTGCCCTAAGTGCTATCATATTAGCACTAGAAGTAGTGTTGAAACTGCATTAGCGCTACATCGTATGCAGGTAGACATGATGTAACATGTCAGGAGTGATGTTATGATGCTGCACCAGCATGCACGCTGTGGTGTCACTCTATGGCATTGTGCATGTGCAGCACTGTCCAGCACATGCAAACCATGTGTATATGCCACTGCATTCCTGCCACATGCAGACATCCCTGCCACCAGAAAGCTCTGCACTATCACTGAAACATGTTGTGCAAACAGAAGGGCATGCCTATACAACCAGGAACTTATCATTAGCTTGGTGTTAGAGCTGGTGATAGCAAGCAGTACACCATGAAGACAGAAGGAGGAAAGCAGTCAGATAGAGGGAAACTCAGTGGTTGGCTACAGGGATGGCTAACCTGGTTGACCTGTTGGTGGCCAGGGAGGACTAGCTCCTGGGCGAGGGGTCTGAGGCTGCAGACAGGCCCAGGTGTGAGATCTGAGCTTTGGTGGGGAGCCGCTTAGCACAGCTCACCGGGGTAGTGAGGACAGGGGACCAGTGCAGGCACAGGTTTAGTGACCTGTCCCAGAGGGAACCTCAGCACCTTCAGCAGCTTTGGGCAACAGTGGACAGTGGTGCTGTGCAATGGCCTGGTGAGTATAAATGGCCGCATGTATGGTTGCTGTTGTGTCTTATGTGCAGTACTGTTTCCATGCTAATGTATTTTTGGGTTATCATCACTGAGGGAATGTACACTATCCCCGTGGTGTCCTCTCTGTCCTATGGGGCCTGCTCCACCAGATATCCTGATCTTACCAATGCAGGTATATGGGACCACAGTCCCAATGGATGTCCCCAGTGCCATGCACATTACAGAACCCACTATGGATCTCTGAGACATGCACCTGCCATGGCACCAAGAGTGTGTGCTAACAGAGTGACATGGTTGAAGTGGCAGGGTGGATGACTATGTCATGTGACATGTAGCCTACATGCACTGAGCTATGGTGGCGGGTGTACCGAATGGCACTTTGCAGAGACCACTGTCTGTTCCATGTACACTGTCTGTGTTATGTAGTAAGGGTGTCAGTATGCATATGCAGCGTAATGCATGATATACTATTATATTGCACTGTGTGTGCCACTCTTGGCCCTGCCATTGTGTTGGGCTACACCTACGGCACAATGTCTTCCCCTGATTTTGCACAGTTATGCTTCCTGTGCCACTGTTGTGTGAGACCTGGGGCTACATGTATCCTTTTATGTACTATGAGGTGTATATGGCCTCTACCTGACATGTATGGGTATGCTGGACATGGGTGGCGAGAATAACTGGATAGGGGCACTACAAGGACTTTGTGTACACGGTGCTAGGCTAGAGCTACAACAGGGGTATATAGCATTCCAGCTTCACCTGGGCCATGGCACACCTGTCTGCGTGGACATGGCCTTGCATGGTCCTGTCCACATCCACCATGCACATTTGGCTGTTGATGCACAGTACCAGTGCATAGACATGTGTAATGCTTAGGATTCATGGTACTGTGCCATGTGTTCCACTGCATGCTATTGATCACTTCTTCTTTTGCCTTCCTCCACAGACATCACGGCCCAACAGGGCCAAGCCAGGGCAAGAGTGCAGGAGCAGGGCCGCCAGGACCAGTGATGGCAAGAGGAGATGCCTGGCTGTGACGTTGCTCGGCATGGCCAGCTTGCAAAGTGAAGGTCTGTGGACATGCATCCACATAAGTACTATGCATTGTGTGTTTCGACATCTTGGTTGCATGTCTTTAATATATACGTACATGCCCTCTTTGAGTCCATGGCCTCTGTAGACCTCAAGTTGGTGACATAGAAGACACTCGTCCTCATAGATATGACCTTTGCTAGGAGAGTCAGTGAGCTTGAAGCCCTGTGCATAGAGCCTAGCTACATTATCATGCACAGAGACAAGGTTTTCTTGAGGACAAACTGAAAATTTCTCTCTAAAGTGGTATCAGAATTTCACCTTAGCCAAACACTGAACAGTCACTCTGCCTGTGATTTTTCCATCCCATTCAAGTCCATGTGAGCAAACAGTGCACTGTTTGGATATCAAGGGAGCACTCAGCTACTGTCTTGACAAAATAAAATATATTAAATCTGACAATGGCCAGCTGTTTGTGACCAATGGGGAGGTTGGCAAAGGCAAACCTGCTACTGGAAATACCGTTTCTAGATGGTTGGTCTCTTGCATGTAATTCTGCTTTAAAAAAGCAAGTAAGCAGCCCGCTTTAGGGCTTAGAGCACATTGCACAAGGGGACAATGCAGCCTCAGTGGCGGCCTCATGGGCCATTCCTTTGGCAGACTTCTGCAAAGCAGCTACCTGGAAAACTGTACACACTTTCACAAAGCACTACTATCTGGACATTCTCTCCAGAAGAGATGCTAGGTTTGGAAGAGCAGTCTTACAGAACCTTTTTCCTAAACAGGTTTGAGTTCCCAACTTTCCAAGGTACTGTTATGTTGTCTGCAGTTTTTTAGTATGGCATCACTATTCGACTCATGTTGTTAGAAGAAAAAATTACTCACCATACAGTAGTAATGATTCTTATATTCGGTCCAATAGTGAGCCAATACATCCCATCCCTAGTCTAGAACCTAATCAGAAAAAAGTTCCAAAATACAAGATGGGATTAATAGAGGATTGTGTATAAGCTACCATACACAACAAGGCTATGTTTCAATCTAGAGGATATTGTGGTAACAAGAGACATTGAGAGCACATCTCGAGAGGTCTCATTACCACGGAAACCTCAAGATTGAAACCGAACCTTGTTGTGTATGATAGCTCCTAGGATAGCTCATACACAATCTTGTATAGTGTATCGGCACCATTTCTGATAAAAATGTAGTCCTTACCGTGCTGTTTTCTTCATCTGTGATCATTTCAAGGGGCAGCTCTCACCGCTGCAGCTCTTTCCTGAAGTTCAGAGGGTTCAGAATGTGCATGCACAAAGATATTCTATGTTGTTGTGCTGCACTACTGATGTAGCTAGTACAGCACAACATCATGACGCAGCCAGTGCAGCACAACAAGCGGATTCCGCTAACTGATTTCTATCGGCAATCATGTTCAACCATACACTGTAATACTATACTAGCATGCCGTGGGGTTGTCAAACCTAATGCTCACCCCATTTTCATTCAGTGTACACATCCATGTTTATTTAGTGATGGAATGGGGTGAGTGTTAGGTTTGACAACCCCACGGCATGCCTGAATTGCTGCCTCCAGGGTGGTGGTGGGTGCTAGGGTTAAAAACCCTAAAGTCTTATTTCCCTACTTTTTGTGCTTCATCCTGAACCCTAACTGATGCATTACCGCAGTTTTTTGCAACTAATATATACATATATTTAGTTGTAGTAGCAGTGATACTGGGCACTTTTTGTTTATCATAGAGAGACCTCTGAGTAACTGAGCCACATGTGCTTGTCAAGCTTGGTTTGGAGACCTCTCTTTGCCAGTGGTGCAAGTGGTAGACAAGAAGTACAGGAACTCATACACTGGCAAATATGAAATGCAGAATGAAGATCCTTAATCTGAAGGATAGCTGTGTCAAGACACATCTATCTGTTTAGACACGAGTAGATTCAGTTAGAGATATTGAAATATTTCTAGGAAACAGCTCTAATTAGAGTGCATAATGATCTGCTTAGGGCTAGAGATAGAGGAGACAAGTCAGTTCTGTTTGAGGCAGTATAGCGCACTGGACTAACCTGGGTTTGAATCCCACAGCCACCTAGGTGCACACTGTGTGATCCTGAGCAAGTCACTTAACTTCGTCGTGCTCCCAGATCGCATCTCGAAACAAGCTTTGGCTTAGCATGCTACTCCTGGTTAAACAATGTTCCCTTCCCCACTTCCTTCCTAGTTCTTGTACTTCTCGATCTCTCTTCAGCATTTGACACTGTGGACCATGTTGTGCTTCTCGATTGGCTCCGTGAGTTTTGTGGACTCACCGGTGTAGTCATCAGATGGTTTGAGTCCCATCTCTCTGATAGGGTACAGTGGTGGTGATGGGGAATTTTTCCTCCTCCCCAATGCCCCTGTCATGTGGGGTACCACAGGGCTCGAAATTGTCGCCGATGCTGTTCGCAGTGTACATGCTGCCCCTTGGTGAGATCATTCGGCAATACAGTGTGGAGTTTCACTGCTATGCAGATAACACCCAGCTGTATTTGTCACTTGCACTCAGAACATCCAGTGCTGTTGACATGCTTAACACCTTTTTGGCTAAAATCAATGGCCGGATGGCTTCCAGCTGATTGAGACTAAATTCATATAAGACAGAGGTGCTAGTGATACAGCCAGGTCACTGGCATGATGGGTTGGCACCTGGAGCTGACACAGGTCTTTTCCTGGGGTCTGCTCCATTGGTGGCTTCCCCAAGGGTGCGTAATTTGGGTGTGATCCTGGACAGCAGGCTGACCTTTGAAGATCAGGTAGTGTCTGTAGTTAAAAGTGGTTTCTACCACTTGTGGAACATCACCAGGATCAAGCCCCTTGATCCGCCAGAGGATCTGCCGACTCTAGTACATGCCTATGTTACCTCTAGGCTCGACTACTGCAACTCTGTATACTTCAGGTCATGGGAGGGACCCTCCACACACTGAAGGTGGTGCAGAATGTGGTGGCCCGGTTGCTGATGGGCCTGTATAGATCCAGTCATGTAACCCCGGTCCTGTGTGCTCTGCATCAGCTGCCTGTCAGGTAGAGGGTTCTTTTCAAGGGGGGCTTGCTCACCTATAAGGCCCTATACAGACTGAGTCCTGGCTACCTGTCGGAGCTACTGACACCTGTGACCTCTGCTCACTCCCTCAGCTCCTCTTCGAGGGGCCTCCTGGACATTACCAGGGATCAGCTCAGGACATCGGAAGACCATGCTTTTAGTGTCTCTGGGCCGACCCTGTGGAACTCACTTCCATCTGCAGTCCGGGAGACTCCCTCAATTGGGGTTTGCAAGCTGAGGCTGAAGGCCCACCTCTTTAACCTGGCTTTTACAGATTGATTATTCCAGCCTAACCAGCCCAACAATTCTAGTTATCTAAAGTTGATCTTAAATGCTGCTTTTCTGAATTTATCTATTCTGAAAATTTTTATTGTGGTTTGATTGTCTTACTTTTGATATGTTTGTTAGGCACCCAGAGCCCAAGGGAATGGGTGCCCTAAAAATAAAATTTGCCTTGCCTTACTATGTGGCGTATCACCCTAGAAAAGCAACATTGATGCTGATGTGCTATCCAGAAGATCCCACCAAAGGGTGCCAGGGCCAGAATGGATCTAAATCTTGGAGACTGTTATTCAAATGTCAGGTTTTGTGCAAAAGATATGACCCAGAAGAACTGACAAACTGCAGTGAGCCACCGTGCCTGGTGGACAGCTTGGGTGCCTCGTCAGACTGCATACCTGTGTACTATTGCAATGTTGTATCCCTCAGTAAGCCCCCTCTACCACAAATGAGTCTTCAGGATGGGAGAAAAGAGAAAATGGAGGACTCTGCAATCCAAAACATTATTAAACCCCTCCAACAAGGTGGCCGCCTAGAATTTGTCAAAGTAAATCATCCTGACAAACCCCACTACTGAGAGAGTGAAGCAAACTGAAAGTGCATGAAGGCATGATTTACAAAGCATCACAGAGCAATGATGGGCTAAGCCTATAACAGTTACTGCTAGTCAAGTTCAGAAAACTGGTTCTCAAGTCTCTGCATAATGAGTTAGGACACTGGAGCATTGACTGAACATTTGACCAAGTTAGAAGAAATTCTACTGGCCCCTGGATGAGTACAGAGGTAGAGAACTTTTGTAAACCATGTATGTGATGTATCCAGTGGAAAACGCTGCCCACCCAATTAGCCCCTTTAGTGAATATTACAAGTGCTCACATGAACTTAGTTTGCATTGACTTTTTAAGCTTCGAGCCAGAAGAAAAGAACATTGCCAACATACTGGTGGTAACATATCACTACTCCCAGTATGCTCAAGTGTTTCCCACAAAATACCAAAAGATCACAACTGTAGCCAAGATTCTGGTTGAGAAGTATTTTGTTCATTATGATCTGCCAAAGAGCAGGGGTGTAGCCAGACAATATACAAATGTACACCAGGACGGTGTTTGTTGCCTCATTTGGCACAATAAATACAACTTTTGTAACTCATGACAATGGTTGTTGCCATGCATTAAATACAAATGCCATGCATTGCTCCCTAAGACACCCACATATCAGCCCAGAGTCTATAAAGTTGTATTGTCCTTGGGATGCAAAGACAGTATTAGTGACCAGTCCTTCTAGTTTTGACTCCTATGAATAAAATGACAGAAAGATTCAGCATTTTTTTTGATAGTTTTCACGGAAAAAGGAAGCAGTTCAAAGCCTATCTGCTACCCCCTTAAATAAAATTGCACACCATGGAGTACTTGAAGTATGCCTGGCTACACCCATGCCAAAGAGAATTCATTCTGACCAGGGTCAGGATTTTGAAAATTGGCTGATCAAGGAGTTGTCTTTCTGGGTAATTAGGAAGTCACAGACTTCTCCCTACCACCCTTAAGGTGACCCACGACCAGGAAGATGCAGTAGAACCTTGTTGAACACATTGAGCACATTGCACCCTCATAAAAAAATCTAATTGGAGTCAACAAGTGAGCATGCTTGTCCGTGCATATAATTGCCGTTGTAATGACACCACAGGACAGTCTCCATATCTGCTCATGTTTGGAAGGGAGGCCAAGTTTCCAGTGGACCTTACATTTGGAGTGTGTTCTGATGGAGACAGTTTAGAGGCTTACACTAAATATGTTCAAAGACTAAATCAGCAGTTGGACAATGCCTACAGATTGGCTACAGAATTGTCTACAAAGAGAAACTTGGCAAACAAAGTAAGATAAAAGATAAGATAAACGTATGAGAGCTCACAAATTACTCCCTGGAGACAGAGTCTTGGTCTGGAATTTGGGATTACCAGGAAAGCATAAAATTGCAAATCAGTGGGGAAACATCCCTGGCAACATCCCCTATGCAGTTACAGAAAAACTTGTGGACTTGCCAGTGCATAGAATTTGATCAGAGGAGGGTCCCAGTAGAAGAAAAACTTTGCACTGCAACCATTTGCTCTCCACTGGACAGTTGTGCCAAACTTGGACAATAGCCCAGTGCTTCCTCAGAGGGTGGAAGCCAGAGATTCTCATAAGCACAGAAGTACACCTAGTCAGCCTGCAACCATCATACATAATTGTCCACTCAGGCCTCCAAAAAGGCCATTGCCTGAACCAGCACAAAATACAACAGATTCATCTGACAAAGAGGATGATCCTGTTTGTTACTGTTCCACGGTGGACCTTTCCCATCTGTTAAATGCTTCTGATGATTGTTGGGCACCAACTACTCCACCTACCCAGTTAGATCCATATGCAGAGCCTTTTGAACCCCAGTTAGACCAGCTACCCCTGAACTAGGGCATGTGGAAGATCTTGTAGAATCTGACCAAGAGCCAGCTATTGTAATTGAACCAGCTCATTCTGAGGAACATCATTCACTGCCCAGAAAGCTGGGACGTGCACCCTCAGTTACCCAGGAACCAGAAGACATCCCAGTGTGACATTCACAAAGGCCTATAAGATGCATTTTGAAGCTCAATTATGACACTCCAGGTGCTCCCACTGACCTTCCCCTTTATATGGTGCATCGTGGAATCTCTATCACACCCCGATCCATACCCTGTACTGTGATCAGTAGCCCTAGGCTATAATGTGGGGATGCAGAATATTGGAAATGTTGGTCAGATAGAGAACCAATTGTTTATAGAGGAATGCCTTTGAAACTGTTTTTAATACTGAACCCATTGACATTGTTATGTAGCTGTGGACCCTGTGACTAGCATAGTTAGGAAGCATTTGTCTAGTTAAAACTTTAGTGTTTGTTTGTTTTGTGTCTTTCAGATATGCATTGGATGGAACTTGTGGAACTGCTGGGACAACAGCTCATGATAAGGGGGAGAGTATAACCCCCTTCTGAGGGTGGGTGGCTTGCCTGGACTGCTGCTGCTGCCATCCGGAGGTCCCTGCACTGCTGCCAGCTCTCCCTTGCTTGTTCACATGTGTGGTGTGTGGAGAGAGAGAGAGAGAGAGAGACAGGCAGCAACACAATTCCTGGGCACCTCCTGCACCATTCTTCTTTGTGTCTGCAGTCACATTTGATCAGCCTGGTCTCCCGACTATGGTAGAGGGGACTGGGCACCAACACTGGGCGCCTTCTCTGTTTGGTGCCTTCTGTGCCATGCCACTCACTGCTACTGACAGCACATGAGCTGGAGCACAGGTGCAGGGGTTCCTCTCCAGCACTCCCAGCTCCAGAAATCCTGCCAGCACACCGGTTGCCAGACCCACTGCACCCACAGCCACAATTGACCAAGTGTATAACTGCCCAAGGTGCAGCTACACTATCACGGGGCAGAATACTATGGAGGGCAAATAAATATAGAAGATAATAACTTTGGAGCACATAATTCTTACAAGAACATGGCCACAGCCATCTTTGTTGATCCCTGACCCTGCATCTTGACCATTTAGAAGGCTTGACAGCCCAGCAAACCCCACAAGGGATAGTGGGTGGATGATACAATAAACAACCCTTTCAAATGGAATGGCAGACTAAGAGGGCCAATGAGAGGGCAGGAAAGTGCTGAAGGACTGATGGACAGCCCTGCCTGTCCAATGGGACACTGAATTGGGGTGAAGAAGTTTCTGAGCTCTTGAGGAGCACATGGCAGTCTGAGAGGAACACTGAGGTGTTCAGACCTGCTGCTGGTGAGACCTTGGTGAAATGAGAGGCCTAGCCAGGCCAACAATCCTGTGAGCCCTCATCAGAGTTCATCCTGCAAACTCACTGTAAGCCTTATCCTGGGCTTACCCTGTTCAGAGACTGTGCCAGGGAAAGGCATCTGTGTAGTGAAAGCTGCAAAGCTGTGCCATACAAGCACCTGTTAGAAACAATCACTGAGATTCTGAGCCTGTGGGGTATCACTGCATACTAAAGCTGCTGAGGTGTACAGAGACCAGCATCCTATCCAGTTTCCTCAGAGCCAGGTAAGGGGCCTGCTAGCCTTTATCTAGTAGGGTGGATTGGGAAACAGGGAGCCATGGGGCGCATGCATCGAGTATGTGGGTACTCTTGATCTGGAGGGGAGTAGGACTGTGGAGATCTGGAACTGGGAAGCCGTTGTGTAGTGTTCCTGTGACTGATAGCTTAGCCAGAAGGGCTATGCCATGTGAGATGTGAGCCAGAACAGCTGTGCTGCTGTAGGACATCTGAGGAAATCTGAAGTGCTTCATCTCCAGGCCATTGGGCCATGTTGCTGATGGCTCTCCACCCCATTGCTGTATACTGTCCCCTGCCTTGATGGAACTACTGCATCCTTGGGTCTTTTTTACTTTTGCAGTTTGGACTACAGTTACTAAATTTGGATTACAAGTTGGTTCTCAAGAATTTTACATTTGGATTTCAAGTTTTTTAAACTGTGTTAGCACACTATGACCTATTGGAGGATTAAAGAGCCACTGATATTTCAAGAGAAACTTTGAAAAACAAAATACTTAGGTGCAATTCAGCTTGTATTCGATATATTTTTTACAGATATCCCCACTCTATTATCCATTATTGTGGAAATTTGCATGAAAACAGGATTTTCATTTCTAAGATTTCATCTGCCTTTATAATTTATTCCCTACTTGAAGTCATGAGCCCATGTTGTGACATCACAATTTGTTGCCATGGGAGTAACTGTGATGCCACAAGTAGAGTAGTATGACTTCAGGTAGGGTATAAGCAATAGGAATCCATGAACTGTTCAGAAGCAAAGATCCTGTTTGCAAGCAAATTTCCCTAGTAATAAATAATGGGGAGGAGAAATTCAGAACTAATGGGAAATCTAAGCTGAACTGAATCTAAATAATAAGTTGGTTCTCTTGGAGATGTCATCTACTCTTTAAATTACAAGCTTGCTAACTGTCATCAAGCGCACCATCAAAGAACCCGGGCAACATAGCTACCAGGGCTGCACTATGACTGTAGAGTAATTCCTGGGTACCCAGAATCCTTGGTTAGCATGTCATACTTGCAATTGTAGTTTTACTACTGGTATCAGCTGAAGAGTTACTGCTTCCATTGTAGTATATTTTCCCTTTTTGTGCCCCTTGATTGGGTGGGTACTTCATAGACTATGTAGGATCTGAGAGGGTGGTAGCGACCCACAGTACAGTGGCTCCCAGGGGTCATTGCTATAGGGTGGGAGTGCTCAAGATGACTTGCAGCTGTTTAATCTCTTCTTTTCTTCCAGCTTCTCGGCCTGTGATTTCAAATAAAGGCATTGTTAAATTGTTGAATTTGACTTCTGTGTGTGCACCCAGTTTGTATAACCTGATTAAAGCATTTATTGGTGAAGGTAACAACTGTCTTATTGGTCCCCAGGGCATGGTACAGTCCAGTGTAGGAGGTGGGTAAGTAGTGTACACAGCGTCAGGCCCCTTATTATGTCTGGGTGGAGGCCCCATACTACTACTTATTTGTCCTGGGACAACCCCCTTACCGCTGGTGAAAGAACAAACCCAACCCCCTCAGCATGTGGTCCCTGTACAGTCACCAGGCAAGGGTGTGAACGCAGACACGGTGACGCAGGGGTCACACCTAGTCAATATGAAAAGTGCTATGTAAAATCAAATGATAAAATGGCAAGAAAATCTTGCCATCTTATTGGCTGGTATGGGTCTTTATCTGTGAGTAAATCTCACAAAGTACACACGAGTGAAGCCTTGCTCTTAGTTTTAATATAAATAGAATTTTTTTGTCTTTTTTTGGGGGGAGGGGTGTATAAGCAGAATTTTACACACACCCAAGGTGACGGATGCAACCTCAGGAGAGCGGCTTGAGGGTGTGTGAAATTGCTTGCACCACCACCGATGTATTATTTAAGTAGGAGTGTGTAGTGCCACATGGCCTCTCACACAGTCTGTATAGTGCCACATGCCCTCGCACACAATCTGCAAAGGTTGAGAACAGAAGGCACAACAACAGCAGCTTGCTAAAGGAGCAGTTTCCCCTAGCATAGCTATTCAGAGTCTGGTCTATAGTCACCCAGTTGCATTGCATACCGCCCCAACTACAGAGAATCTCAGTCACACAGGTTCATTACATCCTGCTCAACTACAGAGAATGTCAGTCACACAGGTTCATTACATCCCGCTCCAACTACAGAGAATGTCAGTCACACAGGTTCATTATTTCCTGCCCCAACTACAGAGAATGTCAGTCTCACAGGTTCATTACATCCCGCCCCGACTACAGAGACTGTCAGTCACACAGGTTCATTACATCCCGCCCCAGCTACAGAGAATGTCAGTCACACAGGTTCATTACATCCCGCCCCAACTACAGAGAATGTCAGTCACACAGGTTCATTACAACCCTCCCCAACTATAGAGAATGTCAGTCACAAGGGTTCATTACATCCTGCCCCAACTACAGAGAATGTCAGTCACACAGGTTCATTACATCCCGCCCCAACTACAGAGAATGTCAGTCACACAGATTCATTACATCCCTCCCCAACTACAGAGAAGCTCATCCATGAGTTCTGTCCCCAGTTACTGGGGTACTATGATAAAAGTCCAGCTGTAAAGTACATTACATATCTACCAGACAAGCCAGTACTCACTACTGCCATCTGTTAGGTAGTCACTGACTCACACATGAAATACATATTAAATTAAAGGGAAATATCCACCTAAAATTGGGCCCACTCAGTGTGAGGCAGGGCCCAATTAGAATTTTCACAAACAGTTGTTTTTTTCACTTACAGTGCCTTCATTTATTTAGAATTTATCTGGTTGATCCTGCATCCCTCCCCGCTGGCATTTTAAATCCAAGAGCCCCTAGTGGCGCACCTGCAACCTCCTGCCGCTGTCCCGAGAATGATGTATGATGCAGGGAGCAGCTGCAGGAGTATTAACAGGGTTACTATATAGCCAGAGCTTTTAATAGCTCTCGTTTGAAATGTACATGTCTCGGTACAGCACTGAGACATGTACATTTCAAAATGGAGCCATTAAAAGCTCTGACTATATAGCAGCCCTAAGGACACTCCTGCAGCTACTCCCTGCATCATACATCATTCTCGGGACAGCCGCAGGAGGTTGTAAGTGCACCACTAGGGGCTCTTGGATTTAAAATGCCAGTGGGGGGGATGCAGGATCAACCAGATAAATTCTAAATAAATGAAGGCACTGTAAGTGAAAACATTTTTTTTTATTTTATTTTATTGAAATCTAGGATTACAAATACCTTTGAGCAGGAACTGCTCGTTTACAAAGGTTCCATGTCAAAGGAATGGGGGTATACATACATACAAAGGTCAACATAATAATACATAGTTACACAATAAAAAGAAGTAAGAGACTGAGGTTTAGGAAATTCCAGTAATTCAAAATGTGCCAAATGTTGGGTAGCATGACATACCAGCCAAGGGCAATCTTAGAAATAAGCACTGCAGGTGAGAGGAAGGGGTATGCAGGCAGAAAGGCCATTGTCGGAGGGTAGAGGGTGAGGGTAAGAGCTCTAAAGGGAGGGAGGGGGGATAAAAGTCAGGAAATGCCCGGGGGGGAGGAAAGGGAGAGGGGACAAGGGAGTAGGCAGGTAGAATGTAGAAGGTAGAAGGTAAAATGACAACTGTTTGTGAAAATGCTAACCGGCCCCTACCTCACGCTGAGGTGGGCCCACTTTTAGATAGACATTTCCCTTTAAGTGAACAAAATGGGCAATTCCATACCTTTTATTGGACCAACAAAAATTTTTCAGAACACCAGCTTTCAGGGTACACAGAGCCCTTCATCAGCTATAACAGCTTTTATAGAAAACAAGCTCTTATATTTTGGATAGAGCAATCTACTGAAAGGAAAGAGTTGCAGATAAATACGCTTTTACACATGGGCATGACTGTTCTGTTGATAAGGAAGCATCATATCTAGAGAATTTCCTAATTACCTAGAGAATAGGGCATTTTAAATTAGAAACGTCCCCCGATTAGGTTTGACCCCTGGACCCTGCCTTAATAAGGGATGAAATTTAGGAAAGGCCAGAACTCAGTTAGTACACTAACTGAGCAATTCCCTTAGCATAGCTAGTAGGAGTCTGGGTTATGATCAACCAGGCTCATTACAAATGGCACAATTGCTAACTTACAGTACACACAGGCCAAGCTGCCTTTAGTTTGAAATGAAAAGAGGATCCAGCTGGGTGTACAGTATTGTGTGGTAAACATCACTTTCTGTCTCTATCTCCAGTCTTGCTACTCAAAACTGTGTGATTGGGGCTGGCACAGTGGTGCAGAGGGCTGAGGCATCAGCGCCTCACCTGCTGCCATGCCAAGGACTCAGATTCGGGAATGGACCTGGGTCACTTGGGGGTCAGCTGGAGGGGAAGAATTGAGAGTCCCACAGAACACGCTTCTCCTCCAGGGAGGGAGGTCTGCTAGCTCTGCTGTGATACTGCCACCTGGGTGATGAGGACGGGCAGAGCAAGCGGAGTTGCAAGGCGGAGGGACTGGGACACGTGTATGTGCATGTGTCTGCTCAGTCCACATCCACTAGGTGCCTGAGGGGAAGGAGAAAATGACAGAAAAAACCTCAGCCACTGTGGCTTGATATCCTGCTCTTGTGCAGGCTCTGTACTGCCTACTGGATTGCATGCTGCTGCATCTGGAACCAAGTCACCTTCCAGGCCTGGGGTACCACCAAGAGGAACAATCTGTGGGGCACTGCAAGGCAGTGGGGCTGTAAGGCCCAGAGATGGTGGGTGTCAGGGCTGGAAGGAATAGCAGGTAGAAGATAGCCAGCCAGGGAGGAAGGGAAAAATAATATGTCATTGAAGACCACCCCAGTGGCCCAGTGGCAGTACATCATGCGTCTGTGTAGACAACCAGAGTTTGGGAGTGGACTTAGGTTGTCGTTTTGGGGGCCAGACCATGATGGGAAGACTGCCAGAGGGCAGATTTCCTCAGCCACGGAGGGTCAGTGGCAGGTTTTGTTGTGTAGCAACTCCTCTGGGCAGGCCAGGGAGCATTCCTCTTTGCAGGGGCATGCTACATTGATGAGGTTTCATGGCAAGTCTCACACTAACAGGAGGCAGGAGGAACCTGGAGAGAAAACGTGTGTAAAGCCTTCTCTGCTGTCAGCTTGATGGCATGATCTGAGTAGGGTATATCCCTAGAAGCAGGTTAATCCCTGGCAGTGGCAGGGAAGGGGGGACAAAAATCTACATAGAAGAAAAAAATGTGCCTTTGTCACCAGACTCTTACACTTAAAGCCCCTGTAATGCCATCGGAAGGCACATGTCTTGTTGAACTTGGTACTCATTTTTACACTGAGGGAAGAAATGAGAAACAGATCTACTCCTCCCATGAGCCCAAATGGATATAAAACTGAAAACCCCTACTGGTACCCTTTTAATTCACATCTTGTGTGCTGTTGCTGGTGGGATAGAAACAGTGTCAGCAGAAAAGAACCAATAGGTCCAGCCAGTCTGTCCAAGGGGTCCCTGCCTAGTTTACCTCTTCAGACCCTAACTGGTCTTCTGGGACCCCCTCTTTTTTTCTGTAATATCCCCCTGTGTCTACCCCATGCAGGCTTGAAGCCTTCCATCATTATAGCTTCCACAACTTTGACTGGTAGTTGGTTCCATGCTTCTATCACCCTTTCTGTGAAGAAGTACTTCCTCACATCCTTCTTAAAATCCCCCCCTCCACCAATTTTTATTGCATACCCCCTAGTTCTGGTGCTTATCCTCTTTTGGGAGAGGCTCCCTCCCAGCACTCTGTTCACCCATAAGAGGTACTTGAAGGAGTTGATAATGTCTTCCCTCGATCTCCTTCCCTCTAGATTGTACATATCAAGATCCCTCAGGCTCTCATCATAGCGCTTCCCTTGCAACCCCTGCACCATCTTGGTTGCCCTTCTCTGGACTGCCTCCATGTTGTCTATATCCTTTCTGAGGTGTGGTCTCCAGAAATGGACACAGTATTCCAGGAGGAGGCATACCAGAGAGTGGCACAAGGGCAATGCTACCTCTCTCCTCTTGCTGGTTATGCCCCTCCTTATGCTCACCATCATTCCACTAGCCCTACACACTGCCTTGTCACACTATGCTGCCACCTTGAGGTCTTCTGAAATAATAACCACTAGGTCCCTTTCCTGCCTAGTGACTGCCAACATCTCCCTCCCCCCATGATATACTCAGCTCTAGTGTTCATATGCCTTAGGTACATACTTTTGCACTTTGTGGCACTGAATCATTAGTTCTTTCATCACTGAATTCATTCAGTCACTGGGATCATTAGTGAAGTATTTGAAATGCAGTTCTTCCAAGTTTCCAGAAGGGTATGAAATGTTTACATTATTTCCAGTGATAGATAAAAAACACTGATTATGTAACAGATCACATCATATTTACTAGTTAGCATTTTCTTACTGCCATCTTGGTGCCTCTGGTTGTGTCATTCTTCCCCCGGGCCCCAAACCTGGCTTCACTTTTGGTGATCGGCTGCACCTCATGCCACATCAAATGAGGCATGGGTAAATCTTTAGTGGTTACTATGCACTGAACTGTGACAAAAGGGATAACATTTTCAAAACCAATTCTGGACATTGGCTTATCCTGTGACCTGGGCAAGTTACGTTATCTTCAGTTCTCTTCTGAAATATTGAGTCAAAGCAGGACCCCATTGAAAATGAGATGCTGCATCTTAGACTATTTTGGATGCATTTGTAAAATACAAAAATATGTAAGAACATTTTTGGTTCTAGATCCGGTTCACTAACATACTTATTCCCAGCTGCCTTCCTCGGGCTACAGTGGTAGTCCATGGATTCTATTGCATTCAACCACAACTCCCCAGCCCTCTCTACTGACCTTTGTTTTCCTCTATAAAGGCCAGGCTGTTGCTGAATCTTATTTTATTTATTTATTGATTTATTTATTTAGGGATTCGGATCATACCTTTGAGCTCAGAGCTCTTTTACAAAGGTTCCACGTCAAACAATGACAATTACAACAATAACAAACAGTTTATATACAATACTCGAATAGTAGGTAGCTAGTATACAGTAAGGTTACAGTGTCATTCATAGTACCAATGGTGATAGTACAACATCAAGAGCATTCAACTAGGGTAAAGGACAGTGTTTATATGTAGCGAAGGAGATAAAGAGGTGTGACACCTAGTGTGAGAGTCCGAGGAGGAATCATGGTGAGGGAGGGAGACTGGGGGAGAGTGGGCGGGCCAAAAAGTGGCTTTGTCTAGGAGGTAGGAGGTAGTGGTGGTAGGTTGGTTTTAAGGTTGATCCAATGGGGAAAAGGCACAGGGAGGGAGAGGAAGATAGAGGGATAGGGCAAGGGGAAGAGTGGGGGTAAAAGGAAGGGGAAGGAGAGTGTGGGTGAGTGGGAATTATGGGTGTTAAGAGTCCTAGTGGCAGTCACAAACTGTCCTAGTAAGAAGGTGTTGTCTTAGGCCATTTTTGAATTGCGAGATACACTGGGAGTTTAGAATGTGCACTGGGATTTCATTGAGCCATTGGGAGGCCCTATAGCTGAAAGCACACTGTCCCTGCACAGTTCGATGGAAAGGTGTTGATAGGGCCCTCCTCATCCTGCCTCTGGTGGTATAGCTGGTAGCACTTGGTGTTAGGATGCTAGAAATGCATGGGGCAGTTTTACTCATTAGCACCTTTTTTCCAAGGAGACATGTTTGGAATATAATCCTGTTCTTTAGTAGCAGCCAACTGGTCTTCTCGTATAAGGATCAGGTGTGGGTATTCCGATCTGTAGCCATTGTGAGCCTACATGCCTTGTTGAGGGCAATGTGAATCCTTTTTAGTGCAGTGTCTCTTGCTGCGCCATAGACCACCAATCTGTAGTCGATGGTAGAAAGGATGGAGCTGGAAACTGAGGGATGGAGGGCCTCTGGAGTGAGATGCTTTTTATGCCTATAAAGTACACCCAGCTTGGTGCTCACTGCCTTTACCACTGTGTCGATGTGTTGGGTGAAGGTGAGGGAGTCATTATTGGTGACCCCCAGGTACTTGAAAGAGTGAATTTATTCTAGCGGCTCACTGACTTTATTGGAGATGGTGAGGGGAGGGAGCTTCTTTTTGTGCTGTGGGCTGGCTGTGAGCATCGCCTTGGTCTTTTTGTAGTTTAATAGAAGTTTATGGCTACAGAACGAGTCTTCTAGCTTGTAGAAGGATGCCTGCAGCTCAGAGTGGAGGGAGACTATTGATGAACTGCTGGTGAGAAGTACAGCGTCATCTGCATAAAGTATCAGTTTAGTGTCACAGGCTTCAGAAAGATTATTTAGGAAGAGGCTGAATAGTAAGGGCCCCAGTACTGACCACTGTAGGACCCCTAAAGATACCTCATTGGAGCTAGATACTGTGTGCCCGATTTTTACATGTTGGCTTCTGTGTGTTAGGTAGTCCTTGAACCAGCAGACAGCAGTGGTTGCAACCCCCAGGTTCTGTAGTTGAGTCAGGAGGAGAGAGTGATTGACAGTGTTGAAGGATTTGACAAGGACTATGAAAACTGACCCCACCTTGTGCGAGTAGTCAGTGTAGTCCAGCAGGGCAGTGGAGGTACTATGATTCTGCCTGAAGCCATGTTGGTTGGGACATAACAGGTTGTATTTGTTGAGGTAATCTGTGAGTTGGGTGGCCACAATCTTTTCCAGGGCTTTATATAAGGGAGAGAGGATGGATATTGGCCTATAATTGGCGGTGCATGTCATATCACCGTTCTTGTGCACCAGCGTCACAAGAGCCTGTTTCCAGATCCCGGGGAATTGTGCAAGAGCCAGCAATTTGTTAAATAGTTTTGTAACCTGCACAATGATGACATCTAGTGTTAGAGATAGGAGTTTCATATCGACTCCATCACTCCCCATTCTGGTCTTGCCTAGTATTTTTTTATGTGTTTGTAACCCTCCTTCACTGACACTTTTTTGAAGTAGAAGACAGGGATTGAGCACCCTTGAGGCATGCAGTTGGTTTGTTCCCCAGCAGGATGCAGGTAGTCGGGGGGGGGGGACACTCCAGTCAGGTCAGTAAACAGTATGTTGAGAGAATCTGCGATGTGCCGAGAGTCAGTAATTGTGGCGTTGTTGATGTTGAGCGAGTGGGAGATCTTCTTCTCATCCTTCCCAAGAAGGTTTTTGATGTTCTTCCAAAAACTCTTCCCGTTGCCCCAAGTTTTATTAAGCTGCTCCTTGTGGAAGTTGGCCTTTGCTTGGCGGATAAGGTTGGTGCAGTGGTTTCTTGCAGTTCTATAGCATTGGAACTTGTGTTTGCTGCAAGAGGACCTGACTTTTTCCCAGAGGTTGTCTCTTTCCTTCATCTGGGCGAGGAGATCCCCTGTGATCCAGTCATTAACTTGACCCCAAATTTTCTGTTTCCTCTGTGGTGCAAAGATATCGCAAATGTTGTTGAAGCCCTCTATAAAGAAACTTAGGGCCTGGTTAATATTAGGCACATGATCGATAGGGGACCAGTCATGCTGGGAGGGGGCAGAGGAGAGGGCCCCAAGCTTGCCCTTCCCCAAGACTCTACTATTAATTATGATAGGCAGGGGCTTGCTCAATTTGTTTGACCATGTGAAAGTGAATGGGGAGTGATCACTTAAGGTGTCAGGCAGGATCTTAAGCTTAGAGATCCGAGAAGGGGAACACAAGAGGAGCCAATCGAGGAGGGTGTCTTTTCCTGTTTTGTGGTTCCGCTTTGTTGGGCTGTCAACGAGTTGGGTCAGATTGGAAGTAGCGACCATGTCCTTGAAAGGCGTGGATTCTCTGCCCTCCCAGCTGATGTTAAATTCACACACACTCCAATGGAGTAAAAGTAAAATTCACATGTAAATAGTATTAAAGCTTTACTGTTGATTTAATACAAAATAACAAAAATTATGAGTGGAAGCAGGTATGGCTACTGACCACACTCTTCCCAGCGCTTCGAGTCAGATGACTCTTCCTCAGAGGCATAGTCTTGCAGGAGAAACGTCACAATTTATGCATCCTTTCATGAATATTTATTTTATTTCTTATCTTCTTTAAGTACCCCCAATGTACATGTATACCAAAATGCCCAAGACAAGAAAAAAAGCTCTTCAGTGGGCAGGCCTCAGACTGTAGTAAAAAACACATAGGAGGGGACAATAGTGGACCTGGCACTCACCAACGGGGACAGAGTGATGTATGTAGAAGAGAGGAGTCACCTGGGGTCCAGTGATCAGTGTACGGTGTGGTTTAAAATCAGGACAGTGGAAGATCCAGCCACACTTGGGGTAGGGTACTGGATTTCAGAAGGGTCGATTTTGCAGAACTAGTGGCTTAGCTAAAGAAAGCCCTGGTGAGTAGATTGGGAAAAGGGGGTGCAGAGGAGCAATGGACTCACCTAGAGAAGCCATAACAGAAGCCACAAGCCTTTGCATCAGACAAACAAGCAAAACAAAGAGCTAGAAAAGACCACTCTGGTTCTCAAGGGAGGTGGCAGGGAGGGTGAAGGAGAAAGGGTTAGCATTCAGAAAAAAAGAAAAAAAAAGCACAAAGGGATGAAGACAGATGAATGTATTAGGAAAAACTAAAGGAGGCAAAGAAAACGGTCAGAAAAACCAAAGCACAGACAGAGGAAAGAATAGCTAAGGAAATTAAGCAAGGGAACAAGACCTTTTATAGATACATCAGGGAAAAGTGGAAAGCAACCGGGGGGATTGGGAAACTAAAAAGGGAAAGGGGGGAGATAGCGGAAGGAATCCTGAACAAATATTTTTGTTTTGTGTTCATGGTAGAAGGGGAAAGAGAGGGACTTCAGATAGGTGACAGGAGTTACAAGGGGGATGGGGGTACATACTAGTCCATTTACGATACAACGGGTCCTGAAAGAACTAGAAAAACTGAAAATAGATAAGGCAATGGGGCCAGACAGAATGCATCCCAGAATCCTAAAGAAACTTAGGAAAGAACTAGCAGCTCCATTGGCTGCCTCATTTAACAAGTCTTTAGAATCAGGCGAAGTTCCAGCAGACTGGAAGAGGGCGAATGTTGTACCTCTCCATAAGAGTGGGGAGCAGGGAGGAGGCTAGTAACTATAGGCCAGTCAGCCTAATCTCAGTGGTAGGGAAAGTGGTGGGATCATTACTCAAGGAAAAAATCGTGACATACCTTGAATCAAGTGGACAGCAAGATTCAAGACAGCATGGGTTCACGGCAGGCAGGTCTTGCCAAACAAACCTGATAGACTTCTTCAACTGGGTGACAAAGGAGCTAGATCAGGGAAGGCCAGTGGATGTGGCCTACCTGGACTTTAGCTAGTCCTTTGATACAGTCTCACATAAAAGGCTGACACGCAAGTTGAGCAGCCTGGGGATCGTATCCAGGGTGGCAAACTGCGTTAGAAATTGGCTGAGTGGCAGAACACAATGGGTGGTAGTGAACAGAGTTCAGTCCATTGAGAGGGAGGTAACCAGCGGGGTGCCTCAAGGGTCAGTGCCGGACGCAGTCCTCTTCACTATCTTCATAAGTGAAACTGCAGAGGGGCTAGAGGGGAAGGTGTGCCTCTTTGCAGATGACACAAAAATCTGCAATAGGGTCGACACATGGGGGTGGGTGGAAAGAATGAGAAGGGACCTGGGCAAGCTTGAGGAATGGTGCAATGTATGGCAGCTGAAATTCAATACAAAAAAAGTGCAAAATTGTGCACTTTGGAAATGGGAACTGAAGGGAGGAGTACTCATTGGGGAGGGGAGTATTGTCAGTAACCAAGGAAGAGAGGGATCTAGGGGTAATTATATCTGAGGACCAAAAAGTGACTGGTCAACGTGAAAAACTGGGTAGAATGGCCAGTAAGATGCTAGTGTGCATAGGGAGAGTCATCACCAGCAGAAAAAGGAAGGTGGTGATTCCACTGTACAGATCATTGATGAGGCCTCACCTAGAACACTGTGTTCAGTTTTGGAGGCCACATCTCAGAAAAGACATAGACAAGGTGGAGACAATCCAAAGAAGGACTACAAAAATGGTACAGGGACTGCACTGGAAGCCATACGAGGAGAGTCTGAAGGAACTCAACATGTACACTCTCTAGAGATGTAGAGGGAGGGGGGGACATGATTGAGATGTCCAAATACTTTAAAGGGATAAATAAGGTGCAAGGGAGTAGCATCTTTCAAGAAAGAGGATGAACAAGAAATAGGGGACGTGATATGAAACCGAAAGGAGGTAGAACCAGAGGTAATGTGAGGAAGTACTTCTTTACAGAAAGGGTGGTTGATGCTTGTAATGGCCTCCCAGAGGGGGTGGTTGGGGCAAAAACAGTAGAGGGATTCAAAAGGGCATGGGATAGACACAAGGGAGCAACTCAGACAGAAAGGAGAGGGCAAGTCGAAGATCATCTACAGTCTGCAGCATAAGTGAAAGGTAGGAAATATGAGCAGATTAGATGAGCCTGGCAGTCCTTATCTGCGGACAAATTCCATGTATCTATGTACGTAAAATGTGAGGCGAATCAATTTATGAATAGTATTGGACTCATATTGATTAAACATGCCAAAAAGATGCCTGTTCCTTTACCTCATTAAGTTTAAAGCTTCATGCTTCTTTATATCTGCTTTAATAATTGATTCTGTAAACTTTTTAGAGCATTCTTTGACCACCTCTGTCCATTCATCACTAAATTCAAAAGTCTCTAGTCCTGCAGAGGGGCCACTGTTACTCTTAGACCTTTACAGGTCTGCTTCTTTGCTAAATATTGTTCAAGTGTGGTGATGTTATATGTGAGATAAATTTTCTGAAATAATTTCTCAGGTTTAAAAAAGATAGATTTGCTACCACCCGAACTGATTTGCATTTCATCAGTTCCTTGAAGCCTTTCCTTTGCTTTCTGTCTTTTAATGGCTGCAGTGGGCGGAGTCCTGCAGATGTTTTGCGATCAAAAAAGGAGATTTTTCCGACCGAAGAACAATTTAGGAATTGCATCACAGTTGCCTCTGCTTCTGTGAAGCACTACACTTTGTCAATGCACTCTTCCTACTGCACTATTTTTATGCTGTCAGTTTCACATGCATACATGGCAGAGGTCCCCTGTGCCCTATTTTCTCACCACCACTTTGGCCTGAGTCCCTGATGCTGGCTGAGTCTCCATCCAGCCCCACATGGCATTTATTTAAATGTTTGAAAACAACCTTTTAGCATAAGCTCATTTACAAAGGTTCCACGTCAGGAGACACAAAACAATGTACAGAGATAACTGAAGTATTACACAAGGTAAATAACAGCAGAATACAGGGATATTAGAATAACACACAAAGTAAATTACAACAGGCTGTATTAATGCTGGGATCTATATCTTTAGGTACAAAGTGTTCTAAAAAGGGTCCGGAATAGCAAATATGTGGATCCGCTTGCAGCCACACTAAGAATGTGCGAGCTGGTGGTCTGCGCATGCGCTATAGCACGGATCCATTTTCTCACTGTAATAGCAGTACATCAGCAGCTCCCTCAGTGGTCCTGGATCCTGAGATCAGTTAGTTGGGGACTGGAGACACAAGGGCTGTTGTGGAGAAGCCGCAAAAATATGTATTTAAAGAGCACCAGTGAGCGGTACGAAACTGAATTTATACATAATAATGACCCTTCATGAATATTAATTAACCCTGCCTGCTTTCTGCTCATTGGTGCTCATTAGCAGGTTTCATTTATATTCATGAGCGAGTTGTTAGTATGTATAAATGCAGTTTCATACCGCTCATTGGCGCTCCTTAGATACATATTTTCATAGCTTCTCACTGTCTGCTGTCTCCGGACCCAGCTGACAAGACTCTTTCCACATCTGACCCTCCCTCCCTCCCTCTAGGCCCCCCACAAACATACAGTAACTGACACTGGGGTGCCCAATCCCCTGTGTCGCTGTCCCTTCTGTTGTTGTTGTTGCCCCTGAAACTGTCCTGCCCACCCGGCCCTACCTCTCAGTACCCCCAACAATATAACACTGACACTGGGTGTGCCCAGTCCCCAGTGTCATGACCCGAAATAAAGAAAACTTTCCCTCATAGTTTTTTTTCTTTAATAAACCTTGTAAAAGAAAACTGTCCATCGATGTCTGTTACGCCATTACTGTCCCCCACCCAACCCTCCCACTCAGCACCCCCAAGCCCTTATGTACCCACCAGCGTCCAGGCTGTAATCTTCTGTGGACCACAAACACATCTTCACTTTTCAAAGCTGGACTGCAAAACTGAGAAACAGGTATGCGGTTCAATGTATTTCAGTGGGGTTTTGAACTTAGTGGCATAACTTGGCCATTTATGCATATTTTTGCCCCAAATTTTCAACATGCCTTCTTTGGGACCCCACCTTATGAACAGTTACACTGACATTGGGCAAATCTGTCCAGAAAGGTGATTTCATGGTCCCTGTGCGAAATCACCTATTGGGCAGGATTTGAAAATTTTATGTGCACCTGTTCATGAGGCAGGGTCATAAGCAGGCTATGTTGAACATTTAGCGTAAAAATATAAAAAAAAAATGACAAAGTTATGAGCCCACATTGAATTTTGTGAATGCAGGCTTGTAACTTTGGCAATTTTCAATATTTGTTGCCCAGATGTACAGCATAGCCATTTCCTTACTGCACCTCATTAATGTGACAGCTGTAATTTATCAAATCCTGGCCAAAATGTGTTTTTACATCCCGAAAGGTAATTTCACGGTCACCGCGCAAAATCAACTTTTGGGCAGGAATTCAAAAGTTCCTGTGCCCTTATTCATGAGGCAGGGTCATAAGAAGGTTATGTTGAAAATTTGGCGTAAAAATATTTAAAAACGACATAGTAACTAGTCTACGTTGAATTTTGCAAATGCAGGCTCATGATTTTGATAATTTTCAATATTTTTACTCCACATTTTCAGTATAGCCATTTCTTTACAGCACCTCATGAATGTGACAGTTGTCATTTATCGCACTCAACTGCAGCCGTCATGGCTTCTGCCAGAGCTTATTTTAGTAAGGCTTCCTGTTTTCTCCCAGCTGGAACACCTTGGGTTCCCGGATGAGGAAGCTCCTTCTGTGCTTTGCATAGCTTTGCTAATGACTTTGAATTACAAGGGGAATCCAAATTAGATGCTCTGGTTATAGCAGCTTGTATGTCTACTAATACTTCAAACCCACAATGCCCACGTACAGGCACCAGCGTTTCAGTGAGACCAAAAGGCATGTTAAACAACAGAATTCCAACAAGACAGTCTGCAAAAATCATAGTGCAGGGTAGGTGCACTAGAAGAAGGGCAGCCAGCCCTAGTGTGAACGGACATTGAACAACAAGATTCCATGCAGTCCAATGGCAAAAAAGTAAATTCCACACATAAATAGTATTAAAGCTTTAACATTTATTTAATACAAAATAAAAATAACAAGTGGAAGCAGGCATGGCTACTGACTGCACTTGCCCCAGTGGTTTGAGTCAGAGGACTCTTCCTCAGGGGGTGTGGTCTAGCAGAACAAAACATCACAATTTATGCAGTATCTTATGAATATTCATTTAATTTCTTAGATTCATTAAAAATACCAAGACAAAAAAAAAAGTTGCATAAAATGTAAGGTGAATCAGTTCATCAGTAGAAGGCAAGAGTGGGGTTGGGGGTTAGCTTGTCTGGTCTTTCTTGTCTGTTCCTCTTTCTGTCCCTCAACCCCCCCAACACTTTCTCTCCCTGTTCTTTTTTCGGAGGATTGGGCATGCCTAACGACTTTATGTAAATAAGGGTGATCACTTGGAATAAGCTTTCAGTGTTCGCTCACTGTCTTTTTTTAGGCTTACTTAATAACTATCAATTAGTTTTGGTACTAGTAACGTGTTTTAAAGTATAGGTCAAGGTACCGATTAATTTCTCATGCCGCTAAACTTGTAGGCAGCTGCAATCCGAAGATCAGAATTAATCAGTTGCATGTTTGATCAGTTTGAGTACCATACTATTGATGAACTGATTTGCCTCACATTTTATGTAACTTTTTTTCTTGTCTTGGGTATTTTAGTATACATGTGTATTGGTGGCATCAGCATTGCGCCTCCCATTTTTCACCACATCTCATGAGTGTGCCTCTTGCACACTCCTACCAAACAATTACTCTAGAATGCTCATCGATGTCTGAAAATTCAGACTTTTTGCCTGTTTTGCTGTTTTTCCATCAGAAGTTGAGGGTTTGATCCAATCTTAAATCGCGCACCTACATGAAGCATATAGAGGCCGGGAACACATGTCTGCTACGAGTGCTGTTCCAAACTGTACATTTTTTTTTTTTACAAGCACAGTCTAAAAACATGCTCTGCCGGTCCATCATGTTATTCCAAATCATTCTTGGAGTCACTGAAAACAAGCCAAGCACTGAGAGTTCTGCAAATAATATTTGTAACTCAGAGCCGAAATCCCGCGCATTTGCAAGTGCAGCCTTAGTAAAGATCCCGTGCACGTGCAAGAGTGTGTCGCTCTTGTTTATGAGCGGGATTTTCGCCCTGAGTTACAAATATTATTTGCAGAACTCTCAGTGCTCTGTTTGGTTTCCGTGACCCCAAGAACAATTTGGAATAACATAACGGACCAGCGGAGCATGTTTTTAAACCATGATTATAAAAATAAATGCAGTTTGGAACAGCGCTTGTGGTAGACGTATGTTCCTGACCTCTATATGCTTCTGGTAGGCGTGCAATTTAAGCTTGGACTGAACCCTTAACTTCTGATGGAAAAAAACAGCAAAACAGGTAAAAAGTCTGAATTTTCAGACAGAGACGAGCATTCTAGAGTAATCATTTGATAGGAGTGTGCCAAGAGATGCATTCATGAGATGTGGTAAAAAACTGAGGGGCAAAGGTGACAGTGCCCTTTTAATGAAACCATGAAATGAAATTAATATTCATGAGAGGGCGCATAAATTGTGATGTTTGACCATGCCTCCTGAGGAAAAATCATCTGACTTGACGCGTTGGGGCAAGTGTGGCCAGCAGTAGCCATGCCTGCTTCCACTCATTATTTTTGTTATTTTGTATTAAAAAAAAATAAAGCTTTAATACTGTTTACTAGGGCTGCAAGTTTGGTTTGCTAATTTAGTTAAAACAGTTGAATTCCCCTTGTTCGCGTTTGTCCGTGCATTGCGAACAGTTTCTACAAAAATGCTAACTTTAGTTTGCCCCAGTTTACCCCATTGTATCCTTGCATGCATCCATTTCTCCTCTCCCACAGTCAGGTGGTGCACAAATCGGAGAGTCAGGAGACCGGCTCCCAGCATGTCAATCAGCCAATAAGGACTGGCAAGATTTGACGATAGTGGGGTGTCTCCGCCTCTCCCTCTCAAACTGGTGGCAAGAGCAGCGATCGTTGGAGGAACAGGTTGCAAAACACATGCGGAAGGGGATGTTATACTTGCTTCACCACAAGCTCTCAGTCTCATTCAGTGTGTGAGAGAGAGCCGAGGTGCTGTACGGAGAGCATATAGTTCTGTCTTCTGTGCTGGGTGGAAACTTTGTTTGAATTTTAATCATATTTGTCATCACAGATGACATTTATTTCTTTTACATATTATTCCCTCTTCAAGTTGTGAAAAGAGGAAAAAGAAAACAAGAAAAAGTTAAAAAGTGCATATTTAGTAAAGTTCAGTATTACATACACAGTCTTATCACATTGACTGTTAATTTCCTACTACCTACCTACCTACCTATACCTGCACAATTCAGGGCAAAAATAAAACAGCAATATTATATTAGTGACTAGCACTGCTGCCAATTTGTGTTGTCTCAGTCTCTTTTTGTCACTGTGGCCTGGGGTGGATATTACTTTAGAAGGATATTTATTATTCATTATAGTGGATTCTTCATCTTCTGGTCCTCCTCCTGACTCCTAGACTAGTTCTCCTAAGTTAATAATATATCAGATACTGGCAGTGCAAAAAAAAAATTTGTAGTTTAAAAATTAAATTACCTTTACCACCAGTGCCACGAGGGAAGGATAACAGAAGGAAGGGGAGGGTCAGAGTGACTCAACTCAATTTGCTGTGCTGCTCTGAGAGTCTGTGGGAAATAATCTCCCCGTGTTTTACTACTTAAAGTACCTGAGTCGACACAACAAGCAGCGCTGTCTTTACCTGTCTGGGAAATAATTTCCCTGTGTTTTACTACTTAAAGTACCTGACTCGACACAGCCAGCAGTGCTGTCTTTACCTGTCTGGGAAATAATCTCCCTTTGTTTTACTACTTAAGGTACCTGACTCGACACAGCCAGCAGTGCTGTCTTTACCTGTTAGGGAGAAACTTTCCCTGTGTTTTACTACTTGAGTACTTGACTCGATGCAGCCAGCAGTGCAGTATTTACTTGTCTGGGAAATAATCTCCTTGTGTTTTACTACTTAAAGTACTTGACTCGATGCAGCCATGAGTTGTAAAAAAACAGCAGCACTTCTCAGGCAATCTAGGCAACAGTGACAACAGTACAGAAAATTCAGGACATTGCATGAGTAACCTGTCGTAGTATTCAAAGGATGAGCACAAGGGCCATCATAGTTCAGCAGCGAGTCTTAGTAAGCAGAGCGATGGATGATGATGATGAGGAGAAGACAGATGAAACTGAGGGGGAAATCAGTGAAACAGATCCTGAGTTTGTAGTGGATAAAGTAGCAGTCAGTCTGTCAAGTAGCAGCTGTTCTGGGCAGTACCATAGGAAGGGTGGGGGCGGGTGGTGCCCCCGCACTGGGTGCAAGCCTCCGAGGGGCGCAGTTTTCATCTGAAAGCTTATTTTTTTTATTCACTTTGTGGTAGTGCTACCGCTTTAATTTTTTTTTATTTTATTTTGTGTGACTGTAGTTATAACTAGCTGTCAGCAGGGGCGCTCTGGAAGACCAGCAAGTGTGTGTGTGTGTGTGTGTGGGGGGGGGGTGTTACATGAGCTGCGCTGCTGCAGGCAAATAAATCATGTGGTTATTCAGTGTGGGCATTCAAGAAAGAAAGAAGAAAAACTGTTGCAGGCCAGCGCCGCTCCACCGCCTATTGGCATAAAAGGTACATGCGGAGCACGTGGCACTGAGAGTGAGAGGTGGTTAAGTTGGGGAGAGACAGTGAGAGAGTGGAGCCAGTTAATAGTATTTCAGTAGACTAGAGACACAATAGTAGAGTGTAGAGAGAAAGTAGTGCTTGTGTAGAGACAAGAGGCAGAGAAGACAAGTCACAGAGATCCATCTGATTCTTTAAACTTTAGTCACTCAGAGGTTCGTTTCAGTCTTAAATTAAAAGTGTAAGCAAAAGCAATTAGTCATCCTGTCTACCGGGCTGTATGTGACCTGAATTTATTTTAAAATAAATGAAAATTCAATTCACAGAAGCCAGCCCAACTTCAGGAAGCTCCCTCCAGGAGCAGGGGAACTAAAGAGCACCTTAAGAGGTAAAGCTACCACCTACACTGCAGCTTCTCACTTGTGGGCTGTTAGCCCATCGACGCTGTGCATCGACTGTCCCACCCACCGAGCCTGACCCTCAATTTACTGTTCCTTCCCTATGACATCACTTCCTGCTTTCATTTTTTCTAAGTCCCCACTTCTCCATCTGCAGATTATACTTGCTGGCCACTAGAGGGTATTTTTCTGCTTGCCTCCCTATTCACTTTGAATTTCCACTTCCTTGTCTAACCCTTGAGCCCTTCTATCCGCCCTGGTACTCTGCTTCCTTCACCCTCATCCCTGCTTCATACCCCTATTCCTTAGCCTGGTCTACTACTATACACCTTGCCCCCCTGCTGTCCACCTCCCAGCCCAACTTTCTATTCCCCCTGTGACCACTAGGAGTTGCTATTTCACCCCTCCACCCAGCATCAGACCCAGCCTACTCCAGCCCCACAAATGCCTGGATTTCCATCTTATCCTGGCTCAAGGACACTCACCCCCCAGAAGTCTTGAACAAGGTACCCTGTGCACTGAAGTTTGCAGCACTACCACTACTCCAAAGTGGCAGTCACATTCTTAGAAGCACAGCCGAGACCCTTATACAATCCACCAGTATTATAAGTATAGGCATCATGCATGCAAATTCCCTTCTACAGTGCCTCACTATTTTAGCCATCCTGGTGCTCGCCTTTCTCCAGAAGGATCACAGTCCCAGCCCTCAGAGGGCAGCACCCGTGGACCACCCTGTCTCATCTCAACCTCCCCCCACTCTTGCTTCATGCCCTAGGCCCCGGCACCCACCTCCTGGCAGCCCTCCCAACCCCTCTGCTACCCAGGCCCACCCTGGACCCACCTACTCACAGCCATTCCTACCCTTCACGCCCTACCCATTCTCTGTACCCCTGTGGCCTCACCCTCATCTTGACATCCAGCTGAGGATGCCAATGGCTACTGCCCCCTGGTTAGAATTATTACGCTGCTACTGCTACTCTCTGGAAATGTCCACTCCAACCCGGGCCCTACTTCCACCAGTCCACCCAAGACATTGTCCTCAGGACTCCTCATTGCCTCCCCGAATATCTTCAGCTTGCTGAAAAAATCTGCTGCGCTCCAGCACTGGGCCATTCTGCACCAGCCTGACATCATTGCCCTTGTGGAGACCTGGCTTTCCAAATCCACCCCGACCCTTTTGTCTCACTCCCTGGGTACACCCTCCACCAGGAGTGGCTGTGCTGTTTTCATACGTGACACTGTTGTTGGTCATGCGCTCCCTGCCCCCAAGCTCGAAAATAGAGCCCAGGACCTCATTCTCAAAATCATCCCTGATCCCTCCAGGGGCCCGCTCTTCATCACGGTCTCCTATGTTCCCCCAAGGAACCAGAACCTGGCAATCTCGTCACTCACAGAATATCTCTCAACTCTCCCACACAAAGCTGAACAAGTCCTAGTTGGGGACCTGAATGTCAGTTGGCTTGGTCCCTTTGCCTCCTAAGCAAGGGATTCCTTTGGCGCCCTTGAATTGACCTAATTAGTCTCCCAGCCCACTAGAATTAACCCCTCTAGTGGAACCAGCACCCTCCTGGATGTCATAATCTCCAACCTTGATATCATAGTCTCCAACCGTCCCCACAAAATCCAGAACATAAAAATTCTCCCTGATTCTTTAAGTGACCACTCCCCTATCCTAGTCCTCTGGTCCTCCTCCACCCCCAAACCAGTAGCTCAAACCAATCTCCACAGGCGCCTCCGCCCTGGTGGCCTGAAAAAACATAAGCAATTTCTTGCCCAGATTGACTGGTCCCCAATCAACCTAGCTCCCAGCATTGACTCTACACTCAACCTCTTCACACAGGCTTTTAATAAGGCCTGTGATCTCTATGTGCCACTTACTAGACTCCACACCAAAAAACAAAATGCGCCATGGGTCACCCCCTCCCTGCTCCAAAAACTCAGGGACAGGGATAACCTCTGGCACATAGCCATGGAGACTGGCAGGGTGGCAGATAGACAAGCCTACAATGCTGTGCATAATAAGTGCACTTGGGATATCCGCAAGGCCAAGGCAGACTACTACCAGGCCACCCTTACCTCCTCCTGGGGGTCAGCCCGGACCTTTTGGGATAATATTAAAGAGTTGAATGGGAAATCATGCTCTGCCCCCCATCTCAGCTCTTTATTGATGGCTCTATTACCACAGACCCCCTAAACATAGCAAACTGCCTTAATACCACCTTCATGGATCTTAGCTCTGTCCTTTCCGATAGTTTCTTTGAGCCTGTACCCGAATCCCAGCCCCCTGTCATGCAACCCCCTCAGTTCCACCTACGCAAAATATCCACTCTAGAAGCCAAGCCATTCCTACTAAAAGCACTAGGTAGCAATAGCCCAAGCAATGACTCCCTGGACACCAGGATCCTAAGACTAGTCATGGATGATGTCTTAGTCCCCCTAACGGACTTACTAAACCGATCCCTTTGCCTGGGTCAATTCCCGAGTGTTTGGGAAATGGCTGTTGTCACACCCATTCATAAAAGTGGTGACAGGTCCTCTCCCAGCAACTATCGGCCAATTTCCATTCTTCCCCCACTCTCCAAAGCTATAGAAAAAGTGGTGGCCACATAGTTCACTGAATATTTAACTAAATATGCCGTCCTATGCCCTGAGCATCATGGTTTCCATGCAGGCCATAGCACTGCCACGGCCCTCCTAGAATTCTCCAAATTCTTGCACTCCTCCCTTGACTCTGGCAACCTTGCTGGTGCAGTATTCATTGACCTCTCCAAGGCCTTTGATACTGTCTGCCATCCCCTCTTACTTGACTCCCTTTACCAAATCGGTTTCTCCATTGGTCCCCTTGCCTGGTGCGCTATCTACCTCTCAGCTCAATCCCAGTGCATAAAAATCAATGGGACTCTATCCAACACCCATTCTGTCTGGTCTGGGGTTCCCCAGGGCTCCATCCTGGGTCCCCTGCTTTTCAGTCTCTACCTAAACACCTTGCCCAGTGCCTGCTCTGCAAAATTCTTCTATACACGGACGATGCCATTCTCTACGCCTCACACCATAAACCTGCTTCCCTCCAGGACTCTCTCCAACACACCTTCAACCAGGCAGAAAAGTGGTTCAAGGAACATAGACTTGTTATTAATCTAAAAAAGACTGTCAATGCTCTTCTCCCACCACCAAAACAAAGCAAAAAATGCCCCTCGCTTTGTCCTCCCCAGTACACAGCACCCCCTTGAGCAAGTATCCACCTACAAATACCTAGGGATTACCTTCAACATTGTCCTCTCCTTCCACGCCCACATTAATGCCCTCTCGACTGCCACTAACACCCAGATTGGCCTCCTTTACCTCCACAAGGACTGCCTCCCACCCGATGCTCTGCAGCTGGCCATCACATCCTCTGTCCTGTCTCTAGTGGACTATGGCCTGCCTATATATGGAGCTGCCAATAATACTGCACTCAATAAGATCCAACCCTCACTCAACAAGGCCTGTAGGCTCCTGACCGGTGCCCCCAGGCTCACCCACACCTGCCATCTCTACGCCACTGCCAATCTCCTCAACTTCGAAACAAGACTCCACTACCAGACCTGCCTACTAGCCAAGAAAATCCTGCTCAGGCTCTCCCCCGGGGTGTCTGCCTCCCTTCAGCAGGCCTCCCTCACAGTCTCCACCCGCAGCTCTGACAAGACCACCCTAATGGTACCCAGAACTTGGACTTCCCTAGCTCAGAGATCCTTCTGCTACAGGGCCCCCTCCTGGTTCAACTCGCTTCCTGTCAAAATCACAACCTCTCCCAAAATTGCCCCATTTAAACTCGCTCTTCGGAACCACCTTTTCAACACCTGCTGCTGTAATTGTCACTAAGAGGTGCTTGCACGGCCCCAGTACACTCAATTCTCAACAAAGTCCCCCGGACTGCCTCCACACACACACCCTCCCCTCCCCTCCTCCTCCCCTTTGGCTGCTCTCTCCCTCTCCCTGCTAGACATCTGCATATCTAGGGTGTCCTATACTGATTCAAATGTAACTATGTATATAGAGTGTACAAAAATATATGTAACTCTGTCTGTCCACATTCTGTATCCTGTATCACTGTTTTGTCCTCTCTGTGACAAGGTGCCATTGTAAACGAGTCTCTGGCTCAAAGGTTGTAAATCCAATTGTACAAATAAATAAAATAAATAAATAAATGTGTCCCTCCCTTCTGTTCATGGCTGTTGTTTAGTGTGAGAGAATGCTACGGCGCTGGGGGAGAGGGGTGAGCGATTCTCGATAGGAAAAAAAAAAGAAATGCACTGTCTGATCAGGAGTGATTTCTGAAGTTTTCATTTTATGAATCGAATTGGAATATGAGCCTGGCTCAGCTGGCAGGTGGCAGGGTTTCATGGCAGCCTGGTTGCTGTAGTAGTTCTGTTCACGGGAGGGACTGTCTCTGTCTGGGATGGGAGTGAAGAATTTGCCGCCCGCCCCCTCTGCTGTCTTGGGCTGAGACTGACTGCCCCATGCTGTGGGCGGGCTGTGTGGCACCATTCCTCCCAAGCACCATGTCGTTCTCTAAGTCCTCCTTTTTTTGACCTGAGTCCCGGTCCCTCCTCATTCCACACAGGAGGTCAGGCAGGCTCTCCTGCTGCCTGCGCTGCTTTCTTTTTCCTAAATTTACTTAACTCCAGGCAGCCAGGCTGTGGGCGGCACAGGCCCAGCTGTCAGTCACAGACATTCCCACCCAGAGCAGAGCCAAGCCTACCTGACTGCCTGACTGCTCCTCCAGTTAGACCCCGAGACGAGATGGCAGAGACAGACCGGGAAGAGTAGACATATTGGGGCAACGACTCCTCCACATTGCACTGTACTAGTCTGTTATTAAAGAGGGGACCAGCAGCCCTTAACAGTAACAGACAAGACAGAGAGAGAGAGAGAGAGAGAGAATTTTTTGACAAAAAAAACTCTTCTCTCTCTCTCTTTCTCTCTCTCTCTCTCTATTTACTGTTACTGTTAGGGCTGCTGCCTGGTCCTCTTTAATAACAACAGACTAGTGCAGTGGCAGTGCAATGTGGAGGAGTCACATTTTGGACATGGGGATTGGGGATCATTGTTTGCTCAGTGCAGCAGTACTTGTTCAGTTGTTTAAATTACAAATACCAGTACCACTACTGATCACAGATGTTTAAACAGTTCTATCTGCAAATTAATGATACCATTTTAAAAAGCAGAAGTCTTACAGTTCTGAAAGCACAGTATATTACATATTGGCTGCAATAAAAGCTGAGTGAGACAGATTTTTTAAATGGAAAATAATTAAAATTATTTGGAATGCATATGTTCCTGTTGCCCAGGATTGGATGGTGTTCAGATTTCCCACTTACACACTTTTCATGTGCTCAGGGTTAACGTGATGGTAGCATAAGAGGATTATTGGATTCTGAACTTTATAACTCTTCAATGCTCAGCTTGCTCACCCTGCCATAAATGGGTTTATTTGGCAATAAAATAAATGACCAGCTTGATTTGCTATCATGACCTGGTTGCTTTGAGTGTACCAGTTCAGTTAACAAGACAATAAATAATATTTCATTGTCTTCTTTTATAGTTAGTAGTAGAAGCCTATGGTAATTTTCTGTGGCACTACATGTGGTGGACTCCCTCAAGTTGGTTGGAATGTGCTTTTTCTGCTTTACCAGTGGGTGGCAGAGAACAGACAGAACACCAGGAGGAAGGAGCTACTGGTATAACTAAAACTTCTCTACTGGGACTAAGAACTAGAACTCTTGTACTGGGACCTTCAATTTAGGGTTAAAAAAAAGAGTGTGTTGTCAGAGGTAGTTGAAGTAAATTGTTATCTGTTATCTGTGTACTTATCTAGGTGCTTGTCACAGGTGTCAGAAGGGAATTGTTATCTGTGAAATTAACTAACGGTAGGAAGATTTGCAAAGTAGGGGGAGTGGCTTAGCTAGAAGGAGCCAGGTTAAAACCAGATTTAAACACTGCCCTAGATAGCTTCTGCCAGAGAACAGACAGAACACTAGGAGGAAGGAGCTACTGGTATAGCTAAAACTTCTCTACTGGGACTATATTGCCCTCTTCCCTCTCCTTCACCCCCCACCCTAAACCAGTTCTACTTTTATAGGCACAGGATTTAACTGACAACATGAACTTCCTGTTTGGGAGTAGGAAGTGAGTGATCACAGAGCCACCAAAGACTCACCATCCTATAAGGGCAACAGTAGCTCTCCATCCCCCCTTAGCTGCTGGAGGTCTTACTCTGAGCAAGTAAGGAGACTACTGAGAAATATAGGAACTTCTTGTCTCAGAACAGGAAGATCAGGAGCCAAAAGGGCACAGAGGCAGTAAGTAAGTAGGGAGAGAAAAAAAAATAAACAAACAGAGGAAAGAGTAAGTATTCCAAACAACAGTTAGGGGGCCAGAAAAAGTACATGATGGGAGTAGTGCAGTGCAGTGGCTGTGGAGCAGCAGTCTTCCGGGAGACGTTCTGGAGGATGCAGTGTTGTCCCATCTGCAGGCACCTGTCTGGGCTGAGGGGGAAGGTTGCTCATCTCCAGGCTGAGTTGGCCAGGATTTGTGGGACCTCTTCTCCCACCCAGGGACCACCAGGGTCACTGCCGTTGCCTCAGAGGTTGCCAAGAAAGAGGAGCGGTTGGACCACAGTGGGCTCAGGGAGGGTGAGGGTGGTGAAACAGAGGCACATCCCTTGAGTTGTATCTCTCCACAATTTCTATGCCGTTCTGGAAAAGTGTGGTTCCTCTATGGAGGCACTCACAGTGGAGACCAAGGAGGAAGCTGGGAACCTCCACAAAGGAGACCCACAGGAGGGTGGCATGGGACCCCACAGGGGAAGGAAACAACTCCTGCTGGGGGACTCCATTGTTAGGAAGTTAGAACTGGGGGAGGAAGGGGAGAGGGAGGTAAGGTACCTGCCTGGCGCCATGGCTTGGAGGGACAGGGAGTGAATCCTCAGGATCGCAGGAGCAGCTACACAGGGGAGGGAGCTGGATGTCATTGTCCACCTAGGGACAAATGACCTGGCTAAAAAAGGGATCAGAGCAGTGCAAGAAGCATTTGTGGAGATGGGGAGGGGCCTTAGACAAATAGCACACACGATAACCTTCTCGGAGGTGCTGCCTGTCTATGGCACGGGTGAGGCTAGGGTGCTCCACACCATGGGATTCAATCAGTGGTTGAAAAACTGGACTGGTGCAGAGCTCAGAGATTTGGCTTCATTGGGGACTGGGGGTCCACCTGGAGGGATGCAGGCCTATACTGGCATGATGGTCTGCATCTGTCCAGGAGGGGAACCAGGATCTTAGGTGATAGGTTTAAATACTTCATTGGCAAGCATTTAAACTAGCCAAGGGGAGAGGCACTGGAAAGGAGCAGGGAAATCCTAGCCCCCCCCAAAAAAATCAGAGTACTAAGTGAGGTAGACACCAACATAGAGATGTCAATAGGGAGAAGTGCAGGGGTAAATGGAGAAAGTGACAAATGCAGTAAGGACAGGGATGGGGCAAAAAGGGGTAAGGCCATCAAGAAATGGAGGGTAATGAGTACCAGCGCCGTAGTCTGGGCAACAAGCTCCCTGAACTGGTGGCCTTGATGGAAGAGGGATGCCTGTATATTGTAGCAGTCACAGAAACATGGTACACAGAGAACCATGACTGGGATGTTAACATATCAGGGTACACAACCTACAGGAGAGACAGGGAGGGCGGGGTGGGGTAGCTCTCTATGTAAGGGAAGGGATAAAAGCAACTGAACAAAAGAGTAAACAGGGAGGAGAGGAGGCACTGTGGGGCACCTTAGAGACTGGAAATGGCACCACAATCTGCACAGGGGTTGTATACAGACCCCCATGTCAGGGGGAGGGAATGGACAAGGATATGATAGAAGGCATATTTAGGATGGCAGAGAAAAGGGAGATACTGTTGATGGGGGACCTTAATATGCCAGATGTTAGCTGGAGCACCATTGCTGCAGCCACATCCAAAATCAGGGCCATTCTTGATGCCCTTCAGGTGGCATGCCTTAGACAGCTAGTTTTGGAACCTACTCATGAAGGAGCAATCTTAGACCTCATACTCTCAAATGGGGACAGTGAGAGGATCTCAGATCTAGAAGTGGGTAGCCATTTGGGAACAAGTGACCACCAGTGTGGTTCACGATAAACTCAGCTACAGAGTCAAGTCATACAAAAGTGAGGGTTCTGGACTTCAGGAGGGCTGACTTTGGCAAGATGGGAGAGTGCCTTAGAAAAGCACTAACAAACAGGCTAGAAGGATGGGTGGAGCAACAATGGGGAAGTATCAAAACTGCCATCACAGAGGCAATAAGCCTTTGTGTGAAGCAAATAAACAAATCAAAATGAAATAAAAAGCCACTATGGTTCTCAAAAGAAGTGGCCGTGAAGGTTAGGGAGAAAAAGAAAGCATTTAGGAAGTATAAGGAAACACAGAAGGAGCAGCACAGAGAACTGTACCAATTAAGGCAGAAGGAAGCAGGGAGGGTAGTCAGAATAGCAAAGGCACAAACTGAGGAAAAGATTGCCAACTCTGTTAAGAAGGGGGATAAAACCTTTTATAGGTATGTCAGGGAGTGCAGAAAGACAAAGAGAGGGATAGTGAGGCTGAATAGAATGGATGGTGGGTGGGCAGAGAGTGACTGAAGAGGCAGGGATACTGAATGAATACTTCTGTTCAGTATTCACAAAAGAGGAAGTGGGGGAGGTGCCTAATCCAATTAACAGAAGCACTCTGGAGAGGGGGGTCGATCCCAGTCCTTTCACAGAAGAAAGGGTTCTGAAATAACTCCTAAAACTGAAGTTGGACAAAGCAATGGGACCAGATGGAATTCACCCCAGAATTCTAAAAGAATTAAGCAGAGAACTAGTGACACCACTGACTACCCTTTTTAACAAATCATGGTAGGATGGTGTGGTACCTGAGGACTGGAAGAAGGCTGATGTGATTCCCCTTCACAAAAGTGGGACCAAGACAGAGGCAGGAAACTACAGACCTGTCAGTTTGACCTCTGTGATAGGGAAAGTGATGGAATCACTTCTGAAGGAAAGATTGTTGAGTACCTAGAGGCCAGTGGGGCACAGGACCCAAGGCAGCATGGGTTCATAGCGGGAAGGTCATGTCAGATGAATCTAATTGATTTCTTTGACTGGGTGACCAAAGTAGTAGACCAGGGAGGGGCTGTGGACATGGCCTACCTAGACTTTAGCAAGGCATTTGACACAGTCCCACCCAAAAATTAGTAGTCAAATCAACCAGCCTGGGAGTGGGTCCCAGGGTGGTAGCCTGGGTAAAACATTGGCTGAACAACAGAACACAGAAGGTAATTGTAAATGGAGTCCACTCTGAAGAAAGAGGAGTTACTAGTGGGATACCGCAGGGTTCAGTACTGGGTCCAGTCCTTTTTAATGTCTTTATAAGTGACATTGCAGAGGGACTGGAAGAAAAAGTATGCCTCTTTGCAGATGACACAAAGATCTGCAACAGGGTTGATACACAAGGAGGCGTGGAAAGGATGAAAAGGGACTTGGCAAGGTTGGAGGAATGGTCAGAAGTATGGCAGCTTGGATTCAATGCAAGAAGTGCAAAGTAATGCACCTGGGAAACAAAACCCAGGAAGATTACACAAGGGGGGGGGAGGCAGTAACAACAACAAAAATGGAAAGGGACCTGGGGGTAGTCGTATCAGATGACCTAAAGGTAAGTAAGCAATGTGAGAAAGCAGTAAGGATGGCTGGGGGATACTGGGATGTATAGGGAGAGGCATCACCAGCAGAAAACAGGAAGTTGTTATCCCCCTGTACAGATAGTTGGTGAGACCCCATCTGGAGTACTGCATACAGTTCTGGAGATCTCATCTCCGAAAGGAAATAGACAGGATGGAGGCAGTCCAGAGGAGGGCAACTGAAAAGGTGCAGGGTCTGCAACAGAAGCCATTCAAAGAGAGAGACTAAAGGAGCTTAATATGTATACCCTTGAGGAAAGGAGGGAGAGGGGGGACATGATAGAAACGTCCAAGTACCTCAAGGGAATCAACAAAGTCCAAGAGAGTAGCATCTTTCAGAAAAAGAGATATGCAAGAACAAGGGGACACAATTTGAAGATAGAGGGGAGATGGCTCAGGGGCAATGCGAGGAAGTATTTTTTCACAGAGAGGGTGGTAGACGCATGGTACGGCCTGCCTGAGGAGATCATGGGGTCAAAAACAGTGGGGGAGTTAAAGAATGCATGGGACTGACATAAGGCAGATATAGTGGGAGTAGGAATAAGTAGGCTGTTGGTTAACTAGGATTTGCAGCTTATCCAATAGGTAGGGAAATGGGCAAACTAGGTGGGCCAAGTGGTCCTTATCTGCAGTCAAGGTCTATGTTTCTATCTTGTAGTAGCACTAGTTGCAGTAGCAGCAGCAGCAGCAAAAAGCAGGGGTCTTTCTTTGTTCGCAAGCAGGCAGCATTATGTATTTACGGTTTTGAAAAAGAGCACAAAGCGGAACATCTTCTGGAGGGCCTTGAAGAAAAGTTTGCCCAGTGGCTGACTCCATAGAAACATAGAATTTGACAGTAGATAAGGACCACTTGCCCACCCAGTCTGCCCATTTTCCTACATAATGGATAAGCTGCAGATCCTAGTTAACCAACAGCCTACTTTTTCCTACTCCCACCCCCTAGAATTGCCTTGTGACTGTCCCATGCATTCTTGAATTCCACCACTGTTTTTGACTCCACAACTTCCTCTGGAAGGCCGTTCCATGCATCCACAACCCCCTCTGTGAAAAAATACTTCCTTACATTACCTCTGAGCCACCCCCCTCTATCTTCAAATTGTGCCCCCTTGTTCTTGCACACCTCTTTTTCTGAAAGATGCTACCCTCTTGGACTTTGTTGATTCCCTTGAGGTACTTGAAAAGTTTCTATCATGTCCCCCCTCTCCCTCCTTTCCTCAAGGCTATATATATTAAGCTCATTAAGTCTCTCTTCCTGTGTCTTCCAACCCTGCACCATTTTAGTTGCCCTCCTCTGGACTGCCTCCATCCTGTTTATGTCTTTGCAGAGATTGGGTCTCCAGAACTGCATGCAGTACTCCAGATGGGGTCTCACCAGCTGTCTGTACAGAGGGATAATAACTTCCTGTTTTCTACTGGTGATGCCTCTACCTATGCATCCCAGTATCCCCCCCTCCCTACTGCCCTCTCACACTGCTTGCCCACCTTTAGGTCATCTGATATGATTACCCCCAGGTCCCTTTCCATTTTTGTTGTTGTTAGTATTTCACCCCCCCCATTGTGTACTCTTCCCCTGGATTTTTGTTTTCCAGGTGCATTACCTTGCACTTCTTAGCACTGAATCTAAGCTGCCATACATTTGACCATTACTCCAACCTTGCAAAGTCCCTTCTCATCCTTTCCACCCCACCTTGTGTATCCACTTTGTTGCAGATCTTTGTGTCGTCTGCAAAGAGACATACCTTTCCTTCCAGTCCCTCGGCAATGTCGCTTATAGTTTAGTTTATTTTTTTTAACCAGGTATAGCACACTAAGCTGAAAGCTTTTTTACAGGAGCGACCTGGGAGCACAAGGAGGTTAAGTGACTTGCTCAGGGTCACACAGTATGCAAGTGGAAGCTGTGAGATTCAAACCCAGGTCTAGTCTGCTGGATGTCACCAGATTTGCAGCTCAGAGCCTTAGACCACTGCGCTATACTGCCTCCTCTGCAGGCTTATAAAGACATTGAAGAGGACCGGTCCTAGTACTGAACCCTGCAGTACCCCACTAGTAACCCCACTTTCTTCAGAGTTGACTCCGTTTACTATTACCCTCTGTGTTCTGTTCTCCAGCCAATTCTTTACCCAGTCTACCATCTTGGGACCCACTCCCAGGCTGGCTAACTTGTATATTAATCTTTTGTGTGGGACTGTGTCAAATGCCTTGCTAAAGTCTAGGTAGGCCATGTCCACAGCCCCTCCCTGATCTACTACTTTGGTCACCCAGTCAAAAAAATGTATTAGATTCTTCTGACATGACTTTCCTGCTGTGAGTCCATGCTGCCTTGGGTCCTGTGTCCCTCTGGTCTCTAAGTATTCAACAATTCTTTCCTTCAGAAGTGATTCCATCATTTTCCCTATCACTGAGGTCAAACTAACAGGTCTGTAGTTTCCTGCCTCTGCCCTGCTTCCACTTTGTAAAATGGAATCACATCTGCCATCCTCCAGTCCTCAGGTACCACCCCATCCTCCCATGAATGGGCTGGTATCAGAGGTAATATGAGGAAGTTTTTTTCATGGAGAGGGTTGTGGATGCATGGAACGGCCTTCCTGTGGAGTCAAAAATAGTGCGACTACAGCACCTAATTTTGTTTAATGCAGGGATTTTCCACCCTTCCCAACATGCACCCCCCCAGATTTGAGAATAGTTATTTAGGAGGTGCGGTAGGCAAAGCCCCCCCCACCGAGGGGGGTTGGGGGAGGGGCAACCACAAAAACACTTTTTTCTTTTTCCAGATGTCAGGTCACCTGGGAGCGTATATCACTGATTTGCTTTTCAGCAGTATACACTCACCATAATAGCAATCACAATTTTGTGATCGCTATTATGACATGGAACCAGGTAGCAGTAATGTAGTGAGTGAGGGTGATAAGGGCAGAGGTTATGGGGTAGAGTAGAGTATAATTCACATATAGAAATAATGACCCACTCAACCAAATGTAAGTTAACAATGATTTATTGAACTGAAAAGTATCAGACCTGCGTTCTGTGCCAGTGTTTCATCGGAGAACTGGCTTCCTTAAGGCAGCAGGTCTGTAGCATTTGTGTAGCAATAATACAGCTTATAATTGTTGCAGCTGCAACCAGTTATATGTTTGCATAAAATGTGTGTACAAAAGTGCATTTATGTGGCATTCTTTCATAGTTGCAATGCTAGTGCTGATGACTGGTGCAAGAGCAGCGTACGTGCACCGCCATGCTGATGACATCATGGATCGACCATTCCTCCTACTACTCCAAATTATTGTAATGATTTAAGTATGACTTAGCTAGAGACCTTGCTGTTTTGAGGAAGCCAGTTCTCTGGCAAAATGTTGGCACAGTAGGTAGGTCTGTTACTTTTCACTTCAGTAAATCGTTGTTAACTTATATTTGGCTGAGTAGGTTACCATTCCTATCTGTGAATTATATGGTTTTGTAGGAAATGGATTCCTTGCTGTGATGTCAATTTTACAGGTCAGAAGCCAGTAGGACAGCACTTTTTGTTTCTGTGTTTTACCCCTTCTGCAGGTATTGATGTCACAGTGCCAGTATTGCAACATCTATGAAGTTTAACTGGGCTGACTGCATCTTATCCCATCCTTGGGTTTCAATGTCATGGTACAGTGCAGTGCGCTTATAATGGACACCTCTGTGCTTTGTAGTTTCATCTGGTTTAGGTCTGATGTGTTGTTATCTTTTACCCATAATGAATTTTTTAACCTGCACCTCAATTTCCCCTATTCAATACATGTACTGCTAGCGCTGTTACTGCACTGTAATTAGCGTTTTTTTTAATGCAGTACTGTACAGTACTGTACAGTTTAAGCCATTGAAGCACTGCCGACAAGTGTGCTTTCAAACTCTGCTGCTTATGTTTTTTTCTTGGCTTGCGACACCCATGTGGTTTAATGCTTTTTTTTTTGACTTGCGACACCCATGTGGTTTAGTGCTTGTGCTTTGTTTGGGGAGGTGGGGGTTTAAACTTTATTTCTTTATTTCTTTACTTTGGTGCAGCACTGCTGAAATAGTCTTTAATGCTTGCCTGCCTTCCTCAATTGTGACACTCCACATTTAGTCCACTGCTGCTTTGTGTTCTCAATTATAGCCCAGTCTGGAGTCAGATCCGACCTTTGCTCCATCACACATCGCAATGTCAGAAGTGCATCTCTGGCATCTTTACTCATTACTATTGGCTCAGTTGTGACTTTTTTGTAGTCACCTTTGTCTTCTTTGTCGTCCGGACCACCGTCAACTGCTAGGAGAGACCTCGATGAAACAGCAGTAGCAATGTCATCCTCTTCAGACTCAGTTATGATGTTGTTGCCCAGATTCCCCAGCTGATGAAACTCATCCTCTGTATGTCCTGGGGTACAGGTTCTGTAGCCTCAGAGTCAATTTCCATCGCAGGTTCTTCTTCAGTAGGATGACAAAATCCAGCCTTTCTAAAGCAACAGGCAATTGTAAGTGGTGTTACAGCCTCCCAAGCCGTGTGCATCATATGGACAGCATCAAGAAATTAATTTTTTTTTACACATTCAGATGCTGTGATCTCATTGTCATCAAGAAGCTCAACAATTGTTGACTGTATTGATTGCACGTAATGCCGCTTAAACAAACAAAATTATGCCCTGGTCAAGTGGCTGAATCAAGCAGGTTGTACTGGGCGGGAGAAATGTCAGCTTGATGTGCCTGAGACCTGGGACCTGAGGGTGCCCAGAAAAGTTGTCCAAGAGTCAAATGCTGCAATTCACTAAGCGATCAAACTTAAAGAACTTCAAGAGCTTAACAGGTTAACACCTGTATGTAATTAACACTTAATTATGTGCCATGACCGACAGTAACCTGCAGTTGTGAAAGGTTTGGAAGGGTAGCCAGAAAACCAAAAACAAAACATCAACTCACTTTCTCACTGGCAAAGAGGGCAAGTACAAAAGGGCTGTTTCTGCAGTGTCAGTACTCATCGCCATTCGGTATACATAGGCTGTTTAAATTGTAATGACAGTACATATTTGCATTGTACTGAACAGAGGCAGCATTTGGCATGTACAAAGCAAAGCTGAAGGTAAAACCAATTTTCCGGTATAAACCCGTCCACTATAAGTGAGCAGCACTGTACTACCTCTTTTGTCCTCTACATTCAGCTCAGGCTTTGCTTCTCTGTTGGGAGCCAGGAAAATCGACTGGGAAGCCATAGGTTGCCTTCTGAACCATGGGACACTTATTACAATCACCATCAGGCAACCGTCCTTTAGAGTGAACCACCAGCAGGCTCTTGCTGTCCCAAACCTCAAGATCCTGACCCGGATTTGAGCCTCCAGAGACCCAACCAGAGTGAACCAGTGCGGCACTGGACCTGGGACCCTGTCACTATCCCAAGCTCATGAGCCCCTCTGACTGGTCGCAGCAGGAATGTGGCACCCTGCATGTACCTATGGAACTGGAACCAGAACTAGAACTTTCTGGGCAGAACTGGAGCCCCTTTGATAAGATGTGCTGAGAAAATTGACAGCTCACTGTTGCTGGGGCAGAGAAAGGCAGTAAACAAGAAGCAGCTATTTAACTTTTAGTCAGAGTCTGGACCATTTAACTCATAGAGCAAAATTCAGGCAAAAGCTAAATCACTTAGTAGCTCCAGTTTTTATAGGAGGGTTACAACTGTATTTGTTACAGCTCTATCACTCCCTCTTGTAACCCCTCCACCGAGTGACACCTAGCAATGAGCTCTGACTCAGCATGCCTATCCCGATCAACAGATTTTAGAAAAATAAATTAATGAAAAAATGTGGGCCGATCTTGGCCAAAGGAGCCATAACACCATTGATTCTCTTGTTCAAGATTCAATTTAATATGCCCCAGCGATTCACCTCATTAGGCATCTTCTGGGGGACTGCAACAATAATAAACAAAATTTCATAATTCTGTCATTGTATTATTGACATACAGTTTCCTTGTGTACTCCTTAAACAACAAAAGATCCTTTTACATACCAGTGCTTGTGTATATATGAGTATTGTTCATCTTATGAGGTACACTGATCATTAAGTCAGTTCTAGAAAATATGAAAATAAGAAACTTTTTAAATTCAGAATGTGATGTTTATATACTAAATGACTATTATAGAATGCATTCACCATAATGCTGTTTTACTGTTTTAAAATGTGAGCATAATTGCTGCCTCCTAAGATACCTTACAGCTGCCACTTGCTGCTCAAGTGGTTGCCAGTACTGTGATAAAATATATTTATGAGGTCCTTATCTCTTTAACAAGAGAGGCAGGGCCACAGAATGGTGTTCATAATTATTTATAGGCTTAAAAAGCTTACTTATTTTCAGTACGGGATTTAACTTAATATAAAAATAGGTTTTTGCACACTTTATAACACAGCTGAGAATAATCATTAAAACATGTGGATAGAATTATAGAAAAGTGACGGACAGTAATAGACCTGAACAGTTCATCTAATCCGTCCCAAGATTCTCTACTTGGAGATGCTATAGTCGCCATCTTCCCTCCCAGATAGCCATAGTACGTAACTGTCATATTAAAAGGAGCATGCCTTTTATTATTTTCAGTCTAAATATAAGTGCTAAATCAAACTCAAAATGTGGAAAGATTGGCATTTACAAGACGGGAGAAAAAGGTCAGCCTAATTAGAAAAAAATATATGGCGAAAAGGACCGGGGGGGGGGGAGTGGGAGCTATTTATTTTAGAGAGGGGATACTGTGTACCGGGGAGGAAGGGGATGAGGGGAGGCCAGAAGCCATATGGGTATTGCTCCAGAGCCCTAAAAGTAAGAAGCTCAGGATGGGGGTGGTGTACAGGCCACCCTCACAGAGCAAGGAGATGGATAGGGAGCTAGGGGAGCAAACCAGGAAGGTCAGTGGCAAAGGGAATACAGTTATTTATTTATTTAGTTTTTGTTGACCGGGTAAGTGCACCAGCCACAAAATGACTATTTTCAGGCACGACCCGGGAGAGTACAAGGGCTTACATACAAAAAACATTTCAGAAGTGCATTACAATAATACGTACAGCTTAGTTTATAACCATTTAAACAAGGATACAACAGCAGATCAATAACAGAACAACAGCGAGTAGTACATGCAAACAATAACAAAAGCATATGCAACATAATATAGGAGATACAGTCAATAAACAAATATTAGAATGAGTCACAGCACCAGCAATCAAAGTGCATGTGCATGTGTCATCACACATAGGTTATAACTTAGCTCAGTGTGTACCCTAAGAATTTCAAAAGAGGAAATAGCAGGAGAAGGGCAAACTGTGAGTAAAGGGGGGGGTGGAAATTTAGAGGATAAGTATATGAGGAGGGGTGAAGGGAGGCCAAGGCAAAGTCAAAAAGAGGACAAGGGCAGGGGTAAGATAAGAGGAAAGTGGAGAAAGGACGGGGGGTGAGAGGGTAGTTGTAAGGAGCAGGAGAGTTTTGAGAATTACGGATATCAGGGTAAGGGTATGGCGGACCCCCAGACAAGTCAAGTAAGGTCAAAACAAGTACAGGGTTCAGCCACTGATAGGTATTGTTGGAGCTCACTTTTGAAGCAACAGTGAGATGCAGATAGCCTTAGATCTAAGAGAAGAGCATTCCAAAGCAGAGGAGCAGCATATTTCAATGCCCCAGTGCCTTTAGAGTTATGATACTTAGGTACCCTTAGTGATGATTTGTCATCTGATTGCAGTCCACAGGAGGAAGTGAGGAGGATTAGCAGTGTCGTAAGTGAGGTAGGGGTTTGAAGCCTGATAATGGAGTCAGACAGAGAGCCAATATAGTATTGTCTGGATGCAGAGGGAGAGAGCCAACCAAGGTCACTATACAGCTGACAGCGATGCTTAAGTCGAGGGGACGATGATGTGTAGCGACAGACATTGTTGTAAGTGACGTCCCATTTTTGAAGTGATGATTTTGGAGCACAATATGTTAGGGTGGGGAGCAGGATCCCCCTGGCAATGGCTAGCTTAGCAGATGGTGTTAGCATGTAGCTAGTTTTGTAGGCAACACCCAGCCTACTATTAACTGTTTTGCAGGTTGTCTGAATGTGGAGACTGAGATCAAGTGATTGGTCAAGCATGACACCAAGATAATTAAAGGACATGACAGATTCTAGTTTAGTCCCCTCAAGGTCACAGACCATCAGGGGTGATGGATATACCCTTAGTTTAGGGGCAGAGCCTAGGAGCATAGTTTTTGTTTTTTTTGGCATTTAGAACCAATTTATGGCTGCACAGCCAGTATTGAATGTTCCCGAAGTCAGTGGAAAGTGACGAGTTGAGGCGATCAACATTTGCAGCGCTGGTGTAGATGACAAGATCATCAGCGTAGAGAAAAGATGAGCAGGTAGTAATGGCATCTGGAATATTGTTGATAAAGAGTGAGAATAAAAGTGGCCCCAGAATGGACCCCTGGGGAACACCAATGATGATTGCAGTGCTGTTAGATATTGCAGAGTTTTTTTTTTTTAGTAATTTAACCAGGTGAGACACACTAAGCTGAAAGCTTTTTTACAGGTGCAACCTGGGAGCACAGGGAAGTTAAGTGACTTGCTCAGGGTCACACAGTATGCAAGTGGAAGCTGTGGGATTCAAACCCATGTCTGGTCTGCTGGATGTCACCAGATTTGCAGCTCAGAGCCTTAAACCATTGCACTATACTGCCTCCAATTTCACTGTTTGGGTCCTGCCAGATAGATAGCTGTTAAACCAGTTTACAACAGAAGTCGAGAAGCCCAGGTTTTGAAGGATAGACAGGAGCAAGCGGTGGTCAAGCAGATCAAAGGCCTTGGTAAGGTCAATGAAGACAGTCCCTGTAAGCCTTCCAGAGTCCACGTTAGAGAGGATATCCGAAGTGAGTTTTATCAGAGCTGTTGACGTACTATGATTTTTCCTGAAGCCATGCTGAGTGTCGGAGAGAAAATCTGAAGTTGCCAGGAAGTCATGTGTTTGGGCGGCGACAAGCTTCTCAAGTATTTTACTCAGGACCGAGAGAATCACTATTGGTCTTTAATTTGTAATATCCTTCTTATCCCCCTTTTTAAATATAGGAGTAATCCTAGCAATTTTCCAAAGGTCTGGAACAACACCACAGGAAAGGGATAACGTGTACATTTTTGCCAGTGGAGAGGCAATGAGAGGAGCCGCCAGTTTCAGCAGACAGAGTTCAAGAGAGTCAGACCCTTGGCTAGTGTTGTCAGAGATTGATCTCAGTTGTTTAAGGACCTGAGATCTGGTTATAGCCTTAAAGTAAAAAGTCAGAGTCAGAGGAGACCCTTTGGAAGATGAAGGGGGGTCTGCTAGATTGCTAGAGACAGAGGACTGAGAGGATGTAGACACGGGAGGGAAGGAAGAGGTGTATAATGAGAGATCAGAGAACATCCTATTGAAAGCATTCATAATTTCTGAGAGGGTAGTAGATTGTGATGCACCAAGAAAAGTCTTTACATAGGCCCAGAATTTCCGAGGATAACAGGTTCTGGCAGTTCTTATTTTTGGCTTATCTTATTCATTTTTTGCAGGAATTTCTGTGAGCTGTATATGTATTGAGATCAGAAAGCAAGCCAGTATGTTTATAGTGCTTCCACAGCTTATCCCTGAGTCGCAGCTCAACAAGCAGGTTTTTGTGGAGCCACCTAGTTTGATTACCTCTGACCCTCCTTGTAACTTTCGGGGTGTGCTTCAACTGAACTGCACTAAATTCACTAAGAAAAATATGTAGGGCATCCTTAATTTTTCATGCTTGATAGATCTCAGACCAGTCAATGTTGGAACCATCATGAAGGAATGCATTTTCATCCATGGTTGCAAAATCTGTGAAGGTGACTAAACGAAGTGGAGGAGATAGTGGAGCACCTGAGGTCCAGATACAAAAAATCAGAGATTGGTCAGTTATTGCATCTACCAGGATACCCAATGTGGTCACATGCTCCAGGCAATTTGTAAGTAACCAGTCGATAAGGGTGCCTGGTTTAGGTGGAGTTGGCATTCTCGTATGCTCGGTTATCAACTGGTATAGGTTATAGCTGTGCACTAGTGACATAAAGAGTTTTGAGTAGGTCCTAGCCAGTTTAGGTTTAGATCCCCCAGGATTGTAGCCTCGTTTAGATTAACAGACTGTGATGCTTGAACAAGGAGGGCCTGGAGTCCTGCCAAACCCCCAGAGGGAGGGTTATATGCACAGATAATATGTAATTTCTTTGCACCAAGTGAAACTATGGCATGAATGGATTCACACAGGGTAGGTGAGGCCTGGGTAGGGACATCTGTAATGCTAAGGTGGTTCTTGTGGTAGAGAGCCACGCCCCCACCACGCTTCGCCCCCGGTCTGTCTCCATGGATCAAGGACTAATTAGCTATTGAGCAGAGAGAGTCAGAGATTCGAGGTTTCAGCCAAGTTTCAGTAAGACAGAGTATGTCTGGGTTATAGACTTTGATCCACGCTTCCAGTTCATCCATGTGGCACGTTAGACTCCTAACGTTCATATGTGTAATGAAGAGTCCTTTATTAGTTATCCCAGATAGGTCAGTAGCAGAGAAGTGGGTGGGAGAACCTGGATTAGGTTCCACATCGCCTGATAGAAGAAGCACTAGGATTGGTAGGAACAAGAGCCTTATGGAGTAATATGTAAGGGGAAAGGAATGCTTCCCCCTCCATTTACAAAGGGAAAAATGCACATAGTATGTACATCCACTTTTGTAAAAAATGTATGGCTAAGTATATACAGCCCAGTATTTCAAAATTAGAAGGTTAGAGAACCTAAAGTCCCTAAGCCCATGAGAATTACCATTCTGGTTGCATGGTAAAGAAAGAGATAATTCATTTACGCAGAGTAGTAATAAGAGAGAGAGGGTGACCCCTACCATATGGTTAGACCCCGGAGTCAGTTGAAAAACAAATTCTGACCGACTTACCACACATTATGACTGATTTTTCCAACTAGTTTGAAATTTGTGACTTCAACTAAGTAAAGAAAATGCAACCAATTTTTTCAACTTTCACCATCGTTGAATTTTATTATGTTGTATGTTTGTATACGTTAACTTCATATCTTCTGTTTGTTAAATGAATACATAATTACACTTTGTAGGCATATGCTGCAGATGTAATACATATGTATAATTGACATACAGTAAGAGGCAGGCTTTTCGGATTTGCAATATAGACAACAATCACCCCTCACCAGCAATACATAACAAATACATACAGTACAGACAGACATACTAATCAGAGGTTCTATCCAAACCCAGTGTTCCATGAAGAATACAGTGAAGTCCACTCCCACCAGATGAGCAACAGGATGTACATACTGATGACATAAGATAATAAACATGCAAGAAAATTGGTTTGCATTCTTTAAAGATTATGCATGGGTAAGTAACTATCCAAATAATGTGACAGCCTGTGACAACACCAAGTGTGAGGCTAATCGTAATTAAGCATTTGTGTGCAGTGACACCATTTTACTTACTGATTACTGCAGTGTAATACATGACTGAGGCTAAGTAATGTTATTAACTTGTTTGATGTAATTTCATGTAACCAGACATTCCAGAATGCCAAAATGCTGACTTCAGAGAGAACTGCAGAGCTGGTAGATTTGATTGCCTTTAATAGCCAGCCTGCAGTGAATGTCAGAGTGTTTTGTAAGCTTAAATCTTCAATTTGTTGGACAGCTGTTTGTGTGGGGTGACTCGGGGTAGGTACAGTGAAGTCAGTGGACTGTAGGAAGCACCATGAGGACAGCAAAATATGATTTTAGCTTACAAGATAATGAGCATGTATACTAGAGGGTGCAGGCTACTGAAGAATGCATATCTTATCTGAGCACTCCTCCTCTGATGGGAGCATCATGGATTCTGGGATTTATGGTTACATGAAATTGTATCTTACAAATCATTGTCAGTTAAATTGTTCTACTGCATTCTGTTGTGCAGTAACAGTAATTAAAATGAAATATTTTGTACACCAAGTGCAAATGGGATCAGCCTCACACTTGGGTGTGAGGCTTGCTAACTCCCTTTAATCGCTCCCTTTAATCTACCCTAGTTGCATTAAGGTAGAGTAGATTCACATGTTCCACCAGGCCAGTAAAGAAAAGTCCCATCCTCTTGACTTGTTTAATGCCAGCTGTGTATCATTTAAGTTGGAACTATAATATTCATCAACATGTAACCATAAAGTTATCCAGAACCAGATATAGCCACAAACGTATCCATAACCAGAAAGTACTTAAGAAAATGTTAATGAAAGCTTAGCATAGGCAGAAGTCTTTTGTCCCCACCCCCACAGTTTTGTAGTTATGTGCTGCATAATCCAGACCTAGTAGCTAGTTTACAAGAAGCCATTTTCCTTTTCCATTGGTGCAAATAAGTATACCATAGCTGCAGGAATGTCATGCTGTAGTGTAAGTAAGATAAGCAGACTAATTATATGTTCCATTTTCAATCTAACTCCATGACTGTACAGGTCTACTTATCTTGGTTTATTCAATGGGATACATACAGCAACATCCTCTGTAATATAAAACCACATTACCATAATATAAACCAGATTATTATTACCTATGCATGTCACAACATAACACAAGTGTGCATAGTCCTAGCACCCCTAAATAAATTCTGGTTTCTTTAGCAGTTCTTGTCTACGCTGGACATCGCATCCAAGTTCACATTGTCATTACTCTTACAGTAACAAGCTGCATTGACATTTACAGTGACAGTACATGAATTACAATCACAGAGAACAGTGAGAACAGGGATGGACACAGAATGCCATGGATTGGTGAGCTGTCCTAATTTATTATGTTGAGGCAAACCACACCGGTGTCAAGGGAAGCAGTGGCACAGCATGTCCGGAGAATGTTGGTCAAATCCAGAGAGCAACAAAAGACAAAAAAGTGGCCATTGGCCAGATACAGTTGATGATTCTGGCAAGGTTGTGGAGACTGATGTGAAGGTTTGGTAACAATGAGTAAAGATTTGAGTGAGGGGCATACCGCCATTCAAGAAGGCTTTATGTAATGTAGAAGAGGTGTACTGTAATAAGTTACCACTAGGCCTGCCTTAATTCTGTTTGGACTTAATTAAGCCTTTTTCATGGCAAGAAATAACTCATCTCTTGATTTCTATTGTGTTCTGCTGGATGCCAAGCTGTAAGGACATGCACCCTATCCGCACAAATCCTGATGATGATGATGATGAGCAGCTCCCATTCATGAATCAGGGAAAGCAATCTGCAGTACCTATTTCTGACAAACTAGGTCTGTCTGTCCAGTGACAATGTTTTAGCATTATGAATTTACTTTTTTAAGTTTTTTGTTTATGATTGCATCATATGTTTTGTTTTAACAAAATCATGTTTGATCACAGTTGTCAGCTTCTCTGGACAATGATTGTAAGTAGCAGTTTAACATATATCTGTTGGTTATGAACAACTTATGCCTGACTGTCCTGTCATCACCATGTCCAGCCTTAGGGTATCCTGATGCCTCAACCCTAAGCACCACTTGCACTCCCCTCCACTGTGGCACCAGTGGTGATCAGCATGGTGAGAGGTCATATGGCACCTGTTCACCATCATCTGAGTTGACTGGTGCACATCCCTTCCACCCATTTATTTGCCCAGTCTCTCAGGTTGTCATATGTGCAACAGAGTGGTCCAGGTATAGAAATGCTGACAGCTGTGAACCAGCATGATATGGTCAAAAGAAACACAAGAAGCATAATCAAGATAAACCTGTTTCATGTCTGATTCATTCAGTGAAATAAAGGTAAAACAGTCATTTACTGAATTGTTGAATTTGTGTCCTATGAAGATTTATACCAAAATATGTCTACAACAGTGGTGAATTTGGGGCAGATACTGTATATCACTGAGTGCAGAGGCTCCTTAACTTGATGTTCTGATAGATGATAGTCAGGAGGGGTCCAACTTCAGGCATTGATGCCTCTACCCCAAGCACCACTCCCCCACTGTGTCACCAGTGGGGATCAACATGGTGAGAGGTCATATGGCATCTGTTCACCGTCAACATTGAGTTGACTGGTGGACATCCTTCCACCCATTAATGTTCCCAGTCCTTCAGGCTGGCATATTGTGCAATGGAGGGGCAAAAATAGACAACTCTTGGTGATCCATTCCATCGAGAGTCACTGAAAGATACATAAAAAACACAATCAAGGGCAACTGTTCCATGTCAGAGTGTGTACAGTTAAAACATTGTTTGCTTGAATGATAATGAAATATTTTGGTACAAGTCTTCAGAAATGAGGCCAGATTACATGTGTTTTGTTGAATTCAGGGCAGCTGCAATATATTACTTGACTCCTGGCTTGAGGTGATAGTGATATGGGAGGAGTCTAGCCAGCCTTTGGGTGTTGATGCCTCAACCCCAAGCACCAATCCCCTCACTGTGTCACCAGTGGTGATCAACATGGTGAGAGGTCCTATGGCACTTGTTCAACGTCAACAGTGAGTTGACTGTTGCACATCCCTTCCACCCATTTATTTTCCCAGTCCCTCAGGCTGGCATATTGTGCAATGTAGCATGCCAGGCCAAAAAACAGTAACAGACAGTGACTCGGATCTAAGCCATCCTGATTTTTAAATGGGAGTGCACATTAAAGGTCCAACTTGGTGTCCAGCACAGAGTCTGAGTCAGATGACTGTCAATGAGAAAGTTTTATTGTGTGAACAATTCAATAATAGTGATAATAAAACTACACTACAACCACTATATGACCGAATGTAATTAAGTGACATTTGGTAGTTTGCTGTTATGTCGGCTCCCTGAATGGCGTGTAGGCCAAGAAATAAGTTTTGGGACAGTTATCTCCAGAGTTGAGGAAAAGGAATTTTATTTTCCCATTAAGTGATCTTAACTGTATTGTATGATGATGCACCTAACTACACCATCCCCAACACCAAAAATTAGTCAGCAAGTGATCAATGATGAATTCTGTATGACTACATTCATTCAGCAGTACAATCACAGATAAGTACAAAAGATCATCCCACTGTGCGATAGGAAATTGAGCTGTGCAGCTAGCTAGCACAACAGACAGTGTCCTATCAAGCAAGTCATAAACCTGGTATTGGATATTGAATTTGTGTCATGTGGGTGTAACCACAGCTTCTAAATCTGCTATCAATACCAATCCGCACTGACATACAAGAATAAATCACACTGCAAGATTAGAGAAATGCCCAACTGAGGGTTTTAAAACTGTTGTTACAAATTCTTGAACTGATGTTTATGGCTGAAATGGCAAATTAAGCCCCGGCATTGCATTACATTTCAGACCCTGAATGATTAAAGAGCACCTGTTCACAGCCTTTTACTTTTATGTATGAATAAACTGTTATTTAACCAGTTTTGTCACTGTATTTCAAACAGTAGTGTCATCTGAAGATAATTTAGCATTCTGGGTGAGCAGCAAAAACTACGTGGTGCCACAGATTGTATAGCAAGCAGTGTGGTGGGTGCGGCTGTAAACATGGCTGCAGTGCTGACATAACTGTAGGTACTAGGGCAGAGGAGTGACTCACTGTCACTGTACAGCACAATGCAGTGGCAGGCTTGGTTTTGCAAGGGTAAAGTAACAGTAGTCAACCTCTGGATCATGTGCCCCTTCCCAAGACTCCCACCTGTTAGCAGTGCATTATGCCAAATCAAAATGCCTCAAAAGTTTTATTTTTTTATCTGTTTTGTGCTTCTGTAGCAAAGCAGCATGGGGAGTGAAACACAGACTACTCACTTGTAACAATAGTTCTAGGAGTGGTATACGTTGTTGTTCTTCATTCGTTCACACGCTGGCATGTCCCTTTACTCTTCCCCTTAAAGAGGTTCAACAAGTTAATTAAAATACCATGTGGGGCTGGCCCAGTGTGCAGAGGGCTGAAGCACTGGTGTCTTACCTCGAACCATGCCAGTGACCCAGGTTCAGAAAGTGACTCGGGTACTGTCTGGGAGTCAGCAAGGGAGCAGAGGATTGAGCATCCAAGCCATCCATTGTACTGACTGCTCTCCTCTCTTAGGGTAGGAGCAGGATCGCATCACTCTGCAACAGCCCCTGGTGGAGACTGGGAGCACTGCATGAGCATCGCAAGAGAGGGATGTGCCAAGAAAGTGGCAAACTGCTCAGGACTGACTTGATGATGGCAGCCAGCTGAGTCTACTGCACCCCGAAGGGCTACCTTGGGGTAAGGCTACAAACATGAATTAAGGGGGCTCCAGGGGGACCAGTAGTGGGGGGTGTCAGAGACTGTGGCTGCCCAAAGGAGTGGTGGGTTGTGGACATGTAGAATCTCATGTACACCACATGGTATGGTGCCTTACCTGAGCAGCACCTGGCCCATCTGCCTATATTGAGCCCAAAACATAATCCATATTAAAGAGTGGAAGGGATTATAAATTTGTGAGCAGATGACCCCTTCAACTTGCTGGTGCTGAGCTAACTAAAGACCCAACCACGCCAGGCAATGAATGACGCAGCCCAGGGAGGAGCGGGGTGTGCTCCATATTCTTTATGGTGCTGACTTTAAAACATTTTCAAGATATTGCTGTCATTTTGTCATTAACCATGAGCAGTGGGTGACCAACAAGGACCTCGTTAGTTGGCCCGGACTAACTGGTGGCAATGGTTAAAGACAAAATGACCTCAAATATATATCAAAATATTTTAAACCTTAACCTCCATAAGAATAATGGAAAGCAGCCCTCACACCTCCCCTAGCACACATCTTTATGTCCTGAGCGTCACATGTCTTTAATCAGCTTACAGCATAAGGAAGTTGAAGAGAATTGGCTATTCCCAAATCTCTTTCACCGCTTATATATTGTGTTTTAAGCTACTTATACCCAGATGGTGTACCGCTCCAGGTAAGGAACCACACCCAATACTTTATCTTGGAGAATCTCTTAAATATTACCTGAAGGTCTAAAGCTGGCTCCTCCTACCCAGCCACCCAGGTTAAATATGTAGGCCTCTGCTTCACCCCATGATGGCCGATCTTGCCTGCCTGAAGCAGAGGTTGTACATTTTAGTTATGGAGGTCAAGTGGAAGATAGATTGTAGAACGAGGCCCAAAACCAGCATCCCTGTGTGACTCTAGGTTGATGTGGAACTGAGTAATGAAGGTGTTTGCTAATTTCCAGGTAGCAGCCCTGCAAATATTCTGGATAGAGTGGGACTCACAATAGCAGCCACTGACGCAGCAGTATGTCAGGTACTATGAGTTGTTATCCCTATGGGAGGCTCCTTGCCCACCAACCGTAGCAGAGATCAACGCAGGATGTTACCCATCTGCTAATCATCCTCTTTGCTGAGGTCTGCCAGGTGCAACTTCAGTATATGGGACAAACAGCTGGTGAACCTCTCCCCAAACTTCAGCATGTTCCTCCTTATATTAAGAGAGCACTCATCTCAGGTCCAAAATATGGAGCCTGTACTCTGCCTCTGAAATGCAATTGTGGTGGTACACCAGCAAATTCAGAAATCAACACCTGGTTCAGGTGGGACTCCGACACCACCACCTGTAGAAAGAATTTTGGGTGGAGCACAGAACAACCTTGTCCCTGTGGAACACCAGATAGGAGACTCAGAAAGCATCTGTAGCTCCCCAGTCTTTCTACCTGATGTGATAGCCACCAAGAAGGTGGTCTTCCATGACAGATGTGACATCTCACACCTGTACATTGGTTCAAATTGTTTGTCCATGACTTTGCCCAAACCAGCAGTAAATCCCCAGGAGGTGGTGGTTCATGCAGTGGAGCGGAAATGTGTCTGAGTCTGCCTGTACCTCCTGGGTGGGTGGGAGAGCCAGCTTTTAGACCTTCTGTCAAGATTTAAAGGGAAAGGGCATGTCAACAAGGTGGATAAGAACAACATATCCACATCCCCAAGAAGAACAGTTACACAACAAATTACCATTAACAATAGATCTGTGGGCCAGACACCTTGCCTTGTGCTGTGCCACTGAACCTTCATTTGGGAGCGGACTTGAGCACCAGGAGTCAGCAGGTGGAGAGGACTGAGCATCTGTAAGACTGCTCTCCTCTCCTGGGTTGAGTTGTTGGTGCTCTTGGCTGTCTGGCATTCTGGTGTGGAAATCTTGTAGACTGCAGCAAGATGCACAGCACACATTGGTGATATGGGAGCAATGGCAGATGTCCTGCAAGTGGGTTGGAGCTTACCTGCATTGCACTGGATGTCATTGCACATCCAGACTCCAGTGGACAACACACAAGGAAAAAAAAAATCCTGGGATGACTGATGAGGCAACGAGGGCCTAGGGGACCAGGCCGCACATCCCCAACAGGAGTGCTGTTACTGATCCCCGGGCACCACCTGCAGAGATGATCCCTGTAACTTCACATAGATGTACTAAAAACAGGACAGGCAGGCCCCGAGGGGGGATCCAGTGGGCTGATATGTCTGTTGGAGGGGGTTACTTGAGGGGGAGTCTCACTACAGAGTAGCAGATCTGAATCAAGCAGGTTCTTCTGAGAGATGCCTCAGAAGACCGAAGGAACATAAAAATAGTTGGGTGAGAAAAAAAGTAGATCCTTGAGGGGATGTTAGACATCATGTACCATTTAGGAATGAGTCTCAAGCATGTACAACAAATAAGTGATGATGCTGTGAGGACTGATCTCTATAAACTTAAGGTAGGAGATGTGATGATGTATAACAACCTTCTGTGCACTCAATGACTTTCATGAACTTAAAACAGAAAGCCTTGACATTGAGCTGGGCAGCTGGCATCAGTCCATGCAGAAGTGGTGCAACCCAAACCCTCCATGTGGCAGCTGCAGACTAGAAGGACCAGCAGTGGTACCTGATGTCGAGGTCCCACTGATAATTCCATCAAGGTTGCTGTCAATGTCAGTCTACCCAGGCCTCAACTATCACTTTATCCTATGTTGATAATTTGAAAGCAGTAATGTCTCTGAATCATGCCATTTTACTACTGTCTCACATCCACATTGCATTGCGGTGACTATCACATTGTGCTACAGAGAGACAAGTAAGGCTCTGCTATGGCATGGGTACAAAGGAAGCATTGTTGCTATCAATTATTAGGATAAATACTATCCAGCCATGCAGAGGCAGTGGAAGCTTTACAAGTAAACTGGTGACAAGACATGGATGATTTGCAGGCACAATGAACAGCTGACAGTAACAGATGGATGTGTTGGGGAAAGGAACACAAACTTCAGTGACTACTGGTAATTTTCTTTTACAAAACAGCAGTGACACAGAGAATGCCGTATGTGCGTTGTTAGTACTGTGCCTAGGGTGGCGTATCAATTGTGGAGAAAGCAGTCCAGGACAGGTACTTGTGATGCAAAATATTGAAGCCAGTGATGAAAGGTGCTCTTTAAGTCAAGTGCTAACAGGAACTCAGGGTAGACAAAAGAAAAGACTCAGATTGCTGTTGTCATATTTACATGACTAGTATTTATGTTGTTATGCGTCACATATATACCTAGCAACATCCCCGAACAATGTAGGTATAGTGGTTGAATATTAACAACCGGAATGGGTAGATTGTATGGGTGGTGTTTGTGCCAGGCACTGCAAGACAAGTAGTTGATGGGAATAGTATTGCCAGTAGGCAGCCACAAGAACTTTTGTAAAGATTAGCACTATACTGCACCAGATGTCTTATATCCACCCCCCACACACACACACACAGACACACCGCGTGTTGGGTACAGTCTTCCTTTTTTTTTTTTTTGTTTGGCAATGGGAAAAAAATGTGGATAGTTATCATGAATAAATGACACTTATAGTTCCAAGGCAATATGGGGCAATGCTCGACAGTTTACCATTCAGCAATAAACGGTCACTGAGAACATGCATTCCACTGGCACACTGGATGCTGTTCACGGCAAGGAAATAAGTTTTTGCAAGCTGAGCCAGAGTAGAGGTATCTGTGTTCAGTTATTCTTCCAAAATGTCAGTGAAATCTTCCTTCACTTGTAGGTTTCACCGTCAAATATCTTTTATTCTTCTTCCACAGCTGAGCTATCATCACTGAGATGCAAGGCTTGCTGTCCTTCTGAGCATTTTCCTCTTCTTACTCATAAGAATGCCTTTATCCTCTATCAGCATGACAGTTTGGATCTTCATCCTCTGTCTCTTCATCACTGAAGGAGGCACTCGAAAGTGGAGATGTCACTGTGGATAGTGCTGCTGGCTCTGGGATGTCTACTTGGAGTACTCATTGAAAAGCTGTTGTCATAGTTTCAAATCCTTCATTTCCCACTGCATGTTTCAGTACTGCTGTTTGTCCTCTCCCTAGACAGCTGCAAGCATCTTTGGTGGCTGGATCCAGTAAGCATGCCAGTTTGACAGTATCACTTTCTGAAAGCCTCGCTACATTTTTCAGCACTAGTCGCTTCTACCTGCTGCACAGTAGGATGATCTTTTTACTTATCTGTGATTTTTCCACAATCTCATTTTTTATGAGTGGAATGAGTGCCAGGTGTGGTTGATTACTACTGACAAGATCAGTCAGCTCCTTAAATGAGAAGAAAAATGTCTGAGGTTCAACAACAATATAAACTCCTCGAAGTTGTGAGGCACAGCTCACTGTGTCAATAACGTTTCAAAGCTTACTCAGCCTCCCGGTGAAGATCTACAATGCTTTCAAACATAATAAGTACAGAGTTCCACCTAGTTACGACCTGTTGTTTTTAAAAGTTATGTGATGCCTTTGTCTGGCATTGCACACAATTTTGGAGGATTGTACTCCTTCGGCAGTCACTGTCGCGACTGTGTCTTTCCCCAATATTCACTGCGAATGGGTTCTGGTGCTGCATCATCATCATCATCATCATCACAAGATGAGTCCTAAAGGTGAATGCATATCCTCATCATCTGTTCCAGTTCCACTGTCTTCAACGGGAACTAGGAATCCAATGACAGAATGTTTTGCGTGTTTGCAATCTTCTCCCAGGAGGCTGTCCATCACTTGCAGTCGTACTGTTGCTTCTTCCTCGCAATGAATGCCTATCTGAAATATAATGTGGTACTATGGATTTTGCATTCTCAGTAAGTCTTGTACATCATTGACGATTCATGGAATCCGTCATCAATAACAGATACGATATGCGCTTGGTGTTACAATGTTCCACACGTGAGCACGCGACTAGCTTTCTTCATGTTCTCTACGCCATCATGTATAGAAAAGTTTCACTGTTCTGTCAATCGCCAAAATCCTCAAGTTCTCTAACGGACATGCTGTGCCACTGCTTCCCGTGTGGTTAGGCAACAGATTACAAGACAATGTTACAATGCGAAGTCCCAACCGCATTAATATAGGCCACAGGCGGATACCAAGGTAAAGGCGACATTTGTATTTGTCAGTCCATCCATCAAACATAATACAGACTAGAGCACTGTACGAGATCATCCTTTGCCTTTGCTTTTTAATATGCTGTATACATCATGTAGAGCTTTACCGTAAGCTTTCTCTCATTGAGTATTTTCATATAGGGAAATTCTTGGAGAAGAAAATTGGAATCCTGTTTGTTGACTGACTCAAAAGGCATCATATCCAAAGAAAACCATACCAAGACATAGCGAACCAGTTCAAAATCAGAGGAAGCTGGCTGCACACTACCAGTACCACCACCAATACTTAAATTAATAGTTGTCTGCTTCAGTTTCATGGTTTGTTACTGTCATGTACATCTATGTTATGAATGGATTAAATGTTCTATATGATGTAGTAGCTGTCTGTGCGCATAACTTTTGAATTTGCTAATGTGCTATAGACTGAGTTTTTGCATATTGCTTGCTGTGCATCTAAGCAAAGGAACAGAAATATCTACTGTCATCAAGCAAGATCGGAGAAACTGAACCTGGGTCTCCTGAAGATGTACTAGGGACCTGTGTTTTAACATACAACGACAATACTTCAAACAATAGACTTACTATTGCCGTGAGACATCGATTTTGGAGCAACAAACAGATTGCATATTTCCAGATTTCTCCTTGGCGACAGTAGTGATCATGCCCACATACTTATTGGTTTATGAGGTGATGCATAGCCATATTTAACGACAGCTACTACACTACTATGAGTACAACTACTCAGTACTGGCCTTACTGTAACAAACTGGAACAAATGAATTTGTAACAAAACCACAGTATTATGATATCGGATAATACACACAGTATAAGTAGTGGATATGTATACAGTAAATACCACCAAGTCAACACTGAAAAATCAGAACAGGATGTATGTCCAGCATAGACAAGAAGACTGTTATTCAACCAGAGTTAATGCAAATTTCAATCAACATACACATGGTTCCATGACAAGACATGGCATAAGCGCCAGACCCATAACTGTAACAGAATGATGCTGCAGTGCTGTACCTGTAGCACAGAACACATCAGCACTGTGAAAGTAAAAGACCACGGTAGTGACTCATGCCATGACTACCAATGTTCATGGTTACCTGCATAATTGCTGCAAGTTCCCCTACGGTGCCCGTCCGTCCCAACTCGACAAAGTAGAACATAGACCCCAGTAAGGGAAGGGTTTTGCACAGCTGGCAATACACCACCAAGTCTTCCTGGATCAAGATTCATTCAGAAAATGTCTATTTCTTGATGAATTAATGCTGCAACTCCAGCCTGTCTTTCCCACTTCACTTCCTCAATACAAAGTGTCAATCCGATCAATAAGGTGACTTCATTGCTTCCTCCAGCTCATTTCAGGTAATCTACCTCATCCTACAATACAAAACATTCTTGTAAGGCCCAAGTATATATGATATATGTTGCAATATTCCTGCAGCAGCCAATTTCATAGCTAAGAACAAGTGTGTACTGCATTTAAACATCACCTATACCTGTGATACAGGGTCTGTCACATCCCCCTAACTATCAAGGAAGCAACTTCTGAGGAGTATTATCTTTCCCAAGCACACTAAGAAATGAGGGAAAAGAAAATTGTACTAGGGGAATATTATTAGCCTCCATCTGTTATAGACTGCAACCATACTTACTAAAGAGGAGAAATATACCAACTTTGCTTCAGCTAACCATTCTTGATAAGTAATGGCACTCTCCTCTTTCAATGCTTTAATACTATAGCCTTAACCGTAAGTGACATTAAAATAATATAATATCTTCTTTCCTTCACTGTAACTGCTGTGCGTAATCACCCAGTAAACAAATCTGCAGAGTAAATAAGTCATGTAACTAACAGAGGATCAGCTAGGAAGATTGATTCTTAACAGGGATTACCCCAGTTTAGCTTTTCATAGTGAAAGCGGCATTGTTCTCGTGCAACACGACTTACTGTATTTTAAGTTGGAAGAGCAGTCTGAGACCCGAAGTATGGCGGATGAGGTGAGGGTGCTCCTGGGACTGTATAGGTGCGGCCGCACTGTTAAGCTTCCACACAAATTAATGATGAACAGTCTAGACAACACTGACATGTACTAACTACATACAGAAAAATACAGCCTCCACTCCTCCCAGCACTTCTGGGTCACGAGTATTCTCAAATGTAAAATACAGTAAGTTGTGTGTCACCAAAACACACTGTTAATATAACTGCCAAAGGGGTGTTTTCAGGTCAGTCTGGAGGGTGAAGGCTTGAGTACCCCTACCTGATTTTGACACCTTTCTTTAAGCAGGCTGGAAACTAAAGAGGAAGATTGATTCGATAATATGTATGGTCATCTTGTTGCTCTTTCTTATTACATTCCATCATCAAACAGGAAGATTGATTCATCAGGATGTTTATTCAGTTGGTCTTCTTAAAGGAAGGTGGTGACCACCAAGGTTCCACCACAAAAGGATTACCCTGGTTTAGCTTTTCATGTGAAAACGCATTCGTGCCGACTTACTGTATTTTAAGTTGGAAGGCAGTCTGCGACCGGGTATAAGGCGGATGAGGGGTCGGGGTGCTCCCTGGACTGTATAAGGTGCGAGCACGCCACTGTTCGCTTCCATACAAATTAATGGCGGCAAACAGTGCGGCTGCTGCGACATCGCACCTTACATACAGAAAATGCAGCTCCGCCTCCTCCCTCCCACAACACTTCTGGGTCACAGTATTCTCAAATGTAAAATACAGTAAGTTGTGGACGGCAGCTTACTGTTGTTAATATACCTGCTAAAGTGGGGTAAGCCTTCAGGCCCCGGGCAGAGGTGAAAAGGCGACACCCCATGATTTTATTTTGCTGCTTCAGCAGGCTGAAATCAAAGAGGAAAGATTGATTAAATGTGGACATATATTGACTTGTTGCTCTTCACGCATTCCATCATCAAACAGGAAGATGATGATTCATCAGGATGTTTATTCAGCTGGTCTTCTTAAAGGAAGGTACCAAATTGGTTCCACACAAAGGATTACCCGGTTTAGCTTTTCATAGTGAAAACAGCATTGTTCTGGGTACCACGACTTACTGTATTTTAAAGATTGGAAGGCGGTCTGAGACAGAAGTATGGCGGATGAGGGGGCGAGGGTGCTCTGGACTGTATAGGTGCGGCACACTGTTCACTTCCATACAAATTAATGGCAGCGAACAGTGCGGCCCTGCGCAAGCATCGCACCCTTACATACAGAAAATGCAGCCCCTCCCTCCCTCCCCACAACACTTCTGGGTCACAGTCTTCTCAAATGTAAATAATACAGTAAGTTGTAACATGACTCACGCTACTATTAATATAACTGCTAAGTCGGGTAAGCCTTCAGGCTTGAGCCGGAGGTGAGCAGGCACCCACCTGATTTTGACACCTTCGCTAAGCAGGCTGAAATCAAAGGAAGATTGATTCGATAATAATGTATATTGACTTGCTGCTCTTCTTAGCATTCCATCATCAAACAGGAAGATTGATTCATCGCATGTTTATTCAGCTGGTCTTCTTAAAGGGAAGGTGACCAAATGGCAATTCCCACCACAAAAGGATTACCCTGGTTTAGCTTTTTGGTAAGCGGCATTTGTTCTCGTGCCGACTTACTGTATTTAAGTTGGAAGGTCACGACCGGAGTATGGCGGATGAGGGTGGGGTATCTGGAACTGTGTAGGTGCGTGCAGCACTGTTCTTCTTCAAATTAATGGCAGTGAACGAATGCGGCTACTCTTGACATCGCGCAATACATGAAAATGCAGCCCTCCCTCCTCCCCACAACACTTCTGGGTCACAGTCTTCTCAAATGTAAAATACAGTAAGTTGTGCAAGCAAAAACACTGTTGTTAATATAACTGCTAAGTGGGGTAAGCCTTCAGGCCGGGCCTGGAGGGTGAAAGGCTAAACACCCACCTGATTTGACACCTTTCCTTTAAGCAGGCTGAAATCAAGAGGAAGATTGATTCGATAATAATGTATATTGACTTGTTGCTCTTCTTCACATTCCATCATCAAACAGGAAGATTGATTCATCAGGATGTTTATTCAGCTGGTCTTCTTAAAGGGAGGTGACCAAATTGGCGATTCCCACCCACAAAGTTACCCTGGTTTAGCTTTTCATAGTGAAAAGCAGCATTGTTCAGTGCCGACTTACTGTATTTTAAGTTGAAAGGCAGTCTGCGACCCGGAAGTATGGTGGATGAGGGTCAAGGTGCTCCCTGGACTGTATAGGTGCGACACGCACTATTTGCTTCCATACAAATTAATGGCAGCAAACAGTGCGGCTGCTGGCGACATCGCACCCATACGCAAAAATGCAGCCCGCCTCCTCCTCCCCACAACACTTCTGGGTCACAGTATTCTCAAATGTAAAATACAGTAAGTTGTGGCTTTGCAACTCGCTACTATTGTTAATATACCTGCTAAGAGTGAAGATGGCCTTCAGGCGAGCCTGGAGGGTGACTTGGGCACCCCACCTGATTTTGTTTGCTTTCCTTTAAGCAGGCTGAAATCAAAGAGGAAAGATTGATTAGATAATAATGTATATTGACTTGTTGCTCTTCTGCAGCATTCCATCATCAAACAGGAAGATTGATTCATCAGGATGTTTATTCAACTGGTCTTCTTAAAGGGAAGGTGACCAAATTGGGCAGTTCCCACCACAAAGAGATTACCCGGTTAGCTTTTCATAGTGAAAGCGGCATTGTTCTACGATGCCAACGACTTGCTGTATTTAAGTTGGAAAGGCGGTCCTGCGACCGGAAGTATGGCGGATGAGGTCGAGGGTGCTCCTGGACTGTATGGAGTGCGGCGCGCTGTTTAGCTTCCATACAGGTGTGGCAGCGGGCAGTGCGCTCTCTTGTTCGCGCCTTACATGCAGAAATGCAGCCCACCCTCCTCCCACAACACTTCTGGGTGCAGTCTCTCAAATGTAAAATACATAAGGTTAACATATTTCACTACTGTTGTTAATATAACTGCTAAAATGGGTAAGCCTTCAGCGAACCCGGAGGGTGAGCTTGAGCACCCCACCTGATTTGCACCTTTCCTTTAAGCAGGCTGAAATCAAAGGAAAATTGATTAAATAATAATGTATATTGACTTGCTGCTCTTACGCATTCCATCATCAAACAGGAGATGGTATCTGGATGTTGTTCGCTGGTCTTCTCAAAGGAAGCTGACCAAATTAGCAGTTCCCACCCACAAAAGTTACCTGGTTTGCTTTCACAGTGAAAATGGCATTGTTCTCATGCCACGACTTACTGTATTTTAAGTTGGAAAGGCAGTCTGAGCCCGAGTATGGGACGGTCGAGTGCTCCTGGACTATGGGTGCAGCACGCGTTCGCTTCCATACAAATTAGCCGTGAACAGTGGGCACTCTCGACATCACCATTACATACAGAAAATGCAGCCTCCCCCTCCACAACACTTTGGGTCACAGTCTTCTCAAATGTAAAAAATAGTAAGTTATAACACGGCAGAAATACTTTGTAATATAACTGCTAAAGTGGGAGTAACCTTCAGGCGGGGCCCAGGGAGAAGCAGGCACCCCACAGTTCGACAGCTTTCCTTTAAACAGGCTGAATTGACTCAATAACATTTATTGACTTCTTCTTTTTATCTTCAATATTTTTGTAAAAGCTGACATTGACTACTGTGAGCTTTCCACTTTGTTATACCACTGATATGACATAGTTAAGAAGAACAACAAAAGAGTGCTCTCATCAATGACATAACAAGGTTGGAAGGTCACTCTCTACCACTGCTAAATAGTAATACAGGCCTCACTACACACTATTATTCTGTACAGAAAGGTATAGACTAACTCAACATTACGCTGCTGCAAATACTATTTTACTTTCATACGTGCAAAGAAATCAACTGCATTAGTTTTAAAGTCTTACTTTCTTTTGTAATGTCGTTCCATTGTCTATCAAGAAGTACTATCCTGAGGTGAGATGATACAGAGCCAGGAATGATGGATAGCATTTACTTACCCCTTAGTGACTCACGATACCCAAAACAGTCTCAAAGGCAGCGGATGTCAAGTCTCCTGTATCCAGCTCTGGGCGCGACACATCTGATGACAGAACTCCCACTACACTGTAGTCGATTATTCTTCTCTTGAAATCTTCCTTAGGCCTCTCCAATCAAGTGCGGAACTGGTTCCCTAAATATAATATTTAATAAAATATCACTTTTACTACTGTCTTTCCCCAGAAGTGTGCATGCAACAAATTTTACCCAAATCAGAAAGACTACTGGCTACTCCCAGCTGAACAACCTTCTTTGTGCTGGTCCTCAATAAAATAAGATAGTTTTTAGTTAATGGTTTCAGTATAAGCAGTGAACCTGAAGGGGAGAAAGCAAGTGCCTGTCATAAAACAAGTCCACACCAATAGCAGTGCATATGGATAGGAAACACTCCAGGAATAAAACAGCAACGATAAACCAGAATAGTTAAATACAACCACAAAAGAAGAAATATATTCAGGCTCTGTGTTACTGCAAGGACAGTCCCTAACAAAAGATCAGCTGAGGACAAGGTGCCAGGGCAATTAGTCATCTAGACTTTTGTGTCTGGAGTTACATTTTCTGCAGTGACTGAAATATCAGGCATATTTCTTGTTAAAATAAGACATTTGCTTACCAGACTGCAAAGAAAATCTCTAAGTCGCAGACTATATAGAGTGGTGTGGGAGCCACAACTTGGGAAAAGAATTCTTCTTGTGAGATGGGAGTCAGAAGAAGTGAAAATCTCTCTAGGGGTGCACCTCTAAGTGGTAGGGCCACAACAAATAAAATGGGTTCATTCTTCATGGACCGTCCAAGTAGCTGGCAGAGCCAGGCCAGTCGGGCTGTGTATCAAAAGCAAGTCGGGCTGTGTGCCTGGTAGGTCAAACCTGAAAACAGTAGAAATGGGATCAGTCTTTAATGGACCACCTTGGCACTCTAATCTGCATTATCAGTAAGCGTACCCCATGAGTCCATCTATCTTTATTATGTTCAGCTAGTTTATGAATAAAAGACAATGAAAAATCAATCCTGGTTCTGGACATTACAATTATTACTTCTGTGTTGGATTGCTTAGGTGCCCCTGTGCAAGTAGCCAAACCTAGGTCCCCTTGTGCAAGGTAACCTCATCCTCCCACACAGTTCCCCAGGTATTGCTGCCAGCACCAGTGTGTCTGGGCTGGTAAAAGGCAGAGGTGAGGTTACACACAGCTATGTGTATATTAATGCAAACTAACAATGATAAGTTGTTTTGCTCTCGTAAGTAGCTACTATAAATGCATAAAATGGAGTGGTGTTTAGTTTTAGTTTCTCCCAGACCTAATACAGCTTTTGGTTTGGGTATACAGCTGTAGAACAACAAACAGGGTACAACTAGGGCAACAAACAAATCTGGACAACAAACAAGGTTACAGTATACACGTTATTTTCTATATACACTCATCCTTTTAGCTGTACCAACAGAGTTAACTAGTTTATATAAAATACACCTCAACACCCCTCATTATGGAGGACGTTCCTCATTTCCGGTATGGGTGAATACCAGACCTCGAACTCAACTGGTAAAATCCACACTTGCTGGTCACACAGAACCAGGCATAAGTTGCATGAATATTTCTGGGCTGGCTGGATGGACTAATCCCATGTACCTAGGTCAGGTCTGCTTCTGGCCCTCTGGGTTTCAACCTTGGCGGACTGAGTGAAAACCAGACTGACCAGATAAGTATGCCAGACCACCGTCTATCCATCAGAGTGTCTGGACCAGCAATATTGCACAACACACCTGGTCCAGCAGTCAGGTTTACCAATCTGAAGGTGTAGTTTCACTAAGTCCTCATTTCCCCATAAAATTGTTCTATCTCATTCATCACACCAAAATGTCCCACCCATGTGGAGCAGGTGTTGTAAACTCAGACTTTCAGACAAATTCTATCAGGACTGGTGGTGTTCACATAACTTGTATCTCCATGCATGTCTGATGATGTCCCAGTCCACATCATGACTGCCTGATTGACCCCATTTCAGTGAAAAGTTTCAGATTAGATATAGGCCCAGATATTCAACTGCAGTCAGGCGCAAGCCCTCGCTGCTCAAAATAGTTGCATGAGGTGTGGCGAGTGATATTCAAAGGGTTGCTGGGCAACTCTTTGAATATCTGTGTTTCCCCAACACGAACATAGCGCAATGGAACTTGCCCCTCTTGCGCATGGCGCAACCCTTTGAATATCTGTGCCATACTGTACAAGTCAAGACCTGAAATAGTAATGCTATAGTCCAACTGAATGAAAACAAAATTATAAATTGCAAGTCTCGCACTCAAAGGAGATTTTCTTTTGGTAACTTGTGCCATGACATGCTCTCTCCATAAGGTGACCACTGACTAGCCCTAGCTAGCCCTAGCCCCCCCACCGCGAATCCCGCTGCCTCACACGATGCAAATTTGCAAAATAAAATGATTCTGCTTTGGTTTTTTTGCTTTTAAGCTGGCTGAAGGGGAAATTTTTTTCTACCAAAGCTTGTACCCAACAGAGATCCGATGTATAACAGCTGCCGAACAAAGGCATTTACACTAATCGCACTCAACCTGATCTCTGCACAAATGACACTGTATATTTAAAAAGTGTAAATAATGAGATGAGGTGTTTGAAAACTAATAGGTGCACGATTACTGTGTTGCAGTCAGAGTCCGAGACTGGCAGAGCACAGCCCCGGCTGCAGAGTCACTGCAGCGCAGTAAGCTTACCATGCAAGAACAGAAATAACACAGTTCCAGTTTTCAGTGCATGCACAGAATTTTCTTCCTGTGATGAGCTATTTACCCCACTGCCTAATCAGGGCCTTAAAGAAATCAATGACCCCAACTACTCAAGCTCTCCACTAGGAACAGATAGCACACTGTGTAGGTATATAGAGAGAGAAAGAGAGAGAGAGAGAGAGAGAGAGACACACACACACACACACACACACACACACACACACACACACACACACACACACAGATCAGCCCTTGCAACTGTAAATATAACCCTTATGTCTTTTCTATAATACTGGTATGTTTTATTTAGTCCCATCACCTCAAGCAGGTTGCTCTACCACAGAACTAATCATGAGCTATCAAAAGAAATCAGAATTTGTTAAATAATTAATCAGACAGCCAGCCCACTGATGCAGCAGTAGAGCACTACCGCTGCGGTGCCAATGACCTGGGTTCTACAAGTGAAGTCGGGGCAGAGGGACACCCGTGGGGGAGGAGGCCGAGGCGAGGCTCGAGGCGAGCATCCGATGGACTGCTGCTAGTCAGTGGGGAACAGCTTGCACATCCTGGTCCTCTTTTAAAAAACATTCGCTTTTGAACCAAAAGCAACCCAAATGCACAGACCCACGTCAGTTCATCCAAATAAATCATATGCAGCACAGCTTACCGTGTCTTTGATTTTTATTCTGGTCACAACTGTTTCAAACACAGCAACACTAGAAGTGCGGCAACTAACTAGACAAAGAATTAATCAATTAAAACTTGCACCAACTTAGTGCATAGTATGTCTTCCTCAGAGCTCTCCTGGTCCTCGCCTGGTACCTAGCTGAAGCTGGGGAAACTTAGGCACCGAACTGCATAGTGGCCTCGGGTGGTGGCATGGAAGACACTGATGTGCGGTGGCCAGCGGCCAGCACACACTATTGCTTCACTGCATGGCACACTCCTCAGGGGCAGTACAGGAAGAAAAAATAACACCAGTGGCCTCACACCTGACTAGCTGGGCTCACCAGCCAGGAGCTAGATCCTTAGACGGGGGCTGCGCAACACCATTGGCCCTGGGTGGGAGGGGGCATGGCAGGCAGTACAGATATTAGGTGACAAGTGACAGACTCAAAGCGTTGGGCTTTAAAACATTCAAAGCCACCCCCCTCAAAAAAAAGAAACACCCAGCAGAAAAGATATACAGATATATAAAGATATAGAAAAGATATACATGAATAACCTGAGATACATAAATAAAACATGTCCCCATAGTATTTTTAAAATTGGTAGAAATTCTTTGTTTTACATGCTGTTGCCTTCACAGAAGTGTTCAAAACTGAATCAGATAAGTTTGAAAAACTTCATGTGAACCACTCTTCTGAATCTTCACAAGGCAAGTGGCTCTATACATGCAGAAGACAGCAACAAAGGCTTTTACACCTCCACAGTGACCAAATAGCTGATATGGATATGAAACACATAGAGTTCCACACAACACCAAGTGAGCTCACCAGAAGAAATGAAGAATATCCTTTCAATCACAACTAATTGAGATGCCAGTGCATGCTGTTTATGTGCTGACAAACATAACTGCCTTAGGTTTTACTTTTAATATGTGCAGTTTGTTAGTGTTTCAGGGTACTGCCATTTTGGGGTGGGGGAGCATTTCCTTTTTAAGATTCTCCTCAGCAGCTTAACTTTATTTATTTGGCTAGCTCTGCAGTTAGCTGTGGAGGAGTACTACTAAACAGGTCTTTGCTCTGCGAAGGGCAGTGTTTCCACCACAGTTGTGAGGAGTGATGATGGGCTTTTATTTCTTGGCCTCTGGCAACTGGCAGTGTGTTTTTCCTCGGCTCTCATGAGCTATGAGGTTTTTGCTGCCATCCCGCTAGTCATTTTGCAGTTGGGTCCACACAATCCTTCAAACATATTACAATAGTGCACACACAGTACACAGTACACAGATCATGCTCCTGAAAAACTTACTTTTGATTGATCTAGTACGAACCAGACCACCGCCGACTTTCTTAGTTTCACTACAATATGTCAGCGGTTGTCTGGATCCAGGTCACACTTAGACTCGGTCGGTTCTACTTCTCTCACCTCACCTCACACTAATAATCGCTGTGACAGTGTGACTTCAAGTTCTTCTTGCTCGCTCGCTCCTTGTCCTCGCCGTGACTGACTCACTGCCAGCAGTCGCGCCGCAGCCTCAGCACACTCTCCCTGACCAAAGGCGCCGCCAACCACCAAACTCCTCACACGTCATCTGATCACGCCATGCCTCCCTGACTGGACTCCTCCTCCCCCGCTTCACCCAATCATTGGTCCATATAATTCGCGCCACAGCACCCTGGAGGAGCATTATTGAGCCATTTAAGTGGTCACGCCTAATGCTATGAGGCAGACTTTGTTAAGAATAACTGACCTGCCCAGATCATGAGATGTCTAAGAGTCATGTTCCCCGCCTTCTGTGTTAGTGCGCTATGTGCTTCGTCGGCTTTGCCGCCATCACAAAAGAAACTGCACGGGGCGGCAAAGCATTCACTGTCAGTGTTGTAAACTTGTAATGACATGTTAGTTGGAATCGCCGACTCACTAATTATAAGACTCCAGCAGGATATAACTGCAATTCAAAGCAATTGCAACTAATTGCAACTGCATTGAATTGCAGCTGGCGATTCCAACGGCCGACGACGGCTCCGGGGTCTACATATGGTAGCAGAGCAAAAAGAGATGGAGAAGTAGAGAGAAAAAGAGATTCAATGTTTAGAAGCACAGAGGAGAGAAGAGATGCAGCGACAGGAGCAGCGATGGCTGGATGCCTTGTAAGCTATCAAAGGCAGATGATCTGGCACAGAGCCAGATGAGAAACAAAACACAAGCAACTTAAAAGCCATTAAATTTACAAAGTTGTGTCCCTCGGATGATATTGAGGCATACCTGACAACTTTTGAAAGAGTTGCCACAGCCTACCAATGGCCAAAGCAGCAATGGACAATCAGACTGGTACTCTACCTGACAGGGAAAGCCCAACTTGACTAAAGCAATATGGACACTGCACAGTCAGAAAACTATGACCTGGTGAAAAGCAAAATCCTGAAAGGTATGACATCTTAGGAGCATCTACAGGCAGAGATTTAAATCTCTGTAGTACAACTCAGTCAACAATCCTCAAGAAACCTTCACCCGACTCAGAGAGCTCCTGATAAAATGGCTTCAACCAGAGGGCAAAACAGTCCCACAGATCATCGACACATTTGCCATGGAGCAATTCATCAACATCATGCCTTCAGATGTGCAGCTTTGGGTAAAGGAACATCAACCAGAAAGTGGGGAAAAGGCTGTTTCTTTGAGCGAGAACTACCAAATGGCCAGACAAATGCCACAGCAGTGAGGTAACAGCCAAGCACTGGTAAGACACTCGTCCCCATTTAAACTCCAGGTATGATCAGAACTCTGGTGGGGGTAACAAATCTGTGCCCAAAGATGTTATTTGCTATAACTGTAATAAGCCAGGTCATATTGCAAGAAATTGCTGTAAGAAGAGTGACACCGGAGCAGATCTGTCCTTGGCACATTAGGGCAAGTACTTAACAGATGTGAAGGTGGGGGATAAGACTGTAAAGGGACTCATTGATTCGGGAAGCAGACAGACCCTAGTGCATGTTGAAGTGCTGTGAAAACACTGTGCAAAAGGACCAGGTACTGGTGTCATAGACCCCGGAGTCAGTTGAAAAACCAATTATGACTGACTTACCACCCATTATGACTGATTTTTTCAACTAGTTTGACATTTATGACTTCAACTAACTAAAGAAAATCCAACTAATTTTTTCAACTTTCACCATTCTTGAATTCTATCTATGTACTAGTTTGTCGTACTTAGTGCAATTTGTGGAAAAACTTTACAGCACATTCACTTACTTAGTGAATACACTAGTAAGTTATACTTTGAGTGCAATTAGTGGAAAAACTGTCTGGAGTACCATAGCTTCTATAGCCAGCAGCCTGGAGTTGATGTGGACCCAGGGCTGAACTGCTGACATCACTGTAAGGCAGAAGAGTGACATACTGTGCAGTGCAGTGCAGTGGCAAGCTTGGTTTTGCAAGGGTAAACTAACTACTCAGTGCATATACCAGGTGCCCCCTTCCCCAAGACACCCACTTTTTAGCAATGCATTATGCCAAAATCCAAATGCCTTGTTGTCAGTATGTTTTTTTTGTAAACCTGTTTTCTGCCTCTGTAGCAATGCAGCATGGGGACTGAAAGAACATTTACGCAAGAACTTAACCATAACAGTAGATCTTCGAGGGGATCTCAGCCATCAGGTATCACTGTACATAGGAGCTGGGTTTGTAAAATTTTTGGTGGGGGTCAGGGGTCAAAGCCACGCCCCCAAGCAGGGGTCTATGGGAGCAGAACCCCCATACAGTAGTGTGGGGGTCTGGGGGTTAAGCCCCTGGCCTCGGCTATAAACAAAACACTGAGAATACTCTTTAAAAACTCTACTGCAGTAGGGCAACACAAACCCCAAATACATGCTAGATAATTCAAAAGCGTGAGAGGCTACCCATAACTTGCATGATACAGAAAAGCTTCCTTCATGCCTCTTAATATCTCAGAATAAAAATGTGCAGCACTAGTGGCCCTGGATTCAAGAGTACCAGACCGTGGAGAGCTTTAAGAAGGCCTTAAAGATCCCTCTGTTTTATCTTGCCTTCGGGGATTTTATGTAATATATTGTTGTAATGCAAATTGGTGCGAAAGCTGGATTGCACTGTGTTTTATTGTTTTATCTTGTTAATGTTTTATTATTATATTTGTATAGTGCTTTGATATTTTAAATTGTGCTTTAGAAATAAAGAATATTATTATTATATTATTAAAATATGGAGGACAATTGCCAGAAATCCAGGCAGGACAACAGGGTAGTTTCATTTGGAAAGTCACCATAAGCTAGATCTATCCTCATAATTGAAGGATGCTTTCTTTGACCACTGACACAGCTGAACTGCCAACTGCAGGACTTGCTGCAGTAATTGGTGACAGGATTGTCTAATGAGAATGTGGTTCACCAGGACCCTGCCAGTGTGTGAGGGTATTCAAGTCAAGAACCCTTCTTAATTCAAGAGTTGGTAGCACATATAGGGTGAGGGCGGGGCCCAGTTGGTATAGGGGGTCCACCTGTAAACATACATCTCAACCCCCCCCCCGCATACTGTGTGACCCTGAGCAAGTCACTTAACTTTTTTGTACTCCCAGGTCACACCTGTAAACAAGCTTTCAGCTTAGTGTGTCTCTCCTGGTAAAAACAAACAAAAAAAAGGTTGGCACAGAAATGACGGACATGGACATAGGCACTCCAAATGAGGGACAATGAGGGACACTGACCCCCAAAATAAGGAGCACATCTTCAAAATAGAGTGAGATACAAGCTCAGACCACAGTGGAAACCATTGTGTTAACATGTAACAAGTTTATTTTTGAATTTACCCCTTAGAATAATATGCCTTTCTGTTTTAAAGAACTGCATTAAATCTACACGTCATTTTTCATAGTAGAAGCCTATTTTTAAATACTAATCCAAATTATGTAATTGTTTTCTATCTCTACAGGATATTTAGTTATCCCAGTATGTGTCTCTGGTTTATACACAGCTAGAAAGGACCATTTTAGAAGTGTATAATGTGCATTATGTCACTTGCTCTGCTCTTTCATTGTTGGCACAATGCATGTGTGTTCTACTGTAGAATTGTGTGGCTGGAAGGGACATAGCAACTACATCACTCAGTTCTAAACTGCCACATACCACCAGAGTGTAAATCAAAAACACCCACTGCGGTTACTGAAAGACTTGTAGAGATAAAATACCAAACTTTGAATTCGTTTCTACAAACAAGCTCCCCTAGGAAAATTAGTTGCAGGTTCAGTGCAGTTCTCCTTTATGGTCCGAATTTACAGCACATGCTCTGTGATTCTGTGTGATGGCAACCCATTTTCTTTGAGGGACTGTCTGGACAGGGCAATTCTGAGGGGTGAAATGAGGGACGTCCTTTATAATTGGGGACAGTTGAGAGGTATGGCTGAAAATTCAGACTCTGAGCGAGATGCAAGGTGGGGGTGCCAGGGCCCAACTGATACTGGTAGTGTCCTGGAAAAATAAATGGAATCCTCAGAGAGAGAGCAGGGCACGCTTATATCAGCATCCAGTCCAGTGGAATATTGTTACTCTGCATAGTACAATCTGTTCCAGAAACCCCTTAAAATTAGAAAAGAGGATTTATAGGCACATGTTTTCATAGTTTTAATGGTAGGTAGGTACCCAGCAGAAGGTACTCACAGTGTTGGAATTACAGTGGGCTTTCTAGGGCTCAGCACTATAGCTACATGAGCTCATGACATCAGAGCCATTGACTTATAATTGAACAGGGTGGGTGTTGGGGGCCTAGTTTAAAAGTAAAGCCCTCATGCCCCCCCACACACACACACTCCCAAAGCTCAGAATTCTAATTCTAATACTGGGAGAGTTCCTGATTCTACCAGCTAAAATATTCACATCATGTCCTTCCTACTGAATACAAGAAACGTAGTGCTGTACCCATTCAGTCCAATGTCTGCTCTTTAATGATTTTGCAGGACTGTAATGATGCCATTGCCATAAGAAGCATGGGCAATATCAGGGAGACTCCAATAAGGAGACTTTGAAAATATGGTCACTGGATTGGACCTAGCCCCCTGGGCCACAATCAGGGACATCATGACCACACACCTCTCACCATGCACTTGCAGTGATCCCCCATATGCCCATTCAGACGACATTACTTTCTATCATAAGGTAAAGGCACTACGGATGAAAGCATTGCTATTAGCTTTCTGACAAATTGCCGACACCGGTGACCACTACCACATGTCACATACAGGCTCTAAGGTCTCTGGACTTTACACTTCTGTCCCCAAATTTACTACATACCTGTATCACCTTTCACTCTTACTGTATTAACACTTTTTCTTACTGTAGGTCTAACTTATTATTACCTGAAATTACAGCTTTGTCACACGTACCTTGTTAAATAATGTTTACTTTTTTTTTGCTATGATTATATTATGAGTTTGTTCTTGGACCTCTCTGCGTATCTGTTTTGCACTGTGTTAGCACATCTATTCATGTCTTATATATTACTTATATACATTTCTCTTCAGTATTGAACACTTCATTGTCCTATCATGTTCATTGTGTTTCCCCAAACATTTTTCGCCAGTATGTACACATGTTCTCAACTCAGTATGGTTTCCTTATGAAACTTTCTGACTAAATCAGTAAATCAAAGATATTTTTCAGGATAGTGTGAAATTTCAAAAAATTCCATCTAGCACAATGATTTCTTTCAGAAGTGGAATTGGAGAATTCTGCTATATAAAGGAGGAAGCCAGAAGGAAAGCCCACATAGTTTTCCATGTAAATCTGTGGATTGTTCATGGAAAGTATTCCATTACCAATTATTTCATGGGTGTTCCACCTTTAAGTTACCAAACTTGATCAGAAATTAACCCACTGATTGCCATTTTATGCCTGTGACAAACGTAAACATGCTGATAAAATTCTGCATGACAATTTCATATGGACATATATTCACGGTATTTAGACAAATGAAAACATGAATTAAAAACAATAATAGGGACAACTAATTCTCATTATGGACTAGAATAAAAATTAGTCATCTGTTAATATTTTCAGTTCATGTTTTCATTTGTCCCTAAATGTTACCACCTGAATCTGCATCCATATAAAATTACTGTATCATGCAGAATTTATTCAGTATGTTTGTTTTTCAGAAAATAAATTTCCACATATTCAATATCTTTCAGTTCATTTCACAGAATGCTTTACTGTGGTTCATTTCTTCCTCATATTTTTTTTAACCTCATCATTCAGCAGGACATCTACCAGAGGATTTTCTCATTCCACTCACTGCAGCCCTTGCATTTGATAAAAAACAAACAAACATGATAGATAACTCTGGTGTTGCTCAGTTGTGTCTTGCAGCCTCCCACACAGACACATGTGGCCTAGTGTAGTGGCCTGTCACTGATTGGGAACAAGAGCAGTCTCCTCTCCGTCCTCCTACCCCCAGGGGGTACTATCTAACGACTGGGCATAGGGCATAGTTTCTTAAATTACAGATGTAAAATTGGCAGCAGGAATAAGTGTTTGCTTGAGCATCTGACCTCAAGTTGTAGAACCACAGCAGTATTGTGATCCACCCCCTAGCCTATACAGTTGTGACCCCCACCTTTTGGTGTGCTCCACCACCTATTTTATAAACCCCAAATGCTTACAGCAGTAAAGCTGGGCTCTCATACAGTAGCCAGTCTGAGGCTCAGTTTACTGCCCAACCCTTTTTGGCATCGTAATGCCAGGTGTAGAGTTATGACAGACATCCTAATTTTGAAAGAGAGTTTGTGGTTCTGTACTGGCACAAGAGTCAAAATAAAAGCATAACAGCTAAGGACATATTGCATTAAATGAGGGTGTGTGCAACTACAGTTGGCAGACCAGTGGCAGGACCAGGCAGCCTATGATGATGCAACTCACTGGCATCACAGCAACGACAGAGAGAGAGAGAGAGAGAGGGCAGCCGCAGCAGAACTCAGTAACCAGCAGCACCTACCTGCACTGCCAGCCATTTGGTGTGGTGCTCGCGCACAATGGTCCTCCTTCTCCTCAGCATGCGTCCTGTCCTGATGATGAGAAGGGAGAGGACCAGAGAACAATGAGGACAACTCTTCCCACTCCCTCCCGGCACCTTATGGCCTACAAACTCTGGAGCCAGTCCACCCCTGCCGCATCTGCCAGCCACTCTTCCAGCCCCTTGCTTGCTCCCTCTCGCCAGTCAACAACGACTGTGCATTTGCACACCCCACCATGCCAGAACATTATTTACATTATTATTTAGCTGGCAGACAGAATATCCAGAGTCATTTTCAGCCTTGAATGACTATGTTTACTATGTTACAGTAACTTAGAAAAAAGACAATTAGTAAAGTGTCTATCAAGCAATAAGAAAACAATCCTAAATAAAACTAAAAAATTGATCTGGCAAACATATCATTATTACAAACCAGGGTTGCAGAACATGAAATATGCTACAGATCAAGCCACGCCTTACTTATAATACAGATGTCAACAGAAAATGTTAAATTAACCATTTGATATGAACACAGAAGGTTCTTTACATAATGAGTTGAGAGGCTTGGTTTAAAAAATGTGTAAGGTGTTAGTCTGTCAGTCTCCTGTTGGGCTTGTCCTAACCAGGTGCACCAGAAGGCACTTTTTTATGATGATAAGTAATGAAGATGTAAATAATCAGTATGCAAGGCTGAACAATGATACTGTATGTAGAGGACAACTAGAGGTCAGAGTGTAGTGAACATGTGATGTTAACCTATGCATCTAATAAGCACAGAGCAAGAAACAAGCACTGTAAAGTAATGTTGTTTAAGTGCCAATTCCCCTCTCTGTGAAGTAAAACAGAACATTATTTTAATTGTGGAAAGTAGCATAGCAGTTCAGTTCTATGCCTGCTGGCAGCTGCCTACCTCTGCTGGGGATGATGCTGGCTGTGCTGACGCCCTCCTCCTCTGCTGCTCGCCTCACTCCTCCATTGACCTGCTGCTTTGTGCTGCTAGTGCCTCCAGCCACCGGGACTGAAGGACCCCACCTGGCCACTTGTAGGCCTGCTACCTGCCTAAACCTCCCTGACCTTAACCTCATCCGGTGTGTGCTTGAGTTGCCCACTTGCTCTACTCCCCCTCTGCTGCTCAGACTGGCCCTCCCTCTCTTTTGTTTGTTGTTGCTGCTGGCTGCCTGCTGCCCTGCCCCACCGGTGACCATCCACATCTAGACTGCAGCTGGTCTGGCTCATAACACTTCCCAGCTGCCCAACCTCGGCCCTACCTCTCCCTCCTCGCCGACCCGACTCTTCGGACTACAGTACGACTGCTGGGTTGGCTTCAGGTGGGCCTGCTGCACTGCCTTGCTGCTGCTTGTGGGGGGGGTCCTGAATAACTGCTGACTCCCACCGCACCACCAGTTTTTGGCTGCTGCTCTCTCCCTCTTTGGCTTGGCTGTTCTCTCGTCTGGGCTGACAGATGTCTGGACCACCACCTCTTCTTCTACACTGGCCCACCCCTTACTTTCTTCCATCTCCCAAAGCATGATGAGTGCCTCCTCACACACGCAGAATCGCCCGATGCACTGCACGCTTATCACGCTCAATATAAGCCTCCCCCATCTGGCCAATCACAGTGCAGCAAGTTGACCAGTCACAATGATCTGGGGCAGGTGACTATTCAAATCAAGGGTAAGGTGGTAAGGCAAAGAAGGTGCAAATTTTAAATAATGATTTGCTGCGCCACCCCCGCTAGCTCAATTAAACAGCATATAGAAAGGAGGGGTCTGCCGCGCTTTTAAAGTCAGCAGAGGGCACATGCAGGACAGAAAAAACAATTGGGGGGAATAAAAAAAGGAAGCATGTGGCAAAATGTTGCTGGGGCTCAGCCCAGGTCAAAAAATATTGCTGGGGCCAATGCCCCACGGGGCCATACAACCAGCGCCTATGCCACCATAGGAACGAGTCCCAAGCAGTGACATATAGGAACAGCTAACTGGGAGGCTGGATCTCCATAAACTTAAGACAGGAAATGTAAATTGTAACGATGTTTGCCAACCTGCCTAATCAATGACCTTCATAAACTTAAAACAGAAGTCCTTGATACTGAACCGGCATAGGATTCCATAAGCTTAAGACAGGAGTTCCTGCAGAAGTGGTGGAACCGTCCATGTGGCAGCTGCACAAATATCAGCAGCAGTGGTATCTGATGTCTGAGATACCCCCGAAGAAGATGATCAAGCTGCAGTCAGTGTCACCCGAGACAACTGTCAGTTTATGCATCGTTGTGATTACTGTCTGTATGTTGATAATTTGAAAGCAGTAATGCCTCCTTAATCATTCCATACTGCTGCCTTACATTTGATTGGTGTGACTGCCAGGCATTTTACTACAGAAAGATATGTATGGAAGGCACTAGTATGGCATGGTCAAGGAGGCATTACTGCTGTGAAATTATCAAGGTATAGACAATATTCACACCGATGCAGCGGCAGAAGACAGATTGACAAGGAAACATACTGACAACAACACATATGGATTTTTTTGGCATAATGCACTGCTGACAGGTGGGTGTCTTGGGGAAGGGGAACACCTGAAGCTACATAAACAGAGTAAAGTTAGACCATGGCATTTAATGTTGCCGCAATGGTAGTTTAGTACATCACTTTAAAGTTCAAAATTCAAATCAACAGAAACAGCATTAGAGACCCTTATGTGGGTGGATCTGCTACTCCCCTGAAGGCAAGCCACATAAACAGCAGCTGCAGTCTTACACCCTGGTGTGGGACGCTGCAGTAAACCCCTAACCTGAATCACTGAATCAATCTCATTTTTCTTTGTACACACCACCAGGACTCACACACTGTCCAGCCGACTCCAGCTGGAGGCTGCAGCAGACAGTGCTGCAGGGCAGGGCAGGTCTGCACAGCCCAGCCAGAAGGCATGCATGAATGCCTATTTGAGCAGGTCAGAAATCTGTAGAATATAAATAATGCTTGTGCCAGATTAAAACATAAAATGTGTTTTTTTTTCAATTAGAAATAATATGATGCAGAAAAGGTTGACAGTGTACCTCTAAAGTGACTTAATAAGATCCATATTTATTTCTGACACACAAAGTTAACATTTCCAAAAAGACTGAGTCTCCTGCTCCTATCTTGTATTACTGTACAGCCCCCCCCCCACAAAAGAAACCCAGTGCTGAGCATGAGAAGATACAACAATGAAGCAGTCTAAAATGCAAAATCTGATCTTTGAGTGTGTGAAGTACCTTGTTCATTCATTGTAAAGTGCAAAGGAACATTTGCTAAATAAATTGCTTTCATATGCAACAGCTTTCTAATTATCTTCTGAAGTGCAAAAGCAAACCTGTGCTGTATTCTTGTCAGAGTTAAGGGCAAAATATTGCAAGAACGGTAGTTATTTAGTCAGTCAGTCAGATATTGGAATGATTGCAGATTTATTTCAACGTCCACTGCACGTCAGCGCACTGACAACTGGACTGACTGACTGTAATAATAAACCCATTTTTCTCGTTCTCAGCAGAGGAACAAGAAAGTTTCAGTTAGTGAACAGAAATGTAATTCTGCTCCAAAAATGGAACTAAGTACAATATACAAGACAAAACATAGCTTGTTTTCAATCAATCGCAGCAGTAGCACTGGCAGATATTAACACGATTCTAGACATATTCATAATATTAGGAAGACAAATGTCTTTATTGCCAATAGCACAGAGCACAGCACAGCAGTAACACCTGTCAGGTGAAGATGAGTATGTTACGTTACAACAACTGAACATGCAGATATGACTGTCAGTTGGCCTAAGCCTGTATTGCATGCTGCTGCAATCATATCATGTGCAGTAATAGTATGCATATGAATCAAACCAACAATATGCCAGCTGCAAACCTAAATGCTCGCATAGCAATAAATGACATACACAATAAATAAAGAAGCACGTTCAGTTCAAAAGACTGGTAGCCACAGTCTGCAGATGATAAATTAATTTCTTTGGATTATGATATAGTGATGGTCAGACAGGCTCAGATTATAAAATAATCTATGACAATTCCTCAGTCTTTGAATAAATTGAAAATGAATAGAAATTAGAAATTCAACATTTTTAAATGATTTTTTTTCACTCTATCTTTTTATTGAAATTCGAGTATATAAGAAATCACACATCTAATACAATAGAAGACTATCCTCCATGTAAGGTATAAAATATCACTTAACAAAACGCAGTATTTAGGGTAAACATATTGGAGAAGCCTTATATACATGTACTGATAATAAAACACAAACCTAGACAGGATGTAAGTGGAGAGCAGAAGGGTTACAATCAATAGGGTATTATAGGATCAGAAATAGCAACCATGTACGAAATACATGCTAGGGCAGGCTATGGCAAGGCATTCAGTAAATTGCAAAAAGTGATAAATGTGGTAATATGAACAATGTTCAGTAATGGAGAGGTGAAGATAAGAGAACAATGTGCAAGGAAAGAAAGAAGAGAGAAAAAAGCAAGGAAGAAGGGAAGGAGAGAGGGAGAAAACGGGGAAGAAGGGAAAAAAGAGGAGAAATCTGTGCACAAAAGTTTCGAGAAAACCTAATCTGAGAGCAAAATAAGAAGGAGGGCTAAATATTCCTAAGAATTAGGGTCTAGAAGAACTAGATTCGATGTACTTGAAGTAATCCGCCAACATCTGTCATATACAATGAGTTGTATGAGTAACATGAGATAATCGGTCTAGGGAGGCATACTGAGAGAGGCTTTGAAGAACATCTGAAAGAGAAGGCACCAGAGTTGATTTCCATTTCATAAGAATCAGACGCTTGACCAGAAGAGAAAGTATGTTTAGCCATTTAAATGTGCATGTGAGAGGAGAGAGCTACTGGGATAAGGATGCCTAGAAGGAATAGCTTGGGGTCAAAAGGTAGTTTTTGTCCTGTTACTCTGGACGCAAGTAAACAGACTTTATGCCAGAGCTTATTAATGGGAGCACAAGACCACAAGATATGAAGTAGATCCCCATTGGCCAAATTGCAGTGCCAGCAATTATTATTATTTAATAGGCCAATTCGTTGAAGCACAGAGGGGGTTCTATACCAAAGATGTAGGATTTTAGTTTGTATTAAAGAACTACGGGCATCTTTAAAGGTATTATGTGCACTACGACAACAATTACTCCATTGTGCATCTGAAATATTGTAGTTAAGAAGAATACTCCATTTATTTTTGGCCTGTATAGACTGATCAGGTAGCTTATCAATGATGTCTTTGTAAATGGAGCTATTTAATTTTACTGATAAATTAGTCCAGTGCGAGAAGTATGGGTTTAGAAGAGTATGCCTATACACTAAACTAGAGAGAGAGAGTTATAAGCTGCCCAAATTGGTAAAAACTTCCAGAAGTCCTGTTTAGGAAGTTTCCATGTGACCTGCAAGTCTGAGAATGATCTAAGAGTGAGTGAATTCTGGTCCAAGATATCTCCAAGAAAGAAAATGCCTTTGTTCCTCCATGTATGACAGAAAATTGGGTGATCTTCTAGAGTGAGCAGTGGATTGCCCCATAAGGAGTCATAAAACTAGGGTGTTGGATTGGATTTCAGGAATTTGTGGGTTAGTTTCCAATAAAGAACAGAGGATGATATAGTCAGGTGAGATTTTAGTTTAGAGGAAATGGGATTAAAAATGAAGGAAGTGGGAACTCCTCCCAGGCACAATGCGGATTCCATTGCAACCCATAGTGGTGAGTGAGGGGAGGGTTTCTGAAACCATTTAATGGTTTGGGCCATTCAGAAAGTCCAGAGGTAGCCTTTGAACCAGGGGAGTCTGAATCCCCCTTTTTTCCAATGTGACCGAAGTTTGTTGTGGTTATATCTTGGTGGTTTCCCATCCCAGATAAAGTTACCTATTAATTTATCAATTTTAGCAAAAAAGGAGGATGGTAAAACTAAAGGAATATTGGCAAAGAGGTAAAGAATCTTGGGAGAAATGGACATCTTAATGACTGCAATTTTTCCCCCATGAAAGAGAGATTAAGAAGCTTCCATCTGTTCAGAATTGTTTTGATGTTATAAAATAAGGGGTTAAAGTTAACTTACTACATCTTCCCTAAGTTACTAGTAATTTTGATTCCTAGATATATTATACCCTGTGGTGACCAGCGGAATCCAAGAGGTATGTTCATGAAGGCTTTTCAGTGGTCATTAAGGGGCATAGTTTGTGATTTGCCATAATTCAAAGCAAGGCCAGAAATTTTAGTAAAATTATTAAGCAAATCAACCAACAGGGGCCCAGCCTCATTCAGGTTTTCGAGTAAGATTAAGAGGTCATCCACATAGGAGAGAGAAACATGTCTTGAATTGCTCACAGGTATGCCCATAATGCCAGAAGATTGACGTAAACAAGCAGTCAGGGGTTCCATGGCTAAAATAAACAGGGGGAAGGTGACAGGGGACAGCCTTGTCTAGTTCCCCTTGCTAGATGAAAGTAAGAGGAAAGGGTGGAATTAGTAAGTACTTTAGCAACAGGGGAGTTATATAATAGCTTGATCCAGGAGCAAAAGGTATGGAAAGACCGAAATAAGATAAAACTTGATGAAGGTAGTCCCAGTTTAAGGGATCAAAGGCCTTCTCGAAATCAATAGCTATGGCTGCCGCTGGTGTCTTGAGGGATTTGACTTTGTGAATTAAATTAAATAAGGAACATAGGTGATCAGAACCAGATCTATGTTCAATAAAACCAGCTTGTGAACAATGAGTTAACTTGGGAATCAAGGATTCAAGTCGAGAAGTTAGTAGTTTAGCAAATATCTTCCCATCCGTGTTTAATAAAGAGATAGGCCTGTAACTTGCGGGGTGAGTAGGGTCTTTTTCTTTCTTAGGGATTAGGGTTATGATTGTTTCAGTGCAAGATGGGGGGAAGCTTGTCAGTATTGGAAGCTTCTTGATAAACATTAAGAAGAAGGGGACATAAGGTGTCAGAAAACATTTTATAGAAGTCGACAGAGAATCCGTCACCCCCAGGGGATTTGCCGGATTTCAAGGAAGACAAAGCTTTCTGGATTTCCTGAAGCGAGAAGGGTTCATCTAAAGAATTTGTTTCAAGAGTAGAAAGATGAGGAAGATATAATGATTTAAGGAACTGTTGAATTAGTAACGTAGATGGAGGATTTGTGTTAGGGTATAGTTTTTGATAAAAGGTTTTCATGATACGATTTATAGAGGGGTTGTCAGAGTGAATCGTACCCTGTTAATCTTTTAGGCTTAGGATGTGTCATTCCATTTGTTGTGCTTTGAGCTGGTAAGAGAGGAGTTTTCCATTTTTATCGCCATGTTCCCAAAACTTATATTTAAGTTTAAACAAGGCCAGTTCAGTTTTACGAGAAATTAATTTAATTGTAACTCTAAGTTTAAGAATTTCAAGATGAAGTTGAGAATCAGGACAGTGCTTATTAGAAGAAAAGTATAAATTCTCTTTAGCCTTAAGAGATTTTTCCAAGTCAGCCAGCTGTTGTTCCTTTACTCTTTTTTAAATGATTTTCGAATTCACTTTCACTTTCTTTACTAGTCCAAGCAGCTCTACTCTCTCCTCCAGGCTCCTCTCCTCTGACCTCACTGACTTTGACTCCTTGTGCCATGGGCTCAACTCCAGCCACCTGGGGCCTACCTGGTGGTGCCACCTGCAGACTAGTCACCATGAGACTCACCCAAGGCCACCGGTCCATGCCACATGGCCAACACTGACTTATTGTGGTGATGTGCCCCAAAGAACGAATAACCTGACCAGGTCAGCCCCTGCTTCATGACCTGACTCTGCTTGGTTGGTGTTGGCTTGCACTGCAGCCTTTTTCAATGCTGTTGGAGCTGGTAACAGTTTTCTTTCAGTGCAAATAAATGCTTGCTTATTAAGTTTATTTGGCTCAGCTGGCTATGGCCTTCTTCTTGAGGACAGATGACTACGGACCACCAATGATGACTGGACTGACTCCCACCATCCTCCTCAAATTTTCAGCACTGCCACTCACTGCACCAATACTTTCAAACAACATGAAGTCTTGCTATATTATGACATATGCAGTATAACCCCAGGTTAGAACTGCTCCGGAGGTGAAAGAGTTAACTTCCATGCAGGGCATGGAATCTTGAGCGCGAGCTCGGTTGAACACTCTGTCTGTTGAAGCTCAAACTTAAACTGTTAGATTCTTTACTCCGCCTCACTGAACAGTCACTCCAGAGATTCCTCCTGCTGCTCGGTTCGTTTGTCGGTTTTAAAGTGTAATTCTTGGTTTATTTTACCGAAATTTAACTGCAATCGTCGGTTCAAGCTCTGTCTGTGGTATTGTAAGTAATAGATAGACTTATTTATTTTCTTCTGTGTGGAAACTGTAAACGTCTTTTTCGGTTCGGTTTGAACCGATCAGAGGGGTTTTAAAGTTACCTTCTAGTCCTTTAGAGTGCGGTTCCCGGTTCTTATCGGTTCTAAAAAAAACGGATTTTATTACGTTTTTTTCCATGACCCGTGACACGGTTGGGAACCGATAAAAAAGTCTTGTTTGGTGGATTGCCATTAATGGGCAAGTTTTGGTTAGGCTGGCACTATGTCTGAGAAACTCAAAAGAAAAACCGGACCCACTGGGTTTCAGCACTGTGGCCTCTGTGGGGAAGCCTTTGCTAAGGCTGACCCACACACCACTTGTGTTTATTGTCTGGGGTTTGACCACCTCAGTGCAGACTGCCAGATTTGTAAGAATTTCCCTGCTGCCACCGTGGAAAAAAGAGTTGGTAGGCTCAGGGAAAGGGAGGCCAAAAGGTCCGCTGACCCGGATGGCCAGCCCGGTTCGGTTCCAACCTGACCAGGGCGATGCTTCCTCAGGCAAACGAAGAGCCAGCTCTGAGGAGCCGGTTCCAACTAAAAGGGCTAGAAGGTCAGCTAGTTTGGGGCCAAAGGTTCTTTCTCCAACCACTGAGGAAATAGCCAAAGCTATTCAAATTGTCCAGTCTCTTTCCCCAGTTCCTTCCGAACCGGCACCACTAGGGAAGCGCCCGGTTCGGTCGGTTCCCTTGGTTCAAGACTATGATTTTGAAGATTTTTATGAACCGGGGGAAGGGGAGGAGGGGTACGAGGAGAGTGAGTGTGATTTTGAAAGTCTGGATGTGCCCATTGAACCGGACATCTCTCCAGACAGACCCTCAGGAGTATCCCCTCCCAGGCTATCTGAGTCCCCTTTTCATTTTTTGTTTTACAAGAAAGTTGCTGACACTCTGCAACTCCCTGTTGAGGAAGCTGTTGATGATCAAGAAGAGCCTGATTTTGTGGAAATGATGGATATTCCAGAGTCTAGGAGACTGTCTATTCCCTTGCATAAATCTTTTAGGAAACAGACAGTAAAAATTCTGAAAACTCCTCATTCTATTCTCCCTGTGGATAAAAGGATGGACAAGAAGTATGCTTTATCAGGCTCTGAAACGGAGTTCCTCTCCCAGCAGTGCAGCCATGTGGGGGTAGTGCAGGCTGCAGCCTGTGACAAGGCTAATATTCCTCTAGCCTCTCACCCTCCTGAAAAGGATTCCAGGAGGATGGATGCCATAGCAAAAAAGCAGTACATGGTAGCATCTTTGGGACTCAGACAGGCAAATTATATGGCTTACGCAGCTAGGTACCAGAAATCCAGGTGGGATACTGTCCTGGCCCTAGCAAAACAGGCCCCTGAACAGCTTGCCATGGAGCTGGAGCAGGTGGCTGCAGATGGTATTGAGGCATCCAAGGTGCAATTTCATGCTGCTGTAGACTCTAATGATGTTTCAACAAGAGTTATGGCTACATCTGTGTCTCTTCGCAGAATGGCCTGGCTCAAATGTACTGCCCTGTCACAGGATACCCAGTCTAAGGCTATGGATTTTCCTGTTGTGGGAAATTCTCTGTTTGGGGAGCAGACAGAGAATTATATGAAGAAAATGGATGAGTATAGGACCACCTATAGGAGTGCACAGGCCAAAGAAAGGCAAGTCACTCCTCAAGGCAGCATGTCAGGGGTAGGGCAAGCCTTTTCATAGGCCATTTACCAACCCCAGGCTTCCTCTGCTTATGCCCAGAGGGGTTCTTTAGAGGAAGGGCAGAAGGGCTCTAGTAAGCCTGCTTCTACCCTCAACCCAAAGCCCCTGCAAAACAGGCTCCTGATGGGGTAGCCAGGGCCAGCCTCACTACCGTGGCAGGCTGGTTTACTTTTGTCCAGGACTGGAAGTCTTAACATCAGACAAGTGGGTCCTGGGAGTAGTAAGCCAGGACTGGTTCTCAGCTTGAAAAATTTCCAAGATGAGAGCCAGGTCTTTTCCACCTGCAAACCCATCAGAGGCACTTGCCCTGGAAACAGAAGTTTCTTCCCTCCTGGCTCTCAGAGTCGTGGAAAGGTTCTACCCATACACCAGGGCAAAGGGTTGTACTCCAGGTACTTCCTTACCCAAAAGACAGGAGAATGGCGCCCATTCTGGATCTCAGGTATCTAAACAAGCACCTTTTAAAACCAAAGTTCAAAATGGTGACCCTGGGGATTATTTTACCCTCTCTAAGGCCAGAGGACTGGCTAGCCTCCCTGGACCTCAAGGATGCCTACTTCCATGTTCTCATCAAAAGCTCCCATCGAAAGTACCTCAGATTCGAACTGCCCTCAGGCCATTACCAGTTCAGAGCAATGCCCTTCAGCCTCACCTTGGCCCCAAGGGTGTTCACAAAATGCCTGGCAGTAGCAGTTGCTCATTTAAGAAGGCAAAAGATTGCCATCTTTCCTTATCTAGATGACTGGCTCATTGTAGGCCAGTCTCCAGAACAGGTCAAGCTACATTTACAAGTAACCCAGCAGCTGCTTGCATCTCTGGGTTTCCTCTCAATCTTCCAAAGTCAGTTCTGGAACCTGTCCAGCTTCTCACCTTTATAGGCACAGAACTGAACACAAAGAAGCAGAGCATTCCTTCCTCTGGAAAGAGCAAGGACCCTGGTGTCTCTGGCCTCCTCTTTCACCCTGCAGGTCTCTCGACCAGCAAGGCATTTTCTACAGCTCCTGGGGCACATGGCTGCTTCTGCAGCGGTGGTGCAGGGAGCGAGATTTCAGATGAGGGACATTCAGTTCCATTTGAGAGCCTTTTGGTCTCAAAGGAAAGATCCACTAACCAAATTGATTCCAGTGACTCGAACCCTGATCCAGGCCCTTCAGTGGTGGCAGGATCAGAACAATCTGAGTCAGGGGGTTCCCTTCACTCCCCAGTCTCATTCATTGACCCTTACCACAGATGCATCCCTCTTGGGGTGGGGAGCTCACATGGGCGACCTTTCCACCCAAGGGCTGTGGTCCCCTCAGGAATCTCTGCTCCACATCAATTTGCTGGAGCTCAGAGCAGTTTTTCTAGCACTCCAGGTTTTTTCCACATCTGTCCAGAACAAGGTTGTTCAGGTCAGAACAGACAATACCACTACAATGTGGTACATCAACAAGCAAGGGGGCACTCGGTCTACGGCCTTGTGCACCGAAGCAATGAAGTTGTGGTCTCTGGCTTATTCTCTGAACGCCTCCCTTACGGCAGTTCACCTCCCAGGCAAGGACAATGTCCTAGCGGATGCTCTCAGCAGGATTTCCCAGGGCCATCACGAATGGGCACTGGATCCCCTAGTACTGGAGGTAATATTTACCAGATGGGGCACCCCGCAAATCGATCTCTTTGCAGCCCCAGACAATCACCAACTTCCCCTTTTTTGCTGCAGGCCCCCAGTGCTGGGCTCAGTCCCTCTGGATGCCTTCCTCCTCAGTTGGGAAGGGAAGTTTCTCTATGCTTTTCCCCCCTTCCCCCTTCTTTTCAAAGTGCTAGTCAGAATCAGATCTCAATCCTGCAAGATGATCCTGATTGCTCCAGATTGGGCCAGGCAGCCCTGGTACCTCCTTATGTCCTTAGCAGTCCACCCTCCCTATGTCTTCCCAGGAATCACAACCTGTTAACCTGTGCTCAGGGAGAGTTTGTATCCGAACCTCAGATCTCTCAGTCTCAAGGCTTGGCTCTTGAAGAGTTAGAGTTTGCTGACCTACACCTTTCTCAAGGTGTATTGGATATCTTGAAGGCCTCTAGGAAGCCTTCCACCAGGGCTACCTATAATTCAAAATGGAAGAGATTTTCCATATGGTGTGCTGGTAAACATATTTCCCCAGAATCTGCTGGTGTGCCCACAATCCTGGATTATTTGGTGCATTTGAATTCCTTGGGGCTGAGACCAGCTACCCTAAAAGTGCACTTGGCAACTGTGTCTGTATTCTTGTCAGCAGGTAAGCCCTCTTCTTTATCAGCTCACCCTGTGTTCTCCAAGTTTTTTAAAGGGTTGCTTCACACCAACCCCCCATTCAGGGACCCTGCCTCTGCTTGGGATCTTAATATTTGCATCGCTCAGCTTATGCAACCCCCTTTTGAGCCATTGTCTTCAGCAGAGTTTAAGTACTTGACTTGGAAAACTGTGTTTCTGGTAGCCATCACCTCTGTCAGGCGCATAAGTGAGCTAAGCCTTGTCAGTGGAGCCTGATTTTATCTGCTTTCATAGAGATAAGGTGGTCCCAGGACTAACAGGAAGTTTTGCCTAAGGTGGTTTCAGACTTTCACCTTAATCAATCCATGTCTCTTCCTGTATACTTCACTGACCATCCCTCCTCTGGTGAGAGGAGATTGCACAGTTTAGATGTCAAAAGAGCCCTTAGTTACTATATAGAACGTACCAAGGGTCACAGGTTCGAATCCCTCCAATTGTTCCTCACTTATGGTGAGGTTGGTAAAGGGAAACCTGCCACTAAAAGATCCATTGCCAGGTGGATTGTCTCTTGTATCCAATTCTGTTACGAAAAACTGGGTAAGGTTCCTCCCTCAGGCCTGAGGGCTCACTCTACCAGAGGTAGTTGGCGTCTCTGGCTGCTGCCAGGACATTCTATCCTAGAGATATGTCAAGCAGTTACCTGGAAAACAGTTCACACTTTTACTAAGCATTACTCCTTGGATATCCAGGCTAGGAGTGATGCTCAATTTGGCACAGCTGTGCTTCAGAGCCTATTTCCCAAGTAAGTTCTGTCCCTCCTCCATGGAGGTTCTGCTGTGTAGTCTGCATATGTCATAATATAGCAAGACTTCATGTTGTTTGAAGAAAAAATACTCACCTTAGTAATGTTGTTTCTTCTAATGGAGTCTTGCTATATTATGACCTCCCCAGCCTGCCCCTCTCAGAACCTCTGTTTTTGGGATGTGGGTGGGCAGTGCAATGTTGGCACTTCTTTGATGCCCACTTTATTTCACCCTTCTGGGGTGCTTAGGTGTTATGCTTAAATATTCCTTCTTGAATCCTCCGACTTGAGTCTTTGTTTTGGGATCAAGAACAAAAAGGTGTTTTTGTAGTTAGTAGCCAGTGGCTAGTGTAGGTTTACGGCTTCCACACAGAACCTTAGTGAGTTTTTGCTCGTAAAGATCTGACAGTTTAAGTTTGAGTTTCAACAGACAGTGTTCAACTGAGCTCACGCTCAAGATTCCATGCCCTGCATGGAAGTTAACTCTTTCACCTCCGGAGCAGTTCTAACCTGGGGTTATACTGCATATGTCATAATATAGCAAGACTCCATTAGAAGAAACAACATTACTAAGGTGAGTAATTTTTTTCTTTCTGTCCCCAGCACTTGCTACTGGCACTTTCTCAGTCTCACAATTCAGAAACTCGCTCTCCTCTAGTGCCCAAGGCTCGCTCAGCTCAGGAGCAGCCTCCAGTGCAGCTGACCTGCTCCCAGTCGGCCCGCCCGCCTAATATCTCATGGCTCACCTCACCTCACTCCTCAGTGCTAGCAGCTGCTGGCTCGCTGGATGTTCTGCTCTCCTCTGGCTCCACTGTCCATCAGTCCTCCTTGCTCAGGCTTCATGCCTACATACTGCTCCCAGTCTTGAGTCAACTCCCAAGAGTCATTGACTGCTCTCCAACTCCTCTCTGCATCAGTCGGCACTGCACCGCCACCTCCCCTCGAGTCGACCCCTCGTCCCCTCCAGTTCCTCACCTCCTCACTCCAGTCCCTAGTACTAGGCCACCTCACGAGTACACTCTCCCATTCTCCTCTGCTCAGTCACAAAAAAGTAATTTTATTTTAGCACTACTCCAGTCCGTCCCAAGCGAACTCTCTCCGATGACCGAAGACTGGATCAGACCACCACCCACCTCACTGCTGCTACCAAAAACTCCTCATCAGCATTTCACTACCTCATGTAGTCCCAGTCCCAGACAGTGCACATAGAACTACTGGTTCCTCCCTCTGTCTTTAGTCATTGGTGGAGGGTCCGTGCTCAAGAGCCAAAGGTGCATTTATTGGCTGAAAGAAACACTGCTGTGCTGACAGACAAGTAGAACAGTTAGAACGTCCACCCCCACACATAAATAAAAAAAAAGAGTAAACTTTTAACAGAGACACCAAGTTTGAATGCCTCAATGTCTGGCAGCATGATCAGGCAAGCCAGAATGTAAGTACGCCATAACGGGATTGTTGACTTAAGGGAAATACAACTGCACTATATTACAGCTGAAATTCAGTGCAATTGCAACTAATTGCAACTGCACTAAATTGCAACTCACAATTCTGACCACCAACGGCGGCTCTGGGGTCTACATCTGCAGCCACAGGGACACTCAATACTATCCCACCACCCAAGTGACTCAGACTAGGGTTGTCAGAACCCTCTGAAGTTCTGGGTTCTAGTTCTAGTCTAGAACTTTTGAAAAAGTTCTAGGGTTCTAATCTTTTTTAGAACTTTTTAGAACTCGAACCCTATTTTTTTATTGTGCTGCCAGTAACGAAGATAGTAATAAAATACATGTAAAGGAAAACTGTTCAATATAAGGGAGAGAAATTATCATGTGTGACATTGATAGAATACAACTAGGTTTATTTATGGTTTCTTCTGTTTGCTAAAGCCAGCAACTTAATACGTAACAGGCCCACCCACCCACCCATATGTTGAAAGTTTTCCTGCTGCAGCTGCATCATAGTTCCTTAGTGAAAGAAAGAGGCACATTAGCCATTTATGTACTCAGTTATATATACTCATCGTCATGAATTATGAGAAAAATAACTGATATTACCTAATTTCAGCTATTTGCTGCTTTCTGTTTTAAATGAGTAAATCAAAAGTTGCTATGTTTAAAGAAAGCTTTTATAACAAAGTCAAGCCAAGTACTACAGCAGCAGCATGTGGAACTGTTGCAAAACATATTATGTCATAACGTAGTCAGTCAAGACATGTGAATAAAAAAATATGCCAGTCATTGTTGCTGGCAAAAATGCATGCAATTTTCTAAGGTAATGCATACATATACCAACATTTTTGTTGGCAAATTGAAGTAATACATACAACTTTCTAAGATGATGCATTTTGCAGCTGATACTTCAATAAAATCTGTATTTCAGTCACATAAATAAAAAAAGTGGTTTCCTCACCACATACTAAGGAACATTTAATGTAGCTGCAGCAGTTGGCATGTGATGTTTAAGGGACAGCGTCTGTCAACCCCATTATGTATTAAATTATCACTGCTTGCAAAGCAAAAACACTTTATGATACGTCACATTCTGTGAAAACTGCTGATGCAGATTTTCTTTTATTTCTGATTCCTTTATTCTTTTTTTAAAGGGGACAGGACAATTGTGTAGGTGGCAGCAGTTTGCAATGTATTTAATAAGAATATATATTATGTGTACAGTAGGTTCGGTCTGTCATCATTTTTTCCCTCACCATCCCCAGCTGATCACGAATCTGTAAATGAAAGAACTACCCACTCTTTCACCCCATCACCCATTCCACTTTTCTTCCACCACCCTCATCTGTGCAGTAGCACCCATGCCACCCTTACACCCATGTTTAAAACCAACCCACAACCCTCACCCATGTACTAGCATCCATTTTTCGTTTATGGCTAACATTTCTGTAATTGAAAAAATAATAAACAGCTACCAATTTGAACTCATTGTTTTGTCCTCTTTAAAACTGGAAAATAGACCGTCTCTGTCCCAGCCCATACTGATGCACCCACAAAGTCACAGAAGGTAAATCCAAAATATATGTTTGCACTTTAACTATAAATAATATAATACAGAAAGGATTGCCGTGACAGTGTCCCTTTTATGCCAAATTTGGGCCTGTTCCCACTGATGTTAAAATTGCCCTGTATATAAAACTTGTTGACTTTAGTTTAGACCCTAGCTACAAAGCAGTTTGCCATGAAATGGTGAAAGTTTTGGGGGGTATATAGTAAAAGGTAGTAGATCGAGAAAGGAGAGAGACGACAACCAAAGTCATCACAGTCTGTAAAAGTTTCCTTTTTGGTGCAGAGAGACTCCGTCCCACACAGTATTTACCTAGCCACCACCATCTGAGTTGTCATCACCATCAACATCCACAACATCAATCACTTCAGGATCAGTTTGTATACTCTTTAGGGATACGAAAATCTTGACTTATTAACTTTAATAAAAGTTAACGTGTACATTTTCTGGCAGCAACCTATTTCTTGGTGTCTGTCACAATATTGCCAGCTGTACTAAAACATGCGTTTGAAGAGACACTTGTTGCAGGACAACCAAGATATTTACAGGCTTCATCATACAGCTCTGTCCAAATTGACTTTTTTGATCTCCAGTATTCAAAAGGGCATGCATCAACAGGAATAGGCAGTTCTTGCAGGTAACTGTCTACCATGTTGGACAGAGACCGCTCAGAAGAGGAATCAACAGAAGCAGCTGGTATGGCAGCAATTTGGGAAAGGTTTTGCCACAGATTTAGCTTGCTACTAAGGGCTGAAGAAGTGGCAGTTGTGGAACAACTACTGTTAATGTTTGGTGACTTTTCCAGTTCTGTATCCCTTTGTGAAGATGAACCTGCATGTTGTGGTGATGACAACCTGAGGGTACTGTGCGTGTCTGTGTTTGACTCCTGTTGAGTGCTGCAGCTCATCTAGCAACATACATTTGTACTGCTCTATATCATCTGTTTTTGGAAGATGTATAGCCTTGAACCTGGGATCTAAGAGAGTTGCAAGGATGTAGTGTTTTGATTTCGGCTATTGCAACTAATTTGTCATTGGTTTTGAAGCCCGCTCATTCTCTTTTACAGATTCCCATGATACAGGCAACATGTTGTCTGCGCTTCAGATCTGTCTTTTTCTATTTGTAGATTTAGAACACTAAGATGATGTGAAATGAGCATTATGAGTGGGATAACCTGACTCATAGATGCACCTTCAGAAGACATGTCCCTTGTAGCTGTCTCAAAGGAGCTAGGATACAGCACACTGTCTCCATTAATTTCCACTGCAGCACAGACAGCATAATGCCATCTCCAATAATGTAACTGGAGCAGTACTCATGTACAGCTTGCTTTTTGCTCCAAGAGGCTGCAGTCATTATAAAGCGTTGAGTTCCAACGAGTGGGAAACATTTTGAATCAAGCTTTTGCTGGGGCAGCTTGTGTTTTTTTTGTAGTTCGACAATGTCCCAGATAGCCTTGGTTGAATGAAAAGTGAGTCACAATTTTTGCAAACAGCAATCATACCATCCACTTGTGTTTCTTCATGGAAATCCCATGACACTAAGGTAAGCAATGTGCAAAGCAAGAAGCATGCAGAAATCCTCCATCCTGTACTGCTTTTTAAGATGTTGGCTCCATTGTCACTTACTATGAAGCCACATTTTAGACCGTGAGAATAAACCCATTCGTCAAGGAGGTCATTTAGTTCCTGCAAGATGTTTAGCAGTATGACTTGCCCAAACTTTTATATGCAGCAGCGCCTATCTTTGGGGTGTCTTTGTTTTTGAAGAAGACAAGAAAACATGACCCAATGAGCGGTAAGGACATGTAATCTATGTTTTGAGTGCTGGTCCACATATCTGTTGTGACATGAATAACCCCACCCTCTGCAGTTTTATGCAAGCATCACTGTCGCTTTTAAAGCCTGATAAATGTTTGGTATTTCAACATAGGAAAAGTACCTTCGATGAGGAACATTGTAATGAGGCTCTGCTAATGTCATGAGTTTCCTAAAATCTACATCTACCAAAGAGTATGGGAGAAGGGTTCGCTAACAGTTCACCAATTCGTGATTAAGATGAAGGGTCTTTGGATGATTTCTAGTAAAGGTATTCTTCCTTTCAAATGCCTGAGACAGTGTTAGCTGTTTGCAACATGTCCCTACTGGTTTATTATACACCGTGCTTCCGATGGGCAGATGGACACAGAGATCGTGGACTAGGACTTATACATTCAGTGCCATCACTGGATGTGCAACTGGTACTAATGGTGCTGGCATTGGTGGTAACAGTGATCCTAGGGCTGGCAGTGGTTCTGCCCACATCAAGTTCAGACAATTCAGTATCCATTTCAGATTCCTGACCCTTCTCACGTGCGGTCTGGAAGATGGAGGACATGGGTTTTGGATGATCAAGCAAAACCGAATGCTTTTTCAGATGGCGCTAAGAGCTGTGTGCAAAGGGCATGACACAACTTTACCACGGCTATACTCTGTTTACACAGGGAACAAATTGTTTGCATGGATCAGTTTTACTGACAGAGAAATAATTCCACACCTCAGATGTGACAGATTTTGTTCGAGTGATAGGAAGATAGCTAAAGACTGTTTGTGTCTTGTCACCTGTCCTAACAGAACCTGGGACATGATCCTTGGTGCTAGAAGAGTGGACAGAAGACTCTGATGGATTTTCATTGCTGGCCAACACAGAAGTGGTGGATTCAATGGATATGTCCTTTTCATTGCCAACAGTGCTGGATGTATTTGCAAGTGCACTACCTGATTCATTGTCAGCAGACTTGCTCATTTCACTTTGTTGAGGAAGTAATGATTTGTCGTGAGACACAACAGTGTCGGACTGAGACAAAGAGCTACTGTCTGAGTCAGAGAGGGACTCACTGTCACTTGCATTATTGCTGCTAGTCACAGGGATCTTAACAGCATGAATGGCATACCTTATGGTGCCTCTCCGTGTGACCCCAGCAGCTGTACAGGTTTTCTTAAAAGGTCCCCCTTTACCACACTTCACTGTTGCTCTTTTGCTGTTTGTTGAATTTTTATCATGTGACACATTTTGGTTATTTCTGTTAGCACCAGGATTACCACTACCACCAACACCTGCTCCAACACCAGCACTAGATGCTTCATCTTATGTTGGTGTCAGCCATAACAGACAGTAAGTACCAGTACTACTAGTATACTGCGTGAACACACCCACACCCAAACAATTCCTGTGTAACAAAGCAATGTGATCTGTGATCGCTGGCTACAACTCCAAAATTTTATTTTGGTTGTGTGACACTGTGATACCGTGGACTGAAAGTAATTGAAGAATATGACAGTTTGCAACCAAAGGATCCCAGGTTCAAGGCTTACAGAATGATTGGGCTGTTGGGCATAGGCATACATACAATCAAGGTGCACAGCAGCAGGGTGATGGGCTGATCACAGGAGACGGAGTCACATACGCAACCCAGGGAATGAGAATTATATTTCTACGTTTCTGTCATGTAAGGTTAATGCCACCACACAACTAGCCACTGGGCTTCTCTCTGTAACACACACACTGGGTAGGGTACAGTGCAGTCAAAGGGCACACAGTAGCAGGGTGATGGGCTGACCACAGGAGACGGAGTCACATACGCAACCCAGGGAATGAGAAGTATATTTCTACTTTTCTGTCATGTAAGGTTAATGCCACCACACAACTGGCCACTGGGCTTCTCTCTGTAACACACACTGGGTAGGGTACAGTGCAGTCAAAGGGCACACAGCAGCAGGGTGATGGCTGACCACAGGAGACGGAGTCACATACATAACCAACAACTCAGGGAATGAGAATTATATTTCTACATTTCTGTCATGTAAGGTTAATGCCACCACACAACTAGCCACTGGGCTTCTCTCTGTAACACACACACTGGGTAGGGTACAGTGCAGTCAAAGGGCACACAGTAGCAGGGTGATGGGCTGACTACAGGATACGGAGTCACATACGCAACCCAGGGAATGAGAATTATATTTCTACGTTTCTGTCATGTAAGGTTAATGCCACCACACAACTGGCCACTGAGCTTCTCTCTGTAACACACACTGGGTAGGTACAGTGCAGCCAAGGGCACACACTGGCTTCTCTGTGACACACACACTACACTGGGAAGGGTTCAGATTTATTTGCCTTTTTGCCCCCCCTTGTATGCTTTGTTGCTGGCAGCTGCTGAGTAGCAGTGTGCACCACTGACTGAGCAGTGCTGCAGTTTCAAATAATCACATTTCACAAAGGTTCTTCACTTTTTTTTTTATTCTCTCCGAGTCCTCCTGAGTCCTCCTCCAGTCCTGATATTGATTGATCTCAGTCTCGATCCCCCTATTCCCCAGTCCCTTCCCAATTCTTGATTAATCCCTCCACCTGTCCTGAACCTCCCTAGTCCCACTCCTACCCGATTTTGAGCTTTTTTCAGCCTTTCTCTTGTTCTCGGTCTCACAGGAAAATGGATGATGGAAGTGGCCACTGGACAAGAGTAGCGGTATGCTAACCGCTAATGCTACAGTTTAGCTAGGCTGCTGCTGCCCCGCTCGATCCTCAGCAAATGGCGCTCCTCCTCGCGCACATCTGCCTAAATACCCCTACAGATCCCTGCTGCTCGCGCAGCTTACTCCGACCCCCACCTGACCTGCACGTAGGTACGCAAGTGCAAACAGACAACATCTCGCGGTGATTCGAACCCTTTTGCGAACTGTTTAGTGTTCGAGTTCTAAGTTAGAACTCGAACACCAGGGTTCAAGGAGGGTTCGAATCTTTCACAAACTAGTTCTGACAACCCTAACTCAGGCCATTAAGGATGTGTTGCGCCAAATGAAAGTGGGAGCAGTACCTAAGTTACCTGTACTTGTAATTATAGGAAATGACTGTCCAGGATTTCCTGAGTTGATATCAGAGGAACTGAACCCTGCAGTTTCAGCAGCAGTGGTAACAAGACCTCAGGCAAAGAAAATCTCAGACGGTGGGGACACTTTTCCTTTCAGTGTCTTTGATTCAGACTTGTTTGAGCACAGCTCCAAGATCTGGAAATACAGAAAAGAAACATGATGCCTAAAGAAACTGTGGCAACAAATGACTGATGGACATAAGGGGTTAACATATGAAAATGCTGAAACTAAACTGATAACTGATAGTGATTTTCTTTCAGAGCAAGCTAATGATGTTTCTCTCCAGTGTTATTTTAAGCAGTTGGGGTTGAAACCAAAACAGGGTGGACCAATGTTTAAAAAATATAATGGGTTACTGTACAGAGTTTAGGTTAAACCTCAGACACAGGAACAGACAGAACAATTGGCTATACCACAGAAGTATAGAACAGAGTTGTTACAGATAGCACATGATAGTCCAATGGCTGGTAACTCAGGGAGGGATCGCACCTTTGCCAGATTGCTGTATAGATTTTACTTGTCTGGAATTCATGAAGATGTTGCTACCTATTGTAATTCCTGTGCTGACTATCAGAAAGCAGCCCAAGTCACTAGAAAAGATAAGGTGCCTCTGGTGTCCCTACCCTTAACAGAGGTGCCTTTTGAGAGAATTGCAATGGATGTGGTTGGTCCTTTAGACAAAAGTAAAAAGGGTAATAGATTTATCCTGGTAGTATGTGACTATGCTACTCAATACCCAGAAGCACTTCCAGTGCGTACTGTCACAGCTTCAAAAGTGGCAGCAGAGCTTGCAAAAATTTTCAGCAGAGTGGGCATACCTAAAGAAATTATTACTGGTCAGGGTACTGATTTTGGTGCTGCATTACTTAAGGAGCTATACAGACTATTAGGTATCACCGCCATAAGAACTTCCCCTTATCACCCTCAGACAGACGGTCTTGTTGAGCATTTTAACCAAACCTTAAAATGCATGTTAAAAAGGTTTGTAAAATGGGAAGGGAAAGACTGGGACCAATACTTGCCTTACCTACTTTTTGCTTACAAAGAAGTGCCACAGGCATCAACAGGGTTTTCACCATTTGAAATGATGTATGGTAGGCAGCCAAGAGGGCCACTGGATGTGATAAAAGAAACATGGGGAAGATAACCCCACTCAGAAACAATCCATAGCGTCTTATATGTATGCCCTAAGAAAGAAGCTGGCGAAATATGTTGAAATTGCCCATAGTAATCAGGAAGAGGCCCAAAACCAGCAGAAGGTATATTATGATCATGGGGTCAAAGAACAAGTTTATGAGCCAGGTGAAAAGGTTTTGCTACTGTTACCCACAACAGAAAATAAACTGTTAATGAAGTGGCAAGAGCCTTATAAAGTGCTTAGGCGTACTGGCACTGTTAACTATGAGATTGAGACCCCTGGCAGGAAAAATCCTACTAAGATATACCATGCTAACCTCCTCAACAAATGGGTTGAAAAAAATGCCAAAAGCTACTTTGCTAGTTTTGCCAGAAACTGATAAAGAAGATATTGATGTAGCTTATGATAGACTGGAACAAACTATAAATGCTGATGCTGTAAAGGTGAATGTTTCCTTAACCTTAGAACCAACTGCAGACATTTGTAATGTGCTAAAGATATTTAACAGTACTTTTACCACAGGACCAGGCATAGCAAAAGGGGCCGTGCATGTAATAGTACCAAGGAATGCTCATCCTATTAGACAAAAGACATACTGGTTACCAGAGCGGCTAAGAGGTGACATGGTTAAGGAAATACAAAAAATGAAAGAATTGGGTATCATAGAGGAGACAAGGAGTGCTTGGTCATCTCCAATGGTAATTGTACACAAAAAAGAAGGGGTGTTAAAATCTGCCTTGATTTTAGAAAACTTAATCAAGTGTCAGAATTTGACAATTATCCTATGCCTAGAATAGATGATTTGGTGGACAGACTGGGGAGTGCAAAGTATATCAATACCCTCGATCTCACCAAGGGTTACTGCCAAATTCCTTTAGCTAAAGAATCCAGAAAGAAAACTGAATTTGCCACTCCTGTTGGATTCTATCAGTTCACCACCATGCCATTTGGTTTACATAGTGCACTAGCTACATTTCAGTGGTACACAAATGTAATTTTATCCCCTCACACTGGTTATTGTGTTGCATACCTGGATGATGTTGTGGTGTATAGTCCAGACTGGAAAAGCCACCTGGAACACCTACGAGCAGTCATACAAGCTATCAAAAATGCAGGTCTGAATATTAATCCTACCAAATGTACACTGGGCATGCAGGAAACCAGATATTTGGGCTATGTGTTGGGAAATGGAGAAGTTAAGCCAGAAATTTCTAAAACAGAAGCTGTAGTGAACAGGCCTGTCCCTAAACAAAGAAACATGTCAGGTCTTTTTTAGGGTTGGCTGGTTATTATCAGAGATTTGTTCCCAACTTTGCTGAGTTAGCTACTCCCCTCACTGAACTCACAAATAAATGATTCCCAAATAATGTGAAATGGACCCCAGAGTGTGATGAAGCTTTTCAGGCCACTAAGGCTGCATTATGTGCAGCCCCTCTTTTAAGGAGCCCAGACTTTGAGAAACCATTCTTGTTACACACAGATGCATCAGAGGTAGGCCTAGATGCGGTCCTGAGCCAAAATATAGAAGGGAAAGAACATCCTATTCTGTACATAAGTAGGAAGTTGCATGACAGACAGAAACGGTACTCCACTATTGAAAAGGAATGTTTAGCAGCAAAGTGGGCCATGGTGTCCCTTAAGTTTTATTTGCTAGGAACTGACTTTGTACTTATAACAGATCGCAATCCTCTCTGTTGGCTTAACCAAATGAAAAAAAAAAATTTCAGAAACTCAAGGTGGTACTTGGCACTACAGCCATTTAAATTCAAGGTGATACACACATTTGGTACAGAGAATAGCAATGCTGATTTTCTGTCAAGATATTGATCAGGAATTGAGGGTTCTGAAGGTTGAAAACAGATATATGAGTTTAAACTTTACTGTTTGCTGTACTGTTACAGAAAAAATGGATAATGCACATGTGCTTAATTTCTGAAAGTTAGAAGCTAATATGAGTAGAGAATTAATAGAAAGTTTTTGAAACCTATTTGATAAAACAGGTTCCCTCTTGGGGGGGGGTGTATGTGACAGGTTGGAATAGGACCATGTCCCAGTTGTTATGGAAAGAGTTTGAATGCAGGGATCTGTTCTGTTCTTTCCTTTTCCTGTCTCGTCTGCCTGGTTGGGCAACTAAGTTTTCTTGTGAGACCTAGGATTTGATCACCCCAACAGTCTTGCAGTTCTGTGCCTCTCACTGTCTTTCAGTCTTCACTTGCTGTTCTGTCTTTTTTTCCTCCCTTGCATATGTGCTGGCATAAAAATATATGCAAATCATTACGTGGAAATGTAACTGATATTGAGATCCCTTTTTTTTTGGAAATTATATAGCGTTACTGTTGAAATGTATATAATTACAGTTTGAAATTAGTGCAGAAAGCTATTAGAAACTCAAGGGGTTACCTGAGTGCAATTTTTAAACCTTTTGCAAAAGCTGTGGCGATGGGGCATCAGTTATGGGACATTGTGTTCTTGCAGCATCTGCCTGAAATATACAAGAACACTTTGGAAGGTGCTTGTTAAGAATGGGGGGGTTGGAAGGACTTATAAGACAGAGCTGCAATTGCTTGCAGAGATGGACACACAGAGATTGAAGGAAAACTCTGATGAATCTGCTGTTTATTCTTCCTTTGTAAATAGTTATTTTGAACAAGTTTATTTTTTTATGTTACTGCTAGTGTAAATAAATATTTTTTGTGAATTTTACAACTGCTCCTGGTTTTTCCTATGCTTCCTGACCTGTGCCTCGATGACAGTTAGTACAGACAAAAACACACGGGGGCTGGGAAAGAGGAGGAAGGGAAGGGTTTGGTTGGGGGTGGGGCAGCTGTAGTGATATGAAACTAAGAGCTGCACAACCGGGCAGGCTTGATAGACCTGTGGGCCTTTTTCTGCCAGCAGTTTCATATGTTTGTATGTTTCCCATAGCATGCACTGCTGTGTTTACACTGTCAGGTTATTGTTCTTTATCTATTTATTTGTCTAGTTTTACCAGAAAAGGTAGGATGAGCTGGATAACCTGTTCCTCATGGACAGTGATATTGCTGTATATAGCATTTCAATTTGTTGGGGGTAGAGAAGGTCACAAAGAGCATGCCTACAGCAAGGGACTAATTTCTGCAATGAAAGTAGCCTCTGAGGCACCGTTTACTGTTGCACTTATTCTTTTTCACATTTAAGTCCCTTTCCCTATACATTTACTTTTGCAACTCCATCCTGCTATGGATCACTACTCTAGAGAAATTCTGGGAATAGAAAAGGAATGGGAAATTTGCCTGACTTCTTATTTATCAGGCTGTAGACCGTTCCACTGCACCACGAAGCTGGCACTGCAGTGAAGTTCAGCTCTTTAGCTGTAGAGGTTAAAGCCCCGTCTTGAAGGCAGCCCTATCCATACTGTCTGCCTCGGAGGCAGACATGCACTGAAGGCAACTTTCATTGCAGAAATGTGTGTCTCTTGCTATACCACTGAGGAAAGAGCAGATCACTTAGTCATTGGTTCCTTGTGGATTCTGCCACTGGTGGTTTTCCTCTCCACCATGCTTAAATTCATTCAAGTTACTGGTACTTTTTCCCATTTTACAATGGCAACAGGTCTTGCACCTGAAATTTATGCTGCTGCTGCTGCTACCTGGATGAAAGAATATGAATGCAATGCAACCTTGGCACTGCATTTTCAAAAGTATAGATGCAGATGCAAATCCTGGTTTTTGGTTGCACGTGTTAAACACGAAATACGCCAACATGTTTGAATTGTTTAAACATTTGTATTCATTTAGGACTGCTTCCCTGCTTTATGGCAGCATGGGTACAAAATTATATATTATTTTTTTGATGCATGCACCATTTAATGTGCACAAATTATGGTAATCGTAGCAAAAAAGTTAGAACAAGTGTTTTGTTGCAAGTTGCACAATTGTGCTAAAACAGTGTTGCAAGTTGTAGACACTGCTTTGGAAATCCAGCCTGTGGTCTTTTTCCATGCACTAGCATTTCTTGTGTTCCTACTGTATGTGTAGGTCAAAGACCTGCTTTCAGGCAAAAGCTAGAGAAGGCTGTGTGTTCATTAATGGAACAAGTACAGGTATCTTCCAACTACGAATATTATATATCAGTAATCTTACATAATATTGGTATATTATTTTTTGTATTTTCTTAACTTTTAATCTTTAATGTTAATATAGTATGTTGGTAAAACCAATAGGATATTAAAATGTAAACCATTTTAAGTTTTCATATATCAAGTTATGATAGCTGTAACAACTTGCTTTAGAGAGAGATCTCAACTATGCTGACTTCAAGCTTTCATTTGACAAAACTTTGTCCTTTGACCTAATGGTTCCAGAGTAATCCCATTTTAAAGAAATTGGGCATGATTTTCAAAAGGCCCTGAAATCGCTCCACTTTGTGGCAGTCTAGGGCTGCGGCAAACTCTGGGCGTGTCAGGAACCCTGCGCCTAATTTTGTAAAAATAGGGGTCCCTGCGCAGAAGACCCAGGATTAGCTGCAGGGCCGCAGGGTTGTGCCCCATATGTGGCAAAACTGCAGGGTTTAATGGAGGGATCCATCCCCCCACCTGGCACAACCAGAGAGGTGCTGTTAAGGGGGTAGGAATATGCTGTCAAGGAGGGGGGCGGGGGTAGAAGGAGCACTGGGGTGCCCTAATAAGTGAGGGGGGCATGGCAACAATTGCAAGGAGCTGAGGTGGCACCCAATGGGGTGCCATGCTGATGTCCAGTAAGCTGATTGGCTAGGATAGAAGAGAATTGACAGGGGCAAATCATGACCGACTCCCACTACACACAGCCCTGGCACCTACTCCATAGGTGCACCAGTCCCCAGTACTGGTGGTGGGCAGAAGTGGCTGAAGGTTGCTGAGTGCAGGTGGTGGAGGGGACTGTTCCCCAGGCACTACGACAGTCCCCACCTGTAGGCAGGCTGCTGCCCTCTGATGGTGTTGGGGACAAGTGCACCTATGGGGCAGATGCCAGGGCGGTGTACAGCTGGAGCTGGTCATGGTCTGTCCCTGCCAACCCCCTCTACCCCAGCCAATCGCCTCACTGGATGTCAGCATGGCACCCCCACCAGTGCCACCCCAGTACCCTGCAATTGCTGCCATGCCCCCCTCACCCACTAGGGCACCCCATGCTCCTTCTGTCCCTGCTTCCCTCCTTGTAGTTCCCTGGCCGCCCTGCCTGGCTGTGGCGTATGGCTCTTAGATCACCTTCCAGGTTGTCTAAAGGCAGCCCCCTGTTACGCCCATGGCAGGGCTTCTGGAATACCAAAAAGGGGATAGTGCAGCCCTGCCATGGTGCAACCACCCTTGTGAACTGGCACATGGGTGCTTCTGTGACAAATTTAGTGCAGAGTGGCTCTGGTACACAGCATCCTGATTTTGCCGCAGCTGGTGTTTGACAATCAGGATAGCCACAAACTATGAGGAAAGGAGTCCCTTGCATCATGTTCAGAAGTGCAAAACAGCTCAAATACTGTGAGTGTGCCAGATAACAAATCCAAAGTAAAAAAGGGCAAATATCCACACCGCTCACCTGCATTTAAAAACAGTGTTATTGAAACATTAAAACATACCGCCATGTATCTGATTCAAATTGAGTCATCACAGAAACCCCAACCCCAAATGGTTTGGCACCTAGTGCATCATCAGGGGGATCAACATGGAATAGGCACAGGGTCTTAAATAGTAAAATATTTAAAGTGACAGTGTGCTCACATGTGTAATGAATTACAAAGTGCTCAGTGTCAAAGTGTCACACACATAAAAGATTCACACCCCATACATACTAAATCTAATAAATAATACTACAAAAATAATAATGAAACCCTGAAATCTGAACTACAGGAATAATTTCATTTTTGCACAGTTTTGTGTAGTTTCTTAAAAATCTTCCAGTGCTTGAGGTAATTCATTTATGTAATCCTCTGCACCCTGGTAAAAAGAACACAACAAAATTAGCACATTGTTTACATAGACATACCATCTTTGTGCATCTAAAGCTAGAATGTTTTGTCTAATACAGGGAAGTAAACCTATTCTGTCATTAAGGCCTGAAGGGTACATAGCTCCCAAAGTAAAAATCCAGTATGACTTCCTCTGGATAAGTTTGCTATCTAAGCCCCCGTCCCACCCCCACTGCTTTAAAACTTAAATGTATGTCTGGTGCCAGTCTGATCTGCCAACTTACAATGGTTAGCCAAGGCATTTCTGCTGTCTTCCATTGCTATTGATCTTAGCTGTTCTTTAATTCTGATTTTAAATGGTCTTGTAGTCTTCCCAATATAGAAGGAGCCATATTCACAGACAGTCATGTAAACTACATTATCAGTAACACAGGTGAAAAAAAAAGATTTCATGTCACACACTTTATTGATGTTACATGTCGTGAATGTTTTGGCCTTCAAAATGCAGGAACAAAATTTACAATTACCACAAAGATAGTTGCCTCATGGGCATGGAGGTAGCCAATTGCCTGGTAAACTTAGTTTTTTTCTTTGGGTTGATAACTGTGTTTCAGCCTGTCTCTTAAGTTCCTTCCTCTCTTGTATACCATTCTGGGTTTTGTTTGAGGGGCATGTTTTAGCAAGGGGTCTGTCTCTAAAATCCCCCAGTTAGAATTAATAACCTCCTGAACCTCTCTAGCATGTCTCGTGAAGGTGGTGACAAAATTCATCCTAGGGGGCCACTATCTCTTTTCTGGACAGTAAGTAGATCTTCCCTTCTATCCATTAGGGCATCTTGGTAGGCCTGCTCCACTATCTTGCCGCCACATCCCCTGTCTGAAAAACATTGGCATAACTCAGATCTATGGGCAATATAATCATTATCCTCACTATAGTTTCTGAAAATTCTCATCATTTGTGCTTTGGTAAGTTATCAATCATATACTGTGGGTGGCAGCTGGATGCGAACAAAAGAGAGTTCTGGTCTGTCTCTTCAAAATAAATTACTGTAGTTTGTGAGGTACCGTCTTTTTACTTTGTAATTTGTAAATCCAAAAATGAGATAGATTGTTAATTACTCTGAACCGAGAATTTTAAATTCTAGTTGCCTTTTTCCAAATACGCAACAACATTTTTGAGTTCATCCAGCATACCACGCCACACCATAAATATCTTGTTTCTAAAACAATGCCCTATATCAATCCTATCATAAAAAGGATTGTTCTGGCTAGCATAGTTGTTTTCTGCCACATGCCCAAATAGAGGTTGGCATAGTTGGGGGCAAATGTAGCCCCCATAGTCGTGCCCTTGAGTTGCAGGTAGTGAGTGCCTTGAAAAAGGAAACAGAAAAAAGATGATTTGATACCTTTTATCGGACCAACATAGGCGTTACGAAAGAAAACAAGTGCTTTAGTTTTTGGACTACACTCAGTCCTTCATCAGAAACTAATGTCAGTTGTTTTGGAAGAATTCATTCTATTAACACCCTGATCATACATAAAATAAACAGACATAAAAAATTCAAAAAATCCCATTGGCTTACACTTTATTCAAAAAAAAACAACTGAGAACCATATGGAAAGCACACAGTCTGACTGTTATCCAGGAGAGTCATTTCAAGGTCAAATGTCAACAGAACAGATAACACCATTCCTGAAAGAACATATAACACACACATGAGTTTCATTTTGAACTATGCATGAGTGAATGTGTTAGTGTATACATAAGGAACTAAACCACATTAGCCTAAACTTGCATTTGACAAGTAACTTAAAAAAGAAGAGTCCCATCAAAAAAGGAAGGCATTTCTGGGTCAAAGTTACAGAATGAACAACCTTTTATGCTAAGAATTTCATAGTATACGATGCTAAAAAGTCCTCTAAACAAGACATTTCCTTTGTCTATAGCAATTAGTGAGTTAAGTTGCCCTAGTGTAAACAATAAACATAAACAGACTGTTTCATACATTCATATAGTGTTAGCCCTATCAGGAGATGCATGTCCTAAGTCCTATCCTAAAAAAGTCAATATTATCTATTAATATTAAAACTCACATTGCTATAACCTGATCTTTCTACAATATTGTTTCGAATGCCAAATGTTAGTGCACAATTAAAAATCAAACCTAACAGAGCATCTTACAGGGGGTGCTGTTGAGCATCTTATTGATTAGACATGGTCCTGCAGAGCTCTGCAGTTTAGAGGCAAATTTTCTTAAAAAAGTGCATTTGTAGTGAGTAATACCATTAAATTACTTGCAGCATTGGTTGGAGAACTTTGAGCGGAGTGGTTTGGTGCCTGACACAGCAATGGGGAGATCCAACAAAGGAGGTTATGGGGGCTCAAAATCACAGCCACTATAGGAGCCTCAGGCCTTAACGTCTGCACCCGACCACGCCGGACTGGAACCGCCATAGAAGGCCCTTCAATTATCAATGCAGGCCAATGATTCAAAAATAAAGACTATTCTGCAAAGGATTGGGGATCAGGATGTACAAATTGAATCTGCTACTAAGATGGCGACTGCCGCAGATACACAAGCTACAAGAGCACTTTTGGTAACCACGGAGCTGGTCATTGAAAATATGCAGTTGCGTTATAGACTAGAAGCCCTAAAAAATGCTCAATGGGCTTCTAATGTTTGTATTGCGGGTCTACCCGAGGGACAAGAAGATTCGGATCTCATAGGGTTTCTGAAGGATTGGTTGTTGGGGGCTCTCCATCTAGATCTAAAGCTGGCAGACCACTTTTGTAGAGCTTATAGGATTTCTCCCAGATCGCCGGGGGCCCAGAGTGACTATCCGTGAACTGTGTTGCTGGTCACCGATGGAGTTAATACTCAGGACATTCTACTACAAGATCCTCGGTCGGCAGATCAGCTGAATTTTAATGGGTATACAGTACATATTTTTTCCCAATCTATCGTTTGCCACGAGAAGACATTGGAAGAAATTTGACAGAGTCTGGGCCAAACTCCATAGTCTGGGGGTGACTCACTCCTTATTAAAGCTGGCCCATCTTTGAATATTTTACGGAGGTCATACATACCAATTTACTGATCCGAAGGAGGTGGGGAGATGGGTCCAGCAGATCCAGAATAGTTTGAAGTGGTTCACAGAGAAGAAGCATCTGAACCCGATTCCAAAGAGGAGGAAGGGACCTGAAGTGAAGCAAGGCTGTGTTTGAGGTGCTATAATATGGACCTAACCTGGAAGGTTTGGCACTAGTTGCCCTGCTTCAGATTTGGATTGTTTGTCATTTTGATCTTTTATTAGGGTAGGATTCAGCTGGAAGTCTTAAGGTTCAAGCAAGTTTGCTTGTTTGTAGTTCTCTCCCCTTGCTGCAACTTGGTACTCATGGGACTCTTTATATAATTATTAGCTTTGATTTTTGCTGCATTAATGGTTAATACCTTTATTTAGATGTATTCCTCACATTGAACTACCTGCTGCATCCGTTTTGGACCACTAATTATTTAAGGTACTTTTCCCATGTTCGGAGAGAGAGGTTACATCAGCTAGATCAGCTGAATTTTACATTATTAATGGACTTTTACATGTTTGGACTGACCTCCACAGTCTTGTAAGGTGCAGCTACAGTGCTTGTTACAGTAAAATTGATCAGTACCACTCTACCACGCAAAATATGTGGTAGTGGTATACATGTTATTCAATGGGTACCGCAATTGCGCACCGCTCAGTATACTGTGCTACCATGCAACTTTACTGTAGCAAGCACTGTATCTTGCATAAACATGTTTTTAGCTAATTATCAAATATCTTCCCCCCTATCCGTAACCTAGACGTTAGATTATCACTTTCTATTCCATTGGATGGATCTTATGTCCTCTTTTTATATCTGACATTTGTGTGTACTTTTTTTTGTGTTTTGTGAAAATGCAATAAACATAAAGTACAAAAAAAATATCAAACCTAACAAAGACTCCCTAGTAAATGAGATCCTGTATCCTGATATGTTCACTGTTTCATAATGTATCAGTATATAGTCAATCCATGTACAGTAACAGTCCTAGAAATCTGAAACAAAACCTAATGGAATCCCCCAAGGGGGAAACACAATAGACATGATAACTAGCCAGAAGAAATCATATATCCACTATGTATGTACACAAATAGTCATAACACAGTGCAACCCCATTATGTCATATACTGGATGCTAAGAGTTTGTGCACATAAAAGGAACAAGCATAACACCTATTACCAAGTAAATGAGATACTGTTATATACTGTGTTATCTGTTCTGTTGACATTTGACCTTGAAATTACTCTCCTGGATAACAGTCAGACTGTGTGCTTTCCATATGGCTCTAAGTTGTATTTAGAATGGAGTTTAAGACAATGGGATATTTTGCAATTTTTTTGTCTCTTTTTATGTATGATCTGGGTGTTAATAGAATGTTTTCTTCCAAAACAACTGGCATTAGTTTCTGATGAAGGACTGAGTGTAGTCCGAAAGCTAAAGCACCTGTTTTCTTTTGTAACATCTACAGTATGTTGGTCCAATAAAATGTATCAAATTATCTCTTTTCTGAATCTTTTGTCACAAGGACCAATACAGCAACAAAATTAATTTTGGAAAAAGGAAACTGTTCTTAGCATATGTTCAGAGCACTGTAACAAAAATTGTTTCTTACTCCAAGCAATACCTTCATCCTGCTCAAGCCAATATCTCAATGCCAACAAGCCTTCTTCATGATATATATATAGAGAATAATGGATAGGTAAGTGTGTGAAAAAAATCCACAACATCAAATTTACCTATCCTTAATTTTTTATAATTGCTGGTGTGGTGGTTTAGACTATATTTTTAGCAGCTTGAAAGGAAAAGAAGTTTTTTTTTAGCTAGAGTGCAGTTTTATTTTTGAAGAAATTGAACTGTATATGAATCAGGGCTGGATTAAGGAGGGAACAAATGAGGCAAATGTCCCAGGCCCCCTGGCATAGACTGGCCCAGTAGCCAGAAGTGAGAGAGAGGCACTTTTAGGCAGTGATTTGTGAGTCATGCCACCCCCCGGCAGCGTGAGTCAAAAATCAAGCTCTCCCGACAGGCCCCCCCCCCCGCAGCTCAGTCAATAAAACGCTGTCAAAGCAGCGTGTTAGTGCAACTGGAGGCATTTTTAATAAAAAAAGCCCCCGACTCAGATAGACCCCCGGCAGCTAGAGAGGTAGTGGACCTGCTGTCACAACTAGTCTACACACACAAAAAAAACCATGGGACTCCCATCAGCTGAGCTCTGTGGCACAGTGGCTGGGCCATGGTCCATTTGTTACTCAGTCTCATCAGGCTGCACTGCAGATTCCTCCCCACCCCCTGCACCAATTGAGATTTCTTTTCTCTGTTCTGTTTATTTTATGCTGGCAAGGCTGCAGTTAGGGCCTGGGTGGCTAGCAAAAACAAAGGCAAAGCAAAGCATTGGCAAGCACCTACCTAAACTACTGGGTTTTCCATTTTGTTGAGTGCGGTACGAGTCATGAATAAAACACAGTTGAGAATACTGCAGTTGAAATACTTTTTGTGAAGCAATAGAATGCAACGGTTTTTTTTTGCAGTTAATCTTTTTATTGTAATTATTGTGATTATACATACAAATACACTACATTCTCCAATATACCCTTACATAAATTCTTAATGAGAGAAGGAAAAAACATGTTGTCTGAAGTATTATACAATGATATTAAAGGGGGAAACAAATGTTGAGAAAACAATATGTAGCAGTACAATCTATATGATAGAGAGAAAATATGGCAGTTTATGGTTCAAGGGGTAAAAGGAGTAGATACGAACAAGAAATATGAGCAGTCGTGACTGTACTTCTATTATACTGTAATTTAATACAAGTACATGTAAGATTGTATAAAGGAAAAACATAAAAAAGAGAAAAATATTTAAGAAAGTAAACAAGAATGAAGAGGGAAAGGGAAGAAGAAAAGGAGATAAAAAGATAGAGAGGAGATGAAAAAGGAACAAAAGAGCTAGAAGCGAGATTCCAATGTGAACATATAACAACCCATGGATTAAGTGACGATATGTGTAGACATGTTTAAATATTTAAAATAGTTCTGCCAGCATTTATTATATAAATTAAGTCAGTCAGAGGCTAAGTGTGACATACGATGAAGGATGGCGTATTGAGATAGTTGTTTGAGAATATTCGGGATGGTGGGAATGATGTTGGATCTCCAATGCATTAGTATAAGGCATTTAACTTGAAGGAATAGTAGGAATAACCACCTATTCTGAGAATGGGATATTTTGTATGAATGAGAATTGAAAATACCAAGTATGCAATGTTTTGGATCTAATTCAAAGGATAGACCAATCACTTTCATTGCAAAGAAATGAATATGACGCCAAAGACTGTGTGTGGGAGGACAATGCCATAAAATACGTAGCAAATTGCCATCAGGGGAGTTACAGTGCCAACATTTATTGTTGTTCATTAAGCCCATTTTTTGCAAAATCTCGGGAGTTATGTACCATAGATGTAGAATTTTGGTTTGTATGAGTGAACTGCGATTATCCTTGAAAGATTTATGGCAGGATAGCCAGCAGTTATACCATTGTGATTTGGTTATGTTATAATTTAAGAGGGTACTCCATTTATTTTTTGCAATGATAGATTGATCTGGAATTGTATTTCTGATATGTTTATAAATGATGCTATTTAATTTAGATTTTGTTTTGATCCATTTAGAAGTAAAAGTATCATATATAGATTGATGAAGAATAGTAGGAAGATAAAGGTTCCATGCTGTGCGTAACTGTAAATATTTCTAGAAATCGTCCTGGGGAAGATTCCATTGTTTACGCAGGTCAGAAAAGGATTTTAATTTGAGAGTCTGAGGTATAAGTATATCCTCCAAGAAAAAAATGTCCCTGTTTTTCCAATTACAAAAACAAATTGGGTGATTATGAAGAGAGATGTTGCAGTTCCCCCAAACGGGGGCATATATGAGAGGGGTTGGGTTGGATTTAAGGCGTTTATGAATTATTTTCCAGTAGTATATGGATGATGCTATAGTAGGGTGAGATTTTAAATTGGGGGGGAGAGGGTTATAAATGGAGGAAGTGGTGACATTGCCCAGACATAGAGATGTTTCCATATTGACCCACAAAGGTGATTTATTGCTGGGTTTATTAAACCATTTGACAGTTTGGGCAGTGCGGAAGGCCCCAAAATATGCTTGGAACCAGTGGAGCCTGAAGCCCCCTTTGGACCAGTGGGAACGCAGTTTGTTATGACTAAATATGGGAATTTTGCCTTCCCATAAATAATTGCCAATTATATAATCAATTCTGACAAAAAAAAAGTAGTGAGGGTTAAAGAGATATTAAAAAATAGATACAGTATTTTGGGAGCTATTGACATCGTGATAGCGGAGATTTTCCCATTAAAAGAGAGGTTAAGCAGTTTCCATCTGTTGATAGTGTTTTTAATATTTGCTAATAACAGGGAAAGATTGGTGTCCCATATCTTGTCTAATTTAGAGGTGATCTGTATTCCAAGGTAAGAGATACCTTGAGGGGCCCAACGAAAACCTAATATTGTATTCATAGAAGGGTTACAAAAATTGTTCAATGGCATTGTTTCTGATTTGTTTAGATTCAGAGCGAGCCCAGAAAGGGAAGTAAAGTTGCTAAGTAACTTAATTAAGGGTGGTCCCGAAATTTCAAGATTTTCGAGTAGAATGAGGAGGTCATCAGCGTAGGATAGTGAAGTATAGTGGTAATTACCGATAGGAATACCTTGGATCATGGAGGCTTGACAAAGAGCAGCTGATAGTGGTTCCATAGCTAGAATAAAAAGAGTGTGGGATAAGGGGCACCCTTGCCTGGTACCTCTTTCCAGATAAAAGGATGAGGACAGAGTAGAGTTAGTAAGAACCCGGGCAGAGGGGAGGGTGTATAGTAATTGAATCCATGTCAAAATTTATTAGTGACACCAAAGTGGGATAGAACATGATACAAATAAGTCCAGTTGAGAGAATCGAATGCCTTTTCAAAGTCGATGGCTATAGCTGCGGCAGGTGATTTAAGAGACTTAGCTTTGTAGATTGAATTAACTAATGAGCAGAGATGATCAGAACCAGTTCTGTTTTTGATAAATCCAGCTTGGGAGGTGTGGACAAGTTTCAAAATTATTGATTCTAAATGAGTATTTAATATTTTGGCAAAAATATTCCAGTCCGTATTAAGTAATGATATCAGTCTGTAAATGGATGGGAGAGAAGGGTCTTTATCTTTTTTTGGTAGCATGGTTATAATGGCTTCTGTCATAGACTAGGGAAGTTTACCTTGTGAAGATGCCTTTTTGAAGACCTTAAACAGTAAGGGGCATAAGATGTCAGCTAGGGGTTTATAGAAGTCTATGGAAAAAACTTCACTCCCAGGAGCTTTACCAGATTTAAGGGAATTTAGCACTGCTTGTATCTCTTTAAGGGAAAAGGGTTCATGTAGCAAAGCCATATCTTGTTGGGAGAGGTGTGGTAACTGTAAATCGTCCAGAAATTGTTGTATATATTCAGGTTGCGGGGGAGTGGGGTGAGAGTATAATTGTTGGTAGAAGGATTGCATAATATGGTTAATTGAGGGACTATCTGTATGGATTTTGCCTGAAGGATCTTTCAAACCGGCAATATGTCTCTCCATCTGTTGATTCTTGAGTTGATAAACCAGCAGCTTCCCGCATTTATCCCCTTGTTCCCAATAACGGTGTTTAAGTCTAAGGAGGGTGAGTTCAGCTTTCCTGGATATTAATTCATTGATTTTAATTCTAAGCTGAAGAATTTCAAGATGAAGTTGTGAGTTATTATCTGGATTTTCTGTTTTATAATATTGGGTTTCCTTTTCTTAAAGAGATTTCTCTAAACCGGCCAATTGCTGTTCCCTTAGTTTTTTCTTGTGTGATGCATAGCTTATATTTTTCCCTCTAACTGTTGCTTTAAGTGCTTCCCAGATGGTACATTGTGATACATCAGGAGTGTTGTTAAAGGAAAGAAATTCTTGGATTTGGGATCTAATCCAAGGTAAGAAATCGGGGTCTTTCAATAAGAGTGGGTCTAGATGCCAGGAGGGGGATTTAGATGGGGGTGGGCCTCAAATAAGATGTAATTTTATAGGAGAATGGTCTGATATAGTAATCGGGAGGATAGTTGTGTCAATAATTTTTTCAGTGATGAATGGGGAAGAAAACCAGTAGTCAATTCTGCTATAAGATTTATGAAGTGGTGAGTAAAAAGTATAGTCGGACTGTCTAGGATGGTGTAGTCTCAAAATGTCGGTGAGACCAAAGTCTTTCATTAGCATTGAGAGTGCAGAAATACTTCTGGGTTGGGATTCACATGAAGAGTTACTTCTGTCTAAATGTGCTTCCAAAGCTAAATTGAAATCCCCACCTACAAGTATAGGAGAATTGTTAAAGTTACTGTTCTTAATTTGTTGGGCCATATTATGAAAGAATTCAGGTGAATCAAACTTAGGGGCATAGACGTTGACTAACATACGGGTGCCTGCATGGGTATTTAAGTGGGCTATAATCCATCTGCCATCTGAACTGGAGATGGATTTGATAAGGGTCCAGTTAAGGGATTTATGTAATAGAATAGCAACCTCCTGTTTTTTAGAAATAGAGGAGGACGCATATACTTGACTGACTCAATCCCTTCTGAGTCTGTCAACATCCTCTATTAAAAGTTTTGTTTCTTGTAAGAAAGCAATATGAGTTTTATGCTTTTTGAGGTAAGAAAGTATTTGCTTTCGTTTACAAGGTGAGTTGAGTCCCTTAACATTCCATGAATGTAGAATTAGATCACTCATGTTAATGGGGAGATGAGTATGAAAACACAAATAGGAAGTAAAGGACTCATATTGAAAGGGCTAGAGGATGTTACAGACTCAGAAGGGAGAGGGCTAGCATAGTCAAATGCATGCAGGATATTTAGTTTGTGGAAATACTTGAATCCTGGGTGAATGTTTCCATTGGGTCTCACAAGGAAGAGAGGTACTAAAAAGAATATAGAAAACATATATAGTTACTAAACAAAATCTATGCATGTTATACTAACACACTATGAAGTCTTTAGGTAATATAGCAAGATATGAGTTGGTGAAATCACCAAGACTCTCTCGCTATACTACAGAGCATGTAAATAGTAAGTAAATCTTGGGAGAAAATGATCTTAAACCCAAGATACAAACTGTAAACAATTATTTCTATCAAGTTATAACTGTGACTAGAACTAAAGTGAATATAATAATTCTCTAGGGGGGAACCATGAACATCTTACTATATATGAAAAGGGGATTACAGAAAGTATATGCAATCCCAGACATAGTAATACATCTTGAACCTAAATTAGACTTGAAGAAAGAACTGAGCTGAAATGCTATTACGGCAATACAAACAGTATGCCATCATGGTTGGCTAAGTCCTAAAATAATGCAACAGTTTTAAAGTCTTTTCTTTGAGGAATGTCTTTTCAACTGGAGTTCAGATTATTATGAAGTGTCATATCAACTGGATTTCGGGTTAATATTGCCTTTGGAGCATAATAACCTGAAATCTGGCTGATATGCATTTTTAACAAAACAGTAATCCAGTTGATATTTATGGTCACCAGTAATTATATTGGTACAAAGGGAGGTTTGCATGTACACAAGAGCAGTACTTTGTTTTAGTTTTCTGTGGTCATGTTGGTGCTGAACCTTCACACAGTGATGTTATGCTCAGATAACATCACTGGTGAAGGTAGGCACTGACCAATTACAGAGCAAGAAATGTTCTTGCCATTGTAAATTATTGTTTTATTTTTCTTTCTTCTACTTACTTGTACATTTTGCATGTTATAGAGAGTATGTGTTTATGTATTTGCACCTTCCAGTTGTAACCCTCTCCACTGGGTCACACCTTGGCTCAGTGTGTCTTAGCTACTTACCAATTTTTAAATAAATAAAGTACACCAAATGAAGTGTCAGTCATTGTCAATGAGCCGTACTGTACACAGTATGTGCTTATTGAGAGCTGAGTCAGCGGTAGTAGTGAGAGGAGGGCTGTGCTGGTCGCTGGCTGGAGGTCGGAATGTGGGGGAGTGAGGTAGTGGGTCACTACCTCACAGGGTGGGAGTCCACTAGGCCAGCAGGACATATTGAAAAAACTTATACAGGGGTCGGGATATGGGGTGGGGAACCAGTCAGTTTTATTGGATGTATTGGGCGGGTGATTGGGTGGGAGGGGGGTCCACTACACTGCCAGGGACACTTATATTTAACACGAGACAGCGATCAGAGGAGGGGGAGGGACCACTGGATGACCAAGAAAAGTCTTTTTATTATACAGAATGGTGATAGAAGATCGGGGGAGGGAACCACTAGACTACCAGGGATACAATGATATTATATTACCAGACAGCGACTGGAGATCGGAGGAGGGGGAGGGACACTAGACTACAGGGATAATCTATTATTATATATGAGACAGTGGTCGGAGATCAGGGGATGGGGCAGGGACACTAAACTTCCAGGGATAATCTATTTTTATATATAGGATGGTGATCGGGAGAGGGGAAGGGACACTAGACTACCAGGGCTAATCTATTTTTATATAAGGGACGGCGATGGGAGATCGGGGAGTGGGGAAAGGACCACTAGACCACCACGGAAACATTAGTTCTTACTGTTACAGGGTCAGCGATTAGCAGTACCACTGGCAGCTGCTAGGGTTGCGTGTAATACCGCCAGTCCTCGGTTAGCCATTTTTTCTCCATTCAAGGGAACCCCGCAAAAGGCCCTTGCATGGAGAAAAACCTTTGTGAATGGAAGTGTGCAGATATGCAGATTCTGTCCCCCTCATTTGCATTACGGTCCCCTCAAAACCTTGCCCTAGCGCAAACTCAGTTTGTGGGTGCAAACTGGGCTTTAGTGAATACCAGCTCCACACAAATTCCAGTTTACGCTAGGGCAAAGTTTTGTGAATCTGGCCCATGGTCTCTTGAACTTGTTCCTTTTGATTACCGTTCTCTTGCATAACTTAGATGCTCGAGAATGGACCCCTTTATTACCCCCATCTTTCTTCTACCCCATCTAAATTGTGCACCCCAACAAACATTTCTTTGACTAGTTCCCTCAGCCTGCTGAAGTCTGCCTTCCTAAAATCAAGGACTTAATTTTTTGATTGGGGCTTTCCGGTACCAAGGGCCAGCTCAAACCAAATGGAATTACTGCCAGTGTTCTCTAGTGGCTCCCTTACTCTCAACAATCCTGCTGTTTCTGAGTTGATAAACACATCATCGAGAATGTCTGTCTGTCTGGTGAGTCCCTTAACTAGCTGTAACAGGAGACAGTCTTGTAGTGCATCCAACAAAGCCTGACTTCTGGTGCTCCAGGCCACCGAACATCGCAGTCAATGTCCGGCAGGTTCAGATCACCCACTACCACTACTTGCCCTTTCGCTACCCCTCTTCCAAGTTCTCCCATGAGCTCTCTGTCCCCTTCCACCTCTTGCCCAGGGAGTTTATAGATCAGCTCCGGCATAGTTTCTTGCCTGAGGCTGCCATGAGTTGTACCCACAGTGACTCTGACTCACTATTATTACCCTGATGCACCCATCTTCCACCACCTCAATGCCATCCCTGACATACAGGGCTACTCTTCCCCCTCTGCCTTTTCCTCTGTCCCTCCTGAACAGTGAGTACCTCAAAACCATGAGGTTTCTGTTGTTATTTTCTGTAAGGCCTATCGTAGTGTTTGCCATCTGTGCCTGTAGTTAGCTGATTTTATTACCCAGGCTGCTGTCATTAAGGCATACCCCCCACCATCTGACCCTTGAACCCACTTTGTTTTGGAAAGTGCATTGGTGAGACCCCTTTTGAAAAAAATGACATTGAACCTGGATATCCTGGTGAACTACTGGCCTGTCTCTAACCTGCCTTTTTAGGCAAGGTTATTGAGAAGGCTGTTGCATTGCAGCTGAAGACACACTTGGCAACCTTTAACACATACAGTATGTGCCTCTTCAGTTGGAATTTTGGTCAAAGTTCAGCACTGAGACTGCTCTAGTCAGAGTGCATAATGACTTGCTCAGGGTGAGGGATAGAGGAGAATGGTCAGTCCTTGTTTTCCTGGATCTGTCCTCAGTGTTTGATACCGTTGACCATTGGCTTTTGTTGGATCTGCTGAGGGAGTACCTGGGACTTACCGGCAAGTTATTAGCTGGTTTGAGTCCTACCTCAGTGGAAGAGCTCAGCGGTTTAAGATGGGTATCTTCTTATCACGCTCAATGGACCTGTACTCTAGTGTACCCCAAGGGTCCATCCTTTCATCCATGTTGTTTTTGATGTACATACTGCTCCTCAGCAGGATCATCAGACAATATGGAGTTGGGTTTCACTGCTATTCAGATGCTACCCAGCTCTGTCTTTTACACCTCAGGATCATGGAGTAGTGGATGTGCTGAACCAGTGTCTGGCTGAGATCCAGGGCAGGATGGCATCGAGCTGGCTGAGATCCAGGGCTAGATGTCATCGAGCTGGCTGAGATCCAGGGCTGGATGTCATCGAGCTGGCTGCGATCCAGGACTGGATATCATCGAGCTGGCTGAGATCCAGGGCTGGATGTCATCGAGCTGGCTGAGATCCAGGGCTGAATGTTATCGAGCTAGCTGAGACTCAACATGAACATAACTGATGTACTGGTGATTGAGTCAGGTAAGAAGGGGACTGACAGTGTTGGGGAGGGGAAATGGGGCTTTGCCTTGGTACCTTCAGGCTTGATGCTGCCAAAAAGATGAACAATCTAGGTTTCATCCTGGATGAAGGGCTGACATTTAAGGCTCAGGTGTCGGCAGTTGTCCGGAATGTCTTCTACCATCTGAGGAATGTTACCATTGCCCTCTCTAGTACATGCTTTTGTGACATTGTGGCTCGATTACTGTAATGCCCTATACCTTAGGGTCAGTGGAAGTATGCTGCGGTGCCTGCAGCTAGTGCAGAACGCGGCTGTGAGGTTGCTGACAGGCTTCTCAAGGATAAGCCAAATTACTATATTTCCATCTTGAATTAGCCACTTAGCCCCTATTCACATCCAGATAACGCATTGCACTATCCGACTGTCACCCTGCGCAATCACAAAGTGCAGCACAAACTTTTGCGTTGTACTTTGTGCTTCTTTGTGAATCTGGCCCCATTATGGTTCTTGGCAATGCCAGGGATGTCATGAGGGCTAAGAAAAAGGCCTTTTACAAGTACAAAGAAAAGCAGAGGAGAAAGAATGAGGTGAATATTTATAGAGACGCAAGGAGGCAAAGAGAACAGTTGGGTAGGCAAAAGCAGACACAGTAGTAGTAATAGTAGTTTTATTTATTTATGGCACCCTTTCCTGGAGGCCCAGGGTACCAGTACAAAGAGGAAATAGCAAATAATTGAATTTTCCAATATGTAATAATGAACAAATATATACACTCAAAAATAAATAACCAGAAGCAGTATTGCACACCAAATAAATAAGCTCCTCATAATATAATTCAGACACCAAAAGCCTGAGCAAAAACAAAGATTTTAAGTTTTTATATTCGCCGTGTTCACATGTGCAGTGAACATTTTGCCATGAGAGTGGGTTTTGAGCAGTGTGACACTATCGGTCCAATACAGAGCAGTCTGCAACAGGCTCATCAGTGTCAAACCAATCATCAGCCAGGCTGGTCATAACACTGTTATGGCTTGCTGGGTGGAAACTTTGCTTAGTTCAGAGGAAAGAGACGATCCAATCATTGGTCGGCTCTTTCCTTTAATCTACATAGCACCGTCCAGCATGCACAACTGATCTGTCATGATCAGCATTCTGTGCCCCACCCAATGTCATCGACAATACCATCCTGTAGCACCCCCCCACTGCACCTGTATTCATTGTGTGGACCAGGAAGCCCATCCCTGGTGCCACCAAACATAATGACCCCCCCATCTCTCTTGCCATTAAAATTATGGCATGGAGGTGCCCAATCCCCCATGCCAGCTGCTACAACTCACCCTGCCCATTTTTATTATGTAACACCGAGGAGCCCATTCCTGGTGCTGCCAAACATAACACCAACACTGGGGTGCCCAATCCCAGTGTCAGTACCTGAAAAAAAGAAAATCGTCTCTTCTAGCATTAAAATTCCAGCACAGGGGTGCCTAGTCCCCCATGCCAGCTGCTACCCCCACCCAGCCTGTTTTCATTATGCAACACCAGGGAGCCCATCCCGGTGCTGCCAAACATAACACTGACACTGGGGTGCCCAATCCCAGCGTCAGTACCTGAAGTAAAGAAAACCATCCCTGGTATTTTTTTTTAACACTCTGTAAAAAAGAAAAATGTCAATCAATGTCTGTTGTTGCTGCCGCCATTACTGTCCCCCTATCTGACCCTCCCACTCAGCACCCACCACCCCACACCCTCCAAGCCCTTACCTACCTACTGGGGGGTCCAATGCCATAATCTGCTTTGGACCGGAGACACGTCTTCACTGTTCAACGCTGGACTGCAAACTCAGGAAATCAGATATGCAGTTCTACATGTTTCAATGGGGTTTTGAACTTATGGGCATAACTTGGCTATTTTTTAATATTTTTGCCCCAAATTTTCAACATGTCTTTTTTTGGGATCCCACCTCATGAACAATGACAGTGAAATTAGGCAAATCTGTCCTAAAAGGTGATTTTGTGGTTGCTACGTGAAATCACCTTTCAGGCAGGATTTGAAAATGTTCTCCACCCTTATTCATGAGGTGGAGTCATAAGAAGGATATGTTGAAAATTTGAGGTAAAAATATTTTAAAACAACAAACTTATGAGCCTATGTTGAAATTTATGAACGGAGGTGCGTAACTGTGGTAATTTTTAATATTTTGACACCAGATTTTCAACATAGACTTTTCTTCATATCACTTCATGAATGTGATAGCTGTTATTTTTCAAATCCTGGCCGAAATGTGTTTTCACGCTTGTGGTGCAAGATCACATTTTGGGCAGGATTTGAACATTTTCTATACCCTTGTTCATGAGATGAGGTCATCAGAAGGCTGTGTGGGGTCATAAGAAGGCTATGTTGAAAATGTGGGGTTAAAATATTAAAAACTCAACAAAGTTATGAGTGTACGTTGACATTTGACATTGTATATTGACATTTTTCAACACACATTCATAGCGCTCAGCCTCCTGAGGGTACTATACACAGGTAGTTCATACCTTCCTATGATAATTGCAATGACTCCTACAACTTATCTTCTACCCTGAGGCATCTTACTGCTCTCACTGCTAACCCTATCATATGAACATATGAAGAAGCCAGCAGAAGAAGACCATTTGATCTGTCAAGTCTGCTCGTATTGCAGGGTCCACAGCTTGAGCTAATATCCTGCCCTCCCTCCCTCCCTCCCTCCCTCCCCATTCCTCCCATCCTGCCTACCCATAATCCTTACCTTTCCCCATGCCTATCCCAGCCTCTTTAAAGCTGCCCACTGTCTTCAATGAGGATGACCTCTTCCAGCAGTGCATTCCAAGTGTCCACCACCCTCTCTGTGAAGAAGTGCTTCCTGACCTTCCTCCTGGATACCCCTTTCTTACCGCCCCAATACTCCATATTTTCAATCTCTCCATCTCAACTGCCACAGTCCCGTCGTGCTGGAAATCTGCCCATATTCTCCCCCTATTCAAGTCAGGAGACCCTTGTGATCTTAACAACTATAGACCTATTTCAATACTACCAATCCTATCAAAAGCGTTTGAAAAATTGATCTACAACCAATTGAAAAACCACATAGCTACGCAACAGATTCTCAACCCTCTTCAATCTGGTTTTCGCCCAAACCATAGTACCATTACAGCTCTAGCCAAAGTCACTAACGACTGGTTATCTGCATTGGACTCTAAGAAAACTACTGGTGTGGTCTTCTTGGATCTAAGTAAAGCATTCGATACAGTAGACCATAACTTACTAGTTCGCAGCCTTACCAATCTTGGCTTTACTCCATCTACTACCCTATGGTTCAAGAATTATCTATCGGGCAGGACTCAGAAAGTAAAATCAGGAAATTTGTTCTCTTCCGCTTTGCCCACTGCGAGAGGAGTCCCACAGGGATCTATCCTAGGTCCCGTCCTCTTCTCTTTATATATAAACAACCTTAACCATCAGATTACAAAGTCCCAGTTGCATTTCTTTGCAGATGACACCGTCCTGTATACCTCTGGGCCATCGCTAGAAGCAATTAGGGACATCCTTCAAGCCGACTTCTCGCAATTAGAAAAAAACTTAATCAATGCAAAGCTACTCCTATCGTCAAAACAAAAGCTATGATCCCACGCCCACGCATCATACACCAGTGCCCCTGCCTTGCCCATAGATTTCATAAATACTGCCCTAGGTGAGCAGCTGGAAATAGTTACAAAATTCAAATATCTCGGTTTCTGGTTAGGTAGCAGGCTTTCTTTTAGTGATCATATTGATGATTTAGCCAAAAGGCTCAAAATCAGGTTGGGCTTCTCCTTCCTCAATAGATCTTTCTTTCCTGCTGATATTAGAACTAGATTGGTTCAGGCCACTTTTCTCCCACTCCTCGATTATGGCGATGTAATCTATAACTCCTCAGCTTCCACTAATCTCCAAAAACTAGATGTTCTCTATCACTGCTCAATACAATTCATAACAAACTCCCCCCCTCTAACCCACCATTGTGATCTTTATGCCTTAGTCGGCTGGCCCTCGCTCTCCGTTAGACGGTCAGTCCACTTAGGTACATGGACTTTAAAACTTCTTCAGAATAAACTACCGCAATACCTATCATCCTTAATACTTATAGCGCTCAGTGCCTATTCACTTAGGAAGTCCAAGTTTCTCCTGCTTGACGTACCTAGGACTCGCACCTCCTTTGGGAAACATGCTATTTCATGCTCATTGCCACCTATTTGGAATCAACTACAATCACTTTTGAAATTAGCCAGTACTGTCCCTGTTAACTTCTTTAAAAGGTTAGTTTTGGCTAAATTAAAAGTCACTTGTAACTGCCTTTAATGAATTGCCCTTACTAAGGACTCAAACCAGTGATCCCTGACCTCCCAGGTTACATTCCTACACTTATTTAACTCTATTTCGTTCCATTATCAGTGTTTTAGGTGGAATCTTTGTTGAATTGTTATGAACTTACTGTTATTTTTCCAATGAATGTAATGTTTTGTCTTGACAAATAGTACAAATTGCTCTTCATGAGCCGAGAGCATCTTGGGTGCTCTTTATCATTTTGCCTATTGTGTATGATGATGCTAGCTCTTATTGCTATGAACTCTGTTCTAATGATGTAAGCACTTAACTAGTTGTCTGTAAGTCTGCCACAGAACTTTATTGTAATGTATGTATACCTCAGGACCTCCTTGTGAATGAGCTTGCTCAACGGAGCTTTCCTGCAATAAACTTGAACTTGAACTATCAGGCTTAATAAGTATCAGGGCTCCCACACCAATACACCTTATTTCAGAAAGCGATAAACTCTGTGCATATGGCACCATAACATCAACCTTTAACTGTGACTATTCTGCCCTTAAGACTCGAGGGGAAATTACCATTAACCAGTTGGAAGTGCTCACAGCGCTGCTGCCCCATCTGGCAACCCCCGCTGGCACACCTTTCTGGTTTCTCCATCTTGCAGGGAACATGTAAAATGCATCCCACTCTGAGAAGGATGCACAAAACCAATAACAAGCTGTTAAAGGATTACCTAAGAAGACTGATATTGCTGTTATTGTTGCTCTCTGGCAACATACATCCCAACCCTGGCACACCTCAAAAGCAACACACCCCACCGAAGAAATCAGGGGTGCTCATACTCATGTCGATTAACATCTGCAGCCTTCTCTCTAAATTAGACACTCTGCATGTCTGGGTCTCACAGCATAACCCAGATATTCTCTCAGTAGTTGAAACTTGGCTCTCACCCAAGATACCAGACGTAGCCATCTCAGTACTGGGCTACACTGTTTTTAGACATGATAGAATAACTAAAAGAGGAGCAGATGTACAATCTACCTTAAGGATATATTGCAGGGTGTTATACGAGGTCCACACACTCTAATTGGTCTGCCACTGTGCACCTTAGACAAACCTTGTATATACACACACATACACATATATATATATATATATATACTGTATATATATATATATATATATATATATATATATAATATACACATGACACTGACGTTGGCACTTACCATGCAAGTGTAAGTAGTCAGGGTTATATTGATTCCTGTAATGCTTTGTTACGAAATATACAGCATGTAATGTACCAAGATACACTTGTATCTTTGTTATCTTCTGCGAAGTTATTATACAGCCTGCACTGCCACTATGTGGATTTATGTAATATTGCACTACATCCTGTACCTTGTATGAATCCTTTGTTCTGTATTTTAGCTGACTTTACAAATAATGTATAATGATAGATAACACTGTGGAGCCACCTAACATTTGGCCAATACGGTTTATTTTATGTATCTAGTCTTTTGGTAACTATGGTAATAATCAGAATTATATAAGCATGGCTGGCACAATCTCGCACTGTGATGCAGACAAGGGAAGGCCAGAAGCAGTTATAGAGGGATCAGGTGAAATTGGATCATGCTCAAGCAGTGATGCAGGGGGGGGTCTGCAGGGATGAAGGAAGCCAGACGGAAGTACAAGGGATGAAGAGGCAAGGAGGGGGGAGTCTGATGAAAGGCTAAAGGGAGAGGGTGAAGAGGTACAGATGCTGGGTGTGGGTAAAAATCAGGATAGGCTAGGTGATGGGTAACAAAAGATGATCAGGGGCAGAAACCAAGACAGGATGGAACATGAGGAGGAGTCCAAAGGGAGCCAAACCCCATGACACAAAGCTAGAGGCCAAAAGGATACCCAGGAAGCAGGGGGCAGTAGAGTGGCACTCTTGGGAGACTCAATAATTAAGGGGCTAAAATGAGGAAGGAAGGGAGCAAAAAACAATGCAGTATGGGTACAGTGCATGCCAGGGATGACATTGCAGGAGGTGAGGCATCATATTCCATCCTGGGGTAAGCAGCAGGATGAAAGGACACATCTGGTGTTTCACCTGGGCACAAATGACTTGGAAGGGAACAGTCTGATGGAGGTACAGGCAAGGTTCGAGGAACTTGCTAGGTTCTGTAGGTGCAACACTGTTTTTCCTTCCATTTCCTTTTCTGAGGTGTTGCCAGTACCAAGAGCGAGCACACCCAGAAAGGAGAAGATAAGGGCATTCAACAATTGGCTACAAGTTTGGTGCAGTCAGATGGGGTTCTGCTGGATAGGTGACTGGGGCTCTACATGGGAGGAGGAGGGGCTGTATGCCCAAGACAGGCTGCACCTGAGCTCTTCAGGGGCAGCTGCACTAAAGAGTAAACTGGGGGACTTCATGGCAAGGAAGTTCAATTTAAACTAAATAAGGGGTGGTGGCTAAGGACAGGGCCAGCCTTACGTGAGGCAGAGCAGAGAGGCTATCAGCCCCCCCCAAGTCACAAAACTCATCAAGGGAACACATAGCAGCAGGGAAGGATGGGATGGGGCTACATGTTGGAGGGCTTTGGTTGCAAATGCCAGGAGCCTGGGGAACAAAATGGGAGAACTGGAGGCCACCATGATGGAGGAGAACCTAGACATTGTAGCAGTGAGTGAGACTTGGTGGAATGAGCACTACGCCTGGGAGATGGTGATCCCAGGGTATTGTTTGTTTAGGAAAGATCGGAAGGGGAAGGGGGAGGGGTGGCACTATATATCAGGGAAGGGATTGGGGCCATGGAAGGGCAGGATGAAGAGGGGAAACAGAGATAATGTGGGTCACCCTAGACAGGGGACAGGGGGAAAACCTGCGTGTTGGGGTAGTCTATAGGCCTCCTATGCAGGGGGAGGAAGGGGATAGACACTTTGTAGAATCAGTAGTGAGGATGGCACAGAAAGGGGAAATTGTGCTAGTTGGGGACTTAAACCTTCCGGACATCAACTGGGAGGCCCAGACAGCAATCTCCGTAAGGAGCAGGGGCATCTTAGAAGCTCTTCAGGGCATATTCCTGCAACAAAGGGTCAGTGAGCCCACTAGGAGTGTAAACCTGTTGGATGTGGTCCTCACAAAAGGGGACAGTGTGGAAGAGGTGGAGGTGGGGGAAGAGCTTGGCACCAGTGACCACAGGGCTGTCAGGTTCAGGGTGAGAGCGGGCAGGAGAGGGTTAGAAAGAACCAAGGTAATGGACTTCAGAAAGGCTGACTTTCATGGAATGAGGAAGGTAGTTGGGGAAGAAATGTTGAGGATAGGGGATGTGCAGGGGGTGGAGGAATTATGGGCAGCCATCAAGAGAGGGGTATTTAAAGCCATGGACTCATGTATAAGAAGGGCAAGGAAGAATAGAATACAGAAAAGACCTCTATGGTTCACTAGAAAGGTGGCGTTAGGGGTCAAGGAGAAGACTAGAGCATTCAAGAGGTACACGAGGACACAAAAGGATGAGGACAGGGAAATCTACAGGGAAAAAAGAAAGGAGGCAGGGCAAAAGATAAGGAGGGCTAAGGAGGCCACTGAGGAGAGGATAGCGAAGCTGGCAAGGAGGGGGGACAAAACCTTCTTTAGCTACGTTGGAGAAAGGAGGAGGGCACAGCATGGGATTGGAAAGATAAGGGGGGAAGTGGAACAATACTGGAAGGGGACTTTGAAAAAGCAGAGGCATTAAACAGCTATTTTGCCTCAATCTTCACGGAGGAAAGGGAGGGTAGGGGACCAGGATGGGATGGGGAGGGTGACAGCCACAGGCAGGTGGCTGTGGCAGAATTCATTGCTGAAGGAGTAAGGGAAGAGCTGGGTAGACTTAGGGTAGACAAGGCAATGGGGCCTGATGGAATACACCCGAGGGTTCTCAAGGAGGTGAAGGATGAACTGGCGTAGCATCTGGCGAGGCTATTTAACTTGTCCTTGGTCACAGGGGTGGTGCAAAACAGACTGGAAGAGGGCAGAGGTGGTCACACTACATAAGGGGGGCGGAAGGACGAGGTCAAAAACTACCATCCTATTAGTCTTACCTCAGTGGTGGGGAAGGTAATGGAAACACTACTTAAGATCAGGTTGATAGAATTCTTGGAGATGAATGGCATGCAGGATGACAGGCAGCATGGCTCCACCAAGGGAAGATCCTGTCAGACTAACCTGATAGAGTTTTTCGATGGGGTGACACAGATAGTGGACCAGGGAGGAGCAGTGGATGTGGCCTATCTGGATTTCAATAAGACCTTCGACACCATTCCGCATGGTGGAATGGTACATAAGCTGGACAGACTAGGGGTGGACAACAGGTTCACCAGGTGGGTGGAAAACTGGTTGAAGGGAAGGAGTCAGACAGTGGTGGTAACTGGGACACATTCCAGGGAATGGGCAGTGACCAGTGGGGTGCCACAGGGGTCAGTTCTAGGACCAATACTCTTTAACATCTATGTTAGTGACCTAGCGGAGGGTCTGGAGGGATGGGTGTGCCTATTCGCAGACGATACAAAGGTCTGCAATAGGGTGGATTCACCTAGTGGGGTGCAAGCCATGAGGCGGGACCTGGAGAAGCTGGAGAGGTGGTCTGACACCTGGCAATTGAAGTTTAATACACACAAGTGCTTGCTGATGCACCTGCGGAGGAAGAATAGGAGGGAAACTTACTCCCTTGGGGGTTGGTGATTAAGGAGAAGGAAACAGAAAGGGACCTGGGGATTATGGTATCATGTGACCTCAAGGTGGGCAGCCAGTGTAGCAGGGTGGTGGGAATGGTAAATGGAATGTTGGCCTGCATTGCGAGTGGTTTTAATGGCAGGAAGAGTGAGGTGCTAATGCCATTATACAGAACCATGGTTAGGCCGCATCTGGAGTATGGGGTGAAGTTCTGGAGGCCTCACCTACAAAGAGATGTTGAGCTGATGGAGAGGGTGCAGAGAAGGGCAACCAAAATGCTACGAGGGATGCAGGATGTACCCTATGAGAGAAGATTGAGAGGGCTGAATTCGTACCCTCTGGAGACTAGGAGGGAGAGGGGGGACATGATTGAGACCTTTAAGTATCTGAAGGGAATAAATAAGGTAGAGGGTAACAGCTTGTTCAAATTGAAGAAGGGAGTGAACACGAGAGGACATAGCCTCAAACTGGAAGGTGGGCAATACAGAGGTAATGTCAGGGGGCAGTTTTTCATGGAGAGGGTGGTAGAGGCCTGGGACAAGCTGCCAGAGGAGGTAGTGGCAGCTGAAATGGTGGAGGGGTTCAAGTGGGCTTGGGATAGATTTAAGGGGTTGGGAAAAGAGGGTGGAAGCATAACAGAAAGGGGAGGATGTTGGGCAGACTAGATGGGCCATGGTACCTTTCTCTGCTGTCACATTTCTGTGTGTCTGTGTGTGTATAACCTACTGTATTACGTACTCTCCTTGAGATCTTCTTCACTCCTAGCGATATTTTGGAAACTTCGGCTCCCAGTGTCTAATGGTAAGACTTGCTTAGGGCAATGGTTGTCTTTTGTGTAATGAACAAGTTTATTACCGAATATGCCACTTGTCCATGTCTCTTTTGCTAGTCTACGACTGCCAAGAATCTGATCAGTGCTCAGAGACCCTAACAAATTGGCAACCATATGCAGGTGGTCTGGATTAGCAAAGTTTCTCAACCTGTTGGCTTACTCTTCCCTTGTGGGTAGTAAGTAGGTGTACACACCCGTATCACCTTGCCTGTACCTTATTACTCCGTAGCATCTTGTAAAGTCTGACTACTTACTGGGCTTGGTCAATTCAGACTCACCTTTCTCAATGGCAGTTTTGAATTGCAGGATTGTGAGAGTACAGTAGCCTGACCGTCCATTGGTCTACCTGCTGTGGATCGATACACAGCACAGCTACCATTGACAGGTTAATTTTTGTGTTTCCCACTGCAACTCTCATCTCTTAAGATAGAGATGGGATTGCAGGCATCTGAAAGTTTGAAAACCGAGCAGTGGCTTGAAGTAGAACTTTAGTCATTGCGTAGTAAGAACAAGACTCTTTTGCACTGTTCTGTACAGTGTACTGATCGAGAGTTATGTACATTGAGAGATGAATGTGATAGACTGAGACAGGATAAGAAACAGGTGTTACAGATGAATGATTTGTTGAGTGATACAAATGACACTTTGCATGAGGAGCTTGACGCGATGAAAGATGACCTGAAACGGGTAAGTGAAGAGTTGGATAGGGAACTTAGGGACAACTGCGAGTTGGGTGCCACATATACAGTGTTACAGAAAGAAGTTGCAAAAGTTGTTGAGCAGAACATTGCAAAAGTTAGTCACAAAGCATGTAGACTTAAGATGGCGAAACTGTGCCATCAGCAAGAAGTCTTGGCTAGTCACATCAAGACAATGGGAGGGTTTCGCTACACCCCTATTGACCTTATGTCATCCAGTGATGATGATTCTGGTGATGACACCTACCAAGATGATGCCCAATCACACCCTCACTGTGGTCCAGTGTTCCCCCACCACCCACAAGATAGCGGATCCACACGCTATGACAGCGTGACCCTATGTCATCAGCAGATAGACGACTATCACATGCACTGCCAAGATGGTGACCCCCATGATGGGGGGGGGAGGTTGAGGCCTAGGTACAGCCCCTCCAATTGCTGCTTTGACTAAAGCCAACAAAACACAGAGATCGATCAAATAATCGAGGCCACTCTCTCTAGCATGGAGATACCCGAGGAAAGCAAACAGGCCTTCAAACAGCATTTAGATGTGATGATGAAGGAAGCTGCTACCCAGCCATCTGTTGTCCACTCTATGGCTGACACTGCAGTGGAGGCCACCCTTCGTGGAGCATGAAACCAAGATCCCTTCCCTGACCGTCCAGCACCACAGAATAATCCCCTTCAGCTGGCCCACTCTGCACAGCAGATCGCTGACAGTATGGGCCGCATGAACCCTAGCGACAATCTCAGTTGCCATTTGGAAAAGGTTCATTTCAAATGTGAAATGCTCAGTCTGCCGATGAACTACCAGGTACAGATTCTTGGTAGACATATGAACCTAACCTCTGGTCGAAACTCCAGAGCTGACCCTGGTCACAAATCGACCTTTGACAGCATTGCAGTGGAACTAATTTCTGCGCACACCCCAGGCATGGTTGGTGTTATGTTGGCCTACCCCGTAAAGCAAACTGCCAAGGAGATCCCAGCATCATACCATCAGAGGCTATGGCTGGCCTACCGTACTGGCAAAGTGCTTTCACGCTTTCAGATGAGGTCGCAGACACTGACCAAACTGAGTACAAAAACTTGTACTTTCGGAACATGCTTCCGGTTGTCCATGAAAAAGTCAAGCCTTCAGTTTTCCCCAGGACGGATAAATTTGCAGACAACCTTTGGAAGACCGAATGAGTTTACCAGCTCTACCTCCAGGATCTGAATTCCGGCTCAAAAAAGGTGGCCGTGGTACAATCTTCCAGCGAGCCCACAACCCACTATACAGTGGAGGGCAAGGCCCAAGACAAAAAGACTGCATCCTCAGATAACAAACAGCACTACCAGTTCGGAAGTGGAAACCAAAACCATAATAGGAATAACAAGCAGAATTGGAACAACTCTTATTCCAGTCGGGGTAATCAAAACCATCAATCAGGCCCTTCTTATCGTGAGATAGCAGAGGAGAGCAACAACCTCTGTAACCTTCTTGGGCATGTCCGATCAGTAGCAGACTCAATCTCGACAGTACCGTTGCAGCACTAGCTCTGGTACACCAGGCCTCATTAGGCCAAGGAGACATTTGAACCTCCTCAGACCAGACCACAGCAGGCCTGAACCCTGAAGCTGCACCCTTCGTTGCACCTATGCAGGACCTGGAAGAGGCCCATTAAGAACAGGCCGGCCTACTTCTGCATGAACTGCCTGGTAGTACTTTGGATTGACAACTACAGGTGCCAGTCCGTATTGTGAACAAGCTCACCCCTGACCCAAATGAAAGGCCTTGTACCAATGCCAAGGTCGGGGCCACCAACTAACTATCCTGCTAGATACAGGCTTGGCTATGTCTGTACTACATGATGAGGATCCAGCAAACTCCTCTTGATCCACTGGATGAAGAACCAGCACGCAAGGTTTGGATGGCTCAAAGCTATACACCTATCATTCTGTCGTGCTTTCCGTGGTGATAGGCAACCTCAAAACGAATCACACTTTTGACCTCATGATATTATGTGATCATCCCAGCATCCTGGGAATTGATTTTCTTGCACTACATGGCTGTGTAGTGGATTTGGTCAACATGCTCCTGATCCAGATCAGGGGACAAAACCATACAGTCATGATTTCTGATTTGCATGTGGTTGCAACTATTACACCTAATGACAAGGAATATGATGTCATAGCTCTATTCCAGACACATGAGTTTTTCAATGAACTCTTGCCCATCCTGCAGAAGCATTTGGATGCTTTTGCTGCACACAAGCATGACTGTGGGAGAATGCAGACTGTCATCGAAATCCCAGGCCCAGCACATGACAGGCAAAAGCAGTATCCCTTTTTCTGCTGAGGCTTTACCATCACTCAGAGAAACCATTCAGACACTCCTCAGACAAGGTGTGATCAGGCCCTGTGTCTCGACCGCTAACCCACCCATTTGGCCAGTGAAAAAGTCCACTGGATCTTGAAGACTCACTCATAGCTGCTCACCTGATGTGGTCAAACTGCTAACCCCAGATTGTGGATGGTTTAGCACCCTTGACATCTCCAATGGCTTTTGGTCATTGCCCCTAGCTCAGGAAAGTCAATACAAGTTTGCCTTTACCTTTGAGAGTCAATAGTACATATGGATCTGCCTACCTTAGTGATTTCACAAAAGCCCTTCTCTTTTCCATCTGCACATGATGGATGCCCTAGAGGGTTTCTCTGCCCTACAATGTCTTCTGCAGTATGTGGATGACTTACTGCTGGCAACAGCCACCAAAAAGCAACATTTTGACCTCCTTAAAGAACTACTGACCCTCTTACAGAGGGCAGGCCTCAAGTGCAACCCTGCAAAGGCACAACTCTGCCAGAAAGAAGTCATCTTTCATGGCCTATGCATAACAGAACAAGGCAGGAGCCTGGCCTGAAAAAAAAATCCAAGGCCTACAAGATTTGCCACTGCCAACCAGTGTAGCAACACTCAGACATTTTCTGGGAATGGTCAACTATTCCAGGGACTTTATTTGTGATTTTGCACAAGAGGCCGTCCCTCTGTATAAGCTGCTGAAAAAGGACATCTCTGGACTTGGGGTCCCATCCACACTCAAGCTGTCATGCTTCTGAAACAGGCCTTGGCCTCTATTCCAGCTTTAGTGAACCCCAATCCAGCTCTGCCTTTCCATTTGGAATCAGCTACTTCAGACATTGCCATGTCAGCAGTCCTTGCTCAGAAAGTGAACGGCACTTTGAAATCTATTGCTTATGCATCACAAATGCCGTCCCCAGTGGAACAGAAGTACATTCTTTGTGAAAAAAACCTTCTGTCTACCTACTGGGCTGTCAAGCATTTTATGTATATCATTGAGAACTCACTTATCATTCTGAACACAAACAACAACCCCACCACTTTTCTGCAATCAGACAGAGTAAAGGATGGATCAGTATCCAACACCAGACTAACCCACTGGTCCCTTCTTCTCCAGGACCATGACATACAGGTATACTCTGGCAAGATGCCCTCAATTTTAGCCCATGGTGTTTTGTACCAAGGAGTCCCACATGACTGCATACTCCAACCACCTGATTTGCCTGAACCAGGCCCTTTTCTTCCTGCTACTCTGAAGCTCCTTGCTGACACCTCCCTGTGTCATGTTTTTACTGATTGCTCTGCCTCATATTACTGTAACCCCCCTGCAAATGGGGGTTCCCAAAAGACTTCCAGGAGCTTGCTTGAATGCTCCAAGCCTGAATGGTGTTTGGCGTTTAAGCCATTTATCAGTGAGTGTTTTTAGAGCCTCTGGTACTGTCTCTTTAAGAGCTGTCTGCTTGCAGACATAATTAGTTTGTATGGGGGGACTGTGTGCTTCTCTGCTTGAGTACCACTCGAGCTGCTGCCAATTCACTCCATTTTTGCAGTCACTAGGAGTGCAAAGGGAACCTATCTGAAAGATGTAACTGTTTGCCAGAAATCATTTAGAGTAATAATGAAAATACAGTTTGTCTAACCTGCTTTCTTTGCAGTCAGAACTGTGTTTGCCTAATTCCCCATTCTAGTTTTGAACTGCTGAACTGGACCAATCAGTGTGGGTTAAGGTAGCTCTAAAATGGTGCCTTGGACGAATCAGAACTTGGACTCATAATCTGAGCCAGCCACAAGAGGATTGTATGGGCAGTGACTTGGGAGATGTAGTTTAGACTTGGCGCCTTTTTGGACCAACAGGGGCAGTCTATTGTGAGTGACAGCCAATCCAGCCAAGAACTGGGAGGAACTCAAAGGGAAGTGCCGGTTTGTCTGCTGGAGTTTCAGTTGAGCTCTGGCAGTGAAGAGGAAGGAGCCCTGTGCTTTTTCTGTGCAGTTTTAGTCGGAAACGTGTGTAAGGCCCAGAGTTCCGGTCTGCAGCTTGTGTAACTGCTTGTTAGGACTGAATCCATCCTGTGAAGAGAATCAAAGGATATCTGAAGAGTAGAAACCAGGCTCACCCTGTAGAAGACTGGAGAAATTGCTGAATTGCACTCGGTCTGTCAGGAACTGAATCTGCTGTGTGTTCTCCCGGGTATTGTGCAGTAATTGCGATTGGGATAGAGAAGCAGCCTGCCTGGTATAGTACTTTCTTTTACCATATAAATGTGTGAGGAGGCTTGTGTAGCTCAAGTGAATCCTGCTGCCATTAAAGGACTTTTGCCTGTGAATGTTTACCATATAAATGTGTGAGGAGGCTTGTGTAGCTCAAGTGAATCCTGCTGCCATTAAAGGACTTTTGCCTGTTGCAGTTTGCCATATAAATGTGTGAGGAGTCTCGTGGAGCTCAAGAGTAGCCCTGCTGACATTGAAGGACCCTATCTTGTTTGGAGGTCGTGAGTACTAATTCAGGGTCGCTCCCTGTTGAATTGCCACATTGAATCCAAATGGAATTACTGTACTGCTGACTGTTTAACTAATTTTTTCTTTTCTCTGTGTGAAAGGGCCCCTACCAGCTGCCACGGTTTGGACTAGCCACTAGGGCTTGGGTACCCAGGGACAGTAACTGGTAGGGATAGGCCTGTGCACAGAGCCATAGGTAGATGAGTAAAGTGATAAGCTAATTAACCTGATTCTCCCTGTATTGTTATATCCCCCTAAATAAATCAGAGCTGCTTGTTTCAGCAAAGTTATACTGCCTGAGGTATTTGTCTATGTTAAAGTATTGTACTGTGATTGTTGCACTGTATCTTATTTTACAGGAGGTCCCAGTGCCTGAACCAGTCCTGGGGGTAAGTGTATACTATGAAGGTAATTCTGATATATTGTGTGGGCCACTAGTGGGAAGAAAGGGGGGTTGCAGTGTCCCAGAGGGCTGTGACCAAGTTAGTTTAACTATTGCAAACCCTGACCTCTGGGTGGAGGCACCCGCCATCGGATTCAGGCCCCTCAACCTGTTAGTGGCAAATCAGGCAGGGGTAGTAGCCCCTGGGATAGCACCATCTAGGAGTTACATTACCAAAGAGAACAGTTAGCTGGATTTGGAGTGCTCATCATGTACCCTAATGGTAACACTGTTCATGCTTCCAAACGCTGCAGTGTTGCATCATCCCAGTACGCAAAATTGGCTTCTGTGACCTGTGCCCTCAAACTCATACAACATGGTGTTGAGGACACCATCATCTTTATAGACTCTAACTGGGTCTGCTGATCTCTGATCAGATTTCTATCTATCTGGCAGAATAACTCATTTGCATCCTCTGATGGCATCCCTGTAAAGTACAAGGCACTCTTTGTTTACATTCACAAATTGACCAAACACTAAAGAAGAAACCTGAACCTTTTGTGCCACTGGACTTGTCCACAGCACAGAAATCTGATCCCCAGTTGAGAGATGTGTTCAGATCCCTGGACAAAGGAACTGAACAAGAATTGCCTACCCACAGCCCTTACAAAAGACATGCAAACCAATTGCATCTGTCACAAGACAACAAACTGATCTGGCATCAGTCCGACCACTTGAACTATAAGCTGTGGGTAGTCCCTGAATCCTTGAGATCTTAATTCATTCACCAGGTCCACGACACCCCATCTGGTGAACACCAGGGGGTGGAAACTACACTCCAGAGACTAAAATCTATTGGTTGGTGGCCAGGCATCACTAAGGATGTAAAACACTATGTAGAAAATTGCCAAATTTGTGCTCTGAACAATCCAGCCCCAATCAAGTGAAATGCCAAACTATTTCCACAGAGACAATCTGGCCCTTGGCATGCAATCCAAATTGAATTTATTGGTCCCCTGACCAATACCAGTAGGAACAACAAGTATGCACTTGTTGTCACAGACCTATTTTGTAAGTGGGTTGAGGCTTTCCCTGCTCAGAAATGTACAGCCAAGGCAACTGCAAAAGTTGTGGTAGAGCAATTGCTCTCCAGGTGGGGCCTATCTCTCAAGGTAGACTTTGACAAAGGAACCAGTTTTATAGGCGAGTTGATACAAGAAACACTTGAACTTCTTTGGGTACTCCAGAAGTTCTACATATCCGATCACCCTCAATCATCAGGTCAGTTAGAAAGAGCCAACTGATGTATCAAGCAAATGCTTTCCAAATTCATTGAGGATAATCCCAAGGATTGGGATTCCCTTTTGCCTTTATTCCTTATGGCAATTAGAGGTACTCCTTCAGCTAACACCCAGTTGACACCCTCCGAGGTGATGACTGGTAGAACCATGAGACTACCTGAACACCTGTTGTTTGATCTGAACAGACCCACTGCAGACAGAGTGTCTGTAGACAAATATGTTGCAAAACTTAAAGATGACATTGTTAAAACCCACTTGAATGCTGCACATCGTATGGGCAAGGCTCAACAACAGTCCAGACTCCAGTTTGACAAACATATACAAGAAGTGGATTGGCAAGTCGGAGATCAGGTAATGGTACTCATATTTGCTCACCCTACACACTCCTTCTCCAATAAATGGGAAAGACCCTACACCCATTGTCAACAAACTTAGTCCTGCAGTCTACCAAGTAAGACTCCTCCAACAAAAGAAACTTACTGAGAAATAGTTGCATGCAAACCAGTTAAAGCTTTATAAAGGAGTATAATTACTTTTCCTAACCCCATTGGGCAGAAAAGTACCTACTGATCTTTTCTTTTTCCTTACAGGTATTTCTGCAAGATGGCTATCTTGCATTTGGCCCTCCTGCTGTCACTCTCCTTTGTCCATGGCAAAGATATGAAAACTATATCCGACAACAACCAATGTCTAAGGCAACTCCTCCCACTACTTGATCATCCTCAGGGAAGATACATGACCCCAACAGAAAAACCCATCACCATCCCTGATGGAGTAAACATCGATGTTCCCAACAAATTGATTACTGTTCAGGAAGGCAAGGACGCCTACCTCACTGCCTCAGTTGTGGCCCCTAACAAAACATCCCTACAAATTGAATGGCAAACTGACAGCAATGGACAGACACTCCCCATTGCCCACCTATCAAAAGGCACTTTCCAAGGTTGGCCCAATACTAGAATTGCTCCAAATGGTACCCTGTCCATTCGGCAAGCTAATGATAGACATTCTGGTTTATATAACCTTACTGCTTTAATTGACTGTGCCTTTTGTGAGAGGTTCCCAGAAGACTCCACAAAAGTTTTTTGTACCCATAATTACATGGCTACAGCAGCTATGTTTTTGTCTGTAGTACCCCCTACTGAAGCAGAACTTACTGAATGTCCCCCACAGGAACCTGCCCACCCAGTGGTCTCACTGCAATTTCCATCCCAGGTACACTTGTGAACAATGTGCAATTCATGCACATTCAAATTATTTTTAATCTTATCCTTTGGAATATGGCTGAATTTGGCATGTGTTCTAAAACCAATACTCTAAAATTTTTCAGTACTATGTTACTCGATAGTCTTGCTGCCAACCAGATATGCACACAGGATCCTGTAGCTGGATCACATACCATTAAACATTTTGGTTTATTCAGATCTAGACCCAACCCTATAAAGAAAAAACCTCCTCCTCACGATGGAGGCGTGACACTGCTGATGTCACAGGTGCAGATGGCGCAATTTCTGGACTCTTTGGATCAGGCATGTCAATCTGGAAAAGGACAGATATAGCTGCCATTAAAAGTCAAACAGTTAAATTTCAGTCTGGCATGAAGAATGATGTTTTACCCTCATTATTACATGGTGTAGATGGACTTAGTCAGGAAGAACGCTACACAGTATATAACTAAAAATAAAATTAATGAACTTGTTTTTCAGAATAACAAAGAGGCAGACAAGCAATATTTTGCCAGGGAACTCCTGTGCTCTACTTATGGCTCATGTCATAACCATTGACAATAATCTCTTCCGTGATCTGGAATCTGGATGTATTTGAGATATTATTCATGATGGAAGACTTGCTAAATGGTATTTTCCAGATTCTAGGTCCACTGCTCGTATTACAATGTGTATGTCCAGATCTGTTTCTATTCCATTTTCAACTGCTAGAAATTTAGGTTATGTCACCCGCCACCCCAACCGAGGTCCCTGTTACACTGCTCATCACTGTACTATTTGAGGCACGATGTTTGTTTCCTTTACTGTGTCTCTGCCCCGCTTTGACCCAGAGACTGCAATGTTTGATAGACTTGCCTCCATTTACTCCATTGGGCATCTTGACGAGGACATCTACAGATAACAAATTGATCTTCCACCTCTTCTGGTTTATTCTTCTACCCTAGCAGCCTGGGTTTCACCTCATACAGACAGTTGTGCCAAAAAGAGATATCACTACTTGTGTTACTGCAACGTCTTCGACGTCATCAAGCTGGTGTGTGGGTATTCACTGGATAGCATTGACTGGTCATTTAGTATGGACTTGGACATTAATTCCAATTACACTGATATCCCAAGGGCACCATCAACAGTACCACCACCAGTGGGTAACACTGGACATCTCTACAAGAACTATGCAGAAGAGGTTCATCGCCTGACTACAGGACTTACAAATCAATCTTTCACCTGCCTAATTTAACTGCAAAAATGGAGGGTATCAACTGTTAAAATGTCATATAATTCTGATGGGCAGTATTGCATTGTGACTAACCATAAATCTTTTTCCTATGGACCATAGAGACCCATGAAATTCTTTTATTTTTTATCATTTTAATTTTTCTGGAATTTCTTGCTATTTCTTTTTATTCATTGAAAACGTAGTTTTATTTCTTGCTATCACATTTATATTCAGGAAATACCTAAAAATGACCCTATACACACTAGAAATCATATTCCTAGTATACTATATTGTATCAAGCAGCGGTATGCTATGCTCTTGAAAGGTTTTGTGAATCAGATAATTCCACTAATGCTTCCTTTTGGACCATCTCTGTGGTAACAATGGAGCCTAAACAACAACTGCTGCAAGCATTTATTTAGTTTTTGCCAGAAATCAAGCAATTTTTAAATTTTTTTCAAGTGCTTGTTTTCATTTTATTTCTTGTTATAACTTGAATTTTTTGTTATTTCATATTATTTCTTATTTAAGAAAAACACAGGTTTCTACCTATGGTGATAAAACATGTGAAGTACAACACCCTAACTTTTGTTTTATTCCTCATCAAACTACCATTATTCATCATACTGTGATCACTCCTGTCCCCATTGCGGAACCAGACGTTATTGACAGTGACCCTGAATATTTGCTTGCTCTATACGAACATACAAACATATGAATATGCCAGCAGAAACAGACCACCCGGTCTAAGTCTGCTCGAGTGTGCAGCTAGCACCCCTAGTTTGCAGCTGCCCCAACTCCCCTTCCATTTGTCATCCCACTGCCACTCTCAGTATTTACCTATTTTTAATGTATACATAGACCCTTTGACATTAAATTTGAAATCACTTTTAGATTGAAAGGATACCCATCTCATCTACATCAATAATAATATATCCCAAGCTGGAGGTGCCCTTAACACCCTTATCCATGATGGTGATTTAAATGCTGCACTTTCCAATACTTGGTTAGAATTAACTTTTAAAGGTTTTGTTATTATACAAACATTTTTGATTGTTTTTTTGATACTAACCCGCTGCTGTTTAAGGCACATGCTCAAACAACACCGTGAGCAACTCTGGTTCCTTTACAAAGTTCATGCTTCGGGTCTGTAAACGATGGAGATTGCTCTCACTACTTTCCCATAGTGTTGTTGTCTTTTTGGTAAGGCAACAAGGGGGGATGTTATTCGATGTCTCCACACTCCAATTGGCCTCCCACTGTGCACTTTAGACAAGCATTTTATTTTATATATATATATATATATATATATATATATATATATATATATGACAAATCACTACTGATAAGTAGGATATTGACCCTTACCATACAAGCGTAAGTAGCCAGGGACATATTAATTCCTGTGATGCTTTTCTACAAAACATACAGCATGTGATGTACCAAGACACACTTGTGGATTCATGTAATACTGCACTACATCCTGTACCCTGCATGAATCCTTTGTGCTGCATTTTAGCTGACTTTATGAATAATGTATAATGATAGATAACACTGTGGAGCCACCTAACTTTTGACCAATAGGGTTTATTTTATGTATCTAGTCTTTTGGTAAGACCAAAAATTTGAAGGAGAACTTCAGGTGTGTTCAGGAGAACCCTCGTGCAGGAATTAGGGCGCCAGCCTAAGAAATACTGAACTATAAGCAATTCAATCAGAGTCAATGAACAGATCTCGTCAGAAACAAGTATTACTAGAAGGTACACTTTCATCAAGCTAACCAAACACTAGGCCTCTGAGGTAGGCCTAGTGTTTGGTTGAAGCACTGAGAAGAAGGGTACTTAGTGCCCTTGCCACAATAAAATTTCTGACTACAGATCCGATTTTTCTCCTTGTGTTTGTTGGAGCGCAGCAGTTCTGTTGTTGTTAGTCTTTTGGTAACTATGGTAATAATCAGAACTATATAACCTACTGTACTACGTATTCCCCTCTTAGAGGTATTTGGGAAACTTCATCTCCCAGTGTCTAATGGTATGACCTGCTTAGGGCAACTGATTGTCTTTTGTGTAATAAACAAGTTTATTACTGAATATTCCACTTGTCCATGTCCCTTTTGCTAGTCTGTGAGTGCCAAGAATCTGATCAGGGCTCGGAGACCCTAACAAGGGTCTCGTCCTACCCTTGCTTAGCACTGGTGACAATATATAGGTGCTCGCTATAAAAGTGTTTCTTGGAGTACACAACAAAGACCTTACTGTGTTATCAGTATATATCCCACCCAAGCAGACTGCCCATGATTTAGACTCACTCATGGACTGCTTAAGCAGTCAGAGCCTAAACTGAGAAATCAGAATGTTGGATGACTTCAGTGTCAACTAGCTCTCACTGGAAGCTAACTTCTTCATAGAAACATAGAAGTTGATGGCAGATAAGGACCGCAAGGCCCATCCAGTCTGTCCATTTTTTCTACCTTATGAATGTGCCATAGGCTTGCACTCTGTCAATGACCTATCTAATCATACTCATCTGTATTGCTCCCTTATGCCTATCCCATGCCTGTTTGAAGCCCTGCACTGTATTCATATCCACCACTTCCTGAGGTAGGCCGTTCCATGCATCCATCACCCTTTCTGTGGAAAAGAACTTCCTCACATTACCCCTTAATCAGCCTCCCTGTAATCTCATGCTGTGTCCTCTTGTCCTGTTATTTTTCTTATATTGAAACATGTTAGACTCTTTCACCTTGTTAATGCCCTTATAATGTTTGAATGTTTCGATCATATCACCTCTCTTCCTCCTTTGTTCCAGGGTATACATATTGAGCTCCATTAATCTGCCCTCATATGTTTTCTGATGCAGTCCCTGCACCATTTTGGTTTTCCTTCTCTGGACTGCCTCCATTTTGTTAATGTTGTTGTGCAGGTGCAGCCTCCAGTACTGCACGCAGTACTCCAGATAGGGCCTAACCAATGTCTTGTAAAGAGGGATTATTACCTCCATTTTATGACTTGTGATACCCCTACTAATACACCCCAACATCCCTCTAGCCTTACATACTGCCTTAGTGGTCTGCTTGGATGATTTCAGGTCATCTGTGATGATGATGCCCAAGTCTCTTTCTTTTCTTGTAATTTCCAGCAACTCCCCTCCCAACCTATAGGTGGCTTCAAGGTTTCTCTTCCCTATGTGCATGATCTTGCACTTCTTTGCATTAAACCCTAGTTGCCACTCTTCTGACAATTTTTCCAGTTTATCCAGATCTCTTCTCATTCTGCCAACCCCATCTGGATCATCTACTCTGTTGCAGATCTTGGTGTCATTTGCAAACAGACAAACCTTACCCTCCAGTCCATCTGCAATGTCACTGATGAAGATATTGAAGAGGACTGGCCCAAGAACTGATCCCTGAGGTACCCCACTTGTGACTTGCATCTCTTCTGACTGTATATCATTTACCACCATTCTCTGTTTTCTGCCCACCAACCAGTTTGCCACCCAGTTGACCAACTTCTGACCCACTTGAGTCTACCCAGCTTATTAATCCATCTTCTAAGTGGAACAGTATCGAAAGCTTTGCTGAAGTCAAAGTAAGCAACATCAACTGCACCCCATTGGTCCACCACTATTGTTATCCAGTCAAAGAAATCTATGAGATTAGTTTAACAGGACCTTCCTGTTGTAGACCCATGCTGTCTAGGATCCTGTGCTCCTATGGATTCCAGGTGTTGCACTATCCTTTCCTTAAGGAGTGCCTCCATAATCTTGCCCGCTGCTGAGGTAAGACTGACTGGTCTGTAGTTCCCTGACTCCTCCCTGCTACCATTCTTGTGGAGCGGGATCACATGAGCCCTTCTCCAGTCTTCTGGGACCTCTCCTGTGTTCAGAGACTCACTAAACAGTTCTGATAATGGCTCTGCTAGTTCCATCCTTAGCTTCTTTAGCATCCTGGGATGTATGACATCAGGTCCTATTGCCTTGTCCACCCTGAGCTTAGTGAGCTCTTGTAGGACCCTTTCTTTTGTGAAGGGACTTGTGCACACCTCCTTCCCCCCATGTCCATGGTGCTGAGCTGTGGGCCCTGCCCTATCTTCTCCTCAGTAAATATTGAGCAGAAGTGTCTCTTTAGGATAGATGCTTTTCCTTGGTCCTCCTCCACACACTCCCCTTTATCCCCTTTGATCTTAGCAATACACACTCTGGACTTTCTCCTTTCACTAATGTATCTATAGAAAGTCGTATCCCCTTCTTTTACTGTTCGTGCTAGTGTTTCCTCGGTTTGGGCTTTTGCTTGCCTTACTTTCTTCCCTGCTTCCCTTAGGAAAGTTTGGTATGCCTCCCTATCTTCATCCTGTTGCGTTCCCTTATATTTTCTGAAGGCCAGCCTTTTGGTGGTACCCGAGGACTGGAGGAGGGCAGATGTGATTCCCCTCCACAAAAGTGGGAGCAAGGTAGAAGCAGGAAACTACAGACCTGTTAGTTTAACCTCAGTGATAGGGAAAATGATGGAATCACTTCTGAAGGAAAGAATTGTCGAGTATCTAGAGGCCAGAGGGGCACAGGACCCAAGGCAGCATGGATTCACAGCAGGAAGGTCATGCCAGATGAATCTGATAGATTTCTTTGACTGGTGACCAAAGTAGTAGATCAGGGAGGGGCTGCGGACATGGCCTACCTAGACTTTAGCAAGGCATTTGACACGGTCCCACACAAAAGATTAATATGCAAGTTAGCCAGCCTGGGAGTGGGTCCCAAGATGACAGCCTGGGTAAAGAATTGGCTGGAGAATAGGACACAGAGAGTAATAGTAAATGGAGTCCACTCTGAAGAAAGGGGGGTTACTAGTGGGGTACCGCAGGATTCAGTATTAGGACTGGTCTTCTTCAATGTCTTTATAAGCGACATTGCAGAGGGACTGGAGGGAAAAGTATGTCTCTTTGCAGATGACACAAAGATCTGCAACAGAGTTGATGCACAAGGTGGGGTGGAAAGGATGAGAAGGGACTTGGCAAAGTTAGAGGAATGGTCAAATATATGGCAGCTTAGATTCAGTGCTAAGAAGTGCAAGGTAATGCACCTGGGAAACAAAAATCCAGGGGAAGAGTACACAATGGGGGGTGAGATACTAACAACAACAAAAATGGAAAGGGACCTGGGGGTAGTCATATCAGATGACCTAAAGGTGGGTAAGCAATGTGAGAGGGCAGCAAGGAGGGCTGGGGGGATACTGGGATGCATAGGGAGAGGCATCACCAGTAGAAAACAGGAAGTTATTATCCCTCTGTACAGACAGCTGGTGAGACCCCATCTGGAGTACTGCATGCAGTTCTGGAGACCCAATCTCCACAAAGACATAGACAGGATGGAAGCTGTCCAGAGGAGGGCAACTAAAATGGTGCAGGGTCTGCAGGAAGACATATGAAGAGAACTAAAGGAGCTTAATATGTATAGCCTCGAGGAAAGGAGGGAGAGGGGACATGATAGAAACTTTCAAGTACCTCAAGGAATCAACAAAGTCCAAGAGGTAGCATCTTTCAAAAAGAGGTTTGCAAGAACAAGGGGCACAATTTGAAGATGGGGGCGGCTCAGAGGTAATTTAAGGAAGTATTTTTTCACAGAGAGGGTTGTGGATGCATGGAACGGCCTTCCGGAGTAGGTTGTGGAGTCAAAAACAGTGGTGGAATTCAAGCATGCATTGGACAGTCATAAGGCAATTCTAGGGGGTGGGGGTAGGAAGAAGTAGGCTGCTGGTTAACTAGGATCTGCAGCTTATCCATTAGGTAGGGAAATGGGCAGACTGGGTGAGCCAAGCGGTCCTTATCTGCCGTCAAATTCTATGTTTCTATGTTTTAGCTCTGACCTTTTCTGCTACTGTTTTTGAGAACCAAAGTGGTTTCCTCCTTCTTTTGCTCTTGCTTTTCTCCTGAACACAATGGGATGTTGCTTCAAGTATCACATCCTTAATGCTTGCCCACTTTGCCTGTAACCCCTCACCTGTATTTCTTCTTGCCAGGGCTAGCTTAACTCTGTTGGCCATCTTATCAAAGTCAGCTCCTCTGAAGGCCCATATTTTTGCCTTGCAATTGGATGATTTAGTTCTAGTGGCCAAATTGAACCATACCATGTAATGGTCACTGGCCCCCAGGTGACCTTCTACCTGGAGATCTGTGATCATTTCCCCATTAGTCAGTACTAGATCTAGGATAGCCCTGTCTCTTGTGGGTTGTTGTAGCAGTTGTTTGAGGCCCCCCCCCCGCAGGGAGTTCACTATGTGTCTAGTTGTGGCAGATGTCCCTGCTGGTATTGACCAATCTGTATCTGGCATGTAGAAGTCTCCCATTATCAGAACCTCCCCTTTAGCTGTCATGTTTTGTATATCTTCTAACAATAATGTGTCTATGTCCTCCCCTTGGTCTGGAGGCCTGTAGATAACCCCAGTTCGTATGGCTGTCCCATTTTCTGTTTCCAGAGTGACCCACAGTTCGTCTGGCTCTTTATGTGTATTCTGAATTTCTGTAGCTTTGATATTTTCATTGAACTAAAGGGACACTCCCCCCCCCCTTTTGCGCCTCGGTCTCTTCTGAACAGTACATAGCCGGGTACTGAAGTCTCCCTAGTGTGGTTACTGGTGAACCATGTCTCGTTAATGGCTACTATGTCCCGTTTAGCCTCTGTCATTATTGCTTGCAGGTCTGGGATTTTGTTTCCCAGACTGGGGGCATTTGTGTACATGATTTTCCATTGGCCAGATTTCGGTGCCTTAGTTGTTGGGCGAAGTCCAGCATTTTCCCTGCCCGTTGTGTGGGGGAGCCGGACCTTTTTCCTTACCTGGTGATGCAAATGAACTACAAACATGCTGAACTCCTGTTTAATCACTAGCTGAGGGGGCAGGGGTGTTCTTCCTATTTGATATATTGGGTGCTGCACTCCTCTCCCCATTTACTAGTTTAAATATTCTGCAAAGATGTCAAACTTCTGCCCCAATGCACTGACTCCCTCCTCAGTCAGATGCAGTCCATCGAATTTAAAGCACTTTTGCTCCCAAAACTGTTGCCAGTTGCCTACAAATGTGTGCCTTTTTTCCTGGCACCAGCCCTTGAGCCACATGTTTAGCTCCCCTATGTCCCCTTCTCTGACCTTCCATTCATCTGCCCCCTCTCCCAGACTGGCAGGATCTCAGAGAAGGAGATGCCGGATGAAATGGATGAGAGTTTGTCTCCCAGCCTGGTCAGGTGTTCTTTGGTCTCCACAACTAACCGGCTGGCGAGATTGTTAGTCCCTATGTGTACCAGGACATCAATGTTTTCTCCTGCTTCCTGCACGATTTTAGCAATGCAGTCAGTGTCTCTCCACACTGATGTACCTGGGAGACATCTGACCATTACCCCCAGCTGGAGGTAGGTATTAACTCCCCGAATTATGGAGTCTCCTATGATCAGAAGTGTTCTGGATTTCTTTTTTGCTTTGGTCCCTGTTTTGGGTGAGTTTTGTAGCGCTAGCTTCTGTGCGGCAGTGTCCTGCTCTGCAGTGTCCTCTGCCCCTTTGTTTGATTTTGGAGATCCTTGCAGATATCTGTTTGTAGTTTTTATATGGTTTGTGGAGGTGATATGTTGGAGAGCATTGAGTGATGGGGCACCCGATTTGCCCCTCCTAACCACCTGCCAACTTCCTGGACCAGCTACCCTCTGCGGTCGAGGTGCTTCAGTTGGATGTTGGGGAAATAGCGGGCAATTCTTATAATATATTTCCTCCTGAATATGTGATTTGAGGCATGCAATCTCTGCTCATGCTGCCTGGAGCTGAGCCCTTAGATCTCCAATGGTCCAGCACATAGGACAGCATCCTAAATCCTGTATAACTGCCCTTTTGAAAAGTGTCCCACAGTACCTGCAGTTAATAATATCCATTCCAGTTGAGTTGCAGGGTTTATAACCTGATCCGAGTAATTAGAAGGAGGAAAATGAAAGCAAAAGTTTGATTTTTTTTTTCTTTTGTTTGTTTGTTTTTGTATAAGTTGTTAAAACAAGTTATATTACTTGTGCCCCTATAAGTGAGGTTACTGTGTGGATACCCCTCTGATCCTCCCCTTCTTGCTTTGCGACAGGAAATTTCACGACTGTACTGCTCTATAAAAGGAGTGTAGCATGGGGTGGTTGGAGATGGGGTGGGTGGCTGGGCCCTTCCCCTGCCGAAAAAGAAGGACCACAGATGAAAGAAACAAGGAGGTAAGTCAACCAACAACAAATGCAGTATCCCTGAAAGCTTAGCCTAATGATAGATAAAACTGTAAAACCTGCAAAGCACCACCTGTAATAATTTCATAGAAGATATACCCTGCAAAAAACACTTTGCTACAGAAAAAAATAAAACAGTAACAGAAGATATACCTTGCAAAAAACAATATGAATCAGAGAAGATTACAGCAGTAATCTGTAAGCACAAAACAGTAACAAAGGATGCTGTCCCAGTCGTCCACTTCACCCAGCTTGTTGAGTCCCCAACAAGAATGAATTACAGGACAGAGTCATATACCTTACTGGACTGGGTGCTATCGAACTGCTCAAAGCATATCTCGGATACCATTGTACTCCCTGATGCTGTCAGCAACCTCTCTCCTGTCATGTGTAACTGGTCTAATAAATTCACCAAGCCCCTGCCAGAACAATCACTAATCAGGTCCTCAGGACATCTTGAGCAACTGATATTAGACCTTCGCCACCAAGGCCGGTTGAAATTATAAACTGCCAGTGACGTTGAATCTGCAGTTGATCATTTCATCATCCAGTTCAATGCCGTGTGTGATAGGCACATGCCTTTAAAAAAGTGGAACATCCAAGGTACCTGCAACCCTGGATCACACCTGACCTTATGGAGCTCATGAAATCTAGGGATCACTGCTGGCATAGGGCTCGGGACATGGGTAGACAAACTGACATTCAGGGTTATAAAAAAGAAAGAAACAAATGTACTAGAGCTATCCACACCATAAAAAGCCAGTACTTCAAAGAAGTCCTCTTTTGCTCTTGGAATAATTGCAGAAAGTTCTGGAGCAGTCTTAAAGACCTGACAGGGAAGGTTCCCAAATCATCCCCCTCCATGCTCAATATCGATGGTGCCCCTTCTTTTGGTCCTAGAACCATCGCAAACACTTTCAATAATGCTGTCACTGACCTTAGTAGTATCTTCCCCCTGACTTCTTTACTCCAACCATAACTGGTGATAACCTAGGGAAACTAGATCAGCCCCTCGATCACCCGCCTTTATACTTCAAAATAGTCATGGAATATGAAGCAAGAAAATCTGTCCTTAAGGTGCTTGGGAAATCAAGATTCAGTGGGGATACCCTCGATCTTAAGCTTGTTGCCCTCACCTTGGATGAAATCTTGGCTCCCCTAAAGAGGATAATTAATTTATGTCTTAGTCACTCACAATTCCTGCATAAGTAGAAATCTGCTGTAGTGACACCTGTACATAAAAGTGGGGATTGGGCCCTTCATGGGAACTACAGAATGATCTCCATTCTCCCTCCGCTCTTGAAAGCCTTGGAGCGCATAGTAGCAGACCAACTGACAGAGTATCTGGAAAAATATCAGCTACAGTGCCCTAAACAGCATGGGTTCAGGACTGGTCATAGCACCACCATAGCATTACTAGAGTTCACTGGCTTCATCCGTAACTCTCTTGATCAAGGACATTTGGTTGGCGCAGCATTCATTGACTTAACCAAAGCTTTTGACACAGTACATCTTGCCCTTATAATTGACCAGCTAACTGGCATAGGACTTTCCAATGATACCACAGGTTGGTTTAAAAGCTACCTTGATAACCGCTCACAGCAGGTGAAGATTGGAGATGTCCTCTCTAACAGAAGACCTGTCCACCTCGGAGTCCCTCAAGGGTCCATCCTAGGACCCCTCCTGTTCAGTATCTTCCTAAACAAGCTCCCTAATTCCTACCAGGGTCATATCCTGCTATATGCTGATGACGCTGTTATCTTTACCAGCAATCCTGACCCCACGCTTCTCGAGAACCAGCTACAATTTAGCTTTGACAATGTAGAGAAATGGTTCAGAGACCACAAGCTCATAATGAACTATAAAAAGACTAAAACTATGCTTTTCTTCAGTTCTCTAAACAGGCATAAGTCCTACCCTCTTACTATCACTAACAATGAGGGCTCTCTTTTGGAACTAGTTCAGCATTTTAAATACTTGGGGATTACTATTGACAGCACTTTGTCCTATTCTCTTCATATTGACAACATTGCCAGAGCAGTCAATATGCGTATTGGGCTGCTCTACAGGCACATAGTTTGACCTCAGAAGCCCTGAATCTAGCTATACATAGCTCGGTTGTCTCCCTTATAGACTATGGGCTGGTATCTATGGGTCTGCCACAGACATGGCCCTCTGTCGTATCAAAACGTCACTAAACAAAGCCTGTTGGCTCCTCACCGGAGCTGTCCGTCTTACTCACACTTGCAACCTGTATGCTCGGGCAAATTGGCTCCAGTTCAAAAGCAGAGTTATGTACCAAACATGCCTGCTTGCAAAAAACGTTTTCCTAGGACTGGTGCCCCCTGGGGTTCAGAAGCTGCTTATTCCCTACTGCAATCCCTATCATACCAGAAGCTCTGACAACCAGATTTTCAAGATCCCCCATTGCCACGCTTCCCTAGGACAAAGGTCCTTCATCCATAGAGCCCCGCTCTGGCTCAACTCTCTACCTAATGACATATTCTCCTTAGTCACGCTGGGCTCATTTAAACATACGCTTCAGCAACACCTAGTAGCTACTATCAACTGTGACTGCTTACACTAGATGCACCCACTTGCAGTGTGTTTCCTATTGGCTCTTAAAAATCTGGTCAATTCTAGTCTCCCTAATTGCGTAGTTGGCCCTACCTCACATCTTCCCTGCTACCCCTTAATTTCCCCTCACCCCTCTCTCCTCCCCACTCTGCTGCTTCACTCTCTCTCACCTCCTTCCTTCCACTCCCCTTCCTTTCCTTTCCATCCCACCCTTACCCTCCCTCATCCACTCCATCCCTTCCCTACCTTTCCTTTCCATCCCACCTTACCCCCCACACTTTTCTGACTAGGTCTCATGGGCTGATCTCACTTTATTGTTATTTTAGTACTGTCTCCGATTGTCTGCCTAATTTTGGTTAAACATCACGCACTGGCTTACATTGTACAATACCACTCAAACCTGTCACTTTAGTGTCTTCACTGCATAATGTTAACTGTGTTTTGTCTTGTATTAACTCCCTGACGCTATATAATTTAGTAAGTGCTTATCGCCTGCTGACAACCACACTGTAATCTGTTTGTGTTATCCCCTGACACTTAACCTATGTAAAGAACTCTCAGCTCAAAGGTGTTATCCGAGGCCGGCCTGGTGGTGCTGAGGATTGAGGCTCTGGACGCCGCATCTCACACCATGCTGGTGACCCAGGTTCAGATGCGAGCCCGGGTCGCCAGGGGTCGGCAGGGGAGGGAAAGGATCGAGCGTCCAAAGGACTGCTCTCCTATGCCGGGGAGGGATCTGGGGATTCACCGCTCTGTAGTGGCCACCGGTGATGACTGGGGGCACTATCAGAGCAGTGACAGCATGGGGCAGAGTGCGGCAGACGTTGGCACATAGTGCCTGGATGTCAGTGCACGTCCACACTCTGAGAGGAAGCTAATGGAGGAAAAACATCGGGTGGCAATCTCGGCGGCTCATGGCCACGCCCCGCACCCCCTGACCTGAGAGAGGTGCCTGCCAGGGCATGGTGTGATGTTGACCCATCCCTGGTTCTGTGGGTTTGTGTGGGCGTGCACAACTGGGTCGGGTGAAAGACGAGCACAGCCGGAGATCAAGCAATGCCCACGAGGGCGAAAAAAGTGTTAAATGATAAAAAAAGAGGTGTTAGCCGAGAATTCAATAAATAAATAAACAAATAAATATTTTTAAGGTATACCATCAATACAGCATGGGAACAAAGGCACCATAATGTGGGGGCACTGAATGTGGGCGTCCACGACTTGTGGGCGACCTGCTCTCAGGGCATCACTCTGCCTCCTGCTCTCTGATGTGCTCCACCGTGGAGTTGATTAAATAAATTTAGGGGGCGGGCAGTGCCCACTGCAACATTACAGTACAGAATTCTGTATGGTGCTATACTTTGCAAGGTCAGCTTTTTGGCAGCATAGGGTGACATTGCTCTTTTTACCTATCGCCTTCTTGATGAGCGGTCTTTTGGTTGTGCCCTTTTTATCCGCGGTCTTTCTATTTTCACCCAGATAATACAGAACCAATTTTTAACATAGTAATTTTTTCATACCACTACATGACTATGACAGCTGTCATTTTTCTGCCATGCTCAGAAGGAGTGGTCATAAAAGATTATGTTAAAAATTGAGAGTAAATATGAAAAACAACTAACTTATGAGGAAATGTTGAATTGTTCCAACATTTGCTCATAGCTTTATTTTGCAGACTTTGGCACTAATGTTCAGCATATTCCTTGTGTTACCCACTCCTGAACATGGCAGGTATCATTTTCCAAATCCCCCTGAAACTTGTTTCCACAGTTGCACGAAATCACCTTTTGGATGGGGTTTAAAAATTCCACCTGTCTTGATCATAACGTCAGATAACATCAGGTCATAAAAGACTGTTGGACATTTGGGGTCAAACTGAGAGACCCACTTAAAAGTAAATATTGCCTCTCAGTTGGCCTATCCTGGATAATTACAATCTATGTGTTAAAGCAGGACACCACTGAAAATGAGACATTGCATGTTATCTGCTCTGTCCTGTGTAAACATATAGTCCACTGTGTACAAGCAAGACCCGGTACAACAGCAATACCAACTGTGAACATTCAGCATTGACAAATGCTTGTTTAAAGACTTCCACTGAGGGGACCTCCCTCAGGGCCCTCGGCACAAATTCCATAGTAGTGGTCTAGCTACTTTGAAGGCCCTGTCCCCGGACATTATGAGTCTGGTCCAGGGACAACCAGGAGACTCTCCTCAGCAGAACATAGGGGTCTAGTGGGAAGATAAGGATGAAGGAGCTCACACAGGTAACCTGGACCCAGACCATGTAGGGCCTTATAGGTTAGCAAACCAACCTTGTAGGAGACATACCACATCCCGCAGCACTGTGGTAATATGGCTCATCCTTGAGAGGCCTGTCAACAACCTCACAGCTGCTTTGGGGCCAGAAAGGCCATTGGGCTGTAGGATCAAACCTTTGGGCTAGGTAGCCCACATAATCTCTCTGTTCTGCTCTTTCTGGATTCTCCGTGGAATCTTAGCAGAATCCCCCCGTTGGCGGGCTGATAGTGATATTTACAGCTTTCCATAGTCCTTCCCTGATTGGCTGTATCATTTCTGGACTTTCTGGATGCCTCTTCACATTTCCCAGCAGCTCCCTTGCCTCCCAGAACCTATGGGGGCCACCATATTTGGTTTACATTTCATTCCCCAACATTTCAGCCTTATATTATTAATATATGTCCTAATGAGGGCGAAAACCATTTCCCCACCAGGCATCTTGCTGCTGATCGGCTCAATGCCTGCCCGGGGAGCTGGGGATATGATAAATAGTGGCCAAAGGCCGAAAACACTATTGGAGACATGGCTCGTTTAATTCAAGTGGCCGTGTACCACAGGAGGCGAGTGGGGCCATACTTTTTATTTACATTCTCCAGTCCTTCCACAGCAGCTCCTGGGACCAAACTACTGCCTCCCAAGCACCGGATGTGCAGAACATGACCTCAGCCCCCACATTTCCAATGGGATCAAGGAAGTAAGAGGATTGCGGGCGGCGCAAGCATGGAGCTAATGGGTTCACTAGGCCAAATCCCTCCAGAACCACTGAAGGAGAACACCCGTGGGGCCACACACCCCAAAAGTAAGCCCTCACCCCCACCCTAGGGGTTGCATCATTTTTTCAATTGGAAATGCAGGTTTTTTTTTGCACTTGGTTCCTGCTACAGAGACAACAAATAGGATTGGGACTTAAAGCATTTTGAGATACAATTTGTATGAAAGAGGCTGTACAAAATGAAATTGTGTTGTATTGCACTTGTAGTGGACATCTGACCTGAAACAATTGCAGTCTGGACGTTGGGTGTGGGGTATGCTTGTGACTTTGTTCCCTGAACCCTCCTCTGATCAACATAGAATGAAACAAAATTTAGTTTTATATAGCACCTTTCATACATACTGTATCCTAAAGGACTTTTACAAAGTTAGGCAGTAGAAAAATAGGAACATAGAAAATGATGGCAGAAAAAGGCCCAGTGGCCCATCCAGTCTGCCCATCCTACATTACTTCCCCTAAGAAGGCATAAGTGGCCACCCCTTTCCCTAACCTCTGCTCTCTACCTTCTTGCTTGTCCATGTACCTGCCCCACCCTACCTTGAAACCCTCCACTGTTTTGGCTGTCACCACCTCCATTGGATGCTGTTTCACTTGTCCACCACACTTTTGGTGAAACAATGCTTGTGGACATCCATCCTGAATCTCCCCTGACATTTGCATTGAATACCCCTGTGTTCCCGTATTTGTACTGAGGACAAATATGTCTTTCCCTTGCATGTTGTGCATGCACTGTGTGGTATACACACAACAGCCATTAACAGAGCACAACAGGGCATCTGCCCTGTTACAAAATGCTGTGCCCCAGTTGGTGCTCCATGTGGTACAGAGCTACCCCTTAGCAAGAATGTATAGGTACCCCGTGGCAGCTGTTGTGCCTCACCCTGTGCCCGGTAGCCAACAGAGGCTTGCCATTGAGCATGCTAAAACCACACCCACACACAGCTGTATTATATTATGTAACACCCCTCTCCCCCTCTGTCTAGGGGCATAAACGTTATCATTGCAGATGGTCTAGGGGGCATGAGAAGGATTACCACAATGTATAACACTCCGAGCTAGTGCACCCGAAATAAAGATAGGAAAAACAGCTATCCTACCTCTCGATGACTTAATCAAACCATGCACTCTCGATCTCTACCTCCATGACCTGAATTCACCCCAAACCTCTGGCCGCCAGACACAGGGACTCCAACCCGCAGCCTCCTGTGTCTTCTGAGCTCCCGAGCCCCTCGACCTGGTGCAGCATGATGTACACCTTCTGGTATTACAACTTATGACAAGATTAAGCATAAAGAGATTTCATTTCATTTCTCCATCTTTCTAACTGAAATAAAGAATAAATCACTACAAGTTTCTTCACAAACTGCTTCTTTATTTGCACCTGCATTCCAAATGATTTCAGAGTACAGGGATCCCATCCTTCACCAAATAAATAAAGCAGCTTCATGGGGCTATCTAAACTTTTACAGTTCACCCAGTGCTGGACCTATCGAGCAGCTTAACTGTTATGCAGGCTGTACAAGCAGGTTATCTTCAACTCTGATTCTTGGATGGTTTACCCAAGCAAACTCCTCCTTGAAGAATCTACAGGCTCCTGGCTCACTGGTGCTTGTAAACCAAATCTCCCTCTTTCCTATTCTGGGTTACCCTTTTCTTAATCTGTGTCTGATCTGGCACTGGTCGGCTACCCTATCTGTGGCATGGAGAAGCATGCCTTCCCCACCTGGCCCCTGGACCTTGGCCCCAAATCCATGAGGGTACCAGGATTTTCCTCTCTGACCCAGGCCCTGTAACCCATACACTCTCCTCCCTTATGGAACCTGAACCTGCTGGTGCACCCAGCTTTACTGCACCATTCGCCATGGCCATGTACTTCTCTCTCTCTCTCTCTACTGGTGCAGCGGCCCTCAAACCCAGCCCTGCTCCAGTGCCTGAGCCACCTCTCCCAGGCTGCCCTGCCACTAGAGAGTCCTAAGCACTGCCACCATTTAGGCCCTCCGAGCAGCCCAATCTTCCACATCTTGCACCCATTCTCTTCACCGAGCTCCCAGGTGACCATCTGAATGGTCCCAGCCTCCTGCCCACATCCCTGCCAACACATCCTGGGCTTGAGATAAGCTCCGGCCAGTGAACACCCCCAAGACCTGTCCTAAGACCTGCAACCCGCCCGGCCCTTAGATGCTGGAGCCCTGAGACCTGTTCCTCCACGCAGGTCCCTTTGAAATGTGTGAAGGGCCACCTGGCTCCCTCTATGCTCGGGCCACCCTGCCACCCCAGGTATGGGAGAGGACCACTGCCATGGGCCTCCCCTGTGGGTACCCTACCACGATCCCCACAGCCCTGGCAGCCTAAGCCACTACTTTTACAGGATCACATGGCTCCTGCCTAGCCTGGCATTCTCCTACCACCAGAACCTCCCTGCCCAGATGACACAGGTACCTGGCTGACCATCCTCCCTTCGGAGCTCCCTTCCTGGCTCCTCGATGCCACATCACTGCAGATGCTGTCCCTGTCTACCACACTTTGGGGGGATTCCCCCACAGGCCCAACCTGGATCGTCAAGCTCCCTCCTTGTCTGCCTCCTCTGCTCCTCCAGCCGCCCCCCTTCAGTCTCAGGCCTAGTGCCTGTGCAGGAAAAGGCCCTGAACTTCCTGTCTCTAACCTTATATACTTTCCCTAACCTGCCCTTTGCTGCCACCTTGAGGTGTCCAGGAAGGATTAACCCCCTAAAGCACTAATACATTCCCAGCTCGGGGGTAGGAGGGAAGGGGTTCTAATGGAGCATAAGCCCTCCAACAAAGGGAGGGGCTTACAATTGAAACTCCTTTACTAAGCGAGGGAAAGTTGGCCAAGACACTGGTGCTGGCAATATAGCTAGGAGTTAAAACAACAGTGAATTAGCTCAGGACATCCAGCAGACTTGGGTTAATCCCACAACCTCCACTTGTATACTGTATGACCTAGACCTGTGTAACCTCCCTCTTTTCCCAGGGCATAACAGAAAACAAGCTGTGGCTCAGTGTGTCTTTCCCAGCCAAACACTGTCAAATAGAAAGAACAATAAAATAGAATTCCCCTACTCTTTCAGAAAGTGTCATGGGATATTATCTTGTACCTGGGTTGCCAACAAAGACACCTCGGTTTAATGTCTTATCCGAGGATGGACCCTACGCAGTGCAGCCCCCTACTGCAGCACTGCAGTGTTAGTCTTTGTATTCTATTATCCCAAGTGTCTGGTAGGGACTTGAACCCAACCATCTAATCCTTCAGAGACAAGAGTTCTACCAACTAAGTCACTCTCACTGACCAGCAGCATACCCTGGTTTTCCTGTAAAACACACTGGGCTGGATTTGTAAAGACTTGCCATGCTTTTTATGTGCATTTATGCTACTTGCGACATAACTGTTAAATTGCATAAAATGTGGTTTAATGTTTTGCTGCAAGTGCCACAAGCTGAGTGCAAACATGAGAGATGCAGCGTTTTTCAACTGTAAAGTGGTGAAAGTATCACAAAAGCATTCCTTTATAAAAACAAAACAAAACTGTGTCATGCACATTTGTGCACATCCAGAAGGCAGCAGGAGTAACTGAATTTTGGTCACAGGTCCCGTAGTGCAAGTTTGGAAATCCAGTCATAGAAACATAGAAATATAGAAATTGTCAGCAGATAAGGACCGCCTGGCCCATCTAGTCTACCCGTAAGCCCTTGTACTGGATTACTGCTTCCGACCCACCCGCTGGCAGTGACTCATCCTGCCACGTATAAAAGACAATTAAAATAAACAATGGTTATCATCTTCCTGGAAATAACTTGTTTTTTCTGGTAAATGACAGGAAATCTATTGATTTAGTATTGCATGCAAACCCCCCCTTTTGACTTGCTTGGGTTAGGGCACAGTACTCAGGCCATCTGTGTGGTCTTGTTTCTCTCTGAGCTCAGTTGTAAAGTCACTGCTGATAACATCCATTTGTGACACTAATTTACCTTTCCTCTATAACCTCACAATGGCTGTAGTGAGCCGAGAAAGCCCATAACCTCCTAATGAGCTATTCAGACTGAATGGAGTAACTTGGGGTGAACCCCTGTGATGTTCCTCTTGTAAGAGTGCGTGTGTGATGGGAGGTTTTACATGCTTTTCTGTGTTTGGAAAGTTACCAGGAGACCCTGTCTTTGTTCTGATGGGTCTTTCTTCAGTATCATGCTCATTCTTTCATCTCTCCTTCCTGCACCCATCTGCTTTTTGGCTTTGTGAAGTGGATCATTGTTCATTTCCCAGCCCTATTAGCAGGTGCTGAAAGTGGACCACATAACCTCTGTTTTGGCCAGCCTTTACTGGTTGCCAGTACAAAGCACATAGGCTTCAACATTCTATTACCCAGGGTTAAATTGGGCAGGGACCCACAGGAACTCAGTTCCCCACCTCTTAAAAACTGAATGACAGTTCCTGCACATCTGTCATCCATCTCCATTGAATACTACAGGAGATTTCCACCACCTAGAGATGACAGTCCCCCCACCTACAAATGTAGTGGTGATAGTTCCTCTACATAAATATTTTTCAAGTTAATCCTGCTATTAACAATCTTTAGATGTGCCATGGATTGGATCCTGACTTCTTAAGTGCATTGGTCCATGACAGACAGCCTGAACAGTGTCTTTGCTTTTCATCCATACATCTTCTTGAGCTCCACAAACAGAACATGTAAGCTAAGTCGACAGAGCATTTTTGGCCTATGGAGCTCATGCCTGCAACTTTTTTCTTGCTCTCTGATCTTGCTCAGATGTTGCTTCATTTAACATTAGACTTACAACACACATATAGTGCTTGGCCTATGATATTGCCTGACTCTTGTCTTCTACATTTCAGAAATTTACTTTGGAGTTTAACTACTTTGAATATTATATTTGTGTATAGCACTTTGCCATTCTTTGCAAAAGTACTTTATAAATAAAGATTATTATTATTATTATTAGTCCTGACTTTCTTTCTTTATTGATAATTTCATCCAAAAGGATAACTCCATGAAGTGCAGCATCTCATTTTCATGGAGGGCCTATGGAAACAGTAGACAGTCAGTGGACAGGTAGTTCCATACACAGAACAAGACCGTGGACCAGTAAATAAATATTAGATGCACTAGATGAATTCAAATTTGTCCACTACCAATCATTCAGGACCCTATGCATAAAAGTGTCCCAGCTCTACACCCCCGATATGCCATACATAGAGCAAGGATATGCACATCCCAGGTGTCTGACAGACACCTGAAGATGCATGGTTGATCTGCATCCACTCTGCTCCCCTACCCAAGACCATGCAAGCATGGGGTATTCTGTGCAACTACATTGCCTGTCTGACGAGGTGGGGGGTGGGTGTACTCATGGAGGGCTCTTGAAGTGTGGAGGGAATGATGCCTTTTGTGCTCTACCAAGCCACTGTTGGGGATGGCGTTCTATTGTATCAACCAGAGAGCTGCCATAATGGGTTAAAATGATACCTGCACATATCATTAGTACTGCACATCATATACAAAGTGCCTGTTTATCATAAAAAATGCATTTAGAGATTTTTTTTTAAATATTTTTACTATTTTCCCATCCTGGCTGAATCCTGGGCAGTCTGCCACTCCCGTGCATGCACTTCTAACATGGTGCCAAACCAGCAGTACACTCGTTCATGAACAAAAGTTGGATTTTTTAAGTCATGTCCGCCAAAATGATACTTGAACAGAGGACAACTTCCCTGGCATCAGTAAGTGACTACGCTGCTGGGGTCGAGGGTGCACTAACATGATTAATTGCCTCTCAAATATAAAGCTGTGACTCTAGGCATGCGCACTAAAGAGGGAATTAAACATGTTAGAGTTCTTTAAGCATCACAGCCACTTTCTGATGCTCAGGAGACTGTCCTTTGTTCAAAAATACATCTTAAGCTGACTACGACATTAAAGCAGTAGTATTTGTAAATCAGCAAAATATTTCGTTACACAGTTTTTTTTGCAAAATGTACTGTATTTCTGACATCCATAAATTCATCCTCAGCACATTTAAATTTTTAAAGATTTTTAAAACAGTTTTATAGCCAATTTTGTAGTTACTGATTCACATCATAAAAGATGATTGCCATTAAGCAACTTTCAAAAATCTCTTCCATTGAGGTTGAGGAAGACTAGGTTTGCTGGCAAGGCACCTAACTTCTACTGAGCTCTTTTCTTCTAGGTTTGCTTGAATGAACAGAGCAAGGAAAACATATCAGAGCAAGGAGGAAAATTAAGGCTTCTTTTGGCTAAGCAGATTTAATGTGTGTTACTATTTTCTTCTGTGCTTACAGGTTTTGTTACTGTTTTGTATTTACAGATTACTGCTTTATTTTCTCTGATTCAAATTGTTTCTTTGTAGGGCATATTTTTTTTTTTGTTACTGTGTTGTGCCTATAGATGTTACAGTTTACTGCTTTATTTTTCTCTGATTTAAATTGTTTTTTGCAGGGTATATTTTCTTTTAAATAATTACAGGTTGTGCTTACAGGCTGTTACTTTTTGTGCTTACAGATTACTGCTTTATTTTTCTCTGATTTAAAGCATTTTTTTCAAGGTATATCTTCTGTTAAATTTTTCTGCAGATTGTGCTTACAGGTTTTATTACTTTTTGTGCTAATAGGTTTTACAGCTTTATCTATCATTAGGCTAAGCTTTCAGGGCTAATTACAGGAGCACATACAAGATGCAGACTGAGGGATAGTGTTTGTATTAGTTGTTGGTTAATTGTTTCTGCTCTTACCTCCTTGTTTCTTTCATTTGTGGTTCTTCTTTTTTGGCAGGGGAGAGACACTGACTGCATTGCTAAAATTATGCAGGAAGCAGGAGAAAACACCAACATCCTGGTACACATAGGGACTAACAATCTCGCCAGCTGGTCAGTTGTGGAGACCAAGGAACACCTGACCAGGCTGGGAGACAAACTATCATCCATTTCCTCCAGCATCTCCTTCTCTGAGGTCTTGACAGTCTGGGAGAGGGGGGCAGATGGACAGAAAGTCAGAGAAGGGGAGACAGGGAGCTAAACATGTGGCTTAGGGCTGGCACCAGGAAAAAGGACACAGATTTGTAGATAACTGGCAACAGTTTGAGGAGCAAGCGTTCTTTAAATTCGATGGACTGCATTTGACTAAGGAGGAGTCAGTGCATTGGGGCAGAAGTTTGATGTCTTTGCAGAATATTTAAACTATCAAATGGAGAGGGTCCAGCACAATACATTGAATGGGAGGAGCACCCTCAGCTAGTGAAAAAAACAGGAATGTAGCATGTTTCTAGTTTATTTGCATCACCAAGTAAGGAAAAAGGTCTGGCTCCCCATATGATGCGCAGGGGAAAAGCTGGACCTCGCCTCACAACTAATGCACTGAAATCTGGCAAATGGAAAATTTTGTACACAAATGCCTGCAGTCTGGAAAACAAGATCGCAAACCTGGAGGCAACAATGACAGAGGCTAAACTTGACATAGTAGCCATTAGCGAGACATGGTTCACCAGTAACCACACATGGGAGAATACAGTACCAGGCTATGTACTGTTGAGAAGAGACTGAGGTGAAAAAAAGGGGGTAGGGGAGTGGCCCATTATGTCAATGAATATATAAAATCTACAGAAATTCAGAATACACATAAGAAGTCAGAAGAACTGTAGGTCACTCTGGAAACAGGAAATGGGACAGCCATACAAGCTGGGGTGGTCTACAGGTCTTCAGACCAAGGGGAGGACATAGACACATTACTGTTAGAAGATATACAAAACATGACAGCTAAAGGAGGGGTTCTGCTAATGGGAGACTTCAACATGCCAGATACGGATTGGTCAATACCAGCTAGAGCATCCGCTAGAACTAAGCATATAGTGGATTCCTTGCAGGGGGAGGGCCTCAAACAATTGATACCACAACCCACAAGAGACTGAGCTATCCTGGATCTAGTACAGACTAACGGGGAAAGGATCACAGATCTCCAGGTAGAAGTTCACCTGGGGGCCAGTGACTATCACATGGTATGGTTCAATTTGGCCACTAGAACTAAATCATCCCATTCCAAGGCAAAAATTTGGGAGTACAGAGGAACTGACTTTGATAAGATGGCCAGCAGAGTTAAGCTAGCACTTGCAAGAAGAAATACAGGCAAGGGGGCTACAGGCAAAGTGGGCAAGCATTAAGAATGCAATACTTGAAGCAACATCCCAATGTTTTAGTGAGAAAAGCAAAGGCAAAAGAAAGAAGAAACCACTTTGGTTCTCAAAAACAGTAGCAGAAAAGGTCAGAGCCAAAAGATTGGCCTTCAGGAAATATAAGGGAATGCAGTGAGACAAAGATAGGGGAGCACACCAAACTTCCCTAAGGGAAGCAGGGAAGGCAGTAAGGCAGGCAAAGTCCCAAACCAAGGAAACACTAGCACGAACAGTAAAAGAAGGGGACAACACTTTCTATAGATACATTAGTGAATGGAAAAAGTCCAGAGGGGGTATTGCTAAGATCAAAGGGAATAAGGGTGTGTGTGTGGAGGAGGACCAAGGAAAAGCATCTATCCTAAATAGATACTTCAGCTCAGTTTTTACTGAGGAGAAAGTAGGGTAGGGCTCACAGCTCAGCACCATGGATACCGGGAGAGGGAGGTGTGCACAAGCCTCTTCACAAAAGAAAGGATCCTACAAGAGCTCACTAAGCTCAGGGTGGACAAGGCAATGGGACCTGATGGCATACATCCCAGGGTACTAAAGGAGCTAAGGGTGGAACTAGCAGAGCCAATAGCAGAACTGTTTAATGAGTCTCTGAGCACAGGAGAGGTCCCAGAAGACTGGAGAAGGGCTCATGTGATCCCACTTCACAAGAGTGGTAGCAGGGAGGAGGCGGGGAACTACAGACCAGTCAGTCTCACCTCAGCAGTGGGCAAGATTATGGAGGCACTCCTTAAGGAAAGGATAGTGCAATACCTGGAATCTATAGGAGCACAGGATCCAAGACAGCATGGATTTACAACAGGAAGGTCCTGTCAAATTAATCTCATAGATTTCTTTGATTTGGTAACAAGGGTGGTGGACCAAGGGGGTGCAATTGATATCGCCTACCTTGACTTCAGCAAAGCTTTCACTACTGTTCCACATATAAGATTGATTAATAAGCTGGGTAGGCTCGGGGTGGGTCAGAGGTTGGTCAACTGGGTAGCAATCTGGTTGGCGGGCAGAAAACGGAGAGTGGTGGTAAATGGTAAATAGTCAGAAGAGATGCAAGTCACAAGTGGGGTACCTCAGGGATTAGTCCTGGGGCTGGTCCTCTTCCATATCTACATTAGTGACATTGCAGATGGACTGGAGGGTAAGGTTTGCCTGTTTGCAGAATGACACCAAGATCTGCAACAAAGTAGATGATCCAGATGGGGTAGGCAGAATGAGAAAAGAGCTGGAAAAACTGGCCAAACAGTCTTAAGAGTGACAACTAGGGTTTAATGCAAAGAAGTGCAAGATCATGCACATAGGGAAGAGAAACCCTGAAGCTACCTATAGGTTAGATAGATGATGGATAGATAGATAGATAGATAGATAGATAGATAGATAGATAGATAGATAGATAGATAGATAGATAAAAACTTTTATTTTTTGGCAGGATAGTAACTTTTAGGACCAAAGGCCCTGTTTATCAAAATTGTCCTGTTTTAAAACTACAGTTTCAAGGAACAGGAACATCATGTAATAATATATTACAGGGACAAATCTTACACATATAACAGTTTCACCACATACATTACAAATAACATACATAGATACACAATGTATCAGAGAATTCAGAAATTCATATCATACTATAAATATGCATTTTTTTCAGATGGACCGATGGATTAAATGTCTAATAACATACAGGAAATTGTTTTCATTTTCAATATTGCCATACTGGAACAAATATCAAAGGTAAGAAAGGATGTGAAAGAAAAAACAAAAGAGAGAAAGGAAGAAGGGGAGAGAATAAAAAATAAACAAACCTAATATCCTTGGTCTAGCACACCCAAAAAACAACTGAAAATAATCTAAAAGAAAAGGACCAAGAACAAAAAAAAAAATTATTTGACCTAAATAACACCATAACAAGCACATCTGTCTCTCAAATAATATCCAGAGAGTACTTAAATTTGTTAAGACTATCAATAATTCTAATTTCTGGATCTATTTCATTCCATATTTTGGTAAATAAAATGTTGTTGCATTTTACTATAGGTATTTAATTCCAAAGGAATTTTTGACATCTATGTTTTAAATGCCTCAAATTATACCTATCAGAAACAGAGACACCAAGAGAGTTCACACCATGTTTAGACTTTCCTCTATATTCACTAAAGGCTTTATACCCTACAAGTTTTTTTTCCAGCGAGTTGCAAGAGAATCCCAACCAAGATCTTGAAGTAAATTACAATGATGAATATTGAAGGGGCATTCCGTTACATATCTCGCTATTCTATAATATGTTTTGTCCGAACAATTTAATAAATGTTTAGGAGCAAACTGATATATTAAACTACCATATTCTAATGTTGGAAGAGTAGTTGTACAGCCACTCTATTTCTAGTCTCTCTTGGTAGTATTGATGTTTTCCTTCTTAACACACCCAGTCTAGAATTAACTTTTTAGTCACATTTGTAATATGAAAAGAAAAGTAAGAGAACTATCCATATAAACTCCCAGATACTTGTATACCTGAACTTGTTCTAGCAAGGGAGTTGCCAGCAATCACAAGGGAAGAAAGAGACTTGGGCATCATCATCACGGATGACCTGAAATCATCGAAGCAGACCACTAAGGCAGTAGATAAGGCTAGAGGGATGTTGGGTGTATTAGTAGGGGTATCACAAGTCTTAAGAGGAGGAAATAATCCCTCTTACAAGACACTGGTTAGGCCCCATCAAGAATACTGTGTGCAGTACTGGAGGCCTCACCTGCACAAGGACATTAACAAAATGGAGGTGGTCAAGAGAAGGGCAACCAAATGGTGTAGGGTCTGCATCAGAAAACATAAGAGGACAGATTAACGGAGCTCGATATTTATACCGCACAGCAAAGGAGGGAGAGGTGATATGATCAAAACATTCAAATACCTTAAGGGTATCAAATATCAAGGTGAAAGAGTCTAACATGTTTCAATGTAAGAAAAATAGCAGGCCAAGAGGACACAGCATGAGATTAGAGGGAGACTGATTAAGGGGTAATGTGAGGAAGTTCTTTTTCACAGAAAGGGTGGTGGAGGCATAGAATGGAGTACCTCAGGAAGTGGTGGATATGAATACAGTGCAGGCCTTCAAACAGGCTTGGGACAGGCACAAGGGAGCAATACAGAGGAGTATGAATAAATAGGCCATTGACAGAGTAAAAGCCTATGGCACAGTCATAAGGTAGAAAAAATGTGCAGACTGGATGGTCTTGCAGTCCTTATCTGCCATCAGCTTCTATGTTTCTATATGTTTCTATGTTACCTGTTGAATGTTAAATAGAGAATAATAGATAGGTAAGTGTGTTATGGATTTTTCACACCGGTGTGTGATGACGATAATGGTTTATGTGGTCATCACACACCGAGGGTCAGGAAAATCCATAACATCAAACTTACCTATCCCTTATTTTTTTGTAATTGCTGGTGTGGAGGTTTAGACTGTATGGCTGCAAAACAGGACACAGAAGGTAATAGTGAGTGGAACACATTCTGAAGAAAGGGGGGTCACTAGTGGAGCACCTCAGGGCTCAGTACTGGATCCAGTCCTCTTTAACATCTTTATAGGTGACATTACAGAGGGTCTGGAGGGAAAGGTATGCCTCTTTGCAGATGACACAAAGATCTGTAACAGAGTTGATACACAAGGGGGGGTAGAAAGGATGAGAAGGGACTTGGCAAGGTTGGAGGAATGGTCAGACATATGGCAACTTAGATTCAATGCAAAGAAGTGCAAAGTAATGCACCTGGGAAACAAAAACCCAGAAGAAGAGTACACAATAGCAGGGGAGGTACTAACAACAACAAAAATGGAAAGGGACCTGGGGGTAGTCATATCAGATGATCTAAAGGTTGGTAAGCAATGTGAGAAGTCAGTAAGGAGAGCCAGGGGATACTGGGATGCATAGGAAGGGGCATCACAAGTAGAAAAAGGGAAGTGGTTATCCCTCTGTACAGACAGTTGGTGAGACCCCATCTGGAGTACTGTGTGCAGTTTTGGAGACCTCATCTACGCAAGGACATAGACAGGATGGAAGCAGTCCAGAGGAGGGCAACTGAAATGGTGCATGGTCTGCATCAGAAACCATATGAAGAGAGACTGATAGAGCTTAATATGTATACCCTTGATGAAAGGAGGGACGGGGACATGACAGAAATGTTCAAGTACCTGAAGGGAATCAACAAAGTCCAGGAGGGTAGCATCTTTCAGAAAAAGAGATGTGTAAGAACAAGGAGGCACAATTTAAAGATAGAGGGGGATGGCTAGGGTAATGTGGAGGAAATTTATTTTCACGGAGGGAGTGGTGGATGCATGGAACCACCTTCCTGGGGAGGTTGTTGGGTCTAAAACAGTGAGGGAATTCAAACATGCATGGGACAGACATAAGGCAATTGTAGTGGGGGGTGGCAGAAAGTAGGCTGTTGGTTGACTATAATCTGCAGCTTATCCAGTAGGTAGGGAAATGGGCAGACTGGGTGGGCCAAGTGGTCCTTATCTGCCATCAAAGTCTATGTTTCTATGTTTCTATATCTGGCAGCTTGAAAGAAAAATACTTTTTTTAGCTAGAGTGCAGTTTATTTTTGAAGAAATCGAACTGTACATGAATAAAACACAACTGGAAATACTGCAGTTGAAATACTTTTTGTGAAACAATGAAATGCAACAGTTTTAAAGTCTTTTCTTTGGGGAATGTCATATCTACCTGATTTGGGGTTGTTATGTAATGTCATATCAACCTGATTTTGGTTATTATAAAATGTCATATCAACCTGATTTTGGAGTTATTATTGCCTTTGGAGCATAATAACCTGAAAACCGATGATATGCATTTTAACAAAGCAATATCGGTTGAGATTTATGGTCACCAGTAATTATTATTAGATCCATACTGTGGATGGACAGTATTTGGATGGTGCTTCCCCATGTTTCTGATGGTGAACAGTGCAGCATTGTGGTAAGATATTTAATGTTTTCACAGCAAACATGGCACAGGAGGTGAAACTTTAAAAAATTTTAAAATCTAGTAGCTTCCTTCAGGAATTAAAGAAAATGAAAAGCTAAACTGTGTGTATTGATATTTTTACCAGGAAAACATTATTGCTGAAAAAAAAAGCTGGTATGGTAACTGACAAATACTGCTGCTTTAAAAAAGTCCAAATTCATTCATGCAAGAGTTTACTGGCACTTTGGTGCTATGTTAGAAGTGCACGTGCTGGAGCGGCTGGCAACCTAGGATTCAGTTGGGACTGTTGAATACTAAAAATATTGAAAAAATCTCTGAATGTGCATTTTACGATAACCAGGCACTGTGTATATGATATGCAGTACTAAAAATATGTGCAGGTATCATTTTTAACTGGGGCTATTAAAATCAGCTACTAGCTTACAGTGTCCCTTTAAGCTCACCTATGACTCTCCTGGTGGCATCACCGACCTTTCCATTCATGTACTTACAGTCACGGCTTATACAGTGCCTTGGTGCACACTGAAGGCTGCACTGAAATTCTACAATCTCCTACTAAACTCTCCTTCTGAATCTCAGAAAAAAAGACAAGTCAAAAATATTCCACCCATCTAACTACCTATCTGAGTGTGCTCGTTCTCTCTCTCTCTCTCTCTCTCTCTCTCTCTTTTGTGTTGTGCAAGCAGGAGGATGACTTAGGGGCTTTGAAAAAAGGATCATTACTGGCAGATTGCTACTGGTATTGTTATTGTAAATGATGTAAATGTAACCTTTGTACCTGCTATGTCATTGTACTGTATTTCCTGGGTCGCCCTTGAAAAAGGGACTGTACTGTCTCAGTGGGCTTACCCGGTTACCAACATTCAAATAAATAAATCCAAATTCCTATCCATTTGGTTTCAACATGCTCCCCTAAGGAAAACTAGGGTCAGAGGCTCCCACCTCTCCTGGATCTCTGCTGAACTCCTAGCCTGCCTGCATGCACAAGACATAGCTTGGAAGGTACACAAGTCCACAGATCCTTCCAGGGCTTACATAAATATCGTGCCCTTCGTAATGCCTGCACCAGAGCTACCAGGCTAGCCAAGGCAGTGTACTTTTCCTCTACCTTTCAGAACAACATCAACCACCCCTCAAAGTTCTGGAAAGTTGTCCACGCCTTATTCTCCTCCAAGGATCAGCCCACTGTCCCAGTCCAAGGCAAGTGATATCACCATTACTGCCCCCCTCTCCATGGCCAATGAATTCAATACTTTCTTCGCCTCTTGTGCCTCCTCTCCTTTCCCATCCTTCCCTCTAGCATCTCCGCCTCACTCCGCCTCACTCCACTCTACACCCTCCCTCCAGAACCCCCCTTTCTTCTTCACTCCTGTCTCTTCTGCTACTGCCATTACTGCATTACTTGCCCTCAACCCTTACAAGAGTAAGAGCTCTGACCAGCTTGATCCTAAACTTCTCCATTTCACTGCCTCTGCCATTGCTCTTCCTATCTCCTCCCTTCTAAACCTCTCCTTTTCCGTTGCTTCTGTTCCCAATGCCTGCAAGCATGCCACAGTTATTCCTCTCCCCAAAGGTAGTGATCCATCTAATCTAGGCAGCTATAGTCCTATTTCTGTCCTCCCCACCAAAGACAAACTCCAGGGACACTTGGTGATGTCCCAAATCTTCCTTTCCTTGACTCCTCCTCCTCCTTCTTCATTTCTTACTAGTCGGGGTCCTATAAAACTGACTTCACCTCTTCCTCCCTTCTCTAGCTAACTAATTCCATTCTCAAAGGCATGGATCAGGGCCAAATCACCTCAGCTATCTTTGACGACCTGGTCAAAGCCTTCGACACTGTCGCCCACCACCTTCTCCTCACTAAGCTCACAGTAGCAGGGCTCTCTCTCCACCTCAGCCACTGATTGATTCTGATCCTGTCTTGAAGGCAATCCCAATCAGTTAAAATTGGCAACTCCCTATCCCCCCTCCCAATCTGCACCAGTGTCCCCTAAGACTCCATCCTTGGCCCCATTTCATTCTCGGTCTTCCTAAATGACCTTCCTGCTGCTTGCACTTCAGCGTTCATTCACATGTACACTGACAACACCATCCTATTTGCCTCTGGCCACTCCGCTACTGATCTGACAACCACACTCCAGTGGGACTTTGACAATGTTCAGCTCTGGTTCCACTCAAATCAGCTGGTTCCTAGCTTCTAGAAAACAGTCTCTATGACCTTTGGCACAAGGCAAAAGCTGTCTAGGAATGCTACTTCCCCCTCTTCTGCACCCTGGATGGATCCACCATTGAGGATGTACTATCTTTCAAGTACCTCAGCGTCCGGCTTGACTACCACCTTGACTTTTCTGAACATGTGGATGCCATTCGCAAAAAATTGCACCCCAGATTAGGAGCATTGTACTGCCACCGTGGTTGCATCCCTCTGCTAACCTGCAGAGCTGTTGCTCAGAAAATGATCCTCCCCATATTTGATTATGGAGATATAGTATATAGCGCTGCTCCTAAATCTACCCTATCTTGACTGAACTCACTGTTTCATTCCTTCTGTCATTTTGCGCTGGACTGTCCACCCCACACTCACCAAGGCACTTTCTACACCTCCCTCTCTTTTCCCTTCCTTGAAACAAGATGCATGGCCCACTGTGCCTCTTTTATTGCCAAATTCTGGCATGGCTCCCTCCCTTCATACATTTCTTCTATCATCTTACAGCCCCCCCCCCAACGCCTATGCCCTTCACATATCCCACTTCTGCTCCCTTGCTCTCCCCCGTTGGACCTTGTCAGCTGGCCAGGCTGCTTTCTCATACCGACTCCCTAAGCTCTGGAACTCCCTCCCCCTAGACTTCCACTCTGCCTCTTCCCCTCACTCTTTGTCCTCCCCTGTTTAACTTCACCTCCTCCTCCTCCTATAATTGCAACTGACCCCACTACCTGTTTCCACTGCCTTCCCCAATCCCTTCCCTACCCCCTCCTACCCCTCCTGCCTACTTTACCTTCTCCCTATCCTTCCTCTTCTCTACCCTTTGTCCAGTGCAAACCTGGACTCCTGTCACGAGCCAGGTGTGTACTCAGTTGTGCCTGGCCCTTGTAGGGTTTGCATCCCAGAGGGTCATGGTCTGCCTGTCCTCTCTTCTATACTCCCCGTCCTCCTTTTCCTCCACCTCCTCATTTTCCTATTTCATTCCACACTAGTTCTCTATTCCTCCTCCTTTACCTTCTTCCCCACTTCTACCCTTCTTCAGTGCAGGCCAGGAAACCTGATGCAGGCTGGATGTACATCCAGCCATGTCCGGCCCTCATGGGGTCTGCATCCCAGAGGGAAGATTGCTCTGCCCCTCCGTCTCTACTATAACCCTCCTCCTTTTCCTCCTCTCCTCCCTTCCTAATACATTCCACACTGTTGCTCCCCTTTCTGCACCCTATCTCCTTCTCCCCTCTTGCTTTCTATCCCTCCTGTCCCCCTCCTCTCAAATTGTTCATTCCTCTGTTACTAGGGACATGTGTCTCATACCTTGCCTTGTGATTCAGTTTTTACTTCCTCTATGTTTGGCTAGTCACATTCCCTCTGTTTGTACATAGTGTCTAATCACTAATATTTAATCGCTGTATATGAAATGTTATGTTGTGCAATTTTGTTCTGCTATAAAAAGAAGAAGAAGAAGAAGAAGAATCAGCATTTATATAGTGCTTTTCATACATCCAAAGCACTTTACAAGCAATGCTAGACTGGTAGTGAAGTGACTGAATGTGTGGTGGCGGCCATATCACACATCATCACCCACACACGGCCTGGATAATTGCATGAACCGGTTTATGGGAAGGGGAATGTTGGCCAGGACACCGGGAATGTTCCCTACTCTTTGAGAAGAGCACCCTGGGTTCTTTTACTTCCACCTGGACACCCACCAGGATGGGCAGAAGGGACCTCGGTTTAACGTCTCATCCAAAGGACGGCACACCCCAGCAGTACAGCACCCCCCAATACTGCACTCGGATGCCAGTGATTTTTAGGTGCAAGTCCAATCCCGGTGTGGGATGAGAACCCACGACCTTCTGGTCCAGAGGCGGATGTGTTACCAACTGAGCCACGCTGACACCAAAAAGTTCAATTTTACTTATCCCTTGTCCCCCCCCCCCATGGATGCGTCTGGAAACAAGCTAATACAGCTCAGTACGTCTTTCATGTCGAAACTTTTAAGTAAATAAACAAATAAAATTGGGTGTTGTGCAGTTATCTCTCTTTGAAAAATCTACCTGGTGATGTCATGTCACTGTATGAAATTTAAAGCAAATTCTTCTGAATTTTCCATTTGATGGTGGGATATGTTCACTAGATGTTATATCATACACCATTCTTTGACTGGGTGACCAAAGTAGTAGACCAGGGAGGGGCTGTGGACATGGCCTACCTAGACTTTAGCAAGGCATTTGACACAGTCCCACACCAAAGATTAATAGTCAAATTAACCAGCCTGGGAGTGGGTGCCAGTATGGTAGCCTGGGTAAAACATTGGCTGGACAGCAGAACACAGAAGGTAACTGTAAATGGAGTCCACTCTGAAGAAAGAGGGGTTACTAGTGGGGTACCGCAGGGTTCAGTACTGGGTCCAGTCCTTTTTAATGTCTTCATAAGTGACATTGCAGAGGGACTGGAAGGAAAAGTATGCCTCTTTGCAGATGACACAAAGATCTGCAACAGGGTTGATACACAAGAAGGCGTGGAAAGGATGAGAAGGGACTTGGCAAGGTTGGAGGAATGGTCAGAACTATGGCAGCTTGGATTCAATGCAAAGAAGTGCAAAATAATGCATCTGGGAAACAAGAACCCAGGGGAAGAATACACAATGGGGGGGGGGAGGTAGTAACAACAACAAAAAAGGAAAGGGTCCTGGGGATAATCATATCAGAAGACCTTAAGGTTGGCAAGCAATGTGAGAAGGCAGTAGGGAGGGCTGGGGTATACTGGGATGCACAGGAGAGGCATCAGCAGCAGAAAACAGGAAGTTGTTATCCCTCTGCACAGACAGTTGGTGAGACCCCATCTGAGTACTGCGTCAGTTCTGGAGACCCCATCTCCGCAAGGACATAGACAGGATAGAGGCAGTCCAGAGGAGGGCAACTAAAATGGTGCAGGGTCTGCAAGAGAAGCCGTATGAGGAGAGACTAAAGGAGCTTAATATGTATATCCTTGAGGAAAGAAGGGAGAGGGGACATGATAGAAACTTTTAAGTACCTCAGTGGAATCAACAAAGTCCAAGAGGGTAGCATCTTTCAGAAAAAGAGACGTTCAAGAACAAGGGGACACAATTTAAAGATGGGGGGGCGTTCAGGAGCAACGTGAGGAAGTATTATTTCACAGAGAGGGTAGTGAATGCATGGAACAGCCTTCCTGAGGAGGTTGTGGGGTCTAAAACTGTGGGAGAATTCAAGAATGCATGGGACAGACATAAGGCAATTCTTGTGGGGGGTAGGAAGAAATAGGCTGTTGGTTAACTAGGATCTGCGGCCTATCCTGTAGGTAGGGAAATGGGCAGACCAGTTGGGCCAAGCGGTCCTTATCTGCCGTCAAAGTCTATGTCTCTATGTTTCATCATCTATATCTGAAAAAAAATAAGCAAGCAAAGTAATATAAGTAACCCCCCAAAAAGGTTCCAAACAGCCACTTGTGACAGTGTATTATAGATAGTGACTTTCTAATCGCTGTACCCAACAACCATATGGGAGTAAATGTGGCATATGAAACATGCACACCAAATATTTAAATTACACATTCTTACTCCCAGCACCCCCCCCCCACTGTAAATACATAGATGAACTTGAATTTGCAGTATGATACCTTAAGGATGAAATTAGCAACTTCAGCGAAATAAGGAAAGATGAGACAGAATGAGAAGGGACCTGCAGAAACTTGAAGAATGGTCAGGGGTTTGGCAGTTGAAATTCAATGCAAAGAAGTGCAAGATAATGCATATGGGGCACAAAAACCCTGGCACAATATATCAGTTGGGAGGTGAGGATATAGCATGCACCAAGCAGGAACGGGATCTTGGGGTTATCATCTCTGATGACCTCAAGGCAGGGAAACAGTGTGACAAGGCAGCAGATAAAGCAAATAGGATGCTGGGATGCATAGGCAGGGACATGACCAGCAGGAAAAGGGAGGTCATAATTCCACTATACAAGACACTAGTGAGGCCCCACCTGGCGTACAGTGTACAGTTCTGGAGACCTTACCTACGTAAGGACATAGACAGGGTAGAGAAGGTTCAGAGGAGGGCAACAAAGATGGTACATGGATTGCATCACAAGTCCTATGAAGACAGGTTGAATGAACTGAATATGTACTCCCTGGAGGAGAGGAGGGAGAGAGGGGATATGATAGAGACATACAAGTATCTTACAGGGAGGAACAGGGTACAGGAATACACTATTTTTAAGTGAAAAAGATGTTCCAGGACTAGAGGGCATGGGATGAAGTTGGAGGGAGGACGATTCAGAGGAAACATGAGAAAGAATTTCTTCACAGAATGGGTGGTGGACAAGTGGAACACCCTGGCAGAGGAAGTGGTGGGGGCTGAAACAATCGCGGGATTTAAGAATGCATGGGATAGACATAAAGGAATTCTGGAGGTCAGGGGTAAGGGGCAACAGGCTTCTAGGAAAACATAAACTGAACTTACAAGCTCAAATGGGGAGACTGGGTGGGTCACAGGCCCTTATCTGCCGACACTGTCTATGTATCTATGTATCTATGAGCAATGCTAGCTGCACATTCGAGCAGACTTGATAGACCTCTAGGCCTTTATCTGCTGGCAAATTTCGTATGTTCATATGTTCATATAAATTGTAAATTAATCATTGCTAGGGATGGAAGAAGACAGTATGATTAAAAAAATCAGTGAACCAACTGGACACCACCACAAATCGTTGATTTAAAATGAGTCACTGAAATTTAAATACCAAAAAGTGACAACCTTTTATTGAACTTAAATCCTGGTTCTGCACCATTTAGCAGGATGCTGGTGTGAGTGGGCAAAAATGGGAGTGTTAAATAAAAAAATAAGTAAAAAGGCAGAGGGATACAGGGTGTGTGTATCCAAGAAAGTAAAGGTGAAAGCAAGAAACATCCTATCTAGGGCAGGGTGATAATGTAAATAACGATACAAGGTGCATGTTTTTTTTTTTTTTTACTTAGTTGTTTAACCAGGAGTAGCACACTAAGCTGAAAGCTTTTTTACAGGAGAATGTGGGAAAGAACGAAGCACAGGAAAGGGGCAATGGGGACAAGGTGCAGTTGGTAACAGTATGCATCAATACACAGAGTTAATTATGGGGGTGGTGTAGTGCAATGAATGTGGAGCTGCAGTTTTCCAGGAGACACTCTGGAGACAGAAGTGCTGTCCCATCTGAAAGTCCTTTCTGAATTAAGGTAGGAGGTCGTTGGACTCTAGACCAAGTTGGAAAGGATCCAGAGGACCTCTTCCCCCACCCAGGGGCCAACAAGTCTACTGCAATTGCCCCAGAGGTTGCCTAGGGAAAGAAGGGCCAGCTGGGCCATGGTGGGCTCTGGGAGGGTGGGGTAGTGGGTCGGGGCACATTTCTCAGCCTGTGCCACTACAAAATTCCCTCTGGTGGGATGGGACTGCCAGGAGGAGGCACTAAAGGAAGTGGCAAGGGAGGATGTGGAGGTCCTCCCAAGGGTATTCCCTCAAGGTGGGAGACAGATTACCTCATCAGAGGAGAAAGCAGCTTCTGGTGGGGGACTCAATTGTTAGACGGCTAATTGTGGGAATAGAAAGGGGGAGAGAGAGGGAGGTAAGGTACCTACCTGGTGCCACAGCTCAGAAGGATGGGCAGTGGAGTCTAAGGATTACTAAGGTGATGGAGGGGCTGGATGTCATTGTTCACATGGGGTCTAGTGACCTAGTGAGGAAGGGGCCTGGGATTGTGCCGGTTGAGTTCAGGAAACTGGGGAGGAGTCTAAGGCAAGAATCACACATGGTGGTTTTTGCTAAGGTGCAGTCAGTATACAACTGAGGGAAGGATAAAGTACTCCATACCAGGAGCTTCAACTCATGGTTGACAGATTGATGCAGAGAGGTGGGGTTTGGCCACATTGGGGACCAACCTAGAAGGAACTGGGCCTGTACAGAGGTGATGGCCTACACCTAACTGAGAGGGGAAGCACAGTCCTCAGTGGATGATTTAAATGTTACTTTGATGAACATTTAAACTAGCTGAGGGGGTGGCAGAAAAAACAAACAGAGGCACAAACTGGCATGCCCCCACCCCACAGACTGAAGTAGTGGGAAGGGAAGACACTAGGTGAGGAAAGTCTTGCAGGGAGCAGAATAATGGGAACAGCAGAGAAGTAGAGGACAAGGGAGACAAGAACAAAAGTTGCAAAAAGAGAAGGAAAATGAGGTGGGGCACAAGGGGAGATGGGGGGGTTAAATGGAAACATAGAAAGTGATGGCAGAAGGGGACCATCAGGCCCATCTAGTCTGCTCATAAGCCTACCCCCTCCCTTTAACTGCTATTCAGTGTTATGGTGCCCTTGTACCTGTCCCACACATTTTTAAAGGTTCCCACCATTTTGGCCTCCACCATCATCTGTGGGAGGCAGTTCCATGCATCCACCACCCTCTCTGTAAAAAAGTACTTGCGTGTGTTGTCTCTGAATTTGCCCTCCTGTATGTTCATGTTGTGCCCCCTGGTACTTGAGTGATTTTTGATTTGGAACAGGTCCTGAATCTGCACCAAGTTTATACCTTTTAGGAACTTGAAGGTCTCAATTATGTCTCCCTTCTCCCTCCACTGCTCCAGGGAATACATGTCCAAGTTACACAGACACTTATCATTGGATTTGCTGTGCAGTCCGTGTATCATTTTTGTTGCTCTCTTCTGCACTGTTTCCAGACTGTTGATATCCTTTTTAAGGTGCTGTCTCCAGAACTGGACGCTGTACTCCAGGTACATAGATACATACAGTAGATACATAGACAGTGTCGGCAGATAAGGGCCTATGGCCCACTCAGTCTGCCCAATTGAGCTTGTAAGTTCAGTTCATGTTTCCCTAGAAGTCTGTTGCCCCTTACCCCTGACCTCCAGAATTCCTTTATGTCTATCCCATGCATTCTTAAATCCCGTGGTTGTTTCAGCCCCCACCACTTCCTCTGCCAGGGTGTTCCACTTGTCCACCGCCCATTCTGTGAAGAAATTCTTCCTCACGTTTCCTCTGAATCGTCCTCCCTCCAACTTCATCCCATGCCCTCTAGTCCTGGAACATCTTTTCACTTAAAATAGTGTATTCCTGCACCCTGTTCCTCCCTGTAAGATACTTGTATGTCTCATCATATCCCTCTCCCTCCTCTCCTCCAGGGAGTACATGTTCAGTTCCTTCAACCTGTCCTCATAGGACTTGTGATGCAATCCATGTACCATCTTTGTTGCCCTCCTCTGAACCTTCTCTACCCTGTCTATGTTTTTACGTAGGTATGGTCTCCAGAACTGTACACTGTACTCCAGGTGGAGCCTCACTAATGTCTTGTATAGTGGAATTATGACCTCCCTTTTCCTGCTGGTGATGCCCCTGCCTATGCATCCCAGCATCCTATTTGCTTTACCTGCTGCCTTGTCACACTGTTTCCCTACCTTGAGGTCATCAGAGATGATAACCCCAAGATCCCTTTCCTGCTTGGTGCATGCTATATCCTCACCTCCCAACTGATATATTGTGCCAGGGTTTTGTGCCTATATGCATTATCTTGCACTTTGCATTGAATTTCAACTGCCAAACCCCTGAACATTCTTCAAGTTTCTGCAGGTCCTTCTTATTCTGTCTACACCCTCTGGTGTGTCTACTCTGTTACAGAGCTTTGTGTCATCAGCGAACAGTGAAATTCTGCCTTCTAGGTCCTGCTCAATGTCACTGATGAAGATGTTGAATAGGACCGGTCCCAGCACTGATCCTTGTGGTACCCCACTGGTCACTCTTCCCTCTGTGGAGTGACAGCCATTTACCACCATCCTCTGTGCCCTGCCACCCAGCCAGTTACCTACCCACCACACTACTGTCCTGCCCACACCCATAAGCGTCCTTACCAGCGATCTAGAGAGTGTCAGAATGACCTCTCTCTTTCTGCTAGTCATCCCCTTGCCTATGCACCCTAACATACCATTTGCTCGCAGTGCCGTCTTCTCACATTGTTTGACATTTTCAGATCATCTGCTATAATGATTCCCTGATTTCTTTCCTGTTTAGAGGATTCCAGTTTTTCTCCTCCTAGGTAGTAATCCCCTCCTAGGTTAGCCTTTCCGATGTGTGGGACCATGCACTTCTTAGCATTAAAATTTAGCTGCCATGTTTTAGACCACATTTCTAGAGCCTTAACGTCAGCCTTCATCTTCTCCACTCCGCCTGGAGTGTCCACCCTGTTGCCTATTTTTGTGTTGTCTGTGAACAGACTTACCTTACCGTCTAGTCCACAGAAATGTCGCTAATAAAAATATTGACTAGGATTGGTCCCAGCACTAATCCCTGTGGCACTCCACTAGTTATGCCTCTTTCCTCTAAAAGTGAGCCATTTGCAGGTAGAGTTGGAACAAGATGTGGAGGGCTATGTGTACAAATGCAAGGAGTCTTGGGAAAAAAATTCTAGATCTAGCGGCCATCATGGCAGAGGCAGACCTGGATATTGTGGCTATAACTGAGTCATGGTGCACAGGTAGCCACGAGTGAGACATGGCCATACCAGGCCAAACTCAGATCGAGAAGGATAGGTAGGGGAGGAAGGGAGGAGGAGTTGTGCTATATGTAAATGAGGGAATCAAGGCAATGGAAACTCAAGTGCATCAGGGGGACAGGAGGGGCTGGAGGCACTGTGGGCCACCTTGGAGGCAGGAGCCAGAGTCACTATTTGCACTGGGGTGATATACAAACCCCCAACACAGGGGGAGAAACTGGATAAGGCACTGGGGGACACTATCAGAACAATGGCAGTAAAAGGGAGGTGCTGCTGGTGGGGGACTTCAATCTGCCAAATGTAGACTGGAGCCTCCCAGTTGCAGACTCAGCTTGAAGCAGGAGCATCCTAGATTCCCTGCAATGGGCATATCAAAAGGCAGCTAGTCAGGGAGCCCACTTGTGAAGGGGAGATGTTGGATTGGGTGCTCACAGACGGACAGTAGTACAGATGTCAAGGTGAGATGCCACCTGGAATCAGTGATCACTGTACAATGTACAATGTGGTTTAACATAAGGATGGTAGCAGAGATAAACCAAACAAGGAAGAGGGTCCTGGACTTCAGAAGGACAAATTAAAAAGCATGCCTCAGAGATGACCTAGCAGCTGGGGATTGCTTGTGTGGGGTGGAGGAACAGTGATCCAAAGTAAGGGAGGACATAGCGAAGGCAACAAACCTTTGTGCGAAAGAAGTGAGCAAGAACAACAGTTAAAAGAGACCACTATGGTTCTCAAGGGAAGTTGCTGGAAAAGTAAATGCTAAAAAGGTAACATCCAGAAGGTAATCTATTTCCTATTTCTATCTCCTTTAAACTGCTGTTTTAAGTGCGAGCTGAAAATTCCGATTGCAGCACTTGTGTGCGATCGGGAAATTCTTGGCTCACGATCTTGAAAATGGCTCCTCTTGCTAAGTTGGGCACCCAGGATTTTGGGGTGCCCAGAAAGGTATTTCTAGCATGAATTTAAAAAAAAAACACTAGTGTCTCACTAAATAGGCCCCCTGTACCTGGGTTCAGGTGTTTGTTTTTCCAAAAATTATCATTTTTATGTATTTTTTGTTGTTTGTTTTGAAAAACAAAAAAGAAGATAACATGTCAGCCCTCACAACCCAAAAGGTTTTTTCATGACCCTAAGAACACTAATTTTGCAAAAGGATAACGCTTGCAAAATCAATATCTTAGTGTTGTATCATAGGAGTATCCTAAAACCCTACTTAGCATACTTAGAAGGAAAAATGGAAATCCGTATTACTCTGGAACTGATTAAGTTTTCTTTTCACAAAACCTTCAAAAGTTATTACTTTGACACAGGCCAATTCAACCCAGAAAAATTTGGAACAAAATTCCATACCATCTAGATTGTATGTGACAGTACAAAATCAGGTTAATCAAGCAGAAAAAGGGGGAGTTTTATCATTCTTTTTAGCACATTGGATCTCAGAATCCAATTAACTGAACATCAGAAACCTCCCAAGTCTTGAGAACCTGCAGCCCAGACCATGCATGCCAAATTTCTGAGCAGTTTCATCAAACACTGCCAATTTTATTTTTTATTTTACTTTTTTCTTAATTTCTTTCTGCCCCTGGACAACCGGCCCTTCCTCTACCATTCCACCAAGCCCCGTCACCCATATGTCTACTGGTACTTACCTCCATTGCTGTTCCTGGAGGTGTCCAGCTGGCCGGGTGCGGCGCCTGTGAGGGACTGGTTTCATTCTGCTGGTTGCCACCATTTTCCCTGGTTTCTCCCTTCCCCGAGTGTGGTGAGGAGCTTGCAATGGCGCCAATGGCCGCGCTGTGCAAGCTTCCACATGCAGCACACTGGGCGCCTGCTCCATGTCCTCCCCTCTGTGTAGATCCACTGTGCCAGCCCCCAGTTGCTGCTAGGGGCCAGGCAAGCAGCGGACTCCGTCCCCACCCCTCCCCAGGAGAGAAGAGCTGTCCTCCAGATGCTCAATCCTTTTCCTCCCCAGCTGACCCCGGCCCTGCTCCTCGCACCATGAACACGGGTCAGCCGTGGCAGGGGAGGTGGGTGCGCAGTGATGCCCCAGCACCACATCACTGGGCCAGCTCACTGCCAATTTTATTAACCTACATCCTAGTCAACCCTAATTATACTGGTGCTACTGTGCCAGTGTAATATATATTAGAGATTTACCGGGGGCAGGAGGAAGAATTGTTGTACCAGGAAAGGTACACTAAGCCAAAGCTTGTTTCCAGGTATGACCTGGAAGCACAAGGAAGTTAAGTGACTTGCTCAGGGTCACACAGTATGCAAGTGGAGGCTGTGAGATTCAAACCCAGGGGAAGGGGGGGAGTAGCGCTGTACATAAGGGAGAGGCTAAGTGTGTTAGGGAAGGGGAGATACAGTGGCTTTATGGATGTAAATCCGAGATCCAAAAAATAGGACACTACGGTTGGGGTGGTGTACAGGCCACCCTCCCAATCAGAAGAGACAGATAAGGTATTGGTGGAACAGATCCAGAGGAACCGTGGGAAGGATTGGATGGTGATAGTAGGTAACTTCAACCTGCTGGGAGTGGAGTGGGGGACACCTGCCACCAAGTGTAGACGGGAACAGATAATGCTAGATGCCCTCCAGGATAACTTCCTGATGCTGTTGGTCAGCGAACCAACTAGGGAAGGGAATACTCTTGACCTCGTACTGTCTAAAAGGGAGTGGGTGAGGGATCTGAGGGTGAAGGAACCACTGGCGGGGAGTGACCACCAGACAGTATGGTACCAGTTGCAGCTGGGCATGGAGAGGGAGGCATCTGGCACAAAGCTGCTAGACTTTAGAAAGGCTGACTTCAAAAAGATGGGTGAAGTGGTACAAGGGTTCCTGGACAGAATTCAGCCTAATATGGACACGAATCAGAGGTGGGAACTCATTAAGCTAGGGATAGTGGAGGCAACAAATTCCTGCAACAAGGTCCAAAGTAAAAAGGCTAGGGTGAAGAAACTTAGCTGGATAAGCAAGGATGTCATAGACAGGGTAAGGAGGAAAAGAGTCACCTATAGGAAATACAGGAGAACAGGGCGGGGGAGGACAGGGAGGAGTACCTGAAGGAAGCAAAGGAGGTGACCAGGAAAGTAAGGGCAGCAAAGGCATCAATGGAGCTCAGGCTGGCAAAGGGAATTAAGGAGGGGGGAAAAGACTTCTTCAGGTACATCAGGGAGAAAAGGGGTTATAAGGACCAAATAGTAAGGATTAAGAAGGAGGGGGAATGGGTAGAAAAAGGGGACGAAAAGGTAGTAGCGCTTAACGAGTACTTCTGCTTGTTTTTTACTAAAGAGAAAGGGAGAGAAATATCTAAGGTTAGGGGAGGATAGGATCAGAAGGGGAGGGGGTGATGGATGGGGTAATCACAGACGGTAGAGTGCTAGAGGGGTCAAGGGCACTGAGGATGGATAAGGTACCAGGATGGATAGCATACACCCCAGGGTACTGAAAGAGTTGGCAGAGGTCCTGGCAAGTGCATTGGCAGGCCTATTTAATGCCTCTCTGGACTCAGGGTGTATACCTCAGGATTGCAGCTCACATGGTTCCACTCCATAAGAGCGGTCCGAAAGATGAACCAGGGAACTATAGACCAGTGAGCTGATGGAAACAATCCTGAAGGAGAGGCTGGTGACCCTGCTGGAGGTCAGTGGGGTGCAGGACAGTCAGCAGCATGGCTTTGTCAAGGGCAGATCCTACCAGATCAACTTAGTGGACTACTATGACTGGGTGACCAGGGAAATGAACAAAGGGCATGCGGTGGATGTCCTGTACCTGGACTTCAGTAAGACATTCGACTCGGTGCCACATGGGAGACTAGCATGTAGCTAAGAGGCACAGGGGCAAAATAGGTGGGATGGGTGGAGAACTGGGTGCAGGGATGGCAGCACAGGGTGGTGGTGTGAGGAGAATTATCATCCCCAAGGGCAGTGATGAGCGGGGTCCCACAGGGGTCAGTGCTGGAGCCGGTATTATTTGGGGTGTTTACTGCAGATATCTTGGTAGGCATAAATAGTAAGATAAGTCTATTTGCGGATGACACCAAGATAGGAGCAGTGGTGGATGACCAAAGGGGGTGGCAGGGATTGCAGAAATATCTAACAAGGCTGACAACATGGTCTGTCACTTGGAAACTTGGTTTCAATGCCAAAAATGCAAGATGCTGCATTTGAGGCAAAGAATCAAGAGGAGCTACCATCTGGGGCTGCAGCTAGCTGTGACTGAGGAGGAGAAAGATTTGGGGGTGCTAATTATGGGAGCAATGAACAACTTGGAACAGTGCAGGAAAGCAGCAGCAGTGGCCAACAAGATGCTGGGTTGTATTGCAAGGGGTAGAACCTCTAGGAAGAGGGAGATGATTCTGCCATTATACAGATCACTGGTCGGCTCCCATCTGGAGTACTGTGTTCAGTTTTGGTACCCTTACCTAAAGAGGGACATTAGATTCCTTGAAAGGGTACAACGCAGAGCAACAAAGATGATCCAGGGTCTGAGGGAGTTACCATATGAGGTTAGACTGGGGGAGTTGAGCATGTACTCTCTGGAGGAGAGGAGGGACAGGGGTATATGACTGAGACCTTTAAGTACATGAGAGGAATAAACAAGACAGGTACCGATGGACTGTTCAAAGGGAGGGTGGGGAGAGACACTCAGGGTCATGACATGAGATTGGAGGGTGAAAGGTTTAGGAGGGAAATGAGGAGGAATTGCTTTACAGAAAGGGTGGTAGTAGAGTGGAACACACTACCGGCAGAAGTGGTGGCCTGTAAAACAGTGGTATGCTTCAAGAGGGGCTGGGATAGGGCAAAAGGGAGGGTCATGGGGATTAGGGTGGGGGGGGAGCTGCAGAGTAGGGGTGCTAGCTGCAAAATCGAGCAGACTCAATAGATCCAATGACCTTTTTCTGCTGGTAGTTTCAAATGTTCATATGTCTCCAGGTTTGCAGCTCAGTGCCCTAAACCACCGCGCTATACTGCCTCCTGAGATGGGAAACGAATAGTGATTTTTCTATTTGACCAAATATGAAATAGTTGCTGACACTATTTGTTGAAATATGAATAATGAATGAACACACATAAGACTTGACATCTGGATATTTTTTTATTTTTCATTATAGTTTTATTTCCTTTGCTTTTATTTTTTTTGTTTTATTTCATTTGCTATTTTTTTTCTTATTTTAAAATCGAAGTATTGAATGAGGTAGTTATTGTGTAAATTTGCATCTGACATAGAATATTTCATTCATTCACTCATTCATTCATTCATTCATTCATTCATTCATTCATTCATTCATTCATTCATAAACTTGTGCAAATCTGGCAAATATCATCTACATATACAGGTCACGCTTGTATATTAGGGTTGAGTAAGCACTTTAACGTGAAACCCAGTTTTTACACCTTAATAACTCTGACCCCGTTCAACTGATTTACTTGAAATTTGGCAGACACAGAGTTAGTGCCAGGATCTCTGGATCCTGAACATGTTGTGGCAATCAGTTAACCTGGGGCAAAGTAACACAGGTGCAAAAAAACATACAAATTACACCAATTGGGCATTATATTCAAAACTTTGCACTGGTCACAAACCATTTGCGCAGGCTTAGCGTGGGTCTGCTATATTCAAAAGGTCAAATAGCGCGTACAAACCTCATTAGCGCTGGGCAAAATAATAATGTATGCAAGGGACAAACTGAGGGGGCATGTCAGTGCAATGCTATATTGCGCAAAGTGGTTTTGCGTGACTTAGCACAATACTTTGCTCAGTGCAAATTACCACCCAGGAAAAGGTTATCTTAACTCTGGGCAAACCAGCTTTGCACAACTTTGTGTCTTTGTGCGGCCTTGCGCGACATTTGCGTGACCCTAACCAGTAAGTATGACACAGAGAAATAAGCCAGACATAGACGAAACATGCTACCCACTGATGGCATCACTATGATGCCATTATCTGCCACCAGTTCCAGCCATGCCAGGCAGTAAGTGGTGAACTAGCCCCCAGTGGACACTATGGCAGTGCGGCCATACAGCATACACCTGCAGACCACCCTTCAGTGGACACTAACAGATGCCATCACACACATGCAGCACTGGGGGCATGGGGGGTATACAGGTGACCAGTCTGCACCACATACTGGGTGCTGCCACATGGCTGGGACAAGCCACGCTGTGCAAATGGTCCAGTGTAGGGAATACCCCAACACTTGTGTGCCTGTCCGATGGTAAGGGCCCCCCCCAGCCACATACTGCACAGCTGTACAGACACAAAGCACACACACACAGCAATAGGGGTGTAGCCAGAATATTAAAGAAGTACTGAAAACAGCTGCATTGTTGCCCCCGTTATGTTAAACATGAGCCAAAATATGTGTTGCCATGCCACACCAACAATAGCCCCCCCCCTCTATTTGCCATGTCTGAGTTCAAGTAATTGGTTTCTTCCTGTAAACCTCCTTCCTTTGTTCTTCCACCTGCCTGGTATGTTGGTCATGTTTGTGTAGTTGGCTGGTGACATCAGTGCCCCATAGCGAACAACAAAGGCAAAAGGGCTCAGTGCAACATGGACACAGTGTGACTCATAATGTCCCTTCTTCCCTCAGTTTGCTGTCCCTGCCTGATGTTTGTACTGTACTCTGCTGAGTACAGTGTGTATGGCTGCTGACAGCCCTGCCCAGCAATGTATATGTCACTGTGAGCATCCCATGCCAGTAGTGCAGTGTCTGTGTGTTGCACAACAGCAGTACAGTACTGTCCACTGTTGGTACACACCTGCAAGATGGGGCTGTCACTGTATACAGTGCTGCAGTCAGTGCTGTCCACCACACCATAGACAGTGCTGTGTCCCACACACAACTGGCCCCCGTGTCACTGTACTGTCTGCTGTGCACTGTATGGCAGGACCTCCGGTTGGACTATTGCGTCCAGCACCACCACCAGTGCCTGAGCTGTGCAGTCCCCTGGAGCACATTATTCTATGCAGTTCTGTACATATGTAGCCTGCAGATTCCACCATGCTCCTCCCAACTGACCTACAGGTGGCACTGTGGGCAGACCCAGCCAGCCCCTGTACTTCCAGACTGACCTACAGGTGGAGCTGTGAGGCCCTGCAATAGCGCTGGGAAAACTGCATGCAAATCAGGGCATAATGAGGTGCTAATCTGGATGTTTGCCCACTGACTGCCTAAGTAGGTTCATTTGCATATACTTTTGAATATAGCAGATTTTTGCCCTGGGCAAATGTGATAGTGCTGGGCAAACGGCTTAGCGCCGTGCATGACCTGTGCAAGCGTATGTGCACCGTGCAAATGTTGCGGAATCATTTTTCATTTCTGCACACTGTACATTTACATGCGCTGATGCTTGCAGCTCTACTGACTCCACTCCTTTGCTGGCACACACATTGGCCACATATTTCTTTTCTACAGTCCTTCTGGTCGCTGTGAATTGGGTTGCACTTCCTGGTTGCTATATTCAGAGCTGTCTTATTCCCAGGCTATTGTTGCACTGCACTCCCAGCCCAGTTTGCTCGGTTTCCTTAGCATGCTATAGTCAGCAAGTTTAGCACTGGGGCTATCCCTTTTGAATATAGCGGGCTATTGGTTCTGGGCTATTTTAGCATGCTGGGCAGTGCTAATTTAGCCCCGGGGCAAAGTTTTGAATATCTGGCCCATTAAGTCCTTTTCTTTGCTCTCCTATAACAAAAAAACTAGGAGGATTTCAAACCTGAAACTTGCAGATTTTATAGGGTTTGCCCCCAGGTGTGTGCTTTTGAGCTTTTCATTGCCCAAATTAGCTACATTTTTTGAGAAGTTATTTAAAAAAGACAATTTTTGTGCATGTTCAGTTAAAAAACAATGAGCATTCTAAGAACTTGTTTTTTAAGACTACATTTCGTAATGCAGTTGTTTGATAAGAATGTGTCTGAGGAGGCAGAGCTATCTAGATACTGCAAACAATATTCATATCTGTTTGAACAGTGTTTTTTCAGCTGGGGTGGGGCCACATGTCAGTGTGTAGCCCCACCCTGGCAGACTAGAGCTATGCGTGCTTTTTGTTTTACAAGCCAATTTTTAATGTAAAACGTTTTATTAAAAAACTTCAAGCAACAATACAACCAACAAGAACAGTAGTAAATAATGGAATACATAACATCATGGTAAAAAATAAGAAAACTGTTAAAGCCAAAACGAGACTCAAAAGAACATATGCAGACAGTAACAGTTATTTAATCATGACTCCCTCTTCTCCAATGAAGAGGGTCAAAGTGGCATCATCAAGGGCCAGATCTTAATCACAGGGCAGGAAACAGGGTAAGATGTGGGATCGTCTTCTGGGCCTGCTTGTCTTATGGGCCTGTGGAGGAGCAACGGGCTGAGAGACCCTGTTGGCACTCCAGAAAAGAGGTCCAGGCTGAGAAGTATTGATCCATCTGTCCCAGAGTCATGTAAGTTAGATACTTATGGAAGGCTAGGTGGCCTATGGCTGAGATCCATTCATTGAGAGATGGGGTGTCCTCTCCATCACCTAAGCATGAGGTGTTTGGCAGTAATGGTAGCAGCAATGAACCATTTTGGCTAGAGCATCGGTTTTGGGAATTTTAGGGGAAGTTGCTGGTTTCAGCGCCAGCACTTGTCTGAATGAAGGACACCCATCTTTTTAAGAAACTGGAGAGTCCTGTATCACTTATGAAGTATTTTGAGCTGAATCAGTTGAGCTTTCATGTCCCTGCAGCATGTGCGGGCCTGTTACCATGCAGTGCAGCACTGGTGGTCTGAGATTGGTGTTTGCAGCTCCTCTTGCCATTGCTGGTGTGCATGCATGGTAGGTGGTGAGGTTTTGTCTCTCAAAGTCTTATATATGGCCGCTGTTAGGCCCCAGAGCAGTTTAAGCCAGGAGAGCAAGGGGTGCACCCTACCTCTGCAGGAGTAAGTCTCAAGTAATGGAATGATGATGAACCTTAATTGCAGATAGACCCGAAAGTCCATTTGGGGCAGTCATATCAGGTTGAAAAGTCCACATAGGAGTGAAAGTACATTTGGCCCACAGGGCAGAGATCTCAGATTATTCTGATACCCTTCTTTTCTAGTCACCCCTCTGGGATGGGTTTGTGGCCAATGGAAAACATGTCATTGTTCCATAGGGGGGCAGAGAGGAGGGGGGCTGTGGTAATTGTAGTGCAAAAGATATTTGTTTCCAGTATTTTAAAGAAATGGAGATGGTCTGATGGTATGAGGAATTTTTGCCATATTTAGCAAATATGGCAATTCTGGGGTATGGGGCTGAGAAGAAATCCCTTTCCATGGCAACCCAGAGGGGTAGAGAGGATTCTGGGGTGAGGAGCCACTTGGTTGTTTGAGCTTGAACAAATACCTTATGGTGCTCGAGAAATGAGAGAGCCCCCACCCACCCTTGAACTAGTGTTGTGTTAATTTAGTTCTGCTGAAGTGATGGGGTCACCCTTCCCGTAAGAATTTACCAACTAGGGAATCTATTTTTGAAAGCCATACTTAGGGTATGTTGATTGGTAGATGTGAGAGGGTGTGTAGTAGCTTTGGTGACGTCACCAACTTGATGGCTGCAATTATCCCTGTAAGGGTTACGTTCAGGAGATTCCAAAGTGTACATTTCCAGGAAGTTAGCCTCTAAGACTGTGGGAGAGGTTAGCCTCACATAGATCATATACTCAAGGGGAGAGCTTAATATTGAGACAGGTGATGCCTTTGGCACACCAGTGCCAGGGAATGATGGCCCACGACTTAGGGGTGCATGTTTTATTTACCTCCGACTTACCGTGATTAATGCACAGTCCAGAGATCTTTTTGGGAACTCTGACAGTAGATCTTGTAGATGTGTCATGCATTGTGAGGCACTGGATAGGTGTATCTGGATGTCATTCTGCATATAGAAGAGCTCTGTAGTCATAAGTTATGTCTGTTAGTGGTGGGTGGGATTTGATGGTGAGGGCTAGGGGTTTGATGGCTAATGAAAATAGAAGGGGGAAAGAGGGTACTCCTGTCGGGTACCCCCTTGGAGGGTAAAGGGATCAGATAGGAGGCTATTTGTTAGAACCTTGGCAGTGGGGTGAGCATATAAGGTGCGGACCACTACTAAGAAGGAAGGCCTGAAGCCAGTGTTGCTCAGGACCTCAAAAATGTAGTTCCACTCTACAAAATCAAAATCAATTGTTAAGGCTACAGCAAAAGAGGCAAGCCATTTAGCTTGGAACTGAAGGTTGAGAATGGAATGAAGGTGGTCCGCACCTAGTCTGCCCTTCATGAATTCTACTTAGTTTGGATGAATAATGGTAGGGATAATAGGGTCTAGCTTGGTAGCCAGTGCTTTCACCAAGATCTTGGCATCCACATTGACCAGTGAGGTAGGGTGATTGATTGCTGCCTGGAAGAGACACATCTTTCCCCTTTTTAGAGAGGACCATCATTGCTGCTTCACTTATGGTGGGGGGCAGATCACCCTGGTTTAGGGCTTCTTGAAAGGTGCAGAGGAGAAGTGGACAAAGAATCTCTACTGTCCACTGATAAAAATCTATAGGTAATCCATCATCCCCTGGGGATTTATGCATATTCATGGACAGAGTAGCTATTCAGAATTTCTCCAGGGCAAGAGGAGCCTCAAGATCATCTCTTTGAGTATCAGTAAGGGTCGGAGGTTAGGGTGCCCAGGAATTGTTGGATATGGTCTGGGGTGGGGGGGGGGAGAAGGTGAGGCATAAAGTCTGGCATAGAAATTCCTCAACTTTGTTTATATCTTTGGGGGAGGTCTGTATTTATATTTATTTATTTTACCAGGAGAAAAGCTCCATTGAGCAATGCTCATTTACAAGGAGGTCCTGGGTAGGACAGGAACATACAATGGGTTATAGTGCAATTTCATTGAATACAGACAAAAAACTTAAAGAAATTCAGTATGTTTTGGGCTGACAAATATAATCTAATACAGAGATAAGAATAGCAGGAAAATTGATAAACAGAATGTATGGCTAAGGACAATGAAAACAGAATGCTGCTATAAGTACAGAAATTACCAGCATACAATATACATACTTTTAACATGTTTTTGTCTTCTCAACGGCATTCACATTTATCAACACAGAACTGACCAAGAAGGGTTTTAAAAATTGGGGGGCTGACAGCCTGGTGGCACTGAGGGTTGAGGTGCTGGACGCCACACCTCGCACTACGCCAGCGACCCAGGTTTGGGAACGAGCCTAGGCTGTCGGGGGTCAGCTGGAGAGAGGAGGATTGAGCATCCCAACAGATGCTCTCCTTCTCCAGGGTGGGGTGGGTTATTGGGCAGTGGATGTGCCAGCAGCAGTAGAGCCAGTGGAAGCACGGGCAGTAGGGTGCATGACTTTTCGGAGTCGGGGTGAGAATGGTGCTGCTGGGTGCTTGACTACAGCGTGCGTCAGCATGCCATCAGTCTGGATGTCAAGTCCTTCACGCCGGCACCTCAGGGGATGAGACCTACAAAATAAAGGGGAGAAAAATGTAAATACCCCCATGGTATTGTGCTCTATGATGCCCGGATCCCAGTATGACAGGACACAGCAGAGCAGCCAGAGGGAGTATGACGCCCTCCCTCCCCGGAGGGGTTGAGTGCCCAGGGCAAGCACAAAGAAACCCCAGGAGAGTAGCAAGTGAACACATTTTGATTGATTCTTGTAAGGCACTCCGAAAAGTAGGGGTCATCCAGCAAAATGCCATCTTACCAAATTTTGAATGATGCCTTGGGACATCAATCAATATGAATATTGTGTTTTCTTAGGTTTTATGATCCTGTAGATTTTTGGAGTAGATATGATAAATAAGACGGCAGCAAATTCCTCATTGCCTTTTGGGACCACATATAAAAGTTTCATAGGAGTCTTCTAATAGTAAGCAAGATCCAGCTAACTACTTTGCTTAGGTCACAGTGATGCGTTCTATCATGCAAGCCAGAAATAAAATGGAGAGCTTTATGGTATAGCACCTCTAATTTAGATAGGTAAGAAACAGAGGCACTCCTGCATATGACATCACCATAATCTAATAGTGGCAAGAAGGGCAACGTAACAAGCCACTTTCTGGTCTCTGTGCTAAAACAGGCTTTGTTCTGATAATAGAACCCAAGTCTCTGATGCAACTTTTTACAGAGTATCAATTTGCATGCTAAATGAGATCTTGCTGTTTAGCTACGAGCCTAATTATTTGAAGTCTACCAGTTCTAGTCAATATCTCCTTTTAAAGCTGTAATGCCTTTTGTTGGGGGAGGCAAAAAGGGTTTAGGCTATATATTTGTTTTCTGAAGCATTTAACAGGAGCTTTGATGCACATCAGCTAGTTTGAAGCTTATCGAACTCCTCCTGTAATACATTCAGAGCCATGATTGGGGTAGGACTATACTGTATATAAAATACAAAATCACACATGCCTCCGCATTGTGGAGGCATGTGTGATTTTGTATTTTCTTGAAACTTGGCTTCCCAGCCAAATGCCCTTTGGGGTAACCCTTGCCTCAGTGTTTACGCACAGAGGTTCTTATACTGTATATAACCATGTCATCAGCATAAAGATGTAGTTTTGCTTTTTTGATGCTAGACCCAGGTTCATTAGTATAGATTGTGAATAAAAGTGGACCTAATATGGACCCTTGTGGGAGGACCGCTTTGCAAATGCAGGTGCAGGATGCTAACCTTTCCATCTTTAGCTGTTGTTGTCTGCCAGTGAGATCCTCTTTAAACCACACTACTCCATGTAGACCTATGCCAATATTCTTGAGTTTTTCCAGAAGAATACCATAGTCCACAGTACCAAATGCTTTACTGAGGTCCAGGAAAATTTCCACATTAGTAAGTTCCTGATCAAGGTCATTATACCCGTCAATAATAATTTTAACTAAGGTGGTTGATGTACTATGTTTGGAGTGAAAACCTGATTGTATGAGAGAGGTAGCATTGAATTTTTCAAGGTATTCTCTTATCTAAGTGTTTGCTAGTTTTTCTAGCATTTAGCCATAACCAGGAGAATGGAGATTTGTCAATAATTACTTAGTGAGGACTTAAGTCCAGATATAAATAGCAGGATAATGTGAGCTGTTTTTCGCAGAAGTGGGATTTTGCAATTTGCTACTGTCAAAGAGGTGGGTTATGGGAGCTGTAAGGGTAGAGTAACCCATTTTTAGGAACACAGGCTCACTGATATCAGCACTGGGACTTTCTTTTTCTGTGTATCCTTCAGACCAGGGATATACTGCCCTGCCTGCGTCTTTTGAAGTCGGTACAACAGCACTTTGCTGGTGTGTTCCCCTCCCTCCCAGTATTTATGGTGGGCATGAAAGAGTGCTTGTTCAGCCTTCCTAGAGTACAGCTAATGGAAGAGTCTATGGAGGTGAACCATTTTGGATGGATCAGCCTGGGGGTCAGCTCTGAGCACTTTTTCCTCCTTCTTTAGTTCAGCTTCTAGGTCCTTGGCTTTTGACTCCCAATTTTTTCTCTTTTTGGCCACATAACCAATAATCCACCTTCTTAAAAAGGCTTTTAACATTTCCCAGAGCATGGCATTGGAGAACTGCCCAGTGTTGTTATGCACCAGGAAGTGCTAAATTTCAGCCTGAAGGCAAGGCAAGAATTTAGGGTCACTTAACAGTAATGGGTCCAAGTGCCAGGAAGAGGATTTGGGAATGGCAGGACTCCAGAGGGTATTGTTGGAGACCGGCAGATTATTTAAAAAAAGTATGGGGTGAATGGTCAGGTAGATAGTGGCTTGGTAAGCAGTGGGGAGGTGATCTAGGAATCTAACCTGCTAAAGGATTGGTGAATTAAGGAGTGGTAGGAGTAATCATGCACCGCAGTGTTGGCCGGGTGCCAGCCATCTGTGAAGGCATGATTGTTCATGGTTTGTTTTAGGATGACAAAGACCTTTGATGTGGCTCCGTGATCTAGTGCTGGTTCTAGAGTAAGATTAAAATCCCTTCCCATCAGCACAGAGGTGGTAGGGAAGGAGTGTTCAGAGGTGAGGTTTTCCATTTGGTGGAAGAAGGTTGGGGAGTCCTTGTTGGGTGCATATACAGTATATTTAGCAAAACTAAGGGACCCTGCAGGGTGGAGAACCTACCCAGAACCCACCTCCGTTATCCATCAATTTGACCTTCTCTATCTTCCAGTGCAGTGATTTAAGTCACAGAATGGCAACCCCCCCCTCCGCTCAGCAGAAGGGGAGGAGCTGTTGAGTCCCCCTCCACCCATTCCCTGACCAGTTTTAAAGCTCCAATAGTTACCATTTTTGTTTCCTGGAGGAAAGCCACCTGCGCCCCATGCCTTTTAGGTGTGATAAACTTTTTTTCAGTTTAATCTGTGAATTAAGACCCAAGACATTCCTAATTATGAAATTCGTGTCAGCCATACTGCCTAGAGGGTTGGGGTTTTATATAAGCAGTACAGCGTATTGTAGTAGCCCCAAAGTGGAGATAGATCTTGGGGTGGGGTGGCTGACTGGCTTTTTTCCAGGAGATGTAGTTATTAGTAACAACATTAGCATCACATAAATTATGGTTAGCAGAACAGAGGGCTGGCGCCACCCAAGAGAGCCCAAATTGGGGTCTGCAAGGTGGTGCTTAGTCAACCCTGACCCTTCTAGCAGTAAAAGATGGGGTATAAGTTTAAAGAGGTGTAGAAAACAATTGGATCTGCGTACCTTTTTATCACAATCTCCGCAAAGTAGAGTCGCATACTGATAAATGAAACATGATGACTGGTGTGATTAGATTTAATCAAATCAAATCAAATCAAATATACAGTATTTTGGCAGCTAGAACAAACAACAGTCTACAACTGATATGGGAGGAAGGAGAGATTTGATAGAGTAGCAGTGGAGTGTAAGCAAAGATAAAGCCAGGAGTAGAAGGGGAAGGGAAAGCAGTTAATATGACAAATCAATTATACCTTACCAGTGGATAAATATGGCACACATGGGGAAGGAAGAAACTTAATGACAGTTACAGGTGTCTTTTATTTTGGCTGAACTTAGCGATTTGTAGAAGTTTATTGAAACTGTGCTAGTTAGTTTCAGTACGGTTTGTAATTGGTTCCAAATGGAGGGAAGGGCATTTGCAATAGCACGTTTACCAAAGGAAGTCCACGGGAAGGCAGCAGTCACAGTTAAAGAACATGAAGGGACGGTGGTGGTAAATGGGACACATTCCAGGGAATGGGCGGTGACCAGTGAGGTGCCACAGGGGTCAGTGCTAGGACCAATACTCTTTAACATCTATGTTAGTGACCTAGTGGAGGGTCTGGAGTGACGGGTGTGCCTGTTTGCAGATGATACAAAGGTCTGCAATAGGGTGGCTTCACCTAGTGGGGTGCAAGAGGCGGGACCTGAAGAGGGTGGACAGGTGGTCTGACACCTGGAAATTGAAGTTTAATGCACACAAGTGCTTGCTGATGCACCTGCGGAGGAGGAATAGGAGGGAAACTTACTCCCTTGGGGGGTGGTGATTAAGGAGAAGGAAACAGAAAGGGACCTGGGGATTATGGCATCGCGTGACCTCAAGGTGGGCAGCCAGTGTAGCAGGGCAGTAGGAAAGGCAAATGGAGTGTTGGCCTGCATTGTGAGGGGTTTTAATAGCAGGAAGAGGGAGGTGCTAATGCCATTATACAGAACCATGGTCAGGCCGCATCTGGAGTATGGGGTGCAGTTCTGGAGGCCTCACCTATGAAGAGATGTTGAGCTGATGGAGAGGGTACAGAGGAGGGCAACCAAAATGGTATGAGGGATGCAGGATGTACCCTATGAGAGAAGATTGAGAGGGCTGAATTTGTACCCTCTGGAGACTAGGAGGAAGGGGGGGATGATTGAGATCTTTAAGTATCTGAAGGGAATAAATAAGGTGGAGGGTGATAGCTTGTTCAAATTGAAGAAGGGAGCGAACAGGAGGGGACATAGCCTCAAACTGGAAGGTGGGCAATACAGAGGTAATGTCAAGAGGCAGTTTTTCATGGAGAGGGTGGTGGAGGCCTGGAACAAGCTTCCAGAGTAGGTAGTGGCAGCTAAAACAGTGGAGGGGTTCAAGAGGGCTTGGGATAGATTAAAGGGGTTGGGAAAAGAGGGTGGAAGCATAACAGAAGGAGGGGGGTAGGGTACTGGGCAGACTAGATGGGCCATGGGGCCTTTCTCTGCCGTCACATTTCTGTGTGTCTGTGTATGACAGGCAGTGGTAAGGTATGTAGTAATGGGGGCAACAGATGATAACAAGAGAAAAGGATATATGTAATGCTTCATTCTGCCTTTTTAAGACAGCTCAGTCCGGTTCATAGGATAATTAGAGGAGTGCTCTGATTCATTTAGAGTGGGCCTGGTGTGGAAGTAAGTTTCCCCAATCCAAAGAGTCTGCTGCACATCAAATCACCATGAATTATTGTTCACTTTACCTTAGTATATACAGTACGAAGGCAAGCGTGTGACTCGGGAGCAGCTAGAGGTGACAGGGCTGTAGCTGTGGCACTGGAGTGATGTAAGACCAACTGTGGTTCCACGGAAGCAGCTGGAGGTGGCCAGGCATCTATAGGTAGGTGTCTCAGAGAGGCAATGGCATCTGGACAGGTGGGGGAAAAGCATATGCCCTGAGGTAGGCAGTATCAGGAGTCAGTGGGGTGTTTGCTGGAAATATGTGTTCTCTGGTAAGGCTGCTGAGTGCGTTTAAACGTGGTGGATGACCATGGTGGTTGATTGAAAATAGATGCAGACTGAAGAGAAGACAGCCAATAAGATTAAGCAGCCATCTTATCGGCAGCCAAGCCACTTCCCTTTTACAAGGCCCTTTAGCTGCCATTAGCAACATCCATGGCCTGTTTAATGGGAATCGATCACCAAGGTGCCCAGTCCCCGCTGTTGGCAAAAGTCTTAATATACTGACACCAGGGTGTCCACCTCCAGTGCCAGTGAAGTCCCTCACCCAATTAAGATTACTCTGACACCAGGGTGCCCAGTCTCCAGTGCCGGTCAAGTCCCCTCACCCACCCAGTAAAATACTAACACTTTCAATGGGGTGCCCAATCTCCAGTGCTGGTCACCCTGAAAAACTGAAAATTGTCCCCCTGAAGGTTTTTGTTATGTCCTGAAAAAACGGTCCCTTATTGATCTCAGACTGCTGACCCCCCTCACCCTCCACCCATTCCACCTAACCCCCACTCAGCACCCACCATCCCACATACCTTACTCACCTATCTTGGGTGCATTGCTGCTATGTAAGAAGCATGTCCTTCCTCTTCACCGCTGTCTGGGAATTGAAGAAACAAGGTAAGTGCCATCAATGTATTTCCAATGTGTTTTGAACTTACACTCATAACTTGATCATTTTCAATACTTTTCCCTCAAATTTTCAAAATAGCCTTTTTAGGACCCCACCTCATGAACAAGGTAGGTGAATATTTTTAAAACCACCCTGAAAGGTGATTTTGCAGTTGCTCTGCAAAATCCCCTTTCGGGTGGGATTTGAATGTTTTCATACATAGCTGTGGTAATTTTCAGTATTTTGACCCCAAATTCTCATAAATGTGACAGGTGTCATTTTTTTGAATCCTGACCAAAATGTGTTTTCATCCATGTGGTGGGCAATGACATTTCAGGTGGGATTTGAATGTTTTCCTTTACTGGGTTCATGAGGTGGGGTCATAAGAAGACTATGTTTGAAATTTGGGATCAGAATAATAAAAAACACAAAGTTACAAAGGTACGTTGACATTTTTCAATGCTCATTCATAACTTTGGTAATTTTCAGTATTCTGACCCCAAATTTTCAACATAGTCATTTTCTCACAGTACCTCACAAACATGACAGGTATTGTTTTTCACATCCTGGCCTAAATGTTTTTTCAGACTTATGACACAAAAAGAAATTTCGGACACTATTTTATAAATGACACCTGTCATGTTCAGAAGGAAGGGGTCATAAAAAGACTATGTTGAAAATTTGGAGTCAAAATACCACAGGGACAACCATTGGCCCAGAGGGGACCATGCTGCCTTTCTGTGCCAGTGACCCGAGTTTGGGTGCGAGTTCAGTGAGCACCCTGAATGGGCCAAGTCTGGGGAAGTCACTGTGGTGTGCAGCATGGGCCCATGCACTGCACTGGGACATGTGGGGTAGCAAGAAAAATGGGGAAACATGTACCCAGCAGGATGAAGTTTGGGCCACTACAGGCCCCGCACCACCAACAGACCACCTACTGCTTTCAGTTGCCCAGCCCCATCACCGTTCATCTCAGGAACTTATCTTGTATCTTTGGTTCCCCACCCTACAGATTCCCCCATGATAAGAATAAAGGGGATGGATGTCCACCTCCCTTGACTGTCAGTGATTTTGGCAGTCCAACATCCTATCGGTGTCGCAGGGTGTGCAAAAGGTGGAGGGTTCATCCTGCCCTGGTGACAGTCGATGAACTAAGCAACTCCACCCCCCCAAGAGAAGAATGGACCCAGAATGCCAGATCCTGTCCACATCCCCCATGCTGGCCTCCAAGAGCGACTCAGGTCCATTTCTAAACCTGGATCACTGCTATGGTACTGGTATCTACCCTCACACCAGCCCCAGGTGCATAACTTGGGTGTTATTCTTAATGAATGCTTGACCATGAAATCTCCGGTGTCTGCTGTTGTCAAATCCTCTTTTTACTATCTGAGAAATATCACCCGAGTGAAACACCTGGTTCCTCCAGATGACCTCCCAACATTGGTCCATGCCTTCATCACCACCCGCCTTGACTACTGCAGTGCCCTCAACCTAGGGCTTCCTGGGGTTGATATCCACCGCTTGCAGCTAGTGCAGAACATGGCAGCCAGGTTATTGACTGGTACATCTAGGACCAAAAATATTATACCTGTACTGTGCAGACTGCACTGGCTGCCTGTTCAGTGGTGGATCACCTTTAAAGTAGGTCTTCTGACCTTTAAAGCCCTACATGAACTGGGACCCGGCTACCTGCAAGATCTCTTGACTACCTACCACCCCCTCCGCCCTCTCCGATCCACTGACGAGGGATTGCTAGAGATTCCCAGGGTACGTTTAAAGATATCTGGTGCTCATGATTTTTCCTTTGTGGCCCCTACCCTGTGGAATTCTCTACCTCGTCAGTTGAGAGAATGCCTGCCCGTCAAGAGGTTTAAGTCAGATTTTAAGACTTATCGTTTTAAAATGGCCTTCCCATTGATTTTGATGAATTTATTTATCTGTATATTATTAAATTACATGTTTTGGTTCACTTGTAAAGCACCCTGATTTTAAGAAAGGCACTATATAAATACAATTTGCTTTGCTTTGTTCCCAACCAACCCACTCTAAACCCCCCAAAAAACTACAATCCCGTTCCACTTGACACAGTTGATTGGCATTTTTTAGTAATCATGCTAACCCATTTTCCACTTTATGTCTACAGATCCAGTGAAATGATGAAGACAGGACACCAGCCCTAGAGTTGGAGGACACTGACTACGTGTATCTGATATGTATTGTTTTATGTTTAGAGTACCTTGTTTGTCCAAGTTAGTTACTAAAGAGCTATAGACCCTTTGTGACCCCGTTGCTATTCTTATTTTACAGGTATGACTGGATGTTCCCTCAAGCGGGCCAGCTCCCATCCCACAATCCCCAGCCCCAGGTAAGAAATCCTTATTATTAGTACTGTATCTAAGATTGGATGGTACAGTGTAATGGTGCAACTACAAGTATTATGACTCTTTGGTCTAACCTTAATTCCTTGATGAAATAGGCAGAAGAATTTTGCTTACAAGAAAAACCTTCTGTCCTAACTGTAACCACACGAAGCAATCAGGTTCACACACATATAACATTATCACGTGAACCAGGCAGGGAGACAGAGGCAAGGGTTTAGACATTCATCCTAAAAGGAAATTTCTGATATAAGATATTAATCTTCATAGCCCAATACCTTATATCGTTGTGAGTTCACTGCTACAAAATTTTGTATTTTTAAGTCAATAGTTTTAGTAGGTGAAGGAATCGTAACCGGCACTGAACCCACGGCCAGCTGATCCCTTCCAACTTCCTGATGTGCCTGCTCCGCCCCAACTCCTCCCCAACGCTCTCAGAATTTGTGACGTGTGGCCTGGGAGGAAGCGAGGGGCGAGCCCCAAACAAGTGTATGGGGGCCGGTTTAAATATCGGATTTTAATAATTTTAAACACTCCTAGAGGAAAATTAAACAGTCGCTTAACTAGGAGGGTCCCTACTACACTTAAGTGGCTGCTTTAATTTTCCTCTGGGAGTGTTTAAAATTACTAAACTCTGGTATTTAAAACAGCCCCCATAGACTTGTATGGGGCTCGCCCCTATGCTCTCCCTGGCCACACATCACAAATTCTGAAAGCACAGGGGTAGAGTTGGGGCGGAGCAGACTCATCAGGAAGTTGTAAGGCATTGGCTGGCCGTGGGTTCGGTGCCAGTTACGATCCCTTCCACTACTAAAATTACTGACTTAAAGAGCAACTGATGTCTTCAGACTAACTTTGTTAAAACATAATATTTAGACACAGTTCAATTTATATTTCCCATTAGTTCTGTATTTTTCCTCCCCATTGTTTATTATTGAGGCCATTTGCATGAAAACAGGATCTCTGCTCCTGAAGGGTTCATCTGTTCCTGTTGCTTTCTCCCCACCTGAGGTCATATTGCACTACTTGTGACATCACAGTCACTCCGATGGCAATAGACTGTGATGTTACAACAAAGGGTTATGACATGAAGCAGGGAGCAAGCTACAGAGAAAGATGAACTCTAACAGATAAAAATCATGTATTCATGCACATTTCCTCTTTATTAAAAGAACAGGAGGTGAAATCTGTTGAATATATTTGGAATACAAACTGAATTGTACCTAATTATTATACTTTTCAAAGTTTTCTTTGAGGCATCCGCAGCTCTTTAAAAATTAAAATTTTTGTAGCAGTGAGCTCATGCTGCTAGAAGGTATTGGGCTGTGAAGTCCAGTACCTTATAGCACCATGTCAGAAATTCACTTGAGGTGAAAGTTCATGCTCTTTTGAGATTTATTACTAGGGTTGGAATCAGTGATGGGCCTCAGGGAACATAGCAGAAATATTTTTGACCCGTGGCATGGCATCGCTTCTTTTTTCTTTTTACTTTATGATACTGACTCAGTTCATTGTACTGAATCATCTCATTACAGCACTTACCTTGTAGCTCTGTAATGACACATTTATGATATTACTACAGTATTGTCATAATTTATAGCTTGATACTCCCTAATTTTGTAATTTTTGATATCTCATGGTGTATATAACTCAAATCTTGACTGTTATGTGTTTGTCATGTTAATTGTTTATAGAAAATGTAAATAAATGTTTTGTTAAAAAAAAGACTGTTGTCTTCCACTTGTTGGTTGGTGAGGCAGGACTAGAAATATCTCTATTATTCTGTATATTTTATTTTGCATAGGTCCCTTTGAATGAGGATACAATTTCACTGTCACAAAAGAAGGGAAATTCATTGCAAAAAAAAACACGATGTTAATGTAGACATTAGGGTTGAAGGAGGCAAAGCACACTAAGTAGGGAAATGAAAAAACATTAGTGTTTTGAGTCTCCAGAGTCATGATAAATCAATGGTGAGGTGTCTGTTGGGGTCATCAGCCCTAATGCCCATCCCTTCCCCTGAGCAAACAAGGTCAGATGTGATCTCTTGTCTTCATGCAGGGCCCTGCGTGAAGAAAGCTATGACTGATTTTGTTGCAACATGTAGTGAGCCATACTTCTCTATCTTCGAAGAGTGTATCACTATAAGGCATTGACTTGTGGCCATACTTTGTGCTTTGGAGCGGATGCTATAGGCTGGTGGGGTGGGGGAGGGCATTAGAATTGATAACTCCAAGGAACACCCCACCACTGAGTCACCAAAACTCCGGAGACCAAAACCCTAATGTTTTTTTTCATTTCTCTTCTTTGTGCTCTTTGCATTCTTCAACCCTAGTATTTGCATTAACATACTTTTTTTGCAATTTTTATATAAGTGAAACCCACACCCCCAAAGAGGTGGGGCCTACCTTAAGTTATCTCCTTGGGTATCCCCTTTGCCCTCCATCTGGCCTTGTCCCAGCCTGGTATTCTGCCCTTTTGAACATGGGCTGATATCCAGTTTGAGGTTTGAATTCATGTGGAGTAATGTTGTTCACCTAGCTGCTGCGCGAATGTAAAAGCTGGCACCTTGCGCTATAGCTTTAAGAGCTCTGTAGATGTATACAGTGTCCATAGTCTCTGCTGGGACTGAGTACTTTGGCGCGTGCAACCGACCATGGATTGCTCTTTCAAACTCTACACTTGCACTGGATAATAGTGCAGAGGGAGGCCTATTGAATGCTGTAAATGTTTAATTCTAAAACTGAAGAGATTGTTTATAAAAATGGACTTTAATGTTGGACATTTAACTGTCTGCCCTTCGGCAGCCATCTTGTTACTTTCACCTTTCTGTTTCAGCCAATCAGAACTCAAAGGGTCCTCAAGGGGTCCTTGACTATGGCTGCTGGGAAGAATAGAGGACTCTGTGTGTGTTGAGCCCTCTGAGTGGCCAGTCAGAAAGCCAGAGCTGTGATTGACAACCTCATCTATTACAATATTGTGTTCCCCAGTCAGAGAGGGACTGTTGTAATGGGGCAGTGGCCAGAAGCTCTAGCGAGGAGAGGAACTTCACTATGTGTGTCTCAGCTTGTGGCCTGGGGCCTCCCATTAAGCCAAACTGGCTCCTTCAGCCCGGAAAGGGACAGAGACTGACTTACAATTCGGAGTAAATTTGTCAAAGCTTGTTTCACTGACTTTGCAAGCCAGAGTAAAACTACCAGACTGTGGTATCTTGAGTGAAACTGTTTCAGAGTGAAATGTGGAGCCGAATTTGCCAAAGCCTGTGTCCAGAGCCAAATGCTCCAAAAACTGTATCCTGTTTCCAGCTGAACCCAATGTTCCTGAGACTGTATCCTGTTTCCAGCAGAACCAAATGTTTCAGACACTGTAGCCTGAGTCCAAAGCTGCATCTACACTTAGATCAGCCAAGGAAGTAAGTCACTAGTACAATGATTAGTGCTAGTTTGCGGCCACCTTGGGGGTTTTGCCCAGCCATGGCAATGAGTCATGCCAGCCCTGGTCCCTTCATGCTGGTCCTGCTTCAGAAGCCTGAAGCCTGAATCCAAGACTTTGGAGGTTCACACCTGCCCAAGGGAGCCAACCATTCTGCCACTGCTTCAGAGACTGAGGTCCTTCAGAACTGTGAGCAACTTCAGGGCTAGCCCTGCAACAATGTTTTCCAAGTTGCTTCTGAAATGTACTGCAGGCCATCAAGCCTGGGATTACAAATACCAGTTTGCCCAAGAGTTCAACCATTTGCTTTTGAATGTTTCTTTACTATTGCATGAGTGAAGAGTTAAAACCAATCGGTTGTTTATGTGCACCAACATGTGCCAGGCCTGCAACGGTTCAAGTCTGGGTACCGAGTGAAGTTAACTGGGACTGTTTAGTTGGATTATTAAATACTGTTGTAAATGTTCTAGCAAACCAAAAGTAATTCAATTAACACAGCCTTTAACTTGCATTTCTTTATTCCCACAACCACCCCCCTAATAAAAGAAGTTTATTGTTATTCTAGCATTGTCCCTGAGCATATTATTACTGAGTGCAAACTTACTGTGTTGAACTGCAAAGTTCAATGCTGTTGCTGTTTACTGTTCTCAACAGGTATCTGGGGGTTTCGTAATAGCCAGAATCCATTTGGCAAGTGTAGCCAGTGTGAGCATATTATTAGCTATCACCATTAATTGTATGACATTAGTCTGTTTAAACTGCTGTGAGTTAATCCATGTGTGGGACCACTGGGCAGGGAAGTGGGTAGGTACAGCATCCCAGGGGGTTGCACCAGCTTGTCATCTGGCCCACTTATCTTTTTACTCTGGGTGGAGGCACCATGCTAATATTCTATCTTATGGTAACTAACCCCTTTTTTCCATCAGTAACAGAGCCCAGGCCCCTCAGTCTGTTTTGTAGTCATCAGGCAGGGGTAGTAGCCCAGTGGTATACAGCGTCCAGGTTACATATAGATACATATGTGTAGTTTGCAGTGCAGATGGATTTTGTTGCTACAGACTTGATATGTACGTCAAATATTTGAATGGGACGAGTGTAGCCACCCCATAATGTGAGAGCTTACTAGGCTCCATGAAACCCTGACTTGCACTGCCATCTGTTGTTGCTCTCCAGTCCTCGTGGGACTATGGCAACAGGGACCAGGAGTGAAGAGGGGTGCCACAGGATTTCTTCTGTGTCTTCTGTGCCAACTTAATCATGGTTCCTACAACACATCAAAGGCAGCCACTTGCAGCAATGAGGAGTGTGGCTGGCACTCATAGTGGAGCAGGGGATTCCCTGTTATCAGCCCCAGCTGCCTGGACTCTAAGTGCAATCATGCACAATGTAACTAATGGCAGAAATAAACTGTTTGAGGGTAGGAGCCCTGTGATATAGAGCCAGTCTTGGCTACCCGTTGACCTACTGGCAGGGGTGAGGAGTTGCATGCTAGCCAGTTTAGGCTGCAGAACCTTGACAGGGAGCCTCAAAAGACTACTAGGACACAAAAGGACTGCAGGAATCTTGGCATGAATTTCTGAATGATGGACTTCAACCCTTGCCCTAGAGTGACTGACAGCTGAGTGAACCAGTGGTGACTTGAGTTGACATTCCCCTGTAAACAGTAGGAGTTGTGCCTGAGCCCAGTCAGATCTGCGTGAGTCCCTGAAAATCGAGGTGCCTGTGTGTTGTTAAGAGTGGCAGCTTGCTACTGTGCTGTAGAGACAGACTGTGTATCTACTGTATCAGAGACAGTGTAAGGACTAAGAACAGAACTCCTGCTATATGGGAAAAAGAGGTAATTGCATGCTAAGTGCTGCATGAACAGTGGGATGGGTGACATTCACTGAGGACAACAGGCAACCAGATTTTAACTTTTTTTTTTTACTAAATATTCAGATGGAAACCATGCAACAAAGTATATTTTGAGGACAAACTTTATTTCATTTTATTTAACTATTTAGCGGGTTGCACTGTATAGTAGTTTGTGCTTCCTTTTCTCTCTCAAAACTGTCTAAAGTTGCACATTCTGACAAAGTTCAGCTGTGATAATCATGAATATCTGAAAAAAACTGTGTCCCAAGCTTGGAACCCTTTACAGGAACCTTAGCTGCATCCCTCCTACGGCCCGGCGAGAACTTGTCCAGAAGATGATCCTCCCCATTTTTGGCTACTGTGATGTAGTCTATGGTGCCGCTCCCATTTCTTGTGTTACCAGATTAGACTCTTTTAAACTTCTTCGGTCGATTCGTTCTTGATGCCCCATCTTGAACCCATCATTGTGACCTTTACCATGCCCTGTTCTTCCCCCTGCTTGCTAACAGATGCCTGGCTCACTGTGCTAAGCTAACTTCCAAACTTTGGCTTGGTGTACTTCCTTCCTACCTCACATGCTCCCTCCCTCCCCCCTCCCCCCTGCCTTCCTCTCACTCCCTCAGATCCTCTGACACTCGCACCCTGCTAGTCCCCCGTTGTACCACCCTCATCGGCCAATCAGGCTTCTCCCGCCGCTTCCCAAAATCTGGAACTCCTTCCCCCTCACACTCTCCTCCTCCTCCTCCCACTCCCTTGCCTCTGCCTTACATAACTTTCTCTCTGCTAGCTGCTCCTTCTACAATCCTCCTTAACTTGTTCCCCTATGAGCCTGCTTCAGTTTCACACCCACCTCTTTCCTGCAAAACCCTCCCCCAGTACCCCTTCCTTTCCACCTTACTCCCACCCCCATTCCCTTCTCTGTGCATCAGCTTACCCTCACTACCCACTTGCCATTGCTTGGCCTAGGCCCCTGGTAGGGTTCTCTGCATCCTGGAGGGGTCCAGAACCTAGGCAAACACCTTCCTCACCTCCTATTCCCACCTCATTCTTTCTTGAAAGGGCTGGGTCTCGTCCCCTCTTCTCTCTCACTTCCCTCTCTCTTAGTCCTTCTCAAGCCTACTCTCCATCGCTGCCTGCTTCCCTCCTGTCGTGCTCTACCTCTGCCTTGTGCAGGCAGGGTCAACAGCATACTGGAGGGGCCAGGCCCTGGCAGACACTTCTCTTCCTCCTTTCTTCCTCCTGACATGCTCTAACTCCCACTGCCTACAACCTGATTCCCTCCTGTTCATGCTTGACCTCTGCCTTGTGCAGGCAGGGTCAACAGCATACTGGAGGGGCCAGGCCCTGGCAGACACTTCTCTTCACCCTCTGTTCATTCCTGACATGCTCCAACTCCCACTGCCTACAACCTGATTCCCTCCTGTTCATGCTTGACCTCCACCTGGTGCAGGCAGGGTCCCTAGCATTCTGGAGGGGTCAGGCCCTGGCAGACCCTACTCCTCCACCCCTTGCCTTAACCTCCTCCAAATCCCCCCCTTTCCACTCCCCTGCTCCCTGCCTATATGCCCCCACCTTCCCCCCCTCCTTCCTAGCAGTAGTTATTGGCTAACCCCTAATCTCAAATGCACTTATAGTCAACCTTGCACTTTTGTTACAGTTTGCAAATTTTGTTCTATCTGTGTCTCTCCTCGCAATCTTGCCCTAGTTCAACCTCCTTGTATTCAATCCAGCCATTTTCTAACTACAAAGCTATGTCCCAAGTGTTTGCCAAGATATTTGTGCTACCGTATGTATCTAGTTCAAGACTGTTAGCATTGTATCCATCTAGTTCATACCTGTTAGCATTCCTCCTTTTCATTACTTCTGTATAGTCTGCTCACTTTATTGAATGTAATCAAATTGTATATCTATACTGTGTACCAAATCTCTGTATACTATCCTCATGTTTCCCTACCCCCCAGGTCGTACCGGGAGACAAGCAACTTGTTGCTCAGAGTGCCTTCCTGGTGAAACATTTCAATAAATAAAATAAAAAAAAAATAATAATCCATACATTTCTAGGCATAAACATGAATTATTCATAAAAATGTGTGGATTATTCAGAATTATAAAATGACAGATAGGTAAACTGAAGCATATTCAAGAGGGCAATTATTTTTACCGTGCCCTGGGCCGGGGTGTTGCATTGCTCCATCTCCTGGCCCATACTGTTGTGACTCCCCCAGCTTTGGTATGCTCCACCACCACTGCAATAGGGACTGGATGTCAGGATATGGTGTGGGGGGCAGTTAGTATCAGATTTCACAGACTGAACTACCCTGTGTGTCTGCGTTGGAGAATCATCTACTGAATGTTAAGGTCAGAAAAGGCTTTACCTGGACTGGAGAAACAGCCATCTGCCAGATGATACCACAGACCTTCAGAGAGGAAGTTGAGTGAGAAGGACTGACTGCGTCTGTACAATCACCCCATGTATTGAAAGAGATGCACTGGTCTGGGAAAACCATGAGTAAACCAGGGCTTTCCCTTTACTTGTATCTTTGTATTACAGTAAGGAATGCATTTAATGGGGCAAGCCATCTGACCGGGATTTACAGATACCCAATTGGATTTAAGAGCTTTTGGGTTAAAGGGTTCATTTGCAAAGCATTGCTTTAAGTGCATCACCCACAGTTGGGTACCCAGTGAAGCACTAGGAGATCACTAGTAGTAATATATGTTTACACTAGTGCCAGTGGGGAGTGTGAAGTGCCCTTAGAACAATTGGGCAGCTACAACTATAGTACTGTGCACTGAGTGGTGTGAGGGCAGACAGTGTTATTGGGCTGATGCTGGAATGCCATGAGAAGCACATCCCCAGGACTGATATTATTTTGCTGCATCTAGGCTGGGTGACAAACTATCATCCATTTCGTCCGGCATCTGCTTCTCTGAGATCCTGCCAGTGTGGGAGAGGGGGACAGATGGACAGAAGATAAGAGAAGGGGAGATAGGGGAGCTAAACATGTGGCTCAAGGGCTGGTGCCAGGAAAAAGGACACAAATTTGTAGGGAACTGGCAACAGTTTTGGGAGTGAAAGTTCTTTAAATTTGATGGACTGCATCTGACTAAGGAGGGAGTCAGTGCATTGGGGCAGAAGTTTGATGTCTTTGTAGAATATTTAAACTAGCAAATGGGGAGAGGGGTGCAGCACTCGAAACATCAAATGGGAAGAACACCCCTCTCCCCTCAGCTAGTGGTCAAACAAGAGTTCAGCATGTTTGTAGTTCATTTGCATCACCAGGTAAAGAAAAAGGTCTGGTTCCCCATACGATGCACAGGGGAAACGCCGGACCTCGCCCAACAACTAACACACCGAAATAAGACCAATGGAAAACCATGTACACAAATGCTCACAGTCTGGGAAACAAGATCCCAGACCTGCAGGCAATAATGACAGAGGCTAAACTGGACATAGTAGCCATTGGCGAGACATGGTTTACCAGTAACCACACTTGGGAGACTTCAGTACCTGGCTATGTACTGTTCAGAAGACACTGAGGTGCAAAAAGGGGAGGTGGAGTGGCCCTTTATGTCAATGAAAATATCAGAGCTACAGAAATTCAGAATACACATAAGGAGCCAGAAGAATTGTGGGTCACCCTGGAAACAGGATATGGGACAGCCATATGAACTGGGGTTGTGTACAGTCCTCCAGACCAGGGGGAGGACATAGACATGTTACTGTTAGAAGATATACAAAACATGACAGCTAAAGGGGAGGTTCTGATAATGGGAGACTTCAAGATGCCAGATACAGATTGGTCAATACCAGCAGGGACATCTGCCAGAACTAGACACATGGTGGATTCCCTGCAGGGGGAGGGCCTCAAACAACTGGTACAACAACCCACAAGAGACAGGGCTATCCTAGATCTAGTACTGACTAACAGGGAAAGGATCACAGATCTCTAGGTAGAAGGTCAACTGGGTGCTAGTGACCATCACATGGTATGATTCAATTTGGCCACTAGAACTAAATCATCCCATTCCAAGGCAAAAATATGGGACTTCAGAGGAGCTGACTTTGATAAGATGGCCAACAGAGTTAAGCTAGCCCTGTCAAAAAGAAATACAAGTGAGGGGGTACAGGCAAAGTGGGCAAGCATTAAAGGTGCAATACTTGAAGCAACATCCCATTGTGTTAGTGAGAAAAGGAAGTGCAAAAGAAGAAGGAAACCACTTTGGTTCTCAAATACAGTAGCAGAAAAGGTCAGAGCCAAAAGGCTGGTGTAAACCCCAGGTGGCACTGTCCCAAGGGCTACTACCCCTTCCTGCTTGACTACTGACAGGTTGAGGGGGCCTAGGTTCTATGCCGGGTGCCTCCACCCAGAGGTCAGAGTTTGTAGTGGTTAGACTAGCTTGGTCACAGCCCTCTGGGACACTGAGACCCCGTTTTATTCCCTCTAGTGGCTCACACAGTACACAGGAGTTACAGCCCCAATACCCCACGTATACACACTGTTCACTCATAAAGTACCACTTACCCTCGAGACTGATTCTGCAGCACGACCCCCTGTAAAATAAGGTTAAACAACATACACAGCAAAATACAATACTGTTTCCATAAGTACCAACACCACAGACAGTATATAGTATAACAACAACAAATCTGATTTCTTTAGGGGACAGTAACACGAGGGGGCAATCAGGTTAATTGGCAAAATTAAATCACAGTACTGTGCACACATACAGAGTCTGAAAAGTCACACCCTGGGTACCCAGGTTGGGGGTAGCCAGGTCCATTGCCTGGGGTTGGCCGGCAGGTGCAGATGGACAGGGCCCTGTAGAAGAAAATATATGCACAACAGCTAATTGTAATCCAGAGCCGGATGGCTCAGTCCATGAAGAAGTGAAACAACAATAATTAGATGACACACTTGTAATTGAAAACAGGCTGCAGGGAATACCCAGTTGTACTCACAATACCAAGCTGAGAACGGATGGTGGATGTTCTTCTGGGTTGCCAGAACAACAGGGCATGGAGACAAGGTCCTTGTGACTGGACCCCACTGCAGTAGATAGCAAACGGATTTAGTCCAAGACAAGCTGGGGTTTGCTTCCAGCTTCAACACACAGCACACAGCACGGGAGACTGGAAATAGCGATTCCCCACAAGCACTACTCACATTCATATGTAAAAGGAAAGTACTATACCAGGCAAGCTGCTCCTAGATCCCGATCGCAATAACTGCAAAATACCCGGGAGTACACACAGTAGCTTCAGTTCCTGACAGACCGAGAGCAATTCAGCAATTTCTCCAGTCTTCTACAGGGTGAGCCTGGTTTCCACTCTTCAGACTTCCTTCTTTCTCCTCACAAATCAGATTCTGTCCAAACTGGCACTTACAACGGCTGCAGGCCAAACCTCAGGGCCTCACATGCACTTCCTGTACGAAACTATACACCGCAGAAGCACAGAGCTCCTTCTCTCTTCACTGCCACAACTGATCTGATCTTTCCAGTCACAGAGCAGGGCATTTCCTTTAGCTCCACACCATTCTGTTGCCTGGTTCGGCTGTCACTCACAATGAGACTCCCTCTGTTGGTGAAAAAAGGCGCCAAGGTCAAACTACATTCCCAGAGTCACTGCCCATACAATCCCCTGTGGCTGGCTCAAAATTGAGAGTCCAAGTTCTGATTAGCCCACAGGCTCCATTGTAAGGAACCCTCCCCATTGATTGGTCCATTTCAGCAGTTCAGGACCAAAATGAAAGAGCTACACTGAAACAGTTTGTGCTGAAATGAAGACAGGTTAGACAAACTACATTTTCTCAGTCACTCCAAATGATTTCTGGCAAATAGTTATATCTTTCAACAAGGCTCCCTCTGCACATGTAGCGACGGCAGAAACAGAGCGAATTGACAGCAGCTCGGGCGGGATTCGAGCATTAAATACACAGTCCCCCCATACAAACTAATTAAGTCTGCAAGCAGACAGCTCTTAAAGAGACAGTACGTGGAGGCTCAAATAGCACTCACTTGGAACCACATTTAAACAGCTTAAATGCCGAACACCACCCAGACTTGGAGCATTCAGGCAAGTTCCTGGAAGATTTTGGGGAACCCCCATTTGCAGGGGGGTTACACCGGCCTTCAGGAAATATAAGGGAATGCAGCAGGATGAAGATAGGAAGGCATACCAAACTTCCCTAAGGGAAACAGGGAAGGCAGTAAGGCAGGCAAAGGCACAAGCTGAGGAAGAACTAGCACGAATAGTAAAAGAAGGTGACAAGACTTTCTATAGATACATTAGTAAAAGGAGAAAGTCCAGAGGGGGTATTGCTAAGATCAAAGGGGTTAAGGGGGCGTGTGAGGAGAGGACCATGTAAAAGCATCTATCCTAAATAGATACTTCTGCTCAGTATTTACTAAAGAGAAGGTAGGTTAGCGCCCACAGCTCTGCGCCATGGACACAGGGGGGAGGGAGGTGTGCACTAGTCCCTTCACAAAAGAAAGGGTCCTACAAGAGCTCGATAAGCTCAGGGTGGACAAGGCAATAGAACCTGATGGTATACATCCCAGGGTACTAAAGGAGCTAAGGGTGGAACTAGCAGAGCCATAATCAGAACTGTTTAGTGAGTGTCTGAGCACAGGAGAGGTCTCAGAAGACTGGAGAAGGGCTCATGTGATCCCGCTCCACAAGAGTGGCAGCAGGGAGGAGGCAGAGAACTACAGACCAGTCAGTTTTACCTCAGTAGTGGACAAGATTATGGAGACACTCCTTAAGGAAAGGATAGTGCAACACCTGGAATCCATAGGAGCACAGGATCCAAGACAGCATGGGTTTACAAAGGAAGGTCCTGTCAAACTAATCTCAGAATTTCTTTGACTGGGTAACCAGAGTGGTGGACAAAGGGGAGCAGTTGATGCTGCCTACCTTGACTTCAGCAAAGCTTTTGATACTGTTCCATAGAAGATTGATTAATAAGCTGGGTAGGCTCAGGGTGGGTCAGGCGATCGGTCAACTGGGTGCAAACTGGTTGACAGGCAGAAAACAGAGAGTGGTGGTAAATGGTATACAGTCAGAAGAGATGCAAGTCACAAGTGGGGTACCTCAGGGATCAGTCCTGGGGCCAGTCCTCTTCAATATCTTCATCAGTGACATTGCAGATGGACTGGGCGGTAAGGTTTGTCTGTTTGCAGATGACACGAAGATCTGCAACAGAGTAGATGATCCAGATGGAGTGGGCAGAATGAGAAGTGATCTGGATAAACTAGCAAAATGATCTGAAGAGTGGCAACTGGGGTTTAATGCAAAGAAGTGCAAGATCATGCACATAGGGAAGAGAAACCCTGAAGCCACCTATAGGTTGGGAGGGGAGTTGCTGGCAGTCACAAGGGAAGAAAGAGACTTGGGTGTCATCATCACCGATTACCTGAAATCATCCAAGCAGACCTCTAAAGCAGTAGGTAAGGTTAGAGGGATGTTGGGGTGCATTAGTAGGGAAGAAGGAGGTAATAATCCCTCTTTACAAGACACTGGTTAGGCTCCATCTGGAGTACTGCGTGCAGTACTGGAGGCCACACCTTCACAAGGACATTAACTAAACTGAGGCAATCCAGAGAAGGGCAACCAAAATGGTGCAGGGACTGCATCAGAAAACGTATGAGGACAGATTAACTGAACTCAATATGTATACCCTAGCATGGGTGTAGCCAGAAATTTCCGTTTTGTACACAGTCTCCAACAGTTACACCCCCCCCATTAAAAAATGTACACATCCTTTCCAAATGGCACCCCCTTCCAAACAAGTCAGATTGTTGTCAGATGATTCCTTTACTCTCTAAAGAGGTTATACGTCTATCGGACACTCCTCAGTGGCCTACACTAACACAAATACTACAGATTAGAATGATAATATTAACAGAGTGGCTTATGGTTTATGACAGGCACTCAACAAAACTGTACACAAATGTGTACAGTGAGTATGCCTGTCTACACCCTTGTACCGTAGAGCAAAGGAGGGAGAGAGGTGATGTGATTGAAAGACTCAAACACCTTAAGGGCATTAACAAGGTGAAAGAGTCTAATATGTTTCAATATAAGAAAATTAGCAGGGCAAGAGTACACAGCATGAGATTAGAGGGAGGCTAATAAAGGGGTAATGTGAGGAAGTTCTTTTTCACAGAAAGGGTGGTGGATGCCTGGAACGGTCTACCTCAGGAAGTGGTGGATAGGAATACAGTGCAGGGCTTCAAGCAGGCATGGGATATGCATAAAGGAGCAATACAGATGAGTATGAATAGATAGGGCACTGACAGAGCAAAGGCCTATGGCACATTCATAAGGTAGAAAAAGAAATGGGCAGACTGGATGGGCCTTCTGGTCCGTATCTGCAATCAACTTCTATGTTTCTATGTTTCTAGGAGGGCATTGAAGAGTGATCCGGGTTTGGAAGCAAGCCCAAGTCATTGGGGGCCAGCCCGGGGAAGGAGACTGAAGTGGCCCAGCTGGGGAAGGGGAGGAGACTGAAGTGGCCCAGCCAGGGGGAGGAGACTCAAGTGGCCCAGAGGATGCTCTCATCCTCTGGGGAGGGAGGTCCATGAGCTCTGCTGCTTTACTACCACCTGGATGACCACAGATGGCAGTAAAAGCAGAGCTGTGATGGGTGGACAGGCGGCCTCCATATTGGGACATCTGCATGGTAGCGTGCAAACGTCCATCCAGTCCTAGCTCACAATGTGCCTGGGGAAGGGGAACAAAACAAAGCAAGAAAATCCCTTGATTGCAGCAGCATGACGTCACCTTACTCCTTGAAGGCACTGTACCACTCACTGTGCTGCTGACTGCATCTGAGCAAAACACCTGCCAGGCTTGGGGAACTCAGGAGGCTCCACCGGGTGGGGGAACCATGGAGCACTGCAAGGTTGGAGTTAAGTCCCAGGGACAGTGGGTGATGGGGCTGGGGAGAGAGGCTGGCCAAGGAAGTAGATCAGGTGCAAGAAAGCTTACTGAATTGAAAAAGGAGGGCACTGAAGACCAAACCTTTGTTAGTTAGGCTAGGCTTGGAAGGACACAGATGGAGCAGCCAAGGGTCTACTACTAACTCAGCTGGATAGCCCATTCCCTTTTCCCTTAGGACCTGCTGCTATATAAAGCCCCCGTTGTTTTGTTCATATGCACTGCCAGTGAATACAGTCTTAACAGAATATTAAGATGTAGCTTAGTGGGAACTGTTGGTGGACTGAGTTGGTTCATGGGTGGGCTGATCCTATGTGTAGCTACTGCATCCCAGGAAGTTGTAACATACTTACACCTGGCCCACTTAAACCTTTCTCTGGGTGGAGGTTCTGCACGATTAACTTATGTCTTGGATACAACCCCACCCCCAGAGTTTATCAGCCCAGGCCCCTCAACCTTGTCTGAGCCCACAAGGCAGGGACAGTATCACAACTTCCATAGCAACTCAGTTATATATGCTTAAATATTCTATTCCTAAAAAAAAAAAAAAAAAAGGAAATTCTGAAGAGGAAACAAAATCCAAACATGCTATCTTCTGCTTTTCTCCAGTAGAGGTCACTGTTTACCAAGTTATCGTCCAAATAAATGCTAATGTATAACAAAGTCATGATAGAGGAAAGAACATCTCGTTATTACTCAGAAGAAAGCAGAGATGGGAAAACGAGTCCAGATTCACATCTCAGCCACATATCCAGGTTTCCTGGGATCCACTTGGATCAACAGAGCCCTGCTGGCTGAGAATCAGCTTAGAATTTGAGCTGGGTTGCAGCCGGTTTGCCCTAAATAGCACACAATAGTGGTCCTTTCCTGATGTTGGTATTATTGAAAATGCAATTTTTACACCTATCTCACTCAGCATTCCTTTGTTACTAATACTTACACAGGTTTTCTAAGCTGTATCAAATTCAGATTTAATAATATAGGAGAAGCCGTATAGGATTTCATAATGAGAAATATTTTAACAATGTTCCCATCAGAATACTGTTTCACATGATGTTCACATATCATAAAATTACCTTTTGTTAATATCTACCATAAGCTTGTAAGTGCTTTTAAAGTTCCTTATTAGAGGTTTTATACTAACAATAAAGATATTTCAGTTCCCATCTTACTTGATGACATACGGAATAGTACAGAAAAGTTTTAAGAAATGCATGGAAAGCAATTTCATGTTGCTGCTTGCTATGGAGATAAATATTGCTGAAAGACAAAGCACAGCTCAAGTGGTTATCCACAAACTGTTGCTCTCACCTATGGTGGAAATGGGGGTGAACTCAGTTCCAGGAGTGATATTAAAAGTCTGACTCAGTTCTAGAAGCAAAATAGGGAAGGATTGCTCCTGTGCAAAATGTAACACCCTAGCTGCATAAAACAGACTACATAAAGTGTAAAAATACAATATATAATGAGGAAACCAGACCCCAGACCCCTGTCAGAGATGTTCGATCCTACATAAAAGGTGATGGGTTCCTGCAGTGATTATTCCATTTTCAACACTGGCTTTCACCTGAAGATTATTGCTTGAGAAAATAAAAATCTGGGGCCACTTGCAGGAGATGCGAAGATGGCTGGGGTAATTTTCCAATAGAATATAACAATACCATACTACCTTATTAAATGGCTGGCAGCATAGCCTAGCGTTCAGAGTAATGAGCTATTGAGTTTGGTGCATCCAGCAGATCTGGGGTTGATTCCCAGAATCTCCACTTGCGTACTGTGTGACTCTAAGCAAATCACTTAACCACCACAGCACTCCCAGGTTGCCCCTGAAAACAGGCACTTTGCCTAGTGGGCATTACCCAGCAACCAAAAAATAAGATAAAAACATTATTTCATGCCTAGGAAATCACGTGCCTACCCCATATTGGTACAGTAGTCATAGATCATTTTGAAGAGAAATTACAGAAGACTGGTATCTAAAACCTACCTCTACCAGAAACCAAATAATATTTATTTCTTTGAAAAAACCTGTAACTGGGTAAACCATGCAGAGCTGAAGCTTGTTTCCAGGTGCAGCCTGGTGGAAGGGTTACAGAGGAACGCACAGGCAAAATATAGTTAAGGGAGGGCAGTATACTATAATTTGCAGGTACGAGAGAGAGCAGACTCTTACAGTGGTACAGAAACCAGGCAAGGGTACATACAACTTGTGAAGTGATAATTACTAATCTGCTAAATTGCTAAAAAGACAACATAAAGTGTAATAGAAAATTACTAGATGGCAAAGTGCCAAAGATGGCTATGACAGTAAAGAGGTAGGTGGGGGGGGGGGATAGGTGAGCTGTAGGAGGGGGAGAAATGAGCCATAAGAAGCAAGTTAAGAGCTGAAAAGGTGCGAGTTGAATGGGGAGAGGGAGATGGTTCTAGAGATTAGGGAGATGGATATAGAAGGCAGACTGACCAGCAGAGGATTGTCAGTGGAATATGAAGAAGAGGTGCGTATCAAAGAAGTGGAGGGAGTCCGAGGATAGGATACAGGGGAAAGGACAGCAGCAAAGTAGGAAGGGAGGGAGGAGGAGAGACAGAATTATGGCAGGAAAGTGGAACAGTGCCAGTGCTGATGTGCTTTGAGAGAGGAGAGAACATGATGAAGGTAAAGAGAGGAGCGATGAGTGGGGGTGGGTTGGGGGTCCAGAGTGAAACAGTAGAAGGAACTGTCAAGGTGATCTAGTCTGGCAAAAGAAGATTTGGAGACAGCACTGGAGGCCACATCCACATAGTCAAACAATGGCACGATCATCTTACGAGGGTGATATCATGGAGGACAGGGAGTGGAAAGCCAGATTTGTTGTGGTACTGTGCACCACGTTTTTGGAGTTTTGTTATGGATAGCGTCAATGTGGATGGAGAAATTGAGTTGTTGGTCTAGCCACACACAAAGATACTTAAAGTGGGGGATATCTTCAATTTGGGTGCCATCAAGATTCCTGAAGTCTAGGATAGAAGGGAGCCTAATAAACCTCGGCTTAGTGCCAAAAGTCACAGAAACAGTCCTTTTGGGATTATGAGACGGCTGGTTGAAATGGAACCAGCCCTGATGTCAAAGTCATGCTGAAGTGACAGTTCATGAGAATAGATGACCAATGGTGAACAACAAGGTTGTGTTCCCATCAAGGGAACCTTGTGACATCATAAACCTTGAGAGTGATACGCGAGTGTTCTATGATGTCTTATAAAATGGGTTGGCAAGTTCCTGCTTCCTGATAGGATATACAAGTTCTGAGACCCATATCTTAATTCTCCACGACTGCACAGTTCTGAACAAATTCAGGCAGTGAGATCTGGAGCCAACTCACATACAGAATTTGTTTTTTTTTTTACTTTATTTACTCCTCCTATTCACTAGCCCCCCCTTAGGACCTCTCTCTCTCTCTCCAGTGTGGGACTCTACTCACCAGCTTTCTCCCACTCATCGAGATCCCCTGTCCGTACCTTCGGGACTGCCTGCTCTCGTATCCTCTTCCTGACTCACTGACCCCCCGACTCTGAGTCCCCCAGAGTGGGACCACCAACTCCTCCAGCGCGCAATCTGTAATCTAGTGGGTGGCTAGAAGGAGGGCAGGAGCCAGAGGACTTCAGGGAAGATCTGGCATTGAGTGTGGGTGCTGGTCATGGGTCCCCACCTTCACCTTCCTGGGTGCAAGGGCTTTTTTCCTTTTTTTGGTGGCAGGCATCTGCCGACACTCCCATCCTCTCCTAGAGTGCGCTGCAAGTTGCATTGCCCCCAGTCTCCACCGGGAGCCGCTGTTACCATGGTGCACACTACCCACCTACCCCAGGAGAGGAGAGCAGTCCTCTGGACACTCAATACTCTCCTGGCCCTGCTGACCCCGATGACCCATGCTCATTCCCAAACCCAGGTCACTGGTGTGGCATGAGGTGTGGCATCCAGTGCCTCAGTCCTCAGCTCCACCAGGCTGAGTGTCACATACAGAATTAATGTTTGGAGGCAGTATGGCACAGTGGTTTAAGGCTCTGAGCTGCAAATCTGGAGACCTGGGTTTGAATCCCACAGCCCCCACTTGCATACTGTATGACCCTGAGCAAGTCACTTAACTTCCTCGTGCTCCCAGGTTGCACCTGCAAACAAGCTTTCAGCTTAGTGTGTCTCACCTGGTAAAATAATTGGTAAAAAAAAAAAAAAAATGTACCTCTTCACTCATTCCTGATTGCCATCACAAACATGGTTATCACCTTTACTCATAAATAAAAACCTTCAGTTATGCCCTAAATATATAAAAATCCCTTAAATTAAAGAAAATAAGTGAATAAGTGAATTTTCTTTCCACTCATGAGGCCCTCCTTACACACATCCACACATTTAAAAAATCAAGTAGTAATCAGAGTTTCCATTTCTTGTACTTCTTTGACGACCATGAAAAATTCTCGCTCCTAACTTTAGAAGTTTGCCAGAGAACTCCCTGCTCCTTACCCTGCAATAGATTTGTGGTTCTGGCTCCATTTGAGGCGTGTGTGAGTGTTTGTGTGTGTCTGTATGTTAGAGGAATTCTACAGAATTGTGCATTCATGTATTCCATGTTACCATTCCGTATGTTTGTGGTAGGGGGAGAAGAGGGAGTATTGTACTAGTGAAATTCTGCAGAATTTTCAATTCTTGTATTCCATGGTAAAAAAAAACACAATTTATTGAAAGGGTGAAAAGTCAGATGACTGACAGATAGGCCCTGTACACACTGGGCTTGATAAAACATTTTAAGACCCTCAAAACGTTTTAAGAAGCCCAAACACAGTTTGCATCTGCACTTAACGTAGTTTGAAACCCCATTTAAAAAACGTGTTTAAACCCTACAAAAGACCTAGGGCTTGATTTTCAAAGGCTGATGCAAAGCTTGTGTCAAACCCTGCTTCGAAGGCAGTTTTTGGTGCAGCTCTGCCAAACTCCTTTGCTCAGCTGCACCCAATTTTCTTTTGTTGAGCACAGTTGTGAAGGTTTCCTCAGTTTACAGCAGCTTGCACCAAAGATTTGGCACAAGCCCAGTAAGAAAGGATTCCCCCAAATGCGGGGACTAGGGAAAAGCTGGTCTAACTTGCTGCATTTGGCGCCCGGGATTGAAAATCCCGATCACTGGCCAGAAGAATGCCACAAGCCCCGTGCACCAATCAGCACACCAGGGGCTTGTGGCATTCTCAGGGCTTTGAAAATTGAGCCCCTAGTCTTAAAAATATTTTAAACATGGTTTCAGAGTTAGCATGATATATGTTGTAGGGTGGATGGGTGCTCGATCTGTGCTTCTCTATCTGGCAGAGTTAATCCTCTTGGTGCACATGATGCATTGCGGCTGCATATCCCAGCAAGCAGTTCCAAACCACAGACATTGAGTGCAGTGTAGGAAACACATGGTGCTGAGTGACTGGAAGTGCAGTTCACAAGTTTGACAGGAGTCACAGTGTATTTGACAGCTTCAAATTGCATGTTATTACAACAGATTTGCAGGCAAAATGAGCAGTCGCTCTGACAGCTGGTCAGATGATGCCACCAAGCTCCTGACAGAGTATTAGTCTCAGAAGTTTGTGCAAGATGAACTGTCAAACTATGCGAGGAACATTAAAATATACCAACATATTTTAAACTATTTAATGGAGACTAGTGTTGAAAGGTCAGCCAAACAATGCAGAGAAAAGATAAACCAGGTAAAAGTTGAGCCAGACCACCGGTGCAACGGTAGCGCTACCACTTGTGGTGGAGATGACCCGGTGTTGGGAGCAGCATAGGGAGTCAGATAATTGGCCTGGGGGAGGAAGACTGAACATCCCATAGATGGCTCTCCTCCTCTGGGGAGGGAAGGGGATTTTGGCCGGTACCGTACCGACCTCTGGTGGTGGCTGGGAGTCAGTGCACTAGCCAACACAATGTAGGGATGGTGAGGGCAGCTGCCCGGTGTTCGGCTTATGGCAGCGTGCATGGCTCGCCATTGGTGGCATGGCACATTCTCACCAGGGGGGTAACTAAGGGGGACAAACACAATTCTCCAGTGCTCTTGATGGCTGGTGTTGGATGCACCCCAGCTGCTCCCCTGGTCCGACCTCGGTCTTCTGCAACATGCAGTGTGTTCACTCATCGTGACATGGCCTGGAGAAAGGCAGGAATCGAGCACAGGAGCTATGGCCAGTGCAGTGCTACTGAAATCGACCAGATGGGGGGAACCAAAAGTATAAACCCCCGCCAAGGAGGTGATAAATACATAACTAAAAAAAAAGTTAAAAGTTAAACATCATAAAGGAAAGGATAAGAAACAGAGAAACATAGTGTAACCCCCCTGCAAATGGGGGTTCCTAAGGGCTTCCTAGGAGCTGCTCAAATGCCCACTGCCTGGCTGGTGTTCGTCGTAAGGCCGCTAAATGCAGGCGCGGTGAGTGCTTTTGAAGCCTCCAGCACTGTTTCTTAGGGGCTGCCTAATTGCAGCCGTGATTACTCGAGCCGGGGGGTTTGAGTGTTGTCCTGCTCGAGTCCCATCCGGGCCACTGGAAATAGCTCCCTTCTGCCATCGCCAAGTATGCAGAGGGGGCTCTGTTGAAGGGTGTGACTCGGTGGGGGAAAATAACTTAGAGCAATAATGATATTGCAGTTATTCAAACCTGCTTTTTGTTTGCAGCAAGGACTGTTGTGATTATCTCCTCCATGTTGGTCTCGAACTGTCGCATTGGACCAATCAGGACTGGGACTTTAGGTGGAGCCAGCTGACCAATCAGGACTTCGCTAGTAATCCTGGGAGGGGAAGTATGCCCCAAGGCGCCTTTTTGCACCAATGGAGACAGGTCTTATAGCCTGGTGTTTGCAGCCCACCTATGGGATCGGGTGGCGCGCGACTGGGAAGGCTGAGTTCAACTGCCTGAAGGGCAGAGCCGTGGTGACTGTGGAGCTGAAGGGAGCTCTAAAATTCTGCACCGTTGAGTGATCGCGCGGGAAGCGCGTGAGAGGCCTAGGTGGCCGTTTTCACTAGTTTACAGCTTCGGACTAAATCCGCTGGCGTGCGGTCAGAGGAGGCTGTGTTTAAACACAGCTACCTACCAGGCTTCATCTGAAGAGGACTGGAGAATCTGCTCAATCACACTCGGTCCGTTCAGGACATTTGGAGTTGCTGCTAACGCCCGCAATTGCTGTGAGTTCGTTCGGGTCCTGGAAGTAGCTGCCTGGCATGGTACTCCTCTGTTGCTTTCCATATAAATGTGTGAGGAGGCTTTTGAAGCTCAGGCTCAGCCCTGCAAGTGGTGAAGGAAGGGTATCTGCTGGAGCCGTGAGTACTGGATGAGGGTAGCTCCCTGTTAACCTTACAAACAAGTGGCAGAGAAAACACAAATCGGTTTTGTTGTACTGCTGACTGCACTGGTTGATCTTTATGCTCATTTTGATCTGCTCAGGAAAGTAAATGCTCATTTGTGTCAGGGCCCCAACCAGCTGCCACGAGGGACTAGCCATTAGGGCTTGGGTACCCATGGACAATAAATGATAGGTGCAGGCCTGTGCACAGAGCCATAGGTAGTTAAATATAGGTAATAGTGATAAGCTGATCACCCTGATTCCCCCGGTCCTTGTTATCCCCCTTCAAATAAATCAGATTGTTTGTCTTGCAACTGCACCAAGGCTGGTTTGTGCCTTACTGAGGACTTATTGCACAGTGAATGTTTGATAACTGTATCTTACTTTACAGGGGTTCCCCGGAGTGAGCTGAGTGTTTCGAGCCAGGGGGTAAGTGTTCAGGGGGAAAGCATTGTAATTACTCTGGTTGAGCCACTAGTGGGAAGAAGGGGGGTTGCAGCGACCCAGAGGGCTGTGACCGAGTCAACCTAGACTGTCCTAACCCCGACCTCTGGGTGGAGGCACCCGTCAACGGATCTGGGCCCCTTACCCTGTCACGGCTGAGACAGACAGGGGTGGTAGCCCTTGGGATAGCGCCCCCTGGGGGTTACAATAGAAACATAGAATTTGTTGGCAGATAAGGACCACCAGGCCCATCTAGTCTGCCCTAAAGCCTGACACCTGATCGTTATTCTGGTGGTGGCTGGATCACATGTCCTTTTTCTGAGGAGCTGGACTTGATTTTGGGCACTGACCAACCCTAAATCTCAAATTTATTCTTGAGGGAGCCTTGTTGGAGCCACCTACAAATGAAGAACCTGATGACTACCCTGAGCCAGATCATGTGGGGTAGGTACAGTATGTTTTGCCTGTTACTGTATATTTATTTATTTTTTTGGAGGGTGGTGGGTGGGTAAGCTAGTAAATTGTAGGGTGGGAGGCAGAACTGAGTATAGATGATCAAAGTTTATATTTGTGGTTATAAACATATAATTGAATAAACTGCAGCTGATACCATGTAAATATTTTTATCTTTGGGGTTCAGAGTCTTGTTTAGGCATCTGTTACATAAGTATGCAAGTGGTATAGTGTGGTAACTGAATATAAATTAATGTTTTAAGCATTATTCCAATGCATTGTGGTTGATGATGGTGGAAATAATTTTAAAAAGACTGGTTGATGTGATTAAAGTAAGCTTGCTTTCTATTACCGTACTTCCATATTAGTGGATGTGTGTAAGAAGGGAGATTGCTACAGCGAGAAACAGACCAGCACAGCTCTTCCGCACAGTGGATAGGCTTTTACATCCAGATTGTCTACATGCTGGAGGGGCAGGTTCGAGCACAAGATGCGAGGAGCTGGTTATGTTTTTCGCTGACAAGGTGTCCTCCATCAGAACTGAGGTCTCATCGAATGCCTCTCAAAAGGGCTCCATGGTCTGGCCTGAGGCAAGTCAGAGCACTCCTCCTGTCTGGGATGAGTTTGAGCTGATTTGGGCTGGGGAGGTGTTAGAGATAATCTCTAAGCTGCGGACGACACACTGTGATTTAGGTCCAGGTCCAGCTCGCCTTTTGGTTGAATGTTTGGACCTGATTGGCCTGGTGGTTGCTGAGGTAGTCTGGAGTTCATTAAGGAGTGGGATCTTTCCTTTAGCCTTGAAAAAGGCTTAAGTTAGACCGCTCCTGAAAAAAACATCCTTGGACCTGGACTGCCTCGATAACTACAGACCTGTGTCAAACCTCCCATTTTTAGGGAAGGTTACAGAAAAGGTGGTGGCCTTTCAGCTGGAGAGACATTTTGTTGCCTCCTCTGCCTATGAGCTGCTCCAGTCTGGATTCTGTGCAGGGCATAGTACAGAGACGGCCCTGGTGCGGGTGCTTAATGACCTCCTGATGGCGAGGGATAGAAGGGGACCATACCATCTTGGTTCTCCTAGACCTCTCTGCGGCATTTGACACCATGGATCATGAGGTGTTACTTGACCACCTGCGGTTCTGGTGTAGCCTGTCTGGAAATGTCATCAATTAGTTCAGGTCATACCTCACAGACAGAGTGCAGAGGGTGACCATGCAAATTTTCTCATCAAACTCGAAGCCTCTGTGCTGTGGTGTTCCACAGGGGTCAGTCTTGTCGCCTCTGTTGTTCACGGTGTATATGGTACCACTGGGGGACATTATCAGAAGGTACGGGTTAGGTTTTCACTGCTATGCAGATAATACCCAGCTGTACCTGTCCTGTGCACCCAATAGCCAGGTGTCAGACTCTCTATTTAATAGCTGTCCTGAGGAGAACCAGATGTGGATGACTCACAATTGGCTTAAACTTAACCCAGACAAGACTGAGGTACTGGTGGTGGAGCTGGGTCATCTGGGTGGAGGGGGGGTGGGGGGCATTACTCCCCAGCTTTGTGCTGGGGGTGTGCCTCTAGCCCCCTCTAGGCAGCTGAAGAATTTGGGAGCAATCCTGGATGGCAGTCTGAGACTTGATGCTCAGGTGTCAGTTGTGGTGAGAAGTGGGTTCTATCATCTCAGGAATATTTCCCGAATTTGAGCCCTGATCCCGCCCAAGGACCTGCAAACACTGGTACATGCTTTTGTCATGTACAGGTTGGACTATTGCAATGCCCTGTACCTAGGGTTATCTGGAGGCAACCTCTGCAGGCTGCAGCTGGTGCAGAATATGGCAGCAAGATTATTGACGGGTGAAAAGATGTGAACATATCACCCTGGCGCTCCGCGAACTGTACTGGCTGCCGGTTCGGTGGAGAGCTGTCTTCAAGTTAGGTCTATTGATCTATAAGACCCTGCGTGGAAGGGACCCAGCCTATCTGCAAGAGCTCCTTGTGCCTTACTGTCCGGCTCGGGCCCTCCGTTCTGCTGGGGGGTGGCCTTCTGGGGGTTCCCAGGGTTAGGCTGTGGCACTCAGGTGATAGGGCATTTGCGATGGCCACGCCTACCCTGTGGAACTCCTTGCCTGGCCATCTGAGGGAGGCCCCCCTCAGTAGAAGCCTTTAAGAAGGGCCTCAAATCATATTTATTTCTACAAGCTTTTAACTGATTGTGTGGTACAGCAATTAGCAGGTTAAGCAGAGAGGACAAGTTTATGCTAAAAAAGGTTTAACTGCATTTTATAGTTGTGCTAAATTTGTGTTTTTGTACTTTAATGTTTTGTATTATTCTTTTGTGTAGCACCCAGCGTCCAAATTGGAGATGAGTGCTATATAAATAAAATATTGATTTGATTGATTGAATAATGAAAAGGATGTTGACATCTGTCACATGTTATAACTAAATCCTGTTTGTCTTGTTTTCTTTCAGACAATGAAGGAAGTCAGGATACATGTCTGAATAATGATTGTTCATCACTGAACACATCAGATTCAACATAGCAGTGCACTGAATCAGGACTTCAGGAGTCTGGATGCAATAGTGACCATCCAAAGCAGTACCAAAGAGACCACTCAGCACTGTCTGAGGTCCGGTTTAACCTAAGAAAAAAAAAGAATTAGCCACATACAGGAGTTGGTTGAGGCAGTGTTTGAACCCACCTGTAAAATTCTTATTGACTAACACAACCAACTAATACAGCAGGAGAATGAAAGAGCGAGGGATGATAATGAAGACTAAAGAGAGGATGAGGAGACATGAGGTTGAACAGACTCATTTGCTTCAAAATTTTATGAAAATGTTTACAGGCATACGCGCACTGTACTCAGGAGAGTACAGTAAAAATAAATCAGGCAGGGGCAACAAAAAGAGGAAACAAGGGTATTGTGAGTCACATTAGACGCTTTTTCACACAGGTTTTTAAAACGAAATGAGTGTTACCTGTGGTGCCGTTGTGCTCTGTTGCGTTTTTAGGATCCCTTTACACTCCTTGAGTTTTCCAGCAGCTCCCACCTCCGTTTGTGTTTCGGCACCCCCACAGAGCTTGCTGCTCTATTGCTGTTTGTGCACCACTTTGGAATGGCTGTTTTATACAGCCCAACGAAACGGAACATAACGGTGCAAACCGCGAAAAGCAGAGATTGTGGTTTGGACGAACGTTCGCCTATGGAACGAAACAGATGCAGTTTACACACAAGGGATGTAACGGAATACTGTTTCTGTAACAGTTATTCTGTTACATAAACCTGTGTGTAAAAGCGCCTATTGTGTCTGTGTAGTGCTGAGCCCTTTTGTCTCTCTTCACTATGGGGCACCAATGCTCCAGCCAAATACACAAATGAGAGTAACTTACCAGGCAGGCAGAAAAGCAAAGAAAGGAGGATTACAGGAGGAAACTGATTACTTGAACTCAGACATGGCAAACAGGGGACGTGCCTATTGCTGGTGTGGTGGCAGTGCATATTTGGGGGCAACAGTGTATCAGCTTTGAGTACAAGTTTGAAATTCCTGGCTACACCCCTGTCTCAGAACAGTATGCCATTCCAGGGAGGCAGCCATATGAATGCTTCACACATGACATCACATCATTTCAGTGGTGGTCAGAGTAATGCAGGCAGTACTGCTGGTCGTCATATGGGAAATGTTCATATGCCTGGATATAATATGCCACGACAGCAGCAGAGTGTGACACAAAATCAGTCCACTCACGTGATGGTATGACACCCTGAGTCTGCTAACCGGAGCAACATGCAACAAAATTCTGTAGAGCAGTTGTCTAATGGTAGCGGTCCGATGGTAAATTCACAGATGCAGTCAACATCTTTCACTGAAGATCTTTTGTCTGAAGATGTAACGTGGACAAATCTGTAACTGTGAATCGTGCTGTCCATTGTATTCGTGATACATCAAGATGCCTTCTGTAATAGAGGTCATAAAATCAAACAGTGGCATGAACAGGTCATGGTTCCATGAATAGTTATGAAACTTGTGCATTGTGGATGCTGATGGCTCGCAGCAATACACATGGTCAATCTGAACAACAAGGAAGAGAAATGGAAACAGAGATGAAATGTTAAAAGTTGAATAACGTTTAATGTTTCACAACAATTGTTATGTTAAATCATTACTGCACAGAACAAATGTGCACCCCCAAAAATGAGTTATATTCAAGGCCACTGGTTTTTGTTTTTTACCAGAAAACCTGGTTAAATTCCAGAATTTGGACTGCCTGCACACCAGGAAAAACAAAGAATTTCACAGAATTTTGCATTTAATACTAGATAGGAAATCTAAATAACTTTTTTCCCCCCAGAATTGCTTCCTGCACTATTTTCGGTTTGCTTATTTAATGCTCTGTATATTAAGGCTCCTTTAATTCCGATAATTTATACACATACTTAAAGAATGACACTAGAATCCTGGTATATTCTGGAAATAGGGGATACGTTATGGCTGGTGGTGGAATTCTCTATTTATGTGAATAAGTGGAGAGTGAACTCAGACATCCTCATGAGTGACGGAGTATAGCGGGGCCACAAGTAATGGTAGCCGAGGTCACTCTCCACTCACTCACATAAATAGTGTATTCCTCCACCAGCCATAACCAATAAATTCAACCCAATTTATACAATAGGACTGTGTTTTCTGCTGTATTTTTGGTTTGATGATGTCGCCACAGTGGAATAAATTATTTATTCCACTGCAGTGAGAATACATGTTTTAATACAATGAGTTATTGGCTCACTCCTATTGTATTGCAATCAATGACAGAAAACTCAGTAGAGGCCATCGGTGTACACAAACAGAGAAAGTCACCGGAGGGGCCGCATCGGTGTCCGCGGGAGGATCAAGAGTTGCAGTCAATGGTGGGAGCTGCAGCGGGACCGCATTGGTGGCTGCACAAGCAGAGGAGTCACTGAAGGGCCACAGTCAGCGGCACAAGGAGCAGGGGACTCAGCAGCAAGGACAAAGCTGCTTCTTCCACTTTTTTTTGCATCACTGGTAGCTTATGTGAGGGAGACATCCTGGCCAATCATCAGCCTTGCACAAGAAGGCACTGAAATTTGAATCCAGGAACAAAGGCAGTGCAGCAGATAAAAGCTGCTTTCTGCTCTCAGATTGCAGTTTTGCCGTAATTGGTGTCAGGGAACAGTAGGGGGGCTGCACAGGCAGAGGAGTCACCAGAGGGGCCACATCGGCAGTCGCGGGAGGATTACGAGCTGAAGCCAGCAGCGGGAGCTGCAGGGGAACTGCACCAGCAGCCGCACAGGCAAAGGAGTCACCAGAGGGCTGCAATCGGTGGCACAAGGAGCAGGAGACTCAGCAGCAGGGACAAAGCTGCTTCTTCTACTTTTGAATTGGGCACGCCCTCCTTCCCCGCACTGCCACCACTATTGAATGGGCTGCTAGAACCACTCCCAGGAAGGACTGCACCTATCAGATGAGGAGTGAGGGGTGAAGTGCCAGGATGGGGCAGCATCAGGGGGAAGCCTGGGTTGGACTTGAGCCTGCAGGAGTGTATGTTAAAGGGATATGAATGGAACATTTGGCTTTGAGGTTTGGGATCTGCATCAACTCAAGGTACTGTGCAACTTATTGGGGGCAACTATAGGGGCCTATGAGGAGAACTTTTTTTATGGGCAGTTGTATGTGCATCAAAACCTTCTGGGGCAATGGTGGTTGTAATGTGCTGGATGGCCTAAAGGAACATTTTCTGTGGTTGAACACAGTAGTTGGGTGGGGTAAATGTTCATGGGGTAATATTCTGTTGGGGATGATCACAACTGTCATGGAAGGGGCTATTTGTCCATAGAGGGTAAATAATCTATCAGGCTGAAGCAATAGCTTTGGGTTCCTGAGGTTCTGGGGGGACCAGTGTAAGGTGTACACTTACAACAAGGCCTCAGGTGCCATTCTAAAGGAGGGTAAAGCTGGGGCGATAGAACTGCCTGGGGGTAGTAGTGGGTGGGGGACTCTCAGGGAGCAGGGCAGAGGCTGGTGTTATGTGAGGAGGAGGTGGGGCTGGGTCCAGGAGACCAGAGGCTGGCACAGGGGGAAGAAAGGTAGACTGGGTACCAGGGTGGACAGGATAGTGGGCTGGCTGACTGGATGTGCACACCGTAGAACCTGCGGGAATGTCCCATTTGCCGCAGGTTGAGAGACCTGGAGGCAGAGGTCCAGAGGCTGGTGGGGGAGTTAGTCAGGATTAGGGGTGAGAGGGGAAGCAGGAGGATATGTTGGAAACCCCATTGGGCATGCAGTTGAACTGTGCCTGGGGGTCAAGGTGGATAGGGGGAGCACAAGGAAACCTTGTAGCAATGTGGGGGTAAATCCAGATGGTAATAGAGGCACTGCCTGGAGCAGGGGGTTGGGTTCAAGTAACAGGTATGCAGTTCTAGTACCAGAGGCAGTTGAGTATGGAGGGGCTCTCCGGGTAGAGGCAAGGGGACAAGACGGCAGAGAGAACACAGCAGGCAACTGTCCAGATGGAAAGGGCATCAGGAAAGTGGAGGGGGAGGGTGTAACAGGTAGTGGTAGGTGGAGGGGCAGGGAGGACAGGCCTGTAACAGCAGAAGGGAGGTGCAGCCCAGGGGAGGATATGGGGGTCGTTAGTGAAGTGTGGGGAGGGGTGGGGAGAGCTTGGCAGTGGGGGATGGGTGACAAGAGTAGACAGACGTGCATCCAGATGGAGAATGGAGGGTGGAAGTATGGGGGGGTAGGTTACAGGCGCTGGGGGACAGGGAAGGGTGGATGGCAAGGAGGGAGTGGGGACAACAGAAAGATACAGGCAAATGGTAGGGAGAAGGGTGGAGTTGTAGTGATAGAAGATTCAATCCTGAAGGGGATCAGATGGGGTGGGAGAGGGGAAAGGCATAGTCAGATATGGGTGGAATCTGTGCCAGGTTTGACAGCAGGTAGGGCGGGGGAGTCACTGCTCAGGTGTGTAAAGAGGGGAAGAGAGAAACCTCATGTGGTGGTGCATGTAGGCATAAATGACCTGGGGGATAGTACAGTGGAGCTGGTTAAGGAGAGATTTGAGGAACTGGGTAAGTTGTGTATGGAAGTAGGGAGTTCAGTGGCCTTCTCTGCAGTACTACCAGTACCCAGGGCGAGCAGGGCAAGGAAGAAAAGGCTTGTGGAGTTCAACTCTTGGCTCAAAGGGTGGTGTAGTGCTTAAGGGTATGGGCTGGTGGGCAGTTGGGGGACCACATGGGACAACAGTGACCTCTATGTGAAGGATAGATTACACTTGAACAGTGCAGGACAGGATATTGAGCGTAAACTGGAGGAGTACATTACTACCGGGGGGGGGGGTTAAACTAGGAAGGGGGTGAGTGTGGCAAGTATGCAGGGTCACCAGTTAGGTGAGCTTGAAAGAAGGACCCCCCATGACAACAGTGACTGCTACAAGGGTGGGACTCAGGGAGGAGTCAGGATGTTGGGAGGAGGGGTGGAGAAAGGATTGAAGCTGGGTAGAGGGTGGTCTCCTGAACACGAGGAGCCTGGGGAACAAAATAGCTGAATTACAGGCTCTCTTAGCTGAAGGGATGGTAGACATAGCAGCCATCATAGAAACTAGGGCCACCCAACACCAGGACTGGTGATCCCAGTATATAAATTATACAGGAAGGACAGAGGGGTGGGGAGGGGGGAGTGGGGTGGCAATCTATATAAAGCATGGAATCAGATGTACAAGGGATGAGGGGGAGGAGGGGAGGATGGTGGCACTGTGGATGCAGTTCCTGGATGCTAAAGGTAGGAAGCTGAGACTGATAGTAGTGTATAGGCCACCTACTCAGACCGAGGAACTGGATAAGGAGCTAGCCGAACAGATCTGTTGAATATGTAAAAAAGGTAAGATGATGATTATGGGGGGTTTCAATCTGCCTGGTGTAGATTGAGGAACCCCAGCAACCTTGGGCGCCAGGGAGCAGCTTTTGCTGGATGAGTTCCAGGATAGTCTACTGGTGCAGTTGGTCAGAGAGCCAACTCAGCTAGGAAATATGTTGGATCTGGTACTAATGAATGGGGAGGCGCCGAGGGAGCTCCAGGTGGAAGATCCACTAGCTGGGAGTGACCACCATTCAATGTGGTTCACGCTCAGTCTGAGCAGGGAGGCTTTAGGTTCAGGGACAAGGGTGGTAGACTTCAGACAAGTGGATTTTGGGAGGATGCGAGAAATCCTGAAGGGGTGCCTAGAGGGAATTAGGCTGGAGATGGACGCACAACAGAAGTGGGAGAACATCAAACTTAGCCTAAGGGAGGCTATGGAAGCACGCACCAGGACCCTGAGCAAGAGGAGCAGGGCTAAAAAGCCATGTTGGCTGAGCAGGGAAGTGTTGCAGGGGGTGAGGTCAAAGAGAGCAGGTTTCTGAAAGTTCAAGAGGACAGGAAGGGGGGAGGACAGGGAGTTGTATATGACAAGGGCCAGGGAGGTTATTAAGCTGGTCAGAGCGGCCAAGGCCTCCAGGGAGCTGAAGCTCGCTCAGGGCATCAAGAGAGGAGAAGGACTTTTAGATATGTAAGGAAAGAAGAGCTGCAGGGACCAGACAGTGAGGATCAAGAGGGGGTGGATGGAGAAGGGGCTGAGCAGGCTGAGGCACTGAATGACTATTTTGCTCTGTATTCATGAGGGAGAGGGGTCATCTACCTCTGTGGATGGGAGGTGGGTGCAGGGGGCAAGGCTGACTGAGGGGGTGATTATGGAGAGCAGGGTACTGGAGGGGCTGAAGGCGCTAAGGGTGGATAAGGCACCAGGTCCTGACGGCATTCACCCCAGGGTGTTGAGGAAGATTGCAGATGTGTTGGCTGGGCCGTTAATGGACCTGTTCAGTACCTCCCTGGACACATGCTGCATGCCACAGGATTGGAGGTTGGCTCATGTGATACCTATCCACAACAGCGTCCCAAAGGATGAACCAGGCAATTACAGACCTGTTAGCCTCACTTCCATCGTGGGTAAACTTATGGAAGTGATTCTAAAGGAGAGGCTAGTGACCTTTCTGGAAGATAATGGGCTATAGGATGGGCAACAGCATGGGTCCATCTCAGGGAGATCCAGTCAGACAAACTTAATAAAGTACTATGACTGGGTGATGAGGGTGCTGGATGAAGGCCATGCAGTGGATGCCCTGTACTTGGACTTCAGCAAGGCCTTCGATTCAGTGCCACACGGGTGACTGGGGAGGGAGTTGGAATATGTGGGGGGTAAGGCCAAAGATGGTAAATTGGATTGTGAACTGGCTAAAGGGTAGGATACTACGGGTGGTGGTGGTGGGGGGGAACTCTCATCTCCTAGTGCTGTCACGAGTGGAGTGCCGCAAGGATCTGTGTTGGGACCAGTGTAATTTGGGTTATTCATATCAGATATCTCGCATGGAGTGGGGAGCAGGATGAGCCTGTTTGTGGATGATACCAACATGGGGGGGTAGTGGATGATACAGAAAGGTAGTAGAGGCTTCAAGGGGACCTGTCCAAACTGGAGGAGTGGTCAGAGATGTGGCAGTTGGACCTCCTTAAGGCAAGAGATAGAGGGGACAGGTCAGTTTTTGTTCTCCTAGGTCTCTCTTCAGCTTTTGAAACCGTAAATTGCATTGTGCTACTAGATCGCCTTAGAGAATACTGTACTCATTGGTACTGTCATCAACTGGTTTGAGTCTTATCTGTCTCGGGCAGGATGCAACGGGTGGTGATGGGGGATTTCTGCTCCTCCCCAAAGCCCCTACCCTGTGAAGTGCCTCAGGGCTGGATCTTGTCAACAATGTTATTCACAGTGTACTTGCTACCCCTGGGTGACCTCATTAAGCATTACAGTTTGGGTTTTCACTGCTGTGCAGATGATACCCAACTGTATATGTCCTTTGCTCCTGGAACACATGATGCCATGGAAGTGCTTAACAACTGCCTGTTGGAGATCAATGACTGGATCTCCTCCAAATAGTTGAGACTGAACCCAGATAAGACAGAGGTTCTAGTGATTGAGCTGGGTCACGGGTTTTATGGGAGTGCCTCCGGAGAAGTCTAGGGATTGGTTCTGGGGACTACGCCATTGATGACTTCTCCTAGGGTGAAAAGTCTTGGTGTCATCCTGGATGACAGATTGACATTTGACTCTCAGGTGTCATCTGTTATCCAAAGTGTTTTTTTACCACTTAAGGAATGTCACCAGGATTAAACCCCTAGTTGCGCCCAAGAATCTGCCATCACTGGTTCATGCCTTTGTTACATTTAGGCTTGATTACTGTAATGCTCTGTACTTTGGGTTCAGTGGAGGGACCCTCCCCTAGCTGCAGCTGGTGCAGAGCGCAGTGGCCAGGTAGCTAACAGGCCTGCCCAGGTCTAGTCATGTGACCCTGGTTCTGCAAGCTGTGCATTGGCTGCCTGTCAGGTGGAAGATCATCTTTAAGGTACGCTTACTCACCTATAAGGCCCTATATGGACTAGGCTCTGGCTACCGGGCTGATCGCCTGACACCTGCCTCCTCAGTCCACTCCCTCCTCTCCTCTCCTCCACCAGGGGACTTCTTGCAGTTCCAAGGGCCAGATTAAAAAATCCAGTGAAAGAGCCTTTGAGTCGCTGGTCCAGCCCTCTGGAACTTTATTCCCATCTCTGTTAGGGAGGCCCCCAATGGTGGAGGATTTTAAAAGGGGTCTAGACTCATCTCTTCCTTCTGACCTTCCCAGACTAATTGGAGCTATTATTAGTTTATTCTTATTGACTTTAATACTGTATTGCATGTTGAATATTGTGTCTGTGTTTATTTTATTCTGTCTGCATTTCCCTCCCTGTCTGTTTTTATGTAAGGTGCCCAGAGCCTCCAGTATTGGGCACCATATAAATAAATGTGCCTTGTCTTGCAGTTGATCACAGTTGGGCTGTGAAACGTTGTTCACCTCAGTCTCAGCCAATCAACCAGAATCAAAAATTTCAGCTTTATTCTCATAGATGTTACTCTGAAGGGGTGTAGTTCCTGGCTGCCTCTCTTCCTCCCTCCTTCCCTTCCTCTCCCCCATCCTGTCTTTCCCCCTATCACCACCCCGCTATCACCACCACCACTAATGCTATAGCTGCCTTTCTATTAGACCTATATTAGCATTCATTTACTGCTAAATAGCACTTCAAGTTCAAGTTCAAGTTTATTGCAGTAAAACTCCGTTGAGCAAGCTCATTCACAAGGAGGTCCAGTGACATGTGTACAGGCAATTATATATAGCATATTAATAGAACATCACAGTAATTAAGAACATAATAACAGACATCACAGTAGTTCAATACGGTTTCGAGTAGTTATGAAACATAATGCTCAAATTAGGGAATGGAAAGGTGGGTATAGGGAGCATAGGACAGTAAGAGGCATTGGGGTGGGGGATTACCAACCGCCCAGATAAGATACATAAGAAATGGGGGGATTAAAAGAAAAGGGCTAGGAGCCAGAGGGCTAGATGTAGTGAGGGGGGATAGGATACAGTGTAGGAAAGGGATGTAGTAGAGGAAGAGGGAAGGTTAAAGAGCAAGGAGGGTATAGTATAGATAAAAGAGGCGGCAGAGAAGAATGGGGAGAAGGATATAGATACCATTAGGGTCGGTCTTAGAGACCTTTTTTTTGAGCAAATTTCGTATGGGCTAGAGCTAGTGACAGCTAGTAGAGAAGGCATAGGGTGAAAGAAAGGTGGAGAAGTGGCTTAGAAACAGCTGCAATTATCTTTTATTTTAGACGTAGCCAGCCTTTTGAAGAAGTTGACAGAAACAGTGCTGGATAGTTTCAGTGTGGACTGGAGGGTTGGAAGGGCTGTTGATAAGGCACATTTGCCAAAGGAGGTGTGAGTCCTTGGTATGTCAAGGAGGATGAAATCAGATTTCCTGAGGGAGTACAAACTGTGGGAAATACGGATAAGAGATTTTAGATAACACGGGAGCTTGTTCAGGAGTATTTTAAGAGTCCAGATACCAGCATGGAGCATACGTCTAGTGGAGGGTAACATCTAGCCAATGGCTGTGTACAGTTCGCAGTGGTGGGTTCGGTAGGGTAAGTTTGTGATAAACCGCAGGGCACGATGATAGAGGGAGTCCAATTTGCTTAGGCTTGTAGCTGCTGAGGAAGTGTAGATTAAGTCACCATAGTCGAGTAATGGCAGGAATGTGGCTTGAACAAACCTGATTCTAGTCCCAAGCAGAAAAAGTTACCTATTTCGGAAGAAGAAGCCTAGCCTGACTTTTAATCTCCTGGACAGGTCACTGAGATGGTCATTAAAGGAGAGCTTATTATCTAGCCACATACCAAGATATTTAAATTTGGATACAACTTCAAGGGGTTCTCCTAGAGAGGTGACAACAAAGTCTTTAGGCGGGTCGGCGGAGGAGGTGTTGAGGGTGAAGATCATGGCCCTGTTTGTTTTTTGGCATTGAGGAGGGGTTTGGCATTAACCAGATTGAATCCCAACTGAGCAAAGTCAGCTTGTAAGACATCCCTTACTTCGGGCAGAGTTAAACCAGATGTGTACAGCACTGTATCATCAGCAAAGAAGTGCAGCTTGGAATTGTCTATATGAGCATCGAGATTGTTGATGCACAGGGAGAAAAGGATGGGACCTAGGATGGAGCCTTGGGGACTCCCCTAACAATGGGCAGAGAGGCAGAAAATTGGCCACCGGCTTTAACTTTCTGAGTCCCTCCAGAAAGATAGCTGGTAAACCATTGAGCTGTGGCAGGGGAGGAGCCTATTTTGATAAGGCTTCTAACTAATAGGCTGTGGTCGACAGTATCGAATGCTTTACTAAGGTCTAGGGATACTGCACAAGTCATTTTCTTAGAATCCATAGCAGAGACCCATTCATTGGTGACTTTTGCCAGTGCCATGACTGTACTATGTTTAGGCCGAAAGCCAGATTGTGCTGGGTTAAGAAGTGAGGGAAAAGTGGAAATCTGCTTCCCACCACGTATTACCCCTTAGTAACCCGATGCTTAGTCTGCCACTGCTAGCACTTCCAGGCGTTTCTCCATCTTCTGCCCATACACTGACCTGGGTTGCCTGTTCTTGGTTTATCACTATTTACTGTATTTGTAGTTCACTTTTGGTATTTGTACTTGCACTGTATGTATTTTATATTGCTTTTCTGCCAGCTCTACACTTTAAATAATGAATTGCTATGATGTGTATTATAAATTATGTTTCTGCCTTTTCTCCCCAGCTTTGTAACTGGACCAGTATAACCTGCATATGGTTTCATGAGCCATGGTAGGAGGGGTACATAGGATCACTAGGAATTACCCCAGGCACACTTACACTGCTGATATCCCTGCTCATGGTGGGAAGCAGATTTCCACTTTTCCCTCTGTTATACAGGTTACTATTTTTGAAAACGCAGGCATCATGGACTTTGCCTGACCATCCAACATTAATGTCCATGAATCTATATTTGTGATCCACCAAAGCCCGCATAACTATGGAACAGTACCACTTACAGTTATAATATTCAGTGGCATTTCTTGAGGGGGCCTTAGGGGAAGTGAGTCCCATCCACAGCTTCACGACAGTTAGAGAAACCTTACTCATTTTCGAAACCAGCTGTTATGTCACCCACATTTTGAATCAGGATCACTTTGGGTAGAAACACATGAATAATCTTTCTGCAAACCTCATTTTATTTATTTTGTTTTTGATAACTGGGTAGGTGCTCTATACATAGAAATACCTATTTTCAGGCACGGCCCGGGAGGGTACAAGTCAAATACAGTACATCAACAGTGGACAGTAAATACAGGGTGGTACAAGGATAATACAGTACATCAGCAATGGATAGTAAATACAGGGTGGTACAAGAAAAATACAGTACATCAACAGTGGACAGTAAATACAGAGTGGTGCAAGAAAAATACAGTACATCAACAGTGGACAGTGAATACAGAGTGGTACAAGAAAAATACAGTACATCAACAGTGGTCAGTGAATACAGGGTTGTACAAGAAAAATACAGTACATCAACAGTGGTCAGTGAATACAGGGTGATACAAGAAAAGTACAAATAACAAGTGCATTTTTACATAAGAGCATTAGTCACAAATAGTAGAAATAACAATTAAATACCTAAGTGGAGAAAATACTATTGAAAGACATATGATTGCATCAATTTAATGGAGAACAAGCATTTGTCAATGTTTGCTGTGTGCATTGGTGTCATAGGGGGTGTGTGTTTGAAAATTGCTTCAGTGAAGGAATCATATTGTTAACATTTAAGAATACAGAGTAGGAGTGATTATGTTGGGCAGTGTAACTGTCTTATTTGGTAATATTTGTGCACCAAATGTTCAACATACCATTCTTATGACATCACCTCATGAACAAGTGCAGAGAAAATGTGCAACTCCTGGACGAAAGATGATGTCATGCAGCGACTGCGGAATCACCTTTCAGGATGCAAAAACACATTTTGACCAGTATCTGCAAAATGACAGCTGTCACATTCATGAGGTGCTGGTAAGAAATGACTATGTTGAAAATTCCGGGTCAAAATATTGAAAATTACCAATGTTATGAGCCTACGTTTGCAAATTTCAATGCAAGCTCATAACTTCTTTGTTTTTTAAATTTTTACACCAAATTTTCAACATAGTCTTCTTATGACCCCACCTCATGAACAATGGTGGAGAAGATTTTTAACTCCTGCCCAAAAGGTGTTTTCGTGCAGCAGACGCAAAATCACCTTTTGGGACAGAATTGCATTATGTAACCTAATTGTTCATGAGGTGGGGTCCCCAAAAAGGTATGTTGAAAATCTGAGGCAAAAATATAAAAAAATGGCCAAGTATGCCACTCAGTTGAAAACTCTCATTGAAATACATTGAAACCAAAAACCCCATTGAAATACATTAAAGCGATTACCTCAGTTCATGGTCGGGCTTTGAACAGTGAAGACATGTTTGCGGTCAAGAGAAGAGTGAGCGACTGGTCCTCCAGTGAGTAAGTATGGGGTGCAGAGTCCTGAGTGGGAGGGTGGGATGGGGTGGTTAATGGCGCAGCAGACAACAATGGATGTTTTTCTCTTTTTCAGGCTTAAAAAAACAATGAGGGACAATTTTCTTTATTTCAGGGACAGTTTTGTATTAATGGAGGACACTGGAGGATTGGGCACCCCCACTGTCACTGGGAGGGACACTGTTTAAATGTTTTTCGGACACTGGGGGATTGGGCACCCCCAGTGTCACTGAGTAATGTTTGGGGGGGGCGCCACAACAGGCATCGATGGATGGGTTTATTTTTGTCAGGGGAAAAAACAACGAGGGACAGTTTTCTTTATTTCAGGGACAGTTATGTTGAGAACAATGAGGAATTGGGCACCCCCAGTGTCACTATGTTATGTCTGGGGGGGTGGCAACAGATATTGATAGACGGTTTTCAAACAGGACGAGGGACAGTTTATTTTAGGGAAAGACAAGCACTCCCCGTGTCACTACTGTTTGTGTGTGTGTGTGTGTGTGTGTGTGGAGGGGGCGCTGACAGGGAGGGTCATGTTGGGGACAGTTAGGGCCACCAGCAACAGACATCAATGAGTGGTTTTCTTTGTTGCAGGCATGCATTCCATGCTGACTGTGACAGATCAGCCTGGCTTGCCGGGTGGTGTGGATCAAAAGGATGGCAACCTCTTTTGAAGTTGGTGACCATCCCCGCCAAGCAAGTCAAAACTCTGTCATAGTCAGCCTGGGTGTTGATTGGCCTGCCACTGTCGTGCCTCTGCTACACTGCTTTGTGTTGGGTGGACAGTGTCACACCCCTCAAAGGGCATTCTCATACCACCGTGTTTACTTGTGCTTGTGTGCATGGCGAACACAAAAAGCCATCAATAGAGGATAGGGATGCAGCAGTTGAATAACAAAGACAAAAGTAGGAATTATAATATAGCCAGATAGACATTGGGTTAGTACGAATTTAACATTTTGGCCTAAGTTGAGGAGGGGAAGTAGTGGTGGTAAAATCTACGAATGGGGCAGGCCGAGAGTGTAATGGAGCAGCAAGGACAAACAGAGTAGGGAAGGAATGCATTAGGTAGAGGGGAGAGGTGAGTGTTATGCAGCGAACTGCAAGAGGGAGCGGAGTAAGTGAGAAAGAGTAGAAGTGACAATGGAGTCAAGGGTGCGAGGAGAGGGGTTCGACGTGGATTAAAGCAATAACAGGAGGTCGATTCAATTAGGTGATCGTGAAATTGCCTTTTAAAGTGAGCACGAGTAGGAGCAAGTTGGATGTCTAAGAGAAGAGGGTTCCAATATTGTGGGGCAGCGTGGGAGAAAGCATGGACTCCCATAGAGGTTTTACACCTACGGATATGGAGGGGAGTTTGATCCACAGATCTAAGGCCACATGAAAAGTTTTGAGGGTGCAACATGATGGTTAGAGATAAGCGGGTTCTTGATCTGATGATTCCATGAATCAGTAAGCTGAAGGAGAGAAGTCGGTGGGCGATGAGGGAAGACCATTTTAGGTCAGCATAAAGCTGACAATGGTGCATGTGTCGAGGGGATGCTGAGGTGAACCAGCAAATATTATTGTATGTGGTGTCCCACTTGTGGAGACTGGCTTGCACCAACATACGTGACCGAGCCATAGACAAGGGCTGGGAGTAGAATACCCGTGGCAATGGCTATCCTGGCAGAGGGGTCAGGGCATAGCTAGTTTTGTAAGCAATTCCGATTTGGGCGTTAACTGATTTACAGGTGGCAGTGATATGCTAATCATAGTCAAGGGAGGCATCAAGTGTAACGCCAAGATACTTGAAGGAGCTAACACTGTTCAATAGTGAGCCATCCACACAAGAAAATTTGAGTTGCCCCTGGGTGGCTCTGAGCCTGGAGGCAGAACCGAAGAGCATAGCCTGGGTTTAACCAACATTAAGAACAAGTTTATTATTGGAGAGCTAGGATTGAATGTGAAGGAAGTCAGATGAGAGAGAGAGAGAGAGAGAGAGAGAGAGAGAGTGGTTGATGTCTAAGATGTTCCTGGTGCTGAAATAAAGAGCCCGCGTACATTAAGGATGAGCAAGTAGGGGTGTTCCTCGAGATATCACTTATGAAAATGGAGAAAAAGAGGGGACCAAGAATGCAGCCCTGAGGAACTCCAACATTCATGGTAGTGAGATCTGAGGTGGCAGAGTTGAATTTAACTACTTGTTTTCTGTTTGACAGATAACTATTGAACCAGTCCACAATGTCTGGGGAGAAACCAAGGGACAGGAGTCTGGTGAGGAGAAGAGATGGTCAACCAGGTCAAATGCCTTTGTTAAGTCTATAAAGACCACACCCGTCAGATGAACATTGTCCACGGCAATTTTGGTATCATTTGAGAATTTGAGGAGGGCTGTGGCAGTGCTGTGGCCTTTACGGAAACTGTGCTGGGAGTCAGAGAGGAGGTTGTGATCAAGGAGAAAAGAAATAGTTTGTTGGGTGACAAGTTTCCTTAGGATTTTGCTGAGAACTGAGAGGATGGCAATAGGTCAGTAGTTTGAAATGGACTTGGGATCACCCTTTTTAAAGACTGGGGTGATTCTAGCAATCTTCCAGATGCTAGGGACTGTGCTATGGCAGAGAAACAGATTGAAGACTTTGGCCAGAGGTGAGACAATAAACAGAGTAGCTAGTTTCAGGAGCCTAGGCTCAAAACTACCAGAACCATCACTAGTACAGTCAGAGATGATACATAACAGTTTAAGAACATCTGCCCTGTTTATGATGTAAAACCTGAAAGGAGGGTGTGTGTGTGTGAGGTTTCGGTCTCAGTGTGGGGGTGGAGGATGGTGTGGAAGAGAAAGAAAAGGTATACTTAGACAGGTGCGAGAAGTGGCGGTTAAAGGAGTTTGCAGTGGTGGCCAGATTATTACAGTGCACGCCATTTGGGACCATGTCATGAGTTACTTGGGAATGTTTGGCTCCAAGGAAGGCCTTAATGTGTGACCAAAGTTTCCTTGAGTCAGCTGCAGCATCAGTCAATAGTCCTTCAGAAAAGGAGCTCTTCGCTAGGTGAATATTCCTTTTTGCATGCATTTCTCCGTGTTCTATAATCACAGAAATCAGAGGGCAGACCAGAGTTCTTATAGCACACCCAGCTTTTGCCCCTGGCTCTGATTTATGTGAGAAGGTCTTTCTGGAGCCACCTAGTTGGTGTACCATGGATTCTACATGTGACTAAGTGGGTGTGCATATTCTGGAGTGCCCCAAACATAGTTTAGAAAATGATCTCATCAACTGTGGACTGCCCAAACCCACACAGATGTCCTAGCGTGCGATACTCTATGTTGATAGTCAAATGCCAGACTGTGACTGCCACCCATTTAGGCACAGGGACTGCATGTGGAAGCTGGGTGGCACTTCATGAGAAATAAGGTGACAATTCTGAGCACTGCATCTGAAATGTGGATCTACATATTCTACATTTGAACAGCTCAAAAAATGAGCACTCGCCACAACCTCAATCAAACATGGGCACAGGTCTATTTCAAAAGATGGAAAATGTATTTAATAAATAACTTACATACGCCATATTCTACATTTTCCAGCCATTGATCATCATTCAAATGCCATAGGACTATCAGTCCACCAAGATGCCGCCCTCTCAAAAGCCCAGACTGCTCCATTTGCTGTACTTGTCACATAGGCAGAGGCTATAACATTCTGAAGAACACACAGCATTTTTATTATTTGTAGTCTCATGAGGCCAAAATGTATAGCTGTCACTGAAGCTCTCTGCCCAAGCCTTGAAATACATTACTGCATGATTCTTTTGGATCGAATCTGATGAGCTGCTGAAAAGCAACACAGAGCACACAAGAGTTCAGCAATGGGGGACGCCATGTTTACATACTGTACCTCTCAACTGTCACACATTATGAGCTATGTTACTCATTTTACCTCTCAGAAACCCTTTGTCCATCATGGGAAAGGTGATATTCTCCATTCCTCACTGAGACTTTAAAGCAGAAATTCATAATAATCTATTATGCTCTGTTATCAAAAAACGTTATGAACATTAGTGCACTGACAACTATAGTGTTTTGAGCTTGCAGTGCCATGTTAGACAATATGTCACACATTTTGCTCATTTGTCACACATCATGTCGCACATTTTGGTGAAGAAAGGTTGAGAGGTATGCATGTTTAGACATTTGTTTACATGGAAATGGCCCCCAAAACTCATGGGATGCCATGGAGTGCATTATGGGAAATTCCATCAAAAGCATGGAACTGTGCTTCACAGCGACAGTCAGATGGGAACACAGCCGTGTTTAACAATGTCACTGACCAGAGAGTGTGGACATGAGTTAACCATGTTAAAACATGGTTGTGAACAATGCAGATGGGTGACTGTGGTGAATTTAAAATTGTTTTTGAAAACGGTTTCAAAACAAAACTATTAGTGCGTACAGGGTTATAGAAAGCATCTATGGATGGACTGTTTGACATTTTCTAGACACATTTTCTTATATTTTGGTGTCTTTTAAAACTTTTAGAGTGTTTATTTTTTAAATGTTATCTATAGACCAATTTCACAAGCACAATAAGACACTTCGGGACATTCATTGTGCAGGTTTTACCATACATCCAGGGGCTTTGTGCCTTACTACGCCCCTCCGCATATGTTAAAACCAGTACAACCAATGTCCTGTCATACCTTATTGCTTACACAAGGTTTTTTGAGATAGGAGCTCAGCCTTGTGCTTCGTTTGATCATTTATTTTGTATAGTGTACAGCTGGTCACATGACCAAAACAGAGCCCCAGTGTCTGTCCATTTCAAGCACCGAGTGTGACAGTTTCTTTTAAGCACTTGTGCGACCAATATCAGACTTCCAAGTGATGTTGCACTATTGATCTGATGTTAGAGTGATGACACAACAGCATCCTGACGTCACATCAATGGTACAACAAGGCTGTGATGTCAGTGTTTCCCAATGGGAAAATGACCAACCATACACTACATATAAAATGAACCATAAGAGCCTAAAATCATTGGGAAGGGTAATGGGCAGAAAGTAAAAGTAGAGACAGAGACATGGACTTACTGCAGTCCAAAGTAAAACATGGCTGACCTACACCTGATCACCATAGAAATATCTCAGTTTTTAGCCAGCCACAGAAAAAATTCAGACAGTAAACAGACACTTAAAAGCAGAGCATCTATAAATGCAGATCATTGGTACAAAAAACACCATTTGAGTTTAATAAAGTTCAAGCAACCTATGTTTGTGTAAACAACATATATAGAAAAATCATACTTAAACTCATCTGTTATATGTATAGCCAACAGAACATTATAGACCAGTGCTGACTGCTGTGCTGCCTCTTTGTTCAGTCAGTTCTTTTGGGTTGGAGTCGGAATGTGGTTGTACGGATTCAAAAAAATGATTAACAGCCTCTGGATCCGTAAAAACGAGATCTTCCTAAATATTCAGCTGGTGTTTAGCTGGAAAAAAATGATTTGTGAATAAATCATGCTGTGTGATTCTGAATTTTACAAGGCACCATAATCTTACTTTTTCGCTTGTGTTCTGGTAGAAATATTAGCAAACAGAGATTTTACTGCCCTGAAGTCTCATGTCTCATACCTCTAGAGAGACTGCCAAAACCCTAAGAGTGTCCTCTGGCAGAGAAATAGCAACAAAACAGCCCACGTGACTTGGTAACATCTTGTTTGGAACACCAGCCTGACAGTCCAAAAGCTTGTTGTAGCTGAATTTCTTCTGAGACGAGTCCCAAAATTTCCATAAAGAACTGCAGCAAGGAATGATCCAGGAGTGGCATGGATAGTAGCATGGCCACATACTATTTAATACAATTACTCTAATCAAGATAACCCCAGGAGATGCAGCATCTCATTTTCATGGGGGTCCCAGAAAGGATAGCAACAGTCAACTGTTGTCATAGTCCAGCAGGAATGGGCTACATAGAGGCTAAAATATACAAAACAATAAACAAACTGTTATGGTTAGTAAGGAAGTGCTAAATTTACTTACATACATTCTAAAGTGCATGCCAGTACTAAAGTACATACTGTACTACTAAACGGGTGAGTGTAGGGTTACCACCTGTCCTGATTTTCGCAGGACAGTCCTGATTTGGGCAGCTGTGTCCTGCAAAAAAAAAACCATGAAAAATACTACATGCCCTGATTTTATAGTAGAAAAACGTTCCACTAAATGTTGAAAAAAACTACAATACCTTAACTAAAATACCTTAAAATAATAAGGAACAATAGAAGCAACTATGAAACTGCAATACTTAGCTTTAATTCTGATTATATAGAGAAAACAAGTCTGTTGCATTGGTCGAGGTTGCGTACTGTCCTGCAAAAAATCATGTTTCAGTAAGAAATGTCCCACTTTGGGCTTCTGAAAAGGTGGTAACCCTAGGTGAGTGGAGTCTTGAAATTTCCATATACAGCATATTCATCATGACAAGAAGCAATCCTGTTGCTGATTAAAGATTTTTTTTGTTTTCCCCACTATATCTACTGAGTCTACCCAGAATCCCCCCATTTCCTGTAGATCTTATATCACAAAAATGGTGTTTTGTATGAGAAATGGAAGTCTGTGCAAAGCAGTGGCCATCACTATCTAGAAAGAGGAGATACAAATGACCGTCTTACTGCATGGTTCTGTATACTGTGGCAAGGAAGGCACTGGTAAAAAGGGTGCAGTAACAAGAGTGCCCGTCAAGAAGGCAAGGGACAAAAAGGGCGATATTATCAAATGTTGCCGGAAATCCCACCCTGTAAAGTACGGCACCGCACACAGGTCAGTGCTGTACTGTTCCCCCGGTGCTATTATAACAAACTCCACGGTGGGCCTTGTGGTGCTGAGGGTTGAGGTGCTGGACGCCACACCTCGCACCACGCCAGCGACTCGAGTTTGGGTGCGAGCTTGGCACCGGGAATCAGCAGGGGAGGGATCAGATCGAGTACCCAGCAGGCTGCTCTCCTGTCCTGGGGGGAGGGTATCGGGATGCCCAGTGCTCCAGCAGCACCTGGTGGAGATCGGGGGTGCCACAGAAGTGCAGGCGGCATGTAACAGCGTGCCTGACACTGGCAGGGTTGCCATGCACCAAGCGTCGGGGAGGTGCACACGTGGGGGGGGAGAGGGACAGAACAAAGGAAAAACCTGCCTCATAGGGATAGGCGATGGCACCTATCCTCCATGCCCAGCGCCGGGTCCGACTCGGCCAGGCCTCATCACTCCTCCACTCGGGCCTCACCTGCTTGCCAGAGTCTGCCTTAAATAAGAGAGCCCAAGGTAGGAATCGGGCTACTCTCCCTGGGCGGGTTAAACCGGCAGCGGGGGGGGGGGGAGAGGCCACTAGACCGTAGAGGACCTCAGACGGACAGGCACAAGGAGAGGTTGCCTGAGAGAGTTCCCTCGAGCCATGACTGGAGGGAAAAAGACTTAAAAAAAAACAAACAAACAAAAAACTCCACGGCAGGGTATATCTGAGAGCAGAAGGCAGAGAGGCGCCCTCCCCACACCACAGTCACAAGTCCCTTGTAGCCACTTGAGGTGTGCCCACATTACGGCATCCTTTTTTTCTGTGCCCTTGTTCCCTCATCCTTTTGATGGTATACCTTACTGCACAGAGAAATACTAACAGCAGAGACCTCTGGTGGCGGTGGTTCCTGAGACCACCCCTAGAGAGAGGATAGACATATCAAAGGGTTTATTCCACCAACTCCCACCACAGTCATACTACAGAGATAGAGTGTCTCATCATATAGAAAGGGTTTCTAATGCTCACCACAGTTACATTAAATCACAAATTCTAGTAAGAAAGAAATAGTGTGTTTTACTGGGAACTGAACCGAGGCCTCCAGAGTACCATCCCAGTGCTTTAACCACTGAGTTATACATTCACATGGTTGGACCTGGAGTTCCCGGACACACCTCTGTTCTCTGATACTGCATCTCCTGCAACAAGGAATAATAAAGATTCTTGATTACTCCTTTTTGCAGAAGATGCAATATGAGAGAGATGACAACTAGATGTTTCTTGGTGCAGTATTATCCACTGCTAAGCAATTAAAATCACAAATTTTACTGAGAAAAAAATAATGTGACCTACTGGGAACTGAACCCAGGCCCCCGGAATCCCATCCCAGTGCTCGAACCACTGAACAACATAGAAACATAGAAACATAGAAGTTGACGGCAGATAAGGACCGCAAGGCCCATCCAGTCTGCCCATTTCTTTTTCTACCTTATAAATGTGCCATCGGCCTTTGCGATGTCAGTGACCTATCTATTCATAGTCATTTGTATTGCTCCCTTATGCCTATCCCATGCCTGTTTGAAGCCCTGCACTGTATTCATAGCCACTACTTCTTGTGGTAAGCCATTCCATGCATCTACCACCCTTTCTGTGAAAAAGAATTTCCCACATTCCCCCTTAATCGGCCTCCCTCTAATCTCATGCTGTGTCCTCTTGTCCTGCTATTTTTCTTATATTTAAACATGTTAGACTCTTTCACCTTGTTTATGCCCTTAAGGTGTTTAAATGTCTCGATCATATCACCTCTCTCCTTCCTTTGCTCAAGGGTATACATATTGAGCTCCGTTAATCTGTCCTCATATGTCTTCAGGCTCACATGTTTAAGCTGGGGTTCCTGGACACACTTCCTTTTTCTGGTATTGCATATCCTGCAACTAGGAATAATGACGGTGACAATTGAATGTTTTTGGTGCAGTATAGTCACTTACTGGTCACATTATTTCTTTCTTACTACAGCCTGTGATTTAAATTGCTTAGCAGTGGCTAATTCTGCACCACAAAACATCTGATTGTTATCCTGATTATTCCTAGTTACAGGATATGCAACATGAGAGAAATGAAATGTGTCCAGGAACCCCAGGTCCAACCATGTGAGCCTGCAGCTCAGTGGTTACAGCACCGGGATAGTATTTTGGGAGCCTGGGTTCAACTCCTAGTAGGTCACATTATTTCTTTCTCACTACAATCTGTGATTTAAATTGTGTCTCAGTGGGTAATACTGCACAGTAGTACTAGTACACAGACAGATGGTCTCAACTTACAGAAAGGATTCCTATCTCTCTCTACAGTAATACTTGACAAATAAATTGTCACCCTACAGAATGGGGCATATCCCTACCTCTCACTACAATCATACTACACAGATAAATGGTCTCACCCTACAGAAAGGGCTACTTCCCATAACTCTCACCACAGTTATAATATACGGACAGAAGATCTTACCCTGCAGAAAGGGTTCATAACTCTCACAACAGCAATATTACACAGCTAAGTCTCACCCTACAGAAAGGGACCATTCCCCCACATTTCACCAGTCATGTAACACAGATAGAAGATCTCATCCTGTAGAAAGAGCCGATTTTCCAGCGCTCACCAGTCATAGTACACAGGTAAATGGGCTCACCCTACAGAAAGGGTTCCCAGTTCTCATCATAGCAATACTAACAGATAAAAGGTTTCACCACACAAAAAGGGTGCGTTCCTCTACATTTTACCACTCATACTACACATATTGATGGTCTGGTCCTTTAAAAAGGGTTCCTAACTCTCATCAAAGCAGTACTTAATAGATAGAAGGTCTCACACTACAGAAAGGGCTAATTCCCTAATTCTCACTCCAGAAAAACTACACAGCTAGCAGGCCTCAACCTACAGAAAGAGTCAATTTCCCCACTTCTCACTATAGTCGTACTACACAGATAGGTGGTCTAAGTCTGCAGAAATGGTTCTTCGCTCTTTCCATTGCAAAGCTAGACAGATACAAGGTTTCACTATATAGAAGGGACCCATTCACCCACCTCGTACTACAGTCATGCAACACAGATGTAAGGTCTCACCATACATAAAGGGCTGGTTCCTCACCTCTTACTAGTCATGCTACACAGTTACGGTAGAAGCTCTCATTTCAAAGAAAGAAATGATTCCTACCACCTCTTACCACAGTCATACTTTGCAGATATTGTAGCTCTCACTTTACAGAAAGGGTTGATTCCCTAACTCTCGCCAGAATCATGATACACAGAAGGTCTAACACTACTGAAAAGCTGATTCTCTCACCTTTCACCACAGTCATACTACACAGATAGAAGTCCTCACCCTAAATCTTCCAATTCTTACCACAGCAATACTAACAGACAGAAGGTCTCACCATATAGAATGGGTTCCTAACTCTCACCACAATAATATGACACACATAGAGATTGTTTCACCCTACAGAAAGGGCCGATTTCCTTAACTCTCACCATAGCCATACTACATAGATAGAATGCCTCACCTTACAAGAAGGACTTCTACTAGACTAAACACATCAGCAATACACAGATGCAAGGTCTCACCCCACAGGAAGTGTTGATTCCCCCAACACTCACCACAGTTATACTTTACAGATCGAAGGTCTCACTGCACAGAGAGGGCTGATTCCCCTAATTCTCACCACAGTGATACCAAACAGATAGAAGGTTAATCAGAGCATTGTTCCCAGTTCAGGGTTCCATATTGTAAGAAGGATTTTAACAAACTGGAGAAAGTCCAAAAAGGAGCCACAGGAATGATAATGGGTGGTGAAAGCAAGGCATATGAGGAGAAACTAAGTGCTCTGCATGTGTTTAGCCTGACACAGTGCAGGATAACGGGCATCTAATAGCTCTACATGTCTTCTTAAAGGATCCTGAACTCTGCCAAGGGTCAGGATTGAATCAGAGAATAAATGAGACAACTGAGGGTAATTGCCACTCACCTCAATAACTCCTTTACCGACCTTAGCTCAGTACTCCCTGGTAACTTTTTCAGTCCGCCACCTCCTTCTGCCCCACTACCCATCGCACGCCCCTCCTTCCACCTGCGTTGTGTTACCATACAAGAAACCAGGCCATACCTGCTAAAAGCCCTAAAAGGTAACACCGTCGGTAATGACTCACTTGATCCCTGCCTTCTACGTCAGGTCCTGGATCAGGTCCTCTCCCCTATCACATGCATTTTCAACAAATCACTCTGTCTCGGACAATTCCCTGCTGTCTGGAAGGTTGCCACGGTTACCCCTGTCCACAAAGGTGGTGACAGGACTCTTCCGGGTAACTACCGACCCATCTCGATCCTCTCCCCCCTCTCTAAGGCTTTGGAGAAAATTGTGGCATCCAAGTTTCTGACTACCTTTGTAAGTACAATGTTCTCTGCCCTGAACAACACGGGTTCAGAGCGGGTCATAGTACCAATACAGCACTCCTGGAATTTTCCAACTTCCTCCACGCCTCCTTGAACTCTGGCATGGCACCCTGGCTGGTGCAATATTCATTGACCTGTCTAAAGCCTTTGATACCGTTTTGCATCCTCTCCTGCTCTCCACCCTCGACCTAATAGGCTTTGCCTCTGGACCTGTTTCCTGGTGCACCAGCTATCTCTCCGCCCGCTCCCAACGTGTGAAAGTTAGTGGTACTCTTTCTGAAACCTGCCCCATTCGCTCTGGAGTGCCGCAGGGCTCGATTCTTGGACCCCTACTATTCTCCCTCTTTCTCAACTCCCTACCCAGCAGTTGTACGGGTAAGATCCTTCTCTATGCTGATGATGCTGTACTCATTGCCTCTCACAGTAACCCCATGCTGCTTCAGAACTCTCTCCAACTAGCTTTTGACTCTACAGCGACCTGGTTCACTGAGCACCGACTTGTTATCAACCTAAAGAAAACAAAAACTATGCTCTTCTCCCACCCCCAAAATAAGTACAGCAAGTTTCCCCTAGCCGTCCACTCCACACCCAATATCCCCATCGAACCTGTGCAGTCCTATAAATATCTTGGAATAACCTTTGACCCTGCACTTTCATTCCATGGACATATATCTGCCCTAAATTCTGCCGCCAACTCGCGGCTGGGCATTCTCTATCGACACAAGAAATCCCTCCCTCCAGATGCCCTCCGCCTGGCTGTCACCTCCTCTGTCATATCTCTCATTGACTATGGCCTTCCAGTCTATGGGTCAACTGATCAGACAGCCCTCAGCAAGGTTCGCCTTACGCTTAACAAGGCCTGCAGACTTATCACCGGTGCACCCAGACTCACTCACACATGTGTGCTGTACACCCTGGCAACCCTACTCAGCCTGGATGAGCGGCTCATGTATCAGACCTGCCAGCTCACCTTTAAAGCCCTGCATGGCCTATCCCCCATAGGCCTATCCGACTCAATTCGCCGAACTGTACCGACCCTGATCACTCGCAGCTCATCAAGAACAACCTTAGTCATTCCGAGAGCCAGGACCTCTCAAGGGCAGAGGGCATTCCCCTACCATGCACCCTACTGGTATAACTCCCTCCCTGCCGGTATCTCAGATTCACCGACCTTAGCAAGCTTTAAGCCCAGGCTCAGAAACTTCCTGCTTATCTCACGCAAATGCAACTGCCACTAAACTATAAAAAAAAAAAAAAACACCCTTGACAATGCCCACTGAGCGGCGCCCTTCCCCCCTTTCCTTCCCTACTAATCCTCCTCCTGTCACTCTCCTTCTACCTCTACCTGCACACCCCCAACCCCAAGTCTTTGCACTCTATGCCATGTTGATCATGGGTATGAAATCTACTGTAACAAAATTGTAACTGAATTGTAACGTTCTTGTCTCTGTAATTTCTGGTGTCCCTTGTACCACTGTTCTTATGTCCTCTATGTGACGAGGTACCTTTGTAAATGAGCCTCTGGCTCAAAGGTTTCAAAACTGATGTTTAACTAAATAAATAAATAAATCAGCAACTACAAGGTGCTAGGTTTATGGGATACAACAGGAAGTATTTTTTCTCATAGTGGGTTGAGGGAGTGTGTAACTCACTTCAAAGCAATGTAATAAATGCAGAAAGGATGGAAACTTTTAAGAAAGCCTTAAGTGTATACTTGAGGGAAGCAAAGGTAACAAGGTACTACCACTGAAAAGTGTGTGTGTGAGGAGGGAGGAGGGGCCATTCAGCTGGGCATAGGTGCCTACTTCTGTCTGATTTTTCATATCTTTGTATGTATTGTACGTATGTTGACAAGGTTTCACTCTGCAGAAAGAGCTGATTCCCCCAGCTCTCACTACAGTAATTATTTTTTTTTTGTAGTTTTTGCAATTAGTGATGTTTCTTCCCTGGCTCCCAAACCACCCTCTGGATACCAGCCACCCCAGCCCTACTCCCCTATTTCTCTCCAGGGCTTACCTTTGTGCTAATGCAGCATGGTCTGTGTACTCATCAGGGTGCAGGGCTACTGGGTGACCTGGGTCAGCGGCAGCTCAGGAAGCCATTTTCTGTTTTCTTCTTAGGGGTGGTGTGCAATGCTGCCCAGATGTCCCCATGAATTATTCCATGTGTGGAGTGTTGGCAGCCACTACTCCCTTTACCCTTATGCTGACAGTACCAGGCTGCCTTTCTTCCAGTCAGTGGTTGGGGCCAAGCAAACATCTGACACTGAAACCCTCCCTCCCACCCTGAAGAGGAGAGCAGTCCACTGGACACTCGATCCTCTCCCTCCCCAGCCGGCCCCTGGCAACCCGAGTCTGCATCCAAACCCGGTTCACGAATGTGATGTGACATGTAATGTCCAGCACCTCAACCCTCAGTGAAACCTGGCCAGCATTCACATTCCAGAAAAGATACAGATCAAAGGTCTTACCTTACAGGAGGTGTTCTTGACTCTCACCACAGCAGTTCTAGACAGAAAGTCTCACCTTACAGAAAGGGTTCCCCGCTCTCACCCCAGAAATAATACGCAGATAGAGGGTCTAACCCTATAGAAATAGTTTCCAGCTCTCACTCCAGGATTAATACCAAGATAGAGGGTCTAATCCTATAGAAACAGTTCCCAGCTCTCACCCCGATATAATACACAGATAGAGGGTCTAACTCTATAGAAATGGTTACCAACTCTCACCCCAGGATTAATACCAAGATAGAGGGTGTAATCCTATAGAAATGGTTCCCAGCTCTCACCCCAGAAATAATACACAGCTAGAGGATCTAACCCTATAGAAATGGTTCCCAGCTCTCACTTCAGAAACAATTAATAGATAAGAGGGTCCACCCTGCAGAAAGGATTCCCAGCTCGCACCCCAGAAATAATACACAGACAGAGGGGTCTTACCCTATAGAAATGATGCCCAGCTCTCACCCCAGAAATTAAACACAGATAGAGGGTCTAACCCTATAGAAATGGTTCTCAGCTCTCACCCCAGAAATAATACACAGATAGCGAGTCTAACCCTATAGAAATGGTTCCCAGCTCTCACCCAGAAATAATACACAGAGGGAGGGTCTAGCCCTTTAGAAATGGTTCCCAGCTCTCACTATAGCTGTATTACACATATAAAAGGCCTAACCCTAGAGAAAGCGTTCCCAGCTCTCACACCAGAAATAATAAACAGATATAGAGCCTAACTCTACAAAAAAGGTTCCTAGGTCTCACCCCAGAAATAATACACAGATGGGGGTCTAACCCTATAGAAATGGTTCCCAGCTCTCACCCCAGAAATAATACACAGCTAGAGAGTCTAATCCTACACAAAAGGTTCCCAGCTCTCACCCCAAATAATACACAGATAGAGGGTGTAACCCAATAGAAATGGTTCTCAGCTTTCACCCCAGAAATAATACACAGATAGTCTAACTCTATAGAAATGGTTCTCAGCTCTCACCCCAGAAATAATACACAGACAGAGGGTATAACCCTATAGAACTGGTCCCCAGCTCTCACCCCAGAAATAATACACAGATAGAGGGTCTAACCCTATAGAAAGGGTTCCCAGCTCTCACCCCAGAAATAATACACAGATAGAGGATTTATCCCTATAGAAATGGTTCCTAGCTCTCACCCCAGAAATAATACACAGACAGAGGGTCTAACCCTATAGAAAGGGTCTAACCCTATAGAAAGGGTTCCCAGCTCTCATCCCAAAGATAATACACAGATGGAGGGTGTAACCCAATAGAAATGGTTCTCAGTTTTCACCCCATAAATAATACACAGAGGGTGGGATATTCAAAAGGGTTGCGCCATGCGCAATAGGGTTGCGCCTGCGCAAGACCAAAAGTGCGCCATTCTGCGATATTCAGCAGGAGGCAGTTGCGCCCCCAAAAACATGCTGAGCAACAGCGCAATGCAAAGGAAGGCATGCTCAACCGACGTGGGTGGAGCCATGCATAAAGAGCGCAATGCGAAATTGAAAGACTTGCGCATTGCGCAAAAGCGGAACTGCCGGAAATTGCGCACTAGCGGAAATGAGCCAAAATAAAAAGGATCAAGGAAGCGGCGCAAGAACGCTACAAGGATGCCAAGTGGGGTAGAGAGAGAGAGACAGACAGACAGACAGTGACAGGCTAGGGCAGGCAAGGCAAGCATTGTGGGCCATAGGCTGCAGAGGCCAGCGGGGGGTGCCTGGTGCAGTGGAAGTAGCAGTCAGGACAGCGGGGGTAACACAGCAACACCAGCCGGGGGCAGAAGCCAGGGAGATGGACAGTGCCAGCTTCCACATGGAAGCTGTAATGAGAGGGGTGAGAATGCAAGCTGCAGGGGGACGAGGCCGTGGAAGGGCCCGTCGTCGGTATGCCCCCAACAGGCAGTACCGTGCCTGCATCAGCTATGAGCTGTATACAGATGTAGAGATCGTGGGCCGGTACTGCCTGAACAGGGCAATACTGAGGCGGCTTTGTGAGCTGTGCAGTGATGTGATGTGATGCAGGCACCCTCACCACGGAGTCACGCTCTGTCAGTGGAGACCAAGGTGACAGCCTGCATGTGCCTGCTCACCACGGGCACCTTCCAGAGGCCGACAGGGGACACCACAGGCATCACACAGTCGGCCACGTCACGCATCCTCACCCAATTCCTTAGCGCACTGCTGCCACATGCTGCGGAGCACATCCATTTCCCCAGCACCGCAGCAGAGCGTACAGCAAACATGCAGGAGTTCCACAGAGTAGCACGTATGCCTGGCGTGCTAGGGTCCATAGACTGCACCCATGTGGCCATTCACACGCCACCTGGCCCCGATGGGGCAGCGTATAGGAACCGAAAGGGCTACTCCAGTGTCAACTGCCAGGTGGTGTGTGATGCCACTGGGTGAATAATCAATGTCTGTGCCACACACCCTGGCGGAGCACATGATGCCTTCATATGGCATCAGTCCGCACTGTGCCATCGATTTGAGAGTGGGGACATCCCCACAGGACATCTAGTGGGTGAGTACGCATGTATGGAATGCAAACTTGGGGCAAGGGTGGGAATGCCACAGGTGCCATGGTAGTGGCACATAGGGATATGGGCAAAATGGACCTGAACATGACACTGATCTCCACTATCTCCACACAGGTGACAGCGGGTACCCACTCCATCCCTGGCTGCTCACACCGTACCGGCGCCCCATGACCCCATTGCAGCAATGCTATAATGAGGCACATGCTGCCACATGCAACATCATAGAGCGGGTGTTTGGGATGCTCAAGGCACGCTTCCGATGCCTAGACACCTCCGGTGGTGCCCTACAGTACAGCACCCCAAAGGCCTGTGGGATATTCCCGGCCTGTTGCATCCTGCACAACATGGCCAAGGACTGTGGGATAGCCGTACAGGTTGAAGAGGGGGACAGCGATGGGGACGCCAGTGGCGCCGGTGTTGATGTCGATGAGCAGCCCCCCCTAGGACGGTGGGACCCCCAACTGATCCGGCAGGCCCAGCTGCACCGGGACACCATCACAGAGGAGCACTATGCACAACACAGGTAAGTCAAGGGGACATGTGCAACCAACACTGTCCATGCGCAAACCACAGGCACACAGGGTAACACACCAGGGGTGCATGACGGCCAGGGGAGTGGAAGGGTCCAGGCATACAAACACACCATCAGGGAGGGGTGAGTACTCATATGGACACACACACACCAGGCACAGAGCGTACATGGGCAGATGCACAGCACAGCAGAACCGACATTGCTAACACACAGCACCGCTGACCACCCCCACCACCTGTACTGTCCAAGTACGTGTGTCAGATGCTGGGCACCCTTGCACCTTGGTGTACAGTACAATGCAGGCATCATCATGCACACGCACCTGTGGGCAACAGTTGGGAGGGTGTGCAGGTGGTCCGTGTGTCAGCGTGTTGAGCAGAGCACCCAGCAGTGCACTGCCCACCATGACACACATTGCACACAGGGCAGCACCAGACAGGGCCCACACTGGGAGACAGGTCAGTCATGTAGCACTGTCCCATGGCCACCGCGGATGCGTGGGTGGCCCCGCCGTGACTCAACAGCACTGGCAGGCTGAGTAGGGGCCACATGGGGTGGCACTGTTGGACCACCAGGGGTCCCACTGCGCGAACGCGACCGTGCCCACATAGGGGTCTGCAGCATGCCAAACACACCTGCACCAGGGGTGCTCGGGATGCCCACAGCAGAACCCGGCATCGACAGGCCTGGTGTCGCAGCCGCCGGGAATGGGGAGTGGAGCATGAACTGTGTGGGGTGTGCGGTACAGGGTCACCTGACTGTGTGCCCAATGCATCCACGACAGAGACCACTGCCTGGGTCAGCCTGTCAATGGCGGCGGTCACATCCATCCGCATGTGGACCATCTCTGCATGGTCCAGAGCACACTCCCTGCTGTGCTGCTCCACAGCCACACACAGTGCCTCCACGGACATTGCAACCCACCTCTGCTGCTGTACTGATTCCTGCAGCAGGCGGGTGTGCTCGTCCAATGGGTACTCTGCCACAACGGCAGCCTGTCCCCCAGGGTGTTGAAGGTCCTGATGCACAACACCCCTTGAGGGTGGGCGCTGTTCACCAGGACCAGGAATGGGCGTATCACAGGGTGGCGGGCATGTGCCACCGCTGGACACTGTACCCCCAGACCTGGTGGGTGACTGCTGCTGCTGCCCCTCCAACCGCTGTGCCACAGAGTCCACTTATTCCACTGCTGTGGCCGCAACAGTGCCAGACACCTGCACAGCCACCGGTGCTGCCCCACTGGTGCTGACAGGCACAGCCTGGGACTGTGCCGACATGCTGGCGCACAAGTTGGAACCAGCAAGGCCCAGGGGCATGTGATGGCCTGCTGTGTGTCTGTCATGGGACACACACATGTCACTGCCCATTGCAGTCCTTGCATCATCAATGGTGCAGGGACGTGCCTACAGCCACAGTCACAGCATGATGGCATGCTTGCATGCCAGACTGCTGAGACACAGGCTGTGCACCCCCCACACCCGAATCACCGACACCAGAGTTGACAGCCCTGCGTGCATGCTGGTGTAGTGCATGCTGGCTGGCGACAGAGGTGGATGGACCCTCCTCCATGTCCAGCAGGTCATCCTCACTGCTTGGTCCCACCACCACCGTCTCCGGGAGATGAACAGGATCTGCAACAGAAAGAGAGGACATGTGAGTGCATGTGACCAACCTTCCTCCCCCCCAACACCACCACCATGTCATACCGTGCAGTGATGGGCTTCCACCTGTCTGGAATCCACCTCCTGGTACGCCCTCAATAGCACTGCGCTGCATAGTTGCAGCCAGTCGGTCCTCAGCCGGGGTCAGCTCCACCACCGCTGGCTGGCCCCCCGCCAGTGCCAGCGTGTGCCGCCCTGAGGGCCGCCACCTTCTCCTTCACCCTCCTGCGGTCTGTCCCAATCTTTTTCTTGCATTCCTGCACGGAGCGCTGGTGGCTTCCATGCAGGTTCACTGCCCGGGCTACCCCCTCCCATGCAGCCGCATGGGCCTGAGGGGTGCCCCGGCTTCCACGCAGTAGTGCCTCATCCTCCAGGTAGGCCTGGAAGAGGGCCTCAGTTTCTGCCGTGGTGAAGTTGGGCCTCCTCCTTCGCCCACCATCCTCACCCTCACCTTGTCTCTGCTCGGTCATGGCGATCTGTATGGGTGTAAGTGGACACCTGTCACTGTGCAGTCTACAGCATTATCCCGTGCCCATTGTCCAGAACATCCCACAGCATGCAACTCACCTCTCACCTGCAGTAACGAACTCTGTCCAGCACAGCCCACTGTCGCACTTTTATAGCGCAATGCATGCAAATTAGGAGAGGAGCAACTGTAATGAGATGTAAATCGCGCCACTGCGCCTTTGAATGGCTGATCAGATGATTTGCATGTGTCGGCTGAATATTGCGCCATTGCGCTTTTCGCAAGATGGTTGATCCGGCTGAGCCAATAGCGCAGATCTGTGACTGTGCGGTACACTGCATTGCGCATGCCCAGGTAGCTTACGCAGGCGTCTGCCGCACTGATGACGTGCTGTGCGCGATCGGCAATTCAGGCCATGGCCACCATTGTGCCAGTGGTGCTACAGCACTGGGCACTATATGGTGCTGTGGCACTACTGCGTAATAGTCCACTGTGGCACTGGTACGCAGGTGGTCGGTTGCGCTGGATGCGTATACGTCAGATGGCGCTGTGCATGGCCTTGCGTCATAGACCCCTGACCTGGTGTCCGACCTTTGCCCCCTGCCGCTGTTCGGCTGCCATGTGTACGGCCCTATTGCGCTGTCTGGTGACAGCGCTATGTGGACTGACGGCGCTGTTCGAACAGCGCGATTGGAACCTATGGTGGTCTATTGCACAACATCTCCATGTGGGGTTGCCGCACAGCAGGGTGCCATATTGCCTGCTGTAAACTTGGTAGCATGGCACACAGGAGGGCAGTGCAATGGAGCCCCGTGGAGGTGGCCAACTTGGTGGCCCTGGTGGAGCCCCACTATGGGGCACTGTATGGTGAGGTGCCCCTCACCATGGCTAGGACCCAGGTCTGGCAGCAAGTGGCCAGTGACCTGGTGGGGGTCACTGGGCAGCGTCGGTCTGCTGAGCAGTGCCAGCACAGATACAGTGACCTCCGCAGGAGGGAGCCTGAGCTGCATGAGCGGCTACGTTCACGTGCCAGGAGGGGCGTGGTGCCTAGGCCAGGTGGGTGTACCGTCTATGCACCTGTATTCTCTGTAGGGGTGTGAGTGTGTTTTGGTGGATGTGCATAGGTGATGGCTCTGACATGGTTGGCTGTGTCAGTGTGTGCAGGTGTGAGATGCATGGGGCTGGCTGTGTGGGCAGGCACTCTCACTGGGGCAGGGGGCAGTCAGCTTTGGAGTCACACTGATGTTTTTCTCAACATATGTCTCCCACAGGCCGGGATGTGAGGATGCAGGCACATGCTGCGGAGGGCCGTGACAGGGCCCCGGTGCCAGTCGGTGGTGCAGCAGGAGGTGGGCCACAACAACAGCGGCAGCAGCAGCAGCAGACACACCTTCTTGTGGAATGTGAGTATCATTACATCATGGATGCTATTGCATGCTGGAGGGGGTGGGCATGACCACCAGCCATGCACAACACAGCCATGCACGACACAGGCGACATTCATCACTGTCCAGTGTCACTGCACGTCTGTGTGTGCATCACTGGTGGTCCATGCATGCACTGGGCACATGGCTGTGTAACTGGCATCGCACACATTGCCACGCACTTGACAGCCTTGTTTGTGCTGTGATGGACATGGGCAGTGTGTGTGTGCAGTGGTGCACATAGCTGGTGCCACCTGTTTGTGATGGCCATGTGCATGTTCACTGTGGGTGGGTGCATGCCATCACAGGTGCGGGACATTGGCCTATATGGCTTGCAAGTTGTGTGGTGTTCAGGGTTGTGGTCAGTCACAGCCATTGACTGTGTTCCCATTTTCCTAGGCCTCAGTGTTCTCAGGAGGATACAGCGGGAACTGCATGGGCTGACGCAAGTGTCCTTGGACAACCAGGCCATCCTCAGGGACATCCATCGACATGGCCTGCGGAGGAGGCATCGCCAGGCACAGCGGCACCGGGCAGAGGAGGACCAGCCTGCTGGGCCTTAGGCCAGATTCCCCTTCCCACTTCACCCATCCCTCCCACCCTGCCTTCCCTCTCAAGTTGTTCATCCCTACTCCTTGCCCACCCCTACCTTGTACCCCCCCCCTTGTAAATAGTTATGGTGTTGATTGTTTTGTGATTTACATTTTTATAATACATTTATATTTTGTTATGAATACTGTGTTGGTCTCTGATTTGCAGCTGGCTATGGTTGCTCAGTTGCAGTGGTGTGCATGCCATCTGGGGTGGTATGGTCCTGGGTATATGTGTGTGTGTGTGTGTGTGTGTGTGTGTGTGTGTGTGCGTGTGTGTGCGTGTGTGCATGGGGGGGTATCTCCAGCATGGCAGTGACTTTCTGTTGGTCTTGCCGTCTGCTGCCACCCACTGCTGGATGCACAGGGTGGGTCTGGCTTGTATGCTTCTCTGCTGCACGGGGTTGACGTGTGCCAGGGGGGATGCATGGTGTTTCCTGCAGGGCCAGTCACTGCACATGGGTGGTGTCTTGGGGTCACGGTGCAGGGTGTGCTGTGCGTACGGGGGGCTGATGTGCACTGTGGTTGTCAACCCCCTGTGTGTGGCACTCTCAGCCTGCCAGTGGTTGTGCTGAGGCGTCATGGCTCTGCTGTGCTTTGTTGGCTTGTCCCCATGGGCCAGTAGATCATCCGTCCCACCCCAGTGATGCTGTGCTTGGGGTGTGCAGGTATCTTGTTGGTTCTGCAGTGTGTTCCTGTGCCCATGTGTGGCATGGCTGGCGGTGGAGCCCCAGCCTGCCTCCTGTGTTTATGCATTTCCATTGCTCTGCTGGGGGGCACTGTGCTGCAGCTATGGCACCTCTGGACTGCTCCAGCTGGGCTGCCCTTGTTCGTTATGGTGCAATCTTACCTCAGCTTCCCTTCCTGGGCTGGCTATAGGCGAAGTTGGTCGTCATTCAGGCGTTGGCTGCTTACGCAATTTGTTCTGCTCCATGTTTGAATATCGCATCTGTTGCGCATATGCGCAATTGATTTGAGCTTGCTCCTGCTGTTGCGCACATTTTGAGCGCAGTTTGAATATCTGGCCCAGATAGTCTAACTCTATAGAAATGGTTCCCAGCTCTCACCTCAGAAATAATACACAGTGGTTCTAACACTATAGAAATGGTCCCCAGCTCTCACCCCTGAAATAATGCACAGATAGAGGGTCTAACCCTATAGAAATGGTTCTCAGCTCTCACCCCTGAAATAATATACAGATAGAGGGTCTAACCCTATATAAATGGTCCCCAGCTCTCACTACAGAAATAATTCATAGATAACAGGGTCTACCCAACAGTAAGTGTTCTCAAGCTCACTCCAGAAATAATTCACAGATAGAGGGGCTAACCCAGCAGAAAGGGTTCTCAGCTCTCACTACAGCAATACTACATGGATGCTGTATAAGATCCCACCTTTGAGAGGCAAGTTGATGTCTTCTCAACTCACACAGCCAAAAAGTCTCCCACTAGAGAAACGGCTAAATCCCCACAATTCCTACTAGAGTCATATTACACAGATAGCAGGTATCCTAAAAAAAATGCTTACCATCTACATTGTATGTATTATGGCATGATTGTGAGTATATTCTTGTCTGATTGAATTTTAAATGGTAGCACATTGCTGTGCAGTTGCTTTATGTACAGGACACAAATGGAAATGAACTTATGCTCAATAGTAATTATTTGTACACCTCCCGTTATAAATAAACTTGCCTACTTAGTACGGTGCCTTGAAATGCAGTGTGTATGAAAGGTACTATATATACTATAGAACCACATTCTGTTCTGATATTTCTTTAAAGACCAGTGGCATACTGACATGCAGTCTTGTATGCCTCCTAAGCACTGCTTGTCTTCCTTATTAACATAGCTTGTCCCATTGTTGCCGCTACCAGCTGGACATACAAATATGGCCTGAGGGACATGATAGGAGCTAATAAGATTAGTTGTTTTTCCAAAAACCAAATGGAACAATTGAAGCTGATAAACATTAATATAACTTAATTTCACACTATATTTTTAGTTGGAGTTATCAATAAGATTCTTTATGCCTTTCCTTCTAAACCATCCTTTTTTTTTCCTGCTTAAAATTCCTATGACTCTAAGCCATCTGGACTGGACAATCAATCTGTGGATTTGACGCTCCTTCATCTCTGTTCTACAAGTGTCCATCTGTCTGCCCCGAATGTCAAAAACAGTGTCATTGCCAAAGGCAGGCCCTTTTCTGAATTAATGACAGGGATTTAAGAGTCTATTTGTCAACAAAAGCTTCACAAAGTGCTCTAATCTCTGATACAATTGCAGCTTGTGTTCTGCCAGACTCCCCGTGTATCCACCGCTATGCAAACAGATTTCAAGCAAGTGCAATGTCTGCATGAGATGTGTGTCATTTAGTTTTACCTTGTGAGATGATGGGTAATCTACGAAGTGTATCATGGCATCACTAAAGCAGGATTGGAAGTAATTTTGAAACAATTGCCCTCCAATAACCCTAATCCTCAAAATGGAATGGGTTTTTAATGCTGCACATTATTCTGCTATTATAATCTATTGATTGACTTTTAGAAATGGTAATAATGTAAATAGAATTATTTTCAAGGGATTTGTTTCTTTATTGCTTTTGAAGACGTGGCAGTAACCCTTTTCTCATTCTTGCAGGTGCACAGCCGTGGCTTTTCCACCTTACAAATAACTTCCTGAAATGATTGACTTCAGGCCTACAGTTTGAAAATCTGACTAGGTGTTTTCTTAAGCAACTGCAGTTTTCTTATTTGGGGTGAAATTCTAGTGTATTATTAATATTTGTACTTATTATCCCCCCCCCCCCACCAACAATTTTCCCTCCCTATGGGTCTCTTGTCCCCCACACTGATGATGGGTGCTGCCCCAGTGGTGCTCTTCTTTTGGCCAGAGTTGACATTCATGGCACGGTTTGGTCAGCTGGCAGAAGGAGAATGAATGCCAGGCAGGCTACACCCACCCTTAACAAGAGCCAAACACCTCATCTCTGGAATGCACTTGGCCCCCAGCCAGTCTCATGGGGGGGGACAGGGAATATAGAGGTACAAGTGCTATAACTAGGCATGGATTGCACAACAACATTGTCTGTCTGAGTGACACCTTTGTATCTATCTATGTTTCATCCCCTCTCAAGTCAGATCCCCATCCTACAGGGACATTATCCAAGGCCGGTTACCTTTTTGGCCAGTCAGAAGTGGGTTGGGACCAGGCCCACCCACCACACTGGCTACCACTCTGACTGACATGGAAAAGGACATATGATAGCACTGCACTCTGTCCAGCATTCTGTGCCACAATGCAGACATCAGGCATCCCCCCTATTCTGAAGCCATATTCCTGCCCACATAACTTCCTCCCCAGGGTAACCAGGCAGTAGTCATATAACAGCAGAAGCTGCCCATCATCTCTGAGGCAGGAGGTGAACAGGAGAGGCACTTATCACTTGCTCGATAGGTATCGTCCTGGAATCTTAACTTCAACCCTGATCACCATGTCCTCAACATTGAAAATGATCCAAGGGTAGCAGGGTAGGTCCTATAAGAAGATATTGGAGATCTTCAATATGTACTCTGTGGAGGACAGGAGGGAAAGAGGGGACATGATAGAAACATGCAAACATAGCCAGGGATATAACAGGGTGCACTCCACAGAGTTATTCAAGCTGAGGAACAGTACAACCATGGGGGTGCACAACCTCAAGATTGAAGGGGGGATTCAAAAAGGACGTCAGGAAGCATCTTTTTCTGTAGAATGGGTGGTGTACAAGTGGATAGCCTATTCAGTAATGGGATCGATGTTGGGACTTTTTCAAGGTTCAAAACATAGTAAGACAGTTTCAAAGAGGTTATTAGATACAAGAGGAAGGTAGAGGGGGACGCTGGAGGGGCAGAATAAATCATGTTGGGCATTTGGGCAAACTTGACAGACTCAGTCCCTTTCTGTCCATATTCATTTGCATATCTACTGTATGGTAAGCTTCAACACATATTTAGCTTGTCTGTCAGCTCAGTCTTCTTTTTTTGATTAGAGGCACTGTCAACCTTGCTTTGTATCATTTTATTTCTAGTTGAAAATCCTCACTGTATAATTGCTTACCTTCTCTAAAAATTGTTTATGTTGCTGGTTATGTTATCTGCTTCCTTTTATAGTAAAACTAAATTTCATGATAATGATGTAGCTATACCCAACCCTGTTTTTTTCAAATCCTTGATCTACTCTTATTGCATATTTATAGAACATTTGGACCATCTCAAACAGTGAAGCCTCTCACGATGTAATAGTCTCCTCTCCCCTCACTGCATCATGAGTTGCTAGACTGTGTTGGGAGTATTACATAGAAACATTGAATCTGTTGGCAGATAAGGACCATACAGCCCACCTAGTCTGACCATTTTCCTACTCACTGTTGCAGCCCCAGATCCTATTTCATCTGGCGACTGTCCTGTTCTGCATATCTCCAGGGTACCCTTATGTCTATCCCATGTACTCTTGAACCCCTGTATAGCTTTCACCCCCACCACTTCTGCTGGGATGCTGTTCCATGGCTACACCACCCTTTCAGTGAAAAAGTACTTCCTAACATTACCCCTGAGCCTTCCACCCATCAGCCGCATATCATGCCCCCTTGTTGTGCAGATTTTCTCTGACATATTTTATCTATTTAGGCAATCAAAATTACAATCCTTTGAGTCAAAGACTCTTTTGCATAGGCTCCACATCCGGATTACAAAGCATACAAGGAGAAACAAACAGTGCAGGAATATAAACAGTGACAAAGCTCAGAAGTACATACAATTTAGGGCCAGTGACCCAGCATCAGAAGTATCACAATACATACTTGTAGAATAAAACCAAATAAGAAGCAAGTACATAATTTAGACATCAGAAGGATAGCTTTGGGGAACTAATATGCAAGTTAGAGCACACCGCTGATGAGAGGTGTTGGGCTGGCCAGGAAAACAGGATATTGGGCCTTGGGGGATATGCTTTCCACCTGTACGCTGTTAATTCCCCTAAGGTACTTGTAAGTCTCTGTCATATCTCCCCTCTCCCTTCTTTCCTCCAGTGAATAGATATTAAGGTCCATAGGTCTTTCCTCGTAGGGCTTCTGGTGCAGTCCATGTACCATCTTCGTTGCTCTTCTCTGGACTGCCTCTGTTTTGTCAATGTCCTTCCGGAGATGTGGTCTCCAGAACTGGTCACAGTACTCCAGCTGAGGCCTCACCAGTGATCTGTACAGTGGCATCACCACCTCTTTCCTCGTGCTTGTTATGCCCTTCCCTATGGACCTCAACATTCTGTTTGCTCTCCCTACCACTTTTTCACACTGTTTGGTCACCTTCAAGTCATCACATATGATAACCCCCAGGTCTGTCTCCTGACTTGTGGTGGCCAGAATTTCTCCACCCATTCTGTACTCCTCCCTTGGATTCCTGTGACCCAGGTGCATGATCTTGCACTTTTTAGCATTGGAACTCAATTGCAAGACACCCGCCCACTCCTTTAATAGGCTTAGGCCCTTTCTCATTTTTTCCACACCCTCCAATGTGTCCACTCTGTTGCAGATCTTGGTGTCATTTGTGATGAAGACACTGAATAGGACTGGCCTCAGCACTGGCCCCTGTGACACCCCACTGGTCTCCTCCCTTTCCTCAGATTTCATTCGATTTACCACCACCCTCTGAGTCCTGTTCTTTAGCCAGCTCCTAACCCCAAACCATCTTAGGACCCACTCCCAGGCTTCCCAATTTATTTAGCAATCTCCTGTGCGAGGCCGTGTCGAAGACCTTGCTGAAATCCAGGTAGGCCACATCCACTGCCCCTCTTTGATCTACCACCCTGGTTACCCAGTGAAAGAAATCTGTAAGATTTGTCTGACAGGACCTTCCACTGAGAATCTAATCTACCTTGGATCTTGTGCCTCGCTATCCTCCAGAAACTTCACAATCCTCTCCTTAGGTAAGGACTCCATTATTTTCCCCGACTACTGTGGTCAGGCTTACAGGCCTGTAATTGCCTGCCTCCTCTCTGCTTCCACTCTTGTGGAGAGGGACCACATCTGCCTTCCTCCAGTCCTCAGGTACCTACCCTGTCTCTAGTGATATATGAAAAGGGCAGCCAGCACTTCCCTGAGTTCCTTTAATACTCTGGGGTGGATCCCATCTGGCCCCATTGCCTTATCTGCTTTTATTTTCCCCGAGGTTTTCTAGGACACTTTCCACTGTGAATGGGCTGGTGTCTACCTCCCTCCCCTGAATACCCCTATTAATGAGTTTCGGTCCTTCACTTTTCCCTTCCCTAGTGAATGCTGAACAAAAGTACTTGCTCAGTATCTCAGCCTTTTCTAGGTCATCCTCCACCCTTTCTCCTCCTTCCTTCCTTCTTCAGCCTAATGATCTCATTTCTGGTCTTTTTCTTCTCACTAATGTATCTGAAGATCTTGTCGACTTACTTAATAGCCTGGGCTATACCCTTCTCTTTCTGTCCTTTAGCCCTTCAAATTATTTTCCCAGATTCCCTCTGCTTCTTCAGATATTGTTTTCTGTCCTCATCCCTTTGTGTTTCCTTATATCTTCTGAAGGCTGTTTTCTTTCCCCTTACTTTCTCGGCCACTACCTTCGAGAACCATAATGGCCTTTTCTTTCTTTTACTCTTGCTAGGCAGTTTGACACAGTGACCTGTTACTTCTGTTATGACTCCCTTGAGTCTAGACCACTGTTTTTCCACATCTCCCCCTTTACCTTCTGCTGCGAGGGCTCTTTTGAGATTTCTACCCATTTCCTTAAAGTTAGCCTTCCTGAAATCTAGGACCTCTGTCCTTGTATGGCTTGTTTCCTCCACTGTGGTTACCTTAAACCACACTGTCCTGTGGTCACTGGTACCAAGGGAACTGCCCACCTCCATATCTGTGATCCTGTCCCCGTTGGTCAGGACCAAATCCAGTATAGCTTCCTCACAGGTTGGTTCTGCTACAAGATGTCTTAAGTTTGCCCATTCAGGGCAGTCATGAAGTCCCTGCCCCTTGTTGTACTCACAGTCCAGGAAAGATGTAGTGGGTCAATGACTGGAAACAAACTTATTTTGTGGAAACCTCATTGTGGGTGGCTGTCTGTTTTTCACTTTTAAAAAGAAAAAAGGAATCAGAATCAAACTGACCAGCTACATCAACAAAGTCTACAGAATTTGAGCAATCATAAAACATTTTTTTTTTTTTTAAACTAGAGACACGTTAAGGCCAAAAGGGGGTTGACGGTGTTTGTTTAAGATTTTGGAATGGGTAGCAGCAGAATAACTGCAGCAGCATTTGGAGAAATTTACCATTTTTGATGAATATCAGTCAACTTGTTAGGAAAGGTCAAAGAATGCCCTGGTCAGAAAGATTAATGACATGCTCTTAGCTATGAACAAAGGTCAGCTGTCTGCGCTGATTCTTCTAGACATGTCCAAATCATTTGACGTGGTGGAGGACTGAGTACTTGTATACTGTATCACAGGGGCTTTTCAGGAACAGTGTGTGTGTGTGTGTGTGTGTGTGTGTGTGTGTGTGTGTGTGTGTGTGTCTATATATCTATGCAATGCTTGCGAGGATAAATTCTGGCAAATATTTTTGAAATCTAGAGGGTGGTCAAACCTAAAGTAAGGATATTGCATTTATTCTCACTCTAGCACCCCCATGCCAGAATTTATCCACATAGCTGGGGACTGGGTGGAGCCAGCAGTGTGAGCAGCTCAGTTACACTTTCACTTGCTCCAGCTCACTCGCGCACCAGGCAGAGACGTTGTTAGGGCAACAAAAGATCCCAGGACCAAGCCTTCAAAGTCAAGGGGGTAGACCGTATACATTTTTATAAAAGAATTAATTTCAGCAGTCCTATTGAGGAAAGGTTTGGGGCCCATCTGTAAACATTCAGAGCTCAAGGCTCTGAACATAGCAACCAGGAAGTGCAAACCACAACAGCAGCCCAGTGCACAGTGATGTGAAGGAAGGTAAAGGTGAACTATGTGGCCAATGTATGTACTAGCAAAGGAGTAGATTCATCAAAGCTGCAAGCACCAGCGCATGTGAAATTCTGCAGAAATGTAGCATGCTTCTGAAACATTTGAGTGGCGTAGACACATTTGTGCAGGTTTTGCACAGAACTAAGACATTTGCCTGGCGCTATCACATTTGCCTGGAGCAAAAATTTGCTACATTGAAAACTGACATGTAAATGAACCTACTTAAGCAGTCTGTGGGCAAACATCCAGATTAGCATCTCATTATGGCCTGATTTGCATGCAGTTTGCCCAGCGCTGTTGCAGGGTCCCACAACTCCACCTGTAGGTCAGTCTGGAAGGGCATGGTGGTAGCTGCAGGCTACATTTGTACAGAACCATATAGAATATTGTACCCCAGGGGACTACACAGCACAGGCACAGGTGGTGGTGCTGCATGCAATAGTCAAACTAGTTCCTGTTACACTGTACAGCAGACACTACAGTAACAAGGGGGCTAGTAGTGTGAGGGACACAGCAATGCCTATGGTGTGTAGGGCATCAATGACTGCTGCACTTTACACAGTGGCAGGCCCATCTTGTAGGTGCGTACTGACATTGGACATTATTGCTGTGCTGTTGTGTGACCCACAGATGCTGCACCACTGGTATGGGATACTCACAGTGACATATACATGGCTGGCTGTGTGTGCTGTGGTGTCTGTACAGATGTGTGGTATGTGGCTGGGGGGGGCACATACCATCAGACAGGCACACTCATGCTGGGGTGTTCCCTACTCTGGACCATTTGCACTGTCTGGATTGTCCCAGCCTTGTGGCAGCACCCAGTAGGTGGTGCAGCCTGGCCACCTGTACACCATCTCCTCAGCACCCTCCACGCTCACAGTGTTGCATGTGTGTGCTGGATTCTGTTGGTGTCCACTGAAGGGTGGTCTGCAGGTGTGTGCTGCATGGACACACTGCCATGGTGTCCACTGGGTGCTGGGTCACCAATTAATGCCGGGCATGGTTTGGACCAATAGCAGATGATGGCAACATAGGAGGTGCCATCCGTGTGCAGCATGTTTCTACCCTGTCTGGTACCTGTCTATGTTTATTTATCACCTTGTTGTCCAGGTAAGTACACTGGGCCAAGGAACAGTGCCAGACACCTCCCAGAGCCACATGTGTTGCAGGGTTGATACAGAGTACACTAAACACAGACCAGTAATACAACACGCAATTCACACTGTGCAACATATTGTCACTTGCAAACCATTACTGCTGCAGGTGTTGTTTCAGCGTAGTTCTATCACTGACTGGTTGGTTGGCTTGTAAGCAATATAACTGCATTGTATTCCACAGTTTGGGTGCCTGTGCATACGGAGTGGCCTAGGGAGGCAGTCCGCCCACACTGCCTCCTCATTGACTGCAGAAAGCCTTGTTCCCTGTTGCTACTGTGTCCTCACCCCCCAACCTTGGTTTGCCTGGAGTTAAGACTACTTTTTCCTGGGTGGTAATTTGCACAGTACAAAGTGTTGTGCTAAGTCATGCAACAACACTTGGTGTGGCGCTAATGCATTAAATATAGCATTGTGCCTGCATTCATGTACATGCCCCATCTTTTTACCCCTTTCATATATTATACTTTTGCCCAGTGCTAATGCAGTTTGCCCGTGCTATTTGGCCTTTTGAATATAGCGGACCCGTGCAAACCAAGTGCAAACAGTTTGCACCCAGTGCAGAAATTTTATTATCTAGCCCTTAGTGTTTATGCAATAACTAGAATAATAAGATCATGAGACAAAACTACATTAAAACACAACAGTATTACATCAATAATCAATAGCAAACTACAGTTAAAGGACAAGATAGAAATAGCGGAAAAACTGTTTTCATTAAACGTCTGTATAAACTCCAAGTTTATTTCAGGAGTGTTTGCACATCCAGCTAACCCACATGTAAGTAAGAGATCCCATACTATACTAACAAAGGAAGGAAGAAAAAAGGGAGAAAAAAGACGGGTTAATCATAAGACTGGAAACATACTATAAATAGTGCACATCAATTTCTTTCATTTTGACCTCCTATTTAAAGGTACATAATCAGTTTTTATGTTGCTTGCACACATGTGCAAGAAACATAGTGCCATCATCCGTGTTTTCGGAGGTGTGGCAGCCCTCTTCCAATTCAGTCAGTGTGTTTGCAGGCGCGGCCGCAGTTCTCCAATCGCTGCTGGAGCAGTCTATGACAACAGTCTAAAATGCAGTGGCGAACAGTTGAAAGGGGGAGCTACGCTTCAGTGAGCAGCGATAAGATATCGCCTGCTCATGCGTGCTCCCCCTACACACACACCTGCGCATGCATACTGCGTGCTCACCCCACACACCATATAGCCGATGGGGCGCTCAATCTGCTGGCTGTGCTGCGCCCTCCCAAAAACAAGGCACATGCCATGCTGGGTGCCCACCCAGCGTGGCAACACATAGTATAGCTGACAGGGTGCCCAATCCCCCGTCGGCTCCCTGTCCCCAAAAGTACACAGTGCCACACTGGTAGCCTACCCAAGCGTGGCAACAGATGCTATCGCTGACAGGGTGCCCAATCCCCGTCGGCTCCATAGCCTCAAACAGCGTCCTTGCTGCACACTGGGAGCCACCCCAAGCGTGGTAAACGTCCCGCTGGCCGCCCTGTTTTTTTAAAACAACCTGCAACACAAAACGGGTCCTCGCTGTCTGGGCCCCCACCCGCGCCACCCACGCGCACCCTACCTCCCCACACCCCTCACCCCATACTTACTCTCCAGACCTCGGCGACAATCTTCGGTGGACCAGGAACAAGTCTGCACTCTTCAAAGCTGACCGCGAACTGAGGAAATGCCGGTAAGCTGTATAATGTAATAAATAGGGTTTTTTCAACTTTGCTGCATCTCTCAGGCATTTTTTGGAATTTTTGCACCAAATTTTCAACATGGGGTTTTTGGGACCCATTCTCATGAATGCTCTCATTGTCATGACGTTAATCGGGCCCGAAGGGTGATTTCGCAGTCACTGCGTGAAATCACCTTTTGGCACTGATTAATGAAATGACACTGCCAGTATTCATAAGGTGGGCTCTCAAAAAGCCTAAGTTAAAAATTTGGTGGAAAAATTCCTTAAAATGACTGTTTTATGGGCGTGCATTGCGCAGTTCCTACGCACGCTCATAAGTTCGTGAATTTTCAATATTTTCACTCCAGATTTTCAACATTGTTATTTTACCACACCTCCTTATGAGCAGTACAGCTGTCATTTTTCACATCTCTCCCAAAACCTGTTTCCACCCATGTAGCGCACAATGGCGCAGTCGGTGTGCGAAATCACTGTATGGGACACATTAAGAAAATTGCAGTGACACTGTTCATGAGCAGAGGTCTTAAAATGACTATGTTGGAAAATCTGTAAAAATTCCCCAAAATGACTGTTTTATTTAAGTTTGTGTTATGACTTCCCACGTATCAGAAGTTCGGGCGAATTTTCAATATTTTCACCCAGATTTAATATTGCCATATTACCACCTCCTTATGAGTAGTACAGCTGTCATTTTTCACATCCGCCATACATGTGTTTCACTATCTAGCTTATTAATGGCGTAGTCGGTGTGTGCAAAATCAATGTATGGACACATTAAGAAAATCACAGTGACACTGTTCATGAGTAGAGGTCTTAAAATGGCTATGTTGAGCATGTGGTCACAAACTTCCTAAAAATGACTGTTTCACGAGCGTGCGTTGCGCAGTTCCTACGCACGCTCGTAAGTTTGCAAATTTTCAATATTTGCACTCCACTGACTTCCAAATACCTACACAGCACATACAACCAAGCAACATCTGGCATTGACAAATGCTTGTTTTGTTTAGGCCAGGAGCATAAAGTGCTCCTAGCTGCCCTATTTACACTGCCTCCCTCCTAAGTGTCAGTGCATTAAAGGGATACTGTCAACCATTTTTGCATCATATTATTTCTAGGTAAAAACCCACATTTCATGATTGCTTACCTTCTCTAAAATTCATTGATGCTGCTGGTTGTTTTATGTGCCTCCTTGCTTAGTAGAACTGAAATGTATATTACTGTATAGTTATACCCAGCCTTGTTTTGCTTCAAATTATTGAACTACTATTAATTTCATATTTCCTGAACATCAGAAACACCCCCAAACCATGCAGCCACTCGTGATACAATAGTCTCCTCTACTCCCACTGTATAAAGTGTGGCTATACTGTGCTGGGGTGTTCCTAAGCCCTGGAAGGGTGTAGTGAGAGTTGACGAAGGAATGTAAACAAACATATTTTTATGCGGTAACACCAGTATGGTGGGTAGTTTTTAACTTTTTAAAAGAAAAAGGAGTCAGAATCAAACTACCAGCTGCAGCAGCTGTCTCTACAGAATGTGAACAATCATAAACTATGTTTTTTAAACTAGGGACGCTTTGAGGCCTAAGGGAGTTGACAGTGACCCTTTAAGGTCACCTCCCCTTTTGCCTAACCTAACTCATTCAATGTAACAAAATCTAAACTGGTGATAATCTGCATCCCCTTGTGAACTAATATGATTCATCAACGCATTGACACAATCATTCTTTTCAGTGCTATATACATGTTCCCCAATTTGCATCTTAAAGGTACGAGAAGTCTTCCCCACATAAAAAGCTCCACATGGACATGTGGCTAAGTAAACCACATTACAGGTGCCACAATTAATGAAAGAGCTAATATCAAATACTTTTGTGGCATTTACACTTGTAAAGTTGGTGGATTTTAGAATACTGGGACAAAATTTGCAGTATCCACACAGAAAAGTACCATTTGGAAGGGGGGGGGGGAGAGCCAGGTAGAAGCAATAGGTGGCACATTCCATATTGGTTGGAAACTGTGCACTAGTCTATCGCTCAGATTTCTACCCCTTTTATAGACTATTCTGGGAAGGACCATTGTGTAATATCTTAATATAGAATCCAACCTTAAAATGGACCAGTTCTTATTAATAATATTTCTGATGCTCCCACTCTGTCTGCAATAGATAGTGACAAAGATAAACTGTGGACATATAATGCTACTATTGGTCACCTTCATTCCCCATAATACAGTTCTATAACTTTCCTTGGCATGATTCCAAGCCCTCTCTACAACATCAGCACTGTGGATTTCCAAATCAGAGTTATTGCTGCAGTTACGATGTACTCTCAGAAACCGGGATTTTTATATGTTATTGATGGTGTGGCGTGGGTGACAGCTGGAAGAGTGGAGCAACATGCTTCTATCTGTCTTTTTCCTAAAGAGATCAGTACCAATGATACCATCTTGCAAACTGGTCACTCTAAGATTCAAGAAGGTTATGCTCGTTTGGCTTGCCTGTATTGAAAAGCACAAATTTGGATTGTTGTTCTCCGGATAAGAAACAAAGTTGTCCAACTCCTCCCTGTCACGCCTTCATACCAACAATATGTCATCTATATATCTTCTCCATAGGTCAATCCTATCATAAAAAGGATTGACTTCAATATCATAGACAATTTCTTTTTCCCCATTACCCAAATAAAGGTTAGTGCAATTTGGTGTAAATGTGGCAGCCATCACCGTACCCTTAATCTGCAGATAGTAGTCTTCCTGAAAGAGCAATGCATTAGAAATTAGAACAAGGTGGCCACAATGAATCAAACTCCTTGAAGTCCTGACTAAAGTCAGTGCCTGTATCCAGTTAATGATGGAGTGACTCCAAAATTCCCAAATGGGGGATAGTTGTATACAAGAACTCAACGTCTAATGATACTAGCCACCAACTCTGTTCAATTTGCATATTCCCCAAAAATATTCAATATCTGTTCATTGTCATGGACATGTGAGGGCAATGTCAAATACTAGCCCCCTAATGTGGCTGTCCACAAATCTGGACAATGGTTCTGCCAGGGAGCCAATCCAGGCCACAGTTGGATGACCTGGAGGGTGTTGCAAATTTTTATGTATCTTTGGGTGTAGCTGCAACATATCATGTACTCGGTGCTCCTCCACTAAACACTTCATAACATGTTCCGGTACTACCCCTTTTTCTTTGCTAAATAACAAAAAAACTATCTATTTCCCTCTTAAACCTAAGGGTAGGATCTGATGGTAATTTTTTGTAGAAATGAGGTTCAGCTGGCTTAATTGGTAATGTCTTTTCCTGCTCCAATTTTCTAAGTGCCTCTTGTTCTTGTTTGTCAATGTTTGAAAACAGGGATGATATCTAACTGATGAGTAGCATCTTGAAATCTTCTTCACATAGACACTCAAAAACAGCAACATTCTGGTTATATGGGGGATTAAATGTAGATGCCGGTCTGTAGCTTGACAGAAGATTGGCATTCGAGCTACTAGTTTCACTTGACGGTTCCACACTCCTAGTCGAAGTGTCAGATGGGTTAACATTGTTAACACCATGACTGGAATGATGCAGTTGTATAGCATGTCCCTATATTCCATCTCCACCATGTGGGTCATACCTGTTTTCATTTTGTCCACCCATGTCTTGTATGTTGTAAAACAACCTAAGGTTTAGGCTTCTGGTGAAATGATGGAGAGCCAAATACAAATCGAAAGGGTGTATTTGGTGTGTGGGTGTAAATGAGAGGCCTTTATTCAGTAGTGAAGCCTCTTCTTTAGATAATGTATGTGAGGAAATGCTGACTACATTTATTTCTTAGTCCTCTTGTCGCTGTGCTTCTTTTCTATTACTCTTGTTGAAGCAACAACCTCTACCCCCCACCTGGTGCATTAACCTTGTCCTAAAAGGTGATTGTTCTCGAGCCCCGGCAGGGTTGTTGCTCCAGAGCTTGTTGATTGCAATCTAAAAAAGGACCGTCTGCTTCAGAATCACTCATTGAGTAATAACTTGAGGAAGGAGAGCTGCTTTGCTATAAAATTGACTTTTAATGGTTTCTACTCCTGCTGCAGTCTCTGTTCTTGAACCAAGTAAACACCTAGTCTCTCTCGTAGTCCCCTTTATCATGTTCAAATGTACAAAGTTTAGTTAATTTGATTTTTTTTCTCTTGCTTGTCAGTTACCACCTTCGATTTTTTTTCTCTAACCCTGTAAATTCCAGATGTTCTTTGAATTGATTGACTGCCTCTTGTTTCTCCTGCAATTTAGCCTGTAGTGCCAGCTGTTGTGCATTATAGTCTCTGATAATGCACTTCATTAACTCCAATGAGGCTGAGTGTGTGGTTTTTGTCCAATCTGAAAAATATGTCTCTGTCCTGACCGTAGCCAGGTAGCTTCTTCCACTGTATCCCCCGAGGCACTCTATTTACTTTGACATATGTCTCAAGTGAGTTTATATTCAAATAATGCCTCCTTAACTTAAGAACAATTCCTTCCAACTATTTACATGCAATGAAAATTGTATTATCTGTGTCCAAAGTGTGGGTTAACTGGATGTGCAGACACTCCCAAAATAACCTTGGAGTTTATATGGACTTTTAATGATGATTTTTCTGCAATGTCTGGCTTGTCCAAAATATGGATTTCTTGTCTGTCACTTTAAATCAGATTGTATTTAATGGGCACAACAGCAGCTTACAGAGACCCCCGATGAAGCCACAGAGCGAAACTGGCTAGGAGATTGCACACGGTTTTCCTGTTGCTGCTGCTATTCTTGCATTCTGTGAGCACACTTTATTTTATTTATCTTATTCCTTGGTAAATGGGTATGGCCCACTAGGCACAAGTGCTTGTTTTCAGGGGCGACCTGGGAGCACTGGGTGATTAAGTGACTTGCTCAAAGTCACACAGTATGCAAGTGGAGGTTGTGGAACTCAAACCCAGGTCTGCTGGATGTACCAAACTCATTCACAACTTGTTGCTCTAACCTCTAGGGTATACTGCCAGTCACTTTATGTGACATTTTTACAATTTTGTAATAATAAACGTGATTACAGCTCATATCGGTGCCTGTCCCTAGTGTTTGCTGTTCCTGTTTTTTGACTGGGCACGGTGGATACTTGTGGAGTGAGATTTACTGCACAAATTAAAAAGTAACCACAACAATGTACATGACAGGAAGTTGTTTTTCCAAAATCTAAGTCTGGCATTCATGAATGAAAAACAAAAGTAAAAACCTAACTACAAACTAATTAAACTGTTTGAAATAAACACAGTAATTAATTTTTTTTTTGAACTTTCAATCTTTATTTTATAAAGATGCATAGACAAACACTTTTACAATACTTAACAAACATAAGAAGGATACATAAATAATACATAGGGAATTTAAATATATAGATTAAAAAGAAAAGACAAAAAAGAAAACATTCTTGTGCACTTTAGTCTAGCAGTCTTTCAAATTTCATTTGTTGCTAACAATAATAGGAATCAAGCACAGAATATTTCCCAGTTGATTTTTAACTAATTTAGCCTGAAGGGTTCAGGTTAGCTTAAGGTACAAAATCTGTCCAAATAGGAGTGATGTATAGAACCCATTTTCTCCACATAATTTCAAAGGCACTTTGTGATTTGTTAACTATAGCGGTGAGTCTCTCCATGTTATAAATGTCTATCAGTACTTGTTGCCATAAGTCCAGAGTAGGTGGTAAGTGGGAATTCCATCTCTTTGTAATAGCTTTTTTGGCAGCAAGAAGAGCCAGATTAAGAAATTTCCTGGATGGGGCATCAATAAGTTCCAAGGGACTATCACCAAATAAGAAAAGCCAAGAGTCCAGGACTAGGTTTGGGGGTATTAACTGTTGGAGAGCCTCCCTGATGTGTGAGAGGAACAGCTGAAGGGCCTCGCATGACCAGAAAATATGACCCAGAGTGGCTGGGAAAAATCCACACTGCCTCCAACAATCTGCTTCGGGGAGGGTGGTATATTTCTGAATCACTGCCGGGGCCTTAAAATACCTTACAGTAAGTTTCCAAGCAAATTCTTTCCAGTTTCCTGAACTGGTACCTTTATACATTTTCTTCAAGTGATTTTCCCACCCAGATAAGGTTATCTCTATCTCTAAGTCCTTTTCCCAAGCCAATCTGGTTCTTTCCAGGGGCTTACTCTGTAACGTGTGAAAGCTTTTATATAGGGTAGAGATTAAATGGGGCGGGGTTGGTCTTCCTTCTATGGCTGCTATTAAGATTAACAAAAGGTCAGGAAGAGGAGATCCTCCCCACTGCATCTTCCCCAGTGAGCTAAGGTAATTCCTAGTCTGGAAGTATCTGAATCTGTCTAAGTATCAAATATCATATTTTTGGGTCAAATCTGTCAGTGACAGAATTGTGCCCCTGGGCATAAAATGGTAAACTAAATGCAACCCTTTCCTTAGCCACTTGACATATCCTTTGTCCATTTTGCCCGGGGGGAAAGCGTCTAGATAAGGCAGCGAGAACATAGCAGGCCTCCAGGGTTTAAATTCCCATGATGTCATAACCCTTTGCCAGCTTTTAAGTGTGGATTGGGTATACGGGTTAACTATACTCTCTGCTTTGAATAGCTGGGGAACAGAAAGTAGTGTACGGTAAATATCCGTAAACTCCTTCCCCTGTCCCTCCACCGATTTCCATCTGGATAAATAGCTCTTATCAAGCCAGTATAGAGGTATTCTTATTTGGGATGCTTGGTGATATAATCTAAAATTTTGCAGGGATAGGCCCCCTTGGTGTCTAGGAAGCTGTAACACTGCAAGGTTAATTCTAGGCTTCTGGTTTGCCCAAATGAAAGACGAAATTTTCTTCTGCAGAGTTCTGAAAAATACATCTGGGATCTACGTTGGGAGAGTTTGTGCCAGGTAGAGGAAGTGGGGCAAAATCACCATCCTGATAGATTCTATTCGTTGGTGGAGGGACAAGGGGAGGACTCCCCATTTCTCAAGATCTGCCGAGGTCTTAGACATGAAGGGAGTATAATTCAGCGAGAACAAGTCGTCATATGAGGGACTAATATGGACTCCTAGATATCTAATGTTCTTCAAGTTCCATCGGAAACTATAAGTTTGCCTCAGTTCGGCATGTGGGGTAGAGTTCCAGGTCAGGACTTCAGTCTTGGTTTCATTAATTTTGTATCCTGATATTGCCCCAAATCTTTTCAGTTTGTCCCGGGGCGGGGGGAGAGAGGCTTCAGGGTCGGTCAAGTATATTAACAGGTTGTCTGCATATAATGCCAATTTGTGGGTTATTGAATCAACTTCTATCCCTGCCACCTTTTCCTCTTGTCTCAAGGCCTGAGCCAAGGGCTCTAAATACATTGCAAACAACAAAGGAGAAAGGAGGCATCCCTGTCTGGTGCCATGGGAGAGAGTGATGGGGCTGGAGAAAGAGCCATTTATTCGAATATAAGCTTTTGGGTCTGTGTACATTGATTTTATTAGCTTGATAACTGACTGTGGGATTCCAGCCCTTCCCAGTAACTCCCACAGAAAAGGCCACTCGACCTGGTCGAACGCCTTCTCTGCGTCTAAAGAGAGAAGAAGGAACAGGGACCCAGCATTCCTCACCTTCTGCAACAAGTGCAGGGTTCTCTTTATATTGTCCTGTGTTTGGCGTCCAGGTACAAACCCGGTTTGGTCTAGGTCTATTATTTCAGGAAGGAAAGTTTCAAATCTTTTAGAAATTATAGATGCGAATAATTTGTAGTCAATATTAAGAACCGAAATAGGTCTGTATGAAGAGCAGGATGTAGTGTCTTTACCTGGCTTTAATATACTGGATATATATGCATAGCACCATGAGTCAGGGATGGGTTCACCTAATTGTATACTCCTGCAAGCACCCAACAAGGTAATGGTCAAATCCCCTCTAAACACCTTATAAAATTCACCGATGTATCCATCCGGTCTGGGGCTTTTATTTGTTTTGAGAGCTGCCATGACCTGCTCTAGTTCTACCGAGGAAATTGGCCTTTCCAGCAACTGTTTTTGTTCTTGAGAGATCTTTGTAAGGTTAAGCTCCTTCATAAAGGCCTCCATTTCCTGAGGTCCCTCCTTACATTCTGTTTTATACAGGCCGCTGTAGTACTTCTGGAAAGCCTGTTCAATTTCCCGCGGAAGAGTGACTACCTTCCTGGAACCTGGATCTCTAATTTGAGTAATGTTAGATCTAGATTTATGTTGTCTGAGTCTGTGAGCTAACAGACAGTGGCTCTTGGACCCCTTCATAATACTTTTGTTTAAGAAGCTGCAGTGCTTGCTCTGTGCGGATATCCAAGATTGCCTGAATCTGTTGTTTGGTAGCTTGTAAGAGAGGGTATACTCCTTCATCTCCAACAGCATGTAAAGTCTGTAGACTATGAAGTTGCTGTTGCAGAGTATCTAAACGCTGCTGTTGTTTCTTTTTATAATGTGTCACATATTTAATTATCTCCCCCCTAAAAACTACCTTGAGGGTATCCCATAATACTCCCATCTTAGTCCCTTGTCTTTTGTTGTCATCTAGAATCAGCTTTATTTTTTGGTGTATCATCTGTCTGAAATCCTTAAAATTAAGTAAGAAATTGTTAAACTTCCATAAAGTATTAATTTTTTCCCTCTCCCAGGACATATTTAAAGTAAGGATCGAATGGTCTGATAATACAGTCGGGGTCTGCGTGCAGCTTTGCATTCTATATAAGTGCTCTTTAGATACATGCAGATAGTCTAATGCAAGTATACACCTTGTGGGGGGCAGAGTAATGTGTGTATTCCCTTTTGCTGGGGTGCAGATTTCACCATAGATTTACCTAGTGTGCTTCAGAGAGATAAGCTTGCATTGCACGATGTGCAGGGGATTTCTTAAACTATTTCCTGCTGGAAGTATCTAAGTAGGAGGTAGTCAGATTATGATCCGCCCCCCATTACCAATATCCCTTTGCATCTTTCCAGAACCCTCTGAAACAACATTTTTCTCACTTCCGGCCCCTCCCCAGAGGGACATACAGAGAGACCATCTCCAGCCGACCCACTGCCATAGCGAGACGACCCTCTGGGTCTGAACACGAGTTCATTAAATGGAAGGGGACATTTTTGGGGATCAAGACAGCAACTCCCCTTCTTTTCCCTCTACCGTATGCCAAAGCCACTATTGTAGAGAAACCAAATTTAACAAGTTTTTGGTGTTCCCGTTTATCTAAATGTGTCTCCTGTAATAGGAGAAAAGAGGGCTTCAGCTTTTTAAGAGAGGAGATCACCCTGTACCTTTTTATGGGGTTGTTCAACCCGTTGACATTGTGTGAACAAACCTTAACTGAAGGGATTTTATCCATTAGACAGTGTTATGAAACCCTGGGTTGATCGGAAAGATACAGTTGAAAAGATTGTAAAAATATTCTGAACTCTGTCTGTAAATGCCATAAGCGAGACCCCATTCATTTCAACCAAATTCTGTGTGGCTATATGATAAAAGGCTATTCCAAGTAGCAGGAGTATCATTCCTAGGCTACTGCTCGGGGAAGTGAAAGACAGCTTGTGCACATTAAAAGAAATAATATAACTTCTAACTTTAAGATAACAACCCTTCATTAACCTATTTACAATAGCACTTCCAAAACAGGAGGGCGTAGAAACTACCTCTCTAGAGAAAGAGGGCCCAGACCTGCAGTCAGGCAGGTGCCCCGTGGGAGGAATTGTGACCTCCAACTTGGTCAGGCCTCCCCGACCCCTCAAAAACTAGGGGTCGAATATTAGGAGCATCAGCCAGGAAAGGGAAACCATCAGGGCAGCCACCCGACGGATGTCCCTAGAATATGCCCCACAGGGGCATAATTGGTAACGCTGCATAGGTTTTTAGATGTTAAGCATTTGCCAGTGTAACCCACCTCTGAATAACAATTTGAGAGCACTCTAGAGATTCTAGGATGAAAGAAAAATATATGTCCCATCCTCATTAGTTAAGTTCTCCACTTATCTGCAGTAGAGAGGCTCTCAGAGTAATCAAATAAATGATTAATAAGTGGCTAAAGCCTTTACACAGGGGAGATGGAGTTAAAGGAGTAATTTGCATACAGAAAATTAAACACATTATTGTTTAACTAACCCTGTTAATGCCCCAGTCTCATCAGGATAGCGAGAAAAACCTCAGTCTCCCATAGGGTGATTAATTTCCTGCAAGAGACTCAGGTGTTTGAGTCACGGGTGTCCATTTCTGGTTCTCTAGGGAGGGGATGCTTCTTCCAGATGAAATCTTTAACTTCCTGAAGTGAGCGAAATCCTCCTCGTTTTCCTAAGCCTCTTCGGATGCTCGTGGAGCTTTGCCAACGGGCGCAAGGGGGACACTTTTCCTGTTGTACTGGACCCGTCGGCTGGAAACTCCAGCCTCTTTTTTTAGTTCTGGGGAGATTTCTTCAGGGCTGGAATAATCTTCATTTCCAGAATCCCAGAAAACCTGAAGTTTAGCAGGGTAAGGCGTTTGGAATCTAATTCCTTTTTAATTAATATTTTATGAAATTAAATTAAAAATATTAATAAAGCAACTTCAACATAACTTAGAAAACAAAGCATTAGAAAACACATTTACCAGTTCAAAAGTACACACAAAAAAAACTGAAGAGTGGAATTTGCCACAACAATGTAACTGGCCAGGTTATTCACCAGTATAAATACCACAGCCACTACACCATTATGTACCATTCTCATAGCTGCTGCAGCCAGAAAAAAAGCCAAAAGAGAGACACCCGCATGCACACACACAGAAATATTTTAAACATGTATTTTGTTTGATTGCTCTTTTGCTATTTATTTTGTTATGCGTAAAGTTGAATTTCTTTTACTATTTCAATATGCAAAAGCATGTAATAGTGCCAAGATTCTGGTGAGCAGAAGAGGTGTTTTTTGCTTGTGAAGCATGTGGAGGAGTTTAGGGAATCAGTATCCGGTGATGTGGGCCTCCAATTTGCCCATGCAGGATCTGTGGATCCAGGTATCCTAATCTTTAACAAAAGCTCGGATACACAGGCCCGATTTTCAAAGGTGAATGCAAGGCTTGCGTTAAGCCCAGTATCCACCACAAAGTTTGACACAACTGTGCCAAAGAGTTTGCCACAACTTGCACCTAATTTTATAATGTGTGTTGCAGTTGTGACAATTTTTACGATTTACACAGCTTGCACCAAAACTTTGGTGCAAACCCTGTAAAAAGGGTCCCTCAATGGCATAAAGTTAAACCATGTGGGAGCTGGTCTAACTTTACTGTGTTCAACACAAGGAACTTGCATCAGGAATTTATGGCTGCCTTCCTTACAAAATAACAATTGCTCCAATGTTTGACACAAGTCCCCACTTGCGTCAAACTCCGTGATGCAAGTCCATTGCGTCGATCTAACTCTTTTTGAAAATCAGGGCCACAGACTTACAGAATCCTGCAAGGGCAAATGGAAGATAACCTACCAGTTATTCTTCAGTTTCCTCCAAGTGGATGGATTCACTTGTTCCACCGAGGTACCAGTATTGGTTCACTATAACAAAAGTAGTGTGGGAGAAAGCTGGGCGCTAGAGCTCAGAGGACACACCCATGTAAATAAGTATTTTATTTTAAAATGTATTTTTCACCTATAAATACTATTGTTAGAAAATTCAACCTTTTTACACACCACGCACACATACACACACACACTCTCACACTCGTGCATATTAATTGCAAAAAGCTGCATTAATACAGATTAGGGTTGCTACTTTATACAATTCAAACCCTCAAAGTTTGGGACTGTGCTATTATAGATTTTAACCTAATGCTCACAACGTTTGGAAATGTGTTATTAGTGCTGTCAAGCCAAATTCCACGTCTTCCTCTCCCTTCCCCTTTTTGCCCAAGGCCAAGCTACAGGTATGGTGCCATGCATCAGTGGTGTGGTACTTCATACGGGGCAAACATATTCAGAATTTGTAAATAACAACTTTATTCCCCACCCCATCCCTTACCCATGTGCCCCAAAGCCAAGCTAGGTCTGGAGTAATGCCATACAAATCTGGTTTTTAGCACACATCCTACTCATTATGTTTGCTTGCACGCATGTGCAAGAAACATAGTGCCATCATACGAGTTTTCTAGAGGTGTGTCAGCCTCTTCCAATTCAGTCAGTGTGTTTGCAGGTGCTGTCGCAGTGCACCAATCACTGCTGCAGCTGTCTATGACAGCAGGAAAATGCAGTGGCATACAGTTGAAAGGAGAGCTCCGCTTCAGTGAGCAGAGCTCTCCCCCCACTACCTGCGCGGCCACGCGTATTGCGTGCTGATGCGGCACCTCCCCACGCACACACTGTGGCGATGGGGGTGTAGTCCCGTCGGCTCCACGCCCCCAACAACAGCTGTCCAGGTGCCATGCTGGGAGCCCACGGCTGCACTCCCCAAAAAGTTTCCATGTGCCACGCTGGGAGCCCACCCCAGCATGGCAAAGCATGTTATGGCCGATGGGGGTGCCCAATCCCCCGTCGGCTCCAGCCCACCAAACAGCCTTTCCAGCTGCCATGCTGGGAGCCCACCCCAGCGTGGCAAACGTCCCGCGTCATCTAAAAACCTGTAAAGAAGAAAACCTTCCTCGCAGTCTCCCCATCCCCCACAACCCGCACCCACCCACTGCGCACCCTGCCTCCCCACACCCCCTCACCCCATACTTACCTCCGGAGCTCAGCGCGACGATCATCGGTGGACCGGGAGCACGTCTGCACTCTTCAAAGCCGACCGCGAACTGAGGAAATGCCGGTAAGCTGTATAATGGAATAAATAGGGTTTTTTCAACTTTGTTGCATATCTCAGGCATTTTTTGGAATTTTGGGCCCAAATTTTCAGCATGGGTTTTGGGACCCCTCCTTATGAATTCTTGCACTGTCATGGCGTTAATCGGGCCAGAAGGGTGATTTTGCAGTCACTGCATGAAATCACCTTTGGGACCCATTAATGAAATGACACTGCCACTGTTCATAAGGTGAGCCTCAAAAACCTATGTTGAAAATTTGGTGAAAAACCAAAAATGATGACTGTTTTCTGGCGTCGTTAGCAGTTCCTATGTCGCTTCGATATGCTTGGTAATTGTAATATTTGCACACGGTTTTCAACAGTGCCATTTTACCACACTTTCTTATGAGCAGTACAGCTACCATTTTTCACATCTCGCCCAAAATGTGTTTCCGCACATGTAGCGCACAATGGTACAGTTGGTGTGCGAAAACAATGTTTAGGACAGATTAAGAAAATCACAGTGACACTGGTCATGAGCAGAGGTCTTAAAATGGCTATGTTGAAAATTTGGTGACAAAACTCCATAAAATGACTGTGTTACGAGTGAGCATTGCGCAGTTTCCATGCACCCTTGTAAGTTCATGAATTTGTAATATTTTCAGTCCAGATTTTCACCAGTGGCATTTTCCACACCTCCTTAGGAACAGTACAGCTGTCATTTTCCACAACATGGCGAAATGTGTTTCACACTTTCAGCGAGAAATGCGTGGTCGCTGTGGGAAATCATTGTTCGAGACAGATAAAGAAAATCACACTGACGCTGTTCATGATTGGAGGTCCCAAAATGCCTGTGTTAACAATCTGCTGTAAAAAAAATCCCCAAACTATTTACATTACGGGCGTGCATTGCACAGTTTCTACGACGCCGCGGACTTCACCAGTTTTTAAGATTTCATAGTGTGATTTTCAAACATTGCCATTTTTTACACCTCCCCATGAACAGTACCGCTGTCATTTTTCACATCCTGTTCGAATATGTTTTGCACCTGTGGTGCCAAATGCTCGTGAGTCGCTGTGCAAAACCAGTTTTCGCTAACAAACTGATATTGCCACTGTTCATGAGGTGGGAGTCAGAAAAAATAACATGTTGAAAATTTGGAGTGAAAATACCAATGAATGCCTGAGGTGTTAGGGTTTCCGACCATAACGCCCCAGCCTGTAGAGAATGACAGGCATCAGGGGTGTGACTTTCGATTCTTGCCTGTAATGCTCATACCATTCCACCCCCACCCACACCCTGCAGCCAGTGAGAGGCATCAAGGTGTGCCTCGGACTCTTCGGGCCCAAACTTCACCCCATTCTCCTATACCGCACCCATCTCACCGTATTTCCTGATGGAATAGGGTGCGCATAAGGGCCAAAGACCCCAAGGCACAGTGACACTTGTCAGTGTCTGCAGGGTAGGGCGTGGTGAAATAGCGTGGTCGTTATGCCTGACGACCCAAAGGCACACCCCAATGCCTGTCACTCTCTGCAGGGTGGTGGTGGGGTTGGCTTCAGTTCAGTACTTCGCTGCCATTCCTATTATGCAGTTCTGTAACTTCTACATTACCAATGCCAATGCCAGCAAGCAAACATTTGGCATTGACAAATGCTTGTTTTAGGTCTGTAATTAGAATATTTGTGGAGTACAGTTAAAGAGTTTTAAATCCATTCATAATGTAACTTGCTTTGCCACAGTACTGTGGACCCTGTACAAAGTAGCAGACTTGTTACAGATTTGTAAGTAAAATACTATGCATTTTGCAACTTTAACTTTCTTTCTTTAAGATGCATACTTGAACCTACTCAAAGCATATTACATGTCTGGGACATGTATATTATTATGTACATTATTTTATGCAGTGTCTTGTTGAAGCTGTATGACACAAAGTTCAAGTTGGATGATACATATCCTACTATGCAATATGTGAAACAAAATGGTGCTGTTAAATGTAAGTGATGCTATACACAGGGTTCACAAGGCCATACACAGTCAACATAAATTGTGTGGTAACTGTGCAACTTAGCATTGAACCAATAGCGGCTCATATGAACCAGCACAGCCTTAGAGCTGGATCTGTAGCTTGGCCTTGGTTCACAAGGGTGGGGGATGGGCTAGGAATTAGGGTTGTTACTTACAAAATTTGAATGTTGGCCCTGAATGAAGTGCCACACCACTGATGCACAGCATCATACCTGTAGCTTGGTTTTGGGTAAAAAGAGGAAGGGAGGTGGAGGGGTGGAAGTTAGGTTTTACAACCCTCATAGGACATTTTCAAAACTTTGTGGCCATTAGATTGAAAACCATAACAGCGCATTCCCAAACTCTGAGGGTTTGAATTTTGTGTGGTAGCAACCCTAATCTGCATTAATGTCGTTTTTTAGCAATGCATTTCCTTAGTTTTTAAGACAGTAGAGTGGTAACTTGCTTTGTGCAGTGCCATTGAGGCTCTATACAAAGAAGGAAGTGCTTCCTAGCTTTCTTTGCACAGGGCAAGATGCATAGGGTGATTTGGTTCCTGTGCATGCATCCTAACTTTCTTAGTTCAGAGGTCTGCAGTGCGTGAGAGCAACAGAACTCATTGTCTAGTCATCTGGTAGCCTCCAAGGACAGACACCAACACAGCAGTGATGACTGTGTGGAAACATAGAGTCTGAAGGCCATTTAGTGTAGATAAGCATTTATTTTGGTGGTAGTGTAAGGGCTCACTAGGAGAGAGTGATACTTCTAAGGGGCTACCCTCCAAGGAACTTCCTAGTGGCATTGCAATGCACAGAAGATTTCACTAAAGAGGGTGTTTTCACTTTAGGTGGACATTTTGGTCCTGCCTATGACAGGCAGATACCGTCAGCTGTGCAGAAGATAGTGAACCATCTGTTGCCAAAGACTGAGCTGCTGAAACAGGTTGACTGGCGTACTATTTGTGTGCAGAATCGCAAGCTGTTATGGATATTGGAGACATTACAGTACTTCTGTCAGAGGGCTTGAAAAGATTGCCAGTCACTGCCTGATGGCAATCCGAGGTACACTCTAGTGTACTGTTGCTCAGCACACTGTCTAGTGAGATTAAAGACCTGGTTAATGTAAGGTGCCCATGTATAAGCTGGATATTAGCCAGGCATACCAGAGTGACTGTCACTAGAGGTGTGCTGCCTCATGTACACCAGCTAAACTGACACTGCAGTGTCATAGTTGTAAATGAAAAATGAGTGAACCCAAAGTGTGTAGCAAGGTGGTAGCTCTGGTAAATTCAGAAGGCAGAACAGGAAAGGCTCTGTCTAGAGGTAAAACCTTACCCACTGAAAAACTGCAGGAATATTAGGAGTCATGGGGGTTCTGTAAGAGGCATGTAAAAGGAGATACCCTTTTTTTTTTTTATCTTTTCAACTATTTTTCTAGCCTCTCTGTTTCGGAACTCTCTCAGGCCACTGTATTCGCCTGCTTTCTCTACCGCCTGCTGCGTTCCCCCTACATCTTCAATTTCATTGTGGCTCCCCGGGATGGGAGGAGGCAGCAACCTGGGGAGACCACAGGGGCAGTGACGGGGAACCAGCATTGGGCGTGTGGCGAGGGCACTGACAGGGCCGTCGCCTATCCGAGGTGGAGGGCATTTTCTTGGTTACGCCCTCGATGTTGGATGTGCAATGCCGCCCAGCCTGTGACATAAGTGCTCCCACCCACATCTGGAAGGCAGCTGCCAACATCTACCCTATGCTCGTGAGCCCATGGGCATTGCAGCACCGCCGGTCTCCACCAGGGGCCGCTGCTGCACCAGGCTTCCCCTGGATCCCTCCTCGAGAGAGGAGAGCAGTCCTATGGATGCTCAATCCTCTGTCTCCCCCACCGACCCACGGCGGCTCAGGCTCGCTCCCAAACCCAGGTCACCAGCGTGACGCGAGGTGTGGCATCCAGCGCCTCAACCCTCAGTGCCACCGGGCCGGCCAAGGAGATACCCTTTTTAAGGTACAGTGCAAGCCGATTACTGTGGACAGTTTTGTGCAGCATCATTTTGTCCACCAAAAAGCAGTGTCTGTAGTTGCTGGAGGGGGGCAACATTGCATAAGAATATACTGATCATGGTTTACAGAGATACCAAAACCACTTGCAACTATACCAGGAAGACGAAGCTGGAAGTATAGTACTGTACTATATACATTTTAAGTATGTATATGGATTTGTGTGTTTTGGCAGGGTATGGTATCGCACTGTAAAAGGGGAATGGGGGAACTTTGCTTTGTGATAGCGCTACAGTACTATAGTCCTACAGCACAGCACAGAATGTTTTTTAATTTTTTTGTGTAATGTGTCTTTTCCTGTATTCATCGATTTCCATATGCTTGTGTTTGGTACAGTTGGGGGAGGGTGGTGGTGGTTGTGGTTAAAAATTACATTTTTATTGAAGATGTGACTAGGAGGGGGTTAGTGGTGAAAATTACTTGAAGAAAGCTGTAAAGAAATCAGTTGAAGAAGCTGTCGTCTGCTTCCCAGCTGCAGATGTGTATGGGCAAAAGCCTTATTGATATTATTCATCAGCTTCCAGTCCGGCTGCACACCAAGCCACTGCTCCATAGTTCTGTGAAGTGTGAGAAGAGCAGAATGAACTTTGGCAGTGGTCACAGGGCTTGTTTCTGGTTCTTCAGGATCTTCTTCTTCCGCCTTGCACTCGGGCTGGCTGGTGTTTGCATTTGGCTGAAGAACATCTATAACATGGGTAATCTCATCTTCTTGGTCAGTTTCCTGTTTGTTGTCACCTAAATGCCACAGTGAGGCAAATTTGTTCTCAGACAGCCCTGGTGGTGAGGGGACGAGATGCTCCACAAGTGTAGGTTCAAGCGGTTCAGGTAGATTGGACGGTTGTTTAAATTCAGCTTTTGCAAATCAATTGGAAATGGTTTCAGGAGTCACACTGTCCCAAGATTTTTTTTAGCATCGATACAGCATCAAGCAGTGTAATGCACTTCACACAATCCATGGCAGCGATGTCCCCACCCCCACCCCCATCTATCTTATCAAGAACCTTTGGTCTCATCTCCCTTAAATAGTGTCTCTTCATGAAATAAATGACACCTTGGTCTAGAGGTTGGCTAATCGAGGTTGTGTTTGGGGTTAAAAAATAAGCTTGATATTACAAGGGTTTGGCACATCAGGGTGCCCACTGAAATTGTCCAGGAGAAGGACAATTTTATGGCCACAAAGCTTTTTATGCCATGCCCTCACCCAGTCTGTAAAAATTTCACTGGTCATCCATGCCATTCTGTTACTTCAGTATGCCACAGGCAGGTGAGCAACACCACGCAAGTATCTTGGCATGGCAGATTTTCCAACCAGAACAAGTTCCATTTTTACAGACCCACTCATGTTACAGCATGCTAAAACAGAGACCTTCTCCTTAGATTTTTTTTTGTCCCTGTGGAAGATCCAATTTAAATGTTAGAGTGCCTTAGCCAACAAAATGAAAAACCAAGCCAGTTTCATTGGCATTGAATATGTTGTCGGCAGCATAGCCTGCAAAAATATTTGGCAATACATCCCGGACCCAATCGGTTGCACCAGACCCGTCGGGATTTGGTTTCTCCCCGTGTGTGTGGCAGAAACAGCTGTTGTTATGCACCTTCCATCTCTGTAGCCACCCATCTGTGGATTTAAAATAATTTTTTACAAAGGCTTCAGCAATCTGCTTTGCTTTCTGTGAAAGCAAAGGGCCACTCACCATAGCTCATAATAGCTTCCCATTCATGAACTCTTGTGAACCGGAAAAGGAGAGCCTCCTCCACCTCAACATCTTTCTCCTCTCTCTTCCTCTTTCTCTGGGGGTTCTGGTTAGAGTGCCACTCAGACCTAAGCTGCTCTTTGTTGTGCAGGAGGTCTGAAACAGTTGATTTTGGCACAGAAGGCCCAGCTGTCATGATGTGCAAACTCATCTTGGGGAGCGACTCAATCTCTTTCAAAAGCTTGATTTTGTGAGCTAGTGGGATTCTGGCCCTTTTGGACATTCCGAGTGTTTACAGGGCTTTACCGGAACACCAGGACATAATAAAAGCATAGATTGGACAGCAGGTGACAGCAAGTGAGCTAAATAAGTGCTTAAGCAATAACTGGCATTCGCACCTTGTTAACTTTCTCACTTATCGCTGCCGGGCGCTGAATGTAGAACGTTCAATGGCTCAATTAGTGCTAACCACCCGCATCAGAAGCCTGCTATTGCTGGTCGGCAACATCTTCCTAAACAGGTGAAAATAACATTAATGCCTGTGGGAATGGTTTCGTTTTTTAATTTATGTTCATGTTTCCCGATTGTCCACGGTATCCATGTTCGCTTTAGGTGGAGTTGACTAAGGTTTACTTATGCCCAGTGTCAAAATAGAGCCTGTCTTGCAGTGATGACTAGGACAGAGGTTTTTTTTTGGTGGGGGGGATTCTAATGGTTGTTTATTTATTTATTTATTTATTAATTTTTGGAATTACAACCTTTGAGTCAAAGACTCCTTTGCAAAGGCTCCACGTCTGGACAAACAAACAGTTTTGTGAGACCACAGTATACAGAATCATGTGCACAAGCATCAATGCTTAGTGTTACAAAGTGTTGCTTTACAAGTTAACAACAAACATTTACAAAGTTAGTTACAATACTTAGTTACTTACAGCCCTAGACAAGATTAGCATCCAACAAATGGTGTATGGATTGTCTTATCCTCAGTCTGAGACTACATTTGAGGTTCTGGGTAGATACTGGGGGTTAAATAGGAACCTTACGTCGAGGAGGGGTTAGATGCTCAATTGCAGCTACATTTCTCTGAGGCTTTGAGGTGTCTCATGGTTTTGGTTTTAAATTGGCCTAACGTTGGTGCCTAGGTTATAGTAGGTGGGAGTTCGTTGAGCCAGGTTACTGTAAATAAGTTGTAAACATGACAACAACCAATCATGTGTTAAAGTGATTTATTTCTGACATGACAGAAGGGACACTGAGCAAAGCTCATCAAGGAGTGACTGGAAAGGAACTGTAACTAGTTAGAAACTGAGGGCTGGATATTTAGAGCAGTTGTGCATGGCACAACTAAGGTGCGCCAGCACAACTGCAGACTTGTGCCGCCAAGCGATATTCAAACACCGTGGCTGTGCAGCGCAAGTCCTACTGCGCTATGGCACAAATGTAATGTATGCAGTGCAAGTGCAGGGGGCATTCCCATGAATATGTGGTGCAATGGTATATTCAACTAGAAATCATGTCGCAAGTCCAGAGCAAACCACAAGATGTGCCAGCCGGACTTGAGCCAATAAAACTGGCTCAAACACACAGACAGCATATGTGCAACCCTGTGCCAACCCACCTAGAGTGATGGATGGCTCACTATTCCTGATGGAGGCGGTAATGAGGGGTGTGAGGAGGCAGAAGGAACACCAACATGGCCGATGAAGGGCCCTGTGGTGGTATGCCCGATACAGGTGGTACCATACCCATATCACATTCGAGAGCTTTAGTGAGACAGAGACAGTGGGTCGGTACCACCTGAACAGGGCAATTCTGAGGCAGCTCTGTGAGTTGTGCAGTGAGGAGATGCAGGCACTCACCAGACATAGTCATGCCATGTCAGTGGAGACCAATGTGACTGCTGTGATGTGAGCTTCCAAAGACCAACAGGGGATATCATGGGCATCACCCAGTCAGCCACGTCCCACCTCCTCACACAGTTCCTCAACACTCTGCTGCCATGTGCTTTGGAGAACATACATTTCCCCAGCACACAGGTAGAGCGTACAGCAAACATGCAGGACTTCCATAGGGTGGAACACATGCCAGGCATTATTGGGGCCATAGACTGCACCCACGTGGGCATCCACACACCACCTGGCCCTGTGGGGCCAGTATACATCAATAGAAAAGGATGTCCATTGATCAACTGCCAGGTGGTGTGCGATGCCATGGGGTGCATAATCAATGTCTGCATCACACACTCCGGGAGTGCACATGATGCATTCATCTGGCACAGCTCTGCACTGTGTCAGAGGTTTGAACATGGGGACATCCCCACGGGTCACTTGGTGGGTGAGTAGGGTATGGGCCAGGGGGCTTGCGCGGCACAGCAGTGGGAGGAGGGAGGACAGATAGGGTGGGCATGGTGGAGTGGGCAGTGGGTGACAGGGACATGGTGGTCACCACAACACAGTGCAGTGCTAACCATATCCTTCCTCACACAGGTGTCCACTCAGGCTCTGGCTGGTCACCCCCTACCGGCGACCGTTGTCCCCCATGGAGGAGAGATACAATGAGACACACACCAGCACATGCAGTATCATCAAACATGTCTTTGGTGTGCTGAAAATGTGATTCTGTTGGCTAGACAAATCTGGCGGTGCCCTACAATACAGCCCATTGAAATCATGTGGCCTATTCCTGGCCTGCTGCATTTTGCACAACATGGCCATTGACCATGGGACAGCTGTCCAGGTGGGTGAGAGAGATAGCAGCGGGGACGACGGTGAGGATGTGCCGGAGGGTGGTGGGTAGCCACCACCAGGGAGGTGGAACCCCCACCTGGCAGTGGAGGCCAGGCGGCATTGTGACACAATTGCACAAGAGCATTATGGAGAGTACAGGTAAGTGCACTGACACACATGCATGGAACACATGGGCCAACACACCACACACAGGCCTGTATGTGCACAGTGGGATGCATGCAGGGAATGGGCTGCACTGCAGGCATGGTGGACGTAATGGCACACAGACACACACACAACACAGGCATGCGCGCGCACACACACACACACACACACACACACTCACACAGGCTGAGGAACATGGCATGGATCAGAAGCATGATATGGGTGCACAGGCACAACTGGTGCGGAGCTGTTCTCATCACACCCATGCCACAAGTCCCAGCAGCCCGGATGGCACACACGGGGGGCATGCGCCACAACACATATGTGCGTCACCACATACATGCTGCACCACCACTGCCCACTTGTGCACAGGTCAGCAGCAGTGGACAGCAGGTCAGGGCAGCAGACACTTCAGGCCAACCGCACAGTTCCTTGGCCGCCATGGCCACGTAGGTGGCCACGCCAGGGTCGATCAGCTGCCGCAGACTGCACATTGGCCACAGGGGGTGTGTCCGATGCACTCCCAGGCGTTGACATCCTGGACCATAACCATGTCCTCACAGGGGTGTTGAGGCAGCCAAACAGGCTAGAGCTGGGGGTGTCCAGGATGCCAACATCGGAGTCCGGCGTCTGCTGTGAGGGGATCACCAGACGGCGAGACCATGGCGTGGACAGAACACTGCGGGGGGGGGGTCCTCTGCACACAGCCGAGCCCAGTGGCTGCCACCGATGCAAGCCCGGCCACAATGGCACCGGTCATGTGGTCCATTGACGCTGTCATGGCCTCCTGCATCTGGCGGAGCTCGTCAATGAGCTGTGCAGTGCCCCTGTCCTGCTGCTCGGTCAGCTGATGCACCTCCGCCCCGCAGTGCATGCACCTCTGTGGCAAGCAGCTCCTGGTTCTCAATGGATACTCACAGCAACTGGATGTGCTCAGCCAGCCATTTGGCATCCTGCCCCTCCTGGGCTGGATGCCGGGCTGTTGGGGGTAACACAGCACACTGCCCAGCATCCCACTCTGGTGGATGCTACACAAGAGGACATACTGGGGGTACAGTGCCCTCAGGTACACCAGCGGTGGACCCTGGGTCATGCTGCCTGGTGGTACCTGCTTCCTGCTGCCGATGCCCTACCATCTGCTGGGCAGTGCCCTGCACTGCTGCTGCCACAACAGCACCACCATCCATGCCAGACACAGCAGCGGGTATGGGTGGCAGCTGCACAGCCACTGGTGCAGCACAGGACCCTGATGTTGCCTGTGATACTCCTAGGGGCATTCTAGGCACCACAGCCCTTACGCTGTCCAGAATCAGCATTAGGTCATCATTGGAGCCAGATCTGGCCTCCAGTTGGGTCTCAGCACACAACACTGGCAGGCAGGCATCCTGCAAGAACTCAGCTAGGGCATCATGAGTCCCCAGGCCAAGGACACCCACCTGCTCCACACAGCTGAGCAGCGGCCTGTCCCCGCATTGGATGCCTGTGGAGGCAGACGGTACGGCGTCCATAGCCGCAGCCACCTCCGCTCCATCCTCCCCATGGAGGCGTGATGGCGCTGCAAGAAAAAAACAGAGAGTTAGTGGTGCTGTATCATCCATGTGCCTTCCCTCCCATGTACATGTCACCGTTGCCGCTGGCCAATGTGGTGCCATGCATGACCGTAGCCACCCATGCATGTAGCATGCAGCACAGCAGCAGGCATACCTGCATGTCCATCCCACACCTGCCAGACATGTCTGTTGAGTGCATACTCACCATGCAGGAGGGGCTGCCACCCATCTGAAAGCCGCCACCAGGCACACCCTCCACCACTGTGCGACTGATGATGGCTGTCACCAGCTCCTCTGTGGCTGACAGTGTTGGAGCGGTGGATGGGCCACTGCCGGTCACACTGCAGGATGCCTGTATGGCCACCAACTTCTCCTTGATCCTCCTCTTGTCAGTGCCGACCTTATAGCACACCTGTGCACTGTGCTGGTGCCTGCCGTGCATGTTCACATACCTTGCCACCTCCTCCCACTCTGCCGACCTCTCTTGAGGCATGCCCATGGCACCACTGAGCAGGTCCTCCCTGTCCAGGTAGGCCTTGAACAGAGCATTTGCGTGCAGACCCATGTTCCTCCTCTCCATCATTGCCTGACATGTCGCTACCTGTGAACAGGAACAGCATAGTGGATCAGTGTCAGCATGGCCCATGGCATTCCCCTGTAGCAGTGTTGTTTTAGGCATCTGTTTCACTGAGTTTACATCCACTTACCTAGCAGGTTGCAATACCGGTCTGTGACCTGTGCTGTTCGTTGGCACTTATATGACACATCGCATAAAAATGAGCTTGTGCGCAATGGTAATGATATGCTAATGCACCCTACTGCGCTGTGCATTAGCTGATGAGGTGATTTGCAAACAGCAGCTGAATATCGCATAATGCGCCGGGTGTAACTGAGTTGCGCTGGAAAAACCCCTGTTGCGCAAGTGCAGAGCATGCACATGCCTGCAGTGCACATGTGCGCACACTGTACCACATGTCTATCGAATGGCTGCTGTGCCATGCGCGATGCTGTGCCATGGCACATGAGGCATGTGGGGGCCATCATACATGCGTGCACTTCATGACACGCAGCTACACACTGTTCACAATGCGGCCTGCTGCACATGGTGGTCACATGCACAATGCCATGTGGGGTCCTGCCTTGTGCCCTTCAGGTTGTGTACATGACCTTGTGCACCCACTGGTCAGTGGCATTATTCGCATGCGTGTTACTGAGCTGTGCACCCGCACTACACACTGTGATCATGCATCCCCATGACGCACGATTGCATCATGCCATTCACAATTGTGCATCGTACAAGTGGGACCCCATGTGTGGTTTTGGCACTGAATTCCCCCGGCATCGCCAGATGTGATTGGAGACATGGCATAGGTGAGAGGTAGACAGGCCAGCAACTAGTCAGATGTGGAGGTGATCAACCTCGTGGCAGTGGTGCAGCCATATGAGGGTCAGCTCTATGGTCTTCTGCTCCTCCAACAGCCAAGGAGCGAGGTGTGGCAGTGGGTGGCTAGGGCTCTGGAGGGGCAGACAGGGGTGTCCAGGACCCCGGAGCAGTGCTGCCACAGGTATGGGGACCTGAGGAGGAGGGACCCAGAGAGGCTGCGGAGGATGCAGGCATAAGTGCAGCATGGGGCGGTGCCACAGCCAGGTAGGTTTGCGCATGTGGCAGGCATGCTCAGGTGCTCTGCTGTAGTGGGTGTACAGCTGCATGGCACGGTCCACTGCAGGGGTTTGTCACGGTCCTGGCAGTCACTGCATCATGCATGGCTGCTGCATGTGCTGCAGTCGTGCAGGCATGGGGACCACTGGATGGACAGGGACACACCCTGTGCCATGTGGGCTGTCCATGCATGCATGTGTACTCATGTCCTCCTCTCTTCTTTCCTTTCACAGGGCCAGAGGACTGCAGGTGGGCCAGGGCAGCCACAGCAGGGGCGCAGGCCCCTGTTAGGGCACAGAAAGCAGCACCAGCTGGATGGTGCCGGGCAGGTAGGCTTGGTCACATTGCTGTTACATGTCTCTGTGGGATAACAGTGGGGACAGTGTCCAGCCGTGGTCACTCCAGTCATGTGTCTGCACAGCCGTGGTTGGCGCTCTGTCCATTGTGCGTGCCAGTGTAGCACGTACTGTGGTGGCCTTGTGTTGGGGGGCATGTGCACAGCTGACACCGTGTGTGCTGCGACAGTGCCGTCACTCTGTGCCGTGTGCCCATGCTTGTGTGCACATGCGCACACTGCACTACACTGTCTGCCTGTCTGCACCATTGTGGTGTGCTGTGTGGATGGCTGGTGTGGCCTTCTGGGCATGGGTCCATTGTGGTCCCTTCAGCGATGTGTGCCCCTGCTGTCCACTGCACGCTGTGGGTGGTCCAGGGTTCTTTGGGGCATGACACTGATTGCCTCTCCTGTCCCTTCTCCTAGTTGGACCCAGGATGGCAGTGTGGAGGGGAGCACGGAGGCTGTTCCTGGCCATTGACCAGATGCTGGGTTTCAGAGGAGGATCCTGCTCATACAGCGGCAGCAGCTGTGGGCGATGACTGCAATGAGGGGGGCCATTGAGAGGCTGGAGCTGGGGGCTCGGAGACGTTAATAGGCCCCACCTGTACATAGTCCCCATTACCCTCGACTACCCTATTTCTCTGCTGTCCCCATCCCATTGTATAGCCCCTATTTCCTGTCCCCATCCTCCTCTCACCCTCACCCATCCCTGCCCCTGTTGTTTGTTTGTACAGTTCCTTTTATTGTTATAAAGCTTTATTCTGCTACATGCCTGTGTCCATTTCTGCTTTGCAGGTGGCATGTGGAGCAATGCTGCAGTTATCTGTTCTGCTGTGCATTACTGTGTCTCTGGTGTTCCTCCACTGTTCCCCTGGGCCATTGCCCCTGTATTCACTGGGTGGTGGGCATTGTCCCTGTCCTGTGTGTGGCCCTGTGTCATGTGTCCCATGGTGGCTGTTGTCTGCCCCTGCACCTTGTGCACCTGACTGCCTGGCCTGTCGTTTGCTTATGGGGCTGCGCATATCCACTGTGGGCAGCGCTGCTTGTGCCCCTCCCCACTATGGCCAGTGCCCTGTGTAGCCTGTGCCTCACTCACTCCTGATCCCCTGCTCTGTGTTTGCATCATCACCTGCCACCGTGCCCACAGCACCCTGCGACCCTGCCTGGTGGGTGTCTGTTGCATGGCCCTGCCCTTGGCATGACTGTGGCGGCAGGGCTTTGGATGGTTGCTTCTTCCATGGTTGGTGGACCGGGGCTGTCTGTGCACTGTCCCCTGGTGCCCTGTGTTCCCTCCAGGTCAGTGCTTCTGTGTACCCATGTGTGCCCTGCTGGTGGGGTCCTGTGCCCTTTGGCCCTGTGCTTCCTTGTATCTGTGTCCCTGCAGCCTGTAGCTCTTGCTCTGCTCACTTGGTTTGTGCTCAGGTCTGCTCCACGCATCCATGGTTGTGGTGGCGCATCTATGGTTGGGCCATGGCACATCTTTGCCATATTCAACCGACTTGCGCTGCAGCATTTTGGGGGGCGCATTTTCTGACTATGGTTCTCTTATTGCCATGGCGCATCTGACTTGCACTGCACTGCACTTGCGCCGGCACTGGGTGCATTTTTGAATGTCTCCCCAGTGTATTTGATTGAAACTGGTGAGCACTTACCACCTACTCTAGGCATGGAGAGCACCCCTGGGCTGTGCACACCCCTAGTCTTTGCCTGATGCCAAGAAGTGTTGTCATATGGTATCAGCCCCCAGCTGAAAGAAAAGAGACAGTAGCCACAACTGAACGAGATACTGGGCCTGCACATCATCTAATAAGGGAAGTGAAGGGACCAGAGGAAGAGCCAGATAAAAAAAGGGGGGGTTACACATAATTTTGAAAGCTGTCTTATAGCATGTATATTTGAAAACTGTTGCACAGTATGTGCTGTAGTTCTAGACAATCTTTGTGAAGGAGCTCTGTCTGAACATTTTGTGAAAACCCTAATGCAGTACATAGATTTTGAAAACCAACATGTGGCATACAGATTATGAAAACTAACATACAGAATGAAGAATTCGAAAACCATAATGTAGACGTCATAAATATTCATGCAGCACATAGACTTTTATAAAATTTGTGAAGAATTCTAGTGCAAATGTTTTGATTTTTAATTAAAGACAACTAATTAAAATAAAATACATTGGCCATCTTGTTCCATCTTGGTGATTTGTGCTGCACCAACCCAATGCTGTACTAACAAGCATTTGTCAATGCCGAATGTTTGCTTGCTGCCATTGGCAGTGGTAGTGTAGAAGCTACAGAGCTGTGTAATAGGAATGGCAGTGAAGTATTGAACTGAAGCCAACCCCCCCACCACCCTGCAAAGAGTGATAGGCATTGGGGTGTGCCTTTGGGTCATCAGGCATAACGGCCACGCCATTTCACCACACCCCACCCTGCAGACACTGACAAGTGTCACGGTGTCCCTTGGGGGTCTTTGGCCCTTATGTGCACCCCATTCCATCAGGAAATACGGTGAGATGGGTGCAGTATAGGAGAATGTGGTGAACTTTGAGGCCGAAGAGTCCAAGGCATACCTCGATGCGTCTCACTGGCTGCAGGGTGTGGAATGGTATGAGCATTACAGGCAAGAATCCCAAGTCACACCCCTGATGCCTGTCATTCTCTACAGGGTTGGGCGTTATGGTTGGAAATCATAATACCTCAGGCATTCGTTGGTATTTTCACTCCAAATTTTCAACATGTTTTTTTTGTGACCCCACCTTATGAACAGTGGCAATATCAGTTTGCTAGCGAAGCTGCTTATGCACAGCGACTGGCATTTAGCACCACAGGTGCAAAAACATTCCGAATAGGATGTGAAAAATGACAGCTGTACTGTTCATGGGGAGGTGTAAAAAATGGCAATGTTGCAAATCTGCAGTAAAAATATTTAAAAAAATGGTGAAGTCACGAGCGTGCATAGAAACTGTGCAACGCACACCCATAATGTAATTAGTTTGGGAATTTTTTACAGCAGATTGTCAACACAGGCATTTTGGGACCTCTGATCACGAACAGTGTCAGTGTGATTTTCTTTATGTGTCCCGAACAATGATTTCCCACAGCGACCACGCATCTCTGCACTGAAAGTGTGAAAACACATTTTGGCCATGTTGTGAAAAATCACATCTGTACTGTTCATAAGGAAGCGTGGAAAAATGCCACTGGTGAAAATCTGGACTGAAAATATTACAAAGTCATGAACTTACAAGAGTGCATGGAAACTGCGCAATGCTCACTCTTAACACAGTCATTTTATGGACTTTTGTCACCAAATTTTCAACATAGCCATGTTAAGACCTCTGCTCATGAACAGTGTCACTGTGATTTTCTTAATGTGTCCCATACATTGATTTTGCACACTGACTGCGCCATTGTGCGCTACATGGGCGGAAGCACGTTTTGGGCAAGATGTGACAAATGACAGCTGTACTGCTCATAAGGAAGTGTAATAAAATGGCAATGTTGAAAATCTGGATTGAAAATATTGAAAATTCGCAAACTTACGAGCATGCATAGGAACTACAAGCACCGCGCTTGTAAAACAGTCATTTTTAGGAATTTTTTCACCAAATTTTCAACATAGCCATTTTAAGACCCCTGCTCATGAACAGTGTCACTGTGATTTTCTTAATGTGTCCCATACATTGATTTCACACTCCGACTGCGCCATTATGCACTACATGGGCGGAAACACATTTTGGGCAAGATGTGAAAAATTACAGCTATACCACTCATAAGGAGGTGTGGTAGAATGGCAATGTTGAAAATCTGGAGTGAAAATATTGAAAATTTGCGAACTTACGAGCATGCGTAGGAACTGCGCAACGCACGCACGTAAAACAGTCATTTTTAGGAATTTTTCCACCAAATTTTCAACATAGGCTTTTTGAGAGCCCACCTTATGAACAGTGGCAGTGTCATTTTGTTACTTGGTCCTGAAAGGTGATTTTCGTAGTGACTGAGAAGGTCCCAAAACCCCATGTTGAAAATTTGGTGCAAAAATTCCAAAAATGCCTGAGATATGCAGCAAAGTTGAAAAAACCCTATCTATCCAATTATACAGCTTACCTGCATTTCCTCAGTTCATGGTCAGCTTTGAAGAGTGCAGACGTGTTCCCGGTCCACCAAAGATCGTTGCGCTGAGGTCCGGAGGTAAGTATGGGGGGGGGTTGGGGAGGTAGGGTGCGCAGTGGGTGTGTGCGGGTTGTGGGAGGGGGCAGGGAAAAGTGCCGAGGGATAGTTTTTTATTTGCAGGTTTATTTTTTTACTGAGACTACGAGGGCCGTTTGCCACACTGGGGTGGGCTCCCAGCATGGCAGCTGAAAGGCTGTTTGGGAGGGCTGGAGCCGACGAGGGATTGGACACCCCCATCAGCTATAACACATTTTGCCATGCTGGGGTGGACTCTCAGCGTGGTACCTGGATGCTTGGGGGGGAGAGACAGTGGAGCTGACGGGGGATTGGGCACCCCCGTCGGCGACAGCATCTGTTGCCACGCTGGGGTGGGCTCAGAGCGTGGCACCCTGTACTCTGGAGGGGAGAGACAGTGGAGCCGACGGGTATTGGGCACCCCGTCAGGCTATACATGTAGTCACGCTGGGGTGGGCACCCAAGGTGGCACTGGGCTTTGGGGAAGGTGCAGCACAAGCACCATACAGTGTGTGTGTGCGGGGGCATCACGTAGTATGCGTGCCTGTGTGTGTGTGTGTGTAGGGGGAGCATGCATGAGCAGGCGATATCTTATCGCTGCTCACTGAAGTGTAGCTCCCCCTTTCAACTGTACGCCACTGAATTTTGGACTGTCATAGACAGCTACAGCAGACATTGGAGAACTCGGACCGTGCCTGCAAACACAGTGACTGAATTGGAAGAGGGCTGCCACACCTCCGAAACTCGGATGACGCTACTATGTTTCTTGCACATGCATGCAAGCAAACATAAAAAGCACTTGGCAGCCAGGGAGCGATATTCAGATAGAGAGCATGTCCTGTCCTTCCTTCTATGCCTGTCTCAATATTGGGCTTTTATAGCAAGCAAGCACAGTTTATTTGATAGCGCTCCTCATCCCAAAGGCTTGAAGCTCTACGTGTAATTTCATTTAATCAAACAGAATCAAATAAAACATTTATAAAATCAAATAACAAGCATAGTAGAATCCCTCTCATTCATAACATATTTCAAATGAATCCTTAAATGCCAGGGAAAAGATAGATGTTAAGAGCCCTTTTAAAAACTTCAACAGAAGAGATCTGAGAAAACTGACTTTGTGAGGTATTCCATGTGAGTGGGGTGGCTACAGAAAAAGCTCTTTCACAGAGAATTTCCAAAGGGCACAGTTAAGAGGAGCAGCCAAACCAGAATAAATGGAAATAAGTCAGGACCCAACCTCTGCAAGAGCCATACATGGTGCATATGCACATCATTACCACAGCCCTTGCCGGCAACAGGTTCCCAGGAGCAGAGGGAGCTAGTTAGTCTGACAGAGAATAGTGCCATCACTTCTGGATGCCATCTGCTGTTGCTGGCATGCTGAAGACCACATATTCATGGCATTCACAGTGCTAAGGGGCTATTTGCATGTCATTATGTGGTCATTAGCTGCTCAGCACAATGTGTCCTTCCACAAATGTGGGAGACATTGTACAGAGAATAGGCTGCCCCCCACATGAGAGCCCTACCACCTATACCATCCCTGGCATTCTAGTAGAACCCTCTGCTTCACCCAATTCCTGTCAGCATTGTGGAACCAAACCCTTCCCTGACCATCTAGTGGACCCCCTACCTCACTCAGTCCCTTTTGGTATTGTGAAACTGTACTAAATCCCTTTCCTCTCAATCTAGTGGACCCCATCTCTGGCAGTTTGGTGTTACCTCCCCAATCATTCTCTGCCAAACTGTCCCTCCCCTGCCCACCCACTGAGCAACCACCACCACCCCCTGTCAGTCCCCAACTCACCCATCCATCCATAGGTGAGTTGCCATCAGGTCCTCAGTCACTGAGAGGCAAAGACCCCCTGCTCACCATCTTGGCCATCTGACTGACAGATACTGAGTGTTTGTATACGGTAGCAACAGGTGTTTCTGTGAATTCTCTCCTTGTTAGTCAGATGATGACCTTCCCAAGGTGGTGAGTGGGTCTGTACCAGTTGTCATCTGAGGATCAAATGGTAACTCACCTATGGACAGGTGGGTGAATAGGGAGCCAACAGGGGTATGGGTGATGGATGCTCAGTAAGTGAGCCAAGGAGTGGGGGCTTTGACAATGATCCATTGGGGGGATAATGCAAGACTGCCAGGGACAGGCATTGCTACATTTCCACAACACCAGATTGGGTGAGGGAGTAGGGTTGACTAGACTTCCACAGAATCATCACCTGCCACCGTGCCCACAGCACCCTGCGATCCTGCCTGGTGGGTGTCTGTTGCATGGCCCTGCCCTTGGCATGACTAGGCTGCAATGGAAGGACTTAATAGAGTTTCTCAATACTAGGCTGCAATGGAAGGACTTAATAGAGTTTCTCAATACTGACAGGGTTCACTAGGTTGCCAGGCACAGGCTTTAGTACAGTCCCACAATATTGTCAAGGACTGGGTGAGTAAGAGTCTCCATTAGAATGCCAGAGTTAAAATCTTTATTATGAACTGGCGATCGTAAATGGACGATTCTGATTGGTTGAGAGGTCTTTGAAGCCGTGATGATATCGGGCTACATCATCACGGCTTCAAAAAGCCTCCAGTTACCAGCCTTCTCACTTTTGGAAAAATTCCGCTAACAGCAAAGACAGCGCTTAACTTAAAACGCAAGTCACAGTATAATGTGACAACGGCAGCATGTGCACAACCCCCCCCCTCCCCAACAACACAACCTCCGCTAGCGGGAAAATTTACTGAAACAAAAAGAAACAGTCGGTCACACAAAACAACAGCTGCCGACCACCACATTAACCTCACATCATTGACCTGCCTGCTCCTCTCGCTGCTCATGCCACATACCACTTTCCCGTTTAACACGCAGTACAAATAACGTATCATGAACCCGCCTACTACTTGTGGCAGATACCACGTTCCCCCGTTTAACTCACAGTACAACGGCTGCCCCCTTTCAGTCCAGTGTTACCTCTATGAAGCGCAGCTCAGCCAGTACTTTTCACTCTGCCCCATGAGACTCAGGATAGCGAGTGGTGACTTGCTAAATACAAATTGTAATCTAAAATCGACGGAGCAATGTACAGGTAAACTCTGACAGGGCAATGAGGTGGACGGGGAGGATGACCTATGATAGATAACAAAGAGTACTACAGCATGTACATGAGGAGCAACAACTAGCAGCACCACCCACTGGAGGCAAACTCCAGACCTCCTATACACAAACTCCAATTACAATAGCTGCCCAGAGAGCCCTGCAGGAGCTACTTTGTGAAAACGTACTACTCCACCACCCAAAAGAAAAGCATTTCAAAACGTTAACATTTTTTTTTATTATTATTTTTTGCTCATAATCCTTGTAAGCCAGTTCATAATAGCAATAAGGCACTCCAGGGTGTGGTATATCATGGGATATTGTCACTTCTCGGGTCGTTGGTCGCACTCGGCCTGCGGCCTCGTGCCCAACCACCTGAGGCGTGACGATATCCCATGATATACCACACCCTGTCATGCCTTATTGCTTAATTATACAATGGCAAAAAAGAATCCTGGATTCTGATTTGTCAGTGTGTGCCTGAGACAGTGATGATATTACAGTATAACACCACTGTCATTGATTAGCATTCGCCTTGCTTGCGGTCATCATTGATCTCATAGAGCTTTTTTTTCTCTTCTCTTAAGAAACTCACTAAAAATCTACTAAAAACATTTTTTTAAATTTTTTGATTTTGTATAACAACGAGCCATTGTATAATAGCAATAAGGCACTCCAGGATGTGTGTTATCTTGTAATAACGTCACTCCAGGGGTGGTGGAAGCTCTCGGCTTTGCCTCATGCTTCAACCAACCCCAGGAGTAATGTTGTTACACGATAACACACGCCCTCTCGTGCCTTATTGCTTAAATATTGAACAGTACTGACAGCAACTGGGAGTGAGGGAACACTAGACTGCCAGGGTTGGGATCTGCAATATAACTCCATTACAGGGATGAGGCAAGTAGAGTGAGGAGGCTGGGGCCACACACCACCATGTATAATGATAAAAGCAGGGTTTCATAAGCATTAATTGGGGCTCCTCAGCTGCCTACCACTTACAAAAATCTTTGAATATACCACTGCCTCATGTATGTAAGAAGACACCTTATTTGCGAGGTCACAGTTGTGTAGTTTGCGTATCAGTGCTATCCACTGTGTACACTGCCAGGTAACCCTGTGGGTATGATCCCCCCCCCACCCAGATATACTGAGTCTAGTTAATGTTGTGGTACACTTGTTAATGCTGAGATAACCTTCGTGGAGGTAATTGTGTGTCTCGTTCTGCCTCTCCCTCACAAAAAATAAAGTATCACCTTTAATATTTGTAACTATTTGGACTTTGTTTTTATACCTGCATGTACTTGTCCTGCTGCATTTCTCTGTAACTCCCCAGGTCACATCTGGAAACGAGCGGTCCCCGCTCAGTATGCCTGCCTGGTAAATCTCTTAAATAAATAAATAAATATTTAATAAGTTATCTTCCCTTAAAAATTTTAGTCATGTTGAACGTAAAAACTAAATAAACACATTCACTAAGCAGGTAGATTTTGAAAACCATTTCTCAGCAGGTAGATTTTAAAAAGCATCAAGCAGCATGAAGATTTTGGAAACTGTCGGGCAGCACATACTGTAGATTTGAAAACCATCCTTCAGCATGTACATTTTGAAAAACACACTGCAGCATGAATATTTTGAAAACCATTTTGTAGGTGTTAAAAATATTCATGCAGCAGGCAGATTTAAAAAAAATGTGAGGGATCCCTGTGCAAACATACTGCATACTGTTTTTAAATGAAAGTTATCTAAATACAGGCCAGACCAGTGGCGTGATGGTAGAGCTACCACCAGCGATGCCAGTGACCCAAAATTGGAAGTGGTCTCGGGTTGCTGGAGGTTGGCCAGGGGAAGAGGATCAAGCATCTGATGGACTGCTCTCTCGGGGATGGAGGGCTTCTCAGCTCCACTTCAAAACTGCCACCAGGTGGAGGCCCGCTGGTAGTGTGGGTCTGGAGTGGCATGAATGGAGGGAATTGTGGGACTCCGTGGTGCATACATGCATTCACATGCATGCTCCGATGTTTGCATCCCAGCTGTGGGGAAGGGAGGAAAACAATTACAGATGCTTAAGACGGAGCTGGGCTCCCTCTTTGACTTATCAGGTGGAGCAAAAATTGCTCTTTTTATGACAAAGGTATTGAGGGAGGCCCCAGATCTCTCAGGAAGCTGGCTGGTCACCTTAGGGCACAAAGGGCCAGAACTCACTTCCCAACCATAGTTCATCTACACATGGGGTAAAGCAGAGCAGGCCTTTAAATCATACTATACCTCTCTGTATTCAGAGACAGGATCAGCGGTGGAGCCTGAGGTGACTTCATCTCTTAATAAATTAAACTGACTGTGAGTCACAGCAGAACACAACACTGCACTTGTGGCACCCACTACCACTGCAGCTATCACAGTGAAAATTACTCACCTTCAGGCAGTGAAATGTCCTGGCATGGACAGGTTGGCCAGTGAGTTTTGTAAACAATTTCAGGACTCTGTGACTCCCCTCCTGCTGAGGGCCTGTGGTTATGCCCTCTCTGCATATGGCTCTATGGCCCCTTCCTGGTCTCAAGCAATAATATCTGAGATTCTGAAGCCCAGCAAGGACCCCAAACAATGCAGTTCTTATCAGTCCATTTCCATCTTTAATTCAGACTATAAGATTTTCACCTCCATATTAACTAGAAGGCTCAAATCTATAATCCCTTGTTTTATTCATCTCAGTGAAACAGGGTTCATACCTGGTAAACAGACTCAAGACAAAATCTGCAGAGCAGTTCACTTAATTGAGCATTTAAATCAGACTAAGACCCAAGCTTTCATTATGAGATTAGATGCGGAGAAAGCATCTGATAAAATCTCCTGGTTTTACTTGTGGAAGGTCCTTGCCAGGTTCAGATTTGCAGTTCCTTTTATGTAGACTGTTGCTAGGATCTACGGATCCCCTACTGCATATATTAGGGCTAATAGGCACATTTTCTGACCACTTAAACTTGAACGGGGAATGTGCCAGGGCCGTCACCTTTCCCCAGTTTTGTTCACCTTATATATTGAACCTTTTGTTCCATCAGTTAGGCGGAATCCCAACATAAAGAGCATAGATTTTGGGGAGTCAGAACAGAAAATTGCACTTTATGTGGCTGACATTCTGCTCTATCTAACTAACCCGGAGCATTCCTTTTGGGAGGTCCTGGAGGAAACAAGATGTTCTCCCTTCTCTCAGGTTACATGGTTTATGCCACTAGGACTGAGGTCCTTTTTTTTATTACTCAGTCTGAGCTGCCCTAAGGTGCCAGCACCCCATGAGATGGGATCTCTCCAAACTTAAATATCTCGGCATATACCTTGGCCTGCACTCGGATACTTTATTCTTTGATAATTATGTTCCTCTGATAACAGAACTTGCAGTGGATTTCCATAGGTAGATAATTCTCTCACTACCTTTTTACTCCAGGGTTCAAGCTATCAAAATGAATGCCCCACCAAGATTCCTGTATTTATTCCAATGTGTTCCATGTATCATTCCAGACAGTGTTCCAGGTATGGGAACACAAACTTTTTGACTTCATTTGGCAGAGAGCCAGGTCTAGGGTGAGGCAGTCCATGCTCTGTCTCCCAAAACGAAAGGGAGGCTGGGGGATCCCATTACTAGTGGGATATTGGATATTTGTCCAAATAAGAGTAGCCCTACTTTGGGGAAATATTAATTATAAGGCCCACTGGAAGGATATAGATCTCTCTGAAGACCTTGGTGCCCCTCTCCAAGCCCTTTTATTTGACTTTACACTCAATCAACATGCTAAAAAAAGTGCACTGAGGGGACTGGGAATGGTCTTGGAAGGTTGGAGGAGAGGGCTTGGGGACTGACTCTGAAGGGATTGAGATGGTTTTATAAATGGTGGGTGTGGGTTATGTCATTTGAACCAGCTAGAATGGATCCATGGTTCCATGGACAACAACATGGGGGGGGGGTCTTCTCTGTAGGGCACTTAATTTGAAGTGGAGGGATCTACTCTTTTCAGGATTGTGCCCAACAATATGGTTGGAAAGCCTTGAATATGTTTCAGTACTATCAATTAATAATACACTTCTTTGGGCAGCTATGATACAAAATCAGGAGGTTGCCCCAATAGAGGCTTTCCAAACGATATGGGATTCAGGAACGGGGAAGGGGGCCATCTCCTTACTCTATCTGACCTGCCTCCATGACAGTCCCAATCCGCAAATTATCTCAAACTAAAGTGGGGGCATGATCTCAATATTCCAACTGAAAGGCAGTGGCAGGGGGAGGGTTATGTGGGAGGGTATATGGTCGGCTTCTTCATCCCCAAGATGGAGAGAATTTGTGTGGAGGGTTCCTTCCGGATATTTCTTGGTGCCTCAAGTTCAGGCTAAATAGGACCCCTTGGTAACTCCGGAGTGCTGAAGGCAATGTGAAGAGTCACACTAGCCACCCAGTAAAAATGGGCAGACTAGATGGGCCAGACGGTCCTTATCTGCCAAAAAATTCTATTATTTCTATGTGCACACATATTCTGGTACTGCCCCAAGCTTTCCCCTTTTTGGGAATTGGTTAAAGCAAAACTACAACAAATTCTGAATCTGCAGTCAACCCCAGCAAGGGAGCACATAATTACTGGGCTTGAAACCACTGGGGTTTAGGTGTCGTCGGGGTTTATCGCTGGAAAGTTTTGCTTGCAATGCTGCAGCCTATAAAACCATCATGAAGAAGTGGTTACAGGCTGTTGCACCACAGTATGGGGACTAGGTCAGCATTGTCTCTCAGATTCAGGAAATGGAAAGGTTAACTTTTGTGGTTCAGCATAGGACACCCACTTACATTAACAGTTGGACATGCTGGGAAATGGCTCAGGTGTAGGGAAGAACTTGTCTCCCGATAGCAGCCTGCTTAGGGGTATCGACAGCCATTTGACAAGGTAATTTTATACCTGCTTCCCTCAGGTTCCCCTTCTTTTTGATGACTGAATGCATGTTTTGTAACTGACAGCCTTACTCCTGATCCCTGGTCCCCTATTTAGTTCCTCGTACATTAGTACTCCAGTGTTACTTGCATATTTGTTATTCATTGTTCTTTTTCAATTTCTCTCTGTTTGGTAATATCACACTGTATATCGACTTATTGTCAACAGTGTTCGTTGATTCTGTGTCTGAATATTATTGGGATCATGCAGTAATTGTGTATTCAGTAAAGAAGTATTAAAAAAAGATTATTGTTAAAATGATGGTGCTGATGTTTGACTCTGCAGATGTGGTCTACATAAACAAAAAAAACGGAGCACCCACCACCTCCACTTTGAAAAGATGATGGCACTTTTGTTATTTTAAAAAGTGCACAAGTGCAATAATTTATTGTTGTGCAAAAGACATCTGGAGAGACGGGTGTCTGTCCGGATGCAGGGGTCCAGATAAGATTTTGGACTGGGAAGTATTTCTTGCTAGCTTCTTCAGCCTGATAGTATTTTCAGCTAAATGGTAGTACTGTAATGCCATCGGCTGACCTGTCTCGAACCCTGCCTCTAAACCAAGTCTCAAACCCACTGGGCACCTGCAGCCACTGACTCTCTTTGACTGGTGCTGCCATGGAATTTGAGATACCTTCCTGATGCTACAGTGTTGCGGACTTGTTTTTAACATGTTGCCAAGTTACAACAACTCTTCTGGCCAGCCAGTTAGCAACTTCTGACACCGTGTCCTGTACTGCAGCACCAAAAGATACTCATGCTCTTTTCTGTCTCCACGCCATATGCTTCCACCCTTTTAGTTCAATCTCTGACAACCAAACTACAAGGGGACACAGTCTAAAGCTGGAGGAGGAGGGGAGGTTTAGGAGGGAGGTTAGGAAGCACTTCTTCATGGACAGGGTGGTAGCCAGATGAAATGGGTTGCCAGAGGAGGTGGTCTTGATGAAGTCAGTAAGCAGCTTCAAGAGAGATGGGGATATGCATGGATGAAAATATGGGGCTTGGGGAGCAGATGGAGAAAAGGGGAGGACCTAGTTGGGGGGGGCATCAAGGTTAGTAGCATAAGCTAAAGACCCTGCGATACAAGCATACTGAATAGACTGAATGGCCTTCCTCTGCTGTCTTCTTCGTAGTGCGTGGTGCAAGGGCTGCTAGCATTGCATGGTGTTGCCAATACTGTGCATTTCTAACGAATATACTTTAAATATGTAGGGTGGAAAATAAATTCTTAAAATGAGAAACTGGTAGTAAATCAGGCAAAACGGAGTAAAATACTCCCTTACCCCCCTTACCTGTTCCCTTGTCCAGATGTTTTTTGCAGGTCAATAAATTATTGCACTTGAACACTTTTTAAAACAATAACAAGAGTGACTTCATCTTTTGAAGAATGCATGGGACAGACATAAGGCAATTCTAGTGGGGGGGTAGGAGGAAGTAGACTGTTGGTTAACTAGGATCTGCAGCTTATCCATTAGGTAGGGAAATGGGCAGATTAGGTGGGCCAAGCGGTCCTTATCTGCCGTCAAATTCTATGTTTCTATGTTTTCGAACTGGAGATGGTGAGTGCCCAATTTGTTTGTTTAATTATTCATGTTTTTTCTTGTGAGCGACACCTTGTTAGTGCATACTTTTTAAGAGTTTGATTGCTTGGATGTGGGCTACAGGATGCCCCCAAATACCACCTTGCCAGACTGGACTCCCTTTCCCACTCCTGCTATTTCATTCTTGATGCCCCTCCTCTCACTCATGAAAACATTCTGACCGTTCTCCCTTGTGCCATTCTGCTGTCTTCACTCTCTCTCGATTTTATATTTTCACTCCCTCTCCTCCTTATTTTTTCCTATCCTCCAATGCAATACCTCTACTGGTCAATTTGCCTTCTCTGTCTGTCTCCCCAATCTCTGAAACAACCTCCGCCTCCCCATATGACACCCACCCCTGCTCCTCTCTCTCAATCCACACCTAAGACTTATTTCTTCTGCTCCTGTTCTTACTGTACATCTAGGCTATATCACCCTCTTCATTCTTAAGCCCCTCCACTTACCCTGTTCTTGCACTTTATGGCTTTCTGGGCTCTTGTTGCACTTTTGCAGTTAGGCACTTTTCATATAGTATGCTGACTTTTTTAGCTGTGTTGTACATCTGTAATCTTGCAAGATTGTACTCCTCTCTGGTGCTTGTTTCCCTTTACTTTTTATTTATTTAAGCAATGAGGCAAGACAGGATGTGTGTTATTGTGAAATAACATCATGCCTCGGGTGGTTAAAGCACAAGGCCACAGGCCAAGTGTGTTCAGCACTCGAGAAGTGATGTTATTACACAGTAACACACGCCCTAGAATGCCTAATTGCTATTATACAATGGCTTATTTGTAAAATAAAATAAAATAAAAAATACATTAAAAATATGTGTAACAATACTTTTTTTAGTAATTTTTTACTAGGTAGGTATACATAGAGGAAAAATAGTGCTGCTGTATTGTTTGCCCAGTAGATAGTGCTGGTTCCATCTGATAAGGGTGAATTTGGAATGCCGAATGCCCTTATTGCAAGTGCACATCGCCAAAATAGAATTTCGGCGATGTGCAACTCCAGCGCCAGTGAAAGCGGTGCAAAAAACATGTGTTCATTTGTTTTATGCAGGTGGCTGTGCCCCCAACACCACCCTAAATTTAGATCCTCAACTCTGGGGGGATGCATGTTGGGAGGGGGTGCATCCGCATTAAAAAAAAAAAACTTGTCTCAGGCCGGGCGCAACAAAAACTACCAACACCCGGTCCCGAACCCTGCATCTCTGCCACCCCAGGCCAGCACCCACCCAACCATGCCACGATGCTAGCTTGGTGGCAATCCGCGGCACCACCCTTCACAAACCCTCCTGCCCCTCGGTCAGTGTCCTCGCCCCAGCAGCGTGTGTCCCATCACCTTTTCATGAACCCTCCCCATCCAGTCACCAACCCCACACCCTCACCATCAGGGTAGTCACCGCAAGTGGATCGCTGTTTCAGCAGGTGCCCACTTGCGGTTTGCCCATATCACAGGATACTGGTAGGGCTGCTGTTCTTTTTATGTGTGCTTGCGCGCATGTGCAAGAAACATTGTGTGGCAGTTTAGGAGAGAAGTGGGTTGTGGAGGTGCGGCACTGTGGCGGCCAATGCCGGCACTACATTTGTGGACTTTGCAGTGTTCGCCCAATGCAGGCCCAGTGTCCTGATGACACTGATTCTGCAGAAGTGCCACCAAGGTGAAACGATTTCACCGCTACAATCATGGGCTGCCTCGTCATTGCAGTGTCAGCCATTCTGCTGCAAAGAGGAAGCGGCCCGTCATTGCAGGGCGGTACCTTGCTTGATGTAACATTCCTATCAATGTGGCGGTGGCATAGCTGCCATCTCAGAGCCCCATGAGAGCCAAAGGGGGTGCCCGATCCCCCTGTCGGCATGCTCCCGACCCAGTTCATTTGCAGATAGGGGAGCCCACTCCCCGTTGGCATAATGTCCCCCCCATTTGTTGTGTGCTGAAGGGGTGCCCAATCCCCTTCAGCATCATGTCCCCCAAACAGTCTTTCTTTGCTGACGGGGGACCCAATCCCCATCGGCTTCAGTCCCCTTCCCCCAAAATGCAGGTGGCACACTGGGAGCCCACCCCAGTGTGCAAAATGCAAACCTGGAAAAAAAAAACCTTCTCGCAACATTCTTAGTTTAATTTGTGTCCCTGAAACAAAGAAAATGGTCCCTCGCGGGCTCTCGTGCCCCCTCCCACAACCGCACCCACCCTCTGTGCAGCCCACCTCCCCACCCCTCACCCCATACTTACCTCTAGAGCCCAGCATGATGATCTTTGGTGGACTGGGAACACGTCTGCATTCTTCAAAGCCAACCGCAAACTGAAAAAATGCTGGTAAGCTGTATAATGGCATAAATAGGATTTTTCAATTTATGTGGATATCGCGGCCTTTTTTTTTACTTTTGGCATCAAATTTTCAACATGGGGTTATTGGGACCACTCCTCATGAGTTCAGTCACTGTCATGGCGTTATTCGGTCCTGAAAGGTGATTTCACGGTCACTGCGTGGAATCACCTTCCGGGACCGATTAACGAAACTACAGTATATGAGGTGGGCTCTCAAAAAGCCTATGTTGTAAATTTGGTGAAAACAATCCAAAAAATGACTGTTTTACGAGTGTGCGTTGCGCAGTTTCCATGCGCACTCGTAACTTTGCAAATTTATAATATTTTCACTCCAGATTTTCAACATTGGCATTTTCCACACCTCCTTATGAACAGTACAGCTATCATTTTTCACATCCTGGGCGAAATGTGTTTTCGCACTTCTGGCGCAGAATAACATGGTCGATGTGGGAAATCAGTGTTCAGGACAGATTAAGAAAATCACAGTGACACCGTTCATGAGCAGAGGTGCTAAAATGCCTATGTTGAAAATTTGGTGATGAAAGTCCATAAAATGACTGTGTTACAAGCGTGCATTGCGCAGTTTCCACGCACCCTTGTAAATTCGCACATTTGTAATATTTTCACTCCAGATTTTCAACATTGGCATTTTTCACACCTCCTTATGAACAGTACAGCTGTCATTTTCACATCCTGGCCAAAATGTGTTTCGCACTTCTGGCACACAATAGCACGGTCGCTGTGGGAAGTCAGTGTTCAGGACAGATTAAGAAAATTACAGTGACACTGTTCATGAGCAGAGGTGCTAAAATGCCTATGTTGAAAATTTAGTGACAAAAGTCCATGAATTGACTGTGCTACGAGTGTACGTTGCGCAGTTTCCATGCACCCTCGTAATTTCGCGCATTTGTAATATTTTCATTCCAATTTTCAACATTGCCATTTTTTCACACCTCCTTATGAACAGTACAGCAGTAATTTTTCATATCCTGCCCGAAATATGCATTTAAACATCTGGTGCAAAATAGCGCGGTCGCAGTGGGAAATCAATGTTCGGGACAGATTAAGAAAACCATAGTGACAGTGTTCATAAGCAGAGGTCACAAAATGCCTATGTTGAAAATTTGGTGAAATAATTTCACTAAATGACTGTGTTATGCACATGAGTTGCGCAGTTTCTACGTACGTGTGGAAGTGCGAGCAGTTTTAATATTTTCACTTCAGATTTTCAACATAGCCATCTCTTCACATCTCCCTATGAATGGTACAGCTGTCATTCTTCATATCCTGCCCAATCTGTGTTTTCGTACATCTGGCGCAGAATGGCATGGTCTCTGTGGGAACTCAAAGTTCGGGACACATTAACAAAATCACAGTGCCACTGTTCATGAGAAGAGGTGTGGGTCACAAAAAGGCCATGTTGAAAATTTGTAGTGCAAATACCAACAAACGCCTGGGGCGTTAGGGTTTCTAACCATAACGTCCCACCTTGTACAGACTGACAGGCATCAGGGGTGTGCCTTTGGATTGCCGACTATAATGCTCATGCCATTCCTCCCCAACCCTGCAGCCAGTGACAGGCATTGAGGTGTGCCTTGGACTGTTCAGCCCCAGAGTTCACCCCATTCTCCTATACTGCACCCATTTCAGTGTATGTCCTTATGGAATGGGGTGACTGTAAAGCTGAACACCCCAAGGCATACCTCTCCACTTGTCGGTGTCTGCAGGATAGGGTGAGATGAAATGGCATGAACGTTATGGGTGACAACCCAAACACATACCCCAATGCCTGTCTGTCTCTGCAGGGTGGAAGTGGGGCTGGCGTGAAGTTCAATATTTCACTGCCATTCCTATTCTGCATCTGTCTAACTCCTGCATTCCCAATGCTAACACCAGCAAGCAAACATTTGGCATTGACAAATGCTTGTTTTTTTACTGTTGTCAGCTTCTTCTATCTGCATCCCTCCCACCCCCACACTCACTTCTCTATGACTGCAGAACTCTTGCTGCCCCTTGACTTCAACTGAATCAGCCCCACTGCCCTCCCTGGGACCGGTTGAAGATGTGCATGTGCATTTTTCATTTGGGGGGGGGGGACAGCGGTGCACTGAGACCACGTCAGAGTTACAAGAAGCCAATCCACTGCTTAACTGGATAAGTGGAACGTACTGTAGCACACCCTGTGCTGATTCGAGCAGAGACTGTAAATGGCTTTAGTTTTATTTTAAGAGGGCTGAACAGTGCCTTAAGGACCTCACTTTTTGTTTGAAGGGAGCCAAACTGAATGGAGTGTTAAAAACATATCTTCTGAAAGTCATGTGAGCAATCAGCGTAACAATCTACTCCGGCTGTTGTGAAGCTGATCACTCTGATGGCTTTTCGTGAAAGTTGTTGTTGTTATTGTTTAATAACTGGAGGCCCTGTTTCACTTCTGCTGGTTAGTGGAGACCATGAAGCCAATCATTATGACAGCTTTAGTTATAATTTCTTAACTTAGCTGGTTATGATGGGGAGGGTGTTGATACTTCAGGGTGAGGTGGTAGTACACAGGAATCAGGGAGGCTTACACATACACAGGTGCAGTAATGTCTTTTAGTTTTCTGTGGTTCTGTTGGTGCTGGATCTTGATACAATGATATTATAGTCAGATACAATCCCTGGGGAAGGTGGGCACTGACCAATTACAGAGCAAGAAATTTTCTTGCCATTGTATAATTATTGTTTTATTTTTCTTTCTTCTACCTACCTGTACATTTTTGCACGTTATACTGAGTATGTGCTTAGATATTTGCATCTTCCAATTTTAATTCTCTCTTCCAGGTCACACCTTGGCTCAGTGTGTCTTACCTGCTTACCAATTTTTAAATAAATAAAGTTCACCAAATGAAGTGTAATAATGCAGCCTTGGATGGGGAAACGTTCCCCTCAATCCCTTCCAGAGATGGTCTTTCCTTAACAAAAGGCCTTGGGCTGTCTGACTGAATGTTTTCCATTTACCCTCCTGTAACTGACTAATGGGTAAAGCGGTCCTCAGAGGCTGTAAAATCAGTGACCAGGTCACCAACGGCCACTTAAGACTCATCAATGACCACAAAATATGATGCTCAAGTTGCCATGTCATGGCCTGTAGATTTTTTAGTGCCTACCCAATATGTATTCTAAAATCTTGAGGTCTAAAAGGTCCTTCAGTGGACTGACCACCAAACTTTGGTAATGGTCCAGTGTCTCAGATAAATAGCAACAATGAACAAAAATCTGGACCCATTAAATATGTCTTATTTCTTGCTTTTATTGTCTTGACACTTCTTAAAACAAGTCTCTACCTGGTCTCTTCCTCAGGGGTTTTGTGGCTAAAATTTATTAAAACTAGTGAAGCAACATAAATATGTTCTTCTCATATGCGTGAAATTCATATATTTTTATAACATATAGGGTAACATTATGGAGTGGACCAATGGTCCATATTTACCTCTCTAATTCTCTAAAAGAAAACTATCAGGTTAATCTAACTGGACCGCCCTGCCACAGATCGGCGCTGTTTAGTATCCTAGAGACCGTGGCTTCCAGGTAGTCCACAAGGTCTTTTTTGACCAGTGACTCCATCAGCTCCCTTACAATAGAGGTATGACTGACAGGCCTGTAGTTCCACACTTGTTCTTTGTCCCCCCTTATGCAGTGGAATTACAACGGCCACCCTCCAGTCCTTTGGGAGTACCCCCATCTGTAGTGAGCTGTTGAATAGCCCTACCAGGGGTTCAGCCAGTTCTGCTGTGAGTTCCCTGAGTATCCTGAGTGCAGCCCATCTGGTGCCGGGGCCTTGTCTATCTTTAGGGCTGCCAGCTCTTTCAATACTCTGTCTCTTGTAAATATTGTCTGCCTTATCTCCAGAACCCCCTTGTCTGCCACTTTGATGCCATTATCCGGCAGTGGCCCGCTTTTCTTCCTGTTGAAAGCTGAGCAAACATAGTCATTAAGCATGGCGGCCTGTTGTCCATTCTCATCTATCACCCTACCCTCCTCCAATAGCCTAATGATTGCCCGTCTTTTCTTTATTTTTTCACTACTATATTGAAAACAATGTTTTTCTTTGCCTTTGACCACTTCTGCAATATGCAGCTGAGTGTCTGCTTTTGCCTCCCTAACTGCCCTCTTTGCCCCCTTATGTCACAGTAAATATTCACCCCATTCTTCCTCCCCCTGCTTTTCTCTGTAGAAGGCTTTTTTCTTAGCCCCTATAGCTTCCCCGACTTTTGCCAAGAACTGTAATGGTCTGTTGAACTTATTCCTTTTGGATACCATTCTCATGCATAACTTAAATGCCTCGAGAATGACCCCCTTTATTACTCCCATCTTTTTCCACCCCACCTAAATAGTGCACCCCAACAAACATTTCTCTGACCAGATCCTTCAGCTTGCTGAAGCCTGCCTCCTAAAATCAAGGACTTCAGTTTTTGATTAGGACTTTCCAGTCCCAAAGGCCAGCCCGAGCCAAATGGAGTTATGTCCACTGTTTCCTAGTGGTTCCCTTACTGCTTCCGAGCTGGTAAGCACCACATTAAGAATGGCAGTCTGTCTGGTGGGTTCCTTAGCTAGTTGTACCAGAGGACAGTTCTGGAGTGCATCCAACAAGGCCCGACGTCTGGTGCTACTGGTCACCAGACCCTCCCCATCAATGTCCGGCAGGTTCAGGTCACCCACTACCACTACTTCCCCCTTCACTGCACCCCTTCTAAGTTCTTCCATGAGCTCTCTGTCCCTTTCCTCGCTTTTTCATGGGGGTTTATAGATCAACTCCAGCATAGTTTCTTGCCTAAGGCTGCCATGAGTTGCAGCCGCAGTGACTCTGATTCCCTTCTATTGCCCCTGATGCACCCATCTTCTATCACCTCAATGCCGTCCCTGACATACAGTGGTACTCCTCCCTCTCTATCCTTTCCTCTGTCCCTCCTGAACAGTGAGTACCCTGGGATCATCAAGTCCCAGTCATTATTTTCTGTAGGCCACATTTCCATAATGATGCCAAAGTCTACTTCAGTGTCTGTCACCAGTGCCTGTAGTTTTCGGATTTATTACCCAGACTCCTGGCATTAAGGCATACTCTCCTCCATCTGACCCTTGAACCCACTTTGTTATTCCCCTGTGTATGATCTTTGCATTTCCCACAATCTCTTAGCCTCTTATTTTTCTTAGTGTTTGCACACTTTGCGTCCCCCCTCTCTAATATTCCTTCCCCTGGCCCAGATTGTATGTCATCCCTCTTTATATCCACTGAGCTGCTACTAGCTCCCAGATGTGGGGGAGTACTAGATAGGAACTTCTTCTTCTGACCTGTCACCAAGGTTCCCCCAGACCCAGTCTCCTCTACAGTCAGTTTAAAAGTGCAATGCAGATGTCAAACTTCTGCCGCAGTGCGCTGGCCCCTTCTCCTGTCTGGTGGAGTCCACCACCCTTGAGGAGCCTGCTGTCTCAGAAGTTGCCCAGTCCCCCTCAAAGTGGTACACTTCTCCTGACACCATCCCTAAGCCACCCATTAAACTCCTCTATCTCATCCCTCCTAATTCTGTCCATCTTCCCCTCCCTGCCCCACACAGGGAGGACCTCAGAGGACAGGGAGGCCAAGTGTGCCACCAATCTGTCCCTAAGTCTACAGGAGTCAGGAGTTTTTCTCGAGAACCAGGTCTTGACTAGTGCTATAACATCAGGACGGTGTTGTACAGCCCAGCACTGGAGAGTGGCAGATTTTTTTAGGAGGCTGCAAATATTCAAGGATGCAATGCTGAGGTCAGTACTAGAGTGGGGTGTAGGGTGGCTAGTTGACAACGGCCCGGGGGTTGGGGAGTATGTTCCCAGAGAGCAGAAGGAGTAGAGCAATTAATCTGATGAGCAGTCTGTGGCGACCAGGACCCTTAGCCAGGTACCGATGCGAGGTCCTACTATTCGAGGTACAAGGGATGGATAGGGTGTGGAGGTAGGTATGGCAAGGAAGGGTGGGCCAAGGTGTCCGGGGAGGTATTGGTTGGAGGTGGGTGCCGTGAAATAATAGGGGTGTCCAGGGTGGGGGTTGGCTGCTGTGGGGTGGTAGGGGGTGGGGCTCAGTGTGGAGGGTAGGGAGGCAGAATGGGACGTGGGCAGAGCAAGAAAGGTAACCATGAGTAGGCTGAGTGTGACAGCCATGGTGCCCATTGCTATTTCTATTGGGGGGGTAAGGGGAATAACTGACCTTCAGTAAGTGTGACTGCCGCTGAGAACAAGGCGGGGGATAACGGTGATTAGAACAGGAAAAGGCAGAGGCAAGATTGGAGGATTAATAGGAAAAATAAGATGCATCTAGTGGCAGATCAGTATACACTGCACATGGGAAATTTTCTACCCTTTTGCTATGATTTGCTATATTTGCTATTTGCTATATTTGCTATTATTAGCTATATTTGCTATATTTGCTATTATTTGCTATATTTGCTATTTGCTAGATTTGCTATTATTTGCTATTATTTGCTAGATTTGCTATTTGCTATATTTGCTATTATTTGCTATATTTGCTATTTGCTATATTTGCTATTATTTGCTATATTTGCTATATTTGCTGTATTTGCTATTTGCTATATTTGCTATTATTTGCTATATTTGCTATTTGCTATTAATTCTACCCTTGCTGCCACCAGCTGAGCATGGAGCTCCACCATGGTCCTGCAGATGGGCAGTGCCCCCTCCTTCAGAGCATATCTCTGGAGAACAGTGCCCCACAGCCACCACAACTGACTGTCTCCCCTCTGTACACCATACCTATATCTTAGGCAACACTTTAGTAGTGAACAAGATGCCTAATTGAACTTACAGTGCTCACCCAGATTGGATGTAGCAATAAGTTTCACCTTCAGCACCGAATACTAAAGTAAATCAGAACTGGCAGTAAAGTTATACAACAAAACAGAGTACTGACTTAACCTGTAGTGCTCAACCAGATTGAGTGTGTTGTTTAGCTTCACATTAGCACATACTCCTAAATTAAACTGGAAGTATCAGTAGTAACGGTAAATTAAACCAGAAGTATCAGTACTAGCAATAAATGCCACTACAAGACAGATTACTAATTGCTCACCCAGCTACGATGAGGCAAATACTCATCAGCTTTAGCCCAGATTTTTAAACTGAACTGAGCAGTTGTAATAGTAACAATAAGCAGCACTTCAGTACAACAGCCTGTTAATTTGATTTGTAGTGCTCAACCAGATAGGGTGTTGCTCAGAGCTAGTTTAAACAGGTTTGAACAAAGTATTTATCTTTTTACGTTCGCTTGCGTGCATGCACAAGGAACGTTTTGGGAGAGTAGCACACTCTGGAGGTGTGCCTCTCCTGTTCAATCCACTGCTCCGTTGAGCAGGCGTGGCGGTCCTGCACCAATGGGTGTGGGAGCTGTGTATGACAGCGGTGGTCTTCGGCTTCGAAAAACACGCTGTCATACACAGCGCTAGTAAACCTCCGCCCCTCCCAAGCTTTGGTGCACGCTGGAGCCCACACCAGCGTGGCAGTAAATCCTGCGTCCTCTGCCGACAGGGGTGCCCAATCCCCGTCGGCTCCCGTCCCAAATGCCCCCCAAAGCTTTGGTGCCATGCTAGAGCCACCCCAGTGTGGCAAATGTCCCCAGCGTCGTCTTTTTTTTTTTTCCTAGAAATAAAAGCGGTCCCGCGATGCTTCTCCTGAGCGCCTCCCACAACCCGTACCACCCACTGCGCACCCTGCCTCCCCACACCCCCCCTCACCCCATACTTACCTCCGGAGCTCAGCGCGACGATCATCGCTGGACCGGGATCACGTCTGCACTCTTCAAAGCTGACTGCGAACTGAGGAAATGCCGGTAAGCTGTATCATGGGCTAGATGGGGTTTTTTCAGCTTTGTTGCATATCTCAGGCATTTTTTGGAATTTTTGCACCAAATTTTCAACATGGGGTTTTTGGGACCCCTTCTCATGAATGATGTCACTGTCATGGCGTTATTTGGGCCTGAAGGGTGATTTCAGAGTCACTGCGAAAATCACCTTCGGACCTGATTAATGAAATGACACTGCCAGCGTTCATAAGGTGGCTCTCAAAGCCTATTTTGAAAATTTGATGGAAAAATTCCTAAAAATGACCGTTTTACGAGCATGCGTTGCGCAGTTCCTATGCAGGCTCGTAAGTTCGCGAATTTTCAAGATTTTCACTCCACATTTTCAACATTGCCATTTTACCACACCTTCTTATGAGCAGTACAGCTGTCATTTTTCACATCTCACCCAAAATGTGTTTCCACCCATGTAGCGCACAATGGCACAGTCGGTGTGCGCAACCAATGTATGGGACACATTAAGAAAATCACAGTGATGCTGATCATGAGCAGAGGTCTTAAAATGGCTGTGTTAAGCATTATTGATAAAATTCTAAAATGACTGTTTTACGAGTGTCGTTGCGCGGTTCCTCATGCGCTTCGTAAGTTTCTAATTTTAATATTTTCACTCCAGATTTTCAACATTGCCATTTTACCACACCTCCTCATGAGCAGTACAGCTGTCATTTTTCACATCCTGACCAAAACATGTTTCCGCCCATGTAGCGCACAATGGCGCAGTCAGTGTGTGAACTCAATGTATGGGACACATTAAGAAAATCACAGTGACACTGTTCATGAGCAGAGGTCTTAAAATGGCTGTGTTGAAAATTTGGTGAAAAAATTCCTAAAAATGACTGTTTTACGAGTGTGCATTGCTCAGTTCCTATGCACGCTCGTAAGTTTGCGAATTTTCAATATTTTCACTCCAGATTTTCAACATTGCCATTTTACCACATCTCCTTATGAGCAGTGCAGCTGTCATTTTTCACATCTAGCACAAAACGTGTTTCCGCCCATGTAGCACATAATGGCGCAGTCAATGTGCGAAATCAATGTATGGCGCACATTAAGAAAATCACAGTGACACTGTTCATGAGCAGAGGTCTTAAAATGGCTATGTTGAAAATTTGGTGAAAAATTCCTAAAATGACTGCTACTGGCGTCGTTGCGCAGTTCTATGCATGCTCGTAAGTTTGTGAATTTAATATTTTCACCCAGATTTTCAACATTGCCATTTTATTACTTACTTTGTTATGAACAGTACAGCTGCCATTTTTCATATGTAGCCCAAAATGTGTTTTCGCACATGTAGCACAATGGTGCTGTTGGTGTGTGAAAGCAATGTTTGGGACAGATTAAAGAAAATCACAGTTACACTGTTCATGAGCAGAGGTCTTAAAATGGCCATGTTGAAAATTTGGTGACAAAAGTCCACAAAATGACTGTGTCATGAGTGTTCATTCGCGAGTTTCCATATGCGCTCGTAAGTTCGAGAAATTGTTGTATTTTCACTCCAGATGTTCAACATTGCCATCCTTCCACCTCCTATGAATGCTACAGCTGTCATTTTCACATCCTGCCCGAACTGTGTTTTGCACATGGAGCACAACGGTGTGGTCGCTGTGGGAAATCAACGCTCAGGACAGATTAACAAAATAACAGTGGGACTGTTCATCAGCAGAGGTCTCAAATGCTTTTATGAGGTGGGGGTAACAAAAAGGTCATGCTGAACATTTATTGTGCAAATACCAGCAATCGCACAGGGCATTAGGGTACAGCACCATACGTGCCAAACACCACTGCAAATACCTGCAAGTGAACGTTCGGCATTGACAAATGCTTGTTATATTTAGCTTTACCAGTGGTCAGAGTTCCTGGCTGATGGCTCTCTCTCTGGCCTACTCCTTCGCAGATTCCTAATGATGCCCTTTGCACCTGGCTCTTAGCATAGAGAACTGCAGTGTGGAAGGCCTGCTTGGGGTGCCAACCTTTTAAAGGAAATGTGCAGTCTCTGAGGATTTGGCAGGCAGCTCCTGATTGGCTCAAATGCAGAAGAGAAGGCACGGCTACAGAGATTTCGGCTGCTGATTGGCTATTGCACCAACTGTCAGGAAGAGCTACAAGTCCCGATGTTTTCCAGGCTCCAAGGGTACTCTATGTCTAGTGGTGCGGAGTGTGGAGCAGGGGCAGGTTTGTTCAGCTCAGACATGCCCTCTCTCCCTGGCTGAGGTGGTGATTACAGCTCCAACAAACTTGAAGATTTTTGTACACCTTTGGTCCACAGAAAACAAAGTGCCGGCTGTCTGCAGAACGTCCGCCCATTGAAGATCCTTGGAAGATAAAAAATGTAATGTTCCTGCTGGTGTATTTGTAACAAAGTGCTTTTTATTGAAAAAAAGTGTTAAAGTATTTTTCTAGTATCGAGAATCTTTCACAAAAAAACATATTTGGTCAAGGGCCGTATGAACCTTCCGAAGTTCGACCACACAAACTTTGGCAGTCAAACTGCATAAAGTTCAAAATGGTGGGAAAATTTGCCTTGGTTTGCCACCCATTACAAAACATTGTTATTTCATTAGTCAGAACATTAAAGGAAACCCCGGTTAATAGAAAAAGGGCAGCAGCTGCTGCAGAAACGCCCAGCTAGGGCTTTCAGCATTAAACTTAAAATAAAATTAAGTACCTGTTCAGATGTTATCTTAGTTATTTTGTAAGAAATGCACCAATTGTCCTATCGCTGAGCCACCTGCCACCATCTTGGGCACACCAGATGACTTCTGGCACGTGGGGTATGCTAATGATGACTACCAACGCTGCCATTAATTGAGGGTAGTGGCTTCACATACGGTGGAAGGATTTAAACATGCATGGGACAGGAATAAAGGAACATTGGTGATGGGAATGTAAAGCTACAGCCAATGACCACGTAGAGTCATGGGCCACTTTTACAAGCAACAGTGGTCACCAAATTTTAAATAAATAAATAAATAAAACTGGGCTGACTGGATAGGCCTGGTGGTCCTTATCTGCTGACAATTTATATGTATCTATGGAGCCTTCATTTGCATACCCTATGCAATAGAAGTCACCTGGTGTGCGTGAGATGGCCGTGGGTGGCTTGGCGACATGACGTTTGGTGTAGTTCTTTCAAAATAACTAATGTACCCTTTGTACCCTGATCCTATTTTCACCCTGGATTATATATATTTTTTTAAATGAACAGTCATTTGTTGTTTCCACTCGCTCCTGCACTAGGTGGGTTTGGGTTTATTACTTGCAGACAGGCAGTAGGCAGCTACTCTCAGTCCCTGAGATGAATGTTTACTGAGGAGGCTACCCCCGCTCCCATCCCTGTTTAGGGGTTTGGTGGAAAATGTCTCTGAGAAAGGAGATGGGCACTAACTTGACTGAGCAGCATAAACAAGCAGGGTTCACACACACTACCTTATTTTTGTAGATATCAGGATTCCTCTGTGATGGTTTGGTTTCCGTCAAGATGCAGGCAGGATGGAACTCATTCTCCCCTTACGACTTTTGGCACTAGCATAACTCCAAAGTCTGGAAAACAGTTTGGTTATGGCACACAAACACAACATGCAGGACATCAGAAGATTCAGCCCAGGCAGGAATCGAATGCAATCAGGCATTTTTATTTTTTCACAAACGCTCCACTTGAATAACAAACTCCATGGAGGGATACACTCAATTCACAGTTACAGTTCCACACTTTCTATGGCCATAAACCATGGCACAGTCACTTAGGGGACCTGGGTTCGAACCTGGATCCTCCACATTACCTCTATTTCCTTTTTGGAACCATAGGGGCTCTGTTTTCTCATGAACTCTAGCAGTGTTCCCAAGGCAGTCACTATTTTCTTAATCCCTGCCAGTGGGAGCGGGGTGCACTCTCACTCTGAACCTTGCAACGTCATCCTCAGCAAGAGGGGGAGGATTCACACTCCCAGGGTACAGTCCTTTCCTTCAGGGTGCAGGCTGCCTGCCGATCCTCAGGCAGGGTTCGCACAGAATGGCTGCAACCCACAATCTACCTCCTTCAGGAATTCTCCCACAGCAGCCCTTCCAGACATGGATGCAGGTGGACATACAAGGGCAGAGAGAGGCTGCGCTGCCACCACGAACTCTGGTCCCTCTCATGGCAGCCACCTCAGTGGCTCCTCAGGCAAATGGAGCCAAACGGGCTCCTGACAGCTTCTCTCTCTCTCTCTCTGCAGCTGCATGGATCCCTCCCTTTTCCCCACTGATGGGCTGTGGGATGGATGCTGGGGGCCGGGAGGAAATCTCCCAACCCCGGCCCCGGGCCTACCCAGCCACGACTGGAGGCCTTCCCCTCGGTCCTCAGAGCTGGCACTGGCCACTCCTCTCCTCATGACTTTCCAACTGATGGATTCTATGCATGCCAGTGGGCCCTTGAATTTTCCCTCATGCTCACCAAGCCTCACCCCCTGGCAGGCCTGGCAACATGAAACACTCCTCCCAATGCCAACAGGATGTCACACTAGTAACCCCCCCCCCTTTTAGTACAGGGGTTACACTAAGGTAGCATCTGACCAGGTCCTTAAAAATGTAACTTTAAAGTTGAAAGCCCTAATGTAATGCTTCTGTAGCAAATGCTGCCCTTTTTGTATGAACTGGGTTTCCCTTTAATAGTCCCAGCAGCAGCAGGAGATAAGTGGGTTGAGAGGTGGTGTGGATGGCATGGTAGGTGGGGAGGGCAAGGTTGTGGGATGGTGTAGATTGTAAGGATATGGTTAATGTTGAATATATGAATATTAATGATGCATGTGTTATGTGACGTCATCCCTCTGAACTTTCTATAAATAGAGAATGGCGGGCTGTAACCCACCAGATTCAGACAGCTTGCCTAGCTATATAGTGTAACGTTAAGCTGGCTCGTAAAGCATTGAAATTTAAGTACCTTGCCTCTGCATCTGATTATTACATGGCGTCAAACGATGGAGCAGCTCTTGCCACCACCTGCTTTGGAGTTAACTGGTAACATCGCTGAGAACTGGTGCTGCTTTAAACAAGTGGAGATTTATTTTGTGGCCTCTGTAGTCTCTGAGACACCTCTGAAGATTCAAGCCATGACCTTCCCGCATGTGGCAGGCCCCGTGGCTCTGGACATCTATAATACATTTGATTGGGCACAGGAGGAAGACAAAATGAATTTGACCCAGATCATGGAGCAGCTTGAGAGATACTGCAACCCATGAAAGAACATCACCTGTGAGAAACATTTCTTCAACATTCGAAACCAGCAGCCAGGTGAAACCTTTGATGCTTTTCTTACAGAACTACATTTGAGAGCTAAGCCTTGCGAGTTTGGCAGTTTGAGTGAATTGTTGATCAGAGGCAGAATTGTGTGTGGTCTTTTGGAGGGCCATGTGTGGTGCTGACTGCTCCACAAAATGGACTTGACTCTGGCCAAAACCATTGACATATGTAGAGCTGCTGAATTAAGCAAAACCACATTAAAACCATGAGTGCCCCCCACCCCCCCTGCAGAAGCTGCAGTGAATATGACTATTTTCAGTAAAGGGGAGAGTGTGCAGAAAGTGAAAGGGACTGCCAGCTAGAAAGCTCAGAATGCACAGATGTGGGAAATGTGGGTGAGAACATGGCCAGAACAGATGCCCTGAATTTGGCCAGAGATGCCGAATATGCAGCAGACTGAATCATTTTGCCAGAATGTGCACAGCAGAACCAGGTGCCAAGGTGCATGCAGTTGAGGAAGGGACTGAACGTGAAAGTGAGAGTGCATATACAGTTGAAACGTTAACAGACTGAGCCATGGAAACTGATTGGAAATTGCATTTGAATATTAATGGAAAGACTGTGACTTTTAAACTGGACATGGGTGCCCATGAGTATGTACAGAATTCTGTTAACAGTGCCTATTCAAAAGTCAAAGGCTCGATTCATCTTCTACTCTGGTCACCAGTTGAATGTGTGTGGGAAAGTTGTACTGGCTGTGGGATTCTAAAGTCAGTACCACGTCGTGACATTTCAAGTTGTTGATATTAATGTTATGCCTGTGCTAGGACTGCCAGCATGCTCAGAGATGAAGCTAGTTCAGAAATTGTTCTCAGTTAATACAGGGAATGAATCCACCAAAGAGATATTATTTAGGTATGCTGACATTTTCCAAGAGATGGGTTGTCTCGAGGGAGAACACTACATCAAGACAAACAAGTCAGTCCAGTGATACTCCTGCCCAGGAAAATACCATTTGCTTTAAAAGATAAGGTCAAGGCAGAGTTGGACAATATAGAGAAGTTGGGTGTTATTGAAAAGGTAGAGAAAGTAGAGAAACCTGCAGGCTGGGTTAATTCAATGGTGGTAACAGAGAAGCCTGGTAAAGTGAGAATAAGCATTGACCTCAGAGATTTGAACAAGGTGATAAAGAGAAAGCATTATCCAATGAAACTGTTGATGAAGTAGCCGCAAGGTTAGCTGGTGCCAAAATCTTCACAGTGCTTGATGTTGGTTATGTGTTTTGGCAAATAAAACTTGATGGGCCCAACTCTGAGCTAGTGACATTTAATATACCATTTGAGCACTATAAATTTATAAGAATGCTGTTTGGAATATGCTCAGCCCCAGAAGTGTTTCAAAGAAAGATATCTCAGATATTCAAAGGCATATGTAAGCCCACCTCTCATTTGAGAGAGGCTTGTGCTCCCTTTAGGGACCCCTTCCTTCTTACTGCCCCCAGAGCTTAGGGATTTGTTAGTGCACTGGGGGTGCAATTTCTGTTAGCTGCCACTTGGTGGTAGCAGAGAGCAGGGATTTAGGGATATAAATAGACAGGAACAGGAAGTTTTAGTGGTGGTTCCCTTTTGGTAGAGTGGGAGACTGATGGGCACTGCATTGCAGTGCGGGTTGCGGGTCTCCCCCGCATTAGGCAGGCTGGCTCTTTCAGTGGCGATGCGTCATGTTCCTTGGGTGTGCATCCAAGGGAGGGCATTGTAGACAGGCAATTGTGGCCATTTTTTGTGGGGTCTTGGGCTTTGGGAGGTGAAAGAGAGAGAGAGAGAAAGGGAGGTGCAGGATAGGTAGGCTCCAGGATCCGGATTAGGCCCAGTAGATTGGTAGTGGGCCTGGGTCATCAGGGTTGCAGCAGGCTGTGGCAGGGCCTCTGCACCCTAGTGTGGCAAGGCGGCCTATGGTCTCACTGGTGAGGGGGCATGGGGGAGACCCTACCCTTATAGGGCCTGTTTGGCGGGACAGGCCTGGGGGCTGCCAGTCTTTGGCTGAGTGGTCTGCGGAGTGCTCTGGAGGAGTATTTTTTTCCCCTGGTGCTGGTTGCACATATCGGGCAGTGGGATGGTTGGAGAAAAGGTTACAACTATGCAGCAGCAAGACAGCGCACCCTGTCTTACGCCTTGATCCAGAACTCAGAAGGGAGCTAGTAGTGGTCTGTGGAGACCAGGCAGATCAGGAAAGCAACCTGGGTAGAGAGATTAATGGGGTATGGTGCGGTGGGTTTTGCTGGTACCGCTCCATCCGTGTCCCTTGGGGTTGAAGTGAAAGCCAGGGAATGGGTTGGGAAGAAGCTGTATGCCTCCCCGTAGAGAGGAAGATGGAAAAGCCCCCGTTTAATTAGTGAAGCGTCAAGCGGTCAAGTACTTACCCATGCCAGTGGGATCGTGGAGCTTCATGGTCCAGGAGAATAGGTTGCTAGGTTCCTGGGGACATTCAGGGTCTGTTGTAGTGTGAGCTGTTAAAGACCTTGCTCTGCCTTAATTTCTGCCAATCTTTCTTGTAAAACGTTTAGCTCCATGGAGCTGAAAGTTGATCTTATGTGACAAATGGACCCCTGTAGCCCTGTTAAATCATTTGGGCTCAGGAGAAATAAAGTGATTATGTTTTGGGAAGGAAATCAGGAGTTGGTCTCAGTCTGTAAATAATGATCCTAATGAAATGCAAGTGTTTTAAGATTTTAACCTTCCAGATGAGTTTATTTCCGGGGGCTTAATTAATTCCTGCACCTCTGTGGCTTCAGGGTTGGGGAAATCTTTGTGGCTGAAGAAGAAGACATTGAGAACTGTGTGATCTTCAGTGGAATTTTGGCGTGCCCTCAGAGTCTGTGGCCGTGATCCCTGAAGTTTTCCAGCCAGTTTGAAGATGTCTTCAGGTATTCTAGCTTTGAACCTGTGGGATGTTTCTGGTGAGATTTCTGTGCTCTGCTGTTTCACCCCCTCCCCACGGAAGATCGGTGTGCCCCTAGACAATGGGGAGGGAGTGGGCCACACATAGAAGACGTCTAGACCTACAGTGATGATACTGCATATTGATTTGGGGATTCTGCAAGAACAAAATGCAAGGTGAAAGACAGTACTGCAGCGAGCGCAAGAGCGCTACCCAATGTTGAATCTAAAAAAATCAGACTTGACTGAAAGAAGGTCCATACACTGGGCAAAGACTGACCCAAAGTGGGCTAGTAGCAGACCCAAAGAAAATGAAAGCTGTGGTACAGTAGGCATGCCCACACCCAAGAATGTTACTGAACTACAAAGGTTCATGGGAATGGTTAACAACCTTGCCAAATTCATCCCTAACCTGGCAACTTTGAATAAACCGCTAAGATAATTACTGGAAAAAGAAATGGCATGGCATTGGGACCCCAGACATGAACAGGTCTTTTATGAATTAAAGAAAGTCATCACACAACCCCTGATGCTAGCCTTTTCGACCTGCACAAACCGGTAGTCCTGTCTGTCGATGCCTATTCTGAAGGACTAGGAGCTTGCCTATTACAAGCCAATAAACTGGTTGCATTTGACTCAAAATTTCTTACAAGAACAAAGAAAAACTGCACAAATAGAAAAAGAAATGTTGGCTATTGCATATGGATGCACTAAATTCCATCAATGCATATATGGCAGACAGAAAGTGCTTGTAGAGCCTGATCACAAACCCCTTGAAAGCCTGTCCAAGATACCCCTACATGCAATACTGCTCCACCTTGAATACAGAGAATCATGCTCAAGTTACAGAAATACGACTTGCAAATCATGTACAAAGTTGGACGGGAGCTGCACATTGCTGATGCCCTTACTAGGGCAGTACAAATAGGGAATTTACCAGAGACTGACATTGATAAATATGAAGTGCATACCATTGCTAAAATTCCAGTTACTGATGAAAAATTGAAACAGTTTCAAGAAGAAACAGCACGGAACCCAGAATCGCAGAAGCTAAAAGAGACACTGTTGCGAGGTTGGCAAGCTGAACGGTCACAAGCAGATGCTGCCAGTAGACCATATTGGCTATTCCGAGAAGAGATCACAATTGAGAGTGATCTACTTCTTAAAGGCGAGAGACTGATTGTGCCTTCTTCACTGTGCAAATAAAATGCTCATGAAACTACATGGCAGCTACCTCGGTATAGAAAAATGTAGGAGAAGAGCAAGCTATGTCTTGTTTTGGCCAGGAATGAATAGTCAAATCAGTGATCTGGTTGCAAACTGTGGCATCTGTGCCACCTACAGGAAAGTTCAACCTAAGGAGCCACTGCACCCCTATGAAATACCAGAGAGGCCTTGGCAAAAGGTGGGATCAGACTTTTTTGAATTTAACAGAGCAACGTACTTGCTGATGATTGACTATTATTCAGAATTGATAAAGATGTCCAGATTACAAAATACCACAAACGAGACTATGATTAACCATATACAATCCCAATATACACAATATGGAATACCAGAGATTCTCATTGTGGACAATGGGCCCCAGTATGTCAGCGTTGAGTTTCAGACTTTTGTCAAAATATGCGAATTCTAGCATGTTATCTCCTCACCCAGGTACAACCCAGCAGGTATCACGCCAAAAGCGAGCAAACATTTCATTGGAAACACTTCAGCGTAATCAGCTTATTGCAATAAACTTCAGCGCAGGAAACATTTTGACACATGAAAAATTCTATCGCAAAATATGATGCAATGACTGGGTGAAACAAACAGATGGAACAAATGCTTAACTATTATTACCTTAATGCCTTTAGGGATCATCACCAATAAAATCTGTATTCGAAGTCGAAGTTGAGGTATGGGTTCAGGATGCGTGATGCATCGAACGTAACACCTGTCACTGTCCACCAATGAAAGCCCTGATTTGCACACAGTTAGATGAGTCAAGCCTAATGCCACACAGTTAAAAGGTACATCTTTATTAAATTCATCTAAAATCGAGTAGTTCGATGTTTGATGTTGAGGTTTGTGTTCATGGTGCGTGATGTGTCATGCGCCTTGCTTCTCACTGTCCACCAATGAAATACTTGATTCGCACACAGTTAAAAGGTCAATCTTTAATCAAGTCAACAACAGTGTTGTGCAGCTTTATGACATCTAGACCTGCAGTTGGAAGTTGTGAGCAATAGCTTGTAAGAAGTCCATTCGCTCTATATCACAGTAGGTTTCTACAACCGTAACAATTCTTTTTGCTATGTCTCTGTATTTTTTTAATGGAGCCGGAGGCTCTATGCCAGCTAGATATTGCTCCATACGAAGCTCATTTAAGTTCTGTTCTACCTTCAGGGCATTAATGAACTTCCAAACGGTGGGGTGAAATGCACCAAGCAGACTAGTAAAACTTCTGTGCCACCCCTCCACTGAGTTTATAGTTCTGGGTAGTTCACTACCGACTGCAGAGCTGCAGTTCCAAAAATCAATGGCAAAATGAGGTCTGCGCTGACCACGATGATCAGCTGGCCTCCCTATCCATGTGTCTTCGAAGTAGTCAACTAGGCGAGCCAGCTGGTTGTCATTGGTAGTATAAAACTCAGTTGCCCATAGTTGCTCAAAGGCTTCAACAACATCTGAAGGTTGAACATATGCAAGGGCTAGAAGCATTCTTATTTGCAAAGTGTAGTCAGCATACACAGTGTAATTTTTATGAATTATTGAGTTTTCCTGCACTTTACACCACACGGCTTGGCACAGGTGGAAAAAGCAGCCCCTGGTGCTAGCCCACGGAAACTCATTTGAAAATGCTTTCACTGCTGCGAGTTCAAAATCTGTCATAATTGAAGTGGGGGACAGTTCAGGACATAGCCTTTTCAATTCTTGCAGCACCCTTGCATAGCTCTCAGTCGCACAGTTACACATCAATATGAACACAGAGGGGATAACTGCAGATTGTCGAACGCCGTGTAAAGTGTATAACTGTGTGAATAGTGTTGATGCACATTTAAAGGTCCCATCCGCATAGCAGTGTGGGGTTGCACGCATATATTGTAAGTTTCTAGTAGTTGCAAATATGATGAATCGTTGTCATCCTGCCCAGAATCATACTGAAGGAACAGCTCCCCTCTCTCAGTATTCCAGTACTCAGCTGGAATAAGTATATCAACAAGAGATGTGGGCTGAGTCGGGACTACTGCTGCTGCCTGGTGTGCTCTCTGTGCAGTGCGCTTAAGGCTAGCAATGGATGGTAACTTGACACTGACTGCCTGGCTAAGCCCACTGGTAGCGCTTGCAACAAGCTGCTGGGTGCTGTCCTGAGAAGAGTTTGCTTTGTCTTTTAACAAACAGCTTTTCTTGCCAAAGTTGCACCAGCGTCAGGAACATGATTATGTTCCTGTATATATTTTATTATTTCATCCGCACTCGTGTGAACTCTTGCAGGGCATTTAAATATGTCATATTGCCGACACTTCCAATATTGTTTTTCCCCATAGGTACACTCCAGGCGATACATGAATCCATCCTTACACAGCAATGGTTGGCATCTTATACTTTTTACAAACTCAAGCGGCATGGCTTTACGAACTCAAACTGCACAGGAGGTGGTTGTGCACAGAATAGCTAGTTAATATACGCTGAACTGTTGTGCGTTGTAGAGTCTCTGCGCTAAAATGTCTGGCGCTTTAATTACCACGCGATAATTGATCACGACGAAAAGTTTTGCGCTGAAAAGACATGAAACGCCCCCCAGCATAATGGAATGGTTGAGGGAGCAGTCCAAACAGTCAAGAATTTACTTAAGAAAGCCACCCGTTTTTCAGATGAGACGTTAAACTGAGGTCCCGTCTGCCTGTTCTGGTGGTTGTTCAGGTGGGCGTTAAAGATCCCATGGCATTTCTCGAAAAGAGTAGGGGAATTTTTTATTTAAAACCAAATGCAAACTTCATATCGTACATATTTTCTCATAATACAGAAAATATTCACACAATTCATGCACTAAAGCTACTAGACTGGCTAAGTCTGATTATTTCAACTCCTCATTCCTGACTAACACCAACTCCCCATCTAAATTCTTGAGGGTAGTTCATGCGCTATTCTCTCCCCCCTTTCACCCTCCCCCTCCAGTTCTCAAAATAAATAACTCCCTAGTTTCTGACCCTGGCTCCATGGACAATTAATTTAATGCCTACTACACTTCGTGTGCCACGTCTCTTCTAAATTCCCTCTCCCCATTGCTACCTACTAACTTCAGCCCTTCGCCTTAGCCAGTGCCTACCCCTCCCCCATTTTCTGTTTGTACTATCTCCCCTGATGAAGCTCTTAATGCTCTCCTATCTCTCGACCCCTCTAAAGGCTCCTCACCAGATGAGCTCGATCCTAAACTTCTCTACCTTTCTGCTCCTGCAATTGCTTATCCTATCTCCCTAATCCTTAACCTGTCCTTTATTTCTACCCAAGTACCCTCATCTTGGAAACATGCTGTAGTCCTTCCTCTCCCCAAGGGTGGTGACACATCCACTCCTGGCAACTATCGTTAGTTATCTCTCAGCTATCACCCTCCCTCTCTGATTCCTCCTTCTTCACCCCTTCCAATCTGGTTTTCGGTAGAAACACTCAACAACCACCTCCCTCCTCAGGCTTACTGACTCCATCCTTTCAGGGATGGATGATGGCCTGATCACCTCGGCCATCTTTGTCGACCTAGCCCAAAGCTTTTGACACTGTTTCACATGCCCTGCTTCTTGATTCACTCTTCTCTGCTGGCCTTGCTCCATCAGCCACCAAATGGTTTAAATCCTACCTCATTGGCAGGACCCAGTCGGTGAGAATCCGTGATTCTATCTCCACTCCACTTCCCATCAACACTGGTGTCCCTCAGGGCTTAGTGCTTGGTCCTCTACTCTTCTCCATTTTCCTTAATGATCTTCCCACAGCCTGCTCATCCTCTTCTATCCACATCAGCCACCAAATGGTTTAAATCCTACCTCATTGGCAGGACCCAGTCAGTGAGAATCCTTGATTCTATCTCCACTCCACTTCCCATCAACACTGGTGTCCCTCAGGGTTTAGTGCTTGGTCCTCTACTCTTCTCCATTTTCCTTAATGATCTTCCCACAGCCTGCTCATCCTCTTCTATCCACATGTACACTGACAATACTGTTTTGTACAGTTCCGGCAAAAACCCTGCTGCTGTGCAAACCAGCTTACAACATGACTTCAACCAAGTTCAACTCTGGTTTACTATTTACCAGCTTTTTCTGAACGCCAAGAAGACAGTCTCAATGACCTTTGGCACCAGGCAGAGACTCTCTAATCTCCCGGCCCTACCCACCTTCCACACCCTTGATGGGACCATCTTGGAGGACACCTCCTCATTTCTATATCTGGGAGTTTGGCTGGACCAGCACCTCAACTCCTCTGTGCATATTGATGCTATCCTGAAGAAACTGCACCCCAAGCTTGGTGCTCTGTACAGGAATCGTAGTTGCATCCCGCTGACTGTGAGGCATGAAATTGTCCAGAATATGATACTCCCCATCTTTGATTACTGTGACGTCATCTATGGTGCTGCTCCCAAATCTTCCCTGACCAAGTTGGACACTCTCTTTAACTCCTTTTGCCACTTTGCTATCGACTCCCCTTCCCGCTCCCACCACTGTGAACTCTATCGCTCTCTAACCTTCCTTCCACTGTCTTACAGATGCATCTCTCACTGTGCCAAACTAACCTCCAAATTCTGCTTCGGGGGGCTCCCCCCCATCTCTCATCCTCTCTCTCTACACACTCCACCTCCCCCCACCCACTCTCTCAGATCAAATGACGCCCGCACCTTGACGGTCCCTCGCCGCTCCACCCTCATCGATCAGACTGGTTTTGCCCATCGTTTCCCTAAAATCTGGAATTCCCTCCCCCCGAAATACGGCACTCCTCCTCCAACTACTCCCTTACCTCTGCCCTATGCAATGACCTTTCCCTCAGCTATTTCTGCTTTAACCCACCTTAATACCTATCCCCAGTTTCTGCCTTCTTACCATGCCCCCGGCAAGGTTCTCAACATCCTGAAGGGGGAAATCATGAAATGGCTACCCCTTCTCCTCATATTCAGTTCTTGCCTCTCCCCCCCTCTCTTCTCCTCCTGCCCTTCTGGGTCACCAATGTGCACAGCCTAACCCCATCCTTTTTACTCCAACAGAACTTGCGTACTACCTCGAGCCTGCTCCTGGTACACTAATGCACCAGAAATGGTTCTATTGCATTATTACTGTTTTGTACGTTCATATGTTCTTTTGTATGATTTTTGGACATGTAATTTACCCAATGTTCCACTACTGTTTATTGTACAATACCTTGTGTTCCAACTGTTACACAATCTTACAATGTTGTATTGTTTGTACTACCCACATACTATTGTAACTGATCATCCTTCACAACCCTCTGTAACCCCTCCCCCCAGGTCGCACCGTGAGATGAGAAACTTGTTGTTCAGTGTGCCCTCCTGGTGAAACATTTCAATAAATAAATAAAAAATATGTCAAATACTTTTATATACAATAACAAAATAGTAAACATAATTCACATCTTCCTTTTTATCCTACCCAGTGTGTATTTTTCCAAATTTTTTTGAGTTGTATTTCCCCAAACGGTTTTAACTCATAATTATAAACACTGCCCAATTCCATTTGTAATTTAAACATCACATCCTCTTTTATCAGTTTTTGTCCTTGTAGAAACCTGTGGCATCTTATTTGCCATATGGTCCATTTTATACATGCAAAAATTACATATATGATTTTTCTGTCCTATTGCTCCCATTCTTTCAAGAGTTGTCCATACACTAATTGCTCATACAGTATGTCATATTTGCAAAACATTTAGTATTCCACATTCTGGTTAACACACTCTCTGCATTTACTTTGTGCTTGTGATTGTTTCGTACATTTAATTTCCCATGACTGCACATCCATATGGTTTCTTTCATTTTCTCCGGAATCCTATTTTCCAATGTCGCATCTAAAATTGTGCTTTCTTTTATGTAATTTGATACTTTAAACACTGGTGTTTCATAACAGTTTTGTTCTACTATTTCAATATACAACTGTTTTCTAGCTAACACGCCTACTGTTTCCTTTTGCAGTTTCCATTGCTTTACGTATTTTCTACTGATCTCAATATATTCTGGGAACTGTATCTCTTTCACTTTCTTTGTAGCACTCCATGTACTTTTTAGAAAACCTCTCCATCCACTTACTAAAGGAGTCCATATATTTTCTTCCTTTCCTATCAAGGGCTCAATATTTGTATTAAAAAAGATAGTTTGAAAAAAAAAAACAATGGGTTGAATCATGTTTAGTCTCCCTTCTTTGATTGGTCTATATGTGTGATTTCTTTTAACAGGGTTTAACCTGCTTCCCCACAGTAATTCAAAAAATATTCCTAGGATTCTTGTTTGCATATTTTGTGGAACTGGGAAAATATATGCTAAATACAGGAAAATGGGGAGTAAGTAGTTTTTAATAAGATGGATTCTTTTTTGTTCGGTCATGTTCCATCCTTTCCATTTTCTCACTTTCTTTTGTGCTATTTCTATTTTTCCTTCCCAATTTTCTTGGATAGCTCTCTGTGTACCAAACTTTACACCTAGGCCAGGGCATTCAAAATTGCGCCCAGAATGTGTGCAATGGGATGCGCAGTGCAATCCAGGTGCACCATAGGAAACTGACACCATATTCAGCGGATGCGCCACAGACATGCGCAGGTGCAAAATACACTTAATATAGCATGAATGCACAATTGCGCAACCAGACTTGTGCTGGAGCAACCTGGACTGTGCAGAAGCAAGTGAGCATGCTCAAACTAGCAGGCTGAGCAAGTCCAACATGCAAAAGGGAGCACAGGCATGGCAGCCCAAATGCACAGGGCCAAGGCGGGGGTGGCAGACCAGAACCACAAGGGGACAGTGACCAGGAGGCACAGGACAGGCACACGACCAGAGGGCCATGGACAATGCCAGGTGCAGAACACAAACCCCGGTCCCCAGTGTCATCAAGTCACCCACACACATGCAACAGACATCAGCAGGCCCATGTCACTGCACCACCATCTTCCTGACAGGCAACACTGTACAGGACAATGACGCAGCCACGGTGTGAGGGCACTAGGCTGTATGGTGTGCCTTGGCCAAACAGCCACACATGCACTGGGCAACAAGAAGCACAAGCTATGATGATACACAGGAAAACAGGACACAGCACACATGGCACACCAGCACTGGGAAGGGCACCATGGCTGGAGGTGAACAGGCCAGCACAGGCAAACAGGGACACATGGCACTGTACCATGCACAGGGTAGGCACACAGCCAACACCTAAGGACCTGTGACACAGAGGGATGTGGCACACAGGACACCGTGCACACAACAGAACCAAACTGAGGGGACAGCACTGGGATGGACAGGGACATGCCCAAGAGCAGCACAGAACCATGTCAGCACAATGCAGCAGCATACATGTGAAGGAGACTCAGACACAGATGTGCAAAAGGCTGAACACTTTAATAAAATAACAAAGCCAAAAATAAATAATAATAATAATAAAACTTTATTTTTAAAGCGCCTTTCTAAAACCAAGGCGCCTAACATGGTTGACATATCATATACCACAAATTCTTTAAAATATATAAAACAAACATAAAATCACAATAATCAAACCGACTTCAATCAGCAAATGCTTATGTCCATAAATAAGTTTTTAAGGCCTGTTTAAATCCCTCCATGGTCCTGCACTCACGTAACTGATGGGATAGAGAATTCCAGATGGTGGGAGCAGCGAACATAAAAGCTCTAGCCCCAACAGATCTCAAATGCACCCTCGGTATCTCTAGCAACCCCTCGTCAGCTGAGCAGAGTGATCTCACAGAACGGTAAGGAACCAGGAGCTCTTTCAGAGAATCCAGTCCCTGCCCATGTAGGGCTTTGAAAGTCAATAGAATGACTTTAAAGGTAATCTGCCACCGTATTGGTAGCCAGTGCAGTTTGCACAGCACCGTAGAAATATGGCTAAACTGAGATGTACTAGTCAAAAGTCGGGCCTCAGCGTTCTGCATCAGCTGGAGACAGCAGTTTTCCACCCCAGATAGCCCTAGGTATAAGGAATTCCAATAGTCCAAATGTGTGGAAACAAAGGCATGGATCAGCATAGGAAGATCACAAAGGGGAACTACGTGCTTAATCCTGGAGATATTTCTCAGATGGTAAAATGAGGATTTGATGACGGCAGACACCTGGGTATGCAGGGTAAGCCCATCATCAAAAATTACCCCCAGGTTCCGCACCTGTTCACAGGTCAGGAGAGGGGAGCCCCCAAGGCAAATCCCGGAGGGCAAACCTATCCCGACCCACCCATCCGAGACACTGGATCCACAACCAACACCTCAGTCTTATCAGAATTCAATTTCAGCCAACTCGCATCCATCTACTCCTGGATTTCATTGAGGCAGTTATTAAAGACTGAGAGAGCTCTATCCTGGTCAGGTGCGAAAGAAAGGTAGAGCTGGATATCATTAGCATAGCAGTGAAACCTCAGCCCATACCTTCTTACAATGTCTCCGAGGGGCAGCATATACATTGCGAACAACATGGGGGACAATACTGAACCCTGAGGAACCCCACATAACAGAGCAACTGGATCAGAGGAATTAACCCCAGATACCACTCTCTGTGTTATTCCGGTGAGGTAAGATGTAAACCATCTGAGGACTACACCAGATAGGCCACAGATGTACCTCAGACAGTTCAGCAGTACCCCATGGTCCACAGTGTCAGACACTGATGAGAGATCAAGAAGGACTAAGATGGAATGGTTCTTCTGATCCCTGGCCATCAGGAGATCATTGAGCACAAACAGAGGTGCCAACAGGGCACAAAACAACAACAGGGAAGGGGGCAACTCAAGAAGGGGCAAATGAGGGCAACAAAGGGAATGGTCTGGGGACAAAGTGGGGAGGAGAAGGGAAAGCAACAAATGTCCAAAACAGAGGTGGGCAGGGGATGATCAGAGTGGTAGTGAGTGCGGGAACAAGGTCTACCACTGCTGACGGCAAAGCGCCTTGCGCATCCTGTGCCCCTCCTCCACCAGCTCTCTTGTGGCCTAACTGTATTCCTCCTTTTAGCGGGTTCATTAACTAATTTTACATGGCCTGGAAAAAGCTTTTCTCTAGCATTAGGGCCCCTCGCGGATTCATGTTTTGGCTTTTTTACCTGATCATTTTCACTCATACTTTTTTCCATTTGAGTGTTTTGGTCTTCCATTTCAAAGGAGGATTCAATTTCTCCTTCACTTTCTTCACTCATTTCTTTATCATTTGTGTCCTCCTCCCTTTCACTTGATATTTTTGGGTTTTGTATTTCAACATTACGTTCATTGCTTTTTATCCCAATTTCATTTTGTGACTGACCTGTATTTGTTGCAGTCTGTTCAAGGCCCTCCATCTATTGATTTTCTGTGCTCTCCTCTTGTTGTTGTTCCTTCTGCCCTGCATCTCTTGAAAGGTTTGGATCCCAGCATTTTTCAGTTTTCATCCATCCTGCTCCTTACAAGGCCTCCATAACCCACTCCAGAGCATCTGGGAAAAGAATCGGTTCTGAGTCTGTTATATTTGTTTCTTCTTTGTTTACATAGGCTGTGGTTGCTGAAGACATGCTTCCCATTACATTTTCTTTTTTGCCTGGGCTTTCAGTCTCTATCTGCTGTATTTCTTCTTTTTTTTGTGTGTGTCCTTCTTTGGCTGAGCCTCTTTTGGCCCATTTATGCCATTCCCTTTGGGGCATTTTTCCCTTTTAAAATTTCTTTCTTCTTGTCTTTTTTTCCTTTCTTGCTACTTCCATTTTTCCCTGGAAACATTGTCCGTGACTCATCGCTTCTGACAGGTGCAGTATGCTTTAATGCTTCCACGTCAACAGCTTTTGATGTGGAAGCCTGGACATTGTCTGTTTGCTCTCTTTTCGTGTCCTCTATTGTTATTTTCCTCCTGCACTCATTCAGTGCTGCTTGAAGTTTCCTTCTCTCTTTTTCATACCTCTACTCCTCTACGAGCAGTTTTAGCACTAATTCCTCTTTTTCTGAAAAACTTGGTATTTCCATACCTTCAGTTCCTTCCTTTTTCATCTCAACTGTCTCTTTTGACTCACACTCCTGCAATGTTTGCTCATTTTCCCCTGGTGCTGCTACTCAGCTGGTCTCTGGCAAAACTGAGATCGGAGTGGAGACCTGCTGCCCAGTCCCTTGCATGTCTTCTTGCTCCGAAATCCTCTCAGGACTGGCCATCCTGAGCACTCCTCCACAGCATCAAGTAGGTAAGGTTTTATTAAAGAATAAATCAGTACATTTCCGAAAGTACAATACAGAAACCAAAACAGAAATACAACCGGAAGGAGAGAAAAAAAAAATCCCAAAACAAATGTAATGAGTCTAAAACAGGAAAGAAAAATAACACCAATCCCCTCATATTCAAGTGACAGACACATCCGTATCTGTAATCCAGGGCAATTGTTTCCATAATTCAGAAATGTCCAGAGCAGAAAGACGTGACCTGTCTGACAAATAAACAGCAAGTGTGTCTGCAATTATTTTGTTACAAAGTTCAACATAAGTACAATGATATTGTTGTAAAGTAAATAAACAGTGAGACATCCAGATATTCCATTTGATAATGGAGAATAAAACACACAAAGTTTCAAGATTCCATTTCGCCCAAGCAGAGGATACATGTCCATACATAAGATTTACATAAGAGATTGTAGAGAATAATGGTTCTCCCCATTGGTCAGCAAGGTATATCCAAAAATCCTTAGTAAAGGAGCACTGAAAGAATAAATGATCAATTGTCTCAAGGGAGTTAGTACACAGGGGTCTACTACAGAATCTGTCAGAGAGCTGCTTATGTTTGTGATTACTTTTGACATTAATCTTCTCATGGCAAGAGAGCCAGTGGAAGTCCTACATATGTACAGGGATCCTAGGATTTATCAACAGGGGGCTTCAGTGAAGCTCTGTACAAAGCATCACATTTATTAAAGGGGTCCAAAGAGGGACAAACAGAAGCCCTCAAATTCCTATATAATACTCTATGTGAAGAAGCTGTTAAGAGCTGATGTGGAGTGACCTTCCATTTTTTCAAATGAAGGAACGTGTCTTTTAAGTACTGAATGGCTTCTGTCCTCCTCAGAACCGTAACGGAATGTCTTTCCCAGGAATGGAACCAAGAGCTACAATTACCATAGAGCCAGCTCTCCCACCCTCTTTGTCTATTAATCAAAAGAGGTCTAAAATTGGACATCAAAAACACACTAATAAAAAAAAGAATCAGATTCACCAGCCCCCTCTCCGGGATGGGCAGATATAAAACATCTCGCTTAATGGGTTAAGACGACTGCCCCAAATAGCCTGAAAAAACAAACTCAGGATAGGGGTTTCAAGTGATTTTGGAATAAGGAAAACAAAACTGAAATATAAAAAAATAGGAAGTAGGAAAGTTTTTACCAAAAACACCCTTTTCTTTTTCCCAATTTTACTTTGGTTCCATTGAGAAACCTTGAACCTCCCAACAGCAAGCTTTTCCTCCCAGTTCTGAACATGAATCCCAGAAGGGCCATATTTTATTCCCAAGACAGTAATAGAAGAGGGGGAAATATGAATCGGGCCAAAAAAGAGGTGGGTTGTGGGGAGGAGCCAAGCACAAAGGCATGACACTTGTGTAGATTCAGAGTCACCTCCGAAATCAAACCAAAAGAGAAACATTCAGAAAGAGCTTCCTGGACTGAGGAAGTGTCTGCAGTCAATAAACACAAATAATCAGCATAAGCCAAAGAAGAGGGCATGTCCTGAACTGCAGGACTAGAAATCGGAAGAACGACAGGGGAAGCATTTAATTTGCATAGCAGGGGATCAATAAAAAAACATATAAAAGGGGGCTCAGAGGGCATCCCTGTCTCACACCCCATTTAATAGGGACCAAGGGACCCAGCCAACCTTGACAAGAGGCACAACAGTAGCGGTTCTATATAGGAACTGGATCCAAGAGACCAACGTAGGAGGGATGTGATAATGCAACAGAGCTTTCCACAAAAAGTCATGACAAATAGAGTCAAAAGCAGACTTTTGATCCAAGGAGACAACATACCCTGAGCACCGACCACAATACCCAGAGGTTAAAATTTCCCACACACTAATGAGATGATCTTGAATCTTCCGCTGAGGGATCACACAAGCCTGCTCAGGGGAAATAACAAGATCAGCTACAAGTAATAACCTGTTGGCCAAAATTTTAGACAAAATGTAACAATCAGCATTAAGCATGCATATAGGTCTCCAATTATGTAAGTCCGATTTATCCCTTTTCTTATGCAAAATAATTAGGGCTCCTTTATTAAAGTTGAGAGGAACATCCCCACATGTCAACATGGTATTAAACACTAAGGATAATTCAGACCCCAGGATCTCACCCATAAGCTTATATAATCCATTAGGTAGTCCATCTGGACCCGGGGTGACATGTGGCTTCAACTGATGAATAACCTCCAGCACCTCACCCAAAGTAATAGGCAGGCTTAGACTGGCAAGAACCTGAGGAGCCAGCTCTGGAATGGAAACATCATGTAAATAGGCTTTGATCTTCCCAACATCAGAAGGGAGCTCTGAAAACAATTTACAAGAAAAATCAGCCACAATTTGCAAAATATCATGTGGGGAGGTACGAAGAATACCTGACTCATCCAGTAGGCCAGTGATGCCTTTCTTACTGACTTGCAACTTGTTATGAGTAAAGGGGCAAGTTTTATGGGCCGTATCCTGAGTACCAAATTTATGTTTCCAGAAAAGGTGAGCTGCCTTCTGTTTAGAATAACACAACATGGTCTTCTGGACAGTTTGAAGTTGTGCACTCAAATCTTGTCCAGTGGTACAGTATGAGCAAGGGACAAAAGGGACTGTAAGCACTGATGGTCTTGTAAGTATGATAAATAGGCAGAGGTGCTTTGAGTCTTACCATACCACCAAAGGAGTTTCGAAAGATCTTGCTTCAAATCCTCCCACCACTGTACTGGGTTCTCATAGCAGATCAGGACAGACTTCCTGGCTGCTAAAAAGTGGCTCAAAGAACAGAGAAAAACTTCATCCTTAAGTAAAGAAATATTAAATTTCCAAATACCTGGGCCTTTGGAAAGGGGGTGGGGTAATCATCAAACGTGAGTGAGATCAATCTATGATCCAAGAACTCTACAGGATCAATCCTGACCATGGAAACAGTGAGGTGAGGAGACAAGAAGACATAACCAATCCTGGTTGCCAGGACGCCCTTTTGAAATGTTGGGGAATGTTTCTTTGTGAATTCTAAATCAGCATCCCGCAGGCTCGCAGTGCATATCATAGAATTCAATGAGCGGGAATCAGAATACAACTTCCAAGTGGTAGCATGTGAGCTTTTGTCTAATAGACTAAGTTCACAGTTAAAATCACCCTCAAAAATCACATGTTTTTAAGTATGTAACAATGGTTGAATCAGGGAAAAAATATCAATATGTGCAGTTTTAGTTTGGGGAGCATATAAACAAATAAGGTGATATGGGACCTGGTGAAGCAAAACATCAAGAATCAAAACAGAACCCGGGACCACATCGTAAAGCTTCAAAAGCACAAAGGCAACAGAATGTACCAAAATCCCCACATCAGAGCAGTGGTCCGGACCCATCAACCAATAGGAAGGGCCCAAAAGCCAGTATCTTTGAGCCTGTCTCAGCTCATGCATAGCATGAAACTTAACATCTTGCAAGAATATAATAGCACCTTGCGAAGAAGCTAGGAAAGCAAAAACAGTGTTACACTTGTCCATTATCTTGATACTGTTAACATTCAGAGAGTAACATGCAAAGGTGTGAGAAGACATAGTAAAGAAAAGGGAAAGAAAAACATGGAGGACGAGCCACCAACATTATTTCTTTTTGTCCTTCCCACCAACAGCTTTCAATTTGGACCTTGCTTTCCATTTTTGAGCCCCTCTACCCATTGAAGGGATCTCCATATCTGTAGTGCCTTCAGGATGGGAAGAAGGGACTGAGGAGGAATCAGAATCCTCACCAGAGTCTGTGGAAGTTTCCTGCAAGACATCGTAGGAGTCAGATAAGTTAACAGTGGCAGTCTGAACAGCTTCAGAAGGAGGGAGCGCAGCTTTCACTTTAGAGCCGGCAGAGGGCCTGCAAACAATCTGCATAAGCTCCTGAGGGGGAGGCATAGCATCTGAGAGATCAGGGACCAGTGTCTGATCCGTGGGGTCCAGAACAACCAGATCTGGCAGCACAGGTGGAGGGGGACTAACACCACAGTTTCTCCCAAAGGCAATGCAGCCTCCTCGACAGAAGGTGGTGCAACAGAGGAGGGAGGTCCAACAGGGTCATGAGAAAGTTCAGAAGAACTGGGTCTATTTCAGAATTTGGCTTTCTGGACTTGTGTAATAAGAAAGTGTTGGTCAGCCCCACCATCATGGTGCTCCTGATTATGAGCTGCCCATGTACAATTCTGAAAGGTGTGACCAAGCTCGTCACAGAGATTACAGCGACATCCGTTTAGACAGGATGAGCTTAAATCACCCAAGTCCCCGCAAAGATTGCACTTTACAGCATCACAAACACTGCTTAAATGTGAGGGATTCCCACACCTATAACAGGCCTTTGGTTGACCTGGATAGAACAAAACCCCCCTATCTCTGCCCCAAAAAAAGGAGTTCGGGAAGTGAACAACACCAGAATCATCAGACTTCAATAAAACCTTCACTTTCCAACCACCAGTCCAGACATTCTCTAAATCCAGAATTGCCTCAGGGTCCCCAATAACAGTATATCTGAGCTTCAGCCAATACAGGGTGTCCACCAGGTTCACACCTTCATTGCGAAAAAGAACAGAGATGGTCTTATAAGCTGGCTTGGTTAAAGGAATGGCAAGAAAAGGAGACCACAAGGCAGGCCATTTTAAGGTGTGATATTTAGACTAGAACCTGTCCAAGCCCTTAGAAGTCGGAAAACTGACGTCAAAGGTGGTCTCTCCAGAAATATGGATAAGAACATAGATTTCACGGGCAAAAAATTTAATGGAGTCTTTCAGCAAAGTTTTGGCCACAAAGAGACGGTCTGGAGGCTCCTGCAGTCCCCCCACCTAATATAGTCTGACGGCATTATGTCATTTAGTAGGCAAAAAAGGCAGATGAAACAGGGATGAAAACATTTTCTTTTGTCTGTCAGGTAGAGTGTTCAGTGGAGCCTGCACTAGGCTGGGGCCTGGACGCAGGGCCTCAGAAGTAGTCGGCAAGTTAGGGAAAGCAAGAACAGGGTTCTGGGTCAACAGTAAACTGTCAGGTAGAGCCAGAGGTTCCGAATGCAGGAGAGACTCATCCAGAACGTGTACTGTAGAAACAGTATTGCGAACCGCCGAAGGAGTGATTTGGACAGGAGATGTAGGCATATGGACAGGTGATGAACCAGAGGTCCACTGACCTGAAGGTTTTTTTTCCCAACCAGCATCATGGAGCGCCCAGTCAACCGACCAAGGATCAGTTCTAGGGACCGGAGCTTCAGGCAATAAAGCAGTAGAAGACATAGAAAGGGAAATGGCAGGCACACTCACAGTAGTAACGTTCTCCCCAGCAGATGGCAGCGCAGGAGTGAAAGCAGATCCAAGCTTCAGCTGAGACGACCTGACAGGGTCAGACATGCTGCCAACCTTCAGCCACTGAATCTTCTGCAGTAGGACTGATTTCTTGGAGCGAAAAGACCACTCCTCAGATTCAATCAAACGAAGCAGTTCCAGTGCCTCTCCTGAAGTATCTGAAGAAAGTTCTAAATTTTCAGGTGACTTGGAGAAATCAGAAGCAGGGTTAGAAACCACGGGGTCAGTAAGGTTCTGTTCCAATTCGCCAACAAGAGTCACCCCACTCTTGTTGAGCAGGGTCAGGTACAGATGAAATATTCCTAGTAGAAACATCCACAGCAGAGCTTTCCAGAGCCAACTCAGGTAATAGAGAGGAGCGGTCAGAAGCAGACTCTCCCACCTCCATAGCAACCTCCTGCACACCAGGACTGCCGTCCGCCATCTTGGACAGCCAGAAAATCCCCCTCAGGTGAGTAGGGGAACTTCCCCAGTGTCCTGGCCAAATTTCCCTCCATTCACTAAAAATACCATGAACAACTTAATCTGGTTAAATTTCAGTTGGTTACCATCTTATTTTTTTTATTATTTTTTTTTATTAAGTCTAGGATTACAAATACCTTTGAGCCTTGGCTCTTTTACAAAGGCTCCATGTCAGATAAATACAAATTATGGGGAACATCAAGACAGACATTACAACAATGTGGACATTGCAAACAGAGTACAGATTAATACAATTCAAGGGTAGCATTGTAACAAGGCAGCCAGCGGCATTTGTCAGAGAAAATAGACAACAGATAAGAAGTGCCAGAGTCATAGGGAGACGGAAGAGGGGAGGGGGTGGAAGGAATGCAGGATGGGCGGGGAGAGGATGAAAAGTTTAGCACTGGGTATACCAAGATGTGAGGGTAGAATCCAGTGAGGAGGGGAGGGAGGACCATCTGTATCCCCCTTCCCCCGATCACCCCTGAAAAAGGGACTTCTAGTCTCAGTGAGCCTACCGGGTCAACAAAATTCAATAAATAAATAAATCACAGACAACGGAGATCCATATATTGCACTGCTTGATTTGAGAAACATGCCTCTTAAAGGCTTGGGGTCCCAAGCTCAGTTATTAATGGGTCATCGTACCAACACGTTGCTTCTTACAAGACCTGAACTTCTGAAGCCTAAGGTTCCAAAAAAATATATAACGTACTATACCAGAATCTGCTCAGAGAAAGCAACGTATTATTATGATAGAACTGCACATCCCTTGCCTCAGCTCATTCCAGGACAGCAGGTGCATGTGCATACTGACCAGCACAAATGGACTCCTGCAGTTGTGGTATTGCTTTCACTAACCCCCCATTCCAATGTTATTTCTGCCAATGGTAAGCACTATTGGCACAATCACAGAGACCTTTTGGGACCTCCAGCACCACAATTCAGTTCATGGTGGGTACCGTCCCCCTCATCTTGCCAAGAGGGAGAGGGGAGAGAAATAGAATCCAAGGAGGAGCTTCATCTAGAGGGAGCAGCGGAAGGAGAAAGTATGCTGACAGCATCGAGAGCAGCAACAATGGCAATGCAGCCATACCTTGACCCCAGTGAAGACCTACCACCAGTGACATCACCAGTGAAGGCAACTGCCCCAGCAAGCCTGCACAGCCACTCAGCAAGCCCCACTCAGTACAGTAGGGTTAGCAAGCATCTGATCAAAATGCCTGCGTGTTACAGGACTTAAAGGGACTTGGGCTAAATAGTAAAATATTTTCTTTTTCTAAAGTTAGTCTTATAATTGTCTGGGGAAACATACTTAAGGAAGAAATGTGAGGATATGGTTAATGTTGAATCTATGAATATTAATGACGCTCACATTATGTGATGTCATCTCTCTTTGAACTTTCTATAAATAGAGTGGAGGGGTGTAACCCACCAGATTCAGACAGTTTGCCTAGCTGTATTGTGCAACGTTGAGCTGGCTAGTAAAGCATTGAAATTTAAGTACCTTGCCTTTACACTGATTATTACACAGATCACACAATAGGTGAGGGCAAACTTTCTCTCCCCTGAGGGTGGGCAACACCTGAGATAGTCCCTCACATGGGCTGCAAGCTGTACCATATATGGCAATGGATGTGAACTGCAGTCTGTGGTTCGCCCCATTCAGACCAGTCGAAACAAAAGATTACCTATCTCCCCTAAAAGTTTGCCACAGTCCAAAAGAATCGAGCACCCAAAGTTCCAGGTGTTCGATTCTTTAATAGAACTGAAGTTGCAGTCCTGATTTAGACACAGTTCAGTTATATTTCATAAACATTTAAACAGACTAGCAGGGCTGCAAGTCTTTTACCAGCAAAAGTATTTATATTCCCATTACAGTTGTTTGTATGACTATATCTTTGTTTGTATGACAGTATATTTTTTCCATGATATCTTTGTTTCTATGAGAATATCAGTTTCTATGACAGTATGTTTCTATGACAGTATCTTTGTTTCTTTGGCAATATCTATGTTTCTATGACAATATCTGTGTAATTTCTGTATTTATTTCCTCCTCATTCATTATTACAGACAGTATTTTATTTGCATGAACAGAGGATCTTGATATCTCACATTTCATCTCACCCTCCTGCTTTACTCCCTTCCCGATTAAAGTCATAGTGCCCTGCTTGTGACATCATTGTCATTGCCACAGTAACATATTACAATGTTAGGATCTGAGGATTATGACTTCAGCAGGGTGTTAGGCAAGGAGATGGGATAAAGTCTGAGTCACAAAGGTCCAGTTTATAGAAATACATAATATTAAGGGAGTATTAGTTGAATTCAGTCTGTATACTATACTGTATTTTCAGAGTGTTTCTGTATATTAGAAAAACGCTTTTAAAATGTACCACTGTATTTTCTTTTTGTCACTGCTGCCTTACCCCAGAATTTTCAAAGCCACAACATTCCATGGGAAACAGCATGATGTAATTTCAGTCATCCCACACTTTTGCACCTGCTGAAAACAGGTATATTATTGATCTTCCTGGTAAGTAACATTTGTAACCCCCCCTGTCACCCGGGGTTACTAGAATCCCACTTAGATCTAGTGGCAGGCAGGGAAAGGCAGCTTGTGAGACACCAGTTAAATGGGTTTCACACTGTCTCACTCTGTCCTCAGTCTCAGCTGAGCTGGAGGGATGACATCATATAGAATTCTCGCAGCAGCATAAACCACAATGGAATGTTGCAGCTGGGAGTTAGATTAGAACATTGGGGTTTTCAAAGTCACTTGGCCAGTGTCTGCAGAAAGTACCCAGATGTGGGATTAAGATGTGTGTTTTTCCTTTTAGAGTTAGGAAGTGCTCATGGGTGGTTGAGGGAGCCACCAACAGAAATGTCCATGCCATATGAAAAGTGTGTACCAGAGCTGTCCGAGGGCCATGCCAGGGAATCCAAGATAGAGAGAGTACCAATTCGGGCTGAGAGCCCAGTGTGTTCCGAACCTGAGGGTTGTTGTAATGATGAAGAAGATGTGTTCTGACATCTATAGAACTGCATAACCAGTGAGTGTAGCCCTTGGGGGTCCATCTTGTTTTGTATTCTTGTGTTGAAGTGAATAAAAGCCCCACTTTAGAATCCCACTCCTGGTTTGGACATTCTCAGTTCTTGCTTCCTGTGTCTGGAATTACTTGGGTGCCCCTCTCCAGAAGTACAAACCTAGCCTTGATGCCAAGCGAATGTTTTCTCCTCGAACCCCAGGCTAGCCAGGTAGTGGGTTACAAAAATAGAGGCACCAGGCACTTAATAACAACAAACCCTTAAACCCACACCCTGGTTACAAATTGGAGGCACCACTGAGGATTTGGGTTTGGAATCTAGGGAGAGAACAAGAAAGATTTGCTCGGATTAGGGTTAGCGTTTTGGCTATCTGGCAGTAGGTAGCCCAAAAAGTGGAAGCATTGCCACCTAAATGTCCTGCTGTGTGCTGCTGTTCATGTGCTGCTGTAATTGTGCCACCAGTTTACCGAGGAGCAGTAAAGCCTGAGAGTGTATGCCCTTGTCCTGCATCAAAGTTATAATGTTTGCCAGCTTTTTAAAGTAATGTGTGACAGAAAAAAGTGTGGAAAACTGTGGGAAACAAACAGAGATTTGTGCCCTAGATGTTGGAAGTGCTTGTTGTATGGACAGAGAGAGTCGCTAAGTGAAATACCATGAAAAATGGTTGAAATGGTGCTCCTGCCGAGGAGCTACAGTTGAAAAAAAAAAGTGTGGTTTGCAGTTTAAAATTTGTCTGCTCGACGATCGCCGTGGAGGAAAAGCGCCCAAGAAGAAAGAGGCTCATTTGCATGGCGTCGAGTGATTGGTGAGACTGCAATCAGTCCCACCCCCAAGCCAGCTCTAGAGTGACTGCACAGTGTTTGAGAGGGAGAGAGAGAGAGTAGTGTGCGAACTGGCTTGCCAGAAGGAGCGTCGCAGTGACTGAAAATGTTATAAAAGTGGTAAAATCTGACTTTTCCGTTTAAAATCGGGCTCAACCTGCATTTTGATTCATCTGGGAAGACAGCGAGGTGTTCGGAGGGACAATCGGCAGGACTGTCAGCCCGCTTCATTCCAGAGGCCTCCATGACTGACTGTAGGCCGAATTTTCCTTCTCAATAACCAGCTACTGATTAAATGAGTACCAACCTAAAAGCAACTCAAACTGTGTGTGATTTTAACTAAAGCTAGCTGAATCTGTGTGTAGCAGTGCGATCATTTTGCAAAGGACTGTGTCATAATTGTGGGTTCAGCAACAGTATAATTTTCAAAGCCATGTGAGAGACTGTGGGTTGTGTGAAAGATGCCACAAGAAATACAGGCAATCCTGTGCAATGAAATGCTGTGGCTTTAGGGACTTTTAAGCAAGAACAGTGAGCTACAGTAAATAAAAAGTCCAGTAAAAATCATATAAATGTGCTAAGAGAACAGACAATGCAGTTTAAACAGTTTGAGTAAACTTTATCAGTAGAGTGTGTAAATCGGATGCGAAGTGGCTTGAGTCAGAAACAGAACGTTGATGCGTAGGAGTGCTGCCGCCGCCACTACAGGGTGGGGTAGTAAAGAAAACACAGCAGCAGGGGAACCATTTTGTAACAAGTTTTTCTAACAGAGTGGGACTTAAGATAACAGTGAGCTTTTGTTTTCTCTGCAGTGATGGCTTCGGGATCTGCTCGCTACCCAGATCATGCCTGGGCTGTGATAGTAGAAGAAGTTAACAGATTGAAAGATACTGAGAGATGTTACTACGGGGGATGTTTGCCTACTCATGTGGTGATTCCTGGATATCCAGTAAAAGTTTGCATAATGTGCTTAAAGGCTGGAAGGGACGTCTTCATGGTTCCTCACTGTTCTGGGTGCCTAGAGAGACATGGCCTAACCAAAGCACTCAAGATTCATTTGGCTTCCACATGGACAAAGCTTCAAGAACCTGCAGTTGGCAGCACACAGCACCAGGTAGATCCTGTTGGAGGAGGCTCAGTAGAGTGTGGTACGAAGCAAGAGGGTGCAGATCTACAGGCAGAGCAAAGTACTGATGTATCCGAGTCCGGGTCACAGAGAGACATTGCGGAAGGAGCATCAGCAGATCCTTGGAGAGAGGGGCCTAGCCCAAGTCTCATAGGAGAAGATGAGATGAGGGAGACCCTTGAATGGGAGGTGTCAACCTTCATGCCCAGCGAGGAGTGAATAGTCTCAGGAGTGAGGATGACTGCTCACTCCTGGGCTCAGATCCTCAACGAGGAAGAGGATGAAGGGGGAACCTATGTGGCCTTATGAAGAAGGTGCGGATCCACAGCCTCGGGCTCTTGCCTTGGAGGAGCGAGCAGAAGGGGAGATTAGTGACTCCACAGCCCTGTCCCCACAAAGAGGAGTCAAAGATCTATTTTATGTAGCATTAAGTATGCGTAGCTGGCAGAACCAGGACTGGCCACCCTCAAGCCAGGCCAGAGGTCTCAAGTTGACCAAGTGTAGTAAACAGGAAAGACTGGTCTGTAGGAAGGCAAATGAGATCTATGGGATGTCCTTTCCTACCTTTCCTCGGAGAGTCTGGGAGGAGATTGAAAGAAACAAGAAATCCTGGATAGTGGAAGAGGCCACAAGATTTGTCCATCCCGGTGCAAGTCGGTATGTTAGAGACAGAGTGTTGCAAGAGAAATTCAGACAATGAAAAGTGGGCAGAACACTATTCATAGACACTGTTCGGATCGTGGATGGAGGGGGACATGAAACCTTTTTCAATGTGAATTATGAGCACCCAGACGGGGTAATAATTCTTGCACCTGACTCATTGTGTTGCTTTCCACAAAGTAGGCAACTTCCTGCAAATGTGCCCATGCCTACCAAGCTGAGAGCAGAGCAGTGGTAGCCAGTGCTGTCATCCAGCCGTTGCCGTACCTATGTTGTTCCGCCTGTCTGGCATTCCAGGAACCAGGTACCCCAGATTCATCAGACCTGCAGTGTACTGGCTTTCCAGATTCCATTGACTGGCCTTCCAGATGACTTCATATCCAGATAAAACACCAGCCCAGCTGTATCCTGATTCATCACCTAGGATTTCGGATGACTTCAGACCAGCTGTTTCCTGTCCTGTTCCAAGGTACCATCTCCTAGATGACATCAACCCTGCAGTTTCCAGATGTGCCATCCTGTCATTTTCTGGAAGATATCTGCCCATCTGTATCAGAAGAATGCTGCCAGGGAGAGTCTTCGGCTGAAAATCCAGGTGTCGTATTGATTTCATTCTTCAAGGGACTGGTAAGTCCAGACTTTTCTATTTTGTTGACACTGCAGTACACACTCTAAACCTATCAGACTTCAGACTGTTTGCACTGTCCTCAAAGACTCTCCCCTTTGGGATTACAGTCCTACCAGAACTGTGCTTCACCGGGCTCCGGCCCAGGAGAGACCCTTTCTTGGACTTGCCTTCAGGCACTGTTGACACTAGATGGGGATTTTAGGGCATTCCATCCCCCAAAAATGTGTATTGTAAATAACGTCATTGTTTTTCTACTGTTTCTACTCTTTATACTGTTTTTCTACTTTTCTAAAAAATATTTTTGGGATTCTCCAATGTTTAGATGGTAGGGATTAGATAGTACTGTGTTTGCAGATTAGGGGTTGTTTTGTCTTTTCTCTTGCAGGTGTTCCTGAAGAAGACAAGAAGAGAAGGCAAGACGAGGAAGAGGGGCTCAACGGAGTCCTTAATGTGCTTTAAAAGTAGAAGTTTTTAAAGTGTAGTGTTGTTGTTAACTGTGTTTAACTTTTTTCCACAGGTATGGTTATGGGGGAGTGTGAGAGTAATATCTAGAGTATAGTATTTGCTCCTTGTGTTTTGGTTGCAGGTGTCCAGGGTTGGGGGAGGTTCCCCTGTTTTTGGGTAAATTTGGGTTTTGTTAGATAGGTTTTCCCTAGAGGGCTAGGGGGGATAGACAGGCTGTGGTCTTGACCTGCAGTAGAGGCCACAGTACTGATCTATTAGGGCTATGCTCTGGGCAATTCTACCAGGGCCACTAGGTAACCAAAGAAAGATTGTAGAGTAGAGGTTGATGTGTCAGCCGATGGCCTCTGGGCCCTTAGTGTTGCCTGCCTATGCCTGGTACATGGTAGGGGAGAAGGTAGCGCTACATCCATGTAGTCAGCACATTGGATAAGATGGCCGGACCAGGTGAGTAATGACTGCGGACAGTCATTTTCCTGGTCGAGGGTGGGTGTAACCCCCTGTCACCTGGGGGTAACTAGAATCCCACTTAGATCTAGTGGCAGGCAGGGAAAGGCAACTTGTGAGACACCAGTTAAATGGGTTTCACACTGTCTCACTCTGTTCTCAGTCTCAGCTGAGCTGGAGGGATGACATCATATAGAATTCTCACAGCAGCATAAGCCACAGTGGAATGTTGCAGCTGGGAGTTAGACTAGAACATTGGGGTTTTCAAAGTCATTCTTGAGCAGCCTGTAGTAGAGGAAGGAGGTGCACTGCAATTGGCAGCCCCTCATAGCCCAGCTCTGTAACAGAGCTATCTCAGGAAAAGGGTGTGTGTTCTCGCCCTAGAGAAGGACACAGACGAAGAAGTAATAGAAGTGGTTGAGACCATTCTCCAGTTTGTTCCAGTGCCCCATCTCTGAGACCGATGGGGGGGGGGACAAGACCAGTTTTTAAGGGGCAAACCCCTGGCCCTGCTGGAGGAATAAAAGTTGCCTGAAGAGAATTTGTGCTGAGGCACCAGAAGTATGTTTTTCCTATGAGAGAAGCTCTGGGGCACCTGTGAACCATGGTGAGTCTGCTCTCCCAGAGAGTCTATGTTTTCACTGAGACTGTTGTGTAAAGTATCTGCTACTATGGGTCAGAAAAGGACAGCCAAGTACAATACTTTAAGTTATGTGTATGACTTGAAATGCATCAGAACAGTGGGGGTCTACAGGGATGGACATAGCCACTTAGAGAATGCTGCAAGTCAGAAACATAGAAACATAGACTTTGGTGGCAGATAAGGACCGCTTGGCCCATCTAGTCTGCCCATTTCCCTACCTACAGGATAAGCTGCAGATTCTAGTTAACCAACAGCCTATTTCTTCTTACCCCCCACAAGTATTGTCTGTCCCATGTATTCTTGAATTCTCCCACAGTTTTAGACCCCACAACCTCCTCAGGAAGGCTGTTCCATGCATCCACCACCCTCTCTGTGAAAAAATACTTCCTCACATTGCCACTGAACCGCCCCCTCTATCTTTAAATTGTGTCCCCTTGTTCTTGCACATCTCTTTTTCTGAAAGATGCTACCCTCTTGGACTTTGTTGATTCCACTGAGGTACTTAAAAGTTTCTATCATGTCCCCCCTCTCCCTCCTTTCCTCAAGGGTATACATATTAAGCTCCTTTAGTCTCTCCTTATATGGCTTCTCTTGCAGACCCTGCACCATTTTAGTTGCCTTCCTCTGGACTGCCTCTATCCTACGTACTTGCGGAGATGGGGTCTCCAAAACTGGACGCAGTACTCCAGTTAGGGTTTCGCCAACTGTCTATACAGAGGGATAACAACTTCCTGTTTTCTGCTGGTGATGCCTCTCCCTATACATCCCAGTATACCCCCAGCCCTCCCTACTGCCTTCTCACATTGCTTGCTAACCTTAAGGTCATCTGATATGATTACCCCCAGGTCCCTTTCCATTTTTGTTGTTGTTACTACCACCACCCCCCCATTGTATAATCTTTCCCTGGGTTTTTGTTTCCCAGGTGCATTATTTTGCACTTCTTTGCATTGAATCCAAGTTGCCATACTTCTGACCATTCCTCCAACCTTGCCAAGTCCCTTCTAATCCCTTCCATGCCTCCTTGTGTATCAACCCTGTTGCAGATCTTTGTGTCATATGCAAAGAGGCATACTTTTCATTCCAGTTCCTCTGTAATGTCACTTATAAAGACATTAAAAAGGACTGGACCCAGTACTGAACCCTGCAGTACCCCATTAGTAAGCCCTCTTTCTTCAGAATGGACTCCATTTACAATTACCTTCTGTGTCCTGTTGTCCAGCCAATGTTTTACCCAGGCTACCACCCTGGGACCCACTCCCAGGCTGGTTAATTTGACAATTAATATTTTGTGTGGGACTATGTCAAATGCCTTGCTAAAGTCTAGGTAGGCCATGTCCATAGCCCCTTCCTGGTCTAATACTTTGGTCACCCAGTCAAAGAAATCAATTAGATTCGTCTGACATGACCTTCCCGCTGTGAACCCATGCTGCCTTGGGTCCTGTGCCCCACTGGCCTCTAGGTACTCAACAATTCCTTCCTTCAGAAGTGATTCCATCACTTTCCCTACCACAGAGGTCAAACTGACAGGTCTGTAGTTTCCTGCCTCTGTCTTGGTCCCACTTTTGTGAAGGGAATCATATCTGCCTTCCTCCAGTCCTCAGGTATCACACCATCCTCCATGATTTATTAAAAAGGGTAGTCAGTGGTTTCACTAGTTCTCCCTTAATTCTTTTAGAATTCTGGGGTGAATTCCATTAGGCCCCATTTGCCCACCTTCAGTTTTAGGAGTTCTTTCAGAACCCTTTCTTCTGTGAAAGGACGGGGATCTACCCCCCTATCAAGAGTGCTTTTGTTAATTAGATTAGGCACCTCCCCCTCCTCCTCTTTTGTGAATACTGACCAGAAATATTCATTCAGTATCACTGCTTTTTCACTGTCCCTCTCTGCCCACCCACCGTCCACTCTATTCAGCCTCACTATCCCTCCCTTTGTCTTTCTATGCTCCCTGATGTACCTATAAAAGGTTTTGTCCCCCTTCTTAACCGAGTTGGCTATCTTTTCCTCAGTTTGGGCCTTAGCTATTCTGACTTCCCTCCCTGCTTCCTTCTACCTTAACTGGTACAGCTCTCTGTCCTGCTTCTTCTGTCAGGACACCAGTTACCTAGAAAGCAGAATGTTAAATGTGATATACATTTTGAGATAGCATTCTACAAACAGAGAGTTCAAAGGAAAGGTGTTAACTCCAAATGAATGGCCGGGTATGGATTTGGGGACAAGAGGTGGGAGACCCCCCATCTGGAGTAACCAGATTTACCTCTACGGATTCACTTTGGGCACCTATAGCTTTCTCCCAGGCACTTGGCCAGTGTGCGCAGAAAGTACCCAGACATGGGATTAAGATGTGTATTTTTCCCTTTAGAGCTAGGAAGTGCTCATGGGTGGTTGAGGGAGCCACCAACAGAAATGTCCATGCCATATGGAAAGTGTGTACCAGAGCTGGCCGAGGGCCATGCTAGGGAATCCAAGATTGAGAGAGTACCAGTTCGGGCTGAGAGCCCAGTGTGTTCTGAACTTGAGGGTTGTTGTGATGAAGAAGATGTGTTCGGACGTCTATAGAACTGCATAACCAGTGAGTGTAGCCCCGTGGCGGTCCATCTTGCTTTGTATTCTTGTGTTGAAGTGAATAAAGGCCCCACTTTAGGATCCCACTCCTGGTTTGGACATTCTCAGTTCTTGCTTCCTGTATCCGGAATTACTTGGGTGCCCCTGTCCAGAAGCACAAACCTAGCCCTGATGCCGAGCGAATGTTTTCTCCCCCAACCCAGGCTAGCCAGGTAGTGGGTTACAAAAATGGAGGTATCAGGCACTTAATAACAACAAACCCTTAAACCCACACCCTGGTTACACATTAATTTGGTCATGATGACTCTGTTTCTTCATATCACATGCATACAGTCACACTGACTTTAAAGTGTCTGTTGGAAGCTCAAACTTACTGCAAAGAACAAATTGCAACTCCATTTAGGACCTGGAAACCTGATTAAGGCATAATACTGCAGAGCACTGGGTAAGAAGTGAGATACACTTTCTACAAAAAGTTGTATTTGTATTTTTCCTTATTGGCATTAAGCAGAGAATTGCAGGATTCCTTTAAAAGGGTAGTAATTTGATAACCAGAGTGAGATACAACTGAATTTGCTTGAGTGTGGGGGTTGAGACCTAGCATTTTGAAGGATATTTTTGTAGCATTTTAAGTGTCCTGCTGGCTGAGGAGTGAGTTCATTTTTATCCTTGGACTCAGTAGAGTGGTTTGGTTTGTGTTGGAGCCGTGGTCTAGTAAATTGTGGTGTTAGTTGTATTACTATAAAGGACAGTACTCACCAGGGTGGTGGAGCAGTTGTGTATCTGATTGTTTCTAACAGTCACCAGTGGCTGTGCACTACCCACCCACCCTTCCCACCCCCACCCCCCCAGGCGTGGCATTTCCTTTATAGCCACAGTTCGACATCACTTCCTCAATAGGTCTTGAGGCAGACATCATATTCCTAATAACCCTGCAACGTGCATAAGAGTAGTTACACAAAACAAATAATAATACATATATAATTACATATTGTATAGAATAAGGGAGCCGGGACATGTGGGAGTGGTGCAATGCACTGGCTGTGGGGCAGCAGTTTTCCGGAAACATTCTGGAAACTGCGTTGCTGTCCTATTTATAGGCAACTGTCAGCTCTGAGAGAGGAGGTTGCCCACCTCCAGGCTGAACTAGCAAGGACTAAGGAGGCCTCCCCCTCCCAAAGAGCACCACTGCCACAACCACTGAGTCAGAGGTTTCGGAGTATGAAGAGCAGTCGGACCACAGTGGGTTCTGGGAGGGTGCGGGTGGTGGACCAGAGGCAAAGCCTCCCAGTTGTACCTCTACACAAATCAGATGCCATTCTGGCAGAGCAAGGTTCCTCTATGATGGCACCCTCAGTGGAGACCCAGAAGAATGCTGAGGACATCCACAAGGGAGACCCACAAAAGTGTGGCAAGGAACACCACAGGGGAAGGAAACAGCTACTGATAGGGGACTCAATTGTTAGGGGGGTAGAACTGGGGAAGGGAGAGAAGGAAGTAAGCTGCCTGCCTGGTGCCATGGCTTGGAGGGACAAGAAGCGAATCCTCACAATTGTAGAAGCAGCATCACAGGAGACAGAACTAGATATCATTGTCCACCTTGGGACAAATGACCTAGCTAAGCATGGGATCAGTGCAGTGCAGAATGAATTTGTGGAGTTGGGGAGGGCCTCAGACGGGTAGTAAGCATCAGTAACCTTCTCAGAGTGCTACCAGTCCATGGCAGGAATGAGGCTAGGTACTGCACACCATGCAGTTTAATGAATGGTTGCAAAACTGGTGCAGAGCACAAGGCTTTGGCTTCATTGGGGACTGGGGATCCACCTTGAGAGATAAAGGTCTATACTGGTATGATGGTCTGCATTTGTCCACAAAGGGGACCAAGCTCCTAGGTGACAGGTTTAAATGCTTCCTTGGCAAGCTTTTAAACTAGATAAGGGGGGAGGTACTGATAAAAGGCAGGAAAAGTCAAGCCTCCTCCCACAAAACAGGGCAGGTAGTAGGGTAGACACTGAGGTACAGAGCTCAACACAGGGCAGGATGGGGGTAAATGGTAAAATAGATAAGAGCAATAGGAGCAGGGATGGGGGAAAAAAGGATCAAGCCAACATTAAATGGAGGGCAATGACTACTAATGCCCGTAGTCTGGGAAGCAAGCTCTCTGAGCTAGTAGCTTTGATGGAAGATGAACAATTGGATATTGTGGCAGTCACAGAAACATGGTACACCGAGAACCATGAATGGGATGTCAACATACCAGGGTACACAATCTACAGAAGGGACAGGGAAGGCAAAGAGGAGGTGGAGTAGCTCTATACATAAGGGAAGGATCAAAGCTACAGAATTAAAAAGTAAAGGGGAGGACAAGAGGCACTCTGGGTTACCTTGGAGATGGGGAATGGCATCGCAATCCGCACAGGGGTTGTACAGACCCCGTCTCAAGGGAGGAAATGGACAAGAAAATGATAGAGGACATTCTCAAAATGGCTGAAAAGAGGAGATACTGTTGATGGGGACCTGAATATGCCAGATGTTAACTGGAGGACATGTACTGCAGCCACATCCAAGAGCAGGGTCATTCTCGGATGCCCTGCAGAGGCAGACCTAGACAGCTAGTGCTGGAACCCACTCGGAGGAGCAATACTAGACCTGGTACTCTCAAATGGAGAGAGGATCACAAATTTAGAAGTCAGTAGACATCTGGGAACAAGCAGCCACTGCACAGTGTGCTTCACAATGAGCACAACCATGGAGATAAGCCATACAAAAACAAGGATACTGGACTTTAGAAGGGCTGACTTTGGCAAAATGGGTGAACACCTGAAGAATGCACTAGCAAATGGCCAAATAGGAGGGTGGAAGAACAATGGAGAAAATCAAAACTGCCATCATAGAGGCAACAAATCTTTGTGTAAAACAAATAAAGAAAACAAAGCGGGTAAAAACCACTATGGTTCTCAAAAAGAGGTGGCAGTTAAGGTTAAGGAGAAAAGGCTGCATTCAAAAGTATAAGAGATCACAGAGAGCACGACAGGAACTGTATCAATTAAAGCAGAAAGAAGTAGGAAAGGCAGTCAGAATGGCAAAGGCACAAACCGAGGAAAAAGTAGCCAACTCGGTCAAAGGGGATAAAACCTTTGTAGGTACATTAGGGAGCATAGAAAGGTTAAGGGAGGATAGTGAAGATTAATAAAGGAGAGGGGAGGTGGGCAGAGGGAGACAGTGAAAAGGCAGAGATACTGAATGAATACTTTTGCTCAGTATTCACAAAAGAAGATGAGGAGCAGTTACCTAAACCAGACAATAGAAGCACTCTGGGTAGGGGGGTTGATACCAGTCCATTCACAGAAGAAAAAGTCCTGAAAGAACTCCTAAAACTCAAGGTGGACAAAGCAATGGGGCCTGACGGGATTCACCCCAGAATCCTGAAAGAACCAAGGGGACCTAGTGACACCACTGACCACACTTTTAACAAATCATGGCAGGATGGGGTGGTACCTGAGGACTGGAGGAGGGCAGATGTGATTCCCTTTACAAAAGTGGGAGCAAGGCAGAAGCAGAAACTACAGACCTGTAAGTTTGACCTCAGTGGTAGGGAAAATGATGGAATCACTTCTGAAAGAAAGAATTGTTGAGCACCTAGAGGCCAGTGGGGCACAGGACCCAAACAACATGGATTCAGCAGGAAGGTCATGTCAGACTAATCTAATTGATTTCTTTGACTGGGTGACCAAAGTAATAGACCAGGAGGGCTGTGGATATGGCCTACCTAGACTTTAGCAAGGGCGACACTGGACAGTCCCACTTTAAGATTAATAATCAAGTTAGCCAGCCTGGAAGTGGGTCCCAGGGTGGTAGCCTGAGTAGCGAACTGGCTGCACAACAGGACTGAAGGTAATAGTGAATGGAACACATTCCGAAGAAGGGGTTACTAGTGGAGTACCTCAGGGCTCAGTACTGGGTCCAATCCTCTTTAACATCTTATATGACATTACAGAGGGTCTGAGGGAAAGGTATGCCTCTTTGCAGATGACACAAAGATCTGTAACAGAGTTGATACACAAGAGGGGTAGAAAAATGAGAAGGACTTGGCAAGGTTGGAGGAGTGGTCAGACATATGGCAACTTAGATTCAATGCAAAGAAGTGCAAAGTAATGCATCTGGGAAACAAAACCCAGGAGAGAGTACCACAACAGCAGGGAGGTACTAACAACAACAAAATGGAAAGGGACCTGGGAGTAGTCATATTAGATGACCTAAAGGTGGGTAAGCAATGTGAGAAGTCAGTAAGGAGAGCCAGAGGGATACTGGGATGCATAGGAAGGGCATCACAAGTAGAAAAGGAAAGTGATTATCCTCTATACAGACAGTTGGTGAGACCCCATCTGGAGTACTGTGTGCAGTTTTGGAGACCTCATCTACGCAAGGACATAGACAGGATGGAAGCAGTCCAGAGGAGGGCAACTAAAATGGTGCAGGGTCTACATCAGAAACCATATGAAGAGAGACTGAGAACGCTTAATATGTATACCCTTGATGAAAGGAGGGACAGGGGGGACATGATAGAAACGTTCAAGTACCTCAAGGAATCAACAAAGTCCAGGAGGGCAGCATCTTTCAGAAAAGAGATGTAAGAACAAGGAGCACAGCTTTAAAGATAGAGGGGGACGGCTCAGGGTAATGTGAGGAAATTCTTTTCACGGAAGAGTGGTGGATACATGGAACAGCCTTCCTGAGGAGGTATTGGGTCTAAAACAGTGGGGGAATTCAAACATGCTTGGGACAGACACAAAGCAATTATAGTGCGGGGTTGCAGGAAGCAGGCTGTTGGTTAACTAGAATCTGCAGCTTATCCAGTAGGTAGGAAAATGGGCAGACTGGGTGGGCCAAGTGGTCCTTTTCTGCCGTCAAAGTCTATGTTTCTATGTTTCTATACACTAAGCTGGCAATAAGCTACTCCGGGGCATGAGTGTATGCTGAATTAAATGGTAGTTAAGGAAAAAAGGAAGCAGGGAGGGGGTATTGTTAGGCTACAAGGAGGGGGTACTAAAGGAAAATGAACAAAAAGCAGCCATCCTTAATGATAACTTCTGCTCTGTCATCACAAGGGAAAGCAACAGGCCACTGCTTGAAGGTGGCAATATGGAGGCTGTCAGGGGCATTCCCGAAATAAGGCAGCCAGTATTTACTAGAAAAATAGGCCAGGAGGGGCTTGAGGCATGTGTGCATGGGGCATCAGAAGCTATTGCAAAGGATCAGGAACACTTGCTAGAGATGGTACAATACTGGTGTAGCTAGGAAAAAAAACTGTAAGCCAGAACTCTTTGGTGCCTCTTTGCCCCTCCCACCCCATAGTAGACATGCCCATATTTGCTGCCCGACCCACTTGTGAATCACATATTTTATTTTGGGAACAGCATGATAAGAGCAAAAAAATACAACAGTACTTAGTTTTATGAATGTATAATGTTTAATTCAAACAGAACACAATATTCGTATTATAACACCGGTGGGGATGGCTATCAGACATTCAGGGCCCAGAATGCTGCCCTTTCTCCAATTCATGTGTTAGCTGTGGCTTACTTGGTGTATGATTTCCTATGCCCATGTGATATAGAGCTTGTTACCTGAAATAACATGTGAAATTAGGTGTATTGTGTTTGTAAGCATACTATTAGTAGATCGCTAAGTTGAAAGAGTCTTTTGAGGAGTTGAGACTCCAGTACATTGACTAAGGTGGAACCAGGGAAGTGTCTAACTTGTTGGCTACCATTCCTTCAAATGAGGATGAGCACCAGGACCAGGGGGTATGGGATGAAGCTGGAGAGGATGTTCAGGAGAGATGTGAGGAAATGTTTAATCATCGAAAGGGTGGTAGACATCAGGATGTGCTAAGAAGATAAAATGGAGGGGGCTTCCAGCATGCATGGGATAAACATGGGATATATTAGAAAAGCAGTGGGGGGGGGGGGTTGCCGGAGACTAGATATGGTCTGTGGAGGTGGAATAGGTAGGGAACACTTGGGCAGACTGGCTGGGCCAAGTGGTCCTTTTCTGCTGACAAATTCTATGTTTCTATGTTTTGGGAGTACTTTAGGGACTGGGAGAGTCCAGGAAAAATGGGTTAATGGTTAAGCTGAGGTAGTGGATTCTTTGAATATTCATCTGAGTAACAAAATTAACAGAACAGATGATAAATTGATTGGGTCTCTGTGACAAGAAAGAATTTACTGTTGTACCCCAGTATCACCTGTACTTTAGTAAAGGGGAGTCAAGATCAGCCAGGATGTATGCGTGTTATTGTGACAGTCACTTTACGCTGCCTGTCTTAGCACCAGTTCCTTGGAAAGGAGAAGGGAGAACTAAACAGGCACAACTGCTTGCAAGGGGCTCCTGGCAAGCACAATTACCATGATATACCCCAAGACACAAGCGTGCCCTGGGCCATGAATAAAAAGGAGGGGAGGGGAGGGTATACAAACATTGTTTTCCAATGATCTTAAAAAGAAGAGGCAAAAAATGTTCCCTGCCCAAAGAAAATCCATGCAAATATTTTTTGTGTGTGTGGCAGCTCTTCTGTCCCGAATAGGGGAAGTTGGTTGTCCTGGCCCTTGTCTGCCACCATGGGGAGGCATGATGGTGGTGCAGGCAGGGCTTGGAGCTGGGCGCTAGGCCAGGGGTGGGCAGAGCAGATTCGGTCCATGCCAAGGTGAGTGTGCGCACCTCCACGTGCATGCCGGCCTTGTCTGGGGGAGAAATTGGGAAGAAAACACGGAAATATCAGGGGCAGTGGCTGGATGAAACCCCCTGCAACAGCTCCAGTGCTTCCGCCAGGGTAGAGGAGGAGGTGCCCTGAACGACTGTGGTAGACCAGAATGGATGGCCAACACGAGCCATCAGCCCGCCTGGAGGATGATTAAATATTTCCTCATATCTCTCCTGAACATCCTCTCCAGCTTCATCCCATACCTTCCCCCATGCCTATCCCAGCCTCTCTTGAAGCTGCCCACTGTCTTCAACAAGACCATTGCATTGCTCACTCCATCCTTCCTAAAACCTTAAAGAGCTACCAACGCCTCAAAGAACGCTTTAAACAACATAATAATTAGGTACAATTCTGCTAGCATTCCATTTATATTTTATATATTTCTCCTCCCCATAATTTATTATTAAAGAATTGTGTATGAATATATGATTGTTGTCTCTTACAGTTCTTTTTGAGTTCCTCTGCCTCTATTGCTTTCTCCCTACTTCAAGTCATAATCATCTGTTGTGACATCACAACTTGTTACCATGGGAGTAACTGTGAGGTCACAAGCAGTGCTCTATGACTTCAGGTAGGGAGAAAACAGCAGGAATAGATGAACTCTTCAGGAGCAAAGGTCATGTTTTCATGCAAATGACCTCACTACTAAATAATGAGGAGGAGGAATACAGAACTAATGGGAAATACAAGCTGGACAGTGCCTAAATATTATGTTTTGTTATAGTTCTTCTGAACATGTTACCAGCTCTTTAAGAAAAAGAAAAAGAAACAGGAAAAAGAAAATTGTTATTGCGATTAGACTAATAATTGCAATAACAACCTCGAAGCTTGTCATTTTCTTGGATTTATGACTGGCTGGATGGGGGTGGCTTGAGGCTGGGCCTCAGGCCACCCATCCCACCAGCCAGTCATTAATCCCTCAGACATGACCAGATTCTCAGTTTATTGCTTAAAGAGGAGCTTTCTAGGTCCCACTCCCCCAAACAAATTGTATAGCTCACCTGTCCCAGAATTGGTGGCTATAAATAATTCAGTTTTTTCTTCCATTTTTAAAAGTTATATTGCTCATAAAATTCACCCCAGCAAACACAGCCACAAACGGACATGCCCCCACCCAGGCACACGCAGCCCCATTTTGTGATGTCACAAAATGAACACCGCATGTGCACACTCCATTGATTTCAATGGAGGTGGATTTTCTACACATTTTAAGAACATTTAAAGCTGAGATTTTAATAAATCAAAGTGACTACTCGACTAACAGGGACCTGGTTAGTTGAGCGGTCACTTTGATTTTTTAAAATTTCGATTCTAAATGTTATTAAAATGTATAGAAAAATCACCCCATTGAAATCAATGGCATGCTAAACGTAGGTGTCTGCTTTTGTGACATCACAAATGAGGCTGTATGCTCACGCAGGGGCTTGTTGGCACATTCAGGAAGCGCCTCCATTTTTGGCTGTGCTTGCGGGGATGAATTTTATGAGCAGTATAAGTTTTCAAAATTGAAGAAAAAAACAGAATTATGTATAGCCACCAACGCTGGGACAGGTGAGCTACATAATTTGGGGGAACGAAAATTATAAGACTAAGAACCTGCTCTTTAAGTAGAATCCCTAAGTACCTATGGGATACCTTCTGGTTAGGAGTGCATGGTAAGATGTGAAAGACATGTAAAAGCATAAAAGTATGGAAGAAAAGGTATGCCCAAGACCCTCCTGCTGGAGAGTTTAAGCAACTCAGCCTCATTTTTTAATATCATGCCCCTGTGCTGCAGCTTTTTAGAGGGAGTTGGGCAATAAATGGAATGAACCATTGTTTTCTATACCTACTTATCAGGAAGTAATGTTTATTCACAGCAGTTTGGTATAAGTAGCACTTACATATGAACATATGAAGAAGCCAGCAGAAGAAGGCCATTTGGTCTATCTAGTCTGCTTGTATTGCAGGATCCACAGCTTGAGTTACTGACCCTGACCCCCCTTCCCCACTCCTCCCATCCTTTCTATCCTCCCTACCCATGATCCGTACCTTCCCCCATGCCTATCCCAGCCTCTCTTGAAGCTGCCCACTGTCTTCAACAAGACCACTTCTTCTGGCAGTGCATTCCAAGTGTCCACCACCCTCTCTGTGAAGAAGTGCCCTCCTGACCTACCTCCTAAACCTCCCCCTCCAGCTTAAGACTGTGCCCCCTCATGTTATGGTTGCTACTTAGCTTAAAGAGACCCTTCTTATCCACCTTATTTATCCATTTCAAGTACTTGAAGGTCTCAATCATGTCCCCTCTTTCTCTCTCCTGTCCTCCAGGGAGTACATGTTCAGTGCTCTCAACCTCTCCTCATATGCCTTACCCTGCTGACACACTATCTTTGTTATAGCCCTCTTCTGGACCTTCTCCAGCAGGTTAATATCCGTTTTGAGGTGTGGGCACCAGTACTGAACTCCATACTCTAGATGAGACCTTACCAGGGACCTATACAAGGGCAGTATAACCTCCTCTCTCCTACTACTGATCCCCCTAGATATGCATCCCAGCATCTTGTTTGCCTTTGCTGCTGCTTTCTTGCACTGCATGGAATGCTTCAGGTCACTAGTGATCATCAATCCCAGGTCCTTCTCCTCCTCTGATGCAGATATTCAGACTCCACCCAGGTAGTACTCTGTTCTGGGATTCTTATTTATTTAGTTATTGTAGGCATTGTACTTAGTTTGTAAAATTATAAGTTACTAAAAATGAGACGAACGGAGATGAGACTGATGGCGGAAGAATTTAATGATTATAGTAATAATCACAGCTAGAGGTTACAGGTGGTACATTCTTCAAAATTACCAGATATACAGGCTTGCTTATATAGTGAAAGACAGCATAATCAATTTTTATGGTTTTCTATGATTGGTTCAAAAAAAGCACAAACATCAACCTATAAGGCAATACTTGTTTTTAGCATGTGTATGATCTCATGATCTCATCCTTGGTCAGCACAAATATAGATACATGGCTAGTAACAGCTGTCACTATCAGTTACCAAAGTCTAGGAGAAAGAGATAAGTTTTAGCTTAAAAATGCGCAAACAAGCACTTTGGTCTGTCCATATAACGACAAGCACTAAAGATTAGTCAAGAAGGGAATTTGGACACTGTCCTGTGTTCCTGCTTACAATCACATAGGTCAAATATTTGCAATTACTCACATCTACAATGTCAGAAGGCACTTTAATATTGCAACTGTGGTTTAGCTTCTCTTTATGGCTTTACAAGCTCATATGACCCAGCTTCATAGGTAAACATTTGCTACACAGGCACATAATATTTTAGACCAAAATAAGGTTAGAATGCAATATAGGGACAAACTACTTTATCCCTTGTTACAGTTATTTAGTTTTTGTTGACCAGGAAAGGAAGACTAGACAAGTCTGCCTATTTTCAGCCTCGTCCCAGGGGAGGGGGATACAAATGGATGCCAACTGACATTGAACCAGATTAAGTTGTCGGTGGTATTTTTAGTGAATGAGGGAAATTTTTCCAGGACACTGGGGAAATTCCCCTACTGTGTTGTAGGGGGAGTTGCTGTCCTTGAGTGGATGGCCACTTTTGTCCCTGATGTCGAGAAGTGTTGATGTCAGTGAGGTAGGGGAGCGGGTCTCCTCCCCGTCCTCGATTACCCTAGAAACCCAATCTACAGATGTGAATTTTTCACTGATTTTGTCTGACCCTGTCAGCTCTGCTTGTTTTGTGCCGGTTATGGCTGTTTCGAATAGTCTCCCTTTGGAAGTTACTGGCATTCAGCCTGCTGCTGTCCCTATTTCTCAATATCTGGATTCGGAAAAATTGCCATCTTCTTCTACTCACGACCCTGTTCCTTCGGATACATGTGCTGTGACTGCTGCTGGTACCTGTATTACTGGAGAAACCAAGGAGACCGCATTGCCCAGAGGTACTGTTTGGGAGGACGCTGGTAACTCGTCGGCTCCTTCCACCTCGACCGATCAGGCCTTCATCATGCAGGATGCCTTAAATGCATGGCTGGGACACCCTGGCAAAACTCTGGGGATTGCTAGACAAAAGTTTCCATCCATTGATGTTGCTACAGCTCAACAGGAGCAGAGTCGATCTCCGGAGGCTGTGTTATGGGCCGCTGGTTGGAATCAAACCTCGGGCGGTTGGTCCCCGGATCCATCGGACCAGAAGGTTTATGAGTATAATAACATGACTTTTTCTGATCCTGGGGAACTGTTACTCACTGTCTCTGAACCTTTTTCATTGCAAGATCTGGGTTCACACTCTATAGTTACTTCAGGGAACACTGCTGAGCATACGCACACTGTTGATTTACCGTCAGCTGTTGCGACGGATATTTTGGTTCTGGATTCTCAGGGACAGGACTCAATTTCTGGGCATGTAGGACAGGATGCTTGTGTGCCACCATCTTTGCCTCCAGCACATCATGCTGTACATCAGGATGGCTTGTTGCCTGTGGGTTTGGGGCCTCAATCTTTACAGGACCCTAATACATGCAAAATGTTTAAACCTCTTCTCTGGATTTCTTCCGGATGGCTGACTTATTCAAAACCTCTACTAAAGAACCTGCTCCAAGAAGGAATGCTATACAATTGATGCATAAAGGGGGTTTAGAGGACCCACCGGACAGGATGTATATTGGCAGGAAATTGCTAAAGGACTCTTTAAAGTTTTATGCATCCAAAGTTTTTGCTCTTATTCATACTGATGACAGTAATTATGATGTTAGTTTTAAGACGGTGGAAGCATTGGACAGATTTTGGATGAAATATAATAAGCTGAAAGATTCTCCTTTATGGGCCTCGTTTTTAGCGATTCCCATACCTAAACCAGCTGTCAGGACTATTACGGTTCTTTTTAAGAATGAAGGGGTGGCTATCTCAGATATTCTTTACTGGCTTAAACAGCGGTGCGAAGTACTTGACTGGCCTGTTCCTATCATTGATTCAGAACAGTTTTGGACTGGTGGCTGGAAAATTAAATGTAAATTATTCACCACCAATAATGGTATTGCTCATTTACCAGGTTGCTTTTTTTTGGGAAATGACAGAGGCTCCTTGTTTTATCCTGGCCAGCCCAAATCCTGCCACAAATGTGGTTCTCGTCTTCATTTGAGTAATGCTTGCGATACCCCAAAATGTACTCACTGTTTAGAGACTGGTCATTTTTCTACTGCTTGTAAGAACCTTTTTCGCTGTAACCTTTGTGAGGAAAGGGGGCACTCTTATGTAAAATGTCCTTAGGCCTCTCATAATTCAGGAGAGGGGCTGTCCCAAAAGGCCTTAATCACCCAGGACCAGAAAAAGGGTTGTGCTGTGGCTTCAGAGAAGCAAATGCAGGATATTTTGCAGCATAGACCTACTGGTACTGCTGACTCTCTTCCTTCTGTCAGTACAATGCCTCCAGTGCTGCCTCCTTTACAGGAGACCACCCAGGCTGTTGATTCAGTACCCAGTCTTTCAGGCCTCCCTCCTGAGGAGGTCTCTACCCCAGTGATTTTGGAAGCTCAGGTGGCTAAAGTCAGCATTGTTACAGCGGACACTGAGGTTCCTACCTCCTATGATTCTGAGCCGATGATGTTGGATCCTGCTCAGGAATTGAGTGATGGGTAGATTCTGCAGGAACAAGCTACTATGCCCCCCCCACCATCAGTACCTTCAACTGATTCTGCTTTTACGATTGTCTCTCATAAAAAACGTTCAAGAGAGAAATTGGGATCCCCTCCTGTGCCTAAAGGAAAGGAGAGGAAGAAAATGTCAAAAAAGGAAGTTATTCCTCAATCCAATATGTATGCTCCATTGCTTCATGATATGGCACCTTCTCTGTCTGAGGATGATGGTTCTGAGTCTGATGCCTCCTCCATTGCGTCTTCCTGAGGGACATCTTCTGATATTGATGACACTTGTTTCAGGAGGAAGAGATGGGCTACTAGATCACAGCGCTGATTTGTTTTTCTCATTTTTCTATCTTACTACATGGCAGTCCTCCATATCCTGACGTTAAATGTTAATAGCATTAAATCTGAAATACGGAGGGATGTGATTTTTCATGAACTACGTCATTTTCACGCTGACATTATTTTTTGACAGGACAGCAGGATAAAAACCTTTCAAGATATTGCGAAATGTTCAACCAAGTGGTGTCAGGGGGCCTCATTTTGGTCACAGAGCCAGGACCGCTGTGATGGGTTGGGAATTTTGTTTTCTAATGCTGCCTTGAGAGTTTCTAGATCGATTGATTTGGAGCTTGGGAGAGTTCTTCTCCTGAATGTGTCTTATCACAGTCACAGATTTCGTTTGATTAATTTGTATGCACCTCAGGGGAAAGCTTTGCGTGTTGTTCTTTTTAAAAAAATTCAACCATTCTTAGGTATTGTTAGAACGGTTATTTGGGGTGGTGATTTCAATTGTAGTGTACAACAGGAAGATAGAGGGTTGAAAACTCATAAATTGTTCTGTGATTCCAATGCCCTGAGAGATATTACTGCAATTGCTAAATTAAAAGATGCGTATCGCTCTATACATAAGATTGGGAGTTTTACTTTTCATAAAGGTTCTCAACAAATGAAGATTGACTACCTCTGGGTTTCTCAGTTTGTGGAGGTTTATCAGTTGGCAGTTCAAGATTTGGTATGTTCTGATCATTCTGCAGTAATTGTTGATTGTCGTTGGAATTCGGAACCCTTACATGTAAAAAAAGCTTGGAAATTGAATGTTTCTTTATTAGATGATGAGGCTGTGGTTTTTGGTTTTCGGAAATTATGGGCGGCTAGACTTTCTGTTCAGTGTCTTTATGATACCCTTCAGGACTGGTGGTTAGACACCAAAATTGATATAAAACATTATTTTCAGAGTCTAGCCGGAAAAAAGGAATAGAGATGCTTGTTTTCTATATTTACAACAGAGGAAACACTTACATAGACTTATTTCTTTAACCGAAACTACAGGTCAGGATTTCAGCTCCCAAATTTATAAGGTGAAACAGGATATGTACCGATTTCAATATAATAGAGCTAAAACTTTGCAGCAGGAAGTGAGATTTGGTACAGTTAGCAAGAAACATACCTTTGATCCTTTTAAAGATGGTCAAAAACTCATTGCAACGAAATCTATTACAGCACTGAGGGATGATAAGGGTAACTTGCATACAGATAAGAAGTTCATCCTGGATTTGATTCATCAATATTTGATCACTCATTTTGGAACTGACCCTCTTACACAGGAAACTGACAGTTTTCTCACTTCCTTGGTTAACATGGGTATTTCTGAGGATTTAGAGGCACATTACTGAGGAAAAGGTTTGAGCGGTTATAAAAGGATCCAAATGTAATACTTCTGCTGGTACGGATGGTATTCCTGTGGAGCTGTATACATTTTTTTGTGATCTTATGAGTGCGGAATTGGCTAAATTGTTCAACGCATTGTTGTCTTCCGCCAATATTTCCCTTACTTTTATAGAGGCGGAATTGATTTTTTTGTTTAAAAAAGGTGACAGATCGAATTTATCCAATTGGAGACCGATTTGTTTGTTGAATTCCAATGCTAAGTTATTAAGCAGGATTTTGTCGAATTGTTTAGCCAAATGTGACGAACATTTAATTTGCAAGGAACAGGGTTGTGCTATTCTGCAGAGGGGTATACAAGATAATTTGATTATATTGCATGAATTATTTCATAGGAATAAGATGGGGGGATCCTTGTTTTGTGTTGAGCCTTGATCAGAAGAAGGCTTTTGATTCAATTTCCCAGGAATTTTTATTTTCAGTTTTGCAAACATATGGTATTCCTTGGAAATATACTGTATCTTTTGGCTTCAGTCCTTGTATAAAGTCGCTTCGATAATTCCCAGAGTGAATGGGTGGAGGGATTCTAGATTAACAGTTTGTAGAGGGGTTCAGCAGGGATGTCCTATGAGTCCCTTACTTTACGTATTTTGCATTGATCCTTTCTTACATCGGATTAAGCTGACTTCTGAACTGACGGGTGTATGTCTTTCTGCTACTTTTCCAATGTTGAAAGTTTTAGCTTATGCGGATGATGTGGTATTGATAGTTCATGCTGGCACCCCTGAGCGTGTGGTGCAGGGATGTAGTCAAGATTTTTCAGATGTCTCAGGGTCTTGTATTAACTTGGACAAATGTCAAGGGTATCAATTGGGTGATGAACATCTGTTTCCTGGACAATATTTGGGGATTTCCCTTTCTAAAGATCCTATTACTATTTTAGGGCTTCAGTTTGGGTCTGATAATGATGCTTTGGTTAATTGGGATGCTAAATTGTGTAAAGCAGAGTTAGCTTTGGTTCAGTGGGTTCAGTCTTCACTTTCTAAACAGAAGATAATTTTTTGATTAACTCTTTGTTACTCCCAATTTTGTTATATGTTAGTTATGTATATCCCCCTCCTAAAGCTCTTCACACTAGATTGTTCAGTTTGTTTTTTTGAGCTTTGTGGGGAAGCAGGTTGAATCCTGTCAAATGACATATAACTTATCAAAGTTTGAATGGGGGGCATTGGTATGATTCACCCTGTTGCTTTTTATTATAGTATGTTTCTTTTTTACAATGTTATTGATCCTGGGGTGAACCGGAATAAGATATAGTTTGACTTATTATTAGAATGGATAAGCCCTTGCCTTAGGGCATGGGAATTGCAAAAAAGTAGGTTGTTGAGTCGGGTCCAGGTAATTTCAAGGGAAGTTAAGGACTTGTTTCAACTAATTATATCTTGGAAAGTAGATTTTCCTTCAGCACAGCTGAAATCCAGAAAATAGGTTTATGATTTACTTGTACAGCCTCAGTGCTTAGAATGCATTGTTTTGCCTCATTGTGCTCCTCATGATAGTCTGGGAATGTTTCAGCAAGTATTAAATAGAAGGCTTCCTGCATTTGTTTGGGATGTTCTTTGGTTATCAATTCATGGAAAGTTAAGTGTTAATAATAATAATAATAATAAGCATAAAGCCTTAAATGAACGGTATTGTTTACGATAGTCTTGTCATCAAATTTTAGAAACTCAGGAACACTTATTTCTGGAGTGTAACTATGACATTCACTTCTGGATTTTTCTTGCACAGACTTGGCATATTTCTCAGTTTCAGTTTCTCTCTTATACTGAATTAATGTATGCAGTTGGAACCCCGAATTGGCAGCAGTTTTCAATTGACACTCTACAGTTATTATTTGCTGTTTTGAAGTATTTTCTCTGGCAGGCGAGATGTAAATGGGTACTACAACAACATCATGTGCCTTATGATCAGTTATTGCTCATAATACAGGTTGAGATGAGAAAAATATATGAATCTGATTTGCGGCACTGTTCTCCTAGTTGGTTACATCAGCTATGGAAGAACTGTGATTTTTTTATTTTAAGTTTTCTTTTGATTTCCCTAGGTTTTGTTTTCTATTGTTCTTTCTTCAGTGTTAGTACCAGTTTTAGGGTGGTTTAGGATTTGACTGTTTTGTCTTGCTTCTGAATTGTTATTTCCTTTTCCCCACAAAATTCCCCTTATCTTGCACCAGGGGGGCTCTTCTTCCTGTGAGTAAGGATGGAGTAGCCCAGTTTGGAGCCAGACAGAGGAAGAGGAGGAGGGGGTGAATGCAGTGAGTTGGCAAAAAATCAGAGCTTGGCTTTAGAGGCCACAACTCCAGGATTTAGAAAGGAAGAAGGAGGAAATGTGCAAGCTTCTGTGGCTAGCAAAGACACGGCTGCAATGCACCCGAGTGGTGGTCAGCACATCGTCCCTAACCCAGAGGTACATTTGCATAATACCAAGTATAAATGGGTGGCTAGTCCCTTCCTATACATCCTTACTGTAGAGCAGTGGTTTTCAACCAGAGGTCCACAAGCACATGCCAGGAGGTCCGCGGAACAGTCGGCCAAAATTAAAGCAAAGTGAGGTACATCTTTTTTATTTAAAATTTTGGTGTTGAATTGCAACCGCGAGCAAACTGGATTGCATTCCACCTATAAAAACTGTGCTGCTCTTATTTAGTATAGTATTTTACACCTCATCTCACACCTCACACTCATCTCTCTAAGTGTTTTTTTTGCTTTGATTAGTAAGCATATCCGTAAGCGTAGTGAGCGCACTAATTGTAATGTACATTGATCCTGATTTGCAGCGTCTGCGAGCAACTGTTTCCTGACTAGCCACACTAGCAGCACAACATTAATTGGCGATTAAACCCATTTACTGACCAGGTTTTTTTAACAGGTAATCACTTGCCTGACTGCATTAAAATAAGTGAATGTCTCTCCACTCCGTGCTGCCCGCTTTCTGCTTCTCACTGCTTGCTCCTCTCACTCCTCTCGCTTATCTCATTTCTTCAAAAATTCAGTGTCTCCAGTCTCAGCACCAGACTCTGCGAGTCTTGTTAGTACGAAATTAAGCTCTGAATTACTGTGATGTCCCTGGATTACAGCTGGCGAACCTCGAGCTTGTGAGTAATTAATTAATTTGCCAGTCTGAATCAAAGCACAAGCAGCATGAGTCCTGCTGATATGAAATTAGTCCCCAGATTACTCTCCTAATTGCTCTCCTCATTGTTTTTACCTGTGCCCACAGTAGCTGTGTGGTGGTATGCGTGCTGCTCTGGTCTGCTTTCAGTCTCTCTTTGTAGCTACCAGTCGCTTTGAAAAAAATATGAGCTATAACCAGTCACACTAAAGAAGCTAAAGAATAAAGATATTTTTTTTGCTCAGTCAGTTGAATACACATGAAAGAAGTGACAGCATGTGAAATATTCAAGCACACTTAGGACAAGCAGTAACTACTGTAACAATGGCTCGCTGTTGTTTTTGTGTTTTTCAAGGTGGGGACAGTATAAATGCTGTAAAAACACTAATGCGGTACAATATCTACAGAATTTTTTGGTAGGGTCCTTGATATGGCTGACAGATGTCCAGGTGGTCCCCGGACCAAAAAAGGTTGACAACTATTGCTCTACAGCCCCCATTACATAACATAAACCAGAATGATTTGGTGCAAAGGTTATCTGTGGGTTATGATGACAATCCTATTTTTACAGTTGCATATGCAGATGATGTTGGTATAATAGTAGCAGATAAGAAATGGTCTTCAACCGAGCTTGCAATATTTTTGCACTGTATAGAATTAAAACAGTTAGGAGAACCACAAATCCTTGTCTTTCCAGAGCCCTAATTGGACTCATGTGGAACAGAGACAATCTTTATCATATAGCAAAAGCAACTGGAACACCTGCAACAATAAACACCTACAAGGCAGACAGAAATGCCTCCACCAAACTCATTCGACAGGCCAAAGCCTCGTACTACAAGGTTCTACTTAACAAAACATGGGGCTCTGGCAAGACTTTTGGGGGACCCTGAAATCCCTGACGGGCAGGGCCATTAAGGCTCCCCCTGACCTTCTTGTAACCACAAAGGTGTCCTTGCAGGAACCCATCGATATTGCCAATGAGCTCAACAATGCCTTCACAGACCTCTCAGGTGTACTCCCCCATGACTATTTCATAGATACACAAGCACAACAATGACAAAATGCCCCTCCAGACCCATTAAGAAAGGAGGTACCACCATTTCACTTTAGATGTGTCACCAAGGCTGAAACAATTAAACACACTAAAGGGGCCCTTGGCAAGACCAGGATGGGAGCAGATATGCTTGACATGAAGCTGGTTGGTCTTCTCCTCAGTGAACTCTCTGATCCTCTTACCATGGTGTTCAATGCCTCTCTAAAATTGGGAGTGTTCCCAGATTTATGGAAGTCAGCAAACATCACACCTGTCTTTAAAGCAGGGGACAAGACACAAACATCCAACTACAGACCCATCTCCATCCTCCCTCCCCTATCTAAAGTACTTGGAAGAATGGTCTCTGAACAACTTACGGAATACCTAGATAAACATAAACTACTCTGCTCACAGCAGCATGGCTTCTGAAAAAAGCACTTCATACTCACCGCACTAGTGGACTACTCATCCCACCTATATGACACCTGGACAGTGGGCATGTAGTTGGTTCAGTCTTCATTGACCTAACGAAGACCTTTGACTCTGTAAATCACAACCTTCTCCTAAGCTGCCTTCTATCCACAGGCCTATCCCCTGAGACAGTAAATTGGTTTGGCAGCTACCTCACCAACAGGATACAATAAGCCAAAATAGGTGATACCCTATCCACAGCTAAACATAGAAACATAGAAGTTGATGGCAGATAAAGACTGCAAGGCTCATCCAGTCTGCCCATTTCTTTTTCTGCCTTATAAATGTGCCAGTGGGCAGAACTCCTGAATTGCTTTTAATGACCTGCCCCCGTTCTGTCAGGAATTAATGCAATCAACACATGCCTCCATTCCCACTGACCGGAAAAGTCGACAGAGATCTTGAACTTTTTTTTACCAGACTCAGTGTGTTTTGGGACTAATTAATTTCTGATTTAACTGTTTTGCTGTAAATATCTTGTTGCACCTCTCTCCTTGCACCTGCTGCCATGGTACTATTTACCTGCATTAACGCTTTTTCCCCTTAGGAATGTCTTACATGACAGTCCACCTGTTATTGATTCTGCAACTGCTAATAAAGTTTTGGCCTACATTCTGGGTATCCTCCTGCTGCTAGCCTCCCCTCTCTTCCCTTTTCCTTCCCTCACACTTCAGCACTTGTGGCATGACCAAGCCTCAAGTACTGTTGCGTTCCTCCCCTCCCTGATGCTACTGACTGGTCCCCAGTGTAGTCTAGATTCTTTTCTCCCCCCGCCACAGTGGAGAACTGTTCTGTGAAAGTAATGCCTTGAAATGCATGAAAATGTTTTTGCCTTTAAAACTTGCTTAAAATATTTCTTAGAAACTGTTTATAGATTTATTGCTTGTTCGAGTGGTGCTCACATTCACTGTTCCATCGGTGATGTGAAGCACACATTAAGCATGGGGCCTAATGTTAAGCTGCCGCCCCTTTAGGAGTACTTAGAATCTGCATGTATCTAATTGTTGCACTGCCTGGCAGTGCCATGTATGCCTGTCAGTCAGAGAATTTGTCAGTCTGGGACTTGTTCTCACGAGAAGAACATCGGCTGTACAGAATAAACCTGCATTATTATATTGTATGTGTCCTTCTTGTTATTCGCACGGTCCAGATGGGGTCCTCACCAGTAGCAACCGAAGGGTCTGGCAGATCATAGAGAAAGTAAGAGGTCCTTTAGTGGCAGACCAAATAACCAAAATGCCACAGTATGTGGGATTTTATGTGGCTCTGTGTTCACCTCAAACTGGGGGTAAAGAACAACATGAAACACAAAGATAAATCAGAAAGTGTGTGTCTCAGGGTTGGGGTGTGCCTAGAAAAACTGAAAACAATGGAGCATCTCCTCCTGTAATGCCCCTTTGCCACATCCTTTGGCAGTATCTTAACAAATTATGGATTCTGGGACCTTTTCATAATATCACCCCAGATATGCTCTTTTTAGGCATATTTCCTGTGGGATGGAGAAAATTTGAGAAAAGCACAACACAAATAATCTTATTATGTATCACATTTCAAATCTGGCATGCAAGATGTGCCCTTACTTTAAGACAACAACATAAAACTGCTGAACAAGTTGTGTATACAATATTACAAGATAGAGCTGGTATACAAGAAAAAGAAAAACGTTCTCCTGATTTGCATAAATTGTGGTGGAGAAATATGTCTGGGCTAGACACTAAATGAATAATCTTACTAGTTGTTTAAAGGCTCAATGACTGTATGATACCCTTTAACAACAAAAAGGGGGATGGGTATATAGGAGGTATAAGTAAAATATAGAATATAAACTGTTAATTTTATTTTTTTTTTCTTTTAGCTTTCTTTTCATAATTGAAAGTTAGAATTATATATGCCAAGGGGAGGATCAGGGAACCAGGTTTATGATTTTACTTTTAAAACTGTTCTTATTTTTTTGTATTTGGTTACATGATAACTGTTTTTGCATTATGATTTGATTGAAATGAATGATTGCAGTTCCTTTTTGATTTTTTGTTTCCTGCAAAGACATATATTATTTGTAGTGTGCTAAAACACTGTTTGCTATTATTTGTTGTGCAGTCTAAATAAAAAAAAATCCTCTACTCTGTGATGTGATGTACTTTTGTTGTTTGATTTCTTACTTCCAATAAACTCCCCTACTTTGCCGGGGGGGTGCTGCCCTCCAAGATGGCGGAGCCTGCTGTGTAAGGTGTATCAGGGAGTGCTGCGGCTGGGACGCCTGACTGCTCTGTTTCTCCTGTGCTCAAGTCTCATGCCTCTGACTCAAAGGATTCTATGGATACTGCTGTGGAGGAACCAGTTTCTGCTGTTCCTCATTCTCTGCCTGCATCAAACCCAACTGAAGTGGTTTTTGGCTTGCACCATACTGAGGTAGATCTGCCTAACCTGGACACTGTTGCCCATCATGAACATCAACGAGAGGTATTGCTAGCTTTACTTAGGGGGGAAGACATGTTTTTGGCTGCTGCAAAATCACAATCTGTTCACAGTGTTTCTGGTCCTTAGAACCCTCCTACCCTCCCATATGTCTCCCCAGACCTTCTTCTTCCTGCATCTGAGGAGGGGTCTGTAATAACTCCCAAACACCCAGCCGTGACTTTGGGTAAAGACAAAATGTTGGGCTTAAAACTTAAACATACTGCCAAAAAAGATAGATGTACCTAGTCTCTGGAAAAAGTGCTGGCAGCTGCTGGTTGGATCTAGGGTGTCAGTGGTGAATGAGACCTGGACACTGCTGACCCCGCTGTACTACGGTATCAACAATCCCTGCCTCAGTCACTGACTCATGCTGTGGAACCCTTGACTTCCTTTGCAGTGCCTTCTCCTGTACTGTCCATTCTGGTTGTATACCCTGCTTTGGCTGATGGCCAGGACTTTGCTGCTCAGTTTGTCTCTCCAGCCCCTTTGCCACAGAAGGATGCAGATGCCCACTTGGTGAGTGCTGTTACTTCTCCCTTACCTTTTGGGAATTGTGTCTTGCAGTCCCCGGTTTCTATGGCTGCTCCTGTCTTCTCAGCACCTACAGTATGCCTTTGGAACATTCTGCTACCATACAGGGGATGCTTCCATCCATCCTGATCTCTGACTGGGCCCAGGCATCGCCTGAACTATCTCCCATGCTCCCGTCTCAGACCCCTCTATTGCAACATGACCCTTTGGTTCTACCAGATCCTACTTCTCTGTCTTCTGAACACTCCTGTCCTTCTCCTGTTCAAGGTCCTTCAACCTGACCCAAGAGCTTCTTGAACTTGTTCAGAGGTGCTGGAGAACCTGCCCCACAGAAGAATGCAGTTTGCTTTCTCTATAAAGGTGGTCTGGAGTCCCCTCCAGACTACATACTGTATATATTGCAAGAGCCTTACTGAAAAACCCTTTAAAATATTTTTCCTCTGAGATCTATTAGAGCAGGAGCCAGGTGCATTTATCTATACGTCTGGGTCCGAAAGGTTTGATGACTGTTTCTCTCATAAAAAAGTGTGTAGAATTCAATTTACAACTCTTATTCATCCCTAGTTGTACGTTTTCTTGGACAATGCACTTTCTTAAGAGTAACTAAAAGTTTTACATTTATGTAATAGACTTGGTTTATTTAGTTATTTTAATTTATCTAATTTATTTAATAGACTCAGTTTACTTAGTTATTAATGTAATTTATTTAATGTTTCAGATATGGCTAACAAGACTTCTAACAAACTGCAGAGGCAATGCAACCTACACACTGATCCAGGAGTTAGCACAGACCATGGAGACCTGCTACCTTTTGATGATGCTCATTGGGAGAAAGTAGTTGATGCAAAGGAAAGGCGTTCTAGTCAAACACTGTTAAAGTACCACAAGGTGTGTCTTGAATTGCCTGAATGTTACTCCAGCAGCCATGGATATCATTATATTTGCTTCAAGAACTTCACTGCATATAAGAGTTCCGGTAAACTTGCAGCTGTTGAAACTTTAAAAAAAGACATCGTAAAGAGCTATCCAGCAAAATTGCTTCACCCTAAGTTCATAGTGCTCTATTTGAATCTGCAGGATCTACATCAGGCATATTCCCAAATGAATGCATATTTTGCAACTCATACAAGAAAATGAATCCTAAGGGGTCAAAGGAGACTTCTGAATATCCTACAACATGTGTAACTTATGGGGCAGCAGACAGCATAAAAAACACAGCAAAAGAAATGGAAGATCGACAAATGGATATGATGGTAGGCAGTACTGATCTCATAGCCAAAGAAGTGAAGTACCACAACAGCTGTAAGAACAAGTATGTAAAAAAGGCAGAATGAATAAAGGGCACAGGTACAAAATATGAATACAGTCAGCCGAGGGACAGTCACCAGGTTGCCTTTTCCAGACTTGTTAAGTATGTGCAGTGCATCATTGTTAATGGAATGCAAGAAGAATCATTGCTATCTCTACACAAAAGGTACATGGACATTCTTATGGAGTGTAGTGGGCATTAAATAAATAATGGCCCACAGAGCTTGCAGTCAAAACTGGTGGACCACTTCAAAGATGGTATCATATTTGATACCAAAAGTAGAAAAACAGGTACAATCATCAGGTCTGCTAAGAAACAGGCTGACTGGAGGGAAGCACAAGCAGCACAAGCAGCTCAACACATAAGAGGACAGTTGTTGGAACTCCTAAAGGTACAACCTCATAAGGAAACCAAAGATAAAGTTGAAGACTTAATAGAAGAAAATGTAAAACTGCCACCCGTTCTTCAGACATTCCTATGTACTGTACTCATGGGTTCATCAGAAGTGGGCAGTGAACGACAAGAGAGGGTAGTTCAATCTATTGCAGATGACATAGAGTTTGCAGTGTCAAGGAGAACAATCAAACCACAAAAACAGCTCTTGTTGAGCATGGGTATTAAATCCATGACAGGCAATAAGAAAGATTTAACTGTTTTGAACAGGTTTGGTCACTATGTCAGCTATCATGTTGTGGAGGAACTCAAAACTGCAGTCGCAACCACTGTAACGGAGATGAATATGGCTACACTGGATGGATTGCTCATACAGCCAGGTTTAGCCACTGCTTTGGCTTTCTACAATTATGATGAGATGGTAGAGACACTTGACTGTCATGACACTGTGAGTATAGCATACAAAAACATACCATCCAGTATTGAGGAGACAGCTGTACCCAAAGAAAGGTCTGAAGAAGCTATGACAAGAACACACACGGATGACCAAGTGCCAGCAAGGAATGAAACACACACAATAGAAACAAACACAGATAAGTAAAGATCAGAAGTTGATGCCCACAACCAGGCAAGGCCATCTTTAACATCAAAGAGCAAACAATGCAGAACCTCAAAGACAAAGGCTGAAGATTTTGATGAAGACTATTTGCCAAGTGCAAAGAAGCAGATATTGCAGCCAATGGCATGACAGGAACAAGACACTGTACCCAGGCACATTCAAACATCTCAGAGGAAAGGATCTCTAGATATTGGTGAGAAAGACATTCGACCATATACATCTGGAAACCAAAAATAAGGCAGTATCGATATAAGGTGGCAGAAAGCTCTGAACCAAAAAACCTCATGCAAGCTAAGAGAAGGGACATTGCCTGGATGATATCTTGTGCAAGTGTAGATGCTATCAATGTGGCATGGGTGGAATGCCCTTGTTTCTGTAGATGACCTGCCACAGCAGGTCATATCATACATGGACCCTATAGGAAGCCTCCTATGAGACTTGATGTAGTGCAAGAAACCATGAATACTGCTATCAAGGTTATGGATGAATACTAGGAGGACTATATGCTTATTACTTATGACTTGGCCGTAGCAAAACCTGCACTACAAACTCAGTTCACAAAGTCCCTGGAATATGACAGACTTTTCATATGTTTAGGACCATTCCATATAAAATTAGCATATTTCAAAGGTCTTGGATACCTCTTGAATGGTTCTGGTGGAGACCAGATTCTTGTTGAAAATGATGTATTGGCATTAGGATCCTTGAATGGATTTCTTCAAGGAACATTTTTCAATTGGGCAAAGAGGCTTCACCCAATGCTATCAGTGGCATTTAGAATTAAATGGCTCTACCATGCCGGTTTGACATCCTTTATGTCGACCAGCATCTTGCCGACAGGAATCATGTTGACTGAAAGTTGTGATCTACATGATTCCTGTGTGTCTCTCGGTCCTGTTTTTTTATCGGGGGCAACCCCCCATGCGGGGGGCTCTGCCCCCACCACCCGCCATCTTTAGGATTCTCAACTCCAGTAGGCATTGATTTGGGGTGGGAGTGCAGGACCGGGAGACAGCATGCCCCTGTCTTGGGCACACCAACACAGCGACCTGTCAGCAGAGTGTCGATTTTGCCGACAGGTGTGTATTTCACTGTGTTGGTGTCACCGTAAGGGTGGCATACCAAATTAAACATTTGCAGTGCTTTATACAATATAAAGGTTTGTCAGACTTTCCAATCTCAAAGCATCTGCAGCAGCTACTTAATGACCCATTGCCTTCCTCAATGGTGGACCTAGAGAATACAGCTGAGTTCAAGATATTCATGGAAGCATATGAAACGTTCTGAGATTCCACACACCATGGTGAGCATGGTGCAACTGCCCAATTTTGGCTGCAGTACTGCAGCCTGGTAGAGTTATACCAACTCTTCTGCCATTCTAGCAGGACAAATGACTTGCCTCTCTTTGTATATAGCTTGGAGAAGATGATATCTCTTTACTTTACAACTGGGCACCACAGCTATGCCCAATGGATGACCCTGTACCTTATGAATTTGCTAACCATGGATGAGACCCGCCCTGGACTAAGAAAAAAATCTGAGAATGTAGCATTAACCATTGCAAGATCAAAGAGACGGTTTAGCAGAAATGACCTAGACTTGACCTTGGAACAGAAAATTAATGCCGATGCTGCATCAAGACTAGCTGGGATATCTTCTTTGACACAGAACATCAACGCAAGGAGGAGGTGGAACATTCTGTGGTCAGCTCGAAGTAAAATTGCTAGAAGTCTTATGGAAAAAGTTGGTCTTGTCAGCCATGAAGAAGCCAGCCAAGAGCTGAAGAGTTTTAGAGATAAATGAGATTTGAAGGCTCTAAACAAGCTGTTGAACACAATAGACTCCTCCATGAATCCATTCCAGGATGCGTTTGAGGACAGTAATCTTTATTCAATAGGTAGTGGAAAAGCAGTATTACAAGAGGTCGCAAACAAAGTGTTACAGGTTACTGAGATAGGTACTCAGATGTATCATGTTTAGAGATGAATGCATTATCAAAGGCAGTAGGTTCGAGGAGCCCATCAAAAGATACAAGTTGAAGAACTTTGCACATGATGCAATGAAGGTGAAGATTAAGAACAAGGACAAGAAAATCATTGAGTTGAAAGGAACTCGAAACCTCTTTGGATGCTTGCTATATCTATCTGTGACTTCAACAGTTGAACTTATGATGGTGTTTGCCTACTAGCTAACCCCGGTACCCCATTCCTTAGGAAACGTTGACTGATCAATGAACACAACAATGAAGTTAATACTGCTGAAGAAACTTGAGTCCAGAGTCCAAAAAAGCCACCCCGATGCTGTAAATGCCACTGTGATTGATGCCATGTTCTTGATCAGAAGTCTTACAAACCTGCCACCAACATGCCACAGTGTGGCAAAAAACATCCTGTCTCTAGTTTGCTGTACTTCCGCAAATGAAGTCCACCTTGTCAGTGACTGTTACAAGTTACCATCGATCAAAGGTCTTGAACAAGAGAAGAGAGGAAAGCATAGCATCACTCCACTCTCCTATCTCATAACTGGTCCTGACCAAAGCCGACCAAAAGACTTTGCTGGATCCCTGTCTTCATCTTTATTCAAGATGGCACTCTTGGGTTTTCTAGCTACAGCATGAAATTCTGATGTGTACTGTGACGTTCTAGGTGATATGAAGCTCAAGTATGCAGTATGAGAAACTTGTTACTTATACAAAGTGGAAGCTAGACATATGCTCAGACTAGAGTGCAAGGCCCTAAAACGCAAACCTATAGAAGCAGACACAAGAATCATGCAACACATACACTACATTTTTGGTCAAAATGAAGGTGAAGATGTACATGTAGTGGTCAGAGCAGATGATACTGATATTCTGGTCATTCTGCTGTAGCATACAAGTCTAAACGATAATCTCAAACTGCACATGGATGTTGGCCTCCAGGGAATAACACAAGAAGATTCATAGATGTATCCTGCTTGTCAGCAGAGTTAGGCAGACCTGTGTGTGCAGCTCTACCAAGTCTCCATGCACTGACAGAGCGCGACTATTCACCAGCGTTCAAAGGCAAGGGGAAGGTGCAACCTCTAACAATTATGGAAAAGAATACAGAGTACACACAGGCATTTGAAAACTGAGATGTCCACACTTGTCTAAAGAAACTGAGGATACAATTGAGAGCTTTGTGCGTACCTTGTATGGACAGAAAGTAGAGTGTCAACACAGCCCGCTACAGTATGTTCAATGTCAAGTATCGACCGAGTGACAAAGACGTACCCTTAGAAAAGATCAAAGGAGCAGATGCAAACTCGCTGCCACCATGCAAATCAACTCTGACACAACACATCTGCCGTGCAAATTACATTTCATTGTTACGGAAAAATGCCGACAAACCAGAAATTACACTACTGAAGCCAGAGGAGAATGGCTGGACCTATGAGAATGACAAATACAAGCCAACATGGTTCACATGTGAAGTTGTACCACCAGCCTTAAGTGAACAATTGAACGAACATGACGACAATCCAAATGAAGAAGATGACAACAGTGACTGTGATGTCGATACTGATGAGACAGATTTGCTTAAAATGTCAGATAATGAAGATAGTGAACAAGAACACTGATTGTTGTACTTAGGTTTATAAAACATCATAGAAAGTTGATTGTTTCAAGTTAAATATAGAATACAATAAATAATAACAATATTAAGCCTTTGATACATATGTTGCTGTTTGTTACAATGTCTGTAGTATTTCAATAAAAGCTTATATATTTGAAACTAAAGAAGGAACCATTAATTAGAATATACACAGTTTTCACAGGCAGTTAATTTTTCCATTGACGAAGTGCATTTTTCAAGAAAACGTTCAACTTTGGGCGAATAAGAGTTGTAAATCTGGATTCTACACACTTTTTTACACATGAAGCAGTCATCAAACCTTTCGGGCCTAGACACATCGATAAATGTACCTGGCTCCTGGACTATATGCTCTCATCCATGCCAGGGACTCTAATTTTGACATAAGCTTCAAATAGGTTCATAGCCTGGACAGGTTCTGGCAACAATACAACAAATTGAAAGACACTGCTCTGTGGCAGCCCTTCCTCGCTGTCCCTCTTACGAAGCTTGACATTCGCACCATTACGGTGAGCTTTCGCAATGAACGTGTAAATGTTTCTGACTTTCTGTTATTGGCTCTGACAGTGGTGTGAAGTTCTGGACAATCCTGACCCTATCATAGACTCAGAACAAATTTGGACTTGGGGGGTGGAAAATTCGAGTTAAACTTTGCCTATCTGAACAAAGGGTAGTACATTTGCCCACTAGTTTTGTTTTGGGTGAGGATAAAGGCATGCTGTTTTATGCAGGGCAGCCCAAATCCTGCTTCAAGTGTGGCTCCTGCATGCACCTCAGCAATGCTTGTGACAGTTTCCGGTGTGCCCACTGCCTGGAATATGGTCATGTTATTGGAATTGTTCCTGCAATCTGGAAAGTAGCAAAGGTTGTTCCTGTTTTCAAGCAGGGCAACTGGAAATGCATAGAAAACTACCATCCTATAGCCACATTGTCTGCTGTTAGCAAGATACTGGAAAAGGTGGTGGAAGTGCAGCTGATGGACTTCCTGTCTAAACATACCTTACTGTCACCCGAACGGCATGGATTTCGTAAAGGACATAGCACTGGTACAGCCCTTGCTAAAGTTACATCTGATATAAGGATTGCCAGGGACCAGGGTATGCTGACTAGGGCTATCTTCATGGACCTCTCAAAGGCCTTCAATCTAGTGAATCACTCCCTACACTGTACCAAGCTTCACTCTCTCGGTGTTGCTGGTCCAGCCCTAAACTGGTTTTCCAACTATCTCACTGGCAGGCTACAGCTTGTTAAGTACAATAAAGCTCTTTTTGAACCTGTTCCTATCACTATCGGTGTCCCTCAGGGATCTGGGCCCAATCCTATTTTCTCTTTTCATCAATGACTTCCCAACGCTTCCTACTCATAGCATCACAACCCTATATGTTGATGACCTGGTCCTCCTAGCTAGCTCGGGTAATGTCCGTGCCATAAATCACAACCTACAAACTGACTTCAATAAACTGCAACATCAGGGCACAGCCTGGCTCTGCTAGAAATGGCAGCCTTATCACTACTCTCCTTGGACTCTCCAGCAATCATCATCAATCCTTAACAATCCAGTTGTCTTTTGTGTGCCAGCTGCTGGGGTCTACTTCTAGGGAGACCACAGAAAAGCTCTGGTTAAGTGTTTTACCATTATCATCAATCTACACTTTGGACTTTTAACTTGCAAATACCAACACTCTCTGAGGCCTATTGAAATGGCCTCCCCAGCTACAAATGTAAGCTCTTTCACAAAGATTGAATCAATGTTCCAACAACTAATATCTGAAATTAATGACTTAAAAGTTACCCCGCAGCAAAATATATCCAATACACAAATGTTGGACATCCGACTTACATCTGCTGAAGCCAAGACAATGCAAAATGAACCATCGATTCAGGACCTGCATGCGACTATAAGAGAGCAGGACAGAGTAATTAAAAGTCTACAAGCCAAAATGGATGATATTGAGAACAGAAACCACAGGAATAATCTTAGACTCCTCTTTTTTCCTGAGAGCACTGAGCTCGGTGACACCAGCACGTTATTACAACATGTTTTGCCTGCTTTACTAAAGCTGCCTCCTGACCAGTCACTCACCATCGAGAGGTCTCACAGATCCTTAGGCCCTCGACCAGGCCCAGCACAAAAACCACGACCCATAATTGCCAAATTTTTGAATTATTCACAAACCAAACTAATTCTGAAAAGAGCCAGGGAAATAGGGGATGTCATATGGCAGGAGCACAACAGTCTGAGTTTTAGAGACTTTTCCAAACAGTTAACCGACAAAAGGAAAGCCTTCAATCACACTAAACCTACGCTACATAAGAGAGGAATTAAGTTTGCACTGAGGTACCCAGCAGTAACGCACATATATATTAACAGTTCGTTTAAAGATTTCAACTCGCCTGAAGCACTATTGGAATACCTTAACATTAACATTAACACCACAGAATCAGCCATTTTAAATAAAAACGCAGTACCTCACTTAACAGTAAGCCCTGAATTTCCTTAATCTACATCGCAGGAAGCTCACCTTGACGATGGCAAAGTCAAATCCATGACCTCTACTTCTGGGAATGCTGAAGTTGTCCTCCCTTCCAGATCCTCAGCCCAAATTCAAGCAAAAAGTTATTCGGGGTCCCAGTCCTGTCTGGAACACTTGCTGCACAGGTGAAGATTCCACAGTGACCCTTCGCACCCTGGAGCACCACACTAACTTCTCCTCCCCTATCCCCCTCTTGAACAAATTTGCCCAGCTTGATGAGGACTTACACTCCTTGCAGGAGGATATCCACAGGAAAGAGTCGGAGCCTATGCAGACTGCAATCAGCAAGGAGCTTCCAGGTTCAGTTTCAGCAGACTCTTCATGGGCAAAATTAGTGGCAAGCTCTCCCATAAAACCACTTGAGCCTCCCAAAAAGAAACGTAAGGGCAGTGGCGGAGGAAGAGAAAGATGGGCCCCAATGCATGTTGTAATTTTGGGCCCACCCGACAGCACCCCTTGCCCCAGCACCCCCCCCATCAATATTTTGTAGGCTACTTCAGGGATCAGGCTGCAAAAGTGGCAAACATGGAGGGAGAGGTGCAGGACATGAGGAGGATAAGGTCAAGAGGTTTGATTCTGCTGCTCTGCATCTGCTGAATCTTACTGAGGAGGAGAGACACTGTAGATGCTAGACACAAAGCAAAAAAAGTCAAAGAGGAGTCACACAGGGATGACCCTTCACCCCTGGCAGCTGCAGCTAAGGAGTCTGCACTACCATGATTTACTGTAGAAACTGCTGTATATGGCCTAGTAGAGGGTCGCAAGAGAAAGAATCAGTGCACTGCTGATTGATTCTGATGAAGGCTGAAAAGGCTTCTGTCCTCACTGACTAAGCACTGCAGCAACAGCAAAAAGTGAAGTTTGGACTTTATATTCTAAATAAATAAATCAAAAAATGCAGTGCGGCCAGCCAGTCTGGGCCCAAGCCAGCCAATAAATTAGCAGTGACCTGCTCCTGACCTGTCTGGCCTCAGTCTGCGGTGTGCTGTTGCCAGCCTGCTGTGCAGTTAGTTGTTAAACTATTTCAATGTTATTTGTGGGCAGCTAATATTATGGCCCAGCCTGAGCCAGCAGTAAAAAAATTTAAGAGGATCAGGATGGAGGAGTAAGAGTAATAAGGCAGAAAGTTGAGCGCTCGAAGAGCTAAAATCAATCACCTACAACCTCTCACTCGGCTCTGTTAAGTGCAATTACAAAAACACTACTACATGCTCACTCGCTGCTCCCTGCCCTCATATCTACCTACCAGACTAAGTGACCGTGACTGACTGACACTGTCCTTCTCCAATCAGGTGTCAGTCAGCCAGTCATGTGGTGCAGATTTAGCTCGTGAAAAAGTCACTGCTAATCCCACTCACCTAATCCCGCCATCTCGGCTCACCTCATAACAGTACTATTGAGACCGCAGAGCACACAGCCTGAGCGCCCGCATCACCCACCCCTGCCCCGCCCATACTGCACAACAACAAACAGACTCAGACAGCCTCCTCAGGTCTGTCTGTAAAAATTCTGACAGGAGGAGTCTTTGCCCTCAAACCGCACTCTCTGCTGCCACCTGCAGACAGTAGTGGCACTGCACGGAAACGTGGGGAAATATGGAGAAAAAAAACAGTATATATAAGTGGGCCGCCTAGGTGTGTTTGGCCCCTGTGCCACTGCACTGGCTGCACTGGCTATTCCTCCAATACTGCGTAAGGGGAAGCTCAAACATAAACTTCTCTCTAGCTCTCAAGGAGAACACAAAGTTAATTCCACCTGAATTTATCAGCTACCATTTATACTTAGCATGTTAATGACAACAGGATTGCTCCTCTATTAGGCTTAATAAGAGTCAAACTGCCTCCCACTTTTGCCGCAATGTGCATTATCTCTCTAACCTAACCACTATTGCTCCCAGTGGATTGCGAAATGTTAAGGCTGTACATTGCTGCCACTAATCTGGAGAAGGTGGGTCCAATTTTAAAGCCCAATTCAATGCAGGCTTTATAACCCCTGAAATATAATATACAGAAGCAGTTTAATAATTCATTAGCCTTTTTTATACAATACATTCAGAGTTAATTTATGCTGTTAGTCATCACTGACTATAACCATTTATGGGTATTAAACACTAATTAGATCCCCCTTTCTTTACTAGAATCAGTGTGAGCTAATTTACCTTTCCACTACATTAGTGCTGCATAAATTCCACCACATTCCAATATCACTGCCTCCAACAATGGCGAAAGGTAAAGCGTTGCATCTTGATCGTAAGTTTCTCTGTTGTAATGTCCTAGTTAAGGTACACATACTGGTGAAGCCATTATAGCCTTTACTAACTTAGAAAGAGTTGGAATGCACACAATGGTTTAATTACGCCATTCCTGGTTTCTGACTCCTTTTTGAGTCATCAACGGTACTCCAATACTTAGTCTCCCCCTCTTAGGCTTTATATCAACATGTCAACCCCTTCCCCTCCTTTCTACTGATATGGCAATACTTGATTAATTCACTTCAGACTTTAGCCCATACCCTTACTACACACCCACTCCTGAACATCTTTATAAGACATAGATATAAGATATGAACCTACCTAAACTTTACTTTCTAAGAGTCTCTTATGTCCAGCATACTGCAGGCTATTTTCGAGGCTATGGTTCCCACACCCTAATCTTAGCCCCTAGCATATGTTGTTGCGGTGTTCACTCCAAGCTCGAAGCCCATAATAATACGGTTACTACTGTGCTGAATAACATGTAGCTGGGGTTTATTGGAGCTGCACATTACCCCAATATCCACACTATATAGCTAATCCTTAACCTGGCAATTTTCAAGCTAAGAGTTATTACACCTTTTTAGATGCTAGCAAGGGTGGCATCTCAAGCCTCGAAGCCTGATTTTTTTTCAAGAATCTCAACTAATATATTATTTATTTATTTATTTGAGTTTCGGTAACCGGGTAAGTCCACTGAGACAATTACATTCCTTTTTTCAGGGTTGACCCGAGGTTGAGAAACAACCATGAAGTTATAAGTCAAATCAGCAGAGTAAATATTGTAAGTACATAAACAATCGATTACATGCTTTCTTTTGGCGAGCAACGCAAGCCTAGATAGAAGAGGAGGCTACAGGTATATACAGGGCAGTTTTAGTATGAAACTTCATATTAAACAGTAGGCTAAATGCAGGGCAGTTATTGTACAAACTTCATATTAAACAGTAGTAATATAACATGGGAATGGCTAGGATCAGAGATTCTACATGTACTACTGTCATATTATGCTAGGGAGAACAGTAGTGGAGTGAGACGAAGTATAAGACATAAGGAGGAAGCCATGTGTAAGGTGGGGGAGTTTCTGGGTATGCACCCTTCAGCAAAAGCAGGAGCAGGTAGCCAAGGTAGACAGAAAGTCTGACAAACATGACTGAAATTGTGAGAGGGAGGAGCAGGAGAGAACAGAGGAAGGGAAGGAGTTCCAGTCAGTTAGAGCAGCATAGGAAAAGGAGCATCTGGATACAGCAAGACGTAACTTGGGAACAATGAGAAGGAGGAGAGAGGCAGAGTGAAGTGTGCGTGGTGTTGGTTTAAGGCGAATAAGTTCTGTGAGGCAAGGAGGGGTGAATTTATGGACAAGCTTGAACATGAGGCTCAGGGTGGAGTACTTCAGTTTTGCTTCACATGAGGACCACTCCAGTGAGGTGAGAACATCACCATGGTGAGAGTGGGCAGGGGCCCCCAAGGAAAAGTGACCCACCCAGTGTTATGCCTGAGAGAGGAGGGACATGGAGGTGGAGTTAATGACGAGAAGGAGGGGTGCAGCATAGGATAAAAGGCGAAGGAGAGATGCAGAGGCTATTTTTTGGCAGGAGGCAAGTGTGAGGTGTGGGCGAATGTGATAGAGGAGTCACAGTTTCTGGTTGAGATTTTTGATAGTGTTCAAGACATGGGGGTTGAGTGAGAGATGAATAACCACTGCCTGATATGCTACACAACTTTAATCTATCCATTTCTTGACATCACATACAAACCTCCTACACTCAGTCATTAGACTAATAACTGATATGGTATCCCACTAAGTCACAAACACTATTTAATTAAGGCACTTTTGTTTCTTTAAATATCCTCCCACTTATATAATTCATATTGTTGTACAGTATTGGCTATAAGTGATTCACCAGCTTGTTTTAATCTATTCTATGCTCACACACTATAGTATAACGTACCGTATTTGGTTGGCACCACTACCCTATTGTCGAACTGAGCTTATGCCTCTGTTTGTTGTTTGGTACTAAAACCTGGATTTTCTATGTACAATTTGAAATATCTTAACTGTTTTGAAGCGATGATTCTGGTCCTACCAAGGGAATTTAATTAATCATTTAAATACTTGTTGCTAAAAACAAACTTTTTCATATATTGTTGCATATAGTTTGTTAGCTTAAGAGTACAGACATTTTTTTCTTAACATTATATCTGTATCTTAAACTCACTAACTACTTATCTCACCCGGGTCCAAGGCGGTAGAGTCATAGGCATTTGTGTTGACTCCTATCCCTCCACGCATCTTAAATGTTTTAAACTACAGTTTATTACAGCAAGTTAAACTTTCCTTTTTTCATTTAGTAATAATCTTTATAATGTTAATAATGTTTAAATCTGCTTCTCTATCCTATTTCTCAGAGAGACTTATTGGTTGTTACTATTTTAACCTTTATAGTCCATATAGTTTAACAGTCCTGCTTGCCTCTATATACCTTCACCATTTCCATCTTGGGTCTATGTCGTCCTCGATTTTAATTAACTGCAGTCCTTTATCTGTTTGGATGTTCTCACACTCCCTTCTTCATTACTATGAGTGACTTAATATTGTACTCCTGGGATATTAAGGGACTTAACTCTGCTTGTAAGCATAAGCAAATCTTTACTTATTAAAAAACATAAAGCACATATTGCTTTCTTACAAGAAACCAAATTGATATCTGAGGATGTCATTAGATTTAAGAAGGACTGGGTAGGTCAAATATATGCATCTTCTTTCTCTTCAAAAAAATGTGGGGTAGCTATCTTGTTACATAAAAACCTCAACTGAACTCATATCAAGATTATCACTGATGATGAAGGCAGATGGGTAATAGCTATACTAAATACCCCTTCTGGTCCCATTATGCTAATCAATGTATACGCCCCCAGTTCTGATGCCCCAGACGTTTTCCACAATCTAGTATAACAAATTATATTAAATAATAAACATAACTCGGTACCATCATTATCAAGATATTTGAGGTTATTTCGAATATATGTATGCTATGGAACCTTTCTTTGTACGAAAAACTTTAATCAACTTTGAATTGAAAAAAAAAATAATAAACATAACTCCCCAATACTGATGGGTGGTGATTTTAACCTTGCGTTGGAAGCTTATTTAGATAGAAGTAACTCCTCACTCGATGCCCACCCAAAAAGTATTAATGCCCTATCAATGTTAATGAAAGACTTTGGTTTATCAGACATTTAGAGGATCTATCACCCCAGAGATCGAGACTATACTTTTTATTCTTCTCTTCATAAATCCTACAGTAGAATTGATTATTGGTTCACTTCTCCCTCTGTTACTGATAAAACAATTAAAACTTCCATTCTCCCAATCACGATATCTGACCATTCTCCTGTGCAATTACATCTATTATGGGGCCTTCCGCCACCTAAGTCTCCGTCTTGGCGTCTTGACACTCTTCTACTTAGAGATCCTGAATTTCTCCCCTGGGTGAGAAACCAAATTCAAGAATTTCTATCTTTTAATACATTCCCTGACACCACCATATGTACTATCTGGGAAGCACTAAAGGTTTCAGTTAGAGGTAAGATCATTAGTTATGCTTCACACAGAAAGAAATTAAGAGAGCAAGAATTGGCAGAGCTAGAAAAACAACTTAAAGACAAAGAAAGGCAATATTTTAAAATCAGCAAACCTAACCCCAATTCTCATTTGCATCTCGAAATTCTGCAACCAAGAATTAAGATTAATGACCTTATACCCCATAAAGCAGAATTAGCCCTCTTTAGACACAAACATAACTTTTGGGAACAAGGGGGACAAATGTGGAAAGTTGCTTTCTTATCAGCTTAAAGCTCAGCAACTGGATAGACACGTTGCAGGATTGAAAGACTGTTTAGGCCAAATTCATATGGATAACCCCTCTATTAATCGTATCATGAAATCTTTTTATGAACAACTGTATTCACAACAAAATACTGCCCATAACGAACAAATAAAGCACTTCTTGGAATCCTTACAACTCTTTCCGTACAAGATATGGCTAGCCTGGATGAACCCTTTACCCTTCAGGAGATTCAGAATGCATTAGCATCTTTTACCTCTGGTAAATCTCCAGGAGGAGACAGTTTCCCAATTGACTTCTACAAATCACTCTCAGATACCAGCTGTCCTTCACTCTATAAAGTTTTTCTAGAATCATCAACTAAAGGTAAACTCCCTCCCACAATGACTGAAGCCATCATCACTGTTTTACCAAAAAAAGATAAAGATCGTTCCCTCCCATCCAGTTATAGACCTATTTTGGAGGCAGTATAGCGCAATGATTTAAGGCTCTGAGCTGCAAAACTGGTAACATCCAGCAGACCAGACCTGGGTTTGAATCCCACAGCTTCCACTTGCATACTGTGTGACCCTAAGCAAGTCACTTAACTTCCCTGTGTTCCCAGGTCGCACCTGTAAAAAATCTTTCAGCTTAGTGTGCTACTCCTGGTTAAAACAACTAAATTAAAAAAATGTCATTACTTAATACAGATGGCAAAATCTTTGCAAAATTATTATTTCTCCGCTTAGAGCCGCTCATCTCAAAACTTGCCCATACTTCTCAAGCAGAGTTTATTGAAAACAGATCTAGTTCTGACCACCTACACTCTCTGTTTAATTTAATTCATAAAGCAAAATCTCTTCACTCTCCCACAGCTGCTAATGCTATAGGTTTCAAAAAAGCATTTAATTCATTAAATTGGATTATTTATATCTTGTACTTTCTCACTTTGGCTTCACCAACAAATTCTGTGATTGGATTAAACTGCTCTATACCTCACCCTCAGCAACACTTCCTACTAATTCCACTCTCTCTTCCTCCTTTTTACTGTCCAGAGGCACTAGACAAGGCTGTCCCTTATCACCATCACTGTTCATTCTTGCTATAGAACCTCTATCCACATATCTTCATAAGTCAGGAGACATTAAAGGTATACAAATCAATAATAGAAACATAGAAACATAGACGTTGATGGCAGATAAGGACCGAAAGGCCCATCCAGTCTGCCCATTTCTTTTTCTACCTTATGAATGTGCCATTGGCCTTTGCTCTGTCAATGGCCTATCCATTCATACTTATCTGTATTGCTCCCTTATGCCTATCCCATGCCTGTTTGAAGCCCTGCACTGTATTCATATCCACCACTTCCTGAGGTAGACCGTTCCATGCATCTATCACCCTTTCTGTGGAAAAGAACTTCTCACATTATCCCTTAATCGGCCTCCCTCTAATCTCATGCAGTGTCCTCTTGTCCTGCTACTTTTCTTATATTGAAACATGTTAGACTCTTTCACCTTGTTAATGCCCTTAAGGTGTTTGAATGTGTCAATCATATCACCTCTCTCCCTCCCTTGCTCTAGGGTATACATATTGAGCTCCATTAATCTATATTCATACGTTTTCTGAAGCAGTTCCTGCACCATTTTGGTTGCCCTTCTCTGGACTGCTTCAATTTGGTTATTGTCCTTGTGAAGGTGTGGCGTCCCAGTACTGCACACAGTACTCCAGATGGGGGCTAACCAGTGTCTTGTAAAGAAGGATTATTACCTCCCTCTTCCGACTTGTCATACCCCTACTAATACACCCCAACATCCCTCTAGCCTTACCTACTGCTTTAGTGGTCTGCTTGGATGATTTCAGGTCATCGGTGATGATGATGACCAAGTCTCTTTCTTCCCTTGTGACTGCCAGCAACTCCCCTCCCAGCCTATAGGTGGCTTCAGGGTTTCTCTTCCCTATGTGCATGATCTTGCATTTCTTTGCGTTAAACCCCAGTTGCCACTCTTCTGACCATTTTGCTAGTTTATCCAGATCTCTTCTCATTCTGTCTACCTCATCTGGATCATCTACTCTGTTGCAGATCTTGGTGTCATCTACAAACAGACTAACCTTACCCTCCAGTCCATCTGCAATGTCACTGATGAAGATATTGAAGAGGACTGGCCCCAGGACTGATTTCTGAGGTACCCCATTTGTGACTTACATCTTTTCTGACTGTATACTATTTACCACCACTCTTTGTTTTCTGCCCGTCAACCAGTTTTCTACCCAGTTGACCAACTTCTGACCCACCCCGAGCCTACCCAGCTTATTAATCAATCTTCTATGTGGAACAGTATCGAAAGCTTTGTTGAAGTCAAGGTAGGCGACATCAACTGCTCCCCCTTGGTCCACCACTCTGGTTACCCAGTCAAAGAAATCTGTGAGATTAGTTTGACAGGACCTTCCTTTTGTAAACCCATGCTGTCTTGGATCCTGTGCTCCTATGGATTCCAGGTGTTGCACTATCCTTTCCTTAAGGAGTGTCTCCATAATCTTGCCCACTACTGAGGTAAGACTGACTGGTCTGTAGTTCCCTGCCTTCTCCCTGCTACCACTCTTGTGAAGCAGGATAACATGAGCACTTCTCCAGTCTTCTAGGACCTCTCCTGTGCTCAGAGACTCACTAAACAGTTTTGATAATGACTCTGCTAGTTTCACCATAAGCTCCTTTAGTACTCTGGGATGTATGCCATCAGGTCCCATTGCCTTGTTCACCCTGAGCTTATCGAGCTCTTGTAGGACCCTTTCTTTTGTGAAGGGACTAGTGCACACCTCCTTCCCCCCTGTGTCCATGGTGCTGAGCTGTGGGCCCTACCCTACCTTCTCTTCAGTAAATACTGAGCAGAAGTATCAATTTAGGATAGATGTTTTTACATGGTCCTCCTCCTCACATGCCCCCTTATCCCCTTTGATCATAGCAGTACCCCCTCTGGACTTTCTCCTTTCACTAATGTATCTACAGAAAGTCTTGTCACCTTCTTTTACTGTTTGTGCTAGTGTTTCCTAGGTTTAGGCCTTTGTCTGCCTTACTGCCTTCCCTGCTTCCCTTAGGGAAGTTTGATATGCCTCCCTATCGTCATCCTGCTGCGTTCCCTTATATTTCCTGAAGGCCAGCCTTTTTGCTCTGACCTTTTCTACTACTGTGTTTGAGAACCAAAGTGGTTTCCTTCTTCTTTTACACTTCCTTTTCTCACTAACACAGTGGGATGTTGCTTCAAGTATTGCATCTTTAATGCTTTCCCACTTTGCCTGTACCCCCTCACCTGTATTTCTTCTTGCCAGGGTGAGCTTAACTCTGTTGGCCATCTTATCAGAGTCAGCTTCTCTGAAGTCCCATATTTTTGCCTTGGAATGGGATGATTTTGTTCTAGTGGCCAAATTGAACCATACCATGTGATGGTCACTGGCACCCAGGTGACCTTCTACTTGGAGATCTGTGATCCTTTCCTTGTTAGTCAGTACTAGATCTAGGATAGTCCTGTCTCTTGTGGGTTGTTGTACCAGTTGTTTGAGGCCTTCCCTCTGCAGGGAATCCACCATGTGTCTAGTTCTGGCAGATGTCCCTGTTGGTATTGATCAATCGGTATCTGGCATGTTGAAGTCTCCCATTATCAGAACCTCCCCTTTAGCTGTCATGCTTTGTAAATCTTCTAACAGTAACATGTCTATGTCCTCCCCCTGGTCTGGAGGCCTGTACACAACCCCAGTTAGTACGGCTGTTCCATTTCCTGTTTCCAGGGTGACCCACAGTTCTTCTGGCTCCTTATGTGTATTCTGAATTTCTGTAGCTTTGATATTTTCATTGACATAAAGGGCCACTCCACCCCTCCTTTTTGCACCTCAGTCTCTTCTAAGCAGTACATAGCCAGGTATTGAAGTCTCCCAAGTGTGGTTACTGGTAAACCATGTCTCGCTAATGGCTACTATGTCCAGTTTAGCCTCTGTCATTATTGCCTGCAGGTCTTGGATCTTGTTTCCCAGACTGCAAGCATTTGTGTGCATGATTTTCCATTGGATAGATTTTGGTGTGTTAGTTGTTGGGCGAGGTCCAGCATTTCCCCTGTGCATCGTATGGGGGGCCGGACCTTTTTCTTTACCTGGTGCTGCAAATGAACTACAAACATGCTGATATACTTCTCTCTCTTATGCAGACGATCTACTTATCTTGCTAGAAAATATGGAAACATCAGGTCAACCATTAATTCAGTTACTGAAAGATTTCACTTCATTATCCGGCCTAGCCCTAAATTATAACAAATCTGAAACATTACCTCTAAACGTACATTGTAAATCCTTTATGAATACCCCCCTTGGTTTCCGGTGGGCACCTCATGGCATCACATTTTCCTTTTCTTTCTTGCGACATGTTCTGTATGATTTTATTTATATGTAAGTTATTGTACTTTTACTGTGTAACTGATCTTGTCTGTAATCTAGGATCCCATTGTAAATTAGCTACGGCTAAACTGGGTTATCCTGTTTCTGATGTCAGAAATAAAACTTTTCACTACTTACTACTACTACTACTACTACATATCTTGGCATTCAAATCACCTCCAAATTAGACAAATTATGGGATGCAAACCTCATCCCCTTGCTGGCTTCTATTAAGTCCACATTGGATTGATGGAAGCTACTTAACCTCTCGTTTAATAGAAAAATTTCTTCCATTAAAATGTAATTTCGCTCAAAATACTAGATCTTTTTGACAACATCCTTCTAATCCTCCCCTCCAATATATTAATAAAAATTTACAAAGTAATTGGCAGTTTTCTGTGGGAAGGGAAAATCCCTAGATCCAGCCGTATTAAACTGCACTCTCACTGGTCAAGAGCCGGCTTTGGACTTCCATGGTTCCAAGCCTATCTATGGGCCTTCCATGCTACACAAACTATCACATGGTTCTGCAAACCATCAGCAAATTCACCATTATGGGTCAATATGGAGGCCTCTCTCTGTCCTGGGAATGTTCTCACTTCCTATATTTATAATAAACATCCCTACAATCTAAAATCGCATCCAACTATTGCATCATCAGTATTTTATTGGAAATTGTTACACAAACATCTCAAGTTTAATCCAGTCCTCATTGCCTATGCTCCAATCTAGGGTAATCACGATATACTTCTCGATAGTCACCCAATTTTCTGTAGGAATTGGAAAAATAGGGGCATATTCGTTCTAGTTGATATACTTGAACCTAATGACTTAAAACTCAAAACCTTTTCTAATCTTTGTTCCCAATGGAACCTCCCAAAATAAGATTTCTGGAAATAGCTCCAACTTCGTACTGCATGTAATTCTTTTCTTCATCATCTATCCTTACATTTCCTCTTGACCAACACATCTCATGTTGGATAAATGCTACATCCCATCTAAGCAGTATTATTTACAAAAGTATTAGAGACACTCCTTCCAGATCAATCTCTTAAAGCTAGAAACAAATGGAGTACATTGCTGAACTATAACATTACAGAATCCCAGTGGTGGAAATGTTGGCTATTATGCCATAAAACATTCAAGGACATGAGGAGCTCGCTTGCACAAACCAAAATCCTCCACTCATGGTATAGGACACCAGCGGTATTACAACAAATGGGTCTAACGAATAACAATAACTGTTGGAGTTGTAATTCTCCCAATGGGAACCTACTCGATATTCTATGGTACTGTCCACCCATAAAGAAACTCTGGCATACTAGCAGACTTTTTGTAACTAAAGTCATAGGTCATCCCTTCACATTAGACCCCAAACATACCCTCTTAGGTATCTTCAATCATTACGACAATCACACAATCTCTTATGCCCAAAATAGGTGGCTAACCATAGCGTTTCTTCAAGTTAAATGCCTCATTCTCATTCACTGGAAATCTGTTATCATTCCCAAACTTTCTGATAGTCTTAAAAATTTATCTCAATATGCCTCTCTGGATCGTATCTCACATATCTCTTCTGGCTGACAATGTATATAATAGATGCTGGCAAGATTATTTTAAATACTTAGAAGCTGCTAAACTTCCTAGTAACTAACTGTATGGATTATTCCTTGCATAATAACTTTACTGCTTACAGTATTACAGAGTTAATGTGCTATTTCTCTCAACTCCTATCTCCTTATCTCTTTCTCTCTGGTTTCCACTTTCCTCCTCTTTCCTTCCCCCTTGAATATCTTCTATATGTTTTAACTTATACTTTATAAATCCTCTGCCATTTTACTGGATATAGAGCATCGTAGAACTTGCTATTTGATTACAATGATTATAACTGAATCCTTTTATATTTCCTTGTCCAATGCTCAATTTCTAAGGTAACCTTTGAATGTTTTACCTTAACATACCTAAGTCTCTTTCAACTATCTGGATACCTTAGAACATAATATGTACAGTTCAACTTATGTTATTTAAGCCATTGTATATGTTAAGATGCTGTTTCTGACACATAACTATGTCAATTCATACTGGTTGTCCATACATGGAAGATGTTGTTCTTTTATCTAATATGCTAATAAAATGATTAACTGCAAAAAATAAACTGCAACGTTGGCTCCTGACAAATAAGCTCATGCTGAACTAAAAGAAAACTCAATTCATGCTCTTTGGCACCTCTGCCAAACTCAAACAGTGTCCTGTCCCACTCAATGTCTTAACTCTTGACAGTGTCCCAGTTGGCACTACATGCTCCTTAAGATACCAGGGAGTTTACTCTTGACCCCTAGTTAGACCTGTCTCTACACATTCAAAATGTCTGCAGGGCAACAAATATCAAGCTTGGACTTGCATACCAGGCTTGTAAATCCCTTACTGCTGCTGCACGGCTTGTCCTTGCTAACGGTTTATTCCTTCCGTCTCAGTTCTGGGCTGATAACCTTCACCCTCGCCAATAAATCTAACCTTGCTAAATAGGATGTGGCCTATAATAATATTTTCCACTTTGTCCTTGCCATCCATCGACTTACCCATCACTGTGATTTACACAATCAGCTACACTGGTTGTCTCCGGGTAATTATCGCTCATTTGTCTTGGGCTGCTTCACGGACAAAATTGTCTGCAATGCCACCCCACTCGCCCTGTCCAAACTCCTTTGACTGGCTCTACCATCATACTGGCTAAGGTCTGCTGACTTGCAACCCCCCCTTGTCCCCAAAACTCGTACACTGCCAGGTGATAGTGTCTTTGCTGTTTGTGCCCCTACATTCTGGAATACCCTACCTGCAACCATCAAATGTACCCCCACACATCCCATCCTTAAGAGCTCCCGATGGTTGCACCTGAAGTCTGCCTCAGCCTGTAACTGTTCCAAGGCTGCTTGATGTCCTCTACCCCTGCTTTGACCCTGTTGTGCACCCTCCACTTCCTTGGTTCCCCTACCCCCTCTGAGCTCTAGTAAGGGGAATTATCTACCCTGCATGCCCTTCACCTCAGCACTTACCATCCTCAAAATGGGATGAACTGCACTTGTATTATTTCCACAAAATGTAACTATTGTTTGCTTGTTCTTACCCTTGATGTACATGCTTATCTGTTCATCCTGTACCTGTTTACTTGTATCACCCTGCTCATTGCTTGTATTTCACATTGGTGTAATTCCCTAGCACTGTTTTGTAAACCGATGCTCGTGTAATCTCCCTGGTTGTACCTGAAAATAAACATTCCTTGTCTAGTGTGCTTACCCAGTAAACAAAAGCTAATAAATAAATAAATGCATAAAAATGGCTTTTGCTGTAATCTTTGTGAGAGGCAGGGGCACTCCTTTGCCAAATGCCCCTGAGCCTCCCATAATAAGGATCCCGGTTTTTCACAGGAGGAGTTGGTTACTAAAGCTCAGCAACAGGGGGCCACTCAAGTCTCAAAATGCCAGATGGTGGCTGGCCCACCGGCGCAGTGGTAGGGCTACCACTTGCGGCACCAAGGACCCGGGTTCAGGAATGGACTCAGGTGGCTGGAGGGCCAGCTGGGGGGAGGAGGATTGAGCACCCAGGGGCTGCTCTCCTCCTCCGGGTGGGGTAGGATGAGGGTCCTGCTGCAATACCACCACCTGGGTGACCACGGGTGGAGGTGCAGTGAGACAGCATATAAGGGGAGGGAGGACGTCTGCCGGGAGCCAGAGCGTTAGCACATCACAAGATGTGTCGCTCCATGGCCCCCCTTGTGTGCAGACGTCCTGTGGGCTGGGACCAGAAAAATGGAAAAAACCCTGTGCTGGGCTCCTGTAGATGGGACCCGGTTGTCCTGAGATAACCCTTAACCAGGCTCCATAGATGGGGCTGGTGACGCCTTCCGATGCATACTTGAGGTGTGAGAGGGGGACTAAAGGGGGGTCCCTCTCCTCCCTGCCCGAGAGGTAAACCGAGGCAGGATGGGGAAAGGCTAAAACGGTACCTGGGGCGGGACTACGGGATTACACAGCCTAGGGATCCCTGAAGAAAGGAAACCAGCACAGCGAGAAGGGGGCATAAAGAGAAAGTATAAAAAAAAAAAATGCCAGATGATTGGTTTCCTGAATCAGGAACCCCCCCCCCCATGAGTTGATGGATCCTCTCCCTCTAGATGGCTCCAGTGCTGTTGAGGAACCCACTGTTCCCTCTGTCCTAGGTGTGGCTGCTGATGTGCCGATGCACATCACAATACTGTTCCTGACCCTGCCCTCCCCATTTTCTCCTGAGCCCCTGTAGTTATGCCTCCTCCGATGACTATGAAGTAGTCAAAAGGGCAAGAAAAATGTCCCGGTCAGGCAGTGTTGCTCCATCCAGACAAAAGAAGTCTGATATTTTGATGTATAATCGTTTTGGTTCCCTGGACCACTCTAAGGAAGGAGGTGACATGGAGGAGGAGGAGGACATGCTCTCTGAGACATCCTCTGTCTCCTCTGCCCTTCATCACTTACCTTCTGATACTGATGCCCCCCCCCCCCTTTTTCTGGAGTCCCAGGAACCACAAATATCCCATGTGACTCAATCTTCTGCCTGTTTGACAGTTGAAACATGATGCTCCCCCTTTCTATGCTAAACAATGGAGTCCCTTTCTGCTGTGACTATTAATGTCAACAGTATCAAGAGTCAAAGAAAACGTTATCACTTTCACAACCTTGTGTGATTATCCTGCTGCAGTGTTTTGTTTGCAGGACACAAGGTTAAAACCCCACTTTGAGCTCAATCAGACTTCCATGCTTTGGAGGAAGGGGCCCTCCTTTTGGTCCGTTGGACCCAAAAGATGTGATGGGTTGGGTATTTTATTGGTGGGACATGAATTCCACATTACAAAACTTATTAATGTTTGTCCAGGGAGGGTTTTGATTTTGGATCTCTCATACCAGGTTTCGCTTTATTGCTACATATGCCCTGCAAACAAACAAAACAAACAAAAGCTGCTCAGGTGGACCTAATCCACTCTCTTCAGCCTTACTTACACACTTCATATGTTCTCCTTTGGGGTGGTGATTTTAATTATGGGATGGACCACAAAGATAGGGGTTTGGCGACCTTGAAAATGTTTTGTGACTCTAACTGCTTAAAGTGAGTGGTTGTCCAAGCCTCTTTACAAGATGCCTTCCGTTCCCAGCATGTTACTGGGGGGAACACCTTTACAAAGGGTTCCCTGAAAACTCCAATTGATTATTTTTTTGTTTCCTCTTTATTTCAGGTTATTGCTGCCCATACACTGCCTAATGAATTCTCTGATCATGAGACTTTGATAGTTGATTTACAGTGGGGGCATGCTTCGCCCCATGGGAAGGGTATTTGGAGACTGAACACTGGCCTCCTGGATGATTCGGAACTCCAGGCACAATGGACAATCTTGTGGGAGGCTAGGACTTCTGTGCTTTGTTTTTATGATGATCTTCTACAATGGTGGGAGGAGAGTAAACAGGATTTTTGGGACTTTCTCCAGTCCTTCTCGGGTCGCAAGGCATCCCATATTTATCTGCGGTACCTCCAATTACAAGGCCAGCTGCAATCTGCCCTTTCTCAACAAGACTCCTTGGAGGTGGACAACTCAGCTGAGGTTGCTTGTCTTATCTTGGAAATGAGGGACCTACAATATGATAGAGGTATGTCTTTAACTAAAGAAAGCAGTTTGGAACACAGCAAAAAAGACAAACCTATGACCCTTTTTGAGACTGTAAAGCCTAGGTTGATGACAGGACTATTACAACCCTGTGTTCCCTTACGGGGGCCATAGTGTCCTCTAAACTTGATCTTTTGGATGTTGTGAACTCTCATGTGCATAATACCATTAGCACTGTTGTTGATTCTGGCCCATCCACTTTTTTTAGACAACATAAGTATTCTTCCCTTCCCTTTGGATGTCCATCAACGTATGCTGAATCCTACTACTTTGGTAGAAGTGCAGGACTGTATCAAGTCCTTGAATAAAAATGTTGCCCTGGGGCTGAATGGACTTAGTTTAGAGTTTTATCAACACTTTTCTGACTGTCTGGCTCCCCTAGTTGGTGTCATTGTTTAATCAATGTTTGGAGCACGGCTCCTTACCACCCTCCTTATTGGACGGTGTTTTAATTTTTCTACACAAAAAGGGCCCTAAGGAAGACCTCCGGAGTTGGAGACCCCTTAGTCTTTTGAATTCCAACTATAATATTTTAGCAACAATCCTTGCGCATAGATTTGCCCTTGCAGGGGAGCTCCTCATTAGCCCTTCACAAACTTGCGCCCTTAAATCTAGATCTATTCAGGACAATTTTCTGACTTTGCAAGAACTATTTTATAGGGGATCTCTCCATCACACCCAGGGTTTTGTTCTCAATATTGATCAGGAGAAGGCTTTCAATAGCCTCTCTCATACTGACTTGTTTGACACTTTGCACTGCTATGGTCTCCCCTCCTACCTTTGTGGACTGGCTCGCTTGTCTCTACCTAAATGCCATGGTGACACTTTTGATTAATGGCCGGTTGGGAATGGTGGCCTGCTTATGTAGGGGAAGTATAGCAGGGCTGCCCACCAAGTCCGTTGCTGTACATTTTTGGATTGGATCCATTGTTTCGTACCATTTAATGACACCCTTGGATAGAGGGCATTTCCATGACCCCTAGCCACCCTCCAGTGAAGATACTGGCTTATGCTGATGATGTGGTCCTTGCTCTGGCCACTCAGACTTCTGAGGTAGGGATCAGAGAGGTTTTGGATGACTTTGCCCTGGCATCCTCACACGACTAATTATACCAGAAGCGTGGGCTTCCCTTTGGAGGACTCGGACTCTGACCCGCCTGAGGAAATTGCCTCGGTACCCATTGCCTCTACTGATATAACTATTTTGGATATTATATTTGACATTGATAAGATGGCAGACAAGAACTGGGAATGCTGCTTGTCCATTGTGGAATCAGAATTGCTTTCTGGAAGGGTAAGAACATTTCTAAATTGAAACGTGTCTTGTTAATAAAAACCTTGCTGTTACTATTTTTGTTTATGTAAGTTATGTTTTTCCGCTCCCCCCCTTTGGAGACCAGATTGTATAGTGTGTTTTTTCAAGCCCTTTGGGGCAGTAGATTAAACCCTGTCAAACGTAACATTACTTACTTGCCTAAATCGCAAGGAGGTTTGGGAATGATCAACCCTCTTGTGTTTTTTTCAGCATTTTTTTACACACTAATGTACACTCTTTATTTCGTTCTCCCATGCTGCTGTGGTCTTCGGCCATTATGCATTGCATGTACCACCTTTTCCCCGATTGGGAAGCCCAGCACTTGACACATTTACCCAAAACTCCTACCCTTCCCAGTTATGTTGGATTTATATTTTTGGAGCTTAAAGTATGGTGCCTTAGCATCCCTGATATGAAAACCTTTACAAGAAAGTTATTGTACTGTGACATTATTGCTTTTCCTTTCACAAGCACCATGGACTTTCCACACTGTCCTGGGGGTTCTACTCCATCCATCTTTCACTATCTCACCAATAAACATATTCTGTATGTGATGTCCTGTGGCTCAATGTCCACGATAGGCTGGGGGTTTGCAATGCGCATAAGCACAAGGTGCTTACCGAAAGACACTGCCTATGTCAGGGATGTTCCGCTGTCTTGGAAACGTAAGAACACCTTTTTTTCAGTGTCCTTATATCTCTGCTTTTTGGCCTTATGCTTCTGTGCAATGGAAGGAACCTCAGTTTTCTTCCTTACACTATTCACATTTGGTTTTGGGCCTTTATTCTGGCCCTTGGCAGAAGTATTCTTTGGGGACCCTGCAAGTTATTGGAGCCTTACTTATGTATTACATTTGGCAGGCCCTTGGTGCCTGGGTTTTGCAACAGAAATATGTTTTTTATCAAGAAATCCTACAGAATGTGAGTAAGGCTCTCCGTTTGGTGTATATTAGAGACTGCCGACAGTTTTCCCCCACACATGTGCAGCTGTTGTGGAAAAATTGTACACATTTTTTCTTTGATTTTTTTGCAGCCCTAGAGTTTCTAGGTCCTCCTTCCTTTTCTTTTATTGTTGCATAGAATTTTTTATATGCAGATTCTGTTTTCTTTTCAGTACGTCTTCTAGGTTGCCTCATTGCTTGGTATCTGTCATTTTTTTGTTGTTGTACTGTATGATCTTTTGTATGTTTTCGTCAAATAAAAATTCCTCTACTCTTTACAAGAAGTGCCATGGGATCTTTAACATCCACCTGAACTGCCACCAGAACAGGCAGATGGGACCTCGGTTTAATGTCTCATCCAAAAGATGGCATTTCAGGAGTGCACACCCCCCATCCCATCCCATCCCATGCTGCACTACAGTGTCAGCATTGGGTTTCAACTCAATGCTTGGTGTGGGGCTAGAACCCACAGCCTTCTGATTTTCTGGCTTCAGAGGCAAGTGTGTAGCCTGCTGAGCCACTGACACTGCTTGGCTCCAATGTGCATAACTTAACATTTCTTGGCATTGAGTCCAAGCTGCCTGATCCTGAACCACCTCCTCAGCTTTTCCAGATCTTCCTGTAGGTTCTGTATCCCTTCAGCTGTGTCCATTCTCCTGCAGAGCTTGGTGTCATCTGTGAATAGGCACATTTTGCCCTTAATGCCGTCCCAAATGTCATTGATGAAGACACTGAACATCACCGAGACCTGAGGGACCCCACTGGTGACCTCTGTGGTGCCAGATAACTTATCTAGTTTGCATTAATTTTTGTTGTTTGTAAATAGTACTTGTGGTAGGCAAGATGTGCCCTGACTATGCAACAAAAGAGTTTGTCCCCACAGATGGTGGTTGGACTTGTAAATAATGCAATGTGGGTGGGGGGGTATTTACTCTAAAGAATCTGTGAAGTTGGCGAGTGGCCTCTCACATATCCCCCTGGCTTTGTTCTTTATTTGAGTTCAGGGGAATGAATGCACAGGACAGCGGACTTTATTTGTTCCAATAATCATTTTCCAATAATCTTTTCTTTAGAAGGATTGAAATACTGTATAACTGGTTTTCCCTTGTGTTTAGCTGGATTATCTGTCGACTAATATTTTGTGACAGGTTGCATCAAACTATTTGTTGGTACAGTGAACTATTTACTGGTGGCAAAGGATTTTTTCTTTGTGAACCCTGCAATTTGTGTATTCAAACCAGACAGGGCCTCAGGTTGTGGAAACTGGTTCCTCTGACTATCTTCAGAGCACAGAACATCAGGTTGTATTGGGTCAGGGGAGGCTTACATATAGGTATTGGGCCCAACTGCTTGATTTTTCTCTGACTGTAATTGTTTTTTTCTGGGTATATTCTCTGGTAGATTGTTGTGCAGGATGTCTTGCTGAAAGGAAGGTCAACACTCACTGGAGTGGTGGGTCAGAGTTTGTAGCTGATTGTTTCCAGCGGGAACAGGCTTGGGCCCAACCCCCCCTGTACCTCACCTCACCCCACCCCCCAAGGGTGTCATTTCCTTTATACCAGGGGTTCTGACATCACTTCCCCAAGAGGGCATAGGGCATACAACTGTCATATCCTTACCAATCCAGCACACTGCATTGAGGGTATATGCACTCACACACTAACAAAACAAAAAACATTTTTTAATAAACAGAAAGAAAGATAGATATGTGGGGTGTGGTGCAATGCAATAGCTGTGGGGCAGCAGTCTTCTGGGAGACAATCTGGAGGCTTCGATGTTGCCCTATTTGCAGTCAACTCTCTGCTCTGAGGGAGGAGATTGCCCATCTCCAGCCCGAATTGGACAGGAGTAGGGAAACCTCCCCCATCCAGGGAACACCAGGGCCACCACTGCTGCCTCAGAGGTTGCCAAGAAAGAGGAGCAGTTGGACCATGGTGGGCTCAGGGAAGGTGAGGGTGGTAGAACAGAAGCACATCCCTCCAGTTGCACCTCTCCACAATCCTTATGCTGTACTGGTGGAGCATAGTTTCCCTATGGAGGCACCCACACTGGAAACCAAGGAGGTTGCTGGAAACTGCCACAAGGAAGGCCCACAGGAGGGTGGCACAGGGCACCACAGGGGAAGGAAGCAGTTCCTTGTGGGAGTCTCAGTTATTAGGGGGATAGAACTGTGGGAAAAAGTGGAAAGGGAGATAAGGTGCTTGCCCAGAGTCATGGCTTGGAGGGAGAGGAAGCAAATCCTCAGGATTGCAATAACATCTGCACAGGACAGGGAGCTGGACATCATTGTCCACCTAGGGACAAATGACTTAGTTGGGCATGGGATCAGAGCAGTGCAGGAGGAGTTTGTGGAGTTGGGGAGGGGCCTTAGCTAAGTAGCACACATGGTAACCTTCTCGGAGGTGCTGCCTGTCTATGGCATAGGTGAGGCTAGGGTGCTACGCACCATGCAATTCAATGAATGGTTGAAAACCTGGAGTGGAACACAGGGTTTTGGCTTCATTGGGGACTGGGGCTCCACCTGGAGGGATGCACGCTTATATTGGCAATATGGTCTGCATCTGTCCAGGAGGAGAAGCAGGCTCCTAGGTGATTAGGTTTAAATGCTTCATTGGCAAGCTTTTAAACTAGCCAAGGGGGGGAGGCACTGGTGAGAAGCAGGGAATTCCCAGCCTCCTCGCACAAAACAGAGTCATCAGTGAGGTAAACACCAAGGTAGAGAGGTCAATAGGGAGCAGGACAGGAGTAAATGGAGAAAAAGCCAAAGACAGTAAGGGCAGGGATGGGGCTAAAAGAACTAGGACCATAAAAAAATTGAGGGTGATGACTACCTGACCTGAATATGCCAGATGTTAACTGGAGTACATGTGCTGCAGCCACATCCAAGAGCAGGGTCATTCTCGATGCCCTGCAGGGGGCATGCCTCAGACAGCTAGTGTTGGAACCTACTCGGGAGGGAGCAATCTTGGACCTGGTACTCTCAAATGGAGATGGTGAGAGGATCGCAGATTTAGAAGTGGGTAGCCATCTGGGAACTAGTGACCACCGAACAGTGTGGTTCACGATAAACACATCTGTAGAATCAAGCCATTCAAAGACAAAAGTACTGGACTTTAGGAGGGCTGATTTTGGCAAAATGGGTGAGTGCCTAAGGAATGCACTAGCAAATGGGCAGGAAGGAGGGGTAGAAGAACAATGGAAGAAAATCAAAACTGCCATCACAGAGGCAACAAGTCTTTGAGTGAAGCAAATAAATTAAAACAAAGTAAAAAACCACTATGGTTCCTAAAAGAGGTGGCGGGAAAGGTTAAGGAGAAAAAGATAGCTTTCAGGAAGTATAAGGCATCACAGAATGAGCAAGACAGAGAATTGTATCCATTAAAGCAGAGGGAAGCAGGCAAGGCAGTCAGAATAGCAAAGGCCCAAACCGAGGAAAAGATAGCCAACTCAGTTAAGAAGGGTGATAAAACCTTTTATAGGTATATCAGGGAGCGAAGGAAGACCAAGAAAAGGTTAGTGAGGCTTAAAAAAGGGGAGGGAGGTGGGCAGAGGATGACAGTGGAAAAGCAGAGATACTGAATGAATACTTTTGCTCAGTATTCACAAAAAAAGAAGATGGGGAGGTACCTAAACCAAGCAATCGAAGCACTCTGCACAGGTGGGGTCGATAACAGTCCATTCACAGAAGAGAGGGTCCTGAGAGAACTCCTAAAACTCAGGGTGGGCAAAGCAATGGGGCCTGACGGGATTCACTCCAGAATTCTAAAAGAACTAAGGAGAGACCTAGTGATGTCACTGACTACCCTTCTTAGCAAATCATGGGAGGATGGTGCAGTACCTGACGTTGGAGGAGGGCAGATGTGATTCCTGTTCACAAAAGTGAGAGCAAGGCAGAAGTAGGGAACTACAGACCTGTTAGTTTAACCTCAGTGGTAGGAAAAATGATGGAATCACTTCTGAAAGAGAGAATTATTGAGTACCTAGAGACCAGCGGGGCACAGGACCATAGGCAGCATGGATTTACAGTGGGAAGATAATGTCAGATGAATCCAATAGATTTCTTTGACTGGGTGACCAAAGTAGTAGACCAGGAAGGGGCTGTAGATATGGCTTACCTAGACTTTAGCAAGGCATTTGACACAGTCCTATACAAAAGAGTAATAAACAAGTTAGCCACCTTGGAAGTGGGTCCCAGGGTGATAGCCTGGGTAACAAATTGGCTGACCAACAGGACACAGAGAGTAATAGTAAACAGAGTACACTCTGTAGAAACAGTGGTTACTAGTGGGGTACCGCAGGGTTCGGTACTGGGACCAGTCATCTTTAATGTTTTTATAGGAGACATTGCAGAGGGGCTGGAAGGAAAAATATGTCTCTTTGCAGATGATACGAAAATCTGCAACAGGATTGATACACAAGGGGGGGCGGTGGAAAGGATGAGAAGGGACTTGGCAAGGTTGGAGGAATGGTCAAAAATATGGCAGCTTAGATTCAATGCAAAAAAAGTGCAAAGTAATGCACCTGGGAAACAAAAACCCAGGGGAAGAGTACACAATGTGGTTTTGGAGAGGGGGGAGGCACTAACAACAACAAAAATAGAAAGCGACCTCGGGGTAGTCATATCAGATGACCTTAAGGTATGCAAACAATCTGAGAAGGCAGTAAGGAACCATCTTGCTGAGGAGGTTGTGGGGTCAAAAACAGTGGGGGAATTCAAGAATGCATGGGACAGACATAAGGCAATTATAGTGAAGGGTGGGAGGAAGTAGGCTGTTGGTTAACTAGAATCTGCAGCTTATCCAATACGTAGGGAATGTCAGACTAGGTGGGTCAAGCGATCCTTATCTGCCATCAAAGTCTATGTTTCTATTTTTAATGGATTGTTCTTTTTGTTCTTGACTTATTGATGTTGGAACTGTGGTAAACAGGGTTAACACATTTGGGCCCTGTCCACACTTGGGACAACATTTCAGTAACAGTTTTAAAACCGTTATCACACTTACCATGTTGCTGTGTCCACACTTGTGGGAACCATGTTTTTTTTTTTTTTATTTATTGTACTTTTTGTCCCCTGCCACCAGCCACCCGGAACCTTAACTCAGTCACGGACCTTGGCTTCCACCTCCAAACAGGCCACGACCCTCCGATACCCCCTGGCTTACCCCCCAGGGCATGGTTGTGGCACCAACTTCCCAACAGTGCCGCAAGTGATGGGATAGGTTGAAGGGCCAGCCTGGAGGCTAACTGAAGCCAAGGTGGGATTCATCTAGGGTGGCCAGCAACTGAAGTGTTTTCTTGGATTTTTCTGGAGGCAGGGACGTGCAATGTCTGCCCCCCCGGAACATTCTAACACCAGTTGCTGCGGTACCCCAGGCCTCCGCCAGGGGTCCGTCAAGCATCAGTCGTACTCCCCACCCTGGCTCCAGAGAAGGAGAGCAGTCCTCAGGATGCTCCTTCCTCATCCCCCTGGCTGACACTTCGATGACCCAGGTCCATTCCCAAACCCAGGTCACTGGCATTGCAAGCGGAAATCCAACCGCTGTGCCGACGGGCTGGTGTGGGAACCATGTTTTGACATGGTTGTGTGCCTGTCCATGTTTCCTGTTATGAAAGCGTGTTTAAACATGCTTTCCGCACTCTAGCTGGCAGGTTATGTGAGAGGATGCCCTCCGACCCACTGCGCACAAGGAGGATCTGCAGCAGGGAACATAGATCAGTCGCCAGTACACACTGGTAACTTGTATCATTTTTCTCTTACAGTGTTTTCAAAACCATGCTAAAACCCTGATTTTTATCAGGGTTTAAACATGGTTTCGAAACACAGTTCAGTAACATTACCAGTGTGGGCACGGACCATGTTTCCCAATTTTAAAATGTTACCAAGCACCAGTAATGTTTTAAAATCCCTAGTGTGGACAGAGCCTTGGAGTTTTGGTGATGCTGTAAAAGAAGAATTAGACAGTTTTAGTAGTGATATCTTACAAAGTATCGGTTTTCCATATAATATATATAGCCATGGACATGACTTTGAGGATTTCTTTGTATTATTGATTTATGTGTGCAGTTTATATGACAGGTCTGTATGGTAAATGCTCCTGACTGCTACTTTCAATAAAAAGAGAAAATTTGTGAAGCTGCCAAGGAAAAAGTTTCTATCAATCTGGAAATATTGCAAGTGGATATGATAACGGGGAGGTGAGTACACATGGGTTTATTTTGTTTAAGACTTATTGCACTTATTTGTTTCATGTTTCTGATGTATTTTGGGGTCTTTTTGGTGAACCTTGTATAATGTGTTGATGTTTTTGTACTCTTTATTTTTAAGAGAAATACCCCTGCTTTTCTTTGATAAGTGCCATAGGATCTGACTTTGGGGGTATATCTTGCAACAGGCGACACCTATGGAACTATACATGGTAGGCACTAGGACTGCACAGAAACTTTTCTAGCTAGCAGTCTACCAGGAGGCCACACTCTGATGTCAGTCTATCCTATAAGAGTGAGCAGCCTCTGCGCCCTCTTCAGTTCTTTTCCTGTCGTCGACCATCACACGTCAGAATTCATGGAGATCTGCCAGCTTCAGTCGACTGCCATTTCGTCAAAAAATTTCATCAACTTTTACTTTTTTTATTTTCTCTCCCTAGTATGTATCATTTTAGCAATAAAATTATTTCTCCTCTGCATTTATACTGAGATCCACCTCTGGGAATCTCTTCAAAAAGTGTTCCTGCAGGCAGAAGATCCCTGAGACGGACGATCGTGAGGTTTGCATCTACTGCCTAGGCCCAGAACATGACATCCAGGTTTGCATAATCTGCTGCGGCTTCAACCAGGCCACCAGGAAGTGCAAAGTTCAGACCTTCGAAACTTTTCTGCTGAAGCAGGTCACCCAGATGGAGAAGGAGCTTCAGGCCCAAAGTTCCTCCACTTCCCCATGGCGTCCTCAGGCTCACAACCCTCCAAGGCCTGGGACAAGTCATTGGTGAAGCTCAGACATCCAGACAAGGACTGTCCTAAGGAGAAAACCCGGTCCTCCTTGTCTCGATCCCAGTCACCGCTCTGTGCATAGACTTTGGCGGGGCCATCCTTGTTGTTGGAGGTGGACCCCTCTGCCTCGTACAATCTTTCTCCTATAGGGCTACCATTGGCAGCTCCTCCCACCAATCTTTCAGTGGCAGGCGTTGATTCCAGGGAATCTGGTGCCCCACCTACTTCTCAGCCCCTGCTGTTGAGGCCCCTGTTCTCAGTAGGCACTCAGTCAGGTGGCTCAACTGGCTTGTTGTCGATGGGCTCAGCATCAGCAGTCACCAGGACACAGCCTAACCCCCCCCCCCGCTGCCAACCTCAGTCATTTCTTCATCCCTTGCCTTGAGCATGGAGACTCTACCCTCTCCTGAGTCGCACCAGTCACCGTCGCCTTCCCTGATCCATGCTGAGGAGCTTCCCCACAGGCTCCAGCCTGCCCAGCCACCCTTCCCGGTGCTGACCCCGACACAGATCCCAGTGTTCCCATAGCTGATGCCGGTGGGTCCGATGCCAGTAGTGGTGGACTTTCATTCCGTGCTTATCACCTTATGGGACTTTATGCAAGCTAAGCTTCCTCCTCCACAAGGTCTGTCCCCACAGCGGCCCCCCGATGCTCCAGTAAGGCCATGGTCCACACCTCAGGACCCAGAGCCCTTGCACCCTCCTCAGGACTTGGGGGACAAGGACGGTGGGTGTTCGGACCTCATTCCTCCAGATGAAGATGATGAAAGTGACAATGGAGGAGCCACTACTTGCTCTTCCTCCACGGTTTTATCTGAAGGGTGAGGAGATTCCGAGGTACATCCTGTGGTCCCCCACCAGATGATCCCTCTTTTGTCTTGGTTATGAGACAATTGCAATCAGCCATGGGCTTCAACACCAAGGAGTAAGATCCTGCTCAGTGTCAGCTGGCCATTTATTTGTGATTGCCAGATGCCCCTCCTCTGGTCATCTCTCCCTTGATTGAACCCATTAAGAATGCCACTATGGCCGCCTGGCACCAGCCAGATTTGATTCAAGCCATGCCAAGGAAGGCAGACAAATTATACCAGGCTCCATCAGGAAGGCCTTTCTTCACTGACCAGCCTCAAGTGGATTTGATGGTAATCAATGGCACCCACGACTGTACCAAGAGACCAAAACATCCCAGTTTCTTGCCCCCGGTAAGGAGTCCCAGAGGGTGGATCACACTGGCAAAATAATCTTTGCCTCTGCCACACTGACCATCAGGGTGTTGAACTACAGTGCCCATATGATCCAATACCAAACCCAGCTCTGGGACCAGGCCCTTGAAACTGCCCGGGCCCTCCCAGAGGATCCCCTAAAACAGCAGATGCTGCAGACTCTCCAAGCAGGTTCCGACATTGGCACACACCTTCTTAGTGCTGCCTACGATGCTGTAAATACCTCAGCCAGGGCTGCTACAGCAGGCATTTGCCTGTGAAGACACTCTTGGTTGCGGGTGTCAGGCTTTGGCCAGGCTGTTTGGGTGTCCATCCTGAATGTCCCATTTAGAGGTTTCAGACTGTTTGGGGCAGATTCACAGGACATGCTGTCTTAACAGCAAGTCTCAGGACGCAGCTTGCGGTCAGTCTACTCTATGTACCACACCGACCAGCCCAAAAGTGGTCAATGAGTGCCCTTTAAGCAGTCTACCTATAGACCCAAACCTTCTAACAAGCTTCAGGTGAAGCACTGGGGCGCCCCTGCCTTGCCCACCTTCTCCACCACAGGAAAAAATCCCAGAGGAGGTGGTGCAGCCCTGGTCACCCCTGTCAGTTCAGCCTGACTCCTTGCTGGACCCTCCCTCTCATAAGGCAGGAGGAGGTTGTAGGGGGTTGTTTCTCCCTGCACTTGGACAAGTGGAGGGAAATTACCAAAGATGTCTGGGTACTACAGCTAATAGAAAGTGGCCATACTCTGGAACTTCTGGAGCGTTCTCCAGAAAAAAAAAACAGTACTGCCCTCTTATCCTTTGGATCATATACCAGTGCTTTAGGAGGAAAGCCACTCTCTGCTACATAAAAGGGCCATAGAACCCATCCCAGACACCCAACAGGGCAGAGGGTTCTACTCTCATTTTTTCATGGTCCCCAAATGCACAGGTGATCTTAGGCCCATTCTAGACCTCTGGGAGCTAAATCTGTTCATTCAGTACAAAATATTCCAGATGGTGACACTTCAGGGTCTGCTGGCCCTTCTGCACCAGGGACACTGGATTTGCTTCCTCGACATGAAGGATGCCTACCTGCTCATCCAGGTACATGGCTCCTACAAACAGTACCTAAGGTTTCATTTCCAGGGGGCACACTTCCAGTTCAGGGCCTTGCCCTTTGGCTTGTAGTAACAGTAGAGTTTATTTATGTGGGGTGCCATTCCCCACAGGCTCAGGGCATCCTTACAGCAAAATACAAAAATTCAAAAACAGTACAAGACAGTCAGCATAAGATACATAACATTTCCACAGACCCACTAAAAAATCTAAAACTAATATCTGAAGTGTTCAATGGGCCCAGTAACTATATAAGTAATTACATCAGGTCCCAAAGACCTGCTCAAACAAGAAGATCTTAAAACTCTTTTAAAAGATCTCTACAGAAGTTGCCTCCCAGAGGTACCACAGCAGAGAGTTCCAGAGGACCGGAGCTGCTACTTCGAATGCCCGGTCCCCGGAAGATTTTAACGTAGCTCGAGGGACAACCAAGAGGATCTCTCCAGCCGACCTGAGGAAGCGAGATGGGGCTTGTCCTCAGCCCCTAAGGCATTTACCAAAAGCTTGGCATTGGTAGCAGCTGCCCTCATGCAACAGGGACTCTATGTCTTTCCATACCTGGACAGTTGGCTTCTCAAAGCCCAATCCAGGGAGATCCTGTTACAGAATCTGGAACATACCACCCACCTATTCCAGAATCTGGGCATTATAGTCAACCTTCCCAAGTCAGTTCTGACCCCCTGTCAGTGCTTTCAGTACATAGGGGCAGTCCTGGATACCTCTCATGGCATGGTCTTGCTGCCCCGGACCAGGCAGATTGCCTTATAGCTCAAGCCCACTTGCTGTACAGCAGTCGCTGTCTCAGCCCGGGCCTTCCTCCAGCTCTTGGGCCTGATGACTGCAGCCATAATCACAATGCCTCTAGCCAGACTGCACATGAGAATTCCCCAATGGACACTGAGGATCCAGTGGGACCAGCGTACAGACGACCTGGAACAGACGGACCTGCTCTCCCCTCTGATAAAAAGGGTTTCACTTTGATGGATGGAACCCAGCAACATGTTTCAAGGGGTTCCTTTCCTCATTTCTTCCACTTAGCAGATTCTCACGGTGCTTCGGGGTTGGGGTGGGGAGCTCATCTAGGGCCCCAATAGACCCAAGAGACATGGTCCCAGCTGGAATCCTCTCTCTACATAAATGTCCTGGAGATGCAGGCCATTCCTTATACCTTGCAGGCCATTCAGACTCAGCTATGTCCAGGTCTTCTGCTAGTGTAGATGGACAACATCAGTGTAGTCCACTACATCAACAAGCAGGTGGGCACTCACTCGTACCTCTTTGCCGGGAAGCGATGAAAGTCTGGTATTGGGCTGTGGAACAAGGTCTAGAACTGTCAGCTGTCCATGTTCCAGGCATCCAAAACATCCTGGCTACTGAGGACATAGCCATGGCTCAGTTCCGGGTTTCACACAAAGTGGCTGATGTCCTGGTGACAGCTAGGAAGCCTTCCACTAGGGCCACTTATTCTATGAAGTGGAAACGTTTTGCGCTGTTTGCTGCTTCATATCAGCTGGATCCATTTTCTTGCCCAGTGAATCAGATTCTGGAGTACTTGCTGTCCCTTTCAGACTCTGGTCTGAAGTACTCCTCTCTTAAGGTACATGTCTTCCATCTCTGCCTTCCATGTGCCTATTAATGGTCATATGGTGGCACAACTGAAGGTGTCCCATCCATTAGTGAGCGACATTATTCATCTGAACCTCCTATCCTTAATCCAGTCCCACCTTGGGACTTGAATTTTGTGTTAAAAAAACTTATTTTGGCTCCTTTTGAACTGGCCATGACATGCAAACTATGCTTTGTGTCATGGAAAGTGCTATTCTTAGTTTCTATTACTTTTGCATGAAGACTTTCAGAGCTACATGCACTCATGTGTGAGCAGCCTTATTTGATTTTCCACAGAAACAGGGTGTCTTTTCGAACTAACCATAAGTTTCTTCCTAAGGTGGTGTCAGAGTTTATTTTAAATTAATCCATCCACCTTCCTGTTTATTTCCCAGAGCATGCCAATCCAGGGGAAGCATTGCTCCACACTTTAGATGTGCATAGAATTCTGTGTTACTACACACACCGTACAAAGGACTGTAGGAAATCCTTTGTTGTTTGTTTCTTTCGCCCCTGTTAAAGAGGGTGTTCCTGTTTCAAAACAGTGCTTGTCTACACGGTTGGCCAACTGTATCACTTATTGCTACAGGAAGTATGGCAAGGATCCTCCTGGTGTTGTTCGTAGCCACTCCGTTCGAGGTATGGCCATTGGCCACTTCTGTTGCCTGTTTCAGGAATGTGTCAGCTGTAGAAATCTGTACTGCTGCTACTTGGAGTTCTGTCCACACCTTTACCAAGCGCTACAGTCTAGACATTGCTTCTAGAAGTAGGGCAAACTTTGGCCTAGCTGTCCTTCATGCCCTACTTTCTTAGGCTCGGGGTTTCCTCCACCCAGACTATGCTGTGTCTACTGACAGAACTGCTTGGGACTCGTTTCATAGGTGTGGTCTGCTGCAAGAGATATCCCCAAAGTCAGATAGTACAGTTACATAAGAACATACCGTAACAGTAGATCTGCAAGGGGATCTCTTGCAGTCGGCTATGCTGTCCCTCCCTCCTTTCCCCTGGACCTGGCTGGCCTTTCTGTGCATGTACCTCTTTCTCTATTATTTTCTTTTTGGTGGGAACCTTCAGTTCCTCCTTGGTTCCCTCTGCTGGGACTAGGTGGCTTATGATCTCTAGCGGGAGAACTGAGGAGGGTGCAGGAGCTGCCCACTCTTATAGGATAGGCCAACGGTGGTGAATGACATTGGAGGGGGTGGCCCCCGATAGACTACTAGCTAGAAAAGTTTCCATGTGGTCGTAGTGCCTGGTGGCTATAGTTCCACAGATGTGGCCTGCTGCAAGAGATCTCCTTTCAGATCTAATGTTACAGTAAGCTCTTACATAACCACATGGTGATGATAGGGTGCCTGAAGCATATCTGTGGACTGTCAGGGACGGTTCCCAGATGGTTTACTTCTTTTCTCATGGGTAGAACACAGAGAGTTGTGTCTGGGGTTCATTCTTCAGGCCCAATTTCTCTGTCTTGTTGGGTGCCTCAGGGTTCAGTGCTGTCACCCATGTTGTTTGCAGTGTATATGCTACCCCTCAGAGACATTGTAAGAAGGTGTGGGCTGAGGTTTCACTGCTATGCAAATGATACCCAGCTCTACCTTTCTTTTGCACCTGACCAGGATGGAGCTCTCTCGGTCTTTAATAACTGTCTGAAAGAAATCCAGGACTGGATGGATTCCAGTTGGCTGAAGTTGAACTCGGAAAAGACTGAGGCATTGGTTGTGGACCCAGGTCGTCAGATTGAGGGGTCGGGTGTTGGTGCGCCCTCTGGAATTTTTCTTGGCGGCATCTCACTCCTGACCTCTGAACAGGTGTGTAACCTGGGGGTAGTTTTTGATGCTGGACTGACCCTACATGCTCAGGTGTCGGCTGTCGTCAAAACATCCTTTTACCATCTTAGGAATATCGCCAGGATTAGGCACCTGGTTCCATCCGATGACCTTTCTACCTTGGTCCACGCCTTTGTGTCTTCGCGCTTGGATTACTGCAACTCCCTGTATCTAGGGCTTTCTGGGGTTGAAATCCGTTGCTTGCAGCTAGTGCAGAATGCGGCAGCCCAACTTTTGACAGGATCTGCGCGATCCTGTCACATTACACCGGTGCTGCGCGAACTGCACTGGCTGCCAGTACAGTGGCGGATCACCTTTAAAGTCAGTTTACTGACTTTTAAAGCCCTACATGGACTGGGCCGGACTATCTGAAAGAGCTCCTGGTCCCCTACTGCCCTGGTCGATCACTCCACTCGGCTAATGAGGGGTTGTTAGAAATTCCAAGGGTGAATTTGAAATCATCTGGTGCCAGAGCTTTTGCTTATGCAGCCTCCACCCTTTGGAATTCTCTACCCCGTCAGTTGCGGGAGTGCGCAGCTGTGGAGGGGTTTAAGCAGGGCTTAAAAACCTTTCTGTGGCAACAAGCTTTTTTAACTAATTGAAAATTTATTACTGATGCATTGTTATGTGATTTTAATTGAATTGAACTGATGTCTGATGTCTGTGTAATTGTGTTTTTTCTGTTTTATATTGTTAGGCGCCTTGGCAATGGATAAGGTGTCTTAAAAATAAATGTATTATTATTATTATCTTTTACTTGGACAGTGACGGGACCTAGGTTTAACATCTCATCTGAAGAACAACATCTCAACAGTGCAATACTTCCCTTATATATTGTACTATAGTGTCAGTTATGGGTAGTACCTCAAAGTACCAGCTGCAGAACTAGAACCTACAGCCTTTCAATCTGCTAGCCCCAGAGGCAAACATGTTATCTACTGAGCCAGTAACACTGCTAAGAGCCACTGACACTGCTAAGAGAGGAGATAATTACTCTTGTCTGGACCAAATGGAATCTTCCCCCTACAGCCACTCCTACAGGATTAAGCTTTATCTGTCTTTGATTAATTAGTCTGATGTGAAAAAATGGAGGACTGATGCTTTTGACATGTGTATGGGTATATTTAATCCTTTGGTATGTATGATTAAAACAGTGTTAAATAATACAGAGCCCTAAAGTTAACAGTGGCTCGTGTTCAATGCAGGAGAAATAAAAATATGAACTACAACAAAACTTTTTTTAAATGAAAAAAGAAAATCATTAATAGCAGAAACCACAGAGTGAGTTTGAAGCTTGAATGATTAATAAAGAGTGAAATGAAAACTAGAGGAACGCTCGGTCCCAGAATAAATGTATTTCCTTCTTTCCCCCTACTTTTAAGATTAATGATAAATTGATATATTCCAACCCCAAAAGCAAATGATAAACCCTTTAGTTTTAATAGACGGCCAAGCAATTGCATTTCTACTCAAAATAGGCCCAATAATCAAAAACTAGTTTGGGTAATAGACTTTTCAAGAAAGGCCCCTGATAGAAATTTCAACGTGGATCGCCTTCAGCTAAGCACAGTACACAATAAAACAAAATAATATTTTAGTCAAAACAGGCAGACGGTGCTCCTAGCAAACTTAAATTAGCATACTGAGGGCAAATATGCAGACAATTTGAGATAATGAGAGCTGATTATTCAATTCAATGAATGTTAAATAGGGAGAGAGGGCTGCACGCCTTATCTTTGCTCTTTTCTATTTATTTTTTTAATCGTTTCACATTTGAACTCTTTATTTGTTTGCCTTCCTCGGCTGGCTTCTTTTTTTTTTTTTTAAGAAATTCTCTGAACTTACTGACTGATAATTTGAAAATGGTGAGCTTGTTAAGGGCTGGCGGTTTTGCATGGCAGAATTATGAAGGAATAGGTTGCCCTCGGCCAGAGGATAAGGTGTCCCCTCATTATCCATCCGCAGCCACTGATAGCATTCGCAGATATTTGTCGTTTACAAATGAGCCTCTGAATGAGGTGAGTTCCTCAAGGTGCTGCACAATATACATTAGGCAAATATATGAAATGTCACTTAGCTTCCCTTGTTCAACAACTTTGATTGTCTATTGTTCTCATTCAGACTTTTGCTTTTGTAGTGGGGTTGCCTGCAAAGCAAAAACCAAGAAATGCAACTTGTTTTAGCATTTTAGTTGATGTTTAATCAACTTATAAAATGGGTGATATGTATCATCCCTGGATTTATTGTGTGTACCCCTCCTAGTGTGCAACATGCGCAGGTATTCAGATTTACTGTAGATAATCACTGCATGGTTCTTTGCGTTTATTATGACACCATGTGAAATGACCTGTACAAATCACTTATTTGTGTGATTTTATCTGAAATCTATGATTGAAAAGTAAATAAAAAAGAGAAAGGGATGCTCCAGGTGTGTTCCAGGAACACATAGAGGTTAAGTGACCTGCTCAGGGTCACACAGTGTGCTAATGGCAGTTGTGGGTTCTAATCCCAGGCCTGGTGGGTCTCCAGGTTCACAGCTTTCTGCTTTAACCTCTAGGCTATACTGCCTTCAAATACCAATCAAAATAAAATAACAGAACATAAAAAAAATATTACTCTGAAGTCACTCTTTCTTTTATTACTATGGGCATCTGGATGAAAATTAGACCTTTGACATTTACAGTTCACTTGCAGCAGAATCAGATTCTGAAACTAAAGTCATAATTTAAGGCCCCTGTAAATGGGCCTTGTGCCCAGTAGGTCTTACCTGGCTACCAAAGAATAAAAACAAAAATCTGCCTGCTTTAGATCTCACAGTCTGTTCTACTGCTGTGGAAATGAGTGTGATGTCACAAGCAGAACATTATTCTTCAATTCCTGAATAAGCCTCTGCTGTAGATTACCTAGAAGGGAAAAAGCTCCTTCTCCTGAAAGAATGAATCCTCTTCATAGAGTTTCAGTTGTTGGTCTTACAGCTATAGGTGACAGGACCCCGCAGGAATCAAAACATTTAAGGCCAGTGGATGAATGCACTAATGTGCACATGCTGCACGTGCACTGGTAACCAGCAGGTATCTGCCCCAACCACTTCAGTTGTTTGTTTTTTTTTGTTTTGCAATCAAGCTGTTTCTGTTTTGTCCCATGGCTTTGGTAGGGCCATCAGCCTTGACTCCCACCCCACCGGCAACTGCCTCCCCAGGACATACCTGAACCCCCATGGATTACTCCCTGTGGTGGGGCTAGGAGGGAGGCCTATTCTCCCCACCCCCATTGCACAATCCAGCTTGCAGTTTCTGGGCAGCAGCACGGGTCAGGCAGTGGGTACGGCTTCATATGCAACTGCCTCCCCATGACATATCTGAACCCCCATGGATTACCCCTTGTGGTGGGGCTAGGAGGGAGGCCTATTCTCCCAACCCCCAGTGCATAATCCAGCTTGCAGTTTCTAGGCAGCAGCATGGGTCAGGCAGTGGGTCTGGCTTCATATGCTAGAGGCAGGCTTTTTTTCTTGTTCTACTTCCCTCACGTCTGGTGACGTGCAATGACATGGCCATACATGTGTGTAGAGGCATGCGCGCACCACATGCTGACCATCAAACATCCCCCCAGGATGTGCCTACTGCCCTGCCACCACACCTCCACATGGTGGCGGTACAGGAATGGTGCATCACATCCCCCTTCCCTGGGAGAGGAGAGCAGGCCTCCGGATGCTCCATCCTCTCCCACCACAACAGACCCCTCGCAGCCTGCGTTCACTGCTGAATCTGTGTTATCAGCATGGTGGGAGGTAAGGCATCCAGCACTTCAGCCCTCGATGCCACCAGGCCGGCCACCACCTTTGTTCCTTTTTCCCTACTTCAAAGCACCGTGTCGCTCACTGTCCTCATCAGTGACCAGAACTTTCACTTTTACATACAGAAAGCATTCTAATCTAGTTTGTTGCATTATAACGTTCAGTATTAAGCTAGTGTTTATTAGTTTTTTTTAAAAAGTCTGTGTTTTTTAGTATAATTTTCACCAGAAATGTTTCCTTGCAGCCCTACTATGTTTGGCGATGTTCACTGACTGTTATGGCAGGTAAGTTGCCTGAACAGGCAAGTTGCTCCAGCAACAAGGTTGTGTCCAACTACCCCTCCTCTCTGGATGAGTATTCTGCTACTAGGCAGTCTATAAACTGGAAGGGAAGGCAGCTTTTTTGGAACCACAAAATATACGGTCTTGGCCCCGCTTATGCTTGGTGTCCAGGGACCATCCATTCTTGTTCTCCTCTACTCATCAGAAACACATGGAAAAGAGAAGACAAATGTTAAGGTCAGGCTCTCACCACTCTGCTTTGAGGCATTCATCTCTGGCAGGTAGAGGAACTCTAGTTTCCCTGTTGTTTCCTTCACTGACACTGGATTTGCAGAGGGCCACAGACCCAACACCTACATCTCCTGTTCTCTCCCTGCCTGCTGAAGAGCCCTTGGATGAGCAGTTTGATTAGTGGGCAGCTCTTCAAGCAGTGGATATGGTGCACTTTGGAGTTAACATTCTGTTAGTGGTGCAGAGTTCAGGTCTGGTGACTCTTGTTGCCAGTGTCGTTGTTGCCTCCTTCAGTTCCATTTTCATCAGTGTTGCCAACTATGATCCCAAGACCCTTGGTACCAGTACCTCCAGCTCATGCTACAAACGATGTGCAGTACAATCCAGATCTCATTATTACAAACAAAGAAACGTATAATCTGTTAGCAGAAAATAACTGCTTGGCCCACCCAGTCTGCTCAAGTGATCTCTGTCTAGTCTGTATCCGCAGGCCCTAACTGCTCTCTGGTGATCCTCCCTGCCTATTTATTAATATTCCCTGATGTCTGTCCCACGAATGCTTGAAGTCTCCAACTGTTTTTGCCTTCACCACTTCCACTGGCAGTCTGTTCTAGGCACCTACTTCTTTTTCAGAGTAGTGGTACTTCCTTGCATCCTTCTTAAACTCCCCCCTTCAGCTTCATCTCATGCCCTCTGGTCTGGAGCTCTTCCTCATTTGAAAGAGGAGGCATGCACCACGCAGTCTCCCCCCTTCTCCCCATTTTGGATCTGATATTGATAAGCCAAAGCATTTTGTTTTACACATTTGCACTTATACTTTTGAGTTTAGGTGAGTGTCATTAATGTGACAACTCCATCTAACACTGATACCTTTGCTAGTCAGAATAATAGATTTCCTTTTTCCTAACCCTCTTTCCTTGTTAATGTACTGAGAACCAAAGGTGATTTGCTTTATACACTTGCACTCATGCCTTCAATTGGAGGTGACTGTCATTAATGGGCACTAGGTCAGAAGTGCGAACTCAATAACAGCGCTGTCCAAAACAACGCTGCAACAAGGGCCCCCGTAATAACAGTGCCTGCTGAGAAAACAGGAACAGAACACAAAATGTGAATTTATGTTTTTGCAGGTGCCTCTGCCCATGCACCCCCCCCCCCACATGGAGGGCTCCTCCCCTGCACCCCCTGTTACTAAAATAATCAACTCCAAGTTGGAGTTGGATTTTGGGGGATAAGTGAAACTTGGTGGGGGAGGTACTGTGAGATGGGACTTGTGAAATTTTCGGGAAACCTGTCTCACAGTAAAAGACTGGAGACAGGGACCAGAACCCTGGTCTCCAGAACTCTGCTGCCCAGACTATTCTGTGCCTTAACCCTCTCCACCATGGGAGCAGCTTGGCCAACCTCCAACTTTTTCTAGCCCTTGTTATTGCCCTCCAGTCACTCCCCAAGACAAACAGCTACAGGGGCTGCGGTAAATGCATTTCGCTGTTCTACCCCTGTCGCTGTCCATGATATGCTGTTTTCACAGCGCTCTTCTTTCATGTGCTGTTAAGGTTGCGCTCCTTTGATCAGGTATGCATTAATGTGACAGCTCCCTTTTACAACCATTGAGACCCTTGTTACTCAGAATTATATACCCTCTCCCCTTATTATGTTTGCTTGCATGCATGTGCAAGAAACTTAGTGTGATAATCCAAAATGCAGTGCCGTACAGTTGAAAGAGAGAGCACCGCTTGAGTGAGCAGCACCCTCCTCACACAGATGCACGTGCATGCACGCATATTGCATGCCTCATGCGCCTCCATGCACACACACTGTATAGCCGATGGGTGCCCAATCCCATCAGCTTCATATCTCCCCTGCCAAAAAAGCTGTGCAGGTGCCACGCTGGGAGCCCACCCCAGCGTGGCAAAAACTGTTATAGCCGATGGGGGTGCCCAGTCCCCTGTCGGCTCCACGCCCCGCCAAAGTTATCAGGGTGCCACGCTGGAAGCCCACTCCAGCATGGCAAAGTTTAGTGTGGCCAACAGGGGTGCCCAATCCCCCATCGGCTCCACCCCCCCAAAAGCTTTCAAGGTGCCATGCTGGGAGCCCACACTAGCGTGGCAAAGCTTGTTGTGGCCGATGGGGGTGCCCAATCCCCCGTCGGCTCCAGCCCCCTCAAACAGCCTTTCCAGCTGCCACGCTGGGAGCCCACCCCAGCGTAGCAAATGTTCAGTGTCATCTTAATAATAAAAAAAACAAACCTGTAAACAAAAAAAGGTCCCTCGTAGTCTCCCTGCCCTCACCCGCACACACCCACTGCACACTCTGCCTCCCCACACCCCCCTCACCCCATACTTACCTGTGGAGTCCGACATGACGATCTTCGATGGACTGGGAACACCTCTGCACTCTTCAAAGCCAACCGCGAACTGAGGAAATGCCGGTAAGCTGTATAATGTAATAAATAGGGTTTTTTCAACTTTGCTGCATATCTCAGGCATTTTTTGGAATGTTGGCACCAAATTTTCAACATGGGGTTTTTGGCACCCCTCCTCATGAATTCTGTCACTGTCATGGCGTTAATCAGGCCCGAAGAATGATTTTGCAGTCACTGCACGAAATCATCTTTTGGGACTGATTAACGAAACGACAGTGCCAGTGTTCATAAGGTGGGCTCTCAAAAAGCCTATGTTACAAATTTGGTGAAAAAAATCCACACGATGACTGTTTTACGAGCGTATGCAGTAGTTCCTTAACGCATCGTATGTTCATGAATTTTCAATATTTGCACTCCAGATTTTCAACATTGCCATTTTACCACACCTCCTTATGAGCAGTACAGTTGTCATTTTTCACATCTTCACGAAAATGTGTTTCCGCGCATGTAGCGCACAATAGCACAGTCGGTGTGCGCAATCAATGTTTGGGACAGATTAAGAAAATCACAGTGACACTGTTCATGAGTAGAGGTCTTAAAATGGCTATGTTGAAAATTTGGTGAAAAAATTCCCAAAAATGACTGTTTTAGGAGCACACATTGTGCAGTTCCTACGCACGCTCCAAAGTTTGCGAATATTTAATATTTGCATGCCAGGTTTTCAACATTGCCATTTTACCACACTTCCTTATGAGCAGTACAGCTGCCATTTTTCACATCTCGCCCAAAATGTGTTTCCGCACATGTAGCACACAATGGTGCAGTTGGTGTGTGAAAGCAATGTTTGGGACAGATTAAGAAAATCACAGTGACACTGGTCATGAGCAGAGGTCTTAAAATGGCTATGTTGAAAAGTCGGTGACAAAAGTCCATAAAATGACTGTGTTATGAGTGAGCATTGCCCAGTTTCCATGCATCCTCGTAAGTTCATGAATTTGTAATATTTTCAGTCCAGATTTTCACCAGTGGCATTTTTCCACACTTCCTTATGAACAGTACAGCTGTCATTTTTCACAACATGGCTGAAATGTGTTTTCACACTTTCAGCACAGAAATGCGTGGTCGCTGTGGTAAATCATTGTAAAGGACAGATAAAGAAAATCACAGTGACACTGTTCATGATCGGAGGTTCCAAAATGCCTGTGTTGACAATCTGCTGTAAAAAATCCCCAACTAATTACAATACGGGTGTGCAATGCACAGTTTCTATGCACACTCGTGACTTCACCAGTTTTTTTAATATTTTCACTGCAGATTTTCAACATTGCCATTATTTACACCTCCCCATGAACAGTACAGCTGTCGGAATGTGTTTTTGCACCTGTGGTGACAAATGCCGCAGTCACTGCGCAAAAGCAGCTTTTGGCTAACAAACTGATATTGCCACTGTTCATGAGGTGGGGGTCACAAAAAAAACATGTTGAAAATTTGGAGTGAAAATACCAATGAATGCCTGAGGTGTTAGGGTTTCCGACCATAATGCCCCATCCTGTACAGAATGACAGGCATCAGGGGTGTGACTTGGGATTCTTGCCTGTAATGCTCATACCATTGCACCCCCACCCACACCCTGCAGCCACTGAGAGGCATCGAATGTGCCTTGGACTCTTCGGCCCCAAAGTTCATGCCATTCTCCTATACCGCACCCATCTCACCATATTTCCTGATGGAATGGGGTGCGCAAAAGGGCCAAAGACCCCAAGGCACACCGTGACACTTGTCGGGGTCTGCAGGGTAGGGTGTGGTGAAATGGCGTGGTCGTTATGCATGATGACCCAAAGGTACACCCCAATGCCTGTCAGTCTCTGCAGGGTGGTGGTGGGGTTGGCTTCAGTGCAATACTTCACTGCCCATCCTATTATGCAGCTCTGTAACTCCTACACTACCAATGCCAATGCCAGCAAGCAAACATTCGGCATTGACAAATGCTTGCTTTTTGTTATAATGTTGAGAAGCTATGGAAACATGTTTCAAAGTTTCATTTATACTTTTATTTTTAGGTGCTTGCCATTAATTTGACAGCTCCCTTTTAGTATCACTTAACCTTTGAACATGAACAGTTTCCCTGTTTCCTCTACAGCACAGCACTTATTATTTTTGTTTTTTACTAACTGGAACATACGCATTTGGAAAAGAATAGTTAAACATACAGTACCGTAAGTAGCTGTGAGTCTAATTTGTAATGTATACATTTTAATCCACTGAGACAAACTGCATATCTGATGGTTTATTTTATTCCCTCCCCCGCCCTTCCTTTGCATTTGTCTCTCACTATTCTCTATCATTATGCCATTTGATACTACATTAAAATCATGGAATATTATTTTTATAAAAATGAATATAGATAATGTCATCCTTATGAAAAGTATGATATTTTCAAAATGCAGATGAATTGAGGATGACTGTTACTCTGTTTTTTATTTATTTTTTTATTGGAAGCAACTTGTGAACTGTGATGATATAATGTATTGCATTCAAAGTCTTTGCTTCCTTTTTGCTTCAGTCTTTTTTGGCTGCTTTTTGTCTTCATTTCTTACTTTTTTGTGTACAAACTCCATGTTTAAGGATTTATGTATTCACTATGTGTGTTTGGGTGTTCTTTTTCTATTGTTTATCACTAATTCAGGAGCTTGTGTTATTTTAATCACTATTCAGATCTCTATAGCTGATGTGCTTTGGACTGCTGAATTGGTTTACTGCTGTTATATTGTTAACTGGGAGTTCTATAAATCAGTCAGCCACCATAGCTAAAGCCACACCCCCTGATGAAGCGTCTCGTGTAAGAGGCGAAGTGCTGGGGCTTTGTGCCATGCTGTATCAAATAAAGGTTGGATATGAAGTGAACACCTAGTAAGCTTCATTATTTTCTGCTGTATGCTACCAGTCTGAGCCTTTGTTTTATCACCCAATAACTTTTCCCTCAGTAGAAGAAGCCCTTGCTTTCACTCTCCCAGCTACATTTCCACAGTCTCCCCCAGGGTGTAGCCCATGGTCTCTCCCAGTTACTTCTCCCCTTAGTTCAAGAAGCCCATGCTCTCTCTCAGTTTCTTCTGCCTTCAGTACAGCAGGCAACCATTGCACTCTCTTAGTTACTATTTCCACAGTTCAGGCAGGCCTTGCTCTCTTCCAGTTACCTTTCCCCTCAGTACATGCAGCTATTGCTCTCACTGTCCCAGTTACTTTCACACGGCAGCCCTCACTTCCTTCCAGTTACTTCCCTCAGGGTATGCAGCTACCTTGCTCTCTCCCACTCATACCTCTCAACTGTCCCAATTATGAGGGACATTCCTCATTTTACCTCTCAAAACTGCTCTGTCCCTCATAGAAAAGGTGCTGCCAACAAAGAGAACGTGCTGTAAATTCAGACTTTGTACAAGTAAACACAATTGTTTTCAGAGTGTTTTGAGCTTGTATCTTCATGTTTGAGGATGTGTCCCTCATTATGAGGGTCAGTGCCCTCATTGACCCTCATTTTGAGTATCCGTGTTTCTCATTTCAGTGACAAAATATTGTGAGGTATGTTCCCAGTTACTTTCCCCTCGGTACATGCAGCCTTTACTCTCACTCTCTCACTTACTTTCACAGTTCATCCTTTGTTCTCTCCCAGTTATGGCTTCTCTCAGTTCAGGCAGCCCTTGCTCACTACCAGATACTTCCCTCAGTGCATGCAGCCCTTACTCTCTCTGCTACTTCCCACTTAATGCAGCAAGCCTTTGCTCTCCCATCCTCCTGCTCTGTTGCATGTGTTGTTTCATCTCGCTTGTATTTTCTTGGAGACATGGCTTGAACAAAGAGGGGGGAAAAACAACTCAGGGACAGCGACTGGCTTTTTAGCAGAAAAATAATATTCCCCACTGTGAGCTGGGGAGGGGGGAGTAAGTCTCCAAAAGATAAAACTGACTATTTGATGATCATCAGCAGTCTGCCCTTCTGCCCCTCCATGCAAAGTAGCCCCTGATTGGGCCCTCTATTGAAAGATCCAGCTTCCTCTGTGGTCTGCCCTTCTGCCCCTCCATGTAAGGTATGAGTCCCTGGCCAGCTTTCAGTTAGGACTTGGTGCCTTTTTTAAACAAAGAGACTCAGCCAAGCCCTGCTCTGACTTGGGCTGCTGCTAAGAGCTTGCTCTGACTTGGGCTCCTGTTACCTTGTCGCTCCATATTTTGTCCAGCCCACCCTCCCTGGCTCCGACCTCTATTAAATACATATGTAACCCCTAGGTGGCGCTATCCCCAGGGCTACTACCCCTGCCTGCTTGGCTAATAACAGCTTAAGGGGCCTAGGTTCTGTAACAGGTGCCTCCACCTGAAGGTCAGGGTTGGTAGTGGTCAAACTAGCCTGGGCACAGCCCTTCGGGACATTGTAACCCCCCTCATTCCCCACTAGTGGCTAAAACAGTACACAATAATCACTTTCATCATACTCCTGATACACTTTGCCATTACCCACACTGGTTGCACTTACTGCCAGGGCTGGCTACTCTGGTTTGACCCTGGGGACCCCCTGTAAAACAAGGTTAAACAGAGCAGACAGCAACAGTACAGTACTTTTAACACAAATTGGAACCACAGTCAGTTTAAATGCAGAAAAAGTAAGATCTGATTTATTCAGGGGATGTGAACAAGGAAGGGGCGTAATCAGGATGATTGTCTTACAAGCTACATTAATCAAACAGTTATGCATGCAGTTCAGAACCCCCCACACAGTCACACACTCTGGGTATCCAGGTAGTAGGCAGATGGGCTAGCCAGGATTGTTTCCCGCAGTAGGCCGAAGTTGCAGCTGGTTGGGGCCCAGTGATGGAAAAACAACATGCACAACACACTATTTGTAATCCGAAGCCTGATGGTTCAGTTTGTGAATAAAGAGAAATAATCAAGAAATCAGATGACACACTTAGATTATATTGTAGGTGCAGGGAGCTACCCTGATAGTTACTCACGGTACCCAAGACTGGACACAGGATTGATGAAATTTGAGACAGCTGGTGGTTGGTCTGGATTGCCAGGAGAATCAGGGCCCACACGATTTCGCTGAGGTGTCTTTCCCATTCAAGCGTGGAGCAGGTGACTGATCCCCAGGCAGGTCTCTCATCGATGGCTTTTCTCTGTGCAGTTGGGTAGTTTGGCAGGGCCCTCGTGGCAAGGCTCAGCCACATGGAGTTAACCGCGGATTCAGTCCATTTGAGCTGGATACAGCTACCAGCAAGCAGGACACAGTTCACACAGTGGGGAAACAAATCACAACCCACTTTCAATACACAGCACATTTATATGCAAAGGATTCTACAGTACCAGACAATTCTTCTTCAGTCCCAATCGCACTGTTCTCTGCACAAGTCAGAAGTTCTGAAGTGAATGGGATTTCTGGCAGGCCGATTGCATTCAGCACAATCTGCGGTCATCCTCAGGTTGAGCCTGGTCCCACTTCAGTAGCTTACTTTAATCGCACACACTCGGATTCAGTCTGAAAATAATTCTTTCTCCCTCTCAGAGCAGTAGGCAGACTTGCAGGCCAGGAATCAGGCCTTTCCACAGTTCTCCCGTGCAAAAACTACGCAGGCGGCTGCTCGAGACTCTACTGAGCTGTTGCTCCTACAGGTTTCAACTTAGATCTGGCTTGCCAGCAGACAGCTCGGGGACTTTCCCTCAGATCCACAAGGTTTGGTTGGCTTATTCTGCTGTCAGTCAAAGCAAGAGCTCCTCCTTCAGTTACAAAAAGGCGCCAACAATCCAAAACTACAATTCCTACAGATTTTGACTCCAGAGGGCTCCTGTAGTCCGACTCCATTCTAGGTCCCACCAGTACTGAATGGCCCAATTCGGCAGTCCCGGGCCAAAATGGTGTAGACAAACAAAACAGTCCTTGCTGCAAAGAAGGCTGGTTAGAACAAACTACATTATCGTTATTACTCTGAATTATTTTCAGCAAATAGTTACATCCTTTAACAGAGCTCCCACTGCACAATTAGCGATGGCAGAAACAGAGCTATTTCCCAGCAGCCCGGCCGGGACTTGAGCATGAAAACACTTAGCACCTCCTGCAGATTAATATTACTGCAAACTAGGCAGCTCTTAAAGCGACAGTACATAGAGGCTCCACAGGCACTCTTTAGCAACACCATTTAAACTGCTAAATGCAGAACACCAGCCTGGCAGTGAGCATTTAGGCAAGCTCAAGGAAGACTTTTCGGGAACCCCCATTTGTAGGGAGGTTACACGCACAAACTTCATCCTTCTCTCTGATCCCTGTTCCCACTGGTCAATATTCGGAGCTAAAATAACTGGACCTAAAGGCATCAGCATCACTAAGATTTAAAGACATCAGAACCAAGTAAGATTTGGAAGGTGTCAGCACCATCTTACGTCTTACTCTCCTTTCTCCACTGCTACTAGTCTCTGATCCCTGCTCTCATTGGTCTATATTCAGAGCTTAACTCACTGGACATAAAGGCATCAGCACCACTAAGCTTTTCTTGTGACATCCCCGGCTGCCCTCCTCATGCTAATCACTCCCACAGGCACTTTTGGTGGATGGGTCCCCTACCCTCCTCCTCCTACTTACCTCGATAATTGCCAACTGAATCTTCATAGGTCTGGGACTGCTTTTATCAATCTTAACAGCACACTTTTCTACCATTAAAAAAACATTAGCATGGTTAACGCAGCGGCCCCTGCTAAACTTACCCACTCTATACTGCTCACCACAACTAATAGCAAGTATTTGGTTGCCACAGAGGAATGTCAGGCAAAAGCAAACAGTAAGAAAGGAACATTTGCTATGAGGCAGGTACTTTATAAGGTACTAATTAAACAAGCATTTGTCAATGCCGAATGTTTGCTTGCTGGCATTGGCATTGGTAGTGTAGAAGTTACAGAGCTGCATAACAGAAATGGCAGTGAAGTATTGAACTGAAGCCAACCCCACCACCACCCTGCAGAGAGTGACAGGCATTGGGATGTGCCTTTGGGTCGTCAGGCATAACGACCACGGCATTTCACCACACCCTACCCTGCAGACACTGACAAACGTCACGGTGTGCCTTGGGGTCTTTGACCCTTATGCGCACCCCCATTCCATCAGAAAATACAGTGAGATGGGTGCAGTATAGGAGAATGGGGTGAACTTTGGGGCCGAAGAGTCCAAGGCATACCTCGATGCCTCTCACTGGCTGCAGGGTGTGGAATGGTATGAGCATTACAGGCAAGAATCCCAAGTCACACCTCTGATGCCTGTCATTCTCTACAGGGTGGGGTGTTATGGTTGGAAACCCTAACACCTCAGGCATTCATTGGTATTTTCACTCCAAATTTTGAACATGGTTTTTTTGTGACCCCACATCTCATGAACAGTGGCAATATCAGTTTGTTAGCCGAAAGCTGCTTATGCACAGCGACTACGGCATTTAACACCACAGGTGCAAAAACACATTCCGAGCAGGATGTGAAAAATGACAGCTATACTGTTCATGGGGAGGTGTAAAAAATGGCAATGTTGCAAATCTGCAGTAAAAATATTTAAAAAAATGGTGAAGTCAGGAGCGTGCATAGAAACTGTGCAACGCACACCCGTAATGTAATTAGTTTGGGGATTTTTTTACAGCAGATTGTCAACACAGGCATTTTGGGACCTCTGATCATGAACAGTGTCACTGTGATTTTCTTTATCTGTCCCGAACAATGATTTCCCACAGCGACCACGCATCTCTGCGCTGAAAGTGTGAAAACACATTTCGGCCATGTTGTGAAAAATGACAGCTGTACTGTTCATAAGGAAGTGTGGAAAAATGCCACTGGTGAAAATCTGGACTGAAAATATTACAAAGTCATGAACTTACGATGGTGCGTGGAAACTGCGCAATGCTCTCTCGTAACACAGTCATTTTATGGACTTTTGTCACCAAATTTTCAACATAGCCATTTTAAGACCTCTGCTCATGAACAGTGTAACTGTGATTTTCTTAATCTGTCCCAAACATTGCTTTCGCACACCGACTGCACCATTGTGTGCTACATGTGCGGAAACACATTTTGGTCGACATGTGAAAATGGCAGCTGTACTGTTCATAAGGAAGTGTAATAAAATGGCAATGTTGAAAATCTGGAGTGAAAATATTGAAAATTCGCAAACTTACGAGCGTGCGTAGGAACTGCGCAATGCGCGCTCGTAAAACAGTCATTTTTAGGAATTTTTTCACCAAATTTTCAACACAACCATTTTAAGACCTCTGCTCATGAACAGTGTCACTGTGATTTTCTTAATGTGTCCCATACATTGATTTCGCACACCGACTGCGCATTGTCCGCTACATGGGAGGAAACACATTTTGGGCAAGATGTGAAAAATAACAGCTGCACTGCTCATAAGGAAGTGTAATAAAATGGCAATGTTGAAAATCTGGAGTGAAAATATTGAAAATTCACAAACTTACGAGCGTGCATAGGAACTGTGCAACGCGCACTCGTAAAACAGTCATTTTTAGGAATTTTTTCACCAAATTTTCAACACAATCATTTTAAGACCTCTGCTCATGAACAGTGTCACTGTGATTTTCTTAATGTGTCCCATACATTGATTTCGCACACCGACTGCGCATTGTCCGCTACATGGGAGGAAACACGTTTTGGGCAAGATGTGAAAAATGACAGCTACACTGCTCATAAGGAAGTGTAATAAAATGGCAATATTGAAAATCTGGAGTGAAAATATTGAAAATTCGCAACTTACGAGTGTGCATAGAAACTGCATGCGAACGCGACGTCAGAAAACAGTCATTTTTAGGAATTTTTCCACTAAATTTTCTACATAGGCTTTTGAGAGCCCATCTTATGAACAGTGGCAGTGTCGTTTGTTACCTGTCCCAAAAGGTGATTTCGCGCAGTGACTGCAAAATCACCCTTCAGGGCCGATTAACACCATGACAGTGAGATCATTCATGAGAAGGGGTCCCAAAAACCCCATGTTGAAAATTTGGTGCAAAAATTCCAAAACATGCCTGAGATATGTCGAAGTTGAAAACCCCTATCTATCCCATTATACAGCTTACCGGCATTTCCTCAGTTCGCGGTCGGCTTTGAAGAGTGTAGACATGTTCCCGGTCCACCGAAGATCATCGCACCAGAGTCCAGAGGTAAGTATGGGGTGAGGGGTTTGCGTAGGAAGCAGGGTGTGCAGTGGGTGGGCGCGGGTGGGACAGAGATGCCGAGGACTGTTTTTGAGTTTCAGATATTTTTTTTAAATGACGATGACGTGATGTTTGCCATGCTGGGGTGGGCTCTCAGCGTGGCACAAGGATGGCTGGTGGGGGCATGGAGCTGTCAGGGATTGGGCACCCTGTTGGCGATAGCATGTGTGCCATGCTGGAGTGGGCTCTGGCGTGGCACAAGGGGCTGGTGGGGGGCATGGGCCGACGGAGATTGGGCACCCGTTGGCAATAGCATGTTGCCATGCTGGGTGGGCTCCCAGCGTGGCACCCTGTACTCTGGGGGGGCAGGAACCAGTGGAGCCGATGGGGGATTGGGCACCCCCGTCGGCTATACTGATGTAGCCACGCTGGGGTGAGCACCCAGCGTGGCATATAGAACTCTGTTTTTGGGGGCGAGCACAGCCGACGGGGGATTGTGCACCCCCCATCGCTACACAGTGGAAGTAGCACGCAGTGCGCGCAAGCGGCGTGCGGCGTGTGTGTGTGTGTGTAGGTGTAGGGGAGCGCAGATGAGCAGGCGATATTTTATCGCTGCTCACTGAAGCGTAGCTCCCCTTCAACTGTACGCCACTGCATTTTGGACTGGTCATACACAGCTTGAGCAGGCATTGGAGAACTGCGGCCGCACTTGCAAACACACTGCCTGAATTGGAAGAGGGCTGCCACACCTCCAAAAACTCGGATGATGGCACATGCGTGCAAGCAAACATAAAAATGTGTGCTCCTCCTCCTCCTTATCTCAGGCAACATACACCCTAACCCAAGCCCTCTACAGCAAGTTTCTGCAATTAAAGCTAGGACTGGGTAACTAACGCTGACTAGCATGAATATCTGCAGTCTCCTGGCCAAGCTTGACGCGCTTACTACTTGGGTTGCCCAGCACAACCTGGACATCCTGTCAGTACTGGAGACATGGCTATCACCTAAGATCCCTGACACTGCTATTGCAACACCTGGGTACTCAGTTTTTAGGCATGACAGACTATCTAAAAAAGGCGACGGCTGTGCTATTTACATCAGAGACTCACTGTTGGCACATGACGTGGCCCTGCGCTGCATGGGGTCTGATATACAGGTCCTTGCCACCAAGGTATTTCTTGGGGCACACAATAAAGTACTTACTGTTGCATTGGTTTACGTATCACCCAAGCTAGCTGTACCTGGCCTAAACTCCTTCCTGGATAGTACTCGCAGTTTAGGTCCCAGTTCAGAAATCATCATGCTTGGCGATTTTATTGTAAATTGGCTCTCACCCAATGCCAACAATTACACGGACGCATTGTCTGTCTGCAGTAAATTTCTCACAGCTGGTACAGTTAGCAACCAGGACCAACTACAAAACAGGGACCAGTACACTTCTGGACTGGATACTTACTAACCGCCCTGATCATATCATTAATACAGAAGTCCTTCCAGACTCTATTAGTCATCACTCCCCTGTCCTGTGCCATTGGTCCAACAAATTTATCAAGCCCCTAGCCAAAACAATTAACTGCCAAGTGCTAAAAGTGTCCCTGAGGCAGCAAGACTGGTCGCAAATTGAGACAGCTACTGATGTTGATACTGCCTTGGGCTTTTTTATATCAAAACTCAACACGGCTTGTGATATCTATGCCCCTTTCAAAAAGAGAAAAGTCCGTGGAGTCAACAATCCCTAGATTGCCCATAGCCTCCTTGAACAATTGAAATCCCTGGACCATCTGTGGTCTCATGCTAGGACCTCTAGCAAACCAGTTGATAGTCAGGCTTACAGAACTGCTAGAAATGCTTGTACAAAAGCCATCCGCTCTGAAAAAGCCTGCTACTATAAAAGAGCACTAACTTGAGTCCTGGAGTGATGGTAGAAAATTCTGGGCGAACATCACTAAACTAACTGGGAAAGACCCTAAACAAGCCCCCTCCATGTTCTGCATTGATGGTACCATTACCGTAGACCCCCAAACCACAGCCGATACCTAGTGCTGCGTTTACGGACCTCAGTCATGTACTACCCGCAAACTTCTTTGAAGACACTGCCAGTGTTGAGCATCAGGAAGGATCAGGAAAGAAGGAAGTACATCCACCATTTCATTTTAAAGCCGTTTCTGAAACAGATGCCAAAAAGTATTTACTAAAGGCTCTTGGGAAGACCAGATCAAGTGGTGACTAGCTTGATCTCAAGCTCATTGCCCTCACACTAGATGAAGTCCTGTCCCCCTTAACCAAGATTTTCAATCGCTCCCTTATGCTCTCCCAATTCCCATCTAAGTGGAAGTTGGCTCTGGTTACCCCTATGCACAAATGTGGAGACAGGGCATTTCACCATAACTACAGACCCATCTCCATTCTTCCCCCCCTCTCTCCAAAGCACTTGAAAGAATTGTTGCAGACCAATTGTCGGAATACATGGAGAAATACAACCTACAATGTCCCCAGCAGCATGGTTTTAGGAAAGGTCATAGTACCACCACTGCCCTGTTAGAATGTACGAGTTTCACTCATCATGCTCTGGACCAGGGGCTAGTGGTAGGTGCTACATTCATTTACCTATCCAAGGCTTTTGATATGGTCAACCATTCCATGCTTGTTGAACAACTGGCAGACCTTGGCCTATCAAATGACACTGCAAGATGGTTTCACAACTACCTCAATAGCCGCTCACAACAGGTGAGGATCGGGGAAGTGTACTCGGCAAAGCTACTGGTCAGATTAGGTGTTCCTCAGGGGTCAATCCTGGAGCCCCTACTCTTCAGTATCTTTCTAAACAAACTCTCCTCAAAGTGTCCTGACCAGATCCTCTTTTATGTGGATGATGCAGTCCTTTTTTCCAACAATCCTGATCTATCCACTTTTGAGAATCAGCTCCACAACAGCTTTATGAGTGCTAAGGCCTGATTCCATTCCCAAAAACTCATTCTTAACTACAAAAAAACTACACTGTTGTTCCATGGCACTCAAAATAAATATAAGTCAATACAACTCATCATCAAGAACAATGCTGATGTCCCTCTTGAAAAGTTTCAGTTGTTTAAATATCTAGGGGTGACAACTGACAGCATCCTTTCATTCGCTAATCACACTGATAATGTGGCTAAGGCTGTCAACACCTGTCTTGGACTGCTCTACAAGCATAAGCACTGTCTACCCACAGAAGCCCTTGATCTTGCAATACAGAGCTTGATAGTCCCAGTCATTGATTATGGGCTTGTGGTCTATGGATTTGCCACTATCACTGCCTTACGGCGAGTTGCCGTGGCCCTCAATAAGGCCTGCCGCCTACTTACTGGGGCGTTCTGCCTCACCCACATGTGCGACATCTATGAGCAGGCAAACTGGCTCCAGCTTCAGGGCAGAGTTTTCTACCATACCTGCCTGCTAGCTAAGAAAGCCTCCCTTAGCCTCCTGCCACTTAGGGTGCTGAGGCTCCTATGCCCATTCTCCAATACCTGTCACACAAGAAGCTATGGCAACACTATTTATCAAGTTCCATGCAGCTGCACTGCTCAAGGTCAAAGGTCATTTGCTGCCAGAGCTCCATTGTGGTACAACTCACTCTGCCCTGATATTTCCAATACTCCAACCCTTGGCCCATATAAGCATAAACTGTAGCAGTTTCTGATTGCTTGTGCCGCCTGTGACTGCTTCTCATAATTTTGGCACTTGACCTGTCCACTGTACATACACCCCACTATATACACCCCTTTTTAATTTCTCCCAATACCACTTCACCACCCTTCCACCCTGTCTCATGATACCCCTCTCTCACAATACCCCTCTCCTACTCGTATCCTCTCCCCCTCAAACCATCCCCCTTCTCCCCCACCCCATCCCTTCTCCCACACCACTCTCCTATCCCTCACTGTTATTTTTGGCTGCTTTACCCATTCCAGGTATTACGTAAACTTGCACTGGTCTATTTTCAATTTACTTACCTGGACAACTTGATTCTAATGTTTGTATAATTTTGTATAGTCAGGCATACATTCTACAATGTCTGAAGACAGTTTTATCAACAATGTTAACCTTGTTCTAATCTGACAAGGCCACCTTGGTTGCTTTCCCTTTTTGCTGTGCACTATTGTTCTTGGTTACTATATTTCGTATACTACTGTATATAACATTTGAATTTGCTTATTCCTTTGTCTGCCTGTACTTTGACGTGGAACCTTTGTAAAAGAGCTTCTGCTCGCAGGTGTTAATCTGAAATATCAAATAAATAAATAAAAAACAAAATCAGAAAACTAATAACCTTAACTGGGAAGGGCAGGGTTTTGGGCTTTTGCCAGTGAAGTATAGGGATAACATGAGTGAAGGGACAGGACATCTCCCAGACAATTCTCTGCAGACCATATGCTGAGTCACACTTGACAACACTGGGGTCTCATATGCTGATTTCCCGGGCAGGAATTCCCCACCAGCACACTGTTGTAGCCCACTGTTGCACTTACATACTGATCCTGTGGCCCTTAGAAGCTGTGAGTTTGAATCCTGGCACAGCTGACAGGTTCAAGACCCTAGGTTACAGCACTATGCTACAGTGTATGCACAGGAAGTAAGCCAACAAAAGAGACATGCCTGGGCTGGGTTCTGTAGTTGACACTTGCAAAGCACTGCTAAGAGGGCATGGTGGGAGTGTGAGTGTGCTACAATTCTTCAGCCCAACCAGTGGGTGTCACTGCTACTATGAACGCAAGAACCCCGTACAGTGGAATTAGGGAGTCAATAGGAATAAAGTTTGCAGTGCCTGATGGTACTTGGAAGGAAGTCTTGCCATAAACCATCACTATCCCCAGACAGTAAGGGTTAATGGCCAAGATTTTCCTTACAGTCACCCTAACTCACTATGAATACCTTGATCTCCATGTGTTCCTGATCTCCCCCCTCATGAGTTGGAGAGAGTTACTCCTTCCAAGGTTCAAGAGCTGTCTGCCTGTTCCCTCTACTAGACTGAAGTCAGGAGGTGACTAGTCCTTCACAGTCACAGCCTGACAGGTTTCTGGAATAACCTTCCCAGGAACACATTAGCTAAAAAGCTAGCAGGCTGCTATCCTACTTTGAGTGCCACTGCTGAAGTCCAGGTAGGGGTGCACATGCTGGTGACCATCTGAGTCCACTTGCTGCATCTGCCGCGGCTGCAAGCTTGGAGGGAGTGTTGGGCTGTACTGCAGGAGGTGTCGGGCTGTCCTCAAGTTGGGGGGGGGGTCTGGCTGTCCAGGGCTGCTGACATTGGAGAACGGAGGGGAGAGATAGTACACAGAGGGAGTGAGCAGGAGGGGGTTTATTTGTAATGTGGGGCTGCCGAGACTGGAGAATGAAGGGTGGGATAGCATGCAGAGGGAGGGAAGAAGGTTTACTTCCACTGGGCTGCTAAGATTGGAGAATGGAGGGTGGGATAGCATGCATAGGGAGAAATCAGGAGGGGGGGTTTACTTGTAATGTGCAGCTTCCGAGATTGGGAAACAGAGGGTGGGATAGCACACAGGGAGGGAGTGGGAGGGAGGTTTACTTGTACCATGGGGCTGCTAAGATTGGGAAATGGAGCATGGGATAGCATGCAGAGGGAGAGTGGAGGGGTTTACTCGTACCATGGGGCTGCCAAGACTGAGGAATGGAGGGTGTGATAGCATGCAGAGGGAGGGAGGGAGTGGGAGGGGTGTTTACTTGTACCATGAGGGCTGCTGAGAATGGGGACTAGAGGGTGGGTTAGCATGCAGAGGGAGGGAGGGAGTGGGAGAGGTTTACTTTCCACGGGGCTGCTGAGATTGGGGAATAGAGAGTGGGATAACATGCATATGGAGGAAGCGGGCAGGTGGTTTACTTATACTGCTGGGCCACTGAGATTGGGGAATAAAGGGTGGGATAGCACACTGAGGGAGGGAGGGAGTGGGAGGGGGTTTACTTGTACCATGGGTTTGCTAAGATTGGGAAACAAAGCATGGGATAGCATGCGGAGGGAGAGAGCAGGAAGGGGGGTTTACTTGTACCGTGGGGCTGCCAAGACTGGGGAACAGTGAGTTGGACAGCATGCAGAGGGAGGGAGTGGAGGGTTTTACTTGTACTGCAAAGCTGCTGAGATTGGGGAATAGAGGGCATGACAGCATCTGAGGGAGGAGGCGGAAGGGGGTTTACTCTCCATGGGGCTGCCGAAATTGGGGAATGGAGGGTGGGATAGCATGCATAGGGAGAAAGAGGGAGGGGGTTTACTTATACCATGTGGCTGCCAAGATTAGGAAATGGGGGGTGGGATAGCATGCAGAGAGAGGAAGTGAGAGGGGGCGGTTCACTTGTACCATGGGGCTGTCAAGACTGAGAAACAGAGGGCAGAATGGAACTCAGAGGGAGGGAGCAAGAGGGAGTTTTACTTATTCCATGAGGCCGCTGAGACTGGAGGAATGGAGGGAGGGATAGTATGCATAGGGATGGAGTGGGAGAGGGGTTCACTTGTACTGAGGGGCTGCTAAGATTGGGGAACAGAGGGTGGGATAGCATGCAGAGAAATGGAGTAGAAGGGGGTTTACTTGTACTGCGGGATGCCGAGGTTGGGAAATGGTGGGAGGCTAGCACACAGAAGGAGCGAGTGGGAGGAGGGTTTACTTGTACCATGGGGCTGTCGACACTGGGAAGGAAGGTGGGATAGCACACAGAGGGAGTGAGCAGGAAGGGGGGTGACTTGTATCATGGGGCTGCCAAGATTGGGTAACTGTGAGCAGGAGAGCACACAAAAGGAGTGAGCGAGGGGGGGAATGTATTTGTGACAAAATAAGAGTACTCTGTGCTTCTGAAACAAAGCAGGCTGATAATGATGTTGCTCAGCTGCTTGCTTTGCAGTGTCATGCAGATGAAAGGAGCAAACCACTCTCTGATATGAGTGGCTGGCTGTTTTCTCCTACAAGATGTTTCCACCTACAAGCACTGAACAGTGTCATGATCAGCCTGGCTGATCATTGGCCTGTCATTGTCGAGTGCACTGCAGCTTGAGCTGCATTGTACCTGACAGTGACAAGACTCTGAAATGCTGTTTTTGTAACAAAATGTTGCTGTGCATACATGCACGCAAACATAGCAAGCAAGCCATTCTATAATTGAAGTAATGCACTCCAGGGCATGTGTCATGGGCAAAAGTCACTTTGCAGGTGTTGGATGCACTTGGCCTGCAGTCTTATGCCCAACCACCTGAGGTGTGATGGTATCCCAGCATGACACATGCCCTATTTAGCATTATTGCTTAACCATCCCTCCCCCCACCCAGGTCAGTGATGGTTTTCACTGAGGTCACTTGTCAGTGTACATCTAGAAATAAATAACATTTCTGTGTAGCAGCAATACTGCACCAGAGCATGTTTGTCACTACTGAGTGTCTGTTCAGGTGTTTCACCGCAGCTCCTGATGAGTGCAGCACTTTCTCCTGTAGCCTAGCATTTCCTAGGGTTTGGTTAAGCTCTGTTCCGGCACCCCTGTTCTTCACCACAGAGCGCGTATCTATTCCATTGCCTGTCTTAACAATAGTGAACGACTTGGGAATCAACACGTAATGAACCCTCTATTTTTGTATATATTTGATCTCTGTGGAGACACCCTGTCTGGGCACTATGCATGACCTCAGGACCTGCAGTACAAGGTGTTTTGATATTATTAATGTACGGTTAAATATCTCTCAGTATTTGCTTATTGTACACACCCTAGATCCCTGACTATATAATACCTCTGCAGTATAACAAGAATTTAACCCCATCAGTGAAAAATCATGTTAGGATACTTAAGGACCCAATGATCTATGGTAAGGATGTACTGATATTATTAAATAGAGAATAATAGATGGTGTGTAACGAGATTTTACACACACCAGAGTTGTGAGATGCTACATAAACCCCGAGGGCGAAGCCTGAGGGGTTTATAAACTGCATCCCATAATGAGGGTGTATGTAAAATCCGAGTTTTACACACACTACCCCTTATTTTATTTTTTATAATTGCTGGCATGCACTTTTTTGCCTCAGCAATCATAGAAAATAAAATGATCTGCTTTAGGCAACCAGGGAGCAGTCAAAAGTCTTAGTGTTCTGTGGTCTGACAAGTTCTAGTACTCCGCTTATGTGAGGTAACAAGTGGAGAAAGTAACGGTAGCTGTGTGTATATTTTTTTCTGTTTCCGGTATTCTTACTTACCGGCAAACAGCGGTTGCGGAGCTAAGGTGTTCTTCGGTGTGATGAGGAGAGACCCCCAGCTCTCGTGTCTGGAGAAGGAAACCAGACGGTGTGTTCCTTTTCTGCTGGTTTTTGTTTGTGAGAATTTTATTTTTTTTTTTCAAATACAAAGAGAAGAAAAAAAAAACACAGACAGCGAGCGGCATTGCTTCTCGGAAGAATGAACTGAACGGCACGTATTAAGGGAGCACTGTGACTGGCTCATGCTTGATCAGAGGGAAACCTGACGCGTGTTTGCCGTTATAACCAGCCAAGCTGGTCATAACAGCAAATTATAACCTGGTTTCCCTATGGGAAAAAGCGCCTGCCAGTAATTATTGTACAATTGTAAATCACTCAGTATTTGTTTATCCCACATCCCACAGCCTTGACTATATACACGCTCTATAGTGCAGCACTAATACCCTCCCTTTGTGCATTTGTGACAGTGACACTGCGTGGACACTATCATTAATCCCATGACCTGCAGTACTGGATTTATGGATTATAATGTACAATTTATTATAAATCCCTTGGTGTCTCTCCTTCGGTAGTGGTCTCCAGTAACACTACATCCCTGGCATATCAGAACTTGGATACACACTCCCCTACCCCGGGTACAGTAGCTGCAGCTGTGAGAAAGGGGTAGCCCACTGTCTCCTGTTCATGCTGCCCAGATCCAGTTCCCTTTTGCTCTGTTTATCTCCTGGATTCCATCACTGCCTGTCTAGGCTGACTGATGCTACATAGATACATAGACAGTGTCGGCAGATAAGGGCCTATGGCCCACCCAGTCTGCCCATTTGAGCTTGTAAGTTCAGTTTGTTTTCCTAGAAGTCTGTTGCACCTTACCCCTGACCTCCAGAATTCCTTTATGTCTATCCCATGCATTCTTAAATCCGTGATTGTTTCAGCCCCCCACCACTTCCTCTGGCAGGGTGTTCCACTTGTCCATCACCCGTTCTGTGAAGAAATTCTTTCTCAAGTTTCCTCTGAATCGTCCTCCCTCCAACTTCATCCCATGCCCTCTAGTCCTGGAACATCTTTTTCGCTTAAGAATAGTGTTTTCCTGCACCCTGTTCCTCCCTGTAAGATACTTGTATGTCTCTATCATATCCCCTCTCTCCTTCTCTCCTCCAGGGAGTACATGTTCAGTTCCTTCAACCTGTCTTCATAGGACTTGTGATGCAACCCATGCACCATCTTTGTTGCCCTCCTCTGTGTGACATTAGTTTGTTTCCTGCCCTTCACCATTCCCAGACTACCCCACTGCCAGGAACCACTTCTGGGTGGGAATTAGAGTGCTGCCATATCAGGGAGGATGGCTACATGGAGACAGGTAACCAGGATGAGGTGAGGAGCTGGGAGGATGGAGTGCTGAGCGTGGAGAGGGGTGGGACCTGCCTGGGATGGGAGAGAGGCATGACCTGTATGAGGTGGGGCAGGATACATGATGGGACAGGGGGGGAGAGAGGTGGGGAGAAGGATGAAGGGCGGATCAGTGTCAGGATCAGTGGACTGGATGGGAAGTTGTGTGTTCGGGCTGTTTATGAAAGCACACTAAGCCCATAGAGGGTGGGGATGGACTAAGCTGGGGGCAGGGATAAAGGATGAATGGAGCAGGACAGGGAGCCGGAATCAAGTGGCTAGGTAGCATGGGATGCTACTGTGAACCCAGAGAGGGTGGGAGTGGACTGAGCCAGGAGAAGGCCAGCTGTCAGCAGGAACGGGAGAGCTGGGTGAGGTCATATCAGCTGGTGGGATAGGAGCATACCTCTCAACAGTCGCTGGTTTTCAGGGACATCCCTAATTTTGCATTATATGCTGCTGAAAAAAAGCAGGCAACTAATGACACTGCTCAGCCGATTGCTCAGCGGTGTCCTGCAGATGAAAGGAGCCAGCTGCTCCCTTATATGAGTGGCTGGCTCTTTTCAACTGCAAGAAGTTTCTGCCCCACAAACACTGAACAACATTACGATCAGCCTGGCTGATCACTGGACTGTCACTGTAAAGTGCACTGCAGCCTGAGCTGCATTGGACCCGGCAGTAACACACCTCTGAAATGCCGTTGTTGTAACAAAATGTTTGTGTGCGCATCCGCACACGCACACATAACAATGACAGTTAATCAGATAAAGGCAGCAGAAAAACTAAATTAGTTGACGGAGAATATAACAGGTATTAGCAGTAACAAGAAACAGATTATAAGACAGGTACAAGTAGCAATAAAACGAGGCTGAGAAAAGCTTAGCAGCAACAAAAATTGTGAAATAGTAAACTGGATACAATCAGCAGTAAAACAAGTAACTGGCAGAAAATACAGCAGGTATTAGCAGCAACGAGAAAATAATGTGTTTACTGTTAGGCAGAACAACCTCTAGTATCTTCCGACTATTTCCAAAAATAATCTTTTATGATATTTTATAATAATTGAAATTATATTTCGAAAGCTGAAACATAGCAACTTACTTTTTTAAAATAAAAGCTTGGAGTCCAATCAACATGTGTGGAGCCCAAAGATACATTTCACTTGTGTCACTACATGTCTATACATGTCAGTGTAATATGTTGTTAAAATGCTTACGGCTGGTTTGCATAACAGACCAGTCTGTATTTTGATCAAAGTCAGGAAGTGTTTTGTAGATTTCTCACTGAAGTGTTTTCGGAGGCTGGGACCTCATTTTTCATGGCTGTCAGTGAGTGAGTGGTGTGCCTTGTTATTGCTTCTTGCAGCTGTTTGTAGCTCTGCTAATTTTCTATAGGCTGCAAAGTGAACAGTTATGAGAGCCTAACGAGCAAGTGGGGAATCGCATGTGAATGTGCAGGTGACCTAGGTGATACACTGAAGAAGTTCATGGGTTATCTAGCCAACCCCCCACAATGATGACAAAAATGACAATGAATGAGCTCAGACAGGAAGTACTAACAAACTTTAAGGGTGGGATATTCAGAAATGCACCAGAGGCAGGCGCAAGACCTGCGCAGCACAAATCCATTGCACCATGGCGCACATATTCAAAGGTTGCGCAAGACAGCATGCACCAGTGCAACACGGCTGAATATTGCACAGATGTGCAATAGCACAACCAGGGCTGTGCCAGGGAGCAAACCAACATGTGCAACAGCGCCACCAGCGCTGCATCTGGGAGCAAACCAACATGAGCAACAGCACAACCAGGGATGCACAAGGACACAAATGGACCTGCAACAGGCACAGCAAGGAGCAAGCCACTGGAGCGGGATGTCCCGCCACCAGTGTGCCGAGGGTGCCAGAAGCAAGGCATGGCAAGCACATGCCATAACACCACCCAGTGCACATGGGGAAGCAGTAGGCCCCCACCCACATGCACCACCATGGGCCACGGAGGCAGGGTGGCACCAATGGCCACTGGTGAACAGCCACCGGCAACCCCCCACAAGAAGGCACGTGCCCATGCCATCCGGACCACAGCCGGCAACACACAGGCAAACAGCACACATCGCAAACACCACCCAACCTGAACAGAAAGCCCACGGCCACTCCAGGGCACAGCCACTGACCAATGGATAAACACCACCAGGCACAACCCCCAGGCCACCCCAGGTGCACCACACAGCCACCATGCACACCACTGCAGCATGGCTCCCAACGCTAGCCGCAAAGCAGACCCGGACACAGATGAGTAACCACAGAAAATGTATTACAACATATAGAAAACACAACTATTTAAAATAATACAATAAACAGGGGACAGGGCCCAAGGCATGGGGAAGTTATGTACAAAACAGGAAGCTGGGGAAGGGAGGTAAGGGGACAGGGATCAGGGCTAGACAAGGGGACAAGGGAGGGCAAGGGAAGGAGGGACAGGGAAGGATAAGGTTCATGGGTCAATGGGCCCTTCGGGCCTCCTCACCCCACTGGTGCCTGGCACTGTTGCTTGCGCATCATCCTCCACAGCAGCCTCGCCACCTGCAGCGTGGCAGTGGTGACCTCAAGGATCTGTCTCAGGAGCCGGGTGTTCACTGCAGGCCAATGGACACCTAGGACAAAGGAGGGTACATGGTATGAGTACATGTCTGGAACACCCTAGCCCACCCACCATGCACAGCGGACAGTGGCGACATGCGCCCCTGAGATGGCACCCAGCCACCCGCAGCATGCGCGCCAACACATGCTGCCAACCTGGCACACCACAGCCATGCAGAACACTGCACCAACACCACCCATGGGCCACACACCACCACAGTGGCAGGCAGCCGCATGGTACAGCGGTGGGATGGCAGCAGCACAGTTGGCGGCCAGATGTACCCACAGCCCACCTGCAGCAGACACACACATGTGTGATAGCCACAGCATGGTGCAACAGTCACTGTAGGCAGTGCGCAGTTGCAATGGCATTGTGCACAGGGGGCTGTGGCCCACCCCATCCACGCTGCCCACCCTGCACAGCAATGTAGCATGTAACAGTGCCTACCTGCACGCCATGGTGCACCTTGTGCTGGTCCCACAGCAATGCCCCTTCGGCCTGCACCCTGCGCCAGTACCCCAGCGGTGGCCTACCTTGGCCCACCCGCAGCGCCAGCCAGTCGGTCTGTCTTCCTGTCCTCAGGGCCTAGGAAGGAAACATAGAGAAGAACACATCAGTACCTGGCATCACCATAAGCCCCCCCCAGCACAGCATGTACCCCAACCCAGCGCAACCGCAGCATGGTGGCACAGCGCACACATGGTGCGCCACCCCGGGCTTCAGGGGGCACAGCCCCAGTGCCCCCCTGCCGGCCCCACAGAACACTGGTTGAGCACAGACATGTGTGATGCACGCCTACCGGGCTGTGGCACGGCACCCCTCTGGACACATGCCTGCAGTGTCTGGAGCCTCTCTGGGTCCCTCCGCTGCAGGTCCCAATATTGGTGGCAGCACTGTTCACTGGTGCGCTAGACACTGGTGGCCTCCTCCAGCCCATCCACCACCTCCTGCCACACATCCGTCTGTGGCCTGTCAAAGGGCACCTGCCCAAACAGGCTGCCTGTGTGTGGCTCCACCAGGGCCACAAAGTTCACTAGTTCGATCTAGGTCCAGTTAGTGGCCCTGGCTCTGCTGCAGCATGGCATTGCTGAATCACAGTACAGCAAACAAAATGGTGCCCCATAGTGCACGAACCCCACGTGCTGGAGATGTGTGCCTAGCATGGAGATGCGCTGCCAACCACTATTGCACATCCCTGGAGATGCACGATATGGGTATGGCTGCACTGGCACGTGATGCAGAGCTCTCTGAGGGGCAAGGGGAACAAGTGGGGTCAAGGGTCAGCATGTGCACCGTGCGTGACTGGGCTATTGGGACCGCCATGCAAGGTGTGGAAAAGGGGCATGTGGGCACCACAGGCTATGGGCCAATAGCGCCTGGGTGCTGTGGGGCTAATAGCGTTCGGGCACCATAGGCCACACAGTGCCTGAGTGCCACATGTACAATAGCGGATGAGCACTGTATTGCATATTACGCAGTGTGAGTATACTGCACCAGTGGTGTAGGCACTGGCAGTGTGCGGATGTGTACTGCCGGGCCTATTGCGCACATCACAATGTTGCGCCACAACTTGAGCATGTGCAAAAACATGATATTCAGCCAGCATATGCAGATTAGCTCATCAGCCTATCCGCAGCGTATCAGAAACATTTGCATCTCATTACAGTTGCACATCTCCTCATTTGCATGCTATGCATTATTAAGGCGCCACGGAACAGCACAGGACATGGACCAGTATTGCATCCTTTAGATGTAAGCTGTGACACTGAGGGGGTGACAGGACAGTGGTTTGGGTGGGTGGTGTGGGTAGTAGCAGTCACTGACCACATGTCATCACCCACAGGATGCAGCATGACCGATCGTGAGGAAGGTGAGGAGCATGGGCCTGCATGGAAGCATAGGTCCAACTCTACAAAGTCAGAGACGGATGCCCTGTTCGAGGCGTACCTCGACCAGAAGCCTCTGCTGAGTGGCTCGACAGGCACCCCACAGGCCAGGTCCGCAGCATGGGAAGGGGTGGCGAGGGCTGTGAACCAGCAGGGCAGCCATCAGAGGTCTGTGCAGGAGTGCAAAAAAAAAAGTCGGCACAGACAGGCACAGGATTAAGGAGAAGTTGGCAAACATCTGGGCCACACATGCAGCTACAGGTGGTGGACAGCCCAATGTGCCATAGCTGAAGCCGCAGGAGGCGTTGGTGGTGGCCACCATGTGGTGCAGCGCCATCGAGGGGGGGTGCCTGGTGGCGGATTCCAGGCGGGTTGCAGCCCATCACTGCATGATAGGTACAGCAATGTATGGGACAGGGGGTTGGGGGACCAGCTGGTATGACAGCGGCAATAATGCGACTGTATTCTCTTTCAGCTCCAGAGCGCCAGCATGCGGTGGCATGGGCGGGAGTATCCACCATGGGGGAGAGCCTAGACCTGGAGGACCGTCCATCCACCTCCACCGGTGTCCAGGGGCCTGATCAGATGCAGCTCAACACCACTGTCAGGCTGGATGCCCGTGGCATGGTTGCGGACAAGGCCCTGGCTGTATTCCAGCAGGACGCCAGCCATGGCATACAGTATGCCAAGAAACAGATCAAGGCGAGGTCTGACACTGATTATGGTGACACTATCGTCCTGGTTAGCTGTGTTGCAGTCAAGGGGGGAGGCACCCATACCACTCACCCACCACGGCATGACACTGTTCATGAGTGGAGGTCCCAAAATGTCTATGTTGAAAATTTGGTGAGAAAATTCCACAGAATGACTGTGTTACGAGCATGCATTGCGCAGTTTCCACGCACGCTTGTAACTTAGAGAATTTTTAATATTTTCACTCCAGATTTTCAACATTGCCATATTTGCACACCTCCTTTAAGAACACTACAGTTGTCTTTGCTCACATCCTGCCTGAAATGTGGTTTCGCACAACTGGCACAGAATGGCGCGATCACTGTGGGACATCAATGTTCAGGACAGATTAACAAAATCACAGTGCCACTGTTCATGAGCAGAAGTCCCAGATGCTTTCATGAGGTTGGGTGAGGAAAAAGCACATGTTAAAAATTTGGAGTGCAAATACCAACAGACGCCCGGGGCATTAGTGTTTCTAACCATAACATCCCACTCTGTAGAGACTGACTGGCATCAGGGGTGTGACTTTGGATTGTCAGCTGTAATGTTCATGCCATTCCACCCCCACCCCCACCCTGCAGCCACTGACAGACATCAAGGTGTGCCTTGCACTCTTCTGCCCCAAAGTTCACCCCATTCTCCTATACTGCACCAATCTCAACATATTTCCATATGGAATGGGATAAGTGTAAGGCCCAAGGACCCCAAGGCGGAAGGTGATACTTGTCGGACTCTGCAGGGTAGGATGAGGTGAAATGGCAAGAGCGTTATGGCTGACACCCAAAGGCACACCTCAGTGCCTGTCAGTCTCTTCAGGGTGGTATGGAGTTGGCGTCACTTCCATACTTCACTGCCATTTCTATTATGCATCTTTCTAACTCATGCACTACCAATGCCAATGTCAGCAAGACAACATTTGGCATTGACAAATGCTTGTTAGATAGTTATAATTGATTGATAATTTTGAATAATTTTGTATAATCTGTATTTTATTTCTTTTTAGGAGTGTGTGGTATTTGTGTATGGGTGTGCATGTGTGGGTGTATGTGGGTGTATAGTTTATTATTGGTTTATTGGCAGTTGAGTTGAGTTGAAAATGTGCTGGCAAGCCGCTCTCCCAGTCAGGCATTACTTCCCCTCTGAACTTTGGGACCTCCACCCCTTTAACTGTCACCCCTCTGCTGGCAGCAGTATACAGACACTGCAGGGCATTGAGAATAGTAGGCAGGAGGCGGAAGGGGGCTGGAGGACCTGAACTTCAGAGGGGGAGTGAGCAGGATGGCCGTATTGGGATAGTGAGGACCAGGAGATGCCCTGGGGTGAAATGGATTCCGGAACGTGGTCCTTCATATCTGGTTTCCATACCCAAGGGCTCCAGCGTTTCTGGGCTGATAGCTTGGCTGGCACTGGAATTTCGTCCAACTCAAGTGGTGTTATGCAACGCCAGGTCTGTTAGGAACAAGACAGCTGTCAGTGCCAATCTTGTTGGGATAACAGACCTGGCTTGCATCACCGAGACCTGGTTGGATGATAATGTCAGCCCATTTTGGAGGCAGCTGTTCTGGTTGGGTTCTCGGTGATACATCGCTCGAGGTCGGACCGCAGGGGTGGGGGTGTAGCTATTTGTTTTAGGTCAGAATTGGGCCTTATAGGTGTGTCAGTTGAAGAATCCAGATCATTTAAGTATACCATGGTTGCAGGTGTGGGCTGTAGGATCGTTCTCATCTACCATCCACCCAGGGGTGAGAAATTGTTCTTACAGGAAGTAGCGGACTTCATGGTTGACATGACATTTGAGTCACCTAGGCTGATGGTCCTGGGTGACTTCAAAGCCTGGGTCAACGATGAACTCTCGCAATTTGGCCAGGACTTCCTCCAACTTATGAATTCATTGGGCTTTACACAGGTAGTTGCCTCTGCAACCCATAATCATGGTCACTCACTCGATCTGGTTTTCCTCCTGGGGATGGAGACCTCCAACTTGGTGGTGGAACCAGTTGGATGGTCAGATCACTACACCATAAGGTTCAATATCCAGGCTCCCCCTTATAGGCCTGTCCCTGTGGAGATGGTCAGATACCGCCCTTTGAGGGATGTGAACCCTGATGGTCTATTGGTGGTATCAGACCTATTGGGATTTCTGGGGGCAAGTGAGGGTCCAGAGAGTTTGGTTTAGGCCTATAATAAGGCTGTTACTGAAGCTCTGGACTCTATCGCTCCTGTCCGCGTATGTCCTCTCTCTCTCTCTCTCTCTCTCTCTCCGCTCATGGTCCCCATGGTTTGATGGGACCTTGAGAGAGCTGAGATGAGTTGGTTGAAGGTTAGAGCAACACTGGAAGAAATCTGCCCTGGATGCTGACCACCTTAGATTGATAGAATATTATCAAATCTATCAATCAGCAATCACCCATAAGAAGGCAGAGTTCCTGTCTGGGGAGATAACTGCAGGCCAGAATCGACCTGCTCAGCTCTTTCGGACTGTGGACAGGCTGTGCAACCCAACCTGTCTGCAGGCTCAAAGTGCATTTTCACAAGTTATGTGTGACGAGTTTGCTCGATTCTTTGCAGATAAGGTGGCCAATATCAGGGCTGAGATCCGGCCTGCTTACTCTATGGGGGTTGATGGTGGTTAGTGCTCAGTCACTCCTACTCGGTTTTCTTGGATATCTTTCAACCAGCCAGAGATCGTGGATATCATGTGAATTGTCCAGAGTATGCAGCTGATGTGCTGTAGTTTGAACCTGGGCCCAACACACCTGATAATGGGGTGTGTTGATTCTATCGGACCCCCTCCTTGCAAAGATTGTTTGGTGCTCCTTAGAGTCGGGTGAGTTCCCTAGTTCCCTGAAGGAGGCAGTGGTGACACCGCTCCTTAAGAAAGCTGCTCTGGACCCGAACTGCTTTGCTAACTACAGACCTATCTCTAACCTCCCCATTGTAGGGAAGGTGATTAAGAAAGTAGTTGTGCTGCAGCTGGAGAACCATCTTACCATACACGATGTCTACGATCCTCTCCAGTCCGGTTTCCAGAAGAGGCATAGTATCGAGACTGCTCTGGTTCGGGTGCTCAATGATCTTCTGATGGCAAGAGATCAGAAGCGCCACTCCATCTTGGTGCCTCTTGATCTTTCTTCAGCTTTTGACACCGTGGACCATGGGGTGCTGCTCGAGCACCTGAGGGTCATCTGTGGCCTGGCAGGTTCAGTCCTCAGATGGTTTAAATCTTTTGTCACTGGCAGATCTCAGAGGGTGGTGTCAGGGATATTTTCCTCGGACCCATTCTCTCTGCCATGTGGGGGTTCCCCAGGGCTCAGTGCTGTCCCCTATGTTGTTCACAGTGTATATGCCACCTCTTGGAGACATTGTAAGACAGTATGGGCTGAGGTTTCACTGTTATGCAGATGGTACCCAGCTCTACCTCTCTTTTGTGCCCAACCAGGATAGTGCGATCTTGGTCTTTAACAGCTGCCTTGTAGAAATTCAGGACTGGATGAAATCTAGCTGGTTGAAATTGAATTCTGAGAAGGCTGAGGTGTTGGTGGTAGATCCAGGTCACCAGATTGAGGGGTCAGTGGCAGGGCTGTCCTCTGGACTTTGGCTCGGAGGTGCCCAGCTGCCTTCCTCCGAATGGGTGCGAAACCTGAGGGTGGTTCTTGATGATGGGCTGACATTGCGTTCGCAGGTGTCGGCAGTCGTCAAGTCCTCATTTTACTATCTGAGGAACATCGCCAGTATTAAGCACCTTGTTCCGTCCGATGACCTTTCAACACTGATCCATGCATTTGTGACCTCGTGCCTCGATTACTCAACTCTCTGTAGCTTCCGGGGGTTGATATCTGCCGCTTGTAGCTGGTGCAGAATGCTGTGGCGCGGCTGTTGATGGGGACTCCTCATTTGAGTCACATCACTCCTGTGCTGTGTGAACTGCACTTGCTGCCTGTATAGTGGCGGATCACCTTCAAGGTTGGGCTTCTGACCTACAAGGCTCTGCACAGACTGGGTCCGAGCTATCTGCAAGAACTCCTGAATCCCTACTGTCCCAGCTGACCTCTCGGCTCAGCTGACGAGGGGTTGTTAGAGATTCCCAAGATATGGCTGAAAACCTCTGGGGCCCATGCTTTTATGTATGCAGCTCCGACCCTGTGGAATTCTCTACCTCATCAGATTCAAGAGTGCAGGACTGTGGAGAGCTTCAAGATGTCCTTAAAAGTGCACTTATTTCATCTGGTGTATGGAGATTATACAGAATAATTATGTTTGTACTTTGCATGGAATTGCTGGAATTTGGATGTTTTGTTACCTTATCTGTTTTTAGTAGTTTTATCCTGTACAGCACTTTGGTTACAGAATTGTGCTCTATAAATAAAGTTACTATTATCATTATTATTAAAGGCATGGACCAAGGTAGAAAGATCCTCAGATGGAACCAAGTGTTTCATTCTGGTGATGTTCCTTAGATGGTAAAAGATGGAATTTTACTATGGCTGACATCTGAGCCTTCAGGGTCAGGCCTTTGTCAAACACCACCTCAAAGATCCGCACCTGGCCCGAAGCATTGAGCGGGTTCCCTCCAAGTTGTGGACTAGAAGGTTTTTCTCCCCATGATCCGACTGTTCTAAGTTCTGGGTCCACGACCAACACCTCCGTTTTTTCTGGGTTTAGCCTCAGCCTGCTAGCACTCATCCAGTTCTGTATCTCCAGTAGGCAGTTGTTGAACATCGAGACTGTAGCAAATTCCTGGTTGGACACAAAGGACATGTACAGTTGAGAGTCATCTGCGTAACAGTGAAAACTCAACCCGTACCACCTTATAATGTTCCCCAGTGGCAGCATATACACTACAAACAACATGGGGGAAAACACACAGCTCTGTGGTACCCCGTGGGGCAGGCACCAACAGGTCGAGAAATGAATTCCTGACACAATCCTCTGAGACCTGCCCTTGAGGGATGATCAAAACCAATTGAGGGCTACTCCCTCTAGTCCACAAAAGAACTGCAGGCATTTGAGCAACACCCCATGGTCCATAGTGTCAAATGCTGCTGAGAGATCTAGGAGAACCAAGATGGAATGGGCTCTCTTGATCTCTCGCCACCAACAGGTCATTAAGTACTCAAACCAGGGCAGTCTCGGTACTGTGCCTTTTCTGAAGCCAGACTGGAGAGGGTCATGGATATTGTGGATGGATAAATGATCCTCCAGCTGAAGAGCGAGCACTTTCTCAATAACCCTCTCTGTGAAAGGGAGGTTAGAGACTGGTCTGTAGTTGGCAGGGCAGTCTTGGTCAAGGGAGGCCTTTTTCAACAGAGATCCAACTACTGCCTCCTTTAAGGGGTATGGAAAGACCCCTCTCTCCAATGAAGCCCAGACTATCCAAGCTAGGACCGGGCCAATGACCTCAACACACCCCACAAGAAGGTGCGTTGGGCCCGGATCCAAACTCTATCAAGTTGGTCACAGAGTCTGAATGATCCTCACTATATCCATGACTACCAACTGACTGAAGGCAGACCAGGTCATCTGGGCATTAGTGCCACTTGGTTGAACACTGCAAGAATCAATGGGGAGACATTGGTTGATCTCTATCTTAATGGTGGACACCTTATCAGTGAAGAACTGCGCAAACTCCTCACATTTTTCTTGTGACAATACTCTACCAGACTGCAGGCAGGCCAGACTGCACAGTCTGTACATGGTCCAGAAGAGCTAGGCTGGTCTGTTCTTCATTGCAGCAATTTACCTGGACAGGAATTCTGCCTTCTTATGGAAAATTGCTGATTGATAGACCTCATAATGGTCCAACAACCTAAGTCTGTCCCCCTACAGGTGTGTTTTCTGCCATTGTCTCTCCAGCCTTCACCCCTGCCTCTTCAATTCTCTCTGTCCCATCAAACCATGGGGCACCCAGGTGGGATGTAAGGGGGAGAACCTGAACTGGAGCAATGACATCCGGGTCCTCTTTTACTGCCCTATTATAAGCCAGCACAAGAGGCCCTGGGTCATTGCTATCAGACAGAAGTCCCGAAAGGTCTAACACCGTCATAAGGCCTTCTGGTGTCACCTGTCTTAAAGGACAGTACTGTACCATTTCCTGAGGGGCAGGCCCATTTTGAGGGGTCATGAAACTAAACCTCAAGGTGTGATGGTCTGATCATCCAATAAGATCTACCTCCATACCGGAGATTTCCATCCCCAGGTGGAACACCAAGTCCAACGAGTGCCCACCCCCATGTGTTGCTGTGGTAATAACCCATGTCAGGCCCAATGATTCCATCAAATGGGGAAGGTCTTCTCCAAAAAACAATAGTTCATCGTTGACCCAGGCATTGAAGTCCCCCAGAATTAACCATCTGGGGGCCTCCAATACCATCTTAGTGATGAAGTCCGCTACCTCCTTTAGGAATGCTCTCCCATCCCTGGGTGAATGGTAGATGAGAAGGATCCTGAAACCTGCACCCACAGCTCCCATGCACTCAAAGGAGTTGGTAGTCCCCACTGGCAACTCCTTGAAGTCCAGTTCCTATCTAAAACAGACTGTGACCCCTCCTCCCCTGCAGTCCACTCTTGGGCGGTGTATCACCAAGAATCCGGTTGGAATCTCAGCTGCCAAAATGGACCCTGCATTTTCATCCAGCCAAGTCTTGGTGATGCAAGCCAGGCCTGCAGAGGCTACTAAGTCAGCAACCACTGTGGTCTTATTTTTAATAGACCTGGTATTGCATAACAACGCCCGGGAGGGACGAGATTCGGCAGATGACCGCAGCACCTGCCTGAGCACCTCAGAGCCCTTGGGTATGGACACGAGGCAAGGAGGCTCTTGCTCCTGGTCCCATTTTGCCCCAGGGTGCCTCCTAGCCCCCACCATCTCTATCCACCCACCCTTCTCCCATCCCCCTTGAGATCTGCAGGACTCACCAGTCCTCCGCCTCCTAATTATGCCTAGCACTCTACATCTATTATATACCTGTGGCGGGAGTGGAGGGCATTCAAAAGGTCACAGGTTCCTTAGTCTCAAGGGGGAGTACTGCCTGACCATAGTAATCACCCCCCAACACATTTCTAACAATTTACTTTACACCCTTAGTCACACTACACACTCTCTCACCCACACACACCTTACTGAACACAGCAATTTCCAATTCCCCTTCACACTATCTCATACACACCTTCAAACCATCCATTCCAGAACTTATATCCCATTTTACAACAAAATAGAAACAATAAATAATCCCACTAACCACCCCCCTCAAATATTGCAACCCAGTCCAGCAAGCAGAGCAATACAATAAATATTACATTTCACTGAGCAGCAAAAGTTCCAAAATGCAGTTCAATTTGTCTTGTTTGCAGCGCTCTCATCACAGCAGACCCAAGTCAAACATCTCCATAGTCCCCTCTCACAGGCTATAGTGGTGTTTTCTAAAGTTACTTTAAATGTTTAAAATGTATCAAATGTTTCAGTTTTAGCTGTTCCAGAACCAAGGTCCTATAACAGGTTCCAAGACAGGAGCTTAAAATAAAGTGTTTTACTTCCCCATTAGCAGGATTATGGATTTTACTTGCTTTCTCCTGGTAGTGCCGTCAATGAACTGGTGGGTCAAGCTAAAGGTCTGGAATCTTCCTTCACTCCTCCACTCATTTCTTCTTTCTTGGAGGGCCTCTCCCACAACTAGGAAGGGGGTCCTCTGGACCTCTTTCATGGCCCGGGCGGTTCCTCCCTCCAGAGAGCCCCCTGTTCTACCTCAGGGAGCGAAGCATCACTCTACCCTCCGGTGGTAGTGGTGTCCGCTCCCTCATCCAGGCTGGAGGTCCCCCCCCCTCGCCTTCCTCCTTTTGGAGGCCCTCCTCTCGACCAGCTGGTTCTTCCAGTTCAGAGATGTACACCGCACGTCAATCCGACAACAATCCGACCATTAAAGAAGTTGGAGTATTTTCTGCACCTGGTCTGGCTGGGCTCTCACCTCAAACAACAATCACCAGGCAAATGATGTTCCGGAACAGTTATTGTCTCAGCTCATTCACCGTCCGCTCCCACCAGGATCCTTCTCCATCCATAATGCAGCCAGGTATTACAGTGAAGCTCCAAAACAGAGGTAGGTTAAAATGCTGAACCTCCTCTCATCTCCTCGTACAGGGCTGGACTCAATATTGTAAAGAGCTGACAGTGTTCAGGCTCCCCTAGCGCCCCACAGTCCGAATGTTCCCAGGACAAATCTACAGCCCTTGTGTACACTCAGGTGTATCAGTTGCTCCCGACAACACTCAGTAAATCTCACTTTCTCACTGTTTGCCCCAACTCTCTACCCTAAAAATCTAGCTAAAAACAACTTTCTTATTTTCTTACTATCGAACAAATAAAAAGCATATAGGAACTTTAAAAACCAGTAAACAAATAAAAACAAATAACAACACTCTGCTCTGCTCTTTGCTTCTGCTCAGCCACCCAGTGTGGTCGCCATCTTAAGTCTTGATGGGTCTGGTGGCTCGCTACAATCATAAACAAAAATAACAACATAAAAATAGCAAGACCAGCCTTGGTAGCACCAGCCAAATCTTGTTCATTTGTTTGTTTATTGTATTTTTTTTTGTTCAAGTCCATCCAGGACCACCTTGTAAAAGAGTTTTCTCAATGGTGTCTTTACTGGTAAAATAAAAATAAATTGAAATTGAACTGAAATTTTGGAAGCCGGGTGGGCACACTGAGACCAAGGTCCCTTTTTCAGTTGCAGCCCAGAATTAATTACAGAAAACAACGGATACAGTGACAATTGATGCCAAGTATGGGTTGCACAAACATAAGAACAGTCAACATTACATCTGCGCTGTGCCCCTGAAGGCCGTCTGCACTCCCGGACTATCCATTGCTAACCCAGGTAATGAGCAATTTTCTGGATTGTGTTTCTGGCTGCACAGTGCCCCCCTTTGCAACTTCAGACATACTCCTAGACCTTGGGGCGGGGGGTCCTTACAGTGCGGGGGCTCATCAGGGATTTGTTTTGGGGTGCAAGAGCATACCTGGACTGAGTTTCGGGGTGTTGCAGTGGTGGGAGACTGTTTTTGGCCTTGTGAAGTGGGATTCTATGATTTGTGAGCCCACCACCTTGCACTATGTGTTTCGGGCCTTTGTGGGAATCAGAGCCATGTGTCTCTACACAAACCTGGAAGCCTGCATCATATTAGGCATGCAGATTAGCTGGAGCCCTGCTATGATTGGCTGGACAGTGGAGAGTCCAGGAGAGAGGTCGGTGCTCTCGTGGGTGAGCGCCATTGTGCTGTGGGTGTAAAGACAAAGAAGTTATCTGCAGCACCGCAGTCAAAAAGAACAAAAAGGGAGTTTTCTTTTTGGACTATGGACCATTGGAATAAGCCATGGCAGAGGCCCTGCACCATCTGGAAAGGAGGTGACAGTACCTTCCTCACTGCTATCTTGCCTGTGGAGTGTGGTAGAAAAAGCAGCTCAAGGGACAATTGTGCAATTTATGGGACCCCCAGAGCAGATGTAAGAAGCCTGTCCATGTGCCTTCAGTGCTCCCGAGGTGCAGCCCGAACAAATCCCCACCGTTTCAACTGTATGTGCCATCCTGGGGTGGCCCTCATCACTTGCAGTGGTCACCCCTGCCTCTACTAGCCTGGACACCTGGGAGGACATGGACAAAGCTGTGACTGAGGTGGTGATGGAGATGAAGGTGGCATCAGAAAAGAAGGGCGCTAGATATTTGCTCAGCCCTTCTCCTCCTTTGGATCCTGCCCCTCTCCATGCCAGAGGGAGAGGCCATGGTTGGGCATCTTCACCCATGGACAAGGCCTCCGTGAAAGGCCCCGCAGTGATAGGTATCCCTTCTCAGATGGTGGAGGCTCATTCTACCCCTGGAACAAGTGAGAGACTTGATGTGGAAATCGAAGATGTCATCCTGCAGAAAGGTTCCAGTGATGGGACCGAGGCACTGGACATACTGGAGGCAGTGCCTGAGGCTCCAGGTGTCGCCCTGACCTCTTTTGTTTATGAGAACACCACTTTGGAATGGGACATCCCTCGGCCCTATCGGTTCCCCACCTTCAGGTACCTGGATACTGATCCCTGTTGGCTGTGGCCTGTAAAAACCACTGTAAGAATTTGTCCCAGCTAAGACCCTCTGACCCCAGGGTGCTGAAATATACTTCGTGGAATTGGCTGCAGGAAGGGCCCCCCCCCCGAACCAGTGTTTGCAGCATTCCCGATTGGTCTCAGGCAGAGTAGTGGATGCACCGTAGGATCCATAAAGAGTACACTGGTGAGGAATATCCATATTTGTGTGAAAGATTATGGGATGTCATCGAGGAGCAGTGAGAGGACTGGGTTTATTAGGAAGCCTTGGACAAGGTGAGAGCCCACTGGAAGACCAGCCCATTGGACCAGTCCATGAACCAACAAAAGTCATCAGGCAGGCCAAGTCAATGTATGCTTCCATGGCGTGGTATCACACTATTCAAAACACTTGCAGTGATAGAGGATGTGGAAGGCCTTTGCACCAAGTATTACATCATAAGCCAAGATTAGTTTGGGGTCACTAAGCCACAAACGAAGTATTATTTCCCCCGAGACCGCTCCCAGAAGACGAGACCTGGCAGTGCATGTGCGCCTAACTGAACTGGCATTGGCTCCAACACAGCTGACGACTTCCACCTGGTTTCTTTGGTGGACTTCCCCGAGTTGGATGGTTAAACTAGGTGAGATCAACTCTTTTTTTGTGTTTCTTGAAAAAGAGTTTTTTCTAATGTTTAGCAATGTTAAGAGGCTGTCATAGTTAACAAAGTTTGCCTCACCTGCAAGTGCTCCGCTTCATTAAAAAGACTGCATCTCATTTTGGACTTTCAGAGACTATTAAATGGACTTAATCTATTGTTTAAGTGGGGGTACTTTGGTACTAAAAGTTTTAGCATGAATGGTGTGTGGGTGTGTGTGTGAATGTGAGTGTGTGTGTGTGTGTGGCAGTAGTTTAGAACTTGTTTGTTAGAAAAAAGGGGGGGCACACATGTTTCCCCGCTATGTGTGACTCTCTAACTTGTTATTGTTGCTCTGTTGTTTGGGTTTGTGCCCACCTTGCTTGGGTGCCCCATTTCCACCAAAATGTTCTAAGGTTTTTTTCATTAATTGAGTGGGTGGTTTCCAAGTGGCCTCCCCAATGGTGGTGGCAGGTTATGGCAGTTTGGGTAGTCGGTGTGGGGGAGGGATGCCACTGCCCAGTACTAGGCAATCCACTGTGGGAACCGGTGGGTGGGTTGCCTGAGCCCTCAGATAATTAAGATGGGTGCAGTAGTGTCTGTGGTTTATTTTTTGGGGGGCCCACCATTACGGCGGTGTGGCAGTTCTGCCATGGAACCACTGGGTGGAGACAGTGCACATATTTCAGGACATATGAAGTGAGACTTAAGGAGCTTAATATGTAGAGCCTCGAGGAAAGGAGGGAGAGGGGGGGACATGATAGAAACTTTCAAGTACCTCAAGGGAATCAACAAAGTCCAAGAGGGTAGCATCTTTCAAAAAAAGAGGTGTGCAAGAACAAGAGGGCACAATTTGAAGATCGAGGGGGGGGGTGGCTCAGAGGTAATTTAAGGAAGTATTTTTCACAGAGAGGGTTGTGGATGCATGGAATGGCCTTCCGGAGGAGGTTGTGGAGTCAAAATCAGTGGTGGAATTCAAGCATGCATGGGATAGTCATAAGGCAATTCTGGGGGGTGGGGGTAGGAAGAAGTAGGCTGCTGGTTAACTAGGATCTGCAGCTTATCCGGTAGGTAGGGAAATGGGCAGACTGGGTGGGCCAAGCGGTCCTTATCTGCCGTCAAATTCTATGTTTCTATGTTTCTATTTCCTCTTAGTGGGTTTCTGGTAAATACCAAAGCTCTCACCAGGTGGTGAACGTTTTGAGTGGGCTAAAGTGTAAGCCATCTCTGGGAGCTTACTCCTAGTCAGGTCTGATGTTTGTTTGCCTGGTCTCTAGGGCCCCCTGCTGGTCAGTGGGGTTGGGATGCCAGAGGCTATATAAGGGAGGGTTTTGGTGCCAAGTGGAAGAGCAGGCAGGAAGAGGAAGGAGTTGGGAGTCCCAGCCAGTTTTTTGGCCGGAGGGCCGAGGTTTGGGGCCGGGTTGGGGCGATTGCCACTCTGGCCCACCACCCTCGAAGATTAGTGCCTGGAGTCGTCAGGACTGGAAGGGTGCTTCTGGGCATGGCCTGATGTTGGAAACCTCTTTGCCATTAAGGCTTTGTCAAGGGTAGTCTCTCTGTGTTTGAGTGGCATCTGTGGTCCACTAAATATTTATATTTGTTTAAAATGAGTGGTGTTTAAAAGTATTTGGTGAATGGAGCCCTGTTTGGACCCTGTCATTTCTGGAGTTCAACAGCTATTTTGGAAGCTGCATCCTACAGACAGCCTGCCAGACAGCCCATCAATGCAGCAATATCAGAAGTCCAGCAAGGGCCCACATTGTCTGCTGTGCTGGTAAGTTACTTTCATTGTTTTTCACAGTACTGATTCTCACTGTTGGAGGTGATTCTGTCATTGCACAGGAGGGGCTTTCTCTTTGCTTCCAAGACATTAAAATATCCTTCTTTTTTCCTTTTGTCTCCCTCTCACTTTGAACTGCACACCAGAAGCCAAAGACTAAAGTTGTGTCTTCCTCTACCACCACTTTCTGTGGCACAGAAACATAGACAATGATGATAGAAAAAGACCAAAGGTCCATCCAATCTGCCCGTGTTCCCTTTTTTGCCCTGGGACCTACTGATCCTCCAGGGTGTTGGCCCTCCCATCTTCACCCCATTCTCTTCCCCATATCTGATGGCCTTACTCCCATTCTCCTCCCCATATCTGTTGTTTCAAGCAACCACAATACCCTTCATTCTGTTCCAGTTGTGCTTAAAACTTCTAACTGTTTTTGCCCCCACCACCTCAGCCAATAGCCTGTTCCATGTCTCCACCACCCTTTCTGTAAAATAGAACTTCCTCGTGTCCCTCTGGAACCTCCCTTCCATTAGTTTCCATTTGTGACCCCACGACCGTGAGCCAGTACTCAAATTAAATAGTTCCCCGCAGTTCACCCTGTTGATTCCTCTTATGAATTTGAAGGTCTCTGTCATATCTCCCCTCTTCCTTCTGGGCTTCAGTGAGTACATGGTCAATGCCTTGAGGCGCTCTTCATAGGATCTGCTCTGCTGTCCCTGGATCATTTTTATTAGCCGGTGTTGTAACGTCTCCAACCTATCCCTATCTTTCCTAAGGTAAGGACTCCAGTAATGGCACCATTGTGCCAGTACATGGCATGGCCACCCCTAATTTGATGGTAAGTATCTGACATTATTTTTTTCTGTTTTTAAGTTTTAATGTTAACTTTTTTCTTTCACAGGTAAACAGTGACACAGTGGCCATGCCAAGTCAGGCTAGGTAATTTCTCTTTTTTTCTTCACAGGTGACAATATACTGTAAATGAATGAGATCGGACAATTTGTTTATTTAGATTCGTTAACTCGGTAAGAACCCAAGAGCATCAAATGCCCATTTTCATGGGGGACCTGAGAATACAGTATGATGACAAAGAATATAGAATGTAACAATGGATCTACTGTAGTAAGGCTAAATTATTTTTTTCTTCACAGGTGACAGGTATAGAATAAGTGAGATTGGAGAATGGCTCTGTTGTGCAGCCACAACGGTGGCAAATTTGGGCTAAATTTTTTTTTCTTGATAGGTGACAGGTATGGAAAGAGTGGGATTGGAAAATGCAGCTGCCATGGAGGCAAAGTGGGGTTAATGAATTTTTTTTTCTTCACAGGTGACAGATATAGTAAGACTTGGAGTGGACAACGTATACACTGTCTGTGTGGTCAATCACCCACAGTGGCCTCTTTAGTAAGGGCTACATAATTTTTCCTTGTCTTCACAGGTCTCCTCCCCCTGTCCTGCTCTGTTCTCATCCAGGAAGCAAGATTTCTCTTCCTCTGCCTCCAAACCTCTTAACCATTTGTCACTGAAATGAGAGACATGGACATTTTTTGGACACCCAAAATGAGCGACATCGAGGGGCACAGACTCTCAGAATGAGGGACGCATCCTCAAACATTGAGATACAAGCTCAGAACACTGTGGAAACCATTGTATTTACTTGTACAAAGTTTATTTTTGATTTAGCATCTTAGAATATTCTGAATTTCTGCTTTAAAGTCTGAATTTACAGCACATTCTCTGTGTAGGCAGCACCTTTTCCATGATGGATAAATCAGTGACAGGGCAGTTTTAAGGGGTAAAATAAGGGACGTGCCTTGCAATCAGAGACAGTTGAGAGGTATGTCTTCCTCCTCTGTCTTTGTTCCATTTCAAAGGCAAGGCATGGCAAGGTTTATTTCTAGGGCACCCAATCCCAGAGGCTCTGGGTGCCTTACATTAAAACAAGCAAGGGAAATAAAACAATAAACATCATAAAATATTAAGATAAAACACAGCAATAGGATAAAAATAACAGTACAACAGCATATCTCATTAGGGTGGGTTTTAGAAACCCTGTCAGATCTCATGGTCCGGGAAGGCCAGAGAAAATAAATGGGCCTTGAGACCACCCTTAAAAGTCTAGATCGATGGGGCCTCCCTGACAGATGATGGTAGCTCGTTCCACAAGACTGGGTCGGTGACACTAAACACCCTGTCACTGGCAGTTCTGTGTCTAGTCCTGAGAACTTCAAGGAGGCTGCTGGACGAGGAGTGAAGGGAGTGGACTGAGGTGGCTGGCGTCAGAAGATCAGTCAGGTAGCCAGGGCCTAATCCAAGTAGGGCCTTATAGGTGAGTAAGCACACCTTGAAGATAACTCTTCACCTGACCAGCAGCCAGTGCAGTTCCCGCAGCACTGGGGTCACATGACAGGACCTGGAGAAGCCCGTCAGCAACCTGGCAGCTGCATTCTGCACCAGCTGCAGTCGGTGGAGGGTATCGCCAGGGACCCCAAAGTAAAGACCATTACAGTAATCAAGCCTAAATGTTACAAAGGCATGAACTAGCATTGGCAGATCCTCAGGCAGAATTAGGGGTTTGATCCTGGCAATGTTCCTCGAGTGGTAGAAACCACTTTGGACGACAAACGACACCTAGGATTCAAAAGTCAACCTGTCATCCAGGAGCACACCAGGATCTTGCACCCTAGGGGAGGCCGTCAATGGTACAGTCCAAGGAAAAAGACTGGAGGCCACACTGGAGGCACTTCCATCATACCCTCAGCCCGGCTTAAGCACCAGAACCTCTGTCATGTCGGGGTTCAGTCACAACCGGCTGGAGGACATCCAGTCATTAATCTCGGCCAGGCAGATGTTGAACACTTTCACAGCATCTGATGTTCCAGGGGCAAAGGACAGATACAATTGGGTATCATCTGCATATTTATTTATTTATTAGCACATCAGAATTACAACCCTTTGAGTCATAGACTTGTTTCCAAAGGCTCCACGTCATGATACAAAGAGAAATATGCAGATAGTAATGAAAATTGAAGGAACAGGTAATACATATGATGGACAACATTGAATGCAATTAGCAGGGTGATAGTGTCAATCAGCAGATGAACTTCAGTCCTATACAAATAGTTGCTAGGCAGTTGTTAACATGTCCATTAGCAGAATAAGCTGTAGTCCTATACAATCAGTAGCTAGGCAGTTGCTAACATACAAGCGCAGTAATTTCTTATGAGGTACAAAGTGTGCTGTCTCAGGAGAGACATTGTCAACGCTGGCTAGGCTCTGGCCCCTGAAGAGAGGCACCTAGAGGCCTAGGGTGGTTTTGGAAGAGGACACTCACAGTTGCGGGTGTACAGAATGTGATTCTTCAGTGCAACCTTGAAAGCCCCTATTTTGGTGAGAGAGGTGATGGTGGGGGGAAGGGGGCATTGTACCAGGAAGGTGCTCTGAAGGGGGAGGATCTTTGTGCTAGTGCAGTCCTGACCCTAGGGATCTGCAATATAGTCTTGGAGACGCTGCGAGTGGCAACAGTAGGGATTGCAGGGAGAAGGGACATGGAGACCCCGGGTGGGGGACATACCCAGTTGTATTTTTTTTGGCAAGGAGGCAGGACTGATATTGAAATCTCTCCTCGAGTGTGAGTACATTGGTTAAGGAATAAAGGGTGCGCGTATGTGTCCATATATCAGCTCCAGACAGGAGCTGGTATGCTTTGTTAATAGAAATTTGGATTTTGTTTAGAGTGGTGGCATTGGTTGCTGCATATACTATGAGCCCATAGTCCACTAGGGACAGTACAGAGGAGGTGACTGCCACGCGGAGGGCTTCAGGTGGCAGGCAGTCCTTATGTCTGTATTACAGGCCCATGCATGCATTGGTTGCTGAGGTGAGCATACTGATATGAGACTGAAATGAAAGGGTAGAGTTAAAAGTGATGCCCAGGTATTTGTAGGTGAGGACTTGGTCCAATGGATGGACCGAGCTGGAGAGGATCTGGAGGGGGAAGTCCTTGGCTTTGCTTTGGTGATGGGCAAAAAGCGTGGATTTGGTTTTCTCAATATTTACGATAAGTCATAGCAGTGAAAACCCACATTGTATCAATGACTGACCTCTCCCAGGAGCAGCAGATACACTGCAAACAGCATCGGTGACAAGATCGACCCCTGAGGTACTCCACATGGCAGGGGCCTTGGGGAGGAGAAGGAGGAGGAGAAATTCCTCACAACCACCCGCTGCATCCTGCCAGAGAGGTAGGACTCAAACCAGCTAATGACAGTGCTGGCAAGTCCACAGCACTCTCTGAGGCGGTCAAGAAGCACAATATGGTCTACAGTGTTAAAGGCTGAAGATTGGCCATCACCACTGTGACAGCAGGTATCCTTTCAAAAAGTTATTTTCTCTTTTAATTTTAACATTTTGTTTTCCTTTCACAGGTGTACAGTAACCCAGTATGGAGAGTACTACAGTCGAAATAATTTCTATCTTGTCTTCATATCAGGTCTGTATGCATTCTGCCATCAAGATTATTTCCTTGTCCTCCTATAGCAAGCAAGCCATTGCCATCTTCTAATTTCCACCAACTCATTGATGTGGTCAGTCTTGCTGACTAATGCTCAGATCTTGTCCTCCAGCACTGTATGTGATGTTATTACCGTCAACATGTCCTCTGTGTCAAGCATATTTAAGAGTCCTCCAACTGATGCTGCTGCCTCGTTGTACAATTTGAAAGTGTCTCAAACAGAGAAAATATCTAAAACAAGAGAAATAGAAGACAACAGTTATATAGTGACATACGGCTAGGGATATGAGTTAAGAAAAAAGAAATATAAAAAAAAATACCTTCCCTTGTACATAAAATCCGAAATTAAAAAAAGACATGTGGGCAAGACCCATGCAACAACAGGATTCCATCACCCTAGTGATAAATACCTGCAAAGAGAGAGACAGTGACAAAAGATGATTAGAAATACCATGGTTTCAAACACCCTCCAACCCCCACAACCCCCAAAAGGAAAAAAAATAATACTTACCTTTACTGGTAGGCAACACCAAAGGAGAAGTTAAAAAGAGAAGTCACAAGGTGAAGTTGGAAATTCTCAAGTTTTTAGCATGGGGCAAAAATTTGTAAATTTATCCACGTAGGTGGAATTTGGCAACTCGCCTGAACTTTGTGGCTAAATTAAAACTTCTCAACAGCTCTATGTTGGTGTCATCAGCACACTTTTCATCCAGCATAGAGTTCCCATTTCTAAGTGTCTTATATACAATTTAAAGACTATTGGACCCAGGACAGACCCTTGGGGCACACCACTTAACATCTTTGTCCAAGTTGAGCAGAGACCCTCCACACATATCCTTTGTTTCCTTTCACTCAGCCAGCTTATTATCTAATTAAAAAGTATGGAATCTAGTCCCATACTCTTTAACATACCCAGAAAGTGGTCATGGGCAGAGCCCCTACTTTTCTGCGGCACAGTGAGATCAAGTTCTGCGGCAAGACTACCATTTGCCGCAGAACTTCTGCAGCGGTGGTTTGTAATTTCTGCGGAAGTTCTGCGGCACTAACAAACTACCACATCACAGTGGCAGCTTGTCATCCTGACTTCACTTTCATGGCAGTTTTTATAGCAATCAGGATGGTGGAAAGCACAGTAACACTAGTTCAAAAAATAACAGACTTATAAAAATAATTTTATGCCTAAAAAAGCAAAACAAATGTCTATCCCTTAAGGTTCTAGCCTGTTGCATAAATGACATATGCAGAGGGGATCTTATGTGATAAAGAAGGTATTTCTATATGCATGCTATCTATCTCACTAATGAGGTTTCCACTGTCTAGCACTTATATATATTTATATGCAATCTGTAACATACATACAAATGTGTGTGTGTGTGTTGAGAGAGACAGAGATACTGTATGTGTGTATGCATGTATATACATATATACATACATATATATATATATATATATATATATTTTTTTTTTATTTCCATGAACTTGCATCCTCATTTATACAGGTCTCATTACAAATGGAATAGAGGAGTTATTGCAAAACTCATTTTTGATGTCAACCTGCTTTCCATGACACACTGCGTAACACCATCAGGCCATGACATGCATGTGAACCGATTGTGAGATAGAGCTCTCCAGACCAGCACAATGTGTCCACCATGTGACAAAACACTGCACCACACCTTCCCAGGCTCCGAGCAATGATGTGCTCCACCAGTCCTTGTGCTGCCCAGCCAGCTCCCAGAGCTAATCTCTGAACCTGAGTTGCCGGCACGGAAACACAGCATGCTACCTCTGGCCCAAAAGCTGTCCCTGCACACAACATTTCTCCATAACTTTTTAGGTGATTCTATCAACCAATGACAATATGTAATCTATAACCCTGGCAAAAATGCGTACAGTGCAATTATTTATTTCACAGGTCCTAATTCTTTCAACAGGTCTACACATTGTTATATTCCACTTTTCTGGGAATAGTTACTTTATTTTTCTTAAAAATGACAGTTAAATTCATTTTACCAGTTATTCATTTCAGATGGCATCTCTATACCTTAAAGGCACAAATAGGTTTGTACAAAGTGAGGTATGGACTTAGCAGGTCTGTGCTATTGACAAGGTTTTGTTTAAGTTGGCCCTAGTGCAATAATGTAAGACTGAAAATTGTATTAGGCTGTACTGCAGGTTGAGCAAATATCACCATGCCTGATGTGCAGTGCCACCGTCTCTGGCAGTGGGAACTGTGGTAGATAAGTGACTGTTCATTTCTGTTGCAGATTGCAGCCATTTCACTAGCTAATGCATGATGTTATAGCAATAATAACATCACATTCTGAGCATATAAGGGGTTTGGGATATAAAAAGAGGGGAAGGGAACCAGATTCTATGGAAAAACAGAAATATTAATAAAAATCAACAAGAAGAGTGAATTCTCGGCACACATGAAGTTCTTATGAGTAGATTTCTTACAGCAAAATCTCATGCGTCGCAGAATTCTAGGGCTCTGTCATGGGGTACCCAGGGGTTGGTTATGAGTCTGTCCTAGGTTACTGAAAATTATTTTTGCACTGCAGCTTGAGGTGTACCTCACGGCCTTTGATATCCGTTAACCCCTTCAGTCTGGTTTTAAGTCTAGACACAGCACAGAGACTGCGTTGGTCAGGGTGCAAAATTACCTTCTCAGGGCAAGGGATAAAGAAGGGTCAAGTCTCATCCTCCTAGATCTCTCTTTGGTCTTTGACACTGTAGACCATGGGTTTTTGGGGGGTTCCACGAAGGAGTACCTTGAAGTCACTGACAAGGTCATCTGCTGGTTCAAGTCCTACCTCAAGGATAGGTTGCAGAGGGTGGTGATGGAGAATATTTCCTCTCGCCCAATGCCCCTTACCTGTGGTGTATTTCAGAGGTCAATCCTATCACCCGTGTCATTTGCAGTGTACGTACTACCCCTGGGAGGGATCGTAGATGGTACAGTGTGAGGTTATGTAGATGATATCATCTGTTATCTGTCTTTTGCATATGGGATGCTGAGCGCAGTTGACATGCTAAATTTGTGTTTGGATAAGCTCCAGAACTATATGGCATCTTGCTAGCCGAGACTTAGCCCAGATAAGACTAAGTATTAGTGATCGATTTGGGTCATGGGGAGGGAGCTATGGTCTGTTGCCACGGTGACAAGACTCCTGCAAAGGAGTGCTCTCAATGAATCAGGATGCTCCTTTCCTCCGCACGTGAGACACTCTTATTCTGTGAAGTGCGTCTCACACGCAGATGCCCTGGAAACAGGCATGTTCTGGAAACAGTTTAAAAAATATATGTATTATTGATCACTCTCGATCAATAATATATTAATATGTCCGCCATCGTCACTCGTTCCTGTATTAGAGTGGTTTCACTTGCCTTCAGCTTGAGTCAGAACAGTTCAGCTTCACTTTCGCTGTTCTTGCTCCAGTCAAAGGCACGTGAAACCACTCTTATATGGCAATGAGTGACTACAGGGGACGTATAACATATAATATGAGCACTAAATGTGGTGGGGGGGGGAATACATGACACCTCTGGAATTCGATACCACAGAGGAAATGTAGGCCATGCAGTGGATGGAGAATGTGGTGAAGAGTGCTTTATTGCCATCATGAAAGAAGTTATGGCTAGAGGAATGCCTAGTGAGCTGTGTTTCATCTGACAGCCAAATAATAAAGTACCACTATGCTTGATTCCAGCTCCGGCATGGACAATCCAGTTTGTGTGTGGTCTCATGATATAGTGCTGCAGGGTATGGTTGTTATGGTGCCCCTTGTCCCCCTCACACCTGACCCATGATGGCAAGGTAACTTGTGTCGGTACAGTACTGGTGGTCATAGCATAAGGTGGGTGCCCTGCTGGGTGAGAAAACATCCAATACCCCTAGACACAGGTGGGTAGTCTGGCCCTTACAAATCCAAGTCCTACAGCCTCTCCTAGTATGACTTGCCCCCTAGTCCCTGGACCATCTTGACTGCTCTGCACTGCACTGCTTTCACCTGGTCATAGTCTTTTCTCAGGTGTGGATTCCAGTACCTTGTGCAGTACTCCAGATGTGGTCTCAGCAATGACCTGTTCAGTGTAAAAGTGAAATTTTAGTACAGTGGGAGGGTTAAATTCTGATTTCTGATGTTTATCACCCTTCCTATACATCCCCAAACCCTGTTTGCTCTTCCCACAGCTTTGTTGCAGTGTGTGGTGGATTTTAGTCTCTCTGATATCATGTTTCCTAAGTCCTTTTCCTCCTTGGAACTTTCCAGCATCCTCCCCCCCCTATTTTGTACTGCACTCTTGGGTTCATTTTTCCCAATATACATTACCTTACATTTTGTTTGCATTGAAGCACAGCTGCTAGATCTTTGACCAGTTTGATCAGGATGGGCCAAGTGGTCCTTGTCTGCAGTCAGATTCTATTTCTATGGGAAACTTAGTCATTAGGAAAGGGAGAGCTAAGCCAGAGATCAAGTAGGGTCTAAGGTGTTACAGTAGGTAAGAAAAATGGGCATACTGGGTGGGCCAAGTGGTCCTTATCTTCCATCAAATGCATGTTTCTGTGTTTCTCCACCCTACCAAGATCCTCCCTGAGTTCCCTTATCCCTTTCTCCATGTCAGGCTTTGCTTAGATCTTTGTCTTGCCCTTTATGCCTTCGCCTATGTTACAAATGAACATGCTGAAAAAGACAGGGCCCAGCACTGATCCCTTGGGTACTTTGCTCGTAACCTCTCTTACCTCTGAGAACTCCCCTGTTACCCCAACCCTTTGCATCTTTACCCTCAGCCAGCTTTCCACCCAAGCTGACAATTACTCCTTCACCTCTAGTCCTTTATCTTCTTGACCAGCCTCCTATGGGGTACTGATTCAAAGGCTTTGTTGAAATCTAAGTACACTATATCAAGTGCTTGTCCCTTGTCAGCCACCCTGGTCATCCAGTTAAAGAGGTCACTTAGATTTTTCTGGTAAGATCTCCCCCTCATAAACACATGCTGCTTGTTCTGTAGCCCGTTCCCTTCTAGGAAGTCCATTTATTCCTCCCTTTGTATGGACTCCACTCCCTTCCCCAATATAGATGTCAGGCTGACTGGTCTATAGTTTTCTGGCTCATCTTTACTTCTGTTCTTGTGCAGAGGCACAGAGGGACCACATCTATTGTTCTCCAGTTCTTAGGGACCACCTGTGTGGCCAGTGAGCAGATGAATGTGTTTCCAAGTGGTGCTGCTATTACTTTTGCACCCTCCTTGAGCATCCCAGAGATAAAGCTGTCAGGTCCCATAAATGTATCTACTTTCTTTTACCTATTCCAGCACTCTTTCCCCTATTATTTTGCCTATGCTGCTTGAGTGCCTCACCCCCCCTTCTTTCCCTCCTCACTCTACATTCCAGCAGTAAATCCTCTTTTTCCCATAGTAAATACTAAACAACAGGAAGCAAATCCTCAGGATTGCAGAAGCAGCAACACAGGAGAGGGAACTAGATATCATTGTCCACCTTGAGACAAATGACCTAGCTAGGCATGAGATCAGTGCAGTGCAGGATGAATCTGTGGAGTTGGGGAGGGGCCTCAGACAGGTAGCAAGCACGGTAACCTTCTCAGAGGTGCTGCCAGTCTATGGCAGTGGGAGGCTAGGGTACTGCACACCATGCAGTTTAATGAATGGTTGCAAAACTGGTGCAGAGCAAAGGGCTTTGGCTTCATTGGGGACTGGGGGTCCACCTGGAGAGATGACGGTCTACAGCATACTGGCATGATGGTCTGCATCTGTCCAGGAAGGAAAACAAGCTTCTAGGTGACAGGTTTAAATGCCTCCTAGGCAAGCTTTTAAACTAGCCAAGGGGGGAGGTGCTGATAGGAAGTAGGAAAGTTCAAGCCTCCCCCCACAAAACATGGCAGGTAGTAGGATAAACACTGAGGTACAGAGCTTGACAGAGGGCAGGACGGGGTAAATGGAAAAATAGACAAGGGCAATAAGAGCAGGGATGGGGTAAAAAAGGATAAAGCTAACATTAAATGGAGGGCAATGAGTACCAACGCCCGTATTCTGGGAAACAAGCTTCCTGACCTAGTAGCCCTGATGGAAGAGGAACACTTGGATATTGTGGCAGTCACAGAAACATGGTACACAGAGAACCATGACTGGGATGTCAACATACCAGGGTACACAATCTACAGAAGGGACAGGGAGGGTAAAAAAGGAGGTGGAGTAGCTCTCTACATAATGGAAGGGATCAAAGCCACAGAACTAAAAAGTAAAGGGGGAGGACAAGAGGCACTCTGGGTCACCTTGGAGACAGGGAATGGCATCACAATCCGCACAGGGGTTGTATACAGATCCCCATCTCAAGGGAAGGAAATGGACAAGAAAATGATAGAGGACATTCTCAAAATGGCTGAAAAAGGGGAGATACTGTTGATAGGGGACCTGAATATAACAGATGTTAACTGGATGATATGGACTGCAGCCACATCCAAGAGCAGGGTCATTCTCGATGCCCTACAGGGGGCATGCCTTAGACAGCTAGTGGTGGAACACACTCAGAAGGGAGCAATATTAGACCTGGTACTCTCAAATGGAGAGAAGATCACAAATTTAGAAGTCAGTAGACATCTGGGAACAAGCGACCACTGCACAGTGTGCTTCACAATAAACACAACCATGGAGACAAGCCATACAAATACAAGGATACTGGACTTTAGAAAGGCTGACTTTGGCATAATGGGTGAATACCAGAGGAATGCATTAGTAAATGGCCAGAAAGGAGTGGTGGAAGAACAATGGAGAAAAATCAAAACTGCCATCATGGAGGCAACAAGCCTTTGTGTGAAACAAATAAAGAAAACAAAGCAGAATAAAAAAACACTATGTTTCTCAAAAGAGGTGTCAGGGAAGGTTAAGGAGAAAAAGGCTGCATTCAAAAAGTATAAAGAATCACAGAAGGAGCACGACAGGGAACTGTATCAATTAAAGCAGAAAGAAGTGGGGAAGGCAGTCAGAAAAGCAAAGGCCCAAACTGAGGAAAAGATAGCCAACTCAGTTAAGAAGGGATAAAACCTTTTATAGGTACATTAGGGACATAGAAAGGTTAAGGGAGGATAGTGAAGATTAATAAAGGACAGGGAAGTGGATGGAGGAGACAGTGAAAAGGCAGAGATACTGAATGAATACTTTGCTCAGTATTCACAAAAGAAGAAGAGGAGGAGTTACCTAAACCAAACAATAGAAGCACTCTGGGTAGTGGGGTTGACCCGAGTCCATTCACAGAAGAAAAAGTCCTGCAAGAACTCCTAAAACTCAAGGTGGACAAAGCAATGGGGCCTAACGGGATTCACCCTAGAATCCTAAAAGAACTAAAGGAGGATCTAGTGACACCACTGACCACACTTTTTAACAAATCATGGGAGGATGGGGTGGTACCTGAGGACTGGAGGAGGGCAGAAGTGATTCCCCTTCACAAAAGTGGAGCAAGGCAGAAGCAGGAAACTACAGACCTGTTAGTTTGACCTCAGTGGTGGGGAAATGATGGAATCACTTCTGAAAGAAAGAACTGTTGAGTACCTAGAGGCCAGCGGGAACAGGACCCAAAGCAGCATGGATTCACAGCAGGAAGGTCATGTCAGATGAATCTAATTGATTTCTTTGACTGGGTGACCAAAGTAATAGACCAGGAGGGCTGTGGATATGGCCTACCTAGACTTTAGCAAGGCATTTGACACAGTCCGCACAAAAGATTAATAATCAAGTTAGCCAGCCTGGGAGTGGGTCCCAGGGTGGTAGCCTGATAACAAACTGGCTGCACAATAGGACACAGAAGGTAATAGTGAATGGACACATTCGAAGAAAGGGGTTAGTGGAGTACCTCAGGGCTCAGTACTGGGTCCAGTCCTCATACATCTTCTAGTGATTGACAGAGGTCTGGAAGGAAAGGTATGCCTCTTTGCAGATGACACAAAAATCTGTAACAGAATTGATACACAGGGGGGGGTAGAAAGGATGAGAAGGGACTTGGCAAGGTTGGAGGAATGGTCAGACATATGGTAAATTAGATTCAATGCAAAGAAGTGCAAAGTAATGTACCTGGGAAATAAAAATCCAGGAGAAGAGTACACAACAGCAAGGGAGGTACTAACAACAACAATAATGGAAAGGGACCTGGAGGTAGTCATATAAGATGACCTAAAGGTGGGTAAGCAATGTGAGAATTCGGTAGGGACAGCCAGGGGGATACTGGGATGCATAGGAAGGGGCATCACAAGTAGAAAAAGGGAAGTGGTTATCCCTCTGTACAGACAGTTGGTGAGACCCCATCTGAGTACTGCATGCAGTTTTGAGACCTCATCTATGCAAGGACATAGACAGGATGGAAGCAGTCCAGAGGAGGGCAACTAAAATGGTGCAGGTTCTACATCAGAAACCATATGAAGAGAGAGTGAGAGAGCTTAATATGTATACCCTTGATGAAAGGAGGGACGGGGGGACATGATAGAAACTTTTAAGTACCTCAAGGGAATCAGCAAAGTCCAGGAGGGTAGCATCTTTCAGAAAAAGAGATGTGTAAACAAGGAGGCACAATTTAAAGATAGAGGGGGATGGCTCAGGGGTATCGTGAGGACATTTTTTTTCACGGAGAGAGTGGTGCATGCATGGAACCACCTTCCTGGAGAGGTTGTGGGGTCTAAAACAGTGGGGGAATTCAAACATGCATGGGACAGACGTAAGACAATTATAGTGGGGGGTTGCAGGAAGTAGGCTGTTCGTTCACTAGAATCTGCAGCTTATCCAATAGGTAGGGAAATGGGCAGACTGGGTGGGCCAAGTGGTCCTTATCTGCCGTCAAAGTCTATGTTTCTATGTTTCTAAAAGTATTTGATCAGTATCTCTGCCTTACCTTTATCCCCCCACCCATCCTTTCTCCCTCTTAAGCCTCACTATGCCCCCGTTAACCTTTCACTTCTCTCGAATGTATCTGAAGGATACTTTTTCCTCCCTGCTTCACCACCCCATTTCTAGCCTGAGTTTCATCTCTACCATGGCCTCCCAGATCTTTCTGCTAGCTACCTGGACAAGCTCAAGGCATCTAGTACGGAGGTAAGACAGGACAAAGCAGGGGCTGAGCTGAGAATCGTGGAGGAAGTCAAAGATGGTGATTAGGACTGTGAGAGCTGGGAAATTTGTCCCGAAAGGCCAATTTTGAACTGGGCTGGGCAAAACCTGAATTAGCCAGATTTGGCACAAAATTAAATGAAGGATTTTGGAAGTTGAAACACAATGGGTTTTTAATGGCCTCTCATGTATTATTATAGGATGGCCAATCAGTTATAGGGAGACCACTACACCATAAGAAATATGCAAGACGCCTACAGGATGACTGATTGGGGGGGTTGAGGGACCACTAGACCATCAGGAATATTCACACAGCTACAAGAAGGCCACTGGGGGAGGGGGCGCACAGGTATCCAGAGAACACAGCGACCGCAATTGAGCGCTTACAAAAAGGGTGACTCAATCACAGCGCCTGTGTTCTGGGCTACCTGGCAGCATAGTGACTGGATACAGGGGTAGGTGACTACAATGACAGGATGTCGCTATATATACTGTATATATATATATATATATATATATATATAAGCGGGGGGGACCATGTCACAACATGACAGCCGGAAGGGGAGGGAGGGTATGTGGAGTGCAGTGCGGTGGTCAGCTGCCGAGCTGGCTGTGTGGTGTGGTAGGTGGTGGCAGGCTGGAGTTGGGAGGGTGCCGGGTTCGGTTCTGGGGCACGTTTGTTTTTTGTGTCAGGTCGGGTTTTTTTTTTTTTTTTAAGTTTGCCTCAAACATACACCCCCTGGAGTTGAGAATCCTTAAGTGGGGTGCGAGGCTAAAAAACCTTGCAGAGGTGTGTGGGAGCCTAGCCCCCACATAACATAGAAAACCGGTCACCGGTTTTGTAGTCGCTGTGAGTGTACATCACCGTAATCCATTTTCAGCGATATGCACTTGCCCAAATGGTGATCGCCTTTCCGCTATCGCTATTTTTACATAGAACCAGGAGCACACAAACTAATGAGCCCATAAATGGGTCCATTAGCATGTAAGGGCAGAATATAGCCCACAGGAGCCCTGGTGTTATCCAGTTTGCACTGTGCTATCTCCATTGGTCTCCTGTGGCACATATTCATCCTGTAGCTATGTCAGAGTAGTGCAGAGTCACTGTGCACTGTGCCAACACAGCCCCATATTCAGACAGTTAGCAGCCTCCCATTGGAGCACCCTAACTATCTGAGTATTGTCCCCAAGTGGCCACGCAGTATTTACTGCTCACAGCTCCTGTCAGTGCACTGCACATGGCCAGCTCTGAATATGGGGGTCTATACCCCTTAGCCCGGTGGAACACAAACTCCACAAGACAGTGGCTATTGGAGGTAAGAAAGGTCTGTCTGTAGCCTCAGAATACTATTGTTCTAAGTTGTTACAGCATGCAGGCAAACATGTCTGGCACTGACAAATGTCTGTTAATGAGTCAGCACTAGTATAAGTAGTTGGAACTCAGTCTAAAGTACTTTGTGTAAAGAAAAAATCATCTTCATGATCCATGATCAAGTGATGACTGGCCAAACATTTAAGTGGTAATTTCTGTGATGCCCGCCATCCTACCAGGCAAAGATCCAGCCAAATAAATGCCAAGGGGCAAACTGGATACACCCCAAGATCATAGTGGAGCTAAAGGAACAATTAGCGGGGCTGCTTTAAGTAATCTTTCAGGAGTCTGTTCATACAAGTGTGGTGCCGGAGGACTTGAAAGCAGCCAGTGTGGTCCGCAACTTCAAGAAATGGGTGAGGATGGACCAGACAACTACTGGTCAACCTGACATTAGTGTTGGGCAAGGAATATATTAATGAAGGACAGAATAGCTGATCACTTGATGGAGGCTGAAATTCTCAGTCCTTCTTAGTATGGATTTAGGGAGAAGCAGATCCTGCCAAACCAAATGGATCACTTTCTTTGAGGGGATATCCAGGGAGGTGGACAGGAAAGGGCTATTGACATAGTCTATCTAGACTTCAGCAAGGCCTTTGACACTGTGACATACAGTATGATAAGGTTTTGGTCAAAAATTACCAGTACGGTATACATGAGGCATATACAAGGTGCATTGTTAACTGGCCTGGGGGGTAGGACACAGAGTGTTCTAGTGGATGGGCACTGCTCCAAGTGGAGAGGGGTATATATAGGGACATCCCTCGGGGATCAATGCTGGGGCCACTGCTGCTCAACATTTTCATCAGCAACCTTGAAGCTGGGATCTCCAGCAGGCTGCTGAAGTTTGCTGATGACTCTAAGCTGGCCTTCTGGTGAACGTCTTCAAAAATGGGGGAAAACTTCAGGAGGACCTAAACAAGCTGGGTGACTGGTTGGACTCATGGGGCTGGATTTCATAACATCTAGCATTGCTGCAAGTCCTGGGTGAGCCAGTGATAAGGCGCACCAAGCATGTGGCAGTCTAAAGGGATTTTCTATCACTTGCAACAAAGAGATGCTCGCTAGACTATCTTTTTGTGCATTAGCTTGCATCAATGCTAGGGACACTTTACACGTAGCTTGCCGACAGAATTTGGCAGAAGCGCCCAAGATTATAAACTGGGTGCAGTTGCTGCAATCATCAGTTTCACAGCTGTGGTGGCACAAGGCTCTGATACAGGGCTTGCCGCAAGACTTGTGTCAACCTTAGAAAATTCGGACCATGGAGTCTTCGATTCAAGTTCATAAAATGCAAGGTGCTACACTTGAGCAGCAAAAATAATGGCCAACATTTGAGTCTCTCGTTGCAGTGGCGGAGGAAGCAAACCTTAGGGTCATATTAGAAAATGGGTTGTAGAAACTCTACTCTCTGATTGGTCAACAACACCCTCTACCCCGGGTGGGTATCAGGCAACAGAGACCAGTAACTAACTAGTCCCTGTGCCTGCCTGCCTGTTTACCAAAATCAGTGGGCACTGGAATGTTGGCATTTGAATAAACTGCCATTTCTTTGTTTTGCTCACTTAACGAGTGACATTGCGAATGATGGTCAGACCCCCCCCTTCCACAGTGTCAGTTTCATGACTGTGTAGTCCTGAAAAAAATACCTTCAGAAAAGAAAGGGCTACCTCTGATTCGCTGCTCTCTGTCCTGCACTAAAGATTGCTTCCTTATCACTGTTGCTCCAATTTAAAGCTGCTAGTCGAGATGGGATGCTGCCTGGAGAAAGCTGCGAGTTGAGATGGACACTGCCTGGAGCCCCCATGCATAGCATGACTCTGAAAGGATTGCAAAGGGAAATGCTGACAAGCTATACTGCCTGCTGTTGCTGTAAGCTGTGAGCACAGCCAGCGATCATCCGCATACCCTTCCGTTTGTGCACACCATCCTCCAACTTCCCAATACTGTAACAGCGCTGCTAGGTCCAGCTTATTAGCAGCACACCTCCCCCATATACACTGATACTTCATGCAAATATTTCTGATTTGATTCATTTCCCCAAAAAACAATCACCAATGTCCCATAGGCAGACCACCCCCACAGTTCCCATAAGGATTGTGGTCTAGTCGCTCCAATGTAAAGTTGCCGCTGACCACAGTACACGTCTGACTGCACTTAAAAGCCACGCCCCTCTAAAATGTTACATGTTGAAAGAGGACCACTACCTGTACAGGGAAATTAAAATGAAACAGGAACTGCGACTTATGGTAGAGGTGAGACAATGAAAACAGAATGGTGTGTGTGGTCAGCAAGTCAGCATTGGGAGGTTGTTCAAGGCAGTAGCAAACAAAAGTAACTCTGGAAAAAGACAGTGTTATTAAAACAGGCTCTCCTAAACAGCAGCACTCTCTACTGGCAGGTATACCAGCAGATGGACTGCTTTACAAGAAAATATATTGTTATTCTTTTTTCAACATTTATTTGCTTTTAATTTTTCTTTTAATTTAATAAAACATTTTACTTATAACCCATTTTCTAAGTGCAATAATACCCTCCATGGTGGGCAGTATGGTGCTATACCAGACCTTCCAGGGGCTATAAGGCCCTCCGCCTGTAGCATCGGGCCTCATTATGCCCTGGACGGTCCTGTATAGCACAATACCACCCACCCTGTCAGATATTATTTATTTATTTTGTTGACCGGTAAATGCACTAGACAAATCCTGCCTATTTTCAGGCACGACCGAGATACAGATAAATGCCAACTGACCTTGAACCAGATTAGCTTGTTGGTGGTACTTTTAGTGAATGGGGGGAAATTTGGCCAGGGCACTGGGGAAATTCCCCTACTCTTCCTGCAGGGGGCTTGACTTCCTGTGAGCAGATAGCTCAGATGGAGAAGAAGGAGAATGTGCAGATGGTTGTGGAGCTGGTCTCACCTGCGACAGATATTGCAGTTGAAACAGAGGAGTTTTTTGATGCGGCAGGGAATCTGGAGAAAATCTTGGATGGACAGATGGATTTAAAATCTCAGGATCTGCAAGATCAGAAACGGCAAGAATTTCAGCAACCTGAACAAGGGGAGTTACCAGGAATTGAAACGGACACAGTGAGTTACAAATAAAAAGAATTACTGATTAAATTGTTAGCAGAAGAAGAGGACAAGCATATGCAGAGAAAAAAGGAACTACATTTGCAATATGCATCAGAAACTGTTTTGGCTGAGGCAAGTATTAGCAAGGATGTGCAGGAAAGTGTGCAGGATTTTAATTTTGCTATGCCTCACCAGGATAGCCCTACGACAGTGTTTGTGACTACAGGACAAGCTCAGAAAAATGCCACAGTATTCTCTTTTGCAGCACAGGTGAGAAGAGTGGTGAAGAAACCTAGCCCCACACAAAAATCCTGGGCTGATTTCTCAGAATCTGATCAGGGCCCTTGGTCTGTAGAGCATTCTCTTAAAGCGGCTGGATGGGTTAAAGAGCTCGACAAGGGATGTTGGATTTTGGGGTTTTCGCCTCTTAAAATTCCAGGGGTTCATTTGACTCTACCCCTGATTTCTTCCGGAAAAGAAAGGGATGTGAAAAGTACATCTGAAAGTGTACAGTGTGTGGGCATGGCCCTAGATACAACACAGTGACAGGAGGTATTAGACCTGCCTCCAAAATTAGAATTAACACAGCATCCCACCTTGCATCTGCTGACAGAGGTGCAGGGGAAATGGGAGAGAGGATTTAACTGTTCAAACTGACGTTGAGAGACCGATTGCATCTGACTCTTCTGACATGGCTACTAATTTAGTACAGGTCAATACTGGGCCTGAAACCTCAAAGGCCTCAGACAACAAGGCACCCCAAGGGGATACTGATGGAAGGACACTGAGACAATATGCTTCTTTTTTTGACAGGCAGTCTATGCGGCACGCCGACATAATGCTGCCTGCCTTGTATATAAAGGGGGTTTAGAGCAATTTCCTGACAGGGTGTTTGTGGGGAAAACACTATTGAAAGAATGTTTACCGTTTCAAATATCTGAATCATATGCTCTAATACATGATTCGGGAGAGTCCACTTTCGATATTAGTTTCAAATTGGGAAGTGAACTTGAAAAATTTTGGGAAAAGATATCAGAAAGTAAAAAACACCCCATTGTGGACACCTTTTGAGGTAATACCCTTGACTCAACTGGCTCATAGGATGGTCATGGTATTATTCCGCAATGAGGGTGTGAGTGTCACAGACCTGGTATTTTGGTTAAAGCAGCGGTGCACTGTAGCGGGGAACCCTGAAGCCATATTCAGTTCGGAGAGTATATGGACTGGTGGCTGGAGAATAAGTTATTTTACAGTCTCAGAACCAGGGATTACAACACCTGCCAAATTCCTTTTTTTTAGGGAGAGATAGGGATGTGTTGTTTTATCAGGGACATCCCTGAACCTGTTACAAGTGTGGAGCTTCGGGGCACATAAGCAGCAACTGTGATCGGCTTTGCTGCACTTTATGCAACTCCTTGGAGCACACTAGTGGGCAGTGTAAAGAGGTGACAACCTGCAGTCTTTGTGGGACTTGAGGACATGCTTACACAAAATGTCCAAAAGCTGCGCACTGCACAACAGGGGCGGCAAACTGTGAAGAACAGAGATTGCTGGTCTCTCTAGCACAGAGACAACACACCACGGACCGACGGGGTTTGACTGATCCCAAATCTGCACTGGACACATCACTAGTATTAGGGGTTAAAACTACACAACCTACTTCTACACCAGAGTTAGGTCCCAGCACGGAGCCTGTGGCTCTCCCCCTGCAGGTAAAGCCAGTTCCTACTAGTGGGCTAGGAGGTTCCATGGATGGAGGAGAACACCCTTTGATACAAAATGTTCCTGAGGTACCCCTACACGTGCAAGACAAGGACACAGTCACAATGCCCCCCTCCCCCAGCCAGGAGTACAGCAGGAGAGCCTGAAAAAACATGCCTAGGAGGCAATGTAATAGGATACAACCAGCTTCCAAAATGCCCAAAATAACTGAAACTCCCATCTCCAATAGATTTCAAGCCTTTTCTGAATAGCAGGATAAGGGAGACATTGATTCAGATAGTTCCTCCATTGACTCGGTGGTCATGGAAGGGACATTAGGGGCAGAACTGAGTGATTCAGAATTCCATCAGGGCAGTACTGCAGTACATAAAACTGTTGTAGCTAAACATTCCTTGGGAGTCAAGGTAAAAAAAAAGGGAAACCCCCATGAATGACTTTTCCCTCTTTTTTTGGTTTAAGCTGCGCAGTCTTTACCTACTGTCAGCATGGCTGATCCTTTAACTAGTCTTACCGTTAATGTTAACAGTGTTAAGAACCATTTTAAATGGAGTTGTGTTTTTTCGCACCTATGGGAAAATACCGCAAATGTTTATTTTTTACAGGATACCAGACTACATACAGTTACTGAATTGTCTAAAGCAATACAAGAATGGTATACAGGGGTTTCCCTTCGGTCTCTTGGTCTTGACTCCTGCTCTGCGGTAGGTATTTTGTTTCACAATGTTGAAATCTCCGTAATTAAACTTATTGATCTGGTTCTGGGCAGAGAACTTTTATTAGATGTCAAAATCCATGCTGCGTATTACAAATTAATCAATGTATACGCCCCCCAAATGAAAGCCAACAGAATTGCAGTCTTTACACAAATAAGGCCATATTTACATACATCGCAGAATATAATCTGGGGGTGGGGATTAATTGTGGCTTGTCAAAAAATGATAGAAGAAGGGCGACTACCACTCAGAAGGTGTTTTATGACATGTCCTATTTACAGACTGCTATTAGGACAGCTTCGCTAGTAGATGCATATTTTTCCAAACATAGTAGGTCGGACCTGACCTTTCCAAGGGGGAGTACTGTGAAGAAGATTGATTTCTTCTTCATAAATAAATCCTTGATTATTAAGTCAGTCATGGTGGAATCAGTAGAGTACTCTGACCGTAAGGAACTATCCATTATGATAGGTATTGACAGACAAAAATGTGGCCCTGGGATGTGGAGGTTAAACTCCTCACTTATCCTGTTAGAACAGGTAAAGCAACAACATTTATATTTTATTATCAACAAAAAATCATTGTTTGCTCTCTTTGAGAACCCCGTAGCCTGGTGGAAGGGTACTAAGACAGAATTAAGGTCCCTGCTCATCTCTGTCGGCAGGGGTCATAGGGATATTGACAATTTAACCTATCAAAATAGCAGGAGGCGATTACAAACTCTTATGAATCTTGCTCACACCACTAGACATGATCACACCTCTCAAATCCAGGAAGTCAGAGAAGATTTGCAAGCCTTCCATTCTAAACAGATTGCTACTCTGCGTATGCAGCAAACGTACAGAACGCAGGGGAAACGGGATGACATTTGTCCATTCCTCAGCTGTAAGAGTAGGGTGATGAAAATGAGAATTAAGGAATTATATGATAAAACTAATCAGATACATAATACAAAAGAGGGGATTTTAAATGTAGTGTATGAACATGCAGTGTCTTTGTTTCAGGCAGCACCCTTTGATGACCACAGAACCACTGAGTTTTTGGCCCGTATAGATGTGCCAACATGTGCTGCACAGGCAGCACTTGAGGTGGCTGCGACCTATTACTGCAGGGGAGGTGGAGGTGGCTATTCATACTTTGAATACTGGGAAAACACTGGGAAGAGATGGCCTTATGGCCAAGCTATATAGATTTTTGGGACCTGAGATTTCTCAGGAATTGGCAGACATGTTTAACCATCTATTAAATAACACTGAAGTTCCTTTTCATATGTCAGTGGGGGTGCTCACTTTGCTCCATAAAAAGGGGGATAACAGACAGATTACAAATTAGAGACCTAGTAGCCTCCTTAATTGTGATTTTAAAATTTTGCCTAAAATTTTAAATGTAAGGTTGTTGAAGGTCGCTCCAGAGCTACTTTCCACAATGCAGTCTTGTGCTATACCCAGGAGATCTATATCAGATCAGCTGATCTTGCTAAGAGATATTTTTCAGATGGATGCCCTCTCCGGAGTAACCGGTATGATGGTCTCCTTGGATCAAAAGCAGGCATTTGACGCTGTGGGACATGAGTTTTTGTGGTTCACCTTACGGAGGTATGGGATTCCACAACTGTTTGCTGCATGGCTACAAACGCTTTATAGTAATGCTATGGTGGTACCACAAGTAAATGAATTCAGTGGCCCCCTGGTGGCGATAAAGTGGAGAGTGCGACAGAAGTGTCCTATTAGTCCCTCGTACGTTTTTGCAAACGACCCCTTGTTACGAGCACTAAACAGAACCGCTGAGATTCTCCCTATTCATGTCCATCTGCGTGATTTGCCTTTTACAGCACTGTCTTATGCGGATGATGTATGTCTTTTAGTTAAAGATGACACATCTGTCACCATGGCAGTACAGGTATGTCATTCATATGGTGCAGTGTCTAGGGCTGTGCTTAAAATGGGGAAGTGTATAGGATGGGAGCTGGGATGTCAGATGACTTTTTTTCAGCTGATAGCAAGAATTTCCTTTACTCAGGACAATATTCGGATTTTAGGTCTAGACTTTGGACAGGGCCCTTTAGATTTGCCAAACTGAGATAGGAAATTGGATGAGGGGAGTCAGTTCAAAAGTGGCAAGGATGGAATTTTAGCAAGAGTAAGTGGGTATTTCTGATTAAAACGTTTTTATTGCCCATATTCCAGTATATTAGTAATGTATTTTCTCTACCCCGAACCAGAGAGACACGACTATATAGCATTTTTTTCCAGGCCTTTTGGGGGAGTCGACTCAACCCGATTAAGAGAAATTTTTATATCTTCCCCATAAAAGTGGAGGCCAAAATATGGTCAATCCTCTGTTATTTTTTTTCTGCCAATTTCTATATGGGAATTTCCGCCCGTTATTGCTGGGAGTCCATAAAATATGGTCTGATGTTCTGTTCAGCTTGATGCCAAACTGGTTCACAGCCTGGAAAACTGGATCTTTCAGCCTTATAAAATGGGATGCACATACTCCCGACTATCTTAGAGATGTTTTTGTTAAACTAAAAATGTGGAATATTACTAGAGCTCATTTAGAAACTAACACAAAAAACACATTTATGGACAAGTTATTTCTACCCATTTTTCGGAGCCTGAGACATTTCCAAAGTGCCCCCCAATATGTGTTCCTGCTGTGCGTCTTTTAGTTCAGGATTCTAGGGTCCCTGCTAAATATCAAGATGTTTTTTGGTTGTGCTGCCATAAGCGCTTAAATGTAAAGGTAAATCAGAAACATAAGAAGCTGGATGAACGTGTTTGTTCCAGATTGTGTTGTGTGCGGGCTTTGGAGACTATGGAGCTTTATTTGTTCTTTGTCCTTATATCACAGGTTTCTGGTCTTTATTAGCCTCAGAATGGGAAGAGGGGATGTTTGCCAGAGTAACTTTTAGGATGCTTATATATGGACACTATGGGGGGGGTCTGGAGTAAATGGGATGGGGTACTTTAAATTAGATTTTTGCTGTTATGAAGTGGTTTATATGGAATGCACGGTGTATCTTTACCCTACAACAAAAAGAGATTTCTACATTAGAATTGGTAATTAAGATCACTAAAGAACTCCAGCAGCTTTATTTGGGTGAACAGTGGCAGAAGCGACGCTCACAGACTGCAAGGCGGGCAACTTGCCGCCTCCGGCTGCCGCTGCCCCGACTCCCTCTCCAAGTCTGACCACCCGCACAGTCCTCCAGCACAGATTGAACCTTCAGGGTTCAGCGCCAGAAGCGGCACTCACAGACTGCAAGGTGGGCCACTTGCCGCCTCCGGCCGCCAGTGCCCCAACTCCCTCTCCAAGTCTGACCGGCCGCGCGGTCCTCCAGCACAGATTGAACCTTCAGGTACAGCCACTAGTTAAATTCCAGCCCCGAAGCCTCCTATTGGTGCGGCTTTGTGCTAGCAAATCCTCATTGGTCTGCTCTCTGCCTCCCAGCCATTCGGATTGGTGCACCTTCTCTATGGGCTTTTGCACTGATCCGAGGGACTGAGTTTGGCCGCCGATAAACTTTGGGACTGTAGAAACCCTGTAAGTTTTTCCAAACCACTGACTAGCTCTGTACAAATACTTTGCCTGTTCTTGTGTTACGGCTGATTAGACTGTCTCTAAAACCACGTTCTAGCTCTGTACAAATACTTTGCCTGTTCTTGTGTTACGGCTGATTAGACTGTCTCTAAAACCACGTTCTAGCTCTGTAAAGATACTTTGCCTGTTTTCTGATATAGCTGTTTTAAATTTTTTACAAACCATACCTGACTGCTTTAGAGTACTAAAATTAATAGATTACTGTGTACTACTACTGCACTCCTAACCATAACGCTCACCACCTTCATTTTTCTTGCCCTATGGCTCGCTATGACTGTTTTTTGTTTTGTTTTCTAACCTCTGCTTGAAACTGTCACAAACTGCCTTTTCCTGTTCTCTAACCCCCCCCCCTCCACTACTATATTTCTCTGCTATTTTTTTGCTTAATCCTCCCCCTCTTGGCTATCTCATAGTTTCCCCGCCCTCCTGCTAGCCTTTGTCTACTTCTAATTACTGTTCTATTATCTCCTCAACTGCTCCCAACCCCCCGGTGTCGGTCCAATGCCAGGCACCTCGCCCCAACTCTCCCTGACCCCTACTTATTGCTGTTTTTCCCACTTTTTTCTGCAGGGTTCAGCACCAGAAGCGGCTCTCACAGACTGCAAGGCGGGCCACTTGCCGCCTCCGGCCACCGCCGCCCTGACTCCCTCTCCAGGTCTGACTGCCTGTGTGGTCCTCCAGCACGGATTGAACCTTCAGGTATGGCCGCTAGTTGAATTCCAGCGCTAAAGCCTCCTATTGGTGCGGCTTTGTGCTAACGAATCCTCATTGGTCCGCTCTTTGCCTCCCAGCTCTTCGGATTGGTGCGCCTTCTCTATGGGCTTTTGCACTGATCTGAGGGACTGAGTTTGGCCGCCGATAAACTTTGGGACTGTAGAAACCCTGTAATTTTCCCAAACCACTGACTAGCTCTGTACAAATACTTTGCTTGTTCTTGTGTTCAGGCTGATTAGACTGTCTCTAAAACCACGTTCTAGCTCTGTAAGGATACTTTGCCTGTTTTCTGATATAGTTGTTTTAGATTTTCTACAAACCATACCTGACTGCTTTAGAGTACTAGAATCGATAGATTACTGTGTAATACTACTGCGCTCCTAACTATAACGCTCACCACCTTCATTTTTCTTGCCCTATGGCTCGCTATGACTGTTTTTTATTTTGTTTTCTAACCTCTGCTTGAAACTCTCACAAACTGCCTTTTCCTGTTCTCTAACCCCGCCCCCCACTCCACTACTATATTTCTTTGCTATTTTTTTGCTTAATCCTCCCCCTCTTGGCTATCTCATAGTTTCCCCGCCCTCCTGCTAGCCTTTGTCTGCTGCTAATTACTGCTCTATTATCTCCTCAACTGCTCCCAACCCCCCCGGTGTTGGTCCGACACCAGACAACTCGCCCCACCTCTCCCTGACCCCTACTTATTGCTGTTTCTCCCACTTTTTTCTGCAGGGTTCAGCACCAGAAGCAGCTCTCACAGACTGCAAGGCGGGCCACTTGCCGCCTCCAGCCACCGTCGCCCTGACTCCCTCTCCAGGTCTGACCACCTGCGTGGTCCTCCAGCACGGATTGAACCTTCAGGTACTGCCGCTAGTCGAATTCCGGCGCTAAAGCCTCCTATTGGTATGGCTTTGTGCAGGCGAATCCTCATTGGTCCGCTCTCTGCCTCCCAGCTCTTCGGATTGGTGCGCCTTCTCTATGGGCTTTTGCACTGATCCGAGGGACTGAGTTTGGCCACCGATAAACTTTGGGACTGTAGAAACCCTGTAATTTTTCCCAAACCACTGACTAGCTCTGTACAAATACTTTGCCTGTTCTTGTGTTACGGCTGATTAGACTGTCTCTAAAACCACGTTCTAGCTCTGTAAGGATACTTTGCCTGTTTTCTGATATAGCTGTTTTAGATTTTCTACAAACCATACCTGACTGCTTTAGAGTACTAAAATTAATAGATTACTGTGTAATACTACTGCACTCCTAACTATATCGCTCACCACCTTCATTTTTCTTGCCCTATGGCTCGCTATGACTGTTTTTTATTTTGTTTTCTAACCACTGCTTGAAACTCTCACAAACTGCCTTTTCCTGTTCTCTAACCCCCCCCCACTCCACTACTATATTTCTCTGCTATTTTTTTGCTTAATCCTCCCCCTCTTGGCTATCTCACAGTTTCCCCGCCCTCCTGCTAGCCTTTGTCTACTGCTAATTACTGCTCTATTATCTTCTTAACTGCTCCCCCCCCCCCCCGGTGTCGGTCTGATGCCAGACACCTCACCCCACCTCTCCCTGACCCCTACTTATTGCTGTTTCTCCCACTTTTTTCTACAGGGCTCAGCACCAGAAGCGGTGCTCACAGACTGCAAGGCGGGCCACTTGCCGCCTCTGGACGCCCCCGACTCCCTCTCCAAGTCTGACCGCCTGCGCTGTCCTCCAGCATGGATTGAACCTTTAGGTATGGCCACTAGTTGAATTCTAGCGCTGAAGCCTCCTATTGGTGCGGCTTTGTGCTAGCAAATCCTCATTGGTCCGCTCTCTGCCTCCCAGCTCTTCGGATTGGTACGCCTTCTCTATGGGCTTTTGCACTGATCCGAGGGACTGAGTTTGGCCGCCGATAAACTTTGAGACTGTAGAAACCCTGTAATTTTCCCAAAACCACTGACTAGCTCTGTACAAATACTTTGCCTGTTCTTGTGTTACGGCTGATTAGACTGTCTCTAAAACCACGTTCTAGCTCTGTAAAGATACTTTGCCTGTTTTCTGATATAGCTGTTTTAGATTTTCTACAAACCATACCTGACTGCTTTAGAGTAGTAAAATTAATAGATTACTGTGCAATACTACTGCACTCCTAACTCTATCGCTCACCACCTTCATTTTTCCTGCCCTACGGCTCGCTATGACTGTTTTTTATTTTGTTTTCTAACCTCTGCTTGAAACTCTCACAAACTGCCTTTTCCTGTTCTCTAACCCCCCCCCCCACTCCACTACTATATTTCTCTGCTATTTCTTTGCTTAATCCTTCCCCTCTTGGCTATCTCACAGTTTCCCTGCCCTTCTGCTAGCCTTTGTCTACTGCTAATTACTGCTCTATTATCTCCTCAACTGCTCTCCCCCCCCGGTGTCGGTCTGATGCCAGACACATCGCCCCACCTCTCCCTGACCCCTACTTATTGCTGTTTCTCCCACTTTTTTCTGCAGGGTTCAGCACCGGAAGCAGTGCTCACAGACTGCAAGGCGGGCCACTTGCCGCCTCCAGCCGCCGCCACCCCGACTCCCTCTCCAAGTCTGACCGCCTGCGCCGTCCTCCAGCACGGATTGAACCTTCAGATACGGCCACTAGTCAAATTCCTGTGCTGAAGCCTCCTATTGGTGTGGCTTTGTGCTAGCAAATCCTCATTGGTCCGCTCTCTGCCTCCCAGCCCTTTGGATTGGTGCGCCTTCTCTATGAGCTTTTGCACTGATCCGAGGGACTGAGTTTGGCCGCCGATAAACTTTGAGACTGTAGAAACCCTGTAATTTTTTTCCGGCCCCCCCCACCCCCTCCCAGGCCTCCTTTAAATACTCAATCGCTCCTCCCACCTTGTCCATCTCTTCTCTCTCAGTGCTCGTGGCATCTATAGCTCCTCCTCTCCCTGATCGTCATTTTGTGCTCTCTCATTAATCAATCTTACCCAAAAAACTCAATCCTAGCTCCCTCTTCTATTTTTTTGTTTTTCTACTCCCGCACTTCCTTTTTCCCGTTGCGTCCTGACCTGTCTTTCTCTCTATTCATAGCCAGTACCTACACCTGCCTAAACTATGAAACTACTTATGCTACTGGCCTTCCTTATACCTTCCCTTGCTGTGCTCCACCTATCCTTACTCACTGTTCCCACTGCCCCAAGGCTCTTCCACTCTTTCAGACACATGACTACATATTTTCTAACCCTCTCCTGCTACCCTCTCTCCATTATGACACAACTTCTCTTCTATCTAATAGGCCCTGGCTACTGTTGGTAGCCCATGCACTAAAACACTGTCCCCTAAATGCAAGGACACTATGTCCGTTCCTGCGGCACAAACTTTGGTATCTCCTCCTACTAGCCCTGCTGCTCTCTGAAGACATACACTCTAACCCGGGACCAAGCAACAACATACAGAAGCCCCTCTCCAATGCCAAGGGCCTTACTGTTGTGCACCTGAATATCAGGAGCCTACTGCATAACTTTGCTGAACTACAAGCCTGGGTCATCATTTACAGGCCGGATATCATCTGCCTTTTGGAAACCTGGCTTAAACCTTCTGTTCAGGATTCTCAGTGCTCACTTCCCTCCTACAATCTCCTGAGATTTGATAGACCCGCTCCTAAAAGGGGGGGGGGGCACAGCCATCTATTTTAAAGATCACCTACAGGTCATCACTGTCTCCTCAGCTCCCCTAATCCACTGCGAAGCACTTCATGTCCTCCTAACTCTTGGCTCAAAAAAACTACATATTACCTGCGCCTATAAACCCCCATCAGGTGGTATAAATGGACTTAATGAACTTCTTGATCAGACCTCACTTCTATCCGGGAGAAATGAGGTTCTTTTACTTGGCGATCTCAGTCTAAACTGGCTTGGAAACTTACTACATGTACTACAGTCCAAGATTCAAAGTTTCAACCTTCACCAGGTGATCAGTAACCCCACTAGAACTGCCCTGCATTTAAATTCCAGTACTCTGCTGTACTGGATAGTTACCAACCACCCAGAAAATATTATTTCCTCTGGCATTTTAGCGGATGCCATCACAGACCACTTCCCCACCTTTTGTATATGGGACAAAACAAGACCCTCCCCCTCAAAGCCCCGTTTCATCACCTTTCGTAACTATGCTAAGTTTGACCCACAATCCTTCCTATTTGTCATTGCCACTGTTGACTGGACCCCACTCTTTAACTCTAATGACTCTCAGTCTGCTCTAAATATATTCCTGACTCACTTCCTGGAGGTCCAGGACAAACATTACCCTCCTGTTACCCATCGGGTAAGAAACAAAAATACTCGGTGGCTAAAGGCCGACCTTCAAATTGCAACAATGAGACAAATCCTGGCTACTCTACAAAAGCACGGACCTCCCAGCTGACTTAAATTCCTACAGAGCCCTCAGGAACTCCTGCAAGAAGGAAATCAAAAGGGCAAAAAGTGCCTATTGCAAGGATCTTTTAACTAAATCATATGGTGACCCCAAAAAATTCTGGTCCCATATTAAATGCTTCCTAGGATCAAATCCTGTCCCCACTCCAACTGATATGTCTCTCAGTGGTGTCCACTGCAATAATCCCACCACAATTGCAAACTTTCTAAATACCCAGTTCTCTGACCTCTCCAACTGTACCTCTACCTTCCCAGCCAGACTGTACTTGAATGACCAACCTGAAGCTACTGGGCCCAAATTTCATTTCAAAGCTATCACTCGCCTTGAAGTTCTAAGACTGCTCAAAAGTATCTCTGATTTCACTGCTGCTGGGTCAGATAACCTTGAACCCAGACTCCTAAAGCTAGCAGCGCCACACATAGCAGCACCTCTTGCAAAAGTGTTTTCCCTCTCCCTCTGCCATAGCTATGTCCCAGATATATGGAAGAATGCCAAGATTACTCCTGTATTCAAAAAAGGGGACTGTAAAAATCCCTCAAACTGTAGGCCCATTGCCATATTACCTGCTCTTAGCAAAATCCTTGAGAAGCTTGTAGCCACTCAAACTATTGACTTTCTGCAGAAACTAAACCTTCTCATGTCAGCCTAACATGGTTTCCGAAAGGGTCATAGCACCACCACCGCATTACTCAATTTTACGTCTGATACCCTAGCAGCCATGGACTCAGGTCTCCTAACGGGGGGCAGTCTTTATTGATATGATGAAAGCCTTCGACCTAGTGGATCATCCTATCCTTCTCTCTACTCTAAGATCACTGGGCTTCTCACATAATGTGACTGCACAGTTTGACAGCTACCTGACAGATCGGACACAATGTGTTAAATTTAACTCCACCTTGTCAGATTACGCTACCATAAATATTGGTGTGCCTCAAGGTTCTATTCTAGGTCCCCTGCTCTTCTCCTTTTTCATTAATAATGTTGCCTCACTCCTTCCCCATACTATATGCTGATGACATTGTCTTGTACACCAGCTCTAAGAATATTTCTGAAATCAACCAACAACTCTCCCAAGACTATCAACAAATTGAAAAGTGGCTGTTAAGAAATAGGCTTGTCCTAAATGTCTCTAAGACTCAAGCCATGCTGTTTGGTTCCAATGCTAAACGTAAACTTGCCCAACCCACCTTTAATGTCTCCACTATAAATGACTCGTCACTCATGGTTGTACCCTCTTTCAAATATCTGGGTATCACTCTTGATCCAGCCCTCACTTTTGATCTTCATATCCAGCAGACTTGCAAACTGACTAACATGAAACTTGGTATGGCCTACTGCTCCAACTACATATTCACTCCATCTGGTAGGCTTGCCATAGCCCGTGGCCTACTACTTCCCTCACTCATGTATAGGGTTGCAGCATATGCCTCATCAGGTAAGACTAGCTTTCAGAAGTGGGATGTCGCATACGACAATATTTGTAGATATGCATCCTCCTCACGTTGACTAAAACACCATTGCCTCCTCTACACTGAGCTTGGATGGCTTTCTCCATCAGCATCCCATGACTATGCACTCTGCTCTGTCATTGATAACATTATCCAAAATCAAACACCCAAGCCTCTGGAGGTACTTTTCATGAACCAGACATCCAGCTATGGACTTTGCTCAGCTGTCAATGCCCAAGTTGTCATTCCCAGACACCACTCCTCCAAAGGTGCTAGTGCTTTCTCTTGCAATGTCCCCCAAAAATTGATCTCCCTTCCACTAACTATTCATCGGGCATTATCCCATGCCTCTTTCAAGATATTGCTACGCAACCATCTTGCCGTCTCGTGCTCATGCTCCCACTTCAAACCCCCTTAGCCCAGTTTTTCTGTACTTTAACCATTACCCTTACAGCCTTTCCATGCTCCTTTCCCTTACCAGAATAACTTCTGTACTGTCATGTCTCTTTAGGTTGTTACAGTGTAATTTTAATTACAGCTAGTCATCATCCTCACCTCACCAATTTCCTCCAATCCCATCCTAGCCCACCTCTGTTACACTCTCCTCCCTGCCCCAATTACTCCTCCTGTCTCTTGCATTCCATTTTCTTTGACTACTAGATGGCACTCCTGCTTGTTTTTAGCTAACGGGACTGCTGCCTAATTGCTGCCTGATGACTGTTACGGTTGCCCTCCCTCATTTGTATTATTATATAGTTTTTGCAGAATTTGTTGTATCTATTTGTATTTCTACTTGTTCCCACTACTTGCACTGTATTACTATGTATGTAAAGCACTTACTGTATACAGTACATGATTGTACTGTCATTTTGTTCAAAATGTTCTTGTTTCTGTATTCTCCCGGGTCATGCCTGAAAATAGTCATTGCCATGGCTAGTGCACCTTATCCGGTCAACAAAAACTAAATAAATAAATAAATGAAGTCTTTCAACAGGCAGCATTTAGATACCATCTGGAAGAACTTACCTTGTGTTATGGATAGTGATGTTCCAATTCCATGAAGTATAGCTTTTGCTGTTGCTTATTTTTTTCCCCAGCATTACCTGTTTCATCTATACGACTTTGTATTAGTTTCAGTATTTGTGTTTGTAATGATTATTGTATATTTTTCCTTTTTTCTGTATGTTGACTATATGAATTTCAATAAAATAAATTCCCCTACTCTTTTCGAGAAGTGCCATGGGATCTTTAACATCCACCTGAACTACCACCAGAACAGGCAGATAGGACCTCGGTTTAATGTCTCATCCAAAAGACAGTACCTCATGCTGCACTACAGTGTCAGTACTGGGATATTAACCCAAGTGCCTGGTGTGGGCATAGAACCCACAGCCTTCTGATCTCCCAGCCTCAGAGGTGAGTGTGCTACCTGCTGAGCCACTGATGCTGCTTATTGCTTACATAGACAAGGGATTAAAACAGGGCAAGCAGTACTGCTGATAAAATGGGGCAAGCCTGGTGAGCAGAGTCCCCTCTGACCTAGAAGAGCACGGGCTGGATTTTTGAAGGTTGACGCAGGGCTCGCATCAGAACCTTACACCATCACAGTGCAGCATCGACGACTGCCACAGCTGCACACAATTTTATAATCGCAGGCACAGTTGTGACAATCAACCTGATTTACAACTTGCTCCAAACTCTGGCTGCAAGCTGCATATAAAGGGTCCCTGGTATTGACGCAGGCGAGACCACAAAAAAATGGTCTAGTGAGCATCACTTTGCTGCAAGGAATGGAAAATCCCTTCCGATTGCCGCAGGCCAGGTGTACCTTATCTTTGGCTCACTCAGGGCTTGTGGCAGTTTGAGCATTATGAAATCTGGCCCACGTGTTCACTTCTAATGAATAGGCAGTTGGCTATTTTATTTATTGTATAATCATGTGTTAGTAATTACTTTCTACTCTTAAAATATTTGTTTGGGCAGTGAAACGTGTGGGTTTTCACTTTACTCTTCACAGTGATAGTAAAAAAGAAATCAGTAGAATTCTGGTACTGTGATATCAGAAACTGTCAACTACTTAGGAGCCTAATGTATTTCAACAAGAAACTAAATATATTTTTCTTACTTTTTAAAAAGAAATAAATACTTCTTTCAGCAACAAACTTTGCCTTTTATATGTTTGTACTGTTGTGGTCCATCCCTATGATTTTATATTTTTTTAAACCGTAATTGACTTCCATTTTCTTCTTGTCAAATACAATCTGGCTAAGAAGAAAATAGCAAATGTTAAATCATAACAAAAGATCACAGGTTATGAAAAATCACTCATTTCTATCCAATCTAAAATATTTTGGTGGTAGAAAGATTTATTTCTCTATAAAAATCTGAAAACAGATTTGCAATTTCTCATTGAAATACACTGCCAGCCTTTCCATTAAAGACTTTCTAACTTCATAATACAAGGACTCCGTTGGATTTTATTTTTATTAGTAGTTGACAAAATAAAAAATAAAATAATGAAAAGGTAAGTAAAAGAAGAAATAAAAGCAAACAAAATGATTACAGAGGTATCTAAATACCCCAAACCTTCATTCTTTAAGATATACAACCTTACTAAGCACTTACTGTTTAAATAAATATGTTACTACGGTAACTGTTTTATAGGGACATTTTATAATTGTACTGCTAGGGCTCCCACATTTTTTGTCCATATGGCCATGGAAACACATTTTTATGTTGGCTCGTGCATGTGCAGCCAACATATTGTGGTAGTAGCAGATTTGGTGGCGCGGTCTCTGTTGGGCGAATGCAGGGCATGCATCAATAGGTGCGTCCCTCATTCCCCAATAAGCCTGCATGCCAGCGCCACACCATGAATACATAATGTGGAGAGCACATCTAACAAAAGGCCCACTGCAATGCGAGCAAAGCTCATCATATGCAGTGGAAACTCCCAACGCGCTTGCCCTGGTGAAAAGGTAAAAACACGGCGGCACACTGCCTGCCGCCAATAATGCCGACTGGGTGCCTAATCCCCTGTCGGCATGCCCTGCTCCAGTTTATAAAGGACGGGGAGCCCACTCCCCATCAGCATCATGCACCCCCATTTGTTATATGCTGAGGGGGGCTCAACCCCTTGGCTCTTGCCCCCCGCTTTCGTTGTGTGCCGACAGGGGTGCCCAATCCCCATCGGCTACAGGATCCCCCCAAAACACTTAGGTGGCACACTGGGAGCCCACTCCAGCATGCCAAATCCCTTGAAAAAGAAAAACTGTCCCACGATGTATTTTGTTTTTTTTACCCCGTGAAAGAAGAAAACAGTCTCTCACGGTCTCCCTGCCCTCTCCCACAACCCGCACCCACCCATTGTGTACCCTGCCTCCCCACAGCCCCACTCACCCCATAGTTACTTCTGGAATCTGGCGCGACGATCTTCGGTGGACCGGGAACATGTCTGCACTCTTCAAAGCCGACCGTGAACTGAAGAAATGCCGGTAAGCTATATAATGGCATAAATAGGGTTTTTTCAATTTTTCTGCATATCTCGGCCATTGTTTTGAATTTTTGCAGCAAATTTTCAACATGGGGTTATTGGGACTCCTCATGAATTCAGTCACTGTCATGGTGTTAGTTCGGTTCAAGTGATTTTGCCGTCACTGCGAATCACCTTTCGACCGAGTAACAAACGACAGTGCCATCGTTCATGGGGGGTCTCAAAAAGCCTATGTTGCAAATTTGGTGAAAAAAAAAATGGCTGTTTTAAGAGTGTGTGTTGTGCTGATTCCATGCACGCTCATAACTTCGTGAATTTGTAATATTTTCACTTCAGATTTTCAAAATTGGCATTTTCCACACCTCCTTATGAACAGTACAGCTGTCATTTTACATATCCTGGTCAAAATTTGTTTTCGCACGTCTGGCGCAGAATAGCACGGTCACTGTTCAAAATCAGTTTTTGGAACAGTTTGAGAAAATGACTGTGACACTGTTCATGAGCAGAGGTCCTAAAATGCCTATGTTGGAAATTTGGTGCCGAAAGTCCATAAAATGGCTGTGTGACAAGCGTATGTTGTGCAGTTTCCATGCACCCTTGTAACTTCACACATTTTCAATATTTTCATGCCAGATTTTCAACACTGGCATTTTTCACACCTCCTTATTAACAGAGCAGCTGTCATTTTTCACGGACTGCCCAAAATGAGTTTCTGCACGTATGGCGCACAGTGGCATGGTTGCTGTGGGAAATCAACTTTTGGGACTGAATAACAAAATCACCACTGAAACTGTAAGAATTACCAGGGAAGGGATCGGGGCAGGGGAGAGATAACTACACCAGGCAGGGCTGGGGAGGTACCACTACATCACCAATGATTGCAAATGCAATACCAGGAAAGGGATCGGGGCTGAGGAGGGACCACTGCATGACCAATGATTGTAAATGTAATACCGGGGATAGGATCGGGGCAGGGGAAGGACACTGAACCACGAGGGTACTCATCCCTTCACGGTGGGCTGATGGGTCTGCACACTGTTAAGGGCTGGGTTTCAGAAGTGTTGAACTGCGTCACTGCTGGCAGCCATCTAGTGCTTCTGAACACTTTCAATATTGTGCTATGCCCCAAATGCATGAGGGAACCCTCATTTGCATAGTGCAGCACAATATTGTGCACAATGGAGCTGTCAGGGATGTGTCACACTTCTGTGCCCTTTGAATAGCCCCTGACAGCTGGCATTATTTCAGGTTAGTGCAGCACAAACACGTTTTTTGCCATTCTAACCTTTTGAAAATGGGTCCCAGACCAAGTGAAAATTGCTCGTGTCCCATGTTAGGAGGAAAACATTGTGAAATCATAAACCAGGGCTTTGATTTATGACATCACAATCTCTTCCATGGTAGCACACTGCCATTCCTGGGACCTCCTGGGAAAGGAGATGGTGCACATCTATAATTTTTTTTTTAGCTATCGCTTACCAGGAAAGTAAATGCCTATTTTCAGGTACAACCTGGGAGAGTACAATAGAGTGCCATAACGACATTACAGAATTTACCAGGGGAAGAAATGGAGGATTCGATGAAGTAACAGAACAACAAAGTTACAGTGAGAGCCACCAGGGACAAGTTAAAAGGCATTAAATAGTAAACATGTCAGATCAAATTCAGTTGAATAGACAGCCAGCACCTAGAGAGGCACAACTAATTAACACGTCAGCTTAACAAGAGCTGACTACATGAGCATGGAATGAGCGGCATCAAATAGGAGACATCCTGCAAAGTAAAAACATTTTCTCTCTGATATTTTTTTCCTAGAAGCCAGGTGTAGAACCTCCTTCAGACCAGTCATTTTCAGTTCCCTTTAGAATAGACTAGCAAATCTCCCATCCGTCTGTCTTTGTGATACACCATGAGCACATTTTTATTACACTTTATTTATTGAGAATAGTCCAGCAGAGGAGCAATATTTTGTTTTCTTTCGGGTCCTGCTTTTACCTATTTTTTACAGTTGGGAGGATGGAGGCCATAAGAGCTTAAGTGACTTGTTTAGGGTCCCACATAACTGAAGTGGCTCTGGTGGGATTTGAACCTGGGAGTCCTAGTTTCCAAGCCTGTGTGCATACTCGACCATGGCGGGGCGCCAGGACCATCCAGCTTCCTGGGGAAATGCATCTTACATTGTAGGTAGAGCCCAATAATTTGGTGGCATACTGAACAACAAACTCAGTGGCTCTTTTTGGATGTGTGTGTGTGTGGGTGTATGTGTGTGTATAGGGGGCAGACTAGACATCACTTCTTTGGATCCTCTCATTTTTTAGCAGAGTTTCCTTTTTTCTCAGAAGCATACCCTGTAATTGCATTTTGGGTCCACAGACAGGGATCCCTCTGTTCCACTCTTGTATCTGATGTCGCTGTGGCAGTGCACACGCTTGGGTGCCAACACTTCCATGTCAGCATCAAGCATACATGCACATGTCGATAGCTGGGTACATCTTGGGGAACTTATTCCCGCCTATATAGCTCCTACCTCCACCTCATGGGCCACCAGGGACAACTGTGTATCAACAGGAGCCCACCTTTCCTCCCAAGGCAGGATGTGTCTGTGACAGATGCCATCCTAGCCTTAGCCTGGGCTCACCATCCTAGCCTTAGCCTGAGCTCAAAACAGGAACCTAAGTCAAGGGGTGACAAACAGTTCTCCAGATATGCTAAAACTGGGCAGACAGGATGGACACATCTTTTTCTGCCAGCATTTTCTATGTTTTCTAAATGCCATACTTCTAAACCATACCCCCAGTTTATTTTTTATAAAATAAAAACACTGTGTTGTTACAAAAGACAGAAAGTAGGAGGACACAAGAAATTCCATAAAATAGAAAAAAAAAGTTGCAATCAAAAAAAAGGGCTGTTTTATGCAAAGCATTCAAATAAACTGTTATAAAAAAGAGCAACTTAGATAAAGGTGAAGGGCATTTCTTTTGTTGTTGAAAGTTGGCTTTGAAGTTGGCTGGTCTCTTGAAGTCCTTACAATGTGCTGCTGTGCTGTGGGAATTAACACAGCTCTTCAGCAGCACCCTGGGCTGCCAGATTAATTTCACAGGGCTGACCTCAGCCAGATGCCATCAAAAAGATCATCTCTCTCTTGCGTGACAGCTTGCAAGTAAACATGTCACTGAGCACTCATCGACTGAATAGAGGTGTTCAACTATCCCATTAACCTCCCTCTTGTCGTTTTATTCTCTTTTTTAATTGCTCAACATCTCTGGCAGACAAGTCAGTGAAAAGGAATACCGATGGGGCTATGAATGTGATAGCAAGTAGAGCCATCTCAGTTACACTGCCAGGGGTGTGTACTGTACGTGTGTGTCATATGTGTCTGCGGGTGGTGGTGGGGGATCATGGATAACAGTTACAGAAACCTCGGTGTTGAAAGAGGAGGGATAAGATGATTGGATGCTTCATAGCATCAACTAGCCAATCAGGGTGTGCCCATAACCAAAGGGTAGTAATTCTAGAGGGATTGGTGTCAGAGTGGCTTGGAGCCATGACAAATTGGCATTGCACCTCCGTTCATAGTTCTGAGGAAACAAAAAGTTCCAACTAATTCTCTTGTTTCTGTTCTCATGAAGCCCTGACAACAGGAAACACCTTCAAGTCAGATTCCATTTTATTTTGCCAAAGTTTTTTTTAAGCTGCTATTTTATTATGATTCCAGGTTTCTCAGACAGAGGTTTCACAGTAGGAGGGGCATTCTTTTTGTTTGCTGCTGAAGACTGTTAAAACTGTTTCACACGCCGTCACCTACACTTCATTGCAGAACTAAACCAGACTCTATCCTAGAGAGCAACAGCCTTGGGATATACGTACCATCCACTGTCCTACTTTAGGCAGCATTGAAGGGTGAGCAAAGTAAGGGAGTCTGTTGTAAAAAGTGATGAGGGAAGCAGAGCTCCCATCAAGAGATCAGAAGATGGCCTACTGGCATGGCAGCACCGGCCATGCTACCACTCAAGAAGACTAAGAGGTTCAGGGCTCCCACTCTGAAATTGATGGGGGGGCAAGCGAATTGCAGAGGGGAGCTGTTCAGTTACAGGAGGGGGGCATGGGCCATCAGGCAACTGTGTATCCCCTTCCAGCTAATCAAGGATCTCTACTGTGTTGTCTGTGAATGGGTCCCTTAGCAACTGTATGCCCCCCTTCCAGCTGATTAGGGATTTTTATTGTTATTGTCTGTGAATCGGATCCTTTCCATCCACGTGTCCTCTTTCCAGCTGATCAGGGATAAGTTTTTTAATTTTTATTTTACCAGGACAGACACACTAAGCTGAAAGCTTGTTTACAGGTGTGACCTGTGAGCACAAGGAAGTTAAGTGACTTGCTCAGGGTCACACAGTATGCAAATAGGGGCTGTGGGATTCAAACCCAGGTTTCCAGGTTTGCAGCTCAGAGCCTTAAACCACTGCGCTATACTGCCTCCAAATATATGTACTGGTATTATCTGTGAATGGCCCAGCACGGGGTCATAATGTTGCAAGACATTATGCCGATGAGCAAAACACGCTGCAAACAGCGCGATTTCTGCCATGAGGCAGAAGTCTTTTTTTGGGGTCTCTGCCTCACACTCCCCTGCTATGGGAGCTGTGCCCTCAACCCCCAAAAAGATTCTCGACCGGGGTTTCAACTCGGGAGCGAATATCAATAAAAAATATAAAAGTTTCTGGGACCGGGAATCAAATGCGGTCCCAGACACAGCACCTGGGTTCCTACTGCTGTGGCTCAGTCCTGTGAGCCACGGCAGCTACTCGACGGAACCCACTCCCAGCAGAGGTCTTATCCTCTGCCTGGGAAAGCACTAATGGTGCAATATCATGTACAGCAGTATACGCGGTATTGCACCATTAGCACTTGCATACTACGCTGCACCAGTTTAGCATAATGTAGTATGCTATTAAGCGTGCAACATTATGACCCGGTAGGGAATGAGCCCTAGGCAATCCATGTGTCCACTTCCATATGATTATGGGACTGTGTTGGTATTGTCTGTGAATGGGCCCCTTGGCAGCTGACTGCTGATACATACTGGTATTGTCTGTGAATGGGCCCCTTGGCATCCATGTGTCTTCCTTCCAGCTGATTGCTGATACATACTGGTATTGTCTATGAATGGGCCCCTTGGCATCCATGTGTCCTCCTTCCAGCTGATTGCGGATACATACTGGTATTGTCTGTGAATGGGCCCCTTGGCATCCATGTGTCCCCTTCCATCTGATTATGGGTCTGTGTTGGTATTGTCTATGAATAGACCCCTTGGCATAGATGTGTCCTCTTTCCAGCTGATTACAGATACATACTGGTACTGTTTGTGAATAGCCCCTAGGCATCCCGGCATCCCCTTCCAGATGATCAGGGATCTGTATTGGTATTGTCTGCGAATGGGCCCCCTCACACCTGTGTATCTCCTTCTAGCTGATCAGAGATCTGTATAGCTATTGTCTGTGAAGACAAAAAGGAAGGTGTAGCCATGGCAACCACAGTGGGGTGACCAGAACTGGACGCAGTACTCCAGATACTGGGACACCAACAATAATGTCTGTGGCTCTCTACTTACTTTTTTCTTAAAGGTTTTATTCCTCCAGGTGAAGTACACCCAGTCCTCAGGCCCATTCGGGTTCCATGGTGTGGGCTCGAGAGCGCCGTCAGCCTTCATCAAACTGGCAAGGGTGTTTCTACCCATTAGGGTCCTCCCTGCCCACAACCCTCCACCCACTAGATGGTGCTACTAGTGCCTACTGTTGGCCTCAGACCATATAGCCAGCACCTGGTGGGGGAGCAAACTCCATTGCTTGCTACAGCGGTCGCTACAGTTCCAGAAGTGGCCCAGTCCTCACCCTGGACTGCGAAGCACTGCAGTTGGGAGCACTATTTCTCAGCCCTGGCAACTGCCTGAGTGCCCCACAGAAGTTGGCAGCTCCCAACACTCTGAAAATCTCAAACTTAGGCAAATCTTTTGGTAGCAGCTACCTCAAATAAATTTTAAAGGGAACCAAGGGATCTGGGAGTACCAGGCTTGACTGAAGAGCAGGCTTTAACTGAAGTGCTGGGGCATGTTGGTGTGCTTTCACTTGTGGTGTGTGCTACTTTTTTTTAATTGTGCATCTCTCTCTCTCTCTCTCTCTCTCTCTCTCTCTCTCTCTCTGTCTGTCTATCTAGCTATCTGTCTATTTCTCTCTCTCTCTCTATCTATCTACCTGTCTGTCTATCTATCTATCTATCCATCTATCTATCCGTCTATCTCTGTCTGTCTGTCTGTCTGTCTGTCTGTCTGTCTGTCTGTCTGTCTATCTATCTATCTCTCTCTCTCTCTCTCTCCTGGGTCTCTCTCTCTCTCTCTCTCTCTCTGTCTGTCTGTCCGTCTGTCTATCTATCTATCTATCTATCTATCTATCTATATGTCTGTACACTACACTCTTCTGAATAAAACATTATTTGATCTCTAATCTACGAGATGCATATTTTCTCACACACTCTTGCACATTTTGGTTTTTGCAGCCATATGAAGAACCCGTGTACTGTTCTTTTTTTCAAAGTGAGATTTCATGTTGTTGCTAGGTCAAGTAGGGAATACCCACTTATTTCCACCTACCTTGACAGCCAATGTCTTTTGTGTAATTGGACTTTTGATATTTGTTATCACTCTTCAGGTCTGTACTCCCTTTGGCCCTTGCCCCGGGTCACACCTGGAAACAAGCCTTGGCTCACTGTGCCTTTCCCAGTTACCAAAATGTTAACTAAATCAGTCAGTCAGTCAATCAATCAATCAATCAATCAGTTTGTGCAGCACCAGGCTGTGCATTAGTGAAAGAGTAAGGTACGTTTGGGGGGTTTAGGTTTCTGATTGCCTTGGTGGCACAGATGGTGGCACAACAGAACTGTATTCTGGCAGTCTGGGTTCAAATCCCAGCTAAGGCACTTATTTCATTCTCTCTTGAGGATAAATTCTGGCAAATACTTTCAGTATTTACAGGATGGTCAGACCTAGAGAGAGAATATCCCATTTATCCTCACTCTAGGCCCCTCAGGCAGGAATTTATCCACACTGCAGGTTTTGATTGGGTTGAAGACGTCAGTGTGAGCAGCACATTTTCACTTTAGAAATATAGAAACACAGAAGTTGTCATCAGATAAGAACCTCTTGCCCCACCTAGTCTGCCCAGTTTTCGCTGCCTACTGTGCCGCCACAGACCCTACTTGATCTCTGGTCATCTCGTCCCCTTGCCTTACTACCAAGGTTCCCTTATATCTGTCCCATGCATGCTTGAATCCTGTCACTGCTTTGGCAACCACCACCTCCTCTGGAAGGCTGTACCAGGTGTCCACCACCCTCTCCATGAAGAAGTATGCCCTCATATTTCCTCTGAGCCTCCTGCCCCCCCAACTTCACAGCGTGATCCTTTGTCCATGAACTTCTTTTTCTATGGAAAATGCTACCTTCCTGTACCTTATTAATACGTTAGGTATTTGAATGTTTCTATCATATCCCCCCTTTCTCTCCTCTTCTCTAGAGAGTACGTATTCAATTCCTTGAGTCTTTCCTCATAGGGCTTTTGATGCAGGCCCTGCACCATTTTGGTAGCCCTCTATTGTACCTCCTCCACTTTATCAATGTCCTTCCAGAGGTGGGACCTCCAGAAATGGACACAGTACTTGATGTGGGGTCTTACTAGTGATCTGTACAGGGGTAATATTACTTCCTTCTTCCTACTGGTGATACCTCTCCTTATGCACCTGAGCATCCTGCTAGCTTTGCATGCTGCCTTATCACACTGCTTGGCTACCTTCAGGTCATCAGAAATTATTACCCCCAGGTCCCTTTCCTGTTTGGCGGTTGCCAGTTCTTCCCCTTCCAATTAGTACGCACCGGTGGTTCTGAAGCTCCAGATGACGTGGGCCTCGGCTCTGTATCTCGCCCTCTCAGTATGAAACTGCCACTCTCACTGTAAACTTCTCAATGGTTTTAATGTAAAACAATACTCATTTTATTTATTTAATGTATTTATTTAAAAGAGATTTACCAGGAAAGATATATATATATTTTTTTTAAATTTTTGCTTCTTTATGCCCACCTTGCGTCCGCCTTTCTGCTCCGGTCATGGACCCTGGAGCCCCGACCACCGGACATCGCCGACTCCCTCCTGGTCATCTCTGGCTTACCCCACAGAGAGCGGGGCCGCGGTACCGACCCCCCTTATCGGCCGCGGAACTGTGACTGAGTTAGAAACGGCTCCGGTGGCCAATCAGGGCAATCCTGGGCGGAGCGTCATTTAGATGCCAGGCAGGGATTTTATCCCCCTATACTTCCCCTCCCTCGAGGAGGTGGGGATGTGCAATGACGCCAGCATCCGCCCCGCCTACCTCGCCCCTCCCTCATCACAGTCCGGTAGTGTGAGGTCTCCCAGCCTCTGCTAGGAGTCCTCGTCGCTCCGGATACTGTCGGGACCCTCCTCCCGGAGAAGGAGAGCTGCCTGCGGGCACCTGATCCTTCTCCCCGGCCCGGCCCTCTGATGACTGGGTCCGTTCCTGAACCCGGTCGCCAGGCCACAAGCGGAAATAAACACTGGCCGGGCGGGCCGGCCAGGAAAGATATATTGAGCCACAAGGCTTGTTTCCAGATGCATCCTGGGGCGGGGGGGGGTTAAGGGAAATACAAAAACACAAAGAAGCACAGCAGTGTAATAAACACTACATAGTACAATTTATTTATTATTATTTAGCTTTTGTTGACCGGGTAAGTGCGCTAGATAAATCCTGCCTATTTTCAGGCACGACCCGGGGGAGGGGGATACAGATGAATGCCAACTGACCTTGAACCAGATTAAGCTGTTGGTGGTATTTTTAGTGAATGAGGGAAATTTGGCCAGGACACCGGGGAAATTCCCCTACTTCCTGCTTTCTGTGAGCAGGGGGGACCCATTTTCTGGTGGGACCAAGATGGCGGAGGAGGAGGACGTCTGCTTGGTGGGAGAGCTAGCCTCTGCTCCCACTGTTAATGCTAAGGAGACTGTCACCACTAATATTGTGGATATGGACTCTGATACCGAGTTTCAGGATGCATCGTTTCTTTGGGAGGATTCAGTTACTTTTGTTGAACACCAAGAGGAGAAGTCGTTTACTTTGTTTAAACCTGACAATGTACAAGAACTTGGTACTATGAAGGAAGGGTCAGCGCTCGCATTCAGTACCAGTGAAGCCTGATATGCATTGCGATGCTCTTCAAACCCCTGTCAGCAGCGAGGCTGTCTCTGTAATACCTATGGCTGAATTAGCTTCTTCAGGAGGCTCTGAGGAGCGCGGTGAGTTATTGACATCTAACATGGATATTTTGGATCTTACTGATGCTGTTCTTGTGATGACTACCAAGGGCTCTGCACTCCAAGGTGAAAGTTTACGGCTTTCAGAGCTTCATCCCCTTACCAAACTAACTCCTCTTGTAAAAGTAGCAGGGGTGTTAAATGAGGCTTGCTTACCAGAAAATAGTGTGGAGCTTCAAGCGACTGCAGAGTGTTTACCAGATAGACTCCAGCAGGAAAAACAATGATTTGACAACAATAACTCAACTTCTGTCAAACTCTTGACTCCAGTATTAGACTTCAAAGGCCCTGAGGGGCATGGTCACATTCCAGATAATTCTCACCTCATTCCGAGAGTGTCTGACTCTTCAGCTGCTTCTCTGCAGGCTGGCAGTAAAATCGTGAATATTAGTGAGTGCCTACAGCCTGAGAAGCCACTGCCTGATTTAAAAGAAAAAAGCCTCTTTACTCTTAAACAACAAACTTTTCCTTTGGGGTTTTCTTCCACTGCATTCACTCAGAACTAGTCTGCACCTTTAAGCAAATCAGCTGGGTTTGTGTTGAAAAACCCTATTGCTGTGGAAACTCAAGGGCAGCCTAATATTATCTACCAGTCCTCAGCCATCTCCCAAATTGGGGCTACTGAATTTTTCTTTTCTGATAAGACTATATCCAAACAGCCAAAACAAAATATTACACAACCTACTGTAACAGTCTCTTCCTCTATAACTAGTGAAATGACTCAAGGGTCCTGGTCTCCAGACAAAGATCTTATGGGGGCCGGTTGGACACAGGTTCCAACAGGCGTTTGGAAGCCTGATCCGGCCTGGGATACAGATTTTTCCCTTTCACAGCACTCCCCTGAGTGGAAACCAGTTACCCAGCAGAAGGTTTTGACTGACAGTTTCCACGTTATAACAGAAGTGGCTGAGACATCACAACCTCCTTCTGCTGTTGAAATTCCTGTGGTACAGGCTTTAGTACCTTCCACTTCAAAATTAGACTTACCTCCCCGGGAGAAGGATTCTTCATCACAGAAGTCCTCCTTACCAAAACCCCCTTTCCAGAAACCTCTTATGTCAGAACTATTTTCCACCTCAAAGAGGAAGCAGCACCTCACGGAATGCAGTCCAGTATACGTTATAAAGGGTTTGAAAAATAGGCCGGACAGATACTATGTGGGAAAACGCTACTAAAAGATTCTCTGCATTTTACTCCACAGGATGTTTTCGCTTTTATTAACATTTCTGGAGAGGACAACTTTGATATCAGTTTTCGGACACCTCATGGTTTGGATTTGTTTTGGGATCGATATAGTCAGGTGAAGTTCTGTCCCACATGGACCCCCTTTTTGGTTATTCCTCTTTCTAAGCCATTAATAAAATTTGTTACAGTTATGTTTAGGAATGAGGAGGTCCATGTGGAAGACATCACCTTCTGGTTATCTCAGAAATGTGAGGTATTAAGTAGCCCGGAACCTATTTTAGATTCTGAATGTTTTTGGACAGGGGGCTGGAAATACAAAATTAAGCTGAGGCAATCTGAATCTGGGGTGTAACACATCCAATTTCTTTTGTTGGGAAGAGATAGGGGGTTTGTTTTATGGAGGACAGCCCTGTGCTTGCTATAAATGTGGGTCTAGGATACATCTTTCAAGTGTTTGTGATCACCACGTTGTGACAATTGCGGAAGTGGGGCATGTAACCATGCAATGTGTTAATAATTCTAGGTGTGATCTCTGTGAAGAGTCTGGCCATGGTTTCGTGAATGTTCTTGGGCTGCTAAGAACATCGCATCTTATATATGCCCAGACCTTCTAATTCAGAAGGCCCAGGATGCGGCTGCCCCCGCACCTCCCCCTTTTCTTCCTTACTGCTGTTACCATCTCCTTCCCTTAATAAAAAAAGAGTCTACTGGTACAGATTCTACCACCTTTATTTCTTCCAAGAAACCTGACAAAGTAGTACAAATACCGGACCTGGACCGTGGAGGAAAAAACCTGTATGGGTCCACCTGGCTCCTTTAGAATTTCCTCCGTATGCTAACTGAGGAGGTATCTGAGGTTGCTGGAAAGGAGTCTGGGGTTCCAGTCCCTGGGTCACCTTTGCCTAGATGAAGATCAGCTAGGAGTTTGCATCCCAAATCTCCCCATTTTGCTCCCATCATAGAAACCAGTAATTCATATGCGGCCCTTTTTACCCCATGGGGGGATACAGAGATGGAATTGGGAGATTCAGACTCTCAAAAATCCTCTTTCTCCACTCTGTCACAAGCAGTGGATACTTATAAAGAGAAGAAAAGGAAAAAAAGGAAAAAATAGAGGGTCTGACTATATTTTTGTAACTTACAATGAGGTTTTTCTGGGGCTCCTTAAATACTCATAGCTTGCTAAATACCGCTAAAAGGCAGGCTCTTTTTCATTATCTACACGATCAACATATATCTGTGTGTTTTTTACAGGAAACATGGATGCACTCTGTAGAACAGTTAACTTCTTTCAAGCGGGATTGGGTTTGGGGACCTTCCTTTTGGTCCTTTGAATAGATAGAGCAGATGGCATAGGCATTATTTTCACTTCATTTCTTTCACACTGCATAATTTAATTGACCTTATACCAGGTAGAGTTTTGATATTGATGGGAAATGGCATGGTACGTACTATCGTTTCATTAATATTTATAGCCCTCAAACAAAAGCCGTAGAGTGACCTGTTTCAAAACCATACAACCTTTCTTGGTGACATCTGTTAAGGTACTATGGGTGGGATTTTAACTGCACAATTACTGATTTGCCCAAACAGAATAAAAAATATATTGTGATTCACATGCATTAGCTAACATTGTTAAATTGGCTGGTCTACTCAACTGCATTTCTTTTCTTCCTAAGGACTTCAATATTCCTTTAGAAAAGGGAAATTTTTTCTTTAATAGATTATATTTGGTTTCTCCTTCTATGCAAATAAACTCTTTGAAATGATTCCTTGTGAATTCTCGGATCATTCCTTTTATTATGCAAATGCCAGTTACCAGGTTCCTTGAGCATAGGCAGGTTAGATGGAAACTTAATAATTCCATCCTAGACTTACCCCATATACAGTCAGGGTGAAATATATCTTAAAAGCCAGATTGTCAGTGGTCTTGCTTTATTCTGATTTAGGGACTGGTGGCGGAGACCAAGGCTGATTTACTGGAATTGGTTTAAAAACAAGGGGTAAAATGAAAATCATAATTTTTAAAATACTTGTCTCTTAGACAGCAGCTCCAGAGACTCACTACAATTGCATATACTTCTCAAGGTGACTATTCTGATCAAATTGTTAAGTTGCAGGAAGAAATGAGGGTATTTCAGTACAATAGAGCTAAGACGTTGCAAGCTATCCTCACTAATGGTGTAAAAAAATCTCCTATGGGGGATCCCTTTGAAGCTTGTAAAACCTTGAGGGATTCCTCTAATATGAACTCATTAAAGAAGCCTGATAATTCTATGGCTATAACTGTTCCACAGTTAAGGGAATTAATTATAAGTCATTTTCGGTCTTTAGAACCTTCCCTCCCAATTCTGGATAAATCCATGCTTTCATATTTGAGTGTCATTAATGCGCCCTCTGAGTTAACAGAAGCCTCTAAATTATTGGAATCCATTTCTCAAGAGGAAATTTTAAATGTTATACGGAATTTAAAACCAAACATTTCACCAGGAATGGATGGCTTATCCAATAATTTGTATAAAGCCTTTTCTATTGAGCTGGTTCAATGTCTCTTTATTTTATTCCAGTATTTTATTAAGAATACTGTGTTTTTTCCCTCATTTTCTGACGGATTATTAGTTATTTATTTAAATTGGGGGATAAACATAATATTAAGAATTGGCGGCCTATTACCCTCCTTAATTCAGATTACAAAATCTTTACCAGTATTTTGAATAATTGACTAAAAAACTATTCCAGGTTGGTGATTTCCCCCTTCCAATTTAGTGGGATACCAGAAAGAAGGATTCAATCAGCACTAATGATTGTGCATGATGTCATTGAACACCTCTCTGTATCGGGCATAGTTAATTGTATGGTCGTAGCAGATTTAGAAAAAGCTTTTGATAGAGTACATTTACCCTTTTTGTTTTTAACCTTAGAACATTACGGGGTTCCAGCGCAAATAATTAATTTAATTAAAATGTTATACAAACATAATGCGGTCTTTCCCTTTTTGAAAGGTAGCACGGCTGAAAGTTTTTTTATACATACAGGAGTGCGTCAGGGTTGTCCTCTCAGCCCTCTGCTTTATATATTTTCGTTAGATCCACTATTGCAGAAATTAATCACTGTTCAACAATGGACTGGAATTTCAGATAATTTATCCCAGGATCAGCAAATGTATTTTTCTGATCCGACTTCTGTGCATATGTTTTTAGAAGCTTTTGATGACTTTTCAAAAGTGTCTAATGCCAAATTGAATTTGCATAAAACAAAAGGGTTGTTTATTGGAGCAATGGGTCCAGCTGAGGTTATGCAGGAGGGTATCCATATTACACGAACCCCCCTTAAAATTTTGGGGTATCCTGTTTGGTCCTCAGAATATGCCAGTTGAAAACTGGGAATCGGCTCTTCAGGTTGAGGAAAATAAGGTAAATAGATGGAAGAAGTGGAAACTTTCAAAACTAAAATGCATACATGTGATTAAACAGTTTCTTTTGCCCTGTCTGCAGTACATAGCCATGATTTTCCGGCCCCAGTTAACTTAGAAACAAGGGTTTATTGTTTATTTTTCAAATGCTTTGGGGTAACCGTTTAAATCAGTAAAGAGATGTTTATACCTTTTGAATGTAAAACAGGAGGACTTGGGATGGTGGACCCTGTTGTTTTGTACATTCCTATTTATTATGTGTACAGTTAAGAGTGGTATAAGCCGTAGTAAAAGGGATTGAGGGAAAATGGATTTTAGATCTCAGCAAATATTTTATGAATTGGCATATTTTGGCCCCTAAATTGCACCCTCGTATCCCTATTCCCCCATATTTTCGGCCAGCTGCTAAAAAATTGTACAGATGGGGAATAACAAAAGAGTTAATTTTGAATAATAACATGAAGGAATTTTACCAATTAATAATGGCTAACTTGTACCCTCAAGATCCGTGCTTATTTTTGTATCTTTCTTCACAGTAGCTTGCATCTATATTGTATGATTAGTTTTTAAGTTTACTGTGTTGCTCTGTTATGTTTGTTATTTCAATAAAAACTCCCCTACTCTTTTCGATAAGTGCCATGAGATCTTTAACATCCATCTGAACTACCACCAATCCAGGCAGATGGGACCTCGGTTTAACATCTCATCCGAAAGACGGCACCTCAGAAAATGCAGCACCCCTCTCATGCTGCATTACAGTGTCAGTACTGGGATATTAACCCAAGTGCCAGATGTGGGAACTGAACCCACAGCCCTCTTATTTCCTCTGAGCCTCCTGCTCCCCCCCCAACTTCACAGCGTGATCCTTTGTCCATGAGCTTCTTTTTCTATGGAAAATGCTACCTTCCTGTACCTTATTAATACGTTAGGTATTTGAATGTTTCTATCATATCCCCCCTTTCCCTCCTCTTCTCTAGAGAGTACGTATGGGATCAGACTAGGTGGGGCAAGAGGTTCTTATCTGATGACAACTTCTATGTTTCTATATTTCTAAAGTGAAATAATAAACAGTATCAAACTGGCAAGTAAATAATGCAGCTAAAATAACAGTAGTGTGAAGAACCAGGCACTGTGGTGAGGGGAAGTAGGGGTGAGAGAAGAGATAGTAGGTGGGAGGTGGATTATGGTTAGGGGAGCTAGTAGTGGGTAGGGTGAAATGGACTAGAGAGAAGAGGAATAAGAAAAGGAAGAGGAAGGGGGTTGGGGTAAAGAGGGAGAAGGGAGACAGTAAGAAGGAAGAGTGGGAGGGAATAGAGGAGGGGGGAAGCTAATAGGAGTGGTGGGGAAGTGGGGAGTGAGAAAGGAGGGGAGAAGAGAAAGTGAAGATAAAAATGGGAGGTGAGAAAGAGAGCAGAGGTAGGGGTGGTTAAGAGGTAGGTGGAGGGTAATTGGGCTAAGGGCATTTACAGAGGGGAGTCTTATGGCCTTTTAGTAGAGAGAAGAAAGAGCATCTAGAGGGCACAGAATGAATTGTTAGGGTAAGGCAGAAGGAGAAAGCTGACTGACCTGCAAGGGATTTATGATAGGGGAGCAAAAGGTAATGATAACCTGAGTTACGGAGAGTGTAGGGGAAGATGGGCATGGGGAGAGGAGGGCACTGAGATAAGGAGGGAGCCAAGCCAACCAGAATTTAGAAACGAAGGAGGCACAGTGGGATAAGTGACGGTCTTCCAAGGAAGGGAGGGAGAGATCAGAGTACAGAGAGCAGTGGTGAGTGTGGCAGGGGACAGGCCAAGGCAAAACAGCAGAAGGAGTGGAAGAGGGGGATCCAGTCTGGCCAGGGTGGACTCTGGTGCAGCACCGTGGACAATATCACTATAATCAAAGTTGGGGAGGATCATTTTAGTGATGATGTCTCAGCATGCAGATATAGGGATGTAGCTTTTGTTCCTATAAAGGGCACTGAGCTTTGGGTGGGTTTTTTTGTGTATGGCATCTATGTGCTGAGAAAAACCAAGGTGTCGGTCAAGTCAGACACCAAGGTACTTAAATGTGGGCATGTCATCAATTTTACCCCCATCTAGGGTGTGGAAGGTGGGGATGGATGAGATTCTAGAAAGCCTCTGCCTAGTGCTCCCAGGTCACCCCTGAAAACAGGCACTAGTGCCTCATGGGCCTTACCCGGTTACCACAGACTAAAATAAATAAATAAAAGTGTCAAAACACATGGAGAACATTTTCTTAGCATTAATAGCATTAAGGGATACTTGATTAGATCTGAACCATTTCTGGACAGAGTCAAATTCAAGTTGAAGCCTGGATTTTAATTCAGTTGGAGAAGACTGTGTCATCTGCATACATTTAAAGTGTAGCACAACAAATGATGTTGAAAATTGCTTTAATCGTCACACAACTTTTCCCCGAATAATTTTATTGTCTCCCTACCTTCACAAGCTCCCTACCTACAACCAGCACTTCCCTCTACCTGACGCCGCAAACATGCTGCCTTCCCTGGGTCAGTGTCACACCAGCCGCAACTCTGTGGAAACCCCTGCCTCTTTGGACAGTCACTCCTGGCTAACCTACAATCAGAGAAATGCTGATGTACGTCAGCATCAGTGACACTGGACATCGGCTCATGACACAAACCACTTGTTTTCCACTTGGTCATCTCAAAAATAACTTTAAAAAAGACATTTAAGGCCGACCTGGTGGTGCTGAGGGTTGAGGTGCTGGACACCACAGCTCGTGCCATGCTGGTGACCTGAGTTCAGGAGTGAGCTCAGGCCACTGAGTGGCTCTCAGCCTCCCAGATTGGGAGGTGAAATTTCCTCGCTCTCGGCTGATACCCGGTGGAGGCCAGGTGTCAGAGCAGAGGTCTGGTGGGCTGATGCAATGTCAGGAGGGTGGAAGGAGCGCGTGGTTTCCAGGAGTGAGTGCGCCCCTTCACGCGTGCTTGCTGTGCATGCCACTGCTCCGGGCAAAGGAGAAAACCCCAAAAAAGCCCATGTTTCTCCATGGCCATATGTGATGGCCCCTGATGCCCTCGGACCCTTCTCCTTGTGGATCCCCACTGGTAAAATGGTGGGGGGAGGGAGGCTGATGGGATTGGAGGCAGAAGGGGGCCCGAATACAGGAGCAGGTGGCCATGGAGGAGCAAAAAGCTTTATAAAAAAAAGACACTTAAATAAAAGAGAAGGAAGATGGAAATATCAATGTTATTTTCCCTTCATGTACCTTGACCTTTGACATTACTCGTGGCTCCACCACTCATGATGTCATAAGATCAGGCTCACTCAGGAAAAATATCACTGATATTCCCAGTGGGACCATGACATATCATATATATACACAGCCCCCTTATGAATAAAATAAGTGTAAAAAACATGTCTTTTAAACGCTGTTCCTGCAGACTCTTTTCCATTTATCTATTTAGTATTGGGAATTCCTAGATAATTTGTGTGATAACTGCAATCTTGCTAGTGATGGCAAAGGGGTAAGGGTAAATCAACAGTGTCCCCTTGTTAAGATACTTTTAAAGAGCAACTGACGCGTGGCGCTTACCTGCTCTTCTTTCTGTCTGCAATCAGGCACATCCTAACTAGAAGAATCGCAAGGTACAGTGCTCCCACATTATAAAGAACCCCTCTATAACAAACTCCCTGTTATAGTGAACACCTTTGATGGGTCCCATTGTTCCCAAAGTAGGCATATTAATGCCTCGCTATAGTGAACACCTAGCTATACTGAACACCTCAGCTGGCTGCAGAATGGTTCGCTATAGAGCGGAAGCACCACCAACCCAAACACTGCAGAACATCCCTCTGGTACTTGTAAAACATTTCCCTGGTGCCAGCTGGAGGAGTCCCCTGGGCTGAGAGAAAGATGAGGCACTCTGATCAGTCCTAACAAGGCTGAGACATGTTTGTGTCTGCAGTTTTCAGATTATATGAAATGCCAGTTCATACCATACCACTCCTCACATTCTCTGTGAGGCAAGTGACCAAGCACCATGCCTACATTGCTAACAGCAGAGTTTAATTCAGTTGAATTAGAGTACTGAGTCAGGCAGCGATAGTAAATATAGCTGACAGAAATCTTTGTGAGCTGTCAAAATCTAGCAGGCTGTCATGAGGAGAACATGAGAGATTTCTTGCTACCAGTTAGCACAGTACGGGCTGACTCTGTGACCGCTGCATTGAGATGTTCCCCACTTCACACATTGAGTATGTTTATAAAACAGAGTTTAATTCAGTTGAATTAGAGTACTGAGTCAGACAGGGATGATATATTACAGGTGACTGCAGTGTGATCCTGCATCATTCTGCCACAGTATACCCAGGTATACGTCAGTACTGAGAAATGTTTCTAGGACTACCACTGTATCTGTCAAAATCTAGCAGGCTGGGATGAGAACATGAGAGAGTGATTCAATGTGACTGCTGCATACAGATGTTCCCCACTTCACGTCATTGTGCTGAACGTTCAACGAGAACATTCAGGGGTCTCAGTGGCAGCATCGGGAGTGCACGTATTATGCAGAGGACAAGTAAATCATCAAAAAAGGACAACATTTGTAAACATATGCATATTTTATTACTAGCCCTTCCATATGCTTGGGTGCTGCACTGAACATGTCAGCAGCTCTTTAAAGTTCAGCTCAGCATAAGTTGATGAAACAGATATTTACTTTTTCTTTTGGACAAGTTCTCTGCCCTGTAATATTTTTACAGCTCAGGCCCTCATGATGTGCACCTAAACTATACCTCTTGACTACACCTCTGGTGGAGATGTGCATACACCTCACTGTAGTGTGCCTAATTAGCATTTTTTTTAATTTATTTATTTATTGTAGTCTTGGATTACAATACTTTTGAACCACTGGTTCTTTTACAAAGGTTCCATGTCAGAATACATTAAACCATAGGTGAGTAATAAAACAGGATACAGTACATAACAAACAGTGAGATACAATGAATTAGCATGAATCGCAGAAATAAAACACAAGGGTAACAGACAAATGCCAGGTTCCCAAAAATATGCTGGCAGAGCCTTAATAAATACAGTATTATAGTGCCACTATGACTATAATAACTGAAGCAAGTTGGAGGCAAGGACAAACAGGAGGAGAGAAGAGGGGAGGAATCTCAAATTTTAAAAATGACTGAAAAATAGCTGACAAAGAGGAGTCAAGGGAGGACAGTGGGAGAGAAGGAGAGAAGAAGGGAAGAAGCAGTTGGAGATGACTTTGTTGGCCAAGGAGGAGATGGAGTAGGGTAAGAGGTGTTGGGCGGGGGTAGGGAGAGGATAGAGTGGGTGATAGAAAATCACTAATTAGATATTAAGGGAGAGGGGGCAGTGGGGGGAAGGAGGAGTGAGAGGAGCATGGTGGGGTGGTGGAAAAGGGACAACAAGAGGGGTAGGAAAGGGCAGGAGGAGGAGGGGAAGTTACAAGTGGGCACAGTCACAGCTACTGCGGGCAGAAAGGTACTTATAAAGCATTAGCTTGAAGGGACCTTGTTTAGACACATTCAGAATTTCTTGGGGAAGCGTGTTGAGCCAAGTGGGGCCTTGTTGTGGAAGGTGAGCTGTGCTTGAGAGGTTTTGCAAAAAGGGACATGAAAGCTGTGCTTGGCTACACTGTGGGTGGAGTTTACATTAAGGGAAGACTTGATGAGAGGCATGCAATGCACGCAACTACACCTTTTGACTACAACTCTGGCGGAGATGTGCATACACCTCACTGAGGTGTGCCTAATTAGCATGTTTTAAATGCATGAAACTACACCTCTTGACTACACACTCTGGTGGAAATGTGCATACACCTCACTGAGGTGTGCCTAATTAGCATGTTTTAAATGCATGAAACTACACCTCTTGACTACACACTCTGGTGGAAATGTGCATACACCTCACTGAGGTGTGCCTAATTAGCATGTTTTAAATGCATGAAACTACACCTCTTGACTACACCCCCTGGTGGAAATGTGCATACACCTCACTGAGGTGTGCCTAATTAGCAAGTTTTAAATGCATGCAACTACACCTCCTGACTACACCTCACCAAAGTGAACCTAATTAACCTTTTTACGTTCGCTTGCGCGCATGCGCAAGGAACGTTTTGGGAGAGTAGCACACTTTGGAGGTGTGCCTCTCCCTTTCAATCCACTGCTCCGTTGAGCAGGCATGGCGTCCTGCACCAATGGGTGCGGAGCTGTGTATGACAGCGGTGGTCTTCGCTCAAAGAAAACCACCGCTGTCATACAGAGCATTGTGTCACCCACGCCACGCCGCTCCTCTCAACAAAGTTTGCTGCCACGCTGGGAGCCCATTCCAGCATGGCAAACTTCCAAGCAAGGTGCCACAACGGGGTGCCCAATTCCGCCGGGCCCTCGCCCCCCAGCCATCCTTCTGCCATGCTGGAGCCCACCCCAGCGTGGCAAACGTCCCACGCCGTTTTTTTTTTTTTTTTCACCTGTAAAGAAAAAACGATCCTACGGCACTTCTCCCAGTCCCCCCACAACCCGCACCCACCCACGCGCACTCCAGCCTCCCCACACCCCCCCACCCCATACTTACCTCCGGAGCTTGGCGCGACGCTCTTCGGTGGTCCGGGAATACGTCTGCACTCTTCAAAGCCGACCGCGAACTGAGGAAATGCAGGTAAGCTGTATAATGGGCTAGATAGGGGGTTTTCAACTTTATTGCATATCTCAGGCATTTTTTGGAATTTTTGCACCAAATTTTCAACATAGGGTCTTTGGGACCCCTTCTCATGAATGACATCACTGTCATGGCGTTATTCGGGCCCGAAGGGTGATTTCGCAGTCACTGTGTGAAATCACCCTTTGGGCCTGAATAACAGCATGACAGTGACATTGTTCATGAGAAGGGGTCCCAAAAACCCCATGTTGAAAATTTGGTGCAAAAATTCCAAAAAATGACTGTTTTACGAGCGTGCATTGCGCAGTTCCTACGCAGGCTCGTAAGTTTGCGAATTTTCAATATTTTCACTACAGATTTTCAACATTTCCATTTTAGCACACCTCCTTATGAGCAGTACAGCTGTCATTTTTCACATCCTGCCCAAAATGTGTTTCCACTTCATGTAGCGCACAATGGCACAGTCGGTGCGAAATCAATGTATGGGACGCATTAAGAAAATCATGGTGACACTGTTCATTATCAGAGGTCTTAAATGGCTATGTTGAAAATTTGGTGAAAAATTCTAAAATGACTGTTTTAATAGCGTATGCTATGCAGTTCCTATGCACACTGCTTGCGAATTTTCATATTTTCACTCAGATTTTCAACATTGCCATTTTACCACACTTCCTCATGAGCAGTACAGCTGTCATTTTGCACATCCTGCCCAAAACATGTTTCCACCCATGTAGAGCACAATGGCGCAGTCGGTGTGCGAACTCAATGTATGGGACACATTAAGAAAATCACAGTGACACTGATCATGAGCAGAGGTCTTAAAATAGCTGTGTTGAAAATTTGGTGAAAAATTTCTAAAATGACTGCTTTATTTACTCATGCTATGCAGTTCCTACGCACGCCAGACGTGCTATGTAAATTTCAATATTTTCACACCAGATTTTCAACATTGCCATTTTACCACACCTCCTTATGAACAGTGCAGCTGTCATTTTTCACATCTTGCCCAAAACATGTTTCCGCCCATGTAGTGCACAATGGCGCAGTCGGTGTGCGAAATCAATGTATGGGACACTGTAAGAAAATCACAGTGACACTGTTCATTAGCAGAGGTTTTAGAATGCCAATGCTGAAAATTTGGTGAAAAAATTTCTAACAATGACTGTTTTACGAGCGTGCGTTGCACAGTTCCCACGCACGCTCGTAGGTTTGCGAATTTTCAATATTTCCACTCTAGATTTTCAACATTGTCATTTTACCACACTTCCTTATGAGCAGTACAGCTGTCATTTTTTCACATCCTGCCCAAAACGTGTTTCCGCCTATGTAGCGCACAAAGGGGGTAACAAAAGGTCATGCTGAAAATTTATTGTGCAAATACCAGCAATCGCACAGGGGCATTAGGGTAGGCTATCTCGTTGCCAAACACCACTGCAAATACCTGCAAGCGAACGCTCGGGATTGACAAATGCTTGTTAAGATATATAAGGGGTCGATTATACTCTGGCCTACACTTCAAGTAAGATGCGCTTTAATTAGCTATTTTAGACACACATCAGCTACAACTGCTGTTACACTTAACTGTACTGCTGTTGAATCACATGTACCCCCCTCACGTAGCAGTGCTGTTGATGTGCACACCGTGGGGTGTACCCAGATGCACACCTCATTTAAACCATAGTAGCACATCAGATCCACATCAGTTGGATCAGGGAGGATACTGCTTCTGGTGTGGATTTGCACATAAGGACCCAAAATAAATAAAAATTATGCTAACCTCTGAATCCTTGTCAACACTGCATCATTAAGAGAAGGTCCAGCCACCAGCAGAAGAGTACCAGTTGCCACCAGCAGAACTCAGTTGCACTGCATTCAGAAAGACTCTTGAATTTCAAGGCAGTCCATTCTGCTTTCCTAAGAGCTCGATCCTCAAAGCCCTCCACTGCTGCTTCCTTCACACATTCGGCATACTCTGCAGGTTGCAGGGAATGACCCACACTGTGATGAAATGCACCCACCATCCCAGGTCCACACTACTTGTGGAGTTACGCAGGCAGTCGGGGGTGGGCAAGTGGGCAGGACTGCATTCCATGCCACCCCCAGCATTAGATGTGCACTGCAAAGGAATGGGAAGGTGGAAGAGGCTACTTTAGGGAGACCCCTGATGTAAGTCTTCCATGCCTTCCAGGCCAGTCACTCCTCATTGTCTGAGGCCCTGAATGCCCCTACAAACCCTACAAACCAGCATGGCTTGCTGAAAGGTATGGCAGCTGTTCTTATTTTGTTTTTAATAAGAACTCCAATTTTCTGAATGGTATATATTCACAATCCTCTGTTCATGAGGAGCAGGTGATCCACTTTACAGCCAACCCAACCTTCCTATAGGAAGCCTTGTGTCCTGCAAAGCTCCACCCTCTGTGCCCTTGTAAAACTCCACAAGCAGACAGGGACAGCTGGGGTATGTGCATGCCATTTGATATGCATTGGCATCCAGGCGCAGACCTGCACAGGCCAGCTATGCATAAATTTGGCATAGGCCAACCTGACTTTGGATCGGGCCCTAAGGGTATTTACATGAAAACCAGAGCTTTGTCCCATCTACAGTTTTGTCCCATCTAAAGGGGAAGCTTATTCAGCAGCAGAAGTCATAATGCCCTGTTTGTAGTATCATGGTCATTACCTCAGAAACTGACTGTGATGTTACAAGCAGGGGGTTATACCTTCAGCTCAGATGTAAGTGAACTATAACTGACAAAGATCCTGTTCCCATGTGGATTCCATTAGAAGTAAAGAATAGAATGACTAGAATTTCAAATTGGGGGAATATTATATAACAGAGTTCTGATAATGACAGCTTGGTTTTTCGATCTGATTGCTGAAGCGCCTTTTTAATCTAATACTTGGTTTGGGATTGTTTCTACAAATATGCATTTTTATGTTTGCTTGCACGCATGTGCAAGAAACATAGTGCCATCATACGAGTTTTCCAGAGGTGTGTCAGCCTCTTCCAATTCGGTCAGTGTGTTTGCAGGCGCGGTCGCAGAGCGCCAATCACTGCTCCAGCTGTCTATGACAGCTGAAAATGCAGTGACATACAGTTGAAAGGGAGAGCTCTGCTTGAGTGGAGCAGAGCTCTCCTCTACACACACACATAATACGACGCATGCACGCACACCGCGTGCTCATGGCACCCCCCCACAGGGCCGACGGTGCCTAATCTCTGCCGGGTTGCACGCCTTATCTTGAGGGTGCCATCACTAGAGCCCAATTCCAGCCATGGCAAATTATGTTATGGATAACGGGGTGCTCAACTTTCTCTGTCGGCTCCACTGTCTCTCCCCCAGTGCTGTCGCCGACGGGTGCCCAATTCCCTCGGCTCCACTGTCTCCCCCAAGCATCCAGATGCCATGCTGGAGCCCACCCCAGCGTGGCAAATGTGTATAGCTGACGGAGTGCCCAATCCCCGTCAGCTCCAGCCCCTCCCGAACAGCCTTTCAGCTGCCATGCTGGGAGCCCACCCCAGCGTGGCGAACGTCCCTCGTTGTCTCAGTAAAGAAAGAAATACACATGCAAATAAAAAACTGTCCCTCGGCGCTTCTCCTTGCCCCCCTCCCACAACCCGCACCCACCCACTGCGCACCCTGCCTCCCCACACCTCCACCTCTATACTTACCTCGGAGTCAGGCGACGTATCTTTCGCAGATTGGGAACACGTCTGGCACTTTTCAAACCTCGATTGCGAACTGAGGAAATGCCGTAAGCTGTATAATGGAATAGATAGGGTTTTCAACTTTATTGCATATCTCAGGCATTTTTGGAATTTTTGCACCAAATTTTCAACATGTGGTTTTGGGACCTCGCCTCATGAATGCTGTCACTGTCATGGCTTTACTAGGCTCAAGGGTGATTTCGCAGCCACTGTGCGAAATCACCTTTCCGAATGATTAACGAAACGACACTGCCAGTGTTCATAAGGTGGGCTCTCAAAAGCCTATTTTGAAAATTTGGTGGAAAAATTCCAAAAAATGACTGTTTTACGAGCGTGCGTATGCGCAGTCCTATGCGACGCTCAAGTTCAGATTTTCAATATTTTCACTCCAGATTTTAACATTGCCATTTTACCACACCTTCTTATGAGCAGTACAGCTGTCATTTTCACATCTCACCCAAAATATGTTTCTGCCATGTAGCTACAATGGCGCAGTCGGTGTGCAAAATCAATGTATGGGACACATTAAGAAAATCACAGTGACACTGTTCATGAGCAAAGGTCTTAAAATGGCTATGTTGAAAATTTGGTGAAAAATTCCTAAAATTACTATTTCTAGCGTCGCGTATGCGCGTTCCTACGCATGCTCGTAAGTTTGCGAAATTTCAATATTTTCACTCAGATTTTAACATTGCCATTTTACCACACCTCCTTATGAGCAGTACAGCTGTCATTTTCACATCTCACCCAAAATGTGTTTCCACCGCTAGCGCACAGTGGAGCAGTCGGTAAAGCGAAATCAATGTACGGGCACATTAAGAAAATCACAGTGACACTGTTCATGAACAGAGGTCTTAAATGGCTTATTTTGAAAATTTGGTGAAAATTCTAAAATGACTGTTTTACGTAGCGCATGCTGCAGAGTTCCTATGCACGCCTGAAGTTCAAAAATTTTCAATATTTTCACTCCAGATTTTCAACATTGCCATTTTACCACACCTCCTTATGAGCAGTACAGTTGTCATTTTTAACATCTCGCCCACAACGTGTTTCTGCCCATGTAGCGCACAATGACGCAGTTGGTGTGCGAAATCAATGTATGGGACACGTTAAGAAAATCACAGTGACACTAGATATGAGCAGAGGTGTTAAAATGGCTATGTTGAAAATTTGGTGAAAAAATTACCAAAAATGACTGTTTTAGGAGCGCACATTGCGCAGTTCCTACGCACGCTGGCAAGTTTGCAAATTTGTAATATTTGCAAACCAGATTTTCAACAGTGCCATTTTACCGCACTTCCTTATGAGCAGCGCGGGTACCATTTTTCATATCTCACCCAAAATGTGTTTCCGCACATGTAGCGCACAATGGTACAGTCGGTGTGCGAAAACAATGTTTGGGACAGATTAAGAAAATCACAGTGACACTGGTCATGAGCAGAGGTCTTAAAATGGCTATGTTGAAAATTTGGTGACAAAACTCCATAAAATGACTGTGTTATGAGTGAGCATTGCGCAGTTCCACGCACCCTCGTAAGTTCATGAATTTGTAATATTTTCAGTCCAGATTTTCACCAGTGGCATTTTTCCACACCTCCTTATGAACAATACAGCTGTCATTTTCACAACATGGCCGAAATGTGTTTTCATACTTTCAGTGCAGAGATGCGTGGTCGCTGTGGGAAATCATTATTCGGGACAGATAAAGAAAATTATACTGACACTGTTCATGATCGGAGGTCCCAAAATGCCTGTGTTAACAATCTGCTATAAAAAATCCCAAACTAGTTACATTACGGTGTTTGCACAGTTTCTACGCAGCTGTGATCACACCAGTTTTTTAAGATTATTACAGATTTCAACATTGCTATTTTACACCCTCCTCATGAACAGTACCGCTGTCATTTTTCACATCCTGTTTGAATGTGTTTTGCACCTGTGGTGCCAAATGACATAGTCACTGTGCAAAAGCAGTTTCGCCTCACAAACTGATATTGCCACTGTTCATGAGGTGGGGTCACAAAAACCATGTTGAAAATTTGGAGTGAAAATACTAACGAATGCCTGAGGCGTTGGTTTCCGACCATAACGCCTCTAACCTGTAGAGTATGACAGGCATCAGGGGTGTGACTTGGGATTCTTGCCTGTCATGCTCATACCATTCCACCCCACCCTGCAGCCAGTGAGAGGCATCAGGTGTGCATCGGACTCTTCGGGCCCAAACTTCACCCCATTCTCCTCATACTGCACCCATCTCACCATATTTCCTGATGGAATGGTGCGCATAAGGGCCAAAGACCCTAAGGCACACCGTGACACCTTGTCAGTGTCTGCAGGGTAGGGGTGTGTGGTGAAATGCCGTGGCCGTTATGCCTGACGACCCAAAGGCACACCCAATGCCTGTCACTCTCTGCAGGGTGGTGATGGGGTTGGCTTCAGTTCAATACTTCGCTGCCATTCCTATTATGCAGCTCTGTAACTTCTACACTACCAATGCCAATGCCAGCAAGCAAACATTCGGCATTGACAAATGCTTGTTTTTTAGTATTTGACCTGGGCTGCCAGACCCAGACCACTGTTTTAACCGATCTAGATTCCTTTCCATGTTTCTAGCACCCTCTTTGCTGTCAACCCTCCCACACAACTTAGCATAATCTGCCAATTGGCTAATCTTTCCCTGATAGAAACCTAAGTATTGAGTTTGGCTGTGATTACATGCTTAAAAGCAATAAGGTGTTAAGGCCTAAGTTTGCTTATTGATCTATTGCCTTTTTTTAAAAGACATCAAGCAAAAATTATTTCATTTGGCATTGTCTAGAATTCATTCATGGTGTCCAACCAAGGATTCCGGGGGGGAATATCTGTGATAACTCATCTGGTCATTACACCTCCAAGTTCCTGGTTCATGCCTTCATTGGTTGCGGGTAATGGGGCAGGCAGACCCAGTGGGGGCTGCACTGGATCACAGACTGAGAAACTCCAGTGGTGCCCCGATCCGTACTCCACCTACTTTTTCTGAGTCGGTGAGTACCACACCTAGAATGGTTGCCTGTCTAGTGGGATCCCTGACTTGTTGTAACAACATGCAGTCCTGCAAGACATTAAGCAGTTCCTGGCCTCTGGAGCGCCCGGCCACTAGGATTTCCCAGTTGATGTCTGGCAGGTTGAGGTCTCTTACTAGTACAACCTCCCCGTTTGCCACCCTTCCCCCTACTCCTACTATATCCCTTTGCCTAAGGTATGTCATAGATGAACAAGTTCAAGAGGACAGGTTCCAAGACCGATCCCTGTTGTACTCCACTAATGACTTTCATCTACATTGAGTGCTGGCCATTTACAACTACCCTCTGGGCCCTCCCCCAGCCAGTTCTCAGTCCACCTGGACAGATCCACCCTGACCCAATGTCTTCTAACTTTCTCACCAACCTTCTATGAGGCACTGAATTGAAGGGCTTGTTAAAATCCAGATACAGGATGTCAGCATCCTGACCCTAGTCCGTTGCCTGCATCACCACATTGAAGAAATCCATGAGATTTGTGTAGCATGACCTCCTTTTTACAAAGCCATGCTGCCTCATAAGTCATTTTTTATTTGTTTAACCAGGAGTAGCATGCTAAGCTGTAAGCTTTTTTACAGGAGCAACCTTGGAGCACAGGGAGGTTAAGTGACTTGCTCAGGATCACACAGTATGCAAGTGGAAGCTGTGAGATTCAAACCCAGGTCTGGTCTGCTGGATGTCACCAGATTTGCAACTGAGAGCCTTAAGCCACTGCGCTATACTGCCTCCCCATTTACTCTCAGGAACTCCACAATCTGCTCTTTTAAAGGTGAAATGAATAAAATGAGACATGCTATATTTGTCTCCTGTCTTACATAGATACATAGATACATAACCAGTGTTGGCAGATAAGGGCCTATGGCCCACCCAGTCTGCCCATTTAAGTTTGTAAGTTCAGTTTATGTTTTCCAGGAAGTCTGTTGCCCCTTACCCCTGACCTCCAGAATTCCTTTTTGTCTATCCCATGCATTCTTAAATCCCGTGATTGTTTCAGCCCACACCACTTCCTCTGGCAGGGTGTTCCACTTGTCCACCACCCGTTCTGTGAAGAAATTCTTCCTCACGTTTCCTCTGAATCGTCCTCCCTCCAACTTCATCCCATGCCCTCTAGTCCTTATGTTGATGCATGGCATATTAGTCAGCAACTTGGCATAGTAATGTCATTGTTACTTACATATTTTTGAACATTTTTTGGTGATTTTAAAAATTAGATCCAGGTCATTTCCATGCAATGAGCCATCTGCTGTTATGGATGAGGAATTAGTGACATCAGTTCCCCTGTGACACTCTCAAGTGAAACATGGTGTCAGGAAGGGTTACAGATCCAGTGTATTATATTGATGAATTACTGTCAAAACTGTCAAGCAGGTCTGCACAAAGAATAATGATTAGTTATATATTTATATTATGTAATATCTAATAAAATTATGCATATTCTTTAAAGTGTGTTATATCTTTCTTCTCATTTTCCCACCCATCATTGCCACATTAGACTCGCTGTCTGACTTCTCTATTAGAAATACAGTAAGACCACGATCGTGTTGAAGTAGTTGAGATTTGTAGTGGTTCTAGATCAGACACACATTTATGAGATGCAGAGGATTCATGTCTATCAAAACGCTTTTAGAAAATATTTACTGGCATAATGTTCCATTCAGCTCTGCTATGTGCATGGGATTCTTGAAGAAGTTTTTTAGCGAAACTGGTCAGGTTGCTGGCACAGGCTGTTTCATATTTTCTTGCCACTGCCTGGTAAGCTCACTTTTGTACTGCCATAACTGTTTGTGAATTTGCACTTTGTAATATGTAAAAAGCAAAATGCACTACAGCACTTTAGCTAGGGGTCAACCTTAACTTTTTTTTTGCTCCGACCAGCAGGACAAGTTGATTCAAAATTGCACTAGCCCGCAGATGGTTGCACTAGTCCAGAATTATAATGATGAATTTTGATCACTGCTAGAGGTGCTGGGGACTTGGACTTGAACTTGGTGTCTTGGGCTTGAACTGGGTGACTATGGTTATTAATTCTTGATGCCTATGGTTTGCACATGTTTTATTATTTCTAAAAAAGTCTTGACTTTGGGTTGGAGCTGAGGAGGGGGTGAGGGTCAGGGGTCAGGGGCCCAAAAATACATAAGGTGTGATTTTAGGACTGTATCTGAGTATCATGGAAGAAATGGTTGGGCAGCACAGAGAGAGGGGCGACCAAGGGAGGGGGATCTTTGGCAGGGTGGTGGGGTGCAGTGGCTGTGGAATGGCTATGATCCTAAATTGGGCCTGGAGGATGGGGGCTTGTATGATGTATAAGTAGCTCACTCAGCTGAGGGAGGAAGTGGCGAGGCTAAGGTGGGGGTTAAATGGGGGGGAAGCTGGGAAAAGGGGTAGAGAGACAGGGACGATATAAGCCAAGGAAGGAGTGGGAAGGGCTGAGTGGATTCACTGGAGGATCAGACACACTGTTCCAGAAGTCAAGGGCTTGGGAGGGGAAAGGTAGGAAGGTGGTCCAGAGGCGATAGACCAGAGGTTGTAACAGACAGCAGCAAGTCCAGAGTTGGGACAGGGATGCCAGATACAGAAGGAAAGGGGTCAGTGGGAACTGACAGCAGGAGGTCTAGAGGCACAAAAATGACGCCTGTAGCTAGATACATAGATACATAGACAGTGTCGGCAGATAAGGGCCTATGGCCCACCCAGTCTGCCCATTTGAGCTTGTAAGTTCAGTTTGTTTTCCTAGAAGTCTGTTGCCCCTTACCCCTGACCTCCAGAATTCCTTTATGTCTCATCCCATGCATTCTTAAATCCTGTGATTGTTTCAGCCCCCACCACTTCCTCTGGCAGGGTGGTTCCACTTGTCCACCACCCGCTCTGTGAAGAAATTCTTCTCATGTTTCCTCTGAATCGTCTCCCTCCAACTTCATCCCATGCTCTCTAGTCCTGGAACATCTTTTTCGCTTAAAATAGTGTTTTCCTGCACTCTGTTCCTCCCTGTAAGATACTTGTATGTCTCTATCATATCCCCTCTCTCCCTCCTCTCCTCCAGGGAGTACATGTTCAGTTCCTTCAACCTGTCTTCATAGGACTTGTGATGCAATCCATGCACCATCTTTGTTGCCCTCCTCTGAACCTTCTCTACCCTGTCTATGTCCTACGTAGGTATGGTCTCCAGAACTGTACACTGTACTCCAGGTGGGGCCTCACTAGTGTCTTGTATAGCGGAATTATGACCTCCCTTTTCCTGCTGGTGATGCCCTGCCTCATACATCCCAGCATCCTATTTGTTTTACCTGCTGCCTTGTCACACTGTTTCCTACCTTGAGGTCATCAGAGATGACAACCCCAAAGATCCTTTCCTGCTTGGTGCATGCTATATCCTCACCCCAACTGATATATTGTGCCAAGGTTTTGTGCCCCATATGCATTATCTTGCACTTCTTTGCATTGAATTTCAACTGCCAAACCCTGACCATTCTTCAAGTTTCTGCAGGTCCTTTTCATTCTGTCTACACCTCTGGTGTGTCTACTCTGTTACAGAGCTTTGTGTCATCAGCGAACAGTGAAATTCTGCCTTCTAGGTCCTGCGCAATGTCACTGATGAAGATGTTGAATAGGACCGGTCCCAGCACTGATCCCTGTGGTACCCCATTGGTCACTCTTCCCTCTGTGGAGTGACAGCCATTTACCACCACCCTCTGTGTCCTGCCACCCAGCCAGTTACCTACCCACCACACTACTGTCCTGCCCACACCCATATTCCCCAGTTTGTGTAATAGTCTTCTATGTGGCACAGTGTCAAAGGCCTTGCTGAAGTCCAGATAGGCCATGTCCACTGCCCTCCCCTGATCCACCTCCCTAGTCACCCAGTCAAAAAATTCAATGAGGTTGGTCTGACATGACCTCCCCCTGGTGAAACCATGCTGCCTTGGGTCCTGTAGTCCATTGACAACCAGATGTTCCACCAATCTCTCCTTCAGTAGTGCTTCCATGATCTTCCCCACTACCGAGGTGAGGCTGACTGGTCTGTAGTTCCCTGCTTCCTCTTTGTTCCCACTTTTGTATAAGGGGACTACATCTGCTGTCCTCCAGTCTTTGGGTACCTCCCCTATTTCCAGTGATCGGCTAAACAGGATAGCCAGAGGTTCAGCCACCACCTCTCTTAGTTCTTTAAGGACCCTGGGGTGCGACCCATCTGGCCCCATTGCTTTATCTACTCTTATTACTTCCAGTTCCTTCAGGACCCTTTCTGTAAAGGGACTTGTGTCCATTTCTGCACCATTCTCACCCCTTGTACTCCCTTAAGACCCATTACCCTCCTCTTCCTCAGTAAAGACTGAGCAGAAATTCCTGTTCAATATGTCAGCTTTACTGTTGTCATCCTCCACGCCCCCATCCTCCCCCTTCAGTCTCACTATCCCTCCCTTTGTCTTTCTTTTTTCACTTATGTACCTGTAAAAGGTTTTGTCCCCTCTACCCACTGATTTTGCAATGTGTTCTTTTGTCTGAGCTTTGGCTTCCCTTACTGACCTCCCTGCCTCCCTTTGCTTCTCCTGGTACTTCTCCCTATCCCCTTCTGCCTGTGTCTTTTTGTATTGCCTGAATGCAATCTTTTTGGCTTTCACTTTCTTTGCTGCCTCTTTGGAAAACCATAATGGTCTCCTCTTCCTTTTCCTCTTGCTAACCTGCTTAATGCATAATGCACAAAAATGACGCCTGTAGCTAGAAAAAAGGGGTCATCTGGGGATCAGGAGGAGTGGAAGACAGTAGGCTCAGGAAAAGGCAGACAGATGCCCAGAATGAAGGATGACATAGGCATAGGTGAAATGGGCCAGAGGGTGGAAGTAATAAATAGTTTTGCCCTCCTAGCTATCCTAGTCGAGAACATTTTGGAGGAAGGGATCTGGCAGAGCCAATCAGAGAAGGGGGGTGCAGAGTGACTAGGGGATGTGGGGGGAAAGATCTCAGGTGCAGTGGAAGGGGAGAGGAGGGGGCAGGCACATTGCATGCAGGGGAAAGGGTGGAGGAGGGGACGGGCACATTAGGGACACACCAGAGGGTGGCACTAGGGGAACTGTGGCATAAGAAAAGAAGCAGGAAGGAAGCATTGGAAGAGCTGGAGTTGAGTTCCTGGGAGGCTGAAAATGAATGGGAAGAAACCCTTCAGGGCAGGAGCTGCAGTAGGAGGCTAGGGCATGTACCGGGCAGGGTGCAGGAGAGGAGAAATATGCAGACAGGGCAGGTGGTGAGGAGGAATACTTCCCCAAGTGGGGGTACGGTGCTCAAAACCTTCTGCAAAGATGGGCAGGACAGGAACAGTTGGAAGGGGATCAAGTACAGTTGGCACAATCTTGCACAGTGTTGCAGATGGTGGAAGGCCAGGAGCAGATAGAGAAGGGTCAGGTGAAGTTGGCTCATGCTCAAGCAGTGATGCAGGAGGGGTTTGCAGGGATGAAGGAAGCTAGGCAGAAGTACAAGGGATGAAGAGGTACAGTGATGCAGATGGAGGAAGGCCAGGAGCAGATAGAGGGGGGGGTCAGGTGAAGTTGGCTCATGCTGAAGCAGTGATACAGGAGGGGTTTGCAGGGATGAAGGAAGCTAGGCAGGAGTACATGGAATGAAGAGGTACAGGAGGGGGGAGTCTGAGGAAAGGCTAAAGGGAGAGGGTGAAGAGGGACAGATGCTGGGTGTGAGTAAAAATCAGGATAGGTTAGGTGATGGGGAACAAAAGATGAGCTGGGGCAGAAATCAAGTCAGGATGGAACATGAGGAAGAGTCCAAAGGGAGCCAAACCCCATAACACAAAGCTAGAGACCAAAAGGACACCCAGGAAGCAGGGGGCAGTAGGGTGGCACTCTTGGGGAACTCAATAATTAAGGGGCTAAAATGGGGAAGGAAGGGAGCAAAAAACAATGCAGTATGGGTACAGTGCATGCCAGGGATGATGGCGCTGGAGGTGAGGCATCATATTCCTTCCTGGGGTAAACAGCAGGATGAAAGGACACATCTGATGTTTCACCTGGACACAAATGACTTGAAGGGGAACAGTCTGATGGAGGTACAGGCAAGGTTCAAGGAACTCACTAGGTTCTGTAGGAGCAACACTTTTTTTCCTTCTATTTCCTTCTCTGAGGTGCCGCCAGTACCAAGAGCGAGCATACCCAGAAAGGAGAAGATAAGGGCATTCAACAATTGGCTACAAGGTTGGTGCAGTCGGATAGGGTTCGGCTGGATAGGTGACTGGGGCTGTACATGAGGGGAGGAGGGGCTGTATGCCCAAGACAGGCTGCACCTGAACTCTTCAGGGGCAGCTGCACTAAACAGTAAACTGAGGGACATCATGACAAGGAAGTTCAATTTAAACTAAATGGGGGGGGGGCTAAGGACAGAGCCATCCTTACATGAGGCAGAGCAGAGATGCTATCAGCCTCCCCCCCACAAGTCACAACACTCGTCAAGGGAACAGTTAGCAGCAGGGAAGGATGGGATGGGGCTACATGTTGGAGGGCTTTGGTTGCAAATGCCAGGAGCCTGGGGAACAAAATGGGAGAACTGGAGGCCACCATGATGGAGGAGAACCTAGACATTGTAGCAGTGAGTGAGACTTGGTGGAATGAGCACCACGTCTGGGAGATGGTGATCCCAGGGTATTGTTTGTTTAGGAAAGATCGGGAGGGGAAGGGGTGGCATTATATGTCAGGGAAGGGATTGGGGCCATGGAAGGGCAGGATGAGGAGGGGGAAACAGAGATAATGTGGGTCATCCTAGACAGTGGACAGGGGGAAAACCTGCACATTGGGGTAGTTTATAGACCTGCTATGCGGGGGGGGGGGAGGAAAGGGATAGACACTTTGTGGAATCCATAGCGAGGATGGCACGGAAAGTGGAAATTGTGCAAGTTGGGAACTCAAACCTTCCGGACATCAACTGGGAGGACCAGACAGCAATCTCTGCAAGGAGCAGGGGCATCTTAGAGGCTCTTCAAGGTATATTCCTGCAGCAAAGGGTCACTGAGCCCACTAGGGCTGTAAACCTATTGTATGCAGTCCTAACAAATGGGGACAGTGTGGAGGAGGTGGAAATGGGGGAAGAGCTTGGCACCAGTGACCACAGAGCTGTCAGGTTCAGGGTGAGAGAGGGCAGGGTGAGAGTTAGGATGAGAACCAAGGTAATGGACTTCAGGAAGGCTGACTTTCATGGAATGAGGAAGGTAGTTAGGGAAAAAATGTTGAGGATAGGGGATGTGCAGGGGGTGGAGGAATTATGGGCAGCCTTCAAGAGAGGGGTATTTAAAGCCATGGACTCATGTATAAGAAGGGTAAGAAAGAATAGAAGACAGAAAAGACCTATATGGTTCACTAGAGAGGTGGCGTTGGGGGTCAAGGAGAAGACTAGAGCATTCAATTGGTACAGGAGGACACAAAAGGATGAGGACAGGGAAAAAAGAAAGGAGGCAGGGCAAAAGATAAGGAGGGCTAAGGAGGCCACTGAGGAGAGGATAGCGAAGCAGGCAAGGAGGGGGGACAAAACCTTCTTTAGGTACGTTGGAGAAAGGAGTAGGGCACAGCATGGGATTGGGAGGATGGGGGGGAAGTGGAACATTACTGGAAGGGGATTTTGAAAAAGCAGAGGCATTAAATAGCTATTTCACCTCAATCTTCATGGAGGAAAGAGAGGGCAGGGGACCAGGACAGGCTGGTGAGGGTGACAGCCACAGGCAGGTGGATGTGGCAGAATTCACAGCTGAAGGAGTAAGAGAAGAGCTGGGTAGACTTAGGGTGGACAAGGCAATGGGGCCTGATGGAATACACCCGAGGGTTCTCAAGGAGGTGAAGGATGAACTGGCGTAGCATCTGGCGAGGCTATTTAACTTGTCCTTGGTCACAGGGGTGGTGCCAACAGACTGGAAGAGGGCAGAGGTGGTCGCACTACATAAGGGGAGGTGGAAGGATGAGGTCAAAAACTACCATCCCACTAGTCTTACCTTGGTGGTGGGGAAGGTAATGGAAACACTACTTAAGATCAGGTTGATAGAATACTTGGAGATGAATGGCATGCAGGATGACAGGCAGCATGGCTTTACCAAGTAAGGTCCTGTCAGACTAACCTGATAGAGTTTTTCGATGGGGTGACACAGATAGTGGACAAAGGAGGAGTGGTGGACGTGGCCTATCTGCATTTCAGTTAGGCCTTCAACACCGTTCTGCATGGTGGAATGGTGCATAAATTGGACAGACTAGGGGTGGACCTCAGAATCACCAGGTGGGTGGAAAACTGGTTGAAGGGAAGGAGTCAGATGGTGGTGGTAAATGGGACACATTCCAGGGAATGGGTGGTGACCAGTGGGGCGCCGCAGGGGTTAGTGCTAGGCCCAATACTTTTTAACATCTATGTTAGTGACCTAGCGGAGGAACTGGAGGGATGGGTGTGCCTGTTCGCAGATGATACAAAGGTCTGCAATAGGTTGGATTCACCTAGTGGGGTGCAAGCCATGAGGCAGGACCTGGAGAGGCTGGAGAGGTGGTCTGACATCTGGAAATTGAAGTTTAATGCACAAAAGTGCGCGCTGATGCACCTGGGGAGGAGGAATAGGAGGGAAACTTACTCCCTCGGGGTGGTGGTGATTAAGGAGAAGGAAATGGAAAGGGACCTGGGGATTATGGTATCATGTGACCTCAGGGTGGGCAGCCAGTGTAGCAGGGTGGTGGGAAAGGCAAATGGAATGTTGGCCTGCATTGCGAGGGGTTTTAATAGCAGGAAGAGGAAGGTGCTAATGCCATTAGATAGAACCATGGTCCGGCCACATCTCGAGTATGGGGTGCAGTGCTAGAGGCCTCACCTACAAAGAGATGTTGAGTTGATGGAAAGGGTACAGAGAAGGGCAACCAAAATGGTATAAGGGATGCAGGATGTACCCTATGAGAGAAGATTGAGAGGGCTGAATTTGTACCCTCTGGAGACTAGGAGGGAGAGGGGGGACATGATTGAGACCTTTAAGTATCTGAAGGGAATAAATGAGGTGGAGGGTGATAGCTTGTTCAAATTGAAGAAGGGAATGAACACGAGGGGACATAGCCTCAAACTGGAAGGTGGGCAATACAGAGGTAATGTCAGGGGGCAGTTTTTCATGGAGAGGGTGGTGAAGGCCTGGAACAAGCTGCCGGAGGAGGTAGTGGCAGCTGAAATGGTGGAGGGGTTCAAGAGGGCTTGGGATAGATTTAAGGGGTTGGGAAAGTAGGGTGGAAGTATAACAGAAGGGGGAGGTAGGGTGTTGGGCAGACTAGATGGGCCATGGGGCCTTTCTCTGCCGTCACATTTCTGTGTATCTGTGAATACAGGAAAAAATTAAGCCAGGAAAAACTCTGATTATTGCATTTATCCTTGCTCCCACATTGCTTACTGCCATAGCAAAAAAAAAAAAAAGACTTCCACAGTCATACACAGTGTGTCCCCTCTCATTGTTTTGTACCATGGCCCCTCTCTTCCTCTTTCTACACCACCCCCACTGAATCAGAGGATCACACAGCAGCAAATGTTCAGTCAAGCAGCCTAGCTCTGCAGACAACATAGCTGACATCATTATGCACCTCAAACCACACTCTCACCCCACGAGTAGGGAAATGAACACAGTCAGGCAGAGAAAGACACTCTCAGCACCCACCCTGTTATCAACCGGAAACCTCTACTTCTGGAAGTTTTCATAGAACGTCAAGTGAGTCAGGGACAGATCTATAATTTCTTTGGGGATGGGGTCAGACAAAAGTAGGGGCTTGGGAAATAGAAAACTTTGCTGAGTTTTTATTTATATATACCCGGCACAAAAGTATTAATTTTAACATGCTCTGCCCCTACAACAACAGTATCCTTTCATCAGCCCAGGGAAACATTACCCAGGCATGAACCTCTACCAGCTCTACTTCTGTTTAGGAGGATCTGTGCGCCCCAGGAATGCCTATTTTAACCTTTCAAATGATACATTATTAAAGGGACCCTGTCGACCCTTTGCATCGTACTATTTTTAGATGAAAACCCACATTGTACAATTGCTTATCTTCTTTAATATTTAGTGGTGTTGCTGGGGATTTAATTTATTTTTATTTATTGAGAGTTTCACCAGGAAAAACATATTGAGCACAATAGCTCGTTTCCAGATGTGTCCTAGGGCGAAGGGGAGAGGGATTAACTTAAGAACAATTCTAAAATAGATATAAACATTTATACATTTTGAAATACAGATAGTCAAAGAGTAAGAGGTTGAATACAGCAAAACAATTGCAACAGATAGATAAGCAAATAAATGTAACCCCTATATGGCGCTATCCCAGGGGCTACTACCCCTGCCTGATTTGCCACTAACAGGTTGAGGGGCCTGGATCCAATGGCGGGTGCCTCCACCCAGAGGTCAGGGTTTGCAATAGTTAAACTTACTTGGTCACAGCCCTCTGGGACACTGCAACCCCCCTTTCTTCCCACTAGTGGCCCACACAATATATCAGAATTACCTTCACAGTATACACTTACCCCCAGGGCTGGTTCAGGCACTGGGACCTCCTGTAAAATGAGATACAGTGCAACAATCACAGTACAATACTTTAACATAGACAAATACCTCGGCAGTATAACTTTGCTGAAACAAGCAGCTCTGATTTATTTAGGGGATATAACAAGGACAGGGGAAATCAGGTTAATTAGCTTATCACTCTACTCATCTATGGCTCTGTGCACAGGCCTATCCCTATCAGTTACTGTCCCTGGGCACCCAAGCCCCAGTGGCTAGTCCAAACCGTGGCAGCTGGTAGGGCCCTTTCACACAGAGAAAAGAAAAATTAAACAGTCAGCAGTACAGTAATTCCATTTGGATTTAATGTGGCAATTCAACAGGGAGCGACCCTGAATTAGTACTCACGACCTCCAAACAAGATAGGGTCCTTCAATGTCAGTAGGGCTACTCTTGAGCTCCAAGAGACTCCTCACACATTTATATGGTAAACAGTCACAGGCAAAAGTCACTTAATGGCAGCAGGATTCACTTGAGGTACACAAACCTCTTCACACATTTATATGGTAAAAAGAAAGCACTATACCAGGCAGGCTGTATCTGTATCCCGATCGCAATTACTGCACAATACCCGGGAGAACACACAGCAGATTCAGTTCCTGACAGATTGAGTGCAATTCCGCACTTCCTCCAGTCTTCTACAGGGTGAGCCTGGTTTCTACTCTTCAGATATCCTTTGATTCTCTCAGTGGACGGATCAGTCCTAACAAGCAGTTACACAAGCTGCAGACCGAACTCTGGACCTATACATGTTTTTGACTAAAACTGTGCACTGAAGGAGCACAGGGTTCCTTTCCCTTCACTGCCAGAGCTAAAAACTGAAACTCCAACAGACAAAACGGCACTTCCTTTGAGTTCCTCCCAGTTCTTGACTGGATTGGCTGTCACTCACAATAGACTGCTGCTGTTGGTCCAAAAAGGCGCCGAAGTCTAAACTACATCTCCCAGAGTCACTGCCCATACAATCCTCTTGTGGCTGGCTCAGATTATGAGTCCAAGTTCTGATTCGTCCAAGGCACCATTTTAGAGCTAGCTTACCCCACACTGATTGGTCCAGTTCAGCAGTTCAAAACCAGAATGGGGAACTAGGCAGACACAGTTCTGACTGCAAAGAAAGTAGGTTAGACAAACTGTATTTTCATTATTACTCTAAATGATTTCTGGCAAACAGTTACATCTTTCAGATAGGTTCCCTTTGCACTCCTAGTGACTGCAAAATGGAGTGAATTGCAGCAGTTCAGTGGTACTCAAGCAGAGAAGCACACAGTCCCCATACAACTAATTATGTCTGCAAGCAGACAGCTCTTAAAGAGACAGTACCAGAGGCTCTAAAACACTCTCTGATAAATGGCTTAAACGCCAAACACCATTCAGGCTTGGAGCATTCAAGCAAGCTCCTGAAGTCTTTGGGAACCCCCATTTGCAGGGGTTACACCTTCCTAGTTTGGGAAAGCTTGACGTCCAGGCCAAGCAAGTACCCCATAAGTTTTAACTGCAACCTTATACATTTGCATTAGGCTCACATGTAATCGTCAGTCAGTATATCATTTTACCAAGAACACATTTCTGAAACATTGCAGTACGTCCACTTTACATAGTATTACACACATTGTACCATAACTCAAGTTATTACCTCTTGTACATGAAACCTGAAGAGAGGGGCCCTTCCTATCAGTTACCTTGGGGCTGGATGGGGCAAGGGCACCATACTTAGAGGGCAACACAAGTAACTTGGAGTTAGCACTGACGCTCAGTTTGGGCAATGAGCTCGGGGACACATACACTCCTTTATGGACAACATTGAGAGGCAGATCCACTGGCCGGCCCAGGGAATCATAACTGAGGTGCACCACAGGCTTTACAGCTCGACCAGTCTTTCTAGGGGGAACTGTTACAGTCTCTGCACTCTGAGCCTCATTTTCAGCATTGTCCTCACTTGTCAGGGGAGTCTCCATGGGGGTAGAGAGGCTAGAACTTGGGGCACTTTCAGCTCCAGGAGTTACAGTTTCTGAGTCCACAACATTTGGCTCGCATGGAGAGCTTTCGGACACTGGCAGTGGACTGTCAGGGCACTCAAAATACTCTTCTTGTTCTGGTGTATCACCAGTCTGCCCCAATCCATCATTTTCCTCCCCTGAAAGCTCAAACAGTTCAACCATGCACAATGATTCCATTTCATCTGATCTGATGCTTTGCACTTCACTTTCTGGGAGCATTGGCTCCAGGGACGAAGCGTGGGGCTTGGACAGTCCAGAAGGCCCAGCTTCGTCTCCAGTATTGACTAGGGATTGCCCCGAAACAATTGACTCAGTTAAGAAGAAGGATAGTATTCAAAGTCACTCTCACTTTCTTCTGATATGGACTGACAGTCATGCTCAACTGGGACTTGTGGAGGGAACACTTTAACTCTGCTTCTGTAGGTGCAGACTTTCTTGATCTTTTCTTAGCAGCAGCTCTAGTCACTGGTCCAGAGGGGCATCTTCTAGGGCTCAGACTCAATCAAGATTTGTCAATGGGCAGTAAATGATTTCTATGCATTGTTTTTACATCTTTTGAATTATTCTCAGGCCTTACTTTGTACACTGGCAGATCATCTAGTTTGCCCACTACAATGTGAGGAGATGGTGCCATCTGTCAGCAATCTTGTGTTTGCCATGCAGTCCCAGATTTCTTAGCAATACCCGATCTCCCTCCTGGAGTTCCTGTGCTTTCACCTTTTTATCATACCTTTCTTTGTTGGCCAGATTTCTTTTGGCAGCCATGGTTTTAGCCAGTTGGTACGCATGAGTTAGCTGGGCCTTTAACTTTTGCACATACTGTAAATAGTTGTCAGCTTGAACCCCATCAGGAGAGACCCCAAAACACACATCTACCGGTAGTCGAGCTTCTCTTCCAAACATCAGGCGGTAGGGGGAGAACCCAGTGGCATCACTTTTGGTGCAGTTATAAGCATGTACCAGGGTGCTAATTTGTTGGCTCCATCTAGGCTTGTCCTTTGGGTGCAGGGTGCCTAGCATATCTAGCAAAAGTGTTGAAACGTTCAGGCTGTGGTCCCCTGGGGTGGTAAGGAGGGTTCTGGACTTTCGCACTCCCACAGAGAAAGCATCTCTTTGATCAGATGACTCTCAAAGTCTCTCCTTGATCAGAATGGATTCTTTGTGGAGCCCCATAGTGAACAAAAAGTTTTCTACAAGTACTTTGGCTACAGTGGATGCTTTCTGGTCTTTGGTGGGGAAAGCTTGGGCATATCTCGTGAAATGGTCAGTGACCACCAGCACATTACTGATATTTCTTTGATCTGACTCCAAACTCAGAAAATCAATACAGACCAGCTCCATGGGTGCACTGGTGGTTATGTTAACAAGGGGCAGCCCTCTGGGCAAAGCTTTCCTCTGTAAGCAGTGACTACAAGTTCGAATGTGTTGCTCCACATCAGCCCCATCTTAGCCAATAGAATCTGGATCTCACCAAGTCAAGTGTTCTGTCTATACCAAGGTGCCCCATGGTGGTGCAAGGACCTCAATACTGAGTCTCGAAGGCAGTGGGCAGCACTAGTTGTTGTTTGTCTACTTGTCCCCCTCTGTCTACTGTTTCTCTGTATAACAGTTTATTGATCAGTTTCAACTTAGGACCTTCTTTGTATAACAGTGCAGTTCTCAAATCAGTGGAGAGTAATTTGGACACATCTTTTCCTGCATAGAGGGCTTCTAAAGCTGCTTTGATCATGGGATCGCGGGATTGAGCCCGCCGAATACTGTCATTGTCCAGCTGAGGCAGTGCACCAATGTCTATTGCAGAAAAGTGGCAATAAGCATCAGGTATGCAATTCTCAGAGGGTCCCAAGCAATCCACCATGCAGTCCACTGCATCCGTGGACATTTGTTCCTCCTAGTCAAACTTCGGCAGAGTGCCCGAATGTCAGGTTCTGCCAATCGGACCCAATCATTCTGGGGAACAGGCCTCCGGGAGAGCATCAGCATCTATGTGGTTCAGACCTGCTCGGTATTCGAGCATAGTCATATGTAGATAATGCAGAAAGCCACCTATGGCCAGTGGCATCCAACTTAGCTGAGGTCTGCACATAGGTCAAAGGATTATTGTCAGTTTTACTAGTATTTTAGCCCCATACAAGTACTCATGGAATTGGTCAACAATAGCCCACTTCAAAGCTAGGAACTCTAACTTATGTACAGGATAGTTCTTTCGGATGGGGTCAGGCTTCTACTGGCAAGGCCACTGGTCTCAGGCCATTCTCGTGCTCTTGGTACAACACAGCCCCCAACCTTGCAAGCTAGCATCAGTGTGCAGGACGTGAAGGTTTTCTTGGATCGGCATAGGCCAGCACTGGAGCATGGGTAAGTTGATATATGATCTCATGAAAAGCAGTCTCACAATCAGGAGTCCAGCGGGCCCCAAATACTTCACTCGGAGAAAATACACTCTTTCAGTCTTGAGGACGCTGACTTTTGGTATTTTTGTGGGTTGGGGATACCTTGAGTAAGGTTAAGTAAAGGCTGGATCACTCTTGAATAGTCCTTGATGAACGCTGATAATAACCACAGAATCCAGGAATCTTTGCAGTTCTTTTAGATTTTTGGGCTGTGGCCAGGTGGTCAAGGCCTCAACTTTACTTGGTCGGTCTCTATTCCTCTGTGGATACTATGTGTCCCACATACTTTACTGATGTTTGAAAGAATTGACACTTATCAATGGACAGTTAAGGCCAAAGTCCTCCAGTCGGTCCAATACCTTAAATAATCTGCTCTCATGTTCCTCCAGTGAGCTGCCAAACACAACAACATCATCTAGGTATACCAGGCACTCTAGTAAGTTCATGCCCCCACTGCACGCTCCATCAATCGTTGAAAAGTGGCTGGGGCACCTGAAATCCTTGAGGCATCCTCATGAATTCAAGCCAAGCCGGACAGATAAAGGCTGTCTTCTCACGGTCCTCTGGGGCCATCGGGATCTGGTAGTACCGCTGAGGAGATCCAGCACAGAGAACCACTTGCTCCCGTTTAGGCAGTCCAAAGCATCCTGAATGCGGCATTGTGTACTGATCAGGATAGTCCGCCGGTTTAAGGTGCGATAATCCACACATCCTCATTGTCCCATTCTTTTTCCTCACTACCACAATGGGGAAGCATAAGGGCTTCTGGATTCTTGTATTACACCAGCAGCTAACATCTCTTGCAGATGCCGTCCCACATCATCTATGTCAGCAGGTGCCAGGCGTCGAGACCTCTCACGAACGGTCTTTCGTCATGCAGCCGGATATTGTGCTCAGCTCCTTGCACGCATCCCACGTCCCATTCCTTTAAAGAAAACACCTGGTCTCTCTGGGCAAGCTTCTCACTGATCCTCACTTTCCATTCAGCTGGCAGCGGGAGTCCGAAATCAAACAAGTCAGGCGTACTCTGTCATTCTTCCTTGAACTCTTGCTGCTGGGTAGCACTGCAGTGTCTGCACAATGCACATTAGCCAGGATGCAACCTCTGTTTACTCGAATGTCTCTTTCAGACACATTATGAACTTGACCATTACCCTTCTGGCAAAAGCATGGGCTCTAGCGGACAAAATACTAAGCTTGACCAGCAGTCCCTCTGGCAATTTTCCATTGCCTGGTGCATCCAACATTAATATTTTATTCTTAACATCCTTTCTGATAAGGACCTCTCCTGTAAGGTACACTGGGCATTTGGCGCCAGGATCAGAGACTCAGGATCCTTCTTCCATACAATTCCGACCGGTTCCTCTGGTTCTATTTTTTCAGCATCTCTCTGTGCCTCATAGGCCTTCTTAATTAAAGCCGGAACTCTTAAAGCTCTACTAGTCTTTGACCCTGTTTTCATAACACAACTGTGCCAGCCTTCCGAACATATGAGCATTTGTTCCAATCAACAAAGGGACACCATCATACAGTCCAGTGGGGACACACTAAGGCTAGGGTCTCTACTTGTTCGGCCACTCCAGCCACGGAGGTGGGGAAAGACAGCCAAATTCGGATATACCGGAATAGGGTAGGTCTTCACTTAACCCCATACATGCAGTCCTTCTAATGGTTGTAAGGGTACGTCTGACAAATGCTTCTGATACCAATCTTGGAACATAATTGTCACTTGGGAGCCACTGTCTAATACAGCTCTTGTAGACACTCCATTCACCTTTACAGTGGTCTCCATGGAGGGACCCACTATTCTGGACCAGTCTGGAGGGCGGTAGGGGGCCTGGGCAACTGACCTTGCCACAAAAGGACGTGAATTAGCATTTTGGTGCCCTCACTGGGATCATGTGCGGCACCTCTTAACCACTGATTTGTTCTCCAAGCTCTCCTTGTAGCCTATATGCAACTTTGTCAGTGTCTTTGGGGACTGGCATTCCTTTCATGTGCCCATCTTTCCCACAATTATAGCAAAACATACTTTCTGGAGTTTGAGCTGGGCGCCACACTGGGAGCCAGGGCGGGGTATTACTAACTGGAAACCTTGGTGCCATCTCTGTCTCGGCGTGATAAGCATTTGGAGACATCTCGTCAGTTTCTCCACTTCCATGGTCAAGGAATTGAGTTTGGAGCCGTTATCAGCAGGAGATACATGGGTGGGTACCCCATCCCATAGCAGATGCAGTCGGATATAGGTCGGGGCCCGTACTTGCAGGCATGGCCTTCATAAAGGGACTGTTTTTGAATTCCCGGATCTCTCTCAACAGTTCGCCCCATTGTGGCATATCTTTTTCCTTGCCAGAGCACTCATTTACTGCCAACCTCTGCCCCTGAACTTCACTTGATAGGTCACCCTCAGTCACGCGGGTCGTAGCCGCAGCTATTGGTGCAGGTCCCTCCCGAGGTCGCCTTTTCTCAACTCCTCGAATTTCTCTCATTAACTCATCAAAGGAGGGTAGGGATTCCAGTCGATCTGCCAGGCGTAACTGAAGCAACAGCAGTTCTGAGAAGGGGGCAGACTTAAGGATCCTGTCCAGCCTGGTTCGGTCCAGTTCAATCGCTGGCAAACTACCTTTTCTGAGGCATTCTTGCAACAATTTTCCAGCCGAGATACATACACAGACAACAACTCCCCTTGGTACTGTTGTGCATCTCTTACTCTCCACCATAGGTCCTCATCAGAATCTGGGCTCCCATACACATTCTCCAGGGCCTCAAGATGAGCCTGTGCAGTCACTTCAGGGTTACTGGCCCGTTGCATGAATGGTAGCCAGGGCAGGACCTCGGAGGCTCTCCCTTAACCCTCTTTGGCCTGACTCCGAGCATTGCCATTCTAGCACTTGGGGCAACATAGTCTATCCAGGTCTCCCAGTCATCCTCCCTTGGGGGTGGGAGGGTGCCAGAGAAGATCCTCAACCTTCGTAAGAGTCGTGACTAATGGCAGGTGCAGAAATAGAGTCTGCATTGGTTCAGCCACCATTACGGTACTGGAGCGGAGAGGGTGTTGGGGAGAACACCCCAGGTGGCAAGAATAGTTTCTTCAAGTCCTCCACAGTTTTCCCTTCCCCAGCAACCATTTAGCAAATTTCTCCTCAAAAGTTTCAGACAGTGGTGGGGCTGATTCCCCTGGGTCTTTACTGTCCTTAGTTATCACTCTCCAAGCAGTGAGGGCTCCCTCTGGGGTAATGGTCTGTGGCACTTTGGAGCTATCTATGGGATCCTTAAACTCTACTAGGGCCAGGAAAGTGTGGGTGAGCAGATTAGCATGCCGACCCACCACCACAGGGTTTTGTAAACCTTCCACCTGGAAAGTACTCCCTGCACAGTGTCCGTATTGATACCCAGGGGATGTCCAGGATAAGCATAGCATTTTGGGGTCGATCTCCTCCCTAGTACACCACTCCACCAGCCGGTGCACAGCCACTTGTTGGGGTACCCATTTTTCTTAACAGTGGTCTGGGAATATGGCCACTAGAGGACACACAATCCCAGCGGTGCCTCCAAGATGTAACCCCTATATGGCTCTATCCCAGGGGCTACTACCTGAATTGCCACTAACAGGTTGAGGGGCCTGGATCCAATGGTGGGTGCCTCCACCCAGAGGTCAGGGTTTGCAATAGTTAAACTTACTTGGTCACAGCCCTCTGGGGACACTGCAACCCCTTTTCTTCCAACTAGTGGCCCACACAATATATCAGAATTACCTTCACAGTATACACTTACCCCCAGGGCTGGTTCAGGCACTGGGACCTCCTGTAAAATGAGATACAGTGCAACAATCACAGTACAATACTTTAACATAGACAAATACCTCAGGCAGTATAACTTTGCTGAAACAAGCAGCTCTGATTTATTTAGGGAGATATAACAAGGACGGGGGGAAATCAGGTTAATTAGCTTATCACTCTACTCATCTACCTATGGCTCTGTGCACAGGCCTATCCCTATCAGTTACAGTCCCTGGGTACCCAAGCCCTAGTGGCTAGTCCAAACCGTGGCAGCTGGTAGGGGCCCTTTCACACAGAGAAAAGAAAAATTAAACAGTCAGCAGTACAGTAATTCCATTTGGATTTAATGTGGCAATTCAACAGGGAGCGACCCTGAATTAGTACTCACGACCTCCAAACAAGATAGGGTCCTTCAATGTCAGTAGGGCTACTCTTGAGCTCCAAGAGACTCCTCACACATTTATATGGTAAACAGTCACAGGCAAAAGTCACTTAATGGCAGCAGGATTCACTTGAGGTACACAAACCTCTTCACACATTTATATGGTAAAAGAAAGCACTATACCAGGCAGGCTGCATCTGTATCCCGATCGCACTACTGCACAATACCCGGAGAACACACAGCAGATTCAGTTCCTGACAGACCGAAAAGCAATTCCTAATTCCTCCAGTCTTCTACAGGGTGAGCCTGGTTTCTACTCTTCAGATATCCTTTGATTCTCTTCACAGGACGGATTCAGTCCTAACAAGCAGTTACACAAGCTGCAGACCGGAACTCTGGACCTTACACATGTTTTTTGACTAAAACTGTGCACTGAAGGAGCACAGGGTTCCTTTCCCCTTCACTGCCAGAGCTAAAAAACTGAAACTCCAACAGACAAAACCGGGCACTTCCTTTGAGTTCCTCCCAGTTCTTGACTGGATTGGCTGTCACTCACAATAGACTGCTGCTGTTGGTCCAAAAAGGCGCCGAAGTCTAAACTACATCTCCCAGAGTCACTGCCCATACAATCCTTTTGTGGCTGGCTCAGATTATGAGTCCAAGTTCTGATTCGTCCAAGGCACCATTTTAGAGCTAGCTTACCCCACACTGATTGGTCCAGTTCAGCAGTTCAAAACCAGAATGGGGAACTAGGCAGACACAGTTCTGACTGCAAAGAAAGTAGGTTAGACAAACTTTATTTTCATTATTACTCTAAATGATTTCTGGCAAGCAGTTACATCTTTCAGATAGGTTCCCTTTGCACTCCTAGTGACTGCAAAAATGGAGTGAATTGGCAGCAGTTCGAGTGGTACTCAAGCAGAGAAGCACACAGTCCCCCCATACAAACTAATTATGTCTGCAAGCAGACAGCTCTTAAAGAGACAGTACCAGAGGCTCTAAAAACACTCACTGATAAATGGCTTAAACGCCAAACACCATTCAGGCTTGGAGCATTCAAGCAAGCTCCTGGAAGTCTTTTGGGAACCCCCATTTGCAGGGGGGGTTACATAAAGATTAACAGCAGTTTGGAAACCAGGTAAATTACAGTGTACATAAAGGTACATACAAATAATCAGCAACAGAAAATCAGTAGGGTATACACTGTACACAACATGAGGAATAAGCAGCGGCAGTAGTTAGGTGCATGGGTACCACTAGAAAAGGCAGGTATATATAGTAAGTGTAATGAATAATGTGCCTCCTTTCTTAGTAGCACTGACATTTTTAGTAATTGTGTAGTTATACCCAGGGCTTCATTTAACTCTATTTGTGGAGTATTTGACTTCCAAAAATAAGGCAAAACCTTCCAAAATAAAGAAGGAGGAAGTCATTGACTTCCAGATGTAAAACCAAAAATTAGATGACTTCCAAAATTGCAGGCATGGAAGTCAGAAATTATGGATTGTTCTGAAAGAAATGATATTTTACAACTAATATATTATGTTAACATCCATAGATGTGTCCTTCCTAGAATATTGACTTCCAAACGTGGGATCATGGAAGTGTTTTGACTTCCAAAAACATTGGAATGACTTCCAGATTTCGACTCCTGGAAGTTTTAGAGTGCCACTGAAAATAAATTAACTGAACCCCTGATTATACCCAACCATGTTTTGTTTCTAACCCTTGATCTAGTCTTATTGCACACTTCATGAATAGTAGAACATCTGCAAACTGTGCAGCCACTCATGGTTCATTAGTCTCCTCTCCCCTCCTCCCACTGCATCTTGAGTGACTTAACTGTTGGAGGTGTTCTCAAGTCCAAGAACGATACAGTGGGAGTTGATTTAAGGAATGTAAACAAATACATTCTGGGATGGTAATGCCAGTATGGGGGGGGGGCAGTCTGTTTTTCATTTTAAAAAGAAAAAGGGAATCAGACTCAAACTATCAGCCACATCAGCACATTCTGTAGAATGTGAACAATCATAAAATGTGTTTTTTAAAGTAGGGACAGTTTGAGGCCTACAGGGGTTGACAGTGTCCCTTTAAGGTTTATTTTTGTTCCGTACATGCACTAAAGCATTGTTTTTAGGATGAAATGACATGCTGGGTGGGATAAGGATGGGACTGCATGGATGACATTGACTTGCTTGGTCTCTTGAGAAGAGCTGGGGACCCCTACACTTGCCAGTAATGGCAGCTATGGGTCCGTGGATAGTGATTTCATATTCCAGGCTGCAGTGGTGTCCAGGGAAAGTTGGGAGGGGAAGGGAACAGCTATGTGAGGCTGAGATAAAACCCACAGCTTGCAGGGCACACCCTATCTACTACTTGGCATTTTGTCACTGAAATGTTGGATACAGACACTCAAAATGTAAGTACAGTAAATGAGGTATACTGGTGTATATAATTCAGTGTCATGCAGTGTTCTAGTCATCATTTGATGTCTCAGTCAGTCATTCAGCCTTGCCTACATTTTGTTTCTACCTTTTGCTCATGGCAGTCATGCTTCCTCTCCCCTGTGCCAAAGTTCATAAAGGTTAGGTACGCTGGAGAGGGTCCCTAATGCGGGACATTTATATTAGTCTAGCGTTTACTCTGGTAGGTTTCCGCTGTGAGCTGGGGTTGGATGGCAGCCCTCTTTCCATCCTGCCATTCCCTCTCTCCTTATGGCAGTCATGCCTCTGTCCGCTATCAGTTACCTATTATGGTCAGTCATTGCTCAGTTCAGTCTCTGTTATCAGTCATCACTAGTTACTGTCAATCTGGATCTGTGTTCACCACCTGCTGCTCAGTACTTTTGGGCTCCTTCCTAAAGTACCTTTTGCATAAAGGAACTATGTTCCTGCAGCACCTCTGGGGTGAAACCTTCCTCAGGATGGTTCCTTTGCCTTCACGGTACCCTGACAGGGTGGTAGTTCCCCGTGGGACAGAGAGTGTGAATGGCCAAAGTATCCTTGCACAACAGTCCACAACACATTCATTCAAATGCCTTCAGACTATCAATAAAGTTGCACAAACAGAACTCCTCATTAAGTTCTATATACCCATTGAAATTATGACCCTTTAATACCCTGTCAAGGGAAATATGCTCCACTTCTAGTTTGTGCCCTAGATCCTGAGCCTTAGGTGCTCCATAGTCTGGTAGTGGTCCACTTTTTTTCTTCATGAAAGCAGAACTGTACTTATTCATTACATCTGCTATAGCCAGGTCATCTACCACACATGCCTTTTGCCAGTATTTCTAAGCCCTGCTTTATAAGTTTGTCGCATGCGCAAGCACGAATGAACTTGTTGATATGAGAGTTGCTGAATAGGGGTGTGGGGGGTGCCAGCCCAATGACCAGCGGTGCTGCAGGGGCTGGTCTGTGACCGGCAGATCTGCAGGCAGTGTCCTGATGACACTGTTTTGCTGAGGGGCTGGTCACAGCAAACATTTCAAAGGACAGAGCCGATGCTGCATGTGGCTCTGTCCTTTGAAATGCAAGCCCTTCAGCTGCAGACCCTTAATGTGTGTCTCTCTCCTGGTTCAGAAATTTCTGCGTTCGCTGCAGCTCAGCGCATCTTTCCTGGTGAAACAATTTCCCCGATCCCTGCAGCCCCCATAGTGTGTCTTTCCTGGTGAAACAATATCCCCTTTCCAACATCAGGATGCCTCCCGATGTCAGATGCACCCTCCCTCCCCATCTATATTGTTAACCAACAATGGGTTGCCAATCCCTGTCAGCAAAGGCACGCCCCCCCAACACACACTATTATGTCACACTGTGATCCCACCCCAGTGTGCCTAAATGTTTAAAAAAAATCCCAGCCAAAGTTTTTTTATTTTTTTATTTTATCGGTAAAAAAGAAAACCTTCCAGCGTCGTCTCCCCAGTCCCCCCTCCCTCACCCCAACCCTCCCTCTGAGCACCGACCTCCCCACACCCCCCACCCATACTTACCCTCCAGAGGTCAGGAGCCGTGATCTTCACTGACCCGAGATATGTCTGCACTCTTCAAAGCCAAACTAGGAACTGAGGAATCGGGTAAGCCTGTATAATGAGACTCAATGGGCAGTTTCAACTTAGGTTGATATCTCAGCCATTTTTAGGAATTTTTGCCCCAAATTTTCAATATGGGGTTTTTGGGACCCCACCTCATGAACATGTCAGTGTCATTTCATTTCTCAGTCCTGAAAGGTGATTTCGCGGTCACTGCGCAGAATCACCTTTCAGGACTGATTACTGAAATGACAGTGCCACTGTTCATGAGGTGGGGTCCCAAAAAGTCTATGTTGCAAATTTGGTGGAAAAATTCAAAAAAATGCCTGCTCTACCAGTGTGCATTGTGCAGTTTCTACGCATGCTCCTAACTTTGCTAATTTTTTATATTTTCACTCCAGATTTTCAACATTGCCATTTGTTCACATCTCCTTATAAACAGCGCAGATTACATTTTTCACATCCTGCCCCAAATATGTTTTCGCACATGTGGCCTAGAATGGAGCAGACAGTGTACAAAATCAACTTTTGGGGTGGATTAACAAAATCACAGTGCTACTGTTCATGAGGGGAGGTCCCAAAAAAGGCCATGTTTAAAATTTGGTGAAAAAATTCCACAAAATGCCTATATTATGAGTGTGTGTTGTGCAGTTTCTATGCATGCTCGTATCTTTGCCAATTTGTAATATATTCACTCCAGATTTTCAACATTGCCATTTTTTCACACTTTCTTATGAACAGTACAGCTGTAATTTTTTGCATCCTGCCTGAAATGTGTTTTCGCGCATGTGGCGCAGAATAGTGCAGTCGCTCTACGAAATCACTTTTCGGCACAAGTGAACAAAATGACACTGTCATTCTTCATGAGGTGGGGTACCAGAAAGGCCATGTTGAAAATTTGGTGACACAATTCCAAAAAATGGCCAAGTTACACCCGGTCATTCACAATTTTCTATGCACTCGTGTAACGTTGGTCATTTTCGATATTTTCACTCCAAATTTTCAATATAGCGTTTTTATCACACCACCTCATGAACAGTTCAGTTGTCATACAACTTTCCATTGCTCATTATCAATAAAACTCTTCCTGCACTACTACACTTCCTTATCTCTACGCACGATGTACTTCGGCATTAACAACTGCTTGTTTCCTTTTCTCATTCATATAGCTGATGAAGGCCTTGTTGTTGACCTGTTGTTGACCTTTACTCCCTCTGCTATACTGAGTTCAGTCTCCATTGTAGCATTCCTCACAGTTGCGCTGGCAGGTTTAAGGTTTTCCTGGCAGTTCACCTTCATGCTATTCAGTTGGTCCCCCTTGTGCCTCCAAAGGCAGTCTTTTTTTCCCTTATTGCCTTCCTCACCTCCCTTGAGAACCATAACAACTTTCCACTCTCTTGCTTTTCCCAACCTGCCTCTGACAGCACATTGTGACCTTCAGAACCTCCTTTTTGACAGTTTTCCCTTATTTCCGCTACCCCCTTAGTCTGCTGTACCCAGCACAACCTAATTCTGTCCAAGCTGCTATTAAATGCCAATAAAACAGAGGTGATGTTCTTCTACCCACCCAATGTAACAGCACTATGCCCTACATCAAACTCACGTGCACCCATAACCAGTCTCCTTGGGGACACACTTGAGGTGGTAAATAGATTTAAATATCTAGAGTTCACACTAGATTTGCACATGTCCTTCTCCTCACACATTGATGCCCTCACCAAAAAACTAAAACACAGATTAGGTTTCTTCTCCAGAAACAAATCCTTGTTCTCCCAGGATTCCAGAACCAGATTGGTCCAGGCCACATTCATGCCTCTTCTGGACTACACTGACATTCTTTACTATAGCTGTGTAACCTCACACCTCTGCAAATTGGACATGCTATATCACCGGGCTATCCGTTTTATAACAAGCGCACTGGCCAGGACCCATCATTGCACACTGTATACAGTGGTAGGATGGCCTTCCTAATCCATTAGGCAACTCATCCACATATACTCTTGGACATACAAAGCATTCCTAGACAAACTGCCCCCTTACATTTCAGCTGTGCTAATTCAATCAAGTAGCTCCTATGCACTCAGGACCTGCTTGTACATTGCACTGAGGGTGCCCAAGTTCCGAACCCACTTCGGAATGGCTTCAAATAGATTTGTCCTCCCTACACTCCAGAATAAGCTCCAAGCAACCTTAAAACTCACACAGTAAAACCTCTCAGAGCATTCCAAAAGCTGGTCACTAATGCTGTCAATGTGACCTGCAGGTGCGCTAAGCCTTCACCCTCCCAACTCTTCTCGCTGACTATACCGAGAGCACGTACTTCTCCCTTCTACCTTTCTCCATCTTTTGACTCTCCATAGGATATTCATCCCTTCATGTACTGTAATCTGAACACCAGTGACTCCACTGTGAGTACTTACCCTCCCTTCTCTTGTTTTTCTTTGTTGAATAGCCGCCACTCAATTAATTATATCCTGTATATCAATGTCATGTACTGAGTCAATCAATCAATCAATCAAGTCTTTATTTAACCAGGCGGTCATCATTGAGCAATGCTCATTTGCAAGGTGGACCTGGGTGGAGCATAGACATGTGTTTATACAAGGAGACACAAGTATTTACAATCGGGTAAAGAAAAATAGGTACAATTATAATACAGGACATAAATAAGATAACACAGTAGTTTGTATAGGCATGGAACAGTACAGGCAATATACAAGGTGTAACGGCATATATATATACACAATAGTATCTAAAAACAGCTAGGAGAGCAGGGTTAATTAATACAGTGGGAAGGAATACACCAGGCAGTAGTGGTGGTAGAAGAGAAGGGAGGAAGGAGAAAGGCTAGAGTGGCATAAAGTACAGAACAGGGTAGAGGAAGGTTGGGATGTTGGGATGAGGGAATGGAAAAGAGTGGAAGCACTGGAGATGCTGGAAAGAAGAGGGAAGGGGTAGCGAGGTTGTCACATGTTAGGCTGTACATTCAAATCTCCTTTGTCAGCTCTGTAATCATTGTTGAATTGGTGTTGTATTATAATCTCTGTTTTCCTTATGTATAATAAGTATGTTGTGTAAGGGATCTCCTTGCAAACGAGCGTGCTCAATGGAAATGTATCCCGTCACAGTAAACTGAACTGAACTGAACTGAACCCCTCATAGTCTGGCATCAAGGATCTCCTTCATCTTCCACAAGTCAGCCAGTCTGAAGTCCAGAACCATCATCTTAGATTTCTAGTGCCTGCTTCTGAGAGGGATTTTAAAAGATACAGAGTTGTGGTCACTTGCTTTTAGGGGAGCTTCAAAAGTCACATCTTTGATGAGTTCCTGGTTTGAGAGCACCAGGCCCAGGACACCCCCACTAGTCAGTTCCCTCGTGTGCTAGGAGAGGACATCGTCCTGGGAGATGTCTACTAGAGCCTGGCATCTAGCACTTCTCACCCTAGTATACTCCAATCCACATCCAGCTGATTAAGCCTGTGTTATGTTTTTCAGTGCAATCACCTTTTTATTTCCCTTCCTAAGGCCCTATCCCCCTCCACTGTTTGGTTTTGGGTGCTATAGACCACACAAAATCTCAAATTCCAGCCTCCTTCCACTATCAGCTTCACCCCCATTGAATCTACCCCTGCTTCCCCTCCTAATGATTCTCCCTTCAAGGTTGTGATACACTCCCTAATGTGCAGCACTACCCACCCCTCTACCTACCAAACTATCCTTTTCTGAAAATGTCATATCCTAGGACTGAAAGATCTGAATTGTGGTAGGATGTTGCCCATGTTTCCGTGACTGTATGATATCTAGCCGTACCTTCTTTACCATTCCCCGGATGTCCCCTATCTTATTTCCAGGCACCTAGTGTTTAAGCTAGCCACTTTCCAGTAGATTATTGTTTCACTAATCCCACCCAGCCTAGTCACCCTGCCTGTCAATTATCTCCTCCCCTGGTCATTGCCATATTATCTCCTTTACCATGTGCCCTGCTAGGACCTTGCTTATTCTTAATAGTCAGGGGACTACCTGTGGGGCCTCCTGTGGCAGGCACTATGCTCAGGTTATCCTCAGCTGCAGATCGCCCATCAGTTTAAATGGGCAATGATAAAGGCATCAAATTATTGTGCCAGCTCAATAGTCCCCTCTGTGGTTGTTAGAAGAGGGACATTAGAGAGTCTCTTTTTCTGTCATCTTTGCTTTGCCAGCTTCTGTGGCAAAGTGCACGTGCCAACAGGACCCAACTCACTGCTAGCCTGCATTTATTTATTTACAGTACTTATTTTAAAAATTTCACCAGGAAAGACATACTAAGTTGACAACAGCTCATTTCCAGATGTGTCCTGGGGGGAAGGAGTAAAGGAGGGCAAAAAAGCAATCAGAATGCAATCAAATACATCACAGCAAGGTGTTTGCTGCACCGAGAAGTGTACTGGGTTAGAATGCTGTTTCAAGAATAGTGCAGTGAAAACCATGCTTCAGAAACTGTGTCTGCCCTGACAGCGACAGGGGTAGGACAGCACCACCAGTGGTGCATGAACCCTGTAGCTGTCAAGGCAAGAGAGGAAGAGGGGAGGAAGTGGAGAAGTAGGGAAAAAGTGTAGAGGCTGTCTGAGTTGCTCCTGTGGTGGAGAGGACTAAGTCAGAAGCTACTCAGGCAGTATAGCTCAGGAGACCAGGGTTCTGTTCCCAGTCTCCTGAATCTTGTGGTTTCACTTTTCCCTCCACCCCACGTGTGTTTTTTTGTATGCCTGAATCTGGTTCATCCCCACCCCACTTTCTCCCTGTCCCAGAGTTCCACCCCCCCCCCCATGGAGTTGATTATTTAAATGGTGGGGGTGGGGGTTGGGGGGTGAAGCAACACAAGCTGTGGTTTTCTTTCCTCACCATGGTATCAGTCCTCTATGTGTTTTTCAGCTGCTACCATTGGAGTTATTTTTGTATTCAGCATTTTCCATGGGTGCTATTGTTGTCTGTGGCATTTTTACTGCGTGGTTCTTGACTGCACTGTTGCTGCATACGGCATCTTGACCTAGTGCCCCAAGAAGAGAGCTCTCCCACATATGGCTTTTGGGGGTAAAGTTGGATGCATCTGCTAAGGGGGAACAGAGAGTAGCAAGGGGAGGTCCCTATAAGCTACTGTTATTAAATGATATACTTAGAGTGATAAGAACCCCTCTACTTTTTCCCTCATAAACCCTTGCCCTTTTTGTCTTTTCCTACCTCTCTGTCCCTCTCTACATACCACCCTCTTTGTCTCCTAGCAATGGAATCCCCTATCACTAGTAGCTTCCTAGCCTCTCTCCTACCTATGAACTCTGATACCTTCTTAGGTGCCACTGTAATGGTAGTCCTAGTTGCCTGAGAGGTAACAGTTTCCAGCTTTCAGTGGAGAGATACGGGGTGAATTGAATCATCTGGGAGCAAAACAATTCACTGTTAAAATCTCAGGGCCCCAACCTCCCCTGTAGTGATCCTTCTTCTTCCCTGTCCCCTCCTGACTGCTCTCCACCCCCCTAAAATGGACTTTTAGTGTCCTTTGAGGTAGCGGAGCAGCAGCTGCCTGCCCCAGTCCCTACTTGACCCAGCATAGAAAGAGGACTAACTCGGCCTTCCCCACAGCCAGCTCTGCAGCGAGCATTGTGAACCCACTGTACACTAGGAACCTGCATCCAGAGCACCTCTCAGAAGATGGTGGCTCCACAACTCCTACAGAACACTAGAAAGCATGGGGCCTTTAGGATTGTATGGGGGGTGGGCCAGACAATCCTAAAACCCCCATGATTTCCTCATCCTCCATCCTTAGCTCCCTTAGAAATAGATTGGCCCAGATATGGGTTAGCACCGTGGGCACCACATTTAGCTGTATACAGTCACTGCACCTGCAAGTGCCTAACTCACTTGTCTGTAAATGACTTTGATTTACATAAATGCTGTATAGCAAACTAAATTTAATGGTGTGGCAGCTTAAATTTAATGCCACAAAGGGCATAGCAATGCACATAGGGGCCAAAAACTCCAAAAATGAAATACAGTACGGATGGCGTGGTAGTGGAGAACACAATAGAGGGAAGGGACCTGGGGGTAATAATAATGACGTACTTGAAGGTATCTGCACAGTATAATAGGGCTGTGAGAAAGGAGGATTGGATGCTGGAATGAATTAGGAGGGGGAGAACTAGCAGAAAGAGGGAGGTAATACTGCCCTTACATAAATCCCTGGTTTGACCACACCTAGAATACTGTGTGCAGGTTTGGAGCCCACACTTCTAGAAGGAAAGAGATAGGCTAGAGGCAGTGCACAGAGGCAACACCATAATTATACACAAGTCACAAGGGAGGTCTTCTGATGAGCACTTGGGGGATCTCAATATGTACACACTGGAGGACAGGAGGAAGAGGGGAGGCATGATTGAGGACCCAATCCACAATGGGTGCACAGCCCCCCCCATACATGTGGAGGGTTAGAAAATGCTTGATTTGAGCATATCCTAGCTGCCTATGTGACTTGGGCTCTGAGACACAGAAGTACTTCCATGGACAGTAGTGAGTTGTACACAGTTAGTAGTAACACAGGCACCAGGGGAAACTCCATGAAATTGACAGGGGGAGAGGTTCAAAAAGGATGCCAGGAAGTACTTTTTTATGGAGAGAGTGGTGACTGACTGGCATAAAGTTCCAGAAGAGGTCATTTGCACTGACACTATTGCCCTGGATGACAATTAGGTCTTTAGGATAGCTAGGGAACCACAGGCAGACTGGACTGACCTCATGTCTTTTTCTGCCGACATTGTCTATGTTTCTATGTTTCTATGACACTAGAGGAATCAAAAGGGGATGGGACAGACACATGGGAAAAGTGCGTATGGGTGCAGTTGAGGGTGGAAGAGTAAGAAATGAAGACCGACAGGGGCACAGTCCCATAACTAGGCTGGCTTGGGCAGACTAGATGGGCTGATAGACCTTTATCTATTACCATCTTCTGTATTTCTGATAAAAGAGGCACTTGGGCTGTTCTTGCCAGAGAAATGGTGAAATGAGCAACTTTGTAATAATTAGTGGGAAGGGGGATAATAGTAAAGGAGCAAAATCAATAAAAAAATGATACTGTACAGTGGCAGTGTTTAAAATGTACGGTGACCTATGTGTCGTGTCACTCCTCAGTACTCCAAGTTTCAAAACCCTAGTGAGCGTAATCCAGTTCCAGACCCTCAATAAGGCATTTCTGTTCTTTTGTATCTTGTTAAATATTTCTTTTACCTTTGCCTGGTATGCTCTTGTCTTAGTATTCAGTTCCCTGCTCTCATACTACCTAGCCTGGAGCAATTGTCTATGTTTTCACACAGCTGACAAAAGCAGGCCTTGTTCCTTTTGATTGTTTGTTTTCCCCAGCAGTTAAGCAATACTTTGATCTACTGACTGGGCTGGAGTTCTTTCTTTTTTTTTTTGGTGTTAAACTGAAGTTGTCATTTTACCAGCCCCTTTTATGCTCTGGCTAAACAACATCTGTCTGTTTAATACTGTCGCTGCTGAAATCAAAGAACTCCAGTCTAATCGCCCCTTCAATATTTAACTACAAAGATATACGTTGCGACTTGCCGTCAGCAAAAAAAAAAAAAATAAGAAAGATGATCAGTTAATAGTATCCCTTTCTCTGTCTCGTAATTTGATCGGTATGAGAAAATTAAAACTGTAATGAATTAATTATGTTTTCATTTAAACTTTAAATCTTTATCATTAGATCCAATCATATTAGATAAGCAGACTGTTACTTATTGAAATTGAGGCCATTGTTTCCGAAATGGGAGCTGTTTTACAGTAGCAGTTTATGTTACCATGAAAATTATATAAGCACACCTATTTTTTAATTTTAGGTTGCTTTTTCCTCTTGCCTTCTAAGATGCCCTTCCCTCAGTTCTGAGTCTGCTTAAGCATTTTTTTTTATTTCTAACAGTGACAGGGGAGCGCTACGTTATATGGTTATACTCACTGGTTTTCAGAAGTATTCTTAACTGGTTTTTGAACACCCAGGGTTTGATTCCTAGTTTCACTTGGGGGTGGCACAGAATGGGTAGATGCCTACAAACATGCTCTGCCTCTAGTAACTGCACCACACAAAAGGGGATGCCAGTCACCTGTTGGGAGAGTACCTCTCTCCAGTAGTGGTGCTATTCAAAGGACTAATCCAGCTGTTTGTGCCATTCAATGCCCCCGGAATACTCCAAAAACACAAAATACTGGTGCATTCACAGTACAACAAAGGTGCTAACACTGAAGCCAACACAGCCAAAAAATAACCAAGATGTGGAGCACATTCCAAAAATGCACTGAGTTGCAATTTAAGTAACTAATAAGCAAACTTTACAGACAAAACTTGCAGATAGCTACTGCTACCCCAGCGCCGAGTCAAAAGTCGATGTCAGTACACTTTGTCAATCAATTTATCATTTATTTAAATTGCAACTCTGTGCGTTTTTGGAATGTGCTCCACATTTGGGTGATCTGTAACACCTGGGTGTGCACCTATGACAATAGCACTGCATGCCACTGCAACATACGAACATACAAAATTGCCAGCAGATATAGGCCACACAATCTATCAAGTCTGCTCGAGTGTGCGGCTAGCCATCCACTTACAATGCAGCTGCCCCTCCGTCTCCTCCCCACATAATGGTGACCCCTTCACTTTGTCCCATCCCCTCTTAAAACTGCCCAGTGACTTACAGGAAACCTTCTCTTTAGGCAGCACATTCTACATGGACACCACCCTTTCTGTGAAAAAGTGCCTCCTCATTTCTCTTCTGAGTCTCCCTCCCTCCAGCCTCAGAGCACTGGGCAGACATGCACCTGACATGATGCCATGCCCATTGCTATGTCTCCGTGGTAGGCACCAACCAAATGGGAGTCCCTGCCAGATAATATTCTCACTGCCTAACCCTCCGCTGAATGTGCAGTTCCCCAGCTGGTCCAGTGGTACATCACCTCTCATAGTTATTAGCCTTGGTGGCTCAGTGAAGCTACTTTCCCCCACTTTCTCAGTGCTATTAGTCCATGATGGCCTAGTGGCTTCCCTCTCCCATACTCTGGAATCCTTTTTTTGGCACTCTGGTGGTCCTGACCACCCCCCCAAATACAGCCATATTTTAGGGCCATTGGGCACCAGTTGTACCTCGGCACAAGTAATGCATCCATGTTACTGAAGGCTTCTAGTAGGGGGCAAACAGCAGACGGTGCAGCGGAATGCGACTGACCCTGTGTGTGCCACCATTCATTTGTGAATGACTCTGTGTACCATTTGCATGGTAGCCCCTTTCCCTGAGCAACAGCAATCACCTTTGTAGGCACATGGAATGGGTTGTGACCTCATTATAAAATGGATAAGAGAAACCAAGACCTGTAACTGATCAGACATGATCACATGACCATGCATTATTCCAGTACAACAGCACAAATCAGAAATACTTAACTTTCTGAACCTCAGGCTGGGTGGATCAATGATGCAATGAAAGTTAAACTTTAATTTGTTCTATCTCTGCTGCTACAGTTGCTTTTTCAACCAAGGGATTGGAGGCATCTGGAGTCAGCCTTTGCTTTGCTTTCCTCAAGGTGAGTGTTCCAGAACTGTCAGACCTATCTATGGGAGGCCCCTCCTTATGCTATTGACCCAGCCAGGTACAGCCCAGTCTGAGCATTGTCTGGGGCTCACCAGAACTGTGTCCACAGAGGACCGAACCCTACAGCCTGACAGGGATAGTCACTGACCTAAAGGGAAGCCTTGGCATGCCACAGGTTGTAGTATTTTGGAGTACTAGCACAGTCTCCTCAGAAGGAAGAGAGAAAGAGAGAGACTGAGAACTACCTCTTCAACTGAAGGAACCCAGCAGAGACTGGAGTTCCATCCACTGTCCCAACTGATTCAGTAACCTTGTTCACCCTTGCTGTGCAGAGGAGATATGCACCCTCGTTGTGCCGGAAGACAGTAAAAGCTGAGGGGGCGGAGGATCAGAAGGGCACTAATGAGGGTACAAAAGGCACATTTTGCCATACAAAAATAAAAAATGAGGGTCTGCCACCCCTTTCGCCCCCCCCCCAGTTCCTACACCTATGAGATGAGGGGAACCCCAGCAGAGACTGGAGTTCCATCCACTGTCCCTACTGAATCAGTAACCTTGTTCAACCTTGCTGTTCAGAGGAGACCACAAATTCACCTCAGTTGAAAGAGCATAAGTAACTTGGATTTTAGACTCCAAAGGTTTTCTTATTTGTTAGGAGAGAGACATTAGAAAGTCTCCTTTTCTGTCATCTTTGCTTTGCCAACTTCTGTGAAAAAAGTGCGCATGTCAACAGGACCCAGCTCACTGCTAGCCAACGTTCATCACAGCATGGTGCTTGCTGCACCAAGAAGAGAGCTCTCCCACTTATGGCCTTTTGGGGGCAAAGTTGGATGCACTCACTAAGGGGGAACAGAGAGTAGCAAGGGGAGGGCTCTATAAGCTACTGTTATTAAATGACATACTTAGAATGATAAGAACCCCTCTGTTTTTCCCTCACAGACCCTTGCCCTTTCTGATCCTCCCTTGTTAATAAAAGTGCTCATTCTTTGTTATATTGTTGTATTATTTCAGTTACTATAAAGTATAAGAACGGTGCGGTAGAAACTGTGCAGCAGGTGGGTGTCAATACATGTATATTGTTCCCTGAGGAGTATAGGTCAATGTGTATTCCATGTTCCCCCTATTGCTGTTCCAGGTGGAGGTACAGCATCAGTTTAAATTTAAAAGAATCATGGGTACCTGAAGCACAGACCCAGGCTAGCCCCATCAGACAGCAACTGGGAAAGAGAGGAGAAGCACCTGAGGGCCCTGTGGCATGAAGAAGCCTGCTACAGTTGGAGGCCCTGCCACACTTGTAAGTAAACAAAAGGACAGTTTAACAGAACAGAAAAGTCAGAGAAAGCTTAACCAAGAGCTCAGGATTCTTAATCAACGGAAAATAGTTGCGTTTTGGGCACAATATTAAGAGAAGAAAAATCAGTGAGACAGAGAGAAGAAGGGAAACTGTATTACACAGAGATGCTGAAGGACAGCCCAGCAGTGGCTGAAGGAGATATAAGGGGAAAAAAGTCAGTCTAAAGTTGGAGGAACATAGACGACGGAGTGTGGAGTAAGCAGTGATGATGTAAGAGAAAGTGGAAGAGGCAAGGTTTATGAAGAATTTTGAAAACAAGTTGGGACCTTTTTATAAAGGATGCAGTGCTGAAGAGGGAGCCAGTGGAGGTGATGGAGAATGGGAGTGGTGTAGTCCAGTTTCTGAGAGTGGGTGAGAAGTCAGGCAGCTGCAGTTTAATATAATCTTGTAGTACTGTAGTATTTAATGAGTCTGGCTGCACACGTGTGGTGACTGGACTGAAAAATTGCCAATGTGGTCTCTATCCTCAAGAAGTGAACAATGTCAAACCTGGGAAATTACAGGCCTGTCAGCCTGTATCAGTGTTGGACAAGGTCCTGCAATCTATAAGCAAGAAAAGGCTAATGGTGTACTTAGTTGAGGCCAAGGTCCATGTCCCTCCCTCAGCATGGCTTTTGGAGGGACAGATCATGCCAAACCAACCTGAGCACCTTAGAGGGAGTGACCAGAGAGGTGGACAGTAGCAGGGTCATAGACATAGTCTAGCTGGACTTCAAGGCCTTTGACACTGTAGTGCAAGACAAGCTTCTGGGCACTGCACTTTTACAAGCGATAAAATGGGCAGACTGGATGGGACTGGTGGTCCTTATCTGCCTACAGTTTCTATGTATCTATGTATCCATGCACACCAGTGTTGTATATGCAAGGCATACACAAGGCAGACTTGTAACTGAGCTAGAGTTAGGAAGCAGAGGGTTGTGATGGACAAGCACTACTTCAAATGGAATGGGGTACCCTGTGGCATTGCTCAGGGATCAGTGCTGGGGTCAGTGCTGTTCAATATTTTCATCAATGAAATAGAAGCTGGTGCCACCAGTAGGCTGCTGACTTTCCTTCATGACACTCAGCTCACCAGAGTGGTGGACTTCCTTGAGGACTGGGACCAACTTCAATAGGACCTGAAAAGTTAGGTGATGGGTGGAACTCTTCGAGGCTCAGATTCAATATAGCCTAATGCAAGGTGCTATGTGTGAGGAGTAAAAGCAAAGGTAGTAGTATGTGCACTGTAGACACTATGTATGGGGTTCTCTTGCTGCAATGGAAGAGGAAAAGGACTTGGGGGTCATAAACGAGGAACTGAAGTATGACAAGCATTGTGTAGCCACTGTCAAAAAGTCCAGCAGAATGCTGGGGTGCATCAAAAGGGGTTGATCAACGGGGCAGGGTAAGTAATTTTGCCACTTTAGAAGTCCTCGGTTAGGCCCTACCAGGAGTACTGCATGCAGTTCTAGGTTCCTCAATACAAAAATACATTGAGAAAGTTGAGAGGGTGCAATGTAAGGCCACCAAAATGATCAGAGACTCGGGGCACAAAAGTTATGTGAAAAGGCATGTGGCCCTTAACATCTTCACATTGGACAAAAGGAGACTGAGAGAGACATGATCTCAATCTTTCACATACTCGATGGTATCAACAAGCTTGAACAGACAGAGGTGTCCTCCTGTAGGACACAGGGGGCAAGTCCTGAAGATCAGAGCGTCTAAATTCTGGGGTAACATTAGGGGACACTTTTTCTCCCCTAGGCTAGTGAATCTATGGAACAGCCTACCAGCAGAGTTATGGAACAGCCTACAGCAGAGTTATAGAACACCTTACCAGCAGAGACAGTGGATGTAAAGACAGAAAGGCCTTCATGGTAAGCTTGAACTAATTTCTGTTTACCAGGAATCCCAGGGCACCCTGTGTGGCAGAGTCAGGAGTGAATCCCTATAGGTTGGTATTTGTTTGCACAGCATATTTATTAATCTTTGCTTATGAAGCAGGTGCGGGATAGGACTTGATGGATGTAGAGTCCCTTCTGACTTCCAGTTATTATGTTACTATGGTATTTAGCAAGGAACAGGAAGGGTTCTGCAAGATCAGAGAAGTGAATTACAGTAATCAATATGAGTGGAGATGATGGCATGGATATGTTTTAACACAGGAAGGGTCTAGGAAGTTATGGATGAGGACAATACTGCAGATATGCTAGTAGGCAGATTGGCTAACTATAGAAATGCATGGAGCAAAGATGAATTATGGGTCAAGGAAAAGACCCAGATTTCTAACAGAGGAGGAAAAAGAGGCAAAAGTCAAGGAAAGTGACAAAAGAACTTGAATTTTGTTAAGGTGGAGGATCTCAATCTTAGCAGTATTAAGCGGAAGGAAACAAAGTTGGAGCCAGGAGTTTATTCTTGTCAAGACAGGCAGAGATGGATGACAGTGCAGGATCAGAAAAGGATTTGAAAGAAAAGTACAGCTGGGTACCTCCAGTGTATTGTAGTTTAAGTTGGAGATGTTGTGGCCAAGATGGAAAAGGTAGACAGAGATGAAGACGAGATCTAGAACAGAGCCTTGAGGAGCACCATAAAGTAGTTGCTTGGTGGTGGTGGGAAGGGGGGCCACAACTAGAGACAAAGAAGGCATGGTTGGAGAGCTAAGAGCAAGCCATGAAAAAAGTGTACCAGAGAACCCAATGCAATGCTCATGACTGTCAAGGAGGATGAGGTAGGTCACTGTGTCAAACACTGCACTAAGGTCAAGTAGAATAAGAGGAGAAAAGGAGCCGTTACCAGTGGTAATGAGAAGATTATGGACAACCCAAAAGAGGGCAGTCACTGCACCGTGGAAAGAATAAAAGTCATATTGAAATGGGTGAAGAAGATTGCTGAGATAGAAGATTAGATAGCTGAAAACAAAAGAAGATGTTAAAGGTAGTATGATAGTTGGATTAGAAATCAGTATCATGGGAAGGTTATTTTAAGAAGGGGAGTAACAGCATCAGTCTTAAGCATTAGAGGCAGTACTAGTGGAAATTGTGTGGTTTATGACAGCTGTAATGTAGGTTGCTAGGGTAGGAAGGAAGAAATGGAGTTAGTTGGGGTCAAGGGTAAATGCATCTGGTTCATAGACTGCATAATTTCAGAGATGACTTATGGTTTTGGGATAGAGAAGAAATGGGAGGGGGAGAGGAGGTGATCTGGGGAGAGAAGAGAGGGGTGCATAAAATGCCATTCAGTGCTCCGTAGTCAATTGTGTTAACTGTCATTAGTATATCTATTTTAGTTAATGGGAAATTCATGCATTTCAGCAGCCAGTGTTTCTCCATGTAATAGTTGGTAATAACAGTTACTTTCTTAGTATGCCATCTCTGGTCTGAGTTGTTGCCCAGTGCTACTTTCTTAGCACGCCATCTCTGGTCTTTGCTGATGTTCAAGCTTTCTCAGTAATGTGTCTCCAATTTGAGTTACATAGAAAAACAGAATTTTAATTTATATTTTAATTTTAGTCTTCTGGGCCAGGAAAATCACAGTGAGCCAAAACTCATTCCCAGGTGCATCCTGGGAATAAATGGAGGTTAAGTGACCTTGCACAGGGTCACACAGTGTGCAAGGGATGACTGTGATTTTCAAACTGAGGTCTGCTGGGTCTTCAGCTTTACAGCTTGGTGCTCTAAGCTCTAGGCTATACTGAAAATTCATATGAAACAATACCAGCACCACTCAAGCTGTAGTTATCACAAAGCTTTATTCAATTACAAAAGTTAAAATGCATATCAATCTGGCAGTTCCAAAAATCAGGCATAGCAGATAAGACCCTGACCGGTTTCGCAACTAGTGCATCATCAGGGGGATCTGAATATTGTAGGAAGAAAAAGACCATTGGTCAACTGAGTCTGCAGAATACCCTACTTGTGCTATTTCACCCTATTGTTAATCCAGGTTAGGCTGAGTGCCTAGCTGCAGGTCATGCCCTTTTTCCCTTGGAGGTTGGTTGGTTGGTGCCCAAGGTTACATTCTCAGTCTCCTATTTGTATTCTGAATTGACACCCAGTCAGTATCTCTGTTAGGATCCGAACCTGGAGCTCCTACTTCACAGGACTGTGCTCTGCCTCTAAAGACTATGATGCACAACCTCCATATAGCTGGTCTCAACAGATGCCCAATGTCATTTTTTCCACTTACCCTCTCTGGTCTCAATTGGTACCCAAAGTTACTATTTTACCTAGCTTGTTCCAGCTGAGATGTGACAACTCATTTTGAGTGGAGTCCTGCATCTACTAGATTTTACATACGTGTGGACTGACGCACTGATTGTTAAGTGACTTGCTCATGGTCTCTGCCTCTGAGCACTGTGCTGCACTACCTTCTTATATTTGATCTCAGTAGATGCCTAGTGACACTTTACCAGCTCCCCTCTCTGGTCTCAGTTGGTACTGTTGTTTTCTCAATATCCCCTTTCCTGCCCTAAAGACACAAAACTGTACAATAGATGACAGTTCAGTGGGTGTTTCTCTTTTCCCTTTATGCAGAGTGCTTCCAGGACTCTTGCTGGGATAATACAAGACTTCTACAGCCTCAACTGGTGTGTGTGTGTGTGTGTGTGTCCTTACTTCTCAGAGAAACCGCAAACTGCAAAGCTCTTCTTAAGATGCGTCTTTGTTACTTTAACACATAGGATACAAAAGGGTGGATACTTTATGTAAACAGATTGCATTTGCTAACCTAGACCCTCTGTTAATCCGACAGACCTCTGTTTTAAATACATGGCTTAATCCCATGTTCATGTCACTGGCATGGTGTACGAGTCATGGATTACAGATCACCCAACAATAAGCAATATTTAACCAGTGGCTTTTGCTTGCACCTTGCCTATGAACCCTACTTGACCCTGACCATGATCAGCAGCCCTGAGGTGTGTCGAAGGAAGGCGGGTGGAAGAGATAACAGAGACTGTCTTCCATTTCATCTGCCTTTTGGACCAAGGGAAGAAAATTGGTCTTAAATACTGTATATCCTTTTCTCTGAATAATGAGACAATTTGAAACTTCAAACATTTTTAATTCAAAGATTTAGGGATGCTTAGTTTCTGTATCAAGAGGATTATAGTGCAGAACATTTGAAAAGGATCAATTTCTTAGCAAACAAATATAAACAATTATACTAAAGGAAGGGTGGGGTGACTGAGCAGGAACAAAGCCCTCACAGATGATGTGTCTCTTCTTTCTGGTGCAGTTTTTCCAGGAAATCTGAAGTTAAATCAAAAGATTATTATGAAGAAGGATCAGTCCTCTGTCATTTTTGGGATTCCTGGTTATTTCTGTTTTTTTAGTCACTTGCACGTAAACAAACAGACCCCTGCCTCCACCCATCACCTCAAGCCTGGAGCTGTGGTCAGGTAATTACGTTTGTGTGAACCACTATAAAGTTTCAGAATGCCAGTCGCTCTCTGTAGACCAGCACCTGGTCTTATGGAGCTAAGCCGATTAGATTTGTGGTGTCTGTGATATTATTCTCATTTTTGTTCTGTTTGGTATGGGATACTCTGCTGTTTTCCAGGGACTCTTATGATGTACAGGAAGGTAGACAGAGAAATCATTTTGCAAAACTCTGCAGAGAGGTCCAGTTTAATGAAAAGCTCAGTGCATTGGGTGCCTTAGTTTTTGATAATTTTTGTTCAAGAGGGCACGTGTGTGACTGGCTAGCTCATTTCAAGGGGCATCCTGAAGGAAGGGAGAAGAAGGAGCCAAGGAGGGAGAAAATACTGTAAAAAGGCAGGGAACATGTTGCGAAAGTATGCAACCCATGTATGCTGTGAATTCTGTGTAAATAAATTCTGCACTGCTTTCAGGTTTATATTTTTTGTTTTGGACAAAATAATTTGTGCAGCTTTGAAGAGGGCCACATTGGGTACAAGTGTTGCATCCCTTAGTTCCGAGTAGCTCAGAACAGAATCCACACCCAAGGCAGAAGAGGAAAGGCAAGAGACTGTGGTCTTCTATCACACATGAGGGATATAGCCAGGATTTGGGAGTGGAGGGTTTCCAACCCAACAAATCCCATCATTTATGCCTGGTGCATCCAAACCATTTATAATGGAATAATGGAGGCACGGAGGCAGGAGGATTTGTGGGTGCTCAGGAACCTGTGACTATGCACACTGTAATGACCTTATGTATTTTAGAGTGGCCGCCAGCAGAAGCAGGTCTTGGAGTGTCCCAGCCCCCCTAACCATTCTGCCCCTTTGCCTCTAATTAGCTTGGTTGTACCTAGCCAGGTAACTTCATGGCATTGTTAATACCATTTTTTCTCAATCCTTGCTTTCTGTGCCTGTCAACCGACCTGACCCATCAGGACTGTTTTCCCCAGACCTGACACTCAGCAGCATTTCTGGGTCTTACCTTACCTGCACTCTAGGTCTCCTCTGCCACAGAATCCATTTGAGGTGTCCAATCCCCACTGCAGAGCCTGCATGGGATCGGGCTGTCATCCAGCTGTGGTTAGAGGGTATATCCTTTATTTTCACCCATGGGCCACATGCATCCAATAACGCGATGCATGGACTGTGCCTCTGCAGAGATGCCAGCAGCATCTGGGTGCGTGATCCTGTCCCCTGTATCTGGTCCTGCTATGCTGCCACCCAGATTCTTTCAGGTGGCACCTGATCTATGGGAGGAAACCCTAACTCCCACTCTCTAGGGAAGAGATCCATTGAAAGGACACTCAATCCTCCCTCCTCCAGCCAGTCCTCCATGTGACCCAAGTCCATTCCTGAACATGGATCTTCTGTGTAGCCAGCATTAGCACTACTTCTGCGCTATGGGGCTGGCTTATAATACCATTTTGGAAGTTTGTGAGCCACCCTGTGATGCCCCTTGTGTGCTGCTTCAATAGGCCAAACAGGGTGAAATAAATCAACACAAAAAGTTTGTCAGTTTCAGAGATTGGTGGAATGAAAAGGAATTAGGGTTTATATAGCTACTTTAGTACACACTGCATCCCAAACTGCTTTACATACCACAAACAGTGACATCAGCCATGAGGCAAACACAGGGAGACCTGAGCTGCCAACATAATTAGAACATATTGGAATTCTGGACTGATACATCAGTCCACAGCACAACATTTAAGTGATCCTGTGGAGATGAACTAGATGCACAGTCCGGTCAGCGTGTGTGATTCATGTGTAGCAGGCCAGTACAGCTGTGCAGCTGGATACAGAGCCACAGTCAGGTCAGCGTGTGTGACACATGTGTAGCAGGTCAGGACAGCTGTGCAGCAGGGTACAGAGCCACAGTCTGGTCAGCGTGTGTGATTCATGTGTAGCAGGTCAGGACAGCTGTGCAGCTGGATACAAAGCCACAGTCCGGTCAGTGTGTGTGATTCACGTGTTGCAGGTCAGGACAGCTGGGCAGCTGGATACAGAGCCACAGTCTGATCAGCGTGTGTGATTCATGTGTAGCAGGTCAGGACAGCTGTGCAGCTGGATACAGAGCCACAGTCCGGTCAGTGTGTGTGATTCATGTGTAGCAGGTCAGGACAGCTGTGCAGCTGGATAAAGAGCCACAGTTCAGAAAGCATGTGTGATTCACGTGTAGCTGGTCAGTAAAGCTGTGCAGCTGGATACAAATCCACAGGCCGGTCAGCAAGTGTGATTCACGTGTAGCAGGACAGTACAGCTGTGCAGCTGGATACAGATCCACAGTCCGGTCAGCGTGTGTGATTCATGTGTACCAGGTCAGTACAGCTGGACACAGATCCACAGGCCGGTCAGCATGTGTGATTCATGTGTAGCAGGTCAGTACAGCTCTGCAGCTAGATAAAGATCCACAGTCTGGTCAGCATGTGTGATTGACATGTAGCAGGTCAGTACAGCTGTGCAGCTGGATACAGATCCACAGTCCGGTCAGTGTGTGTGATTCACGTGTAGCAGGTCAGTACAGCTGTGCAGCTGGATACAGATCCAAAGTCCAGTCAGTGGGTGTGATTCATGTGTAGCAGGTCAGTACAGCTGTGCAGCTGGATACAGATCCACAGTCCGGTCAGCATGTGTGATTGACATGTAGCAGATCAGTACAGCTGTGCAGCTGGATACAGATCCACAGTCCGGTCAGTGTGTGTGATTCATGAGTAGCAGGTCAGTACATCTGTGCAGCTGGATACTGACCCACAGTCCAGTCAGAGTGTGTGATTCATGTGTAGCAGGTCAGTACAGCTGTGCAGCTGGATACAGATCCACACAGTACAGGGGATGGCATCCACAGTCCAGTCAGTGTGTGTGATTCATGTGTAGCAGGTCAGTACAGCTGAGCAGCTGGATACAGATTCACATTCCGGTCAGCATGTATGATTGACGTGTAGCAGGTCAGTACAGCCGTGCAGCTGGATACAGATCCACATTCCGGTCAGCGTGTGTGTTTCATGTGTAGCAGGTCAGTACAGCTGTGCAGCTGGAGACAGATCCACAGTCTGGTCAGCGTGAGTGATTCATGTGTAGCAGGTCAGTACAGCCAGATACAGATCCACAGTCCGGTCAGCGTGTGTGTTTCATGTGTAGCAGGTCAGTACAGCTGTGCAGCTGGATACAGATCCACAGTCCGGTCAGCGTGCATGATTCATGTGTAGCAGGTCAGTTCAGCTGGATACAAATCCACAGTCCAGTCAGGATGTGTGATTCACGTGTAGCAGGTCAGTACAGCTGTGCAGCTGGATACAGATCCACAGTCCGGTCAGCATGTGTGATTCACGTGTAGGAGGTCAGTACAGCTGTGCAGCTGGATACTGATCCACAGGCCAGTCTGCGACTGTGATTCACGTGTAGCAGGACAGTACACCTGGGCAGCTGGATACAGATCCACAGTCCGGTCTGCGTGTGTGATTCATGTGTAGCAGGTCAGTACAGCTGGACACAGATCCACAGGCCGGTCAGTGTGTGTGATTCATGTGTAGCAGATCAGTACAGCTGTGCAGCTGGATAAAGATCCACAGTCCGGTCAGCATGTGTGATTGACGTGTAGCAGGTCACTACAGCTGTGCAGCTGGATACTGATCCACAGTCCAGTCAGTGTATGTGATTCATGTGTAGCAGGTCAGTACAGCTGAGCAGCTGGATACAGATCCACAGTCTGGTCAGTGTGTGTGTTTCATGAGTAGCAGGTCACTACAGCTGTGCAGCTGGATACAGATCCACAGTCCGGTAAGCATGCATAATTTATGTGTAGCAGGTCAGTACAGCTGGAAACATATCCACAGTCCAGTCAGTGTGTGTGATTCATGTGTAGCAGGTCAGTACAGCTGTGCAGCTGGATACAGATCCACAGTCCGGTCAGCATGCATGATTCATGTATAGCAGGTCAGTACAGCTGGATACAGATCCACAGTCCAGTCAGCGTGTGTGATTCATGTGTAGCAGGACAGTACAGCTGTGCAACTGGATACAGATCCACAGTCCAGTCAGTGTGTGTGATTCATGTGTAGCAGGTCAGTACAGCTGTGCAGCTGGATACAGATCCTCAGTCCGGTCAGCATGAGTGATTCATGTGTAGCAGGTCAGTACAGCTGGATACAGAGCCACAGTCCAGTCAGCATGTGTGATTCATGTGTAGCAGGTAAGTACAGCTGTGCAGCTGTATACAGATAAACAGGCCGGTCAGCGAGTGTGATTCACGTGTAGCAAGACAGTACAGTTGTGCAGCTGGATACAGATCCACAGTCTGGTCAGTGTGTGTGAATCATGTGTAGCAGGTCAGTACAGCTGGACACAGATCCACAGGCCAGTCAGTGTGTGTGATTCATGTGTAGCAGGTCAGTACAGCTGTGCAGCTGGATACAGATCCACAGTCCGGTCAGTATGTGTGATTCATGTGTAGCAGGTCAGTACAGCTGTTCAGCTAGATACAGATCCACAGTCCGGTCAGCCTGTGAGATTCAGCTGTAGCAGGTCAGTACAGCTGTGCAGCTGGATAGAGATACACAGTCCAGTCAGTGTGTGTGATTCATGTGTAGCAGGTCAGTATAGCTGTGCAGCTGGATACAGATCCACAGTCCGGTCAGCATGTGTGATTGACGTGTAGCAGGTCAGTACAGCTGTGCAGCTGGGTACAGATCCACAGTCCGGTCAGAGTGTGTGATTCATGTGTAGCAGGTCAGTACTTCTGTGCAGCTGGATACCGACCCACAGTCCAGTCAGAGTGTGTGATTCATGTGTAGCAGGTCAGTACAGCTGTGCAGCTGGATACAGATCCACAGTCCAGTCAGCGTGTGTGATTCATGTAGCAGGTCAGTACAGCTGTGCAGCTGGATACAGATCCACAGTCCGGTCAGCGTCGTGATTCATGCGTAGCGAGGTCAGTACAGCTGGATACAGATCCACAGTCCAGTCAGCGTGTGTGATTCATGTGAAGCAGGTCAGTACATCTGTGCAGCTGGATACTGACCCACAGTCCAGTCAGAGTGTCTGATTCATGTGTAGCAGGTCAGTACAGCTGTGCAGCTGGATACAGATCCACACAGTACAGGGGATGGCATCCACAGTCCAGTCAGCGTGTGTGATTCATGTGTAGCAGGTCAGTACAGCTGAGCAGCAGGGAACAGATCCACAGTCCGGTCAGCGTGCGTGATTCATGCGTAGCAGGTCAGTACAGCTGGATACAGATCCACAGTCCAGTCAGCGTGTGTGATTCATGTGAAGCAGGTCAGTACATCTGTGCAGCTGGATACTGACCCACAGTCCAGTCAGAGTGTCTGATTCATGTGTCGCAGGTCAGTACAGCTGTGCAGCTGGATACAGATCCACACAGTACAGGGGATGGCATACACAGAACAGTCAGCGTCTGTGATTCATGTCTAGCAGGTCAGTACAGCTGAGCAGCTGGATACAGATCCACAGTCCGGTCAGTGTGTGTGTTTCATGTGTAGCAGGTCACTACAGCTGTGCAGCTGGATACAGATCCACAGTCCGGTCAGCGTGCATAATTCATGGGTAGCAGGTCAGTACAGCTGGATACAGATCCACAGTCCAGTCAGCGTGTGTGATTCATGTGTAGCAGGTCAGTAGAGCTGTGCAGCTGGATACAGATACACAGTCCGGTCAGCATGCATGATTCATGTATAGCAGGTCAGTACAGCTGGATACAGATCCACAGTCCAGTCAGCGTGTGGGATTCATGTGTAGAAGGTCAGTACAGCTGTGCAACTGGATACAGATCCACAGTCTAGTCAGTGTGTGTGATTCATGTGTAGCTGGTCAGTACAGCTGTGCAGCTGGATACAGATCCACAGTCCGGTCAGCGTGAGTGATTCGTGTGTAGCAGGTCAGTAGAGCTGGATACAGATCCACAGTCCAGTCAGCATGTGTGATTCATGTGTAGCAGGTCAGTACAGCTGTGCAGCTGGATACAGATCCACAGGCCGGTCAGCGAGTGTGATTCACATGTAGCAGGTCAGTACAGCTGTGCAGCTGGATACAGATCCACAGCCCGGTCAGCGTGTGTGATTCATGTGTAGCAGGTCAGTACAGCTGGACAGAGATCCACAGGCTGGTCAGTGTGTGTGATTCATGTGCAGCAGGTCAGTACAGCTGTGCAGCAGGATACAGATCCACAGTTCCAGTCAGCATGTGTGATTGACGTGTAGCAGGTCAGTACAGCTGTGCAGCTGGATACAGATCCACAGTCCGGTCAACATGTGTGATTCATGTGTAGCAGGTCAGTACAGCTGTGCAGCTGGATACAGATCCACAGTCCTTTAAGCCTGTGAGATTCACCTGTAGCAGGTCAGTACAGCTGTGCAGCTGGATACAGATCCACAGTCCAGTCAGTGTGTGTGATTCATGTGTAGCAGGTCAGTACAGCTGTGCAGCTGGATACAGATCCACAGTCCCGTCAGCATGTGTGATTGACGTGTAGCAGGTCAGTACAGCTGTGCAGCTGGATACAGATCCACAGTGCGGTAAGAATGCGTGATTCATGTGTAGCAGGTCAGTACTTCTGTGCAGTGGGATACCGACCCACAGTCCAGTCAGAGTGTGTGATTCATGTGTAGCAGGTCAGTACAGCTGTGCAGCTGGTTACAGATCCACACAGTAAAGGGATGGCATCACAGTCAGTCAGGCGTGTGTGATTCATGTAGCAGGTCAGTACAGCTGAGCAGCTGAAACAGATCCACATTCTGGTCAGCATGTGTGATTGGCGTGTAGCAGGTCAGTACAGCTCGTGCAGCTGGATACAGATCCCACAGTCAGGGGTGTGTCATTCACGAGGTCAGTCAGCTGTGCGGCTGGTTCCAATCGGTCCGGTCAGTACAGCTGGGTACAGATCCACAGTCCATTCAGTGTGTGTGATTCATGTGTAAAGGTCAGTACAGCTGTGCCTGGATATATATCCACAGTCGGTCAGCGTGCATGATTCATTGTGAGGTCAGTACAGCTGGATACAGATCCACAGTCCAGTCAACGTGTGTGATTCATGTGAAGCAGGTCAGTACAGCTGTGCAACTGGATACAGATCCACAGTCCAGTCAGCGTGTGTGATTCATGTGTAGCAGGTCAGTACAGCAGTGCAGCTGGATACAGATCCACAGTCCGGTCTGCGTGAGTGATTCATGTGTAGCAGGTCAGTACAGCTAGATACAGATCCACAGGCTGGTCATCGTGTGTGTTTCCTGTGTAGCAGGTCAGTACAGCTGTGCAGCTGGATACAGATCCACAGTCCGGTCAGCATGCACGATTCACATGTAGCAGGACAGCACAGCTGTGCAGCTGGATACAGATCCACAGTCCGGTCAGTGTGTGTGATTCACGTGTAGCAGGTCAGTACAGCTGTGCAGCCGGATACAGATCCACAGTCCAGTCAGCTTGTGTGATTCATGTGTAGCAGGTCAGTACAGCTGTGCAGCTGGATACAGATCCACAGGCCAGTCAGCGAGTGTAATTCACGTGTAGCAGGACAGTACAGCTGTGCAGCTGGATACAGATCCACAGTCCAGTCAGCGTGTGTGATTCATGTGTAGCAGGTCAGTAAAGCTGGACACAGATCCACATTCCAGTCAGCGTGTGTGATTCATGTGTAGCAAGTCAGTACAGCTGTGCAGCTGGATAAAGATCCACAGTCCGGTCAGCATGTGTGATTGATGTGTTGCAGGTCAGTACAGCTGTGCAGCTGGATACAGATCCACAGTCCGGTCAGCGTGTGTGATTCATGTGTAGCAGGTCAGTACAGCTGTGCAGCTGGTTACAGATCCACAGTCTGTTCAGTGTGTTTGATTCAGGTGTAGCAGGTCAGTTCAGCTGTGCAGCTGGATACAGATCCACAGTCCAGCCAGCGTGTGTGATTCATGTGTAGCAGGTCAGTACAGCTGTGCAGCTGGATAGAGATCCACATTCCGGTCAGCATGTGTGATTGACGTGTAGCAGGTCAGTACTGCTGTGCAGCTGGATACAGATCCACAGTCCGGTCAGCGTGCGTGATTCATGTGTAGCGGGTCAGTACATCTGTGCAGCTGAATACCGATCCACAGCCCAGTCAGAATGTGTGATTCATGTGTAGCAGGTCAGTACAGCTGTGCAGCTGGATACAGATCCACACAGTATAGGGGATGGCATCCACAGTCCAGTCAGCATGTGTGATTCATGTGTAGCAGGTCAGTACAGCTGTGCAACTGCATACAGATCCACAGTCCAGTCAGCGTGTGTGATTCATGTGTAGCAGGTCAGTTCAGCTGTGCAGCTGGATACAGATCCACAGTCCGGTCAGCGTGAGTGCTTCATGTGTAGCAGGTCAGTACAGCTAGATACAGATCCACAGTCCGGTCAGCATGTGTGTTTCATGTGCGGCAGGTCAGTACAGCTGTGCAGGTGGATACAAATCCACAGTCCGGTCAGCGTGCAAGGTTCATATGTAGCAGGTCAGCACAGTTGGATACAGATCGACAGTCCAGTCAGCGTGTGTGATTCATGTGTAGCAGGTCAGTACAGCTGTGCAGCTGGATACAGATCCACAGTCCCGACAGCGTGTGTGATTTACGTGTAACAGGTCAGTACAGCTGTGCAGCTGGATACAGATCCACAGTCCGGTCAGTGTGTGTGATTCACGTGTAGCAGGTCAGTACAGCTGTGCAGCTGGATACAGATCCACTGTCTGGTCAGCTTGTGTGATTCATGTGTAGCAGGTCAGTACAGCTGTGTAGCTGGATACAGATCCACAGGCCAGTTAGCGTGTGTGATTCATGTGTAGCTGGTCAGTACAGCTCTGCAGCTAGATACAGATCCAGAGCCAGTCAGCATGTGTGATTCATGTGCAGCAGGTCAGTACAGCTGTGTAGCTGGATACAGATCCACAGGCCGGTCAGCATGTGTGATTGACTTGTAGCAGGTCAGTACAGCTCTGCAGCTGGATACATATCCACAGTCCGGTCAGCGTGTGTGTTTCATGTCTAGCAGGTCAGTTCAGCTGTGCAGCTGGATACAGATCCACAGTCCGGTCAGCATGTGTGATTCATGTGTAGCAGGTCAGTACAGCTGTGCAGCTGGAGACAGATCCACAGTCTGGTCAGCGTGAGTGATTCATGTGTAGCAGGTCAGTACAGCCAGATACAGATCCACAGTCCGGTCAGCGTGTGTGTTTCATGTGTAGCAGGTCAGTACAGCTGTGCGGCTGGATACAGATCCACAGTCTGGTCAGCGTGCATGATTCATGTGTAGCGGTCAGTTCAGCTGGATACAAATCCACAGTCCAGTCAGGATGTGTGAGTCACGTGTAGCAGGTCAGTACAGCTGTGCGGCTGGATACAGATCCACAGTCCGGTCAGCATCTGTGATTCACGTGTAGGAGGTCAGTACAGCTGTGCAGCTGGATACTGATCCACAGGCCGGTCTGCGAGTGTGATTCACGTGTAGCAGGACAGTACAGCTGGGCAGCTGGATACAGATCCACAGTCGTGTGTGATTCATGTAGCAGGTCAGTACAGCTGACACAGATCCACAGGCCGGCCAGTGTGTGTGATCTATGTAAGCAGATCAGTGCCAGCTGAGCAGCTGGACAAAGATCCACAGTCCGGTCAGCATGTGTGATTGACGTGTAGCAGGTCAGTACAGCTGTGCAGCTGGATACTGATCCACAGTCCAGTCAGTGTATGTGATTCATGTGTAGCAGGTCAGTACAGCTGAGCAGCTGGATACAGATCCACAGTCTGGTCAGTGTGTGTGTTTCATGTGTAGCAGGTCACTACAGCTGTGCAGCTGGATAGAGATCCACAGTCTGGTAAGCATGCATAATTTATGTGTAGCAGGTCAGTACAGCTGGATACATATCCACAGTCCAGTCAGTGTGTGTGATTCATGTGTAGCAGGTCAGTACAGCTGTGCAGCTGGATACAGATCCACAGTCCAGTCAGTGTGTGTGATTCATGTGTAGCAGGACAGTACAGCTGTGCAACTGGATACAGATCCACAGTCCAGTCAGTGTGTGTGATTCATGTGTAGCAGGTTAGTACAGCTGTGCAGCTGGATACAGATCCTCAGTCCGGTCAGCGTGAGTGATTCTTGTGTAGCAGGTCAGTACAGCTGGATACAGAGCCACAGTCCAGTCAGCATGTGTGATTCATGTGTAGCAGGTGAGTACAGCTGTGCAGCTGTATACAGATAAACAGGCCGGTCAGCGAGTGTGATTCACGTGTAGCAAGACAGTACAGTTGTGCAGCTGGATACAGATCCACAGTCTGGTCAGTGTGTGTGATTCATGTGTAGCAGGTCAGTACAGCTGGACACAGATCCACAGGCCAGTCAGTGTGTGTGATTCATGTGTAGCAGGTCAGTACATCTGTGCAGCTGGATACTGACCCACAGTCCAGTCAGAGTGTCTGATTCATGTGTCGCAGGTCAGTACAGCTGTGCAGCTGGATACAGATCCACACAGTACAGGGGATGGCATACACAGAACAGTCAGCGTCTGTGATTCATGTGTAGCAGGTCAGTACAGCTGAGCAGCTGGATACAGATCCACAGTCCGGTCAGTGTGTGTGTTTCATGTGTAGCAGGTCACTACAGCTGTGCAGCTGGATACAGATCCACAGTCCGGTCAGCGTGCATAATTCATGGGTAGCAGGTCAGTACAGCTGGATACAGATCCACAGTCCAGTCAGCGTGTGTGATTCATGTGTAGCAGGTCAGTAGAGCTGTGCAGCTGGATACAGATACACAGTCCGGTCAGCATGCATGATTCATGTATAGCAGGTCAGTACAGCTGGATACAGATCCACAGTCCAGTCAGCGTGTGGGATTCATGTGTAGAAGGTTAGTACAGCTGTGCAACTGGATACAGATCCACAGTCTAGTTAGTGTGTGTGATTCATGTGTAGCTGGTCAGTACAGCTGTGCAGCTGGATACAGATCCACAGTCCGGTCAGCGTGAGTGATTCACGTGTAGCAGGTCAGTAGAGCTGGATACAGATCCACAGTCCAGTCAGCATGTGTGATTCATGTGTAGCAGGTCAGTACAGCTGTGCAGCTGGATACAGATCCACCGGCCGGTCAGTGAGTGTGATTCACATGTAGCAGGTCAGTACAGCTGTGCAGCTGGATACAGATCCACAGCCCGGTCAGCATGTGTGATTCATGTGTAGCAGGTCAGTACAGCTGGACAGAGATCCACAGGCTGGTCAGTGTGTGTGATTCATGTGTAGCAGGTCAGTACAGCTGTGCAGCAGGATACAGATCCACAGTCTGGTCAGCATGTGTGATTGACGTGTAGCAGGTCAGTACAGCTGTGCAGCTGGATACAGATCCACAGTCCGGTCAACATGTGTGATTCATGTGTAGCAGGTCAGTACAGCTGTGCCGCTGGATACAGATCCACAGTCCTTTCAGCCTGTGAGATTCACCTGTAGCTGGTCAGTACAGCTGTGCAGCTGGATACAGATCCACAGTCCAGTCAGTGTGTGTGATTCATGTGTAGCAGGTCAGTACAGCTGTGCAGCTGGATACAGATCCACAGTCCGGTCAGCATGTGTGATTGACGTGTAGCAGGTCAGTACAGCTGTGCAGCTGGATACAGATCCACAGTGCGGTAAGAATGCGTGATTCATGTGTAGCAGGTCAGTACTTCTGTGCAGCGGGATACCGACCCACAGTCCAGTCAGAGTGTGTGATTCATGTGTAGCAGGTCAGTACAGCTGTGCAGCTGGATACAGATCCACACAGTAAAAGGGATGGCATCCACAGTCCAGTCAGCGTGTGTGATTCATGTGTAGCAGGTCAGTACAGCTGAGCAGCTGGAAACAGATCCACATTCTGGTCAGCATGTGTGATTGACGTGTAGCAGGTCAGTACAGTCGTGCAGCTGGATACAGATCCACAGTCCAGTCAGCGTGTGTGATTCATGTGTAGCAGGTCAGTACAGCTGTGCAGCTGGATACAGATCCACAGTCCGGTCAGCGTGTGTGAGTCATGTGTAGCAGGTCAGTACAGCTGTGCAGCTGGATACAGATCCACAGTCCGGTCAGCGTGCATGATTCATGTGTAGCAGGTCAGTACAGCTGGGTACAGATCCACAGTCCATTCAGTGTGTGTGATTCATGTGTAACAGGTCAGTACAGCTGTGCAGCTGGATACATATCCACAGTCCGGTCAGCGTGCATGATTCATGTGTAGCAGGTCAGTACAGCTGGATACAGATCCACAGTCCAGTCAACGTGTGTGATTCATGTGAAGCAGGTCAGTACAGCTGTGCAACTGGATACAGATCCACAGTCCAGTCAGCGTGTGTGATTCATGTGTAGCAGGTCAGTACAGCAGTGCAGCTGGATACAGATCCACAGTCCGGTCAGCGTGAGTGATTCATGTGTAGCAGGTCAGTACAGCTAGATACAGATCCACAGTCCGGTCATCGTGTGTGTTTCATGTGTAGCAGGTCAGTACAGCTGTGCAGCTGGATACAGATCCACAGTCCGGTCAGCATGTATGATTCACATGTAGCAGGACAGCACAGCTGTGCAGCTGGATACAGATCCATAGTCCGCTCAGTGTGTGTGATTCACGTGTAGCAGGTCAGTACAGCTGTGCAGCCGGATACAGATCCACAGTCCAGTCAGCTTGTGTGATTCGTATGCTAGGTCAGTACAGCTGTGCAGCTGCATACAGATCCACAGGCCAGTCAGCGAGTGTAATTCACGTGTAGCAGGACAGTACAGCTGTGCAGCTGGATACAGATCCACAGTCCAGTCAGCGTGTGTGATTCATGTGTAGCAATTCAGTACAGCTGGACACAGATCCACATTCTGGTCAGCATGTGTGATTTATGTGTAGCAAGTCAGTACAGCTGTGCAGCTGGTTAAAGATCCACAGTCGGGTCAGCATGTGTGATTGATGTGTTGCAGGTCAGTACAGCTGTGCAGCTGGATACAGATCCACAGTCCGGTTAGCGTGTGTGATTCATGTGTAGCAGGTCAGTACAGCTGTGCAGCTGGATACAGATCCACAGTCTGTTCAGTGTGTTTGATTCAGGTGTAGCATTTCAGTTCAGCTGTGCAGCTGGATACAGATCCACAGTCCAGTCAGCGTGTGTGATTCATGTGTAGCAGGTCAGTACAGCTGTGCAGCTGGATAGAGATCCACATTCCGGTCAGCATGTGTGATTGACGTGTAGCAGGTCAGTACTGCTGTGCAGCTGGATACAGATCCACAGTCCGGTCAGCGTGCGTGATTCATGTGTAGCAGTTCAGTACATCTGTGCAGCTGGATACCGATCCACAGCCCAGTCAGAGTGTGTGATTCATGTGTAGCAGGTCAGTACAGCTGTGCAGCTGGATACAAATCCACACAGTACAGGGGATGGCATCCACAGTCCAGTCAGCATGTGTGATTCATGTGTAGCAGGTCAGTACAGCTGTGCAACTGCATACAGATCCACAGTCCAGTCAGCGTTTGTGATTCATGTGAAGCAATTCAGTTCAGCTGTGCAGCTGGTTACAGATCCACAGTCCGGTCAGCGTGAGTGCTTCATGTGTAGCAGGTCAGTACAGCTAGATAAAGATCCACAGTCCGGTCAGCATGTGTGTTTCATGTGTGGCAGGTCAGTACAACTGTGCAGGTGGATACAAATCCACAGTCCAGTCAGCGTGCAAGGTTCATGTGTAGCAGGTCAGCACAGCTGGATACAGATGGACAGTCCAGTCAGCGTGTGTGATTCATGTGTAACAGGTCAGTACAGCTGTGCAGCTGGATACAGATCCACAGTCCCGACAGCGTGTGTGATTTATGTGTAACAGGTCAGTACAGCTGTGCAGCTGGATACAGATCCACGGTCCGGTCAGCGTGTGTGATTCACGTGTAGCAGGTCAGTACAGCTGTGCAGCTGGATACAGATCCAGAGGCCAGTTAGCGTGTGTGATTCATGTGTAGCTGGTCAGTACAGCTCTGCAGCTAGATACAGATCCACAGCCAGTCAGCATGTGATTCATGTGCAGCAGGTCAGTACAACTGTGCAGCTGGATACAGATCCACAGGCCGGTCAGCGAGTGTAATTCACGTGTAGCAGGACAGTACAGCTGTGCAGCTGGATACAGATCCTCAGTCCGGTCAGCGTGTGTGATTCATGTGTAGCCAGTCAGTACAGCTGGACACAGATCCACAGGCCAGTCAGCGTGTGTGATTCATGTGTAGCAGGTCAGTACAGCTGTGCAGCTGGTCAAAGATCCACAGTCCAGTCAGCATGTGTGATTGACTTGTAGCAGGTCAGTACAGCCGTGCAGCTGGATACATATCCACAGTCCGGTCAGCGTGTGTGTTTCATCTGTAGCAGGTCAGTTCAGCTGTGCAGCTGAATACAGATCCACAGTCCGGTCAGCGTGCAAGATTCATGTGTAGCAGGTCAGTACATCTGAGCAGCTGGATACAGATCCACAGACCAGTCAGCGTGTGTGATTGACGTGTAGCAGGTCAGTACAGCTGTGCAGCTGGATACAGATCCACAGTCCGGTCAGCATGTGTGATTCATGTGTAGTAGGAAAGTACTGCTGTGTAGCTGGAAACAGATCCACAGGCCAGTTAGCATGTGTGATTCATGTGCAGCAGGTCAGTACAGCTGTGCAGCTGGATACAGATCCACAGTCCGGTCAGTGTGAGTGATTCATGTGTAGCAGGTCAGTACAGCTGGATACAGATCCACAGTTTGGTCAGCGTGTGAGATTCGTGTGTAGCAGGTCAGTACAGCTGTGCAGCTGGATACATGTCCACAGTCTGATCAGCGCGTGCGATTCACGTGTAGCAGGTCAGTACAGCTGTGCAGCTGGATACAGATCCACAGTCTGGTCAGCATGTGTGTTTCATGTGTAGCAGGTCAGTACAGCTGTGCAGCTGGATACAGATCTACAGTTCCGGTCAGCGGCGTGATTCATCTGTAGCAGGTCAGTACAGCTGGATACAGATCCACAGTCCAGTCAGCTGTGTGATTCATGGTAGCAGGTCAGTACAGCTGTGCGGCTGGATTCAGATCCACAGTCCGGTCAGCATGTGTGATTCATGTAGCAGGTCAGTACAGCTGTGTAGCTGGAAACAGATCCACAGTCGGTCAGTGTGCATGATTCATATGTAGCAGGTCAGTACAGCTGGATGCAGATCCACAGTCAGTCAGCGTGTGTGATTCATGTGTAGCAGGTCAGTACAGCTGCGCGGCTGGATACAGATCCACAGTCGGTCAGCATGCATGGATTCATGTGTAGCAGGTCATGTACAGCTGGATACAGATCCACAGTCCAGTCAGCGTGTGTGATTCTGTGTAGCAGGTCAGTACAGCTGTGCAGCTGGATACAGATCCACAGTCCAGTCAGCGTGTGTGATTCATGTATCAGGTCAGTACAGCTGTGCAGCTGGATACAGATCCACAGTCCGGTCAGCGTGTGATCTCATGTGTAGGCAGGTCAGTTGCAGCTGGATACAGATCCACAGTCCAGTCAGCGCTGTGTGATTCATGTGTAGCAGGTCAGTACAGCTGTGCAGCTGGATAGAGATCCACAGGCTGGTCAGGAGTGTGATTCACGTGTAGCAGGATCAGTAGAGCTGTGCAGCTGGATACAGATCCACAGTCCAGTCAGTGAGTGTGATTCATGTGTTGCAGGTCAGTCAGCTGGACTGGATACAGATCCACAGGCCGGTCAGCGTGTGTGATTCATGTGTAGCAGGTCAGTACAGCTGTGCAGCTGGATAAGGATCCACAGTCCAGTCAGCATGTTGATTCGATGTGCAGGTCAGTACAGCTGTGCAGCTGGATACAGATCCACAGTCCAGTCAGCGTGTGTGATTCATGTGCTAGGTCAGTACAGCTGTGCAGCTGGATACAGATCCACAGTCCCGACAGTGTGTGTGATTTACGTGTAACAGGTCAGTACAGCTGTGCAGCTGGATACAGATCCACAGTCCAGTCAGCGTGTGTGATTCATCTGTAGCAGGTCAGTACAGCTGTGCAGCTGGATACAGATCCACAGTCCGGTCAGCTGTGTGTGATTCATGTGTAGCAGGTCAGTACAGCTGTGTAGCTGGATACAGATCCACAGGCCAGTTAGCGTGTGTGATTCATGTGTAGCTGGTCAGTACAGCTCTGCAGCTAGATACAGATCCACAGCCAGTCAGCATGTGTGATTCATGTGCAGCAGGTCAGTACAGCTGTGCAGCTGGATACAGATCCACAGGCCGGTCAGCGAGTGTAATTCACGTGTAGCAGGACAGTACAGCTGTGCAGCTGGATACAGATCCTCAGTCCGGTCAGCGTGTGTGATTCATGTGTAGCCAGTCAGTACAGCTGGACACAGATCCACAGGCCAGTCAGCGTGTGTGATTCATGTGTAGCAGGTCAGTACAGCTGTGCAGCTGGTTAAAGATCCACAGTCCGGTCAGCATGTGTGATTGACTTGTAGCAGGTCAGTACAGCCGTGCAGCTGGATACAGATCCACAGTCTGGTCAGCGTGAGTGTTTCATGTGTAGCAGGTCAGTACAGCTAGATACATATCCACAGTCCGGTCAGCGTGTGTGTTTCATGTGTGTAGCAGGTCAGTTCAGCTGTGCAGCTGGATACAGATCCACAGTCCGGTCAGCGTGCAAGATTCATGTGTAGCAGGTCAGTACAGCTGGATATAGATCCACAGTCCAGTCAGCATGTGTGATTCATGTGTAGCAGGTCAGTCCATCTGTGCAGCTGGATACAGATCCACAGACCAGTCAGCATGTGTGATTCATGTGTAGTAGGAAAGTACTGCTGTGTAGCTGGAAACAGATCCACAGGCCAGTTAGCATGTGTGATTCATGTGCAGCAGGTCAGTACAGCTGTGCAGCTGGATACAGATCCACAGTCCGGTCAGCGTGAGTGATTCATGTGTAGCAGGTCAGTACAGCTGGATACAGATCCACAGTTTGGTCAGCGTGTGTCATTCGTGTGTAGCAGGACAGTACAGCTGTGCAGCTGGATACATGTCCACAGTCTGATCAGCGCGTGCGATTCACGTGTAGCAGGTCAGTACATCCGTGCAGCTGGATACAGATCCACAGTCTGGTCAGCATGTGTGTTTCGTGTGTAGCAGGTCAGTACAGCTGTGCAGCTGGATACAGATCTACAGTTCGGTCAGCGTGCATGATTCATCTGTAGCAGGTCAGTACAGCTGGATACAGATCCACAGTCCAGTCAGCGTGTGTGATTCATGTGTAGCAGGTCAGTACAGCCGTGCAGCTGGATTCAGATCCACAGTCCGGTCAGCATGTGTGATTCATGTGTAGCAGGTCAGTACAGCTGTGTAGCTGGATACAGATCCACAGTCCGGTCAGTGTGCATGATTCATGTATAGCAGGTCAGTTCAGCTGGATGCAGATCCACTGACAGTCAGCGTGTGTGTTTCATGTGTAGCAGGTCAGTACAGCTGCGCAGCTGGATACAGATCCACAGTCTGGTCAGCATGCATGATTCATGTGTAGCAGGTCAGTACAGCTGGATAGAGATCAACAGTCCAGTCAGCGTGTGTGATTCATGTGTAGCAGATCAGTACTGCTGTGCAACTGGATACAGATCCACAGTCCAGTCAGCGTGTGTGATTCATGTGTATCAGGTCAGTACAGCTGTGCAGCTGGATACAGATCCACAGTCCAGCCAGCATTAGTGATTCATGTGGCAGGTCAGTACAGCTGGATATAGATCCACAGTCCAGTCAGCGTGTGTGATTCATTTGTAGCAGGTCAGTACAGCTGTGCAGCTGAATAGAGATCCACAGGCTGGTCAGCGAGTGTGATTCACGTGTAGCTGGACAGTAGAGCTGTGCAGTTGGATACAGATCCACAGTCCAGTCAGCGGGTGTGATTCATGTTTTGCAGGTCAGTACAGCTGGACACAGATCCACAGGCCGGTCAGCGTGTGTGATTCATGTGTAGCAGGTCAGTACAGCTGTGCAGCTGGATAAGCATCCACTGTCCAGTCATCATGTATGATTGACGTGTAGCAGGTCAGTACCGCTGTGCAGCTGGATACAGATCCACAGTCCGGTCAGCGTGTGTGATTCATGTGTAGCAGGTCAGTACAGCTGTGCAGCTGGATACAGATCCACAGTCTGGTCAGTGTGTGTGATTCACGTGTAGCAGGTCAGTACAGCTGTGCAGCTGGATACAGATCCACAGTGTGGTCAGCATGTGTGATTGACATGTAGCAGGTCAGTACCGCTGTGAAGCTGGATACAGATCCACAGTCCGGTCAACGTGCGTGATTCATGTGTAGCAGGTCAGTACATCTGTGCAGCTGGATACAGATCCACACAATACAGGGGATGGCATCCACAGTCCAGTCAGCGTGTGTGATTCATGTTTAGCAGGTCAGTACAGCTGAGCAGCTGGATACAGATCCACATTCGCCAGCATGTGTGATTGATGTAGCAGGTGAATACAGCCATGCAGCTGGATTCAGATCCACAGTCTGGTCAGCTGTGTGATTCATGTGTAGCAGGTCAGTACAGCTGTGCAGCTGGATACAGATCCACAGTCCAGTCAGCGTGCATGATTCTATGTAGCAGGTCAAGTACAGCTGGATCCAGATCCACAGTCCAGTCAGCGTGTGTGATTCATGTGTACCAGGTCAGTACGCTGTGCAGCTGGATACAGATCTACAGTCTGGTCAGCGTGCATGATTCATGTGTAGCAGGTCAGTACAGCTGGATACAGATCCATAGTCCAGTCAGCATGTGTGATTCATGTGTAGCAGGTCAGTGCAGCTGTGCAGCTGGATACAGATCCACAGTCCGGTCAGCGTGAGTGATTCATGTGTAGCAGGTCAGTACAGCTAGATACAGATCCACAGTCCGGTCAGCGTGTGTGTTTCATGTATAGCAGGTCAGTACAGCTGTGCAGCTTGATACAGATCCACAGTCCAGTCAGCGTGAGTGATTCATGTGTAGCAGGTCAGTACATCTGTGCAGCTGGATACAGATCCACACAATACAGGGGATGGCATCCACAGTCCAGTCAGCGTGTGATTCATGTTTAGCAGGTCAGTACAGCTGAGCAGCTGGATACAGATCCACATTCGGTCAGCATGTGATGATGATGTAGCAGGTGAATACAGCCATGCAGCTGGATTCAGATCCACAGTCTGGTCAGCATGTGTGATTCATGTGTAGCAGGTCAGTACAGCTGTGCAGCTGGATACAGATCCACAGTCCAGTCAGCGTGCATGATTCATGTGTAGCAGGTCAGTACAGCTGGATTCAGATCCACAGTCCAGTCAGCGTGTGTGATCATGCGTACCAGGTCAGTACAGCTGTGCAGCTGGATGGCGATCTACAGTCTGGTCAGCGTGCATGATTCATGTGTAGCAGGTCAGTACAGCTGGATACAGATCCATAGTCCAGTCAGCATGTGTGATTCGCGTGTAGCAGGTCAGTGCAGCTGTGCAGCTGGATACAGATCCACAGTCCGGTCAGCGTGAGTGATTCATGTGTAGCAGGTCAGTACAGCTAGATACAGATCCACAGTCGGTCAGCGTTGTGTTTCATGTATAGCAGGTCAGTACAGCTGTGCGGCTTGATACAGATCCACAGTCCAGTCAGTGTGGGTGATTCATGTGCAGCAGGTCAGTAGCTGGATACCGATCCACATTCTGGTCAGTGTGTGTGATTCCATTTGTGGCAGGACAGCAGAGCTGTACAGCTGGATACAAATCCACAGTCTGATCAGCGTAATGCGATTCACGTGTAGCAGGTCAGTACAACCGTGCAGCTGAATGCTGATCCACAGTCCGGTCGCGATGTGTTTCATGTGTAGCAGGTCAGTACAGCTGTGCGGCTGGATACTGCTCTCCAGTCCAGTCTGCGTGCATGATTCGTATTGTAGCAGGTCAGTACAGCTGGATACAGATCTACAGTCCAGTCAGGCGTGTGTGATTGAGTGTAGCAGGTCAGTACAGCTGTGCTGTAGATCCAGATCCACAGTCTGTCGGCGTGTGTGATTCATTGCTAGCAGGTCAGTACAGCTGTGCGGCTGGATACAGATCAACAGTCCAGTCAGCGTGTATGATTCATGGTGCAGTAGGACAGTACAACTGTGCAGCTGGATACAGATCCACAGTCCGATCCAGCGCGTGTGATTCATGTGCTAGCAGGTCAGTCAGCTGTGAAGCTGGATACAGACCCACAGTCTGGTCAGCGTGTGATTGATGTGTAGCAGGTCAATACAGCTGTGCTGCTGGATACAGATCCACAGTCCGGTCAGCGTGTGTGATCATCGTGTAGCAGGTCAGTACAGCTGAATACAGATCCACAGGCTGGTCAGCGTGTGTGATTCATGGTGTAGCAGGTCAGTACAGCTGTGAAGCTGGATACAGATCCACAGTCCACTCAGCATGTGTGATTGACGTAGCAAGTCAGTACAGCTGTGCAGCTGGATACAGATCCACAGTCGGTCAGCATGTGATTCATGTAGTAGCAGGTCGATACCGCTGTTGCAGCTGGATACAGACCCACAGTCCTGTCAGCCTGTGTGATTCATGTGTAGCAGTCCAGTACCGCTGTGCAGCTGGATACAGATCCACAGTCAGGTCAGCGTGTGTGATTGATGTGGCAGGTCAGTACAGCTGTGCGGCTGGATATAGATCCACAGTCCGGTCAGTGTGTGATTCATGTGTAGCAGGTCAGTACAGCTGTGCAGCTGAATAGAGATCTGGGCGGTTAGCGAGTGTGATTCACGTGTAGCAGGACAGTAGAGGCTGTGCAGTTGGATACAGATCCACGATCCAGTCAGCGGGTGTGATTCATGTATGTTGCAGGTCGGTACAGCTGGACACGTTCCACATGCGGTCAGTGTGTGTGATTCATGTGTAGCAGGTCAGTACAGCTGTGCAGCTGGATAAGGATCACTGTCCTGTCAGCATGTATGATTGACATGTGCAGGTCAGTACCGTTGTGCAGCTGGATACAGATCCACAGTCGGTCAGCGTGTGTGATTCATGTGTAGCAGGTCAGTACAGCTGTGCAGCTGGATGCAGATCCACAGTCCGGTCGTGTGTATGTGATTCATGTGTAGCAGGTCAGTACAGCTGTGTGGCTGGATACAGATCCACAGAGCCAGTTAGTGTGTGATTCATGCGTAGCTGGTCAAGTACAGCTCTGCAGATACAGATCCACAGCCAGTCAGCATGTGTGATTTATGTGCAGCAGGTCAGTACAGCTGTGCAGCTGGATACAGATCCACAGGCGGTCAGCGAGTGTAATTCAGTGGGCAGGACAGTACAGCTGTGCAGCTGAGATACAGATCCTCAGTCCGGTCCGTGATCGTGATTCATGTGTAGCCAGTCAGTACAGCTGGACACAGATCCACAGGCCAGTCGCGTGTGTGATTCATGTGTAGCGAGTCGGTACAGCTGTGCAGCCAGTTTAAGATCTGATCCGGTCAGTGTGATTTGACTTGTAGCAATTCCGGTACAGCCGTGCAGCTGGATACAGATCCACAGTCTGGTCAGCGTGAGTGTTTCATGCCTAGGTCAGTACAGCTAGATACATATCCACAGTCCGGTCAGCGTGAGTGTGTTTCATGTATCTAGCAGGTCAGTTCAGCTGTGCAGCTGGATACAGATCCACAGTCGGTCAGCGTGCAAGATTCATGTGCGGTCAGTACAGCTGGATATAGATCCACAGTCCAGTCAGCATGTGTGATTCATGTGTTGCAGGTCAGTACATCTGTGCAGCTGGATACAGATCCACAGACCAGTCAGCGTGTGTGATTGACGTGTAGCAGGTCAGTACTGCTGTGCAGCTGGATACAGATCCACAGTCCAGTCAGCATGTGTGATTCATGTGTAGTAGGAAAGTACTGCTGTGTAGCTGGAAACAGATCCACAGGCCAGTTAGCATGTGTGATTCATGTGCAGCAGGTCAGTACAGCTGTGCGGCTGGATGCAGATCCACAGTCGGTCAGCGTGGTGATTCATGTGGCAGGTCGGTGGCTGGATACAGATCCACAGTTTGGTCAGCATGTGTCATTCGTGTGTAGCAGGACAGTACAGCTGTGCGGCTGGATACATGTCCACAGTCTGATCAGCGGCGTGCGATTCACGTGTAACAGGTCAGTACATCCGTGCAGCTGGATACAGATCCACAGTCTGGTCAGCATGTGTTGTTTCATAATGTAGCAGGTCAGTACAGCTGTGCAGCTGGATGCAGATCTACAGTTAGGTCAAGATGCAGTTCATCTGTAGCAGGTCAGTACAGCTGGATACAGATCCACAGTCAGTCAGGCGTGTGTGATTCATGTGTAGCAGGTCAGTACAGCCGTGCGGCTGGATTTGGATCCCACAATCGGTCAGCATGTGTGATTCATGTAGCAGGTCAGTACAGCTGTGTGGCTGGACACAGATCCACAGTCCGGTCAGTGTACATGATTCATGATAGCGGGTCAGTTCAGCTGGATGCAGATCCTGGTATGATCGCGTGTGTTCATGTGTAGCAGGTCGGTGGTACAGCTGCGCGGCTGGATACAGATCACAGTCTGGTCAGCATGCTTGATTTCGTAATAGCAGCAGGTCAGTACAGCTGGATGAGATCAACAGTCCAGTCAGCGTGTGTGATTCATGTGTAGCAGATCAGTACTGCTGTGCAGCTGGATACAGATCCACAGTCCAGTCAGCGTGTGTATTCATGTGTATCAGGTCAGTACAGCTGTACGGCTGGATACAGATCCTGATCCAGCCAGCGTTAGTGATTCATGTAGCAGGTCGGTACAGCTGGATATAGATCACAGTCCAGCCCGGCGTGTGTGATTCATTTGTAGCAGGTCAGTACAGCTGTGCGGCTGAATGAGATCCACAGGCTGGTCAGCGAGTGTGATTCACGTAGCTGGACGGTAGAGCTGTGCGGTTGGATACAGATCCACAGTCCAGTCGGATGTGATTCATGTTTTGCAGGTCAGTACAGCTGGACACAGATCCACAGTCCAGTCAGGCGTGTGTGATTCATGTGCCAGATCAGTACAGCTGTACAGCTGGATAAGGATCACTGTCAGATCATCATGTATGATTGGCGTGTAGCAGGTCAAATACCGCTGTGCGGCTGGATACAGATCACGATCCGGTCAGGCGTGTGTGATTCATGTAGCAGGTCAGTACAGCTGTGCAGCTGGATACAGATCCACAGTGGTCGGTGTGTGTGATTCACGTGTAACAGGTGAATACAGCCATGCAGCTGGATTCAGATCACAGTCTGGTCAGCGTGTGTGATTCATGTAGCAGGTCAGTACAGCTGTACGGCTGGATACCAGATCCACCAGTCAGTCAGCGTGCATGATTCATGTAGCAGGTCAGTACGGCTGGTTCAGATCCACAGTCCAGTCAGCGTGTGATTCATGTACCAGGTCAGATACAGCTGTGCAGCTGGATACAGATCTACAGTCTGGTCAAAAGTGCATGATTCATGTGTAAAGGTCAGTACAGCTGGATACAGATCATGGTCCAGTCAGCATGTGTGATTCATGTAGCAGGTCAGTGCAGCTGTGCAGCTGGATACAGATCCACAGTCCGGTCAGCGTGGTGAATTCATGTGTAGCAGGTCGAGTACAGCTAGATACAGATCCACAGTCCGGTCAGCGTGTGTGTTTCATGTATAGCAGGTCAGTACAGCTGTGCGGCAGTACAGATCCTCAGTCCGGTCAGCGTGAGTGATTCATGTGTAGCAGGTCAGTACATCTGTGCAGCTGGATACAGATCCACACAATACAGGGGATGGCATCCACAGTCCAGTCAGCGTGTGTGATTCATGTTTAGCAGGTCAGTACAAGCTGAGCAGCTGGATACAGATCCACATTCCGGTCAGCGTGTGTGATTGATGTGTAGCAGGTGAATACAGCCATGCAGCTGGATTCAGATCCACAGTCTGGTCAGCATGTGTGATTCATGTGTAGCAGGTCAGTACAGCTGTGCAGCTGGATACAGATCTACAGTTCGGTCAGCGTGCATGATTCATCTGTAGCAGGTCAGTACAGCTGGATACAGATCCACAGTCCAGTCAGCGTGTGTGATTCATGTGTAGCAGGTCAGTACAGCCGTGCAGCTGGATTCAGATCCACAGTCCGGTCAGCATGTGTGATTCATAGTAGCAGGTCAGTACAGCTGTGTAGCTGGATACAGATCCACAGTCCGGTCAGTGTGCATGATTCATGTAGCAGGTCAGTTCAGCTGGATGCAGATCCACAAGTACAGTCAGTGTGTGTTTCATGTGTAGCAGGTCGGTACAGCTGCTAGCTGGATTCAGATCCACAGTCTGGTCAGCATGCATGATTCATGTGTAGCAGGTCAGTACAGCTGGATGAGATCAACAGTCCAGTCAGCGTGTGTGATTCATGTGTAGCAGATCAGGCTGCTGTGTGCAACTCAGATACAGATCCACAGTCCAGTCAGCGTGTGTGATTCCTGTGTATCGGGTCAGTACAGCTGTGCAGCTGGATACAGATCCACAGTCCAGCCAGCGATAGTGATTCATGTGTAGCAGGTCAGTACAGCTGGATATGAGATCCACAGTCCAGTCAGCGTGTGTGATTCATTTGTAGCAGGTCAGTACAGCTGTGCAGCTGAATAGAGATCCACAGGCTGGTCAGCGAGTGTGATTCACGTGTAGCTGGACAGTAGAGCTGTGCAGTTGGATACAGATCCACAGTCCAGTCAGCGGGTGTGATTCATGTTTTGCAGGTCAGTACAGCTGGACACAGATCCACAGGCGGTCAGCGTGTGTGATTCATGTGTAGCAGGTCAGTACAGCTGTGCAGCTGGATAAGGATCCACTGTCCAGTCATCATGTATGATTGACGTGTAGCAGGTCAGTACCGCTGTGCAGCTGGATACAGATCCACAGTCCGGTCAGCGTGTGTGATTCATGTGTAGCAGGTCAGTACAGCTGTGCAGCTGGATACAGATCCACAGTCTGGTCGGTGTGTGTGATTCACGTGTAGCAGGTCAGTACAGCTGTGCAGCTGGATACAGATCCACAGTGTGGTCAGCATGTGTGATTGACATGTAGCAGGTCAGTACCGCTGTGAAGCTGGATACAGATCCACAGTCCGGTCAACGTGCGTGATTCATGTTTAGCAGGTCAGTACATCTGTGCAGCTGGATACAGATCCACACAATACAGGATGGCATCCACAGTCCAGTCAGCGTGTGTGATTCATGCTTGTAGCAGTCAGTACAGCTGAGCAGCTGGATACAGATCCACATTCGGTCAGCATGTGATTGATGTGCTAGGTGAATACAGCCATGCAGCTGGATTCAGATCCACAGTCTGGTCAGCGTGTGTGATTCATGTGTAGCAGGTCAGTACAGCAGTGCAGCTGGATACAGATCCACAGTCCAGTCAGCGTGCATGTTCATGTGGTGAGGTCAGTACAGCTGGATTCAGATCCACAGTCCAGTCAGCGTGAGTGATTCATGTGTACCAGTCAGTACAGCTGTGCAGCTGGATACAGATCTACAGTCTGGTCAGCGAGCATGATTCATGTGTAGCAGGTCAGTACAGCTGGATACAGATCCATAGTCCAGTCAGCATGTGTGATTCATGTAGCAGGTCAGTGCAGCTGTGCAGCTGGATACAGATCCACAGTCCGGTCAGCGTGAGTGATTCATGTGTAGCAGGTCAGTACAGCTAGATACAGATCCACAGTCCGGTCAGCGTGTGTGTTTCATGTATAGCAGGTCAGTACAGCTGTGCAGCTTGATACAGATCCACAGTCCAGTCAGCGTGAGTGATTCATGTGTAGCAGGTCAGTACATCTGTGCAGCTGGATACAGATCCACACAATACAGGGGATGGCATCCACAGTCCAGTCAGCGTGTGTGATTCATGTTTAGCAGGTCAGTACAGCTGAGCAGCTGGATACAGATCCACATTCCGGTCAGCATGTGTGATTGATGTGTAGCAGGTGAATACAGCCATGCAGCTGGATTCAGATCCACAGTCTGGTCAGCATGTGTGATTCATGTGTAGCAGGTCAGTACAGCTGTGCAGCTGGATACAGATCCACAGTCCAGTCAGCGTGCATGATTCATGTGTAGCAGGTCAGTACAGCTGGATTCAGATCCACAGTCCAGTCAGCGTGTGTGATTCATGTGTACCAGGTCAGTACAGCTGTGCAGCTGGATACAGATCTACAGTCTGGTCAGCGTGCATGATTCATGTGTAGCAGGTCAGTACAGCTGGATACAGATCCATAGTCCAGTCAGCATGTGTGATTCATGTGTAGCAGGTCAGTGCAGCTGTGCAGCTGGATACAGATCCACAGTCCGGTCAGCGTGAGTGATTCATGTGTAGCAGGTCAGTACAGCTAGATACAGATCCACAGTCCGGTCAGCGTGTGTGTTTCATGTATAGCAGGTCAGTACAGCTGTGCAGCTTGATACAGATCCACAGTCCAGTCAGTGTGAGTGATTCATGTGTAGCAGGTCAGTACAGCTGGATACCGATCCACATTCTGGTCAGTGTGTGTGATTCATTTGTAGCAGGACAGCAGAGCTGTACAGCTGGATACAAATCCACAGTCTGATCAGCGTGTGCGATTCACGTGTAGCAGGTCAGTACAACCGTGCAGCTGAATACAGATCCACAGTCCGGTCAGCGTGTGTGTTTCATGTGTAGCAGGTCAGTACAGCTGTGCAGCTGGATACTGCTCTACAGTCCAGTCTAGCGTGCATGATTCATGTGTAGCAGGTCAGTACAGCTGGATACAGATCACAGTCCAGTCAGCGTGTGTGATTCATGTGTAGCAGGTCAGTACAGCTGTGCTGCTGGATCAGATCCACAGTCCTGTCAGCGTGTGTGATTCACATGTAGCAGGTCAGTACAGCTGTGCAGCTGGATACAGATCAACAGTCCAGTCAGCGTGTATGATTCATGTGGTAGGACAGTACAACTGTGCAGCTGGATACAGATCCACAGTCCGATCAGCGTGTGTGATTCATGTGTAGCAGGTCAGTACGGCTGTGCAGCTGGATACAGATCCACAGTCTGGTCAGCGTGTGTGATTGATGTTAGCAGGTCAATACAGCTGTGCTGCTGGATACAGATCCACAGTCCGGTCAGCGTGTGAATCACGTGTAGCAGGTCAGTACAGCTGGACACAGATCCACAGGCCGGTCAGCGTGTGTGATTCATGTGTAGCAGGTCAGTACAGCTGTGCAGCTGGATACAGATCCACAGTCCGGTCAGCATGTGTGATTGACATGTAGCAGGTCAGTACAGCTGTGCAGCTGGATACAGATCCACAGTCCGGTCAGCGTGTGTGATTCATGTGTAGCAGGTCAGTACAGCTGTGCAGCTGGATACAGATCCACAGTCCGGTCAGCGTGTGTGATTCATGTGTAGCAGGTCAGTACAGCTGTGCAGCTGGATACAGATCCACAGTCGGTCAGCGTGTGTGATTGATGGTAGCAGGTCAGTACAGCTGTGCAGCTGGATATAGATCCCAGTCCGGTCAGTGTGTGATTCATGTGTAGCAGGTCAGTACAGCTGTGCAGCTGGATAGAGATCCACAGGCGGTTCAGCGTGTGTGATTCACGTGTAGCAGGACAGTAGAGCTGTGCAGTCTGGATACAGATCCACAGTCCAGTCAGCGGGTGTGATTCATGTGTTGCAGGTCAGTACAGCTGGACACAGTCCACATGCCGGTCAGTGTGTGTGATTCATGTGTAGCAGGTCAGTACAGCTGTGCAGCTGGATAAGGATCCACTGTCCTGTCAGCATGTATGATTGACGTGTAGCAGGTCAGTACCGTTGTGCAGCTGGATACAGATCCACAGTCCGGTCAGCGTGTGTGATTCATGTGTAGCAGGTCAGTACAGCTGTGCAGCTGGATACAGATCCACAGTCCGGTCAGTGTGTGTGATTCATGTGTAGCAGGTCAGTACAGCTGTGTAGCTGGATACAGATCCACAGGCCAGTTAGCGTGTGTGATTCATGTGTAGCTGGTCAGTACAGCTCTGCAGCTAGATACAGATCCACAGCCAGTCAGCATGTGTGATTCATGTGAGCAGGTCAGTACAGCTGTGCAGCTGGATACAGATCCACAGGCCGGTCAGCGAGTGTGATTCACGTGTAGCAGGACAGTACAGCTGTGCGGCTGGATACAGATCCTACAGTCCGGTCAGCGTGTGTGATTCATGTGTAGCCAGTCAGTACAGCTGGACACAGATCCACAGCCAGTCAGCATGTGTGATTCATGTAGCAGGTCAGTACAGCTGTGCAGCTGGATACAGATCCACAGTCCGGTCAGCATGTGTGATTGCATGTAGGGTCAGTACAGCTGTGCGGCTGGATACAGATCCACAGTCCGGTCAGCGTGTGTGATTCATGTAGCAGGTCAGTACAGCTGTGCATATGATACAGATCCACAGTCAGTCAGTGTGTGATTCATGTGATGCAGGTCAGTACATCTGTGCAGCTGGATACAGATCCACAGACCAGTCAGGCGTGTGTGATTGGCGTGTTGCAGGTCGGTACAGCTGTGCAGCTGGATACAGATCCACAGTCCGGTCAGCATGTGTGATTATGTGTGGTAAGTACTGCTGTGTAGCTGGAAACAGATCCACAGGCCAGTTAGCATGTGTGATTCATGTGCAGCAGGTCAGTACAGCTGTGCAGCTGGATACAGATCCACAGTCCGGTCAGCGTGAGTGATTCATGTGTAGCAGGTCAGTACAGCTGGATACAGATCCACAGTTTGGTCAGCATGTGTCATTCGTGTGTAGCAGGACAGTACAGCTGTGCAGCTGGATACATGTCCACAGTCTGATCAGCGCGTGCGATTCACGTGTAGCAGGTCAGTACATCCGTGCAGCTGGATACAGATCCACAGTCTGGTCAGCATGTGTGTTTCATGTGTAGCAGGTCAGTACAGCTGTGCAGCTGGATACAGATCTACAGTTCGGTCAGCGTGCATGATTCATCTGTAGCAGGTCAGTACAGCTGGATACAGATCCACAGTCCAGTCAGCGTGTGTGATTCATGTGTAGCAGGTCAGTACAGCCGTGCAGCTGGATTCAGATCCACAGTCCGGTCAGCATGTGTGATTCATGTGTAGCAGGTCAGTACAGCTGTGTAGCTGGATACAGATCCACAGTCCGGTCAGTGTGCATGATTCATGTATAGCAGGTCAGTTCAGCTGGATGCAGATCCACAGTACAGTCAGCGTGTGTGTTTCATGTGTAGCAGGTCAGTACAGCTGCGCAGCTGGATACAGATCCACAGTCTGGTCAGCATGCATGATTCATGTGTAGCAGGTCAGTACAGCTGGATAGAGATCAACAGTCCAGTCAGCGTGTGTGATTCATGTGTAGCAGATCAGTACTGCTGTGCAACTGGATACAGATCCACAGTCCAGTCAGCGTGTGTGATTCATGTGTATCAGGTCAGTACAGCTGTGCAGCTGGATACAGATCCACAGTCCAGCCAGCGTTAGTGATTCATGTGTAGCAGGTCAGTACAGCTGGATATAGATCCACAGTCCAGTCAGCGTGTGTGATTCATTTGTAGCAGGTCAGTACAGCTGTGCAGCTGAATAGAGATCCACAGGCTGGTCAGCGAGTGTGATTCACGTGTAGCTGGACAGTAGAGCTGTGCAGTTGGATACAGATCCACAGTCCAGTCAGCGGGTGTGATTCATGTTTTGCAGGTCAGTACAGCTGGACACAGATCCACAGGCCGGTCAGCGTGTGTGATTCATGTGTAGCAGGTCAGTACAGCTGTGCAGCTGGATAAGGATCCACTGTCCAGTCATCATGTATGATTGACGTGTAGCAGGTCAGTACCGCTGTGCAGCTGGATACAGATCCACAGTCCGGTCAGCGTGTGTGATTCATGTGTAGCAGGTCAGTACAGCTGTGCAGCTGGATACAGATCCACAGTCTGGTCAGTGTGTGTGATTCACGTGTAGCAGGTCAGTACAGCTGTGCAGCTGGATACAGATCCACAGTGTGGTCAGCATGTGTGATTGACATGTAGCAGGTCAGTACCGCTGTGCAGCTGGATACAGATCCACAGTCCGGTCAACGTGCGTGATTCATGTGTAGCAGGTCAGTACATCTGTGCAGCTGGATACAGATCCACACAATACAGGGGATGGCATCCACAGTCCAGTCAGCGTGTGTGATTCATGTTTAGCAGGTCAGTACAGCTGAGCAGCTGGATACAGATCCACATTCCGGTCAGCATGTGTGATTGATGTGTAGCAGGTGAATACAGCCATGCAGCTGGATTCAGATCCACAGTCTGGTCAGCGTGTGTGATTCATGTGTAGCAGGTCAGTACAGCTGTGCAGCTGGATACAGATCCACAGTCCAGTCAGCGTGCATGATTCATGTGTAGCAGGTCAGTACAGCTGGATTCAGATCCACAGTCCAGTCAGCGTGTGTGATTCATGTGTACCAGGTCAGTACAGCTGTGCAGCTGGATACAGATCTACAGTCTGGTCAGCGTGCATGATTCATGTGTAGCAGGTCAGTACAGCTGGATACAGATCCATAGTCCAGTCAGCATGTGTGATTCATGTGTAGCAGGTCAGTGCAGCTGTGCAGCTGGATACAGATCCACAGTCCGGTCAGCGTGAGTGATTCATGTGTAGCAGGTCAGTACAGCTAGATACAGATCCACAGTCCGGTCAGCGTGTGTGTTTCATGTATAGCAGGTCAGTACAGCTGTGCAGCTTGATACAGATCCTCAGTCCGGTCAGTGTGAGTGATTCATGTGTAGCAGGTCAGTACATCTGTGCAGCTGGATACAGATCCACACAATACAGGGATGGCATCCACAGTCCAGTCAGCGTGTGATTCATGTTTAGCAGGTCAGTACAGCTGAGCAGCTGGATACAGATCCACATTCGGCCAGCATGTGTGATTGATGTGCAGGTGAATACAGCCATGCAGCTGGATTCAGATCCGAGTCTGGTCAGCGTGTGTGATTCATGTAGCAGGTCAGTACAGCTGTGCAGCTGGATACAGATCCACAGTCCAGTCAGTGCATGATTCATGTGTAGCAGGTCAGTACAGCTGGATTCAGATCCACAGTCCAGTCAGCGTGTGTGATTCTGTGTACCAGGTCAGTACAGCTGTGCAGCTGGATACAGATCTGCAGTCTGGTCAGTGCATGATTCATGTAGCAGGTCAGTACAGCTGGATACAGATCCATAGTCCAGTCAGCATGTGTGATTCATGTGTAGCAGGTCAGTGCAGCTGTGCAGCTGGATACAGATCCACAGTCCGGTCAGCGTGAGTGATTCATGTGTAGCAGGTCAGTACAGCTAGATACAGATCCACAGTCCGGTCAGCATGTGTGTTTCATGTATAGCAGGTCAGTATAGCTGTGCAGCTTGATACAGATCCACAGTCCGGTCAGCGTGAGTGATTCATGTGTAGCAGGTCAGTACAGCTGGATACCGATCCACATTCTGGTCAGTGTGTGTGATTCATTTGTAGCAGGACAGCAGAGCTGTACAGCTGGATACAAATCCACAGTCTGATCAGCGTGTGCGATTTACGTGTAGCAGGTCAGTACAACCGTGCAGCTGAATACAGATCCACAGTCCGGTCAGTGTGTGTGTTTCATGTGTAGCAGGTCAGTACAGCTGTGCAGCTGGATACCGCTCTACAGTCCGGTCTGCGTGCATGATTCATGTGTAGCAGGTCAGTACAGCTGGATACAGATCTACAGTCCAGTCAGCGTGTGTGATTCATGTGTAGCAGGTCAGTACAGCTGTGCTGCTGGATCCAGATCCACAGTCCTGTCAGCGTGTGTGATTCACTTGTAGCAGGTCAGTACAGCTGTGCAGCTGGATACAGATCAACAGTCCAGTCAGCGTGTATGATTCATGTGTAGTAGGACAGTACAACTGTGCAGCTGGATACAGATCCACAGTCCGATCAGCGTGTGTGATTCATGTGTAGCAGGTCAGTACAGCTGTGAAGCTGGATACAGACCCACAGTCTGGTCAGCATGTGTGATTGATGTGTAGCAGGTCAATACAGCTGTGCTGCTGGATACAGATCCACAGTCCGGTCAGCGTGTGTGAATCACGTGTAGCAGGTCAGTACAGCTGGATACAGATCCACAGGCTGGTCAGCGTGTGTGATTCATGTGTAGCAGGTCAGTACAGCTGTGCAGCTGGATACAGATCCACAGTCCGGTCAGTGTGGTGATTCATGTGTAGCAGGTCAGTACCGCTGTGCAGCTGGATACAGACCCACAGTCCTGTCAGCCTGTGTGATTCATGTGTAGCAGGTCAGTACCGCTGTGCAGCTGGATACAGATCCACAGTCAGGTCAGCGTGTGTCATTGATGTGTAGCAGGTCAGTACAGCTGTGCAGCTGGATATAGATCCACAGTCCGGTCAGCGTGTGTGATTCATGTGTAGCAGGTCAGTACAGCTGTGCAGCTGAATAGAGATCCACAGGCCGGTCAGCGAGTGTGATTCACGTGTAGCAGGACAGTAGAGCTGTGCAGTTGGATACAGATCCACAGTCCAGTCAGCGGGTGTGATTCATGTGTTGCAGGTCAGTACAGCTGGACACAGTTCCACATGCTGGTCAGTGTGTGTGATTCATGTGTAGCAGGTCAGTACAGCTGTGCAGCTGGATAAGGATCCACTGTCCTGTCAGCATGTATGATTGACGTGTAGCAGGTCAGTACCGTTGTGCAGCTGGATACAGATCCACAGTCCGGTCAGCGTGTGTGATTCATGTGTAGCAGGTCAGTACAGCTGTGCAGCTGGATACAGATCCACAGTCCGGTCAGTGTGTGTGATTCATGTGTAGCACGTCAGTACAGCTGTGCAGCTGGATACAGATCCACAGTCCAGTTAGCGTGTGTGATTCATGCATAGCAGGTCAGTACAGCTGTGCAGCTGGATACAGATCCACAGTGTGGTCAGCATGTGTGATTGACATGTAGCAGGTCAGTACAGCTGTGCAGCTGGATACAGATCCACAGTCCGGTCAACGTGCGTGATTCATGTGTAGCAGGTCAGTACATCTGTGCAGCTGGATACAGATCCACACAGTACAGGGGATGGCATCCACAGTCCAGTCAGCGTGTGGATTCATTTGTAGCAGGTCAGTACAGCTGAGCAGCTGGATACAGATCCACATTCCGGTCAGCATGTGTTATTGATGTGTAGCAGGTGAATACAGCCATGCAGCTGGATTCAGATCCACAGTCTGGTCAGCGTGTGTGATTCATGTGTAGCAGGTCAGTACAGCTGTGCAGCTGGATACAGATCCACAGTCCGGTCAGCTTGCATGATTCATGTGTAGCAGGTCAGTACAGCTGGATTCAGATCCACAGTCCAGTCAGCGTGTGTGATTCATGTGTTACAGCTCAGTACAGCTGTGCAGCTGGATACAGATCTACAGTCTGGTCAGCGTGCATGATTCATGTGTAGCAGGTCAGTACAGCTGGATACAGATCCATAGTCCAGTCAGCATGTGTGATTCATGTGTAGCAGGTCAGTACAGCTGTGCAACTGGATACAGATCCACAGTCCAGTCAGCGTTTGTGATTCATGTGTAGCAGGTCAGTGCAGCTGTGCAGCTGGATACAGATCCACAGTCCGGTCAGTGTGAGTGATTCATGTGTAGCAGGTCAGTACAGCTAGATACAGATCCACAGTCCGGTCAGCGTGTGTGTTTCATGTATAGCAGGTCAGTACAGCTGTGCAGCTTGATACAGATCCACAGTCCGGTCAGCGTGAGTGATTCATGTGTAGCAGGTCAGTACAGCTGGATACCGATCCACATTAAGGTCAGTGTGTGTGATTCATTTGTAGCAGGACAGTAGAGCTGTACAGCTGGATACAAATCCACAGTCTGATCAGCGTGTGCGATTCACGTGTAGCAGGTCAGTACAACCGTGCAGCTGAATACAGATCCACAGTCCGGTCAGCGTGTGTGTTTCATGTGTAGCAGGTCAGTACAGCTGTGCAGCTGGATACTGATCTACCGTCCGGTCTGCGTGCATGATTCATGTGTAGCAGGTCAGTACAGCTGGATACAGATCTACAGTCCAGTCAGCGTGTGTGAATCATGTGTAGCAGGTCAGTACAGCTGTGCAGCTGGATCCAGATCCACAGTCCTGTCAGCGTGTGTGATTCACTTGTAGCAGGTCAGTACAGCTGTGCAGCTGGATACAGATCAACAGTCCACTCAGCGTGTATGATTCATGTGTAGTAGGACAGTACAACTGTGCAGCTGGATACAGATCCACAGTCCGGTCAGCGTGTGTGATTCATGTGTAGCAGGTCAGTGCAGCTGTGCAGCTGGATACAGATCCACAGTCCGGTCAGTGTGAGTGATTCATGTGTAGCAGGTCAGTACAGCTAGATACAGATCCACAGTCCGGTCAGCGTGTGTGTTTCATGTATAGCAGGTCAGTACAGCTGTGCAGCTTGATACAGATCCACAGTCCGGTCAGCGTGAGTGATTCATGTGTAGCAGGTCAGTACAGCTGGATACCGATCCACATTAAGGTCAGTGTGTGTGATTCATTTGTAGCAGGACAGTAGAGCTGTACAGCTGGATACAAATCCACAGTCTGATCAGCGTGTGCGATTCACGTGTAGCAGGTCAGTACAACCGTGCAGCTGAATACAGATCCACAGTCCGGTCAGCGTGTGTGTTTCATATGTAGCAGGTCAGTACAGCTGTGCAGCTGGATACCGATCTACCGTCCGGTCTCGTGCATGATTCATGTAGCAGGTCAGTACAGCTGGATACAGATCTACAGTCCAGTCAGCGTGTGTGATTCATGTGTAGCAGGTCAGTACAGCTGTGCAGCTGGATCCAGATCCACAGTCCTGTCAGCGTGTGTGATTCACTTGTAGCAGGTCAGTACAGCTGTGCAGCTGGATACAGATCAACAGTCCACTCAGCGTGTATGATTCATGTGTAGTAGGACAGTACAACTGTGCAGCTGGATACAGATCCACAGTCCGGTCAGTGTGTGTGATTCATGTGTAGCAGGTCAGTACAGCTGTGAAGCTGGATACAGATCCACAGTCTGGTCAGCGTGTGTGATTGATGTGTAGCAGGTCAATACAGCTGTGCTGCTGGATACAGATCCACAGTCCGGTCAGCGTGTGTGAATCACGTGTAGCAGGTCAGTACAGCTGGATACAGATCCACAGGCTGGTCAGCGTGTGTGATTCATGTGTAGCAGGTCAGTACAGCTGTGAAGCTGGATACAGATCCACAGTCCACTCAGCATGTGTGATTGACGTGTAGCAGGTCAGTACAGCTGTGCAGCTGGATACAGATCCACAGTCCGGTCAGCGTGTGTGATTCATGTGTAGCAGGTCAGTACCGCTGTGCAGCTGGATACAGACCCACAGTCCTGTCAGCCTGTGTGATTCATGTGTAGCAGGTCAGTACCGCTGTGCAGCTGGATACAGATCCACAGTCAGGTCAGCGTGTGTGATTGATGTGTAGCAGGTCAGTACAGCTGTGCAGCTGGATATAGATCCACAGTCCGGTCAGCGTGTGTGATTCATGTGTAGCAGGTCAGTACAGCTGTGCAGCTGGATACTGATCCACAGTCTGGTCAGCGTGTGTGATTCACGTGTAGCAGGTCAGTACAGCTGTGCAGCTGGATACAGATCCACAGTCTGGTCAGCTTGTGTGATTCACGTGTAGCAGTTTAGCACAGCTGTGCAGCTGAATATAGATCCACAGTCCGGTCAGCCTGTGTGATTCATGTGCTGCAGGTCAGTACAGCTGTGCAGCAAGATACAGATCCACAGTCCGGTCAGCTTGTGCGATTCATGTGCAGCAGGTCAGTACAGCTGTGCAGCTTGATACAGTTCCACAGTCCGGTCAGCGTGTGCGATTGACGTGTAGCAGATCAGTACAGCTGTGCAGCTGGATACAGATCCACAGTCCGGTCAGCGTGTGTGATTCATGTGTTGCAGGTCAGTACAGCTGTGCAGCTGGATACAGATCCACAGTCCCATCAGCGTGTGTGATTCATGTGTTGCAGGTCAGTACAGCTGCGCAGCTGGATACAGATCCACAGTCCGGTCAGCATTTGTGATTCACGTGTAGCAGGTCAGTACAGCTGCGCATCTGGATACAGATCCACAGTCCGGTCAGCGTGTGTTTCATGTGTAGCAGGTCAGTACAGCTGCGCAGCTGGATTCAGAACCACAGTCTGGTCAGCGCGTGTGATTCATGTGTAGCAGGTCAGTACAGCTGTGCAGCTGGATACGGATCCACTGTCCGGTCAGCGTGTGTGATTCATGTGTAGCAGGTCAGCACAGCTGTGCAGCTGGATACAGATCCACAGTCGGTCAGCATGTGTGATTCGTAACTGTAGGGTCAGTACAGCTGTGCAACTGGATACAGAACCACAGTCCGGTCAGCGTGTGTCATTCATGTGCAGCAGGTCAGTACAGCTGTGCAGCTGGATACAGAGCCACAGTCCGGTCAGCGTGTGTGATTGATGTGTAGCAGGTCAGTACAGCTGTGCAGCTGGATACAGAGCCACAGTCCGGTCAGCATGTGTGATTGACGTGTAGCAGGTCAGTACAGCTGTCTAGCTGGATACAGATCCACAGTCCGGTCAGCGTGTGTGATTCATGTGTAGCAGGTCAGTACAGCTGTGCAGCTGGATACAGATCCACAGTCCGGTCAGCGTTTGTGATTCACGTGTGGCAGGTCAGTACTGCTGTGCAGCTGGATAAAGATCCACAGTCCGGTCAGCGTGTTTGATTAATGTGTAGCAGGTCAGTACAGCTGCGCAGCTGGATACAAATCCACAGTCCGGTCAGCGTGTGTTTCATGTGTAGCAGGTCAGTACAGCTGTGCAGCTGGATACGGAGCCACAGTCCGGTCAGCGTGTGTGATTCATGTGTAGTAGGTCAGTACAGCTGTGCAGCTGGATACGGAGCCACAGTCCGGTCAGCCTGTGTGATATATGTGCAGCAGGTCAGTACAGCTGTGCAGCTGGATACAGAGCCACAGTCTGGTCAGCGTGTGTGATTCATGTGTAGCAGGTCAGTACAGCTGTGCAGCTGGATACAGATCCACAGTCCGGTCAGTGTGTGTGATTCACGTGTAGCAGGTCAGTACAGCTGTGCAGCTGGATACAGATCCACAGTCCGGTCAGCATGTGTGATTCACGTGTAGCAGGTCAGTACAGCTGTGTAGCTGGATACAGAACCACAGTCCGGTCAGCTTGTGTGATTCATGTGTAACAGGTTAGTACAGCTGTGCAGCTTGATACAGAGCCACAGTCCGGTCAGCGTGTGTGATTCATGTGTAACAATTCAGTACAGCTGTGCAGCTGGATACAGATCCACAGTCCAGTCAGCATGTGTGATCCACACAGTACACGGGATGGCATCCACAGTCCCTACCTCCCCCCATCTGTACGTGTGGAGGTTTGAGGAGGCACAGTGGGCCATCTGGTGGCAGAGCTGGTTTGGACACCACACTTCATATAAGGAGTCTAGGAAGGTCACTCAGAGTGGTTGCATTTTATGCTCTACACCAAAGGCAGCCGAGATTGCCATGTCAATTACAAGATTATAGGCTAATAATTACACAACATCAATGGGCTTCGCCCCTGCACCCTCCTTTACTTTGATAGTAGAAAATAAAAACACCATAAATCCCAAGAAATGCCATGTAGTACCAACAGAAAACAAGTAAACAATGAAGGTACTGGGTTTGCTGATGCTGAAATTCTACCTGTTGGCCCTTCCTTCAGCACCCAAATCTCTACCCATTTGGTCTTTGGCACCAAGCCAGAGAGAGATCTAGCTGGCGCCCATTGCTCAGTACTCCTCAATTAGTGTATTTTCACTCCTGCCCTCCCTCCCCCTTCCACCTCATAGGCCCTAAGTTGCCTTGTTCATAGGTATACATAGATTCTGCTAGATCACATCTCATCTCTGAAGGAATGTGGCCCTTACACGCTCATAGGCCTTATGGCCAATTTTATGCCTTTTTCGTTAGCTTCTTGCATAGGGACCCATCCTTCATTTGGGAATGCCCCACCATGTAATGATGTCCCCTTTAATCAGCCAAATCAATCAATCAAAATCTTTATTTAACCAGGCAGGCACCGTTGAGCAAGCTCATTTTCAAGGTGGACCTGGGACAAACAATAGGTAATACAATTTAGGTGAGATCAACATACGATTTCAAGTATGTGTACAACAATTACAATTTAGGTGAGATCAACATACGGTGTTAATTATGTGTAGAACAATTAGGCAAAGGCAGTATAAATGGAAGTAAATGGTATAAAATATTGTAAAACATTAATTACAGATAGATAATTCGTGCATTGTATGCAAAGTGCAGAACATGGGGTAAACAGCCGGTACGGAGTATGCTCAAGCAATCAAAAACAGATAAACAGACAAAAAAAGGGGTTAAAAGTCATGGATAAGTGGATATAAAGTGTAGGAGTGGGCAGGGGAGTGAAGGAGGAAGGCATGGGGATGGCAATCAGTGGAGTCGACAACAGAAAGTGACCTAAAATCATGACGAGGCAGGGGTAAGGTCAGGGAATAGAGCAGGAAGCTCTGAAGGGAAGGAGGACCTAGGTCAGGAGGAGCAGACACAGGATTCTTTGAAATGGAATGTATATAAGGTTTTGAAAGCTGCCAGACTAATGGGGTAATTGATTTTTAGATTCTTTTGTATCTTGTTCCACAAAAGGGGCCATGTGTTTCTAATAGATGCCTCACCAAACCGAGATTTGGCCTAGGATACTTTCAGAGAAATATAAGAGGCACTTCTCAGGGCATACTTACTTAATTAGCAGAGAGGTAAGCAGTCTGAGATGTAATCAGGCAGTTTATTTAGGATGCTTTTGTAGATCCAGATCGCAGTATTTCTCTGGCATCTAAAGCTAAGGGATGACCAACCTACCGCCGAGTACAGGGAGCATAGAAACAGAACATAGAAACACAGACTTTCACGGCAGATAAGGACCACTTGGCCCACCCAGTCTGCCCATTTCCCTTCCTATTGGATAAGCTGCAGATTCTAGTTAACCAACAGCCTGCTTCCTGTAACCCCCCACTACAATTGCCTTATGTCTGTCCCATGCATGTTTGAATTCCCCCACTGTTTTAGACCCAACAACCTCCCCAGGAAGGTGGTTCCATGCATCCACCACCTCTCCATGAAAACAATTTCCACATTACCCCTGAGCCATCCCCTCTATCTTTAAATTGTGCCCCCTTGTTCTTACACATCTCTTTTTCTGAAAGATGCTACCCTCCTGGACTTTGTTGATTCCCTTGAGGTACTTGAAAGTTTCTATCATGTCCCCCTGTCCCTCCTTTCATCAAGGGTATACATATTAAGCTCTCTCAGTCTCTCTTCATATGGTTTCTGATGCAGACCTTGCACCATTTTAGTTGCCCACCTCTGGACTGCTTCAATCCTGTCCATGTCCTTGCGTAGATGGGGTCTCCAAAACTGCACACAGTATTCCAGATGGGGTCTCATCAACTGTCTGTACAGAGGGATAACCACTTCCGTTTTTTCACTTGTGATGCCCCTTCCTATGCATCCCAGTATTCCCCTGGCTCTCCTTACTGACTTCTCACATTGCTTACCCACCTTTAGGTCATCTGATATGACTACCCCAAGACCCTTTCCATTTTGTTGTTGTTAGTACCTCCTGCTATTGTGTACTCTTCTCCTGGTTTTTGTTTCCCAGGTGCATTACTTGCACTTCTTGCATTGAATCTAAGTTGCCATATGTCTGACCATTCCTCCAACCTTGCCAAGTCCCTTCTCATCCTTTCTACCCCCTTGTGTATCAACTCTGTTACAGATCTTTGTGTCATCTGCACAGAGGCATACCTTTCCCTCCAGACCCTCTGCAATGTCGCCTATAAAGATGTTAAAGAGGACTGGACCCAGTACTGAGCCCTGAGTTACTCCACTAGTAACCCCCCTTTCTTCGGAATGTGTTCCATTCACTATTACCTTCTGTGTCCTGTTGTGCAGCCAGTTTGCTACCCAGGTTACCACCCTGGAACCCACTCCCAGGCTGGCTAACTTAATTATTAGTCCTTTGTGCGGGACTGTGTCAAATGCCTTGCTAAAGTCTAGGTAGGCCATATCCACAGCCCCTCCCTGGTCTATTACTTTGGTCACCCAGTCAAAGAAATCAATTAGATTCGTCTGACATGACCTTCCTGCTGTAAGTCCATGCTGCTTTCGGTCCTGCGCTCTGCTGGCCTCTAGGTACTCAACAATTCTTTCTTTCAGAAGTGATTCCATCATTTTCCCTACCACTGATGTCAAACTTACAGGTCTGTAGTTTCCTGCTTCTGCCGTGCTCCCACTTTTGTGAAGGGGAATCACATCTGCCCTCCTCCAGTCCTCAGGCACCACCCCATCCTCCCATGATTTGTTAAAACGTGTGGTCAGTGGTGTCACTAGGTCATCCCTTAGTTCTTTAGGATTCTGGGGTGAACTCATCAGGCCCCATTGCTTTGTCCACCTTGAGTTTTTGAGTTCTGTCGGACTTTTCTTCTGTAAATGGACTGGTGTCAACCCCTACCCAGAGTGCTTCTATTGTCTGGTTTAGGTAACTCCTCCTCATCTTCTTTTGTGAATACTGAGCAAAAGTATTCATTCAGTATCTCTGCCTTTTCACTGTCTCCCTCTGCCCACCTCCTCTCTCCTTTATTAATCTTCACTATTCCTCCCTTAACCTTTCTATGCTCCCTAATGTACCTATAAAAGGTTTTATCCCCCTTCTTAACTGAGTTGGCTATTTTTTCCTCGGTATGGGCCTTTGCTATTCTGACTGCCTTCCCACTTCTTTCTGCTTTAATTGATATAGTTCCTGTCGTGCTCCTTCTGTGATTCCTTATACTTTTGAATGCAGCCTTTTCTCCTTAACCTTCCTGCCACCTCTTTGAAATCCATAGTGGTTTTTACTCGCTTTGTTTTCTTTATTTGTTTCACAAAGGCTTGTTGCCTCTATGATAGCAGTTTGATTTTCTCCATTGTTCTTCCACCCTCCTTTTGGCCATTTGCTAGTGCATTCCCTCAGGTATTCACCCATTTTGCCAAAGTCAGCCCTTCTAAAGTCCAGTATCCTTGTTCTTGTATGGCTTGTCTCCATGGTTATACTTATTGTGAAGCACACTGTGCAGTGGTCACTTGTTCCCAGATGTCTACTGACTTCTAAATTTTGTGATCCTCTCTCCATTTGAGAGTACCAGGTCTAGTATTGCTCCCTCCCGAGTAGGTTCCAACCCTAGCTGTCTAAGGCCTGCCCCCTGCAGGGCATCGAGAATGACCCTGCTCTTGGATGTGCCTGCAGTACATGTCATCCAGTTAACATCTGGCATATTCAGGTCCCCCATCAACAGTATCTCCCCTTTTTCAGCCATTTTAAGAATGTCCTCTATCATTTTCTTGTCCATTTCCTCCCCTTGAGACGGGGGTCTGTATACAACCCCTGTGCAGACTGTGATGCCTTTCCCTGTCTCCAAGGTGACCCAGAGTGACTCTTGTCCTCCCCTTTACTTTTTAGTTCTGTAGCTTTGATCCCTTCCCTTATGTTATAGAGCTACTCCACCTCCTCTTTACCCTCCCTGTCCCTTCTGTAGACTGTGTACCCGGTATGTTGACATCCCAGTTATGGTTCTCCATGTACCATGTTTCTGTGACTGCCACAATATCCAATTGTTCATCTTCCATCAGGGCTACTAGCTCAGGAAGCTTGTTTCCCAGACTACGGGCATTGGTACTCATTGCCCTCCATTTAATGTTGGCTTTATCCTTTTTTCCCCCCATCCCTGCTCTTATTGCCCTTGTCTTTTTTCCATTTACCCCTGTCCTGCCCTCTGTTGAGCTCTGTACCTCAGTGTTTACCTTACTACCGGCCATGTTTTGTGGGGGAAGGCTTGAAATTTCCTGCCTCTTATCAGCACCTCGCCCGTTGGCTAGTTTAAAGGCTTGCCAAGGAAGCATTTAAACCTGTCACTTAGGAGCTTGGTTCCCTTCATGGACAGATGCAGAGAATGATGGGTGGAACAGGGAAGGCCCGTTATAAACCTTAGAGCTCTATGGTAGAGCATATCAAGTTTGGAAAGAGCACCTGCAGGACCCTGGCTGTAGAGGAAATCAATGTAGTCTAATAAAGAGAGAAAAGTAGTTCGGACTAGCCTCAATTTTGCATCCCTGGTGAGGAAATTTTTTATCCTATAGAAAAGGCCAAGTCTCATTCTAAGTTTCTTTAGCAGCTCTTCTATGTGTACAACAAAGGAGAGTCTAGAGTCCAGCCAAACCCCCAAATATTTAAATTTTGATACGTACTCCAACTGTTCACCTAGTATTGTAGTAATTGGGGGGAGTAGCCCCATCGTGGCTGGGTTTGCTAGGTTAGGAAAGGGTGACAAGAACATTGCTTTTGTCTTCTTGGCATTTAGAAGCAGCTTCTGCTTTAGGAGCTGAGTCTGTAGCTGATTGAAATCGTCTTGCAGCTCTGAGCATGTCATTTGGGGGGAAGATCTGCTAGAATAAAGTACTGTATCATCTACAAATAGGTGAATGTGGGCCTTTTTGATGGTAGCATCGATTCTGTTGATGTAAAGTGCAAAGAGCAGGGGACCCAAAATGGAACCTTGGGGAACGCCTCTCTAAAGGGATTTCAAGGGAGAGACTTCACCATCCACTTTTACTTGCTGTGAACGGTCAGCAAGGTAGTTGCCGACCCATCTGAGAGAAAGAGCGTCCAGTCCAATGGTTTGAAGGGATGTGAGGAGCAGACTATGATCAACGGTATCGAAGGCCTTACTTAGGTTCAGGAAAACTGCACATATGAAGTTCTTATTATCCAGCTCACTCTGCCAATCATTAGTGACTTTGGCCAAAGTGGAAGTAGTGCTGTGTTGTGCTCTGAACCCTGATTGTAATGGGTTGAGAAGTTTTGACAATTCCAGATGGTTTCTGAGCTGGGTGCTCACAATTTTTTCCAACAACTTAGACAGGATGGGGAGAAGGGAAATAGGCCTATAGTTACTGAGGTCACAGAGGTCACCTGACTTAAACAAAGGGATGACATGTGCTGTTTTCCAGATGGGAGGAAGGTGGCCTTGCGACAAAGATAGGTTAAACAGATGTGTAATAGGCGCAGCTAGGACCCTATAGCCCATCTTCACAAAAAATGGGTCGATGTGATCGGCACCAGCGCTTTTTCTGACGTCCAATTTTAACAGGAGATCTTACACCTCTTTCAGAGATGTGGGTTGAAGCGAGAAGGTCTGACTGGAGGAGGAGGTGCCTTGTTTATCAACCCCAAGTTGCGCCCGAAGATTACTAGCAGGGGAGGAATTGAAGCCGAGACCTGCTATAGCAAAATGATTGTTGAAGGCATCAAGGATTGATGGTTTATCAGTAGTGTGGTAGTACCCATCGAGATTTTGGTAGGCAAGGAAGTCCCAGCTGAATGGCCTTCTATACCCTTAATTACCCTTTGGAGGGGCAGTTGGTCGAGAGATCAAGCTGTGAGCGAAAGAAATTAGCCTTTGCTTCTCTAACCATCTTAGTGCAAAGGTTTCGCTCTCTCTCTCTCTCTCCTGAAGGAAATCCAATCGTTTGTTAGTTTAATTTTTCGAGCAGTTTTCCAAAGCATGTCCCTATTCTGCATTGCGTCCTTCAATTCCTCAGTAAACCACTGACAAGATTTGTTCCTGACTCGGACCTTCACTAGTGGTGCTTGCCAATAAGTACTCCTAACACAGTTTCTTGAAAAATGTCGTATGCTGAGGCGACAGATTTAGCTAGGTAAAAGTCCTGGCAGCGCATGGAGCAGCTCAACTCCGAAATATACTCCCCGGGGTCAAAGTTGCATCGACATCTTTCGGTAGAAAATTTAGAAGCAGGTGGTGGAGCACGATTGGACCTGACACAAGCAATGAAGCAGTGATCACATATGTCAGAGAAGAATACTCCAGCATGGGTGAACAAATACGGTTTGTTAACTAAGATAATATCCAGCAGGGTGCTGTTGGTAAGATTTAACTTGTTTGGGTGGGTAGTTTCATTGATAAGCTGGGTCCATCCAAGTGAGTCGCAAAGTGTTTTTAGAGGAGTTGAGGCACTAGATAACCAGTCTAGGTTGATATCACCTAGTAGTACAGACTCTGAGGGTCTGTGACCCAAGACCTTACTTAAGTGATCCAGAAGCTGTAACCTTGCAGAAGGGGATTTGTAGCAGCCTGACACACAAAGTGAGATGTCAGGGGAGATCGCAACCTGAAAGGTAAGGCTTTCAAACTCATTTTGGACAGATGTAGAGTCAATAATGGAGACAGAGAATTTTTCTTTAATATAGATAGCAATCCCACCACTCCTGGGGTGCCTATCGGTTCGGAACAGTGAGTAAGCAGGGAGGTTTACTTCGAAGTTGGTTGTAGCTGGGTGGAGCCACGTTTCAGTGACAACCAAAATGTCAGGGTCAGTGTGGCATATCCAGGCCTGGATGGAGCAGATTTTTTTCAACAGGCTGCACACATTAACATGCATAAAGCTTAGGCCTTTAAGGCTAGGTAGGTCGTCGGGTGATCCGATGGGAGATAGGGGTCCAGGATTAAGTTCAACATTCCCTGAGCATAACAATAGAATTGTATTTACTGATTCTTTCATGCCCCCATCGTTGGCCTTTTCTGCTGCCATGGCACATCAGGACTTCATCACAGATGTTTAATATGTGCATTGGACTTAGCAAATCCCAACAGCTACACCTTCCCCCCTACGGCATCAGGCCAGGGTACTTCTACATGCAACCTTGGGAGCAATTGGCATGCACTTAAACTACAATATGCCTTGCTCACCTCATCAGAACAAATGGGTTCAGGCACTATCCGTCAAGCTTGTGCTGAGAGCCCTTAATATGATACTATTCGTGCTTCTTCTCTGTTCTGGCAGCATCAAACATAACCCAGGCCCCCCTCTACCTATCTCTGCTCCTTGTGACCTTATCAACCTAAAAGGTCTAAGTATCCTCCATATTAATGTGCACAGCCTCCTAAGTAAGTTAGATGCCATTCAGGCTTGGAAACACACACAAAATCCTGGTGGTTTCTGAGACCTGGCTCAAGCCCACTACCCTGGACTCTGAGGTCAACTTACCTGAATACAATATTTTTTGTGCAGACAGATGGACCACAGGTGGGGGGGGGGGGTTGCCATCTACGAATTGGAAAAATATAGTGTTTCTATTACCGACGCCTCATCATTGCTGAAAGAGTTTGAAAGCCTCACGATCAAAGTCCAACTCTCAACCACCTTGGCCTTGCACATCATAGGATGCTACAGGCCTCCCTCTGCAGGGCTTTAACTGTTAAGTCACCTTTCCCACTCTCTTAGTGTACTGCAGTCAGAAGTCATAATCCTGGGTGACTGTAACCTGGATTGGCTTTTGGACTCCTCCAAACCCTTAAAAACTCTATGTGACTCATTCAGACTTACTCAAATGGTCTCAGAAGTGACCCATCCAAATAAAAAGAACCCAAATAAAAGCTCCCTACTAGGCATCATTCTACTAAACAAGCCGCACCACTTCTTTCATTCTGGAGTCTTCTTCATTGATCTCAGTGACCACTGCTTTATTGCTTGCATAAGAGCTGCACCCAAGCCTATTTCTAATTCCAGGTTCACTATCAGGAGACGTTTACGTAATTTAGTACCACAAGCCCTCCTTTCGGACTTACAAAACTTCTTGCTATGGCAGGACTTCTACCTAGCCAAGACACTAGAGACAGCATACGCGACCTTCCATACTATTGTCCATGGAGCTATTGACAGACATGCCCCCTTTATCAAAGCACGTACCAAGAAAAAGACTCTCCCTTGGTTTACATGTCAACTGAAGTCAGCTTTGCTTAACAGGGACAAGCTCTGGAAGAAAGCGTGTAAATCAAAGCTTCAGCCAGATTGGGCTGATTTTAGGGCAGCCAGAAAGCTCTGCACAAAGCTTGCCAGAAACACTAAGGCTAACTACTTCCAGTCAGCTCTGGACTCCTCCACTAAGGATCCTGCCAAATTCTGTCAAACCCGAAGAGATATTCAAGGACATGCTTCGTCAGGTTCTCTCCCTACCAAGATCTTATATGAAGGATCCCTCATTACCGAGAATGCAGAAATCCTTGACTGCTTTAATAATCATTTTATTACCACAGGTATGGCCTTTGACATTTCACCTGTGAACTACCTACTTAGCCAGTTCTTATCACAAGGACCAGCAAGCCTTCCCCCTGTCCACAGTACTCCTGTCACGGGTTTCTCCTTCCAACTGGTAACTTTTAAGAAAGTGGATGACCTGCTCCTTCAGCTGGATGCCAGGAAAAGCACAGGAGTGGACCTCATTGGCCCTTTTTTCCTAAAGCTCGGTCACCAAGTGCTGGCAGCTCCATTAACACACCTCTTCAATATGTCCCTCAGCCTGGGTAAACTCCCTTCCGTCTGGAAGACTAACCAAGTTTTACCACTCTTCAAATCAGGAGACCCCATAGTCCCAAATAACTACAGGCCAATCTCCTTACTCCCCACCCTATCAAAACTGCTGGAGAAATTAGTGAATTGCCAACTTAGAAACTACATTGATGCCTCAGATCTGCTAAACCCAGTGCAATCAGGCTTTAGGCCATGCCATAGCATAATCACAGCTCTGGCTAAAGTCACAAACAACTGGCAGAGAGCCCTCGACTTAAAGAATCACGTATGTGCGGTATTCCTCGACTTAAGCAAGGTCTTCGATACCGTCGATCATGCATTGTTCTTAGTTACTCTCCACAACATTGGTCTGGATGCACCTTCCCTAAAATGGTTCTCATGCTACCTGGCAAAGCATATGCAGCAAGTAAAAGCAGTAGGAGATCTCACCACTCTAAAACAGATTAGCAAAGGCGTACCTCAAGGCTCCATCTTGGGGCCCTTACTTTTCTCACTTTATATCAACAACATTGACCGTGGAATCAAACTTTCCAGTGTACATCTCTTTGCGGATGACACGGTCCTTTACATTGCCAGGCCTACACCCGAAAGTGCCTGCTTGGACTTGCAAGCAGAATTCCTTACGCTGCAACAAAACCTCCTGAGTCAAAAGCTCCTATTGAATGCCAAAAAGACCAAGGCTATGCTGTTATCCCCAACGACCAAGTCCATAAACTCCCTTAAGCATGACAATATTCCCACTATCACTACCCTGCTTGGCGAGTCACTTGACTATGTGACCAAGTTCAAGTACCTAGGTATGTGGATTGACAACAGACTTTCTTTTGCTGATCATATAGATGAGCTCTCAAAAAAACTTAGACAGAGGCTTGGATTTTTTTTCAGAATCAAGCATCTGCTTACCCAGGAGGCCAGAAAAGCTTAGTACAAACCACGTTCCTAGCTATCTTGGACTCTGCAGACTTCCTGTATGGCCAAGTCCCAAAAACCACCCTATCTAAGCTTGACTTCCTTTATCAGAGGGCCTTATGTTTCATCTCAGGTGTGGCATTTAATACCCATCGCTGTGTACTCTATTCCACGGTAGGATGGACTTCACTTACATTCAGGAGGCAAAGGAACACTATACTATGGACCTATAGATCTATATCCAAGATGCTACCCTCCTACATTTCTGACTGTCTGCCCTCCTGCAACTTAACGAAACTATGCCTTGAGGAGTCATTCGTACATCTCACTAGCTGTGCCAAAAGTCTTTTACCATTTTGGCAGAGCGTCCTTCAGCTATGTGCTGCCCCAGCTGTGGAACAACATCCAGAAATCCATAAAACTGGTGCACCCTATTGGTTGTGCGGAATTCAAGTCACTCTATTCGAGATACTTCTCTGAGCCTTGTCAATGCCCTCCCTATCGCTAAACTGTAGCCATACAATGCTATTCTTACAGTCAACCCTCTACACTTTCTATCCTCGTGTTAGAATTACCCTATACCATGTTCCTGGATTCATCCTTGCATTCTGCTTGCTGCTGAGCCCCCAGCTTGCACTGTCACTAGCACTAACTCTGCTCTACTAGAGCTAGCAGTGTCTAAAATCACTAGTTCGGCACATTGGTGCTGACTTGCTTCCACCTCCTGCTGTACTGTTTACTGGGATGAGGCTTCACCTTACGACCAGGCCTCACTGATTATCCTTGTACCTTGTTTTTATTGCTATGTATTGTATTACTATGGCCATTTGTGCTGTTTGTTCTATTGTGCTGCTGTATTATTTATTCTGTACCTACCAGGCCCTCCTTGAAAATGAGCTTGCTCAATGGTGTTTCACCTGGCTAAATAAAGATTGATTGATTGATTGATCGATTCAGTGATTGTAATGACGTTTATGTAACGTCAAAATCAAACAATGATGGACTGGGTTTGCTGATGCTGAAATTACATTTATGTAGTGTTGAAATTTCATTATACAATGGCAAGAAAGAATCCTGGCTTCTGATTGGTCAGTTGCCCACCACAGCAGGGATGTTATCCTGGCATAACATCCCTGCAGATTGCCCCCATTACTGTCATCACATCTTCTCTTAAGAAACAAAAATGATTTTACACACTAACAAAAACATTCTTTCAAATCATTTTTCTTATACTGCATAAAACAACAAGCCGTTGTATAATAGGAATTATACAATGGCAAGAAAAAATCAAAGATGCCGATTGGCTATTGAGTCCTAGACACAGTGATGTTACTACACAATAAAAATCACTGTATCGAGGACGGGCAGCAAAACAACCACATAGCCAAACCGGAATCACTGCCCGCTTAATGCCCACATGACCCTTCACGGCTTTACCGCCCCACACACACCAATTCATCGTAATGTGTGCCTCCCCAAACTCACACAGACACACTTACTCCATCCATCATCCATTCAGTTCGTCTTCCTCATGCTAAGCCATCGCTCTACAACTAAATAAAGAGCCCACACTTATTTTTATTTTTGAGAAAAAAAGGTTTTCCCGAGCGCCGCAGTCTATGGCTCCCACTGCAGCTAAAGCCGTTCACTGTGCGCACGTGCCTGCTCGTCCGTAACCAGAAAGAAACTGCCACCAAACTGCAAACGTATTTCCCCCGGCTCAACCTTTTAAACAATAAATCGTACCTCTAACGACTTTTATCTCCAGCTCCGTGGTTCCATATGGCAGTAGACAGATGCTCGTGGTCAACCACCCTCCCACTCGCAAAGCACCATTCCTACTTAAATGAAAAAAACATATAAACTATAAAACAAACCAACAGTGCTAAAATAAATCAGCTTTTCATTCCAACTTTCACTGCCAACAGTCCGTCACGGGGGGGGGCAACAAAGGTCACACAAGGCAGGGCACAGCACACGTACAACTGGACAGTTAGATCATTCAGTCTGCAGCGCCACCTACTGCTGGATAATATTCTGGACTTTTTTTTTAAATGATATACTTCCACACACAAAAATCAAGTGCAAAATGCTTAAAAATATATATATATATTTCATTTTTTTCCTTTTATTAATAAATGAGCCATTGTATAATAGCAATAAGGCACTCCAGGGTGTGTGTTATCGTGTAATAACGTCACTCCTTGGATGGTGGAAGTACTTGGCTTCGCCTCGTGCTTCAACTCACCCCAGGAGTGACGTTATTACACTGTAACACACATCTTGTAGTACCTTATTGCTTAATAATGCCCTCCAGTGTGAGTGTTATGCTGGGATAACATCCGTTCTCGGGTGTTGGATGCCCTCAGCCAATGGCCTTGGGCCCAACCACCCGAGGTGGGATGTTATCCCAGCATAACACCCACCCTGTCAGGCATTATTCCTTTAACAAATCATGGGCACAGTTTGTATGAGCAGAGGATTATGGGCAAAGGTAATCCACCTAGACTGCCATATCCCCTTTGCAACTATTTGAATTTTTTTTTTTAATTCAGCTACTTACCATCAATACCTGCATGTTGTATCAGACAGCTGGGGGTAGTTGCTGGAATGGGGCTGTTTGGGGCCATGAAAACTCCAAAGCAGCAGGCCCGATAGGAGTGGAGGTCTTACATTAGGGGTTCCCCGGGTGCAGCCTCTATGTCCTCCCATAGGCCTCAGCAGCTTGCGTCTCACTCAGTGGGTCATGTGGATCACAGCCTTAACCCTCAACCTGACCACCTGCATAGTTCCAGAGGCAGAAAGGGATTTGGTCTGAGGGCATGTCCCACAAATGAAAGAGGTGTTCCTGGCTGCTGTGGAGTACTCTGCATGTGAGGAGGGGGTCACTCTGTGATCTGTGCAGGTCTTCGCGGATCAACGCTAAGTAACACACACAAGCCCACACTCAGTGAGCAAGTAGCTGTGGTGGGACTCAAACCTTAGACTTCATGTTCACAGCTATGCACTCCAAACAATAAGCTGCAAAGATGATTAGCTTTGGCAGCAGAGAACTCTGAGCAGGAGGGTCCCCAGAGGCCATTGGGATTTTTGCCTAATGCTGGCTCTGATCACACAGTTTTGTCTGGAGCATGTTTTCTGATCTGGAACTGCACATGCTTTTTTGTGAAACTGAACATGATGGACCTGGAATGAATGACAAATATTTCAACAGCCAGCTCATTGGCACAGTGGTAGTGCTACTGCTTGTGATGCTGGAGACCCGGGTTTTGAATCAGCCTGCATTACTGGGGGATGGCTTGGGGGGGGAAGATTGGACACCCCTGGGGATCTTCCTCTCTGGGGAAGGAGGGCAGCCTGCATGCCACTACAACACTGCCACCTGGCTGACCACAGGTGGCAGTGTGGCTGACATGCTCAAGGAAGGGACGATACACTGTCAGCATGAGTGATCAGACATACTGCTTGCACAAACTTGTATTGAAGCCCTCACGTGTGGTGTATTGTAACCAAAACAAGGAACACCCTACCACTGCAGGCTGGGATGTCATGCAAAGAATATTTCTTGGGGGACACACAATTGAAATTTAATCAAGGAAGGGCACTAAGTTATACTTTTACAGGCTGTTCTGCATTAAAAGATCAATACTAGGACAAAATGGGGGCATGATGGCCGTGACTGCAGGATGAATGACCCAGTATACTTGGGCCTCGAATAGCCTTTCACACCACCTCTCACCTTGCTGTATGACGAGTGATCTCACTTCCCCTTTGACCCTTCCCCCTCCCATGGGGCAACCCGAGGATTGCCCAGCTCGATTGGGCCAAAAAGTGCCAAGTAAGTGAGAGCCACACATAGGGGCTGAGTGGTTGTACTGGGACAGGAAGGGGGCTGTGGTAGTGACAGTGCAGTAAAAATGGAAAGTTTAAAAAAGTTGACAAAAGCATTCTGGCCAAACAGGCAAAGTGCCAAAGGGCTCTAATCTGCCATGGTGAAGGGGCCAGCATAGTGTGCAATCGGTGAGGTTTTCTGATTTCAGTGGAAAGGTGGGCAGGCTCTTCACATACATGCAGCTCACATGCTGTACATTACATATGGGTATATCCCCTGGTGGCACTCTGATGGCTGTAAGAGTAAACACACATGTATTCTTTAGCCCTGTTTACATGGTCACATTTGCACTGGATTAACCAGAGGGCTCGGGTTGCTCCAGTGCAAATGTGACTGTGTAGACACATACTCGATTGTGCTATGCCACTCACTAACATGTTCCCAGATTCCCTAGCAAGCTGGGAACATACCTCTCAACCTCTTGCCTCATGAATCAGGGACAAGGCTTAAAAAAAAATCAGGGACAAATACCCCAAATCAGGGACACATCTTAAAATCTGGTACTATTCACTCAGAAGAGATGGAATAAAGGGATTTGTGTTAAGATGCATTTTCTGAAGAATAACAAGTCTGTAACTTTAATGTTTGACATTAGTTTGTGCTTTCAATACCCACTGTTCTGTCACAAGAACACAAATTTTATGAGGGACAGAGGAAAAATCTGAGGCAAAATCAGGGATATCCCTGAAAATCAGGGACAGTTGAGAGGTATGGCTGGGAACACTGAGCATAGTGAGTGGCTTACAGTGGCTTCTATTGCGTGTGGACAGTGTGTGCCACGGCAACCTATTCCATTGCTATGCCTCTCATGATACAGAGGGAGGCTCTGGCACGTGCACTGCTAGTGATGTAGACTCCTGTATGAATGAGTCTACATTTTTCCAAAGTGCTGTGAGCAGAACTGGTGTCTCGGAAGAAGACAGTCCCCCAAATGCAGCAAAGTAGCTGCTACAAAAAGACGAGGGCTGTAATACTGCCAAATATTGAGCAGAACTAATGGGTCCGTGATTTTGGGCATGCGCATTCGCATGTGCACCTACGTCACCACCTGCATCACTGAGCTGCTGTCCGCCACCCTTCCCCCGACGCACTGCCCCTTCACCAGTGCACATTGGAGTGGTGCAGAGAGGGGTTGTGTAGACAGGCAAACCATGAGTCAACAGGTGGTTGTCACTGCACTGTTTTGGCCGGAATTTGAAGCTCTACTGCCATTTGAACACAGCTTTTGAGTGTAAGAGCAGCAAATTGAAGCTGCATGATTTTGGCATACTAGGAATGCCAGTGTTACCACTCTAATAGCTACAAGAGTGCTGTTAAGAAAAATAAAAGGCCCACTGACCGTACCTATTTCCAGGGCAACTGCCATTGAGAAATTGAATTAGACAGGGGAATGATAAACAGCAAAACTGCTAGAAGCCGGTCAGTATGAATGCTAGGAGAACAAGATGCTTGGGACAATTACAGGCTATAGTGTCAGAGGACAGTTGAACATTATAGCATTAGTGAACAACTGGACATTATCCAAATCTCCACCACACCGATGGTGGGTAGGTGGGTTTCCTCCCTGGGCTTTCTGCCTGGACCCTGCCCCCCATCCCGTACCTCCAGACTGCCGAACGCCCGAACTCCTCCACAGAAAAGGTAGAGTTGCCTGATTGTTTCCAGATGGGCCAGCTGGGCATGGCACCGCTAAGTGATTAATCTCCCTACCCACCCTGGGAGTATGTCCCTTAAATAGCCTACCCAATTTAGGACCTACCTGGAATGCAATTTAGCGTACTGTTCCCACCTGATCCTATGAATATCTCCCCCATTCAACAATCTTTCTAGTCTGTTCCAGGCAAGCCCATGGCTTAGCCCTCTAACTGAGCACATTTACTATAGCCTAGGTACTTATCCTCCTGCTGGGACACGACCTCTGCTCCCACCAGTGCTTTACAACTCTAGCCCCCCCCTCATAATAGCTACCTTCACCTCTTTCTCAACCCCCTCGTAGCCATGCATACCTTTTCCCTAATTACTGTATGTTGCCTCCTCCTAAATCTCTCCCCTGCTTTCCCCCCATTTCTCAGCAACGCCCCACCTTCCCACTTCCCACCATGGTCTGCCTCCCTGGACCACCCCTCCTTCTTCCTCCTCTTTTACACCACCCCCTCATACTTATCACCTCTCCCCCTCTTCACCAGCTGTCCTAGACCCTCCTCTCCACCTTGACCCCTCTCACACCCCCTCCTTCTCTCCCTGCTCTTGCTGTACCTCTCAACTTCCCCCCCTTTCCACTTTTATCACCCATCCACTCTAACCTGCTATCCTCCCCTTCCCTAAATCTTGAGGCTCTCCTCTGCTGTGTCTGCCTCTCCTTTCCTCACCTCTCTTCTCCTACCCCCACGCTCCCCAAAAGGTCTAAATACCTTCCTCAGTTTTTCCTCAACCTATTCCTCTTGCTCCTCTGTGGGGATGTTAAAATTAATCCCAGCTCCCCGCAAACTCAGACACCTTCTGCGCAGCAGAAGGGCCTACGCATTTTCCACCTAAACGATAGCAGCCTCCTTCCCAAAATAGATGACCTAAAAGTCTGGGTCACCCAACACTCCCCTGATGTACTATGCGTTTTGGAGACTTGGCTCTCTGCCAGAATCCTGGATTTCTCTCTTTCTATTCATGACTACAACCTATTCCGCCAGGACCGCGGAAAGCGCAGCAGATGAGTGGCTAACTACACCAGGAACTCCCTCTCATGCTCAGTCTCCCTTACTGACACCAAGCCTTCCTCCCATGTCCTTATAGTCCATCTCTCCCTTCCCTCCACCCTCTCTGTCTACTTGGCAGTACTTTACTGCCCTTCCAAAGCACCCCACAACTCTGTGATACAGTGCATCTCCACTACCTTCTCACACTCAAGCAAAGGTGAGCTCATTTTGCTTGGTGATTTTAACCAAGACTGGCTCTCCCCCTCTGCCAAACACTCTATCCTCAAAATCGAGTCATTAAACCTCTCCCAGATGATCACCGAGCCCACTTGTCTGAACTCCAAATCCGCCAAGCACTCTCTACTTGACTGGGTGCTTACTTCCCATCCTCACCACATCTCTGCCACCTGTGTAACTTAGTGACCACTGTATCACTTTCTGTGCACGAAAAGCCACAACCCCTAAGTCTGCACCCAAATATATTTGGTACTGCCCCATCTGCCACCTGGACTCAAACTCCCTCCTACATGATTTATTCCATGCAGACTGGTCACCTGTGTACTCTGCCCCAAATGTTGACTCAGCTCTCCAGCTGTTCTCTGATACACCTATTCATTTCTGGAACATTCATGCCCCTTTAAAAAAAGGCAAGAATAAAATGTCATCACTTCCCCTGGATTACTCCGAACTTCATTTCCCTCTGTAAATCACGGGAGAAATATAAGACCCCCCTCCTTCCTTCGGACTTTCAGCTCCACAGGTCCCTCAAAAATGCCTACACACAAGCCATCAGAAAGGCTAAATCCAGCTACTTTAAATCTCAACTTCAAACTAGATCTGGCTCGACTGAAAATTTCTGACAAGCCCTCTATAACCTCTAAGACCCACCTCCCTCAACCCCACGCAATTCTAAACATTGAGGGAATGTCAGTCTCTAACTCAGCTTCAATTGTAGAGGCCTTTAACAAATTCTTTACCGCCTGCGCCCTCTACAATCATCCCCCGCCCCCTACCCCTGATCTCCCCCTAACCCTGCCAGGCCTGGCTACACTTTTCCCCCAATCTCTTCCAAAGAAATCTACAAGGCATTAATGGCCCTCAACTCCACAAAATCCAGTCCAGATGGTCTCCACACAAAGTTTCTCTGTATCTCTGCCCTGCCATTGCAGCCCCCCAGCTCACCTTCTTAACATCTCCCTCTCCACCAGCTCCATCTCCCTGGAAACTCGCCAACGTGCTCCCCCTACACAATGGTGGGGACCCAACCTCTCCCAGTAACTACAGACCCATATCTCTCCTTCCAGCTCTTGCTAAACTCCAGGAGTCCCTTATCTACTCTAGGCTGCTGGAACACCTAACTGCCACAGACAGTCTCTCTACCAGTCTGGGTTCAGGAAACAGCACTCCATAGTCTCCTCTCTGCTCCACATAACTGACACAGTCCAGTCAGCCGTGGATAAAGGCCTTGTCACTGCAGTCATCACTATGGACTTGGCTAAGGCATTTGACTCTGTCTCTCATACTCTTCTCATCCAGAAACTGCACTCCATGGGGCTAACTCCTGCTGCAACTCATGGTTCAGCTCATATCTTCAGCATATTTATTATAGCCTCGGTTTAGCAAACCTTTGAGCTGGTAGCTCATTTACAAAGGTACCACGTCAGTAACTACAGGCAAATACAAACAAATGACAATATACAGTCAAACAACGTCGATTTTGTAAATTAAACAATTGGCAGTAAGCAAGATAGTTTCCAGCTTGGACCTGACAGAGCAGTTTAACCCATGAGGGGGAAAACGGTCAGGCATTATGAATAGATACCTTCACAGAGGTACCACATCAGAATGTACAGTGCAGATACAGGCAGCTGCTTATATACATCAAGTAACAAGGATTTTGTACCTAGACATCTGACAGAAAGCAGTTTAATCAAATAGTTCAATAGGACCTGGCAGAAAAGTGAACAATTGAGTTGGAAACAAGCACGAATGGCACAGATCACTGAAGCAGGGATTGGCACCCCAGCTGCAGTCCCCCAAGAGTCCATACTGGGTCCCATACTTTTCTCAGTTTTTATTAATGACCTCCCCTCTGTCTGCTCCCCTTCCAAGATTCACATGCATACGGATGACACTGTGTTATTCTACTCTGGTCCCTCTGCTATTGATGTTACAGCCCCCCCGTTCAGTGCAACTTCAAAAGAGTGCAGATATGGTTTCAGCAAAACCAACTAAAACTTAACTCTAAAAAGACAGTTTCAGTGTTCTTTGGTTCTAGGCAAAAATGGCTCAAATCTCCTAACTCCGCCCACCTTTACCACCTTCGACGGCTCTCCCCTCCAATCAGTCAATTCATTCAAATAGCTGGGGGTTTGGCTGGATTGCAGTCTTGGCTTCTCCACACACATATCTGTTTGAAGCTTCACCCCCCAAACTCGATGCCCTTTGCTGGCACAAAGACTGCCTCCCTAGGTCAATTCGGTGTGACTTAGTCACAAAAACATTCTCCCTGTTATAGACAATGCTGATATTGTCCAGCTACGGCCACCGCTCTAGCCAGACTGGACACCCTGCTGAATTATTTCTGCCACTTTGCCACCTCCTCCCCCCCCCCACTCACCACTGCAACATCTACTCCTCTCTCGCCCTTAGGCCCCTTTCCACAAGGCGCCAGATGCATAGCCTCATTTTCATTAGAAAATTCTGGTTTGGGACTCTCCCGTCATACTTAAACTCATGACCTTCTCCTGTTTGCTCCTCTGAGTACCCCCTTAATTCTTGGGATGCTTGTACTTTCTCTCTTCCACTCCCTTGCACATGATCAGGCCAGCAGCTTTCTCCTACCACCTCCCTCACCTCTGGAATCAACTCCCAGGGGCCACCCATACATGCCCCTCCTTCTCTGCCCTCAGATCTCTGCTTTGCACCTTTCCTCTTCCATGCACTTGCCCTCCTCCTACCGCCTCCACCCACCCTCCCAGCCCTTCCGCCTCAATACCCTAATGACCTGCTCCCTCAGCTACAGAAGTGGGCCCCCCCATCCAGTGGTCTAGTTCTCTTTCCTTTTCTTTCGCCAGTATTGCTACACACAATTCTGTGCTTCCTCTGACAGTGTCGCCAATTCCCTCAACATTACTGATATTGTACATTCTCTTACTGTCTCTGAATGTCAGTCAGACAATTTGTTTTCTTTTGTACACTTTCGTCCTTATCTTTTTAAAGTGTATTTACCTTGTATAATATTATTGTTGCTATATATTTACTGAATGTATTTTATTGTCATTGTAACCCTCTGGTTCTTCTGTACCTACCACAGTATTTTACATTCTATTTAGTTATTGTAAGCTTCTGTTGTCTGTTTCTCCCATGCCTGTGTACATGCCCTCGGGTTGCACCTGGAAACGTGCTTCAGCTCAGCGTGCCTTTCTCGGTTAACAACTTTTCAATAAATAAATAAATAAATTATACCACATAAATGTGGGTGGCACAAAATTACAACTGGGCCTTCAGGATCCCTGGATATGTACTATTTTAAAAAGGAAAGCGAAATGGGCATGGGGGGGGGAGCAGCTGTGTACAATAAGGATTACATAAGGGCAGTGGAAGGTAAGTCCATGGGGGGTGAAAAGACTGTGGATTCAGGTGACAGTAGAGGGTGTGTAAAACTTCAGCATGGGAGTGGTTTATAGGCTGCCAAACCAGATGGAGGAGGAGGAGAAGGCAGTGGGAGAGGACATTAGAAGCCATTTGCCACTGGCAATAGGGCCCTGGTGGGAAACCTAAACCTGCCAGCTGCTGAGTGGGATACACTGTACCTGGGGCAAAGAGTACAAGGAGTCAGTCTCCTGTGGATAAACTGCAGGACTGTTTGCTAATGCACTGAGTTAAGAAGTCAACCAGAAATGGAACCATCCTTTACCCTGCTACTCCTAAACCAGGATATCATTGGGGAAATCAGGGTGGAAGACCCCTTGGGAACAAGCAACCACAACTGAATGTGGCTTAACATTTCCCTAGGGGCTTCATGTTACAAATCTAAAATGATGGGTATTAGTTCTCAGAAGGATGGACTTTGAAAAGACGAATTCAATTCTAAGGGATAGGCTGAGGGGAAGCATGAAATGTGCAGAAAACAAGTGGTATTTTATTGAAAGGAAGGTGCAAGAAGTAATGAAACCGTGCTTAAGACTGGCAAGAAAATAATAGGCACTAGAAACCAACTTGTTTTTTTATATATATACAGTATATATATATTTATTTATTTATTTTATTTATTTTATTTAGCTTTTGTTGACTGGGTAAGTGCACTAGACAAATCCTGCCTATTTTCAGGCACGACCCAGGGAGGGATACAGATGAATGCCAACTGACCATGAACCAGATTAAGCTGTTGGTGGTATTTTTAGTGAATGAGGGAAATTTGGCCAGGACACCAGGGAAATTCCCCTACTCTTTTCGATAAGTGCCATGGGATCTTTAACATCCACCTGAACTACCACCAATCCAGGCAGATGGGACCTCGGTTTAATGTCTCATCCGAAAGACGGCACCTCAGAAATGCAGCACCCCTCTCATGCTGCATTACAGTGTCAGTACTGGGATATTAACCCTAGTGCCAGATGTGGGAACTGAACCCACAGCCCTCTGATCTCCCGGCCTCAGAGGCGAGTGTGCTACCTACTGAGCCACTGATACTGTATACTGTATATATATAGATATTTATGCCCCTGGTGTTTTCCCATTTTTCACCCCCCCCGCCTCGTCGCACTCACGCGTGTGTGTGTGGAGGCACGCAGATGCCATGTCTCTGAGGCACCCTCCTGGTACTTGCTGCCTCCACCCATCTACACTGGCCATCATTAACACCTTAAGGGCATTAACAATGTGAAAGAGTCTAACATGTTTCAATATAAGAAAAATAGCAACACAAGAGGACACATCATGAGATCAGCGTGAGGCTGATTAAGGGGTAATGTGAGGAAGTTCTTTTTCACAGAAAGGGTGGCGGATGCCTGGAACGGCCTACCTCAGGAAGTGGTGGATATGAATACAATGCAGGGCTTCAAACAGGCATGGGATAGGCATAAGGGAGCAATACAGATGAGAATGAATAGATAGGCCATTGACAGAACAAAGACCAGTGGCACATTTATAAGGTAGAAAAAGAAATGGGCAGACTGGATGGGCCTTGCAGTCCTTATTTACCATCAACTTCTATGTTTCTGTGTTTCTAGGTGCTTGATCTTTTGGATTACATAGAATCCTTTATCAGAAAAATAACAGTTGGTTTGGAAGAATACACTTTCTCAATGTCCAGATCATACATAAACAAGCATTTGTCAATGCCAAATGTTGCCTTGCTGGCTTTGGCATTGATAGTGCAAGAGTTAGAGAGACACATAATAGCAATGACAGTGAAGTATAGAACCGACGTGAACCCCAGCCCACCCTGCAGAGAGTGACATGCATTGGGGTGTGCCTTTGGGTCATTGGCCATAACACTAATGCCATTTCTCTTCACCCTACTCTGCAGACTCTGACAAGTGCTGCATTGTGCCTTGGGGTTGTCAGGCCTTACGCTCACCCCATTTCATAAGGAAGTATGTTGAGATGGGTGCAACATAGGAGAATGGGGTGAACTTTGAAGCGGAAGAGTCCAAGGCACACCTGGATGCTTGTCAGTGGCTGCAGAGTGGGGGTGCAATGGTGTGAGCATTACAACCGAGAATCCAAAGGCACACCCTGATGCCTGTTAGTCTGTACAGGGTGGGATGTTATGGCTAGAAACCCTAACACCCTGGGCGTTTGTTGGTATTCGCACTCCAAATTTTCAACATGGCCTTTTTCTGACCCCACCTCATGAAAGCGTGTGGGACCTCTGCTTATGAACAGTGTCCCTGTGATTTTGTTAATGTGCCCTGAACATTGATTTTCCACAGTGACCGCAGCATTCTGCACCACATAAAAATGTCAGCTGCACCACTCATGAGGAGGTTGTGAAGAGATGGCAATGTTGACAGTCTGGAGTGAAAATATTAAAAATGCTTGATGTTACGAGCGTGCATGAAAACTAAGCAACACACGCTCATAACAGTCTGTTTTTTGGAATGCTTTCAATAAATTTTTAACATAGGCATTTTGGGATCTCTGCTCATGAACAGTGGCAGTATGATTTTCTTAATTTGTCCCGAACGTTGTTTTCCCACAGCGACTGTGCCATTGTGCACTAGATGTGCAAAACCACATTTTGGGCAGGATGTGAAAAATGACAGCTGTACTTTTCATAAGAAGGTGTGCAAAAATGGCAACGTTGAACATCTGGAGTGACAATATCAAACATTGTCGAACTTTCAACGGTGCGTGGACACTGCTCAATGCACTCTTGTAACATAGTCATTTTGTGAAATATTTTGACCAGCTGTTTATCATAGGCATTTTGGGACCTCTGCTCATGAACAGTGTTACTGTGATTTTCTGACTGTGTCCTGAACATTGTTTTCCTACGGTGACTGTGCCACTTTCGCCGGATATGCAAAAACACATTTTGGGCAGGATGTGAAAAATGAAGCTGTACTGTTCATAAGGAGGTGTGAAAAAATGGCAATGCTGAAAATCTGGAGAAAAAATATTAAAAAATCTTGAAGTTAAAAGCATGCATGGATACTGCGCCACACACACACTCGTAACACAGTAATTATTTTTCACCAAATTTTCAATATAGGCATTTTGGGACCTCTGCTCATGAACAGTGTTACTGTGACTTTCTTACTCTGTCCCAAACATTGTTTTCCTACAGTGAGTGCGCCACTGTGTGCCGGATGTGCAAAAACATATTTCGGGCACAATATGGGAAATGACAGCTGCACTGTTCATAAGGAGGTGTGAAAAAATTGCAATGTTGAAAATCTGGAGCAAAAATATTAAAAATTCTCGAAGTTACAATGCGTGGGAACTACGCAACGCATGCTGGTAACATGGTCATTTTTTGGAATTTTTTCACCAAATTTGCAACATAGGCTTTTTGGGAGCCCACCTCATGAACAGTGGCACTGTCGTTTTGATAATCAGTCCCGAAAGGTGATTTTGTGCAGTGACCGCAAACACACCTTTCAGGACTGAATAACGGCATGATAGTGCCTGAATTCATGAGGAGGGGTCCCAATAACCCCATGTTAAAAACTTGATGCCAAAATTCCCAAGATATTCACCAAAGTTGAAAAAAAAACTATTTATGCCGTGATACAGCTTCCTGGCATTTCTTCAGTTCGCGGTCGGCTTTGAAGAGTGCAGACGTGTTTCCACCAAAGATCATCGTGTCAAGCTCTGGAGGTAAGTATGGGGTGAGGGGGTGTGGGGAGGTGGGGTGCACAGAGGGTGGTTGCGGGTTGGGGGTGGGGGCTGCCAAAAGCCAGCGAGGGACCGTTTCCTTTGTTTCAGGTTAAAAAAAAAAAAATCACAGTGGACCGTTTTCTGTTTTTTTTTACAGGTTGCGGCCACACTGGGGTGGGCTCCCAGTGTGGCACATTGGTTGGGGAGGCCATGTCACCCACACTGGGGTAGGCTCCCAGTGTGGGCATGGCACACAATTGGGGGCAGCGGCAGGAAAATGGTGAGGGGGTTAACATGCCGACAGTGGGATTGGGCACCCCCCATCAGCAAGGATGTCTGCATTTGGAGGCATAATGCCGAGGGGGATTGGGCATCCCCTTGGCACACCACAGCAGGAAAGGGGGCACATATGCTGACAGGGGGAGTGGGCACCCCAAAGTTGGCTACAAAGGGACTGTGAGGGCGGGCAGCGGCTCATGTTTATTGAAATGTTACACCGCACAAGGCACACCCTGCAATGAGGTGGAGCTCCCCTCATTGCAGTGGCTAAAACATTTGAAGGTGGTGGCACGCTTTTGTACTGCTGTCTTAGACAGCTTGCAATCTAATTCATGCCATGGAGCCCAGCCTGAAAAAGCAATGGTGCCACTGGCCACAGCATGACCACACCTCCAAAACCTGCTATTCCAAAGTTACGGCAACATGTTTCTTGTGCAGGTGCGAGACTACACAAAGATAGATAAAAAAGTATTAAAAATCCCATTAGCTTAAACTGCTTTTTAAAAATCAGCACAAAAACATATAAAGACAACAGAGTTCCATCAAAAGAAAGGTATGTCAAGGTCAAATGTCACAAAATAGAATAAGCTTCTTCCCTCAGAACTGCCATGAAACGTATTAAAGCTACATTTGTGCATCTGTGCAAGCATTAGTTATTGTCTATGATTTTAAACCACAAGATGAAATTAGCTGAAAAAATACACAGCATATAATGTTAAAAGTCTTCTAAATAAGAAAGTATCTTTGTGTTAGGCAAAAAAGTGGGTTTAAAGACAACCTGTCCTAATGTACTGTAAATTAAGCATTAACCATCTGTTTCCCACATTTATACAGTGTAAGTACTATTCAGATATGTATGTCGTAAAACCCGTGTACAATAAGTCTATATTATTCATGAATATTCAAACTTATACTTTTTAACATGATCTAGCTGCAACTCTGTAACAAGTGACTAGTGTTTCCGAACATTCAACACCCAAACCTAACACAGACCCCCTTGTAATTGAGATGCTGTTATCCTAATATGTCCACGTATCAACCTGTGTCCATATATACCTAATATTCTGTACCATTAAATAACGGTTATAGCAATTCAAATCAAAAATTGTGGGAATCAGCACTCTGCCACCATGCCCAAACCCCGTCGCCAAGGATTAATGTGTCATTAAAAATCAAACTTAACAAAGACCCCCTAGTAATTGAGATCATGTATCCTAATATGTTCATTGTTTTATTATGTGTCAGTATATAATCAATCTTCTGCTGTATATACTGTACAGTAATAGTCCTAGAAATCTGAAACAAAGCCTAAGGAAATCAACCCCCCACGGAACACCAATATATTGATAACTGGTCAGATGGAATCATACATCTATTTTGTATGTGAATAAATAGTCATCACACAAAGTAACCCCATTGTGTTATACTAGATGCCAAGAGTTTGTGCACATAAAGGAAACAGGTACAGCACCAACTACCTAGTAAATGAGATACTGTACCTAAAATGTCTATGTATGAACATGTATCTGTATACAAACTTCACCCCATACCACCAAACTACCACCACACCCTCATTTTTGGGGGGTGAAATCAACATAAAGATAACCAATTAAAAGGGATTCTATATCCATTCAGTATTAAACCATACAACAAAAGCACAGTGTACTACCATTACATGTCCATTCATTGTTCCTGAAGTAAGTGAAAGAACATTTAAGTAGTGCAATGTGACATAAAACCTAAATCAATGTTCATAACATCTCACACCATACTGAGAAGTAAAATGAACTTGATCTCAAAAGCCCATCTCTGTTGAGTATCTTTGAAATGTCCTTTCAAAACCAGGATCGACATATCTGGGATGGAGTGATCAGACTGAGAGAAGTGTTGTCCCATTGGATGTACGTGTATAATTCCCTTCTATCCTGAATTGTCTGTTTTGTGGAGTATTGATACAATCGGACGTATACAGGTACTCCCTGACCTGATCTGTAATGGCAGCTGCTGTTTGCAGCTGTTTACTTGGGGATCAAAACATTTTTTATGGACAATCCTTTTGGGTGTTAGACCATGAACCACCAGTATAGTGATCTTGTGGGTAGTGTCTTCTTCTAAACCCTGAATTTTCATGGTGTCACCTTGGACTAATTGTATTTATTGGTGTTTGCTACCATTTTTAAAGTGATTGTTGCGGGGCATGGCTAACGCTCAACCAAGATGGCAACTTAACTCCTCAGCTCTACTCGCCTAAGAGCCTAGAACCCTAACTTTACACCTTTGTAAGAGGAACTTCGATGGGAAAAGTACACTATCAGAGGTCTAAAGGTACCTGCTAACAACTGGTCGACTCCGAGACAAATTGGATCACAGCTGAGCTAATTCTGATCGAATGGAGCTGCGGTTACGATATCCTGACAAGCAGTATGGCGCAGTTATCAATGGAATGGGAAGAACCCTCTATAAGAGATGTTCGCTTCGATTATGACCAGCATTGATACACTCACTTTGGCAGCGAACAATTCTGCCTTCTCTATACAGCAGATTAATGTGAGAGTGGATGGAATAGAATAAAAGGCGACTGCACAAGATGACACACTTCAAAGGCACTGTGCCATTATGCGAGAACAGGCGGCCCAAATAGAGCTCCTACAAGACAAAGTAGACAACTTAGAGAATAGAAGTCGTCGCAATAATTTGCGCCTCCTTGGTTTTCCGGAGGGCTGTGAGGGTGGGAGGGTGCTACCTTTTCTGCAACAAGCACTACCGGAGATCTTGCAGCTACCACAAGGCACAAAGATTATGATGGAACGGGCACATCATTTCTTGCAACCCAGACTGGCACAGGGTGAAAGGCCGCACCCATTCATAGTTAGAATTTTGAACTTTGCGGAAAAAGAAGCAATCCAGACCAGGGCTAGGGAATTGGGGCAGCTCCGTTTGAAGGATCATAAGATTATGATCTTCCAGGGCTACTCAAGAGAACTAGTCGCCTGACGTAAAGCCTTCTCCGAAGTTCATCGGAAATTACACGCGCTGAATATCCCCTTCACCCTGAGGTACCCTGCCACGTTGCAACTATCGGTGAATGGAGCAGCTCATCACTTCTCTTCTCTGGATGTGGCTTTGGCCTTTATTGTGAATACATGGCCGGCCAGCCCGTGTTCTTTGTCCCCCACTCTGGCAGAAAATAACACTCATCCACATTTACCCAAAGCGGGCTCTCCTGATACTTCACTCGCCCCTGCCCTCCAGGTGGGACTGGAACCCTGTAACACTAAAATCAGAAAAAGGCTGCCAACCTCACCATACTCCAAATGCGGCCATCCACAGGAAAGGAAGAACACTCCTGAAGTACAGGCCCAAATCTCCACTACGTCTACTGAAACCGAAATAGAATACGTTAGTCCTTACTTTGCCCACAATCGGTTTTCGATCCTGAGTGACCTTCCCGACACTGATTTCCATACAGAAATGGACACTGAGAATACGGAACTGGACTGCAGCAACTCCAAGGATGTACATACCTCGTGGGCCCACATTGCGGAGGCGGATGCGGCACTACCTCTGCTAGATCCTCAGGCTCCAGGCTCAGCCCCAGATCGCAACACAGAGCGAGACCTCGCAGAATCAACACAATCAAACCCTCTATGAACACTTGGAACCCTCAGTAGTTTATGATAATAGTCAGTTAAGTATCTGGGGGCTGGTGATTCAGGGAATTTAGAAAAGGAAGGGTGGGGAGTAGAGGGTGATGACTGAGGCTTGTATACAGTAGCTGAAGTAAAGCTTCGACCCATGTTGGGATAGAGGATTCCCCATAGCATCTGATAACATAGACTGTATCCATATAGCCCCAGATGCTTATCTGTCATTTTTTTTTTTTTTGTTTTGTTTTGGCTAGAGTTTGTTCTATATAGTGCGAGGGCTGTAAACAATGTAGACGAGGATAATACATAATAATGTGTCTGCTTGGGGGTTCTAATCTGTTTGGATAGAATCGCTAGATAATCCTGCTGGTATTTCCCTTTGGCCTTAGGCAGCTAATTGTTACCCCCCCCCGTTACTTTCCCCTATTGCTGGTCCTAACTCTTCCCCTTTGACCTTGCACCCTTATCACCAGTTCAAGACCAAGTTATGGATCAGTCTGTCCTGCTAGTGGGCCAGTAAAAGTGCAATTCACCCCTAATAGACCCCATTCTGGGCACACTTCTTAGCCCTTACAATTACAGAAGTAAGTTTTGGTTTTCATCTTTTTGTCATAACTTTCCTCTGCCCAGGATATATGTTTGACATTTTATCTAGTACTTGGAGACAATTACTACCGAAAGGTAGCATAAAAGGGGGAGGAGACGTGCAGGCAAAAAGGACACAAATGCTGGGCTTGACCCAGTCTCAGCAAATTCGTGATTGTGTTCTATTTTTTCACTGTGTAGCCAAAACAGTACTACAGCTTATGCTTCAACCCTCTCATTTAATCTTAATTTATCTTGTTCACCAGACACTCCTACCCAGAGTTGAATTTTATTTGGGGTAGAGCTGTAAAATAGATCTGCATACACACTGCCTATCATAAGGCTATTATAGAAATGTTTTAAGATAGTACTGCAATGGTTGACTGTATTAAGTTATTGCTACTGATATCTGAGCCGATTTGGGCCTTTTTGAGGGACTTCTCTTCCTCACCCTCTGGCTGCTTTGTGAGGTGGTATGAATATGAGGAATGGCTCAGAGGTCAGCTGTCTCCCATTGGTAGGCTCTGCACTTTCTGGTATTCACTAACCTGTGGTGTCCTCTGGTAGACCCTTGTTAACAGACCACTGAATCTCAAGAACGATAGGCCTACTGATATAAGTGGGGTCTTTGCTCTCTCTATCACCATACAAGCTGAGTACCAGTTCAAGAGCCCTTCGGTAAGTTTATAGAAACATAGAAACATAGAATTTGACAGCAGATAAGGACCGTTTGGCCCACCCAGTCTACAATTTCCCTACCTAATGGATAAGCTGCAGATCCTAGCTAACCAGCAGCCTACTTCTTCCTACCCCTACCCCCTAGAATTGCCTTATGACTGTCCCATGCATGCTTGAATTCCACCACTATTTTTGACTCCACAACCTCCTCCGGAAGGCAGTTCCATGCATCCACAACCCTCTCTGTGAAAAAATACTTCCTTAAATTACCTCTGAGCCGCCCCCCTCTATCTTCAAATTGTGCCCCCTTGTTCTTGCACACCTCTTTTTTTGAAAGATGCTACCCTCTTGGACTTTGTTGATTCCCTTGAGGTACTTGAAAGTTTCTATCATGTCCCCCCCTCCCTCCTTTCCTCGAGGCTATACATATTAAGCTCCTTAAGTCTCTCTTTATATGTCTTCCGGTGCAGACCCTGCACCATTTTAGTTGCCCTCCTCTGGACAGCTTCCATCCTGTCTATGTCTTTGTGGAGACTGGGTCTCCAGAACTGCACGCAGTACTCCAGATGGGGTCTCACCAGCTGTCTGTACAGAGGGATAATAACTTCCTGTTTTCTACAGGTGATGCCTCTCCCTATGCATCCCAGTATCCCCCCAGACCTACTTGCTGCCCTCTCACATTGCTTGCCCACCTTTAGGTCATCTGATATGACTACCCCCAGGTCCCTTTCCATTTTGTTGTTGTTAGTATCTCACCCCCCATTGTGTACTCTTCCCCTGGGTTTTTGTTTCCCAGGTGCATTACCTTGCACTTCTTAGCATTGAATCTAAGCTGCCATACATTTGACCATTCCTCTAACCTTGCCAAGTCCCTTCTCATCCTTTCCACCCAACCTCGTACATCAACTCTGTTGCAGATCTTTTTGTCATCTGCAAAGAGACATACTTTTCCTTCCAGTCCCTATGCAATGTCGCTTATAAAGAATTTGAAGAGGACCGGTCCTAATACTGAACCCTACGGTACCCCACTAGTAACCCCCCTTTCTTCAGAGTAGACTCCATTTACTATTACTCTCTATGTCCTATTCTCCAGCCAATTCTTTACTCAGGCTGTCATCTTGGGACCCACTCCCAGGCTGGCTAACTTGTATATTAATCTTTTGTGGGACTGTGTCAAATGCTTTGCTAAAGTCTAGGTAGGCCATGTCCATAGCCCTCCCTGATCTACTACTTTGGTCACCCAGTCAAAGAAATCTATCAGATTTGTCTGGCATGACCTTCCTGCTGTGAATCCATGCTGCCTTGGGTCCTGTGCCCTCTGGTTTCTAGATTCTGACAATTCTTTCATTCAGAAGTGATTCCATAATTTTCCTACCACTGAGGTTAAACTAACAGGTCTGTAGTTTCCTGCTTCTGCCTTGCTCCCACTTTTGTGAAGGGGAATCACATCTGCCCTCCTCCAGTCCTCGGGTACCACCCCATCCTCCCATGATTTGTTAAAAAGGGTCATCAGTGGTGTCACTAGTTCTACCCTTAGTTCTTTTAGAATTCTGGGATGAATCCCATCAGGCCCCATTGCTTTGTCCACCTTCAGTTTTAAGAGTTCTTTCAGAACCCTTTCTTCTGTAAATGGACTGGTATCAACTTCTGTATCTAGAGTGTTTCTACTGCTTGTTTTGGGTACCTCCCCCTCTTCCTTTGTAAATTCTGAGCAAAAATATTTGTTTAGTATCTCTGCCTTTTCACAGTCACCCTCTGCCCACCCTCCCTCCCTTTATTAAGCCTCACCATCCCTCCCTTGGTCTTTTTTGCTCCTGATGTACCTATAAAAGGTTTTATCCCTTCTTAAATGAGTTGGCTATCTTTTCCTCAGTTTGGGCCTTTGCTGTTCTGACTGCCTTCCCAGCTTCCTTTTGCTGTAACTGATACAATTCTCTGTCCTGCTCCTTCTGTGATTCCTTGTACTTCCTGAATGCTTTCTTTTTCTCTTGAACCTTCACTGCCACTTCCTTTGAGGACCATAGTGGTTTCTTACATCGTTTCGTTTTGTTTATTTGCTTCACACAAAGGCTTGTTACCTCTGTGATGGCAGTTTTTACTATTCCCTATTGTTCTTCCACCCCTCCTTCCTGCCCATTTGCTAGTGCATTCCTTAGGCACTCACCCATTCTGGCAAAGTCAGCCCTGCTAAAGTCCAGTACTTTTGCCTTTGTGTGGCTTGACTCTATTGCTGTGTTTATTGTGAACCATACTGTTCGAGGGTCGCTAGTTCCCAGATGGCTACCCACTTCTACATCTGTGATCCTCTCTTCATCTCCATTTGAGAGAACCAGGTCTAAGATTGCTCCCTCTCGAGTGGGCTCCAATGCTAGTTGTCTAAGGCATGCCCCCTGTAGGGCATCTAGAATAACCCACTCTTCAAAGTGGCTGCTGCAACTGCACTCCTGTTAACATCTGGCATATTCAGATCACCCATCAGCAATATCTCCTCTTTTCTGCCATTCTAAGTATACTTTCTATCATTCTTGTCCATTTCCTCCCCTGAGAAGGGGTTCGTATACAACCCTGTGCGGATTGTGGTGCCATTGCCGGTCTCCAAATTTACCCACAGTGCTTCTTCTCCTCCCTGTTTACCCTTTTGTTCTGTTGCTTTGATTCCTTCCCTTATGTAAAGAGCTACTCCTCCTCCTCTTTTACCCTCCCTGTCCCTCCTGTAGATAGTGTATCCTGGTATGTTTACGTCCCAGTCATGGTTTTGTGTGTACCATGTTTCTGTGACTGCCACGATATCCAGATGTTCCTCCTCCATCAAGGCCACTAATTCAGGAAGCTTGTTACTCAGACTGCGGGCATTGGTACTCATTGCTCTCCATTTTTTGATGGCTTTACCTTCTGTTGCAGCATCCCCCACTGACCTTTCTACCTCGGTCTTTTTCTCATTTAGTACCCTGTTTTGTAGGGAGAGGCTGGGATTTTTCTGCTGCTTATCAGTGCCTCCCCCTTTGACTAGTTTAAAAGCTTGCCAATGAAGCATTTAAACCGATTGCTCAAAAGACGTGTTCACTTCCTGGACAGATGCAGACCATCCTGCCAGTATAGGCTGGTGTCCCTCCAGGTGGAACCCCAGTCATCAATGAAGCCACTCCCCCATTTGAAGGATTTGCAGGCAGGTCTGGATATGGCTCAAAGCAAGACTTGGATAGCTGCTCTCCCTGATTTTCACCTTGGTGCCGGATAACTTAGCACAAGCAGCATAGTATTAAGGTGTTCTCTTCCCTCTTGGGAAGCAATATTCCCACACCCCAAAGGGTGACAGGGCATACCATTGGCTAGTGCTCTAGCTGATTTAGTCCTACCGCACCTCCTTTATTATTCTGTAGGATAAGCCAGTTAGTTAGTTAAGACTTTTAGGCAGTATATAGATTCAGTATTGTTGATAGAACTACCCATGGCCATTCATAATCTTTCCCTTGAAGGGGTAGTGTAATGACCCCTAATTACTTAACATACAGGGGTACCTCTGCCAACCTCCTCCTCCCTATGTTTTTCTTGTTCTATCCCGGGGACCCTCAAACACAATGTCTGACATTGTGGTCCACACATGGAATGTCAGGGGGCTGAACTCCTCAATGAAATGTAAGAAAGTACTGGCCCACCTGAAATGTAATCGTTCTCAAGTGGCCTTCCTGCAGGAGACTAAGCTCTCTGGGGATGATCATACCCATATAAGTAAAGACTGGGTCGGTCAGCAAGTTCACTCCAATGCCCTGACTAGGAAGCACAGGGTTCTTATCCTTGTGCATAAGTCTCTCACCTGGACATTAAAGCAGAAGCTCTCAGATCAAGACAGCAGATGGGTAATTGTCACTTACAATACACCCACCTGTCCACTCATCTTGTGTAATCTCTACGCCCCTAATGAGGACACCCCTCAGTTCTTTCATAACCTGGCAGAGGTAATTCTGGAATTTAATTCCTCAAACTGCCCCCTGCTTATTGGTGGAGACTTTAACCTCACATTGGTACCTCCCCTTGATAGGAACGATGGAGGAAAGGAGGCACATCTTAGAAGTGGGAAGGCTCTTCAACAAATGATCTCTGATCAGGGGCTTACAGATTTGTGGAGACTATTTCATCCCAGAACAAGAGACTATACCTTTCATTCAGTAGCCAATGCCTCATACAGCTGGCTGGACTTTTGGCTCAGCTCACCTACCCTGACAACCAAAATCCTTGATGTCTCAATTCTGCCCTGCTATATTTCGGACCATGCCCTAGTCCAGCTCCTTATACAATAGGACTCTGTGGCTCCCCCTACTAAACAATGGAGATTAGACCTGCTTCTAGTGAAGGACCCTGACTTCATTCCCTCGGTTATTGAGGAGGTTTCTCTTTTCTTAGCAGAGAACCCTATAAGGAACACCTCTGCTGGTACAATTTGGGAAGCCTTCAAAGCCACGATGCGAGGTAACATTATGGGGTTTGCTGCAGCCAAATGTAGGCAGAGGGAATTGCAGTTGGTTACTCTTGAACAGAGATTAGTAGCAGCTGAAGGCATTTTTAAGGCTATGCCCTTCCCATCCATCCATTCCCCTATAGGTAGGTCCATGTTGGGTATCCGGTTTGACATTAACCAGCTACTGAACAGGAAAGCCAAAGCCGCCATTCTCTGCATCAGGCACACTTTTTGGGAGGATGGTGACAAAGGGGGTAAAGTACTTGTGTATCAACTTTGCAAACAGCAGGCCAGTAGATATATCCCTGGATTGAAGAACAAACAAGGGGTATTGAGCACCTCTCCTAGGGACATTAATGATATTATGTCCTCTTTTTATAAATCACTTTACTGCTCCACTCACACTGGCTCTAATAGAGATACACAAGCATTCTTGGACACTTTAGGGCTGCCCAAACTACAGAGGCAGCAAGCACAACTCCTAGATCTCCCCATTTCATGAGAGGAAGTGACCACGGCCATCCAAGATTTGAAAAAAGAGAAATCTCCAGGTAGTAATGGTTACACCGTAGACTTCTACCAGATTCTGGCCCCTACTATTCCACCCCTTCTAACTCAAGTGTTTCAGGAGATAGAACTTAAGGGCGCTCTACCGCCCTCCATGCAGGAGGCAATCATAGTTGTTATTCCAAAAAAGGGCAAAGACCCTACTAACCCTAGAAGTTACCACCCAATTTCACTTATAAATTTGGACAGTTAACTTTATGCCAAAATTTTAGCCTCCAGACTTAGTCCTTTACTGAACGATCTTGTACACCCTTCACATGTTGGATTTATACCTGGACGCCATAGCTCAGACCACTTAAGAACCCTTCTGAACCTGATCCCTCTTGCTAAGTCCCTTCCTACACCTACAGCTGCCATCACGGTTGACTTTGAAAAGGCATTTGATTCCATGGAGTGGGACTATTTATATATGATTCTTTCCCACTTTGGGCTAGGGGAAACATTTCTTGCCAGGATAAAAGCCATCTATGCAGACCCTTCAGCTAGAGTTAATACAAACTCAATGCTTTCCACCCCATTTCCTTTGGGCAGAGGTATGAGGCAAGGTTGCCCACTCTCCCCCCTTCTTTTTGTGCTGGCTGTTGAACCCCTGGCTGCGGCTATTTGAAATCATCTGGAGATAAAAGGTTTGACAGCGGGGAACACATCCTATGCAACGTTTATGTATGCTGACGACCTCCTCCTCCTTCTGGAAGATGCACATAGTGCCATCTCTCCCCTCCTTACTCTCTTAGAAGCCTTCTCAAACTATTCAGGTTTACGATTGAACCGGAACAAGACTGAAGTACTCCCTCTCAATGCCCACTGTGCAGAACAAGTGGTAACTGCAGATGCTCTACTCTGGACACCGAAAGGGATTACATATTTGGGTATTTTTTTGACCCCATCCTTGGAGGCAATATGGCAAGCTAATGTACAGCCTCTCCTCTCCTCCATTAAGACAGATTTTAATAGATGGAGATTTCTTAAACTCACCCTAGCAGGGAAAGTTGCGGTGGTGAAAATGATTTCATCCCCTTAACATTTTTATCTCCTGATGCACTTGCCTGTTCCCTTACCCAAACAATGGTTTCAGGTTTTTGATAAATTAATTGGGAATTTTTTATGGGAGGGTTCCAAACCCAGATTCAGTCGATCTAAGCTGAGGTCGCATTGGAAGAAAAGCAGTTGGAATCTTCCCTGGCCAGAAGGATACCACCGGGCCTTCCTTTTGACTCAAACAGTCAAATGGGCGTGATCCCCCTCCTCCCTCTCGACACAATGGATACAACTAGAAATGGATATTATGGGTCTGTTCCATCCCTCTTCCCTCTTTCTACAAAAGAGTAGCCCTAAAAGGTCCTTTCCCAGTTAGACAAGTGTAGACTTTACTTCACCAACTGTGACTGCATCCAGATCCAACTGGTTCAGTTCTCACCGAAAGGTGAACCTGGACCCCCTTCCGCTCTCCTGTGTGCCTATCTGGCAAAATCCTGCTATTACTATAGGAGGAGCTGAAGTCTTATGGAAGCACTGAGTGGAGTTGGGCATCACTAAACTGGGAGATCTTTTGGCCCCTAATCATAAAGCCCTGCAGACATTCCACTCCTTATGACAAATATGGGATATCTCACACTCAGACTTTTGGAGATATCGCCAACTTAGAGATGCAACCCGGCATCTTTTATCCCCCAGCTTAAGTCATGACAAATCTTCTCCCCTGACCAATTGGATACTTTGTTCAAAGGGTCTTGCAGGTTGCATATATGCTACTCTTAAAGATATTCTCCCATCTCAATCGGACAACACAAGACAAAAATGGGAGACGATGATGCAGACCCATATATCCTCTGAGGCCTGGGATAAAGCTTGGATAGATACATACATACACTTGGTTCACAGATACCAAATCCAGATTAATTCAAAACAAAATTGCACACTCCTCGTACAGAACCCCAGTCATTCTTCATAAAGCCAAATTACTAGAAAATGATAATTGTTGGAGATGCCAGATGCCAGGTGGTGACCTAGTGCATGTATTATGGTCCTGTCCAAAAGTCCAGCTCTTATGGCAAGGAGTACAAAAAGTTGCCTCCAGAGTCTTACAACAATTGATTCCCCTTAGCCCTCTCTTCTTTCTTTTGGGTATCTGCGTTGACATACCTAAGCTGCCCCCATTGAGGTACAGGTGGCTAGCATTCTTGGCTTTGCAAACAAAAAAAGCCATCCTATGCAAGTGGAGAACCCCCCTGATTCCTACAATGTCAGAAATATAGGTGTCTCTGTCTCCCTTGGCCAAACTAGATAAAATATCTTATCTACAGAAGTCCCAGCTTTCTACTTTTGGAATCTGCTGGGATCCCTATCTTAAATATCTTGGTACTGTCCAACCACCAACAGGGATAGGTTGAATATCCTCATATTTTCCTGTTGGTTTAAAGGTATCATGACTGGGATCTCTACCAGAGGACCCACTATCATGTGGGGTGGCCCTGATTTTCCTCTGTTGGATTGCAGCTTATAATTATGGTACCCTTCTAATAAATGACCAAGTGGTTGTATATACGATGATGTGTAGATTGCTTAACCCATCTAGTACAGATTTAAGCTTGGGATATACTTGTTTCTGTTCCAGGACCAGATCAGTCTTTTACAGAACATATACACACTCTTACCCAACTTTCTCTAGATGCCGTGAAGAGGGATATGCTTGGCCGCTGATACATAGAGGTATTGTTTGATGTGTTTATGTCCAGCAAAGATGATCTTCTGAGATGGCACCCTGTTTTGGTGAGTACACTTACATGATATTTACTTGGATTTGATGAGGATATAGTAGTGTACCCCTTTTTTACCTAATACTTCTTCTGAACAACAGTCCTCCTGCAGGGGAACTCCCTCAGTAAGACTTGAGTTAGACCCCTTCTACTACTGTATATAGCTGACGTTGGATATCCGACTCAGAATGTTTATATCACTATTAAATATACCGATATGTATCTAACAAATAAACTGATACATGTCTGTACCCCTTATTTTTTCTCTTCTACCCCTTAACCATTTCTTTTGCTCACTGTACTGGCACTTATTTATATAATGACTACAGATGGCTAAATGTATGTACAGATTATGTGGCTGTATACTGTATCATGTTTACTTTCTTCTTTTTCCTTTTTTGAAAATAATGAAAATTTTTACAACCTAATAAACATTTTTACAACCTAAAATGACTGTTGCAACCTCTCATTGGCAGCATTTTTAATGGTCTCTTTATATATGTGTTATACGAGTTGCAGCCATTAGGTATTTTCTGATTACAATGCAGTCGATTCAGTTCAATTATTTGAAATATTACTTGAAAACTTTTAGTACAAGTAGTGTATATATACACTTCTGTACATGTGCTGATATTTATACATAGTCTTAATTCAATTTGTGTGCTATCATTGATTCAGCTGCCATTTTTTTCATATTGTGATCATTACAAATACCTGTGAATATTTCAAACTACCATTATGGTTTATTTTTAACTTGTACGTGCCCATTATTCCCCCCTCTCTCCCCCCCCACACACTTCTCCTTAGGTCACTTCTGAAAATATTACTTTTTTCACCAAGTTTTTTGCCCTTTGAGCCATCAGCCACTCCTGTTTCTAGCTCCTACCAGACCCCAACCCATCACACTCTCCCCCCCAACCATCAAACTGGTGGGAATTTACATGGTGCAGAGTCTGAGGAGTTGACAACTATCACGTAAACAGCTTGGTTCACCCATGCCACAATGACAACAAAGTTGGCATGTAAAGTTTAGCACAAGGAATCCATCAACACCACCCATGGCACTCCAACAGTTTGCTATCCAGCAGTAGGAGTGATCTCCATCGTGGGGGCTTATGCCCCCCACACACCCCAAAATGGGGGGCTTCGCTCCTGGCACCTCCTAGCTACTAATATAAATGCCTCCAGGTTGCACCCTGCAGTAAAAGAGCAGCAACAGCGGGAACGCTGAAAGTACAGTACGCAAAGAAATCAAAGCCACAAACGCTGCCTGCGACAACATTCACTTGGCAACATCAGGGTGAGAATAATCAATTGCCCTATTAAGAGTATACAAACAGGTCGAGGTTCCTATCTTTTGGTTTTTGTCACCCCTTTCCCCTCCCTCCTTCTCTGAGACTGACTTGGTCATAGCAGTGCATGCTGGGCTGATGCCACCCTCTGTAAGGAAGTAGGCTCTCCAGCTCACCATGACAGGCAGCTGATATGCTGAAGTCTGGATGTCTCTGACCTGGGCTGGCTCACACTCCACTTGGGAGCACTCCACAGCTCTGGCCACACATGTCCTGGGTCCCTGGGCTCACGTCTGAACCTGAGGTGCCAACACAGAAGGACAATATGCTTTCATTGAGCCATCATGTGGCCCGTGATATTACTTTGTATCTCTGTAATCACCTTGAACTAATTCATTTATTGGCCTCTGCTACTGTTTTTTTTTTTTTTTTATACAGCTATTTGGTCCCTGTCGCCTCCTCCCACCAACTGGTGATGGGGGCACATAGGTATTTTTACAAATTTTTCTCCTTGACCCCCTCCAAGGCCCCAGCACATGGCCGTGCGAGTGTCTGGAGGCATGCTATGCACCCTATGGCACCAGCTCAGCCCCTTCCACCTCCCATAACTGTATGCCCCTCTCCACCTATGCTACCCAATGGACCTCCACCGAGTGGGAGCGGAACTACGGTGCGGGGGGGGCGCCAACCCATCCTCATCATCATCAGGAGAGGAGAGCTGGCCATCAGCATGCTCGATCCTGCTCCACTCTCCCCCACGCTGGCACCCCGACGACCCGAGGTTGTTCCTGAACCGGGGTTGCCAGCATAGCACGAGGTGTGACGTCCAGCACCTCAACCCTCAGCACCACCTGGCCGGCATTTGCTACTGTTTTTAAGTGCTTGTTGTAAACTTGCACTGGCATGTGTTGGTGGCATCCTTAATGTCTTTTTTTATACAGTCGTTTTCTGATTGCAATGCAGTCAGATCAATTCAATTTGTTAAAGTGTTGTTTGCAATATTGTTATGTTTACCTAGCAAAACAATTTAAATATATAAATAAATATTATTTATTGATGACAGTATTTGGCCAGAAATGTGTGCTGCGCTAAGAACAGCTTGTTCGCATGTACGTCCTGGAGGGAAGGAAACTGGTATGACATTATTAGAGAGAAAATGGTACAGTTTACAAAGGCACAGCACAGTAGCCAGTAAAAGTTAGTTACTGACTTTGAAATACTAAAGAAGGCCATCCGCATGAGTTCAGGTCTCCATGTCAGGAGGCAGGTCAGGCCAAGGGAGCTTCCGTACAACAGTGCATCTCAGCAGGGGAGAGTTGGCGGCAAGTGCTGGTGCCACAGTGACCCCTGCGACAGGGCAACTGAGCTTACTCCTGTCACAGTGTCATCTATATGTGATCAAGGCCTAGGAGCTATGCTCATGTTGGGGAAAGTCATAGGGGGCCAATGTAAAGGAAGAAAATTCCTACTTCTGTCTACATGATGATGGTTTGAGCCTTGGGAACTCCCCTGGGTCCTAGTGCCAGCCAGGATTAGAGCCAGATGGCCTCAGGGGGAAGGAGGACCCTCCCCATGGAACCCCTTCCATGGAGGGTAAGCCATGAGGGTAACTGGTGGGTTACTGTGGTCCAGGGGAGCCAGAAGCTCCAGACCTCATCGGATACATCCCTGGGATTATGGTATTTCTCTGGGGGATGGAGGTGGACTGGGGAGGAAAAAAAACCTAAAGATAAAAAGAAATACTAAAGGAAATGTAGTGCAAAACCTTCACCAAGGGTAAAGGTGGGCAGGCAGGACTACAGAAGGAACACTTACAATAAAATCAAGGACAATGCCACTATTTCCCCATTGGAAACTGTGACAACCAAGCCACATAATACCATCATAAGGATGCCATGATCTGATATCAACCTGACATCACACTGATAATCAAACTCTTTAGAAAAGCATGTGCCTAGCCTGAGTCGGCCTTCATTGTAACTGCTACGGACAGTAAAAGCCAACACGCACTCTAATAGCAGCAAAAATGTCTCAGTCTGTTTTTTTTAATGTCCAGTACAGTTCTGATCCATGTATTACAGGAAACAACAAATAAGGAACAATGTTGTACTCGGTTGAAATGCCCTCAAGGTTCTAATGACATCAAATAACCACTCGAGCTTCACTCTTATGGTTATGATTTTACTAGAACCTCTTGATGGTACTATAGACTTGTAAGGCATAGTTACGAATCAATTATTCTATTTATACAGTCAGTTTGTGTTCATCAGACTAACTGGTTACAACTGCAACTGTGTCTGGTTTATTCATGCAACTACATTCTCAGGTTAAGCTGAATGGCAGAAGATTTTATGTGTGTGGAGAGGTTATTCCACAGGTTGGAACCTCCGTGAGAAAGCCAACTGCCTCATAGTAGATACATAGATACCTAGAATTTGATAGCAGATAAAGACTCGATTTATCCAGTCTGCACAGTTCCTCTCTACCTCTCTGTCCAGTCTATAATCATACTAGGTTTACTGGGCCTGTTGCCCTTCTGGTGCCTCAGTGCCCACTACCTCGGGCTGTCCACCCCTCCCAATCCTTAAGTCTTATTATTGCCTTGTGCCCATCCCATCCATGTCTGAAACCAGTCACAGATCTGGCTTCTGCCACCTCTTTAGGTTAACTACTCCATCAGTCCACCACTCTCTCCATTAAAAATGATTTCCTAACGTTCCCTTAGAATCTTACTTCCACCAGCCCCGACCCATGTGCCCTGGTTATAGGGCTGCTAGTCCTTCTGTATCTATGGGTAGATAAGATATGCAGACAAAGTACATGTTTAAGTCTTTGCAAAAGTAATATTGTACATTTGTTGTTGAAAAACCACAAATTAAAATATCTCCAAATATTTCACAGTAAATTATTATATTTGCAAAATTCTATATTTATAGTTGTTTTTAACTTAATTGTAATGACTGAAATATTGTTGAACAATACAGCTGAAATTAATTGTGTTTGAAGCATATGCCTTACACTGTGTGAGAATATCCTATGCTTGCCCCACCTCATAACGTTTCTGTGAGACTTCTGCTCAAATCTGCAGTGGTAATCTTAGTTAAACGATAAATAAACAAACTAAACAGATAGAAAGTCTGGGGCCTGTTAACTTATAAAAACAAACAAACAAAAAAAAAAGAAAACATGATCAGACAAAATCAAGACATAGCAAAGGTTGTCCTGTAATTTGTATGCATTTCCAGTGAATAAAACTCCTGTCTACACCTTGTAAAATGCAGTCAGACAGATGGTGAGGGACACAAAAGCAGCTGCACTCAAACAACTGATGTAGATGGAACACTGGAAACTACTTGTTCAAAAACAAAACTTGTCTGTTTTCACTGAAGTGCACCAGTGGTTGTAGGTAAACCCCTTCAACCTCCCGCTGCTCTGTATGCAAAGGGAAACCTGTTCAAACATCCTGAGTGCTGAGCTTGAAGTGTACTGTTAGGTCAAGGCCTCCTCCCGTAGCCCAGCCTGCCCAGTAGAGCACATTTTCAGCTCATTTGTTAGCTGTCTTGTTAGCTCAGTGGAGGCCGAAAGCCACCCACCAAGCTGGGCCCTGGGGAGAAGGTGTCAAAGTAAGCCGAGGCCTGGGGGTCTTTGAACTCAAGGTGTGAGACCATTATCACCACAGCACTTCACACCAAAGTTAGAGGTCGGCCGTGTATTATCGGAGTTACAGGTCTCATGCAAAGTGGCAGCCAGTGCAAACCTTTTTGAGCTCAAAGGCTGTTAGCCTAATATTGTGTTTACATATGGATTTAAACTCTCTAACCACTAAAGTAACTTCCAGAGATTCAGTATCTCACTTTCATATGAGAGTATGAGCAGACAGCTGCCATTGCAAGGTCAGCTCAGGTAACAGAGTGTTACCAGTAATTGCAACAAGAACACAGTCAGGGCCTGGCCCACTGGCACTGGGTGGGCTTGCTGTATTTCTGTGAGGGTGACTGTTTTACAGTGTGAGCCTGGCTTATTGAACTGGATCAGTGCAATCTGAATGATTCTGTGCAGGTAGCGTTTGCCAGCTCTGGGGAGGGTGGAGAGGCAAGACAAGGCAATTTTATTTGTAGGGTGCCCAATACCGGAGGCTCTGAGTGCCTAACAATAGTTAAAACAAGACATAATAAAAACAGCAAAAATAAATAATACAATAACAATAGTAAGCATAAATATAGCGATTTAAAATAAATTAAAAAGGGGTTCAGAATATCACAGCAGGGACTAGCACAGGATGTGCTCAAAAAACTGGAAAAGCCAGGGCAAAGAGGTGGGTCTTCAGCCTTTGTTTGAACACCTCAACTGAGAGAGCCTCCTGGACAGAAGGTGGTAACGAGTTCCACAGGGTCGGCCCAGAGACACTACATGAACGATCTCCTGAGGTCTTGAGCTGAACACTGGGAATGTCTAGGAGGCCCCTCAAAGAGGAGCAGAGGGAGCGAGCAGAGGTTACTAGTGTCAGAAGTTCTGACAGATAACCAGGATCCAATCCATATAGGGCCTTGAAGGTGAGCACACCCACCTTGAAAAGGACCCTCCACCTGACCGGCAGCCAGTGCAGAGCCCACAGGACTGGAGTCACATGACTGGACCTTGAAAGGCCTGTCAGCAACCTGGCCACTGTGTTCTGCTCTAGTTGAAGTCTGTGGAGGGGCCCTCCTGTGACCCCAAAATACAGAGTGTTGCAGTAGTCCAGTCTGGAGGTCACAAAAGCATGCACTAGCGTCAGCAGGTGATTGGATGGAATGAGGGGCTTAATCCGGGCAATGTTCCACAGATGATAGAAACCACAACTGACAACAGATGACACCTGATCTTCAAAAGTCACACCCAGATTTCACACCCTCAGGGCAGCCACCAGTGGAGCAGAACCTAGGAAAAGCCCTGAGTCAGCCTCAGGTGGCAGCCCATCATGTCTGCGACCAGGCTTGATCACCAGTATCTCCGTCTTGGGAGCCTTGCTGGCATGTGAGCTGGGGTCACATCAGACACTATGGCTGACCACTCAATGTGCTGCTGTCCGCACCAGATGAGGCTGGAGATAGGCTCAAGAGTGGAAATGGGGGCAGGCCATATAAAGGAAAAACACTGCTGACTGGTGGAAGAAGATGCCAGTCTTCCCCTATGTCTCCTACCCCGAGGACTGTAAAACTCCATCCTATGTGAACCATGAACTTGAGTAAGCGATGGGCACTTGGTTCCTGGGGCCACCTGTGGAGGCTTTCCTTGCAGGATTCAACTGAGCATGAGTGAGCCTTTCTGCAACGAAGTCAGAGATCAGCATTGTGAGGCCAATGGGAAGGGTGACTGGACTGCTTAAGAGGTCGGCAAGGAAGCAGTTGGTGAGTGGGGAAAAAAGAGGAATTAAAGAAAAGTACAATTAGTATGATCAAAGCAGGCAAAAGACATGTATAGACACAATAAATATTCAATTAACAATGCTAGACAATAGGAGAGCTATGTACCCTGGATCTTAAATCAGCAACAGGGTTCTTCTCTAGCTCTTCCATTCTCTCAGAAGAAACTTTGAAAAAAAAGGGCTGATCTGGAATTGCACCTGGGAGCAATGCAAAACAGGTAGTCTGTGCCTGCAACATTGTGCCTCCACCAGGAATAGTGCTACTCAACAGGAGTTGCACGTCACGGGGATAGGAGTCCCACTGCTAGATTAAATGGAAATCCACAGTAAGGCTGTTGGCTGGGCACAAATCTTCCCTTCCCAGATATACACCATCAAATGTCACAGAGTATGGCACTGAGACATGCAATAGGTACACAAGATGTTGCCCTCCTTCCAGCTCCTGTCCCACGGATATTGGTTCTCTTGTGGTACAGTAGTTCCACATCTGTGACACCATATAAATGCTTTCCCTGGTCTGGTAGTCACCCCACCTACTGCCACAATGTCCAGCTGCACCAGCAGTTTAATTTCTTCCTTTCCCCAGGCCCCCTAACTTGGATACTTGCTACCGCCAACCCCATAAAGATTTACTGACATGAACACCTGGCCATTCCAATCTAGGTACTGACTGTAGCAGGTGGCAACCTGGGGAAGTCACAGTGGTGTGCAGTCAGACTTGTGAAATGTCATTCACCTGTGATGAGGCATGCCAAGACCCACCCTCCCCTCCTCCCTCCCTCCCTCCGAGGGCCTCACCCCACAGCCCTTTACTATTTACAACTAACTCCGGGGGGTGCAACTCAGGGGAATCCATCAGTCGCCGACATGGGAAGTGCTATTTTGTTCTCACTGTTTTTGTTCTTTACCATTATGTGCTCGTTATTATTTCAGAACACCAGAGGAGAGAGGCATGTCCAACACAACTACTGCCACCTGTAGATGCATGGGTGGCAGAGGGGCTCAGGACACAAGTAGGGAGGGAGGGAAGGAATGCTGCGCAGCATATTGAAGGAGTGTGTGTTACCACACTCATGTCAGGGACTTTGGTCTCACACATCGGCATCCCTATGGGAAAGGGAGAGCACACAAAAAGAGAGAATGGGGGAAACTAAGATAAATCCTCCCTTTACACTGTAAGTGCCATGAAACCCGGTATATCTGTCCAGTAAAGGTGGTACACCCATCATGTCGGGGCAGAGGAGCAAGAAACAATGAATAAAAAAAGAAACGTGTACTTGTCAAAAGGAAAACAAAAAATACTTCAGAAATTAAAAGTAATAACTGGCTGCTTTTCAAAAATTAAACATTTTCTCTTTGCTGGTGCTAGAAGGTCTTTAATTGTTCTTGCATGGGGATTTTGCAGAGTGCACACTCATTATTTAATTGAAGCTGCCATTTACAGCAGTATCTGCTGCTTTGCCCTTTCACCTCCACACCTTACACACCATTGTGCTCTCGACTCTTCCCTAAGGTGGCTATCCCCCTCCACTTCCTGAGTCTATGCCCTTGGTTGTTTTATTTGCAAGCAACTCCAGGTTCACCCCCCAGCCATACACATCCCACTATTGCCTAGAGCCCACTCTACCTAATCCCTGAGGTCCCTGAACTCTACCTCACTAGCCATACCTAAATGTTTGACCAAGATGGGTGAGCAGTCATTCTCTTCATTTGCTTCCAAGTACTGGAACTTTCCCCCAACCTGTCCGCTGCTCCTCCACCAACTTCTCTTTCAATGCTGCCCTCAAGTCATAACCTTACCCAATTCATGACTTGCAACTGTTTCCAACCCCCCGACCATAGCTGCTTGATCATTGCATAATGTGATCCTAGCACCTTCAGAATGTCTCTGTCTCAACCAAATATATTCCCTAATTATTTGCTTACTTGTTATCTTTTGATATTGTACTGTTCTTGACTTCAAACAATTGCACTTGCCTTATTCTAAATGTTCATTGTTCTAATTATTTGTAACCTTGCGATATTCCTAACTGTACTTGCCCTCAACCTGAAACTGTTAGCTTGCCATGTTTGTATCTTGCTTGACTCAACGTACTTGTGTTTTTGCCCAGCTGTTGTCTTGTGCAGTGTACTCTCTTGGGTCGTTCCTGAAAATATGCACTCAGTTATCTAGTGTACCTACCCAGTTACCAAAACTCAACCAATTAACCAACCAGCCAGCCAAATATATAAACACATTTCTTTTATATTTGTTCTCCTGTAAAGCACTTCCAGCCTACACCAAAATAAAACTGCATTGCCTTAACCTCTTCTGCTTTGGCTGCTTGTCTATGTCTGACATCACAATCTTCTGTGACATCATAATCCTTTAGCAACAGACTGTGATGTCACTGGTGGAGGATTAGTGTATCAGGTATAGACAAGAAACAAGGGCAGATGCCATCCAAAGGGCAAGGGTCCTGTTTTCAAGTTTGTATCCACAGTTGTAAAGAACAAGGGCAGCAAAATACAGAAAACGTATAAAAGCTGTGATTAGCTTTAGAGGTAGCATTCTGTAGTGGTTAGAGCACAGGCGTGGGATCCGTTAGAGAGGAGATCCAGGTTACAATCCCACCAGAGCCCTTAACATGCTGTTTGATCCTGTGCTTCACTCTATTCAGATGTAAAAATAGGTGAAAAAGCAGGACTCCACTGGAAATAAGATATTGGGCCTGATTCTCAAAGCGAACAAAACGATGCAAAAGGCTTGCAACACACTGTTTGATGCAAGCTGTGGCTTGCACCATAAATTGTGTCAAGAGCAATTTGCACATGCAGACTGTGCTGAATGCTGACTGTGTGCTTCAAAGTTCTCCTGCGCCATAGTTGTGACAAAGAATGGCCAGCGACATCACGCAAGGCATCCTGTGGCACAGCTATGGTGCAAGAGCTCTGGACTGGGATTCACAAAGGTGCATGTAGCATGACATTTTAAACACCCCCTAGACCTGCCCCAAGTGATCTAAACACACTGCAGCATATAAAAGGTGAAGCAGTGCAGGCAGTCAGAGTCCATACACTACTGCGGCAACAGTGCAGCAGCAGCAGCAACAGAGTGGAGAGACTGGGGGGATGACACAGTTGGAGAGAAACAGAAGACACCACACAATGTCGGGTCCTGTGGCACTATTGGGCATCAGGCTTGCAATGCTACGGCACCGGATACATGCCTGCCAGCAGGGTGGTGCTGCAGAAGGGAATGCTGGGCAGCAGAAACCCAGATATAGGGGACATGCCATATGAACATACGAAAATGGCATCAGAAACAGGCCTCACAGTCTATCGAGTCTGCTCGATTATGCAGCTAGCACCTCAATTTGCAACCACCCCACTCACCCCTCCCTTTTCATAATTACCCCCATCTCACTCTGTCCCATCCCCTCTTAAAACCATCTACTGTGCTACAGGCTACTATCTCCTCAGGCAGAGTATTCCACTTATCTACCACCCTCTCTGTGAAATAATGCCTCCTGACTTCCTTCCTGAATCTCCCCCCCCAATCTCAGCTAGTGCCACCTTGTGACCCTCCCCCTTCTAATCTGAAAAATCCCTTCTTAATTAGTCTTGTTTATCCCCTTTAAGCATTTAAATGTTTTGATCATGCCCCCCCATCCCTCCTCTCCTCCAGGGAATACATGTTCAGTTTGCCCAGCCTCTCCTCATAGGAGTATCGCTCTAATCCCTGGATCATCTTTGTCACTCTCCGCTGTACACACTCCAACAATCTGATGTCCTTCTTCAGGAATGGGCACCAGTACTGCATGCAGTATTCCAAGTGCGGCCTGACCAGCGACCTGTAGAGGGGCAGGATCGCCTCCCTATTTCTGGAGGAGATTCCCCTCACTATACACCCCAGCATCCTATTGGCTGTTGCTGCCACCTTCCTGCACAGAGCTGAGTTGTTCATACTTAAGCAATAAGGCATGACCAGGGATTATGTTAATGGTCTGTTAATCACCTTCTAGGGGTGTACTGTGGCACGAGGTGTAGCTGAGTGCCACATGCCCCTAGAGGGTGATTAACTGACCATTAACATAATCCCTGGAGTGCCTTATTGCTATTATAATAAAAAATGGTTTTAAACAGTGTTAAACCTTTTTCAGCATATGGCTAAGCTCTACATGTATGTTAATAAAAGATTAACATAAGGCTGTTAGAATGTTTGCAGCGAATTAGAAAGCTCCATTTCTCAGACCCTTTTTATAATCGCCGTTATAAGCACCCCTAGATCCTTTTCCTCCTTGGTGCATTCCAGCTGTACCCCTCCCCCCCAGCTGATAGCTCCTCCCCTGGTTATTAGCCCCAAAGTGCAATACCTTGCACTTTTTGGCGTTAAACCCCAACTGCCATGAATCTGACCACTCCTGTAGTTTGGTCTGGTCCTTCTGCCACCCCCGCCACTCTTCAATGTCATCCACCACAGCTCCCATCTTTGTGTTATCTGCAAAGAGACTGATCTTACTCCGGACCCCGTGAGAGATATCAGCTATGACTATCCCGAACAACACCGGTCCCAATACTGATCCCTGTGGCACCCTGCTTGTCACATCCTTCGGTGAAGAGAGTTCCCGCACCACCATCACCACCCTTTGCTGCCTTCCCTTCAGCAAATTGGTGATCCAATTAGCCATCTTTGTTCCCACCCCTATATATTCCAGCTCCCCCCCAATCTCCCATGTGGCATGGAATCAAAGGCCTTACTGAAATCCAAATACAGGACATCAACTGCATGGCCTTTGTCAAGTTCCTTTGTCACCCAGTCATAGTACTCAGTCAGGTTTATCTGGCAGGATCTTCCCAGGACACACCCATGCTGCTGACCATCCTGGAGACCATTGAAAAGGATCTGGGTAGCCGAACCGTTGGCGCTGAGGGTTGAGGCGCTGGACGCCACATCTTGCGTCATGCTGGTGACCCGTGTTCGGAAACGAGCACGGGCTGCCGTGTGTTTGCAGGGGAGGGAGAGGATTGAGCATCCAATGACAGCTCTTCTCTCCCTGGGAAGGGTGGGCATGACGTCCCGCTCCTTGGCTACCCCCCAGTGGAGGCTGGGGGGTAGTGCCAGAGCTAGAGAGACTAGTAACATGGCATTGTGGTGCACATGTGCCTCCACACATGTGCATTCACAGCCACGGGGGAGGGGCCAAGAAAAGCGGAAAACATCACCTGCCGGCTCCACGGAAGCCCCTCCACTGCTTCAACACTGCGGCCTCACGGAGCTCCCAGGCCTGCTCTGGATATGTGTTCGGGAGTGGGGGGAGGATGGCCCTCCCCCCCTTGTACCCTGCCATGGGGGGTAGTCTGTGGGGGATACAGGGCTTGGGAGGCACCAGGGAGGTAAATAGCAGTAGGCAAGGAGTTGGATTAGAAGGGAAGCTGTCAGCAGGGTGAAGGAGGAAAAACAAATAATGGAAAAAAAGAAAAGAAAAGGATCCGGGGGTTCTTGTAACAACAGATCTAAAGTTTGATAACACGTCAATGAAACAACTAAATAATGTTATGGCATACTCAGATGTATTCTCAGGAACATAAAGAGCCTGGGACTCCGAAGTCTTCATCCCACTATACACTTCTTTGGTTAGGCCACATCTGGAGTACTGCTTTCTGTTTTGTGCCACATATACAACTGAAAGTAAAAATAAAATTTAAAAAGTCCAGAGGCAAGTAACAAAGTGGGTTAAAAACCTGGACAAAATGCAATACAATGACTGGCTCAAACAGTTGAGTTTATATTCTAATGAATATAGGAAAGTAAGAGGAGACTTGTGTCTCACATTTAAAGCTTACCACAAAGATACAGTACCTTACTGGAAACATTTAGACTAGTAAAACACACAACAAACAACAATAATACTAAATCTCATAACTGTAAGTTAAGAGGAGAGGTAAACAAGACACATAAAAGGAACCAGTGGTATAGTTCGAGAGTTGTTACTATATGGAACACACTCCCTAGAAGTATAGTGGAAAGTAATAACATGGAAACTTTTAAAAATAGATTAGACACATTTATGGGAAATAGAAAATTTTTATTCCACCATTAAATCAGTGAAAGGTGGCAAGTTCGCTAAAGGACTATGGTCTATTGAACTTGTAAATTCTCCATGAACCTATGAACTATTGTTGTCCAAGAAGGTCACTAGCCTCTCTTTTAAGATTGTCTCCATGAGTTTTCCCACAACTGATGTGAGGCTCACTGGTCTGTAGTTGCCTGGTTTGTTCTTAGGTCCACTTTTGTGAATGGGTACCACATGGACCAGCCTACAGTCCTGTGGTACGCATCCTGTGTCCAAGGAGGTATTGAACAGGTCAGCCAGTGGTCCTGCCAGAATCTCCGCTAGTTCCTTGAGTATCCTAGGGTGAATGCCATCTGGACCCGGTGCCTTATCCCCCCTCAGGGCCCTTAATCCTTCCAGCACTCTAGTCTCTGTAATTCCTATATCGGTCACCTCCCCCACCACGCCCACTCCTCCATTCCCAGGTGGTGTCTGTCCCTTCTCTTTCATGAACACAGAGCAGAAGTAATCATTTAGTGCCTCTGCCTGATCTTTCCCCTTCTCCACAGAGCCCCCATCGTTCCTAATCCTCACAATCTGATCTTTGTTTTTCCGACTTTTGCTGAGGTATCTGAAGAAGTCCTTTTCTCCATTCTTAATTCTTTGTGCCAGTCTCAGTTCTCTGGAAGCCTTGGTTGCTATGACCAGCCTGGTAACCTCCCTGGACTTCATCATGTATACCTCCCTGTTATCCCCCCTCCCAATTTCTTGAGTCTCTGAAATACCTTTTTTTGGTCCTCACCCCTTCCATGACCTCCTGTGCCAGCCAGCTGTTTTTTTTTTGCCCTTCTTACTCCTTGTTCTTGTACATGTCCCAGTAGGCTCCACCAGACCTTTTCTAATAATATCCAATTTTTGGCTAGCATCCATGAGTGGTTGAATTCCTGTCAGATGCCTGCCCAAAATTTCCACCATCCTTTTAAAGTCTGCCCCCATAAAGTCAATCACCCTTGTACCCATACCTCCTGTTTCCCTGTCTATATTGAGCATGAACCATACCGTGTGGTGGTCACTCCCAGCCAGAGGGTCCTTCACCTCCAGATCCCTTACAGCCTCCCCATTTGATAGAACCAGGTGTAGAGTCCAATCTAGTTGGCTCAAGGACCAACTGCACCAGGAAGCTGTCCTGAAATGCCTCTAATATGACCTGCTCCTTTGCACTTGTGGTGGTTGGAGTGCTCCATTCCACCCCTAGTAGGTTGAAGTCCCCTACCACCACAGTGTTCCCTTTCCTACAGACCTTACTGATTTGCTCAGCTAACTTCCTATCCAGATCATCCCCTTGGGCTGGTGGCCTGTACACCACCCCCATCCTCAATGTCCTACTTTTTGAGTCTTGAAACTACATCCATAGGGCCTCTGTTCTGTCTTCCTCCCCCTCCTCCCTAATACACCTTATCCTCTCCCATACATACTGTATATTGCCATGCCCCCCCCATTTTCCTTTAGCCCTATCCTTCCTGAATATCCTATATCCTGGGATCATCAAATCCCATTCCTGGTACTGGGTGGCCCATGTTTCCATGATAGCCGCAATGTTCACCCTCCATATTGCCAAGAGAGCCTGTAATTCCGTTGATTTGTTACCAAGGCTTCTTGCATTCAGTGACACCACCCTCCAACCTGTTCCTGCCCCCTTCACTCCCTGAATTACCCCCTCTTAATCCCCCCCGTGTCACTGCTCCAAGTTCTTCCCTGCTAGCCTGGGGGGGGGAAAGCTTGTTTGCCTCCCCTCTCTGGGATCCCTGCCTACCATCTGTCTACTCACCACCTCCCCACCTAGTTTAAATCCACCTTCGTAGCTATGTATTCCCCTACCCTTTGGCTTAATATCCCCTTCCCCCCCCCTCCCTGTTCAAATGTAGCTTATCCCCTGCATAAAGTTCATTGTTGTCCCAGATTCTGTCCCAGCCCCCCATCAACTCGTATCCCCTGGATTGACACCATTCCCGCAGCCAGGCATTGAACTCCTCAATCCTTACTTTCTTCACCATACTAGCGCAGGGTACTGAGAGCACCTCAGAAGACCACTGATTCCCCTAACTTCTCACACAGCCTGTCCGATTCCTTGAACCTCTCCCTCATTACATTCGCCGTCTCCCCCACCAGGTCATTCATACCCACTTGCACCATGAGATGTGGTTTCCTCTTACCCCTCCTAGCACACTTAAGAATTGACTGCCCCTCTCTGCCTGCAGTTAAGCAAGGTATGGACTCCACCCCAATGTGACTATGCTGTTCCCCCTTGCTGCCCATCTTCTCCCTTTAAATATGGAATCCCCCAGCACTAATAACCCTCCCTCTCCAATCCTCGTCTCCTCCCACCCTTTACCTTGGTGTCTACTGCTAGAGTCCATCCCAGTTGAAACCCTGCCCTTCCTTCCTTCCTATGGATCCCCCCTCCACCCTAGCCTTATCCCCACTCCCCCTCATTGTTCCCTCACTCTCTTTCCCATCCTTCTCCTCCACCTTGGCCTCCCCCTCTGCTAAGTCCCTCCCGTTCTCCACTCTAGTATTGCTCCTCTCCCATTTAACCCTGCTCCTTTCATCCATCCTTCCAGTTGTGCCCTTCCCCCCTTACATCTACCACAATCCTCTGTTTGACTACTGCCCCTTGTGCAATCCTCCCGCTTCACCTTTCCTACCCCCTCCTGGAGATACCTCACCCTCCATCCTCCTCCAATGTTGCCAGCACTGCAAACCTATTGCCTGCCCTCTCTGCTGTGCTGGGTGGGGACTCCTTCCTCCTGCCCTTATCCCCCTCCCGTGATAGGCCACCTATTTGTATTACTTCCACCCTCCCTCCTCACTCCCCCTCCGAACCATTGTTCCACCCACATGGTGTCCTCCTGTTGCTCTCTGCCCCAGCTACCTTACCCCCTCCCCCCAACCTCCCCAGCTCTCTACCAATCCACTGCACTTCTTCCTCGAGTCTCCTCAGCTTGTGACAGATCGGACACCCTCCTAGCTTCCACAATACATTCATCCAGACTGTCACCCCACAACCATTGCAACACACTCTTCTACCCCGATGACCCCTCTAGCATCCTGCTGCCCCCTGTACCCCACCTCCTTTGTTGTCCTCATCCTCCCCCACTAGTGCCACTCCATCCCCTAGTGTGTCCTTCCCTAACACCCTCCATTTGCCTGCCTCAGTGTCTCTTTCATTGAAATTGATTGAAAAGTCACAGTACCTTAGACCAGAAACAGTGCCCTTCCAAGTCACTCAGGGGCCACTCCCTCTGACGAGCTCCTCCTCCTGCCACCTTTTCATAGGTTCTCTTCACCACAGGGAGTGGTTTACCTCTATTTAATATGGAGGTGGTTTGGGTGGGAGGGAAAAACATTTCAAGTACAGCTCCTTTCCTGCTTCACTGTGGTTGGCCTCAGCCTTTAAGGCCCAGCTGCCCACTCGAATCAGCCGCCTGTTTGGAGCATCCCCCTCAGCTGCAAGTGCTCTGGTCCTGTTGGTTATTTTCTCCTAACCTTGGGAGCAGGGTGTTTTTAAAGCCCCTTTCCTTTGTTTGGACTTAGCGCTCTTTTAACCCCGAACTATTGGCTTATCTGCCCCCAGTCATCAAACCATCATCACTAATCCTTGGATGACGTGGTGCCCAACACAGACTACCCTCTAACTGCTACACAGGAGGAAAAACTATTAGAGCGTATGTTAACTTAAACAATGAGCACCGTTTTATCTTTCCTTCCCCTTTTAACTGTAGAGACTCTAAGCATTAAGCAAGTCCTTAATATCCCAGCACCTGTAAGGAAAAAGTAGACAGTATAAGCCCAGTGTAACCCTCCTATAAATGGGGGTTCCTAAAAAGCTTCCTAGGAGCTTGCCTAAGTGTTCCCCCTGCCTGCTGGTGTTTCGGCATTTAAGCCATTAGAATGTCACTGTGAGTGCTGGTAGAGCCTCCACATACTGTCTCTTTAAGAGCTGTCTGCTTGTAGACATAATTAATGCTTTTCCAGGGGTCTGGTGTTTCCCTGCTCAAATCCCACCTGAGCTGTGGAGTAATTGCTCCATTTTGCGGTCGCCAGAAGCACAAAGGGAGCCTTGTTGAAAGATATAACTGTTTGCCAGAAATCATTTAGAGTGACTGAGAAAATGTAGTTTGTCTAACCTGTCTTCATTTCAGCACGAACTGTTTCAGTGTAGCTCTTTCATTTTGGTCCTGAATTGCTGACTTGGACCAATCAGGATGATAGGGAGTCCTTAAAATGGAGCCTGTGGACGAATCAGAACTTGGACTCTCAATTTTGAGCCAGCCACAAGGGGATTGTATGGGCAGTGACTCTGGGAAATGTAGTTTTGACCTTGGCGCCTTTTTTCACCAACAGAGGGAGTCTTATTGTGAGTGACAGCCGAACCAGCCAACAGAATGGTATGGAGCTAAAGGAAATGCCCTGCTCTGTTACTGGAAAGCTCAGATCAGTTGTGACAGTGAAGAGAGAAGGAGCTCTGTGCTTCTACAGTGTATAGTTTCGCGCAGGAAGCACGTGTGAGGCCCTGTGGTTCGGCCTGTAGCCGGTGTAAGCGCTAGTTCGGACTGAATCTGACTTGTGAGGAGAAAGAAGGAAGTCTGAAAGGTAGAAACCAGGCTCACCCTGTAGAAGACTGGAGAAACTGCTGAATCGCGCTTGGTCTGTCAGGAACTGAAGCTGCTGTGTGTGCTCCTGGGTATTTTGCAGTAAGTGCGATCAGGATCAAGGCGCAGCCTGCCTGGTATAGTACTTTCCTTTTACATATGAATGTGCGTAGTGCTTGTGGGGAATAGCTGTTTCCAATCCCCTGTACTGTGTGCTATGTGTTGAAGCTGGAAGCAAACCCCAGTTGTCTAAATCCGTTTGCTATCAACTGCAGTGGGGTCAGTCACAAGGACCTTGTCTCCATGCCCTGTTGTTTCTGGCCATTCCAGAAGAACATCCACCATCCGGTTCTCAGCTTGGTTATTGTGAGTACAAATCAGGGTATTCTACTGCAGCCTGTTTTCAATTACAAGTGTGTCAAATATCTATTGTTGTTTCACTTCTTCATGGACTGAGCCATCTGGCTCCAGATTACAATTGGGTGTTGTGCATGTATTTTCTTCTACAGGGCCCTGTCCATCTGCACCTGCCGACCAACCTGGGGCTACGGACCTGGCTAGCCCCCTCCCCAACCTTGGTATCCAGAGTCTGACTTTTCAGACCCTGTATGTGTGCACAGTACTGTGATTTAATTCTGCCAATTAACCTGATCTCCCCCTCCTGTGTTTTATTCCCCCTGAATAAACCAGATTTGATGTTGTTAAACTTTGAACTGTCTGAAGTGTCAGTACCTACATATCAAGCATTGTATTGGTTTGTGTATGTTGATTAACCTTATTTTACAGGGGGTCCTCCGAGACGAAACTCAGAATCAGTCTCGAGGGTAAGTGGTACTTTATGATTGAACAGTGTGTACATGTGGGGTATTGGGACTGTAACTTCTGTGCATTGTGTGAGCCACTAGAGGGAATATTTATTTTATTTATTTAGCTTTTGTTAAACAGGAAAGTACACTAGACAAGACAATTTGCCTATTTTCAGGTATGACCCGAGAGTACAGGAAATAACATACTTAGACACTTGGGACAACTTGGTACATAATTACTGTAGGTACAGGTTACATATCATGAGACTACAAGGTAAGATTACACATCACAAATAATTAGGAACAGGTTTCACATCATAAGACTAAGTTAAGATTACACAACATTTGGTTAGGCACAGGTTACCCGCCTTGAGACTACAGGTAAGTTTACACACCTTAAAATAAGTGGAGCATAAATTATGGAGCAGTACAGAATGCTACATCTTTAGCCAGTAGTTTTGTATGGGTGCAAGTGCTATCATGCTTCATGGGGGGTTTTGACACCCACAGGCCGATGCCATTTTAAGATGGCCCCATAGGGAAGAGTGCAGGCTGCCCTACGAGGGGGCAGCACGGACCTGTGTTGGGAAGGTGTTCCAGAGTTTAGGGGCACATGCTGCAAAGTCCCTTTCACCCATTTGGGTCCTAGTCACTGGTACCTTGAGTGTGGCAAACCCCTGAGACCTAAGGTGATATGACGAGGGGGAAGATTGGGACAGCAGGCTTGCCACCCCTGGGGGGGTACCTGTGTGGAGGACCTTACCAGTGAAGCAGCCAAGTACAAAGTCAATGTGCTTTGTAGGCGAGAGCCAGTTTAGCTTATTGTAGAGCTCACAGTGATGAGTGAGCCGGGGGGCCGAAAGGGTGAAGCAGCAGATATTATTATAAACCGTCAACCACCTGGAGAGATGGGCCTTAGTGGTGCAGGCAAACAGCAGGAGCCCATAACACAAAGAGGGGAGAAGCATCCAACTCACGAGGGCAACACGCATGGCTGGTGTGAGGTTGTTTTTTGCCCTGTAGGCCAGACCCAGTTTACAGTTGACTGTTTTACATATCCTCTGGATATGAAGGCCGAGGTCAAGCTGTGGGTCCATCGTTACTCCCAGGTATTTGAAGTTGTCTGTAATAGGGATTGGGACATCTCCCTTCCCAGACACACAGAATGGCATACGGGCGGCCTTAATCTTAGCCCGGGCCCCAAAGAGCATAGCCTGGGTTTTTTTTAGGTTAAGGACAAGCTTGTGGTTCAGGATCCATGCCTGAATGTTTGTTAGGTCTACACTCAGGTGTTGATTAATGACCCCCCACCTCATGGGAGTGGGATAGGATAACCAGATCATCTGCATAGAGAAGTGGTTTACACTGGGCAATGGTTTCAGGGAGATTATTAATAAAAATGGAGAAGAGCAATGGTCCTAGGACGGAGCCTTGGGGGACCCCCATTGTTACCGGGATGAGACCCGAAAGCTCTTTGCCAAATTTAACCCGCTGCATTCTACCCATATAGGTAGTTGTCGAACCAGCTAAGAGCAGTAGTGGAAAGACCAATTGCTTTAAGCTGAGTTGACAGCATGGCATGGTCAACCAGGTCAAACGCCTTCGAGAGGTCAATGAAGAGGGCCCCCGAGAGTTTACCCTGGTCCATGGCCTCCCTAATCCATGATGTAACAGTAACTAGGGCTGATGAGGTACCGTGCCCCCTTCCTGAACCCATGCTGTACAGGAGTCATTATGTTATGCTCCTGTAAGTACTCTGAGAGTTGTCCTGCAACAACTTTCTCCAGAAGTTTGCTAACTGCCGACCGGATGGATATGGGACGATAGTTCTCTATCAGCTTAGGGTTCCCTTGTTTTAGGATATGGACTACCCTGGCAACCTTCCATATGTCTGGGACCACTCCTGTTGCCAGGGAGAGATTGATAATGTGCACCACCTGTGGTGCCAGCCAGGGTGCACCAAGACTGAGGAGCTTAGGTTCTAAGCCATCTTGTCTGGCACTTGAGTAGGGGGAGAGTCCCGCTAGCAGTTTCTGCACCTCTTGAGCCACCACTGCCCTGAACCAAAAGGGCGGTTGGGGTGAGGAGAGTGCTGAGGGCTGACTGCCACTACCACCATCATCATTTGGGAACGACGAGGTGTACTCCAACAGATCTGCAAAGTAATGGTTGAAGGAGTTGGTGATGGTTTCCGAGTTATTACAGCTGGAACCATCAATTATCATATCAGTGGACTCAGTGCCCTGTGTACCACTCACAACTTGTTTAATGTTCCTTCAGAACCTTCTAGGATCCCTGGCCGAGTTCAATAAAGCAGATTTGCAAAATTTGCTCTTAGCAATCCTAATGTTCTTTTTTGCATTCATTTCTGAGTTGCCTATATCTCAGAAAGATATTTTGGTCAGCCGTGGCCTTGAACTTGGCCCAGCACTTTTCTCTGGTGTTGAGGAGTGCCAGGAGGCTTCCATGAAGCCATTTAGTAGCCATTCCCCTCACCCTCCGTCTGATGAGGAGGGCATGTTTCTCCTGAAGGGCCCTTAGTGTGCCAAGGAAGTGACTGACAGTGGATGCAGGGTCATTAGCATTCCAAACTGCCACTCAATCTGTGTACTTGATGTCATTTTGAAAGGAGGTCCGATCAAACTTGGAGTAATCTCTGATCTGGATAATTTTATTGGGAATTTTTTGATGTGGCACCCTCCAGACACAGTACACCAGGGAATGATCAGAGATAGAATCCCGGAAGGATACCCGACGAGCTGATCCTATTCAGTCTATTTGTCAGGATCCAGTCCAGGAGTGAGCCCTTGCCACCACCACTAGGGCATCTGGTAGGATCCTTGACAAGTTGAGTCAGAGGGAGACTGGCAAGTGACGGTTCAAAGGCCTTAGTGTTGTCACCCAGCCAATTTAGGTTGAGATCACCCAGAATGATTAACTCATTCTGCTGTGTTACTGTGCCTACTGCACCAAGGAGGCCAGTCAGTCCCTCTACACCTCCCTTTGGTGGATTGTATGTGTGTACAATGTGAATCTTTTTTGTCGTACCTAGTAACAGTACCGTATGCTGGGCCTCACAGGGGGTCTGTATGGTCTGTTGATCAGGGAGGGCGGACAGGTTTAAGTAGTTCCTGTAGTAGACCAGGATACCACCACCTCTCTTACTTCCTGGATGATCATGCTGGATAAGGTCGTAACCAGGGAAGGCACATGCTGAGCTGGGAGTGGTCGGCTTCAGCCAGGTTTTAGTAATTCCAAGGATGTCAGGACTGTATTGAGTTACCCAAACCCGGAGTTACGTTAGGTTTGGGAGCAGGCTTCTGATATTTAGATGGGCCACTTTCAGCCCTTTTACCACTGACCAGCCCGCCTGTGAGGGTGAGGTTTGGGATGATGGTCCTGGGTTTAATTCAATGTCCCCTGCCAGCACAAGTGTCACCAACAGGAGCCAGAATAGATGCCTTAAAGGGGGGGTCTCTCCTTGTTCGGTGACCTACGGTCATAGCGCCTGACTTTTTGAGAGGGTCTCAGCAGGTACCTTAGTCTAAGACCACCGAGGACCACAGTCAGGGGAGAGCCCTCTGCTATGGTGTTAGAGAAAGTAAAATCCACCTCTTCCGGTTGGACACATGTGCACCATGGTGTTATTTTTAGGGGATCAACCGTCCCATGGGTCCAGGAGATCCAGGAGACAGTATGGCACGCAGTGGCTATAGTGGCTAGTGTGCCCAGGAATAGCTGGCACCAGACTTGCTTTGATGGGAGCTCAATGAGGCCCATGATTTCTCCAGTACAAATTGTCCCACTGGAACGGTACCAGCTTGGGTCACCAGAGGACACCCGACAATGCACTGGTGCAAGTTGCCTGACAAGTGACACCAGACAGTGGCACAGGTGTTATTCAGCAACAGATAATGTAAGGCGTACTACAGCGATGCGCAGTGTGCCCTCTGGGACCAGAAATATACCCTGTGACTAGAGTAACTTGCAGGGTGACAGCCTAGATTAACCCTCTAATTAGGATTACTATGTAGGTGGGTAGTCTAGGATGTGACTAGATGTAATGCCTGTAGCAGTATACTGGCAGTCTAGAAATTAACCCTACAACTTGAAATTACCTTGCTGGATTGGTAGTTTTGTCTGCTACTAGAAAGGGTTAGGCATGAACAGAGTACAACGGTTATTCCCTAGATTCGCCCTCCAATTAGGACTACTCTGTAGGTGGGTGGTAAGGATGCGATTAGATGTAAACCTGAATAAAAGGGGGTCTCAGTGTCCCAAATGGCTGTGACCAAGCTAGTCTAACCACTACAAACCCTGACCTCTGGGTGGAGGTACCCACCATAGAACCTAGGCCCCTCAACCTGTCAGTAGTCAAGCAGGCAGGGGTAGTAGCCCTTGGGATAGCGCCACCTGGGGATTACACCTGTATGTAAAAAACAAAGAAAAATAATTTTAAACCCCCGTTCCATACACAGCTCAAAAGGACAAAAACAAAGCACTTCCCTGCAGCGTATATGTAGCCCCCCTGTTTGGAGCATCCCTCTCAGCTGCAAGCGCTTCGACTGAACTTTACGACTACAGCTCCTTTCCTGCTTCACTATGGCTGGCCTCTGCATTTAAGGACCAGCTGCCCACTCGAATCAGCCACATGTTTGGAGTGTCCCCTTCAGCTGCAAGCGCTCCGGTTCCATCAGCTGTTTTCCCCTAAGTGCAGCCATGCAGCAGGGACCAGGACACAAGAGTACCACCATCAAGTTACTGTTGCACACCCAGTTAGAAGTTGCACACCCCAGTAAGAAGACAAAGACACCTTTTAAATGCAAAAAGGTTTTAATAAACATGGAATTTGTAATTATTCAGTGCAGAGTCATAAGCAGGCAGCAACCAGTACTTGGTTGCTTTCTCTGTTTTGTTGATATTTTTCTGTACTGATGTAATGACGAATTTCATGTTTATTAAAACCTTTTTGCATTTAAAAAGTGGACTTTATTTATTTAGTTTTTGTTGACCGGATAAGTACACTAGACAAATCCTGCCTATTTTCAGGCATGACCCGGGGAAGGGGGATACAGATGAATGCCAACTGACCTTGAACCAGATTAAGCTATTGGTGGTATTTTTAGTGAATGAGGGAAATGTGGCCAGGACACCGGGGAAATTCCCCTTTGTCTTCTAATTGTAGTGTGCAACAATAACATGTTGGTGGTATTCAGGTGTCTGGCAGCCCTGTATGCACCCCCTCTGCAGTTCTTAGTGAGCGCTGGTTCCTTGGACCCTACCTGGACACAGGAGGCATGCCAGGAGCATATATCGGAGGCAGACATCATACTGTGATCTGACTGAGGATCAGTGCATCACCTGGTATTACCTGTGCAAGGCTGCAATAGCAGAGCTGTGCCAGGATCTGGGTGGTGACGTTCAGAGCAGGACACAGAGAGGATGTGCCATACCTGTAGAGGCAAAGGTGAGTGCAGCCCTCCATGTCCTCGCTAGTGGTGGATTCCAGACATCAAAGCGGGGGATACTGCTGGCATATTCCAGGCCTCAGTATCAAGGTGTCTGAGGCAGGTCATGGACTCCGTGGTACGCAGGGCAAACATATACATCAGGTTCCCCATGGATGCAAAAAGCAGCTGGGTGTCAGACAGGGATTCTGTGGCACTGCTGGCTTCCCTCGTGTTCTGAGCACCATAGACTGTACCCATCTAGCCATATGGGCACCAGTGAAAGAACCTGAGGCATACATTAACAGGAAGGGGTACCACTCAATGAATGTCCAGGTTGTGTGTGATAGCCAGTGCTACATCTTGTACATTGTGGAACAGTATCTTGGGTCATGCCTTGACTCGTACATCTTCTGGGAACTGCAGCCTGTGAGGTGTTCTAGAATGGAACACTACATGATGGCTTGCTTATAGGTTGGTCTCTGACATGGACACAGGAACAATGTGTCCCTGCATGACTGCAATGTCGGGCGCATACACATATGGTGCAGAGGCCATCTCATGTGCAGGTCTACAGACGGACCATGCTGGGACATTACCGGGAGGGGTGGGAATGGTATGCTGAGGAGGCCGTGGGTGGTGTTGCAGCCAGGGACATAATACAGTATGTGAAGCATGCAGTGTGTGGCCATGTGGCACCCAGCAGGGTCATGGAACTGGATAGGTGGAACTTCCAGCCAGTTGTGTGACACGCCCTGGCCATGCAGTCAGCAGGATGCATGCACCGTGACACATGTTGGCTGTGCTGGCATAACTAACATATGTGTGTTTCACCCCACAGGTGACAGTGGATATCCCCAGCTACTGTGGCTATTGATACCTGTCAGACATGTTGTGGTGGGTTCACAGATGCGATATAATGAGGCACATGCATCAATGAGGGCTGTCATCGAGATGACATTTGGGCTGCTCAAGAGGAGGTTCCAGTGCCTCAAAAGGTCAGGTGGGGCACAGCAGTACAGCCCGACATAGCATGCAAGATCTTTGTAACCTACTACATTCTACACCACATTGCCCTTGCACACCATATCACAATGCCTGCACCAGAGATTGCACAATATTCTAATGCCACAGCTAGAGAAAAGGAAGAGGAACACCGTGTTGCCCAACTCATAGCAGGGGACCCATGGGCACGACATACTGTGGCCCAACAATGCATAAGAGTGAACCTCATTTATGCACACTTTACCTGAGTACTTGGTAACAACAGTGTGTAGCACATCTGATGTTGCATGTGTAGTGTATCAGGCACTGTGACAGCCCCATGGTGGTCTGAAGGGCATGTGCCAGCCCACAGCAACCTACAAACTGTTGCATGCGTTTGGAGGCATGTCCATGGTAACAATAGCAATGCAGCATTCTGGCGGCTGCTACAGCATGACTGTGTGGGTGTGGATGCATCGGTTGGCCTAAACACAGTGCAGAGAACATCACTGGACATGACTGTGGGAGCCCAAGACAACATTGACCTGGTCCCCAGCTATGGTGACGCAGAGCTGTCACTGCCTGGGGCTACACACAGGCCATGGTAGCACTGTAGCATGGAAGGTGCCCACCACCTGTGTGCAGTTCCAGGTGATAGCATAACAACTGCAGGAGGCCAGTGGACACCACAGCCATGCAAAGTGGCACAGAGTATGGTGAGCAGCCCTGTACTGCACGTGAATGGGGATTGCATATGTGTCCCATTGCTTGTGGTAATTATGTCTGTAGTGCAGTAACCCGTGTGGCACAGTCCGAAACACCACATGCAGCTGATGACATATGTTCGTGTGACATGCATGTGTGCAAGGGGCGCTGTTGCCAACACTGTCAAGGTGTGTGTGTGATGTGCACGTTGTGTATAGGGGTGTGGTGTAGGCAGGCATATGTGTCAGGGGGCAGGTAATGGGGTACAAAGTACAGGGAGAGTACAATAGAAGGACCACCATGTCAGCTATGCACTGTTGCTGCAAGACCCATGCCACCCATACACCTGGCTGTGCTGCCCATGGCCAAGGTGTGGTACATGTCTAACACACCCCATGGGGATGGCCAGAGGGATCACAACTGGTGCACAGTACACATGGACACGCATACCATGGACTGTGTACATATACAACATCCGTCCCAATGTACACAGGCACCCTGTAACTCTGCATGTAAAGTGCATGATGGATAACATGGAGTAGTGTACCCTTATGCATAGTTAAGGCTGTAATAAATTCACAGAACGCACGGAATTCACGATTGCCGTGAATTTTGCAGAAATGGAGAGAAGTCGGTGAATTTGCCATTTTGTTTTTGTTTTTATGAAAATGCACAATGTAAAGTAACCCCTTCACAACCAGCATATTGTTTCTTATCATCCTATTGCTGATATTGACAGTCAAACTGCAAACACTTTACCTAACAATGACATGGAGCTGTTTATTCTGACTGGAACACATGACGGCGGAGCAGGGGCTGAAAAAACGTCAGTTCCGAGAATGACCGAAACGAAGGCTGCAGTACCCATCCATGCAAACAATGCTAACTATTCTGAACATTCTTCCCCCTTCCAATACAAATACTACTGATGAACAGATGCCTGCTATAAAGAACTTGCTTTGGGGGCAGAGCAGACTGATACATTGAAAGCAGCACCGGGGTCCTTGGCACTGACATTGACAGACCTTAGCATGGACCACGCTGCACCTCGCTGTCCTGCTCAGTAGGTTTGTCTACTTGTCTGCAATCACTGTCTGTACTGCACTGAGGTACATTGGGGTGCAGTGTGAAGTGAAGCACAGTGCCATTTTGTTTGAACGGGGGGAGGTGGCGGAGAGGGCAGCGGCATAGTTTGCCTCTAAATTATTTGCTGTAGTCTGCTTTTTAATCCAGCCTGGCTTACAACTATTGCAACAGCATTCAGATATTTATTCTGATATTTATGCACCGTGTAGACACCGTGACAAATAGCTTTTTTTACCGTGAATTTATTACAGCCTTATGCATAGTTAATACTGTGCTACGAATGCTTCCTGAATCTGTGTTTGAGGTAGGGACGGCCATATGCCTGTCCAACATCCAGGGACATGCATAGCACGTGCTAATACCTGGAATAAGCCATACTGGACAGCATATACTTGGTTTTCATTGCATTGCATTGATGGAGGTGGCCCTGTGGACATTTATCATCGTATGCTGAATACAGTGGGATACATAGGAATGTGGGTACTGCATATGTGGATCCTGTAATGGGTGGTGTGTTCCACATGCCATAAGCAGGGGGGGCATTCTAGGGTGCTCTGTCATACCTTTAGAGTGGCAGGTTCAATATACTCCCACCTATCCCATGAAATGTTCAGGGACACAGCTGCACTGACTGGTTGACACAGCTTGTGTTACCCATGTGTGACTGTGTCTGCCTTATAGCCATGTGGGCCAACATAACACACCTTGTACCCTGCCAGTGCATGCAGGAACCCAGAATGCATCTCGCATGCCTCATCATATGACACATCTACATGCTGCATTACTGTGTATTGCATTGCGATATTGCATCTAGCTGCATCCGGATAACATCACCCTCGCACACTGCATCATGCTGCATGTGGCTACCTTCAATGTCGCACATTCGGCGGGATCTGCAACATGTGGGGATATACAGATCTACACATGCATAAGGGACACAGTAGGATGGAGGACACAGTGCTGGTGTCAAGGTCTGTTGCGTGTAGGTGAGGTCCTGTGTAGGAATAGTTAAATGACTTAGGATATGGCAGGCAGGTCATGGGCACCCAGTTTCACAGATGATGAGACTGTGCTTCTCATCAGCCTGGTGGAACAGTGGGTCTGAATTATTTATTATTTATTTTTTTTAAATATATTTTTTATTGAAAACTAAAGTTTTTGTACAGACAGTCAATACATTCCATACAATATTCTCATTCTTGTTAATAGAAACATGTTTACATACAGTGGTTCAGTGCCCGGTGGGGGCCATCAGCACTCAGTTCCACATTAGTTCTGTATGTCTCCCCAGGTATTATGGTACAGTTAATTCCAGGTCCAACCTCATTTTAAGTCAGCGAATAAGTGGTTGGGTCGGTTGTCTCATGTAGGGAGACAGCGAACCCATGGGAGCTTATACTGTGGTATTCGCTTAGCTGAAGGTACCCCCGCCATAGTTGGGGGGGGCTGGCCCCCCCCAGGCAGAGGACTATCCTCTGCCCATAGCTATGTAGTTGCTGCACTTCATGCTATGTCACTACTGTCTTTCCAGGCTGTACTGTATCCTTCCCCCGTGACTCACAATTATTGTCACCTCCGATACACTATTCACTCATATCCTTTGTCCTTTGATTCACTCTCTTGCCTAATTGGCCTACTGCATGCAAGTCTCTAGGTATAAAGGAAGTATCTAAGCATCACGTTTAATATCCATCTAGTCCATCTGGAGGTGCATTTTTCTCTTTGATCATTTCTGTTGTGAGTAATTACCTCCATGTGGTAAATCTGGTTCACTACCGCCCTCCATTCCTGTAGAGTGGGAATTCTGGAGGTAAGCCAGGCCTTGGTGATCACTTTTTTGGCTCCTGTGATTAGTATTCCCAGGACGTATCTAGTGTTGGGGTCTCTAAAACCTCTAGGGTATTGTAAGAAGATGTATAATCTATCTGTGAGTTCTAGTCCCTCACCCAGTTTCTCCCTAAGCTCCCCCTGTACTTGCTTCAAGAAGTCCTGTATATAGGGGGCGCTGTTGAGCTATTTCCTTGACACACGTGCTTATGCAGAGCTCCGCAAGTTTAACAGCTGGAACATGCTCTAAAAACACACAACAATCATCTTTTTTTTTCTTTTCTTTCTGTAAGAAACTTTGAGTGTGGTTCAGCGGTCTTTTCAGTGAAAATAATGGAAAAGTTTGTTTCCGCGAAATTTGGTGGGAGAGGCCCTACTGTCCAAAGGCCTACAGGACAGCTCGGCAAGAAAGGAGCAGGGAGCTCTCCTATGTCAGTTATACACCAAGAATTGGGTGTAAAATCCAAAGCAGCAACTAAACCTTCCCTAGCATCTATACAAGCCCTATTATCTGGGTTCCAATCCGCAGTGAGAAAGTCTACGTCTCGGATTGAGACTGCTTTGAGTGAAATTTCTCCACAATGTGTGGTTATAGAGAACAGACTGGAGATTACTGAAAAGGTAGTCCAACTCAACGAAAAAGAAATAAAGGCAGTATCAGCTTGAACACTTACTTTAGAAGGGGCAGTTAATGCAGTGCTGCATGAACAACTAGCCCAGGCAACTACGATCGAGTGCCTGGAGAATAACATATTGAGACGCAAGCTAAGGCTCATTGGATTTCCTGGCAGTGTTTAATGAAGAGCTGAAAGAGGCAGTGGAAGCAGCGCTTATAGTAGTTTTCTCTTTGGAATCTTCCTTCTCTTTGGAATTTATATTTCGTCCCTCATGTATTTCGAAGGATCTAGAAGAGAGAGAATCAGGTGTAAGATATATTATTATTACTTTTTCAGCATCGGCTGAAAGAAATGAGATTCACCAAATGGCTAAACAGAAGAAACATGATATACGAGGGAACTCGGATACACTTGTATCCGGACTTCTGTCTTCAAACGCACCGTAGACTGAAAAGGTTCTTATCTATTATGACAGAATTCAAGGAGACTGGAATCCCAGTTGCACTACTAGCGCCAGCGCCTGAGAGTTCGATTTAAGGGGAAAGTTTTTTCTTTTGAGGATCAAGATGCTACATGATTGTTTTTTGAAAAGACTATTAAGATGCTGGAAGACCTGCGTTCAGATTTTGATAGCTTCCCAGCCAAGGTGGGTTTGGAAATTAGAGGCCTCTCTGGTATCTCAATGCCATGATGTTTCAGTTCCATGGATGCCTCTGCCACCGAGGAGAAGGACATGGTGCTATCCAGAAATAAAATAACCATGCTGGCAGGGTAGGGCATGTGGAATTTGAGCTTTGCCTCTTTTAGAGCTCAGATTAGGGGGATATATGCCTGTCGCTTGGCCATAATCTCTGGGGCATAGTCATTTTCAAAGTACAATCTATTTGATTTGTATGTGACTTCCCCTTTTTCCAGGCTGTGTGTAGTAACATCTCTTTTTCCTGGTAGCACAGCATGCATGCCAGGATTGTGCATAGATGAGCTCCCGGGTCTGGATTTGGGCCCAACATTCTGTGTGCCATATCAGTTTCTAGGGTGGTATTGTCTGGGAGGGTTAGCACTGTTCGGAACAAAGATTGTAAGAAAGTGTTAATATTTGTACCTTCCACTGCCTCTGGAATGCCTGACAGCTGGACATTATTCAGTTTTGGCTCTTGGCATCCTTGGCTTATTCCTGAAGGGAGGCAACTTTATGATGGAGTTGTAGGATGGCCCTCTCCATGAAGCCCACGTGGTGGTCCATTTCAGTGAGCTGCCCCTCAACAACTTCTTGTCTCTGCTCTAACTTGTCCACATCAGTTCTTAAGGCCGTTGTTATAGACCGCATTTCTTTTCTGAAGTCTTTGATTTCTTCTAACATTCTGTCCATTTGTCTTTGCAGGACAGTCATATTGGTGTTGTCAGCACTGGCGCAGCCACACCTGGAGGAGTGAGAGGCCCATGATTCCTCGCTGCCAGAATCTCTGTCCGATAATCCTCCTTCATCTATCGGATCTCCGGGTAGGTTTTTGGTTAGACCTCTTCTGTTTGCCATTTACTTGCCTTTTGGAGTAATTTATAGATGGATTTTAATGTTTTGGCTGTAATTGTAGGGTTTGATGTGGGATCCCTTAGGGAGCTGTTGCAACTTGCAGCTGATTAGGAGCATGACATCACCAGAAGTCGAGCCTGAATCATACTGCCACCAGGCAATTCTAGGACAACACCCACCCAGAAGGACAGGGTGTGGAAAGCCATCTGTCTGAAGCTGAACAGAGTGTCTGGTGTGAGGAGGTCAAACCAACAGGTGCTCCACAGGTGGAATGACCTGCAATGGAGAGATGCTGCACTCCTCAACCACCTGAGGACCATGTCGAGGAATGTTGATGCCCAGATGAGAGGTGAACAGCCATGGCAGACTGGTAAGTGTCATGTCACACACTATAGTGAAACACCTGTAGCATGCATTGTTCATCACAGTGCATCTGTCTCAACTGTGTATCCCTCATTGTGTCCCCAGTGAAGAAGCATCCACTCCCATGGAGGAGCACAGCACACACAAACAGACAGAGGTGAGGAGGGGGGAAGCAGCTATGGGGACCAGAGGCCTGGCCGAGGAACACGCTACACAGGCATGTCATCTTGCAGTCTGCTTGCATGCAGGGGTATATTGATGCCATGGGTGTAACTTCAGATGTCACCCACACATCGCCAGCATGAGGCTTAATGCACAGGATACATAGGCCCTGTGATTGGGTGAGTGTCCATGCATGCGTAGAGTGTGTACACACTACACATGTGGAGGCACACGTGCAACATGGGCATGATATCAGTCATGCAGGGGTTGAATGGGAACATGCACAACTGTGTGTGTGGTGCAGTGGTGCACAGGTCTGCAGTGCCATTCCTCTGCCCCTGCAACAACATGACACAATCCATGGCCGCTGGTGGTCGTCGCACTACACTTATCTGCGCATGTTGTGTGGTGTGCTGTCACACAAAGTGAAAGGAGGCCACATAGCAGTACTTTGCATACTGTGGACCTGCTTCATAGTGGTGTGAACATGCGGCCCACACGGTCTTACATGACCCTGTATAGGGTTGTTGAATGCCTGCGCTATGGTGGCAATGAACCATTCCATGGCCATAGTGACTATTGTTGTGGTTGTTGCCATGTGCAGCCCACATGAATACACATCTTGTACTGCTACGACCTGCAGCATGGGCATGTGCTACTGGGCCGCAGGGCACAGCCATGTGTCCACCATCATGCTTTGCCATCCATATAGGCCGCACCGCATATTATACATGTACAGCACATTTGGAGTGCCATGTCACCCACTTGTCAGTCCCATCATGGCATTGTTCCACCTGTCAGTGTGTTGCCATGTAGCTGGACATTGTGCTCAGTGTTGCACAAGACCAACAGGCTATAATGGGTCCTGTGATGGTAACATCCATCTCAGACACATCACTGGTGGCCATGTGCTACACATATGTGCTGGTGCAGGGGCATGGTGTGCAGTCCACTTGGCACCATGTGACAACACTGTTGCTGGAAACATGCCTGGGCACTGGGGACATTGGACCATTATGTGTCCCATAGGCATGGCTCTGCTATGCATCATACAGGTGGACGTTAGGGTACTGGCCATATCACGTCTAGTATGCTGGCAGACAGTCACAGAATGTCTGTGACTGGACATTCACAACATGCCCTCTTGTGTTGTGCAGGTGTCAGAGTGACCATGCAGGGTGGACATCATACATGGGACTTTCACTGGCATTCCATGGAGAGGGCTATGCGGTGACTGAAGAGGCGGAGGCAAGGGCCTACCAGGAAAGGACACACAACTGTGCAATGGTGGTGGTCACACAAGGGACAGAAGTGGCATGGGAGCAACCTGACATACCACAGTCACTGGACAGCCATGCAGCAGATGACCATGACATGGCTTAAATGGATGATGCGGACCTCGCTCAGCAACTGCTCATGGAGGGGGCCATAGGACAGTACTGACCAGAGTGAGGATGGATATGTGGCTGTGGACACTGAATATGTTGTCACACTGCAGTAGGTGGATAGCTATGTTCATCAGGGATGCAGCCCTGCTGCAGAAAGGGATGTTTTGGATAACCCACCCAGACTGTCTATGAAGGACTTTGACAGGAAACTGGGGGCACACATCTGGCCAACTGCCAAACACTTAGACCTTAGAAATGGCACCACAATCCACACAGGGGTTGCATACAGACCCCAATCTCAGGGGGAAGAAATGGACAAGAAAATGATAGAAGGCATTCTTAGAATGGCAGAAAAGGGTGAGAGATTGTTGATGGGGGACCTGCATATGCCAGATGTTAACTGGAGCACCTTTGCTGCAGCCACATCCAAGAGTAGGGTCATTCTCGATGCCCTACAGGAGGCATGCCTCAGATAGCTAGTGTTGGAACCCACTCGGGAGGGAGCAATCTTAGACCTGGTACTCTCAAATGGGGATGGAGAGAGGATCTCAGATTTAGAAGTGGGTAGCCATCTGGGAACAAGTGACCATCAAACAGAGTGGTTCACGATAAACAGCCATAGAGTCAAGCCATACAAAAGCGAGGGTACTGGACTTTAGGAGGGCTGACTTTGACAAAATGGGAGAGTGCTTCGGAAAAGCACTAGCAAATGGGCAAGAAGGAGGGGTGGAGGAACAATGAGGAAAAATCAAAACTGTCATCACAGAGGCAACAAGCCTTTGTGTAAAGCAAATAAACAAATCAAAATGAAGGAAAAAAAAACACTAGAGATGCCAGGGAAGGTTAGGGAAAAAAAGATAGCATTCAGGAAGTATAAGGAAACACAGAAGGAACAGGACAGAGAACTGTATCAGTTAAAGCAGAAGAAAGCAGGGAAGGCAGTCAGAATAGCAAAGGCCCAAATCGAGGAAAAGGTAGCCAACTCAGTTAAGAAGGGGAATAAAACCTTTTGTAGGTACATTAGGGAGATAAGAAAGACCAAGGGAGAGATAGTGAGGCTTAATAAAGGGGAGGGGTTGGGGGTGGGCAAAGGGTGACAGTGAAAAGGCAGAGATACTGAACAAATACTTCTGCTCAGCATTCACAAAAGAAGAGGAGGGGGAGGTACCTAAACCAATCAGTATATAAGCACTCTGGACAGGGGGGTCAATACCAGTCCATTCACATAAGAAAGGATCCTGAAAGAACTCCTAAAACTGAATCATAGAAACATAGAATTTGACGGCAGATAAGGACCGCTTGGCCCACCTAGTCTGCCCATTTCCCTACCTACTGGATAAGCTGCAGATCCTAGTTAACCAGCAGCCTACTTCTTCCTACCCCCACCCTCTAGAATTGCCTTATGACTGTCCCATGCATGCTTGAATTCCACCACTGTTTTTGACTCCACAACCTCCTCAGGAAGGCAGTTCCATGCATCCACAACCCTCTCTGTGAAAAAATACTTCCTTAAATTACCTCAGAACCACCCCTCCTCTATCTTCAAATTGTGCCCCCTTGTTCTTGCACACCTCTTTTTTTGAGAGATGCTACCCTCTTGGACTTTGTTGATTCCCTTGAGGTACTTGAAAGTTTCTATCATGTCCCCCCTCTCCCTCCTTTCCTCGAGGCTATACATATTAAGCTCCTTAAGTCTCTCTTCATATGTCTTCCGGTGCAGACCCTGCACCAATTTCGTTAGCTCCCTCCTCTGGACAGCTTCCATCCTGTCTATGTTCTTATGAGACTGGTCTCCAGCACTGCACGCAGTAATTCAGATGGGGTCTCACCAGCTGTCTCTACAGAGGGATAATAACTTCCTGTTTTCTACTGGTGATGCCTCTCCCTATGCATCCCAGTATCCCCCCAGCCCTCCTTGCTGCCCTCTCACATTGCTTGCCCACCTTTAGGTCATCTGATATGACTACCTCCAGGTCCCTTTCCATTTTTGTTGTTCTTAGTATCTCACCCCCCATTGTGTACTCTTACCTTGCACTTCTTAGCATTGAATCTAAGCTGCCATACATTTGACCATTCCTCTAACCTTGCCAAGTCCCTTCTCATCCTTTCCACCCCACCTTGTGCATCAACTCTGTTGCAGATCTTTGTGTCATCTGCAAAGAGACATACTTTTCCTTCCAGTCCCTCTGCAATGTCGCTTATAAAGACATTGAAGAGGACCGTCCTATTACTGAACCTCATGTACTCTACTAGTAACCCCTCTTTTTCAAAGTGGACTCCATTTACTATTACTCTCTGTGTCCTATTCTCCAGCCAGTTCTTTACCCAGGCTGTCATCTTGGGACCCACTCCCAGGCTGGCTAACTTGTGTATTAATCTTGTGTGAGACTGTGTCAAATGCCTTGCTAAAATCTAGGTAGGCCATGTCCACAGCCCTCCCTGATCTACTACTTTGGTCACCCAGTCAAAGAAATCTATCAGATTCTGTCTGGCATGACTCTTCTGCTGTGAATCCATGCTGCCTGTGTCCTGTGCCCTCTGGCTTAGATACTGACAATTCTTTCCTTCAGAAGTGATTCCATCATTTTCCCTATCACTGAGGTTAAACTAACAGGTCTGTAGTTTCTGCTTCTGCCTTGCTCCCACTTTTGTGAAGGGGAATCACATCTGCCCTCCTCCAGTCCCTGGTACCACCCCACTCCTCCCATGATTTGTTAAAGAGGGTAGTCAGTGGTGTCACTAGTTCTACCCTTAGTTTTTAGAATTCTGGGATGAATCCCATCAGGCCCCTTTGCTTTGTCCACCTTCAGTTTTAAGAGTTCTTTCATAACCCTTTCTTCTGTAAATGGGCTGGTATCAACTTCTGTATCCAGAGTGTTTCTACTGTTTGTTTTAGGTACCTTCACCTCTTCATTTGTAAATACTGAGCAAAAATATTTGTTTAGTATCTCTGCCTTTTCACAGTCACCCTCTGCCAACCCTCCCTCCCCTTTATTAAGCCTCACTATCCCTCCCTTGGTCTTCCTTCGCTCCCTGATGTACCTATAAAAGGTTTTATCCCCCTTCTTAACTGAGTTGGCTATCTTTTCCTCGGTTTGGGCCTTTGCTGTTCTGACTGCCTTCCCAGCTTCCTTTTGCTTTAACTGATACAGTTCTCTGTTCTGCTCCTTCTGTGATTCCTTGTACTTCCTGAATGCTTTCTTTTTCTCTTGAACCTTCACTGCCACTTCCTTTGAGAACCATAGTGGTTTATTACATCATTTTGTTTTGTTTATTTGCTTCACACAAAGGGTTGTTACCTCTGTGATGGCAGTTTTTATTATTCCCCATTGTTCTTCCACCCCTCCTTCCTGCCCATTTGCTAGTGCATTCCTTAGGCACTCACCAATTTTAGCAAAGTCAGCCCTCCTAAAGTCCAGTACTTTTGCCTTTGTATGGCTTGACTCTATCACTGTGTTTATTGTGAACCATACTGTTCGATGGTCGCTAGTTCCCAGGTGGCTACCCACTTCTACATCTGTGATCCTCTCTCCATCTCCATTTGAGAGAACCAGGTCTAAGATTGCTCCTCTCAGTGGGCTCCAATACTAGTTGCCTAAGGGTATGCCCCCTGTAGGCATCTAGAATAACCTCACTCTTCAAGTGGCTGCTGCAACTGCACTCCAGTTAACATCTGGCATATTCAGATCACCCATCAGCAATATCTCCCTTTTTCTGCCATTCTAAGTATACTTTCTATCATTTCCTTGTCCATTTCCTCCCCTGAGAGAGGTCTGTATACAACCTGTGCGGATTGTGGTGCCATTGCCTGTCTCCAAATTCACCCACAGTGCTTCTTCTCCTCCCTGTTTACCCTTTTGTTCTGTTGCTTTGATTCCTTCCCTTATGTAAAGAGCTACTCCTCCTCCTCTTTTATGTTTCTATGTTTCTAATGCCTTGTGCATTAGCTGGCAGATGCACTTTTTGCCCTGTGCATCTGTATCTGCGGCCACATAGACGCACAGGGACCACAGCGCCCTGTGATTCTGCAATCCACCAGACAGCCCCATAAATTTTTAATATCTGTTCCTGCACAGAAGCGCAGGGTGCTTGGACAGAATCTTCTCTTAGTGCAGGGCATCTGTATCTCTGCTCTATGACTTCCAAACACCTGCACAGCACACACATGCAAGGAAACATTCGTCACTGACAAATGCCTGTTTCTGATTGTGAGAGTGAATATTCTGTCAGTAAAACTGAGCAGAAATTTAAATTCTTATATTCTATTCATAGCAGACATTCCATCTACTGATTGTAGGAAAGATAGAAAATAAACAAGGTGAGAAAAAGGGAGGAAATAATATAAAGGAAATGGAGGAATGATGAGGAAACAGGTAAATGGGGTGGATTGTGCAAAACAGAGGGTTCAAGGGCTAATTTAAAAAAATATATATTTTGCTGTGCATAATATTTGAAACTGAGATGGGATGAAAATGCTGGGACTATTTTGTTAGGTGGATGAAAGTTGTTTTTTTTTTAAATCATTAAATGTTCAACATTATTTTATTTTTGTGCACCCCCCCAAAAAAAATATCTTGAGCCCATTTTATAATCGCAGTAAGGCACTCTAGGGTGATCTGTGTGGTAGGATAACAGCATTTCTTGGGTGGGTGAATGCAGGTGTGCCATTATATCACCAAAACACACACCCTGTTGTGTCTTTTTGCTTAATTAAACCATGGTCCTGCCTCCTCATTTTTGATGTCTGTCCAGGTGAAAGTTAAGGACCCCATGACACTTCTCATAATAGTAAGAGAGACTCCCCATTGTCCTGGCCAACATTCTCCCAGTCAATAAAACAGGTCTATTTAAGCACGCCACACACACACACACACACACACACACACACACACACACACACACGCACGCATGCACACACGCACGCACACACACACACACGTTGGAAATAAGCAGTCAATGAAAAATAAATAAAATAGAAATACTTAAACAAACAAATAAATGGCTAGATTAAAAGCACTTAGTATGTATCAGACCACATCACATTTTTGAACTGGCACTCACTTCCTGTCATCTCCAACTGGGCCTTCCTCTGCTGAACAACTGGCTACCTTCTAAACTTTGAAAATCTTTGCATTGATCTATTTTCTAATTAAGTGGGGTACTTTTGGCACAGTAAGTAAATGTAAGACAAAAACACAGAGCTAGTGTATCAAATTGAAGTGGAGTAGTGATATGAGTGTGCTATCCTGGGCCCTCCTCTATTGATTTTTCTGGTGGTCCCATGGGTCAGCCCCCTGTATCCCAGTTCAACACTGCTGGAGCCCCTGGATGACTGACTTGCTCCTACCCCCCACCCCTCGCCGGCTCCTAAACCTTGCTTATACACTGATATACATGTAACAGATGCAGAAAACAAAAAATACACAATTACAAACAGAAAAACATCATACATAGGCAGCAGGTTACATGGTCCAGGAAAAATGATGAGAAAAATCCCAAATTCAATATTAGTAAAGATGGCATCCTGTAAATGCTGAGGCTGCAATTTGCATAGCAATAAGCAACAGAGAAATAATACAGTGTAAGTGTGAAGGCTATTGTCGGAGCTGCACCCCCCCACACACACACACACGCACGCACACACTTGTTTGTTTAGCTGGCTTTGCTCCCTCACACATTCTGGGATGAAAGCTTTGCCTCCAGTAAAGAAGGAAGCCCTACACCTGGGCCTTGTTTGCTCAGGAGATTTTGTAGCAAATGTCATGTGTTTGGGAGGAGGCATAAAATCCTTTCTCAGAGGCTCAGTTCATAGATGGTCAGGGTCTTGAGTTGTCGTGGTGCTTCAGCATTAATTTCAGTGGCGGGTCTTCTAAACTTCTGTGGTAGGTCACGTATTTCTGTTGCATGGATTATTCACTTCTGTGGCAAAATACTGCTTAGCCATTGGCTAAGACATCATGTGATGTGACCAGTAATAGCACCAGATGTTGAGCATGGAAGAGGGACCTCAGGCTGAAAAAAAAAAAAAAAAAAGAGTATAAGGGAGCCATGCACTATGGAGAAATGATTTGATAACTGAGTAAGGACACTGGGCCAGGGCCCATTTTCAAGCATGATTGAGCCAATACAGGGCACAATAATGTAGGAGCACAGTGCATCATAGACAGGCACAAGCGTCATAGTATGCAAGCATAGGATACAGTGACATAACAGTATGACTGGCAGAATAAGCAAATTAGTGTATTTTGGCAGAGATAGTCATATATACACATCAAGTGGGGCAGGGCACAGACAGGTGCTCTGGCTCAATATGTGGTCCCTAGGATGCAATTTAAACTGAGTCTGGCTAGGGGAGAGTCACAGGGAACTAGGGAGGTTGTTTCATGTTTCAGAGGTAGATAGGGAGAAAGCGTTGGAGCCCCTGGATTCCTCAGAGTGAGAACTGTCAGTAGGCATTGGTCTGAGGACTTTAGGTACCTGGGACAGTACCTCACAATGTAGGAGCTCAGTTAGGGGAGAGGAGCTGGAGTGACATAGGGATTTGTCAGTTAGGCATGCTAAGAAATAATACCAGTGGGCAGCAGCGGAAAACCACTGCAGCCTAAAAGCATAGAATTTGTCAGCAGAAAAGGATTGGTAGGCCTCTCCACTCTGCCCAATTTTTTTCCCTGCCTATTCTTTTTTTTGTAATTATGCTTTATACTGCCCCCTTACTGCCTGTCAGCTTCGACTCCTTCTGGACATCCAAGAGGTCATCCTCCTGCCATCTGCCCCGCCAAACCAACCTCCCAGTCCTCCATGGAGTTTCACTCCCCCCCCCCCGAGTGGGGACGAGGTGGGTCTCTGACCCCCGTAATCCTATGTTTCATCAGACCCCAGAGGTGGTCGGCGAGCAGGGGCAAATCGGAGGCATGCCCCAGGAAGTCCGTCATCCCAGAGCCGGCAGGTGTATTTTCCTGTTTTTCTCCCCGATGCAGTGAAATCTCCTGATGTCATGTCACTGAGCGCTGGCGTCCACTAGCTGCCAGCCGCCGTCCCCTCAAGTGGGGCTTGTGATTCCCCTGGGCTTCTGCTTGGGGTCATGCACAAGGAGCATGGGCATAGACCATCCCCCCACCCCCAGAGACGGAGAGCTGTCGTGGGACGCTCAAGCCGTGCTCCCCCAGCCGACCCAACCAGTGAACCATGTCTGCCCCCGAACCCGAGTTGCTGGCATGGTGCGAGGTGTGGCGCCCAGCACCTCAACCCTCAGCGCCACTGGGCCTGCTTTCCCTGCCTATTCTGACACCTTGGACCCAGTTTAGTCACCAGTGTCACTCCCACCCCCTCACCCCCTTCCTGTACTTATTTTGCCCGTGTGCCTATCCCATGCAGACTTTAAATTCTCCACTGTTTTCGCTCTCAAAACCTCTTCTGGCAGGCTGTTCTGGGCATCCACCACTCTTTCTTTGAAGAAATATTTCCTTACATTACTCTTAAACTTCCCTCCCTCTAGCTTTATTGCATTGCCCCATGTTCTAGTGCATTTTCTCCTCTAAAAGAGATTCCCCACCTGCACCTTGTTCACCCCTGTGAGGTACTTACAGGTCTCAATCATGTTGTCCCCTCTTGCTCTCCTCTCTTCCGGGGAGTTTACATTGATATCCTGCAGCCACTCCTCATATGGATTCCCGTGCAACCCCCATTCCATTTTGGTAGCCCTTCTCTGGACCGCCTCCACCCTGTCAATGTCCTTGTGGAGGTACGTCCTCCAGAAGTGGACACAGTACCTGGGGGGGGCGCTCTAGTGAGTAATACAGTGGCAACACTACCTCCCTTCTCCTGCTAGAAATCCCCCACCCTATGCACCTAAGCATCTCACTAGCCTTGCCTACTGCCATGTCCCACTACCCTGCCACCTTGGGATCATTAACTATGATTACCCCGAGGTCCCTTGCTTGCTTGGTGACTGTATGTTCCTCCCCTAATCATATACACAGCTCCTAGGTTTCCTGCCCCAGGTGCATGCCTTTGCACTTTTTGGCATTGACACCCAGCTGTCACACCCTAGACCACTCCTCTAGTTTCCCCAGATCCCTTTGCATTCTCTCCATCCCCTCCTGAGTGTCCACCCTGTTGCAGATGTTTGTGCCATCTGCAAAGAGAGACACGTTTCCCTCCAATCCCTCAGCAATGTCACTTATGAAGAAGACATTGAAGAGGACCGGTTCCAGTTCTGATCCCTGTGGCATCCTACTAGCCTATTTCCTGTCCCCTGAGTGCCTGTCATCTACTATCACCCCCCTCTGCCTCCTATTATTTAAACGGTTTGATACCAAGCATACCACTTTCTCCCCAACCCTCTAGCTGCTTATTTTCTTAACTAGTTTCATGTGCAGCACAATGTTAAAGACTTTACTGAAGTCCGCATAGGCCACATCCGCTGCTCTCCCTGATCTACCTCCCTGATCACCCAATCAAAGGAATCTATGAGATTTGTTTGGCATGACCTCCACCCTGTGAAACTGTGCTGGCAGTGGTGCTGCAGCTCATTTGCCTCCAGGTATTCCATCAGGCTCTCCTTCAGCAGGGTCTCCATTCATTTCTCCACCACTGATGTGAGACTGACTGGCCTGTGGTTGCTAACCTCCTCCCTGCTGCCGCTCTTGTGCAAAAGGTCCACATCGGTTCATCTCCAGTCCTCTGGAACTACCCCCCGCCCATCTCCAGTGAGGTGCTGAATAGTGTTGCCAGAGGGCCAGCTAGCATTGTGCTTTGTTCTTTTAGAAATCTTTGATAAACCCCATACGGTCCCATTGCCTTGTTCTCTTTTAGAGCTTCCAATCTCTTTCTGACTCTCCTCTGAAAATGGACTTGTGTCCACTACCCCTTCCCCTGGTGCCTATCGATACATGTTGGTCCACCTCCACTACTGTAAAGACAAAGAAGAAGTACTCATCTAAAATTTTAGCTTTTCCCTGATCGTCTTCTGCACAGTTTCCCCTGCTTTCCTCTTTTCACTCATGTACCTGAAGAGAGTCTTATCCCCTTTTTTGACCTCCTTGGTGATCCTTTCCTCTGTTTCTGCCTTAGCTGCCTTCACCCCCTTCCTTCCTCCCTTTGTTTTTTTCCAGATATACCTCCTTGTCCACCTTCACTGGAGTCTCCTTGTACTGCCTAAATGCAGTTCTTATCTCCCTTACCGCCTTAGCCACCTCCTTTGAGAACTATTGAGACCTTTTTCTCCTCATCCCCTTACTTTCTTCAAACAGCATGCTGTTGCCTTAGCTATTCCCTCCTTGATCTTTTTTCCATTGGGTCACCAAACCCTCCTGGCTATCCCCCCAACTTCAAGGTATTTACTGAGTCAGTCTCCCATTTCTTTAAAATCAGCCCTCCTGAATTCCAGGACCCTCGTCTTAGTGTGGTTTATCCTGGAGTATAGAGTGTAGTGGTGTGGAAAAAAAGGGTGCAGACAGAACAAAAAGACAAACTGATGTTGCCTGCAGTATTGAGCCTCCCTGTTTTAAACACAAATCTCCATCAGTAATTAATTCAGGCATTGCCGGCCCAGTGGCGCTGATGGTTGAGGTGCTGGATGACACACCTCACGCCACGCCAGTTACCTGGGGTCAGGAGCAACCTTGGGTGCTGGGAGTCGGCTGCGGAGGAGAAGGATTGAGCATCCCAGGGACTGGTCTCTTTCTCCAGGGCGGGTGGGAGAGAATGATCGTGACAGTACTGGCTCCTGGCAGTGGCTAGGGGCTGGTGCATGGCATGGTCCATGGTGGGGCTGACGCCTGACTCGCTGTGTGTGGACGCACACACGGAGAAACCTTGGCATCATTGCACAGCTGCGCCATGGAATAAAGTCAAGAAAAATCAATGCCAGTCCCTTGAGCATGATGAAGGAAGGATCTGACACCGCTGCATCAGTCACACCCAAAGCAGCTTCCCTGGTGTGCCTGCCTCCTGGTCTTCAGCAGCATGAGGGGTATGTACCCACCGCAACGTGGCTAGGGAGGGGCAGGATATAGGGGTTTCAGAGCTCCTGGTTGAGGCTGGGGCAGCGGCTGCAGAGATGGCTGGATGGATGGGGGGAAACCATAGGTACAAACCCCCAGTCGAGGAACAGGCATATAAAGTGTATAACAAAAAAACAAAACAAAAAAAGTAATGAATTCGGGCACTACAAATGAAAAAGTGTAGGATAAGAATGAAGGAAGTCAGAATTTGTATATGGTGAGTGTGTTGAAACCCGGCACATTTACCATCAAATTGGTCAATCAAACATTTGGGTCGCTTTGAATTACTCTGCCCTTTAGCCAAATAATAATAATAATAAAAAAAAATAACACTCTAGCCCACACCAGTTGGCAGGGCTAGTTCTGTGGTGACCCTTTTCCCCACCCTAGGCATGTTCCACCCTCCTCTCTCATCCAGGTTATTTTTTTTTTATACATATATAAAAAAATTCCAACTCCTGGCACTGTGCCAGGTGCTGATTGAGTTTAAAAAAACAACTGATAACAGGAATAGTGAAGGAGGTAAAAGAGATTGGGACTGACTAGAGTGGGTGAAAGGTAGTGGAGAGGTACCACTTACCCTTATTTTTATCCTGCTAGATCCCCATACCATGGACTCAAATCATCTTTGGCCAAAGTGTCAAAGCTGAACTGAATACAGGGGCCTTGATTCTCAAAGAGGCACTAGAACAACATATGATTTGCATAACCCAGCTTGCACCAATGATTACTGCACAATGCGGCCTGCAACAAATTCAGAAAGAACAGCCCCAGTGCCAAAAGTCAAAACACATGATGTAGGATGCAAGGTGTATCATAAGAAGTGTGCATTGAGCAGCAATGTGGCACACAGCTCCAAAACACCTAGGCACTACCATGGCCGAGGCAGGGGGAGCGCAGTGTGAAAGCTCAATGCAGAGAGCAGAGGGACACAGGAGAGCAGAAGAACACAGGAGAAAGAACTTCAGAGAGGCAGAGACTGACATCCTGATTGAGGAGGTCCAGGGCTAGGTCAGTGTGAATGACAACAGTGGGAAAACAGGGCAACAGTGCAAACAGTGGGTCCCTGTGTAATAGCATGTATCCTTACACCCAACAGGTAGACCTGCTACTGTCCAGAGGGGGGACAGAGATCTCCGAGCCCAGTGGCAGCAGGGCTGGGAGGATGTGGCCACCAAGGCCAATGTGGTGGCAGAATGCAGAAGAAGCATCCGTGAGCTGCAAAAACACTACCATGACCTCCAAAGGAGGTTTAAGGAGAAGGTGGCACACATCAGACGCTGCATGGGAGGAACTGGAGGTAGACACAGCCAACTCAGAACTCTGAGCAGCCAGGATGAATGGATGGCAACACACCTCAGTTCCTGGACCATTGAAGGGGACACAGAGCTGGACCTGTCCCCAGCTACAACATGCATCAGGTATGTATGCTTCCATGCATGCAGCATGCAATGCCCCTGACCACCCACCATCAGTGGTGACAGTATGGGGCGCCAGTGTAGGCACTGCACAACCACAACAGAGTCACACAGAAATGGTTGTGCACCACAGACACCAACCATGCACATTCTGCTATGTCACCCCACATGACATGGCGGTGGTGAGGATGGACGCCAACAAGCTGTGACAGGCACGGCCATACACGACAGGAGACAGCATATGCCTCAGGGGGACACAGACAGTGAAACATTGATGCTGTCTGGGTACATGGGTGGTGAGACAGAGGTGGGCACAATTGTCACAGTTGGTGGAACAGATACACACAGAGTATAGCGGTGCGCTGATGGGGACCTAACAGCAGGGCAGACACAGGGCACAGTTACGGCATCCACCAGTGATGAGGGGAAAGCATGGCAGGACGACGGCAGAGATACTGACATGTTGCCTGCTGTCACACATGCAGAGTCACTAATGCCATGGCCTGTGGTACCAGAATTTGACTCTGCACTGGAGGACAACCTAAGCCGGTGCTGCCAGGATGTGGTGGACATGGGAGATGAGCAGGAGGCTGTGCAGGAGCAAAACACAACTGCTGTGGACCAGATGTCCCAGCTAGATGGTGTAGTCATTGACCTCCATGATACAATGATGACACACATATGTGAGGGGTGCACAACAGCATGGGTTGCTGGTGTCCACCATGCGTGGTATACACCTATGTGCCAAGCGGCAGGCAGAGGCTGTGGAGGGCCAGATGATGATGATGGAGCGTAGCCTGTCAATGCAGAATATGTAGACCAATGCCATTACTGTGATGGCCGGCATACTCCAGGACAAAGCCAATGCATTATGGCAGAACAGGGGACAGATGACACTATGGCCACACATGTCTGGGACACATGGGTATGGTGCCGAGGGGATCCAGCACCATGGGGACAACCAACATGCCTCCACACTCACACAGGGATGCCAGGAGCAGTGACAACACCCATCCATTGGATGTGAACCCATGGCTGCAGTGGGCACCAAACATGTGGCCCAACTCCTGAAATAGATCCACGGTCCCACATGTGGAGACAGCACCATAGCAGGCTACATAACAGGACAATGGGTATTTTGCTGCTTTACAACAGGCACTCAATGCCCTTTCTGACACAGGTCATGAACAGGACCTGGTCAGTCCTGAAGGCACCACAGCACCACCACCTGTGGGGGCCAACACGTCCTGGCCATGGATACAACTGCACAGGGGGCAGCAATACCCATGGACACCAACATACAGGAGGTGGACAGCTTTGGAACGACAGTGCACAGTGGTAGACAAACAGAGGTGGCAGACAAACAGAGGCATGCATATCTATCTATCAATGGGCCATGACCATCCGGAGGACATGGAGCAGGGACACAACACCCATACCAACACCATGTGTGCATCAGACAAGGCATGTAATACTCTGGAGCCACGGGGCCCAACACTTACACAGGGTAACATGGTGATGCCAGCACTGGACCAGTCATGGGCAATCGGGGAACACCATGCTGACCAGACCCACAGGCAACACAGTGCCACCCATGCAGCCAGTGCCTGCGCAGGGGGACACACGTGCACCAAGATGCAGTGGCAGCAAATGCACAGGAACCATGAATGCAGCCATGGAAACGCTGGTAGTGCCAACTCTGGAACAACCCCCCACTGCTCCACCCACACCACTGTCAACAATGCAGCCAAAAATGGCCAGGAGGATGAAGGAGAGTGTCGCCTGTGAGGGAATGTCCACTGCCACACATGCATCAAGAACACTGGCAGCCACAAGACAAGCTATGAGGGCCAAGGCCCATGGAACACAGCCATCATCAGGAAACGGAGGTATCGTTGCATCATAGCTGGATGCACATGGACCCAGCAAGTGGCAACAGCAGCCAGCACAGCCAAGGTGTGCCCAGCCAGGCATGAAGAAAAGGCCACAAAGTGCACAACCACCTGCACCATGAACACTTACAGACAGCAACACACCGGTCTGTTGGAAATGCCTGAGTAATACACCCAGTAAGCCTCCAGCATCAGCCACACAGCATCTCCAATGTCCACCACCTCCCTCCCTCCCGAACAACCCCATGTGATACATCACAGTCACCCCTCAAATAGACATCACCCTCACCTGAATGCAACCCCATCTACATGCCACAGTATCATGGACCACCCACTGCATGCATCACTACAACAGGAACCAAACCATGTGGTTCCACCTTGGTATATGGTGGTTTGGCTTACTCACATCAGCATGCTGATGTGCAACTAACAGAACCCCGGTCACCACATAGGACATCAGACTGCGAAAGTCCTTGCAGTGGCAACACCCTGGAACAGCCCATGTGTGGTGTCACGCACTGTGACCTGTGCAACTGTGGCCAGGGTGGAACACATAATTCCACAGTCCACAATGGCACACATGGGTGGACACCTACATATGTGGCAATACATGACACCTATGCATTGTGCACATCATGCACTGCTGCAACATTGAGCCCAAACAGGTGTTACAGTTTAGGGGAATGAGACACAGACTCACGTTACATATGTAACCCCCTTGTTACCCGGGGTTACTAGAATCCCAGTAAGACCTAGTGGTAGGCAAGGAAGGCAGCTTGTGAAACTCCAGTTAAATGGATTTCACACTGTCTCACTCTGTTCTCAGTCTCAGCTGAGACTGAGGGATGACATCACCATAGAACTGTCACAGCTGCATGAGCCACAATGGAATCTGCAGCAGGGAGTTGGAATAGAATGTTGGGAGGTTTGAACAGTAGTCTGTAGGTCAGTTGGAGTTTGGAGCTTGCTGAGAGAGCAGCACAGCAGCTCTGGTTAGGCTCTTGGAGCCTCAGCTCTGACATAGGGCTACATTTAGGAATAAGGTGTGTGTTTCCACCTAAAGAGAGATACAGAAGATAGTTTTGAAGTGGTGGAGACTGCTGATTCGGGTCTCAGTGCCCCCTCCCTCAGGGGATGGGGGCAGAAAGGTTGTCCTGCATATTCCTGGGGCAACCCTCTGGTTTTTCTACTAGTGGAGAAGCTGCCTTATTTGTTCCAGAGTTTTTGGGAAACAAGAAGATTTGTGAATCGCCTGTGGGGCACCTGCAACCGGAGGGTGAGTTTCTGCTCTTTCTAAAGGGCCTATGTGTTTCACCCTGGGACTTGTGTGATAGTGGGGATTGGACTACTGAAGTAGTGGGAGGCTTAGAGTAATAGGCTTAGCCAAAAGTAAAAGTATGTTCAAGTCCAGCACTTATGGGAAGTCAAGACATGTAGAGGAGATGTGACATACGTCTACCCAGTAATCTACATTGCCAAGCTTTCAGAAAATAGTTGTTTAGTTTCCAGAGAAATGGCTGGGTATGGATTGTGGGAGCTGGAGGTGGGAGACCCCCCATCTTTAGTGACCAGGTCCCCTCTACGGATTTGCTCTGTGGATTTCTACTTTGCCTCATGCACTTGGCCAGTGTTAAGGGAAGTACCCAGACGTGGGATTGGAAGGAAAATTCCCTCTAGGAGTCGAAGGCTCTAAGGTGATTTGGGGAGCCACAACAGGAAAACTGGTTCATTTCCCAAAATGGACTGCAGATCAAGTGGCCGGCAGGGGAGCTGGGCCCGTGGGGAAAACCCAAGTAGTGTACAAGTCGGGCTGTGTACCCAAAGCTGCGTGCAAGTCCGGGCTGTGTGCCTGGTGGGTTCAGAGCCTGAGGGCTGAATAGTGAAGAAGTGTTCTGTTGTCTCTAATCTGCATTACCAGGAATGTAGCCCCGTGGGGGTCCGTCTATGCTTTGTTTGTTCAGCTTGGATGTGAATAAAAGCCACACTGTAGAATCCCATTCCTGGTTTTGGACATTGCAGTTATTGCTTCCTGTGTTCGGATTTACTTGGGTGCCCCTGTGCAGAGTAGCCAAACCTAGGCCCCCTGTGCCGAGTAACCTAATCCTCCCCGAACCCAGTCCCCACCAGGTACTGCTGTCAGCTTCAACAGCATGCCACCTGTCATTTTTCTAAAAGGCAGGGGTGAGGGGTTACAAAAATGGAGGCACTGCTTTGGATTTTATTCTGGGAAGGAAGGTGCTTGGGCAGGGGGCTAGCATTTTGGCTATCTGGCAGTGGGTAGCCCTAAAGCTGAAGCAAGCTAACTACTGTGTCGCTGTGTGCTGTGGATCTTATGCTGCTGTTTAAAATGCCAACTGTTTACCAAGGAGCAGTAAAGCCAAAGAGTGTGCCCTTGTCCTGCATCAGATTGTTTACAGCGTTTTTGCCTGCTTTTAAAATGAACTGTGGTAAAGAAACGTGTGGAAGACTAGGGGTAGCAACAGGACAATTGTGCCCTGGACGTTGGAAATACTTTTCAAATGAACTGTGGTAAAGAAAAGTGTGGAAGACTAGGAGTAGCAACAGGAAAATTGTGCCCTGGATGTTGGAAATGCTTTTTGAATGAACTGAGAGACCTGCAGGTGTGAATGGCTATGTTAAATGGCTGAAATGGGCTCCCGCCGTGGAGTCAGTTAGGAAAAAAAAAAAGTTACATTCTGCAGTTTAAATTTGCCTGCTCGACGATCGCCGTGAGGAGAAGAGCACTCGAGAGGAAGAAGAGGCTCATTTGCATGGCGCCGTGTGATTGGTGAGGCTGCAATCAGTCCCGCCCCCTCAGCCAGCTCTACAGTGACTGCCCCAGCATTCGGAGGGAGTGTGAGTGGAGTGCGTGTACTGGCTTGCGGAGGAGTATCGCGGAGTGTTAAAAACGCTGTAAACCATCCAAAAATAGACTTGTTTGTTTAAAATCAGGCTCAACCCGCTAATCGGTCATCTGAATAGCAAGTGTGGTGGTCGAGGAGACGATTGGCAGGACTGCCCACCCGTTTCTGTTCTGAGGCCTCCAAGAACTGGCTGCAGGCCGTTTTTTCCCACTGCAGCAAACTGCTACTGATAACAGCAAGTACTAACAGTGAAAAGTGCTCAGACAGTGATTTTCTGCCCAATGCCAGCAAAATGTGTGTGCAACAGTGCAGTCGCTTTGCAAGTAATGACTGTGGCAAGTCCTACCAGCAATTGCAAGTCTGTTAAGCCATTGACTGTGTGCATAGTAATGAGTTCAGCCTCAGTTTAAAGTTTAAAGCCAGAGAGAGACTGTGAGTTGTAGCCAAATGTGCAGCACTAGTTTACAGGCAATCCTGTGCTTAAAAACCTGAAGCTTTAAGGGACTGTGAGTCAAAGAAATGTTTCCAGCATGTAAAAAGTCAGTGGAAAATCATGTAAATGTGTTTAGAACAAGAACAGTGCAAGTTTGTGCAGTTTGAGCAAAAGTTATCAGTAGTGTGTGTAAATCGGGTGCGCAGTGGCTTGACCCAATTTCTGAATGTTGATGCACAGGCGTGCTGCCGCCGCCATTACAGGCTGGGGTAGTAAAGTAAACACAGCAGCAGAGGAGCCATTTTAAAACTAAAGAGTGTTCAGTAAAGTGGGACTTTCAGTTACAGTGAGCTTTTGTTTGTTTTTCTGCAGTTATGGCCTCAGGACCACCTCGTTACCTGGATCATGCCCGGGTTGCAGTAATAGCAGCAGTGAATAGACTGAGGGATATTGAAAAGTGGTGCTATGGAGGACAAGTGCCTCCTCATGTGGCGATTCCTGGTTTTCCAGTGCACGTGTGTCAAATATGCTTGAGAGCTGGAAGGGACGTCTTCATGATTCCTCACTGTGCTGGATGCCTAGAAAAATATGGCTTGTATAAAGCACCTCAAATTCGTTTGGCTCCCACATGGACAAAGGTTCAGGAATCTTCAGTGGGCAGCAAACAGCACCAGGCAGAGCCTGTGGAGGAAGGCTCCTCGGGGGAGTGTGGCACAAAGCTAGAGGGTGCAGAGTTAGAGACGGAACCAGAAGCTGAAGTTTCGGATGCTGGATCCCAGAAGGAAAGTTCGGATAAAGCATCAGTAGACCCCTGGAGGGGGGGAGCTAGCCCAAGTCTCTTAGGAGAAGATGAGATATGGGAGGCCTTTGAGTGGGAGGTGTTGACCTCCATGCCTAGTGATGAGTGGATAGTCTCAGGAGTGAGAACGGCTGCTCACTCCTGGGGTCAGATCCTCAGTGAAGAGGAAGATGAGGGGGAACCTATGTGGCCTTGTGAAAAAGGAACAGGTACACAGCCTCAAGATCTTGCCTCGGAGGAACGCATGAAAGAGAGTGGTGATGCCACTGCCCTGGCTATACAAGAAGAAGAAGTCAGGGATCCATTTTTAATTTCGTTAAGGATATGTAGCTGGCAGAACCAGGACTGGCCACCCCCAAGCGAGGCCAGCGGTCTCAGGTTGACCAAAGCTAGTGTAACCCCCCTGCAAATGGGGGTTCCCAAAAGACTTCCAGGAGCTTGCTTGAATGCTCCAAGCCTGAATGGTGTTTGGCGTTTAAGCCATTTATCAGTGAGTGTTTTTAGAACCTCTGGTACTGTCTCTTTAAGAGCTGTCTGCTTGCAGACATAATTAGTTTGTATGGGGGGACTGTGTGCTTCTCTGAGTACCACTCGAACTGCTGCCAATTTACTCCATTTTTGCAGTCACTAGGAGTGCAAAGGGAACCTATCTGAAAGATGTAACTGTTTGCCAGAAATCATTTACAGTAATAATGAAATTACAGTTTGTCTAACCTGCTTTCTTTGCAGTCAGAACTGTGTCTGTCTAGTTCCCATTCTGGTTTTGAACTGCTGAACTGGACCAATCAGTGTGGGGTAAGCTAGCTCTAAAATGGTGCCTGGACGAATCAGAACTTGGACTCATAATCTGAGCCAGCCACAAGAGGATTGTATGGGCGTGACTCTGGGAGATGTAGTTTAGACTTCAGCACCTTTTGGACCAACAGCAGCAGTCTATTGTGAGTGACAGCCAATCCAGTCAAGAACTGGGAGGAACTCAAAGGAAGTGCCCGGTTTTGTCAGTTGGAGTTTCAGTTGAGCTTTGGCAGTGAAGAAGGAAGGAGCCCTGTGCTTTTTCAGTGTGCAGTTTTAGTCAAAAACGTGTAAGGCCCAGAGTTCCGGTCTGCAGCTTGTGTAACAGCTTGTTAGGACTGAATCCGTCCTGTGAAGAGAATCAAAGGATATCTGAAGAGTAGAACCAGGCTCACCCTGTAGAAGACTGGAGGAATTGCTGAAAATTGCACTCGGTCTGTCAGGAACTGAATCTGCTGTGTGTTCTCTCGGTATTGTGCAGTAATTGCATCCAGATACAGATGCAGCCTGCCTGGTATAGTGCTTTCTTTTATATAAATGTGTGAAGAGGTTTGTGTACCTCAAGTGAGCCCTGCTGACATTGAAGGACCCTATCTTATTTGGAGGTCGTGAGTACTAATTCAGGGTCGCTCCCTGTTGAATTACCACTTAAATCCAAATGGAATTACTGTACTGCTGACTGTTTAATTCTCCTTTTCTCTGTGTGAAAGGGCCCCTACCAGCTGCCACGGTTTGGACTAGCCACTAGGGCTTGGGTACCCAGGGACAGTAACTGATAGGGATAGGCCTGTGCACAGAGCCATAGGTAGATTATTAGAGTGATAAGCTAATTAACCTGATTTCCTGTCCTTGTTATATCCCCTAAATAAATCAGAGCTGCTTGTTTCAGCAAAGTTATACTGCCTGAGGTATTTGTCTATGTTAAAGTACTGTACTGTGATTGTTGCACTGTATCTCATTTCACAGGAGGTCCCAGTGCGGAACCAGACCTGGGGTAAGTGTATACTGTGAAGGTAATTCTGATATATTGTGTGGGCCACTAGTGGGAAGAAAGGGGGGTTGCAGTGTCCCAGAGGGCTGTGACCAAGTTAGTTTAACTATTGCAAACCCTGACCTCTGGGTGGAGGCACCCGCCATTGGATCCAGGCCCCTCAACCTGTTAGTGGCAAATCAGGCAGGGGTAGTATCCCCTGGGATAGCGCCATCTAGGGGTTACACTAGTAAAGAGGAAAGACTGGTTCGTAGAAAGGCAAATGAGATCTATGGTATGACCTTTCCTACCTTTCCTCGGAAAGTCTGGGAGGAGATTGAGAACAGCAGGAAATCCTGGATCTGGGCAGAAGCAATGAAAGGTGTGCATCCTGGGGCCAACAAGCATGTGAAGAACAGACTGTTTCACAAGAAATATACCCAATGGAAGAGGGGGTGGGACACTGTTTATAGACAGAGTGCGAATAGTGGACGGAGAGGGACGTGAAATCTCCCACTGTGTGAATTTTGTGCGCCCAGATGGGGTAATAATTCAAGCTCCTGACCCCCCGGTACTATTGGCTTCAGTGCAAGGACCTCCCAGCAAATGTGCCCGTGCCTACAAAATGGAAAGCCGAGCAGTGGTAGTCAATACTGCCACACTAACCTGTGAAGTGCCTTTATTGATCCGCCAGTATGGACATCCAGGACTCAGGTGCCCCACATTCATCAGTTCTACAGTGTACTGGCCTTTCCAGAATCCATCGACTGGCCCACCAGATGACTTCAGATCCAGAGAGGACACCAGCCCAGCTGTATCCTGAGCCATCGCCTGGTAATCGGATGATGTCAGACCAGCTGTTTTCCTTTTTGTTCCTGTTCTAAGGTTCCATCTCCAGAGATGACATCATCCCAGCAGTTCCCAGATGTGCCCTCCTGTGGCTCCCAGAAGATGTCCGCCCAGCTGTATCGGAAGATTGCTGCCAGGGAGAGTCTTCGTCAGAGGTGCAGGTCGGTTCAGAATTTTCCATTCTACAAGGGGCTGGTAAGTCCAAATTTTTCTATCTTTATGACATTGCAGTACACACCCTACACTAGCAGACTCCAAAATGTGTGAACTGTCCTCAAAGACTCTTCCCTTCGGCACTTCGGCCTGCTAGAACTGTGCTTCACCGGGCTCCGGCCCAGGAGAGACTCTTTATTGGACTAGCCTTCGGGCACTGTGGTCACTAGTTGGGACTTTTAGGGCACTCCATCCCCCCCAAATGTGTATTGTAAATAATGTCATTGTTTTCTACTGTTTTCTAATGTATATACTGTTTTCTACCTTTTCTAAAAAAATCTTTTTGGGATTCTTCAGTGTTTTGATGGTAGGGGTTTAGGTAGACTGTGTATGCAGATTAGGAGTGTGTGCTGTCTTTCTTTTTCTTGCAGGTGTTCCTGGAGAAGATAGAAGAGAAGACAAGAAGAGGAGGAGGGGCTTATCGGAGTTCCTCATTAGTACTTTAGTGTGTAGCGATTTAAAGTACTGTGGTGTTCTTATTGTTGTTGTTACTGTAGTAACCCTTTTCCTTCCACAGGTGTGGTTGTGGGGGTAGGGAGGAGGCAGTAAAGTGATATAATAATGGGGTATTATTCTTGGTGTGTGGTTGCAGGTTGCCCAAGGTCGGGGAGGTCCCCAGGTTGTTTTTGTTTTTGGGGTATTAATTTAGAGGCAGATAGGTTTTCCCTAGAGGGCTAGGGGGGATAGACAGGCTGTGGCCCTGACCTGCAGTAGGGGTTGCAGTGCTGAGCTATTAGGGCTATGCTCTGGACAGTTCTACCAGAGCCACTAGGCGTCCATAGTAAGTGGGTAGTGCAGAGGCTGATATGTCAGCTAAAGGCCTCTAGGCCCTTAGTGTTGCCTGCCTGTGCTAGCACATGGTAGGAGGGGGTCTGATCACCCCCCTCCTCAGGTAGCACATAGGGTGGGATGGCCTAAAGCCGGGTAAACAATGACTGCGGACAGTCATTTTCCTGGTCAAGGGTGGACACCTACATATGTGGCAATACATGACACCTATGCGTTGTGCACATCATGCACTGCTGCAACATTGAGCCCAAACAGGTGTTACAGTTTAGGGGAATGAGACACAGACACACGTTACATGTGTAACCCCCTTGTTACCCGGGGTTACTAGAATCCCAGTAAGACCTAGTGGTAGGCAGGGAAGGCAGCTTGTGAAACTCCAGTTAAATGGATTTCACACTGTCTCACTCTGTTCTCAGTCTCAGCTGAGACTGAGGGATGACATCACCATAGAACTGTCGCAGCTGCATGAGCCACAATGGAATCTGCAGCAGGGAGTTGGAATAGAATGTTGGGAGGTTTGAACAGTAGTCTGTAGGTTACTTGGAGTGAGGAACTTCCTGAGAGAAGAGCACAGCAGCTCTGGTTAGGCTCTTGGAGCCTCAGCCCTGACATAGGGCTACATTTAGGAGTAAGGTGTGTGTTTCCACCTAAAGAGAGACATAGAAGATAGTTTTTGAAGTGGTGGAGACCGCTGATTCGGGTCTCAGTGCCCCCTCCCTCGGGATGGGGGGCAGAAAGGTTGTCCTGCATATTCCTGGGGCAACCCTCTGGTTTTTCTGCTAGTGGAGAAGCTGCCTTATTTGTTCCAGAGTTTTTGGGAAAAAAGAAGATTTGTGAGTCGCCTGTGGGGCACCTGCAACCAGAGGGTGAGTTTCTGCTCTTTCTAAAGGGCCTATGTGTTTCACCCTGGGACTTGTGTGATAGTGGGGATTGGACTACTGAAGTAGTGGGAGGCCTAGAGTAATAGGCTTAGCCAAAAGTAAAAGTATGTTCAAGTCCAGCACTTACAGGAAGTCAAGACATGTAGAGGAGATGTGACATATGTCTACCCAGTAATTTACATTGCCAAGCTTTCAGAAAATAGTTGTTTAGTTTCCAGAGAAATGGCTGGGTATGGATTGTGGGAGCTGGAGGTGGGAGACCCCCCCCATCTTTAGTGACCAGGTCCACCTCTACGGATTTGCTCTGTGGATTTCTACTTTGCCTCATGCACTTGGCCAGTGTTAAGGGAAGTACCCAGATGTGGGATTGGAAGGAAAATTCCCTCTAGGAGTCAAAGGCTCTAAGGTGGTTTGGGGAGCCACAACAGGAAAACTGGTTCATTTCCCAAAATGGACCATGGATCAAGTGGCCGGCGGGGGAGCAGGCCCCCTGTGCCGAGTAACCTAATCCTCCCAGAACCCAGTCCCCACCAGGTACTGCTGTCAGCTTCAACAGCATGCCGCCTGTCGTTTTGCTATAAGGCAGGGGTCTGGGGGTTACACATGTACATTACAAAACCACACTTTAATAGAGCATAAAACCAGAACAGTGGTATTAAAACAGCAACACAACATGAAACAATGAAGTAAACACTGCAACTGTAATGAACTAAGGGGGGTGATGTGACAGTGCAAACATCAGCAAACAATATAACAACACAGGGTGTGAAAGAAAGCACTGTGCACGGGGGAATCGTGTGCACCATCCAACAGCAACATCAGTGCGGATCGCTGCCCACTATAGGTATCCAGGAAGGACAGCAGTGATGCAGTGTCCCCTCAGCAGCAGAAACATAGACTTTGATGGCAGATAAGGACCGCTTGGCCCACCCAGTCTGCCTGTTTCCCTACCCATTGGATAAGCTGCAGACCCTAGTTAACCAACAGCCTACTTCCTCCTACCTTCCATCAGAATTGCCTTATGTTTGTCCCATGCATTCTTGAATTCCCCCACTGTTTTTGACCCCATGACCTCCTCAGGAAGGCTGTTCCAAGCGTCCACCACCCTATCCATGAAAAAATGCTTCCTCACGTTGCCCCTGAGCCGACCCTCCTCTATCTTCAAATTGTGCCCTCTTGTTCTTGCACATCTCTTTTTCTGAAAGATGCTAGCTTCTTGGACTTTATTGATTCCCTTGAGGTACTTAAAAGTTTCTATCATGTCCCCACTCTCCCTCTTTTCCTCGAGGGTATACATATTAAGCTCCTTTAGTCTCTCTTAGTATGGCTTCTTGTGTAGACCCTGCACCATTTTAATTGCCCTCCTCTGGACTGCCTCCATCCTGTCTATGTCCTTGTGGAGATGGGGTCTCCAGAACTGTATGCAGTACTCCAGATGGAGTCTCACCAACTGTCTGTACAGAGGGATAACAACTTCCTGTTTTCTACTGGTGATGCCTCTCCTTATGCATCCCAGTATCCACCCAGTCCTTCTTACTGCCTTCTCACATTGCCTGCCTACCTTAAGGTCATCTGATATGACTACCCCAGGTCCCTTTCCATTTTGTTGTTGTTGGTACCCCCACTGAGTACTCTTCCCTGGTTTTGTTTCCCAAGTGCATTACTTTGCACTTCTTTGCATTGAATCTAAGCTGCCATATTTTTGACCATTCCTCCAACCTTGCCAAGTCCCTTCTCATCCTTTCCGTCACCCCTCCTCCACTTGTGTATCAACCCTGTAGTAGATCTTTGTGTCATCTGCGAGAGGCATACTTTTCCTTCTGGTCCCTCTATAATATCACTTATAAAGACATTAAAGAGGACCGGCCCCTGTACAGAATCCTGCAGTACCCTGCTAGTAACCTCCTTTCTTCAGCGTGAACTCTGTTTACTATTGCCCAATGTGTCCTGTTGTTCAGCCATTTTTTACCCAGGCTACCACCCTGAGACCCACTCCCAGGCTGGCTAACTTGTTTATTAATCTTTTGTGTAGGACTGTGTCAAATGCCTTGCTAAAGTCTAGGTAGGCCATGTCCACAGCCCCTCCCTGGTCTACTACTTTGGTCACCCAGTCAAAGAAATCTGTTAGATTCCTCTGACAAGACCTTCCCGCTGTGAATCCATGTTGCCTTGGACCTGTGCCCCACTGGCCTCTAGGTACTCAACACTTCTTTCTTTCAGAAGTGATTCCATCATTTTCACTACCACTGAGATCAAACTAACAGGCTGTAGTTTTCTGCCTCTGCCTTGCTCCCACTTTTTTGATGGGGGAATCACATTTGCCCTCCTCCAGTCCTCAGGTACCACACCATCCTCCCATGATTTGTTAAAAAGGGTAGTTAGTGATGTCACTAGTTCTCCCCTTAGTTCATTTAGAATCCTGGGGTGAATCCCTTTAGGCCCCATTGCTTTGTCCACCTTCAAGCATTTGTCAGTGACGAATGTTTCCTTGCATGTGTGTGCTATGCAGGTGTTTGGAAGTCATAGTGCAGAGATACAGATGCCCTGCACTAAGAGAAGATTCTGTCCAAGCACCCTGTGCTTCTGTGCAGGAACAGATATTAAAAATTCATGGAGCTGTCTGGTGGATTGCAGAAACACAGGGTGCTGTGGTCCCTGTGCTTCTATGTGGCCGCAGATACAAATGCACAGGGCAAAAAGTGCATCTGCCAGCTAATGCACAAGGCATTCTTCCACCCACGGGTGGAGAGGTGCAGGGACCTATGCCAAGAGGACGGTTGTGTTCACTATATGGTACCCAGGCCCATCCAGGCAGCCCTGCATATTTCATTCCCTGGCTGGGGGGAGGGGGGTGTCACATAACAGTGTCATTCCCCAACCCTCATTCCATCCAGCTGGGTCACTGAGCTCACCTCCAAACTCATCTCACCAGCATGGATCACAAAGCATGGCTGCTGGGGTAAAGAGTGGCACAACACACAAAGGTTGTTAAAGAATTATAAATTTTTTTGTTTAATTTTGACCCCCAACTTTTCGAGATTTTCTGTGTATGATTTGCCTTATAGACATCACATGTACCATTTATAGTATATGGGCTGGCAGTATAGCCTAGAGGATAGAGTAACGAGCTGTGAACGAACTTCGTACATCAAGCAGACCAGACCTGGGTTTGATTCTCACAACTGCCACTTGCATACTGTGTGACTCTGAGCAAGCCACTTAACCACCCAGTGCTCCCAGGTCACCCCTGAAAACAGGTACTTGTGCCTAATGGGCCTTACCCGGTTACCAAAGACTAAAATAAATAAATAAAATATATTGGTTGAAATATCATTTCTCATCAGAGGTATGAAAACACATCTCATCCAGGATTTAAAAAATGACACATCACATTTATAAGGTGGTGTGGAAAAATGGCCACGTTGAAAGTTTGGAGTCAAAGTACTGAAAATTAGCAAAGTTACTGTATGACTGAATACTGAAATACTGTACTGTTCAGTCATAACCTGGGCATTGTACCGTATTTGTACACCACATTTTCATCATAGCCTTCCTATTACCTCACCTCATGAACCCGGTAGGTGAAAATTTTCAAATTCCCATCAGACCATCATTCCATGCCAGTAAAATGTCATTCCATGCCACTGGTGCAAAAACACATTTTGGCCAGGATTTTGAAAAATGACAGCTGTCACATTCGTGAGGTGGTGTGGAAAAATGACCATGTTGAAAATCTGGGGTCAAGATATTTAAAATTACCGTTACAAGTGAGCATAGAAAATGTTCAATATCTGTGCATAACATTGGCATTTTTACATATTTTGACCCCAAATTTTCAACATTGCTTTCTTATGAACCCGCCTCATGAACAAGGGTGGTGGAAATTTTCAAATCCCACCCAAAAAATGATTTCACAACATGGAAGCGAAATTACCTTTTGGGCCTGATTTGCATAATTCTAATGCATTTGGTACTGAGGTGGGGTCCCAAAAAGGCAATGTTGAAAGTTTGGGGCCAAAATATGCAAAAATTACAATGTTATGCATTAGAGTTCAAAATCCCATTGAACTGCATTTGCTTTAGTTTCTCATATTGCAGTCGGCGGTTCCAGTAGCAAGACATGTCTTCAATCAGAGAGTGGATCTTTGCCATGGGACCTGTTCAGGTGAATGAGGGTGTGTTTGGGGGGGTGCTGAGTGGGAGGGCGAAGGGTGGGGGCAGATCGGTGAGGAATCATTTTCTGTTTTAAATTAAAAAAAAACATTGAGAGATGGTTTTCTTTGTTTTAGGAATATTCCGACACTGGGATTGGGCACCCCAGTGTCAGGCTCATGTTTAGAAGCAGCGGGTGTGGGAACTCTGGTGGCACCACCTACATCAAAGGGAATGGGGGTGGATGACCTGGAGGGGAGGTGAGTCAAGAGAATTGGCATAGGTGGTGGGCACCCCAGTCCGCTTACATACTTAGAAAATATATATATATAGATTGGAAAGGGCAGACAAACAACATGGAGGGGAGTGGGAGAAAGAAGCAGTACCGGGGTGTGGGCACCCCCAGTCTGCTTAATACATAGACAGACAGACAGACAGATAGACAGGACAGACAGACAGGATTACAGATAGATAGATAGATAGAGAGAAAGAGAGAGAGATAGATAGATAGATAGATAGATAGATAGATAGATAGATAGATAGATAGATAGATAGATATTGATAGACAGACAGACAGACAGACAGATAGATATTGATGGCAAATGAATATGGGGAGGGTTTAGTTAATGAAAAAGATTGTACAATGGTCACTTGGTTTACACAAAGGCTTGGGAGAAACAATCAGAAAAGCAGATGTATTAAAGTAATAGACTTTATTTTCTTTCAGCTAGCGTTTGCAGATCTAACATTAGTGAAATGATACAATGGCAAGTTTGAGGTAGAACCAAAAGATGTGTGAATGATGTGCCTTTATCTCCAAGCAGAGCCTCTAACAAGCCTGCATGGTGCTTGTTCCCAACTTGCTTCATGCAAATGAAAGGACTGAAGCCCCCTCTAATAGGAGCAGCTTGGTCCTTTCAACTCCACGAAGCTTCCACCCAGCAAGCAGCAGCTGGCATCATGACCACAGTGGGTTATCATTGGTCTGGACTGTCGAGCCCCTTCCAGTTCGAACTGCACTGGGCTTGGCAGTGACTCGCCTCTGAAATGCTGTTCTTTGTAACAAAACGTTTCTTGCGCATGCACAAGCAAATGTAAAAATGCATAAGGATCTCGGGAAACTTGAGGAGTGGTCAGGATCATGGCAGTTGGGATTCAATGCCATAAAGTACAAAATCATGCAGCTAGGGCATAGGAACCCAGGAGCTGAGTATCAGATGAGGGGAGGTACTGACAGTCACTAAGCAGGAAAGGGACCTTGGGAGTATCATATCTGATTTTCTCGAAGTGGCAGTGTAGTGGTTAGGGCCAGTGGGATGCATAAAGAGAGGTATCTCCAGGAGGAGGAGGAAGGTGATGTTGCCACTATATTGCTCACTGGTGAGACCCCACTTAGAGTACTATGTCCAGTTCTGGAGGCCGCACCTTAGAAAGGACAGAGACCAGGTGGAGGTGGTCCAGAAGAGGGCAACTAAAAAGATGCAGGGGTTACACCAGAAGCCCTATGAGATGAAACTGAGGGATCTCATCATATACGCCCTGGAAGAGAGGAGACTGAGAGAGGATATGATAGAGACCTACAAGTACCTCGCAGGATAAACAGGGTGCAGGAGAGGAGTCTCTTTCAAATGAGAAAGAGCACCATCACCGGAGGGCCTGCAATGAAGCTGGATGGAGAGGGGAGTTTAAGACGAACATGAGGAAGTTCTATTTCACTTGAAACAGTGGTGGGTGCCTGCAACAGACTGCCAGCAGAAATGTGGAGATAAAAGCAGTAGAGGGCTTCAAGTATGAGTGGGATTGAGGTAGGGGAATATTAATAAAACAGGCAGGGAGAAGGGAGGGTCACTGAAGGGAGATCAGTTAGGATAAATGAAGACAGTCTAGACTGCGACCATCTGGGAAGACTGTGTGGGTCAAGCGGCCCTTTTCTGCCAACAAATTCTATGTTTCACACAACAGAAGGCCTCAGATGGAATCAGGGCTGCTGTTTTATCAGTAACAGGTTAAACAGCAGAAATTTCCCTGATAAGCAGGTGAGCATAGGAAGGGGATTTTTCATGGTCAGTAAGGAAACACTGGAAATGGAAAGTGTAAGCACTGTAGTACAGTGGTCCCTCTTTATAAGAAACACCTCTGAAGCCAGCAAATGTGTTCACTATAGCAAGGTGTTAATATGTCTAATTAGGTAATAATGGGAGCCATTACAGGCATTCACTATAACAGAAATTTCTTATACGGGGTTCACCATAGAAAGGGAGATCTGTAATTTACTTTTTAACTCATATATATGTAAGCTCCCCTCATGAGTGGGCTTATTTCTTACCCTTAGGAACCCCCCCCCCCAGGTGCTCAGGGAGTTTGTGCATTGTGGGGGTGTATTTTCTGCTGCTGCCACTTGGGAGCAGTGGAGATCTGGCTTCTATATAAAGAGGGTGTAGTGGTGGGAAAGGGAGAGAAGGGAGAGACCAGCAGGTGTTGCAATAGGGCAGTTTGGAGGGGGGTCCTCCCTTCCCTTAGGCAAGTCGGCAGTTTTGCAGGCAGTGCACTGAGTTCCTGGGATTTGGGGTCTCCATGGGAGGTGAGCAGAAAGGCAGTTGTAGTCATTTGGGTCCTGGGTCTTGGAGGAGTATCGGAGGGCAGGTAGTGGAGGACCCCAGAGACAATGAGCCCAGTCTTTGGAGGTGGTGTTTGGAACTGTTGGAGGATGCCAAGGTGGTGGCAGAGCCTTGGCAGGAGGTTGTGGGTATGGTGGCAGCTCCTCGACCCTGTTCCTCAGTAGCATTTCAGTTCTGTGGTAAAAGGTGGGAGTAGGTGGCGGCCAGAACTCGGGGCCTGCTGGCCATGTCAGGTCCCAGGGCCTACATTAGATGGCATTTAGGCCAATATAGGCCATGGCTCAGCTTGGGCAACAGAAACCACAAGTAAAGGAGCCACTGTAACAGCTGGGAGGCTTGGCTCCAGAGAGAGCTGCAGGAGCAAGTTTGGGAGGGAGCACCAGGGACAAGGCTGGTACAGAACTAAAGTAGGAATGTTTTCATGGGGTGGTTGTGGAGGTACAGGCTGCTAATATTTTCGCCACAAATATGAATTAACTCAGCGGTGGCAGAGGAGTATATCGCTTCCCTGATGAGGAAGAAGGAAAAACGTTTTGGGAAGAAGCCTAGTTTGAAGGAGGCAGTAACAGGAAGAACTTTGGGGAAGAACAAAGGGCAACCCTAGGAGGCATACGCCAAGTGTGGTTGGAGGATGGTGGCAGCTCCTCAACCCCATTCTCCAGTGGCACTTCGGCTCTGTGGTAAAAGGTGGGAATGGGTGGTGGCCTGGACTCGATGGGGCCTGCCGGCCGTGTCAGCGGCAGGTCCCGGGGCCTACATTAAATAGGCCTTTAGGCCAATATAGGCCATGGCTCAGCTTAGGCAACAAAAACCAGAAGTAAGGGAGCCACTGTAACTGTTGGGAGGCTCGGCTCCAGAAAGACCAGTGGGAGCAAGTTTGGGAGAGAGCACCAGGGACCAGGCCAGTCCAGGACTAAAGTAAAAATGTTTTCAAAGGGGCAGTTGCAGAGGTTCGGCCTGCTAATATTTTCCTAACATTTGTTTTATATAATACGTTAGGATGGTTAGTGACTTTTTTGTAGATCACATTTGTGATCATATCCAGATTTGCTTGTCATTATTTTTTCCCTTCTGCTTTCCTGTAATACAGGGTCCACCTATATAAGGAAGTGTGGTTAGGGCGGTAGGTCCTTTAGCTGTGTGACTTGGGGGATCGGGAATGGTGTGTGGTTCCAGTTGGCATGGCAGAGGGCTTGAGTGAGTACAAACCTTCACAGTCATCTGCCATCAGAATGAGTAGTCTTACATGCTTAATTCTGTAAGTGAAAGTTAAAGCGGTGACTCTGGGTATGCACATCAGCATCAACGCTAATGCTAATGCACATACCCAGAGCCACGGCTTTAACTTTCTCTTACAGAATTAAACAAGTTACACCACTCATTCTGACAGCAGATTAAGTTTCTTTTGCTCAGGAGACTGACTCCTGTTGGAAAATAATGGTAGCTGACAGTTACTAAAAAATTAAAAAACAAAAAAAATGAAACTTGTCCATGCACGAGTTTGAATGCTGTTTGTGGCTACATTGTAGAACATGCCCAAGTGTGGGCAGCTGGCCCAGGCATACCTTTCAACTGTTGAGTAAAGAAGGTGGTCCACTCACTGTTGTGTACAGTTTACAATAAATTGCACAAAATGTGGGAAAAACTGGCACTGACACCAAAAACAGACTGCAGTTTAAGGCTTTATTCCATGTGCATTTGCAACTTACAACACCATCACAGGGAGTCAGACAACACTCACTGATAGTCCCGACCAATTTTGAGCATGCGCACTTCCTCAGAGAGGCCGGTCATGTACACCCTCTACCAAATTTATTTAATCACTGCATATAGGTGTACATAATAAAATATTAATAGAACACACACAACAATTAAAAAATAGAGAATAATATATGGGGTGGTGTGTGTAACGAGATTTTACATTATTCAGTTGTGGGATAAGACAAACCCCGAGGGCGGCTTCATGTTTATAAAATGCATCCACACGAGGGTGTGTAAAATTGAGTTTTAACACACCATCCCTTATTTTATTTTTATAATTGCTGGCATGTGCTTTTGCCTCAGCAATCATAAAATAAAATGATCCATTTTCAGGCAACCACGGACCAGTAAAAAGTCTTAGCATTCTGCAGTCTGACAAGTTATAGTGCTCTGCTTATGTGAGGTAACAAGAAGTGGAGAAAGTAAGGGTAGCTGTGTGTATATTTTTTCTGTTTGTTTCCAGTATTCTTACTTACCGGCAAACAACAGTTGTGGAGCTGCGATGTTCTTTTGTATGAAGAGGAGAGACCCGCCATCTCTCGTATGTGGAGAGGGAAAGCAGACGGTGTGTTCCTTTTCTGTTTGTTTTTGTTCCCCAGAGTAAGTCTATTTTTTTTTTTTTCAAATACAAAAAAAACTGACAGCGAGCGGCGTTGCTTCTCGGGACAATGAACGTCACTATTAAAAGAACACTGTGACTGGCGCATGCTTGATCAGAGGGAAACCTGGCACCTGTTTGCCGTTATAACCAGCCGAGCTGGTTATAATGGCAAATTATAACCGGGTTTCCCTATGGGAAAAAGCGCCTGCCAGTAATTATATAACAATTAAACAATCTTTCAGCAGCACACAATAATGATTGAAAACTGGCATACATGATATCTCAAACCATGCAGGTAACTGCCCTTTAGAACCCAATGCGGACTCAGATAAAATTCAAATATAATGGCAAGACTATGGGTTCATTACATAGGGTCCTAAGAAGACTATGTTTAAAATTCGGGTTAAAATATAAAAAAAAAAACCAAAGTAACAAAGTTATGAATTTACGTTGAAATTGTTCTGTGCTCACTCATAACTTTGGTAATTTTGAATAGTTTCACTCCAAACATTCAACATAGCCATTTTTTCACACCACCTCATAAATGTGACGTGTAATTTTTCAAAACCTGGCTGAAATGCGTTTTTGAACTTGTGGCACAAAATGACATTTCACATATATGCCACCAGTCATGTTTATAAGGGAAAGTCATAAAATGACCGTGTTGTAAATTTGGGGTCCAAATTTACAACAACAAAAATTATTAACAAACGTTGTGTTTTGTGCCAGCCTTTAGCCCATTGGGTAGTGTTTTGTGATCCTGTGCCAGTGAGCTGAGTTTGGGGGCAAACTCAGAGAGCCAGCTGGATGGGTCAGTGCAGGGTGGACAGTGCTGTCATATGGCACCACCCTCCAGCCTGGGAAAGGAAGGTGCAGGGTTGCCCCCATAGGCCCAAGTACCATATAGTGAAGAGAACTGTTCTTTTGTCATAGGGCCCTGTACCTCTGCTCTCTTGGCTGCTAGAGGGCCCTGTGCTTTGGCTGACAGATGGACTGTCCAGCTCCCACCCTCTGTTTTCCAGGTCCCTGTGTAAAAGAAAACCCCTCCAGTTCCCTCCCTCTACATTATCTCTAACTCCCTAGCCTCCATTCCCAGCAAACATTTATTCATAGGTGGAGAGGGAATGCCAGCAACCAGGAAAGAGATGCTTGTAACCTTTGACATACATGGCAGTGAAGGAAGCAGTGTTACAAAGTGCTTAGGGCATAAACCCATGAACCAAGTGCTCATAATATTCAGAGCTGGTGACAGATGAGTCATGTAGCAAATACAAGCAAGCAAACATTTAGCATTGGCAAATGCTTGTTTTAAATCTTTCTCCTCCAGACTCACTGTTACTGTCATTTATTTCAAAGCCATAACATCACTCCTGCCACTCACACCTATGCTCAATCTCAGACTGCTCCCATCTGTGGTGCTCACACTCTCTTCCTCAAACTTCCTTGGCTCCAGTTAAAATTTAAAACACTAACAAAAAAAAAAAAAAAAAAAAAGAATATTAAACTAATACAACTCCCAATACCAGTTCCTTTACATATGGAGCTGACACCAGTAATGAAAGCCTCCGACCTGTTCAACACTCCTCGCGCCATGGACAAGAGTGACTCCCTGATGCACATCAAAGGGTCTGCCCAATGCCAATGAGGAAGAATGATAGTGGCATTCGTGGTTGGGTGGAGACTCTGCCACTGATTCTCCCCAACTGACTAGAACAGTAGCACTACCTTGCAAAATACCAGTGGGAGTATAAACAACTATTTTAAGAGCAGGAACCATGTTAAAATGCATATTTGGGGCCAGTGCCCCTCAAACTTCATAGGATGCAGCCATCTCGCTAATCCCTGACTCTGGCAACAGTCAATCATGGGCCAAGATTCAATAATTGGCTCTCTGTGAGAGAGGAGGGGCAGAGATGCTTCCCAGACCCTGACAGTCAAAATCTAGGAGGTAACTAAAGGCTTTTACAGCATAGAAAGAGAAGCTGGGAGCATTACAGCATTTTACTGCTTTTATCAAAACTATATCCAGTAAGAAGAAACTCATTCCTGCCTAGGAAAGGAAGCAATCATGTGCTAGCTCAGCACAAACATCACAGCTGCAAGCTTGTGGAGTGATGAGAGACTGTTTTGTGCTGCCATTCAGTGGAGAAGATTTGAGACTGCAGTCAGTCTGAGGAGTTGGCTGGCCAGTGCTAAAGCCAGGAACAGACTAACACTACACTCTAGGGACTGGAAGCAAGAATGCACAGTATAGGATGTATGAGCCCTGGGTTTTTGGACTGGTCTGCCCAGCAAGAGAAAGAGAGAGAGAGACAGAGACAGAGAGAGTGAGAGAGTGAGAGAGAGAGAGAGAGAGAAAGAGAGGAGAGAGAGAGAGAGAGAGCAAAAGAGGTCCAGCTAACTGCTAAAGCAGAAGAGCCCTACCCCATCGAAGGGACACCTGAGACCTGCATGTTTGACCAGATCAGAGAGAGACCAATAGGCCAACCAACCAACCGAGCAAACAACCCACCAACCAGCCAACCAACCAACCAAGAGAGACCTACACAAGCAGAAGGAGACGAGCCCAGAGCTATGAGGGAAACGTGGTGTCATCAAAATGATGAGTACTCCTAGGGCTTGCCCTAAAACTGTGATTGTAAAATAGTTTGTAACCAGTTCAGTTCATTTGGTCATTGTGCTGGAGTTATAAACACTTCTTTGGAAGTTTGCCATTTTTGCAGTTGCATGGCCTTTGGATTTAAAATTATTTGCTTTAAGTGCTCCACTGCTGGCCAACCAGCTGCAACACCAATGGGCCTACTCCATTTCCACAGCTGAGTACATAGTGAAGCACTGTGAGCTCACTAATCGTTTTAGAGGAAATACACTGGTACCAACAGGGAAAGGGGGCGTGCCCTCAGTACAGATGGGCAGGAGAGAGAGGAGGTACAAAAAGTATTATGCCCTGTGTTCTGGGGTTGGGCGCTGTTTTGTCAGCTGTGCCTAGAAGGGCATTTTTAGTTACACCCCAGGAACAGGTTATATTAGCATACCTACATCAAGCAACTAATTGCAGTTTCTGGTGTCAAGCCCATGAAAGGTAACGGACACTGGCTAGGGTTTTCATTAATTCACAAGTTAAAACTACCTAACCATTTATTTTCCCCTTTTGAACCTTGTTATTAATCCCCAATAAATCTTCTTATTTATTTGTTTAAAATCTTGACTCATCATATTATTTGTTGTGGACATACTATTAGTAGAATTTCTTTTAAGGATGTTCCCTGTTTTTCCAGCAATCCAATGTCAAATTCTAAATATTTGCCCAGTACTTGGAAACTAGAACAAAAGCGCATTTCAATAAGAACGCGGTAAAAATCCACACAGAGAAAACAGTGGGAGAATTAACAGCACTGAGAAACAATAGCAAGGGTAGAGACAGTGTTGCAACTGGTGGTGTGTGAATGTCGGAGGGTGGGCAGGTTGGACAACAGTAGCGGGAGGTGTACGACACAAGGAAGGGAGGCACATTCGGGTGGGAGACAGAAATTCGGGTGGCTGAACAAAACAAATACTGACACTGCACAAGGAATGTAACTGGGGTGGGGGGATGATTTGTGTTGGACAATTTTAGGCAGGGGGCTTTGCCCCTGCACACCCTGTACTATAAATAAACATCCATCATGACTGCACCAATTTCCACACAATGTGAAAATTAATATGGAGCAATAGTCAGGGAGAAAAAAAAAGTAGCAATCTGGAACAAGTTATCAAAGAACCAACAAGAGGACATAATATACTAGACTTAGTTTTTACAAGTAATCCAGAAAACATTACCAATCTTAAAATACAGCCTCCCTTAGCAGACGGGGACCATAATCAGGTTTACTTTGAATATAAGGTTAGTCATAACATAACTAAGGGAAAGGTACAAATTAGAGATTATAGGAAAGCAAATTATAATAGTATTAGGACTTACTTTAAATCATGGAATTGGAGGGAAGAGTTAAGAGGGAAAAATATGGATGAGATTTGGCATAACATCCATAAGCACTTAGTGTATTGCACTGAGAAATGGGTACCAATTAGAAGTAAATATCAGCATTCCAGAAGGATACCGCTATGGTGGACAAATAAAATAACCAAATTGATAAGAAAAAAAATAAACATTACAATGCATATAAAACGAACCAGATATCAAGAAATTGGGAAAGATTTAAGTTAAGTGCTCGGAAAACTAAATTAAATATAAGAAAGGCCAAAAAGGAATTAGAATTGAAGTTAGCAACCAGAGTGAGGGATAATAAGAAAACATTTTTTAGTTATATAAGTACACTGAAAGGCAGACAGCCAACTGTGGGGCCCCTAGAGACTAGTGAGGGTATTATGACAAATGACGTAGATATAGCAACCAGACTTAATAACTACTTCTTGAGTATCTACGAACCGAGGGACATAACTGAGCATGATCAGAGTCTGGAGTCAAATAAGTGCCCGGTATTTACCGTCAAAGAAACTACAGAAATTATAAAAAAAAGTTAAAAATGAACAGTGCACCAGGACCGGATGGTATAACATCATCCTTTTTGAAGACATTAGTTGATGAACTAGCTGGACCCTTAACACAACTGTTTAACGTCTCCATCATGGAAGGTAATACCTTTAAGGAATGGAGAACTGCTACAGTTACTCCCATATTTAAAGGTGGTAATAGGGTGGAGGTATGTAATTATAGGCCCATAAGCCTTACAACTACCATTGGTAAAATAATGGAGAGACATCTCCAAAAACATATACTAGATCATGTTAAAATATTTGGTATTCAATACATAACGCAGCATGGTTTCACAGCAGGGAGGTCATGCTTATCAAATCTCATTAACATTTTTGAACCTGTTAGTGCAGCAATGGATAAAAACATTCTAGTGGATGTTATATTCCTCGATAACTCTAAGGCCTTTGATAAGGTCTCACACTTTGTCTTGTTGGAACAACTCAAAAAAATCAAGCTCCACATAAACATAATAAAATGGATAGAATCATGGTTGAATCAAAGGACACAGAAGGTGACTATAAAGGGATATACATCAGATTGGAGTCCGGTCATAAGTGGGGTTCCCCAGGGATCGGTATTGGGACCATCACTATTTAATATCATGATCTCCACTCTCCAGACAACTGAACATGTTTGGGTCGGAAAGTATGCAGATGACTGTAAACTTGGGGGATCAGTACAGACTACAGAAGATGCTGAAATATTACAACTAAACTTAAACAAATTTACTATCTGGGCAAATAATAATAAAATGTTTTTCAACATGGAAAAATGCAAAGTCATGCACATAGGCAAAAATAACCCCGTGCATGTATACAAAATGGGTAACACAGTTCTTCAGTCTGTAAAAGAAGAAAATGACCTGGGGGTACTTATAACTGATAATCTTACCTTTGATAAACACACATTTGAGACAGTAAAGAAGTGTCATAAGATACTGGGATGTATTTTGGGAAATATTAAAAGTAGAGAAAGTGGAGTTATTATCACGTTGTGTACTGCCCTGGTGAGGCCACATTTGGAATATTGTACAGTTATCTGCACCGCAAAACAAAAGATCACAAAAGTTAATAGAAAGGGTTTGGAGAAAAGTTTCAAGAAAGATACAATCAACAAGGAAATTTGGGATATAAGGATAGACTCCGAAATTTAAATTTGTATTCAATGAAATATAGAAGGTTTAGAGGGGATCACTGCCTTGTTCACAGGACTAAGAATGAACCATTTCTGAGGGAAGCATTGGGACTGAAGTTGAACATGGGTATCACATCTACTAGCTCACATACATATAAGTTACAGGGAGATAAAAATAAATCAGTCAAAATAAGTAAATTTTATACACAAAGGGTGGTGACCAAATGGAATGAACTACCAAGGGAAATAGTAGACAGTACAAATATAGATAGATAGACAACAGCTTTTATTTTTTGACAGGAAAAATAACTTTTAGGACCACAAGAGGCCCTGTTTATCAAAGTTGTCCTGTTTTGAAATACAGTTTCAACAAATACAAAACATCATGTAATAAAATACATTACAGGAAAAATCTTAAGGACATCACATCACATAATTTCACAGAATACATAAGAAAGCAGATATACACAATATACCAAAACTCTAAAAGATTTTTATACTAAAGAATAAATATAAACATGTGAAAGATGGACAGGCAATAATGTATATATATATATAAACATACAAAATTAATGCAAGGCATTTTTAGGGTTTCTGGTCTAAGAGAGTAAACATAGGAGGGGGAAGGGATGGGGGAAAGAAATAGTAACGTCATCCCCTAATGCCACCTAATACCCCAACACAACACATACAGAAACAGCGAAGAGAAAAATTAGGGGCAATCTAGAGTCCAGGCAAAAAAGAGCAAATGGCAGTGTCACTAAGTAATATCATAGCAAGCACATCTGTTTCTCCAGATTAAATCTAGAGAGTGCTTAAATTTACCTAACCTATCAATAGTCCTAATTTCTGGATCTATCTCATTCCATATTTTTGGTAAATAGAAACGTCTTTGCATTCTACTATAAATATTAATTTCTAAGGGGACTTTTTGACATCTGTGTTTCAATTGCCTCAGATTATACCTATGAGAAATAGAGGCATCAGGGGAGTTCACATCATACTTAACTTTCCCACCATACTCCATAAAGGCTTTATACCCTACATGTTTTTTTCTACGAATTGCTAGAGAATCCCAATCAAGATTTTGAAGTAAAGTGCAATGATGAGTTGAAAAAGAGCATTTCGCCACGTATCTTGCCATTCTATAGTATGTTTTATCCAAGCAAATCAATAATGTTTTAGAGGCAAATTGATACATTAAACTACCATATTCTAATGTTGGTAAGAGTAGCTGAACAGCCACTCTATTTCTTGATTCTCTCAAGAGAATCAATGTTTTCCTTCTTAACACACCCAATCTGGAGTTAACCTTTTTAGTTACATTTGTTATATGTGTAGAAAAAGTAAGAGAGCTATCCATATAGACTCCTAAGTACTTATATGCCTGAGCCTGCTCTAACACTTGGCCCTTTAATGCATATATATTTAGTGTTTGATTGTAAGGCAATTTACCTTTTGAGTGGAAAAGCATTACCTGAGTTGACAGTCTTTAAAAAATATTTGGATGACTACATGGGTGATAAGAAATATGAATTCCACCTGTGAACGGGTGGCAAGTTTGTAAAAGGACCCACATAATGTTTTTCTCTGGGAGGAGGTACTAGGCAACTAAATCTTGCATGGAAACAAATCCCAAATCAAGAGCTTAGTGACCCTGGACCCTCAACCTTATTTGAGCCCACAAGGCAGGAGTATTAACTGTGACATACATGGCGACTCAGTTACACATTGATATATACTTATATCTATATATAATGATGATGGTGTTCATTCGGTGCAAAACTAGGGGTTTAACATTAAGCTGCCCACTCAGCACTAATATACAGTTGCTTGCTACCATGTATGTGTCTATGTATGTGTGTGTATATATATTTTTTTATTATTTATTTGAAAGGCACCCACAGTGGAGACCAAGGAGGATGCTGGGAACCTCCACAAAGGAGACCCACAGGAGGGTGGCAGGGGACCCCACAGGGGAAGAAAGCAACTCCTGGTGGGGGACTCCATTGTTAGGAAGGTAGAACTGGGGGAGGAAGGGGATAAGGAGGTAAGGTGCTCAGGGATTTGGCTTCAATGGGGACTGGGGGTCCACCTGGAGTGATGCAAGCCTATACTGGCATGATGGGCTGCATCTGTCCAGAAGGGGAACCAGAATCCTAGGTGATAGGTTTAAATGCTTCATTGGCAAGCATTTAACTAATAAGAGGGGAGGCACTGGAAAGGAGCAGGAAATCAAGCCCCCAAAAATCATGGTAGTAAGGTAAACACCAACAAAATAGAGGTGTCGATAGGAGAAGGGCAGGGGTAAATGGGGAAAGTGACAAAGGTAGGAAGGACAGGGATGGGGCAAAAAGGAGTAAGGCCATCAGGAAATGGAGGGTAATGAGTACCAATGCCCATAGCCTGGGCAACAAGCTCCCTGAGCTGGTGGCCTTGATGGAAGCGGGATGCCTGGATATCGTAGCAGTCACAGAAACATGGTACACAGAGAACCATGACTGGGATGTTAACATACCAGGGTACATAACCTACAGGAGAGACAGGCAGGGGAGAAGAGGGGGAGGAGTAGCTCTCTATGTAAAGGAAAGGATAAAAGCAACTGAACAAAAGAGTAAACAGGGAAGAGAGGAGGCACTGTGGGTCACCTTGGAGACTGGAAAGGGCACCAAAATCCACACAGGGGTTGTGTACAGACCCCCATGTCAGGGGAAGGGAATGGACAAGGATATGATGGAAGGCATTCTTAGGATGGCAGAGAAAGGAGAGATACTGTTGATGGGAGACCTGAATATGCCAGATGTTAACTGGAGCACATTTTCTGCAGCCACTTCCAAGAGCAGGGCCATTCTTGATGCCCTACAGGTGGCAGGCCTCAGACAGCTAGTGTTGGAACCCACTCGTGAGGGAGCAATCTTAGACCTCATACTCTCAAATGGGGGCAGTGAGAGGAACTCAGATCTAGAAGTGGGTTGCCATCTAGGAACAAGTGACCATCAAACAGTGTGGTTCACGTTAAACTCAGCTACAGAGACAAGCCATACAAAAGTGAGGGTACTGGACTTCAGAAGGGCTGACTTTGGCAAGACGGGAGAGTGCCTCAGAAAAGCACCAGCAAACAGGCTAGAAGGAGGGGTGGAGCAACAATGGGGAATCATCAAAACTGCCATCACAGAGAGTATACGCCTTTGTGTAAAGCAAATAAACAAATCAAAATGAAAGAAAAAGCCACTATGGTTCTCAAAAGAGGTGGCTGGGAAAGTCAGGAAGAAAAGATAGCATTCAAGAAGTATAAGGAAACACAGAAGGAGCAGGACAGAGAGCTGTACCAGTTAAGGCAGAAGGAAGCAGGAAGGGAAGTCAGAATAGCAAAGGCCCAAACTGAGGAAAAGATAGCCAAATCGGTTAAGAAGAGGGATAAAACCTTTCATAGGTACATCAGCGAGCGTAGAAAGACAAAGGGAGGGATAGTGAGTCTGAATAGAATGAATGAACGGTGGGTGGGCAGAGGGGGACAGTGAAAAAGCAGGGATACTGAACGAATATTTCTGCTCAGTATTCACAAAAGAGGAGGGGGAAGTGCCTAATCCAATTAACAGAAGCACTCTTGATAGGGGTTGATCCCAGTCCTTTCACAGAAGAAAGGTTCTGCAAGAACCCCAAAACTGAAGGTGGACAAAGCAATGGGGCCTGATGGAATTCACCCCAGAATTCTAAAAGAATTAGCGGGGAACTAGTGAAACCACTGGCTACTCTTTTTAATAAATCATGGGAGGATGGTGTGGTACCCGAGGACTGGAGGAAGGCGGATGTGATTCCCCTTCACAAAAGTGGGACCAAGACAGAGGCAGGAAACTACAGACCTGTCAGTTTGATCTCTGTGGTAGGGAAAGTGATGGAATCACTTCTGAAGGAAAGAATTGTCGAGTTCCTGGAGGCCAGTGGGGCACTGGACCCAAGGCAGCATGGGTTCACAGCGGGAAAGTCATGTCAGATGAATCTAATAGATTTTTTTGACTGGGTGACCAAAGTAGTAGACCAGGGAAGGGCTGTGGACATGGCCTACCTAGACTTTAGCAAGGCATTTGACACAGTCCCACACAAAAGATTAATAGTCAAATTAACCAGCCTGGAAGTGGGTCCCAGGGTGGTAGCCTCAGTAAAACACTGGCTGGACAACAGGACACAGAAGGTAATTGTAAATGGAGTCCACTCTGAAGAAAGAGGGGTTACTAGTGGGGTACAGCAGGGTTCAGTACTAGGTCCAGTCCTTTTTAATGTCTTTATAAGTGACATTGCAGAGGGAATGGAAGGAAAGGTATGCCTCTTTGCAGATGACACAAAGATCTGCAATAGGGTTGATACACAAGGAGGCATGGAAAGGATGAGAAGGGACTTGGCAAGGTTGGAGGAATGGTCAGAAGTATGGCAGCTAGGATTCAATGCAAAGAAGTGCAAAATAATGCACCTAGGAAACAAGAATCCAGGAGAAGAGTACACAATGGTGGGGAGGTAGTAACAACAACAAAAAAGGAAAGGGACCTGGGGGTAATCATATCAGATGACCTTAAGGTTAGGAAGCAATGTGAGAAGGCAGTAGGGAGGGCTGGGGGTATACTGGGATGTATAGGGAGAGGCATCACCAGCAGAAAACAGGAAGTTGTTATCCCTCTGTACAGACAGTTGGTGAGACCCCATCTGGAGTACTGCATCCAGTTCTGGAGACCCCATCTCCGCAAAGACATAGACAGGATAGAGGCAGTCCAGAGGAGGGCAACTAAAATGGTGCAGGGTCTGCAAGAGAAGTCAGTATGAGGAGAGACTAAAAGAGCTTAATATGTATACCCTCGAGGAAAGAAGGGAGAGGGGGAACATGATAGAAACTTTTAAGTACCTCAGTGGAATCAACAAAGTCCAAGAGGGTAGCATCTTTCAGAAAAAGAGATGTGCAAGAACAAGGGGACACAATTTAAAGATAGAGGGGGGCAGTTCAGGGGCAATGTGAGGAAGTATTTTTTCACAGACAGGGTAGTGGATGTATGGAACAGCCTTCCTGAGGAGGTTGTGGGGTCTAAAACTGTGGGAGAATTCAAGAATGCATGGGACAGACATAAGGCAATTCTTGTGGGGGGTAGGAAGAAATAGGCTGTTGGTTAACTAGGATCTGTGGCCTATCCTGTAGGTAGGGAAATGGGCAGACTAGATGGGCCAAGCGGTCCTTATCTACCGTCAAAGTCTATGTTTCTATGAAAGCCTGTGACTGGGAGAAGCACACTGGGCTGCAACTCATTTTCAGGTGTGACCCAGTGGAAAGGGAAGAGGAATATGTATACAGATGCAAACTGATTTGCAGAACCAGATTAAGCTGCTGGTGTATGTTACTGAATATATATATATATAAAACAACTAAGCTAATGCAGACATTAGGGTTGAAAAATACAACGCACCCAAAAAAAGGAAATCAGAACATAAGGATTTGGAATCTCAGGAGTCTTGGTGAATTGGTGGTGTAGGGTTCCTTGGGTTTCTCAACCCTTAGCCTACCCCTCCTTCCCCAGCCCCTAGCCTTCTGCCCAAAGAACAAGGTACAGGTCCAAGCTCACGCCTCATAGGCCTATAGTGTTTGGAGGTAAAGAAGTATTGCTCTCTACATGTACCCAGAAGAAACAGTTGCAACATTCTTTAAACATGTCCTTGCAGGCCTTGCAGGCCTGGCATGAAGCTAAAGATCATGTATAACAAAGCATAAGAGAATGATCATTCATAACTGTCTTTGCACAGGACCCTGCAGGCCCCGTGCAAAGCATGAGATCATGTAAAACTTTGATTGCTCAGAGGAATGGGTGGGCATTAAGGTTCTTCTATGTGGCTATGGATGCCTCCATGCTCTGTGCCAAGAGAAGAATCCATGGGGCTGCAGAAGTGCAGTGTCCCCTTGGCACTAGGGGGTGTAGACACATGGGGCCTTCCTGGCCCTGCTACAGGAAAGAATCTGCAGGGCCCTGCACCAACAGAAATATTCATAGGGTTGTGGAAGGGCAAGGCCCAAAAGGAAAAGTCCATGAGCCTGTGGAAGCAAAATACAAAAAGCAAAATTCCCATATGAAAGCAGTTTTACTTATCACAAAAGTTATTTTCAAGAAACCATAACTACCATTTTGTGATTTGTGTCTGTGCAAATGTAAATTTTTAGTTGAAATAAGGACTATATGTTGATCAAACATATGTTAAAGAATTCACAACAGCAGGAAATTTTCAAACTCACAAGTTTCAAACTCACAGGAAATCCACCTAGCTTGAGTTTTCAGATTGACATATCGCAAAAGCTATTTTCATGTAACCAAGAAATACAAAACCATCTTTGCCATACAAAAGCATACGTCATGAAAGCTATTTTCACAAAACCAAAAAATACAAAACCATCTTCGCCATATGAAAGCATACATCATGAAAGCTATTTTAATGAAACCAAGGCATATAAAAGGATTTTTTCCAAACTAAAGCACATCAAAGCATATCAAGCTGCTTTCTCAAAAATATAGCTGTCCTTAGAGTGTTTGCTACTGAGCATGTATGAATCATGGCACTTATTTTTTTTATACTTGAAAAAAGGTATACGTTAGAAAAATACAACTTACAAAAGTGTGTACATTGGGCCAAACTCTATCAAATCTAAATGTTTTAAGTTTGAAATCAAAACCATGTTTGAGTTACCAGTGAGCAATAAAAAACTGTAATTTTGGTGAATTTATGTGTTTTTGTCCCCCCCACTCTGCACTGCAGTGATTATGTTTTTATCTTAGGCTTTATGTATGTCCCTGTGTGGGTTGAGCGGCTAAGAGATACAAACGCAGAAGCACTGCTACGGAGAGTGAGTTGTTCAACAATAAAAAGAAATCCTGCACTTTAACTTTTGCTCCAAGTTTCGTCCTTTTGGAACTGGTGAGTGGCAGCTCTTTTGGTGTGAGTTGCTGATTGTTTTGGTCTGAGTTTGCAAGGTCCAGTGGTGGCCTGCTTTTCTTTGAATTCACATGAAAACATATTTTTGAGTCAAAAGAATGGCATTCCCCATTTGTAGCGAAAAACACCTTATGAAAATACATGAAAAATGGGATTGCACGAAAACAGAAACTGGTTTTGTTATTAATTTTAAAATCCACAGATGCTACCAGTAAGATAAATAGTGAAGAAACACCCTTGGGAAAAATTCTAAAAATGTTTCAGGTTTCAACTGTAACAAAAGGTCTTCGAAAACCATATTTTTTCAGGTTTTAACCTTCTATAATATTGGAAACCACCAAATTGACTCTTTCCAAACGTGCAGGATCCACAGACCCTGGGCTTGGGAACATGCATGAGAAATATTTTTCTGTCCAATGGTGGCTGTCGTATAAAAGTGCAAGAATCAAGGTTTATCATAGAAGTGCCCTCCTAACCCTAACTAGAGAGTCACTACTGCAACATTACAATACAAAAGTACATACTAAGGTTCATAGCAAGGATCATAGGGACAGTAGATGGCATTATTTACCCATCGTGACTGACTGTTGCTTCTCAGAGACACAAACCTGTCATATTTCTTCCTCTTTAGTGTATCTACTGTTTTTTAAAAGTAATTTTTGAATCCACCTCAACTATACAATTTGCTAAGCTGTTCCATGTGCCCACGACCTGCTGCATATAATAATTCATCCTCCTATTCATTTTAAAATGTTTACCCTGCAACTGGAGTATGTATCCCCCAGTTTTCTACCTGTCAGCTTTAAACTATTATTTTAATAATTCCATTAGCTGATTATCTCTTATTTCATGCATCATCGTACGATCCTTCTCCTCTGCTCCAAACTATGCAATCTTAATCTTTCTTCATAGGGAACCCCCTCCAACCCATTTACCATCCTCGTCATTTTCCTTTGTATCCTGTCAAGCCTCTCCTTATCCCGGTAAGTAGATGGTGACCAGACCTGTGAACACTGGCCTGTGTGTGAACAAACATAATTTCCATACTATGATATCATAACCTCTTCTGATCTTCCAACAAAGTTTCTTCTGATATACCCCAATATTCTGCTCACTTTCATATCACTTAATCACACTGCCTTTTGTGTTTTAAATTATTTGTAAAGATAATACTTAGATCTTTCTACACAATAAACATCCTAAGACTTACCATTCAGTGTGAATTATACCATTCATTAACAGCCCCTTGATGCATGACTGAACACATATCTTCATTAACACCAGTGCTGGAATTACAGGGGGGGGGCCTGCCCCCCCCCATCTCTGAAGTGAGACCTGGTAGTTCACACATCACTGCCAGTAACTTATAATGTGAAGGCGGGGGGGGGCTCAATTTATAGATTGGGCCCTTATGGGGCCCCCAGCTTCTAAAAGCTCATAAAGTGTGATTCCAACACTGATACCCCACTGAGCTGCCCATGCTACAGCTGAGTCAAGATACCGCTGTATACCATCTTTGTGTGCCTTTGTTTCCACTCTGCCTAGTTTTGTATCATCCGCACTCTTTATTACCCAGTTACGGACTTCCTCCTCTATACCAGATATGTATAATGAAAATATGTCAGATCCATGATCTGAAGTTATTTAACCTCGTGTGTTCCACTTTCAAGCGAGTCCTTTACCCATCTAGTAATTTCCTCTGGGACACCTGAGTACCTCAGTTTCTGAATGAAACCACATTATTGTACAGTATCAAAAGCCTTCTTAAAACCTAGAAAAAGCCAATCTCAATTCCCTTTTAGAAGGAAAACTGGTCTGATAACTCCAGTACACAAATCTAGGGACTGTACCTTACACACCAATTACAGACTGATCTCAATCCTCCCTCCTCTGTCAAAAGTCCTAGAGCGTATAGTTACAGACCAATTAATTGACCACCTTGAAAAATACTCCATCCAGAGTCTACAGCAGCACAGCTTCAGGAAAGGGCACAACACGACAACTGCCTTCCTGGAATTCACCGGTTTCATTCATCAATTGCTCGACCAAGGGATTCTTGTTGGTGCAGCCTTCATAGATTTAACGAAGGTATTTGATACGGTGGACCATGCATTGCTGCTTAAACAATTAACCTCAGCAGGGCTCTCAATTGTGTCTGTGCACTGGTTTAAAAGCTACCTGGAGGACTGCTATGAAATAGTAAAAATCTCCAACGTTACCTCCAACTGGCGGAATGTACGCTCTCAGGCATGCCTCAAGGATCCACCCTTAGCCCTCTCCTCTTCAGTATTTTCATAAATAACATGCCGCACTGTTACCATCAATGAATAATTTTGTATACAGATCATGCTGTCATATTCTCAAGCCAACTTAACCCCGGTCTTCTCGAATATCACCTTCAACTCAGTTTTGAGGAAGTTGAAAAATGGTTCTGTGACCAGAAACTGGTATTAAACTACAAAAAAACGAAGGTTATGATGTTCAGCACCTCGCGCAGTAAGTTTAAAGCACATGCCCTCAATATTAAAAACCAGCTTGGTGTTCCACTTGATCTGGTGGAGCATTTCAAATACCTGGGGGTTACCTTGGATAGCCACCTCACCTTTGCCCAGCACATCGAGAATGTAGCTAAGGCCATAAATATAAAAATTGAGCTCCTCTATCAGCATAAGCATAATCGAACTCCTGAAGCCCTCAAACTGGCTATCCATACCTCCATTTCTCTCTATCATAGATCATGGCCTCGTTATTTATGGCTCTGCCCCCCTCCTCCCTCACTTTGAAGGATAACTGTCGCACTTAATAAGGCATGCAGGCTTCTTACAGGCTCCAACCACCTGACACATACCTGTGAACTTTACGGACAGACTGGCTGGCTACAGCTTAGTAGTAGGATTAAATATCAAACCTGCTTACTTGCCAAAGAAATGCTCCTTGGCCTACTTCCTCCTGAGTCTGCAGCACTACTGACACCTTTATGCAGTTCCAAGCACACTCATTCATCTGTCAACCAACTACTCCATGTCCCCAGATGCCGGATTACCCAAGGCCAGCAATCCTTCTCCTACAGAGCTCCCCTTTGGTTCAGTTCCTTGCATTTTGATGGATCTTCTTCACCTAAACTTGGCCAATTCAAGCGTCTGCTAAAACAGTACCTGGTGTCTAACAGTTCCTGTCACTGATTCCTCCTGTGACTCCCCTTATCATACATATGTCACTGCCTCCATTGTCAAAATCTTACCCTTTGTCAAATGCCTCCACTAGACTCACACCTTCCTCCCCTCCTCTCTGTTTTCTCTCCTGCCTCAACCTCTCTTCCTCTTCCTCTGGTTCCTCTTCCTCCACCTCCACCCTCACCCCCCATCCCTTCCCAACTTTTTCCTGTGCCAAATTGCAGCTCCCCCTTTGGTCTACCTCCCCCCCCTTTGCTTATTGCTTAACTTGACAAGGCCCAGGGCTGCTACTCCTACTCCCCCCAATAACTGCTCTTTACCTCACCTCTCTTTAATTGCTGGTATAATTACTGTGTTTACCTATTATTTTCCTTGATTTGAGTTTTTATTGTGTCATTTAAACTACCACTGTTAGGTCTCCTGGATTTTAACTGTTTGCTTGTCATTTTAGATTACCTCTGTTTAGTATTCCTTTGTCTGTTTGTTACCCTCACCTACTGATGTGGAACCTTTGTAAAAGAGCTCCTTGCACTCAAAGGTACTATAATCCTAGATGGAAATAAATAAATAAAATAAAACTATGCTCACTGGTATGTTATCATCGAGGGCACCACCTACAGGCTTGTAAAAAAAGACAGCAGGTGAGTTGTACAGTATCTAGTTTTAACAAATTCATGCTGTGTTTTATCCTGAAGTCCAATTTCTTTAATGTATTTTTGTCAGCATAGCTCTAATAATTCTTAACATCCTGTCCTTTCAACAACAACTCCTCATCCTTTAACTCAAAAACACCAGACCCTTCATCCATGCAATGATTTATCGGTAGCCTTCTCATTTACTGACAACTGCCCTTCATTGTTATTCAGAACTTCCACCATGTCTTGTTCTTTTGCTAACCTTTTCCAATCCACTTCAATTTGCCAAAATAATTTACCAGTTTTTCTGATTGAGTTTAAGTATCCTTAGAATTCCTTTCATATTTCCCTTCTTACTAGCTATCTTATATTTCACAGATCACTTTTCATTCCTAATATTCATTTACATTTCCTGGTACTCTCTTTTAATTCAGCTTCTGTAACTGGCCCACCCTTCCTCTGGCATTCCTACTGTATATGCTCTTCTTTTGGCAGATATCAACTTATCTACGTTCTCAGTGCATGCTTCTGGTTTTCTGCCTTTCCTGTTATATTTATTGATCCTGAGTATACATGATTCTTGTAGACCCATTCAGTATCTTATTTTTTATGACCAAGCAGACCACATTTGTATTCAAAATGTCCAAACACTACACACTGGTTACTGAAAATAAAGTGGCACCACTGCCAACAAATTCATTTCAAGGAATTTATTCCTATTAGCAAGTGCAGTTTAAAGTCACTGCTGTGAGGTACATAACCCCTGATGCCTCGCCTCTCCATGAGGCTTCAAAGAGGGTAACAAGCAAGTGCAGAAATCAATATTTAAAGTGTGCAGACATTTGACATCACTGCCTATACAGACTTTTAATTGGTTGCCAACATTTTCAAAAAACAAGCTCAATAGAGAGTGCATTAGTTCACAATTAAAAGACAGTGCTATCATACAATATCAAAATAATCCACAAAACTGTGTAAATTCACAATGATGATTCACTGTACTGGTTCAATACTCAGTAAAGGAGAAGGAGCTCCTATTCTTAGTTTTTTTTTTTTAGACACATTTACTAATAAGTTAGGTTATTTATTCAGTTCCTTATTTATTTGTTCACATTAATCCAGAAATTCCCTTGAGGGAAGTGGGATCTCGAAGTGGAGAAAAAGTGAAAATTAACTTCATGGGATAGTTAATAATACATTCATTTGAGTCTCAAGTATACTCTGAAAATAACATAAAATTCTATCATCTCAGTACGTACATTGTATCTTTCTATATTTTTGTTAAAGATGCCTGGAACTGGCATAAAGTATTGGAACTCAGGTAACCTGGTCCACATTTTCTTTAATATCGCCAGTTTCCACTTCCATTTGTATTAGAGATGTATTTCATAGAAACATAAATAAGGAATAAAGTCTAATACAACACATTCTGTCTATCTCTCTCTGTCTCTATGATATTTTAGTGTTGGATAGAAAGTTAGGGCCACATGTGGATGAACTGAGTACAGTTATTCCCAGTTAATATGGATGATAAAAAGAGGGTGGAAAGAAGGGAAGGGGAGAGGGGGAAGGGAAAGAGAAAAAGGAGGAATGGAAGGGGGGTTTAAGAGGGAAGGGGATGGCAAAGGGAGGGGAAAAAAGGAGGTGGTAGAGGAGGAAAAAAGGAGGGTGGAGATTTTATGTCTGATATGTTCATTTCAAATATGGTTTAAGATCCAACATTTCATTAAGTCCTTGGGGGTTCACACTATTCATTCTGTAGATCCAATAGCTTCCATTTTCCATAGTAAATTTGTTCTATCGCCCACTCTTTTGCCACATTTAGCAACATCTATGCCCATGCTTTTCATTCCACTAGGATCTCCTCCACGCATTTCAGAAAAATGTCTACCCACTGCCTTATCCATCTGTCTATTTGTGAAATATCCTATGTGTTCCTGTATTCACTCTTTAAAACTTCTGACAGTTCTCCCTACATAAGCCATTTCACATGGGCACCAGATAATGTATCAATCAATCAATCAATCAAACTTTATTTTTAAAAGGCGCTTTTCTCAAAACCAAAGCGCCTGTACAATTTCATAAAACAATAAATACACCAAAATTAAAACTAATGTAAATCATTAAAAGCTATACTAAAAAAGTGGGTCTTCAGAGCTCCTTTAAAACGTAGGACAGTTGGGCAATTTCACACCTGACGAGGTAGAGAATTCCACAGGGTCGGAGCCATAAAACTAAATGATCTAGCCCCTGAAGTTTTCAAACGAACCCTGGGAATCTCTAGCAATCCCTCGTCAGTGGATCGGAGGGGCCGGGAAGGACAGTAGGAGCAAAGGAGCTCTTTCAGGTAAGTAGGTTCCTGATCGCGTAGGGCTTTATAGGTCAGCAAACCAACCTTGAAGGTGATTCGCCAAAACACTGGCAGCCAGTGCAGTCTGCGGAGCACAGGCATTATACGGCTGGATCTAGAAGATCCCGTCAACAACCTGGCTGCTGCATTCTGCACTAGCTGCAGACGGCAAAGTTCAACCCCCGATAGCCCTAGGTACAGGGAGTTACAATAGTCAAGGCGGGAGGCAACGAAGACGTGGATCAACGTTGGAAGATCCTCTGGAGGAACCAGGTGCTTCACCCTGGCGATGTTCCTCAGATGGAAAAAGAAAGTTTTGACCACCGCTGACACCTGAGATTTAAGCGTCAGGCAGTCGTCAATTATTACGCCAAGATTCCACACCTGATCTGAGGTCGTCAGCTGAATGCCCCTAAGCCATAAGCCTGAGGGTGCTCCATCCGGCAGACCCACCTCACAGCGACCTTTGTCCATGACCAACACCTCAGTTTTCTCCGGGTTTAACCTCAGCCAACTCCCATTCATCCAGTCTTGGATTTCGGCAAGGCAGTTATTAAATACCGACAAGGCAGCATCCTGGCCCGGCACAAAAGACATATACAGCTGGGTGTCATCTGCATAGCAATGAAAACCCAAACCGTATCGTCTAACGTACACAACAATGTACTAATGTACACAACAAATACAGTATTACATGTTATCAAATCTTTAATAATTATATTCTCTCTCTGTTTGAAAGCACATATTTCCCTGCCTTCATTAACATAGTAACATATATTGTACTTTCTGCACCTATGCATACCCTTAGGTCTCTGTGCAATCCAAGTGCCCTTTGTATTTTGGGATGTATAGAAGTGGGTATGGACTAATTTGTCCCTCAGATTAGGTGCTTTCCTGAAAGAGACCCTTGGACAGGGACCTACTGCCAAACCCACCTTGTCATCTGCCAATAGGGGTTCCCAGTTTCTCCAAATGACATTTCCTATAGCCCCAGCAATGTTATTATATTCCAAGGTCATTGTCATAGGACCATATTTGAATATCTCCTGATCTGCTTCTTTAGTGCACAGGTCACTCTGGGATTTATCCCTGACTTCCAGCTTTGCTTTGGCTAAGGTGTCCTGATTATATCCCCTATGTAAGAGCCTTTGTTCTAATTCTTTAGCCTGCAGTTCAAAGTCTGATTGGTCTGCGCAGTTCCTATGAATCCTAAGTATCTGGCTATAGGGTATGGGAGCCTTTAGTTTTTTTGGGTGGGCACTATTGTTATTCAGTAGGGCATTTGTAGCTGTCTTTTTCCTGTAACTCTTTGTTGTTACTTTTTTGGTATTTCCCATTATAGTAATGTTCAAAAAATGTACCTTTTTTTTGCCTATCACAAATGTAAATTTCAAGTTCAAGTTCTTGTTGTTGAGGAAATTTACAAACTGCTTAGCTGACTCTTCACTGCCCTTCCATAGGCAAAGACAGTCATCAATGTAGTGAAACCATTTTATCTCGTTATTACTGTAAGCGTTATTTGCCACATTAAATAGCTGTTGCATTTCCCAGTAACCCATGAATAAGTTGGTATAAGCTGGAGCCATCACTGCCCCCATGGCTGTCCCACATGACTGAACATAGTATTCATTGCTAAAGATAAAGGCAGTATGTGTCAAAATGAATTCAAGAGCACTAACAATAAATTCTATCAGAGTTACTTCCTGGTGTATATTATTCTCTAAAAAGAATTTACAGACTCTGACACCTTGTTCATGCCTGATACTGGTATAAAGGCTTTCCACATCTATGGATAGCCAAATGTAGTCATGCTGCCAATCAACATTTGTCACTTTATTTAAGGTATCACCAGTGTCTTTCAGATACAAGGGAAGTTCTGTTACCAATCTTTCAAGAAAAAATTTTGTATTCAGTTTAACTATTTTCTGTTTCCACTCCCGAGTCCCTGTTTTCTGCTTAATTTTCTTAAAATCTGCTTTTTTGTAATTAAACATACTGTCTGGCCCGTTATGATACCGGCAACCTTGGCTCGAGAACAAACCCAAGTCACCAGTGGGCCAGCTGGGGGAGGAGGTTGAGTGTCCCAGGGAATGCTTACTTCCTTGGGGAAGGGAGGGCTGCTTCTCCTGCTGCATGATTACCACTTGGTTGATACTTGGTGGAAGCACTGACAGAGTATGAGTGAGGATAGGAGGAGACACCTCTCTCGGTTCAATGGGACATCACCATGCCTTGCGTGCATATGCATGTCACTGAACCTGGCCCGTCATCCCTGTGGAAGGGATTCCAGAACAAGGAAATGGCTGCAGCGTACAAAGGAGGTAACCTTTGCACTCCTAGGTCCCAGTGTGCTGATTGTCCACCCATCTCCAGCAACCAAATTGTTGAGGGGAGCCAGGCTAACTCCCCCTCAACCCACCTTGGAGGGTGAAGTCCAAGGTGACAGAGGACCGGGGTAAGTTGCAAAGAAGACCTATTAGTACCTCATGGGAGTGAATAAGGAACAGGAAGGGAGTATTTTTCAGAAGAGAAGATACATGAGAACAAAGAGGTATGCAATGAAGGGGGGGGACTTTGGGAGGAATGTGAGGTAGTATTTCTTCACTGAAAAGGTGGTTTATGCCTGGAATAGTCTGCCAGTGCAGGTGATGTGGGCAGAAATAGTGGTGAGCTTCAAGCATGCATGGGATATGCATAAGGTAATCTTAGTTAGGAAACAGGAGGGGGAGGTAGCTAGAGATCAGGCACAGTCTGCAGTGAAAGTATAGGCAGGGAAAAATGGGCAGACTGGATGGACTAAGCAGTCCTTATCTGCCAACAAATTCTGTGTTTCTATGTTTCTATGAATGGAAGTTATTAAGTTGGGGATTACTTCTGAGGAAAGGGACCTGGGAGTTACCATACATGACTCCTTAAAACAATCCAGCCAATGCACAAGGCCTGCGGCAAGGCAACCAGAATGTTGGGGTGTGTTGGTAGGGGTCTCTATAGCAGGAGGAACGAAGTAATATTACCTGTCTATATATCACAGGTGAAGTGGCATCTGGAATAATGTGCACAGTTCTGGAGTCCTAACCTTAGAAAAGGCAAAAACAGGCTGGAGACAGTGCAGTGTCGGGTAACCACGATTCAGGGCCACCACGACAAATCCTACGAGAACAGCTCATGGCACTGAACATGTACTCGCTGGAGGCCAGAAAGGAGAGGGGAGACAAAATAGAGACATTCAAGTTCTTGAAATGAATGAATCAGTAAAACTGTGAGGAACTACAGTATTCAGCAGGAATAGCAAATCAAAAACACAGGGACATGAGTGGAAACTTGGGGGTGGAGGGAAATTCAGGAGGGAGGTGAGAAAGTTTTACTTTACAGGGAGGGTAGTTGAGCTGTGGAACAGTCTACCAGCTGAAGTGGTGGGTGCAAAAATATTTTATGGTTCAAGCACAGCTGGGATAGAGTTAGGGATTAATAGTTACTCAAGAGGTAATAGTAAAGCAGGGGGTAAGGAGGGAAACAGGAGCATAAATCCCATCTAGAGAATAGGTTCTGGGGTAGCAGAGGATATAACTGGGCAGACTGGAAGGACTGATGATCTTTTTTTCTGCCATCATTTTCTATGTTTCTGTGTTTCAACCTTGTCAGAGTACCTAGAAATGTTTTTTTTTTTTGGGGGGGGGGAGTGGGAGGTTGATCCCCAAAGCACATATTTTATTTATTTGTTTATTTATTTATTATAATTTTGGAATTACAAAGTAGCTTTGCGCTAAAAGATAATTTACAAAGGTTCCACATCGAAGGGTAGGGAGGACTTACAGACAGAGGATGGTACAATATTGTACAGTGAAAGTAATACAGGGATGTGCAATTGTAAGAAATTGCAATTGCTGACATATCACAGTACAGTGGTTACACAGTGTGTAAGTTGAGGCATTAATCAGTTACAATGTATGTTGTCAGACAATCGGAGCTAGTTGTAAAGCAAAGGGATTACCTAAAGGAGCAGCTGGCTAAGGAGTGTAGGAATTAGAACAAGAGGTACACATCGAGGAATAGACAGAGCAAAAATGCTGGAATAAGTGCTGGGTAAGGAAATGCAGTCAGGGTAGGCTTTGTCAAGGTGCGGGATTGGGGGGGGACAGGAGTGCCTCAAGCCCAATATCACTGGATAGACAGGCCAAAGAGCAGAAGCTGTTGTTACAAAACAGCTATTACATCAGATTTACAAGTTCACATTTGTTATGTGTTTCCTGAAAATGTGGGGTCAAAATGGCCAAAAACTGCCATGTTATGAGTAAAAGAAAACATGCAGAACAAAACCCTAAGTCCTGCAAATTCCCTACTGGGCAAGCATGTGGATCTGGTGTATTTTTTGCATTTTGTTTCTTTTATTCATAAGTTGGTCATTTGTGTCACTTTGACCCCTAACATTCAGGCTGATAAGTCAGCAATCTGCCTAATGAATACATCAATACACCCTGAAATGTGTTTTGTGGTTGGCCTCCAAAGCACATTTTGGGCCAGGTTTACATGGTGACACATATGGCTTCATGAGATGGCATGGTGACATGCCCAACCTGAGCATTCAGTATGAAAATGGGCCACACTAGCCAAGTTATTTTTTTTTAGGGTTTCTTTATTTATTCACCTACCTCCTCGGCTGGGGTGTTCCTATGGTTCTCCATCTTTCCGGTCCACTGGTGGCTCCTGCACCAGGCACCATGCCTAAGCTACTACCTCTTTCCTTCTCCCTCTCTCAGACCACGTCACAGACCCCCTTCACAGAAGGCCAAGGAGTCAGGGCCAGAGGGAGCTCCTGGAGCATCCAGTGCAGCACCGCATGTCAACCCTCATATGTGCTGGAGGATTCAGCCATGTTTTGTCCCCTGGGTTCGCCCCCCCAGCACGGGCATCCAATAATGCCAAGGAAGCTACAGCATGCACTCCCATGTAATTCACATCAGACGTCTGCCTGTGCCAACCCCACCATTGTGCTGTGAGTTGCGCTACCCCTAGCCACCACCAGGAGACAGCACCTTTGAAGGATTCCCTCCCCACCCTCCCTGGAGGAGGAGAGCAGTCTCAGGATGATCAATCCTCCTCCCCCAGCCAACCCCTGATGACCCGAGTCCACTCCCGAACCTGGCTTGCTGGCATAGCACAAGGTGTGGCGTCCAGCGCCTCAACCCTCAGCGCCACTGGGCCAGCTACACTAGCCAAATTATGAGTAAACTGGAAAAAAAAAAGCAAAAATCTGAAGCCTATAGGCATGCGCAGTAAGTGTGCTTATACAGGATGGACTGAGAGATTTACAGCAGAATTCAAGGGAGTTGTTAGCACCATGAAATCACCTTCTAGGTCTGATTAGCAAAACAACAGTGACAGTGTTCATGAAGTGTGGTCCCAAGTAGCCCATGTTGAAAATTTGGTGGCAAAATACCTAAAAATGGCAAAGTTATGAACACAAGTTCAGAATGCCATTGAAACACATTATACAGTACTTACCTTGATTTCTCAGTTTGTGATTCAGCTTTGAAGAGTGCAGACATGTCCTGGTCCACAGAAGATGACAGCAGATGACCTCCAGAGGTAAGTATAGGGTAAGGGAGGGTGTGGAGTGGTGGGTGCTCAGTGGAGGGTTGTGATGGGGGAGGGGGATGGCGGGGACAACATAGAACATAGAAACATAGAAACTGTTGGCAGATAAGGACCGCTAGACCCATCCAGTCTGCCCATAGGCCCTATACATTGTATGTGGCCACTGACCCTATGTGATCAATGGCTTCTCCGTTTTCTTTTTTCAGATTAAAAAATAAAAAAAGACATCGGGGGACGATTTTCTTCATTGCAGATTAAAAGAAAATAACTATTTCAGGACACTGGGAGTGGGCTCCCCAGTGTCCCACACTACTAGGGGGGGCTCCTGGTACCTACACGGGGATTGGGTACCCCAATGTTGGCAACTAAAACAAGAGACTGGGGGGACATCTGACACAGGGCAAATAAAGGGATTGCCAAACCAAGTAGGGAAATGGGTAAACTAGGTGGGCTGTATGATCCTTATCTGCTGACAAATTCTCTGTTTCCATGTTTCTATGTAGATTAAATAAATAATGGGAATCAGAGGGTGGGGGTACCATTAGACACCAGGGAAACATATGGGAGGAGGGGGCTGCCACAAGGGACAGTGATTGGTGAGTGGGGGGTGCCACTAGACACCAGGGATGAGAGTGGGTATAGCTAAATCTGCAGCAGCAGCACAAGTTCCAGCTGCAGAAGTCAAGAACATCCTGCTGTTCTCATACAGAGAACGCGGCAGAACTGGTCCTCTTGCTAACCTCGGCACCCAGGATTTCGGGTGCCTACAAAAGGTGTTTCTGGCCACAACTAAAAAAAAAATCAGAATGTAGCTAAATGGGTCCATTTAGCTACATTCTGATGTTTCTTTTTTATTTTTCATTCATTTTTGCATGTTTTCCTTATTTTCCGTGTCTCACTAACGAGAAAACAAGATGGCAGACACAACAGAGCTCTGCAAAACTACAGTAGGCTCTATGTGACCCTACATGCGAAAAGACACTAGCTCCTGTGAAAACAGCAGAGCTCTGTGAAAACAAACTAGACTCAATGTGACCCCAAATGCGAAAATACAGTATCTCCTGTGAAAACAAAAGTATTTTTGTGCGGAACGTCAAACTTTTCCATAGGAAACAATGGGAAAATTAAAAATTTACTAACTTTCGAACAGATTAATATTTTTTTCACCAAACCTTCAAAAGGCACATCTGTGAGGCAAATGCTTTCTACCCTACAAATTTCAGACCACAGCCTAAAACCATTTCTGAGATACAGGTGGACAAAGAAAGGGTAAAAAACTGGTAAATGTAGGGCTTTTTGATACTCTGTATCTCAGAAACCACACAACATATTCACAACAGCTTTCCACAAGGTGGGGTGGAAAGGATGAGAAGGGACTTGACAAGGTTGGAGGAATGGTCAAATGTATGGCAGCTTAGATTCAATGCTAAGAAGTGCAAGGTAATGCATCTGGGAAACAAAAACCTAGGGGAAGAGTACACAATGGGGGGGGGGTGAGATACTAACAACAACAATAAATGGAAAGGGACCTGGGGGTAGTCATATCAGATGACCTAAAGGTGGACAAGCGGTGCGAGAGGGCAGTAAGGAGGGCTGGGGGGGGGATACTGGGATGCATAGGGAGAGGCATCACCAGTAGAAAACAGGAAGTTGTTATCCCTCTGTACAGACAGCTGATGAGACCCCATCTGGAGTACTGTGTGCAGTTCTGGAGACCCAGTCTCTGCAAAGACATAAACAGGATGGAGGCAGTCCAGAAGAGGGCAACTAAAATGGTGCAGGGTCTGCACCAGAAGACATATGAAGAGAGACTTAAGGAGCTTAATATGTATAGCCTCGAGGAAAGGAGGGAGAGGGGGGACATGATAGAAACTTTCAAGTACCTCAAGGGAATCAACGAAGTCCAAGAGGGTAACATTTTTCAGAAAAAGAGCTGTGCAAGAACAAGGGGGCACAATTTGAAGATGGGGTGGAGGCTCAGAGGTAATGTAAGGAAGTATTTTTTCACAGAGAGGGTTGTGGATGCATGGAACGGCCTTCCAGAGGAGGAGGTTGTGGAGTCAAAAACAGTGGTGGAATTCAAGCACGCATGGGACAGTCATAAGGCAATTCTAGGGGGTGGGGGTAGGAAGAAGTAGGCTGTTGGTTAACTAGGATCTGCAGCTTATCCATTAGGTAGGAAAATGGGCAGACTGAGTGGGCAAGCAGTCCTTATCTGCCGTCAAATTCTATGTTTCTATGCATGCCAAATTTTGTGCCAATCTGTTGAATAGTTCCAAAGTTATTAAAGTTAAAATATTTGGCGTTAACATAGACTTTTGCACTCAACCCTAGCTATACTGGTGCTACTGTGCCAGTATAATATTTATCTATCTATCTATCTATCTATCTCTCTATCTATCTATCTATTATAGGGGTGCGGTCATGCCCCTGGGCTGGCAGTATGGCATAGAGGTTAGAGGAACGAGGTGTGAACAAGCTTGGTACATCCAGCAGACCAGACCTGAGTTTCATTCTCACAACCCCCACTTGCATACTGTGTGACTCTGAGCAAGTCACTTAACTACCCAGTGCTCCCAGGTCGCCCCTGAAATCAGGCACTTGTGCCTAGTGGGCCTTACCCGGTTACCAAAGACTAAAATAAAAAAAAATAAAAAGTTTGGGTTGAGTAGACAGTTCAATGTTAAACTCAAAATGTTGCACTTTAATAACTTTGCAACTGTTCAACGGATTCACACAAAATTTGGAATGCACCATCCTATGGCACAGATCTTTTGATACGGCAAGTTACATCCTGGTTGGATGTGTGGTCTCCAACTTATGGAGAGGTTAAAAAAACATGTTTTTGTTCATTGACTTTGCTGGGATTTTTCTTTGAACTTGCCTACAGCCCAGGAGGTTTGGTTTTGGGGTTTGAAATTTTCAGGACAGAAAGGGACTACCCCACAGATGTGCCTTTTTCTAGTCTTGTGAAAAAATAATAAGCAGTTTTCAAGTTATAGCAATTAAAAAAATCTGCAAAAGTTATTTCTGAGCATGCTTAGTAAGCACTTCAAGATAGCTGCATGAAATGAAGCAGGAATCCTGCTTCGTATGGGAAAATTCCTACTTCATGTGGCTGCCATCTTGTTTTCAGTTTTGCCTGAAAAATTCAAATTTGGAAACCTCCCAAAATGATATTCTGGGAAGGAACCAACAGATATGGCTTGCTTATGGAGACGCTTTATGTGCATTCTGCCTTTTACTGCTCGAAAGATGCCCTTAAAATGTGTTTTATTTAACATTTCAATTCTTTGTTCATATCCACGTCATACGAAGTAGGACCCTACTTCATATGCCAAGATACGAAGTAGGAGCTTACTTCATGAGCCATACAAAATAGGATCCTGCTTTATATCCCAAGATATGAAGTAGGATCCTACTTCATGTGCCATACAAAGTAGGATCCTGCTTCGTATGCCAAGATACGAAGTAGGATCCTACTTTGTGAGCCATATGAAGTAGGATCTTGTTTCATGTGCCGAGATATGAAGTAGGATCCTACTTCGTGAGCCTAAAGTGCAGGAATGTTTGAACTTATGTTGATATCTCAGCCATAATTTGTTATTTGTTCACCAGATATTCTCTCCTGCTTTACCCTTCCGCGTTTCAAGTTTGCACTGTATAACTGCTTGCTGCTTCAGGGTCCTGTACCTGCCTCCTGACTCACAGTTCTCTGCTCTAACACTGATTCTCTCCACAACTCTAAGCTCAACTCTATCCTTGATCCATGGTAATGTCAGGTGCTGAGGTGGCTGAGGTGCTGCATGCTACTGTCCATAATATACTACACTGTGAATTTCAATATGTACTTTCAACACTGTTGTTTTGCTCTACCCTGTTTCAGTTTTGTCTGATTGTTAATTATGACCTAGCTTAGCTCTGTTTAGTCTATTTAATTGTATTAGTTGTTTTATGTTAACTATGCACTTCTATAGTTCTATGTTCTTGTATCTACCCTGTTTCAATTTTGTCTGATTGTTAATTGTGACCTAGCTTAGCTCTGTTTAGTCTGTTTAATTGCATTAGTTGTTTTATGTTAACTAAGAACTTGTATAGCTCTATGTTTGCTATGTTACTTTTTTGCCCTATGTACCCTCCCGCGGGTCGCCTCTGTAAAAGGGACTGCATGGTCTCAGTGGGCTTACCCAGTTACCAAAATTCAAATAAATAAATACATTTTTCACATGGGTCTTTTGGGACCCCACCTCATGAACACTGGCACTGTCATTTCGTTACTCTGTCCCAAAAGGTGATTTCGTGGTCACTGCGTGAAATCACATTTTGCAAACAATGAACAAAATGACATTGCCAGTGCTCATGAGGTGGGGTACCGAAAAGCCCATGTTGAAAATTTGGTGCAAAAATACAAAAAAACACCTGGGTTATGTGCGGTCATTGAACTACGCATATGTGTAACTTTGACAATTTTTAATATTTTCATTACAGATTTTCAATATTGCCATTATTTTACACCATCTCACGAACAGTATAGCTGTAATTTTTTTATATCCTGCCTGACACATGTTTTCTCTCCTAAGACACAGAATGGCACGTACGCTGCACAATATCACCTTTTGGGATGATTAACAAAATGACAGTGCCAGTGTTCATGACATGGGGTCCGCAAAAGGTCACGTTGAAAATTTGGTGAAACAGTTCCTAAAAATGCCCGAGTTATGTGTGTCTGTTGACTTTATTCAACGCACGTGCATAACTTTTGTAGTTTTCAATATTTTAACATCAAATTTTCAACATAGCCATTTTTTCACACCACCTCATGAACAGTACAGCCGTCATTTTTCACATCCTTCCCAAAATGTGTACAGAATATCATTGCAGTTGCGCATTATTAAGTTTTGCCTTGCATTTTACAATTTCTCTGTACCGGGGTACATGAGGTGGGGTAATAAGATGGCTATGCTGACAGTTTGGTCACTGTTGTTTGGCACACGAAAGTGCAGGGCTCTCTAGGCCCTGCACTTTCACACCTATATACATATGCACAGCTACAGAGAAGTGGAATGCAGGGCCCTTTGGACCCTGTGCTCCTACAGTAAAACAAGGACACTATTATACTATCTCAAAAAGTAAGGAAATTCATTGCAAAAAACTCTGCTAATGCATCAGTTAGGGTTCCTATTACAGCAACAAAAGTATAGAAATTCAGTGTTAGGGTTCCTACCCATACCACCCCACCCTCCGCACACCAACAGGCATTGGGGTGTGCCTTAGGGTCATTGGCCCTAACTCTCACCCCATTCCATGTGTAAGGAAGCTGAGATGGTACAGTACAGGAGAATAGGGTAAGAGTTAGGGCTTACAACCCCAAGGCACACCCCGATGCCTGTTGGTGTGTGGAGGGTGGGGGGGGTGGAGTGATAGGGCTGGGAAGCCTAACACTGAATTTCCATACTTTTGTCACTGTAATAGGAATCCTAACTGATGCACTAACTGAGCTTTTTGCAATAAATACCATAACAGGGCTCTGTATGTGTGAGGGCTAGGCACATAGAACAGTTACAGCAGGGTCCTCCATGCCGTATCTCATGCACTCCAGTATGCAGCACTCTGCACCATAGTGAATCCCATATAGAGCAGACATGCCCCAGACACTCCCCATGGACTGCCTGTGGCACATAGCTGGCCACGTTGTCAGGGGATCCAGTGTGCATCTAGCTGGTGCGCAGGTTGTAAATGCCAGCGGGGGTCCATGGGACCCCCTCTGCATGGCTTTCACATGCAGGATTGCCTATGCGTCTCAAATACATGGTACATAGGCTTAGTGCATAGAGACCATTATTAGCGGAGTGTTAATAAATACATTTGTTGGGTAATTGTTCTTGCATTACATGGGCTTATGGGTGGAGTGGTCCTATAGGGAGGTGGGCAGGTACTGCATTCCAGGTGGTGGTACTACCACCCACACACTTTAACCTTTCTGTGGATGGAAGCACCACAGAATTAAAAAACTATTTTGGATAAGAAAGCCCCATCATGAGTTATTGACCCAGACCCCTCAATCTTGTTTGAGCCCATATAGTGGGGGTAGGGGCTGACAATTATGGTGATCTGGTCACATTAAGTAAGCAATATAAGAAACCAGTGTGTGCATCAAGCAATAGTATGACGTGGGTAGAAAGTATGCTGACTCCTGACTGGCCAAGCGGTACTTTTAGGTGTGCCATTATCCCAGCATAGCAGCCCGACTAAATGTACCTGAACAAAAATATGTTTACAAAATACATCCAATTTACTAAAAAGGACCCATTCTGTAATCACAATAAGGTACTCTAGGGGGTGCGTCATGGTAGGCTAATGGCTGCTCTTGGTGGTTAAGCACTCAGCTTCACTTCGGACTTCAACCCATTATCTCACCACAACACCCCCCAGAATGCCTTATTGCTTACTCAATGCCTGCTTCAGGTACATTATAAGGCTGCAGGCTGAATGTCTTCAGCCACCCAGGAAGTGAGTCGATATAGCTTGATACACACCGTGACCCTGGAGTGCTATTGCACTTATAAAATGAGTTTTCATTAAATTAAAGTATATAATAATTAATATAAAGTTGTTTGACTATGAAAATGTATGAATACCTGCAGATATATATTGTAAAGTAGTCCTTCTGCCTGCTGGAACTTGCCCTTTTTATGTTTGCTTGCACGCATGTGCAAGAAACATAGTGCCATCATCCGAGTTTTCCAGAGGTGTGTCAGCCTCTTCCAGTTCAGTCAGTGTGTTTGCAGGCATGGTCGCAGTGTGCCAATCACTGCTCCAGCTGTCTATGACAGCTGAAAATGCTGTGGCATACAGTTGAAAGGGAGAGCTCCGCTTCAGTGAGCAGCGCTCCTCCTGTCAACACACACCCATGCATATTGCGTGCTGGCCAGCTCCCCAGCACATACTGTATGGCTGGCGGGGTGCCCAATCCCCATTGGCTGCACGCCCCCCCAAAACATCCAGGTGCCATGCTGGGAACTCACCCCAGTGTGTAAAAATGTTTTATGGCCGACGGGGTGCCACATCCCCGTCGCTGCACACACCCCCAAAGAGCCCAGGTGCCACGCTGGGCAGCCCACCAGCGTGGGCAAATTGATGTTATGGCTGATGGGGTGCCCAATCCCCTGTCGGCTCCAGCTCCCCCAACAGTTTTCCAGCTGCCACGCTGGGAACCCACCCCAGCGTGGCAAACGCCCCTCGTAGTCTTAGAAAAACAAAAAACCTGTAAATAAAAAACTGTCCTGCGCGCTTCTCCCTCCCCCCCCCACAACCCGCACCCACCCACTGTGCACCCTGCCTCCCACCCCCCACCCCATACTTACTCTCCGGAGCTTGGTGCCGACGATTCTTCGTGACTGGGAACACGCCTGCACTCTTCAAAGCCGACCGCGAACTGAGGAAATGCCGGTAAGCTGTATAACGGGATAGATAGGGTTTTTTCAACTTTGCTGCATATCTCAGGCAGTTTTTGGAATTTGTGGCCCAAATTTTCAACATGGGGTTTTTGGGACCCCTTCTCATGAATGCTGTCACTGTCATGGCGTTACTCGGGCCCAAAGGGTGATTTCGCAGCCACTGCGTGAAATCACCTTTCCGGAACAATTAATGAAACAACACTACCAGTGTTCATAAGGTGGGCTCTCAAAAAGCCTATTTTGAAAATTTGGTGGAAAAATTCCTAAAAATGACTGTTTTACTAGCGTGCGTTGCACTGTTCCTACACACGCTCGTAAGTTTGCGAATTTTCAATATTTTCACTCCAGATTTTCAACATTGTCATTTTACCACACCTTCTTATGAGCAGTACAGCTGCCATTTTCACATCTCACCCAAAATGTGTTTCTGTCCATGAAGCGCCAATGGCGCAGTCGTGTGAAAATCAATGCACGGGACACATTAAGAAAATCCAGTGACACTGTTCATGAACAGAGGTCTTAAAATGGCTATGCTGAAAATTTGGTGAAAAATTCCTAAAAATGACTGTTTTACAGGTGCATTGCGAATTCCTACATACGCTGTAAGTTTAGGTAATTTCAATATTTTCACTCCAGATTTTCAAGCATTGCCATTTTACCATTACCTCCTTATGAGCAGTACAGCTGTTATTTTTCACATCTCACCCAAAACATGTTTCCGCCCATGTAGTGCACAATGGCGCAGTTGGTGTGCGAAATCAATGTACGGGACACAGTAAGAAAATCACAGTGACACTGTTCATGAGCAGAGGTGTTAAAATGGCTATGTTGAAAATTTGATGAAAAAATTCCTAAAAATGACTGTTTTATGAGCGTGCGTTGCATAGTTCCTACGCACACTCATAAGTTCGCACATTTTCAATATTTTTACTACAGATTTTCAACATTGCCATTTTACCACACCTCCTTATGAGCAGTACAGTTGTGATTTTTCACATCTCGCCCACAACGTGTTTCTGCCCATGTAGCGCACAATGGCGCAGTCGGTGTGCGAAATCAATGTATGGGACACGTTAAGAAAATCACAGTGACACTGGTCATGAGCAGAGGTGTTAAAATGGCTATGTTGAAAATTTGGTGAAAAAATTCCCAAAATGACTGTTTAGGAGGCGCATTGCGCAGTTCCATGCAGCCTGGCAAGTTTGCTAATTTGTAATATTTGCACACAGATTTTCAACAGTGCCATTTACCACACTTCCTTATAAGCAGTACAGCTACCATTTTTCACATCTCACCCAAAATGTGTTTCCACATGTAGCACACAATGGTACAGTCGGTGCGAAACAATGTTTGGGACAGATTAAGAAAATCACAGTGACACTGGTCATGAGCAGAGGTCTTAAAATGGCTATGTTGAAAATTTGGTGACAAAACTCCATAAAATGACTGTGTTACGTGTGAGCATTGCGCAGTTTCCACGCACCCTCGTAAGTTCATGAATTTGTAATATTTTTAGTCCAGATTTTCACCAGTGGCATTTTTCCACACCTCCTTATGAACAGTACAGCTGTCATTTTCACAACATGGCCGAAATGTGTTTTCACACTTTCAGCACAGAAATGCGTGGTCACTGTGGGAAATCATTGTTCGGGACAGATAAAGAAAATCACACTGACACTGTTCATGATCGGAGGTCCCAAAATGCCTGTGTTAACAATCTGCTGTAAAAAATCCCCAAACTAGTTACATTACGGGTGTGCGTTGCACAGTTTCTATGCACGCTCGTGACTTCACCAGTTTTTTTAAGTCTTTCACAGCAGATTTTCAACATTGCCGTTTTTTACACCTCCCCATGAACAGTACCGCTGTCATTTTTCACATCCTGTTCAGAATGTGTTTTTGCACCTGTGGTGCCAAATGCCATAGTCGCTGTGCAAAAGCAGTTTTCGGCTAACAAACTGATATTGCCACTGTTCATGAGGTGGGGGTCACAAAAAAAAACATGTTGAAAATTTGGAGTGAAAATACCAATGAATGCCTGAGGCGTTAGGGTTTCCAACCATAACGCCCCACCCTGTAGAGAATGACAGGCATCAGGGGTGTGACTTGGGATTCTTGCCTGTCATGCTCATACCATTCCACCCACACCCACACCCTGCAGCCAGTGAGAGGCATCAAGGTGTGCCTCGGACTCTTCGGGCCCAAACTTCACCCCATTCTCCTATATCGCACCCATCTCACCGTATTTCCTGATGGAATGGGGTGCGTATAAGGGCCAAAGACCCCAAGGCACACTGTGACACTTGTCAGTGTCTGCAGGGTAGGGTGTGGTGAAATGGCGTGGTCGTTATGCCTGATGACCCAAAGGCACACCCCAATGCCTGTCACTATCTGCAGGGTGGTGGTGGGGTTGGCTTCAGTTCAATACTTCGCTGCCATTCCTATTATACAGCTCTGTAACTTCTACGCTACCAATGCCAATGCCAGCAAGAAAACATTCGGCACTGACAAATGCTTGTTATGTTTTGCTTTAGGAAATTTGTTCTTTAATGGTGCCCAAACAGTAGTTGCAGTTTTTCCTTTAATGCAGTTCTGTGTTCCCCCATGTACATTGCTAACTGCATGGTAACCATTTATCTTTTTTAACTGTTGGTGTGTGGATCTTTTTAATGTTTATTTACTACCTTTCTAGTGTTTAATGTGCTGCATTTCAAAATACTGAGGTGTAACCGGCTGTGCAGCTGAGGGAGAGTGAGCGTGTGCAGAGGCTGAGATAGATGAGACAGTGAGCCCTTGTAGAGACAGTTCTGCTGGTTACAGGGATACCGTGTTAACATATGGCTCAGAATGGGTGAAATACTGTATGAGGTGTAACTGGTAGGTGAGGTTTTTAAAATGCCACACAAGTTGCACCACTCAATCAATCAATCAATCAATCAAATCTTTATTTATCCAGGCGGACACCATTGAGCAAGCTCATTTACAAGGTGGATCTGCATCACACAAGGTCAGGTACAATACACATAAGTACAGGCATTAAGGTAGAACATGGAAATATATAATAAAGCAAGCTAAATAACAGTAAGACAAACAGTCCATATAGGCACACATTGTAATATATCTAACTATGTACATGTCATGTTTAAGGAAAAATGAGAAGAAAGGAGATTAGAGGTAAAGGGGATATATATGGAGAGGGGGACGCAAGGTCAGGATTTAAGTGGAACCTCGCATAGGTGTAGGTTGCAGCGGGTAAGGGGTTGCAGGGGCAAGAGTCCTGCATGGGGTTGCTGTACAGAATACCCACTTATGGCTTAGGACTTACAGTTTAGGGTTGATGGCTTCAGGGTCGCCGACTGCCCGGTTGCCTTAGTTTCCTGCGGCGGCTGAGTTGGGAGCCCTGAAGGGTTCTCAGCTCTCAGGGAGCGAAGTATGGTCAAAAAGATATGGGTGGCAGCTCCGGTAGTGCCGACTGCCCGGAGACTGTGGGTGCATGTGGTGTCCAAGCTGGGAACCTGGAGGGTTCTCAGGGAGTGTAGTCCGAACGAGGGTACTCAGGTGGCGGCTTTGGGGCGCTACTACTGATCATGACCTGAGACTGTGGGGGTAGAGCACTGTACTGTTTATGGTGATAATATTTGCTGCTTGCTTGCTGATTGAATGATTGCCCTATCTTTCTCCCCCCCCCCATCCGCCTTCCTTCCAGGCTGCATCTATAAATGAGGTTAAGTTTCATTGTTGTATTTTTACCCGATGAAGCATTTTTTTAATAAATGATAAAATAATCATGATGCTGGCACATTTAAATAAGAAATGCGGAACTTAAGGAAATAAGGATGACTGGGGCAAAGGCAACAGGATTTAGAAGCCTTATGATCAGGCACTTAGGCAGAATGCAAGTTGGGACTATGGTGAGAGCTACAGTATGTGTCACTGCAGGGGCTACATTGAGAGTTACAGTAGATGTGTCACTGCAGGGCCACAGCTTGAGCACAGTAAAGTTTTGCCAAGGCATGTGCCCTGTCTTGCAACAAGCTGCAGCTGCCATTGGTAGTAAAAAAAACAAAAACGAAATTTTGATGCCATGAGGTAACCTCTTTCTAGTGAACGTACTACCATTTTATGTAGAATCTGGGAATAAAGGAAAGATCTGTTGCACCTTTAAGCCTTCTTCTGGGATCCTCGCACATTTACATGAGAAATGCGGAACTCGGGCAAAACCTCCTGAACATGAAAGGGTCGGAGAGGAACAAGCCAGAGCAGGTTTTTGTGCCTGTTCACATCCTGTGGTGCTTCTTTAGAAGGGGATTAGCGGATAATTAAGTAGCACTGGTCCCTAATTGTGCAATTGAAACTCATGATCAGTGAAAGGCTGTGTTAAAATGATCCCTTGCTGTAATTTGTTTTTTTGTGAGAGACACTGATGGAATTCCTTTGCTGTTACACTGACGTGACTGGAAGATTTCCGGAAGGGCCTTCCTAGCAACTGTATTTGCCAGAAATGCTGCTTGCTTTTTTCTCACACGATACAAATGAGAAAGACCACATTTTGTCTTTTTTGGCCTTTTCCATTGGTTTTGTTTTTTTCACGCCCATATTTGTTCTTCCAGCTGTTGTAGCTAGAGGTATATGCCAGAAAAAGCATTATTGTGGCAATACAAATTAACTTTCCAAATCACTTTTTAGCCCATTAAAATGAAAATGCTTTCTCATTGAAAGAGGGGATCTGAATAGTTGTGTTTTTAATTATTTATTTTATTTTAAACATATTTCACTAGATGGACAACAAGAGTCCAAGATGGGCTCATTTATAGTTACAACCTGGAGAAGGGAGAATACATAGGGGAAAGCAGGGGGAACAAGGATAAATAATTTACAAATCATAATTTTTTTTGTATACTCCTTTTATGCCCCCCGTCGTGCTCTGGGGTTGCCTCTCCTTCAGGCTGCCATGACCCTCAGACACCCTCCTACTATCTCCCCCAAGCCACCTTACCTCAGATTTGCAGCCATCCTCGGGATAGCCCGGTGTAGCCCCTATACCGGGTGGGTCCCTTTCTTCTGAGGGAGAAGACCGGCACACTATTTTTCCTTGGTCCCGGGCACTGCTGAGGCTTTCCGTGGCTTTCTGGGAGTCTTCAGAGGTGTCCAGGGCCGGCAGCTGGCATCCGGCCAGTCCCCAGAGTGGTATTTCCATTTTTCTGGTGTTCCCTCAATGCGATCCCTCTGCTGTGCTCCCGGTCTCCACCAGGGGCCACTGCAGAGCGACCATGCATCCCCAACCCACCCCAGGGGAGTAGAGCAGTCCTATGGATGCTCAATCCTACCCCTTCCCCTGCCGACCCCCAGCGCCTGAGTCTGTTCCTGAACCCAGGTCGCCGGCGTGGTTTGAGACAAATCATAATTTAAAAAAAAGAAATAAAAAATTACAGCAGAAACAATACATAGCAAGACAGTAAGTATTTACACTGAGGCCATATAATGGTAGCAGAATCACAAAAATACATTGTAGCAATACAGTAGTGGCAGTATCTCATATCCAGTGACCGAATTAGTATGAGATGACCCAATGGACTATTTATTTATTTTGGTTTTGTTTATCATGTAAGTGCACTAGACAAGAATGTTGCCTATTTTTAAGCATGACCTGGGGGAGTTACAAACAATGGAACGATGTACAGACAGGAATACACTGGGCATATCACAACAGGATTTAAGCAAAAATTTGAACAACAAAGCAGTGTTTACAAATGGTTCAAAGACCATTTACAATGGTAAGTAGAACAGAATAATACAATAATTAAGTGCGCTAGACAAGTATGTTAACTATTTTCAGGCAACTATTAGGGAGAGGTGCATGCAGTGGTACAGGCAGGAGTTCAGTAACCATGTCACACCTGATTTATGTAGAAGTGGGTCCACAAGACAGTATATACAGTGGTTTGAATAACAGTTTGATACAATATTGAGGAGACAGTACTCAGGCAGGTGGCACCAGTGCAGATATGAGAGTAAGTACCATTAAGCGGAGCAGGTATAGCAACTAGTTGGGAAGCTCAAAAGTGGCAGAGCAGGAGCAAATGTCAGAGTCCCTAAAGAAGGAGTGAAGATCCTTTTTAAAAGCATGGTGGGATTTGAAGAGTTTGACATTAAGAGGAAGGGAGTTCCAAGTTTTGGGAGCAGGTATTTCAAAGGCGAGATCCCCCTTTTTTGTGGAACATCTAGGAATTTCAAGAAGAGATTGCACAGAAGATCTCGGGGGTAAGCCTGAGTGGGATGATTTAACATAGTGGAAAGGGACTCATGAGCTCCAGTTCTGACTATGTTATCAATCAGACAGCCAGTAGTATAGCGCCAATGCAAGGATGGGGAGAGCCAATCTAGTCATGTGTAGAGTTGGCAGTGATGAGTTAGTCTGGGCGAAGAGAGTGCAAATAGGCATATACTATTGTAGCATGTGCTCCATTTTTGGAAAACTCCTTTGCTCACACCAAGATAGGCCATAGAGCCATATGTAAGACAAGGGCAGAGTATTCCTTGAGCTATACTAAGCATGGCAGCAGAATTGAGGGAGGACCTGATTTGATAGGCCAGACCCAGTTTTTTGTTAACCGCCTTACAAGTGGCTGCAATGTGAAGGTTGAAATCAAGAGATGGGTCAAGTGTAACCCGAGATACCTGAAAGAGTTGACCATCACCGGGGGGGAGCCGTCTAGGCCAATAATTGAAAGAGCAGAGGCATAAGATTTGATTCTTGGTGAAGAGCCATACAGCATGGCCACAGTTTTCTTAATGTTTAGTAGAAGCTTGTTTAGTAGCAGCCATGCTTGTAGACAGCCAAAATTAGATTGAAGGTTGGCATTTATGGAGGGCAAGTCTTTAGCACTGGAGTAAAATACCGTGTCATCCACTTAGGGGATCTTAGAGGAGGAACAGGGCAGTGTGGGCAGGTTATTAATAAAAAAAGAGTCAAAAGAAGGGGGCCAATGATTGATCCCTGAGGGCCTCTGACAAGGGTGGGGGCCAGATCAGAGACTGCAGTTTCTATCTGAACGAATTGCTTTCTGCCAGAGAGGTAGTTCTCAAACCATGAGGTGGCATCCTGGGAGAAGCCAAGTGAGGACAACTTGGATGACAGTAGTGGGTGATCTACAAGGCAGAATGCCTTTGTAAGGTCTATGAAGATGGCCCCTGTGAACATGCCCTTATTCACTGCTGTTAACACGTCATTAGAGAATTAAATTAGTGTGGTTGTTGTACTATGCCCTGCTTGGCTACCATGCTGAGCAGGGAATAGGAGCTTGTTTAGTTGTAGGTATTCTGTGACCTGGGTGGCCACAATCATCTCAAGTAGTTTAAGAGTAGAGAGAGAATGGCAATTGGTCAGTAATTATCCATGTTTTTAGTGTTCCCTTTCTTATGTACAGGAACCACATGAGCAATTTTGCATAGAATCGGCACCATATGAGTTGTAATGGATAGGTTAAATAATCTCGCAATTGGGGCAGCAAGGGCTGGGGCTGCAGATTTGATGAACATAGGCAATAAACCATCAGGCCCTGCAGATCCATGGTCAGAGATAGCTTTAAGAAGTCGCAGCACCTCCGTGGAAGTGATCGTCCTTAGGTTAAAGGGTGTTCGGGTAGGCACATCATTACAATCAGTGAGTACATGTGACTGACTTGAATTTTCCAGGTACGCAGACGGGTCCAAGAAATGGCCATTAAGAGCATTTGCAATCATGATTAACTTGTTGCAGTTTGCATCACTCAGTGTCATTTCAGTTATAGATGGCTTGGGCCCTTGTCCCATAACATTTTTAATGTGGTTCCAAAACCCCCAGGCATCCCTTGCAGAGGATTGGAGAAGTTTATTACAGTAGTCCCTTTTGGCACCCCGTATGTCTTTTTTATAGGCATTCCTCAGAGTTCTGTACCTATCCCAGTCAGTCAGCAGTTGAGACTTCTTAGCAGAGGCCCAGGCCTTGTCCCTTCTTCTCATAGAAGCCAGGAGATCACTATGCAGCTGTCCTGTTACAGTGACCCATATTCTCCTCCTCCTTAGGGGTACATGTACTGTAAGTCCTAGAGAGTGAGTAGCTTAGTTATCAGGTAGTCAAGGACCATCTCAACGTCCTCTGTGAGATAAATTGGAGACCAGTCTGTGCTTCTCACGTCAGATTTTAGCGCTACTAATCCTGTTTACATGCAGTGTAAAAATCGACTGCAGAGCCATCAGTTACTGTTTAATTAAATCTTAACCTGCATGTAAATGCCGACATCAAGAATGTAAGGATCGATGTCGAGATTGATCCAAGTGCACCAAACTAATTCTCTGTTTACTGGTACATTGAAGATGAAGCAGTATGTAAACCGCATTGGCGCTAGCATCAATTCCACACATTTGAACATGTGAAAATTGCCAGCAGAGGAAGGCCATCTGATCTACCGAGTTTGCTAGAGTTTGCAGCTAGCACCCTTATTTTACAACTGCCCCTCCCCATACCCCCTCCCCTTTGTCCTGTCCCACCCTCTTTTGAATTATTCCACTGATTTACATGCCACCACCTCTGCTGGCAACACATTCCACTCTACCACCACCCTTTCCATAAAGAAATGTCTCCTCATTTCTCTCCTGAATCTCCCCCTTCCAATTTCATGTCATGGCCTCTAGTATCTCTTCCCACCCTCACTCTGAACAGTCCCTCTGTGTCTGATCGGATTATTCCCTTCATGTACTTGAAGGTCTCAATCATGTCCTCCCTGTTTCTCCTCTCCTCCAGTGAATACATGTTTAGCTCTGCCAGTCTGGCTTCATATGGCAACTCCCCCAGACCCTGGGTCATTTGCCTGGTTGACGCATATATAGAATACCCTTTGTTTTGCAAATGAGCTAGGTATTCAAGTCAGACATTTGTGAATGGCATGTAAAACTGTTTGCTCCAGAAGGAAATAATTTTCTTGTACCATATAAAAAGAAAAGGATTCCAATCTTATAACCTAGAATCGATGGCCAGGCAATCGGTCGTGTGCATGTAAACCTAGTAACAGACAATAATGGATCAATTAATGAAGGTGATGGAGACCACTTGGGAACCCTGTCTGTGATACTCCTTGTTCCAAGTCTTAGCAGATCTGTAGCTCATTGAGGTGGTTAGTGAGAGTAGAGGACCATTCCAGAAATGAGTGAGTCTGTAATACTCTGAAAAACTTTATTTATAGTGTACCTTTTTGGGGTAACCCACACAAAGAGCATAACAAACTTTAAAAGTGTGCATTACAAACTGACCGGATAGAACAGTGGCTGGGACTCCCTTGTCATGCCGGTGACACAGGTTCATATGGTACCCTGAACCTGGGGCACAGCTGTGGGCCAGCAGTGGGCTGTGGAAGCATCTACTTGGATACTCCATCTCCAGGGGGAACAAGACCATCTACTCTGCTGTATGTCTGCCCACTGGCATCCTTAGGGAGCATAATAAGTGTAGTGCCATACTAAAAGGGAAAGGGACATTTTGACTGGCAAAGCACCAGTACACCAATGTGTGCACTCATCATAGCCCTCACCACTGGTGCTTCTGTGGGAAGGCAGAGAAGAATAAACATGAAAGAAAAATTGGTTGTATTATGATAGCCCAGGTACTCTTGGGCTGTGCAACATCCCTGATCACACTGGAACCTGCTTCTTCCTTGAAGGCCCTGTTATGGAGAGAAGGAAAAGGATGTGGAACCCCCCAGGTGGCACTATCCCAAGGGCTACTACCCCTGCCTGCTTGACTACTGTCAGGTTGAGAGGCCTAGGTTCTATGGCGGGTGCCTCCATCCAGAGGTCAGGGTTTGTAGTGGTTAAACTAGCTTGATCACAGCCCTCTGGGACACTGTGATCCCCTTGGTGCCCTCCAGTGGCTCACACAGTACACAGGAGTTACAGCCCCAATACCCCACGTATACACACACTGTTCACTCATAAAGCACCATTTACCCTCGAGACTGATTCTGCAGCACATCTCTGAGGACCTCCTGTAAAATAAGGTTAAACAACATACACAGTGAAATACAATACTGTTTCCATAAGTACCAACACCACAGACAGTATATAGTATAACAACAACAAATCTGATTTATTTAGGAGACAGTAACACGGGAGGGGGAAATCAGGTTAATTGGTGGCATTAAATCACAGTACTGTGCACACATACAGGGTCTGAAAAGTCACACTTTGGGTACCCAGGTTGGGGGGGGGGCTAGCCAGGTCCGTTGGCCGGGGTTGTCTGGCAGGTGCAGATGGATAGGGCCCTGTAGAAGAAAATATATACACAGCACCAATTGTAATCTGGAGCCAGATGGCTCAGTCCATGAAGCAGTGAAACAACAAGAATTAGAAGACCCACTTGTGATTGAAAACAGGCTGCAGGGGAATACCCTGATTTGTACTCACAATACCCAAGCTAAGAACCGGATGGTGGATGTTCTCCGGATTTTCAGAAACAACAGGGCATGGAGACAAGGTCCTTGTGACTGGACCCCACTACAGTTTATAGCAAACGGATTTAGTCCGAGACAAGCTGGGGTTTGCTTCCAGCTTCAACACACAGCACACAGCACAGGGGATTGGAAATAGCTATTCCCCACAAGCACTATGCACATTCATATGTAAAAGGAAAGTACTATACCAGGCAGGCTGCTTCTCGATCCCAATCACAATTACTGCAAAAATACCCAGGAGCACACACAGCAGCTTCAGTTTCTGACAGACCGAGCGCGATTCAGCAATTTCTCCAGTCTTCTACAGGGTGAGCCTGGTTTCCACATTTCTAGTGCTTCTTTCAACTCACAGCTTGGATCCAGTCCAAACTGGCAGTCACAAAGGCTGCAGACTGAAACTCAGGGCCTCACACTCGCTTCCCGCGTGAAATTACTAAACACAGCAGAAGCACACAGCTCCTTCTTTCTTCACTGCCACAACTGATCTGATCTTTCCAGTCACAGAGCAGGGCATTTCCTTTAGCTCCACGCTATTCTGTTGGCTGATTCAGCTGTCATTCACAATAAGACTCCCTCTGTTGGTAGAAAAAGGTAACAAGGTCAAAACTACATTTTCCAGAGTCACTGCCCATACAATCCCCTTGTGGCTGGCTCAAAATTAAGAGTCCAAGTTCTGATTCATCCACAGACTCCATTTAAGGGAACCCTTAACCCAATTGGCCCAGCACAGCAGTTTAGGTCCAAAATGGAGGGGTAACACACACAGAGTACCAGCTGCAAGAAAGGCAGGTTAGACAAACTACATTTTACTTAACACTCTAACTGGTTTCAGGCAAACAGTTACATCTTTCATCTAGGATCCCTTTGCACTCTTAGCGACTGCAGAAACAGAGTGATTTCTCTGCAGCTTGGGCGGGATTCGAGCATTAAATACAAACTAATTAAGTCTGCAAGCAGACAGCTCTTAAAGAGACAGCACGTGGAAGCTCAAATAGCACTCACTTGGAACCACATTTAAACAGCTCAGATGCCGAACACCGCCCAGACTTAGAGCATTCAAGCAAGCTTCTGGAATACTTTTGGGAACCCCCATTTGCAGGGGGGTTACAGATGCATTGAGAAAAAATGACCAGGTAAGGTTGTCATTGGGGCTGGGAGGAGGAAGGGAAGCACTGAGAGAAAATGATTGGGTAAGCAGTTGTTTTTGAGGCTGGAAAGTTGCCAGCTGAGTCCAGAAATGACTGGCTGAGGAGGATAGGTAAACAGTGGAATATGTCAGGTGAGGGAAGGGGAAAGAGGCACATTCCTCAACTGGTAGGACTACATAATTCCTACACTGCTCAGGTGGGGCGAGACTGCTGGGAGGAAGCAACCATGTTTGTGATCAGAGAGGATGTGGGGCCCTCCATAGTGGAGACCCCAAAGAGGGAGGTAGAGGACCCCAGAAGAGAAGGAAGCAACCTCTAATGGGGGGCTCAATTTTGAGGGGCATAAATTTGGCAATAGGAAAGGGGGGAGAGAGAGAGAGAGAGAGAGGCAGGTTAGGCGCCATGGCCCAGAGGGATGGGAAGTGGATCCTGAGGATTGCTAGGGCAGGATAGGAAGGTGAGATGAATGTAATTGTCCACCAGGGGACTAATGGCCTGTACAGGGGTGATGACCTGCATCCATCCTTCCAGGAGGGGAATCACAGTTCTCAGTGGATGGTTTAAATGTTACTTTGATGAGCATTTAAATTAGCTGAGGAGGTGGTGGAAATAATAGAGGAGGCAGCAACTGCAAACCCCCAGCAAGCTGAAGTAGAAAGTAAGGGGAACCTGAGGGGAGGAATCCCCAAGGGTGTAAATTAATGAAGTAAGAAGGGTGGTAGAGGCAAAGGGGAAAGGGGAATGGGAATGGGAGCATTAAAAAGTGAGGGGGCAGGAGGGAGGCCAAAAAGGGAAAAAGGAGGGGTAACAAACAGAATGGAAACAAAATCTAGAAGGCCATTTGTATGACTGCTAGAAGTCTAGGAATTAAAATTCCAGACCTAGAGGCTAACATGGAAGAAGCCGAACTGGATATTGTGGACATTACCGAGTCATGGTGTACCGAAAACCATGAGTGGGACATGGCCATACTAGGCTATACTCTGTTCAAGAAGGACAGGTGGGAAGGAGAGAAGGGGGTGTGGTACTTCATGTGAGGGAAAGAATAAAAGAGAGGTAGATACAGGGAACAGAGGGGGAGGCAGAGGTACTGTGGGTCACCCTGGAGATGGAGAAGGGAGCCATTTGTTTGCACTGGAGTGAGCTGCAGACCTCCAGCACAGGGCGAGACATTAGAGAAGGTATTGGTGGAAGCCACTGGCAAGATGGCAGAAAAGGGGGAGGTGCAGCTGGTGGAGGACTTCAACCTGACATATATGGATTGAAGCCTCCCAGCAGCAGCTTCAGCTAGAAGCAGGGACATCCTGGACTCCCAGCAGGGGGTGTTCCTCAGGCAACTAATCAGGAAACCCAATGGGGCAATGCTGGATCTGGTACTCACTAACAGGGACAATGTTGCAGTTGTCAAGTTGGGAGGCCACATGGGGACCACTAATCACCATATGGTGTGGTTCAGTACAGTGATGGCTGTGGAACTGAACCATACAAGGGCAAGGGTCCTGGACTTCAGGAGGGCAGATTTTATAAAGATGGGTGAATGTTTCAGGGATGATCTCGTGGCGGAGAGGGGGGGGTGGCCTGGGTTGGGTAGAGGACCAGTGAGTGAAGCTAAAAGAGAGGATAGTAAAGGCAACAAACCTCTGTGCCAAACAAGTGAACAAAATCAAGAGGCAAAAGTGACCTCTATTTTTCTTGAAAGAGGTGGTTTAGAAGGTAAAAGCTGAAAGGATAGCATTGAGAAAGTATAAGACGATGTAGAGGGAGGAGGATAGAAAGGTGTATCAGGGGAAACAAAGGGAAGCAGGGAAAGCAGTAAGGAGTGCCAAGGCACAAACTGAGGAGAGAATAGTCCTGGAGGTAACAGAAGGGAGCAAGACATTGTGTTGCTATGTAAGTGAAAAGAGGAAGACCAGGGATAAGATTGTAAGGCTAAAAAGGGAAGTGGGGGACTATGCAGAGGGGGACCAGGAAAATGCTGACATCTTGAGGAAATAATTTTGTTCAGTATTCACAGAGAAAGGAGAAGGGCAGGGGCCACAATAAAAAGTAACAGAAGCTTTGGAGGGAAGTAGACGCTAGTCTTTCTTTGGAGGACAGAGTCCTGTAGGGACACACTAATATGAAGGTGGACAAAGAAATGGGGCCAGATGGCGTGCTTCCAAGGGTATTGAGGGAGCTCAGGGAGGTTCTGGCTACATCTCTGACAGTCCTATTTAACATCTCATTGGAAACTGGAGTGGTTCCGGAGGACTGGAGGAGGGCAGATGTAGTCCAATTACAAAAAAAGTGGTAGCAGGGTGAAGGCTGGCAATTATAGGTCAGTCAGCCTGACATTGGTGGTGCACTGAGTCCCAGTTTTACTTTTCAAGCAGAAATTTCTATATGAAATAGCCCTCTGTTTGTAAAATGAGTGGTATTGCTGGAATCAGTGCAGTTCCTTGAATACAACAAAATATATACTTTACATTCTACATAAATAACCAAACTCGTTAATGCAGAAGTTTGGTGGGATTCAGCACTGTAGCTCTGTTGGGGATGCGTGCGATAAGTTCGGGAGGACTAAGAGTCATTTTTTGGTTAAATAAAAAATACTGATTAAATGAAAAATATACATTTTAAAAGTGATGGAAGCAATTACTTTTCAGGGCTCTGTTAACAGGCACAAACATTGCAGGGGGCATGAGGATGGGTCAAAAAGCTGACAGCGTCCCTTTAAAGGCATACGTTTTAAAGGGAAACAGTCAGCACTAACAGCCTCACGTCCAAGTGTAGGACTGGTCCTAATCTGCATTCTGTGCAAAAACATTTTTGTTTACTTACTGTTTACTGCAGTGTAGTAGATTTGGTTGATTCTGCTGACTTCCAAGTTGACATTTGCTTTAACCAGAAATCCCAGAATCCCATGCAGCTGCCATCAGAGCAGGGCTGCAGCACTGGGAGATTCTCAGCCTCCAATGCATGTCAGATTTTATAAGCACAGATCAGCTGTTTACTGGTCCCACTGTTATCCCAGGCCTAAAGTACACTCCTCTGTGACAGCAGGACAAGTAAACAAAAGATCAGAGCTTATAAACACTCTAACATGCACTGTAGGCTATTGAATCTCCCACTGCTGCAGCCATCCTCTGATGTCAGCTGCAGGGGATTCTGGGATTTCTGGTTACAGCAAATATCAGCATGGAAGCCAATAAAATCAACATGATACAGTCTACTACACTGCAGTAAACAGTAATTAAAAAAATAAATACATAGATACATAAACACTCGGCAGATAAAGGCCTACGACCCACCTAGTCTGCCCACTTGAGCTCAGAATAAATGTTTTTGCACAAAGAGAACAGGGCCCACACTTGGGCGGTTGACTGTTCCCTTAAATGCATGGCCCATTTTGTTGCACAAGTTTTTTTGGGGGTTCTTCCTGGGCTACAGGCAGGTGGCTATCAGCCATGTCCTCACTCCCCCCCACTGTCAATTGATTCTCCCTAGCAGCGGTGAGTCCCCCATGGATTTCCCCCCACGGCAGGGCCAGAAGGTGGAGAGCCACCCCACTCCTCCCGGTGCAGACCTTTTCTGATGCTGGCAGTCGGATGGTGGCGTGGGTCAGGGAAGAGTGAGCATGACTTCATGAAGCCTGCCTCAGCCCTTTTTCTGGTTCCTCCCTTTAGCTAAGGTGCACATATCGATGCATACATGTGGGAGCATGCATGCACTGCAGAAGTTCTGCAGCTCTCTCCCTACTATGCTGCTCATGTCCTGTCCTACCACCAGGTGTCCACCTGTTAGCAATTGCATGGTAGAGCCAACAATCTTTCCTCCCAGGAGAGGATAGCAGTCCAACGGGGGTGCAATCCTCTCCCCCCAATCAACCCCAGCAACTGGGAACCGCTCCTGATCTTGGGTAGCAAGCATGGTGGGTGGTACTGCTACTGCCGCACAACTGGGCAGGCTGGTGCATAGGTATCTGAAGTCCCAATTCCATTTCTATCTCCTCAGTGTTAACTTGACCTGTTCAATATGTGTGTGTGTGTGTGTGTGTGTTTTTTTGTTGTTTTTTAACTCTATTAATTCACCTACCTAACCAGGGCATCTCGCAGGCTTTCCTCACACAGCTTCTGCAGCTCCATACCTCCCATCTGAACCTCATTCCCGGACGACTACATTAGGTTCAGGACTCTGGCTCTTCTGCCTCACTGGAGAGGCCCAGGGTCCCCAGGGGGAGAGTCGAGGATTGTGGCTGACATTGAATGTGTGGGCCCAGGCTACTGGAGGGTGCTGTCTCCTCACTCGGTGGTCGGGGATTTTCTTGCATTTTGACCCTGCCCCTCCCTCCCTCTCTTGGAGCTCAGATGTGCAATGACATCCCTACATCCACTGAAGCTCCACCACCTGCCTTACGTCTGTGCTGCAAGTTCGATGGCTGACCCCTGACTACCGCCAGAGGCCACTCAGGAGCAACGCAATCCCTACACCTTCCCTGGGAAGGGAGAGCAGTCCCCCGGACACTCCATTCCTTCCTGCCCCTGTCAACCCCTGGCGGCCTGATCTCGTTCCCGAACCCGAGTCACCGGTGTGGTGTGAGGTGAGGCGACTAGTGCCTTAACCCTCAGCGCCACTAGGCAGGTCTGTTCAATGTATTTAAGAGCCCAATTAAATGCATAGCCTAACTGGTACTTCATGACCTAACTAAGCATTTTAGTCATTAACAGCTATTGGTAGGTGTTTACTACAGTGCCAGTGACGCACACAATCATACCTAATCACTTACATTCATAAACCTGGGAAGGGCAATGGAGTCTTTGTGAGTACCTTAATAAAACAGTTCATTTTTAAACAATGTAACTGCAGCCAATTTTGTTTTTCAAATAGAAAATATACATGTTCTCTTAAACGCGTAGGCTCTCCGGAAATTACCCTGAGCAAATTTGTATCTAGGCCTACTAGTGCAGTTTCATTTTCTGCATTTGAACCATTACAGACAAGCCTCCCAGTTGATCTCCTTGAGGTATGTAAATGTTTCTTCCATATCTTCCCTTTCCTTTCTGGCCTTAAGTGAGTACAAGTTCTGCTTTTGCAGCCTATCCTCAAGTGTTTTCTTGCATACCACGTGTCATTTTGGTGTCCCTCCTCTACACTGTTTGCAGGGATTTCTGTCTGTCTTTAAATGAGGGACCCAAAACAGCACAGTACTATAGGTGTGGGCTTACCATGGTGGGATCTGTAGAGGGGCAGGATCACCTCCTGTTTCCTACTGGGATGGTACAGGTGTAGGTTGTAGTATCATCCTCATGTACTGGCCTCTGGGTTATGAGGGGAGATCCTCCAGGAGTTGGCAGATTTCATCATTCACCAGGTGTTGGATGCCCCAAGGCTACTAGTATTGGGGGATTCCAATGCCTGGGTCGACAATGAAACCTTGCCTCTTGGTCAACTGCTTCTCCAGTTGATGTCATCACTGCGCCTTACACAGGTGGTTGCTTCTGTTATTCATCTGCAGTTACACACTGGACATGGCCTTTTCATCAGGGCTTGATGTAAGTGCGATCAATGCTGATCTGGTCATTTGATCAGTTCACCACATCATATCATTTCTTTGCTGGGCCCCCTGTTTTAATACCCCTTCTGAGGAAATGGTTTGGTACCACCCAAAACATAATTTGGAGCCTTGATAACGCCAAGCAGTACTGGACGTCTCAGGCATGATGTCTGCATGTGCTCAGGGAGCTGAGAACGCCATGGGGCACTATAATACAGTTCTTGTGGCTGCCTTGGACTATCCAGTGCCTTTCTGTGTCCATCCCTTGACCTCCTGCCACAGCTCTCCATGGTATTGTGAGGATCTGAGGTAGCTGAAGACTAATGGACAGGAGTCTGAGCATTTATGTTGTAAATCCCACTCTGTGAATGACAAATTGACTCTGAGAACTCACTACTGGGAATACCAGAGGGCAATCTCATTTAAAAGACAGAGTTCCAGTCAAGGATGTCTGCCACAAGTGAGGATCATCCAGCTCAGTTCTTTTGCATGGTAGATAGCTTGATAAACCCATCATGTCTGTGGTCCCATTGAGTATTTTCAGCAGATACGTGCAAAGAGTTTCGATGTTTTTTTCCATGATAAAGTGTCCTCCATTCAGACTGAGATTGCCTCAAGCAGCCTGGCATGGACCAACAATGTCGAGATCAAGAGAGAGAGAAAGAGAGAGGCAATGACGATCTATCATCCTGGGCTGAGTTTTATCCAGCTGTAAAAGAGAAGGTGGACCGCGTGATCTCGGGGTTTATGTCCAACTTACTGTACACTGGACAGTGGGCCTACTTGGCTGCATGTTGGCAGTCTGGATTCCCTAAGGCCAGTATACACTGACATTGTTGAGTGTTCCTTGAGGGAAGTTGTCTTCAGCAGTGGTGAGCCCTTCCTGAAAATTTAAAATTTGAACCCTGACAGCTTGGTAATTTACAGACCTGTCTTGAACCTTCCCTTTTGGGGAAGGTGATTGAGAAGGTATTTGCAGAATAGCTTGAGGCTCACCTAGCATTATTTAACATCTACAGGACTCTCCAGTTGGGATTTAGGCCTTGCCATAGTACTAAGACAGCTCTGGTCAGTGTGCTTCATGATATCCTCATGATGAGAGGTCAGTGACTTTGTTTTATCTTGGCCCTTTTGGATCTCTCAGTGGCATTTAACACAGTGGACCACAGTGTCCTTTTGGATTACCTGAGAAACTACGTGGAGCTCACTGCAACTATTTTGTGGTAGTTTGAGTCCTACATTACTGGCAGTTCGCAGCAGGTGACTCTGAGTAACTTCTTCTCTGGAGTAGCTGCGATCACCTGTGGGGTTCCACAAGGCCCAGTCTTTGCACCTGTGTTGTTCTCTGTGTATATGTTACCATTTTGTAAAACCATTAGGTGGCAAGGGGTTGAGTTTCACTGCTATGCAGATATCACTCACCTCTATCTCTCTTGCACTCCTGATGGATCTAATGTGGTTTCAGTGTTGGGATGGTGCCTACAAGAAATAAATGACTGGATAGCCTCCAGCTGGTTGTGTCTCACTCAGATAAGGCAGAGGTTATGATTATCAATCTAGGCTGACATAAGCAGGTAATGATCAGTGGTGACCTTCCTTTGCCATTTGTAAATGGTCAGACACTTTGAGCTGTGGATGTGATGAAGGATCTGTGTGTTATTCTGGACTGTAAGCTGACACTAGATCAACAGGTGTCAGCAGTAGTCAGGAATGTTTTTTACCATCTTCATAATATTGCCCAAATCACACCACATTTAGTGCCAGCTGACATAGAGATGGTAGTCCATGCCTTTGTTACCGCCAGTCTAGATTATTACAATGCTCTTTACTTAGGGTTATCTGGAGGACTGATGTACCATCTGCAGTTGGCCCAGAATGTTGTGACCTGGCTGGTGATGGGAACTTCTTGGAGAGACCACATCATGCTGGTGTTTGCACTGGCTCCCACTTCAATGATATATCACCTCAAGATATGCTTGCTAACATTCAAGTTCCTACATGGTTTAGTCCCAAGCTACCTGAAAGACCTTCTGATGTCCTACACACCTACTTGCTGCCTCCTCTCCACAGATGCCAGTTTGCTCCAAGTCTCTTGGTCCTGCCCTAAGCAATCTGTGGACAGGGTGTTTGGGATTGCCACCACTGTACTCTAGAACTCCCTGCTAGAGGTTGTTCAATATTCCCATATTGTGGGGGCCCTCAAATATCTGTTAAAGACTTATTGATTTGTATAGGCCTACCCAGATTAGTTTAATTGGACTTTTAATCTGCCTGTTTATTGATGTATTGATATTTATTTGATATCAATCAATCAATCAAAATCTTTATTTATCCAGGCAGATGCCATTGAGCATAGCTCATTTACAAGATGGACCTGGTTAGCACAGGAACACAGGATATACAATATATGACAGACACAACATAACATCTCAGTAATATTATACAATACAGTGATACAAAAGTTTAACGTAGGCCTAAGTGGAGAACAGTTTGGGAACAGCGGTTCAAGTCCTTCCTGGTGTACAATGTGTCTAGTAACAGTAGCTGGAAGTACTAATAAGGATAATTGTTAGGTAATGGTATATTACATACAATACCATAAGAGACAAGGCAAACAGTGAGTTAAAAAAAGAAAAAAACAAACAGTGTAACAGGGTAGAGGGTGGTGGTAGGTGAGGCGAGATAGGGTACAGATAGGGTGGTAGGAGATATATGAGTGACAGATAAGGCTTCGGAGAAGACACAGGACAGGAGATTGGGGAGCACAATTAGGTATTAGAAAAATGTAATTTGGTTTAGTTGTATGCTATTTTAAGCTGTTTTATGGTTGTAAGGTGCTCTGAGTCATCCAGAAAGGACACCAAACAAATACAATTTGCCTTGCTTTGCCTTACTGGTGAAGCCCCCATCAATGTAATAATGAATTTGTTAAAGAAGTCTTCTAGGACTGGTACACATGGAAAACAAAAGAAATGGTGCACACACCAGATCAGCTACGAAAGTTATGTGTTTATTAACACATATCAGCACAGGTCACTGACCAAGGTGGAAAATACCCCATAGGAGTGGTACCCACCTGTTAATTTTGGTCTTTATGAATCTGTTGACATTTTATCAATGCCTGGTGCCTTATTCACCTTAAGAGTTGATTAAACAAAAATGTTATCTCTTCTGTAATCTTTATTACAGAATAGGCAATAATTGTGTAACCCCCCCCCCCGCTACTTTGCACAGTAAGCTACCCCTTGGTACCCTCAACTGGGCACCCAAACTACTTTGGACAATCGCTACCATCCCTAGCTTTGGGAATGTATACCAGGCTTGCAATTTCTAGAGGTTAGAAAGGGGTGGGGGTGTATAAAAGCAAAACTACAAATGACCATTATAAACACAGGTCCTGAGGAGAGAACCTTTTGCTTAGGGCTATGCTAGGTATGTACTTCTGGAGGGGTAATCAGTAATTCCACACAGAAAGCAGTAACATGAATGTCAAAACCAGGTTGGGGTTCTAGAGTGTGACTTTATTCCAAAGATGGTACACTAAAGCAAAGGTGGACCACCAAGGTTTACACATCGTGGCACAAGGCAATGGCAGAACTACAGAAATCTGTATTGGACAGAAACTCTACATATCTCATATGTCACAAGACCTTGAATTCTCTTCAGCAGCAGTGGCCTCAGTTGAAACACACATTTTCTTCTAGGGGCACTGGCCACAACTGAGCACATTTCCCATATAGCATAGGATTTAACATTCTGACAATGTGGCAACTGGCCAAGAAGGAGCACATTGGTGCTCAAAGTAAGCACAACCCACACAAGGGGGTAAACTTTCTCTTCAGGCATTGGCCACCATGACCTGAATAACCAGGCACCCTTAGAGAACCTATAATGCTGAACTGGTCACTCCAGATTGGAGGCTGCCCACCTTTTGCTTCCATGTCTACACCCAGCCATTCTTTCAGAGATAACCTCAAAACTTCTGGAAAACAGTTAGAAATATGCATCTTAGAATGACTTTCACATCCTGCATAAGAAAACACTATTTCTGAGTGTAGAACTAAAGTCCTGAACAATGTTTCAAGTCTCTCTGGGGACCCCACGATTGTTAGCCAACTTTAAAAACATGAGAACAGACTCAACTTAGAACAGAACTGGTGTATATTTCCCTTTATCAGAGAGAACACACCAAAAATAGGTACATTTCTCTGGGAAGCACAAAGTCAGATTACTCACAGTTGGAAAACAAGCAGCTTCAAAATCCTGGATCAAAATAGGGAATTGCCCCTTGGATCCATTCTGGCAGTCCTTTCCATCTCTCTGGGGATGGAAAATCAGGAATTCCTTCTCAAGACAACGGTTTCCACCCCTTCTCTTGGCATGCAGATGTTTCTCAGCACTAGGTGCGAAAATAGGCTCTCCTCTCAGAGCCCACACTGCAGCTCTCACTCCTCCAACTGCTTACACAGAACTCCACTTGAAGACTAACCCAAGATTCTAAAACTCCCCACTCACAGCTAGCTGCCATGGCTTATGCTGCTGTGAGAGTTCTAAATGACATCATCTCTCTCCTTTCAGCTGAGACCAAGTAAACAGAGAGTGAGTAGGTGAAAACCCATTTAACCAATTATTCACCAGCTGCTTTCCCTACCTAGCACTGACACTGACAGGATTCTAGTAACCCCAGCAGATTGGGTGGTTACAATTGCTTTAATCAATTCTATTAGGAAGGCTGGTGCAGGATATTGTATGACTGGGAATGCAATTGATAGTTCTAGATTAGTCTAATGATGAGGCTGTTTAGGTATGGGGCATAGGGACTCTGGACATATTGGGGCCTATGCATGAATGGGCAGGATATACGCACTGGAGGTGGACAGGTGTTTATGACCAGCATTCACTATTGGCTACCACCTGTACATGGCATCACCCCCTGGCATGCAGGACCACACAGGGCAGCCGTGGGTGGAGTCGCGAACCCAGCCAGGCATTCAACTGGATGCCCATACTGGGTCCCAGAGTGGATCCCCTATGTGGGCAGGCATGGGTCCAAGTGCATAAATAGCACAAGGTGGCACCCAGACCCGCATAACCATTCCCCCTGACCAGAAGCCCATGGAATTGACCCCCACACCCACCACACAATGAGGGCACATCCCCAGGGTGTGTGTTCCCCCCACACAGCCATACCCAGCTGCCACACAGCAGAAGCAGCCCTCCTTCCCAACACATGCCTGCCACAGCCCTAGGAAAGGGGTCTCTCCCCACAACACACATGCCTGCCATGGCCCCATTACTGCTTGTGCCACCCCACAAACACAGATCTGCCCTGAACCCATATGCACCATTTCCCCCCAAGGCTGTCCACACCCTGGTAGCACCAGGTATTCTGAACCTCCCTCCCCATCCCTGTCCCATACTGTATGATCTGCAGATCAGGTTGGCCAGTGGCACAGCCCTCCTCACACCTCCACGGCCGCTGGCTGTCCAAGTGCTGCTGGGAGTGCTGTCCTATAAATAGGCTGTGAGTTCCCAGCAGCACTAGGATGGCTGGTGGCCAAGGAGGTGTGAGGAGGGTGCTGAGGTACAGTGTGTTTCCTACCAGAACATTCCTCTGTGGACCTGGTGGGTGTCTGTGTTCACGGTGGCATGGCCATCTCTTATGGTAGGGTTCCCCCTGCCATAACCAGCAGGCATATATGCCCCCCAGTGGAAGGCACTACATGCCTTTGTGCATGGTGCATAGTGCTGGCATGCCCCTGCCTGCCTCCCTCTGGCACACTGCAGTTTGCACAGCTGGGGGATCTGGTGCATAGGGGCTGCATGCCCTGATTGGTGCATCCCACGTGGGGTGGCACGATGGGTGCAGAGTGGCTCCATGCCTTGGATATGTGGCATGTAGCCACTCCACCCCTTTGTGCATAGGCCCCATTGTATATAAGGGTGACCCATCTGAATTCCCTTCTTTTATCTGGGTGGAGAAGCCCAAATTTGTCATAGAGCGCAGTAAATGGGTGATAAGTTCTCTTATCACATGCAACTGAAAACTGGCATGTACTAATAAATGTAGCAGCTATTTTTGAAAAGGCAGTGATATTTTCTGTCCTGTAGATTTTGAGCCCATATACTAAGCCTGGGAGTAAGGATTGCCATAGGAGGAGCTTCCATGTGTTTAGGTTAAGACAATGTTTATTGCGATAGGGAGGTCAAGTTTTTGATGCGTGCTTCTGACAGACCTGGAAATGTGATCCACATACATTAGCTTAGAATCCTGCCAAATATCCAAGATACTTGAATTGTTGCAGAAATTTCAATGGTGTTCCATCCAGTGGACACATTTGGAGAGAATTGTTTGCTGATGAAGTTCCACTGAGCAGCATGACTTTCCTTTTGGAGTTATTTAGCAGGACTTGGTTGTTAGTCATCCAGCAGTGGGTTGCATCAAAGACAGATTGAAGTGATGTGTTGAGACTACTGATAGATTTGGATTTGCTGTAGATGACTGCATCATTAGCATAAAGATGTGTGCCTGTATGAAAGTAGTCTCAGACTGAAGGTATGTAATTGATAAAGAGGCTGAAGAATGGGGCCCCAGATGGAACCTCGTGGAACACAAGGATTAAGAGGACAGGGCACAGAAGTCCCTCCATTCACCTGGACAACATGGAATCTGTTATGAAGATAATTATTGATCCAAAGTAATGGGGTAGTTGATATTCATGAGTCTTGACAAAGGACTTGTTATGTGTGAAATGTTGAGTCATTCTTGTTCACCACTGTTTGTGGGTGCTATTTTTTAAGTATTTATGTAAAAAGAATAATTTTTTATGAATTTATGGCTGCTATTTTTAGAGAATTTATATAAAACAAAATTTCACGGATTTGCATCAAAGCTATTGAGTGTTTTTTTGCGAGGTGGAGCACGGGTTAGTTGGCTTACGTTTGTTTTTTTGAATTGCCTGTTGTTGAAAACCCACTCCCCTTGGAGTCCTAAGTGCAATCCATGATGGGGGGGGGAGGGACAGGGCTATCCTCCTCATGCTTTTTGAATGCTTTCCGGGGTCGTGACTGCACCTCTGCTATGAGGACCCAGGGCATCCCTCTAGCTCTGGATAAGGGCACAATATCAGTCTCAAGTCTTGTGGCTAAATATGAACCCTTTCTTGTCTATTACACAAAGGAGGAAGACCCAGGCGTCACACTCTCTTCAGGGGTAGTTGCAGCATAATACCCTATCTGGCCTTCTCCCTAGAGGACGTGCAACAGCCTTGCTCAAAATCCTTGCAGACTCTGGTATTCTCTGTATCCTTCCAGATTCCTTACAGACCCTTTTATCAATTTGGTTGCTGTTGGTGGCCCCTCTAAGCAAGTAACAGCTGTCACAGATTAACAAACCTTCTACAGTCACACAGAAATGTAGAAATCTCATGCCAGCAGAATTTCTTTAGAAAAACAAATGTTGTTACTAAAATGCTTAAATAAATACAGTTACAACTAAAAAGAGAATACTCTAATTTGGATTACAGTATGCAGAAACACAATGGGAAAATTACATACAGAAAATGCACTAAAACTCTTAGCTGAAAGTCTACCTTATATTTGCAATAAATTGAAGTCCAGAAAGAGTAGATGAAGGTTTTCAGTTCCTTTAGTCCAGACAGCCACATTGGGTTTCAGCAGTTTTGTTCCTGGTGTGTCAGGCAGAGTGTCTAGATGAAAAATGTGTGTGTAGCCACTGAGTCTCAGCAGTTTGGCTTCTTGTATGTCAGGTGGAGTCCAGATGAAAAGTGTGTCCAAATCTCCTGAGCTGGGGCTATTTATACCTCTGTTTGTGGACAGAAGTTGGCCCTTCCATTTTGGGCCACCAAGTGTCACTCTTGCGCTCCCACAACACAGTGTTCTGCCACCTGGTGATGTTACCCAGCCTACATTTATGACACCTGACATTACAATCTCACACAGGTCTGTTAGAAGAAAGTTTCCTGTTTTTTTCCCTTCTATCTCATCAAAGGCAATACCTTGGAACACAGCATCCTGCTTTTTGAAGTTAAAAGGGTTATTTTCTGAACACTTTATTCACCTCTGTTTCCCTTGGTCAGTTCACTATTGGAAATACCCCTTTGATCAGTTATCCCCAACGCCTTTGACAATAACTTGTCAGATTCCTGGTAAGCAAGTTGGCCTTCCAGGTCAAAGGAAGGTCAAAACCTTTTTAAAAAATCCAGTCTTTTCTCTATGTCCCCTTGAATTAACACTGGTATTTTGTGGCATGTGAATATACACAGAATTACATAAAAAGCATATACACAACAAAATTATGTCTACAAATAAGGACTAGCAGTGGTTTAGCTTGCCACACCCATATGCCTCACATTCCCTCTCAGGAGCTGCCATTTTGCTGGAGTGATTACTTTAGTTGGTATTCTCATGGAGTGGAGCTTGCTAAGAGGAAGATCCTGGCTGACATTACCAAAAGACTTTGCAAGATCAATGAAGAGGATATCCTTTATCCAAGGTAATTGCCAGATCCATGGTTACTTTCAATTGATGTGCGATGGTTGAATGTTTGGGACAAAAGCCTTATTGAGCGTGCGTTAGGAGGTGATGTTCTAGGATGTGATTCATAACTTGCCCATGACTTACGTTCTCTAGATGTTTGCTTATAGTGATTTTCCAGGTTTCTGCAATACTATTGCTGTTGTCATCGCCAGTACTCAAATCTCATATGATTCAAAACACATTTTAATTTCTGGGCATTCTAATCATTTTTTCTGAAAATATTTGCATGAAGACAGGCTATTTGAGTCTTACACTTCATCTGCCATTGTTCTTTTCCCGTATTGAAGTCATAATCCTCTGCTTGTGACATCAGAATAATTTCCATAACTACCAGTTAGGATGTCACAAACAGAGGACTATGACTGCACAGCAGGAATAAACAAGTGTAACATATTACCTCCAAAGGAAAAAGATCCTAGTTTGCTGAAAATGCCTTCAGTAATAAAAAAAAGAAGGCCTGACATTTAAATTTAGGGGGTGATTTTGTGTAGCTGAGACCTGCTAATGCCACCTCTGAATTGTTTCCTAGAAATTGGAGACTCTATAGCAGATAGAACTGAGATAGGCCAGTAATTACTGGGTAATGAAACAAATCCATATTTATGAAGCAGAGTTACAATAGCTTTTTTCCATAGCCCTGGGATTTGCTCTGAGAGGTGGTATAGCACAGTAATGGGTGATGCTAACTGCTCAGCTGCCAGTTTGAGCAAACATGGTTCTATCCTGTTAGCCCCAGCACTTTTGGAAATGTCAGGCTGGATTTTTGAAGAATCGTGGAACAATTTTCTGCAATTGCACTACTTGCAATATGAAGGTTAAACCACTTAAAAGTGGTTTAACTTATGCTACAAATGCTGCAAGTTACACATAGAAAATGACACATGCATCAAAAAGCATGATACATGTGTTGTGCTGTTTATTTGCCATAAAGTGAGCAGAGTGTTGCAAATGCATCAAAATGTTTGAAAATTGCACATAAACACCGTGGCCCATTTCTTGTGATGCAGCTGCAGCAGAATAACTGCCACAAGTCCAGTGTTCAAATAAAGGAACTCAAGTCCTTTTAGGAGTTTCAGCAATGCTATGATATTTCTTTGAAGCTGAAGGCTGGTGAAATATTATGATGGAAAGAATTGCTATGCAAACTAGAAGAATCAGGGGTATTCATTGAGGGTGCTGTATGTAAAGGAAGGCTGAGGTTTGTAAAGTGTTTTTTGAGGGTGTTAGTTATTTCTGTATTGTCTGAGATCTAGCTGATGTTATATAGCAAGTGAGTATAAAATTGTCTGAGAATGATCTTTGCCCTGGTGGGTGCTTATCCCAGATCACATATTTTTGGAATTCACTGTGAGCCTCCTACTGTCTAGTGTAGTACTCCACTTTTGCTTTTTACATCATTCTTAACCATCAGATTTCTAAGGCATCTAAAGCTAGATATTCAAAAAGCTGCAAAGGCAGCTCGCAAAGCATTGTGCTGCACTTATGTTTGTGGCTGACCCAGAGGTTAAATATGTTTGGCCGGATAGCGCACTGGTGCTGTCTGACTGAATAAAAGGCCACATCAGTGCAGCACTAAGGCAAGCTGCACTACTCCCACATGGACCTGGACCATATGCAGACCACAGAGCGTTGTCCCCCCCCCCCCGGCTGGATAGCCTCTGGAGCTGAGGTGTGATATTCAGCTGTCAAATGCAAATGAGCCTTTTGAGCATGCAAGGTGCTGAGGGGCTAATACACATGCCCATTATGGGCTCATTTGCATGTGAAATGGTGGCAGGTTTGCGCCTGTCCTGTGGTCGGCCGCACATCTGTCCTGGTGGCAACTGGCCCCCTCCCCACACCCTGAACGCCCATCCCCTCTATACTAATGTACTCACTGGTGTCTAGTAGCACCCTGCCCACCCTCCAGTCACCTGTCCTGCTAATGTAAATGTCTGCCCTGGTGTCTAGTGGCAACCCCTGCCCTCCGAGTACCCATTCTGGTTAGTAAGAATGCATCCCTGGTGTCTGGTGGCCTCCCCTTTGATTCTCCATCCTGGTCTGGTGTCTCAGCATGATGATGTCTAGGGGCCTTCCTCACCCTGTAGTCCCCTGGCCCAAACTGCATACATAATCTAGTGGAACCCCCACCCATCGATCACCCATCCTGATGCTACCTCTGAGTCCCCAGTGGCTAGCAGCCCCCTCCCTCCACCAGCCCATGACCCATACAGTCCCCTGTTGTTCAGGTGTCAAATGGCATCCTTCCCCACTCCATGTATCAGAGTGATCCCTGGTGTCCAGTGGTCCCCCCGACTTCCAGTTGCCAACTAGAGTGGCAAACAATGGTGGTGCAGTGGCTCCCCTGCACTGCCCGCACCCATCACACCACCCTGCCAGCCCCCCATACCTTTGAAGGTGGTGCCATGTGGGGAGCCTGATACAATGACTGGCACAGCCCTTCTCTCACTTCCTCAGACAGCTGTGCTATGGGAGGACAAGGAGTGCATGTACAGTATACTGTATACTGTATGCACGCCCCCCCTCATCCCATAAGGCAGCCAGCCCAGCAGGTGAGAGGAGGGCTGTGCTGGTCATCATATCAGGCTCCCTGCACTATATCACCTTCACAGGTGTGGGGGGGTTGGCTGGGTGAAGTGCTGGTTGCGGATGAAGCACTGTAGCTGCAGGCATACCAGTATTCACCAGTGCTGCTTATCTACATAAGGTGGCATCTGTACTCACTGAAAACCATTGTTTGCTGCAAGTGCCTCTGGACTTGTGTTCCCACTTTCTATATGAGTACCAAACTGTAGGGTGACTCACCATACCACAATGGGAGCACACTAGTAACCCTGAGTACTACAGACAGTGGTTTGTATCATCTGGCTAACAGACATACTCACAGACCACTTGGTGACCGGCAGTCAAGAGTGGCCTTCTGGACACCAGGGATTGCTGGGCCAGGAGTTGGGAGGGAGATGCCATTGTAAACTGGGGTGGTATGAGCCAGGAGACTGGGGAGCCATCTGCCACATGGGACTCAGTGGAAGCACTGTGACAGATGCTCAGCAGGTGGAGGTACCTCTAGACACAACAGACCTGTATTGGGGCCCAAGGGGCAGGTTATTGGGGGGTGGGAGCCACCGGACACTAGGGCTTTTGTACTGCTCACCCAGATGGGTGACTGGAGGGTGGGGGGTGCCACTACACACCAGGGACACATTTCTACTCACTAGGATGGGTGATCAGAGGGTGGGGGTGCCACTGGACACTGAGGCATCCATTAGTACACTGGGACAGAGTTTGGAGGGTGGGGGGCATCGGCTGTGGTAATGCTGTCCCACCACCAGAGCCTCTTGCACCAAGTTAAGACTAGGTTTGCAAAGGTGGCAACTAGCTCAGGTTTAGGTGGCATTTACCACCAGTGCAAACCTCAGAATTGGCTGCTGAGCCCATATGCAAAGGGGGCCCCCTCATTTGTATGGCCACAGTAGCATGTTAGCACTTGTGCACTAACAGGTTTTGCCTGCACTTTGGGGGTCTCTGAATATAGACCTCACCCACAAATAAGGCACAAAACCTGGTCATCACATGCAAACACCCCTTAACACTTGCGCTAACTTTTGAATATCTGGCTCTTGTAGTCTTCCCAATCTTAGTCGTCATGAGAAGATTTGAACTTAGCCATGTGTCGAGGGATTTGTATGTGGAAATTCTTATGTATTGCGGAAAGGGCCTACCGGAATTGTACTTCCAGGAACAATAGATGGGGCTGTAGTTGCTGTTCATAATTCTATCAAGTCTATTTGTAAGAATCCAATCAAGGCAGCTAACTTTCTTGGATCTATGATTGTATTTTGTAGGTTTGTGGTTCAATTGTGTAAGGGGATGTTCGAGTACCAAGTTTTCTGAATTGGAATCTATAGGAATTGAGACTCTTTATGTTTAAATCCCTGATGAGGATGGCTCTTAACATGTTCATGCTGGAGAAAAGGAGGCTGAGGGGACATGATCTCAGTCTTTCACATACTCAAGGTTATCTACATGATCCAACAGCTGGAGATGTTTGATCTGGTATCCTGTAGCAGGATACAGGGATACACCATGATGCTCAGGGGTGGTAAAGTCATTTCATTTCATTTTTATTAGGGTTAAACCATTGAGCAAGCTCATTTGAATTGGTGACCCATGGTAACCAATTTACAAACATACAGTAAAACTTATTACAACATATTTTACAGTACACAGTAAGGTACAACACACATTGACAATAAAACCATTTGACACAGTTAGTCATAAGATTGACCACCGCAACATTTAGCCTGGACAGTGATATTATGTAGGCACCATTGTTTTACAGTATTTATTGAAATGGGCTTAGTGTTAAACAGGTGAAACTTGAGAGGCAATTTATTCCAGGAAAAGGGCACCATTTGGCTATACACATACATTGACCTTTGTGTTTTAGTTATGGCTACTGTTAGTTCACGAAGGCAGATAAGTCAGGGCTAACATTAGAAAGCATTTTTTCTCCCATCCCCCAGAAGGTGGTGAACCTATGGAACAGCCTACCAATGCAACAGAGGACATGAAGACAGTATAGGCCTTTAAAGTAAGCGTATATAAATTTATGTTACAAAAGGAATCACTGGGTACCCTGGGTAGTAACGTGGGTAGACCTATAAATTAGTACATGTTCATATAGCTTGCTTATTTTATCTCTGCTTGTGAAATGGGGAGGGAGGGAGGTGGCATGATGACTCTAGAGTCCTTTTGACTGTAAATTACTATATTACTGCACTGTTCTAGTCCATTCTTTGGGCTAAATGGATCGGATGTATTTCAGATAGGGCACTGTTCAAATCCATTGTCTGGGTTAAATGGATCAGAAATACTTCTGTTAGGGCACTGCACTGTTCCAATCCTTTACACAGACTAAATGGATCAGATACATAATTTACATAGAGATGCAGTTGATCATTCAGATATCCTAGCAGGTCAGATAGTGTGCATTGCCCCGTCCTAAACGGAAAAGGAATTTGGTTTTAGCACTGTTGTTATAAACTGTATCCCAAAGCACTTTACAATCCAGAAAGCAATTCTCAGTGCCCAGAAAATTTTAGAAGCACAAAGATAGATTGGAGAAGAGAGGTTCAACATTGGGGGCTAACGCATTGCTCAGGGACAGACAGTGAGTATGTGGCCACTGTGGGATTCAAACTCGTGTCTCCAGATTTACAGCTCTGCATTCTTACTGTTAGTCTAAACTGCCTCCCTGAATAAGCTTAAAATGGTCTAATTAAAACATGATGATTCCTCATTGCATCCACATCAGAAGGCTGATAACTTTCTTATTAGTCTAAAATGCTGTTTTTTATATATTTCTTTCTGAGAGAGAAAAAAACTATAGAGAACAATTCTATATTTGGAATTCAAAATCTTTGTTCAGCTAAAAAGGCTGGGGGGGAGAGGTTGACAAGTATCCTATTAAAGAACATGTTACACTTATCATGTTGCCTTTCAACTGCTTACTGAAAAAGATATTTGATCTTAGCCTGTTTTCTGAAATTGCCTCCCAGAAGCAAAGTGAAAAAAAACAAAACCTGGTTTGTCCCTTCCCGCCTTGTATTGATGCAAGATGAATTCAGAATCAGCACATAAAATACAAATGCCCCTAAACAAGGGCTTACAAGATATCTTGTTGAATCCTCTGAGATGTTAAAGTTAAATGGGGATAATGGTTATTGGCTACACTTCCTGAGACTGTGAATGTCTATGTATCATACCTACTGTGGAGGGACAGAATGTTTCCAGTTTAGCTTCAATAGTTTGAACCAGGAGATGTTTTTTAAAGGATTATGATTCTAAATTTAGAGTACTTTTTTAACTTTCTATTTATTAGGGTTATCAGTACACATGAAGAAGTACAATATAGCATAATAACTACAGGTTATTATGTAGACAATAATATATGGGTAGGGATGTGTAATGAAATTGTACACACAAATGAGGTGTATGATATTGCATAAACCCTAAGAATGAAGCTCAAGGGGGGTTACATGCTGAGGATGTGTGTTAAAATCTCATTAAATAACTCCTGCCTATACTTCATTTTTTTAAATTACTGACCCCCTTTGTTGTGCAGTAACAGAAGAGGGGGAACACAATTGAGACCTTCAAGTACCTTAAAGGTATTAACAGAGTGAGCACCAAGGGTTTCTTCAGCCTTAGTGGGGACAAGTCCCTTGGGGGCATAGCCTAAAGCTGGTAGGGGTAAGATTCAGGAGAGAGATGAGGAGGCACTTTTTCACTGAGAGGGTGGTGTCCAAGTGGAATGAGTTGCTGGAGGAGGCGGTCTCCCTGAAAATGGTGGAGAGCTTCAAGAGAGGATGGAACAGAGTAAGGGGAAAGTTGCTGGTGGAGAAGGGGTGGGGGGGGACTCAAGAGAGGTCATGGGGGTGTGGGGGGGCAGGTTCCTCTGTAAACACAGGGAGAACCTGCACACTCGGGCACATTAGATAGACCTTAAGGCCTTTATCTGTTGCATATTCATATGTTCGTGTGTAACAAACAGGACTGAGAGTAAGGAAAATTCCGACAGTAAATCACCACTTTCATTTTCAGCAGCATTTTCCTCTGTGTTTCTACATCTAATGTTGAACCTGCTTCAAAGCAAAGGCTGTGGAACTGGCGCTTAACTAAGAGTTAGAAGTTTTATTTGTTAGGTTTTTTTATTTATTATTATTTCTGTGGTACTGATCTGATTTGTCTTTTTTTTTTTTTTTTTATTGTTACCATCGTTTTCCAGGAGAACAGTTTGGTCCAAGATATGGTGTTAAGGTAATAGACACAGAAACACAGAAACCATCAGTTACATCATGTCTCATGCTGCCCTTTCCAAGACTGATGTCTGATAGCTGCTTCATGTTTTTCATTATAACCAGTTGGTTATAACAGGAAATAATGTCACGGTTATATGGTTATTATAGGGTCTAGTCAGTAATTATATAGAGAATAATGCATGGGGTGGTGTGCATTATGAGAATTTAATGAACACCTGTGGTGCGGGATGCTACATGAAACCCGAGAGTGAAGTTCAAGGGGTTTATTAAAGCATCTCACACTGAGGGTATGCATTTCATTTGAGTATGCACACTACTGCATGCTTTATTTTACAGACTTGCGGGTGAGCAATTTTTTCCAGCCTGAGTCCTGTGACCATAGTAACACACACACACACACACACAGACACAGCCTGACTTCTGTGACCATAGTAATACACACACATGCACACACACATACACACACACACACTCACATATGCACACATGCAAAAAAGACATAGCAATTCTTGTACAGGTTCAAAGGAGAGTAACTAGAATGATTCCAAGATAAACAAACTTGGATTATCAGAAAGAGATTAAAAGTTACTGGTCTCTTCTCTCTTCAAACTAGAAGATTAAGAGGTGATATGCTTATGGTTTTTAATTTAATAAATTCACCAGATCTAATCGAAAAATGTGGTCTAACACTCTCCAAAAGGAGACATGTTCCGAGACTGCATATTAAACAGCTTGAAGTAAAAACTTATAAAACCAGCAAAAGGGGAAACTTTTTTCCAATAAGAGCATCCATTGTATGGCACACCTTGCCACAAGAATTGGTAGAGGCAACTAGTGCCACTGTCTTTAAAAACAAAGTAGATGTTTGGTTGAGGGATAATAGATAAATAATGTCCCACATAGTGTGGGGAACAGTCTTGATGGGCTCTGGCCTTCTTCTGTTCTTTCATACCAAGTAAGTAAGTAATACACACACTCTCTCTTTCTCTCTCTCTCTCTCTCTCTCTCTCTCAATCTCTCCCTCTCCCTCCCTCCCGCTCTAGTTGAGCATTTTGTTCTTTCTTTTTTTTAAATTTACAGTTTGTAATCGCAATTGTGATTGCACTTAAGTAGCCCTATAGGCAGTCAGCGAGCCACAGTCCCATTCCTGCTTGCTCTATTTCTTAAAGCCAATGAACAGAAAAGCAGGGTCAACCAGATAAAGCTTTTCTTAACTGTAAAAATAGGATCAACCAGTTACACACTAAAAAAATTATTATTAGAAGGATAGATGAGTGTTTTATTACCAGCTCCTTGCTAACGGACAAACGGAGCACCATGTTTACGGAACCGTTCAGCCTGCCGACACGGAGAATGAAAGCCAGTGTGGTAGCTTGCTTGCACTCGGTTTTGTCAAGCTGAGCACGTGAATGCTGTTATAACTGGTTATTACGCGAATATTTACTGGCTGAGCCCTTTGAAAAAATTGCTCACCAGTTATTATATAACTGATAATGGCACAATGGGTGGGTACTGTTTGTCATAACTACAATAGGAACTTTCACAGGTGTGTCACGAGTGGTACATGCCTTCATGAGGTGAGTTGCCACACCCGCTGATTGGCAAAGAAAAGCCAAACTGGTAACAGAACTGGCAACAAGAGACAGACTTTAATAGGATGGGGGAAATTTTGGGTAAGTATCTGGCAGGCATTCGTCAAGACATGGGTGCTAGTCAAAAGTAGGATATTATTAAAAGAGGTCTGACAGAGGCCACTGGGACATGTACAAAGACACGGAGTAATAAGGGAAGGGCAAAGAAGCCCAGTTGGTTGACTAGGGAGGTTATGGAAGGGGTAAGGGCCAAAAGAAAGGAATTTTGTGAACTGAAGAAATGGGGGATTGATAAGGATGAGTTTATGAAGATGTCCAGGAGAGTACCAGGCTGGTCAGAGCAGCCAAGGCCTCAAGAGAACTGAGACTGGCACAGGTTATTAAGGAAGGAGAGAAGGATACATTACAGAAAGAAAGAAGAACAAGGACCAGATTGCGAGGATTAGGAAGGACAGGGGTTGGGGAGAAGGGGGAACAGGCAGAGGCATTAAATGAATACTTCTGTTCTGTGTTCATGGAGGAGAAAGGGGACAGATACCCCAAGGGGGTAGGGTGGGTAGTGGGGGAGGGGTGACTGACATAGGAATTGCAGAAGACAGGGTTATGAAGGATTGAGGGCACTAAGGGTGTACAAGGCACCGGAACAAGATGGCATTCACCCTAGGGTACTCAGAGAGCTAGCGGAGATCCTGACAGGACCACTGACTGACCCGTTCAATACCTCCCTGGACACAGGATGCATACCACAAGACTGGAGGATGGCCCATGTGGTGCCCATTCACCAAAGTGGCCCCAGGGATGAGCCAGGCAACTACAGGCCAGTGAGCCTCACATCAATTGTGGGGAAACTCATGGAGACAATCCTAAAGGAGAGGCTGGTGATCTTCTTGGAGGACAATGGTCTCCAGGACAGTCATCAACACGGGTTTGTCTCCGACAGATCCTGCCAGACAGATCTAATTGAGTATTATGACTGAGTGACTAGGGAACTGGACAGGCGCCAAGCGGTGGATGCCCTGTATTTGGACTTTAGCAAGGCCTTTGATTCTGTGCCACATGGGAGGCTGGTGGGGGGAACTGGAATACATAGGGATGGGAACAAAGATGATCAAATGGATCATCAACTGGCTGATTGGAAGGCAGCAGAGAGTGGTGGTGGTGAGGGGCGGAGCTCTCATCTCCAAAGGAAGTGATGAGTGGGGTGCCACAGGGTTTGGTGCTGGGACCAGTGCTGTTTGGGATATTCATAGCTGATATCTCACATGGGGTCCAGAGTAGGATCAGTCTGTTCACTGATGATACAAAGATGGGAGCTGTGATAGATGACATAGAAGGCTGGAAGGGGCTGCAGGAGGATCTGACCAAACTACAGGAATGGTCAGAAACATTGCAGCTGGGGTTCAATGCCAAGAAGTGCAAGGTACTGCACTTTGGAGAGAGAAACCAGGAAAGGAGCTATCAGCTGGAAGGGGTGCAGCTGGAAAGTATAGAGGAGGAAAAGGATCTGGAGGTGGTTATAATGGGCAGCATGAACAACTCAGCTCAGTGCAGGAAGGCAGCATCAAAAGCCAATAGGATGCTAGGGTGGGGCGTCTCCTTCAGGAATAAGGAGGTGATCCTTCTCCTGTACAGGTTCCTGGTCAGGCCTCACCAGAAGAACTGTGTGCAGTACCTGCAACCGTTCCTGAAGAAGGATATCAAATTGTTGGAGGAGGTGAAATGTAGGGCAACAAAAATCATCCAGGTATTGGAGGGAAAGTTCTATGAGGATAGATTGAGCAAGCTGAGCATGTACTCCCTGGAGGATAGGAGGGATGGGGGAAATATGACTGAAACCTTTAAATATCTGAAGGGTATAAATATTGTTAATACAGAAGGGATTTTCCAGCTTAGAAGAGGGAGGGATATGAGTGGGTATCAGCTGAGGTTGGCGGGGGAAGATTCAGGAAGGAAATCAGGAGATATTTTTTAACAGAAAGGGTGGTGGACAGGTGAAATACTCTCCCCAAGGGGGTGGTATCCAGTAGAATGGTGGGGTAGCTTTAAGAGGGGTTGGGACAGGGTAAGGGAGGGTGTTATGATGAAGAGGGGGAGGAGGGTGGGGCAGCTGCAAGTTGAGAGGCTAGCTGCACAATCCAGCAGACTTGATACACCATATAGGCCTGCTTCTGCTGGCATTTTCATATGTTCGTATTAAGGCAAACAGGATGGTGGGATGCATAGGAAGGGGTATTGACTGCAGAGGAAAGGTGATATTAGCACCTCTCTATAGTTCACTGGTGAGATCGCATCTAGAGTAATGTGTCCAGTTCGGGAGTCCTCACCTAAGGAAAAATAAGGACAGGCTGGAGGCAGAGCAATGTAGAGTGACCAAAATAATTCAGTGCCAGCAGGGCAGATCTTCTGAGGATCAGCTCAAGGCACTCAACTCGTACTCACTGGAGGCCAGATGAGAGAGGGGAGATATAACTGAGATTGTCAGGTTCCTGAAGGGAATGAGCAAAATAAACTGTGAGGAATTATTTAGCAGGAGCAGCAGATCAAGAGCACTGGGGCATGAGTGGAAACTATCAGGTGGCGGTTGAGGAGGGAGGTGAGAAAGTTTTATTTTACAGACAGGACTGAGCTGTGGAACAGTCTGCCAGCTGATGTGATGGCACCAAAACCATTAATGGTTTCAGGCATGGCTGGCACAGAGTGAAGGGCTTAGTGGTTGCTCATGGCAGTAGCAGTAGGCTGGAGAGCATGCCAGGATAATGAGGGGTAGAACCCTGTATGGACAAAAGGTCTCAGAGTTTAATAGGGTGTTACAAGCAGACTGGATTGACCAATGGTCTTTTTCTGCCATCATAGTCTATGTTTCTAATCTATATTTCTATGTTTGTACTGCACACAAAATTTAAGTACAAAAAAAACAAAAATGAAGTACTGTGTTAGCATTTGGTCTGAAAACAAAACAAAATGATAATATTAAATGCATGCTGAAAATTTAAAATAGAGTAAGAATTGATGTTTCGACCATAGATCTTCTTCAGGAATTATCTAAAAGACAAAAAAGCAAAGTTAGTGGAGCAGTAAGGGGAAATAAGGGACATATATGTGGAAAGAAAACTGGGGAAGGTTTCTATGAGACAAAGTGATAAAAGGCAAACTAAGAATAGAAGCTGGAAAACAGAAAGGTGATGATGGGTATGAAAAGGTATAGTAAGAGTAAATGAGTTGAGGAGTACCCAATGTGGACCAATTAACAGGGCCAAGTAAGAAAGACGAAAGATTAAATGGGGGGACTGACACATCTGTAGAAAATGAAAACAGATGTGCCAACATACCTGGAATGCCCATGTGAGTATGCCTACACATGCAAACATTGGATGGAAGTGTGTGCAGGCATGCCCACACATACAAACTTACCATGCACACATGCAAGCAAAGAAATGAGGGGGTGGGGTAAAATAGGACAGAGTACAGTGGAAAACCGGAAGGTGGCTGAAAGATGTTAGTAGAAAATAAGTCTGTCATTTAAACCAGAGGGCTGCTGGAAGCCTAGGCAGATGACCAGCTTGGTTTCCACGTTTTTTCTTTGGCCAGCTTGTGGAAACTCTGCTGAAGAATACAAACAGAAAGATCATTGACATTGTGGTCCCTAGAGGCAGAAAGGGATACAGTGGGTTTATCAGTTTCTTCATTCCTGACTGCCCGGTAATGTTCCCTGAATCATTCAACCGTCCATCTGCCAATTTCTCCAATGTAAATAGCTGCACATTTCTTGCAAAGAATATAATATATCACATTACTGAAAGTGCATGAGAACTCCTTGATGATGTGAAAAACACCTGTGGGACCTTGAATTTCAGTTAACACTAGTTCAATGTGCTTACGCAATGTAGTGTGGTGTGCTTGTGCAACTTGCTGAATGAACTTTGTTGTGGCCATTCACCTCTCTGTGTCTCAGGAATACCACCCTATAGGGATACCGAAGGCAGGAACCCTGGAGGAGGGCTCCACCCCTAGAGGTGCTGCGAGAAGGATTCCCTTAGACTCAAGGTAGCTTAGGAAAAGCCCCTGAGGAGAGAGACTAGCCGCTGGAGAAGGAGGGGAGGATGGTGGGGTTAAGAAAAAAGCTTCTGAATGAAATAGGAAGGAAGGGTTTAAATAGGTCAGGCAGGGGGGCATGGCTGTTGCTTCAGCCGTTGACCTACAGGCTTACAGCCTTTCAATTCAATGTGCTTATGCAACTTAGTGTGGTGTTGTGCTTATGCAACTTGCTGAATGAACTTTGTTGTGGCCGTTCACATCTCTGTGCTTCGGGAATACCACCCTGTAGGGATGCTGAAGGCAAGAACCCTGGTGGAGGGTTTCACCCCTAGAGGTGCTGAGGGAAGGATTCCCTTAGACTAAAGGTAGCTTAGGAAAAGCCCCAAAAAGAGTGTAGACTGGAAAGCATTGCAGAGGTAACCAGTTGATTAGAAGGCATTGCAGACATAATGAGTTGGCATCGAGATTGGAATATACACATGGCCATCAGAGATGAGGGTGGTGGTCGGGGATAACTGAAATGAGTAAGGGTTTGAACGTAGGTTGAATGAATTATAACAACAGGGCATGACTTTCATGGAGAAAGGGAACGACAAAGGAGGGTCACCATCCATCTCCATCCAACAGTGGAAACTTACCTAAGGAAACTAGGGAATATACTATGAACAACTGACTGCATATTATAACCTTTGGTGCTCAGGAGAGGAAAAAAACCCTTTTAAGAGGAGGAAACTGCTGGGGATACGAGGCCTAGGTTGCCTTCCCTCCAGGCTAGGGGTGTTTTTTTAGTGATGGCTCTGCTGCTGCAATTTAGAAACCCAATCTGAGGGGAGGAAAATATTCCAACTTGGTGGAAAGCTCTCACGATCCCTCTAGCGGGAATGCCATTAAGGGTTGCGAGAGTCCTCTGCAACAACGGAAGCTCTGAAAGTTGAGCGGGACCCCCAAAGAGGGAGGAGGAGAGCAACGATCACTGAGGCATTCAGCCAGCCTACCGACTAAAACAGACTGGGTGAACCAGAGATGGTCATGGGGAGAATAGTATAGAGGGCACCAGTGAACCCAATTTGGCCAGCTAAAGGAGTATTTTTGGGTGTGAGGGCCCCATCTCTTGTAGCTGAAGTCTTAAATTCTACATTGAGAAGTGCCATCAATAGTGGAAATGGCTAAAGTTCTGCCAGGAGCGAGGACATTCCCACTATAGGCCAGATGAGAAGGACCCTGCCCTGAGGTTCACATGCTCAAGATGCCGACCTCGGTGCAGAGTGAGACCATCAGCAGCAGGGCAGCCCTGAGCCATAGAAAGTAATGGTCATGGTTGGCAAGCCTCTGATTTATGGGAGCAGACAGATAACTATGAAGCGGTACATACAGCGACGCCCTCCAGGATGAAACGCAACTCTGCAGAATTCTGCAGTAGAGTTACTGTAGCAAACAATGCAGTTTCAATAGGCGTTAATCCCTTTTGTCATGCAGGAAACCTGTGACACTGTGCTTCATCCTGGCGGGCTTCACTGTATGGGGTGGCTGGGCAAAGCCAGTGGCCGTCAGTTAGGTATTGGTATACGATATGATTGTCTGAAATGATTGACTGACACAGTAGACTGATACAATTGACTGATGAGATTGATGGATAGGAAAGCTTAATATGATTGAGTGATATGAGCAAAGCCAGCCAAAGCAAGCCAACCAATTCCACTACGGAAGCCAGATTAATGGTGTCATGAAACATAGGTGATCGAGTAGTGAGAGGCTGTGAAGCCATTAAGCAGTGAGAGACAATGATGCCAGAAATTGATTCAATGTGGTTTAGTAAACTGAATCGATGAGGTTTAGCAGTGATTGCTATGGTTGCAACATAAATAGAGAACTGATATGAGTGGCATGAATACCCTAAATGCCTTTAAGGCAGAGTTAAGTTATTCAAGTAAGTAGCATTTGCAACATGGTAATGGAATGGAATGAAAATCTTGAAATCCATGCAATGAATATTGTGCAAGCCATGTCGGCTATGAGTTTAATATATTTATGCATAGATAACTGAGAAGCCATGTAGGGAAAGGAGCAGGATTCATTTAACTTAGATAACAGCATGTTCCTGCTATCGGAAGCCGCGATGCCCCATCGTGACATCATAGTCCCCCACTGTGGGAATAACAGGGAAGTCACAAGCTGAGCACCATGAGACCAAACAGCAACTATAATGTCGGTAGGGTAAAACCCCCCAAAAATAATAGAGCCACTTGAAATGCTTTTTTTTTTTGAATCAAAGAAGTTTTATTGGTTTAACAATCATTCATACAATAAACGTTAATCATGTATATCAAACATTTTAACTGGATAAAATAGGCCCCATCCCCCCTGTACCTACTACCCTCTCCCCATCCCCCCACCCACGCCAAGTGAGGTATGACGTCAATAAAGTCTGCATAGCCATGAAAGATAAACCAGGTACAATCTGAATATTGTCTAGGAAGCTGATGGTAAGGTTGCCCGGGTTTGCCAGCAATGATAAATCAGGATAGAAAAAGGGTGTATAATTTCCCCCATTTTTTGGTGAATGGGGCTTTACAATTATGAACACTGGCAATTAGCTGTTCAGCTCTAAGGGCGAAAGATATTTCATGGAGCCATTCTGAATAGGTAATGGTTGCTTGGTCCGTCCAGTGTCTAAGCACTAGTTTTTTAACTGCCAATGAGATGAAGGCCATTTGGTACCTTCTTTCTTTCACTTGAATTTGGGAAAAATGCCCAATGATGCAAGTAGCTGGAAAGAACAAACCTTGAAGGCCTAGGAGCGGGTCCATTTTTTGTTCTATTTGTGTCCACAGGGGAGATACTTTCTCGCAGGACCAGAAGATATGTAAGAGGGAGCCCTCCTCCATACCACACCTACAGCATAAAACTGAAGGGAGGCGACCCATTTTTGCTAGTTTAATTGGGGTGTAATACATGTTGTTTAGAATCTGGTATTGAGTTAGCCTGTATCTGTCCTGTGAAATATAAATATACAAATCTTTCCAGATTTGGGCCCAGTTAAATTCCAGATCAGGTAAGAGAATACTCCATACCTTGGAACCACTTGAAATGCTGAAGTGTCAGTATGGTAGAAGTCAGAAACAGACTGCTGAGGTTTTGGTAAAAGTATGGTCAGAAATGGACTGCAAGGGTTTGGTAAAAGTATGGTTTGGTAAAATTCTGAGGCTGTAGATTAGGTAGCAGGGTAGAGATAAGGAGGCTGGGTGAAGCCAGTGGCCTGGCAGAAGTAGGAGGCTATTCTGAAATAGCAACATATGAGCCTGGATAACACAAACAAAGGGAGTGCAGGGAGCAAGCACTGAGTAATTAAAAGCAGAGCTGTAGAACAGACACAGTATAACAGGGAGCCAGTACTGCGTGAGGCAGGTGTTAACAATTAAGGTGATGAGCACAGGGACTGCATGGAAACAGCAATTAGAACAGAGAGCACACAGGTAACAAGAACGAATAAAAGAGAGATTGCATGGAACATAAAGCAAACAAGGGGTACTGGAACTAAAAGCCCCAAAATCAAACAAAGCAAACACAAGCACTAAAGCAGAAGGGAGAAACAAACTACTGAGATAGAAGCACATAGAGACTGCAGTCAGAGGCAAAATACTCACCCAGAAGCAGAAGTATACAGACCAGGCTTAGAGTCCAGCACAGAGCACAGCCAGCAGATTTCAAACACAAGGGAAGGTAGGAGACAAACAATGCATAAGGGGTGGGAACAGGGCCCAAGGAAAGGCTGGGCCCAGAGACAGGATGGACAGATCCTCTGGCCGCAAAGAAAAAAGCTTCTGAATGAAGCAGGAAGGAAGGGTTTAAATAGGTCAGGCGTGGCTGTTGCTTCAGCTATTGAACTACTGGCTTATAGCCTTCCAAAAATACATTTGCAGGTATAACATCGAGTTCTGTTGCAAGCTTTTGTTGCACACTTGACATGATTTACACACCAGTGAGGTTATAAGTTGTTTACTAGGCCTGCAATTAATAAAAATAAACATTGAAGTACAGAGCTTTTCCAGCCTGTTGGTCACAGATTGCAAACAGAACTTCACACAGCCTTTTCTGCCCGCCAGTGCCACTGCTGTACTTGAAAATAACTGTAACATAATTAATCTGTAACTCTAATTGGAAACAAACAACTAGTATGCTGACCAGTTCACGTAAAGTTCCTTAGCACCAATAATGTTTGGGTTTGAATACAGTCATCGCACATCCCCCCTTAGACTCAGGGTTTAACAATTCTGCCCGATTAGTATTACAGATACAGCAGTTCTAAACTACCACTGGGGGCTGCAATGCTGACTAGGCCTCCAAGTTACTTAAGCTTTTAACAAACTGGATAGCTTAACCTAGGCTTCTACACTTGCATCAGTTTGTTACTGAACAGTTCCTATACTTATTCAATTATCATATAAGTTGCAATCTTACCTGCAATTAATAAAAATAAACATTGAAATACTGAGCTTTTCCTGCCTGTGCTATTCACACATTGCAAACAGAACTTCACGCAATCTTTTCTGCCTGCCAGTGCCACTGCTGTACTTCGTCTCTGGTGCCACCAACTGGAGGGAGGGACTGCAGTTCTCTTGCAGGTTTTAGCCTAGTAATTGCACTGATTTAACAACTTCAGGTAACTCAAAAATACAGAGTACATTGATCATTGCTTAACCTGGAAATATTTTATGGAGGGGTACCTGTTTTCTGCAGCATGTCCTATACTTTGGTACCTGGTAGGGAGGAATTTTTAGGAGTATGTAGGCTGCTTTGTACCAGGAGATTATGCAGGTTGGGTGGTCTGCGGTATGTTTCAGCTGGTCCAGGGAGTGTGAACCCCTAAGGTCACTCCACTCAAATTCTGCTAAGAATCTCATGCTTCTTACTACTACAGTACTGAACTCAATCTGTTATACATGTTACCTATTTTTGCACACCTGTAGTTGAAGCTAGCAAGAAGCAGGAAAGGCTTTTGTTTCCATCTTTCTTACCACTGCAGCAGAGGCTAGCCAGGAGCAGGAAAAGCTTTCATATCGGCCTCTCTTACTACTGTAGAGGCTAGCCAGAAGCGGGAAAGGGTTTCATATCCCCTCTCTTACTCCTGTAGTAAAGAATTCGTTTAGTTGCTGTATTGGTCCTTGTAAGAACAGATCCAGAAGCAAATGGTTTGATACCTTTTATTGGACCAACATAGATGTTACAAAAAGAAAACAGTGTCTAAGCTTTCAGACCAACCAGGTCCTTCCTTGGAGACTTATGCCAGTTGTTTAGAGAATCACATTCTATTAACACCCAGATCGTGCATAAAAACCAAAAACAGAAAAAAATTCACATTGGTTTAAAATACCTGTTTTAAAAATCACAGATTTAAATGGAAGGAACTGGATTCTACTAGTATGCTACTGCTTGAGAAACTTTCCAAGGTCAAATGTCAAGAGAAGAGATAAGAGAACACTCCAAGCAGACAGTCCCACTAACTGTAATTATGAATGAATGGGTGTGTTAAGTGAATACATTCTTAATTAAAAGCAAGACCATATTATTTAATACCCACATAAGTGCATATTAAAATTTGATAGTATTGTATGATAAAAATCATGGAAAGCCATGTGTACAAATGCCAGGAGCCTTAGCAACAAGATGGAAGATCTGGAGGCTGTCATGGTGCAGTCAGACCTGGACATTGCGGCCATCACTGAAACCTGCTGTAATGATAACCACGACTGGGAGATAGCCATACCTGGCTACAACATATTCAGAAGAGACAGAGCAGGCAGAAAGGAGGAGGAGGGCACTCTGTGTGAAAAATGACATAAGGGCCACAGAGATCCAGGAGGAACAAAATGGGGAGAGATACTGTGGGTTAAGCTGGAAAGGAAAATGGGGACAGCCATCCACAGGTGGTCTATGATCACCAGCCCAGGAGGAAGAAACAGATAGGAGTTGATGCTAGCCATCCAAAGGATGGCAGACAAGGGTGAGGTAGTACTGGTTGGAGACTTCAATATTCCAGATGTGACTGGAGCATCCCAGCAGCAGCATCAACTAGGAGCAGATTTATCCTGGACTCCTTCAGGGTGCCTTCCTCAAGCAACTGGTCATGGAACCAACTCGGCAGAAGGCAATACTGGACCTTGTGCTCACAAACAGGGACAGTGTGATGGGGGTAACAGTGGGGAGCACCTGGGAAACAGTGACCACCAGTCATTGTGGTTTGAAATCACAGAAAGAGCAGAACCAAACCACACAAAAACACGATCCTGGATTTTAGGGGCAGACTTTGGGAAAATGGGAGATACTTGAAAGAGGCATTAAGGGAATGGGACAGGAATCAGGGGTTGAGGAACAGTGGGCAGTATTTAAAATGGGGATTACAAGAACAACAGAATTATGTATTAGCAGGTTAGCAAGAGGAAAAGGAAGAGGAGACCATTATGGTTTTCCAAAGAGGTAGCAAAGAAAGTGAAAGCTAAAAAGATTGCATTCAGGCAATACAAAAGACACAGGCAGAAGGGGATAGGGAGAAGTACCAGGAGAAGCAAAGGGAGGCAGGGAGGTCAGTAAGGAAGCCAAAGCTCAGACAGAAGAACACATTGCAAAATCAGTGGGTAGAGGGACAAACCTTTACAGGTACATAAGTGAAAAAGAAAGACAAAGGGAGGGCTAGTGAGACTGAAGAGGGAGGGTGGGGGCCGGTGGAGGATGACAGTAAAGCTGGACATACTGAATAGGTATTTGCCTGCCTCATCTGAGGAAGAGAAGGGTAATGGGTCTGAAGGGAGTACAAGGGGTGAGAATGGTGCAGAAATGGACACAAGTCCCTTTACACGAGAAAGGGTCCTGAAGGAACTGAAGTAATAAGAGTTGATAAAGCAATGGGGCCAGATGGGGTGCACCCAGGGTCCTTAAAGAACTAAGAGGGTGGTGGCTGAACCTCTGGCTATCCTGTTTAGCAGATCACTGGAAATAGGGAGGTACCCAAAGACTGGAGGACAGGCAGATATAGTCCCCTTATACAAAAGTGGGAACAAAGAGGAAGCAGGGAACTACAGACCAGTCAGCCTCACCGCGGTAGTGGGAAGATCATGGAAGCACTACTGAAGGAGAGATTGGTGGAACATCTGGTTGTCAATGGACTACAGAACCCAAGGCAGCATGGTTTCACCAGGGGAGGTCAAGGCCAGACCAACCCCATTGAATTTTTGACTGGGTGACTAGAGAGGTGGATCGGGAGGGCAGTGGACATGGCCCATCTGGACTTCAGCAAGGCCTTTGACACTGTGCCACATAGAAGACTATTACACAAACTGGGGAATGTGGGTGTGGGCAGACAGCAGTGTGGTGGGTAGGTAACTGACTGGGTGGCAGGACACAGAGGGTGGTGGTAAATGGCCGTCACTCCACAGAGGGAAGAGTGACCAGTAAATTCAACAGGGATCAGTGCTGGACCGGTCCTATTCAACATCTTCATCAGTGACATGGCGCAGGACCTAGAAGGCAGAATTTCACCTGTTCGCTGATGACACAAAGCTCTGTAACAGAGTAGACACACCAGAGGGTGTAGACAGAATGAGAAGCGACCCGCAGAAACTTGAAGAATGGTCAGGGGTTTGGCAGTTGAAATTAATGCAAGTGCAAGATAATGCATATGGGGGCACAATAACCCTGGCACAATATATCAGTTGGGGGTGAGGATATAGCATGCACCAAGCAGGAAAGGGATCTTGGGGTTATCACTCTCTGATGACCAAGGTAGGGAAATGTGTGACAAGGCAGCAGATAAAGCAAATAGGATGCTGGGATGTATAGGCTGGGGCATTACCAGCAGGAAAGGAGGTCATAATTCCACTATACAAGACACTAGTGAGGCCCCCACCTGGAGTACAGTGTACAGTTCTGGAGACCATACCTACGTAAGGACACAGACAGGGGAGAGAAGGTTCAGAGGAGGGCAACAAAGATGGTGCATGGATTGCATCACAAGTCCTATGAGGACAGGTTGAAGGAACTGAACATGTACTCCCTGGAGGAGAGGAGGGAGAGAGGGGATATGATAGAGACATACAAGTATCTTACAGGGAGGAACAGGGTGCAGGAAAACACTATTTTTAAGCAAAAAAGATGTTCCAGGACTAGAGGGCATGGGATGAAGTTGGAGGGAGGACGATTCAGAGGAAACATGAGAAAGAATTTCTTCACAGAACGGGTGGTGGACAAGTGGAACACCCTGCCAGAGGAAGTGGTGGGGGCTGAAACAATCACGGGATTTAAGAATGCATGGGATAGACATAAAGGAATTCTGGAGGTCAGGGGTAAGGTACAACAGACTTCTAGGAAAACAAACTGAACTTACAAGCTCAAATGGGCAGACTGGGTGGGCCATAGGCCCTTATCTGCCGACATTGTCTATGTATCTATGTATGTATGTATAAAAAAACTATACAACAGAAATGTTCTATATATGGAACTATGGGGATATAAAGAAAATGTCCATAGTATGAACAACTGATTCACACATTCATAGAGTATTAAACATATCTGGAAACATTTACTAAACTATACTCTCAACCAGTTAACAAACTCCATAAACATTAAGACCTATAGTGCTGTAACAATATTGTTTACAAGATAATATCAATTGTCAGTATTAGTGCTAAATTTAAAAAAAATCTCTCAAGGACCCCCTAGAAAATGAGTTTATGCATCTTAAAATGTTCAGAGTTCAATAATGTGGCAATATATAATCAAATCACTATATGTACAATATCAGTCTTAAGAATCTGAAAATAACAAACAATAGAAATAAACCCTACCTCCCCCCCACAAGGAAAAGATAACTAGTAGAAAGAAGTATATATTCATTATGTATGTGAGCCAAGAGTCCTAACACACTGTATCATAATTATAACATGTATCTGAATAGAAGCCTACCTCAATATAACCACAACCTCAACCCCCTACTTTAATTCCCCACCCCTACCCCCACACACAACCCCCTCGCCACAAAAAAAACACACCATCCTCCCACCCCAACACACACACACACACACACACATACACACACACAGAGTACCCTGCACCCCACAGCCCCCATACAAATAACCTAACATCCCCATCCCACCCACACACACACATTTATTTGGTGAGAAACCAACATGTTGATAACCAGTTAAAAAGGACCCTATGAAAAAACAATAAAAAAAAACCTGAAGTCCTGTTAAATGTCTATCCTATGAAGTAAAAGTCTGTGTAAGTTTAAGTAGGGTGATGTGTCATGAAACCCAAATCAATGTTCATGCCATCTGCTACCATATTGAGAAGTACAAGAAGCCTGATCTCAAAAGTCTGTCTCTGTTGTGTATTTTTGAAATGTCCTTTTAAGACCATTACTGACATATCTGATATGGAATGATCGGGCTGATTGAAGTGCTGTCCCACTGGTTTGTCAGTCATCTTCATATTAATAGTAATTAATATATGGATCTTCAATTTAATAGGTCTGTAAAGCATACAAAAAAAAAATTGGTAATACCCTCAAAGGTTCAGTGATAATAGTATTGTCAATCAGTGGTAATAGTATTGTCACTCAGTGGTAATACTACAGTTTTGGGCTGATAATAGGATTGTTGCAAGCTTCAGAGAAGATAGCTCCTGCCCCCACATCCTAAATGTGCCTCCTCACTGGCCGTTTTTCCTGTGTGGGTGGGCAGAACAGTTTAAGAAACATGGCGGCGTTTCTGTCGCTTATCGAGAGCAAATTCGGTTATAGCGCTTCTCGGATTTAATGCGGTTTTGTCCTGAAGAAATGAGAATATCTGGTTAATCCTGCCGTTGCGGTCCTCAAGAGCAGGTAGGATGTGGATGAAAAAAAAAATGGGCAGGAGGCGGCAACCGTCATTAGCGAGCGCAGAGCGTAGGACAGCGTGGTGGTCCACCAGTACAAACTCAGTTCACTAAAACGGTCAACCGCCCAGTAGGAAAAAAAAACATCGCATCCATATATTAAATAAAATAACCGATAGGTTTCTGTGTCCATTACCAGTGAGTACTAGCATCTCAAGGTTCTGGACACATTGGAACCTCTCGAGCTTCACTCTCGAGGTTCATGCATCCAGAACCTCTCGATGCTATTACTCACTGGTAATAGACAGAAACCTATCGGTTATTCTCTATTTATTATATTAATAGTAATTCATATTAATAGTATTAATAGTAATTACTAGTAGAATCCAGTTTGTTCCATTTAAATCTGTGATTTTTTTAAAAATAAGAATTTGTTTCTGGTTTGTTGTTTTTTTTATGTATGATATGGGTGTTAAATAGAATGTGATTCTCTAAACAACTGGCATAAGTCTCTGAGGGAGGACCTGGTTGGTTTGAATGCTTAGACACTGTTTTCTTTTTGTAACATCTATGTTGGTCCAAGAAAAGGTATAAAACCATTTGCTTCTGGATCTGTTCCTGTAGTAAAGGCAAGCCATAATGCAAAGATTAGCAAGCAAATAGAACACTGGCTTCAAACCGGCTTCTTAAAATGTTCCATTTTATTGTGACTGCCTCACTAATGCAATGCCCTGTGATGCCTGTAAAATGGAACGTACAGTTCAGTGGCAACTCATTTAAAAACCATTGCTGTCCCTGCTGTCAGTGTATTTGCAGCTCTGCTCAATAATCACATCACATTACCAGCCAAATGCAAAATTATTTAAATACAGTCTGAGTTTGTACTACTACTACTTAAAATGGCCTTATTTCCTAATCTCTGATTGGATGAGGCGCATGCCAAGGGGGCACATTAAGTACTAATAGAGAGGAGACCAGGAAATAGTAAGTGTCAGCCCACTGTGTCACATCACAAGAGATACAACTGCCCAACTCAGTTTCAAAATGAAATGTCAGCCATATTTTTTCCTTGCTTAGCCAGTGCCCCCCCCCCACCTACCAACTACAATTATGAACCAAGTGGCAAGTACCATAGGAAACATCAGCCTTAAGAACAATTTTCCACACAGTCACGTACTGCAATATGTTTCCCCTTTTTAAAAAAAAAATTATTTTCTGGAAAGTACTAGTGCTAGCACATTATGTGCTTAGCGTTACTCTAATACTGCCCAACTCATACGAACATACAAAGAAGCTGGCAGAAGAAGGCCATTTGGTCTATCTAGTCTGCTCGCATTACAGGGTACACAGCTTGAGCTACTGTCCCTGCCGTCTCTCCCCACACCTCCCATCCTCCCTATCCATGATCCTTACCCTCCCCCATGACTATCCCAGCCTCTCTTAAGGCTGCCCACTGTCTTCAATGAGAACACCTCTTCTGGCAGTGTATTCCAAGTGTCCACCACCATCTCTGTGAAGAAGACCTCCCTCCTAAACATTGCACCCTCCAGCTTAAGACTGTGCCCCCTCATGTTATGGTTGCCACTCAGTTTAAAGAGACTCTCCTTATCCACCTTATTTATCTCTTTCAAGTACTTGACGGCCCCAGTCATGCCCCCCCCCCTGTCTTCCAGGGAGTATTTGGCAGAAGACACCAGGAGAAAGGACTGCTGGGTGACTGAACTTCTCTGCTGGGACTAAAGTAGAAGAACTTTTGTACTTGGACCTTTAATTTAGGGTAAAAAAACTAACATACAAAAAAAAAGTGTGTGTTTGGGTTAACTGAACTAAATGGGTGTCTGAAGAGTTATCTAGGTGTAAATCTCAGGTGACTGAAAGGACTTAACTGCTGTGAGGTTTAAATTACTTGTAGAAAGATCTGGTAAGTAGGGGGAGTGGCATAGCTAGAAGGAAGCTACATTTAAAGACTGCCTTAGAAAGATTCTGCTAATAGCTTGGCAGAAGACACCAGGAGAAAGGACTGCTGGGTGACTGAATGTCTCTGCTGGGACTAAAGTAGAAGAACTTTTGTACTTGGACCTTTAATTAGGGTAAAAACTAAATATACAAAAAAGTGTGTGTTTGGGTTAACTGAACTGAATGGGTATCTGAAGAGTTATCTAGGTGTAAATCTCAGGTGACTGAAAGGACTTAACTGCTGTGAGGTTTAAATTACTTGTAGAAAGATCTGTAAGTAGGGAGTGGCTTAGCTAGAAGGAAGCTACATTTAAAGACTGCCTTAGAAAGATTCTGCTAATAGCTTGGCAGAAGACACCAGGAGAAAGGACTGCTGTGTGACTGAACTTCTCTGGGAATATATTGCCTCCTTCCTCCCCTCCACCCCCACCCAAAACTAGTTCTATTTTTATAGCCACAAGATTTGACTGACAACAGGAACTTCCTGTTTAGGGGCAGGAAGTGAGTGATCACAGAACCACCAAGGACCCACCATCCTAGAAGGGCAAGAGTAGCTCTCCAGCCCCTCTAGCTGCGGGAGGTCTGCCTCTGAGCAAGTAAGTGGTCTACTGAGAAATATAGGATATTCTTGTCTCAGAACAGGACAATCAGGAGCTTAAAGGGCACACAGGCAAAAAGTAAGGAGAGGGAGAAAAAAACAGAGGAAAGAGTAAGGATTGCAAACAGTTAAGGGGCCAGAAATAAGACATGATTGGAGTGGTGCAGTGCAGTGGCTGTGGAGCAGCAGTCTTCCGGAGATGTTCTGAGGATGTGGTGTTGTCCCATCTGCAGGCACCTCTCTGGGCTGAGGGAGGAGGTTGCTCATCTCCAGGCTGAGTTGGCCAGGATTTGTGGGACTTCTCTTCCATCCAGGGACCACCAGTGCCACTGCCGTTGCCTCAGAGGTTGCCAAGAAAGAGGAGCGGTTGGACCACAGTGGGCTCAGGGAGGGTGAGGGTGGTGGAACAGAGGCGCATCCTCCAGTTGTACCTCTCCACAATTCCTATGCCATTCTGGCAAAGTGTGGTTCCTCTATGGAGGCACCCACAGTGGAGACCAAGGAGGATGCTGGGAACCTCCACAAAGGAGACCCACAGGAGGTTGGCAGGGGACCCTGCAGGGGAAGGAAACAACTCCTGGTGGGGGACTCCATTGTTAGGAAGGTAGAACTTGGGGAGGAAGGGGAGGGAGGAAGGTGCCTGCCTGGCACCATGGCTTGGAGGGACAGGGAGCGAATCCTCAGGATTGCCGGAGCAGCTGCAAGGGCAGGGAGCTGGATGTCATTGTCCACCTAGGGACAAATGACCTGGCTAAGAAAGGGATTAGAGAAGTGCAGAAAGAGTTTGTGGAATTGGGAGGGCCTTAGTCAAGTAGCACGCACGGTAACCTCTCGGAGGTGCTACCCATCTATGGCATAGGAGAGGCTAGGGTGTTCCGCACCATGGGATTCAATCAGTGGTTGAAAAATTGTGTGGAGCTCAGGATTTGGCTTCATTGGGGACTGGGGGTCCACCTGGAGTGATGCAAGCCTATACTGGCATGATGGGCTGCATCTGTCCGGGAGGGGAACCAGGATCCCAGGTGATAGGTTTAAATGCTTCATTGGCAAGCTTTTAAACTAGCCAAGGGGGGAGGCACTGGAAAGGAGCAGGAAAATCCTAGCCCCCAAATAATCACGGTAGTAAGTGCGGCAAACACCAGCATAGAGGTGTCGATAGGGAGAAGGGCAGGGGTAAATGGAGAAAGTGACAAAGGCAAGAAGGACAGGGATGGGGCAAAAGGGAGTAAGGCCATCAGGAAATGGAGGGTAATGAGTACCAATGCCCGTAGTCTGGGCAACAAGCTCCCTGAGCTGATGGCCTTAATGGAAGACGGATGCCTGGATATCGTAGCAGTCACAGAAACATGGTACACAGAGAACCATGACTGGGATGTTAACATACCAGGAAGAGGGGGAGGAGTAGCTCTCTATGTAAAGGAAGGGATAAAAGCAACTGAACAAAAGAGTAAACAGGGAGGAGAGGAGGCACTGTGGGTCACCTTGGAGACTGGAAAGGGCACCACAATCTGCACAGGGTTGTGTACAGACCCCCATGTCAGGAAGGAATGGACAAGGATATAATAGAAGGCATTCTTAGAATGGCAGAGAAAGGGAGATACTGTTGATGGAGACCTGAATATGCCAGATGTTAACTGGAGCACATTTGCTGCAGCCACATCCAAGAGCAGGGCCATTCTTGATGCCCCACAGGTGGCAGGCATTAGACAGCTAGTTTCGAACCCACTCGTGAGGGAGCAATCTTAGACCTCATACTCCTCAAACAGGGGCAGTGAGAGGATCTCAGATCTAGAAGTGGGCTGCCATCTGGGGACAAGTGACCATCAAACAGTGTGGTTCCGTTAAACTCAGCTACAGAGTCAAGCCACACAAAAGTGAGGGTTCTGGACTTTAGGAGGGCTGACTTTGGCAAGATGGGAGAATGCCTCAGAAAAGCACTAGCAAACAGGCTAGAAGGAGGTGTGGAGCAGCAATGGGGAATTATCAAAACTGCCATCACAGAGGTAACAAGCCTTTGTGTGAAGCAAATAAACAAATCAAAATGAAAGAAAAAGCCACTATGGTTCTCAAAAGAGGTGGCTGTGAAAGTCAGGAAAAAAAAGATAGCATTCCGGAAGTATAAGGAAACACAGAACGAGCAGGACAAAGAGCTCTACCAGTCAAGGCAGAAGGAAGCAGGGAGGGAAGTCAGAATAGCAAAGGCCCAAACTGAGGAAAAGATAGCCAACCTAGCTAAGAAGGGTATAAAACCTTTTATAGGTACATCAGCGAGCGAAGAAAGACAAAGGGAGGGATAGTGAGGCTGAATAGAATGAACGGTGGGTGGGCAGAGGGGGACAGTGAAAAGGCAGGAATACTGAATGAATATTTCTGCTCAGTATTCACAAAAGAGGAGGGGGAAGTGCCTAATCCAATTAACAGAAGCACTCTTGATAGGGGTGATCCCAGTCCTTTCACAGAAGAAAGGGTTCTGCAAGAACTCCTAAAACTGAAGGTGGACAAAGCAATGGGTCCTGATGGAATTCACCCCAGAATTCTAAAAGAATTAAGGGAGGAACTAGTGAAACCACTGGCTATTCTTTTTAATAACTCATGGGAGGATGGTGTGGTACCCTAGGACTGGAGGAAGGCGGATGTGATTCCCCTTCACAAAAGTGGGACCAAGACAGAGGCAGGAAACTACAGACCTGTCAGTCTGACCTCTGTGGTAGGGAAAGTGCTGGAGTCACTTCTGAAGGAAAGAATAGCTGAGTACTTAGAGGCCAGTAGAGCACAGGACCCAAGGCAGCATGGATTCACAGCGGAAGGTCATGTCAGACAGATCTAATAGATTTTTTGACTGGGTGACCAGTAGTAGACCAGGGAGGGCTGTGGACATGGCCTACCTAGACTTTAGCAAGGCATTTGACACAGTCCCACACAAAAGATTAATAGTCAAATTAACCAGCCTGGGAGTGGGACCCAGGGTGGTAGCCTGGTAAAACATTGGCTGGACAACAGGACACAGAAGGTAATTGTAAATGGAGTCCACTCTGAAGAAAGGGGGTTACTAGTGGGTACCGCAGGGTTCAGTATTGGTCGGTCCTTTTAATGTCTTCATCAGTGACATTGCAGAGGGACTGGAAGGAAAAGTATGCCTTTTGCAGATGACACAAAGATCTGCAACAGGGTTGATACACAAGGAGGTGTGGAAAGGATGAGAAGGGACTTGGCAAGGTTGGAGGAATGGTCAAAGTATGGCAGCTAGGATTCAATGCAAAGAAGTGCAAAATAATGCATCTGGGAAACAAGAACCCAGGGGAAGAATACACAATGGGTGGGGAGGTAGTAACAACAACAAAAAAGGAAAGGGACCTGTGGGTAATCATATCAGATGACCTTAAGGTTAGCAAGCAATGTGAGAAGGCAGTAGGGAGGGCTGGGGGTATACTGGGATGTATAGGGAGAGGCATCATCAGCAGAAAACAGGAAGTTGTTATCCCTCTGTACAGACAGTTGGTGAGACCCCATCTGGAGTACTGTGTCCAGTTCTGGAGACCCCATCTCCGCAAGGACATAGACAGGATAGAGGCAGTCCAGGGAGGGCAACTAAATGGTGCAGGGTCTGCAAGAGAAGCCTATAGGGAAAGACTAAAGGAGCTTAATATGTATACCCTTGAGGAAAGAAGGAGAGAGGGACATGATAGAAACTTTTAAGTACCTCAGTGGAATCAACAAAGTCCAAGAGGGTAGCATCTTTCAGAAAAAGAGACTTGCAGGAACAAGGGGACACAATTTAAAGATAGAAGGAGGTGGTTCTAGGGCAATGTGAGGAAGTATTATTTCACAGAGAGGGTAGTGGATGCATGAACAGCCTTCCTGAGGAGGTTGTGGGGTCTAAAACTGTGGGAGAATTCAAGAATGCATGGGACAGACATAAGGCAATTCTTGTGAGGGGTAGGAAGAAATAGGCTGTTGGTTAACTAGGATCTGCGGCCTATCCTGTAGGTAGGGAAATGGGCAGACTAGATGGGCCTAGCAGTCCTCATCTGCCGTCAAAGTCTATGTTTCTATGTTTCTATGAGTACATGTTCAGTGCCCTCAACCTCTCCTTATATGCCTTACTCTGCTGACCAGCTATCATCTTTGTAGCCCTCCTCTGGACATTCTACAGCAGGGTAATGTCCTTTTTGAGGTATGGGCACCAGTACTGAACCCCGTACTCTAGATGTGGCCTTACCAGGGACCTGTACAGGGGCAGTATAACCTCCTCTCTCCTATTACTGATCCCCCTAGATATGCAACCCAGCATCTTGTTTGCCTTTGCTGCTGCTTTTTTGCACTGCGTGGAGTGCTTCAGGTCACTAGTGATCATCACTTCCAGGTCCTTCTCCTCCTCCTCTGCTGCAGATATTCGGACTCTACCCAGGTAGTACTCTGTCCTGGGACTCTTGGCTATGCATAACTTTGCATTTCTTGGCATTGAAGCCAAGCTGCCAGATCCTGGACCACCTCACCAGCTTTTCCAGATCATCCTGTAAGTCCTGTATCCCTTCAACTGTGTCCACTCTCCCGCAGAGCTTGGTGTCATCTGCGAATAGGCACATTTTGCCCTTAATGCCATCCCCAATGTCATTGGTGAAGACACTGAACAATACCAGCCCCAGCACTGAGCCCTGCAGGACCCCACTGGTTACCTCTCTGGTGTCAGATAACTCTCCCCCCACAACCACCCTCTGGGTTCTGTCCCTTAGCCAGTTTTCCACCCATCTGGCCATCTTTTCCCCAACCCAGAATCGTCTTACATCGACCCATGTACAAACAAGTAAACTGAACTGTTCATAACTTTTTTAGATTTAAAATAAAAAACTTCTAGTGTATGGTGGAATGCGGTTGTGTATGGAAATCCATACACCACAAAAAAGTTGTTCTGCTGCAGTAGTGATGTCCTCACTAACGCAGAATGACTTTTCATTCTGCATTAGTAAGGACATCATAATACAAGGGACTACAGCAGGCATTGTGATTCGTCCCCTGCCTTGTGAGAGTGGCACGCAAATGTGCTGAGCAGTAACAGTTGTGAATCGAGGGCGTCGGCAGAACTGATTAAAACTATGGAAAAGTGAGTGTTTTTTTTCTGTTTTTCAGTCACCATACACTATATAGAACAGTGTATGGTTACCCATATACTACAAGGCTATTCTTCTACCTCGTAGATACAATGCCGACTTGGAGATCTCTTGAGCTTTGCTCTTGAGGTCATCAGTCGGTATTGTATCCACTCGGTGGAAGAATAGCCTTGTAGTGTATGGTTACCCATACACTATCCTATATAACTTACTCTGCTTTTTTAACACAATGCTGTCAGCTTGATACATTACATCCCCATCCTCAGGGCCACTTGCCCGTTCTCCCTTCTGCCGCAAGCTGGCAGTGCGCCTCCATCTGTGGGTACAGAAACTGAGAAAGTACCACTGTCTCATAAAGTAAGTGAAGCAGTGAGGACTTAAAACAGAGTAGGGGGCGCTAACATAAGGGGATGTAAGGACTTCCTCTCAAGAAAACTAAAAGCAGACATTGGGAGGGGAGCAAGGTTCAGACCTTGAATGGGGAAAACAGCTATTGTATCTAACACTGCAATGCCCTCTATTGGCAGGTATACCAGTAAATGGACTACTTTACCAAAAATTGACTAAAAATGGATTTTTACTAATTTTGTTATTCCATTTTTTTTGTCTTTTAACTTTTATAAAAAAAATGACACGTGTAGACCATTTTCTAAATGCAATAATACCCTCCAGGCTGGACAGTTTGGGGCTATTCCAGACCTGTCAGGGGCTATAAGGCCCTCAGCCTGTGGTAGCGGTCCTCATTACCCCCCTGGATGGTCTGGCATAGTCCAATACCGCCTACCCTGTTGAGTATTATTGCTTGCACAGAACCTTCCATTGTCTCTTGCAAGAACAATTACACCAGTAGTTCTCAGAGTGGTTCACAGTACATACTTTCAATGTCACGTTCAGAGACAAGCTTAGTTAGAAGGTTTTTTTTGGTGGGGGGGTTGTGTTAGCATGCAGGGTTAACTAAAGGCCACACACTTGAGGACTAACTGTTCCATGTCATTTTCCAATGTTCTTGTTTATGGACAAGATGCTGGTGCTCTGGAGGGAAGCCAGAATTTGGCTTTGGTCAGACGGCCAGTGCAGAGAGCAAAGTGACCTTGTGAACAGAGATACATTTCTTGTAAGACTAGACACATTCATTTCTGCTTGTTAAAATTGTGCAAACCCTGTGTTTATGTGACAGATATTATTTATTATGACTACTTGGTACAGTAGACAAATGAAACACTTTACCAGATGAGACAGTGTCCTGTAAGACAGTGGGCAGTTTCAAGAGGGGTTGGGACAGGGTAAGGGTAAGGGATACTGGGAAGGGAGGGCAGCTGCGTGAAGAGGGGTTAGCTGATACTCGAGCAGACTCGATAGACCATGAGGCCTGTGTCTGCTGGCAATTTCGTATGTTTGTATGTATGTATCTATAACAACCATGCTAAAATACTTGAAAATCATAATTTTTCCGGCAAAATAACTATTTCATGCAAAATAAGAAGACAGATGTTAGTATGAAAGCTTAGATTTTTGCTTGATACATTTTTTTCACATATTATTTCTGCAAAAATCGCAATTTGAGCATTTTGACAAACAATATTTTACGAAAATGCCTGAGACAGTTTTGCCTACACTTAATTTCTAGGTACTGTTTAACCCTTACAGGACCATGGACTGATATATCCGTCCTGAACTCCAATATGTTCTAATTCTGTTGGCAGTCGAAAAAAATGTTTTGCTTGCGAGAACTGTTTCTCTGTGTCTTGTTGAATACAGAAAGCTTGTGATTCACAGTACTTTGCTCCAGATCAATAGGGGATATTAAATGCTCCGAGTTAGAATATGCCATTTATCTTTATGAGCAAAGGAGCAGAGCCATAATTGACGAATGGCAAAACCACAAGTGAGTTGCTATGGTTAGGTTTCTTCTCAAATAAAGATAAATACCATATTCTGAGTCAGGTCATTGTGTGTCCAGTTTATAACACACACTTCCAAATGTAAATCTTTCAAATACCTCCCACTCTACATTCTCCTCTCTTCCTCCCCTTCCTCTTTCAAAACCCTCCATGAACTCCCTTGGCCCATGTCTGTGCCTGTTCCACCTCCCTTCCATGAGTTCATTTCACCTTCCTCCTATCATGTGATCTAACCGTATCATAAGCACCTTGCCCCTAGTGTTGCTGCTAGTCCTTTTCAACTGCTACAGACTGCACTGCTGTATTTACTGTATGTTTTCTATTGTGTACTTATGGTTTTGTAATTTTGCTCCTTGTTACTTTACACAATTGTCTTGCTCTACCCATCAATTTTCTCGCCATGTAGTCCCCTTTCTACAGGTTGCATCTGGAAACTAATCCTGACTCAGTGTGCTTTTCCTGAAGAATCAATTGAAATAAATAAATAAGTAAGCAAAACAAATTAGTATTTTTTAGCTATAACTGTTTATTTAGTATTATTTTTATTGTGAGTTTTAAAAATGCAACTATACATATATACAATGCAAGTTCCCTGCTCTGGTTCAAGTCCTGTATAGCTACACTGATATCATCAAGCATTTTTTCAGATGCTCTTTTATTGGTTAAGTGCAGCATCATGACATATCTCATCTATTGTATGTCAGTCGTGACAAATCTACTATCAAGATAAACATTTCTATCTTCACAGTAAATAAATCCAACAAAATAACACCACTTGGCAGGCAAATTTATTTTCACTGGTGTGGAATGCAGAAACGATAACATACAACAGGGTGCGCATCAAACAGAGGCTAATGTATGGGCCATTGTGCACAACAACACTGATTGCTTCAAGAGGTTGTCATGACAACGATTAGACCTTGAGAAGGAAGCTTGAGAGGCCTGTGGTTGTCATGACAACCTTAAGAAGCAAACTCAGTGTTGTGCACAATGGCCTATACATTCTTTTTTATGCTATATGCGCCACTTTTTCACAGCACATTACAGTATTTTACACCAGTTTAAACATTACTCTTACAGTAAAACTTATGGCATTTACTGGGTCCCGTGCCCCTATCACATCCTTGGTTGCCATATTCAGTGCCCCCACCAGACCCTCGGTTGCTTTATTCTGAGACCGACACCTTTTGTAATTTGTTCAAAATTTATTTCATACTTCTAGACCCACAGGATGTGTTACAGTTGGTGACAGTTTTTCAAACTACTGCTGAATGTCACTGATTGCTCATTCTTGTCTTTACCGCTGACAGATGAAACTGACAAGAAAAAAATGAGCAACTGGTGATTCTGAAAGGGAAAGTGTGGTTTGCAGCCCTTCCAGCTATCCATGTGCTGGTCTGAGTGCACCCATCAACAGGGCACCAAATCCGCCGCCCCTTCCCCAAGGTCCACCTTCCCCCTGGAGTTAGAACATTTAGTTGGGGGGGCATGAGTGGTGCAGCCCCCCGCATAAACACCAAGTGGCAAATTCAAATCCTGGCACCCTAATGACAGGCACACTCTGACAGGTTCGTTCCAATGGTGGAACTGGTTTGCAGGCATTCTTTCTTGTTGTACCCTGGTAGAGACATACTAAAGATGGCCAAAAATAATTTGACGTCACTCTTTGGGTACGACTCTGTCAATGTTATTGAATTCCATGCATAATAGCTCTTACCCATATACTATAGCAGTGTTATGCATGGTCATGTGACATATATAAGCCAATCGTGATTGCTGATTTTCCAATGCCTTTTTAGAAATAAAAAGTATGTGACTGATAATAATTTGTTGGGATGTATTTTTGTTGCTTTCAGCTAAACTGAACTGAGTTCCATTGGTGTAATATTCCTGGCGTGAGAAAATGGCCCTTTACAAACCCATCACTGCCTTCTCTAAAATGATTACAGAACACTCCCCCAGATGAAAGACTCTTGCTCAAACTATACACCTTGTTTCACAGTATGCTGAAACACCAGTTCCCAAGCAGTGCGGCCTGCGTTATTGAAAATCACTAAGTGCATTATACTACCTATACTAAGACGTGAAAATGAGCAGTTCTGGGAGATGGCTTGTAATACTGAGGTGGGAGAGTGCTCTCTGGCAGTTTATGGTCCTAGGCTGCTAAACTCCTTGCCTTTCAACCGATGTGCCTATGGACTGAAAACACTTTTTAAACAGAAAATACATGGCTGACTTGCAGGGGTGTTTCTAAGGTTTGAAAAGATTAGGGGCTTAAGCCCCTACCCCTCCTGCCCAGTGTAAAAAAAAAATGCCAAGGGTCGGTTTTAGGAATAGGGAGTATTTTATTTGGGGCTAATGAAAAAGATACAGAGCTCCAGACCCTAATGCCCACCCCTAGTGATGCCCCTGCTGCCTTGTAGAATCTTTCATATGTTCATGTGAATAGTAATGTTTTATTAATGCTTGCATACTCCTTCCTTGTAGCAGGGGCATCACCAGGGGTACAAAGTTGGGGGGCTAATGCCCCTTAGTCAAAATCCTAACAAAGCTAGGGGAGTCTGGGGGCATGCCCCCCACAAAAACTTTGAAATTTTACCTTCAAATGGTGGCTTTTCCTACATTTTAGTGGTGAAAAATATGTTTGAGAAGCCTAGTTATCAGTGATCTATTTAATGGCATGTGGAAAAATGTGGTTACTGGTCCACCGAGGACAGGTTACAGGAGGACCCCAGAGCCAATAAGAGACCAGAACAGCCATTATTCCAGCAGATCTCCTGGGAAGGTTACAGGAGGATCCCAGAGCAAATAAGAGAACAGAACACAACAGCCAGACACCATTATCCCAGCAGATCTGCTGGAAAGTTTGCAGGAGGACCCCAGAGCAAATAAGAGACCAGAACAACCAGACACCATTATCCCAGTAGATCTACTGGGAAGGTTGCAGGAGGAGCCCAGAGCAAATAAGAGACCAGAACACAACAGCCAAACACCATTATCCCAGCAGATCTGCTGGGAAGGTTGCAGAATCAGCTCAGAATAGAACCCTCCCTTCGTCCATTCCCCCCCAATCCTACTCAACTCAGATGATGCAGTTTAAAATGATAGTCAGCAGCACTAGGACAGGCAGGCTCAACTTTGATTTGGTAATCAGCAGCACTGAAGCGGGTTCGCATTGCAAGGACTCCTTGCTCATGTCTGATGACACACATGATAGGAAGTCCTTGCAATGCGAACCCGATTCAGTGCTGCTGACTACTACTGAGTCTAAGTTGAGCCTGCCTGCCCTAGTCTACTCTGCAGTGACCTTGTTTGTTGTTTGCTGCTGCATAAGAATTTTAATTTCATGTTCCAGAATCTTCAAGAATCCACACAAAAAATAAATATTGTTCTTGCTGCCCCCCCCAAGCCAGCCAAGCCAAGCGAAGCCACACCACACGCAGTTAGTACCTGCCTGCAGCTGCTAGCCGCCATCCAGTGCCACTGAAATTCCACACCAGCAATGGACACCGAGATGAGCTGTGACCTGACCGGAATTAATCAGAGTTGTGTGTGAATGAATTTTCGGCTGGGTCGATGATGACTCCTCATGCAAACAGGACATTTTGGTTGATGCAAGGAATCCGCTGCATTAAAGTGCAACTGGCAGCTCGCTCTCTCTCTCTTTCTGCAAGGAAATCAGATTTTTCATTAGAGTCATTTAGATCTCATCATCTGTCTGGAATATTGTGATATGCATAGTGTCTGATTAACAACACAGGGCAGTGAATGAGTGAAATTTCAAATTTCACTCATTCACTGCCCTGTGTTCTTAATCAGACACTATGCATATCAGAATATTCCACACAGATGATCAGATCTAAATGGACCTTAACGAAAACTACATTAAATGTAGTACATTAACTAACTTGTTTCTTACATTTTTTTCAAGGTTTTGATGCTGGGGAATGGGGCTGAGAGAGCAGAGAAAAGACTACTACTAGGAGAGGATAGGACGGAGGATTGGTTAGAGACGGAGAGTCGGACTCGAGACTCGGACAGAGCTCACACTCAGCACAGCTCAATGTGAGCTGAGCTCTCCTTAGTCTCTGAGGCAAGCTGCGCATTTCTCAGAAACTTTTTTAGTTAGGGCTCGGCTCGTGCTGCTGCCTTGAAACTGTGCAGATCGCTTGCTCCACTCACTCGCTACTCTGTCTCTCAAGTCAGACGGGAGTGGGAGTCCGTCCGATATTTTCTTCTTTGACTTCAGTACAAGTCGCAAGTTGCAAGAAACTCAGAGACACACAAAAAAAACAATCAATAAAAAAATGTATATGGCTGCTATTTATTTTATTTATATTTACTGAAATGATTGGGGGCACTTTAACTTAGATTGGGGGGGGGCTGTAGCCTCCCCAAAATCAATGTGGTGATGCCACTGCCTTGTAGCACCTCGTAATCTTATGTAACTTAAACATTCTGTGCACATTTGTATTAAACTGTCTTGACATGGCCCCAAGCACAGATGAAAATGGGCAAGTGGCTCAGCCCCGCATACCTGGTTAAGTGAAATATATAAATGCTATAAAAATAAATGTTCAAAAGAGGGAAGGTGTGCCGCACTTGACATGTTTTTAAAATACACACAAATGCCAGCTTGTTGAACTGGGTGTACGGTATTAGAGATATTTATTTATATTTATTAACTTTTGTTGACCAGGTAAGCACACTAGACAAAACAATTGTCTGTTTTCAGGTGCGACCCGGAAGAATACAAAGAAGAACAAAGTCCATATAAAGAACTATAAGATACAGTTAAGCATAACACCAGATCAAGTAGAAACAGGTGACATCACACTACATAAGGAGTAAGGATATAACACAGTTGGGTAAGAATAGAGCATACATAGGACCTCATAAGGATAAGAACAGTGCATCAACAAATCATTGCCCAGCAGCATAGGGTGAATACATTTCTATACAGACCAGGATGTAAGCCAAAGGGGTTAGTGCAAGAACCAGGTGTACCAGTACACCTAATGTCACTTGTTCATTTCCCAGAATATCCAATACAATAAACACCAAAGAACTGCTTACCTTTTAACTCTGTACTGGAACGTTCAGTTTTCAGAACAAATGTGTCCCATTACAGCATTTTCCACACTAGCCATTTCATTTTCATTTTCCGTAATTCTTATCAGAATTGACAGACGTCTGCATTTTAATTCACAGACACACACCTACACTTGTTAAATGTAAGTAATAAAGGTGTAGGTATATAGTTTTATGAAATGGATCAAGATGGCTGCCACAAATACTGCCCTCTGGTTGGACAAACCAGGTCACCTGCTGTGTATATATGTGCTAATGAACACATGTTGCTGCATTTTCTAAGACAAAATCTTGAATACTGTATAGTGCAATTATACATGAAAGGGTGCTGCATTCATTGGGAGACTCAATCTCTCCAGTGTGTGTGCGTGTGTGTACACGCGTGCTGAGGGGCGCTTAGCCTGCGGCCTCATGCCTCGACACAGACCAGAGAAAGAGCACCTCATCATCAAATGAGAGTGCATCCTGTTGTGTGTTATTGCCCACATATTGTACCCAGTATGTCAGCACGGTTGCCAAAATACTGCCAAACCCATCACAAACAAGCTTTTAGGGTGCTAAAAGAGAGAAAAAGTGGAAGGGAAGTCAGATAGAGCAAGGACAAAGCACAGAAAAGCAATGTAGACAGAAGATCAACAAACTGTCGTGTGATTTAGATTCTGCAATAGTGGTTCACTTCATCCATTTTGTTGTTATGTGCACATCTGATCCAAAACCAGAATGTGAAAAAACGTACATTTAATCTGTAAATGTTAAAAAAATAAAGTTTCCAAATAGTGCACAGAATTTGAGAATATAATGCAGAGTTTTGAAATACACTCTGCAAAATTTTAGAATATAGAGGTCTAATCACTAAACCTATGCACTGCATATATGCTGCACAAAGGCTTCACTAAGACAAACAGACACACATCAGGGGTCCGGTTAGAGCCATGTGACATTCACGGAAAGGGTGAGGGCTCTTTCCGCACCTGATCCCTTGTCCTTCCACTGCTCTGCATGTGCAGACAGACTAGGGGAATGGCCAGGGGTGGTGCTAAACTCCATGCCATGCACTATGGCATGGAGTGCCAGTGGAGGGGGAATGCAAGCTATGCAGTCAGCGACCCTGCCATAGCTGCTACACACTCCCTTCATTATGCAGTGCTAGGCCACAGTAGGACCAGCGACACCCCTTGCCATGCTGTCCCAGCCCTCTGAATTTGCAGGGAGGGCTGCGGGCAGTTGTTGGAGCACTCACCCAGCCTGAGTTCTTTTTATGGGACACACCATATCCCACAGTCCCCTGCTCTGAGGATCATTCTGTCAGCAGTGCTGGCATCTGATTGGATGCCCACCTGTATCCACAAGTCCACTTCTTGCACACCATTGTGGCTGTGGATAAAGAATGGTGCATGTTGTGCACCTGTCCTACACCAACAAGGCTGGAGATAGAGAATGGTGTATGATGCACATCTGTCCAGAGGTGTGGGTCAGCACAGGCCAGGTACGTTCCTGTTATGCATACCCTCCCACAATAGTGCATAGGCCCCATAGTGCACAGAATTAAAGCATATGGCACAGAAAATTAGCATGTGTGTACAATGAATGGGCAGCAGGACATGACTTGCAGCATGTAACTGTATGAAATAATGTTACGGAGGCATGTAAGCCTCAATCAGTGCTTAAGTTTTTTTAAGTGAGGCAGTATTAAAGGCCGAGCCACTGCCCACATTTTTTGAATTCTCTCAGATTATTTGACCTAGGGTTTCCAACTGAGATGTAATATGCCATATTTAGAAGTGGTGTGCTGAAGCACAGGGATGTCAAGGGATTTTCTCAAGGTTATAGAGTAAGTCATTAAAGAGCTAGTGTACTGCCTGAAATTAATATTAATTTTCAGAAGTATTCATCTTTTACTTCTTATACCTGAAGTATTGTTTTTTTAATTTTCCCTTTTGATAATTAGCAGGGTTGCTACCTGACAGTACTTGGTATAATGTGTGAAAAAGTACTCTACCTGGAGACTGACAGCTAGTTCTATACTTCCTCATATGTCATCAGCCCGATGTTCTCATTGTCTGTGACATCACAACTGACCAAGAACAGCCAATCACCTGCTGCCATGCAGTAGGAAGAGGAACAGAACTAGATATGTCAGTCTTCTGCTAAAGTACTGCTGTTTTCATCGCACCTGATACTCTCAGGTAGAAAACCTTGTAATGAGCACATGGAAAAAGGAAAATACTTCAGAAATAAAAGTAATTTCTACTTTTAAAAATTATTAATGTTTTCATTTTGCTATTTGTGGTGTTCCTATCTCTTTAAATGTCAGGCTCAGCTCAGTGTCCTGACCAGTGGGATACAATGGGCTGGATTTTCTAGTGTTTGTTTTTGATGCAAGCACCTGGTGTCAACATATGGCGCACTGGGCTTGTGGCAAAAGAGAAAAAAATGGATTTTCAGTCTCATGCGCCAAGCTGACATCTGCTAGACCACTTTTTTGTTGTCTAGCATGTGTCAATGCAGGGACTCCGAAATGCAACTTGCGAGCGAACTTTGCTGCAAGCTGCTGCACAGTAGGTTGAAATGCCACAACTGTGTCTGAGATTCTAAAATCAGGTGCAGTTGCAGCATTTGGCTTTGGCACAGTTGCAGAGATGCGAGGGTTTCATGCAATGCTGGATACAAGGCTGAATGTAAGCCCTGCGCAATATTTGGTAATCAATCCGCTTCACTCCTGCTAGACAGAGCGGTGTGTGCTGATGAGCCTAGCAACTTAGGGTTTGTGTGTGTTCTTGCACAGTGGTCATGAAATACTAACATCCCAAATGTCCAATTCCAAACTCCTCACATTAGTATGCTTGCACCAAAACATACTGTACCTGGGCTGCTTGCTCATTACATAACTGGGGTGTAAAATTCTTTCTGGGCCTCCGCAATGTTCGGATCTCCAAAGCAGAACAGTCTGGGGTAGCTGATTTCAGTCATCCAAAGCACTACACTCACCAAGTTACCCTCCCCCTGCTGGCTGGGGGCATTAATTCCACCTGGCCCTCCAACAAAAACAACAAAAAACAAAGGCAGACCCTGCTTCTGGATATGACTTGAATCTGCATGTCTCATTATGCTGTATTTGATACAGATTGAGCAATTCAAGGCTTCGAGAACAGGGTTAACTCATCATTTTTAATACTGCACTAATTAAAGGAAAACTGATCTGTGAGCCAGACACAAAGCTGTCTTTCAAGGCTCCATTCACTCGGGAGTTGGCTCCTTTTTTTTTTCTTTCTTTTTTTTGTTTTCAGGTGGACAGTGGGAATGTGGGGAGGTACTGCTTGAAGAGCTGGCACAGAAGGACTGCTTTTATTTTTTTGGAGCTGCTACTGGCATTCTTTCTTTGTAATTAATTTTAAAATGGTTACACTTTTTTCAGAAAGGCATGTCGATGTTGGAATTGGGGTGTGGATTCAGCTGTCAATCATGTCTGACATAGTTTTCTCTCTATAGAACCTATGGAACAAGACAGGTCCTTTCGTCTGCATTGGCAACAGAGCTGTGATACATTAACCTCTTGCCTTCCTCTGCAAAGAACCTGTCTTAAGCACCTCCAAAGGAATGGCAGTCCATTGGTGCAAGCGGTAGGGTTACTGTGGGCAACACCACATTCATGCCCCGAGCCGGATCTGCGAAGGGAGAAGGATCAAGCATCCCAAAAGATGCTCTCCTCCTCATGAGAGGGCTAATGTCACTCCCAGCCATTGCACTGCCACCGGGTAATCATACATGGAAGTGTGGGCTGGAGTGACTTGGGAGGAATGGGCGGTGGCTGGCTCCGAATGGTATAATGCAAAAGTATACACACATGCACTGCAGCCTTGCTGCCTACATTCTGGGGAAGGGAGGAAATTAGTGGGGAAAATTCCCTTCCCAATGAGGATGACACATTTATTTATTTATTTATTTATTTGAGATAATCAGAAAGACCTTTGAGTCAAAGACTCATTTACAAAGGTTCCACATCATACATAAAGAACAGAGACACAATACAGGTTTTACACGATGTTAGAACCTAACAAGGATCATACACAGTAATGGAAAACAAATTTTCTTATCAACACATGGTAGTACATTTGTTTGAACGGGGTGAGCTACCCTTCTAGGGTAGGGATGTTTTAGCACCAGAGTCGCACAGCCATTAGAGGAGCAGACAGTTTCCTTGGTGGCTGCTTGTCAAAGTGGTATTTGGGCCATTATGCTACCGTGGGTCAGTGAAATTGGGGGGGTGAGGGTCAGTTGCGGTCACATGGGTTGGAGGCTTGTAGGTGATTCCTTAGTCCGGTTTTGAAGGGGCCGAGCCTGGTTTCTGCTACGATTGGGCTGGGGAGGGCATTCTTCCAGGTTGGGGCTTTGTAGCAGAAAGTTCACTGGAATTGGGCGGTACGGCCACGTGGTACCCGTAGCAGCGGTTTGTCCGGAGCTGCAGGTTGTTCTGCCTGGTGATGTTGTGAGGATAAATTGGCTTAGGGCAGGGGGTGGTGAGGCCAAGGACATTTTTTTTTTGTCATTAGGCAGGTGTGATACCTAATTCTATTGTCAAGGTTTAGCCAGTTTGCTGTGCTATAGAGGAAGCATGTGTGTGTGAGCCGGTCACATACTATGAGGAGCTGGCAGGCTTTGTTAAGCACCAGCCGGAGACGATTAAGGGCTGTAGAAGCTGCCACACTGTAGACGAGGATACCGTAGTCCAGCAGGGAGAGGATAGGGGAGTTTATGGTGAGTTGTAGTGCTTCAGTGGTGAGGCAGTGTTTGTACCTGTAGAGAACACCTAGTCTGGAGCTAAGGGCATTAGATAGGTGTTGGATATGGTAGTTAAAGTTGAGGGCAGGGTCTAGTGTGATCCCTAGGTATTTAAGCTGCTTACTTGTTCTAAGGGTGTCAGTTTAGTGGTGAGAAATTTAGGGCAGAAGTTTTTGAGGGGGTTCTGAGGATGAGAGAAAATCATGACTTTTGTTTTATTGTAATTAATTGTGAGCCGTTGGGTGGTCAGCCATTGTTCAATTTCTCGGAATGAATGTTGGAGAGTTTTGTGGAGTTTGGAGGGTGCCGGATCCGAGGCGTACAGGACGGCATCATCCGCGTACAGTAGCAGGTTGCCAGTGCAGGCAGATGGGAGGGAGTTAAGGTATAGACTGAAAAGCAAGGGGCCCAGTATGGAGCCTTGCAGGACACCGGAGCGGATAGGGAGGCAAGGGGATAGGACAGTGCCAACCTTGACCATCTGCGTTCTATCCGAGAGGTAGCTAGTAAACCAGTTCATGGCGTCCTTGGAGAAGCCTGTGTAGGCCAGCATGTTTAGTAAGAGGGCATGGTTGACGGTGTTGAATGCCTTGGATAGATCAACAAAGATAGCCCCAGAGAGGTGGCCACGGTCTACATGGGAGGTAAACTCAAGTAGAGCAGTGGTGGTACTATGACCCTTACAGAAGCCATGTTGTTGGGTGGTTAGCAGGTGATATTTATTAAGGTGTTCAGTAAGTTGGTCGGCAACTATATGTTCTAGCACTTTAGATGGGGGGGGTAGGATGGAGATGGGGCGATAGTTGTCGGTGGATGTGCGGTCCCCATTTTTGTGTATGGGTGTGATGTAGGCCGATTTCAGTGTGGGAATTTCCCTGGATAAAGGTAACGATTAAGAATAGTGGGGAGGGGTGCTAGGACTTCCGGTAGGGTGGTGGGAGAAGTCTCAGATCCAGGGTGGTGGGTAAAGTGATGGCGGCTAATGGCCTTGGCTAGGTAGGGTTTAGCTGTCACAGGGGTGAGGGCTCGCAGATAGAAAGGTGGAGCGGGGGGATTGGGGTGGATTATGGATTGAGGGGGTCAAAGAAATTTGGGGGGAGTACATGGGAGAAATCAGTGAAGGCTGAGTTAAGGGTAGTGGCAATACTGTGGGAGTCAGTAGAGAGGCTACCATCAATTTGCATTTGGTCAGGTGGCCGATTAGTGGATTTGCCACAGAGCTCCTTACTGTTTTCCCAGAATTTACGCCCAGTGCCCCATGTGGAGGTTAAGGTAGCTCTGTAGTAGTCCGCTTTGGCAGCGTGTATGCCCCAGGTGCACTTGTTTCGGGCCTCCCTATACCGTTGCCTGTCACAAGATCACTGGGTCTCGTTTGCTAGGTGCCATAGGTTGTCACGCTGCCGCAGGAGGCCCTAGGAGGTGGTCTGAGAACCAGGGGGCATGGTTTTCCTTGGACATAGTTTTGGTGGGGGGGGGCAAACTTGTCACAGACCGTATTGAAAGTGGTTGTGAATAGGTCAAGGGCTCGGTCTGGGTCGAGGGTGTTAGCTAGGGGAGACCATTCCCAGCCTCTGAGGTGGGCCTTGAGTTGAGCTAGTTTGCCAGGTCTAAGTTTGTGCTTGTAAATAATTATTGGAGGGGCTTTGCGGGCGGTTCCAGACCAGCTGCAGATGACCGGAGAGTGGTCACTTAGGGTGTCAGGGAGGACCTGGCTGCCGGTAATTTTGTGTGGGCAGTTTGTGAACACTAGGTCAAGTAGGGAGGCTGTCCCCATGCGGTAGTTTGCACGTGGGGTGGGGGTGGGGGTTTTGATGACTTGAGTGAGATCGAGGGCGTCCGCCTCATTTGTGAATGGGGTGACAGTCTTGGCCAGCCAGTTTATGTTAAAATCTCCCAGGAGAATTTTTTCATGCTTGGTGGGTAGGGTAGCGAGATAGGACATGATGGCTTGGAAGGCTGGTTTCCGGTCTTGGGGTGGGACGCAGGCTGCAGTGAGGGGGGGGCAGACTTTCCTAGTGTTAATTTTATGGTGAGGGCCTGTGCCTTGGAAGTTAGTTGGGGCAGAGGAAGAAGAAGTCCTGTGAGGGAGTTCTCAAAGTAGAGAGCACAGCCACCCCCTCACTTTCCCACTCAGTCTGAACGGAAGAGGAGGTAATCAGAGAGGTGTACTGCAGAGTCGGGGACCGTGGAGCGAGCCAGGTTTCACTCACTGCAATGACGTCAGGTTGGTCCTGTTGAACCCACCCTTGGAAAGAATCCCTTTTTTTTTGGAGGCTGCAGATGTTTAGTGAAGCAATGCTTAGCCCATTTCCTGGGGCTGGATGGGCTGGTGTGGGATTCTGTGGTCCGGGGTCAGGATGGGCTGGTGTGGGATTCTGTGGTCAGGGGTTGGGGTGGACACTTCCTGACAGTAGCAGAAGAAGTATGAGTGACCTAAGGCGATATCTAGTTGCTTGAATAGTTAGCCTTTGGCAGTGGGGCTGCAGGGGTCCCCAAGAAGGTATTGGCAGTTTCAGGGTGAGGGGGGCTGCTAGGAGGAATAGGTGAGGTTGGTGGGAGGCGTGGAGTGGTGTGGCAGCAGTGGGAGGATGGCAGGAGAAGGGGGGGGTACCAGGAGTCACTCGCGGTAGGTAGGTGGAGGGATGGGAAGTTTAAGTGCCTGTTTGTGTGTGAGGTGTAGTAAGGGTGCGTGCTGCTTCCTGGTTATCAGCCCTGGCTTATGGAGAATGGTAGTTGATATGTGGATAAGGGGGTGGTGGTGTTGTGAGTGACTGGTTGCATGTGGATAGGGTGGGGCAGATGTGGGGCCCTATGCTATATGAGGGGGGGGTGTAGTGTTAAAGGACGCAACACAAGGAGAGTGATGATGGGAGGTGGGAACATGGTGGGCTCTAGGACTAGCAGGAGAAGTCAGGTCGGTGGAAGGAACAACTAGAGGGGGCCCACTAGTGGTGGTAGAGTATAAGCTGCAAAGGGGAAAGCTGGTGAAGCATTCGGCGGAGTAAAGACTAATTCAGCAACAAAGCACAAAAAGGTGCCAAGAGCAGAGATTCAAAAAGTCTCTGCTGTTCTGGGAGTGCGCGGTCGCGATCGGCCATCCACCGCAGTGCCAGCCCCTACAGCCCCTCCACCCTGTCCCAGCCCATGCTCACCATGCTTGCTCCTCCCTGCGTGCGCGTACACATAGTGACATCCTGTCACCCAGTTCACACACCCCCTCATCCAGTCACCCCCCTCATCGCCATAAGGGATAGTGCCGGGAAGAAGTTGCCGTTACGGATGGCGCCCTTCCCCATGCACCCACCTCATGGGTTACCCTTAGGGTCTGCAGTGATAGTATATCCAGGGACAAAATGGGCAGATTGGGTTGGCAAAGCAGTCCTTATTTGATAACACAGTTTATGTTTCTATGTATTTGCAAAGGTAATGGAACTTTAATAGTTGTGCCTGTGGAAATGCATATGCTTACACACTGAAACTTTAATGAGCATTACAGGGATAAGATTAGCCTCATATTGAGATACTGAGACATCAATAGGCCAGGATACTCAGAATCTACAGATGTACAATTTAGCCTGTTTAACTTTATATGGTCTCCTGCACCATAACTGGACATCTCCAGGAGTAGGTTGCCACTGCTGCCGCTTGGTACTGTTGTTCGGAGGCTGGGACAGGACCCAAGCAAGCGTGATGACTTGAACACATGGTGCCACATGCATACTGAACTTGAAATCCTACCCAATTCAAGATGTGGTCCCCCTTTTAAAGACTGTATCTATGATGGTCACGCGACATCATGGAAAGAGAGGAGTGGGAGCCATATTAAAACCACCACATAAGTACTGTAGTACATACATTTAACCCAGAATCCTTAAAAGGCTCAAGACTTAGTATTTCTAAAAGACACTAATGTGCATTTTTTTCAAACATTATAAGAAAGGCTTTTAAGCCATTATTAACAAAAGGAATCAGATCTGAATAATTAACATGCAACATATGCCACAACCCTGTGTGTTTACTTAATGTTATGAATTATGTCTTTTTATATAAAATTACAATTAGTTTACTCAAATAGGAAAGTAGCACTTTTTTCAGGGAAGAATAATGGAATATTACCCCAGAGGAAATATTATACAAGAAAATCACAGAAGGAAATTCCTTTGACTAAGATGGGGGGTGGGGTAACATAAAAATACACATAATGCATTGCACCTAACATTTTTTTTTATTTATAGTGTATTTCCAAAAATCGAATTTTGGTTAAGGGAAATGCATAGGGCGTCGTGGATTTCAGGTATAGAATATTACTTACACTGTAATATAAATTGCTAAGATGCAGTTCTGTTCATAATCACAATAAGAAACAAAAGGAGAATTATTATGCTGAATTGTATAGATCCTGAGTCACCACGTGTCATGATATCAGTGTAGTACACTACAGTTCCTCTGCCTTATGGGCTCAAATAAGGCTTGATATTAGTTCAATGGCTCAGTAGGTAGCATGCTCACCTCTGGGGCTGGAAGATCAAAAGGTTGCAGGTTCATGCCCCAGTGCAGGTACTGAGGAATACCCATAACTGACACTGTAGTACAGTACGAGGGAATTGCTGCACTTTTCAGGTACAGTCCTTCAGATGTGACATTAAACCAAGGTCCCTTCTGGTCACTTTCCTGGTGGAAGTAAAAGATCCCATGTCACATCACAGAAGAGCAGGTGAATTTTTATTTAAAATAAATCAAAACACACAAACTAACAAAAACACCAGTGTTGTCAAAATAAAAAAATGCACTGAAAAAATCCAACAAAAGTCAAAAAGTGTACCAATCTCCAGCAAACAACCCCCGCCCCGAAAAAAAAACCCTTGTGCTGTTCTGTGCATTAAAACCACACTATATTCCCTCACCATGTAATAAATGAAGCACAGCTTGATTTTCTGAAATCAGTCTCAGATCTAAGTGAATTGGAAACAATATTCAGTAACTCAGCTTGCAAAATGTAATGCTGTTGTAGTACAAACCTGTATCTTATCTGCCAGATCCAGTATTTTAAACAAGTAAAAAGTTACTCAAAACATACTAGCATTGTATTTCAAACAAACTGGAGAAATGATGCTGAGAATAAAGACATCCTAAGTACAAAACTAGGGTTCTTTCCATGTGTGATACCAACGTCTAAAAGTCTTGTATGTAAAGACACTCAAGATACAAATGGCCCATGGTTTCTATTCTGGCAAGCAGGTCGTGGGCAATAACATTCAGGAATCTCTTTATCTTTCTGGCTATTTCTAGCATTCAACCTGCCGTGGCAGCAGAGCCAACTGGCGCGTCCCCCATTTCAGTCAGTGTACGGGGTTCCATAAAAGTCTTTTGGATAAAGGACATGTGAACAGCAGAATCTCTGTGGAAATGTGGTTTATCAGAAAAGTTATGTGCAAGGATGTCTTGATATAAAACTTTCTAGGAAGGTCCACCACCTGTTGCCTTGGAATCTTCCATTGTTTTAGTTTATCAAAGCATGAGTTCAATATGAACCGATACAACCTGTGGTCTTTTGGATTTTATCTTGAACTTGCCAGACTTCCATTCCTGTGATAAAACATGAATATGACTTGCAAGCCATGGTACTCACAATGTTGATAATTACTGTAAGACTGGAGCTAAATTTGACATTAAAAAATTACTGTAAAAAAAGCCAGAGAGTACGGCACATTCAAGCTTCCAGACCTATTTAAATATGTCACTCCATGTTTTATTGGGTTTAGTCTGCTCCCCCATGAACACTGGAAAGAAACAACTATATGATCTTACTTCTAAGCTTTTTTTTGGGGGGGGGTACACATAGCTTGAATATAAATATAAAAAGATGGGTATCAAAACGGTTTTAATAATATTTAATTGTTTTCTTTTACTCACAGGCCACTTTTTTCCATGTCACTTTCTTCATGCCTATTTCCAGATTTTGTTTTTCAATTAAACTGGGCTGTGTTCCCAGATCCAAAATAAATATCTAGGATTTTAAAGGGGGTATTCACCAATTGTATCTCTGCAATAACAATAGGTGGGGAACTACCATGATCCCCAAGACAGAGATAAAAGCTTTCTGGTAATTTATCCCAGACCCTGTAACAGCTGAGAAGTGTTCAAAAACTAGAGAGGCCTGTTCCCCTGACTGTTGGTGAGCAGTTACCAAACACATATTGTCTGTGTAGGCTAAAGTTTTAATTGGCACGGACTGGCCCAAGTGAGAAATTCTGTAATTGTGGAGGAAATATTTATTAAACAAACTGAAGAGTTTAGGGAAATTATATACAAAATTGGGTTAAGCGGGCACTCTTATCTGACCCCCCTTTTACCCAACCTTCCATTTGTACCCAATAGCTCCGTATGAAGTTCAAACCATCCACTGATTCTCCTGATACAAATGGCCACCCAGGCAGTGTCGTTAGGCAATCTGCTGAACCCCTGCTGGCGCTGGGGGCTCTAATGTAGCTGGCCGCAGCGGCACATGTAGGGTCTGACGGCACCAGCAGCAAACCATTAACCAGCCCAGCAGCATACTTTTTTGTCTGGCCCACCCCACTCCCTGCCTGGATCACCACAGCATCCTAAAAGAAAAGATAATACTGACCCCCCCCACCAGATCAACATAGCTGAGCAGCATTAGTACCTGGCAAGCCCCTGTGCTCCTCGCTGACTGCACTAGTGAATTCTCTCCAGCTCCGCTCCGGCTCCCCATCAACAACATGTGATGTCCTTGTCCAGTTGCCCTTTTGTGTGGTTTATACTGTGACTTTGCATTTGTTGCCGCGCCTCCCGACAGCTCCAAAACGGGCCCCGATTTCCGCCAAGGAACGCCAAACCACACCATGTGGTCCACACCACCATCCTGCCTTCAATTCTATTCCCAGGCAGCTTTGTTTCATGTTCCCCACGTTCCTCTATTGTGCTACACAGAATGTGCTGACGTGGGAGGAGGTTCTGTTCTGGAACCAATAATAGGGCTCCAATAGGTCCGTCACTATTTATCGCACCTCCTCCAACTCAGACTTGAAAATTTATGCCCCCCTCAGGTGCATGTCTGCTGCATAAGTACAGGGAGATGGGAGTCTGAAGAGGTAGAGCAGCAGAGCAGAGGTAAAAAATATTGCAGTAGCTGAGAGGAACATTTTGTGCAATTATATTATTTGTATTATTGCTCTTAAGGTCATAAATTTTTCTGAGGCTGAGTCTGACAAATTATGCAGTAGTCAGTGGGGCAGTTAAGGAAGGTTTTTTTTTTGCAATTTATTCTATTATCTGTTAGAAATGTAATACTTCTAGTGTCTCCAGGTCATTGTGTCTGACATATTGTGCAGTAGTTGGATTTATGTACAAAGATTACTGCGGGGTTTGGGGAGGGGAAGGGGGTTCATAGAGAGGGCCCAGGGAGGGGGTGCAGGGTCCCATCGAGGGGCCCATCTGTGGGGCCCCAGTAATTGAGTTTGCTGGGGGCCCCCAAAGTCCTAACACCGGCCCTGCACCCAGGGTATAATGAGTTAAACAAGGAATTAAAGATGTGTTTTTACAGCATAGCTGAATCCATTTTATAAAAATACCAGGCATTCCAGAAGAACTCAAAATTTCCCATAAAAACATAAAAGAGACCTTATCAAAGTCTTTCTCCTGGTCTAAACTAAACAAAAACTCATTAAGATTACCTTCATTCCTAAGCTCTACTATATCCCTAAGTAAAATTAAGGTATCACTGATTTTTCTGCCTGACACTGAACAGGACTGGGCAGAGAGAATGAAGTATTCCATGGCCTTAGCAAGTCTTTTACTTAAGGTTTGCTCAAAATCTTGAAATTCATGTTAAGAAATGTGATTGGATGCCAATTTTTAATCTGTGATTTGTCCCCTTTTTTAAATAAAAAAATGTGAACTTTTTACACATATCTACAGGGAGGTTTTTCTCTAGCAGAAAATAATTATACTCTTGCACAAGTTCTTCTGGATATGTTCTAAAAGCCATTTATAAAATTCCCCAGGTAACTAGAGATGGACGAAGTTGACAAAATTCTCTCTGCGAATTAAGGCACTAATTTAGTGCCATTCTCAGAGTATGGACCGATCTGCAAAGTACAAATTTCCACCTGCAATGTGTGGAATTTCGCCCATGAATGGCAGAATTTTATCCATGAAAAATGGAATTTCTCTGTTTGCAGGCAAAATTCCACTATTCGCGGTGAAATTCCTGGTAAAGTAACATAGGTGAAATTTTAAGCTGATAGCAAAAGTGTGCAGATTGCTCTGCAGAGGCGGAGTGGGTGACTTCACCAGAACTTTACAACAAATTTAAACTTCAAAACATCTCTATAGGTAACCCATCCATACCAGGTGCCTGCCAGACACTTGACAACAGATTCTAGTTGAGTTGGGGAAATTTTGTCCATTAAAGCCTGCTTCTGAAGGGGAGATATTTGTGGCATATTGCACTCTGGGAATAAGAAACTCATACCTGGGTTCGCTGGGAATTCTGTATCCCAAGTCTGAGCTAAGTAAATATCAAAGGCAGCACAGATTCCAGCTTTGTCAGACACTAAGACGCCTTGACTATTATAAATGTGATTCATGGATTTGTGCTATACTCTCTCTTGGCAACTATTGAAATGTTTAACCAGATTACTGTTACCTTGCATGCCATATTTCTGTTTCATTTCCAGAGAGTTTAGCCTATAGTATTGAAACATTTCATATATTTTTCATTTGTCAAATATGGTCCAAATAATCATGATGTCCAAATATTTGCAGTGAGATTAGCCTGTGTAACTGTCCCTTTTATCTAAATATGTATGATAGTTAGATCTCTCTAAATTCTTGGCAATAGTTTGAAAAATGTTTTAAAATCATGTTTGCTCTCCTTCCTTCAGAGAAGCATAGAATCATAAATACTTGCATCCTGAACGGGTCTCCAGGGACATAACTCTTTCTCCTCCCCCCACCTCATCATTTCCTCTCCTTTTCCTTCACATAAGCACTTGTTTTCTTATTAACTCTGTATTTATCATTGACCACTCTATATATTATGTTCAGCACTGTTGTAACACTGCTTGTAACACCTGCCTTACAACTGTATGTTAATGTTGATCTTGTAACTTGAATGTTTAATGTTTCACTCCTATTGTACCCAGTACCATAGGAAGGGTGGGGCGGGTGGTGCACCCACCCTGGGCGCATGCCTCTGAGGGGCACATTGGCAGCAGTTTTCAAATCTGCTGTTACTTTAAAAAACATTTTTTTTTTTTTTTTAATGCAGTAATTAATGCCTGCCATGCCAGTAGGGGTGCATCAGCATCCCCGCGGAAGGATCAGCAAGTATGGAGGGGGGTCACATGATCTGCTGTTTCTGGAAAGGAAAAAATCATGTGATGGGGTCCAGAGACAGTATAAAATCTAGGTACCGGCGCGGGAGACTCTCAGTTGTAGTGAGGCGGACGACGAACGAACGACAGTGTAAACACACACACAGTAGTACTAGTCAGTTGAGGAGGAGATAATACTTAAATTGATTCTGATCTGATTCAACAATCAGTAAACAAAAAGGAGTAGGAGTGAATTATTGGAGCGGAGAGTGCAGAGCAGTGGAGCGTAGCGTGTCGTGCAGCCATGATCTGGGGTCAGATAGTCTGAAAGAAAGACAGTAGTGAGCGGCGGTGACCCAACTGACCTGTGTAAGCACTGAAGCAGCAGTCAGTCACCAGCACAGCACTGGTCGTCTCATCATCTTATTCCAGCCTGGGGGGGGTTAGACTGATTGAGTCTGAGTCTGGTAAGTCATTCAGGTTAGAGTTAAACTGTCAACTGCTGGTACTGGATTTATTTTTATTTTTAATTAGAGTGATGATCCCAGTGCATCCGTTCCAGTTCCTTCGCTCGCGCTCGCTCCTCCGACCTCCAGTCACATGGCTCAGTCATTCCCTAGTTCTTCCAGTGGCAGCCCCACAACACCTGGCACCAGCAGGAGCAGTGACTGACTCAGGTGCCCTGCCCGCCCCGCACCCCATCTCTCGCCTGACTCTCTCTCTCTCTCTCTCTCTCTCTCTAGCTCTTTTTTTTGTAATATGCGGGTGGGTGGGCGGGGAGGGGTGGCTACTGGCTGATAGACTGATGAGACTGAAATTCCATCCCAGATGTCTGTGAGGGCGGGGATCGGGCGAGGTGACTGCAGTGACTGAGTGTCCCTTGATTTTGACTCTTGGTGCTTAGGGGCGCCTTTGTGAGGAGTCTTCTCTCTTCTCTTTCAGAGTAAATGTTGTACTTCAGTTCTTTTCCTTGTTATTTTTAAACCGAAGACTTTCACTGTATTAGTGTATATAGTGTTTGCTTTTTAAAAGTGTCAAGGTCTGTACAATACTGTATTGTACAGACCTTGACACTTTTAAAAAGCAAGCACTATATAAATTGCATTTGTTAGGTTATCATTATTACTGTGATGAAGAAGCCGAAGTATACACATGCACAATGAATAAAATTACACTGACAGGTTAATGAATGAATGTTCTCCTTTACACCATAGAGAAGCTAGCAAATTGTTCCAGTTAATGATATAGGCTCTTGTAAGGATAATGTGCTAGTAGTATTATGAAATCTCATCTTTGTTGTTTCTTCTGTTGTAGTGGGTGGTTAAAATCTCTTTCACAAACAGTTCCCTCGTTTCCACTCTATGTGAAGGAATGGAATTCATTAATGATGGATTCTTGTAGACTTGTACTGTACTGATACAGTGTTTTACAGTCATTACATCATATTGTTAAAGTTAAACCTTGAACTTAAATCCTGGTATGTGATGGTCCAAAATCTGGTCACATTACTGGAAATAACAGTCCTCCGCTCGCTCCTCTGACCTCCAGTCCACACTTCTCACTCCCTAATAGTTCTCTGAGAGGATAGTATCTGTGGCTAGAAACATAGAAAACAGAGAAACATAGAATTTGACGGCAGATAAGGAGCGCTTGGCTCACCTAGTCTGCCCATTTCCCTGCCTGATGGATAAGCTGCAGATTCTAGTTAATCAACAGCTTACTTCCTCCTACCACCCACTAGAATTGCCTTATGCCTGTCTCATGCATTCTTGAATTCTCCCACTGTTCCTGACTCCACAACCTCCTCAGGAAGGCTGTTCCATGCATCCACAACCCTCTCTGTGAAAAAATACTTTCTAACATTACCTCTGAGCCGTCCCCCTCTATCTTCAAATTGTGCCCCCTTGTTCTTGCACATCTCTTCTTCTGAAAGATACTACCCTCTTGTACTTTGTTAATTCCCTTGAGATACTTGAAAGTTTCTATCATGTCCCCCCCCTTTCCTCAAGGGTATACATATTAAGCTGCTTTAGTCTCTCCTCGTATGTCTTCTGGTACAGACCCTGCACCATTTTGGTTGCCCTCCTCTGAACAGCCTCCACTCTGTCTATATCTTTGCGGGGTCTCCAGAATTGCATGCAGTACTCCAGATGGGGTCTCACTAACTGTCTATACAGAGGGATAACAACTTCCTGTTTTGTACTGTTGATGCCTCTCCCTATGCATCCCAATATCCCCCCAGCCCTCCTTACTGCCTTCTCACATTGCTTGTCCACCTTTAGGTCATCTTCTGATATAATTACTCCTAGGTCTCTTTCTATATTTGTTGTTATTAACTCACCCCCCATTGTATACTCTTCCCCTGGGTTTTTGTTTCCCAGATGCATTACCTTGCACTTCTTTGCATTGAATCTGAGCTGCCACATATTTGACCATTCCTCCAACCTTGCCAAGTCCCTTTTCATTCTTTCTACCCCACCTTGTGTATCAACCCTGTTGCAGATCTTTGTGTCATCTGCAAAGAGACATACCTTTCTTCCAGGTGCTCTCCAATGTCACTTATAAAGACATTAAAGAGGACCGGTACCACTACCAAACCCTGTGGTACCCCTCTAGTTACCTTCCTTTCTTCACTGTGGACTCCGTTTACTATTACCCTTTGCATCCTGTTGTCCAGCCAGTTTTTTATCCAGGCTACCACCTTGGGACCCACTCCAAGGCTGGCTAACTTGTATATTAATCTTTTGTGTGAGACTGTGTCAAATGCCTATCTAAAATCAAGGCAGGCTATATCCACAGCCCCTCCCTGGTCTACTACTTTGGTCACCCAATCAAAGAAATCTATTAGGTTTGTCTGACATGACCTTCCTGCTGTAAAACCATGCTGCCTTGGGTCCTGTGCCCCACTGGCCTCTAGGTACTCAACAATTCTTTCCTTCAGAAGTGATTCCATCATTTTTCCTACCACTGAAGTCAAACTGACTGGTCTGTAGTTTCCTGCCTCTGCCCTGCTCCCACTTTTGTGAAGTGGAATCACATTTGCCCTCCTCCAGTCCTCAGGTTCCACCCCTATCCTCCCATGATTTGTTAAAGAGAGTAGTCAGTGGTGTTACTAGTTCTACCCTTAGTTCTTTTAAAATTCTTGGGTGAATCCCATCAGGCCCCATTGCTCTGTCCACCATCAGTTTCAAGAGTTCTTTCAAAACCCTTTCTTCTGTGAATGGACTGGTATTGACCCCCTTATTCAGTGTTTCTCCCTTGTTTGGCTTAGGTACCTCCCCCTCCTCTTCCGCTGTGAATACTGAGCAGAAATATTCGTTCAGTATCTCTGCTTTTTCACTGACACCCTCTGCCCACATTCCCTCCCCTTTATTAAGTCTCTCTATCCCTCCCTTGGTCTTTCTTCGCTCCCTAATGTACCTATCAAAGGTTTTATCCCCCTTCTTAACAGAGTTGGCTTTATTTTTCTCAGTTTGTACCTTTGCTATTCTGACTGCCTTCCCCTGCCTCCTTCTGCTGTAACTTATAAAGTTCTCTGTCCTGCTCCTTCTGTGTTTCCTTACATTTCCTGAATGCTATCCTTTTCTCCTTAACCATCCCTGCCACCTCTTTTGAGAATCATAGTGTTTTTTTCCTTCATTTTGTTTTGTTGATTTGCTTCACACAAAGGGTTGTTGCCTCTGCGATGGCTGTTTTGATTATTCCCCATTGTTCCTCCACCCCTTCTTCTTGCCCATTTGCTAGTTCTTTTTTGAGGCACTCTCTCATTTTCCCAAAGTCAGCCCTCCTAAAGTCCAGTACTCTTGTTTTTGTATGGCTTGACTCTATGGCTATGTTTATTGTGAACACACTGTTTGGTGGTCACTTGTTCCCAGATGGCTACCCACTTCTAAATCTGAGATCCTTTCTCCTTCCCCATTTGAGAGTACCAAGTCTAAGATTGCTCCCTCCTGAGTGGATTCCAACACTACCTGTCTGAGGCATGCCCCCTGTAGGGTATCAAGAACGACCCTGCTCTTGGTAGTACTCCCTCTCATCTCTCCCGAGTCTGACGGTGATTGCAAAATTAATTTTATTTGGTCCAGTTCAGACCATTGAGTGACTTGAGCTCCAGGCACTGGCAGCCAGCCAGGCCTGCGTCCCGCCTTCCCAAGTCCCCTCCTGCTGACCTGCACAAATTAATCCAGGTGGCAGCGGCACGGCAGCCCCACATCCAGCAGGAGCAGTGACTGACTGGGAACCCATCGCGTCCCACCCATGCCCCATCTCTCGACTTTCTAGCTCTTTTTGGAATATGTGAGAACAGGGCCAAGCCATGGCTGGTAGGCTGCAACTGAACTGGAGGGAGTTCTGAGTTATCTGTGAGGGTGGGTGAGGTGAGTGCAGTGCCAGTGCCCCCTGATTTTGACTCTTCGTGCTTCTTGAGTCTCTTTCATAGCTCTAGCTCAATGTTCAAGGACATAGAGATGGATGAGCTGAGCAACTTGCTCAGCAGACCCCCCTCATTTTAAGGGGGGGAGGGATGATCACTATTAGCTACAGGCAGTCATGAAAGGCTTACGCTTAATAATAAAGTAATATAATTAATTGGCTTTGGCATGCAAGGCATTAGGGCTAGCCAGGCAGGAGGGCACTAGTCTAGGACAGTATAGAGCAATCAAATGAGCAAATAAATAAACAAATAATCAGCACAAGCACAGAAGCACTGTATGTAAGCGCGCACAAGCACAGAACTGACACACACACACACACACCACTGTGCACTCTGTAATTTCCGTGCTGATGTAATACAAATGCCCGTCCCTTTGAGAGTGAGTCTACACAATTTCTAATTCAACTACTTTAGACTCGACTCTATACCACCCAGTCAGAGTCTCTCACATCTCATATTCCATGGGAGCAAAATATTCCCTGAAATCAGGGGTCGAGAACTGTAACAAAAGTATGTTTTTTCTTCAAGAAAAGCCCCAAAACTCACCACAGAGCATGTAAACCCCTCAGAGCTTCTGGGGGCCTTGCAGCCCCCAGACCCCCATGCTTTATGTAGCAATCTTTAACAGTATATTTCAGAAATGCATATAGGGTGGGTGGTTGATGGCATTCTTGATCAGCCACTCATCCACAACAATTGCGGCTGCACACTCTATACTGCCCACTCAGTCTCCCACATCTCATATTCCATGGGAGCAAAGTATTCCCTCCCTGAAATCAGAGGTAGGGAACTGTAACAAAAGTATGTTTTTTCTTCGAGAAAGGCCCCAAAACTCACCACAGAGCATGCAAACCCCTCAGAGCTTCTGGGGGGCCTTGCGGCACCCAGACCCCCAGCTCTTTCCTTCGGAGGGGGGCGCAAACTTAGTCTCTTGCCCAGGGCACCAAAATGCCTTCCTACGGCACTGATTGTACCCCTTCCCCGCAGGTCACACCGGGAGACGAGTGACTTGCCACTCAGTGTGTCTTCCTAGTGAAACATTTCAATAAATAAATTAAATAAAGACTAAATACAGACTCTGTGCAGCCACTACAATTAGTAAATAACTAATAACAACAGGGTTGTCCAGTTAGGTGGTATTTAGTTTCTAAACCCCTTTCCCAATGTTGGGTTCTTAATCTGTGGTCAGAAGTTTAAACTGTCAGTACCTCAATTTTAGAGATAGGAGTATTGGTCCACCCAAGCCAAAGATCAATTCTAGTTGACAGTGTGCCATGGAAATAGGCATGTTTAGGGTGTTTTCTTAAGCCCATGGGCATCCAGTAACCTAGCTTACTGACATAAATGTTTCAGGAAATTTGCATCACAATTTTTGTGTGTGTTTTTTTTTACTGTTTGCACCTCTATCACTTTGCAACAAACTAGAGTTGAAATCCTGCCCCCCCAAGCAGTACAGTTCTGGAAGTAAAAAGGTGTGGCTGAATTTATTTCACTAAGTCTATTCTTAAAGCTTTAGTCTGAGGGCATATGTGTTAATTAGTCAGATGTTATTGTTATGCAATGACATGTCCAACAAAAGGGCACGTCCCAGATGTATGTCCACCAGACGGTTAACAGTAATTTGTGGAGTTCTGAAATAGATCCTTACACCAGTACATGCCTCCTCATCAAATGACCAAAAAAGATCCTCCCCATAGCCATGCTTTCTGTGCAGCTTGGGTATCAGAATCTGTTTGTAACTGGGTATTTTGTAAGAATATAATATCACAGGCTAATAGACTGAGGATCACAAAGGTGGAAAATCTGCATTTTAAAGCTTTTATGCTGTTACTGTCATGAGATGTGCATATCAACGGTAGGGTGGATGGCATGGACAAAGAGATGAAAAACAGTCAAGGAGATCGATGTGCAGGACTTCTTCCTACTGGACTCAAACCTGGTTTTTCATTTCTTCTTCTTATGTTTCTGAGATTGGAGCACGTGTCCTCAGTGTCAGACAACAGGTCTCTCTGGGATGAGGGCAAAGAGGAGGCAATGGAGGAAGTGTCCAAATCATCCTCCTCCATGTCCCCCCTCCCCCCCAATGTTCACATTGTAGTGGAGCAAACTTGTGTTTTCCAAAAGGACAATCTATTTCTATGGTGTCTTCAGTTTACCCTTTTTCCCCACATTTTTTGGTAAATGGCTGGAAATTTTCATTCTAGAGGGTGGGGGGGGGGACATTTCAGACATTGGCTCAGAAAGATCCAGATATGGGATAGGCATAGAGTGTGGGGCCACAGAAGAAACTTCCATTGGGGTGTGGTTAGAATATACCTCCGTAGATGCGTCTGTTTGGGGAGGTATCAGAGGCAGGTCACAATCCTGTGGTGCCCCCTGAGGGTGGTCTGAACATTCACTAAGGTTCACTAAGGTCACAGGAGGGAGCAGAAGGCATAGCCCCATGATAGTTCCTGTCGAATTAGTTACTTCCTGCCAGCAACCAACATTCAAGTATATTTTTGAAAGTAAACTTGGTACCACTGATGACTACTTTTAAAGGGAATGAATTCCAAGGTTGTATCACTCTTAATGAAAAATAATTCCCATGATTAACTGTGTTTAACCTTGGCTTTGACAGCTACGAAGGATGTACTCGGGTATCGACAGTAATTTGCTTAATATCAGACATACGTTATTGGTCTGTTAGGATATCCCAAATAGTCAGTAAGTCTCCCTGAAGTCTTCTTGTTTCTAAGGACATCAGTTTAAGTGATTGTAGTCTATCATTATAATTCATGTTTCTCAACCCGCTTCATAAGCCTAGTTATTTTACGTTGTAACCTCTCGATCCTATGTTCCTCATTAATATGGTAGGGGTTCCACAATTGCGAGCAGAAGTCGAGATGTGGGCGAACATATGTTCTATATAGGGGTAGTAAAATAGATGGTTCTTTTGATTTAATATTTCTTCTAATACTCCACCATGTTTTATTTGACTTACTAATCATTTCTGATACCTATCTGGCTCCTAAAAGTTAAATTACCATCAGCAGCAACACCTAAGTCCCTTTAGTTAGCTGATTTTTTTCAGTGTTTCCCCTTCCAAGGGTATAATTATGCTTTGGATTTCTCAATCCAAAATTCAGTACACTACATTTCTTAATACTGAAGGTCATTCCCCAAGATGTCTCCCATTGAGATAGAGTATTTAGATCTTCCTGAATGTTATCTATGCCTGATATAGAATTGCAGGGACCTCCTATTTTGTCGTCATCTGCATATTTTACTATCCAACTGCGTAAATTGTTGGAGAGGTCAGCTATGAATAGCTGGAATCCCATAGGTGCTAAAATTCAGCTTTGAGGGACCCTGCTGGAGACCGGCCTAGATGCTGAATAGTTTCCACCCAGGACTACTCTTTGGGTGCGACCTACAAGCAATTTTTTATCCAATTCTTTATCCTTAGATGAGTGTTTATATCATCCATTTTTTCACATAAGGCCCAGTGAGGTATTGAATCAAAGGCCTTTCGGAAGTCCAGAAAGACAAAGTCACATGAAGATCCTTGATTTAAACATTTGCTTATCTGTTCATAAAAGCTTAGTAGGTTTGTTGTAACTGAACGTCCTTTGGTGAAACCATGTTGATTCATATCTAAAGTATTTTGTTCAGCAAAGATGCCACATCTGTTTCAGGCAGACTTGAGATGGCAGATGAGGCCACATTTTGAAGAGTAACATCCACCAGAAAGGGAAGACTTTGAATACTGAGTTTGTTGTGAGTAATCTTCCTGCTCCATAAAATCTGAGCTGTTGTGAGCAGCCCATGGGTATGACCTATAAGTGTGACACCTTTTATTGCTTTGCTACGAACTCCCCCCATACTCACCACTGCTCCCTTTGCTCCTCCATATCCATCCTCCCCCTACCCTCACATTGCCAGCCCCACTGCACAACCTTCATCTCCAAATACTGGTTTGGGTCCTTGCCCTCTTACTATCCTTACTATTCTCACTCTATTCACTCACTCCCTTGCCTTATACTCCTTCCACACCAGAGATCCTCACACCTTCTGCCTTCCCTACCTCCACTCCCCTACTGGGCAGTCAATCTTCTCCTATCGTGTTCCCTCCCTCTTGAACCTGTTCCCCACCTCTCTCTCTGTCTCTCCCCCTCACCCATCTCCCTTTGGCACCAGCTAAATCTCCTCTCCACCCACCCCTGCTCCTGTCAGCCCTCCACCTGTCCCTCCCCTTTCCATGTGGTTGGGCCTCCTCCTGGGTTCTACTTCTGACTGAATCTACTTCTGACTGACTCAGTCATTTTTCTCAACTACTAGAGCTGTGTGGAATGAGAAAATTCTGAATTCACTGAATTTCCATGGATACCTGAAAAATTCCATGACATTTTATGGAATTAGGTTGGCATTATGCAGCATTTTTAAGAATTTAATTTGGTCATAACTCAGAAGTCAATTGAGCTAGAGATATGACATTTGGCGCAATTACTTGCTGATAGATGCTCTACCACTGCACCAAACATCTCGACATTAGGATGCATCATATCAAAATCATAGGTGCTCAAAGTCTGTCATTTTATTTTTTTGTGGGAAATGTCATGAAAATGTTTATCTGCATGTAACTCAGGCACATTTGGAACTAAAAATCTGAAACTAGGTACCTATATAAATGTAATAATAACCCTTGTAGCTGCAAAATGTTATAATGTTTTAATGAATGGAAATGGTTGGCTACCTATAGCACAGCCCCCTTTAAAGCTTGATACTTAGAACTTGGTGCACAGTATGTTGCATATTCCTCTAAATCCTAACACTGTGGAGAAATTTGGATAATAATTCTTTAACATTAGATGGAAATAGCTGAGAATTACATTTTGATTGAATGTTTGGCGACACACAGCTCACCCCCTTTCAATCTAGGACTCTGAAATTTGGTATACTTATGGAAGCTATTAGTCCCTGAATATCTGCCAAATTTGGTTTCATTTGGACACATACTTTGAAAACTACACCACAATAACTGAAATTTAAGATTTGATGAAATTCTGTGGAATTTTTGAATTTTATTAATTTGATCATTACTCAGCCTTCTATTAAGCTAGAGATCTGAACTTTGGCATATTTACTTCTTGACATGAGTTATAATGGTGTGCCAAATGTCATGATATTAGGACACATCATCTCAAAACGATAGGTGCATCATTTCTGTCATTTTATTTTTTGTGGGACATTTTATGAAAATATTTATCTGCAAATAACTCAGGCACCTGTGGAGCTAGAAATCAAAAACTGGGTATATATATACTGTATAAATATATGTATGTATATATATATATATATATATATATATATATATATATATCTAGTAATTAACCATATACCTGCAAAATGTTATAACATTTTGATGAATGGATTCAAAATTATACTAAACTAAAATCTAAATATTGGCAAAATGTTTGGCTACCTATCGCTGTCAGCTGCAAACCTGGAGACCTGGGTTGGAATCCCACAGCCCCCACTTGCATGCTGTGTGACCCTGAGCAAGTCACTTAACTTCCTTATGCTCCCAGGTCATACCTGGGAACAAGCTTCAGCTTAGTGTGCCTCTCCTGGTTAAACAATTTCCCCTTTCCTTTCCTTTCCCATTTCCCCATAGCACAGCCCCCTTAAAAGCTTGAGACTTAAAACATGGTTCACATAACCATGTTGCATGTTTCTCTAAATCTGGAAACTGTGGAGATACTGTAGTTGGATAAGAAATGTTAAAATTAGATGGAAAAAACCCTGGCAATTATATTTTGATTAAATCTTTGGCCACCCATAATTCAGCTCTTGTTCAATCTAGGACTCTAAAATTTGGTACACTTATGCAAGCTGTCAGTACCTGTACAACTGCCAAATTTGGTATTGTTTAGATATGGAACAATGCAGAGCTGCCTGCTATACACAAGCAGGACATCCAGCAATTTGTGTGATCCAGGACACAGAGGCTGTTCCCTCCCTACCTCCATCTTTCCCTCTCTCCCTCCCCAAATGGAGCAATGCAGAGCTGCCTGCTACACAAGTAGGATGTCCAGCAATTTGCGTGAGCCAGAACACAGAGGCTTTTCCCTCCCTCCCCAAATGGAGCAATGCAGAGCTGCCTGCTACACAAGCAGGATGTCCGGCAATTTGCGTGAACCAGGACACAGAGGTTCTTCCCTCCCTCCCCCAATGGAGTAATGCAGTGCTGCCTGGTACACAAGTAAGTACTACATCACTCTGAGAGCCAATTCCAATGTGACTGCTGCATGTGTTTAATGTGTTTACTTCAAGGCCAAATCTGAATTTATGGGAAATGTATGTTAGAGTGTAACTTTAAGGCTCTATACTGTGCAGTGATTCCATTAGTGCTGTACGTACTGTGTTTGATCCTAGCAGTGCTTGTACTCAGAGGAGGTTTTGCTTGTTATATTGGGAGCTATTTCCTTTATTTGGTCCACGCACTCAGTCCCCATCTTCCCCCTACAGCCTTGCTACAGGGCTCACCTCTCCTCTCTTCTTCCTTCTCAGAATGTCCAGCAATTTGTGTGAGCCAGGACACAGAGGCTGTTCCCTCCCTCCCTCCCTCCCTCCCCAAATGGAGCAATGCAGAGCTGCCTGCTACACCAGCAGGTACTGAAAACATCTACCAGTATCTGGGTGCTACTGTTTGTCGCTGGTAACTGCCCCACTCATACCCTCATTACATCACTGTGTCATGTGACCACCCTACATCACATGACCACCCTGCTTACTCAGTCTCCCCACTGTCCCACTAGCTGGTTATATTTCTTGCCTGCTAGGGGTCACTATTCAACCTCACTGGGGGTTGTAACATTTTATTTTCTACTCCTTCACTAGTATTCCCACCCATACTAGATTAAAGTTCCTCCCCTCCTCACCCCACTCCCACTTTCACTTTCTCCCTTTGACATTTTCTGCTGTATGGCTCCTTCCTTCCAGACAGCAGTTTTGAACCAGTGCCTCTCAGACCCTGTTCAGTCACAAGCTGCTGCTCAAACCCTTTAGGCCACACAGCCTTTTGGGAGGTTCCCTATCTCATTTTCCTGATATTCTTCTGCTATCTGGTGATCAAAGGTAGTACTGCACCACTAAGCAACTTGTTTAAAGGAGAACCATAAAAAGCTCATTTGAGTGAGCCACTGTATATATCTGTGAGTCTTTGCAGTCCGGAATTATTCATATGTAAATTAGCCTGTAATTAAGGGCTGCAGGCAGCCATATGTTTTAGGCCCCTGACAGGAAATGATGTCACCAAGGATCTTAGCCTCCATTAACTGTAGGTTAAATAGGAAATCATCTGTTTTATTAAGGGTGTTTTAAGGTGTTATTACAACACTTTCTACATGTATAATAATTATTTTGTATGTGCATTGAAACTAGTGCATTATCACCCTTATATTTCAAACTATTAGTAAAAATAATCCATCTTTATTGGGGACCCATACTGTATCAGGATTTCTAAACCCTGGCTGTGTTCATGTCAGTGTAGATTTATGGGGCTGCCACAGCACTAACTTCTGTCTTATTCCATTCCCTCTCTTATAGCCTTTTCTCTTACAATTTTGGGTGTGAACTCAGGTTTACAAGATGCAAATGTGGCTACATGCCTACTGGCCTGGCATCATGGGGCCAGCCTTGAAATGGTTTTGATTAACAGCTGTGAGTACAGCCTAATGGTTAAAGCAAAGAGCTGTGAACAAGCTTCATTCATCTAGTAGAATGGGGTTTGATTCTAACCTGCTCTACTTGTATATTGTGTGACCATAGTAAGTCACTTAACCTCCCTGTCCTCTCAAAACACACCCAGAAACAAGCTGTAGCTGTGTGCCTTTTGTGGACAAAGATAGCAAAAACAATTTGAGCATGTATTAATGATTCTGAAAATATTATGCTCTTTCCATCCAGATTTGACTTGAAAAGAAAAAACATAGGACACCATTAATTATTTATTAATTGCAAAAACACATGGATGGACAAAATTGTTTAAGAAAAAGCATACTCAAGAACCATATTATTAAAATATGGAATATTATATTGGTGTGTGTGTGTGTGTGTGTAACCAAAATGTTACACACACCCAAGGTGTGAGATGTTACATTAACTCTGATGGCAAAGTCTAAGTGGTTATAAAAGCTTCCCACACCGGGGGGGGTGTGTGTGAAAAATTCTGTTTTTTACACCCACCCACCCATATATTATTTTATTTAATTAATGGTGATATTTTTTCCCTTTCAACACAATTCATTTAGTGCAGCACTTCTGTCAGAGATACACACACACACACACACACACACAGCCTGTCTCTTCCTTTGTTTTTTTTTTTAGTTTTTTTTTCTTTTTTTACATAACAGTGAGAATGGCATTCTGGAAAGTCGTAGTCTGTTGGCATAGCTGCAGAGTGTAAGACACGCTTGAAGGGTATGGGCAGCAGGATCAACCAGACTGACGTTTTTCCTTTACGGTAGAAAATACCATTCCATCCAAAGTATTGCAGTAAGAAACTGTTATACTTTTAACTTCATCAAAATAAGTAAAATACTCTTTTAATAATGCATTTCAGGTTATGCATGTTTTAACTGTGTTGTCCGTCTGTGTGTTTTTGTAATTAATAAACAATTAACGGTGTCCTATTTTTTCTTTTCAAGTCAAATCTGGATAGAAAGAGCATAATATTTTCAGAATCATAACACATGCTCAGATTACTTTTACTGTCTTTGTCCAGGAAAGGCACACAGCTGCTGCTTGTTCCTGGGTGTGTTTTGGGAGCAGGGTAATTGACTTGTTGTGGTCACACAATATACAAGTAGAGCATGATGGAATCAAAACTCATTCTGCTGGATGTACAAAGCTTGTTCACAGCTCTTTGCTTTAACCTCTAGGTGGTACTACCAGCTGATAATCAAAAACTTCACATTTCAAAGCTGTCCCATGATGCCAGGCCAGCAGGTATGTAAACAAATTTGCATATTGTAGACCTGAGTTCATGCCCAAAATTATAAGACAAAAAGGCTATAAGAGAGGGAATGGAAAAAGACAGAAGTTGGTGCTGGGCAGCCCCAGAAATCTGTACTGACATGAACACAGACAGGGTTTAGAAATCCTGATATGGGGCCCCAATACCTGTTGACAACACAGAGCCAGCCTTGAGATATGTAGTTTTTAATGATCAGCTGGCAGTATAGCCTACAGATTAAAGCTATCCTAAAGATGGATTATTTTTACTAGCAGTTTGAAATGTAAAGGTGATAACTCACTAGTTTCAATGCACATACAAAACAAGTATTATAAATGTAGAAAGTGTTGTAATAACACCTTAAAACATACTTAATAAAACAAACACTTTCCTATTTAACCTACAGTCAATGGAAGGCCAAGATCTTAAATAACATAATTTCCTGTCAGGAGCCTAAAACATATGGCTGCCCCCCAGACCTTACTTACTGGTTGATTTACGTATGAATAACTCTGGACTGCAAAGACTCAGAGAGAAACACAATGGCTCACTCAAATTAGCTGTTTATGGTCTTTCAGACATTAAGAAACCCTGTTAATGGCAGTTCCCCTTTAATTGTTACTATAGCTCAGTCTCAGCTGTACACTATTTCTGAGACTATCTTTTCCTCTTACCCCCACCTACAAGCTTCTGCTCCTTTCCATAATGCACCAACGTGTCCTCTTCTGCCTAGTCCTTACTCATCTCCTTTTATTGCTCTCCCTTCCCCCCTCTAAGCCCTCCATACCCTGTTCCACCCACACCTACCCCACCCACTCCCATACTCACTCTATGCTTCCCGTGCACCCTATTCCTACCATCTACCCATTGTCCCCCCACTTCCATATGTCCCCCATATCCATTTTAGTGACTTTTAATTACTCCAATGTATTCTCCACTCCACCAAAACCTCCCCCTCCACCCACCTATGCTTCTCACTCTAAAGGTGCCAAACTAGTCTGTACTTTTTACCAACTGTTATCACCCTTCTCCTGATCTCTGCTGGAAACATTGAACCAAACCCTGGTGCAACCCCTCCTATCAACCCACACCTTCCTATGGGTTTAAAAATCACCCACCTCAATATTCGAAGCCTTCTCCTCAAACTTGTTCTCCTCCAGCCAATTATGCTAAACCTACAGCCAAAGGTCATGTTGCTCTGTCCAAGAAAATATCAGATGCCACTCTTGCAACTTCAGGCTACTCCCTTATAAGACAAGACAGACCTAGCGGGGTGGAGGTATTGCAATATTTATCTCATCTAACCTTCAATAGACTCCTGTCCTGTATATCTCATCTCCCTCCCAATACAAACTCCTCTTAATCAAGTTATCTCTCCCCTTTACACTGCCTGTATTTATTGCAGGTATTTTTGTCTCCCTGGCATCCCATTGGCTACCATAACAGATCTCATTACTACTATCACCTCTTATACCATCTTGGGTGAGTTTTACCTGTTAGGTGACCTAAATGTGGACTGGACCTCATCAACCAACTCCACTATATTCTCCAAAGTAAAATCCCTAAATCTTGTTCAACTAATTACCTCTCATTCCCAGCTCAACCACAAATCCTAAAAACATACTCTGATTGACTGGGCCCTCACCTTCCACCCCCACCATGTTATCGACCCTGGCATCCTCCCAGACTCTCATAGCAACCACCACTTGATTTACTGCATCCGCAAAGTCCATCAGCCTAAAGCTCCCTTCCCCAAATTGATCCATATATGCTCCTTCCACTCCCTAAACTTATCTTCCCTTCTAAATGACCTATGCCAATCAGACTGGTCCACCCTTTCTGTGGAAACCTCCATCGACACTGCCTCAGCTACTTCCAATCTAAATTCATGGAAATTTAGGACTGTCATGCTCCACTTAAGCTAACCAGGGTCAAAGGCTCTCACTCTCCCTGGATTACTGCTGAACTGCTGGCTTGTATGCAGGCCAGAAATCAGGCCTGGAAGGTTTACATACACTCTAGAACTCCCACTCTCCTCCTCCATTACAGACAACTCTGCAATGCTTGCATGAAAGCCACTAGATATGCCAAGGCAGAATACTTCTCCACATCTTTCCATACCAACATAAACCACCCTTCTAAGTTTTGGAAGGTAGTCAAATCTCTATTCTTGCCACCCTCCAGTCCCCTGATCCCTACTCTTGCCCATTGTAGTGCAACTATTTCCAATCCTCCAACCGTCGCACCTACTATCAACACTTTCTTCACATCTTGTGCCTCCTCGCTACTCTCCATCCTTCCCACTTGCCCATCTCCTGTCTCCCCTGTCTCCCTAGCTGCTCCACACCCACTCTCCCCAATCAATTTTCTTTCTCTCCCATAACACCAAATCATGCCCTCAAGGCCCTTCTAGCCTTAAACTGCTCCAAAGTCAAAAGCCCAGAAGGCCTTGACTCCAATGTACTCTGTCTCTCCACCCTTGCTATAGCTGGTCCACTGGCCTCTCTTCTCAACCTTTCTTTTACCCTATCCTCAGTTTCCACCTCTTGGAAATGTTCTATAGTCATTCCCCTCCCCAAAGGTGGTGATCCCACCTCCCCCTGGGAATTATCACCCTATCTTCCTGCACCCTATCCTAGCAAAGTTTCAGGAACGCATTGTCCTTGCCCAACTCACCTCCTATCTTGACTCCACCTCATTTCTCACTCCTTTCCAGTCTGGCTTCCACTAGTCTGATTCCACCACCACCTCCCTAATACACTTCACAGACTCTATACTCTCCAAGATGGATCTGGGTCACATAACTGTGGCCATATTTGTCGATCTGGCAAAAGCCTTCAACACGGTATCCCATGCTCTTCTCCTCCAAACGCTTACTGGGGCTGGTTTAAACCCCACAGCCACAGCTTGGTTTAGTTCCTACCTGACAGGCAGAACCCAATCTATCAAGATTGCCTCTTCCCTTTCTTCACCACTCCCTTTCACCACTGGTGTCCCACAAGGCTCTGTACTTTGCCCTACATTAGTTTCCATTTTCCTTAATGACCTCCCTTCTGCCTGTTCCACTTCCCAAATCCATATGTATGTGGACCATACATTTCTCTACTCATCTAGCAAATCTCACAGTGATGCCCAGTCTAGGTTGCAACAGGATTCACTAAGGTTCAGAAATGGTTCCAGTTGAATCAACAGTTTCAGAACCTCAAAAAGACAGCCTCCATGTTCTTTGGCACCAGACAGAGGCTATCTACCATTAAAGCCCCCCCCCCAGCTTTCTACATGCAGGATGGTACTCTGATAGAGAATGTTACTTCCTTCAGATACCATGGGGTCTGGCTAGACCACCATTTGGATTTTTCAGCGTACATGGATGCAATCCATAAGAACCTTCACCCCAAGCTTGGTGCCTTATATAAAAACAAGGACTGCATTCCTCCATCAGCCCATCACGCAATTGTGTAGAAAATGATTCTTCCTACCTTTGACTATATAGACATAGTCTACAGTGCCACCCTCAAAATGACTCTGACCAGACTGGACACTCTTTTCAATTCCTTCTGCTGCTTCATTCTATCCTGCCCCCCTCACGCTCTCCACTGAGATCTTTATATAGCCACGTCCCTCCCTTCACTGGAGTCCAGGCATCTGGCACACTGCTACTTTCATGGCTAAATTCTGGTTTGGGACTCTCCCCTCCTATCTTTCCTCTGTCATCTCTGCCTCATCACTGAGCTCCTATTCTCTTCAGCACACTGACTCTCGTTTGTTCGCTGTCCCCCACTGCTCCACTACTGTTGGAAAATCTGCCTTTTCCTACCACTGTCCTAAACTATGGAATGCCCTCCCATAGATACATAGATACATAGACAGTGTCGGCAGATAAGGGCCTATGGCCCACCTAGTCTGCCCATTTGAGCTTGTAAGTTCAGTTTGTTTTCCTAGAAGTCTATTTCCCCTTACCCCTGACCTCTAGAATTCCTTTATGTCTATCCCATGCATTCTTAAATCCCATGATTGTTTCAGCCCCCACCACTTCCTCTGGCAGGGTGTTCCACTTGTCCACCACCCGTTCAGTGAAGAAATTCTTTCTCATGTTTCCCCTCTAATATCCACAATGCACCTTCTTCCAAAGCTCTCTCTTCTCTCCTGTATGTGTACACATCCCACTCCTGTGTATGCCAAACCTCCTGACCCTTTCCAAAGTTCTGTGCCACTTAACGCCTTTGATCCTTCTCTAATCCCCCCATTCCCAATCGCAGCTAGGCCCAACATAGCACTTGAGATTATCTCCTAAATGTTTACTATGACCACTTCCCTTTACTCTCCGGTATACACTCTTATTTACAGTATCCAGGCTGTACCCTGTTATTGTAACATATTTTCCTTTGTACCCCGATATTGTAACCATTCATCACTGCTTTGACTGTAACTGCTCATGTTTCTCCTGCTCACATGTATTTTACCCTCTGTAATTTGTACTTTATTGCACTTTTCTGTTCGTGCTACACTTAATGTATTCATTGTATCTGGAATTTTTGTCCTATGTGTACCACATTGCCAAAAATAACTCAATTGTATTTTACACTGTTGTACTTGTATTTCCAATTCCCCTAACCCCCAGGACGTATCTGGAAATGAGCAAGTACTGCTCAGTATACCTTCCTGGTGAAACGCTTGAATAAATAAAAAAAAATAAAACATACTTTAAAAATTAGACTAAAATAACTGAAATTAAAAATTTGCAAAATTTCACTGAATTTTCCATGCACATTCCACAAAATTCCATGGAATCGGAATAGTAATTCCACAGGCATTCTGTCAGCAGAATGTTATATTCCCCAGATCTCTATCAGCTGCCACTGTACTGTCATTTTTCAACCTGCTCTGGTCACTTTAATTGCATGTGGAAGTTGATCATAGCATGAACTTGAGGCACCTTTTGTTGTTACTGCGCTTACCTTGTTGAACTGTACACTGTTTGCACTTTACATGGTACTGTTTCATAACTACTGTGCATGCTTAATGAATGTGCTGTATTCCCTTTCCCCTTCCATGGGTCACATCTGGAAAAGAGTCTTGGCTCAGTATGCCTTTCTTGGTTACCAATTTTCAAATAAATACATTAAATCAAAATCATACTGTATATAGAGTATTATTTGGTCTCTCTCTCTCGCTCCCTCTCTGTATCTCCACCATTATACAATGCCTTCCAGTTCAGTTGTCTTCTCTCCCCAGATTGCCTGCTCAAAGCAGTCACCGTTTTACCTGATTTTGTTGCTTTCTCCATTTCCCAGCTCCTGTCATAGCCTCTGGTTCAAATCATAACTGTTGCTGCTGCAGCTCTGCTACTGCACCTTATTACGGTGACTTTATCCTCTCTGACAGGAACACCAGTGCCATCACTATGGGGGAAGGGAGGGACTGAGGCTGAAGCCACAGTGCTAGGGGGGGATAGGCCGGGAACATGAACAGCACGATGAACACTGCTGCCATGGCTACAAAGGGGGAAGCCACAATGCTGGGGGGGGGGAGACTGACCAAGAACTCTAACACCCCTGCCATCACTATGGGGAGGTACTGACTAGGAAGTTACAGTGCTGGGCGGGGATGGGCCAGGAATGAGAACACTGGGGCGAACACCGCTACCATCACTATGAGGCAGGGACTGAGGGGGAAGCTACAGGAATTGTATGTAAACCACAGTCCTAGTGGAGATGGGCCAGGAACACTAAGCCCCCTGGTTTTTCTCTCGAGTCACAGCTCTTGAGTCTTCCACTGCCTGTCAGGCTTTCTTCCAAGCAAACACTGGCCACAGCCTCTCCCTTGGTGACAGTAGCATTCCTTTGGGCTACAACATACAGCACAACCTGCCACACACCCTCCTTGCATGAGAAACCAGTCAGGGGCCAGATTAACACAGGGAGCAGGTTGATGATGATGACGATGCCACTCAGCTGGATACTGGTTGACGTCTTGTAGAAGAAAGGATGCATCTGCACTCTGATAGGTGTAGCTGTCACCTTTCAACTACACAAAGTGTCTGCCCATCAGCAAGGCTGAACACCATCACTATCAGCTGCTCCTCACTGGGCTATCAGTGGTGAGCCTCCTACAGCATGAACTGCATTGTATGCTACACTGCCACACCTCTGCAGCCTCTGCTTTCCCGAGTAGCCACAACACATTCTCTGTGCACGTGCATGTGCAAGAAAACATAAAAAGTAATGGAGAGATAGAGAGCTGCAAGTTGAGGCCCTTGACTGCTAGGTGGCCTAACATAACTAAAGACTGTGAAATATATGAAGAAGCTATCCAGGTGGCAGTAGTTTGTGGTGCAGATAATTTTTGCAACTCATAGATTCTGTGCGTGCAGATGTAGACTGAGTCTTTTTAGAGGATGACTGTTAAAATAACCAATAAACACTGCAGTTGTGTGTGTGAAAAAAAATCAATATATCATCAAAAGAAAGGCAAGAGAAACAAATACACTTTGCAGGAAACTGTGACTCAGGTCTCTGATGAGCACAGGCTGCATAAAAAGGAATTTGCATAATCTTTGATGGCAGTTTAGGGCTAGGAACATTGTACGGCATGCCTTAACTAAAGAAATGGGGGGGGGCATTGATAGTGGGCAGTAGAGTGTACAGTCAATTTTCAGTGTCAGTGCCACAAAACATGATGGGTAGTAAGGTAAACACTGAGGTACAGTGCTCAACAGAGGGCAGGACAGGGGTAAATGGAAAAATAGACAAGGGAAAAAAGAGCAGGCATGGGGGGAAAAGGATAAAGCCAACATTAAATGGAGGGCAATGAGTACCAATGCCCGTAGTCTGGGAAACAAGCTTCCTGAGCTAGTAGCCTTGATGGAAGATGAACACTTGGATATTGTGGCAGTCACAGAAACATGGTACATGGAGAACCATGACTGGGATGACAACATACCGGGGTACACAGTCTACAGAAGGGACAGGGAGGGGAAAAGAGGAGGTGGAGTAGCTCTATACATAAGGGAAGGGATCAAAGCTACAGAACTAAAAAGTAAAGGGGGAGGACAAGAGGCAGTCTGGGTCACCTTGGAGACAGGGAATGGCATCACAATCCGCACAGGGGTTGTATACAGACCCCCATCTCAAGGGGAGGAAATGGACAAGAAAATGATAGAGGACATTCTCAAAATGGCTGAAAAAGAGGAGATACTGTTGATGGGGGACCTGAATATGCCAGATGTTAACTGGATAACATGTACTGCAGCCACATCCAAGAGCAGGATCATTCTCGATGCCCTGCAGGGGGCAGGCCTTAGACAGCTAGTGTTGGAACCCACTGGGAGGAAGCAATACTAGACCTGGTACTCTCAAATGGAGAGATGATCACAAATTTAGAAGTCAGTAGACATCTGGGAACAACTGACCACTGCACAGTGCGCTTCACAATAAGCACAACCATGGAGACAAGCCATACAAAAACAAGCATACTGGACTTTAGAAGGGCTGACTTTGGCAAAATGGGTGAATACCTGAGGAATACACTAGCAAATGTCCAAAAAGGAGGGGTAGAAGAACAATGGAGAAAAATCAAAACTGCCATCATAGAGGCAACAAGCCTTTGTGTGAAACAGATAAAGAAAACAAAGCGGAGTAAAAAACCACTATGGTTCTCAAAAGAGGTGGCAGGGAAGGTTAAGGAGAAAAAGGCTGCATTCAAAAAGTATAAGGCATCACAGAAGGAGCACGACAGGGAACTGTATCAATTAAAGCAGAAAGAAGTGGGGAAGGCAGTCAGAATAGCAAAAGCCCAAACTGAGGAAAAAATAGCCAAGCCAGTTAAGAAGGGGGATAAAACCTTTTATAGGTACAGTAGGGAGCATAGAAAGGTTAAGGGAGGAATAGTGAAGATTAATAAGGGAGAGGGGAGGTGGGCAGAGGGAGACAGTGAAATGGCAGAGATACCGAATGAATACTTTTGCTCAGTATTCACAAAAGAAGATGAGGAGGAGTTACCTAAACCAGACAATAGAAGCACTCTGGGTAGGAGGGTTGACACCAGTCCGTTTACAGAAGAAAGAGTCCTGAAAGAACTCCTAAAACTCAAGGTGGACAAAGCAATGGGACAAGATGGGATTCACCCCAGAATCCTAAAAGAACTAAGGGAGGACCTAGTGACACCACTGACCACACTTTTTAACAAATTATGGGAGGATGAGGTGGTACCTGAGGACTGGAGGAGGGTAGATGTGATTCCCCGTCACAAAAGTGGAAGCAAGGCAGAAGCAGGAAACTACAGACCTGTAAGTTTGCCCTCAGTGGTAGGGAAAATGATGGAATCACTTCTGAAAGAAAAAATTGTTGAATACCTAGAGGCCAGCGGGGCACAGGACCCAAAGCAGCATGGATTTACAGCAGGAAGGTCATGTCAGACGAATCTAATAGATTTCTTTGACTAGGTGACCAAAGTAATAGACCAGGGAGGGGCTGTGGATATGGCCTACCTAGACTTTAGCAAGACATTTGACACAGTCCCACACAAAAGATTAATAATCAAGTTAGCCAGCCTGGGAGTGGGTCCCAGGGTGGTAGCCTGGGTTGCAAACTGACTGCACAAAGGGACACAGAAAGTAATAGTGAGTGGAACACATTCCGAAGAAAGGGGGGTCACTAGTGGAGTACCTCAGGGCTCAGTACTGGGTCCAGTCCTCTTTAACATCTTTATAGGTGACATTGCAGAGAGTCTGGAGGGAAAGGTATGCCTCTTTGCAGATGATACAAAGATCTGTAACAGAGTTGATACACAAGGGGGGGGTAGAAAGGATGAGAAGGGACTTGGCAAGGTTAGAGGAATGGTCAGACATATGGCAACTTAGATTCAATGCAAAGAAGTGCAAAGTAATGCACCTGGGAAACAAAAACCCAGGAGAAGAGTACACAATAGCAGGGGAGGTACTAACAACAACAAAAATGGAAAGGGACTTGGGGGTAGTCATTTCAGATGATCTAAAGGTGGGTAAGCAATGTGAGAAGTCAGTAAGGAGAGCCAAGAGGATACTGGGATGCATAGGAAGGGGCATCACAATTAGAAAAAGGGAAGTGGTTATCCTCTGTACAGACAGTTGGTGAGACCCCATTTGGAGTACTGTGTGCAGTTTTGGAGACCTCATCTACGCGAGGACATAGACAGGATGGAAGCAGTCCAGAGGAGGGCAACTAAAATGGTGCAGGGTCTGCATCAGAAATCATATGAAGAGAGACTGAGAGAGCTTAATATGTATACCCTTGATGAAAGAAGGGACAGGGGGACATGATAGAAAGTTCAAGTACCTCAAGGGAATCAACAAAGTCCAGGAGGGTAGCATCTTTCAGAAAAAGAGATGTGTAAGAACAAGGGGACACAATTTAAAGATAGAGGGGGGACGGCTCAGGGGTAATGTGAGGAAATCTTTTTTCATGGAGAGAGTGGTAGATGCGTGGAACTGCCTTCCTGGGGAGGTTGTTTGGGCTAAAACAGTGGGGGAATTCAAACATACATGGGACAGACACAAGGCAATTGTAGTGGGGGGTGGCAGGAAGTAGGCTGTTGGTTAACTAGAATATGCAGCTTAACCAGTAGGTAGGAAAATGGGCAGACTGGGTGGGCCAAGTGGTCCTTATCTGCCGTCAAAGTCTATGTTTCTATGTTTCTATGGCTTTCCACTGAAAAGTTACCATCTCCATCCATCCCCACATTCCTCATTTACAAAATCTGATGGGCCTGTTATGAACTCTGCAACAAGTCCACCAGATTTTCGGAATGAGGAGCGGGTGCAACAGGTGGAGCATCCAGTATTGAACTGAGATGATTTTGCATCATTATTAAGTGGGGTGCCCGGTATACCGAGAATGGTAGGTAGGTGGGCAGAGAAGGTAATTTGTCACTACATCTTGCTAGCCTCGGGTACTGAATATATATATATTATGTACTCAGCCTGTAGCCAGCCAGATAATGATATTTTCCTTAGAGAAAGGGGTGGTGGACAGCTGAGATGAGTTATTTAGCTTCAAAATTTATTTGGAAGGCAGCATAGCATAGTGGTTAAGAACACTGAGCTGCAAACCTGGAGAACCGGGTTTGAATCCCACAGCCACCACCTGTATACTGTGTGACCATGAACAAGTCACTTAACTTTCCTGGACTCCCGGGATGCACATGAAAACAAGCCTCGGCTGAGTGTGTCTTTCCTGGGCCAAAACTGTAAAATAAATAAAAATAAGCCACTAAATGCACCAAAGAACACCTAGTACCCCAGAGCTTCTGGGGGCCTAGCAGCTCCCAGACCCCTGTCCTTTATATAAACTGTTTCTCATGTGAAAAAGGCACACAAGTTCTGCAAAAAGAACACCCCTGCAAAAATCCTGGCAACGGACTAGAAGAGAGTCACACTCTGCATCTAAAAACTGGGATCAGAGGACAAGTTTAAGCTACAATCAGCAAGACAAAAACACAAAGGAAATTAGGAATTATTTGTGAGGGCTGCAAATGTGTATAAGTGAAAGGGAGCTTTGCAATGTATGGAGTTTTAAAGGTATTTTGGGGGATTATAGAGAAACTTGAAAATAAAACATGCCTTTTTGGGGCCTAATGCAAAGGTGATGGGTGGAGAGCCATGTTTATTGTCAGTATTTGAGGACAGCAGAGACGCAGATGGCTCTGGGGAATGGAAGGAGGTCAGAACAGGTGACTGGACTCATTCCCATGTGGTTGTACTAGGATAATGCACATGGAAAACAAAAACCCAGGGGAAGAGTACACAATGAGGGGGGGTAGTAACAACAACAAAAATGGAAAGGGACCTGGGGGTAGTCATATCAGATGACCTAAAGGTTTGCAAACAATGTGAGAAGGCAGTAGGGATGGCTGGAGAAATATTGGGATGTATTGGGGGAGGCATCACCAGTAGAAAACGGGAAGTTGTTATCCCTCTGTACAGACAGTTGGTGAAACCCCATCTGGAGTACTGCGTGCAGTTCTGGAGACCCTATTTCTGCAAGGACATAGACAGGATGGAGGCAGGCTAGAGGAAGGCAACCAAAATGGTGCAGGGTCTGCAACAGAAGCCAAACGAAGAGAGAGAGAGACTAAAGGAGCTTAATATGTATACCCTTGAGGAAAGGAGGGAGAGGGGGGACATGACAGAAACTTTTAAGTACCTCAAATGAATCAACAAAGTCCAAGAGGGTAGCATCTTTCAGAAAAAGAGATGTGTAAGAACAAGGGGACAAAATCTGAAGATAGGGGGGACTGCTCAGGGGCAATGTGAATAAGAATTTTTTCACAGAGAGGGTGGTGGACGCATGGAACGGCCTTCTTGAGGAGGTTGTGGGGTCAAAAATAGTGGGGGAATTCAAGAATGCATGGGACAGACGTAAGGCAATTCTTGTGGAGGGTAGGAACAAATAGGCTGTTGGTTAACTAGGATCTGCAGCTTATCCATCAGGTAGGGAAATGGGCAGACTACGTGGTCCAAGTGGTCCTTATCTGCCACCAAAGTCTATGTTTCTATGCTTCCTGTGGTCCCCCAATTGCTAGATTTTTTCCATGACTAGCATCTTACTTATTTATTTAGTTAATGGATAACTAACCTTACTACTAATTTATAGTCGCTGTCTTGGTCATACTTAGAGAAGCTTTATCTTACACTTTTTAAATTTTATGAATCCTGGTTTGATAGGGTCAGTTTTCAAAATATTTTGAACACATATCATTGACCCTGATTGAATGTTTTTTGTCTTTATTTTTAGAAGCTGAAGGAGTGACTCTTGCAAACAGATTCATGAGCTGTTGATTACTAGACTCTTCTGGCCTAACAGAAAAAAAATGTTTTATTTATTTATTGATGATTGATTAATTTATGTATTTATTTATCTGATAACCAAGTAGGTACATAGATACATAGACAGTGTCGGCAGATAAGAGCCTATGGCCCACCCAGTCTACCCATTTGAGCTTGTAAGTTCAGTTTATGTTTTCTTAGAAGTCTGTTGCCCCTTACCTCCAGAATTCCTTTATGTCTATCCCATGCATTCTTAAACCCGTGATTGTTTCAGCCCCCACCACTTCCTCTGGCAGGTGTCCACCACCCATTCTGTGAAGAAATTCTTCCTCATGTTTCCTCTGAATCGTCCTCCCTACAACTTCATCCCATGCCCTCTAGTCCTGGTACATCTTTTTCATTTAAAAATAGTGTATTCCTGCACCCTGTTCCTCTCTGTGAGATACTTGTATGTCTCTATCATATCCCCTTTCTCCCTCCTCTCCTCCAGGGAGTACATGTTCAGTTCCTTCAACCTGTCTTCATAGGACTTGTGGTACAGTAGATCAGACATCCGTTTTCAGGTACAACCAAAGCCAAACAGGTGCAGGAACATGGTAAAATACCTCAGAGGTTTATACTGTAGTACATGTCTTCTGACAATGACACCTGTAGTCTTTATCTGTAAATAAATGCATATCAGTTCTTTGATAGGTGTGATGAAATGGTTAAGGTATTTATTAGTTTGCACTTTACTGTTGGTTTGGGCACTTTCATGTCACACAGTTGTTTTAAATCTGTTGGTTCACCTCCCACCACTGCCTCTTCTTTTTTTTTACTTGTATGTGATCCTTTAAATGAGCAGCATATAAGGAATAAGAGTTTTGTGAGTGGGACCCCTTGAGAAAGCGTAATGCACCAAATATTGGTGTACCATTTGGGGGTCTCTGTTAGCTGGACTTTCATTAGGCTTGTAAGCACCTCTGCAATTTTTGACTGTATTTGGAAGTCAGTCAATCATCTTTTTCCATATACATATACATGTGCATATACACATACATATATTTTACATATACATGTACATGTACATGTACATACAGTAGTTAGTGGAGTCCTAATGTGGGCTTGTCTTTGTTAGTTAGATTGATACACTGATTTCACCATTGCCCTCAGCTTTCCCTTCTGCTTGATGTGTTATCCTTTTTCCAAAGTGCCACTGGGATCTCTACTATCTGGGCAACCACAGAGAAGGGCAGAAGGGACCTTGGTTTAGCATCCCATCCAAAAGATGGCATGCCCAATAGTGTACACTCCAGCACTGTGCTGCAGTGTCAGTAATGAATAGGATTTCACTCCTGTTCTTCTGATCCTTGCTTCAGATGAAACATTTGTCTGAGATCCCATGTGCTCATTTATTCTATTCTGTTCTATTTAGGTAATAATTAATAACTAAGAGTGAACTGTTATCTGACAGGGGCCACCAAGTGGCCAGAGTGTTTCCTGGCATGAAACTTTTCCCCTCTGGGCTTCCACTGAGCTGGTATCATCAGGGCTCCAGAGCAGACTGGTGATTAAAAAAATATATATCAAGCGTGAAAAGCTAGCATAAACAGTGGGGACCCTAATAAAAGCAGAAAAAGAAAAGTGTTTAAAATGAATAGAAGACCAGCTCAGAAGCAACATGATATAGAAGTTACAGCACAGGCTTGGTAGCATGGAGACCCATAATCCCACTACAGCAACCTATTCACCACAGACCCAGAGCAAGTCACTTAACTTGACGTTTTTTGCCCACCTAACTGAAAAATGACAAAAAGCACGGCCCTACTGAAAATAAAAAAATCACATCCTAGCTGGGCTCTCGTGGGCAAAACAATTTTGGAAAAACAACTATTTATTTATTTATTTGAATGTTGTTGACCAGGTAGGCCAACTGAGACAAAGTTGTCCCTTTTTCAGGGATGACCCGGGAAACATACTCATTCCGGTTAAATGCAAAGCAATAACAGAGGGTACTGACATCATTTCATATATACAGAAAAATACAACTAAATACAGTATACAAATATTAGTCATGTAAGAACATCGGTTACAAGAGCTCATACCGCATCATGTATAAAAACATACTGCGGTTTGTTGAGTACATAGAGTAGGTGTAATATATATACGTACAGGTATGTAACAAACTTTCACATAAAGTGAGGTCGTAGGAGGAGAACTATTACAGCAGGGAGATTTAAACAAATCCACATACAACTCTGCAAGGATTGTGAAAGAGAGACACTCATACCAGTAAAAGTCACCCTAAGTAACAATAAAGTAAAAAAACTACTTTATGTTCCTTTGACTACTAGTTGTGCTCCACTTAAAAAAATATTTTCTGCTGAAGCTGATATCCTCTTTCCTTTGAGAAAGCTGACATATAACATGGCAGCTTCAAGTGAACCCCACTACCTACCCCCTCCCAGTCTCCTTTTTTCATGTCACAAAAGACTTCTGTAAACCCTTGGTGCCAAACTATTTCCCCTCAAAGCCTCTTAAGTTGTAATAAGCAGCAAAGGAAGAGAATCCTCTTAACCTAGTGACACCATATGCTGCCTAATCTGTTAATTGACAGGGCACCCACTGTAGGATTCATTGTCTGGTGACATCCCACCACTCTCCTCCTGACAGGAGACTTCATTCATGCACGAGGCCCCGGCGAGCAGCAAAGAGGCTTGCCACATTCAACAGAAACCACAAGATGTGTAATGAATTTTACACACAACACTGCAGAGTAGATCTGAAAGCATTCTATTAAGGAGCTCCATGTAGACTTAACCCTTTTGACGTTGACTACTCTGATACACCGAGGCTCAGTCGGGAATGTGAGTAAAATACTCACGGAGTATAAATTGCTCCTTCTCCCCACCCACCACCCCCTGTAAATCAATGCCCAGAATGAAGACAGAAAAGAATATGTTGTCAATTAATTTTTATGGTTTTATCCCAAAAAAAACACCATCAAACCTGTACCACAGTTTCTGTCAGTAAAACATCTAAGCCAAAACAAATTAATTTAGTCAATCAGTTAGGACTAGCAGTATAGCCTAGAGGTTAGAACAATAAACTTGATAGTGGTACATCCAACTGACCTGGGTTCGATTCCCACAACCTCTGCTTGAATACTGTGTGAACCAGTGCTCCCCAGGTCACCCCTGCAAACAGGCCTTGTGCCCAGTGGGCCATACCCTGTTACCAAAGAATAATGAAGAAAAAAAATACTTTTCCCTAACAAATGGGATCCTTGCCACAACCACTAGCATTTAGAAAACATAATTTTTGGACACAGTTTAGTTTCTAGTTCATAACCCCCACATTCAGAAAAATAACCTGATGCTAACAGAAATACCACTGCACTAACTTGACATAGCACATCTGAATGGGGTCAGAGACATATGCAGTGGCTGTGTAGCGTGGCGCACAGTTGACAGTGTGATCATGATAAATACACCACTCTTCCCATGCAAATGAGGTAACCCTCTTGCATTCAGGGCCCAGTGGTATATTGCAAGGATTTTGGAAGTGCTAAATGGCTGCAAAGGCAACGCTGTTTACATTTCCAAAATCCTACTCTTACCAATGTGCACAATGGGGACCCCTGCACCCATATTCAGACACACTGGTGCCAGGCATTGTACAGACGCTTCCCTCCCCCCCAGACCCTATTGTGTTAAGAATGAACTCCCTGGTAGGCTAGTGTACCTCCAGCCAGCCCCTATCCCCACTGTGTAAAGATTTAAATCCCTAGTAGGTCAGTGGTATCCCACCCACTCTGATCTCCAATGTGTAAAGATTTAAGATAGTGGTAGTCCAGTGGTAGAAACCAAATCAGAAGTCTCCCTCGGGAGTAGTTGCGCTGAACACAGCAAATTAACATGAACACTGTTCATCTGTTGCTCTAATGGGTTTATTAATGTATTGGAAAAGACAACACAAAACTCTCCAGTGCTTCTGATCCACTGATCCTTCCTGAGGGGTGGGGTGGGAGGCAGTGTAGAGACAGGTCTGTACAGCTCTCCTTATAATACAATATGGTAAAAATGTATGAAAAATATATAAACACCCCAGTGACAATAGTGACAAAGGTAATAACGGAGAAAGCTAAAGGATAAAGATCACAATTATTGTGTGTGTGTGTGTGTGGGGGGTATTTGATATAAGATGAAGGTATTATACATAGAAATCAGTGGTGGAGATTAAAGGGGAACTGTCATCAACAAGGTTTCTTAATGTCTGAAAGTCCATAAAAAGCCAATTTGAGTGAGCCGTTGTATTTATGTGTGAGTCTTTGTAGTCCAGAGTTATTCATATGTAAATCAGCCTGTAATTAAGGGCTGGGGGAAGCCACGTGTTTTAGGCTCCTGACAGGAAATGATGTCGCCGAAGAACTTGGCCTTCCATTTACTGTAGGTTAAATAGGAAATCATCTGTTTTATTAAGTGTGTTTTAAGGTGTTATTACAACACTTTCTACATTTGTAATAATTATGTTTGTGTGCAAGGCTGACTCTGTGGTGTCAACAGGTATTGGGGCCCCATACTGTATCAGGTTGTCTAAACCCTGGCTGTGTCATGTGAGTGCAGATTTCTGGGACTGCCACAGCACTGACTTCTGTCTTATTCCATTCTTTCTCTTACAATTTTGGATGTGAACTCAGGTCTACAAGATGCAAATGTGGCTACGTACCTACTGGCCTGGCATCATGGGGCCAGCCTTGAAATATGTAGATTTTGATTAACAGCTGGCAGCATAGCCTAGAGGTTAATGCAAAGAGCTGTGAACAAGCTTTGTTTGTCCAGCAGAATGGGGTTTGATTCCAACATCCTCTATTTGTATACTGTGTGACCAGATCAAGTCACTTATCCTCCCTGTGGTCCCAAAACACACACAGAAACAAGCTGTACTGTAGTTGTGTGCCTTTCCTGGACAAAGACAGTGAAAACAATCTGAGCATGTTGACTTGAAAAGAAAAAAATTAGGACACCATTATTTGTTTATTAATTGCAAAAACACATAGACGGACAACATTGTTAAAACATGCATAACCTGAAATGCATTATTAAAAGAGTATTTTACTTTTTTTTTATCACAACATTCTTTTACACCCCCTACTGTGGAGTGGGTGGCGAGTCATCCAGCCACTGGCACCCACACTCCTGGACCTGGTCTGGCCAGTGACATGCTGTCCTCCACACAGGTCAGCATCAAGGTCCTCCCCAGGGGACCTGGATCCTGATACCTGGGGGGCACACCTCTTGTGTCTGGTGGTGCAGGGCACGGCCATCAGCCACCATGATTGCCCCACAATTTTCTGTCATTTTTCTCCCGCGCAGCAGGTCATGCAATGGTGTAAGCGCACTTACGTGCCTCCTCCCACTGCGCTCCAGCCCTCAACTGTACACACTATCCACAGAGCCCCTGGCCTCCACCAGTTGCTGCTGCAGAGTGATGCACTCCCCCTGCCCACCCCAGAGGAAGGAGAGCAATCATGGGATGCTCAATCCTCCATCTCCCCTGTCAACCCATGATGGCCTGAGTGCACTGCCGAACCTGGGTCACTGGCAGGGTGTGAGGTGTGGCGTCCAGCATCTCAACTCTCAGCACCACTGGGCCAGTATTTTACTTTTTTTTGATGAAGTTAAAAGTATAACAGTTTCTTACTGAAATACTTTGGAAGGAATGAGATTTTCTACCATAAAGGAAACAAAGGAATCTGGCTGATCCTGCCACTCATGCCCTTCGAGCGTGTCTTACAAGCTGCAGCTCTGCCAATGGACTGCAACTTTAATAATAAGACTTTCTGATGGGCAAAGGCATTTCCTGTTTTATCCTGATTTTATATTTTTGTATCTGAATATATAGTTGTTTGTATTCTTGCTGTTCAGTGCTTTGAAATTATGAAACGCGCTTTATTAAATCAATTTTATTATTATTATTATTAACTTTCCAGAATGCCATTCCCATTGTAATGTAAAAAAAAAAAAAGGAAAAAAAAAGGGAGAGACAGGCTGTGTGTGTGTGTATGTGGTATGTGTGTGTGTGTGCGTGCACAAATGCGTGTCTGTATGTGCATGTGTGTGCATGCGTGTGTGTGTGTGTGTGTCTATCTCTGAGAGAAATGCTCCACTAACTGAACTGTGCTGGAATGGAAAACATTTTCACCATTAATTAAATAAAAGAATATATGGGTGGGTGGATGTAAAAAACAGAATTTTGCACACACCCTTGGTGTATGATGTTTTTATAAACCCCTTGGACTTTAGCCTTTGGGTTAATGTAGCATCCCATACCGTGTGTGTGTGTGTGTCTGTGTGTGTGTGTGTAAAATTCTTGTTACACCCACCCACCCATATATTATTCTATATTTTAATAATGCAGTTCAGACTATGCATGTTTTAACAATGCTGTCTATCTATGTTTTGCAATTAATAAACTATTAATGGTGTCTGATTTTTTTTTTCTTTTCAAGTCAAATCTGGATAGGAAGAGCATAATATTTTTAGAATCATACCACATGCTCAGATAGTTTTTACTGTCTTTGTCCAGGAAAGGCACACAACTACAGCTTATTTCTGGGTGTGTTTTGTGACCACATGGAGGTTAAGTGACTTGTTCTGGTCACACAATATACACGAAGATCATGTTAGAATAAAAACCTATTCTGCTGGATGAAAGAAGCTTGTTCACAGCTCTTGGTTTTAACCTCTAGGCTGTACTGCCAGCTGTAAATCAAAAACTACACACTTCAAGGCTGGCCCCATGATGCCAGGCCAGAAGGTATATAGGAACATTTTGCATCTTGTAGACCTGAGTTCACACCCAAAACTGTAAAAGAAAAGGCTGTAAGAGAGGGAATGGAATAAGACAGAAGGCGGTGCTGTGGCAGCCCCAGAAATCTGTACTGACATGAACACAGCCAGGGTTTAGAAATCTTGATATGGGGCCCCAATATCTGTTGACACCACACAGCCAGCCTTCAGATATGTGTAGTTTTTAATGATCAGACAGCTGGCAGTATAGCCTAGAGGTTAAAGCAATCCTAAAGATGGACTATTACTACTAACAGTTTGAAATGTAAAGGTGATAACTCACTAGTTTCAATGCACATAAAAACAATTATTATAAATGTAGAAAGTGTTGTAATAACTGAAAACATACTTAATAAAACAGATGATTTCCTATTTAACCTGTAGTAAATGGAGGGCCAAGTTTCTCGGCGACATCATTTCCTGTCAGGAGCCTAAAACATATGGCTGCCCCCAGCTCTTGATTACAGGCTGATTTACATATGAATAACTCTGGACTGCAAAGACTCACACATAAATACAATGGCTCACTCAAATTAGCTTTTCATGGACTTTGAGACATTAAGAAACCCTGTTGATGACAGTTCCCCTTAAAGTATTTAACAAATTTTAGTCTGAATGTCTCCCAAAAACTGTTGCTTCAAAACAGAGGAATACCAGAAATAAAATCATAAAATAAAACATGAGCAGCTATGCAAAACAAATACAAGTACAACAATTACATGTTGAGTCAATCACTATGATTTCTCACAAGAAAGAGACAATGTTCCAAGCATCCTTCAGCCCTAAAGGGGTCAGGGTACCAAGTTCATAGGTTAGTCTGCTATCCGCCTGAAGTCGAATCCTAACTTTATCCCCACCAAAGGCCAGATGGTGTAACATGGTCAAGACCCATGACAAGGAACCCATTTAGACCTGGGCCATGGACCTGGTGCCAATGTGCACCAACAGGTGTATCACACCTACCACTACAAATAGACCTCATGTGTTCTTATACATGTCATTTAAGAGGTCTAACAGTACGACCCACATACAATTTTGGACAGTCACACCACGGGGTACAAATCAACTGTCTTACCTGCTAACTCCAGGAGTCTGTGACACTTGTAAAATGGGTACCCTGTGATGTGTAAGCACAGACATTATGTTTCCTACATCTGTGGAAACTCTTGGGGGCAATATCTGAAATCCAATGTCCCCTTCTGGATATGGGTGAAAGGTGACTACGACCAAGATTGTTTATGCTACCACCCTTTATATAGACCACTCTGGGTGTCTGGAATATCTCCTCTCTAAAATCAGGATCTGCAGAGAGCACACTTCAAAACCTTTTAGTGTGCCTGCAATTTTAGGGTGACTTTTGTATTGGGCAATGTAGTTTATGCCCCTGCTGGAATGCTGATCCTTACATCTAGGATTAAGTAGATCCTCCCTTCTCTGGGATCTAGTTTGATCACAGCCCTGAATGAGGAGGTTATGATTATAACTTCTCTATAGAAAACATTGCAAAAGATCCCTACACTGAATTTTGAATGCCTCCAGATTGGAATAATTTTGCTGTAGGCAGAGAAACCGCCCATAGGGGATACCTTTTTTGAGATGGTGCGGGTGGGAACTCTCAAAGTGTAATAGGGTGTTACCAGCAATTGATTTTCTACTATAACCCTCAGTGTGTATTTTACCACTGACATCACCCTTTAATTTCAAGTCAAGAAAGACAATTTCAGTGGGGTGAATCTCCTGCGGGTTAAAGTAAGTGGTGTTCAGTATTCTCAACAATTTTTCAATTTCTTCACTACTGCCATCCCAAATACACAAGATGTTGTCAATAAAATGACCCCAGTATTTAATCTTGTGTAACTATGGATTGCTCATTGGATCGTAGACGACCCCCTCCTCTCACCAACCCATAAATAAGCTGATGTAGGAGGGGCCATGGACAACCCAATGGCAGCGCCACATGTCTGATGAAAAACTTCTCCAGTAAATGTGAAATAATTCAATGTCAAAATCAGTTCAAGTGCCTCTGATATAAAATCAAGGTTAATGACAGTTTCTCTCTGAAATTTCTCCATGAAATGAAGTTGTGAGCTACTGGTAACCAGCAACTCAATTCAAGTTCTCAAGGACTTCAAGCACCGTCATATCCTGCAGAAACATATCACAAACTTTAGGTACATTTTCAGTCAATGAACATATGCAGTATACAATAGGTCAACATGGCGGGTGCTGGGAGTCCTTGTGAATCTTGATAAGGGTATAGAAAGTGGATACTATAGGGGTATTTTGCTTCAGAAAGTTAAATTCAGACTGTATAATTACCCTGCCATGTTAAGCAAAACATCAACCTGGTTCTTGAAGCTTAGTCTGAGGTTTAATGGCAGTCTCCTGTAGTGATGAGGGTTCTCAGAATGAGTTCAGTTATGTAATATTCCCTATCCATAATTACTGTTTGTCTGCCTTAGTCAGCTGGTTTTACAATGAGCTGTGCCTCCTACTCTTATCCCTGATGTGTAAAAATTGAAATCCCTGGTAGTCCAGTGTTTCCGCATCCTGTCTCAATCCCCAGTGTGTAAAGATTTAAGTCCCTGGTAGTCCAGTATTTTCCCATCCCACCACAGTCTTCCATTTGTAAAGATTTAAATCCCTGGTAGGCCAGTGGTACCCTCGGCCACTCTGATTCCCATTGTGTAAAGATTTAAATCTTGGTAGCCCTTTGGTACCACTTCTCCAACCCTGTTCCCCACTGCAGATTTAAATTCCTGGTAATCCAGTGGTGCCCTCTCCTGCTTCAATTGCTGTTATAAAATGAGCTCCCCTCCATCCCACTAACTCAGCACCTGCCACTTCCACCCCCCCTTCTGGTACCTGACCCACCTGAATGACCCTGCCACTGTTGGCGGGCAGAGCCATGGACAGGGACTGGCTTGGACACTGCTCTCACTGCCTTGGCTGGCCATCATTTGAATGAAGGGACCAAGTGCATGTGTATTGTAGAAACAGGTATTTCTGTAGCACAGGTGCACCTGACCTGTATCATTCAGACAGCAGCTGGTCGGGGGGGGAAGAAAAGTCTGTACCAGTCTCCATCCACCACTCTGCCTGTCGATGGTGTGGTGCATACAGGTGGGTTGGGTTTCAGATGGCAGAGGGGATGATGGGAGCTGAGTGATTGGGCAGCTGTGACCTCTTTTTAAAATGATGGGAGGAGTAGGAGGGGTACCATTGGACTAACAATGTGTTAATTCTTTACCCAACAGGATGGGGAAAAAGGGGGGTACCATTGGACTACCAGGGATTTAAATCTCTATACAGTAGAGACCAGGGTGGGAATGGGGTACCACTGGACTATCAGGGATTTAAATCCTTACACGATGGGGATGGGGCAGAAGAGGGTGCCTCTGGAATACCAGGGAGGTAAAACCTTACACACCTGGGATTGGTACAGAAGGGGTACCCCTAGACTGCCAGGGATATTTTTTTTGTTAAAGAACAGGCACTGGGTAAGGGTAGGGTGACGTGATGACTGAGGCTCTGTGCATAAAGCATGGAGGCATTGCGCAGAGCTGCTACTGGCCACATTATGGAATGCAGATGATCCTTCCACACCTTGTATACCACATGTAGTCATTAGAATGCCAGCCTCTGAATTTGGAACCCAGGAGTAAAGGCAGTAACCTGTGCTGGTCACACTATCCCCCTTTGCCCTGGGTGTCTGTTGCCTGCAGGGGACTGTGGCAGCACTGCACATTCACATTTTGGTCTGTGCTATTATAGTCAATATTCAAACAGGCAGTACACACCAGACAGGGCACGCTGCCTGTATGAATGTGGTTTCCTGATGGCTGCATGCAGTGTTTTAGGTGGTGCTATTCATTGCCTGGCATAAAGGGACACAGCTAAATGGGGGTGCTTAAGAGTTTTCTGTATTTAACATACCCCTTTTCATTATAAATATGTACATTAACATGAAAATGCGATGCCGGTACCCTTCAGCTGCTGTGGCTGCTCGGGTCTACACCTGATAACATAATCCTTTGTTTGTGATGACATCACATTCTGTTGCTGTCAAAATGATTATGATGTCACAAGTAAAGGGTTATACTAGCAAAGCTGTATAGACAAGTATCCAGACTAGAGGCAGTTTAGTGGGTCAGTGAGCCACTGTCATGTTAACGCTTTTGGTTGTAATGGAAAAGGAACTGCTAAATACAGAAATGTATAAGAGACATAAGCTGAATTGTGCTCCCACCTTTCATCGATTCCATTTCCACTAAGACACCTTCCAGCAGCTCTTTAAGGAGATGATGTTAGGACACTGAGCTCATCAGGTCAATCCCCCTTCAGTCAGACAGTACTCCCCACCCATATGAATGTCCTCAAGCAACTGTCCAGCTTATACCTGAATTCGTAACTGCTATTCACTAAAACAGCAAACAAAGGTGCTGTACTCACTAATAGTTCTTTTGTTGTATATTTCTGTTTGAAAGAGAAGGCTCACTCTTAGGAAAGCCCCTTCCCCCCATCAAAGTATAAAATAAGAACCTTTATAAACCGTGTTTAATAGCTCAAACAATTATTTGAGCCACAGAACTGTTTCCACTTTTACTGTAATTGCTCTAAATGAAAGTAATTTAGTTTGAAAAAAAGTTTGTAAGAGAAAAGTCATATCATTATTTTTTTTTCTAAGCTGCTACAGGTGATCTTTGTAATTACATTAAAAATGATTACGTTTATCAGGAAGGCATGTGCATGTTGAAATTGGAGTGTGGACCCAACTGTCATTCACACCTGACATACAATAGTTTCTCTCTCTCTCTCTCTCTCTCTCTCTCTCTCTCTCTTTCTCTTACCTGAAAATACAATAGATCAACTTTGCCAGCAGTTCAAATTATCTGCTAATACCAGTGGCTTGGGGGGGAAGGTCTTGTTCTCCTGATGCATTTTAAAGTTAAGACCATTTTTTTTTTGTGCAACTGTTTTTTGTTTTTTTTTTTGGGGGGGGGTACCTTTTTTTGCCATCAGTTAGTCCAGTTAAACAGTACACATTTTTTTGCTTGGGGGAAAGAGGGTTGTTTTCACCAGAGTTGCACAATGCCATTACCCTCACCCATTGCCCAGCCTGCCCTGTACCACAACACATTTCTTAACCCAAGGCACTTGCCAGCAGCAGGAACATTTTCCCCAAATCTGCATTAGGAAACTTAGTACTTGCTGCTGACAGTAGGCTAACTCAACAAGTTGACTGTCAGTCAGTGACTAAATCTTTAAAACTAAAGCCTGCCTTAGTGCCGTTGCAGATGCATGTGCTGGCTGTGGGGGAGAAGTAATTTGCCAGTTACCAGTGCTGTGTATGCTGTGTGACTACCACCAGCCTTCTTTAAGACACACAGAGACTTCCCCCTTCCCGACTGGGCAGATTATTTAATTCTAAACCACCTGCGCTTGTATCTGGCAATGGTGCAGTTAGTTTGGACAAACTGACTGGGAGGTATATTATCTAACTGGCCACTCTCCTTTTAAATCAGCAGTATTTGTTAGTCAGCAACAAATGTCATAAACTGTAGTATGTTTAGCAATAATATTTATGGCTTCCTTAGATTCATCATCAATGTAAATATTTTTTCTATTTTCTATTTATACTCCCAGGATTTTCCAGCCATACCCGTTTAGCCCTCATGGCAGTCACCTCTCAATATATCACCCCACTTAGGTCTCTCTGTTTTTCTTCATGGCTTACCCTCAATGATGGGACCATCAGAGCTGAGTCATAAAGCCTCACTGGAATTCAACAGGTTGGGGATTCACAGGCAGAGGAACAGAGCCTGAGAAGGCTATGAGCAGCATCCTCATTTTTTTCCCCTGTTTGTTTCTCCCTGTGGGTGCTGACTATAGAACTCTAAATGGGTGCTTGTAAACTGACGGGATTTCATACAGCTCAGTCAGGCCACTTAGCCCCTTACTCTACAGGTCCTCAGCTACACCACTATCTGTTGTCACACAGGTGGGGGTATTGTAGTAAGACCAGGACCTGCTGAAGTGCAGGGCATACTCTATGAATCTCAGTGAGCCACTTACCCACTAATAATCTGAGCTCAGGGTGCAAACCCCAGTTTCTGGTGCTGTGAGCAGTAGTGCTGCTACTGTATCATTTTAGGCCTGCAGAGGGCACTCCATTTCCACTCACATCTTTTATCAGGTGCAAACAATCCTAGGTTTCAATGTTTCCTCGGAGTTCTTGAGCAGTGTCTTAGACATATCACTGAGAAGGGAGATATGGAGGAATATCCTAGACGTTATCATGGAGGTAAGAATGGACAAATGTCTCATGCATTGTCACTGAGAAAAGAGGCAAGAAGAATGTCTCAAGTACTATCATTGAGAACAGAGGTATGGAAGAATGTCTCAAGCACCATCCCTAAAAAGGGAGGCATGGATGAATGTCTCTAGCACTATCACTGAGAAGGGAGGCATGGAAGAATGTCTCTAGCACTATCACTGATAAGAGAAGCATGGAAGAATGTCTCAGATGCTATCATGGTGTAGGTAAGCATGGTGGAATGTCCCAGACAGTATTTATTTATTTATTTATTTTATTTTGTTGACCAGGTAAGCCCACTGAGACTTGAAGTCCCTTTTTCAGGGGCAACCCGGAGGTGGAGATACAGATGGTAACCAATTGAAACTGAACCAAATTAAGCTGTTGGTGGTATTTCTAGTGAATGGAGGAAATTTGGCCGGGACACTGGGGAAATTCCCCTACTGGAAGGTAGGGGGATCTGTTGGCCATTTGTCGGAATGGTCACTCAGTGTGTGCTGGTGGACGGAATGGATGGTGAGACAGAGGAGAGGGCCTCCTCCTCTGATCTCAGAATCTTAGGGGCCAACCTTAGAAGTGCAGAAAAAGAAAAAGAAGCTGCTACAAGTTGCAAGGATGATGTGTATTTTTTTTCATTTGAAGACACACATATCATGGAGGAACAATCAGATACAGGGAAAAAACGGCAGATAAGTAGCGTTCTACATACTCAAATAGATTCTGCTTGTCTCCTTATACTAAACCCTGGGATTATGAATGCAAACGAAATTGTTGTGACTGAAGAGCATTTAACAAGCTTTAAGAACCTGAGCGGGCCTGTCAGTTTACCTGACAGGAATGTTAAAAGCTGTGACGCAGGTGCATCAAAAGAAAACGCCGCTCAGGATTGCGAGCGTGTTTTTCTTCAATCAAACTCTGAATGTCTCGCACCCGACTATGAAGGAACAGCTGGCAGCTTAAACGTGATGGATAGCGTGTGCCTAAAGCTGTTTCCTTCTGAGATTGTTGGAAAAGAATATGAAGGTGATGTAAAAATAAATACAAATATTGCACTGCAGACAGGGGAAACTGACACCTTGATGTGCCTGCATACTAAACCAAACTCTGTAGAATCAAGCCTGGATAATAGCAGGGGTACTTTTCTCCTCAAAGCAAAAAACAGGAGACTCTGTAATTTATCAAATGGACCCATTGAATCAGGATAATGTAATGAACTTTTCTTTCTCTGCTAAGGGGCAGACAGTAAAAACATCTATGGAGGGGACTAAAATAAAAAGGGCAGCTCTTATATTTGCAAATAGAAATCTACCCTCCAACCTACAAACACAGGTAGAAGGCACGAGGGGCTTTCAGGCTACTCCAGGGAAAGGGAAATCTCAAACTACTTCAGCAGCTACTCAGTCTGCTTTTTCAATACACTCTGCCCCAACTAATCCCTTTGGGAACTGGTCTGCGGAAAAAGCCCTCTTAGAGTCAGAATGTAAAAAACATCCATCAGGTACCTGGCTCCCAGACCCTGACTGAAGCCCATCTACCCCTTTCTCCCAACAATCTGCAGAATGGCACCCCACAGTCCAGGTACCTATTGCAAAGGATCTATCCTCACCCTGTACTCAGAACACTACCCCCAAAACACTCCAAACACAGGAAATATAGATTTAGAAGGGGGGCATTAAGGAGGAAAAAAAAAAATAATAAGGACTTTGTGGACCCAGAATCGAGTGAAAACCCAGAGGATATCCCACAACCAAAACCTCTACTATCTGAACTTTTCTCTAAAAACAACAAAGAAGTGGCTCCACGTAGAAATGCAGTACGGATCTGATATAAAGGAGGCCTAGAAATTAGGCCGGACCGGGTTTATGTGGGAAAGAACCTTCTCAAAGAATCTTTGAAATTCTCCCCAAAAGATGTATTTGCTTTTATAAATATTTCTGGGGAGGAAATTATGATATTAGTTTTAGGTTCCTATATGTTTTAGACCTTTTTTTGCAAAGATATAACCAACTCAAGTTCTCCCGTTTGTGGACCTCTTTCTAGTCATTCCTTTAACTCAGCCTCTAATTAAATATGTAACAGTTATGTTGAGGGAGTCCACGTAGAGGACATAACTTTTTGGTTGACTCAGAAATGTGAGGTGCTTAGTGCTCCTGAAGCTGTACTTGACTCTGAGTATTTTTGGACTGGCAGTTGGAAAACAAAAGTAAAACTCAGACAAACAGAAAATGATATTGAGCATATTCTAAATTCATTTACTTTGGGAAGGGACAGGGGGCTTGTTTTTATACGGGACAGCCTCGTACTTTTTACAAATGTGTGTCTCGTATCCCCTTGTCCAGTGCAAGTGATATCCCCCGATGTGAGATCTGTGGTTAGGTAGGGCATATCAGTCTCCAATGTATAAAGCAGTTAAAATGTGATTTGTGTGAAGAATCCGGGCATGGATATAGAGATTGCCCTTGCACCGCTAGAAACAAGGAAACAGTCATCAGTCCAGAACTGTTGATACAAAAAGCACTAGATGATGCCTTTGGTAAATCCCAGAATGAAGCAGGGAAAGATACTCCCCCCCACCCCCAGTGCTCCAACAAAAGATAGTGCCAACACAAAGAGTAGTACAGAGATTCCTGTAACAACCACAAAAGGGTAAGATATGGAACCCTCGGATATAACAAATGACAAGCATTTGTCAATGCCAAATGTTTGCTTGCTGGCATTGGCATTGGTAACGTAGGAGTTACAGAGCTGCATAATAGGAATGGCAGTGAAGTATTGAACTGAAGCCAACCCCATCACCACCCTGCAGACAGTGACAGGCATTGGGGTGTGCCTTTGGGTCGTCAGGCATAACGGCCACGCCATTTCACCACACCCTACCCTGCAGACATCTACAAGTGTCACGGTGTGCCTTGGGGTCTTTGGCCCTTATGCGCACCCCATTCCATCAGGAAATATGGTGAGATAGGTGTGGTATAGGAGAATGGGGTGAACTTTGGGGCCGAAGAGTCCAAGGCACACCTCAATGCCTCTCAATGGCTGCAGGGTGTGGGTGGGGGTGGAATGGTATGAGCATTGCAGGTGACAATCCCAAGTCACAGCCCTGATGCCTGTCATTCTCTACAGGGTGGGGCATTATGGTCAGAAACCCTAACGCCTCAGGCATTCATTGGTATTTTCACTCCAAATTTTCAACATGTTTTTTTTGTGACCCCCACCTCATGATCAGCGGCAATATCAGTTTGTTAGCTGAAAGCTGCTTTTGCACAGTGACTATGGCATTTGTCACCACAGGTGCAAAAACACATTCTGAACAGGATGTGAAAAATGATAGCTGTACTGTTCATGGGGAGGTGTGAAAAATGGCAATGTTAAAAATCTGCAGGTGAAAATATTAAAAAAACTGGTGAAGTCACGAGCGTGCGTAAAAACTGTGCAACGCACACCCATAATGTAATTAGTTTGGGGATTTTTTACAGCAGATTGTCAACACAGGCATTTTGGGACAATTATACGCAGATGATACTATAATATATATACTTCTGCTTCCTCAGTGGAAGAGATTCAATCAAATCTACAGTTAAGCTTTGATAAACTATATGGGTATTTGACACAACGGAAACTTAAAATGAATGTAAGTAAGACAAAATGTATGATATTCGGATCTAATATGAAACTTAGAACTTGTACTAAATTGATGGTGTTTGATCCTGAGGGGACAGAATTAGATCAAGTGATGACTTATAAGTATTTGGGTTTCTGGATGGATCCCTTGGCTACTGGTAACACACATATAGATGAACTGGTTAAATTAGTGGGTGTAAAGGTGGGATTATTGTATTGAAATAAAAACTGTTTGGGTGGATATATGATAAAGAAAATTGTTGAGTCCCAGATTTTTCCTCTTTTTGGTTATGGTGATACATTGTATGATAATTCTTAGTCTGGTAGATTGTACAGACTGGATGTACTGTATAATCGCCTTGCGAGACTGATCTTACAGTGTCCTAGGGACACCCATCATTGTTTAATGTACCAGAGATTGGGATGGACCTCGTTAGCAGAGAGAAGACAGCTGCATAAATACCTTTTGGCCTTTAAAAGTATTGCTATGGTAATTCCAGAATACTTGGCTGAAAGGTTAGAAGTTAGGGAAGTTAAACCTTCATTAAGAAATGCAGGATATAGGGAGTTGGTTATACCTAGATTAAAAACTAAACGTTCTGATTTCTTTTTTAGTCAGTTAGTTCCTAGATTTTGGAATATGATTCCTGTAAAATTTCAATTGTATAATCAAAAAATACCACCACGAAAAGCTATTAAAACTTGGTACTTGGAATCACTTTCTGGGCAAAAGAAGGATTGTTGTGGTTAAATAAGTTTTATTGTTTTCTTGTGTTAAGTATGTTAATGTATGTTTGTCTTTTTTTTTTCTGTATTTATATAATTGTTGTAACCATAATTTTGTATGACCAAGGGTCACCATTTTAAATGAGTTTTACTCAATGGTCTAACCCATTTAATAAAAATGAAAAATTAAATGAAATGGGACCTCCGCTCATGAACAGTGTCACTGTGATTTTCTTTATCTGTCCCAAACAATGATTTCCCACAGCGACCATGCATGTCTGTGCTGAAAGCGTGAAAACACATTTCGGCCATGTTGTGAAAAATGACAGCTGTACTGTTCATAAGGAAGTGTGGAAAAATGCCACTGGTGAAAATCTGGACTGAAAATATTACAAATTCATGAACTTAAGAGGGTGCCTGGAAACTACGCAATGCTCGCTCGTAACGCAGTCATTTTATGGACTTTTGTCACCAAATTTTCAACATAGCAATTTTTAGTCCTCTGCTCATGACCAGTGTCACTGTGATTTTCTTAATGTGTCCCAAACATTGCTTTCGCACACCGACTGCGCCATTGTGCGCTACATGTGCGGAAACACATTTTGGGTGAGATTTGAAAAATGGCAGCTGTACTGCTCATAAGGAAGTGTGGTAAAATGACAATGTTGAAAATCTGGGGTGCAAATATTAAAAATTTGCGAACTTACAAGCGTCGTAGGAACTATGCAACACACGCTCGTAAAACAGTCATTTTTAGGAATTTTTCACCAAATTTTCAACATAGCCATTTTAAGACCTCTGCTCATGAACAGTGTCACTGTAATTTTCTTAATGTGCCCATACATTGATTTTGCACACCAACTGCACCATTGTATCCACACGGAAACACATTTTGGGTGAGCTGTAAAATGACAGCTATACTGCTCATAAGGAGGTGTGGTAAAATGGCAATGTTGAAAATCCAGAGTGCAAATATTAAAATTCGCAAACTTACGAGCATGCATAGGAACTGTGCAATGCATGCTTGTAAAACAGTCATTTTAGAATTTTTCACCAAATTTGCAACATAGGCTTTTTGAGAGCCCCTCCTTATGAACACTGGCACTGTCGTTTCCTTAATTGGTCCCAAAAGGTGATTTCACGCAGTGACTGCGAAATCACCCTTCGGGCCCGATTAACGCCATGACAGTTCTAGAATTCATTAGGAGGGGTCCCAAAAACTCCATGTTGAAAATCTGGTGCCAAAAACAACTTACCAGCATTTCCTCGGTTCGTGGTCGGCTTTGAAGAGTGTAGACATGCTCCCGGTCCACCGAAAATCATCGCGCCGGACTCCGGAGGTAAGTATGGGGTGAGATGGGGGTGTGGGGAGGCAGAGTGCGCAGATGGTGGGCATGGGTGGGCAGGGAGACCGCCCGGGGAATGTTTTTGTTTACAGTTTTTTTTTTTTTTAGGAAGGCGATCTTGGGGCGTTTACCCGCTGGGGTGGGCTCCCAGTGGCAGCTGGAAAACTGTTTGGGGGGCCTGAAGCCGGCGGAGGATTGGGCAGCCCAGTTGGCATAACAATTTTGCCACGCTGGGGTGGGCTCCCAGCATGGTACCTGGAAAGCATTTTTGAGGCATTTAAAGCCGATGGGGATTAGGCACCCCGTCGGCCATATAGTGTGTGCGTGGGAGGCAGCGCATGAGCACGAGATATGCATGCTTGCGTGTGTGTGTGGGGGGGGAGCGCTGCTCACTGAAGCGGAGCTCTCCCTTTCAACTGTACGGCACTGCATTTTGGATGATCGCACTATGTTTCTTGCACATGCGTGCAAGCAAACATAAAAATGCTTTCCCTCCAGTGTGTTACCAGGATGTCACGCAGTTGGTGGTTCCCACTCCCTCAAAGAAACAAACACTAACCCAGGAAAGACGAACTACTAGGAGCTCTAAACATTCCCCCCCCCCCCGTAGAACCACCTGAAATAGAAATGGAAAACTCCTGTGCAATATTGGATACCCTAGGGGGTGACTCTGATATGGATATAGGAGTGGAAGGCCCCTTGCAAACTTCCAGTAACGGGATAGCCCAGCCCAATTACAAAGGGAAAAAAAAAAAAAGAGAAAGAAAGGACCCTGAAAAATGTGGTTTACACCTCTGGCTGATCTAAATATAGGAACCTTAAACTGTTGCAGTTTACTTAACACCCCTAAGAGAACTGCCCTTTTCCAGTCTCTTTACCATGAGAATATTGATATCTGCTTCCTTCAAGAGCCCTGGATGTACGCCTCAGACCAGTGTAGGCTCTTTAAAGCAGAATGGATATCGGGACCTTCTTACTGGTCTTTCAGGTTAGACCTGGCCGATGGAATTGGAATACTTTTTAGATCCATTTCTTTTACCCTAACCAAATTGACTGACCTTATCCCAGGTAGACTTCTTATAATAGATGGTATTTGGTGTCATATAAATTATAGGTTTATAGTAGTCTACGGGCCACAAACTAAAGCAGGTAGAGTCACTTTATTAAATACATTTTTACCCTTTTTAGCAACCTCCAGCCACATCATTTTGGGGTGTGACTTTAACTGTGAACTCCCTGAAAGTTAGTCGGCCATTTAGGGAAAAAAATATACTGTGATACATCTGCTTTAGGCAGAATTATTAAATTGTCAGATTTAAGAAATGGAAAGAATTTTCATGTATCTGGACCCCTATTTACATTTAGGAAAGGGAATTTAACTTCAGTAATAGATCATATATTTTTCTCTAGGACTCTGCCTTTTCCTACTTATTTAACACTCCCTAGTGAATTTTCAGACCATCTGTTAGTTAAAATTATTTTTGCAACATCCCCCTCAAAAAAAGAGAAGGGTACTAGATGGCGTTTGAACACGTCAGTGTTGGAAAGCCCTTCGGTTTTGAAGGGTGTGACCAACCTCCTATGGGCAAGAACACCTGTGGCTGACTTATATGAGGACCTGTGGGAATGGTGGGTAGATACAAAAGAAGAAATTAAAAAATGGTTTCAGAGATATGGGAAAAAACAGGCAAAGGATCAGTTTTTACATTATTTGAAATTAAGAAATCAATTACAATACTTATTTACAAAGGCTGCAACATCTAGGGAGGATTATCCCTCACAAATTGACCAGTTAAAAATGGAAATGAAAACATACCAGTATGATAGAGCTAAGACCTTAAGAACAGAGCTGCATTTTGGTATGCAGAAAAACCCAATTGGGGACCCTTTTGAAGCCTTCAAGGCAAAGAAAGAAGCCTTGTGTATAGAGGTATCGCAAGATGAAGAGGGGGACCTTATTAAAACAAATGAAGGTATCTATGATATAATCTATAATCATAACAAACTGCAAGAGATTCCGGTTGCCCCACAATAGGAGGAAATAACTGATTTTTTTTAAACATTACAGTAACGCCCCCCACCCCCCCATAGATGTATTACAGCTAGCTAAACCCATATCGGCTGTAGAAATTAAAACGTGATCCTTTCACAAAAGCTAGTAACTTCTACAGGAAATGACCTAATCACCTCCCACAATCTCACACAACTTGTAACTCACACCACCAGGCAGAACTACAAGGCTGGTACCAGCACCCTAATTGACTGGGTCCTAGCTAGCACACCAACTTGATTATCTGAACTCAGAGTTCTCCCGGACGTGCTGAGTGACCACTCTCCAATCTCCGTTCTATGGACCACTAAACTTGCCAAAAGCCCATCACGCCTCATCGAGAGCAGGGTTCTGTGGAAAGGCAAACTTGGATCATTCAAATCAGCCCTGTCTGCCTACAACTTGTCCTCCATAAACAAGGCACCTATGCTGGACCAGGCACTCAGCTTTTCATGGAGGGTTTCAATTCCATCTGTGATATCTATACTCCACACTCAAAACGGAAAATTTGGAGGGATGAAAACAGCTGGTTGAATGGGAAGCTCCTCTCCCTCCTAAAGGAAAGGGACTGCCTCTGGGCAAAAGCCTTAAACTCAGTTTGTAAGCATGACCTACAATGCTATAAAACCGCTAGAAATCAGTGCACTAAACTTATCCGGGTCACGAAGGCCAGCTTCCATAAGACCCAGCTCCACAACGCTTGGGGAGATGGAAAGAGGTTTTGGGATAACCTCAAGAACATCCTTGGTAAAGAACAGAAGCAGAATCCTACAATGTTCAATATTAATAACGCACCCTCCACAGATCCACTAGCCATTGCTGATGCCTTTAACCAGACCTTTACTGACCTGTCCCCAGTACTGCCCACAGACTACCTTCTGCTGGTGGAGAACCAAGGTTGTGCCAACCTGACCACAACTAACCACCCAGCCTTCTACTTCAAGAAGGTGATGGCAAAGGAGGCCCAAACGATGGTCAGGAAAGTCCTAGACAAAACTAGGTTGGAGAGTGACGGGCTAGACATGAAGTTACTATCTCTGACCCTTGATGTTCTGATCATACCCATAACAATGCTATTTAATAAATCCTTGGCTCTAGCTCAATTCCCGGAAGTATGGAAGCAAGCCCTGGTAACTCCAATGCACAAGAATGGTGATAAGGCACTGGTATCAAACTACAGGCCAATATCTATCCTCTCCCCACTATCCAAAGCTCTGGAAAAAATCATGGCAAATCAACTCACAGAATACCTTAATAAGTACAATCTGCTCTGCCCAAACCAACATGGTTTCAGGCAAAAACACAGTACTACCATGGCACTGCTGGAATATTCTGACTATGCGCACAAGGCGCTGGATGAAGGCAAATTGGTGGGGTCCATCTTCATTGACCTCACCAAAGTCTTCGACACCATCAACAACCCTCTACTAGTACTCCAGCTCCAAAGACTGGGTGTGGCTTCAAATGCCCTGAATTGGTTCAATGACTACCTATCACACAGGAGTCAGCGAGTCAAAATCGGGCAGACGTTATCCAGCTCCAGAGATGTACTCCTAGGAGTCCCTCAAGGATCAGTTCTAGGGCCCTTGCTTTTCAGCCCTTTGTTAATGAATTACCCATGGCCTGTGACACCAAACTTATCCTGTATGTAGACGATGCTGTGCTGCTGAGCAGTAGCACCTCCCAGGCTGCTCTACAAACAGAACTACAGACCTCTTTCAACAAACTTGAAGACTGGTTCTGTAGGCAAAAGCTGCTACTGAACTACAAGAAAACCAAGGCCTTGCTACAGTCCAGCCCCAACAATAAACACAGGCACACTCCCCTCTAAATCACCAATAATGCTGGTGACCAGATTGAGCAGGTACACTTGTTCAAGTACCTAGGGGTCACCATTGATGACTCTCTCTCTTATATGAATCATATAGATTCCCTTGCCAGAGTGGTAAATACAAAGATCGGGGTCCTCTATAGACATAAGAAATCCCTCTCCCCGGAAGCACTCCGAATCTCAGTCTCCAGCTCCATGCTTTCCACGATAGACTACGGGCTAGCGGTCTATGGAGCTGTCACTGATACAGCACTCAACAGGGTCCAAATTGTACTAAATAAGGCATGCTGCCTGACCCTGTGCGCAGAGCAATACACTCATACTTGCACCCTGTATGAGTGTACAAACTGGCTTAACCTAAAAGACAGGATCAAATACCAAACTTGTCTCCTGGGAAAGAAGGCACTCCTCGGCAAAACTCCATCCTGTGTAGGAAACATGTTCAAAGCTTCTCTCTCATCCCACATCACCAGAGGGAGGAAGAATGGAGCACTGTTCATCCCATTCTGGTGAACCTCACTTGGGCAGCGTACTTTCTCCTACTGCACCCCCCTCTGGTTAAATGAACTCCCGCTGAAACTACAAACAAACAGCCTGCCCCAGTTCAAAACAGGTCTCAAACAGCACCTAATGTCTAGCTCAAAATGCACCTGCTTCTCAGGCCCTACTTGAAAGACAAGCCTACACCCAAGGTAGCACCCAGCATGGAAACCTAGAAAACCCTGCCCCCATCCCAGCCTAGCCAGGGGCCCAAGTAAGCTATTAATCCTCTTTAACGCTCTTGGTATGGCCCCTCTCAACCCCCCACACCCACTTTCTCAGCCATAGTCTATCAATGGATTTTGGTGGTCTCCAGGGTTGAGCTACCCAGGGTAAAAAATTAGACATAGCTGCATCCTCTTATAATCGCTTTGTTTTTCTCCTGTTTGTTGAATTCTCATGTAACTGCTCTTTAATGCTTAATGAGTTGAACCCTGTAACTACTGTATTTGTGTTTTGTCTTATTGTCCACCCTGACGTGGAAGCTTTGTAAAAGAACTCACGCTCTAAGGTCTTTCCAATATTACAAATAAATAAATAAAAAAAATGAACTCCATAAATCTTTCACAGAGATATTATCAATATGTCTTGAAATAATTTTCTTATCTTTCCAAAAGAAATCCTTGGTCCCAACAGCCTTTACTTCAGGCCTGCTGGTGTATCTTTTTCAAGTCAGGGGATAAGTTACACATTAAAAATTGGAGGCCTATTACAATTTTGAACTCCGATTTTAAAATATTATCTCAAGTTTTAAATAATAGATTACATAGTGTGGCAGGAGAGTTGATATACCCCTTGCAATTTTGTGGCATCCCAAACAGGAAAATTCAAAGTGCTCTGATAATCCTTAGGGAAGTAATAGAATACTCTAACAGAAAAAAACAACAAGGTTATATTTATCCTTAGATCAAAGTAAAGCCTTTGATAGGATATATCATCCTTTTTGGTTTTTCACACTTGACCGCTATGGTTTAGCTTCAGTATTTATAAGCTGGATAAAACTATGACATTCTTCAGTAATAGCGTACCCGGTCATTAAAGGCAGAGCTACTTTTCCTATCCCAGTGAGTTCTGGGGAAAGGCAGGGGTGTTTGTTGAGCCCCTTATTATATGTAATCTCTCTCTCGCGACCCCCTTTTAAGGAAGTTAGCTTCATCTAGTGTTTTGTCAGGTATTTCTGATAACCAAGATGGTGATTCCCTGATTGTCCAGGCTTATGCAGATGATGTTTGTGTGTTTTTATTAAATGTGTCACAAATCCCAATAGTTTTACAGGCCTTCAACAGTTATGCTAGGGTTTCAAACACAAAAATAAATATAGAGAAATCTAAGGGCCTGTTTATAGGCCCTGTTACACAACATCTTGTCAATATAGCAGGTATTACTGTTTCCTCAGACTCTTTTAAAATCCTTGGCATTTTCTTTGGCCCACAGAATTGCCAAGAAGAGAATTGGGAAACAGCCCTAAAGGGTGTCAAATTAAAAGTACAAAGGTGGAAAGGTTGGAGTCTTTCCAAAATTAAAAGAATATATATTATTAAAATATTTCTTATACCATGTTTACTATATACAGCTATGGATCCCCCCCATATCTCTTGAGACCCAATTGTATGCATGTTTTTTTATATGTTGTGGGGAAGTAGGCTTAATCCCATCAAGCGGTGTTTTGCTTACCTGTCAAAAGCCCAAGGGGGATTGGGAATGATTGATCCCAATATATTTTTCCATTCATTATTTCTGTCTCAAAATCTGAACCTAGAGATGTAAACATCTAGGGCACCTCAACATTTATGGATACTAAATAATTTAGGAGATTTTCTTACTTTATGGAATACTCTTCCACCTAAATTTCCTACTCGTACTTATGTTCCAAAATATTTTAAACCCTGCACACAAAAACTGATAAAATGGTCTATTTCTAAAACTGTGGTGAGTCAAAATGCTGGGGTAAAGCTTTATAAGAAACTTTTGGAACAGATATATCCTGTCGAGCCTGATTTTGATAACTGTCCAGTTTCCCTCAAAGGGTCAGTCCTTAAGCAGTTAAATAATGAAAGGGTGCCCACACATATGTGTGAAGTATTGTGGTTATTGGCCTATGGCATATTAAATATTAAGGGTAATGCTAAACATAAAATGTTAAGTGAAAGAAATTGCCCTTATCTACAGTGTCAAGCCATGGAAGAAACCATGGACCACGTTCTTTTTAAATGCTCATATATGAAGGGTTTATGGATTTTTTTAAGGGAAAATTGGGGATTCAAATTGTTGTCGGAATTAAATTATAAAACCTTGGTTTTAGGTTACTGTCCATACCTTATCTCCCCATATGATTATAGTACATTAATATTTTTTTTTTTTTTTTGCTGTCTGAAGTTTTATATCTGGCTGGCCCCATGTCAGTGGGTGTTACAACAGAAGCTTATGTCTTATGATACACTATGTATTTTGGTTATGGAGGCTATGAGAACAGTTTACATAAGAGATAAGAAATTTAATACTTCAGAAAGAGTTTTTCAGTGGTGGAAAGGGTTTGCCATATTTATTAAACATAAGTAGGAGTTAGAACTTGTAAGGGATGTATATATTTAAAAATGTTCCCTTTTATGTATATGATTTCTTCTAGTATTTTTTCATTTATATGGTTCTAACTCCAATATATGCCTAAAATCACAATATGAAGAAAATATTTTGCTGCTTTTTGCTTTTGTATTTTGATAATTATGATATGATGTATTGTTTTCTTTGACAGTTTTGTTTTGATGTTCATTTAATAAAAACTCCTCTACTCTTTTCGAGAAGTGCCATGGGATCTTTAATGTCCACCTGAACAACTACCAGAATAGGCAGATGGGATCTTGGTTTAACATCTAATCTGAAAGATGGCACCTCAGGAGTGCAGCACCCCCCTCATGCTACACTACAGTGTCAGTATTGGGATATTAACCCAAGTGCCTGGTGTGGGGATAGAACCCACAGCCTTCTGATCTCCTGGCCTCAGAAGTGAGTGTACAACCTGCTGAGCCACTGACATTGACAGACAGTATCACAGTAAAGGGAGACATGAAAGTCTCATACACTATCATGGCAATGGAGGAATGTCTCCAGCACGATCCCTGAGAAGGGAGGAATGTCTTAGGCACTATCATGGTGAAGGAAAGCATGGAAGAATGCCTTAGGCACTATCACTGAGTCAGAAGGCATGCAGTAATGTCTCACACAGTATCATGTAGAAGGGAAGCATGGAGGAATGTGTTGGGCCCTATCTCTGAGAAAGGAAACATGGAGGAATCTCTCAGCCTCAAGTGTAACCCCTGGGATCCCCGTACATTCCCAGAATAAATATCTACATTGCTTTGGCACCTCAGGGTAATCCTTTGGTTCCCCTTGGCTCCCTTGACAAGTAAAGCCACTGGCTCCATGAAAGGTGGAGCTATCTATAGCAGCACATGCGCTAGGAGCAGATCTTAAAAAAGTTGTGGAAAAACAATGGTTCAGAAGAAAGCACTAGAGGGAGAGGCTCACCCTGTCTCCCAGTTTCCTGATCTACTGAAAAGAAAGTTTCATATAAAGGAAGGAAAGCTTAGGCTCACTAGGGAAGTGGCAAAGGCCATTGTCTACATCTGGTTCCAGATAGGGTGTAGGAAAAATAACTCATCAATATTCTTGGTTGTTGAAGTGAGAGTCTATGAGCTGTAGTTCAACAGAACTCTGATCTATTCATGTTGCTGAAACTTAGAGTGACATAACAATTATTCTTCCATGTGTGAGTTCCTGGGGGGGGGGGAGGACAGTAGCCCCTCTGAATCCCAGCCCAAGGACGGAGTGAGGACCCAGGCTCAATGTCAGCAATAATGTAGATATTTTGGAATCTGTGGAGTGTGGTAAATGAACAGCTGGCCAACTCATCCATCAAGACTGCCCCTAGGTTGAAGGTGGGGATTCCCAGGGGGTCCCTCCTCTGTGCAGGATTCCTCCTATACTAGTGCCAGTGCCCAGTGTGAGTGGTTTAATGTAAACTATCAGATCCTGTATGAGCCATATTGCCATACAATGTGAGGGCGTAAGAATTTTTGTCTGGAGCTCGCCACACCTGAAGAGACAGTGGGGGGGTAAAGGGATGATATGTACTCCCCAGTAACTATACTCCTGGGACACTGTTTGTGGGGGCTGGCAAAGGATAATGGGTTGGTCTAGACCCTGTTTCCACTGAAGTCCCCCAGTAGGAACTGAATGCCCATAATTCCAGGGTTAATATCAAGGTTACCTGTTACAAAGACAAATGTGTTCTTCTGAAAAGTACCCCTACAGATCGTAATGAGGTTGCGGTGGCTGCCATTATCTCTACTGAAGGTGCAGATATAAGGACAACCAAAAAGGTCAGCTGCTTGACTCCATTTACAGTGTCAGCGATCCCAATTTTCTGCTTAAATTCAGAAAAGAGTTTACTACATTAAGGTACTGTACTACATAAAGGTAAATATAAATGTTCATGGTGAGCACCCTCCCTTGCAGACATTCCAGCATTAAACCCCTAGTGAACAAGGGGCTACACAACCACTATCAATGAGAAGGGTGGAAAGGAGGAATACCTCAGGCACTACTGTGACAAAAAAAAGAATAGTGGAATGTCTCGGGCACTATCTCTGAGAACAAAGGCATGGAAGAATGTTTCAGGCACTATCATGAAGAAAAAAGGCATGGAAGAACGCCTCAGGCACTATCACACTATCTTTGAGAACAAAGGCATGGAGGAATGTCTTAGGCATTATCATGAAGAAAAAAGGCATGGAAGAATGTCTCAGGCACTATCATGAAGAGAAATGACATGGAAGAATGTCTTGGGCACTATCGCAGAGAAAGCAGGCATGAAGGAATGTTTCAGGCATTATCTCTGGGAACTAAATTATGGAGGAATGTCTCAGGCACTATCAAGATGAAAAAAGGCATGAAGAAATCTCTCAGGTACTATTATAGAGAAGGGAGGCATGGAGGAATGTCTCAGGCACTATATCTGAGAACAAAGGTATGGCGTAATGAATGTCTCAGAAACTTGGAGGAATATCACAGATACTATCACAGAGAAGGGAGGCATGGAGGAATGTCTCTGACAATATCACAGAGAAGGGAGGCATGGATGAAAGTCTCAAACACTATCATGGAGAAGGGAGGCATGGAGGAATATCTTAGACACTATCATGGAGGAGGGAGGCATGGATGAATGTCTGACACTATCATGGAGGAGGGAGGCATGGAGGAATGTCTCTGACAATATCACAAAGAAGGGATGCATTGGGGAGTGTTTTAGACACTATCATGGAGAAGAGAGGCATGGAGGAATGTCTCTGACAATAACACAGAGAAGGGAGGCATCGGGGAGTGTTTTAGATGCTACCATGAGGAAAGAAGGCTGGATCCCTTTGCACTGAGGTGATCAGCCTGGGTTCTCTTTGTTCATCTCAGGAAAACATAATACTGTAACAGCAACATAGTGCCTCCACCTGGGGAAATTGGAGAGTGTCCCAGCACACTGTAGCACACAGGCACAACTCAGCTGATAGCATTACCTAAACAGATTAGGCAGAATGGGCTCCTGGGAAGAATTGACACTGGCAAGGAGAGACAGTATCGGAGCCTTTATTTGCAATGGCTCGACACTCCTCAGTAACCAGGTGACTTGCTTCATGCTTTAAATAAATGATTTGTTTTCCATTATCATGTTTTCATTTCAGTCACTGGCATTAGTAAATTATGCAATAACAGTCCCCAGGATAAAGTATTAAACTTGAGAAAACAAGGCACTCAGACTTTAGTGTTAAACAAAAATAATTTATTTGCAAGGCTGTGTGTGTAAGCCTGGAGGTCAGTAATTTATTGTGAACAGCATTTCAAACTTGTTCCTGCAGGCTCCATTAGTCATGTTAAGAAATCTGGTCATAATCTGTGTTTTTTTTTGTCACAGACAATCCACGTGCAGTCACTGAGCGGTGAACAGATACACTGAAAGGCATCAGCATCAAGACTCTGGCAGACTGCCTGCAAACATATATACAAACATTTTCTCATATTCTAATTAAGGCCAAGGACTAGTGGACAAATTAAACTGCATCTGGTTTGAAGACAGTTTCCAGTAAACTTATCTACAAAGCTACACAAAATGCAGGATACAAATAACGAATGTGCCCCGGACAGTTGGAAGGCTGGGTAAGTAGTTCAATGGACTAGCAGCCAGTCACTCCCACTTCCTGAGCTATATAAGCAGTTCCTCTCAGCCTCCTTCTGAAACACTTTTTCTTTGCCAGCTGAAGACTCTGTCGTTCTGTCCTCTGCAGCTGGCTGGGGACTATCAAGCTGGCTGGGGCCTGCTCCCCCCACTTCCCCGCCTTGCTGCTCCTGCTTGTCTCTGCTGGACTTCTGTGTTTGTTTTCCTACTTCTGGTTTGTATTTTCCCTCCGGCTGTGTGCTTCTTTCTATCCTTGCTCCCTATTTTCTGTGTTTGTGTGTGTGTTTATTTTTTTGGGGGGGGGGCTTTGTTTCTAAACTCCCAGCATAGTGCTAATCCAGAGCTCATACTACTTGCTCTTAGTTACGCACAACTCTCAATTACTTGCAATGCAACTACAGTCATTATCTGTGTTTCAGCTCACACCATAGCTGTTGTCCATGCTGCACATTCAGTTGTTTTCACCTGATTCAGGCTCACTCAGAACCTAGCTATGCAGCTCAATCATGCTCTCTCAACTCTTTCTGCCTGCCTCATTGCTGTAGTTTCATCGCACTGCCTGGTGATAGCTGCTTTCAGAGCGTTGTGCCTCCCTTCATTCTCTGTTTATTGACTTTTACAGCTCACAGTTACTCAGTACAGATGTTGCTCTCTATGTTTGTACACTCTGTTATACTCTGAGGTCAGCTAAGCTACTGCTGGTGTTGTAAATTAGTTTCAATAATCTGCATGTGGGTCTCGGCCCCATCCACCACTTTTTTGTTTTTCCTACGGCGGGGACTGGGAAGTGTTTGGGGAGTCGTGGCCCCGTGTGGCTAATTACTTATGTTCTAAATCCTGCCTCTGCCGCCAAAAATCCATAGAGTATTTGTCATCTTCATTGACTTTTTGAAATGCCTGGCCTGGCTTACCCCACTATTCAAGGTGCTGCTCCTCTGACCAGTGTTCAGGTCCCACCATTGCTACTACGTTCTGCAGACTGCTACTATGTTTTGCTGACCTACGTGCAGGTCCGACTATTGCCACTGCTTACTGACCTACATACAGATCCGACTGCTGCTACACTGCTTACTGACCAACGTGCAGGTCCACTCTTGCTTATGCAATCATTGCTTATTGCTCACTCACTGCCATCTGACCTCTACAAGGTCTCAAGATCTCAGCACTCAATGCTCATTCAGCTCCTCATCAGTTTCTGGGGCATACCAGCCATACGATTCTGGCACAGGGCTTCCCTGCAGCCAATGGCCTCACTCTGCATTTCTAAGTCCACATCTTGAGTGTGCCCAGCTTGAGGCGGGGTCCTTCTCACCTGACTCATAGCTGAGAATATCCTTGCTCTGGGCTTGAATTTAGCTGTTCACTGACATGACAGCAGCTCCTGGTGCAGAATTTAAGACTAGCTGTGAAGTAGGGCTGTCAGAACCCACTGAAGTTCTGGGTTCTGGTTCTAGTCTAGAACTTTTAAAAAAGTTCTAGCGTTCTAATCTTTTCTAGAACCTATTAGAACTCGAACCCTATTTCTTTTACTTGGGTTGCAACTAGTGAAGATAATATTGAAATACATCTCATAAAATTGTGAATAAAAAGAAGTAAGATCTGTTCATTATAAGGGAAAGAGATGATTGTGTGTGACTTTGAAATGGCTACAGCTAAGTTTATATGTGCTTTCTTCTGTTTGCTAAAGCCAGCCACTTAAAGGTGCTAACAGAGCCACCCATACGTTAAGCGTTTCCCTACTGCGGTTGGATTAGATTTCCTGAGTGCAAAAAAACCAAAAAATCAATAACTACATTCATTTATTCACTGGAAGATTATATACTCACCAACTTTCTTCAGTGCAGTATGAATGAAAACATTTATTTACATTAGCCAATCTCAGCTACTTGCTGGTCACTTTTAAATAAGTAACTCAAAAGTTTCTATGTGTCAAACTTTCTATACTTAAAGGAAAACTCTGGCTTGCAGGGGCTCCCATCCCTGCAAACCTTACCCTCCAGTTTAGGTTTAGTGGAAAAAGCGTCTTTTTTTCTGCAGCGGCAAAGTTGTTTAATTTTTAAAAGTCCAGTACCCGGAAGTATGGTGGATGCTTAGGCAGCTCCATTTACTATAAATGTGTGACTCTGCACCGTGCACTTGCATTGAAGTGCACGGTGCAGCGCTGCACCTTTACAGTAAATGGAGCTGCCTAAGCACCTGCCATACTTCTGGGCAGTGGACTTTTAAAAATTAAACAACTTTGCCACTGCAGAAAAAAAGCCGCTTTTTCCACTAAACCTAAACCGGAGGGTAAGGTTTGCAGGGGGGGGAGCATCTGCAAACCAGAGTTTTTATTTAACAACTTAATAAAGTCAAGGTACTGCAGTCTACTGATATTTCTCTCCTCCCCGGTCCCATCACCCAAACTATTTCTGGGATTTATTTCTCTCCCGTCACCCACAGTATTTCTGGGATTTGTTCCATACAATGAGTGTTGGGTGACACATGGTCACACACTTGGTACAGTGCAGTCAAAGGGAGCACAGCATGAATGATTGCCAATACACCACATAGGTGTCACAGATATTTTTAAATGAATATGGGATTTTTGTCTCCTCCCCAAGTCCTGTCACCCAAAATATTTCTGTGATATGTTTAAAGGGGAACGTGCATATGCCAAAGCCCCACCCCTCACTCTGAGGTAGCCCCTGACTGGCAAATTCGCATAGTAAGTATAATTTTTACCTAAGTGGCTTCTTACAGTTTTATACATTATCTGGTTGATCCTGCTGTCCTTCCTGCCAGTATGTTGACTGTCACTGTTGATTTTTACTTGGTCAAAGTATAATACCCAGTCCTGCACTTCTCAAACCAGAGCTATTACTAGGTCCAGTCACAGAGCTATAGTATACACTCTCCTTTGACTGCTCCCTGGCTCACACATCAAACTTGGGACAGCCTCAGGAGGTTATGGGACATGCCTCTATTGACGCTCAGTTCAATATGCCGGCAGGAGGGACTTTCATTTTTTGTTACATATGGCAGGATTAACCAGATAAAGTACAAAATTATAAGCCAATAAGGTAAAAATTATATTTGTTATCCAAAACTGCTAATCGGGGATGGATATGTGTGGCTTTGGCACATGGTTGTTTCCCTTTCAAGATATCACACAATGAGTGCCAGGCAGCACATGGTTGCACACTAGGTACAGTACAATTAAAAGGAGTGCAGCAGGAATGAAGGCCAATATACTACACAGGAGTCACAGATATTTTTAAACTAATAAAAATAGTTTTTCTGTCCTCCTGAGTCCCATCTTCACCCAAAATATTACTAATGGAGGAAGGAAACAGCGACCTCCCCCAGTCCCCCACCTCAGTTTAAAATCCCAATCCCCGTTTCATTTTTCTTTGAATTTAAAACAAATACATTCTATGATTCTAGCCCATGGAGTGGAGGAAAATCTTAAAAATTGTGCTAGGCTAGTTTTCCCTTCATATTCCAGGGCCTGGGTCCACTTCTATGTATTCATTCTATTGTGATTTAGCTGCTAAGAGTAGGCAGTGGCCAATAATGCACCAAAACATCTAAATTGTCAGCAGCTACAAAGAAAGACTCTGCCTTAAAAGCAGTGTTTAATTTATTTTCTGATTTTAGCGAAAGTTCTCTTAGATATACATATTTTAAATTAAGAATACCTGCAGCAAATATGTTTTGTCCTTCAGTAGTGGGGGCACACCTGCCTGTAACAGTAAAGGAAGGTGCAACTTAAAAGTGACTGATGTGATTTTCTTTTTTGGGAGACACTAAATTTCAAATTAAATACAGTTCACAAGGATCTTAATCCCGAGTATCCCAAGTACCCAGCATAGCCTCCCTTGACCTACAGCTCAGTGGGGTCATTTTAAGTAAAATATTCAGTCAATGACATTCACTCTTTTTAGGTACAGCACAACCTTCAAACAAATATAACTCTTCCCCCCATTCTGTTTTTTTTCCAAAAAGTGTTCATTTTCTATGTGCCTGTACTTCAATTTTGAGCAACGAAGCATATCATTTTCAGTTGTCTGACCTGCTCCACTCTTCGTAATATACTGCCTGTCCCCAATCCAAATGTACAGGTGGTGGGTGGGTAATTTGATCTGGAGAAGTCGGGAGAATGGAGCTTGCCGCCGATGCCAATGCCCTCAAGAAAAAAAAAAGGAAAGAAAACTGAGGAGAACACCGACCGAATCCTCAGCAAAACGAAAACTAAAGAGACCACCAACCGAGTCCTCAACTGCCAGAAACGTTCTTCTGCAAATGGCTTCACCACAGTCTGATCACTTCCACTGTGAGTACACAGGAGAGGAGAACACCAATGAGTTACTTTTTCTGCTCGTTCTTCATCCAATTGGAATCCTTTGTTGGTCCGCTTCCTATAGTCTCTCAATTTAAACTCCCCGTGGGTGAATGCTAGCCACACCCCTGCCTTCAGGGCAGTCAATTGGAATTACTGTGGTCCTAAATAACCTCTCTTTCTGTGACTCCCCACCACCGCTGCAGAGCTTCCTGCTCTTGGTGCCCTCTTTTCTTCTCCCCACTCAGTTGCTGCTATGCCAGGTTAGCTAAGAAATCGGCAAAAAAAAAAAATAGATTGAACCTTTACGTGAACCCTCCAGTGTTCGAGTTCTAATTTAGAACTCGAACACCAGAGTTCGAGCAGGGTTCGAATCTTCCTAGAACTAGTTCTGACAACCCTACGGTGAAGGGTGGTTACTCCAATCTCCTTTGGCTCTAGTGGTTTCCACTACAATGGTTATCCATTGGTTTTAGTGGTTCCCTAGCGAGGCACCTTCACCACATTCTCCCTACGATTGCCTCTGGTTCACCTGGTTTGTTTTTAGGGTGAGTAGGCCAGGTGCGGGACTCAGCAGTTCTTACTCTCCTCCTTCCACCTTGGTTGCCCCCGATGTTGCAGAACACTCTCGCAACCTTCCACGGCATTCCTGTTAGAGGGATTGAGTGAGAGCTTTCCTCCAAACTGGAATATTTTCCACCTCCCTTTAACTGGGTTTCCAAATTGCAGCAGCAGAGCTGTCACTAAATAAAATATCCTAAGCCTGGAGGGAAGGCGACCTAGGCCTTGGATCCTCAGAGATTTTCTCCTCATAGGGTTTTTTTTCTCTCCTCCGTGCCTCAGATCACAACTGTTAGTTAGCATAGTACTGTTCCCTAGTTTCTTTAGGTAGGTTCCGCTGCTGGATGGAGGTGGATGGTGTCCATGCTGTTCCCTCTCTCCTTAGGAGGTCCCCTCATTCTCCAATGCAAACCATCGAAATCATGCCACGCAAACCTTTTTTTTAAATGTAATCAACTTTATTGATTTTGAGGAAAGAAACATACAAGCGACCAATGACAGAACAATAAAAGATGCACACTGAGCAGGAAAAAGCAAACAAAACCAACCCCCCCCCCCAAGAAGTGTGTATAACAACCCAACAGGTGAATTTCTTAAACTGACATAGGTAGCAAACTATTATTACAGGGATCTAAATGGGGAAATCAGAGAGTGCTTAGGGAGTCAGGTTAAATAAATGGCATGAAGTTTGCCCTGTTTCTTGTTAAAAGGGTTAGGGGTAAACAGTGACAGAGACTGGCAATCAGATGCTCAGTCTGAAGAGAAAAAGAGAGTTCATGTAGCCATTCGCAGCATGAGATATGCGCTTGATCCAGCCAGTGCCTGAGGACCATTTTTTTGACCATCAAGGAGATGAGGGCCATGTGGTACCTCTCCTTGACCAGAATCTGAGAAAAGTCACCAATAACACATATTTCCAGAGAGAAGAGGCCTGCCAATCCCAAAAGGGGATTGGCCCGCTCCTCAATTTGTGCCCACAGGGAAGAAACCTTCTCACAGGACCAAAAAATGTGTAATAAGGTACCATCTGCTTTTCCGCATCAAGCACAAGTGGGAGAGGGAAGGCGACTCATCTTAGCCAGTCTGACTGGAGTGTAATACATATTCTAGGGACATGGATATGTTGTTCATCCACACTCATTGGCAGTATCCTTGCCGCTTTAAATCTTGCCGGAAGGTCTTCAAGCTTGCTCCTCCCACCCACCCGGGTGGTATAACTCTCGGCTCCGCCCCATGCGTCAGATCTTCCTTACCGCTTGACTCAGGTTCCCTCCTTAACGCTCTCGTTTGCACTCATTTCCTATTTCTCCATTTGCGGTTTAAAATAAATTTTCAAAGACTTCAGTCTTCTATCCCTCGCGGCTGCGATGGACAAATCGACCTCGGATTTCGGAGATGCCCATGCGGGCAGAAGATGTCTCTGACGGATCCTCACTCCACGTGTGTATACTGCCTGGGCCTTGAGCACGACCCGCGGGCTTGCGACCTGTGCTCATCTTTCTCGGCCTCGTCTCGGGAGACCGTGCTGCCCGATTGCAACTGGGCCGTCCGAGCGTTCCCTCGGTGAAGTCCAAGGAGGCCGGTTGGCGGTGTCGGCGGACGGTTCGGGCGGATCAGCTCGAGCGGATGGTCGCCTCAGAGGAGGCGCACGGGTCAGATCTTCCTCGGCCGCTGCATTTATCCCGCCTCTGGGTTCTTCCTACATGGCTTCTTTTAAGGAGCTTTGTCTGTCCTCTCCACTAAAGGAGAAGGGCCTGCGTCTGCGGGACCTTATTCTCGGTCCAAAAAGAGGGACAGGGGTAAGTCCCTCCGTCGACGCTCTTGGGAGCGGGAAAGGTCCCTCTCCCCGGGCCGTCGACCGTCGGCTTCGGTCGACCGCTCGGCTTCGGCCACTGGCCTCACGGTGTCCCCGTCAGGTCAGTTGACCGAGACTCCCACCGATGAAGTCGAGATTTTTCTCGACCCATTGGACGGGCTGTCGCCTTTAGCAGCCGAGATTCCCCTCTCCCCGGTTCCCCCGGGAGGAGTTGAGGATCCCGTGGGCTCGCCTGTGCCTCCGGTTCCGGAGCCCTCGGATGGACCTTCCGAGCCGAAGGGAGTGCCGGTTCCGGCCGACACCTCCCCGCACCGACCCCGGAAATTCCGGGACTCTCGGTCTCGGTCTCGGACCTCTTCGCGTCCAGCTGCCTCACCGCCATAGGCGGTCTCGGTCTCGGCACCGCGGTAAGCGGCAGCCGCCGGCTCCTCGCCCCTCCTCCTCGGATGAGGGAGGCTTCGCGAATTACGCCGACGGCACGAGGACCTTATGCTGCAACAGTTCTCCTGGCCGGAATAAGCCGACCCGCGCCTTCCCCGCCATTAAGTGGCTGTCACCGAACGGCGACACAACCCCTCGATTTGTCCGAGGAGCTTCATACCAGGCCGGTTGTTCGGCCAAACCAGCTGCTCCACCGATTCCGTGGAACCTCCGCCTCCACAGCCACCACTGGGGTCCACCAAGGATTCTCGGTCGGCTAAGGGTTTACCCCATCGGCTGTCAGTTACCCTCACTCCCGACCGACCTGCAGGTGAAGGGTGGCTCAGGCAGAGGCAGCTTTTCGAGGACTCTTCCGAGTCCGAAGATGATTCCTCCCTCTTCTCCAAGCGACTGGACTTGGAGTCTTCAGGAGGTCAGTCAATGGACGATAGCCCGTCGTCTTCCTAGGACTGCTTCGCCTCATCTCGGAGTCTACCGGATGGAGCTCGAACCCGCTTCCAAACGGGCCAGGTATCCTCACGGAGATTCTGGACCGAGGGATTCTCCGCGGAGGCCTTTCCGTGGCCGAGGCCAAGTGGGTCCGCACTGGAACTTTGGCAGCGCCTGCTTCCTGCCCTGCGCCCGGCCAGGATGGCCTAGGAAGCGGTCCCTCCGGTTCTTGTCCGTTTTTCGGAACACCCTCTCGCTGAGGGTTGGTTACCGACAGCATTTTCGCGACCGGCAACGCCAGGGATGTGGACAAACTCCTGACAAGGAGTCCAAGAAATTGACTCATGTCGGGCGAAAGTTCACGCTAGGCCTCCTCTCGGCCTTCGCCAGGCCAGTTCGCCGCCCTCATGGCACATTTTTCTCATGCCCTGTTGGGCTCCCTGGATGAGGTCATCCTCATCTTCCCCCGATCTGCAGACTACGGTTAAGCAGGTGCGGACCAGGGCAGGGCAGTGGCCAAACAGCAGCTCCAGACTGCTTTGGATATAGGGGACTCATGTGCCAGATCGGTGGCGGCGCAGTGGCTATATGTTTGGCGGGCTTGGCTGAGGATATCCACCTTTACTGGATACCAGCACAAGTTGGCGGATGTTCCTTTTGGGGACTGACCTCTTCGGCCCTGGGGTGGAAGGTCACCTGCAGAGGATCGAGAAGTCCAATGCTACCTTGGACTCGGTCTCTTCCGCTCAGAAGGACAAAGGCCGCAAACCACAGCCTAAGCCCTTTCGTCCTTCAGCCCCCGGGCGCGCCCGGCCCAGCAACGTCAGGGCCAGCAGGCTCGGCCTTGGCATCCCAAACCCAAGCCGCCGGCTTCCTCTAACAGGAGGCAGGGAGGAAAGGCCCAGGAGGTCCCTCGGCCGGTCCCTCCTCCAAGCCTGCCCAGTGACGGGCTGAGGGGTCGCCCATCCCCGTCACCTTCCTCGGGTCCCCTGGGGACGGCCCGCACTTCCGTTCCGCCTGGTCCGCTGTTACCACGGACAGGTGGGTCTTGAGGTGGTGGGAAGAGGCCTGCCTCTGAATTCGAGCAGGCACCACCCTTCAGAGCCGTCCCTCGGGGCCTTGGATCCCCAGCCTCACTGGCGGCCTGCCGAGCCGACATCGCCTCCTCCTCCAGAAGGAGGGGTAAGAGAGGTGGTGGACCCTCCTTCAGACCCAGGGTTTGTGTCCAGGTACTTCCTGGTTCCGAACGACGGGGCTGGCGCCCATTCTCGACCCACACGACCTAAACAAGTTCCTAAGGTCTCGAACCTTCAGGATGGTCACCTGGCTCAGATAATACCATCCTTGGAACGCGCGTGTGGTTCTGCTCTCTGGACTTGCAGGACGCGCTTCACGTCCCTATCCGTCCGCCTCACCAGAGATTCCTTCGCCTCGAGCGGAGGGATCCTCTTCGAGTTCCAAGCCATGCCCTTCGGCTTGTCTCCAGCTCCCAGGGTCTTCACCAAATGCATGGCAGTGGTGACAGCATTCTCGCGGCGCCGAGGGGTCCGGGTGTACCCTTACCTGGACGACTGGCTGATAGCAGCTCCCTCCAGGGAGGAGGCGGAGTGGTCCAGAGATCTGGCCCTCCAGGTCTGCTCTCAACTGGGCCTCCTTATCAACGAGGCCAAGTCGGAACTCGAGCCAAGCAGGTGATTCTATTCATCGGGCACAGCTCGACTCTCTTCGAGCCAGAGCTGCTCCCGGTCAGGGCCGAGGTTCTTCCTCCTTGCCCGATCATTTTGGTTGGGCACATTGCGCCCTGCCCGGGACTTCCTGCGCCTCCTGGGTCTCATGGTGGCCTGCACCAGCGTGGTCCGCTGGGCTGCTGGAACATGCGCCCTTCAGTGGGGACTGGCCAGCCAGTGGTCACAACGCTGCATCCCTTGACCAGCTTGTGTCGGTGACACAGGGATGTGGAACGCCTCCAGTGGTGGACCGCTCCAGTTCATTTGCAGGAGGGCATCCTGCTCGTCCGCCCGAGCCGACTCTCTATCGACCGATGCCTTCTGATGGGTTGGGGTGCCCATCTGGGGAACACGGCTCATGGCCTCTGGTCCCCGCGGGAGTCCCGATGCCACATCAACCTGCTGGAGCTCCGAGCGGTCCGCCTAGCTCTCACCGCCTTTGCTCCGTTCCTCCGGGGTCAAGTGGTCCGAGTCCAGACGGACAATACCACGACCATGTACTATCTGAACCGCCAGGGCGGGACGCGCTCCATGCTTCTATGCAAGGAAGCTCTCCGATTTGGTCACTGCGGCGCAGCCTGGAGGCGGATCTCCTAGCCATTCACGGGCAGGAGCCTCCAACACCCTGGCCGATGCCCTGAGCTGGATAGGGGCTGCATCCCACGAGTGGTCTCCTGCCGGAGGTAGTACAGCATCTGTTCTCCTTTGGGGCACACCTCAGGTGGACCTGTTTGCCTCCATGGAGAAGCGAGCTGAGTCTGTTCCATGCCCGCCCCCTCAGCAGGGCTCGCTGCAGGGGATGCCTTCTCGAGGCAATGGACCCGGGCCTCTTTCGCCTTTCCCCATTTCCCTTGATCCACAAGGTGCTTCTCAAGGCGAGGAGGACAAGGGCGGGTGATTCTGATAGCCCCAGACTGGCCTCGCCAGTTCTGGTACCCAGATCTCCTCAGTCTCAGCTCCAGGACTCCGGGCAGCTTCCAGCTCGCCTGACCTGCTCTCAGTCAATCAGGGGAAGGTGTTCCATCCGGACCTTCAATCCCTGCACCTGACGGCCTGGTTCCTGAGCGGCTAGAGTTCCAGGCCTTGGGTCTTTCCGACGAGGTCCTCAATGTAGTTGAGGCATCCCGTAAGGAGTCGACCAGAAAATGCTATGCCTTCAAATGGAAAAGGTTTTCCATTTGGTGTCAGGCAAGGGCTTGGACCCTTCCTCCTGTTCCTTGGCAAGCATCTTGGACTATTTATGGTCCCTTTCTAGTCAAGGGCTTAGGTCCGACGACCCATGGTGCACCTGGCAGCCATCTCTGCTTACGGGCGCGGGCCGGGAAGCAGTCAGGCGGCAGGAGAAGGTGGTCTGGTGCTTTTTCAAAGGCCTTGATCACATTTCCTCCAGTGCGGGAACCCCACCTCCGTGGGATCTACTGCTGGTATTGGCAAAGCTCATGGGCAAGCCTATTCGAACCTATGTACAGGTGTGGTTTCTCACCTGTCGTGGAAGACCGCCTTTCTTGGTGGCTATCACGTCAGCCAGAAGGATGGGAGAGCTCCAGGCGCTTCCATCAAGTCTCCTTACCTGGTCTTCCACAGGGACAAGGTTGTCCCTGCGCCCCACCCGAAATTCCTTCCGAAGGTGGTGTCGGAGTTTCACCTTAACCAGGTGTTGACTCTGCGGTGTTCTACCCCAATCACACCTCGAGGCCGAGATATAGGCTCCATACTCTGGACCCTAGAAGGGCGCACGCTTATTATAAGGAGCCTGCGCTGAAATTGGGAGAGGTTCGCCAGCTGTTTGTCACCTACGCTGAAGCCAGCATCTGGCAGACCTGCCAAGCGGACGATAAGCAGGTGGGTAACCTCCTGCATAGATCTCTACTAGGTTGGCGGCATGGAGCCTCCCAGAGGGATAAGAGCTCATTCTACCGTCATACTGCTGCAACGTGGTGGCTGCTTCCAGGGACGTCCCTATCCAGGAAATCTGCAGGGCTGCTACCTGGAAGTCAGCAAACACCTTCATTACCCACTACCACATCGGCTTGAGTCACTCCGGGATGCTGGTTTTGGGGCCTGCCCTCCAGTCTCTTCCCAAGTAAGTATATGGGGTGTGCGTCTTGCCTCCCTCCTCCCGGAGAACTGCTAGAGTCTGCCAATGAGTGTGGATGAACAACATATCCATGTCCCTAGAAATACAGGTTACTCACCTGTAACAGGAGTTCTAGGAATGGTATATATTGTTCATCCATCCTGACCCTACCTCGGCTTCGACGCACAACCTGAGCTTCCAGCGGGCCAGATCTGGCGTCATGGGACGGAGCCGAGAGTTATACCACCCGGGTGGGTGGGAGGAGCAAGCTTGAAGACCTTCCGGCAAGATTTAAAGCGGCAAGGATACTGCCAATGAGTGTGGATGAACAACATATACCATTCCTAGAACTCCTGTTACAGGTGAGTAACCTGTATTTATTCAGAATATGGTACTGGGGGAGTCTTAACTGGTCCTGAGTTAGATAGGTATAGAGATCTTTCCAAAGACATGGCCAGTTAAAATTAACCTCAGGCAGCAACGATTCCCATACTTTGGAGCCAGCCAGGGAAAAAGAATGGGAAATGGTAAGCAACCATAGATATAAGCCAGAAGTACCATGGGGTTTAAGGGCCAAATCTTGAGATCTTGAGACTGGGAAAGGAGCTCCCTGAGATCAGAGAATTTTGGGGCAGGGTCTTAACTGGTAAAGCTTGAAGATGCATGCTGAACCCAGTTGAAATTTCTCCAGCAATTCTGGAGATGTAAGAAGGGAAGATTGGGAATGGAAATCAGAGACACAAACATTCTGGGGCAGGGAAAGCCAACCTGAGGTTAATGGACGACCTCCAATCTTAATGTTTAAGTTAGAGAAGATAGGTTGTGCAACGTCTTTATAGAAGGAGACTTTCCGGGAGCTGCAAATTTGTGAGAAACCTTTGATGGAGACATTGACTGGGGAGGTGGTCAGTGGGTCCGGAAGAGATTTCCATGGAGCAAATAGAATAGCAGCTGGTGACAGGTTATAAGCAACAAACAGACGGGATTCTATTTGTAACCAGATAGGAGTATATTCAGACTCGGGTGTGAGATGAGAGTTGGAAAGCCATTTTCTGCATTTATAAAGATGACTAGCTCAATAGTAGAATAAGAAGTTAGGAAGATGGAATCCACCAGATTCTTTAGGGAGCCCTAGCTTAAAATAAGAATGTCTGGGTGATTTGTCCAGCCAGATGAAGGAGGTAATAAGGGAGTGGATATGTTTAAAGAAGGAAAGTGGAAGGACAATACTAAGCATACTTAGGGGTTAAAAAAGCCTAGGGAGGATGCTCATTTTAATAATGTTAATCCTGCCCCATAGTGAGATAGGGATGTCCTTCCATCTTGTTAGATCCTGTCGTATCACCACCAGAAGATCCTCTAGGTTCATTTTCACCAATAGAGAAGGGTCAGAAGTAAGAGAAATACCCAGATATTTAATGGAACGAGGAGACCATCGCATACCAAAGGAAATCAGGTCCGGGCTGTGGACAAACTGGTTAAGGGGGTAAATTTAGATTTTGTTGAGGTTTAGTTTGTAATTAGAGTGATAACTAAATTGGTCAATCACTTTCAATACCTCTGTGAGGAAGGTAGCTGCCTCGGAAAGATGCAATAAGATGTCATCTGCATACACCGAGATAGATGGTGCCAGGTTGTCGATGGGGATGCCTCATATGTTAGGGGAAGACTTGAGATGTCGAAGGAGCGGCTCAAGGTACAAATTGAAAAGAAAGGAAGAGAGGGGGCAACCCTGATGTGTACCAGTATACAGAGGGAATGCAGAGGAGAAGACACTGTTACAATAAATCCTTGCCGAAGGAGAGGAATAAATCATTTTAAGCCATTGTAAAAAAGAAGGAAAGCCCATCTTCTGTAGGGTAAGCCATAGGAAAGATCAGTCCACCCTGTCAAAGGTCTTTTCTGCATCAAGAGAAATTAAGGCCATCAGCAGGGGGGAAGCTTCAGCTGCCTAAAACAAATGACCGATCTTTTGGAGGTGATTGGCGGAATGCCACGCAAACCTGAGCATTTCATTATGTTATCAAGCTGCCTGATGCTTTATCTACTACTACGTCACAGATACTGCTTGCTTATATGCTTTGTGCTATTACACTTCTTTTCGGGGATCCTTCCTAGGGTACGTTTAGCCAAGGGAATCATCCCGCGCACCTCTACGGGTGGAAACCTCTTTGAGGGTTCCTTGCCTTGGTACCCCTACAGGGTGGTAATTCCTCTGGAATAGAGAGAGAGAGTGCAAATGGCCAAAATCAAAGTAACACAGTTGCACAAACATAACACTATACTGACTGCGTAGGCCATTGAATTGGAAGGCTGGTCCTGTAGTTCAACGGACAAGCAGCCAGCCACTCCCACTTCCTGAGCTATATAAGCAGTTCCTCTCAGCCTCCTTCTGAAGCACTTTTTCTTTGCCCCCCCATCCTCCCCTCCTCCTCCAGTGGCAGCGCCTCACTCCTTGGGATCCTTCCTAAGGTACCTTTAGCCAAGGGAATCATCCCACAGCACCTCTAGGGGTGCATTCCTCTTCAAGGGTTCCTTGCCTTGGTACTCCTACAGGGTGGTAATTCCTCTGGAATAGAGAGAGTGCAAATGGCCAAAACCAAAGTAACACAGCTGCACAAGCATAACACTATACTGGCTGCGTAGGCCAATGAATTTGTACTTAGGTGCTCATAAACAAAATCCCTTATGATTTAGACTGGGTCATTAATGTATAGGTCTGAGTATGTAAAATGAGGTAGATAGCTGCTGTTACATCTTACCCACACCTGGACTTGAGGGCAGTATTCCCATTCACGCATAGATGTACATGAATCACGTAAGAAATATGACTTTCACATACATCTATGTGTGTAGGGGGTACAGCTGCATGTAAAAAAGCCTGGCTGATGTTGTGTATGCAGGCATTTGAGTTGCTTTACATGCAGACTGTGCCATTTTTTATTTCTCCCCACATTAGCAACCATCATAGGATTGGTCCACAGTACAAAAAGTAAGAAAGAAATCACCCTATCTGGTTCCACAAGTTGCCAGTTGGCATGCAGCTGTGACTGGGGTGATGGTACGGTGCTTATGCAGGCTTCACATGTGCAGCGAGAGAAAGTACAATGGCCAGACTACAGAAATGTGCAAGTTTAGCAGCAGAATTTCGGAGTGACAGGCCCGCCGAGTGGGACCTCTTCTCTACTGTTTCCTGATCTGGAGGAAAAGGAGAAGCACTCTTTACCATTTAGGTTTGTATTTCTTTTTTTTTTACAGGTAGAATGTGGATCAAGTGACTGGTGGACTGGACTACTAGCCTTACAAGTTGTGGAGTTTCCTTGCCATTTGCCATCAGTGACCCTGTGTTGCTTCCCTGGTTCGCGTCAATCAACCATCTGTCTTGGCCCCAAATTTCCTGACCCAGCTATACCTTCCTCCAGCCACACGTGTTGGTTTCCAGGCCTGGCTCCATGACCACCATCCATCTCCACCATTGGAAATCAGCCCGCAGCCCGCCCCATTCACATCCCAATTCCCAGACCCAGCAATGATGGCAGTTCCTCCCTTCCATTCTTACTGTGACTGATCTGATCATCAGCCATATACACCCGTGTCCCTTGTGCCTCCTGCCATTCCTGACCTTGCCTGAACCGATCACTTGCCTTGCCAGAGTCCACTGATGCCAGAGCCAGATCACACTTCTAGTGGTCCATCCTCCTTCTAGTTTCTCTCAGCTTCAGGCCCAGCTTGTTTAATTTCCCTACCATACTGCCACCCAAATCCAATTACCTTCCTGTTCCAATAAGCTGTTGCTTTTTATGGGGCTGCTCCTACTGTGCTGAGCTGAGACTGAGAGAGACTATAGCCACTAGCGAGCTGATGTCCCCGGGGGTCAAATTTAGTGTTTTGTAGTGAGATGAACTTCAACCAAATAGGCTGCTGTGCTTGCCCCCCCCCCCACACTCACTAACTTGGCTATTATCGTCCGTGAAGTGGTTTGTAAGGTGGTGCCATGTGCAGATGCACTATCATCATCATCTCATCCTCCTCCTGTTTAACTGGTCGATGGAGCTGGGGCACGCATTCGATCCATTTCCCTCAGCGATCAGTCATCAGCAGTGCCTGCACAAGAGCCTGTTGCAATGAGCGACCTTCCCGTAATGCTGACTACTGCTAATGTGTGCTGTTGGATAGGATTCAACTAATGGGCACGCCTGGCTTCTCCAAACTCCTCAGTCAGAATTATTCCACACAGCAGGCACATGCCGTGGCCTCTGCTTGCCCCGCCCCTATTGCTGACATGTCTGGTGCTGTTTTGGTCACTCCTGTCTTCCCGTTCCCATTCCCCTTCCCATCCAGTCCTCCTGGGACTCCTGACTCCAAGGCCACACTACCTCAGCAACGCAAATGTATTTGGTGGTCTCTCCAGGTTCAACTCCAAGTCCCACATGAGCGCTTCGCATACTGTGCTGTGTCAGACCATTTCAACCTGAGTGCCTGGCTGTCTGCACTCTGTACTGACATTTCCATATACCTCCACCCCGCTCTGAGGCTCCTGGTCCTGTCCCAAGTCGCCTGCTTTCTAGGCAAACCATTTCCTGTGTCCTGTCCACTCCTTTTCACCCTCACCTAACACCTCAGTGGTTAGTGCATGCACACAGTGGCAATAGCCAGATTATATTATTAATGTGTGTGAGTGACAGTGCACTTATGCACTGCAGAAGACTTGCAGACAGTTGTGGAGTGAGTGGACTGGCGTGGAGCAGAGCTGGAGGAGTGGAGTCAGCGGAGAGAGATTGACTGACTGGCAGCCTGTCACCTGAGTTTATCATGCCATTGCTGTGCTTATTTTATTATTTATGTATCATAAATTTGATGGATCATAATGATTGAGTCAGTGAACCTTCTTGGTTTGTCTTTGATTCTGACAGTACTGCTGCTGTATATAACACATCACTGTGTGACAGAAAGATGCACTGACTTATGCAGAGATCTGTATGCTTGCTGATGAATGCTGCTGCTGTCATCAAGTTCATGAAGTGCCCTGCTATAAGCCCTCCCCCACTCAGCAGAGCAGACTACTAGTACTATTTTCTGTAGTGCTGAAGCAGCCCTGCTTGTATTGAGTCTGGCTCTGTCATCACATCACACAATACAAGCAGGACTGCAGCAGCATAGAAGTTAGTAGTCTTGTCAAGCGTGTTAAAATTATAAATATAATGAATTTGTGTGAGTGTCTGACACAAATTTGTATCACCTGCAGGAATTCTTAATTTTTAATTTCAGCAGTACACTGCAGACTGCACACAGAGAAGAGTAGACAGCTAATTACCTCTGCTGCTGCAGCTTTGCTTGTGCATCTTGTATTTGTGTCAACAACTATACAAGCAGGGCTGTAGGCAGCGTAGCAGAGGTTAGTAGAAGACAAAGAAGTACTGTGCTAGTCTGCACAGTTTTACAGTAGTACTGCAATGCATGTCAGAAGCTATTGGGGTGGGGGAACAATGTTTAAAGAGTTCTGAACTGCTGTCAGAAGTTCAGAAGTTGAACTCTTAAAACATTTTCCCCAATAGCCTTGACATGCATTACTATAGTGTAAACTGTGCAGACTGCTTCACAATACTTCTAACCTCTGCACTATATAAAAATCCCTGCTTGTATTGTTACAAGTGAGGCTGCAGCAGCAGAGGCTACTCTGCCTGCGTGCACTGCAGTCTGTGTGTAGTAATTAGTAGTACAGTAGTTGCAGTGCACTTGCAGATGCACAAAAGAAAACTGCGGCATAGCTAAGGCCCCGTCCACACTGCACTGCTCAGACCCCATAACGGATAGAAACAGTTACAACCGGGGAGCGGTGCAGTGTGTCCACACTGCCGCGGTGTCCGTTACGGGACCGCCACCAGTCCACACTGGGAGCCGGGCGCGACCATTTACCGCGGGTACCCGATCCCACAATGTAGCTCAAGGCTGCACTAGGAGACCGGTGCCAGGAGTCCACACTCACGCCCGATAACGTTACCGAGGCATAACAGGTTTCATAACCGTTGTTGAAACTACCTCATATGTGGTTTCAACAACGGTTATGAAAATGCCTTCTGTAACGTTACAGGTATAAACGCAAACCGTTGCGGTAATGGTTTGGGCACTCTGTAATGTTACAGAGGGGTAGTGTGGATAGGGCCTAAGAGTAAACTAAACTACTTACTGACTCCATGACGATATCTGTGAGTGACAGAAGAAAAAGAATGCTATTGCTAATCTCTCTATGCTAGTGTACTGGTACTATAAAAAAACGAAACAATGCAAATACCGATGTTTTACTTTTTTATTCAGGATTTCAGGTACATTATTACTAGCTACAGATGGTGGATGGCATGATTTGGAAGGAAAGAATGGATTCCTTCAATTGACTTTCCAGTTATGGACTAAAATTCCAAAAGGTTAAACAGCAGCTCAGCTACCATTCCAGCAAACATTATTCCCTGTATTTGTTGTTTTAAATAAACAGTAAGGAGTAAGGACTGGAGGAAAAAAAATGTAATTATAATCTGTCTAGTGACTGTCTCCCTCTCACATGTACAATTACTCAGTGAAAAAAAAAGACAATCTGTAGTCTAGTGTGTAGTGTACAAGTACAATAATTAATATGTACAAGTATTATACATACAATACCCTTCAGTGTTCAGCCTCCTTGGCTGCCCTGCTCTACTTACTCTTACAGCCAATAAATGCAAGAAGACAATGCAATCTATTCTAGTATTCCGTTACAGTCTTGTCTTTGACTCTTTACTTATTATTATTATTGCAATTCCAGCACTGGGACTGACCACAGAGGTTAAGATACTTATTTGTGTCTTTGTGACAGCCAGGTAACTGTTAAGAACAAGTTCGGAGGGCGTGCACATGCACTGGTACTACTGAATAGAAGAACAGTAGAAGACTGAGTTTGTGACTGTTTCTGAGTTGCTGTGGCCGTAAAAAAAACAAACAAAAAAAAAAACAAAACCACTCTGTTGTGCCTTATGTTGAGGCAGTGATTGCTGCTGTGCTGTGCGGCATACCACTTAAAAACAATATGTACCTCCAGTGATGTTCTGCAAAGGGTGCAGTGCATCCTCAGTACACAATTTGTACCCCTGAAAAATGTGGAGGAGGTACACTGCACCCCCTGTTATGAGGATCTGGTGGGAACACTGCTTGAGGGGTAGTATGGCACAGAATACCCTCTGATATTCTGGGCAAAGAGCACATTTTGATCCTTGATCTATACTACATTGTCAGCTGGTGAGCCACTTCTCTGATGCAAATGGGCTCTACAGATGGATGCCATCAGGTAGGACCCTTTGACAGGGGAACCGCTAAGGGCCCCATCTTCCCCGTGAAGCCTCCATACTGGATTGGGACTCTGGACTTGGCCCAGAAAGGACAAGTGCCCACTCCCCAAGTCTGCCTAGTTCCCACTGTCCAGTAGCAGCCAGAGCCACAGTGAGGTTCTTTTACATGAATCCTGCAGGAGTCCTTTAGGGCAGAGCAACCCAAACAATATGGGACCTCATGTTTATGTAAGCCACCCCCCAAAAATGAGCTTACCTTAGGGAGTTGTGGCTCTGGGTCTCCCTGCAGTGCTGGTTGTGTCCATGGCTCCAGGGGAGGACTCATGCCTTGTGGCCCCTCCATGGCTTGCGGCTCTGGCAGCTGTTTCCTGGTGGCTTGGCCTCCTGCAGGCGGTCAAGCGCTGGGATAGTTGTTTCATGCCTTCTGCCGCAATTGTGTGTCTCTGGTCCAGTTTTTCTGGCTGGACCAGGCTCGGGACACTGGGGACATAAAATAAATAAATAATTAAAAATTGAAAATAGAATGGTGGACCGTGCCTACTGAGCATGCATGGCTGCCGACTTCTAAAAATTTAAAGAAGCAGCTGCTCCATTTGAAGAGAGAGTTTGATGCTGGCTGGTGCCATTTGTGGACAATTTGCAAATGGTTATTTTGGGACTATGTATCCCACAAGGCATAGGGGACAGAGTGATTTTTGGTGCCCAGGGAATTGGACCTCGGCGGTTTGGTGCCTTTTAGAGAGAGAATAAAAGGAAGAGAGCTAAGCAGGAAGGGGAGATCACCAGAAAGAGAGAGAGAGAGAGAGAGAGAGAGAGAGAGAGAGAAAGGTCTGAGCAGGGGTGATTGCCCGCTCAGCCAATGAGGCCACTTTAGTTTTTTTACTTAGTGTGGCAGTGCAGCATTGAGAGCAGTGACGTGGTGGTGGCTGCTTGATTCTGGAACCCTATTCTCTGGGGCCATTTGGGGTCTTGGTTCCCATGAAGATGAGCACTGTTGTGGTTCCTGGAGGAGGCATGGCTATGGGACCTGCAGCAAGCGGGTGGGCAGAATTGCCACTAGCCCTGAGGACCACTGCTGAGCAGGACCCCAAAAGAATCTGCCATTGGGGAGTGCAGAGATGGATCAAAAAGTAGGAAGAATGAAGACTGTGAGGTGAGGTGTCCAGAGGTTTAGGCACCGCCCCTGGGCCCAGGACTGGATACTTGAAAGGCGTGCAGAGGCTTTTAGTAGGGGGGCCCCAGTGGGTCCAGGGGTCCAGGGATAGACCCTGATCCCATATAGCCCTAAATGTAAAACTGCCCAGTTTCTGAGAGGAGGAGGAGCAGACGAAGAGGATGGCCGTGGGCTGGGTCGACCATCCTCCTGGAGGTTCATGCTCCTCATGAAGATTGAGAGAGAGACTGGAGAAAGGAAAACTCTAGTTGTCTCTTTTATAGGCCTGAATTGGCCATGAACCAGCTGCCTGTGTTGGACTTTGGCTACTTAACCTGAAGGGTAGCTACCTGGACAGAAATGCTCTGTTTGTGACCTCATTGGTCCAGAGTACTTTAATAGCTTCTCCAGGAGTATACTAACATATTAAAATGCCAGCAGAGGAGGCCTAATGGTCTTTCGTGTCTGCTCGATGGTCAGCACCTATATAGGGCGCCGACTTTGCTGTCCCCCAACCCCCTTAGGTTTCTCTATCCCCGGTCCAAGATGTTCCCCTTGTATTGAACTTCTTCAGCTTCACTATTCCCCTATACCTGTCCCATCCCCTCTTGAACCCCTCTACAATCTCTGCCTCTACTAGTCCCTTGGGCAGTGCATGCCATGGTTCCACCACCCTCTCAGTGAAGTAATACCTCCTCCTCTCCCCCTTGAGTCTCCCCCCCCCCCAGCTTCCTCCCGTGTCCTCTAGTTGCCCCCCCTTCTTTCCTTTGGAACACCCTAACTGAGCCTCCCTTATTAATCCTCTTTATGTACTTGAAGACCTCTATCATGTCCCCCCCGTCCCTCCTCTCCTCCAAGGTGTACATGTTGAGCTCCTTGAGCCTCTCCCTGTCGGTTCTTCCCCCAAGCCCCAGATCATTTTGATTGTCCTCCTCTGGACCCTGAAATGATGTGACCTTTTCGGTTCTAAGCACCTATTAGCTTCTAATGTGACCTCCTCGGTCCTGAGCAGCCTGTTATGTTTTTCCTGCTCCATGGAGTGACTGTTCCTGTTTTATTAACTGTTCACTAAATGTGATCCCCTGTTTCTGCAGTTTGGAGTGTTTTCTTCATTCGTTTTGGATGGACTGTTTTGCTCCTTACAAGATGTTGCCTCCACAGCCCAGCTCCTAATGTGTGTTCCAGAGTGGCATCCAAGGGATCAGGCCTCAGAGGACCCTTGAGGAAGACGGCGAGAAACCTGCCTGTTGAAGACTGCCTCCAAAGGCCTCAATGGCAAAGATTGCAAGGACAGACAGGTGAAGACCAGCATCTCGTTTCTCCAGTCGGCCAGCTCTGCACCAGGAAGAGTGTAGCACCCCAGTTTCATCAGGTCTGGTAAGCCAGGCTGATCAGGTATATGAACTCTTTTCTGCTGTATAGTGCCCCCTCCCCAGGACTTTTTACCACCATCATACCCCTAGACGTGGGGGTTCTACCGCAAGTGGATGAAAACAGAACTATCACAGGTGAAAAGGGAGCAACCAAAAGACCACCTATCAAAAAGACAATAGGTAAAAAGGGCAATATCACCCAATGCTGCCAGAAAGCTGACCCCGCAAAGTACGGCACCATACAGTATTCCATGCCGCACTGTACCCACCAAAGTTAATAAAACCAGCTCCATGGAGGGGCACATCAGGGAGTGGGAGGCTTAGTGATGCCCTGACAGCAGGTTGCCCTCAAGTTCTGGATGCCAGCATTTGGTGCACCCACATTACAACACCTATATTATGGCGTCCTTGTTCCCATGCCATACGTGGGATGGGGGGGCTTACATTTACAAAAGAACTTAATACAGGATATACCTGAAGGTTACATTTCCAAGAACAGGACATCAGAGAAACCGTAAACAACTTAATTATACTTGAATAGAGCTGCACAGTTTAACTCTTTACTTGCTGGAAAAGACAAACTGTCACTGTCATGACTAAAAGAGTAAGCCACCAACTGCTTCCAAAGGGAAGGGGTTACATTTGTGTGCCCAAGCGACTTACTTGTGTGCCCAAGGGACCCCAGCCTTAATGAGAGCATCAATGGTTTTGGCTGAGGAGAGCATTAGCTGCCTTGTGATTTGAGGGTTACTGGGTAGAGCTTCAGGTTTCCCCTGCTGTGTGGTGACCCATGTTTGGTAAGGCTCATGGGGGTACAAATAGGAAGTTCAGGAAAGTTCCCAGAGGTGTATGGAGAGACAGCGAGAGAGAGAGAGAGAGAGAGAGAGGGAGGAGAGAGAGGGAGGGAGGGAGGAGGAATAATAATAATAGGCCAGGAGAGAGGAGAAGGAGGTGCTGTGGTTCTGAATGTGAAGTAAGAGGGGCACTGGGGTACAGAACATGATGCAGCATACTACACTCCCAAGTGGTAGGCCTAAGTTTGAATGTGAATCCCCAGAATGCATTCTTGGGCAGCCTGATAGCTGAGTGTGTCATGGATGTAAGGTACTCAGCTCCTGGTGAGATAGTACACTGATTGCCTGATATTTACCCATCCTGCCCAACCCTGCTGGCCAACCAAGGAGTGGCATTGGTAATGGTTGAGAAGGCAGTCAACTGTGATTATTGTGGAATGGAATAATGGGGGTAAAATACAAATTATACAACGGGCACAAATAACACACCAAATCCTGCATTTTGATTAGCTGGCTGGCACCTTTTTAGCATTGTAAATCCTTCTGTGTACCCCCTGGAAAAGATGCCAGCCACTGATCAGCTGCAGCAATGCCCCCTTTTCAAATCACTCTGACCATGTCAAAATCGGCACCACATAGTGGTAAACATAGTGACAAACAGCAAGATGTTCACTCACCTACACCACAGCAAAAACCATCACATTAACTCCTGCTGAAGAGGGCTTATAAATATTTCAAACCCAAACAACAGCATTTTTTTTAAAACTTGTCCCCGAACCGAAGACAGCACCCACCTCACATCTCTCTCCCCACTTCTCTTACTCTTCTCTCAATTCCTCGCTGCTGCCCACCTCTCTTTGATCATGTTAAAAAGCACAAAATACAACTGTACCACGATCCAAAATTAACTCTGCTGTGAAAAACACACCATAAAGAAATCTTTTTTTCTCCACTACCTCATCCACTATTATTCTCCTGCTTGACACTCGTGCTCCCACCTGCTTCACTGGCTCTCAGTTGGTCTCCGACACAACAAAAAATACACTTCGGTCTGACAAAAATGCCAACAACATATTGTCAGGTAAATTGTTGCTGAATAGATAAAAATACCTCACATCTGTAACTAAGAAGCATGTAATTTACCTCCGGTGACTACTAAAGAACTTGCTGTTAAAACCAGTACTCCATTTCACACAGGCGAACTGCCAATGTCAAAGTGCATCTCTCCCCATCTTCCTTCCGGCCACTACCAACCAATTGCATCCAAAAATGTGATTGTAACGTGAAGAATCCCCAGCAGTACCTAACTAAAACCCTTATACTCCAGATTTAAAAACGGAAAAATAATATGTATAACAAAAAAAAAAGTTGCATTCCGAGTTAGCAGCACCGATCACTATAACTAAATCCTGCTAACATACATGTTCTCTCTCTCTCTCTCTCTCTCTCTCTCTCTCCTCCTTTCACACCTTCCTCTCCCAGTCACTGTTGCCTGCATCCCCTTTATTCTGCTCTAAAGTATCTCTCATTTTAAAAATAAACTAACTTTCCTGTATCAATCCCCCTCTGAGTTGGTGGGACAGCCAACATATCAATATTCTGCCAAGCACCAAAGAACTATATTTTCTGGCGCAACAACATACTCACTAAAAATCATTAAAACTCAAAAAAACTGCTATTTTCTTTTAATTTTTTCACAAAAAAATACAGGATAACATTGTATAATAGCAATATACTCCTCCAGGGAGTGGGTATACAGGTGGATTTACCACTTCTGATGTGGTTAAGTCCCTCGGCTGCGCCTTGAACCGAACCACACCAGCCGTGGTAAATCCTCCAGTATACCCACACCCTGTTGGGGTATATTGCTTAAATAACAGGTTCAAACCCGATTAGATCAAAAGACTTACTGTTTGACCCTGAACAAGGCATTTAACCTCCTAGTGCTCCAGTCCACCCAGTTAAAAAAACAAATGTAGAAATAGAACAACTAAACTGTAAAAAGACACACACACACACATATCCTTCCCATTTACTAACACCATCTCAGCTGCCTGTAGCTGCCAGCTAACAAAAAGTGTATTTTTGCAACACAAATCTCCACATGAATCATTAAATCAGTCCTGAAAATAGTCAGTGAGAAATTAACAAATAGGGATTGTGAAGAGCCTGTAGACTCTTTGGCATGCTACCCGATATGAAGGTATGTGACACAACATACTACCACAACCAGAAATCCTCTGTGGCAATTACTGTAGATTGAAGCCTATATCCCAGCCAGCACTAACTCCAGTCTGACCCCACCACAGCTCTTATGTGGTTCAGACTTTAAGTGCTTCAAAGCCAAACCTAGAAAAAAGGCATGAAGAGGTTTTTGATTCTGAACCTTTCTCGCATGTCTAATTTACATAAAATTTACATGTAGTGAAAATGTCTATTGCTGTAATTGTGCAAGTGCTGCTGTTGGCTTTGGAACCCCCACCCACAACCCGGCCCCTCACTAGTGAAATAAATTAGATGGCCTGCCCATCTCGGTGTGGGTTATCCTTGGATGAAAATGTTTACAATAAAAACATGCAAATTAGATAATCTGCATTTTGAACTACTGTATGTGTTCCATTTCAGACAGGAGGTTCAGAATTATCTCATATTACATGAATGGTTGAATTTAGTTATTTATTTGTTCGAATACTGAATTTCACTATCCAGGATTAAACCACCATGAGGTGGAAAACCATCTTGTTTTCAGGGTGTCCCTCTGAATGATAATGATACAAAACTACAACTTTACAATCACCTGCACACTGTATAAGAATTATGTTGTCAAATAATTTAAACCATAATTTTAGGTGGTTAGGTACTATTTTGTATAAACTAGATAGCACAAAGGTTATTTTTGCTGTAATGTTTGAATAAAGTTCCCCGATGCACTTGTCAGGCCAAGGTAACTATACCACAGGGAGGGATCAACTTAATAACCATGAATATAGATTTGAACTTGTTTGGGGGCTTTCTTTTTTACTGATTGACTCAGGTGACCACTGCCAGTCCAAGATGATGTGGTGAGAAGGTCACAAAATAACAGCTCAGTTATCAGAAGTTGGCTGTGGATTTGGATCAGTACAGATATCCTTATTTTCTAAGCAGAAGTGGGGCTTCCCTATTTCATGGTTTCTGACTTTCTCTGTAAAACTATAATTTGTGCCTTATATAGGGCTACCTGTAGAGCCCATATGTTACTTCATGCCTCCAACACCATTAGGTATTCTTGAAGATCATGATGGGTGAGAGATAATTTGACCATGTTATCTGCATGCAGTAGCAGACATTTTGTCTCAGTGTCGCTGAACATTTATTCCAAGACTGCAGGCTGTGTCGACAGACCCGGTAGGTCATTCAGATTCATTTACTATCAAATCCTTCCAGTTCAACGAGGAGCTGGGCTTCAGACAAGACATTTCTGCAGCTACACACTCAAGGGACAGAGATTGGACCTGTTACTCTCAATGGGTTTGGAGGGGTCAAAATCATGAAGAAGGACCAAGCTAGATTGGAAAGAGGTTCGAAGGTAAGGCAATTAAAATTTAACACCAAAGCCAGCCCAGTGGCATTGAGGGCTAAGGCATTGAACACCTTATCTCCTGCCATGCTGGCAACTCCTGTTCAGGAACAAGCATGGATTGCTGGGGGTTGACAGTGTGGGAGAGGATTGAGCATCCCAGGGGCTGCTCTTCTTTCCTAGGGAGAGGTGGCCAGTCATCTTGACCTCTGACTGCCACTGGGTGAAAGCCCGATGATAGTGTAGGTTGTGAGTGGCTCTAAGGGCAGAGCCATGGTTCTACAGGATGTGAGTATTTCCACGCACGTGTACTGATATGTTTCTGTCGTAGAGGTCTGGAAGAAAATGAAAAAGTGGATGGACAGGCTTAAGGAAGCCCTGCATGCTCTCTCAAGGCTTGTGCCACTGCTGGATTCACAAGCTTTAATATGTTAGGAAGGGGGAGGACGGCCTTTTCCCTCCTGACCCCAACATGGTACGGAATCCATAGGAAACTTCACCCTGGGTTGAGAGAGGCATGCAATGGTCATGAGGAGGAGAGAAAGGGTGAATGAGCTACTGTCACCCTAGACAAGATAAAAACCTTTACGGGGAAGAAACAATGGCACCAAAAATGCAAGGTGCTTCACATAGGGAGAAAATTCATAGCACTGAATAAAGGATGATGGAGGTAGTAGTGGAAAACTCTACAGAGGAAAAGGACTTGGGAATAACAATGTGAGACAACCTGAAGGTATTCACACAGTGCAGTAGGGCGATGGGCATGGCAAATAGGATGCTGGGGTGCATAGTGAGAGGGATCACAAGTGGGAGAAGTGAGGTGCTAGTGCAATTGTAGAGGTCACTGGTTTGGTCTCACTTGGAGAACTGTATGCAGTTTTGGAGTCCACATCTCAAGAAGGACAGGGACAGGGTAGAGGCAGTACAGGGGAGGGTAATCAAGAAGATACAGGGACAGCAGGAAAGGACATAAGAGGAGAGGTTAGCAGGTCTAAACATGAACATGCTTGTGGTGTAAAACGAAAGAGGGGATATGACTGAAATGTATAAATATCTCCACAGATTAAACAAAGTGGATGGCAAGAGAATTATTCAGATTGAGTGGGAATACAAGCAGCAGGAACAAACTCCACGTTCAACACAGAGGGCCAAAAGGAATACTTTAAAGAGCTATTGACGCCTCGAAGAAAACTTTGAAAAACATAATAATTAGGTAAAATTCTGCTTGCATTCCATATATATTCTAGATTTGTCCTCCCCCTTATTTATTACTGAGAAAATGTGCATGAATACATGATTTTTAGTCCCTTGCAGTTACTTTAAAGTTAATCTGCCTCTATACTCCCTACTTCAAGTCATAATGCTCTGTTGTGACATCACAATCTGTTACCATGAGAGTAACTGTGATGTCACAAGCAGTACATTATGACCTCAGGTAGGGAGAAAGCAATAGAAATAGATGAACTCTTCAGGAGCAAAAAGCCTGTTTTCATGCAAATTACCTCAGCAATAAATAATGGGGAGGAGGAATAAAGAACTATGTGAAATACAATTTGAACTTTATCTAAATGTTATGTTTTGTTAAAGTTCTCTTGAATGCGTCAGCTGCTCTTTAATTCATTATTTGTATGAAAAATAAAATAAAACTGCTAATGTGGGAAACAAACAAGCCTGGCAGTGGCACCTTCTGGGAGTAGGGAGATGGACAAGTACGACACATGATGTAGCAATTAGCAGCTTCTTCATGGCCTCACTCAGTGGCATACCTGCTTGGGCCTTTGTGAGTGCTGGGGGAGAGATAGAGACAGAGCGAGAGAGATGGGGAGAGAATAAGAGAGGAACAGAGACAGCTCACTCTATTTAAAGTACTGTACAGTGTACAGTATTCACAGAGTAGTTTCAAGTTTTCTTTTTTTGGAATACATGCATCAAAAAACTCTGATGATATGATGGGGAGAGAGAAAGAAAGAGATATGCAAGTATTTACTTCCTACCAATACCAAGCAGCTAAGATATTTTTTATAAAGGCTGGGTATATTCTTTTGCTGGCTGTGCCGGAGAGGACAAAACCAAAAAAATGGATATGAAAGAATGAACAAATGAGCAGCAATAAAAGCCCACCCATCCTACTCATGTGATTCAGCTGCACTGCATATCTCAGAGTACTACAGTACGATACACTGGTGTGCCGACCGAACATCGACACTTTTACGGTGAATTCCCTCACAGCAACATTTTTGACAGGTTTCGAAATTGATGCTGGGAGGGACCTGAGGGCGAAATTTCACCCTTTTGCCGTGTGTTGCCCCCCCCCTTCAAATCAACTCTGACTCTGAGTTAATAATCTTTAGAAGGGGGGTGCAGGGGTGCAGCCCCCACGTGGGGTGTTCAGGAGGTGCAGCCCCCGCGAGAAACACTTCAATGTCAGACAGGTGAAATTTCACCTGTCGACATTGGGGATATTACTATGCCGAACTTTGACAACAGTGTTGTCGATTTGGCATAGGTAAACCCAATACACTATTAGTAGTAGTAGTAAAAGTCTTTATTTTTTTTAATACATCAAATTTTATTTCCATAGTTTATGAGTGAAACATTATATATTTACAGAGGTCAAATGTTTGGCGGTAAAAATATAGGTACATGACATGATTTAAAGCACATAGATTATTCATGTACACCACTTCACATTGATTCTCTGAGGAAATTATATATAAAAAATATAATTCCATAACATTGGGCTTTTAATTTATCCATATTCTAGAAATGATACATCTATAAGTCACTTCATAAAATAATACATAGGATTAGTAACATTTTACTTTGCTATTCCTGGTTATATGCTCTGGATTGAGCAGAGATGGGAACCAAGAAAATTAAAATTACTCATCTTACCTATGGGGGAGAACTTCACAGGCAAAGCTAAATCTGGTCTAAATACATTTCCCACCTGGTCCAACAAGTGGTAGAAACTCCTATTGTATTGTGTAAAGAGAAGGATAATTGTTCACTATGCTGAATACTTAAAAGTAAATTTTTCCATTCCGCCAGATCAGGAGGGTCAGTTTGAAGCAATCTTTTAGTAATTACCTTATAAGCTGCACGTAGGAAAATAGACCAGAGGTATAGACTATCTTTACATTTCACTCCTCTTGGGGGGATACCCAGAAGGCAATTTGCCCCTGTTAGTGGGGTTTCATTTCCTAGTAGGGATGAAATGTGATGGGATACTCTGGACCAAAAATTGTGTAAATTAGGGCATAAAAAGAAGACATGGCTATGTGTAGCCATCTGCTCTCCACGCCCTCTCCAACAGCTGGAGGTGGTTCCCGGAGTTCTATGGGCTACTACTACTGGTACTAAGAAGAATCTGGAGCAAACTCTCCACATAAAGTCTCTCCACTTTGGGGAGGAGGAGGTGGAACACACCCCTCTCCATACCTTAGGCCAGTTCTTAGTGTTAATGACTATATTTAGTTTTTTTTTCCCAGCTTGCCATCACCAGTTCAGTGTGGTGGGCAAGGAGATGGGTCAGGAATTTATAAAGTTTAGAAATGGCCTGTTCACCCTGAGGGAATTTCCATATTTGTATGTAAGGAGTTAGGTCTTCCCAGGAGAGGGTACTTAATTCTTGTTTCTTAAGATTCTGATTAATATAACTTCTCCTTTGGTAATAATATAACTTCTCTCCAACTGTCCAACCATATCTTCTCTGTCCTTCCTTGAAACTTATAACTGTGTTCCCCATCATAAGTTGCCATGGGGCATATAAGCCCAAGACAGTCTGTCTAGCATACCAGCTTCTGTGCTGAGAGGACGACAACATTGGCGAATACAAAAACCATTGATATTTCCATGTGTACTTTTTGATAATATTACTATTCACACTTTTTTGCCATCCCACCAACACGGAGGCAACAGACTGGGAAACCAGTAGTTTGACTTGTTGCAACAGGGATTGGGAGAACAAGGTTGCCTGGAGGGGAAAGGATAGTGGCCTGGCCAAGTCTATTCCCTTCCAATGTGCCTGATAGTTGTCATTCCCCCATCATAAAGCACTTCTAGCTTGTGTTGCTAGCCAATAATCGATCAATGAAGGGGCCCCTACCCCTCCTAGTTCTTTTGGAAGACTTAACTTCTGCTGCCTGACCCTGGGTTTTTTATTATTCCATGTTATCTTAAGGAAGAGTCTTTGCCAGGATAGGATCTCCTTAAGGAAAGAAAAGTCTTTATTTTTATACAGGATTGGATGGTACATCACACCATTAGGACCAGTGGTCCTGTTTACAAGATGATCCTGTTTCAAGATTTAAAAAGCATTTAAAGAGCTAGTGTACTGTCTGGAATTAATAGTAATTTTCAGATGGAGTCAGCTATCACTTCTCATGTCTGAAGTATTTTTTGTTTCTGTTTTTGTTTTTTGCTTTTCTGTTTGCTAATAGAATATTTTCCTCCTGGCTGTACTGGGCTGATATGTGGAGCTGCACTCTGGAAGCTAAAAATAGTCAGTTCTGTTCCTCCCACTACATCATCAGAAATGTGATCAAAGGCATTGAGGCACCACAATCCTTGCAGCCTGAGCAATGATTTTCACAAGTTGCCAATCAAAAAGCAGGAAATTGTGACATTACTAGTAACTAGGAAGGGCCAACCCCTGCTGCTTCATGTGAAAGAGAATAATGTGGCAATGAGAAATGATTCTCCTTAGTTACTAGTGATGTCACAGTCATTGTGGTTTCTGTGTTGCTGAGTGGTAGGAGGAAGATAACTGACTTTTCTTAGCCTCCAGGCAGAGTCCTGCTCCACACATTACCCCAGTACTGCCAGGTGGAAAATCTAATTAGCGAACAGAAAAAAAAATACTTCAGATATAAGAAGTGATAGTTGACTACATCTGAAAGCTACTATTAATTCCAGATAATACACTAGCTCTTTAAAGTAAAATATTAAGTTTTCATACATTTCATGGAATCATTAAGTAGAAAAGAAACATATATACAAAGAATGTCCCAAAGCAGGAGTTACTATATCTTTCTAATTGTAACCATTATGCATGCAATGAACTGACAGTTCTTGTTTCAGTGCGTTGATAAAGAGTTTAGGAGTTTTGGCCACACCCTTGATGGAGTCATTAAATAAGTTCCACAGGGATATAGCCACAAAAGGGAAGACCGTATCTCCATATTTGTTCAAAGACATTGGCAATTTAAATGTTCTCATTTTACTATTTCTAAAGCAATATTTGCGTTCTGTTTTTTATTTCAATTTTTCAAACGGATATACTGGTCTTGCAAAGTTCATTGTTCTATAAATTTTATTTGCCCAAATTACTTTCCTCTTATTCTCTGGAGCTAGCCATCTGAGGTCTTTGTACAAATTGCAATGTGTCCTAAAATTGCATGTATGAATGAATCTGGTCAAATGATACCTCTACCCTTTTCAACAGTGATTTATTTCCAAAACCATATACGTGGCTAGCATAGTCCAAAATGGGAACCATCAACTGGTTTACTGTAGTTGTTCTCATTTGCTTGTTAATGCAATAGCCAATGCATCTAAAAGCTCTGATTCTGCTATTAATTCTTTTTGTCATTTCATCAATATGATAGTCAGATATTAAGTTTTTATCAATTCATATGCCCATGTACTTGTATTCTGTCACCTGGGCTAATACTTCATTATTATTTGTTTTTATTTTAATTTCATAACTTTTACTTCCTTTTTTAGTTTGAACATTGTTGAACACCATGGCATTAGACTTTTTACTATTTAACACCAGTTTGGACCCGGACAACCACTTACATAGTTTCAAAAAATAATTTTGGAGATTTATTTCCATTGATTTATTATTGATACTGGTTGCTACAATTACAATATCATCCGCATATAGCCTCATTTTTGTGTTTACAGCTAATTCAGTGAGGTGATTTATATAAATCAGAAACAACATGGGGCCTAAAATGGATCCCTGGGGGACACCCCTTTGTACTAAAGCAGTACAAGATAAGTCACTTCCAATTAAAACTTGTTGATATCTACCTGTTAAATAAGAGCTAAACTAGTTACAGGTCTCCTTCAAAAAAACAATACCCATAAGCTGATAAACCAGGACCTGGTGGTCCACGGTGTCAAATGTTTTGGACAAATCCATGAATACCATACCCCACCAATCCCCTTTCCAGGGGAGAGGCTATAATGTACACCAGATCAGTGAGTGTGGTGTCCATGGAGTGTCTCTTCTGAAAACCAGACTGTTACCCGGACAGCAGTAAGTACTTCACTAAATATCCGATCAACCTTCCCTGCACCAGTCTCTCCAGTATTTTTGAAACCACTTATATAAGTGCTATGGAATGGTAGTTCGTAGGATCTGTGAACAGTCCTCTTTTGTGTATGGGTACAATTTTAGCCTTTTTCCAGGGTGACAGGATGTGTCCTTCAGTTAGACTCTAGTTAAAAGTCTTTGGCAATACAGGAGAAATTATATTGATTGAATCCGTTATGATTCTTGCCTCAATTCCACCTAATCCATATGATTTTTTAGTACTCAGTTTCCTGATTTCTTCCTTCACTTCCTTACATGTAATACATTTAACTCTAAACCTTGGAATACTTTGCAGGTTCCCTGTTTTATCTTTAATTTTGTTTGTACATTTAATTTATCTGTTATGAGGATTTCAATTTTGGGTGCTGTAGCAAAATATTCATTTAATGCATCAGCTGATGATTTAGGATTTTGTAACAGTCCATCTTTTTCTATCTGTATGGATGGACTATTATTAACAGGTTTCTCAAAAGATTTTATAAGTGGCCAATACTGCCTTAAAACAGTAGTTTTAGAGGATTTTTTTTACTGTAATAGTCTTGTTTAGTGTTCCTGATTTTTGTTTCAGCATATTTCTGACTACTTTACATTTTTCCCAGTCTGCTGGGCCTATGTTTTATTAGCAATTTTCCATAGCCTATTTTTATATGTATTTCTTTTTTAAGTTTTTCAGAGATTCAAGGGACATGACTTTTATTTTGAGTTATATTAATAAAAGGAGCGGTCTGGTCATATACTGCATTAAACCAGTTACTGAATTCCTGTACAGCCAAATCAAGGGATGGTATTAGGAATAATCTATTCCATTTCACCCTTGCCAAATTCTCTTGAAGCAGGTCTTTATTATAGTTTTTAAAGGATTTCCACCTAATTTTTAGTATACCGGTTTTCACTTGCTTCCACTTCCTATCTAAAATCTGAAGAGCACAGCTAATGGAGTTGTGGTCCCCCAAGATTGGTTGACTTACTGTCATGTATGTTACTCTTACCTTAGCTGAGACAAATATCATATCAAGTGTATTTTCTGTACTAGTCTGTGAACTTTTCCTGGTAACCTCCAAGGGTTTAAAACTATTTTCTAGAGCTTTCCCTCTCATGTGTACCCATGCTGCATTAAAATCACCAGTTATGACCATGTCATCATTACCCATTGACTTAACTACAATAATTTGAGATAACCTGTCGAATTCACTGGTCACTCCTGAAGGTGAATATATCACACCAAGGGTCAAGTTCAGCTTTTGAATGTTTACCAATAAGCACTCTATATTTCTGATTTGCCCTGCATAACTAACTTTAGTTTATCCCAAATTCCACTTTATATAAAATAGGATACCTCCCCCACTGCTGACCCACCCTGTCCAAATGGTAAGTTTAAAAACTATCTAACTGGATCTCACTAGAATTTATTTTCTGTGTTAACCAAGTTTTGGTTAGTGCTATTATGTCTGGAGAGTCTGTGAAAACAAAACATGTTTTCAAAACATCAATTTTATTTTTAAACTTCTAGTATTGTGATATAAAATGTTAAGCTTGTTTTGTTCAGTTGGGCCAGGATTCAACTCAATATCCCCACCGAGTAACAGAGCCATAAGTAAATAATGTTCCATTTTAAATGGTTTTAAACATGATTTAGTTAGTACTCTGTAGAGATGCAGTGAGGTTTTAATTCGCTGGTGAAGTAATCCACTTCAAATTCACGTATTACTACGTGAAATTTCCATTCAAAAGTCGAAATCACCTTACTTCGTGTTGTCCAGTTCAAGCTCACTTTGAGTTCCATTTTGATAAGGCGAAGTCATTAAGAAATAGGCCACTGATCACATGCTTGGCTGTCTCTGCAGGTCTGCAGGTCACATGATTCAGGGAGGCAGTTAAATAGGCAGGAAGTCAGTGTTTTACTTTTTCTAGAAGAAAGAGCTGGTGTACTGTACTGTTTAGTTTGTCAAAGTTGTTCACTTGCGATTGTGATTTTTCAGTGTTTAAACCTTTTTTAATTCTAGTTATTGGAGTAGTGCAGGAAGTTTTAGTTAATTAGAAAGTTTTTTTTGTGTTAAAAAAGGGTTTATTTTTGGTTACTTACCTTCAGTCATTGTACTTATTTGACTAGTACTTGTACTAGTATTTTTTTTTGTTCTTTGTGTTATAAGTTTAATTTTGTTATGGATCATGGTGGGCAAAGTGGTAGCCAGCGGTGGCCACGAATGTGGGGTGGTCTTGTCCAATCAGTTTGATTAAACCAGCTCAGTTTTGGGACCTCCATTTCAGCCACAGCCAGCCCTGCATCAGTAGTCCTCCAGCAGCAGCAGCAGGAGGAACAGCAGCATCAGCTGAAGGGGCTGCATCAACAAGAGGAGCAGCAGCAGCAGCAGGAGGAGGAACAGCAGCATCAGCTGAAGGAGCTGCATCAACAAGAGGAGCAGCAGCAGTAACCACAGCAGCTGGTTGTTGCCCCTCCACCACTGGCAGCACAGCAGGCATCATCTGGTGCCCCCCCAACTGCCTGTACCAGGCCCTGCACAGAGCTCTCCCATGTGGAAATTTTTTAGCAGCCTCCCTGGGGACCCCATTGTGGTATGCTTCAAAATCTGTGATGTGCTGGTTCACCAGGGGTGCAAGGGTGGGCACCTCGGCACTGGTGGTCAGAGAATCCACATGGTTGTTCACCACCATGCCAAGTGGGATGCCAAGCTGCAGGAGATAGCAGCCACTCCTGCAGCTGTGGCAGAGGAACATCGTCCACCTGCATGTCTTCGGCAGAGAAGGGAAACAGAATCACCACAGGTGGCGGTTCCCACAGCTGCCCATGAGCAAGACTCATCACAGCAGCCTGTGACCCAGGAGGACCTGGCTGTGTTGTGGGCTGAGGCAGAGGCTGTGAAAACAGTAGTGGAGGCAGCCATGCAGTGGCTCAGTCATATTGAGGGGCAGAGTGAAGAGATCATAAGCTCGCTGTGCAATATCAGTGGTAGTGGTGGTCAGCAACGGCCCCCATAGGCCCCTTAAAAATGTTTTATGATTTACAGTTTCACTCACCAAAAGATCTCCTCAGCTTTAATTTTTTTCTTAATTAATATTTTTCTTTTGCTCCACACTAAGTATGAAATTTATGTTCAGTTAATGTTTTCTTTGTTGTTTTTCGTAGTTGTTACTTAATATACTATATTTTTTACATGACTGATGGTCAGCAAAATGGCAGACACTGTTTGCTTTAATTACAGGGAAACTGTCATGCCATTATGCACACTGCAACAAAAGTGTCTTGAAGACGGCTTATTGGCAGCACAGTTTCAACTGAAATGAAAGCACTCAGTGTCTGCACAGTTGGTGACCATGACTTATTCCATAAAATAAAGTAATGATAAGTAAGAACAAAAAAATTGGTATTGGGGAAAGCTATAATGGCGTGGAAGCGGTTGAACATTAGAGTTAACCATTATGAGGTCAGAAAGACAGTATTAAACCCCCCCAAAAAAAAACTGTTCTGTGCTTTTATATATTTTCTTAAGCCATATTTGTTTTTCTGACATACTAAGTATGACATTTATGTACAGTTAATGTTTTCTTTGTGATATTAATTTTGATAATCCTGTATTTCTTAACCCTCATAATGGCAAATCAGATTCCCCACCTCCCCCAAATGTCCCCCCCCCACTTTAGGGGGGGTTGACTAAAAGACTGTTCATAAACAGCCACCTTCACTTTCTTTTTGTCCGGTTCCCAAATGGGGTCGCTAGCATCATCATCATCATAACTATCATCCACAAATTCAGTTTGGATGCTGTCCTCCTGTGGAGAAATTCCAATCACAGCCTCAATATTATCATCCACACTTTTTTGTCAACATCTGAATGTTTGGCTGGCCTAACATCAAGATCAGAAACATGAGACTGTGAGTCATCATCATGATCAGAAAAATGTTCGACTACTGTGGAGGGTGGGACATCAACTGCACTCAAGTCTTCAGATTCAACCACATTTTCCCCACCTGATAAATTTAACAGGGTTGAACTTGTAGCAATACGCATGCTGTTATCAACCATTCCCTCACTAACTTTACTACCAGCGGGGACAACAGCATCTCCAACCAGCACTGAAGCGAATGATTTTGCTGTGAAAAACAGAGTCAGAGAAATCCCTTTACTTGCCACAGCTACTAACTTTCTCTTCTGCTGCGTACTACCATGGACATGGCCACAGCCACTCTTAACACTGCTAGACTTGCCAGCCCCCAATGAACCTACCTCATCATCACAACTTCCACTGCTAATAGTCTTCTTGGCAGCAGAGCCACACCCAGAAACAGTTTTGCCTGACCATCTCTTCACAGGCATTTTTTAAGATTACACAGACAATTTCAGCACTTTAGGAAGGATGGGAAACAAAACCCTAAATCCAGCTGCACAGGCACAACACAAGACGTGTCATGGAATCCTTAACTAGGCTTCCAAAATTCGACAGTCAAAAAACAATATCTTGTTTTGATGGGTGGGGGGAGGGAGGCAGCAATGGCTACCTACACAGAAGCAGGGAAAAATATTGCAGACAGGCTGAGAAATTCAGAGTACTGCAATTGTGGTGCCACAATAAAATGTGTATCAATTGACAGCATGCACACAGATTAAAAGTCAGGCACAGAAACTTTAACTGTTCAATAAAGTGCAAAACAGTTTTTAAAATGACTGAAAAAAATGCCCAGCAAGTAGAAAAGACCTAGAAACTTTTAAGTGAAGTTTTCCTGTGTGTACCACAACACAAAAATAATAAAACACTAGCCAGTAACAGTTGGAAAAACCGCCTTTCTCAATAATCTCCCTTCTACTCCACAGATCCACCCTTCCACTGAAGCACACTTCTGCAATGTCTGTCAGTACAGATACTGAATCAACTAAATTAACATTCAATATTCACAAAAACACAAATGCTCAATGATATAATTGCATAAGGATTGACTACAATCGATCTACTTAATTTTTACACAAAATTTTGTGGCAAAAAGGCACTTTTAAAGTTTTTTCGAGGGTTTGAATCTCGGAGCTCTGAGAGCAAACTGTCTCCAGCTTTCCTCTACACACACAATGATGAATTGAGGCTGTGCAAGACAATATTTATTTATTTATTTATTGAATACTAACATACTAAAATGCCAGCAGAATAGGCCTAACGGTCTTTCATGTCTACTCGTTTGGTCAGCCCTCACCCTGGGAGCTGACCTTGCTGTCCCCTTCACCCTCTCTGGCCTCTGGCTTCTCCCTTCCCAGTCCCAGATATTATCGCTGCACTGGTTTTTGCTTCCAGAACCCTCCCCCTGTACCTGTCCCACCCCCTCTTGAACCCCTCCACCGTTTCTGCCTCCACCAGCCCCCTGGGCAGCGCTTTCCATGGCTCCACCACCCTCTCAGTGAAGTAGCACCTCCTCCTTTTTCCCCTGAATCTCCCCCCCTCCAGCTTCCACCCATGCCCTCTAGTTGCCCCTCCTCCTTCCTTTGGGACACCCTGACTGCTCCTCCCCTATTTACCCCCTCCATGTACCTGAAGACCTCTATCATGTCCCCCCAGTCCCTTCTGTCTTTCAATGTGTACATATTTAGCTCTTCGAGCCTCTCCCCATAGGTCCTATCCCCCAAGCCCCAAATCATTTTGGCTGCTGTCCTCTGGACCCTCTCCAGGAGTTCAATGTCCCTCTTTAAATGTGGCCTCCAAAACTGCACGTAGTACTCGAGGTGTGGCTTCACCAAGCAGTTATACAGTGGGAGTATCACTACCCTCCTTCTGGAGGTGAGCCCCCTAGCGATGCATCCAAGCATCCTGTTGGCCTTTGCCGCTGCCCTCCTACAAGTCTCCGAGTTATCCATCTTGACCTCCACCTCCACCCCAGGTCCCTCTCAGCCATCGAGACTTGTAGCATTTCCCTCCCCAGGGTGTACACTTGGCCTGGGTTTCTGGTTCCCAGGTGTAGTACCTTGCATTTTCCTGCATTGAACCTCAGCTTCTGCTTTCTAGACCACCTTTCCAGTGCCTCCAGGTCCCCCTGTAGGGCCACCCTCCCCTCCTCCCCATCCACCACCTCCCCCAGTTTTGAGTCATCTGCAAAGAGACTCATCTCAATCCTGACACCCTTCCTTATGTCAGAGACATAGACGTTGAACAGGAGGGGACCAAGGACCGATCCCTGAGGGACTCCACTAATGACCCTCCTTGTGGATGAGACTATTCTGCTAACCTGACCCTCTGGGTCCAGTTCTGGAGCCAATTTCTTATCCATCTGATCATCTGGTTCCCCATCCCCATTTCTCCCAGATTATCCAACAGGTCCCCATGAGGAACAGAGTCAAACGCCTTGCTGAAATCAAGAAAGAGGATGTCTACTGGTCTACCCAGGTCCAAGGCATTTGTCACCCAGTCATAGAACTCCACAGGGTTTGTCTGACACGATTTCCCCGGGATGAATCCATGCTGTCTATAGTCAGGCACCCCAACTTTTCAGATCCCCTGTCTCTCCCTTGACAATGCCCTCCATCACCTTGCCCACCACCAATGTCAGGCTGACGGGCCTGTAGTTCCCTGCCACCTTCCTTGATCCCCCCTTGTGGATAGGCACTATATGCACCACCTTCCAGTCCTGGGGCACCCACCCTGTCCTCAGAGAGATGCTGAAGAGCTCCGCCAGGGGTTTGGCTAGAACATCCGCCAGTTCCTTCAGCACTCTGGGATGTAATTTATCCGGCCCTGGTGATTTCTCCATCTTAAGGGACCTTAGGGCTTCCCTCACTCTCTCTCTGCCATGATTTCCACCTCTGCTACCTCGTCCCTCTGCTTTGCCTTCCCTCCACCTGCCAGTGATGCCCCCCCTCCCAAGACCTGCCAATTGGTAAGGGCCCCCCCCCTCAGTTTCACCATCTCCTCCTATGTATGATGCACCCCCATTTTCCTTGGTGAAAACTGAGGCGAAGTATTCATTTAGTACCTCAGTCTGCTCCTCCAGGTCTTGTGCCCATCCTTCCCCTGTTTTAATCCTGCTAATCTGCCCCTTCACCCTTTGTTTTTCCCCAATGTATCTAAAGAACCCCTTGTTCCCTCTCCTAATTTCCCTGGCCAGGTTCTGCTCCTTCCTTGCCTTAGCCACCCTCACCGCCCTAGTGGCCCTTCTGGCCATCAGCTCATACTCCCCTCAGTCCCTTTCACTCCTTGAGCACTTGAATTGCCTATAGGCCGCCTTTTTTCCCCCTCGCCACCTCCTGAACCTCCCTGGTCCACCAGCAGGGTTTTCGGGATCTACCGCATTTTCGTCTTACTCTTGCGCAGGTGCTGGTAGCATCCTGCACCCCCCTCCTGATGATTTCCCACCTACTGTCAGCGTCCATATCTGGCCCAATCCCATCCAAGTGCTCCTTAAGGATCCTTCCCATTTCCTTGAAATCCACCCCCCTGAAATCGGTTACCTCCATCTTTGTGCAGCCTTCTACCCCTCATAGGTTCAGGCAAAACCAGACCGTGGCATGGTCGCTCCACCCCAGCGAGTCCTTTACCTCCAGGCCCCCAATCTGGTCACTGTCTGCCAGGACCACATCCAGTATCCGCTCCTCCCTGGTCGGTTCCCCCACCTGCTGAGTTAGGAACGCATCCTGAAAGACATCCAACAACCTCTGTTCCCTGACCACCGAGGATGTCATGGTCTCCCAGTCTGTTCCTGGCATGTTTAAGTCTCCCAACACCACCACCCTTCCCCTTCCCAATCTGCAGTGTCTCCCAACATCAGCCAGCAGACTCTCCTCCAGTTCCTCCGCCAGCACAGGGGTCTATACACCACTCCTATTTTTACTGTCTTGCCCCCCCTTGTTATCAAGGTGACCCAAATCGCCTCCACAGTTCCCTCTGCCTCCTCCACTCCTCCTATGGCAATGCAGTTTTTGACTATTATTGCTGCCCCTCCTCCCCTTCCCTTCCCTCTGTCCTTCCTGAACATGGTATAACCCTCCAGGTTCAGGTCCCAGTCATTCTCTGCGGTGGCGCAGGTCTCAGTGACTGCTGCCACATCCACCTCTCCCTCAGTTAGCATCGCCTGGAGCTCAGGCATTTTATTGACCAAGCTCCTGGCATTTAGCAGGACTACCTTCCACCCTTTCCCTATACTTTCACTTCCCCTGCTCGTGTTCCTGTGGGGATTCTGTCTTCCCCTACTCCGCACCTTACCAGTCGGCCTTCTCCTGCATTCCTCCAGCTCCCCAGGGGGGTGGAGACAGAGTCCCTCCTTTATTGGACCCCTTCAACAGCCTTTTCTCCCATTCCTCCCTCCTTCACAAGTTTAAACCCCACCTTTCACCAATAGAATCAGAATTACTATCCTTTGAGTCATAGACTCATTTGAAAAGGCTCCATGTCCAATAAAAGTAAAAGTACAGAGTGAAAATACAAGAAAAATATATATACAGGTATCACAAATATACAATAATATTGTAATAATACAAGGACCGATAGTCCTGGTTTTAGCTTATATTGTGGATTACATCAACTGGGAGCATACAGAAGTTCCCTGGTCAGTGCTAAGACAGGATACAGTTACGTAGGATCTTAAAGGACCCAGAGTCGTAATATCCGGACATTTGTCTCTATACTGATGGTGGGGGGGTGGAAATAGTATGTGTGTGGGATTAATTGCAGTCACAGGTTGCTGAGTCAAGGAGCAGGGTTTTGAGACCTTACTTAAATAGGCTGAGACTATGGGTCAAGGAGATGGAGGACGGTAGACTGTTCAGCCATAGAGGGGCTCCATAGCGGAAGGATCTTTGTCCAAGTGAAGTTCTACAGTGGAGAACTAGAAGGGTAGAATTAGCTGTGTGCCTTTGGGTCCATCTATGGGGGACTGTGCGGATAAGCAGGTGGAGGCCGATGGGGGCTTGCTTAAGTTGTATCTTTTTGGCAAGGAGGCAGGTAAAGTACTTAAGTCTGCCTTGGAAGTTTAGCCAGCCTGTCTGATTATAAAGCTCACACGTGTGAGTTAACCTGTCACATCCCGAGACCAGTCGGCAGCTTTGTTAAGGGTGAGGTTGATGCTGCGTAGGGCAGTTTGATCTGCTGATCCATATATGATAATTCTGTAGTCCACCAAGGATAGGACAGATGAGGACACAGCGAGATGCATGGCCTGAGGGGGTAGGCAGTGCTTATGCCTGTAAAGGATCCCTAATACAGTGTTAATAGAGGAGGAGACCTGTTGTATGTGAGATTGGTAGGAGAGAGAGGTGTCTAAGGTGACTCCAAGATATTTGAAACATGGGACCTGCTCTAGAGTGGAGCCATGGGTGTTTTTTACACCTAGGGGCGTGTGACAATGGGGGCTTTGGTGGTGTGCAAAGATCATGGTCTTTGTTTTCTTGTAGTTGATTATAAGACGGTGCTCAGAGAACCAGGTTTCTATCTCCCTAAAGTAGCCCTGCAGAGCTGATTGAAGGAAATTAGGATGAGGATGTTTCCAAAAATCTACCGCATCATTGGCATACAGCATCATGTGACCACTGCAAGATTTAGGAAGGGAGTTAAGGAAGAGGGTGAAGAGTAGTGGGCCAAGTATTGATCCCTGCGGGACACCAGTGCGAACTGGTTTGCATGTGGAGATAGTAGTATTTATTTTGACTTGTTGAGTCCGATTAGAGAGGTAATCTTTGAACCAGGTGGTGACCTCTGGTGCAAAGTTAAGGGATGGAAGGGTATGGAGTAGGAGCTCATGGCTGACGGAATCAAATGCTTTGGCCAAATCAACATAGATAGCCCCAGCCACAGAGCCTTGTTCTAGGGCCTTATGAATAAAGGTAGTGAGTTCAATGAGTGCTGTCGAGGTACTGTGGCCTCTCCAGAAACCATGTTGTTCATGGCAGAGCAGGTCGTGTTTGGATAGGTAGTCAGTTAGCTGATCGGATGCTATTTTTTCAAGGGCCTTTGAGAGGGGTGGCAGGATTGATATTGGCCTATAAGTGCTTGCGGCTGTGGGATTGCCACTCTTCAGGATGGGCGTGATTACTGCCCACTTCCAAGCCGAGGGGAATTGGCTGAGGCATAAGGACAGGTTGAGGATTTTTGTGAGATGAGGTAGTGTCACATCCAGCGAAAGCCGAATGAGTTTGAGGTCCAGGGAATCACTGCTATAATGAGAGTTCGCCAGTGCTTTGGTGAAATAGCGTTTAGCCTCGATACAAGAGATGACTCTTAGCCTTAACAGAGTAGGGCTGTTGGTGGCTGAGGTGACATAGGGTGGGTGGGTGGTAGGGTCAAAGAAGTGAGGTGGGAGAATATGAGAGAGGTCAGAGAAGGAGGTATTGAAGGCATCGGAGATAGCAATAGGGTCATGAGTGGTAGCCCCGTTTACTATAAGCTGGGCAGGGGTAGGGGAAACAGTTTTCCCTCAGAGATCCTTGATATTGCTCCAGAATTTTTTCCCAGAGCCCCAAGAGGAGGTGAAGGTTTATTTATAGTACATATTTTTGGCTTGCCTGGTGGCCCAAGTGCATTTGTAATGGGCCTCTCTGTACCCGTTGCCGATCCTATGGGAGCTGTGAGTCTAGGGCCTTATGCCATAGGTTATCCCTTTGATGCATTTGATCAAGTAGAGCTTGGGAGATCCAAGGGGTGTTTCTTTTCTTTAATATTTGTTTGGAGAAGGGTGCGAATATTTCTCAGGCCTTATTGAAGATGGCAATAAAGTAGGTGAGTGCAGCATCCACTGACTGGGCTGTGTGAATATGGGACCAGTCGCAGGAGGCAAGGTGAGATGTGAAACGTGCTAGAGTTCCTTTCTTAAGGCGTCTATGCATAGTGACATTTGGGGGGGAGGAGGGATCTTTGTGGACCACAGGGAGGTCACGGGGGGAATGGTCACTAATCGAGTCCAGGAGCACAGTGACTTGGGAGATGTTCTTAGGCCTGTTGGTGAAGATAAGGTCGATGAGGGTTGAGGTCCCTGTTCTAGTGTCCAGTCTGGTCGGGGAATTAATGACCTGGGTGAGGTCACAAGCTAAGACTGAGTCTTTGCTACGGGATGAGGCAGATGACAGCCAATTGACATTGAAGTCACCCAGCAAGATGACTTCACTCCTAGGTGGGAGATGGGATATACTGTCCAGTGCTTTAGAGCCCATGTGACCTTACATCTCATGATTCACTGCAAAATTTGCCTTAAAGAGCACAAAAACAAGGCAAAGTAATGCAAAGCCCATATAGAACAATGGGAACTTGCGTTACTTCAAGATGCATAATAGTAATTTGCTTAGCTTTGCAGAGTATTAGCATAAAATTAGGGTTCTCTGAGAAATACTATGTAAATGAATTTTAAACACTTACCCTCCTCTAGTCCTCTATACTGGCTATAAATATTCATATGAATTCAGCTGAAGGCATTCCTTCTCCTACGTGTGCTATAAACATTTGCCTTAACTCCTGCTTTATTTTAATCCTGTAATGCCCCAAGTTCAAAAGCCAGTGCACTTGAGTTTTCAGATAGTGTTGCTTTTAGAGACCCTGAATTTAATACAACAATAATAATTACAAAAAGCAACAACCATCTTAGCGTTGTCATTCAGAAACTTGAAACAGTAGTCTCTATTAAGTACAAGTATGTTTAAATATACCATAAATAAATAATTTAAAATACATTGGGTGAAATCAAAACACAACTTTTAAATAGGAAGTTCCGGTCCGGAACATCGCAGAAAAAATATCGTGGCACACAACAAAGCAGGCAACACATCGCCGTCTACAATGTCGGCATGTAAAAACATCACCGACCCAAACCCTGTGGGCAGTGCACTGGAAGAATAGGCCTGGTGACCACCAAGTCCCCCATCCCACCAAATGATGGCCCCAGGAACAGTAACAGCAGCCAGCTGCAATGTGATGGCCAGTCCCCCCAACCCACCACCGCTACCAATCGCTTACCTGTGTCCCATGACACGATGCAGTGAACGTTACCCCTGGTGTCTAGTGAACCCCCCACCCCCACTCCACCCCAGCAGGTAGATCCCCACCTGCACCCCCCAACATATTCCAACAACAGGCAGGCAGCCAGCACAGCCCTCCACTCGCTGCCACAGCTGGCCGCTCAACTGAACAAACAGAATGAGCACGTACATCATACACGCTCATTCATCCAGCTCAGTCAGGTGGCCAGCCATGGCAGTGAGTGGAGGGCCGTGCTGGCTGCCTGCCCGTTGTCTGGCATGTTGGGGGGCAGGGGATCCACCTGCTGGGTGAGTGAAGGTGACCACCAGACACCAGGATAATATACTGCATCGTGTCATGAGACTGACAGGATCACGGCGGTGGCGGCTTGGGGCGAAAGCCATCACATTGTGGCTGTCTGCTGTTACTGTTCCTGGGGCCATCATTAAGTGGGATGGGGGACTCAGTGGTCACCAGGCCTATTCTTCCAGTGCACTGCCCACGGGGTTTGGGTCGGAAATGTTTTTACATGCCGACATTGTAGATGGCGATGTGTTGCCTGCTTTGTTGTATGCCACGGTAATTTTTCCGCGATGTTCAAGACCAGAACCAAATAGGGTTATAAATACAAATACTTACAACAAATTAACAGCCTAAAAGTTTTGTAACAGCCTCCCAGTGGGCTCTCTACGGTGGTCTTATGCAGGGTGACTCACTCGACTCAGGGTGACTCATGCCACTACCTGGTCCAATGGGTGGTACAGTTTTCTACTTCTGATACTTAGCAACATCTTTTAAACAAGAAATTAAAGATATCTTATTGACCACAACCCAGGCAGTCGTATCAGGCAAATGCAGCCAGTTATAAACAGAGCGCTGTGTGCACCTGATGACACACATAATACTTCCTTCCTTGTTCCAACAAACAATTATGAGTGACAAGTACAAGAAGTATATATAAAAAACATAATTCTCAGCCCAGCCAGTCACTGTAACTGAGATTTAGTATGACATGATACTACAAGCAAGGAAGGAATGAATTGTAACTTTCTCTGTGAAGTCATTGAAGCCAAATATGGTGGGATGTAAAAAATATAAAAAATATGTTATCTAAAAAGAGCATTTAGCTAAGCCATCGGTTTTAATAAAAACAGTAACTATGGTATTAACATCATACTACATGTGGTGAATAATATTTTACACAGTTGCTGATAACTAGTTGTAGTATTTTTTATTTTATTTATTGAAATCTTGGATTGATTAATTTGAGCAGAAGCTCTTTACATAGGTTTCATGCCATAAGATAACAAAGTCAGGAAACAGTTACAAGTACTGTAGTAGTTGCATTGCAAATGTCACCAGGCAGACAACTTAAGAGTATTAAAGTCAGGTAAGTGGTACAAAAATAGGACAAATAACCAAGAGAAATGATACACATAGCCTAAGAAAAAATTATACAATATCAGACATGAAGTTAACAGTGTAGACATAGGGACATACAACAGTTAGATAGGCATTAAACAAGGAATGCCAGCGTCACTTTTCAATTATGCAATAGCAGACAAGGAATTAACAACATAGACAAAGGGGAAAACCACATTAGATAGGCATTGTACAAGGAATGCCAGTGTCACTTATCCCAATGATGATACTTCAAACAGTGGGGAATAACAACCTATGGGAAGAGGGGATAATCAACCAAGGCATAGAAGGAGAGGGCGGAGAGAGGAAGGCAGGCAGAAGAGGGAACGATAGGGGAAGAGAAGTCAAGTGAAGGATTGGGAGAAGCCCAGGGGCCAAGGTAGCTAAAGAAGTGAGAATGGCAGAGGAAGGGAGTGGTGATGAGGGGGGAGGGGGAGGAAAGAATGGGGGGAGGGAGAGGAGAGAGTGGAGTTGGGAGCAGAGAGGAATAGGAGAAGGGGAGGCATTAAGCATGGGATGTAGGGCAATACAAACATATGAACATGCCAGCAGAAACATACCATCCGGTCTATCTAAGTCTGCTCGAGTGTGCAGCTAGCACCCCTAGTTTGCAGCTGCCCCACCCCCTCCCCTTTGTCATCCCACTGCCAACCCCCACCTTCCCCACCCTCACTCTCCCCTGTTCCCTGTCCCATGCCCTTTTGAAGCTGTTCACAGATTTATGTGATACCACCCATTCTGGTAGTGCATTCCATTTTGCTACTACCCTCTCTGTGGAATAGTGTCTCCTCATTTCCCTCCTAAATCTTCCCCCTCTATTCTTAGCCCATGCCCCTGGTGTCCCTCCCCCTCCTTAGCTTAAAGACTAAGTCTGCCTCATCCTTATTGATTCCTCTCAGATACTTGAATGTCTCTACCACACACCCCCTGTCCCTTCTATCCTCCAGCGTATACATAGTCAGTCTCCCAGTCTGCTCTCATACTCTCACCCCTCCATTCCACATATCATCTTTGTTGCCCTCCTCTGCACCCCTTCCAGTAGCCTGATATCATGCTTTAGATATGGCCTCCAAAACTGCACACAATACTCTAAGTGCAGCCTTACCAGTGACCTCAAGAGGGGCAAGATCACCTCTCTTCGCCTGGACAAAATCCCCCTCGCTACACACCCCAGCATTCTGTTCACTTTTGAAGCCGCTCTCCTGCACTGGGCAGTGTTGTTCATGGTCCCTGTTATCATTACCCCTAGGTTCTTCTCCTCCTCAGTGATCCCCAGCTTAACCCACCCCAGCCAGTATTCTCTCCTTGGGTTCTTCGCCCCAAAATGCATAACCTTAAACTTCTTTGCATTGAACCCCAACTGCCACCTCTCTGACCAGTCCTCTAGCTTGCTTAGGTCCCCCTGCAGCTGCTTCCTTCCCTCCAATCCATTTACCACTGCTCCAATTTTGGTGTCATCAGCGAACAGACTTACCTTGCTCACCACCCCATGTGCAATGTCTGATATGAAGAGCCCAAATTATACTGGCCCCAGAATACAGCCCTGTGGCACCCCACTTGTCACCAGCCTTGGATTTGAGAGCTCCCCTCTCACCACCACCCGTCGCAGCCTCCCACTCAGCCAGCTTGTAATCTAGTTCATCATTTTTGCCCCTACCACTACACCAGTTAGCTTCCCCCCAAGCCACCCATGAGGCACTAAATCGAAGGCCTTGCTGAAGTCCAAGTAAAGAACATCCACCGCATGACCCTTATCCAGCTTACCTGTCACCCAGTCATAATATTATATCATGTTGGTTTGACAAGACTTCCCTGAAACGAACCCATGTTGCCTCACATCTTGGAGGCCATTGTCCTCCAGGTATGACACCAGTCTTTCCTTTAGTATCGTTTCCATGAGTTTGCACACTATAAAGGTGAGACTTACCGGACGATAATTACCCAGTTCATCCCTTGGCCTGCTCTTGTGTAATGGTACTACATGTGCCATCCTCCAATCCAGTGGCACACATCCCAACTCCAGTGAGGTGCTGTACAGATCTGCCAGTGGCTCCGCTAACACCTCCGCTATCTCCCTCAGCACCCTGGGGTGGATACCATCTGGCCTTGGTGCCTTGTCTACCTTCATGCCCTCAGTCCCTCTAGGACTCTACTTGCCTCAATTCTTCCATCTGTCACCTCTTCTCCCCCTGTCCCCACCCTCCCAGCCCATGGTGGTAGAGGTCCCCCTTTTCTTCCGTGAACACTGAGCAAAAGTATTCATTCAGTGCTTCTGCCTGCTCCTCCCCCTATTCCGTCCACTCCCCACCCCTTTTTATCCTCACTATTGTCTCCTTGCACTTCCTTTTCTCCCTGATGTATCTGAAAAAGTCTTTCTCCCCCGCATTAATTCCTTGTGCTAATCTCAGCTCCCTCTGGGCCTTGGCTTCTCTCACTTTTCTGGTCACCTCCCTGGACTATCTTGCATATTTCTCCCTGTCCACTTCATTCCCCATCCTCCTATACATCTGGTCACCACTCGTTTTGCCCTCACCACCTCCACAACCTCGCTGTTCAACCAGCATGGTTTTCTTGCTCTGCTTCTCTTACTCTATGTCTTGGTGCAGGCTCCTGTTGCCTCTGTAATCCCCTATTTAATAATATCCCATTTCTGCTCCACGTCCATCTCCTGCCTTGTGCCCTTCAGTTTCCCCTTTCAGTACTTCCTGCATACTCCCAAAGTCCGCCCCCCTGAAGTTTACCACCTGAGTAACTGATTTCTCTGGCTCCCAGCACATCGTGCTATTGAACCACACCATTTAATGATTGCTGTCAGCTAGTGGGTCCTCCACCTTTATTTCCCTTACTGCCTCCCCATTCAACATTACCAGATCTAAAGTGTTCTTTAGCCTAGTAGCCACAGTAACCAACTGTGTCAGGAGACCCTCCTGGATCGTGTCCAGGAGCACTTGCTCCCTAGCACTGGAGGTGACCAGAATGCTCTAGTCAACCCCCGGCAAGTTGAAATCCCCCACGATAACCACCTTCCCAATGACTTAGTGGAGTGTGCCATAAGTGGTAAGTAAGAGGTGAGGTGAGCAAGGACATGGCGGAGTATGCTGAAGTGCCAGGAAGGTGAGTAAGCAGTAACCTACCATCCCGATCAGATTAGTACTACCAACAAAGTTTGGGACATGATATGCAGTTGCTATGTGGGCTCTTGAGACCCACTGATTTTATTACTTTTTTAATTTTTCTGTGCTCGTTGTGTTACATAGATAGTGTCGGCAGATAAGGGCCTACGGCCCACCCAGTCTGCCCATCTGAGCTTGTAAGTTCACTTTATGTTTTCCTAGAAGTCTGTTGCCCCTTAACCCTGACCTCCAGAATTCCTTTATGTCTATCCCATGCATTCTTAAATCCCATGATTGTTTCAGCCCCCACCACTTCCTCTGGCAGGGTGTTTCACTTGTCCACCACCAATTCTGTGAAGAAATTCTTCCTCACGTTTCCTCTGAATCATCCTTCCTCCAACTTCATCCCATGCCCTCTAGTCCTGGAACATCTTTTTTGCTTAAAAATAGTGTATTCCTGCACCCTGTTCCTCCCTGTATGATACTTGTATGTCTCTATCCTGTCCCCCTCTCCCTCCTCTCTTCCAGGGAGTACATATTCAATTCCTTCAACCTGTCCTCATAGGACTTGTGATACAATCCATATACCATCTTTGTTGCCCTCCTCTGAACCTTCTCTACCCTGTCTATGTCCTTATGTAAGTAAGGTCTCCAGAACTGTACACTGTACTCCAGGTGGGGCCTCACTAGTGTCGTGCATAGTGGAATTATGACCTCCCTTTTCCTGCTAATGATGCCCCTGCCTATGCATCCCAGCATCATATTTGCTTTACCTGCTGCCTTGTCACACTGTTTCCCTACCTTGAGGTCATCAGAGATGATAACCCCAAGATCCCTTTCCTGCTTGGTGCATGCTATATCCTCACCCTCAACTGATATACTGTGCCAGGGTTTTTGTGCCCCATATGCATTATCTTGCACTTCTTTGCATTGAATTTCAACTGCCAAACCCCTGACCATTCTTCAAGTTTCTGCAGGTCCCTTCTCATTCTGTCTACACCCTCCTGTGTGTCTACTCTGTTATGTAGCTTTGTGTCATCAGCGAACAGGGAAATTCTGCCTTCTAGGTCCTGCACAATGCCACTGACGAAGATGTTGAATAGGACCGGTCCCAGCACTGATCCCTGTGGTACCCCACTGGTCACTCTTCCCTCTGTGGAGTGACAGCCATTTACCACCACACTCTGTGTCCTGCCGCTCAGACTGTTACCTACCCACCACACTACTGTCCTGCCCACACCCATATTCCCCAGTTTGTGTAATAGTCTTCTATGTGGCACTGTGTCAAAGGCCTTGCTGAAGTTCAGATAGACCATGTGCACTGCCCTCCCCTGATCCTCCTCCCTAGTCACTCAGTCAAAAAATTCAGCAAGGTTGGTCTGACATGACCTCCCCCTGGTGAAACCATGCTGCCTTGGGTCCTGTAGTCCATTGATAACCAGATGTTCCACCAATCTCTCCTTCAGTAGTGCTTCCATGATCTTCCCCACTACTGAGGTGAGGCTGACTGGTCTGTAGTTCCTCTTGCTCTTTGTTCCCACTTCTGTATAAGGGGACTACGCCTGCTGTCCTCCAGTCTTTGGGAACCTCCCTGTTTCCAGTGATTGGCTAAACAGGATTGCCAGAGGTTCAGCCACCACCTCTCTTAGTTCTTTAAGGACCCTGGAGTGCACCCCATCTGGCCCCGTTGCTTTATCAACTCTTATTACTTCCAGTTCCTTCAGGACCCTTTCTCATGTAAAGGGACTTGTGTCCATTTCTGCACCATTCCCACCCCTTGTACTCCCTTCAGACCCATTACCCTCCTCTTCCTCAGTAAAGACTGAGCAGAAATACCTGTTCAATATGTCAGTTTTACTGTTGTCATCCTCCACGCGGTCTCATTCAAGTAACCCTGGCCTGACCTGACTTGTTGCCACAATCATATCATGCCTCATGTATTAAACAGACCCTATTCACAACATTTTTTTTACCACAGGCACAATGGGAGACACTTTTTTTAAGAGGGCCTTTGATTTGGTATGTTTATATACATTCAGGTATCATATGTGAAATTAAAGTGAGGAATGCTGACTCTCAGAACTGTCAAACACTCAGCGTTTCCTGGTGACAAACAGGATATTGTGTCAATAATAACATTACCAGCTAAACTAAACAGTCATACTGAATAAACACTAGTAGGAGGGCAATGCACGTACATCATAGCCATTTGTATGAAAACAGCCCACATATTTTATTTGGATTTCCAGTATTTCAAAGGATCTGCATTCTAATCAATATTGTGCTCTGCCCAGTACATCTCAACAATGGTCTGCGCTGAGGCTGTGTTAGAAGAAGTGGTTGAAGAAGTTACAATGACATCTTGCAAGTGACTCTAGAGACCTAAAGCTGAACTGGGCAATCATGTGTAAGAAAGATTTTGGTGGGCAGGGGGGTCTGTGGTGGTACCAATTATAATAAAAACACAGGACACAAATGATAGCAGTAAGCTTTCTTATATTTGCAGCTGCACACAGAAAACAGCACAAGGTACATGGCATAGCTTTTCTAGATGAAAATGCTACCTAGCAATCAGCTTACAAAAAGATAATTTGGCCAACATCACCTTTTCTGTGAAAAACGGGTGCAGTAGGGGTCTTTTCCCATCAAAGGTTTCTTGTTGTCAAGTTCTCAGCTCTACTGGGCCTATATTTATACCCAGTTTCATAAATAGTTATGTGACTAAGCTCACATCCTCTTAAACAACCATAGGAAACCATATCATGTACTTTTTGTTTCTCTTGGTACTCCCCAGTACAAGTACATGGCTCCTTCTCTCCTAGTAGGCATGATGTCATGCTGCAATCTTGAAGTATTAGTGGAACTCAGACTCCCTGGCTAGGACAAGCTGAGAAAAATAAGCTTCTATCACTAAGTTTTCAGGTGTGTGTGTGTGTGTGTGTGTGTGTGTGTGTGTGTGTGTGTGTGTGTGTGTGAGACAGGCTAATGTGAAACACTTTTTGATATGTGCTTTAGCTAGGCTGCTATATCCACTTGCACCTTGTCTATTCAAAGAAGGACTTTGGCTTACGGAAGATACAGTTACTAATAAGCACTATACATTTGTTATAATCAGTGAGAATACATGACTACTAATAAGTGCAGAACCCTAACAATAACAATAATAAATGCCTGGAGATCAGGGGTAAGGGGCAACAAACTTCTAGGAAAACATAAACTGAACTTACAAGCTCAAATGGGCAGACTGGATGGGCCATAGGCCCTTATCTGCTGACACTGTCTATGTATCTATGTATCTATGCCTAAGTCACATATGCAATAATAGCAGAATAATAATGAATGCATAAACTGTATGAACAATAATGACAATAGCAAGCTATTTTCCTACACGTGGGACACTGCTATTTTTGATGGTGACAGAAAAGAATACCCTGGCACAGTGGGCAAAGAAGAGGAAACTACTGGAACACCCTATAAGGGGTCACCTGATGTAGTGCTGTGTTGTGACAGAATTGTTCTAAATCTGATTCTGTACTCCGTTCCATGATAGTATGCACTTCATCAATTATTTCTTGTCTGTTTACCTCAAAAGAAGTGTCATCATCATCATCATTCAGCAGTTGCTTTAATTTGTATTGTGGGACCTGGATTGTTGCTTTATATAGTGGTCAGACTGAAGCATTTTACATAGTTTTTCATCTTCATCAACTTTTTCATCATATGTCTGGTCAGATCTTCTTGTATTCTGGTTGGCAAATTATTTATGTTAGCAGTGGTGCAGCATATGGGATGGAATTGTCTTCATTCTTTAAATTGTCCCTAATCAGATTCAAATGGTATTTTAAATTTTTTATTAAAGGTATTGCCTTGCTCAGAATTGCTGTGTTTGTACTCACCTCTCTGGTATATGCCTCAAGTGGCTGGAGAACTAAAATTACAAACGCGAGCATGGCCCTCAGAGCTGGAGTGATATATAGGGGATATGTCATGGTTGAGCATGTCATATGCTTTTTATCTTCATGAGAGGTCTGTAAACTCTTTACCTCTCAAGAGTGGTGTAGCCACAAGTGAGGGAGCAAGAGGTCACAACCCTTGAATGAAGATAGAAAGTGTATGACACGCTCAACCATGACATATCTGGTTTATACAATGAGCATGATGCCAACTAAAAACAGATCTTCAAGGTATTTGTGCATTGTTTAAAAAAAAGATTTTGTCTCTTTACCATGATCTCCCTTTCCAATGCATCCTCCTATGCCATTCAACAAACACTCAGATGTTCAGAAAGAGTCATGGTGTAGCCTAGCAATCCTGTTGCTAGGTTGTTAGATAGACAGCTGCTATGACAACCTTACATAGTTGTACTGGTTGCCGAGTGCTTCGGTTGCTACGATGGTTGACTGGCAGTCAGTTTAGTTCTATTGGTCCACATAGTGTGGGAAAAAGTATCCCATTGGCTGACTTTTTGAAGTTAGTAAACTGGTGTGAAAGTCTTAATATTTGCAGGACGTGCTGCAGGCTGTCTGCATCATGGCAAGATTTAATTTAGATATTTATGTTGATTTATTTAAAAGACAGAAAAAAAATCATAGTTGGTTTTTGAAATTTGAGGGTGGTAATGCTATTAACATTAATACCTACAGGTGGAATAGGTAGCAATGATTAGAGCTGGTGAGATATACTGGCAAACAAAAAATGACACTTTACTATTTACTTTGTCTGCTGCCTGTGAATGTGATGTTCTGTTTAGTGTGTGGGAGTTTGAAATGCTACACGTCATTTAAACTTGCCATGAGAGAGTGACAGACCTTTTTTTTCGGTTGACACTGAAGCCGTGCGGCTGATGCAGCGTGAGTAAACATTACCACGGCTGGCTTTCAACATTTTACATGTCACAATGCGGTACAAAGAATGTCTATGCCCTGAAAATAGATTCGGTTAATCACACATATTAGCTGCCATTGTGACGAACTGGAGTGTGGAATTAGCAGATGTGACGAAACTGATTCATAAGATATATTTGTTATCTATGAATCATGTTCATCAGCTGGTGTGATACAGTTTTTATCTCTGTGGCATTGGCATCACACTCATTGTATAAAAACATCTACACCACCAATTTTATTTTCTAAGATGTACAGTCTGTCTGACAGCTTTCTTTTGTTCCAGCAGCATTTGGAACATGTCATGTGAAAGGTCAAATTTCACATAGAATAAATGTCTTAGACCAGTCTGTGCAAAGGTAATTTGTACTCTTCCTGTATTTTTCCAAATAAGTGACAGGTTTGCTTGAGTGATTAAAATGAGTGTATATTTTTTTAGCAGTGCTAACAAGAGCCTTAATGTCCCTGCCCTCTTCAAGAAAACTGAGAACTATTAAATTCAAGCAATGCACAAAGCAGCGGATGGGAACAAAGACCCCCTCCTCCAAGGCCTTCCTTATGTTTGATTAATTATCTCCAATTGTAAAGCCAACTGACCACCTCTGTGATGTGAGCAATTGCTGTACTGGTTGTTTGAACTCTTCAATGATGTTGTATGAGTTGGGTTCAGATGGAAAATAAAATATTCTTATAACAGCGAACTGCATTTCGCTGCCCCTCAAGAATTATCAGCAAAACATGCCCAGCGTGCAGTGACAGACATGGATAGTTCAGGCTGACAGCTTTTCCAGATATATTTAGTGGGATGCACCATCTTCCCAACAGCATTTGCCAAAACTCATCTGAGTTTTTCGCATACATCATTGTAGAGATCTGGAATCCCTGCTGAGGAGAAATATTTTCTCGATTGAATATTATGTATAGAATATTATATGTGCAGATGTGTATTATGATAGCATTGGTGGTATAATGGTGAGCATAGCACTAGTGGTATAGTGGTGAGTATAGTTGTCTTCCAAGCAGTTGACCTAGGTGCAATTCCCAGCCAGTGCAATAATGTGTTTAACTGCCATGGTGGCGCAGTTGGTAGCTGCTGTGGTGGCGCAGCTGGTAGTGCAACCAGACCAGTATTCTGGATGGCCTGACTTCATGTCCCAGCTAAGGCATTTATTTAATAAGCACAAGGGAGTCATAAGGAATAGGTAAGGGGGTGGCAGAGAAAGTGCCATAGGCCTGGAGGGGTCTACAGTGTAAGCAATGCAACAAAAAAGGGCAGAGTGGGTGGGCCTTATTCACACACCCAAGATGTGTAATGCCACATAAACCCCAAGAGCAAAGCTCGAGGAGTTTAAAAGGCATCACACACTGAGGGTGTGTGAAAAAAATGAGTAATGCAACATCTGCACATTATTTATTTGTTATAATTTACTGGTTAAACACTGCTGGATGTCGTTCTCTTTAATTCCCCTGTTTCTGCCATTGTTATAGAGATTTTCTTAAATGGCTTTTAGTAAAGCCAGCAAATTTATTTACCATCTAGGAAACAGTCTTTTAAAATTCATGTCACCAGCATCACATGTTTTCAGCAGCCAGCAAGGAAAACACTCAGTCCAAACCGCCACAGATGTGTGCACTTGTAACCTGGTGCAGAGCAAAGGGTTGCTAGCCCTAAACTCGAAACTTTTGTCCAAGATAAGCTCTGCACTCTCGTGCAATGAACCACCACCCTCTATTAATTTGAATAATTGAGATTTTTTTATTAGTTAGGTTCATTGGATTCGCAAACAGTGTGCTGCTCCTTTACTTCAATAGTGCATCCACCAACAAACACTATTTCCAGCACTTCGACCATGGGTGTGGTCTCCCTCAGGAAGTCTGAGGATTATTCAAATTAATAGAGGTTGGTGGTGCATTGCACAAGAGTACAGAGCTTATCTTGGACTAAAGCAAGGAAAACACTGTCTGCATATCATGATCAGTGCTGCAGTTAAGAAAACTGCCCTGCTGTCTCGAGCATGAGGGGGAAGAATCAGAGTACCATAGCTATTCAAGTTAATAAGGTATTTCATTTATAACAGTGAAAATGAGTAAAAATATATTTCTATTACCTTTTAAAGGTGTGGTACAGCTTTAAATGGACAGCACAGACTTTGATTATCAACCAGTTACCCAGTTGTTATGGAACTCTGTAATAACTGGGTAACTAGTTGAGATCGCTAAAGCTGGTTATTATGGCATTTAAAAGTAATGGTTAGCAAGCTGATAAACAGATAAACACTGCTGCCGGTAGTTACATTGAGGTTCAAGGTACTCCAGCAGCTGCCTGATTCCTACATGTTCTACATGTTATATAGCATGTAACAGCAAGTCAACGGGTTTAATCTCTGACATGTTCTTTGTTACTGTAACAGCAACAGGGTGGGTCAAGAGATATTTGCTTTAAGTTAGTATATAGTGTATGGTGTAACGATGTTTTGTATGGAAACCCATACATCGTAAAAAGTCACTTTGCTGCAGTAGTGATGTCCTTACTAATGCAGAATGACTTTTTGTTCTGCTTTAGTAAGGATGTTACAATACAAACAACCCGAACAGCGCTGCTGATAGGGCTAGCAGCAGTTGGTGGGTCGTGTGAGTGAGCTGGTCAGTGGGAGGTTGGCAGGGAAGCGTGGGCTGTGGAAAGAAAGGACAGCTTTTCGGAACATTGATAGTGAGCGATCTTCACTTCTTTTTATCATATATTATAAAGAAAAGTGTATGGTAGCCTCGATACACAACCATACTGCTCTTACACCTCGTGGTCATTATGACATCAAAAGGACCTCTAAAACTTCACTCTCGAGGTCCTTGAAGTCATAGTAACCACTTGTGTATGGGCTAACATACACTATCCTATATGTTGCTAAGATGATAAGCTGTTTCCTTGAGGGGGGAGCATTGAACATATGGCCATTATCAGTAACATCAGGAGACATGTGAATGGCAAGAAGTGCTGGAGGTCTTTCAGTATTGCTGCGAGGGCTGCCACTGCTATCATCTATCAAAGATACCCCTGAGTGTAGTGAGCTAGTATAATCGCTGTCATTTTCTCTTCTGTTCTTAAAAAGGGGATTCCTTATTAATGTTATGACATCTGTCTAGGACGGTGCATTTTCAGTGCTGAAGTTTCCAATGCTCCTTTCTTTTTACCCCGGATGATTGCCCATTTACAAATACAGCATGTTGCCAGCAACTAATTAAAAGCACTAACAGAAGAGTAAGTCCAAACAAAATGTCATTTTTTTTCAATTTTTTTGCCAGGTAGGCACTGCTGCTCAATCTCCTTTTCAGGAGTTTTTTTTACTGGATTTTTCTTGGCCATGTTCCTGTTGTACTTGATTCCCTTACTGTATCCCACTGCCCTCCTCCACCACCATAGAAACATCTGCTTCTACTTCTATTTCTTCCTGATTTGCAGTTTCCATCCCCCTTATCTGCTGGTACACCTTGTGCCTGATCACTTTCTCTATCCTTGTCTAGCTCAGCCTCAGAGGAATCAGATGTAGTCTGTGTGTGTGTGTGGGGGGGGGACTAACATTAGCATGGTATGCAATAGTTTCATACATAGTAGTGCCTTTGTGGATGGTACCTACTAACCCTTTAGTTTTAACTAAAGAAACTTTTTTCAATGGGACTGATCTGACAGATGCACCTTTATTGGATTCAAGCATTTGCTTGGAAGATGAAACTTTAGAGTTAGCAGAATCTCTTTTCTGAGGTTTGATTTTGTTTGTCCTGTGCAGGAGGACAATTGCTTAACCTGGCCCTTGACACTCCCTTTTGGTTGCCTGAAGCTGCACTGTCTACCTGAAACCATACCTCTCAAGTGTCCCAATTCTTTCAGGATTTTCCAGTTTCAGATCCTCTGTCCCTCTGTCCCGATACCTGCAAGTATTTCCCGAATTTTGTAGCCTCAGTGTACTCACTGTCAGTCGTGGACATGTGTAAGACACCAACTGGTGTCTGACATCATCCGAGTGCACAGTCAATCAAGTACACTCTGTATTGCTGTATACACTGACATGCCAACTTAATGGATATGGTTAGTGCATATTATATGCATGGGCTACCCACCTGTTTTCCTGCTGTGAGAGTGCCCAGATTAGTGAGAAGTGCCCCCAGGCTCTCAGGTCCATCTCCACTCCACTTCTTAAATGGAGACACCTGGCCCCAGCCATTCCAACATCCTGCCAAGACTTTCAGAGTCCCAGAAGGATTTTGCAGCCTGAGAGATCCCAGATACAAGAGAGAGCAGTGCCTGCCCTTGACCAAGACAAGCAGCATAGTAGTGAGAGGAGGAGAGGCAGGAGCACAGCCTGTCTTGCCCTGAGCTCAGACCATAGTATCTAGCTCAAAGATCCTAATAAATCACAAAAACAGCATCAACCATTCTCAGAGTCTGGACTGAGTTCTAGCCTGGAGGACCCATTTTTCAGCTCCTGGTGGACCCGCAAATACAACTGGTAAGGCTTGGAGCAGCCAGCAAGTGCAGGGCTTTTTCTTTTCCTGAGTCTTTTGAGAAAGGTCTGGGTACATTTATTTTGCCTCCCTCAAAAAGAAGCAAGACCTCTTGTTTAGCTACCTGTAGTATTTTAAGTCTTATTAGAGCCTCTTATCACCATAATCACAGCGTGTATTGAAGGAGCTGCTTCTAAGGGCTTTGGTTTAGCACACCGCGGTAGAGTAAATGCATGCAAAACTGCCATTTTATCACCCCCCCCCATTTTAACACTCAATTCTGTATTGAAAAATGTTTTTATTTCAGACTGGCACTCTCCTTGGGTAATTCGATCTGGCATGCCCACCACACAAATACTGCTCATACAAGCTTGATTTTTGCGTGCTTCCACTTTTGCAGGCATGAAGAACATGATCCTCGGGACTGAAGCATTAAACATAGTGCACTGTGCAGACTGTTGTTTAGCTTCAGTAAGCACAGCCTAATACTATGCTTGTTTTTCTATGCAGTTGAACTGGAGTCTCTGGACAAATACAGGTTTACAGATCTGCTTTCACACAATGGACTAAATGGCCATATTTGTCAGTGGTCTTTTGAAAGTTATTGTTTAACAGTTTATCATGCTAATTGCAAATGTTATTTTTTTTTGATAAGGAGGTTAGTCTATTGTGCCCAAGTTGAATCTGAAAATCTGTAAGCTACACCATGTTTTATTGTATTACACCATGATGTGATGTACAAGTCGCACAATGGTGTGGCTTGGCTTGCTGCCACCACGCTGAATAAAATACAGTGTCCCTGATTGTTTTTTTTTTGGGGGGGGAGTGTCCCTGATTTTGGTCCTAGCAGGTTGAGAGGTATGGCTGAGAGTTAGAATTAGTCTGACTCTGAACACTATGATCCATTTTTTTTTTTTAATTTTCTACTGTATAAAAATATCTCTCCTGAGTCCCTAGCATCTTGACTCCCACTCCCACCAGGGCCCAATTTGTATTGTACACAGCATGCAACAATGATGATAACCACCACCACTTTCTTCCATGCTCAGTGCAGAAACATAAAGATAGAAACATAACAATTGTTGGCAGACAAGGATCACTTGGTCCACCTAGTCTTCCCATTTTCCCTACCTACAGTATCCCTGTGGATCCTACTTGATCTCCAGCTCCTTTTCCCTCCACTCATTTCCTTTCACTAAGATCCCTATGCATTCTTGAACCCCGTCACTGTTTTTGCCCCCACCACCTCTACTGGTCAGCTATTCCTAAGTGTAGCTGTCAGTGGCTCAGCAGGTAGCACACTCGCCTCTGAGGCTGAGAGATCAGAAGACTGTGGGTTCTATCCTTACACCAGGCACTTGGGTTAAATCCCAATACTGACTCTGTAGTGCAGCATGAGGGGGGTGCTGCCCTCCTGAGGTGCTGTCTTTTGGATGAGACGTTAAACCGAGGTCCCATCTGCCTGTTCAGGTGGATGTTGAAGATCCTATGGCACTCATTAGTTCCAAACAGAGGGTGCACTTGGTGTTGGGTGCTGAAGACAAATAACTGGTAACATTTCTCAAGAACAGTCTCGCACTCACTGCTCCCAAATAATGTGTTTTGGGATGATTTCCTTTATCAAAAGTCTTTTGATAAAGAGAGTCATCCCAAAACGCATCAAAACATATCTTTCATTAAAGCCTTTTGCATGCCAACATGCTGTCAGCAGCATTATTTGGGAGCGGAGAGTGCGAGACTCCTTTTGAGAGGTGATCCCATGGCACTTCTCTAAAAGAGTAGGGGAATTTTTATTGGAAAAAAAGGGCTGCAATACAGTAATATGTGTACAAATGCAAATACATGACTTTCCAAATCAAAGGAAAAAAAGGCACTTCATAAATTCAAAAATTATAAGCGCATAAAAATATACAGAAAAAAATAACATTTCTCCTAATTATTTACAGAATTTAATCCTGGTCCCAGTTTTCACAATGTACCCATAATAACTTGACTTTTTCTTTAGAGAACAAACAAGAATCTTTAAACATGATATTCTGTACTGAAATTTGGATATTTCAAATCTCTTCTAAGTGTGTAATAAAACATTGCTGAGTCACTCAAACACATCTGGACTGCCTCAAGAAATATTTGATAACTGCAAATATTATATATAAAGTTTCGGAATTATATTTACCCCATCCGCTCAAAGTGGTTCCATGCATAAGTTCTAAATAGGAAAGATTTCTGAACAAAGGTTCCCTCCATTCCTTGGCTAGAACTGCCCAAAAGGTTTTGGCATAGTTACATTCTGTAAACAGATGTTCCCAGGTCACGAGCATTTGACTGCAGGAATCTCTTAAACAATATCTTTCTGAAAGGGGCTTATGTTTGTTATAATCTTTAACTCCTAATCTCCCACAATTGCTTAACCACACCAAGTTCCAAACGTATACTGGGAGTCTCTTATTTCCCCAAGAAGTGCAGACTTCCCATTAATTTATTCTCTGGACAGTTGGGTTATACTACTACTACTTCTTTATTTCTGCATTAAGCATGGCTCTGTTGATCATTTTTCTATCCTGTGTCTAGTTCTGGGAAGGGGTAAGTTTCCACTTAATGAGATTCTTAATGAGTTCTAATCCAACTATAGATGTTAAGTAGTCCTGTTTTATTCTGAGTCAAGGGGGTTATGCCTGGGTTTAACCATTCCAAAACTAAAGGCTTCCAAATCAGGCTTCAGAGCAATACCAATGTCATAATGAATAAAAATGCTATAAAAGAAGGTGACTGGATTCACCATATTGACACCTCCGTCTGAAATAGGTCTACAAGTAAATTCTCTTTTTATAGGATTTAACCTGCTCCCCCAAAAGGCCTGAAAAAAATACTAAAGAGGGATGTCACCACTGCTTGAGGGGGAGGGAAGATGTAACTGATGTACAAGAAAACAGGGATTAAGAGAGAATTAATAAGTGCTACCCTTTTCTTTTTCGAGATTTGTTGCACCTTCCAACCAGAAATTAATCGATTTGCTCTACTAAGGCCTATATCCCAATTGTTTCTAGCTAAATCTCCTACTCCAGATTCTACTCCTAGTATTTTAATGGGAGTTTGGGAAATTAAAAAACCCACAAATTTTCTGTTACTGGGCATGGGGGTCTCACCCAAGACTGTTCCTATACTTTTATCGTTGTTTATCTGTGCTCCTGACATATTTGCATATGCATCTAGTGCATTAGTGAGGGTAATTTCTGATGTTTCAGGTTGCAGAAGTAATACTATATCATCTGCATATGCTAACATTTTAACAGGCTCTAGATCAGGTATGGGTTGTATACCTCTGATGTCCTCCTATGTCATAATATATCTAATTAAGATATCTATACCAAGCACATGCAGCAGGGGACTAAGAGGGCAACCTTGCTGCACTCCCCTTTTGATCCTTATGTTTTTCCCCACCAGCCATTTAAGTTAGGTATTAATGTTGCTTTACCGTACAGTACCTTCAACCATCTAATAAATTTCTCCAGGATCCCATATGCTTGTAGTGCTGAAAACAAAAAGGAAAGGGCTAGTAGATCAAATGCCTTTTCTTGATCAAGGCTTAGTATGTATCCCTGTACTTATTTTCTCCTGTATGGAATAATCCTCTTCAAATGATCAGGTTATCGCACTGACGCCTATTAGGGACAGCACATGTCTGTGCTGAGTGAATTAAAGCCTCTACTACTTTATTGAGTCTGGCAAGGAGTATTTTGCTCAACTTTTTTTGGTCTGTATTCAATAAGCTAAGGGGTCTCCAGTTTTCCAATATTTCCCTATCCCTTTGTTTGTATAATAATATCAAAATTGCCTCATTCATAGAAGGAGCTAAACGACCTTGTGACAACATATGATAAAAAAATTACTAAAACTGGTGCCAACAATTTAATAAAGTTTTATATAAAGCTGCACCAAAACCATCTGTTCCAGGGGCTGCATCCTTGCACAGGCTATTAATAGCATGTTGCACTTCCTCCAGTGTAATTTCTCTGGATAGAGCTTGTACATCAGTATCTTTGATTTGGGGTAGACTAAGATGTGATAAAAAAATCACTCTTGAATCTCACTTTAGGACAAGTACCAAAGTAAGCCTCCACATGCTTTTCAACCAAATACAACATGTCGGGTGGTGTGGTACTTAATTGGCCTGTGGAGTTTTTCAAGCTGGTAATAATTCTATACCCTTTCTTTACATTCTTTAAAAGGATCTAAAGATCCTTTTTTTATGTTTGTGCTAAATCTCAATTCTTGGCCTAATATTTTGCTCTATTGTATTGTAAAGTTTTCATCTGGTCTTTAATAATGCTAATCTGAGGATCACAGTCCATTTTCTGCGTCTCCAAATGAGACATTAGGGCCTGCAATGGTCCGCGCAACTGCAAGTAACTAATATATTCTTTCTTTGCTATGTCTTTTGATCTATTTTGAAATAGTTTTTTTTCTAAGAGCTTTTTGTATCTTCCCACAAACTTGTTAAATCTTCATAACAGGCCAAGACTGAAAGTCTTGCCTCCCATTCTTTCACCCAGGCTTTTTTAACCCGTGGGTCTTCTAAAAGGGATTTGTTTAAGTGCCAGTGATATTTTTTTACATCTAGGCAAGCTTCCCCAGCTTACTTGGACAGTAAGTGATTTGTGGCCAGAAAATTCCCATGCATGTGTAACTACTTTGTCAGAAATAAGTGTCTGTGATTATAAAATGAAGTCAATTCTTGTAGAGAGGGGACCTTTACAAAAGGTATGTCCACCTGTTGGAAAATGTGATCTATATGAGTCGGTTAAACTGGCCAAAGAAACTATGTTCTGTAATTCAGGAGTATTACAAAATAATTTGTTTGTTTTAAGTCCTCTATCTGCCTGATCTAGCCCACAATTAAAATCTCCAGCCCAAAGCACAGGCCTAGACGTATTCAAATAGGGTTGTATTTCTTTAAAGAGGGAAACCCTTTGGGCTTTAGTCTGAGGGGCATAGATTGTGATTAACCTGAATCTTTCTTGACAGTAATTAAAATCAAGCAGAAGGGCCCTGCCTGGAAAGATGTCTAGTAGTCTAGATACTGAAATCCCAGACTTAGGGAAAAGAATACCCACACAATCACAACTTTCCTCTCCTATAGGCCAGAATGAAGGTCCTTTGGTCCAGCTATTGGCTGCCTGATGAAGCTCCTGGTGGGATTTGAGCCTAGTGTCCTGTAAGCACCATGTATCACTGGGAAACTGATTTAATGATAGGACTACCCCAGTTCTTTTCTTTTTATTTTTGATACTGTTTACATTAATAGAGGAGATAGTTAAAGTGTGCATGGGAGTGAATATATGAGAAGTGAATGCCAAAATGTCAAGCCAGAGATCGTTCAAGAAGTTTTAGAACCCTTTCTTTGCCTTGGGCATTTGGCTAGGGAAGCCTCCCTGCCTCCTTCTTCAGTATCATCAGTTGTCATGGAGGCAACTGAAAGAGTGTCTGAGTCTTCTTCTCCAGAATCACCCCACTGTTTTTCAACAGGCAAGGAGGCAAGTCTGTTTCCTGGTTTCCATAGGGGAGGGGCTTTCCCCTTACCTTTCTTCCCTTCCTTCCCATCAGTTATCCCTGTTTCTGAGGTATTACCTGGCCTGGATCTTTTTTTTGAAATAACAGTTTTAAATGGATTACATGTAGTGGGGGGATGTCCACAATAGGTGACATCTCAGTAGTTTGCAGGAAGGCATCTGATATTTTGGGTTGACCCTCCTTTTCTGGGACTACCTCCATAGCACTGACTGTAGGCTGTATTGGTGGTTGGTTAACTTCCCTACTGGTAGAAGCCCTTTCATCCTGATCTGGGTTATTTACTACCACGCGATTTCTGATAAGTCTCTTCATCTTGCCTAGCTACCCTTTTTGCTTGTACTTGCTGAATCATATTTATAAGCCCTTCATGAGAAGGGCAGTCTTCTCTATTATGAGAGTCCCATGGACACCTGCCATAGGCATGCCCTGTTTTCTCACACAAATTGCATTTAAAAAGGTTTAAACACTTAGCTTCCACATGCACATATTCAAAACAATGATTACAGCGAGAGGTGCCACAAGCAAAACTTAAATGGGAGCGGGCCCCACATTCAAAACAGGCTATGGATTTGCCCACATAAAAAAGGGAGCCTCTATCTTTTCCTAGAAAGAAAAAGTTAGGCAGATGAACTGGACCATTGTTAGATGAAAATAATTTGATCCTGATTTTCCAACCCCCATTCCAGACTTGTTCACTATCTAGAATGGAGGTAGGTCTATCAAAGACCTCACATCTCTGTCGTAGCCAAAATAGTACAGTATATCTTCTACATTGACCCCTTCATTTTCGAACATTACTGTGATAACCTTAACAGCTGGTTTAGTTAGGGGGACTGCTAAAAAAGGGAGCCACAAAGAAGAATTTTTTAGCTTATGATATTGTGACTAGAATCTGTCGAGACCAGTAACATTTTTAAAACTAATATCAAAGTTAGCATTTCCTGTATGAATTAAAGCAAAGATTTCTGATGAGAAAAATGTCAAGAACCCTTTTAGTAGCATTTTAGCACTATATATTCTGTCTGGAGGGTCTTCTAGGTCACCTTTGTAGATGAGATGCACAGTGTTTCTTCTGGGGAGCCGGCTGTCCTGTATTATGAAATAAGTCAGCAAGCTTAAACATTGGTGCAAGCCAGGCTCTCTGTTCGGGGTTCCTTAAGGCTGTTTCAGTAGGGCCTACACTCAGTTGCACCTCTTGTGAGGGAGAACCCTGCGGAACCTGTGGTTGGACAATAAGATCAGGTTGCTAAGTAACATCAGTAGGGTTTGATTCACCACAGTAGACATAGCTATGTTATGAGAAAGGTCCAGAGTTTCGGCAACTGCTGGAGCATGATTTATTGTGGTGGCCACCTTAACTGAAGTTTGCAGAATTTCTGCAGTGTACCTCTGCACAGTGGGATCATTAGGATCCGGGATCCATTGTCCTTCTTGTGTGTGTGTGTAATCACCCTGCCCTTGCCAATGCACGTTCTGGGGACCAAGCAGTTTGAGGGGAGGCAGTATTTTGAATAGGTTCTTTACCGAGAAAGTTCTCGTCAGAGTTTACAGTCTTTGCGATCTTATCAGCATTAGTTTTTTGAGGAAGAGTAGTGAGAGTTATCTCTGGTGTTCCATGCAATGCCTCCATCTCATTTATCTCCGGTGAATGTTTTGTTTGTTGTTACCAAGGGCCCACTCTATGACAATTTGAAGCAACTTGCAAAGTCCTCTGAGGGAGTCCGTGTGGCTCTAGGCACTCGGACGTGGGCCCGATTTCTCTGCCATCCGCATTTGATGTTAGCAGACTCCCCGTGTCTGATGTAGTGGTTTGAATTGACACAGGGTGAGTCACAGTGGTTACAGCTGAGTTTGCTGTATGTTCTACCAGCTGGTTGTCAAGAACCACTGGCGTAGCTCTCATGCAGGTATCAGAGCTCCCCTGAGCAGCTCGGAGCTTTTCCTGCAGTTATGTCTTTTTTTTTCAGGTATAGGCACTTTTCTTGCAATAGCAGATGCTGTAAGTGTTCAGTCTCCTCTGACACAACAACATTTTCTGGCAAAGCAGAATGCCCAGAAGCAGCATCTCCGGGATCAGGTACGTTTCTTAGGTCTTCCATGGAGACAAAAATCTCTTGCCCTGTGCCATCTCCTAAAAATTCCTGTGTCAGAACAGCATTTTCAATGGCCTCTAAACTTGTCAGGCCAGGGGAGGAGGCCTGCTCCCCTGCCTCAGAAGCGTCCATCTTCTCCTCTGTCTCCAGCGTAGTGGCAATCTCGGACAGTGAGACAAGGGTTCCCCCTACTGGAGAGTAGGTGAATTTTTTATTGGTATAAGAAAACATAACATCAGGTAGGAATCACAAGAATACAAACAATTTCAGAAGAAAAAAGAACAACAACAAAAATCAGGCATACATAGGTCTCTAAATGTAACACAAAGCAGAAATAAAAAAACAGCAATCCAAAAAGAAAATCAGTCTAACCAGGACACATGTCTCCATAAATCAGAAAATGTACCCCTATCAAATACTGCATGTTCTTTTTGCATGAGTTGTTTTAGAGATGCTTCAACACTAGCTAATAAAACAGAAGGTAAAGTAGTAACATGTTGCAGTGAAAATTTACAGCAGGCCTGCCAGAGATGATATTTCAGGCAGGCAAAAATGACATTCAGTGTACTAGGATTGTACCGCCTATAAAACCCAGTATAGCCTCCCAAAACTAAACGTTAATACTGAATATGTTTTATAGGACCCCAGTTCCATTTAATAGCACAAAACCTCCAGAAATCTTGTGTATACGGACAAAGGATATAAAAATGTTCTAAAGTTTCCTCCTGCCCTATGCATCCAGATCTTAGACACTATCGCTCTGTTAAAGGTTTACATTTCCAATTCCCCTTAACGCTAAGCCGACCATGGCAACTCAGCCATTGCACATCCCACATATGCCATGGGATCCGTTTATCTTGTAAAAGCTTAAAAGTGGATTCTAACCTTGTAGGGAGACATTTAGGGAAATCAACTCTGGGAGCATGAGCTTTTGACATAACATTGACATATAACATCTTCCTAGATCAAGTTGTATACTCTGCTTTACCAAAGCCCCATATTTTTAATTTCCTAACTGTTGCAGATGCAAAACTTAGAACAGAAATAGGCCCAGTGATTTTTGGAACCATAGTTACCCAGTTATCTAAAAATCATTGAAAAATACCTCTGGTCCACCTGCTCCAAGCAGTATGTGTACCAGAGGATGGACCAAAAATTGATAAAATGAAAAAGGAATGAAAAAAAACCAACTGGATTAATCATGCCAAGTCCTCCTTGTTTAACTGATAAATATGTGAAATCCCTTTTAACTAGATTCAGCCAACTTCCCCAGATCATTTGAAAAAAAAATACTATAAAGCCTAGTTTCCAGTGTACAAGGGACAGGAAAAATATGAGCAATATATAGGAAAAGTGGCAACAAAAACTGCTTTAATTTCTGAACCCTCTTCAATTTACCAAAAGCCCAAGATTTCCACGGGGACACCTTTTGATCTGCTACCTGCAGTTTATCATCCCAACTGAGAAAAGCCAGATCTCCCTCTCCAAAAAAACATCCAAAATCCTACAGTGCCCTTTCACCACTTCGATACCAGCAATTTTAGCTGTTCGCATCCCATTACCTACTTGAAGTGCCTTACTTTTACCATAATTAAGGCCAACACCGGAAAAACGAGCAAAAACATCAAAATGCTGCAAGGCGTGGAGGCCAGAAGAAGCATCCAGGACCAAAAGACATACATCGTCAGCATAAGCAGATAATTTCTGCGCAGGTATATCTATATGACAGGATAAACCAACAATATTTACATCATGCAAGATAACCCATAACAGGGGGTCAAGACAAAAAACATAGAGCAAAGGGCTAAGTGGACACCTCTACCTAACCCCTCTCCATAAAACCACAGGGTCCCACAATGCATTTTTAATGGAGGGAATAATCAAAGCCTGATAATACAGCAATTTAATCCAATTTATTAAGACAATAGGAATTCCATATTTTGACAATACTTCAAACAAAAAATCATGAGATACGCTATCAAAGGCCTTATCCTGATCTAGTGCAATCACAAAACCTCTCAACCTACGTTGACTACCGTACTCAAAAAATATCACATAATAGACCCAAATTTTGTTATATATTTCTCCCAGGAACTGAACAAGTCTGAACAGGGTGTATGAGTTCTAATGCCGCCTTCTGCATCCGCTTACATAACACAGAAGCCAAAATTTTATAATCGGTATTTAAGAGGCTGATGGGCCATCAATTTGTAAGCTGACGCCTATCGCCCCCTTTAAATAGATAAATCATAATAGCAGTGGAAAAACCCTGAGGGAGCCGTCCAGAAAATAACATATCGTTAAATGTGTGTACCAAACTCTCACCAAGATCAGATCTAAAAGTCTTATAAAATTCATTCGTCAGTCCATCCTCACCTGGTGTGACCCCTTCCTGTAAACCAGATACAGCCTCAAGAATTTTTGTAAGTGTAAGTGGATCACTAATTGCAGAAGAGATAGCAGAGGAGAGACAAGGGGTAGGACAGTCCATTACTTGATCCCAAGCAAAATCAGGAGTGAAATATGACCCTAAAGAGGCTTGCAATGGATCTTTCAGAACTACCAACAATTCCACATCAGTACTTCTAAAAACTCCAAGGGCATCAAAAAGTCCCTCCATAACTTTATGTTTCGTTCGAAATTTGCAAGCCTCAAAAGGGTCTGAAAATGGTTGGTGTAAAGTGCCAAATTTGAACTCAGCAGTCAAATAAGCCGCCTTGGAAAAATGATAAACTCTCATTTTCTCTTTTACATTTATCTGAGACTGGATCCTACAGTCGCAAACATTAGGAAGAGACAATAATTTGTACAATTGATCTCTATGTCCCAAGTAAGAAATATACTCAGTATTTCCAGTACGCTTTCCCAGTTTCAAGAAAAGATTTTTAAGAGCGGTTTTAGTGTCTATCCACCAATTACCCCCAATCATCATACATTACTGTGACTGATTTTCTAAAAAGAAAACATCTAGCAACTTAATGAAAAATAATATCAGAAGTCAGGGTTGAAAAAATACTAAACCAAGCCTGACGTCTTGCAACGTTCTTAATGCTGCAAGTATTACAAGAGACCAAAGATAAGTAAGCCAGAGGAAAAAAGAAATAAGAAAAAAAGAAAGCAGATTCAACACGGTTCCTTATCCTTTTTCCGCTTCTTTCCAGTCTTTTTCTTCAAATCTTTGGGCCTAGCTGCATCATCTTCACATTCCATTTCTGAAACCACTCCCGAAATGGAAGAGGTATCAGAGTCTAAACCCCCATCTATGTCACTTAAAACATCAAAAGAATTCGTAGTTACAACAGGTGCAGAAGACACAGTAACCTTACTAGAGGACCTAGTAACTCATTTAACAGAGACACTAGTACTAGCCGGGAGGGGGGGCATACTAGGATCAGCGTCGTCCATAGCAGATGTGCTGGGACCATCAGAGAAAACAGGTGTTGAGGGTTCGCAGACATTAGCTTCTTGACCTGAGCCTGAAGCATCATCTGCAGAGGGTGGAGAGGCCTGTGGTGGGGAAGGGGGGGGATCAGGCTGAGGAGGCCTATAACGATCCTGTGCCTCAGACACTAAATCATCCTTATTGAGACCTCCTTGTTGGTTTTGTCCAGCCCAAGGACACTGGTGGTACGCATGGTCATGTTCTTCACACAAGTTACATTTATGCATGTTGCTGCAAACATTGCTAGTGTGATCATAATCACCACATAAAGCACACAGAACCCTGTCACAGGTGCTACTGAGGTGTCTACTACTCCCACACTTATAACAGGCCTTAGGTTGCCCCGGGTAGAAAACTACACCCCTGTCTTTCCCAAGGAAAAAATTATTAGGGATATGTTGAACCTCATCCCCTAACATCTGCAGTTTGACTTTAAAATGCCAGCTACCTGTCCAAATGCCTTCTGAATCAATAATCACAGAAGGTGGGCCTAAAACTTGACATTTCTTTTCTAACCAAAAATGTACATTACTAACATTAACCCCCTCATTTCGAAACATAACATTAATAGTTTAAAACAGGGGCTTGGTCAGTGGAATGGCCCAAAAAGGAGCTCACAATGGTGAAAACTTCAGAGTCTCATATTTTCACCAAAAACTATCAAGTCCTGAAAAAGTCCGGAAACTAACATCAAAAGTGTCCTCTCCCCTGATGTTAAAGCATAAATATCAGATGCAATAAACCCCATAGAGTTCTTCAAAAGTCGTTTTGCCATGTATTGTCTGTCAGGGTGATCTTGTAAACATCCCCTATAACGAAGACAGACAGCATTACATCTAGGAGCTTGGTCCACCTAATTTTTTTTAAAGAGTTCCAAGAAAGTTAGGCCAGTCCGACCCCTGTTTGGTTTAGGGGAATGCGAAGAGTCCTCAGCCCTTGAAGAATCCGGCAGTGGACTTTCAGGACGTTCAGTCTCAGGTGTATTGGGAAGCCCAGAAGGGCTAGACAGAAATTTTCCTGAAGCCAAAAAGGTGGAATCAGTCACTACATGCGAGTGAGGTTCAGTTCGCTCACCTGAGGAAAACGTAATCCAGTCAGGGTCTGGCAACCATCGCACGTCTGTATCCACCCAGAATTCTGCAAAGAGTCCTCCTCTGACCAACTCTCAGAGACAAGCGGCATATCCATAGATGAAAGCCAAAAAGATTTCTGCATTCTTGCCACTGCATCAGCGCCGACGTCAGCCTGAGACAGCTGAGGTGCTATGTGCAGTGTGACAGTGGCTGCAATAGAGCCTGACAGGGGCTGCTCTTCTGAATACACTTCAACAGGAAAGACTGCTGTATTCTCCCGAATGGCGCCTCGCACCATTGTCTCCCCAGTTTTCTCCAAAAAAGGCTCTGAGGTTACCAGAATGGCAACGGAGGTAGGAGAGTCAGATATATTTAAGCCTTGATTTGAAATCTCCAAAGGCTCTATTCCGATGTCTCTCACAGCCACCGAAGGCTGCTCACTGACAGATCCCATTAGCACTACAGAAACTCAGGCCTTAGCTCCGGCCCCAAAATATGACTATTCTTCTCGGTCGCCAGCCCTGAACTGATAGCGATCCACGCACCCAACAGCAAGTCCCATGTGCTGTTGGTGAGGAATTTCCTAGTGTCCTGGCCAATTCCCCAATTCACTAGAAATACCACCAACAGCTTAATCTGGTTCAAGGTCAGTTGGCACTCATCTGTATCCCAGGTTGTGCATGAAAATAGGCAGAATTTATCTAGTGCACTTACCTGGTCAACAAAAATTAGATAAAATAAATAAAATTCCACAAATCCACTACCTATCCTGTGAAGAAGTACTTCCTCACTTCTCTCCTGAATCGACCCTTCCAGCTTTGCAGCATGTCTTCATGTTCTTGGGCATCTTTTTCTCTGAAAAATACTTCCCTCTTGTACCTTATTTACCCTGCACCATTTTAGTTACTCTCCTCTGGACTGCTTCCACTTTATCTATATCCTTCCGGAGATGCGGCCTCCAAAAGGGTACTCAGTATTCTAAGTATTCAGAAGAAGAATGACTCCTAGTGTTACTGTTCAGTGACTGTTTTCTGCAGCTCAACAGTGTTATGCTCCTGTGGCCTTAGAATTTAAATTTAGGATGTAGGCATTTTTAATTTATACAGAATACACTAGTACAGTGGTGATGATGAAATAAGGAGGACAGGGAATTGGGATGATGATTGATGATGACGCTTCTTTTATACTTAACCAGGCTGGCACTAGTGCTATCGACAGTTGAAGTCGTCCACTCTCAATAAATTAACGATTGTCAAAAACACCCTCTTTGGCTTTTGCTTCCTCGTTCTTTGCTTTAACACAAAACAAAATGTCTGCTATGAGTTATGACAAGAGGGATAGGTAGCACAATACTCACTGATCTGTTTCTCATCTCTCAATCTCTTTCTAGTTTCCTTTTTTAATCACTTTTGCCACTGGTCTGTATTTCTGTAGCTTGCTGACAGGCACAGTCAGGCATCATTGTGCTTCTCTATTTTTTTGGAAGCCAGACAGCCAGAGAAGCAACACTGTCTGTTTCCCCCCTTTCTCTTACACTCAGTCTCTCTCAGCTTTTCCTCTGTAATCCTTTTTTGTTGTGCTTTATCCATTCTGTTCTGCAGACCACATCAGTCAATCTCTCTCTCTCTCTCTCTCTCTCTCTCTCTCTCTCTCTCTGTCCTCAGCAGCCAGAAGCCACTTTTATGTTGCGGATGAGGTTTTTTGTTTTGTATGGTAACCCCAGCACAATCTCCTCCATCTTTTTCTCCTCTCCCCCCAAAAAAAACCCACTATCCTCAGCAGCCAGAATTCACTGTTACGGGGTATTTACTTTTGTAAATTTTTTACTTTTCTTATGTTAAGGAGTATTTTTGTATAATGGTAACTTTTGTTTAATACGTCACTTGCTTTTTGTCCCACACACAATCTCATCTCATATCTCTCTCTCTCTCTCTCTCTCCTCCCCCCTCCCTCCCCTCAGCAGCCAGAAGCCACTGTTAAGGTAGTTTTTTTTTTTTTGTACAATGGCAATTTTTCTTACATTACGGGGTATTTTGTTTTGGTAAACTACGTGATAACTTTTGTTTAGTAGTTTGCTTGTTTTTGGCCGCTTTGGTTCTCTCACCCACCACAGTCATCTCCTCTCTCCCTCTCTGTCTCCAACTCTATGCTCAGCATTCAGATGAAGCCCTTTTTATGTTGTCTTGCACATGCTCAAGCAACATTTTGTGGTAGTAGGAGAAATGCAGAGGTGTATCAGTGTTGGCGAATGCAGGGCATGCTTTAAGGTGCGTCCCTCATTCTCCAATGAGCCAGCATGCTAGCGCTGACACAAGTTTGCATAGTGCCACCAACTTGAAAGAAATGTGCCGCTGCAATCTGAGACAAGCTTGTCATGCAGTGGCACAGAAGACATGCCTTCCCTATATGCCTTGCCTGATGAAACATTTCAAATAAACACGGCAGTGGCTGCTGCCATCTGCCGCACAATACCACAACAAAGCCGACTTCGGGGGTGCTCAATCCCTCTGTCAGCATGTCCGCTACCCCCACATACACAATCAGATTGTGTGGCACACTGGGAGCCCATTCCAGTGTGCCTCCATTTAACAGGAAGCCAACCGCATCAGCATGTTCCTGTCCCCACCCCCATTGTGTGGCCCAACATCACCCCCCCCAAAAGTTATGGGGCACACTGGGAGCCCAACCCAGTGTGCCCAACATTTGTTTTATTTAATCTGTAAAGAGAGAAAACCATCCCGTGGGACAGTGTCCTTTTTTTTTTTTGTTCCTGAAAAAATGAAAATGATCCGTTGTCGGCGGCACCCCCTCCCCCAACCTGCACCCACCTTCTGCGCACCCCAACTCCCCACACCTCCTCACCCCATACTTACCTCCGGAGGGCATGTGCTGAGATCTTTGGTGGAGCAGGAACACGTCTGTACTCTTCGAAGCTGACCGTGAACTGAAGAAATGCCGGTCATCTGAATAATGGCATAGATGGGGGGATTTCAACTAAGGTGGACATCTCAGACATTCTTTTGAATATTGACTCCAAATTTTCAACATGGGGTTCTTGGGACCCCACCTCATGAACACATGCACTGTCATCTTGTTATGCGGTCACTGCGTGGAATCACCTTCGGGACTGATTAATGAAATAGACAGTGCCACTGTTCATGAGTGGGATCCATCTATGTTGCAAATTTGTCAAAATTAAAAACGACTGTGTTACGAGCATGCAATGTGCAGTTTCCATGCACGCTCATAACCTCGACAGTTTTAATATTTTCACTCCAGATTTTCAACATTACCATTTTTTACATCTCCTTATGAATGGTACAGCTGTCATTTTCCACATCCTGCCCGAAATGTGTTTTTGCATATGTGGCACACAATGGCACGGTCACTGCGGAAAATCAATGTTTGGAACAGAGTAATAAAATCACAGTGACACTGTTCATGAATGGAGGTCCCAAAATGCCTATGTTGAAAATGTGGTTAAAAAAATTCCCAAAATAATTGCGTTATGGGAGCGCGTTGTACAGTTTCTACACATGCTCGTGACTTCACCAGTTTTTCATATTTTCACTCCAGATTTTCAACATTGCCATTTTTATACCTCCTCATGAAGAGTACAGCTGTAATTTTTCACATCTTGCCCAAAATGTGTTTTCGCACCTGTGGCACCAAATGGCGCAGTTGCTGTGCAAAATCACCTTTCGGCTAACAAACTGATAGTGCCACTGTTCATGAGGTGGGGTCACAAAAGGCCCGGTTGAACATTTGGAGTGAAAATACCAACAAACACCCAGGGCATTAGGGTTGCCAACTGTAACGCCTCACAATGTAGAGACTGACAGGCGTCAGGGGTGTGACTTGGGATTGTTGGCTGTGATGCTGACGCCATTCAACCCCCCCACCCTGCAGCCAGTGACAGGCATTGAGGTGTGCCTTGGAGTTTTCAGCCTCAAAACTCACCCCATTCTCCTATACTGCATCCATCTCGACGTATTTTCTTATGAAATGGGGTGAGCATAAGGCCTGAAGACCCCAAGGCACACCGCAACACTTGTTGGTGTCTGCAGGGTAGGGTGAGCTGAAATGGCATGAGCATTACGACCAACGACCCAAAGACACACCCCAATGCCTATCAGTCTCTGCAGGGTGGGGTTGGCATCAGTTCACTACTTCACTGCCATTCCTATTATGTATCTCTCTAACTCCTGCACCACCAATGCCAATGCTAGCATGACAACATTTGGCATTGACATATGCTTGTTTAAAATTGTAAGTTAGCAGTCTTTCTTGTTTTTTTTTTGTAATCTTGGCCCACCCACCTGTGGCACTCAATATTGTCTCCCTCTCTTTCTCTCTCGGTCTCTCTGTCTCTTACTCCTTCCTCTCAGCAGCCAGCCAGAACCCCAACCCCATGTTGTTGTTTTATTTATTTTGTTTTGTTGGTGGTTTGCTGCTTCTTTTAGTAGGCTGACCATCCCTCCTGCTCACTCTGCATCCTCTCTCTGTCTCTCTCCTCTCGTTCTGCCCATGCCACCTTTCACACGCTCCATCCCAATCTATTGTGCAGTGCAGCAGTATTTCTTTTGTAAAATCTCTTTATCATTTAATTAGATCAACTAACACGCATTCCACAACATTACACTTACATCATATAATGCACAACATACTCATTTTAGATATGGAAAAATGAAATGCCCAGAGTGTCTTCACATTAGGAGGGGATATTGCAATAAAGTCTACTAAAACATAAGCAGACAAGAGAACCAGCATACATTTCACTTCACGTGCCAGCAAATGCCATACCTGTGATGGTCCAACTTAAAATAGTATGTTATAGCATAGATTCAAATGACTTGTACATTTTCAGCCTTGTGGTCCCATATAACTGATCAGGCATACCAACATATTGTATTAATGTGTACTCCCTCTCCTTCCCACTAGAGAAGAGTAACTACAGAGGGCAAAAACATCACACGGCTATGAGAGTTGATGACAACCGGTAAAACAAGGTTAAAGAAAATGCATTCAGTATCTGCATTGCCCCATGTTTAGTGCCAGATCAATAACATATGATAAAATGAAATAACATATGGTAAAATGAAGTTAGAATGAAAGAAAGAATAGAAAGGTTACATTGCTCAAAACTTATACTTGGATAAGCGTAATCCAGCATATGATTCCATATGGTTTAACCATAGGCTGCCTGAGCATGTACTGCAGGAAATCCATATTGCATGTTACAAAATTAATAAAATTAATACTTTTAATGAAATTATGCAACCAAAATCCATGGGGGAGAATAAAATATTGGACAGATACAAATCCACGTGGCAGAAAAGTACAGAGAAATCTAAAATACTACAGTGGCTAGGAGCTTCACAGTCATGGAGATTCTGGTTGGGGGGTAGGGTGCTCAACGAGGCGTCAAAGTAACATGTGGTCACAGCCATATTGGTGAGGTTGCAAAGACATTACATCGTGGCTAATACAGTAACAGCATAAGACATAAATTGATCTTATGTCTCTGATTCCCCTCCTGTATTGATTGACTCACAGCACAATGTCCAACATTTCATAAAAGTTCAACCTTCTTTTATCTCATCAGTAACATTCCGGGCTCCAAAGTCCACATTAAATTTTTGTAATACATTGCCAGTGTCACTTGGCTCAGAGAACATTTATTGCTTGCTGGAGTAAATTACCCGCAATTGAGCCGGGTATAATAGAGAATGGGAAATCCCTAAAGACTGGAGTTGGGTACATATGGCATCAGAAGATTTTCTGTGGTCCCTTGTTGCAAAAATTAAGTTTGGGTAGAGGGACAGCTTCCCTCCATCAGGAGTTTCCAACAGCCCAGTCCTCCTTGCTTCTGCCAGTGATCTGTCTCACTTATGGGATCGGCTAGCTGGATTAAAAGAGTTATTGGAATGTTGGGATCTGGTCTTTTTTTCCCCCAAGTTATCCTATATGCTCGAGTGACAATTTGGGGGTGACTTCATTTTTAGATTCGCACCCAGTCATAGACTTGTGTATGCAGCAGGACCATCCCTTTCTGATCCCTCAGGGAGACCCAACAGATGCAAGTTAGAGACTCTTATCTGGTTCTCTAGGACTTTGAGGTGGAATTTGAGGGATTTGCTCTCTTTGATAACCGCAGCTGTTCCAGTGGTTGCTTTCAATGCTGCCACTGCTGCTTCTTTAGCCTCTGACTGAGCCACCGCAAATTGTATTTCACATGTAGTTATCCTGGAATTGAAGTCCAGTAGCATTTGTTTATTGCAACCATCCTTTTATTAAGTGCCTGGATGGCTTTAAACATGTCAGACATGGTCGGCTCGGCTATCTCCAGGCTGGAAGTCTCCATCAGAGCACAGCCTCCACTCAGCCCTGCCATATTCCATTTCTTTCCTTCACCTTCGGTGACCTTCTTTAGATTGCCCATAGCTTAGAAAGCCATCAGACTTGCTCAACTCATTCTCCACAATGGTAGTCCTTAGTATTACAAAGAAAAGGTATACGTCTCATATCAAGAGGTTAAATAAATATAAATAAAATCTTCACCACAAGACCTACAGGGAAACATGACCTTTCATGACGGCAGCTGGCCATACCCTCAGAGCAGCAGTATTTATACTGTTGAGCAGTGTCATATGACCCATTCTGCCTGCCAGCTATTACTATTGGCTGGCTATGGATACTGCTGACATGTGGACAGTCCATTGCATTGGCCAGTTCCCTTCTCCCCACATTGACCAGTCCCCCTCCTCCCCACCCACCAAAGGTACCCCTCCTGCTTACTGTGTGTCATTTCCCTTCTACCCATATTGCTCAGTCCCCTCCACATCGCCCACCAGAAGGCACCAGATGCTCACTGCATCCCTCCCTTCTCTCCAGTGTTTCCATGCCACCTTGTCCCCTCTGTCCCACCCACCACGGCACCAGACCCTCACTGCATCCCTCCTTCCTCCTCATCCCCACATCACTGAGTCTAACCCACCAAGGCACCACATCCCTTCTCCTACCCTCATTGTCCTGACATGCCAAGTTCCCTCCTCCTACCCACCAAGGGAGCAGACACACACACACTGTATCCCTTCTCAGTTTCTCTCCATGAAACACTGCCACACTGACTGCTGTCAACTTTACTCACAGACTCGAAACTGGACTCAGCTGACCAAGTTCATATTTATCCAAGTTCATGGGTAAGGGTTAGATTTGGTGGGGGGGGTCTGATTCAAAAAAGAATAGTCTGTCCAGCCCTTGTGCAGTGCAGCTGTGGAAGCCTATGACATCAACACCATTTACAAAAACTCCACCCTAAGTTTGGTGCCTTTATCTCCTCTAGACTTGACTGCTGCCATACAGTCTGTACTAGCCAAGTGTGCTATCCACATGTAGTCTAAAATGCTACAAGTCTTCTGGCCTCTTCCTGGAGGTCAAAGCACATCTCTCCCTCACTCTGGGCTCAGGACTTACTGCATATTAGGAAGCGCATCGATGACAAAGTGCTGTTATTAACTTTCAAAGCACTGAATAGGCTGGGCCCCTCTTACCTCGGTGAGCCTCTGATCCCCTACAGTTCAGTTTGGGAGATGAGGTCAGTGGATTTTGGGGGTCTCATTATCCCATTTAAGGTTGGCTGGTGACTGGGCTTTTGTGGTGGCTGCCCTGTTCTATGGAGCTCTCTTCTAGCTTAAGCTGACATCCATACCTCTTTCTCAATAAATATCTTTAAAGCTAAAGTTAAAAAGAATTTGTATAGCAACCACCTGGGGCCCTTGTGGTCCACCTCTATAGAACTACAGAGGAGGCTGACCTAGGTTTGCAGACATTATGCTACACTGGGCACTCAGCTGTAACAGTGACATGGTGCCTCCACCTGGGGTAGCAACAAGGGGCACCTGGACATTGTGAAGTATACTATTACCCCAAGAACAAGAACAATACCTTTGCCTACAGAGCTTCACCCCAGAACATGCAACATGGAAGCAGTAATAACCCCAAACAAAAAATGCAAGTTCAACAATTATGTATTAACAAGGGAGGGTAAGGAAAGAACAAAAGCAGTTCAGTTCTAATATTCTTTAACAATAGCCCCACACGCACATGCTGACCTGTCCCCTGCAGTCCTACTAACCCCCAAAGTGGGTGCACTCGACCTAAATTGCCCCACAGGCCATGGGTGAGAGTACTCTTAGTTGCAGTGGGTACCCACCTGGGATGCAGTTACTGCTAGCAGGGTGGATGAAACAGTGACATACTTAACTTGAAAGGTAAACAGTTGCTACACAATTGAAAGAGAACTGAACAATTTTACTTGTAAAAATGGGCCCCTATTTGTAATCCAGAGGTGGGTGGCTAGGTGGCATCTCAGATCTTCTGCCTAGGCTTAGCAATTGTTACACAGCCCACCTAAGGCTCTTTTCCTCTGTCCCAGTTACACAGTCAATTTCCCCAGCTGCAGGGCCAAGACCCTGTTTGTTATTACTCATGCTTTTTTTGAATTCTAGTACACCTTCGGTGGATGGATTAGCTGAGCAGGCAAGATGCAGGATGTTTCCAAATGGAGGGTGAACTTCTCTGGAGCCGGTCTAGTCTCTCACTGGTCTCAATGTGGTCAGTCAGCTGCAAGGAGGAGAGGTCCAGGGACCCATTGGCAGGCTTCTTCAGTCTGTCTCTTCTTTATGGAGTTTATTCCTCTGAGGGGAAGCATCACTGTAAGGCAGAAAACCCAACTCCACACTTTGCCTTTACTCCTCAGTTTGGGATAAACTACCTTCTCTCCTTGTGTAACCCCCAGGTGGCACTATCCCAAGGGCTACTACCCCTGCCTGTTTGACTATGGACAGGTTGAGGGGCCTAGGTCCTATGGCGGGTGCTTCCACTCAGAGGTCAGGGTTTGTAGTGGCTAGACTAGCTTGGTCACAGCCCCTCTGGGACACTGAGACCCCCTTTTATTCCCTCTAGTGGCTCACACAGTACACTGGAGTTACAGCCCCAATACCCCACACATACACACTGTTCACTCATATAGATACCACTTACCCTCAAGACTGATTCTGCAGCACGTCTCTGAGGACCCCCTGTAAAGTAAGGTTAAACAACATACACAGCAAAACACAATACTGTTTCCATAAGTACCAACACCACAGACAGTATATAGTATAACAACAACAAATCTGATTTATTTAGGGGACAGTAACACGGGAGGGGGAAATCAGGTTAATTAGTGGCATTAAATCACAGTACTGTACACACATACAGGGGCTGAAAAGTCACACTCTGGGTACCCAGGTTGGGGGGGAGCTAGCCAGGTCCATTGCCCGGGATTGGCCAGCAGATGCAGATGGATAGGGCCCTGTAGAAAAAAGATATGCACAACACCCAATTGTAGTCCGGAGCCGGAGGGCTCAGTCCATGAAGCAGTGAAACAACAAGAATGAGATGACACACTTGTGATTGGAAAATAAGTTGCAGGGGAATACCCTGATTTGTACTCACAATACCCAAGCTGAGGATCGGATGGAGAATGTTCTTCTGGATTGCCAGAACAACAGGGCATGGAGACAAGGTCCATGTGACTGGACCCCACTGCAGTTGATAGCAAACGTATTTAGTCCAAACTAAGCTGAGGTTTACTTCCAGCTTCAGCACACAATTCACTGTACAGGGGATTTGAAATAGAGATACCCCACAAGCACTACACGCATTTATATGCAAAAGGAAAGTACTATACCAGACAGGCTGCTCCTCGATCCCGACCGCAATTACTGCAACATACCCAGGAGAACACACAGTAGCTTCAGTTCCTGACAGACCGAGCTCGATTCAGCAATTTCTCCAGTCTTCTACAGGGTGAGCCTGGTTTCTACTCCTCAGATCTCCTTCTTTCTCCTCTCAAGTTGGATTCAGTCCGATCTGGCGCTTGCAATGGCTGCAGACCGAACCGCAGGGCCTCACACGTGCTTCCCGCGCAAAACTATGCACTGCAGAAGCACAGAGCTCTTTCTCTTTTCAATGTCACAACTGATCTCATCTTTCCAGTCACAGAGCAGGGCATTTCCTTTAGCTCCACACTATTCTGTTGGCTGGTTCGGCTGTCACTCACAATAAGACTCTCTCTGTTGGTGGAAAAAGGCGCCAAGTTCAAAACTACATTTCCCAGAGTCACTGCCCATACAATCCCCTTGTGGCTGGCTCAAATTTAGAGTCCAAGTTCTGATTCTTCCACAGGCTCCATTTTAGGGCTCCCTTAACCCAATTGGCCCAGCACAGCAGTTTAGGTGCAAAATGGAGGGGTAACACACACACACAGAGTCCCAGCTGCAATAAAGGCAGGTTAGACAAACTACAATTTTGCTAATGCTTTAAATGATTACAGGCAAACAGTTACAGCTTTCAGATGGGCTCCCTTTGCACCTTCAGCGACCGCATAATGGAGCAATTACTCCACAGCTCGGGCGGGATTCGAGCATTTAATGCACAGTCCCCCCATAAAAACTAATTAAGTCTGCAAGCAGACAGCTCTTAAAGAGACAGTACATGGAGGTTCAAATAGCACTCACTTGCAGCCACATTTAAGCAGCTCAGGTGTTGAACACCACCCAGGTTTGGGGCATTCAGGCAAGCAACTGGAAGACTTTTGGGAACCTCCATTTGCAGGGGGGTTACACCTGAATCAGGTGTGCAGTGTGCACTCACTGCAGGGACCTGTCTGGGCTGCCACTCCTGCCAGGCAAATAAATCACAGGCTCACAGCTTCCTCTGTCTCACATACACAGTGGCTGAGCCCAGCTTGTTTACTTCAATCACCTTTTATATGTAACCCCTAGATGGCGCTATCCCAGGGGCTACTACCCCTGCCTGATTTGCCACTAACAGGTTGAGGGGCCTGGATCCGATGGCGGGTGCCTCCACCCAGAGGTCAGGGTTTGCTATAGTTAAACTAACTTGGTCACAGCCCTCTGGGACACTGCAACCCCCCTTTCTTCCCACTAGTGGCCCACACAGTATATCAGAATTACCTTCACAGTATACACTTACCCCCAGGACTGGTTCAGCCACTGGGACCCCTGTAAAATAAGAAGATACAGTGCTACAATCACAGTACAATACTTTAACATAGACAAATACCTCAGGCAGTATAACTTGCTGAAACAAGCAGCTCTGATTTATTTAGGGGATATAACAAGGACAGGGGAAATCAGGTTAATTAGCTTATCACTTTACTCATCTATCTATGGCTCTGTGCACAGGCCTATCCCTACCAGTTACTGTCCCTGAGTACCCAAGCCCTAGTGGCTAGTCCAAACCGTGGCAGCTGGTAGGGGCCCTTTCACACAGAGAAAAGAAAAATTAAACAGTCAGCAGTACAGTAATTCCATTTGGATTCAATGTGGCAATTCAACAGGGAGCGACCCTGAATTAGCACTCACGACCTCCAAACAAGATAGGGTCCTTCAACGTCAGCAGAGCTACTCTTGAGCTCCACAAGACTCCTCACACATTTAAATGGTAAACAGTAACAGGCAAAAGTCCTTTAATGGCAGCAGGATTCACTTGAGCTACACAAGCCTCCTCACACATTTATATGGTAAAAAGAAAGTACTATACCAGGCAGGCTGCTTCTCTATCCCGATCACAATTACTGCACAATACCCAGGAGAACACACAGCAGATTCAGTTCCTGACAGACCCAGTGCAATTCAGCTATTTCTCCAGTCTTCTACAGGGTGAGCCTGGTTTCTACTTCAGATATCCTTTGATTCTCTTCACAGGACGGATTCAGTCCTAACAAGCAGTTACCAAGCTGCAGACCGGAACTTGGGCCTTACACACGTTTCCCGACTAAAACTGCACATCAAAAAGCACAGGGCTCCTTCCCTCTTCACTGCCAGAGCTCAACTGAAACTCCAGCAGACAAAACGGGCACTTCCTTTGAGTTCCTCCCAGTTCTTGGCTGGATTGGCTGTCACTCACAATAGACTGCCCCTGTTGGTCCAAAAAGGCGCCGAAGTCTAAACTACATCTCCCAGAGTCACTGCCCATACAATCCCCTTGTGGCTGGCTCAGATTACGAGTCCAAGTTCTGATTCGTCAAAGGCACCATTTTAGAGCTACCTTAACCCACACTGATTGGTCCAGTTCAGCAGTTCAAAACTAGAATGGGGAACTAGGCAAACACAGTTCTGGCTGCAAAGAAAGCAGGTTAGACAAACTGTATTTTCATTATTACTCTAAATGATTTCTGGCAAACAGTTACATCTTTCAGATAGGTTCCCTTTGCACTCCTAGTGACTGCAAAAATGGAGTGAATTGGTAGCAGCTCGAGTGGTACTCAAGCAGAGAAGCACACAGTCCCCCCATACAAACTAATTATGTCTGCAAGCAGATAGCTCTTAAAGAGACAGTACCAGAGGCTCTAAAAACACTCACAGATAAATGGCTTAAACGCCAAACACCATTCAGGCTTGGAGCATTCAAGCAAGCTCCTGGAAGTTTAGGGGAGCTAAACACGTGGCTCAAGGACTGGTGCCAGGAAAAAGGACACAGATTTGTAGGGAACTGGCAACAGTTCTGGGAGTGAAAGTTCTTTAAATTTGATGGACTGCATCTGACTAAGAGGGAGTCAGTGCATTGGGGCAGAAGTTTGACGTCTTTGCAGAATATTTAAACTAGCAAATGGGGAGAGGGTGCAGCACCCCATACGTCGAATGGGAAGAACACCCTTCCCCCCTCAGCTAGTGGTCAAACAGGAATTCAGCATGTTTGCAGTTCATTTGCATCACCAGATAAGAAAAAAGGTTTGTCTCCCCATACGATGCACAGGGGTAATGCCAAACTTCACCCAACAACTAACACACCAAAATCTGGCCAATGGAAAATCATGTACACAAATGCTCACAGCCTGGGAATGATCCCAGACCTGCAGGCAATAATGTCAGAGGCTAAACTGGACATAGTAGCAATTAGTGAGACGTGGTTTACCAGTAACCACACCTGGGAGACTTCAGTACCTGGCTATGTATTGTTCAGACGAGACCGAGGTGCAAAAAGGGGGGGAGGAGTGGCCCTGTACGTTAATGAAAATATCAAAGCTACAGAAATTCAGAATACACATAAGGAGCCAGAAGAACTGTGGGTCACCCTGGAAACAGGAAATGGGACAGCCATAAGAACTGGGGTTGTCTACAGGCCCCAGACCAGAGGGAGGACATAGACACATTACTGTTAGAAGATATACAAACATGACAGCAAAGGGGAGGTTCTGATAATGGGAGACTCAACATGCCAGATACAGATTGGTCAATACCAGCAGGAACATTCTGCCAGAACTAGACTCATAGTGGATTCCTGCAGGGAGGGCCTCAAACAACTGGTACAGCAACCCACAAGAGACAGGGCTATCCTAGATCTAGTACTGACTAACAAAGAAGGGTGAGGATCACAGATCTCCAGGTAGAAGGTCACCTGGGGGCCAGTGACCATCACATGGTATGGTTCAATTTGGCTACTACATCTAAATCATCCCATTCCAAGGCAAAAATATGGGACTTCAGAGGAGCTGACTTTGATAAGATGGCCAACAGAGTTAAGCTAGCACTGGCAAAAAGAAACACAGGTGAGGGGGTACAGGCAAAGTGGGCAAACATTAAGAATGCAATACTTGAAGCAACATCCCATTGTGTTAGACAGAAAAGGAAGTGCAAAAGAAGAAGGAAACTACTTTGGTTCTCAAATACAGTAGCAGAAAAGGTCAGAGCCAAAAGGCTGGCTTTCAGGAAATATAAGGGAACACAACGGGATGAAGATAGGGAGGCATACCAAACTGCCCTAAGGGAAGCAGGTAAGGCAGTAAGGCAGGCAAAGTCCCAAACTGAGGAAACACTAGCACGAACAGTAAAGAAGGTGACAAGACTTTCTATAGATACATTAGTGAAAGGAGAAAGTCCAGAGGGGTATTGCTAAGCTTAATGGAGAAAAGGAGCATGTGAGGAGGAGGACCCGTAAAGGCATCTATCCTAAATAGATACTTTTGCTCAGTATTTACTGAAGAGAAGGTAGGGCAGGGCCCACAGCTCAGCATCATGGACACAGCGGGGAGGAGGTGAGCACTACTCCCTTCACAAAGAAAGGGTCCTACAAGAGCTTGCTAAGCTCAGGTGGATAAGCAATGGGACCTGATGGCATACATCCCAGGGTACTTAAGGAGCTAAAGGAGGAACTAGCAGAGCCATTAGCAGAATTGTTTAGTGAGTCTCTGAGCACAGGAGAGGTCCCAGAAGACTGGAGAAGGGTTTATGGATCCCGCCTCCACAAGAGTGGTAGCAGGAGGAGGCGGGAACTACAGACCGGTCAGTCTTACCTCAGTAGTGGGCAAGATTATGGAGGCACTCCTTAAGGAAAGGATAGTGCAACACCTGGAATCCATAGGGCACAGGATCCAAGACAGCATGGGTTTACAAAGGAAGGTCCTGTCAAACTAATCTCATAGATTTCTTTGACTGGGTAACCAGAGTGGTGGACCAAGGGGAGCAGTTGATGTCGCTACCTTGACTTCAGCAAAGCTTTTGACACTGTTCCATATAGAAGATTGATAAATAAGCTGGGTAGGCTCGGGGTGGGTCAAGTTGGTCAACTGGGTGGCAAACTGGTTGATGGGCAGAAAACAGAGAGTGGTGGTAAATGGTATACAGTCAGAAGAGATGCAAGTCATAAGTGGGGTACCTCAGGGATCAGTCCTGGGGCCAGTCCTCTTCAACATCTTCATTAGTGACCTTGCAGATGGACTAGAGGTAAGGCTTGTCTGTTTGCAGATGACACCAAGATCTGCAACAGAGTAGATGATCCAGATGGGGTGGGCAGAATGAGAAGAGATCTGGATAAACTAGCAGAATGGTCAGAAGAGTGGCAACTGGGTTTAATGCAAAGAAGTGCAAAATCATGCACATAGGGAAGAGAAACCCTGAAGCCACCTATAGGCTGGGAGGGGAGTTGCTAGCAGTCACAAAGGAAGAAAGAGACTTGGGCATCATCATCACTGATGACCTAAAATCATCCAAGCAGACCTCTAAAGCAGTAGGTAAGGCTAGGGGGGGTGTTAGGGTGTATTAGTAGGGGTATCCGAAGTCATAAGAGGAGGTAATAATCCCTCTGTACAAGACACTAGTTAGGCCCCATCTGGAGTACTGGGCGTGCGTATTGGAGGCCACACCTTCACAAGGACATTAACCAAATTGAGGCAGTCCAGAGAAGGGCAACAAAATGGTGCAGGACTGCATCAGAAGACATATGAGGACAGATTAACGGAGCTCAATATGTATACCCTTGAGCAAAGGAGGGAGAGTGATGTGATCGAGGCATTCAAACACCTTAAGGGCATAAACAAGGTGAAAGAGTCTAACATGTTTAAATATAAGAAAATAGCAGGACAAGAGGACACAGCATGAGATTAGAGGGAGGCCGATTAAGGGGGAATGTGAGGAAATTCTTTTTCACAGAAAGGGTGGTGGATGCATGGAATGGCTTACCACAAGAAGTGGTGGCTATGAATACAGTGCAGGACTTCAAACAGGCTTGGGATAGGCATAAGGGAGCAATACAAATGACTATGAATAGATAGGCCACTGACAGAGCAAAGGGCGATAGCACATTTATAAGGTAGAAAAAGAAATGGGCAGACTGGATGGGCCTTGCGGTCCTTATCTGCCGTCAACTTCTCTGTTTCTATGTTTCTATGTTTCTATGTTTCTAAGTCTTTGGGAACCCCATTTGCAGGGGTTACACCCTTCCTAGCCTGGGAAAGCTTGACGTTCGTGTCAAGCAAGTACCCCCATAAGTTTCAACTGCAACCATATACATTTGCATTAGGCTCACACATGTAATCATCAGTCAATATATCATTTTACCAAGAACACATTTCTGAAACATTGTAGTACGTCACTCTTTACGCAGTATTACACATACATTGTACCATAACTCAAGTTATTACCTCTTGTACATGAAACCTGAAGAGAGGGGGCCCTTCCCTATAAGTTACCTTGGGGCTGGACGAGGCAAGGCACCATACTTAGAGAGCAACACAAGTAACTTGGAGTTAGCACTGACGCTCAGTTTGGGCAATGAGCTCGGGACACATACACCTTTATGGACAAGACAGAGGCAAGTCACAGGCCTCCCAAGAGAATCATAACTGAGGTGCCACAGGCTTTACAGCTCGACCAGTCTTTCTAGGGGAACTGTTACAGTCTCTGCACTCTGAGCCTCATTTTCAGCATTGTCCTCACTTGTCAGGGAGTCTCCATGGGGTAGAGAGGCTAGAACTTGGGGCACTTTCAGCTCCAGGAGTTACAGTTTCTGAGTCCGCAACATTTGGCTCACATGGAGAGCTTTCGACACTGCAGTGGACTGTCAGGGTACTCAAAATACTCTTCTTGTTCTGGTGTATCACCAGTCTGCCCCAATCCATCATTTTCCTCCCTGAAAGCTCAAACAGTTCAACCATGCACAATGATTCCATTTCATCTGATCTGATGCTTTGCACTTCACTTTCTGGGAGCATTGGCTCCAGGGACGAAGCTGGGGGCTTAGACAGTCCAGAAGGCCCAGCTTCATCTCCAGTATTGACTAGAGGATTGCCCTGAAACAATTGACTCAGTTCGTAAGAAGGATAGTATTCAAAGTCACTCTCACTTTCTTCTGATATGGACTGACAGTCATGCTCAACTGGGACTTGTGGAGGGGAACACTTTAACTCTGCTTCTGTAGGTGCAGACTTTCTTGATCTTTTCTTAGCAGCAGCTCTAGTCACTGGTCCAGAGGGGCATCTTCTGGGGGCTCAGACTCAATCAAGATTTGTCCAATGGGCAGTAAATGATTTCTATGCATTGTTTTACATCTTTTGAATTATCTCAGGCCTTACTTTGTACATTGGCAGATCATCTAGTTTGCCCACTACAATGTGAGGAGATGGTGCCATCTGTCAGCAATCTTGTGTTTGCTATGCAGTCCCAGATTTCTTAGCAATACCCGATCTCCTCCTGGAGTTCCTGTGCTTTCACCTTTTTATCATACCTTTCTTTGTTGGCCAGATTTCTTTTGGCAGCCATGGTTTGAGCCAGTTGGTACGCATGAGTTAGCTGGGCCTTTAGCCTTTGACATACTGTAAATAGTTGTCAGCTTGAACCCCATCAGGAGAGACCCCAAACACACATCTACCGGTAGTCGAGCTTCTTCCAAACATCAGGCGGTAGGGGAGAACCCAGTGGCATCACTTTTGGTGCAGTTATAAGCATGTACCAGGGTGCTAATTTGTTGGCTCCATCTAGGCTTGTCCTTTGGGTGCAGGGTGCCTAGCATATCTAGCAAAGTGCAGTTGAAACGTTCAAGCTGTGGGTCCCCCTGGGGGTGGTAAGGAGTGGTTCTGGACTTTCGCACTCCCCACAGAGAAAGCATCTCTTTGATCATACGACTCTCAAAGTCTCTCCCTTGATCAGAATGGATTCTTTGTGGAGCCCCATAGTGAACAAAAAAGTTTTCTACAAGTACTTTGGCCACAGTGGGTGCTTTCTGGTCTTTGGTGGGGAAAGCTTGGGCATATCTCGTGAAATGGTCAGTGACCACCAGCACATTACTGATATTTCTTTGTTCTGACTCCAAACTCAGAAAATCAATACAGACCAGCTCCATGGGTGCACTGGTGGTGATGTTAACATGGGGGGCAGCACTCTGGGGCAAAGCTTTCCTCTGTAAGCAGCGACTACAAGTTCAAATGTGTTGCTCCACATCAGCCCCATCTTAGGCCAATAGAATCTGGATCTCACCAAGTCAAGTGTTCTGTCTATGCCAAGGTGCCCCATGTGGTTGTGCAAGGACCTCAATACTGAATCTCAAGGCAGTGGGCAGCACTAGTTGTTGTTTGTCTACTTGTCCCCCTCTGTCTACTGTTTCTCTGTATAACAGTTTATTGATCAGTTTCAACTTAGGACCTTCTTTGTATAACAGTGCAGTTCTCAAATCAGTGGAGCGTAATTTGGACACATCTTTTCCTGCACAGAGGGCTTCTAAAGCTGATTTGATCATGGGATCGTGGGATTGAGCCCGCTGAATACTGTCATTGTCCAGCTGAGGCAGTGCACCAATGTCTATTGCAGAAAAGTGGCAATAAGCAGCAGGTATGCAATTCTCAGAGGGTCCCAAGCAATCCACCATGCAGTCCACTGCGTCCGTGGACATTTGTTCCTCCCTGTCAAACTTCCGGCAGAGTGCCCGAATGTCAGGTTCTGCCAATCTGACCCAATCATTCTGGGGAACAGGCCTCCGGGAGAGAGCATCAGCATCTATGTGGTTCAGACCTGCTCGTATTCGAGAGCATAGTCGTATGTAGATAATAGAAAGCCACCTATGGCCAGTGGCATCCAACTTAGCTGAGGTCTGCACATAGGTCAAAGGATTATTGTCAGTTTTACTAGTATTTTAGCCCCATACAAGTACTCATGGAATTGGTCAACAATAGCCCACTTCAAAGCTAGAACTCTAACTTATGTACAGGATAGTTCTTTTCGGATGGGGTCAGGCTTGTACTGGCAAAGCCACTGGTCTCAGGCCATTCTTGTGCTCTTGGTACAACACAGCCCCCAACCTTTGCAAAGCTAGCATCAGTGTGCAGGGCGTAAGGTTTTCTTGGATCGGCATAGGCCAGCACTGGAGCATGGGTAAGTTGATATATGATCTCATGAAAAGCAGTCTCACAATCAGGAGTCCAGCGGGCCCCAAATACTTCACTCGGACGAAAATACACTCTTTCAGTCTTGAGGGACACTGACTTTTGGTATTTTTTGTGGGTTGGAGGATACCCTTGAGTAAGGTTAAGTAAAGGGCGGATCACTCTTGAATAGTCCTTGATGAAACGCCGATAATAACCACAGAATCCCAGGAATCTTTGCAGTTCTTTTAGATATTTGGGCTGTGGCCAGGTGGTCAAGGCCTCAACTTTACTTGGGTCGGTCTCTCTATTCCTCGGTGGATACTATGTGTGTCCCACATACTTTACTGATGTTTGAAAGAATTGACACTTATCAATGGACAGTTTAAGGCCAAGTCCTCCAGTTGGTCCAATACCTTAAATAATCTGCTCTCATGTTCCTCCAGTGAGCTGCCAAACACAATAACATCATCTAGGTATACCAGGCACTCTAGTAAGTTCATGTCCCCACTGCACGCTCCATCAATCGTTGAAAAGTGGCTGGGGCACCTGAAATCCTTGAGGCATCCTCATGAATTCATAGAACTAGCCGACAGATAAAGGCTGTCTTCTCACGGTCCTCTGGGGCCATCGGGATCTGGTAGTACCCACTGCGGAGATCCAACACAGAGAACCACTTGCTCCCGTTTAGGCAGTCCAAAGCATCCTGAATGTGGGGCATTGTGTACTGATCAGGGATTGTCCGCGGTTTAAGGTGCGATAATCCACGCACATCCTTACTGTCCCATTCTTTTCCTCACTACCACAATGGGGGAAGCATAAGGCTTCTGGATTCTTGTATTACACCAGCAGCTAACATCTCTTGCAGATGCCGTCTCCATCATCTATGTCAGCAGGTGCCAGGCGTCGAGACCTCTCACGAAATGGTCTTTCGTCATGCAGCCAGATATTGTGCTCAGCTCCTTGCATGCATCCTACGTCCCATTCCTTTAAAGAAAACACCTGGTCTCTCTGGGCAAGCTTCTCACTGATCCTCACTTTCCATTCAGCAGGCAACGGGGAGTCGCCGAAATCAAACAAGTCAGGCGTTACTCTGTCATTCTTCCTCAAACTCTTGCTGCTGGGTAGCACTGCAGTGTCTGCACAATGCACATTAGCCAGGATGCAACCCTATTTACTCGAATGTCTCTTTCAGACACATTATGAACTTGGACCATTACCCTTCTGGCATAAGCATGGGCTCTAGCGGGCAAAATACTAGGCTTGACCAGCAGTCCCTCTGGCAATTTTCCATCGCCTGGTGCATCCAACATTAACATTTTATTCTTAACATCCTTTCTGATACGGACCTCTCCCTGTAAGGTACACTGGGCATTTGGCGCCAGGATCAGAGACTCAGGATCCTTCTTCCATACAATTCCGACTGGTTCCTCTGGTTCTATTTTTCAGCATCTCTGTGCCTCATAGGCCTTCTTAATTAATGCGGAACTCTTAAAGCTCTACTAGTCTTTGACCCTGTTTTTCATAACACAACTGTGCCAGCCTTCCGAACATATGAGCATTTGTTCCAATCAACAAAGAGACACCATCATACAGTCCAGTGGGGACACACTAAGGCTAGGGTCTCTACTTGTTCGGCCACTCCAGCCACAGAGGTGGGGAAAGACAGCCAAATTCGGATATACCCAGAATAGGGGTAGGCCTTCTCACTTAACCCCCATACATGCAGTCCTTCTAATGGTTGTAAGGGTACATCTGACAAATGCTTCTGATACCAATTCTGGAACATAATTGTCACTTGGGAGCCACTGTCTAATACAGCTCTTGTAGACACTCCATTCACCTTTACAGTGGTCTCCATGGAGGGACCCACTATTCTGGACCAGTCTGGAGAGGCGGTAGTGGGGGCCTGGGCAACTGACCTTGCCACAAAAGGCCATGAGTTAGCATTTTTGGTGCCCTCACTGGGATCATTTCGTGCACCTCTTAACCACTGATTTGTTCTCCGAAGCTCTCCTTGTAGCCTATATGCAACTTTGTCAGTGTCTTTTGGGGACCGGCATTCCCTTTTCATGTGCCCATCCGTCCCACAATTATAGCAAAACATACTTTCTGGAGTTTGAGCTGGCCGAGGCGCCACACTGGGAGCCAGGGCAGGGGTATTACTAACTGGAAACCTTGGTGTCATCTCTGTCTGCGGCGTGATAAGCATTTGGAGACATCTCGTCAGTTTCTCCACTTCCATGGTCAAGGAATCGAGTTTGGAGCCGTTATCAGCAGCAGATACATGGGTGGGTACCCCCACCCCCATAGCAGATGCTGTCGGATATAGGTCAGGGCCCGTACTTGCAGGCGTGGCCTTCATAAAGGGACTGTTTTTGAATTCCCAGATCTCTCTCAACAGTTCGTTCCCATTGTGGCATATCTTTTCCTTGTCAGAGCACTCATTGATGCCAACCTCTGCCCCTGAACTTCACTTGATGGGTCACCCTCAGTCACTTCGGTCGTAGCCGCAGCTATTGGTGCAGGTCCTTCCGAGTCGCCTTTTCTCAACTCCTCAAATTTCTCTCATTAACTCATCATAGGAGGGTCGGGATTCCAGTCGATTTGCCAGGTGTAACTGAAGCAACAGCAGTTCTGAGAAGGGGGCAGACTTAAGGATCCTGTCCAGCCTGGTTCGGTCCAGTTCAATCGCTGGCAAAATACCCTTTCTGAGGCATTCTTGCAACAATTTTTCCAGCCGAGATACATACACAGACAACAACTCCCCTTGGTACTGTTGTGCATTTCTTACTCTCCACACACATTCTCCAAGGCCTCAAGATAGGCCTGTGCAGTCACTTCAGGGTTACTGGCCCGTTTAGCACGGATAGTAGCCAGGGCAGGACCTCGGAGGATCTCACTAACCCTCTTTCGCTTTTCGGCTTCCGAGCATTGCCATTCTAGCACTTGGGGGGGGCAACATAGTCTATCCAGGTCTCCCAGTCATCCTCCCCTTGGGGGGTGGGGAGGGTGCCAGAGAAGATCCTCAACCTTCGGTAAGAGTCGTGACTAATGGCAGGTGCAGAAATAGGAGTCTGCATTGGTTCAGCCACCATTACGGGTACTGGAGCGGGAGAGGATGTTGGGGGAGGAACACCCCCAGGTGGCAAGAATAGTTTCTTCAAGTCCTCCACAGTTTTCCCTTCCCCCAGCAACCATTTAGCAAATTTCTCCTCAAAAGTTTCAGATAGTGGTGGGGGCTCATTCCCCCCCCGGGTCTTTACTGTCCTTAGTTATCACTCTCCCAAGCAGTGAGGGCTCCCTCTGGGGTAATGGTCTGTGGCACTTTGGAGCTATCTATGGGATCCTTAAACTCTACTAGGGCCAGGAAAGTGTGGGTGAGCAGATTAGCATGCCGACCCACCACCACAGGGTTCTGTAAACCTTCCACCTTGGAAAGTACTCCCTGTACAGTGTCCGTATTGATACCCAGGGGGATGTCCAGGATAAGCATAGCATTTTGGGGGTCGATCTCCTCCCTAGTACACCACTCCACCAGCCGGTGTACAGCTGGTTCTGTCGGGGTACCCATTTATTTATTTTTTTTTCTCAACAGTGGTTTGTAAATATGGCCACTAGAGGACACACAATCCCAGCGGTGAGCCTCCAAGATGTAACCCCTAGATGGCGCTATCCCAGGGGCTACTACCCCTGCCTGATTTGCCACTAACAGGTTGAGGGGCCTGGATCCGATGGCGGGTGCCTCCACCCAGAGGTCAGGGTTTGCAATAGTTAAACTAACTTGGTCACAGCCCTCTGGGACACTGCAACCCCCCTTTCTTCCCACTAGTGGCCCACACAGTATATCAGAATTACCTTCACAGTATACACTTACCCCCAGGACTGGTTCAGCCACTGGGACCCCCTGTAAAATAAGAAGATACAGTGCAACAATCACAGTACAATACTTTAACATAGACAAATACCTCAGGCAGTATAACTTTGCTGAAACAAGCAGCTCTGATTTATTTAGGGGGATATAACAAGGACAGGGGGAACTCAGGTTAATTAGCTTATCACTTTACTCATCTACCTATGGCTCTGTGCACAGGCCTATCCCTACCAGTTACTGTCCCTGGGTACCCAAGCCCTCTAGTGGCTAGTCCAAACCGTGGCAGCTGGTAGGGGCCCTTCACACAGAGAAAAGAAAATTAGTTAAACAGTCAGCAGTACAGTAATTCCATTTGGATTCAATGTGGCAATTCAACAGGGAGCGACCCTGAATTAGTACTCACGACCTCCAAACAAGATAGGGTCCTTCAACATCAGCAGGGCTACTCTTGAGCTCCACAAGTCTCCTCACACATTTATATGGTAAACAGTAACAGGCAAAAGTCCTTTAATGGCAGCAGGATTCACTTGAGCTACACAAGCCTCCTCACACATTTATATGGTAAAAAGAAAGTACTGTACCAGGCAGGCTGCTTCTCTATCCCGATCGCAATTACTGCACAATACCCGGGAGAACACACAGCAGATTCAGTTCCTGACAGACCCAGCGCAATTCAGCAATTTCTCCAGTCTTCTACAGGGTGAGCCTGGTTTCTACTCTTCAGATATCCTTTGATTCTCTTCACAGGACGGATTCAGTCCTAACAAGCAGTTACACAAGCTGCAGACCGGAACTCTGGGCCTTACACACGTTTCCCGACTAAAACTGCACACCGAAAAAGCACAGGGCTCCTTCCCTCTTCACTGCCAGAGCTCAACTGAAACTCCAGCAGACAAAACCGGGCACTTCCTTTGAGTTCCTCCCAGTTCTTGGCTGGATTGGCTGTCACTCACAATAGACTGCCCCTGTTGGTCCAAAAAGGCGCCGAAGTCTAAACTACATCTCCCAGAGTCACTGCCCATACAATCCTCTTGTGGCTGGCTCAGATTACGAGTCCAAGTTCTGATTCGTCCAAGGCACCATTTTAGAGCTACCTTAACCCACACTGATTGGTCCAGTTCAGCAGTTCAAAACTAGAATGGGGAACTAGGCAAACACAGTTCTGGCTGCAAAGAAAGCAGGTTAGACAAACTGTATTTTCATTATTACTCTAAATGATTTCTGGCAAACAGTTACATCTTTCAGATAGGTTCCCTTTGCACTCTAGTGACTGCAAAAATGGAGTGAATTGGCAGCAGCTCGAGTGGTACTCAAGCAGAGAAGCACACAGTCCCCCCATACAAACTAATTATGTCTGCAAGCAGACAGCTCTTAAAGAGACAGTACCAGAGGCTCTAAAAACACTCACAGATAAATGGCTTAAACGCCAAACACCATTCAGGCTTGGAGCATTCAAGAAAGCTCTTAGAAGTCTTTTGGGAACCCCCATTTGCAGGGGGGTTACATATATTTAACTGAACTCAATGTCCTATTGGTCTAAAAATGCCCAGGTTGGCTGGGCTTTGGAATGTCGCCATGCAAAGCATGCATGCAGAGTCTGTAGCTTAGCAAGCAGTTGATTGATCCAGATTCCCAGGCTAAAGATTTGTGACCTCTGACTCATTTTCTAGCAGTCTTTGTGGAGACACAGGCTTAGAACAACATGGGTGTCACCACGTTTGTTTACTTTCTGCAGTTCTTTTGTTTCTGGCTCTGCTGCTTTTATATCAACCCAAGTGGACTGCTGTATTCCTGTCCTGGTCCCACCGCCTGCCCGGGGGACAGGACTGCTTTTAATTTTCATTGCACATAACCCATTGCAGAGTTGGGGACCATGGGGTTCTGGGTTTGCAGCCCACATTGTAAAGGGAGATCCTTTAAGATGTGCTGTGCACGTGCAGTAAATGCCAGCAGTTTGTATTTATGTACCCCAACCCTGTTGCTTCTCAGGGGGTTGGGAACACTTAGTGATGTGCACAGTTTCTATTTTCACCGTTATGCAGATACTATTCAGTTGTATCTATCATTTGCCCCTGGGGAGAGAAATGCAGTGGTGTGCTTAATGTCTACTCGTGTGATCAATGACTGGATAGCCTCCTTCTGGCTCAGGATGAACTTGGACAAGACTGAAGTGTTACTGGTTGACTCAGGCATCTGTAAGGTGGATAGAGTGGGGGTGGTGGTGACTGGATTGCATCTTGGCCCCACTCAGCTTGTAGCCAAAAATAAGGTGAAGAATATGGGTATCATCTTGGACCATAAACTGACACTAGAGTATCAGATGTCAGCCGTGGTCCATGGTAGTTTCTTTCATCTTAGGAATATCGCCCAGATCAAGCCCTTGCTTATCCCTCAGGGCCTGAAGACACTGGTGCACACCGTCATGACATGCAGACTGGACTACTGTAATGCTCTTTATCTCGAACTATCTGGAGGTTTGGTGCGCCGGTTGCAGCTGGTGCAGAACACCGTGGCTCAACCGATTGCTGGAGTTTCTTGCTGTGAGTACATCTCTCCTGCTTTGCAATTTTGCACTGGCTGCCTGTGATCACATACAATGTATAGGGCCTACGGGCAGACTGGATGGGCCTAGCGGTCCTTATCTGCCAACAATTTCTATGTTTCTATGTGAGATGGCACATCTCCTTCAAGACAGGTTTGTTAACATACAAAGCCCTACATGATCTGAGTAAGTATGCTCCTGATTGCCCCTTTCATTCTTCTGAGGTGAGTCTCCTATAGTTTTTTTTTTTTTTTAGTTGTTTAACCATGATTAGCACACTAAGCTGAAAGCTTTTTTACAGGCACAACCTGGGAAGCACAGGGAAGTTAAGTGACTTGCTCAAGGTCACAGAGTATGTAAGTGGAAGCTGTGGGACTCAAACCCATGTCTGGTCTGCTGGATGTCACCAGATTTGCAGCTCAGAGCCTTAAACCACTGCGCTATACTTCCTAGGTCATGATTAAAGCTGTCCGGGTACTGGGAATTTGCGGTGGTAGCTCCACTTTTCTGGAACCAGTTGCTGTGAGAGCTTTGGGAGACACCCTCAGCTGATAGTTTAAAATGGGGGTTAAAACATTATCTTTTTACAAGGGCTTATCTATTTGTCCAGTGCTTATTTTTCTCCTCTGCCCCCCTCCCCAGGATGCACCTGGAATCGAGCAGTACTCTGTTCAGTGTGCCCTAGTTGTAAACCTTTTCAAAAAAATAAATAAATTGCACCTGGCAAAATTTGTACTAACAGTTATTTATTGTGCTGCTGTAATCTGTGTTTGATTGGTTTTACAAGGCACTCAGAACTGGTGGGATTGAGTGCCTAAGAAATATACTACTACAGTGGATTCCACGCAAATGCACTTCAGATAAGTGCACATTTTGTTTTAATGCACAACATTTTGGTTTTCAGTTTTTCTCTATACCTGTAAAGTTAATTAAGCCGCATAAATGCACGTCGGATAAATGCACATTTTGGCTAAGTACACAGAAACTCACTTCGTTCACACATTTCTACGTATTTAGCACCTGTTAAGTGCACAACTATTTCAACAATGGGTTAATGAGCTTAATTAAGTGTTGCAGCTGTAGTTAACACCTTGCCCCATAGCAGCAGCTGCATACCTCTCAATGCTCTGTAAAGCTGACTATGCCCCTGCACACTGGATCATCTCGCTCTCTCTCTCTCTTTTTCTACCCAGCCCAACTCCACTGATGCTGTCTCACACTGCTCTGAATAGCAGCACACAAACCTTGTTCTATGCTTGCTCTCTCGCTACGTGGGTTTTCAATACACATACGGTAACCACCTCCCAGTTTCAAAATAGGTCCCTCATTTTATGGATCAGTGTACCTCTTTTTCCCTTACTTCAGTCACAAAAGGTTGATAAAGTTGGCATCAGTAATGGGAAATAAAATTTAATACGTTACGCGTGTCCAATGTCTTTAATGAAATACAGCACAGTCAAAAAACGACAATTTTAGGTAAATGCACATTCCGCTTAAATGCACATTTTCTCTGTGCAAATTGGGTGTGCATTTAAGCGGATTCCACTGTACTACAATGGCACTGGAGCTCCTATCCTGGTCCCAGCCCCAGTGCTGGTCATGGGACAAGGGACACAAGGCCTGATTTGTGGCTTCAGCCATGACCACAAAGGAGCCGGGCATGACTCCTGCCCCAGCTCCTGGAAGGAAATACTGCACTGCTCTGCTGCCCCCCCCCCAAGCAATCCAAGATATTGGGTGGCCAGAGGCTGAAAAACAGCAAACTGAGCTGGATGGAGAAAGACAGCAGGACAGCACTATGACCTCTGAAACCATAAAGGTAAGCCACATTTTGGAGGGTCTTACACACTCCCCCTGCCAGAATCTTGACATCTTTTTCAAGATAAGGTCCTTGGGCAGGATTTTCCTAAGATTGTGAATGCCGCACAGATCTTGCAGTATTCACCCGCCGGCAATCAGGATTTTCTATCCCGTGTGGCAGCTGCCTCAAGCTAGATCAACTTCTTGTGGTCTAGCTTGCAGCAGTCCTGAGGATCTTCTTCATGGAGCTTGCACCAGATATGTGGCGCAAGCTGCTGAAAATACTAGAAACTGTCGCAACTGCTCCCGAGATTGTAAAAGTGGGTGCAGTTACAGCAAAGGGGTTTGGTGCACTGCAAAAACCTACGTGTGGTGGCGCAGGGCTGGACACAAACTTTGAAAAATCCAGTCCCATATGTCCAAAGTTCAATAAGCAATGGTATAAGCATAAGCAATGACTTCTAAATTATTTACAGTACATGTCTAGCTAACACCTGATGGTTATCTATCCAAAGCAGTTATGTACATTTACACAGCATACGTTTCGTGCTAGACAATAGCCTATCTATCCATAGCATTCAGGTGACATACAAATGCATTTCCCCACCTGAACCAGTGTGCAGCACATTAGGGGGTATATTACATGGGTAATATGCCCCTGTAATGTACTCTCTCAAGGAGAGGAGAGGAGGGAGACAGGGGACATGATTGAAATCTTCATGTACCTGAAAGGAATCAACAAGGTGGAGATGGGGAGCTCTTTTGTCTCCGTGGGAACAAAACCACAAGGGAGCACTAGGAGGTCAGGAGACACTTCTTTACAGAGCAAGTGGTGAGGAGGTGAAATGAACTCCCATCAGAGACTTCACCCAAAAATGGTGATGGGAGGGGTTCAAGACTGAGTGGGATAGGGTGAAGGGGAGGGCCAAGGTTGGTGGGGTGGTGGGGCAGTACCCATAGTAATTGCTTGATCTGGGGCTCTGCAATCTAGCAGATTCAATAGACCATAAAGTCACCTTTTGCTGGCTATTTCATATGTTGGGATTTAACCACATGGAAGAAAATACTGCATTGCCCTGCCAGACCCTACCCCCAAGTAATCCAAGATGTTGGGAGGGGGGGCTGGTGGATGAAAAATAGCAAACTGAGTTGCCTGGAGAAAAAAGTGGGATAGCGCTGGGGCCTGTAAGGCTATAAAGGTAAGCCTCATTTTGGGGGGGGGGGCTTACTGTTGTTTCAGCGGGCTGTTCAAGCTTCATTAAGTTCTCTTTAATTACTAGATTTTTGTTGTGTTAGCTGTATTACTGTCTCATCCACACCCTATGCAGGAATACTGTTTAAAAGGATCTGCTATATTTCTATGATGTGGACACTTTCTGTGTTTCTGACTTTGCATTTGACTTGCGTTTGAGAAGTGTTCTGACCACCAGAAGGGCAACTGATAAATATAACAGATCAATGGACTGGAAGTACCAAATATACTTTGTGTTATTTTCAGTGCTAAGTTGTATTTGTAGCACAATGGCCCTGATATTCAAAGGGTAAGCACAGCACTAACTGTGTCAGTGCGATGCTAACTGAGAATAATACAATTTGATGGGGCAGGGACCATATTCGAAGCTCCCCAGAGTACAGTGCTGACTCTGACAGCACAGTTGCACAAAACATATCACTATACCCATAAAATTAACTTTACAGGTATAGAAAAAAAAAACAGAAAACCAAAATGTTGTGCAAATGAGGAATCCCCTTGCATAGAGGCTGCAGCAATATCTTCAATGGTTTTGGCAACTCTTAACAGTCTCTGTCACAGCACTGTTTAATGCTGTCAAAACCCTGCCCTTATCCCGGCACACAGTGGTGCGCAAAGCCCTCCCCACTGCCAGCCAAGTATGGGACAGAGTATTGACAGCAGGAGCTGTCAGTCCCAGGTAGTATCACCACCCCTTTCCTGATCACCACTCCTGGTGACCTGTAAATAGTAGATACCCCTCACTGGCGGACAGAGTACCCATTGAGTGACATGCCAATGAGCCCATAATGCGCATGCAACTGGCCTTCAGTGCTTTGCATGTCCTATATGGGCTCATTAGCTTGTCAGGGCTGAATATGACTTGCAGGAGCTCTGGCACAATCCCGTTTGTGACAAGGTATCTCCAGTTGGCTCCTGAGGTCTGTATTCAGTAGAAGGTTGTGTCAGCTGTGCTGACACAGCCCTGTATTTAGACAGGGTGTTCCAGTTTGAGCACGCTAACTGTCTGAATATTGCCCCTGAGCCGGCCATGTGCTATCTCTCGTGCAGTGCACATGGATGACTTTGAATATGGGGCCCTATATTCTTTGTTTAAAATAATGATGTTGAAGAGTACCACTAAATTGTGTTTTTGTCACTGTTGTCTCCTACCTAAGCTCTTAAGTGTCCCAACAGTTCATGCAAAATAGCATAATAATCTCAGTACAATTTCCCTCGTGCTAAAGACAAGTAGCTTGAAGAGGCTGGGGCAGAAAAAGTAATCCTGCCACAATAAATTTGTATCTCATTATTTTTTGCAAGAGAAAAAAGTTCATAAAAGGCTGATTTAGAAATAATTAGAGGCTAAGAGCTTAAATAACATAATCAAGTAATGTAGGTCTGAGAGACTGGGAAAGGAGCAGCAGTGAATAGTACAGTCTGAGGAACTGTTATTACGTAAACACTGTTTCTGCTGCTACTGTAATACATGTTAATGATCAAGATAAAATAACCTATATTTTACATTTCCTATGATCTTTACAGAGAGAAGGACTGAGGATGCATCCTTGTCATATACTACTCCTTGCAGACTGAAGGGCTGTGTTTGTACATTGAGAAATTTTATTTTACATGGGTGAAGTAATTTATTTACTCATCCGAACATGTTTTTCCACTAATTTCAAACTGAAGGAGCTTTAAGAAGAGTCCAGGATGTCAAACTCCATAAAGCAGGCACATGTTTTCCCTTTGTAGGTGTTTTGAACACATTTATCATCAATTGGTTCAGTAATCTCTCCCCTTTCTTCCTTTATCTCTTCTTCGTTCTCTCACTTTCTCTGCTTCTTCTTTGAGCTGTGTCCCTCCCTACATCTCTCTCTCTCTCTCCCCCCTAGCCATACCTCTCTTTCTCACTCTCCCTCACTCCATCTCTCACTTCCCCATTCCCCTCATCCTCTCCCCCCTCCTCTTTCTCACTCAGTCTGTGTTCCTCTCCATCTCTCTCTCTGTCTCTCCCTCGCATTGACAATGCTGCAGCACATTCAGCTCATTTTTGATCTCTGAATTATGCACCGGGTCACATCAGCCCCGACAATGTTTGTTTTTACCAGATGTCACCTGATTGCCACTCTCTCATTATCAGTGCTGAAAAACCTATTTTCCCATGAATTATCCTTTAATGCCAAGAGGGGTTTGCTATTACATTCGCAAATATATCAACTAATCCCTCATTTTGTTTTCTTTCACAAAGAACACATCAGGTACATCTCCACTGGCATGGTTAACTCAGGAATTCACTCATGGAACATGGTATGATATGTTTCATGTTATCGCAGTGAGGAAGGATGTAATGTTCTTTCATTTTAGACCTTATTTGTGAAGTAGAAGTATTATAGCAGACCTGCACACCATGGCAGCAGAAAACAAGCATCTGTCAATGCCGAATGTTGTCGCGCTGGCATTGCCTTTGGTAGTGCAGTGCGGAAACACATTTTTGGCAGGATGTGAAAAATGACAGCTGCATTGTTCATAAGGAGGTGTAAAAAAATGGCAGTGGTGAAAATGTGGCATGTAAATATTGCAATAAGTTACAAGGGTGCGTGGGAAATGTGCAACACACACTTGTAACACAATCATTTTATGGAGTTTCTGCACCAGATTTTCAGCATAGGCATTTTAGCACCTCTGTTCATGTACAGTGTCACTGTCATTTCCTCAAACTGTCCCAAAAAGTGATTTCACACAGAGACCTTGCTATTCTGTGCTGGACGTGCAAAAACACGTTTCGGGCAGGATATGTAAAATGACAGCTGTACTGTTCATCAAGAGGTGTGGAAAAATGCCAATGGTGAAAATCCAGAGTGAAAATATTACAAATGCACAACGTTATGAGCGTGCGTGCAAACTGCGCAATGCATGCTCATGACACAGTCATTTTATGGAGTATCGCCACCAAATTTTCAACATAGGCATTTTAGGACATCTGCTCATGAACAGTGTCACTGTCATTTTCATAATCAGCCACGAACACTGATTTCCCACAGCAACTGTGGTACTGTGCACCAGAAATTCAGAAACACATTTTGGCCAGGATGTGAAAAATGACAGCTATACTGTTCACAAGAAGGTGTAGAAAAATGACAATGTTGAAAATCTGGCATAAAAATATTGAGAATTCACGAAGTTATGAGAGTGCGTAGCAACTGCGCAATGCACACTCGTAAAACAGCCATTTTCTGGAATTTTTTCCACCAAATTTGTAATATAGGCTTTCTGAGAGCCCACCTCATGAACACTGCCACTGTCCTTTCATTAATCGGTCCTGAAAGGTGATTCCACGTAGTGACTGCAAAATCATCTTTCGGGACCGATTAACATCATAACTGTGACAGAATTCATGAGGAGGGGTCCCAAAAACCCCATGTTGAAAATTTGGTGCAAAAATTCAAAAAAATGCCCGAGATCTGCATCAAAGTTGAAAAAACCCTATTTATTCCATTATACAGCTTAAGGCATTTCCTCAGTTCACGGTCAGCTTTGAATAGTGAAGACGTGTTCCCGGTCCACCGAAGATCATCGTGCCAAGCTCCAGAGGTAAGTATGGGGTGAGGGGAGTGTGGGGAGGCAGGGTGCGCAGTGGGTGGGTGCGGATGGTGGGTAGGGTGACTACGAGGGACCGTTTTCTGTTCACAGGTAGTAAAAAAAAACATTGCAGACGGTTTTTTTACAGGTGGTTTTTTTGGGGGTACAGTAGCCAAAGGGGATTGGGCAACCTCACGTACAGAAGAAGTTGAGGGATATCATGCCGACGGGAGGGCTCTCGGTCGGCATTAAAGTGAGAAAGGGGGACGGATGCCGATGGGGATTGGGCACCCCCATCGGCAAACAATGAAAGTGGGGGGGGACACATTCTGCCAATGGGGAGTGGGATCCCCTGTCGGGACATACTTGAGGGGCGGGGTAAGCTGACTGGGGGATTAGGCACCCTCGGAGTTGGCAGTTTAGCGGCCACTGTGCCACCATGTTTCTAGCTGACAAAGCACGTAGGAAGGGTCTGCTGCGTGTGACAAGCTTTGCTCGCATTGCAGCGGACCTTTTCTTAGATGTGCTTGCCACATTAGTATGCATGGTGTGGCACCGGCATGCAGGCTGATTGGGGAATGGGGGATGCACCTACTGGTGCGTGCCCTGCATTTGCCCAATAGCAACCGCGCCTCTAAATCTGCACTACCGCAAGATGTTGGCTGCGCAAGTGCGCAACATAAAAAGGTGATTCAACAAAGACAGACAAAGAAGACAAGAAAATAATGCCAGGGGACCAATCTGACCTTTGTGGCTTTTTTTCACAGCTGTGGTGAGAGACAGTCCTGCACACAGCAAATAGTGTTTTTTTTTTTTTTTTTTAAGAGCTTGCGCATTCTAGGGTAACTTCATTTTGGTGATGCACCTCGTTTCCAAGATGATTCGGTTGTCATTGTGGTGGTACCTGCATAAAACATGTTTATTGTATGGTACATTGCCAGCCTGGTGGGGTAGTAAAAGGCACCACAGGGGCGTGGGGAGGGAAGCAGGCAGCTGAGGAGGAGGAATTAAAGGACATGAGCACTAGACCACCAAGTGGAAGGGGCAGTTGGCAGGGACAAGAAGGGTAGTAAGGAAAGTGGCAGGGACTGTGATCTCTAGTGGTAGGGATGGGGAGGGATCCAGGTGGAGAAGGGAGGTAGAAGATATGGACACAAGGGAGCACCAGTGCCAATGGACGCCAGGAACAGGTATCAGCATCTGGAAAACCAGGTTGATGGGAGTCAACAGGTGACTGGATCTGGTAGGGGAAGTCCAGGCACAAGAACACCTGAACTGCCAAGGTAGAGTAAGGAAAAGGCTGAGAGGAAAGGCAGAAAGGTAGCAGTCATTGAGGACACCATAATTTGGGCAGTGGGTGAGATAGAGGGGGTATTTCTGGACCAGGATGGTAGATAAGGCAAAGTGGTTTGCCTGCCTGGAGTATAGAATGAACAAGTGCTTTCTAGGGCCTAGCAATGCAGCTGCGGGGAGGGGTAGATTGTCATCATCCATGTTGGCATGAACAACATTGGACACGCAAGTCATGGCTGGGGAACAGGCAGTAGATGTCCTGCGTCTAAATTTCAACTCCACCCCACATAGGAGGCTGATAGAGAAATTGGGTGATCTGGGCATAAGGGATAAGATAACGAAGTGAGTGAAAAATTTTCTGGTTGGGAGGACTCAGAGGGTAATCTTAAATGGAGAGCCCCCAGCAGTAAAGAAAGCCATGAGAGGGGTGCCCCAGCGATTGGCTATAGGACTGGTCTTCTTTGACGTATTTACTGTAGGTGTGTTATAGGTGATGGGTTCCAGGGTAATATATGCCTCTTCGCAGATGGCGTACCATGATCTGTGATAGAGTGGACACCGAGAAGAGGGTAAGAGCTATGAAGAAGGATCTGAAAAGATGTAGCAGCTGAAATATAATGTCAAAAAGTACAAGGTAAGGAACATAGGGCCCCAGTACCCAAGAATGAAATACCAGATTGATGGGGTGGCAGTGAAGTGCTCACTGGAGGATGGGGACCTGGGGGTGATAATTATGGAGCACTTGAAAGCATCAGCATAGTATAATAGTGCTGTGGGAAAGGTAAATCAGATGCTGGGATGCAGTGGGGGATCACTAGCAGAAAGAGAGTGGTAAAACCATCAGTGCTCCATGGCTCAGCAGATTGCACACTCACCTCTGAGGCTGGAAGATCGGCAGGTTGTGGGTTCAAGCCCCACACCAGGCACTTGGAGTAAAAACCCCAGTACTGACACGGCAGTGCATCACAAGGGGGATGCTACACTCCTGAGGTGCTGTCTTTTGAATGACACATTAAACCTAGGCCAGTCTGCCTATTCTTGTGGTTGTTGTGGTGGACATTAAAGATCCCTTGGCACTTCTCAAAAAGAGTAGGGGAATTATTTATTAAGAAAAATTAAATAATAATAATAATAACAAAAATGACAACCATCAAAATGAACACAAAGCATACTGTCAGAAAAATACAGAAACAAAATCAAGGTGTCAGAGAAAGGAATAATGCAACAAAAGAATCAGTAAAAACAATGATGAATTGCAGAGGCAGACATGCAGCAATGGGACATAATCGACCACCTCTGAACAGGACAGGTGAAGTCAGGACACAGCACATGGGAAATGTTTCCATTGTCTAATCCACCTAGAGTTAGGCAAGCTGGTGCACTCCAAAGCATAAGCTCTCCGAATATCACTCTCAATCATATGGAGAAGAACAGTTTGGTCCAGAAAGAGCTGTTGCAATACAAATTTATAGGAGACTTGCCTAATCATAACTTTAATGCTCGAAAGAAGCAAAAGTAACACAGACCTATCAAATTTCGCAGAAGAGTGGCTCAAATCTTCATAAATAAGGGTCTCATAACACAAACGGCTGCCCATATGTCATGTGCCTTCAAATAAAAAAAAAAAAAAACAGATGGAGGAGGACAGGAATTGTTACCAGGCTTTACAGAGGGAGGCGGGGAAAACAGTTAGAATGTCAAAACCACTGATGGAATTAAATACTGCAAGTACAATCAAGGAAGGGGAGAAGGCTATAGGCCAGTGAGCCTCACATTGATCGTGGGAAAGCTCATGGAGACCATACAAAAAAAAGAGAGGCTAGTGAGCTTCTTAGAGGAAAACAGTGTCCAGGATGGTCAACAGCACAGGTTTATAGTGGGTAGATCCTGCCAGACAAACTTTGTAAAGTACTATGACTAGGTGACGTGGGAACTGGACAAGGGCCATGCAGTGGATGTCCTTTATTTGGACTTCAGCAAGGCCTTTGATTCGGTGCCGGATGAAGGTTGGGAGGGGAACTGGAATATGTGGGGGCAGGACCAAAAATGGTGAACTAGATCACAAACTGGCTAAAAGGAAGGCAGTACAGGGTGGTGGTGTGTGGGGGAAGGCTCTCATCACCAACAGCGATGATGAGTATGGTACCACAGGGATCGGTACTGGGACCGGTGCTGTTTGGCATTTTTATTGCAGATGTTTCACATGGGATCCAGAGCAAGATCATCCCGTTCACAGATGATACCAAGATGGGAGCTGCGGTTGATGACACGGAGGGGTGGAAGGGGTTGCAGAAGGACCTGACTAGGCTGCAGGAGTGAGCAGAAACATGGCAGCTGGAGTTCAACGCCAAGCAGTACAAGGTTATGCACTTTGAAGCTAGGAACCGGGGGGTGGGGGATTATCACTTGAATGGGGTACAGTTGAAGAGCTCCATAGAGAAGAAGGACCTAGGAGTGATCATTAAGGGGAGCATGAACAACTCTGCTCAGTGCAGGAAAGTGGCGGCAAAAGCCAACAAAATGCTGGGGTGTATTGCAAGAGGGATCTCCTCCAGAAGGAGGGAGGTTATCCTGCCCCTGTATAGGTCATTGGTCAGGCCCCACCTGGAGTACTGCATGCAGTACTGGCACCCATTCCTGAAGAAGGACATCAGATTGTTGGAGGGGGTGCAGTGAAGAGCCACAAAGATGATACAGGGATTGGAGAGCAAGCCCTACGAGCAGCTGTGTGATGAGGGGCTAGCTGCACACTCAAGCAGACTCGATAGACCATAAGGCCTGGTTCTGCTGGCAATTTCATATGTTCGTATGTGAGGCGTTCTATCAATACATAGAAAAGCAGAGGTAAACTAAAGCTGGGATAATAAGACTGGGGGGAGCATGTGTAGAGGAGGATGATCAAAAAGCTAATATGCTAAATAAATACTTCAGCTCAGTTTTTGCCAAGGAGGAGGGTATGGGGCCAAAACTGGATAGCAGGGGGTTGGGGGAGGGGGGTAGACACCACCCCATTCATGGAAGATAGGGTCACGAAGGAACTAATGAGACATAGGGTGGACAAGGTGATGGGACCAGATGCAGTAGGGTACTGAAGGAACTCAGGGAGGAATTGGTGGCACCTCTGGCAGAGCTGTTTACCCTATTGCTGGAAATGTGAGAGGTTCCCGAGGAATGGAAAAAAGTAAATGTGGTTCCGCTACACAAGGGTGGGCTCAGTGAAGTGGTGGGTAACTACAGACCTGTCAGCCTGATATCAGTGGTTGGGAAGATAATGGAGTCACTCTTAAAGGAACTTATAGTGAACTACGTCGAGGGGAGAGGGCTGATTGACCCCAAGCAGCATGAATTTACCTGAGGGAGATCATGCCAAACAAACTTAACAGAGTTTTTTGACTGGGTGATGGGAGTGATGGACCATGGAGGAGCAGTAGACGTGGCCTATCTGGACTTCAGGTAGGGTTTCAACACTGTTCCTCATTACAGGCTATTGAACAAACTGGGCAGTCTTAGGGGTGGAACCAGCCATAGTTAAGTGGGTCAAAAACTTGCTCTCCAGCAGGACCCAGAAGGTGATGGTTAATGGGGTACTGTCTACTGAGGAGCGGGTGAAAAGTGGGGTACAACAGGGGTCGGTCTTGGGCCCAGTCCTATTCAATGTCTTCATTGGAGACATTGCAGTAGGGCTAGAGGGGAAGGTGTGCTTGTTCGTGCATGACACGAATATTTGTAACAGGGTGGATACACCGGAGGGTGTTGGCATGATGAGGGAGGACCTTAAAAAGCTGGAGCAGTGGTCCAAGGTGTGGGGACTGGAGTTCAGTGAGGGAACCCTGGGGCAAAATATGTGCTCAGGGGAAGAAACAACAGTCACAGAACAGGAGAGGGACCTCAGTGTCATTATCACGACTGACCTCAAGGTGACAAGTCAATGCCAAAAGGTGGTAGGGAAGGCTAACATAATGCTGTGATGCATAGGGCAGGGTCTTACTAGCAGAAGGAGGGAGGCCATTGTGCCCCATATGAGACATCAGTCAGGCCTCACTGCCTTGAGTACTGCATCTGGTTCTGGAGACCACATCTGAAAATGGACATTGTGAGGGTGGAGGCTGTCCAAAGGAGGGCCACCAGAATGATTCAAGGGCTGCATGGGACAGTATATGAGGATAGACTTAGGGATCTAAATATGTACTCCCTGGAGGAGGGGGAGGGACATGACTGAGACTTTCAAACATCTAAAAGGGTTTAACAGGGTACAGAAGGGAAGCTTATTTCAGAGGAAAAAGGGCTCAACAACTAGGGTTCATGGCATGAAGCTGAAGGGAGGAAACTTTAGGGAAAATATAAGGAAGTACTTTTTCACAGAGAGGGTGGTATATGTCTGGAATGGGCTGTCAGATGAGGTAGTAAGGGCTAAAACTGTCTCTGGTTTTAAGCATTTATGGGACAGACACAAAGGGATCCTGAGATAGCAGAGGTGGGGTTGACTTAACGGGGGGCGGGTAAAGGGGAAATCAGGCCACAATCAGAGAAGGGCAAGCAGATACTCAATAGATAAGAGTATCATGGGGCAGACCAGGTGGGCCATATTGGTCCTTATCTGCCAGCAATTGTATGTATGTATGTATACAGGGTCAGACAAAGCCATACCCAATAATGGCCAAAAGGCTTGAATAAATGGACAATCAAGGTATGAGTGACAGATTTTTTCATACTTGGTTCCACATCCACCCCAAGGGCAGTACCGTTCAGTGACACTTTTGTGCTTATCATTATTTCTGACATTCAGCCTGTCATGACAGCAGAGCCAAACGATGTCCCAATATTGAGGAGGGATACTCATATCAGTCAAATACTGTAACGCAAGAGCTTTCAGGGGCAAGGAGATGCCAGGTATCACCTCCACTTCCAAGGCTACTAATGACTTATAAAAGGCTTTCTGATATTGTGTACGAATTATGTTCCAAGGCAATTTTCGCAGCTTGATAAATTTTAAAATGGGCATCAAAAAGTATGGAAAACAATGTGGTATCCAAAAAAAGGGACATGGTCTCTGCCATTCAAGTTGGAGTGGAGTCAGTCAAACCTCAGCCCAAACATGCCACTGTGATGGGCAGCCAGAAACGCAAGGAACAATATTAAATTGAGAAAAAATACTGAAAATGAAAAGCACTGGATTAACCATATTCAAACCCCATTTTCCAGGGGCAGACACAGGACATCCTTTTTAATCAGATTCAGCCGACTACCCCAAACCATTTGAAAAATAAATACTAAGTAAACAGGTTTCGTATACTGTAGCTGAGCTACAGAAAAGATGGCACTGACATACAAAAAGATAGGCACCAAAACATCTTGATACAACCTTGTTTCTTTGTTGAGAGTTGCCAAGACTTCCAGTGTGCAACTTGCGAGGCATCAACATCCAAAGCCTTTTCCCAATTTAACTCAGGTAAATTGCACTGGCCAAAATAAATACCCCAAATTTTAAAAGGAGCCTGGGACACAGGAACAGTGCTGATAGCTAGGGGACAAGCCTCATGGACTTCAATAGGTAATACTCGACTTCTGGCGAAATTGAGCTGGGCACCTATGAGCAGAGCAATGCAGTGAATCAACAGTAGTGCTGCCTCTCCTGAAGGAGCATTTTTCAAGAATAAGCAAATACTATCAGTGTAGGCCAAAACTTTCACCTCCATCCTAGATGAGGGGTACGAAACACCGTGGAACTGTGGGTCAAGGCAAAGGGCAAGTAATAAGGCGTCTAAAATCAGGACATACAAGATAGGACTAAGAGGGCACCCTTGATGGACCCCTCCCAAGGCAACGGCATATGATCCCCCAACCACCCATTAATATTTGTGATAATCCTGATATGAGAGTAAAGAAGGGAAAATTCATTTAACAAAGGTAGGTGAGAAGTCATATTTCTGCAATACCAAAAAATATAATCATGGGGGACATTATCAAAGGCTTTAGCCTGGTCCACAAGTAACAGAAAATGCCCATGGCGATATACATGACAATGGTCGCTCAGTTCCTGAATCAAAAACAGATTATGTTGTATTTTCCAACACGGGATGGAACATGACTAGAAAGGGTGAATTATAGTGGCACAGACCCTAGCCAACTGGGTACAAAAAGTCCTGGCAAGGATCTTTGCATACGTGTTCAGGAGACATATTGGTCTCCAGTTAGGTAACTCCGAAGTGTTACTTTTCTTAAATAAAAAGATCTGTATTGTCTCTGTAATGGAGCCTGAGAGGGATAGCTGATGTTAAAGAAAATTAAACACAAAGGCTAAGATCGGGGTGAAATGTGATGAGAAAGACAGATAGAATTCAGAAGTGAGACCATCTGTACCAGGAGAAGTCCATTTCTATAGGGCAGAAATAGCTGAAGCAACTTCTGAACTACTGATAGGACATGTAAGAACATCATTCTCCAAGGTAGAAACTTGTGGCAAATTCAAAGTGTCCAATAAACGTGAGGCAGGGTCAATGAGTTGGAACTGCATGCACACAGTGGCATGTAAAAAAAATCATAGACAACCCATAGCATATGGGATTTGGAAGTCCGAAGGACTCCCTGGCGGTCAACCAAAGAATGCATTCTCCAATGCCCAACTCGGGCCAAACAACTATGGAAAACATCTCCTGCTAAATGTTGTCCCTGTGTCCCATAGCTCTGTTCAAAGATCAAAGCTTAGCCCTATCGTACTGATTTGCAGTCATATGGGCCCTGAGACTCCGAAGCTCAGTCTGGAGAGAGATACCCCTCTTGTACTGGGTAGAAATCAATTTATAAAACTGATAACACAACTCCAAATAAGCAGCATAATTACGTGAACAAAGTGGATCTGGAGTAAATCCTTGCCCGACCCCCACATTCTCATTTAGTTTCCTTCCACCAAATGGAGATATCAGGATATAAACCAAGGACAGAAGTACAGGCCCATAATAGTTCATGAACAGCAATCCGAAAGGTTAAGTCAGGAAGCACAGAGTTGTTGAATCTCCAGCAAGATTTTCCTATTTGAAGATCAGGTTTAAGGGAAACAGTACAGCCAACAAGGAGATGATCAATGGTCTCTACAGGGATAGTTTTGTTATCTGAAAGAAAACAAGCAAGGGAAACAAAAAAATAATTCTTGTAGTAAACTGTACCCTCAAATACGTATAACCACCAGCAGAAAATTGAGTCTGGTATCTTTCAACACCTCTAGACATGGGGGAGGGAGGAGCTACATAACAAAAATAATTCAAATCTCATCTCAGTTCTACTGGCAGAATGTTCACCGCCACACTCACACAACCCCCTCCAATTACCACCCTATTTCCCTCCTCCCAGTACTAGCAAAACTACAAGAGCACTTTGTGCTCACCCAACTTACTTCCTTCCTCACCGACTCTAATTTCTTCACACCCTTCCAGTCAGGTTTCAGAAAGGGACACTCTACTGCATCCTCCCTGATAAGGATTATTGACTCCATCCTGACTGGTGTGGACAGTGGGCTGATCACCTCAGCAGTCTTCGTCGACCTTGCGAAAGCCTTCAACACTGTCTCCCACCCGATATTGCTCTCTTGTCTCACTGAATCAGGCCTCTCTGTTGCTGCCACCAACTGGTTCAGATCTTATCTCTCTGGCAGAACCCAGTCTGTTACAGTCGCAAATGCTATCTCCTCCTCCCCTCCCTTAACTACCGGTGTCCCCCAGGGGTCGGTTCTGGGACCCATACTGTTCTCTATATTCCTAAACGACTTACCGCTCATCTGCTCTACTACCTCCATCCATATGTATGCAGATGACACTGTACTCTTCTCCTCAGGCTCTGACCCTGAAGTGGTACAAACTAACCTCCAAGCCGACTTCAACAAAGTACAGCAATGGTTCAGCTCTCACCAGCTCTCCCTAAATGTAAAAAAAACTGTCACGATGACTTCTGGCACACAACGCCTGTCCAGACTCCCATCCATTCCTTATTTCCACACCCTGGATGGTCAAAAACTCAAAGATGTCTCCTCATTCTCCTATTTGGGGGTATGGCTCGACTGCCACTTTTCCTTCTCAGACCACATTGATGCTATTTCAAAAAAACTACGCCCCATGCTTGGTGCACTTTATAGGAACCGCAGTAGCCTCCCTCCCTTCGTCCGATGTGAACTGGTCCAGAAGATGATATTTCCCTCCTTTGATTACTGTGACACTGTTTACGGTGCAGCCCCCTAAGTCCACCCTATCTAAGCTGGACACACTTTTTAATGCCTTCTGCCGCTTTGCTCTTGATGCCTCACCCCTTACCCACCACTGCGACCTTTACCATTCCCTGGCACTACTGTCCCTCGGAAACCACCGCATTTCACACTGTGCTAAATATGTATCTAATCTATGGCTTGGCACCATCCCTTCCTACCTCTCCTCCATGCTCTCAGCTGTTCCCGTCCCCAACCAGTATCTTAGATCCTGTGACTACCGCCAACTATCAATCCCTAGGCGGAAGACTACTACCGGGCAAGCCGCCCTCTCACACCAGTTACCCAAGCTATGGAATGATCTCCCACCTCAAATTCGGCATTCCTCCTCTCCCCACTCTTTTTCTACTGCCCTAGCTAACTTCCTCACCACTAATTGCTCCTGTACCTGACTTGGCCATGTGCCAATTGCTCCCTTCCCCACTGCCCGACCAGCGGCCTTAGCTTTGCTATAAATGCTGACATATAGCCCCAACCTATGCACTTTTGTCCTGTGCCTTTTTGTCCTGCCCCATCATGTGTTCTATGTCTCCTGTTGCTTATACCTGCATATTACTGTGTGCTAAATTTTCCCTTGTATTGCTGCTATATGTCAAGTAATTGTTATATGCTCCATACAATATCCAATGTACTCCATGCATTGTTGCTTGTAGTTTAATGCAATCGTATCCATATGCTGCTATTTGCCTCTGTTATTTGCTCAGTTGATAACCTGCGTGTTATCCAACCCCCTTGCACCCCCCCAGGTCGCGCCGGGAGACGAGCATCTTGTTGCTCAGTGTGCCTTTTCTGGTGAAACTATTTCAATAAATAAATAAATAACAGAAGGCCTCAGGTGGAACCATGGCTTCTCCTTTATCTGTAGCTTAAACAGCTTTTTTTATTTTTTTTATTTTATTTTATTTGTTCTAGGATTACAAATACCTTTGAGCCAAGGCTCTTTTACAATGGTTCCACGTCACTGGTACAATTGAGACAAACATAAGCAAAGATAACAGTTTATAAAAATAAAAAAAAAAATAAAAAAACACATAGCCTTGTAGAGGAAAAAAGAACAATAAGGTGAAACTTTGGGGAGAGGAAAGGGAAAGGAGGAGGGTGAAATCAGGGAGACTTAGTGGATGGGAGAAAAGGGGAGGCATGTTGGGGGGACAGAGAGAGGAGAGGTGGAAGGTGGGTAGGAATAGAGGTAGTGCAGCCGGGTGGCATTTGTCATGGGCTAGCAGGGGAGGTGAAGATAGGAGTGGGGGGTGCTGGCAAAGTGCAGGAGTAGATGTGGATCCAAAAGGGCATCTTCAGCTATGGAACCAAAAGACATGTTTAGCCACAACAGTCACAGAGGTTGGAGGCAGTGAGTGTTAGGCGGAGCCGAGTCTTAAAAGTGCTGAGCGATAGTGAGGATGAGATGTCACTGGGAAGACTGTTGTACGAACTAACGGTCCGGTAAGCAAAGGATCTTTGGCATTGTGTTGTGCGGCAATGAGGGATTTGCAGAAGCTGAGGTTTCGATCCCCTGGTATGGCGGGTGTGGATTCTCGGTTGTATGAGGGCACAGACTCCGGGGGAGGCAAGGCCCAGCAAGATTTTCTTAGTAGTAATGCAAGTTTGGCGTTTTATTCGATTGGCAAGATTCAACCATCCAGTTTGAGAATAGAGGTCACATGTGTGAGTTAGGTGTTGGGAGCCAGTGACAAGTCGACAGGCCTTGTTGAGGGCGGTGTATCCTTTGAGTGCGGTGGTTATAGCAGAGCCGTAAATGGTAATGCCATAATCAGTGATGGATATGATGGAGCTCTGGACAGCGACAGTGAGGGCTTCGGGTGTCAGGTGTTTCCTATGACAGAATAGCAGGCTTAGCCGGGAGTTAGCGGCTTTGGCAACATGGTCGATGTGGGAAGTGTAGGAGAGGTGAGGGTCAAGAGTGATCCCGAGGTATTTAAAGTTTTTGACCGGTTCCAGTGCGGCACCTTGTCTGGTGATAACGGAGAGTTGGAAGTGCTTATGTTTATTATGGGAGCTGCTGAAAATCATTGCCTTGCTTTTTTTTTTGATTAAGGATCAGTTTGAGCTTTGTGAACCAGTTCTCAACTGAGGAGAAGCCTAGTTGGAGATTTTCTTGCAATTTCTTTGGGTTCTGGTGTGTGGCAAGGATTACTGCATCATCGGCATACAGGGTGATATGTTCAGAGCAGAAGTCCAGTAGGGTGTTAAGGAACAGGCTGAAGAGTAGGGGGCCCAGTATGGATCCCTGGGGGACTCCAGAGAGGACAGGTTTGGAATCAGAGTGCACATCCCCGATTTTTACATGCTGGGAGCGGTTTTCAAGATAGCTTTTGAACCAAGAGATTGAATCATTGGAGAGACCAGCATTTTTTAGTTGGCTCAGCAGGAGGGAGCGGTGGACAGTATCGAAGGCTTTGGTCAGGTCGATGAAAATAGCACCAGTTAGTTGTCCATTGTTGAGGGAGCTGTGAATGGAGCTGGTGAATTTGAGTAAGGCAGAGGATGTAGTATGACCTTTTCTAAAACCATGTTGCTGTTTACAGAGAATATTATAATTGTCCAGATGCTCGGTAAGTTGGTCCGCTACTATACGTTCCAGTGCCTTCGATAGGGGAGGCAGAATGGAGATAGGGCGGAAGTTCTCATGGTCAGTCTTATCACCACTTTTGTGAATCAGGGTAACAGTGGCCATTTTTCATTTGTCTGGGAACTGGATAAGGGAAAGACAGAGATTAAAGATTTTGGTGAGGGGCCCAACTACCTCATCAAGCATTTGGGCCAGTAGGTTGAGGTCAAGTGTGCCATTGTTTGTTCTAGATTTGCTGATGGCTTTATGTTTCTTTAGTGCTTTAAAGTAGAAAGGTGGGTGACAGGCGTGGGTGGAGGAGTTGGGGGTTGGGAGTTGATGCATCTTGGGAGAAGTCAGAGGGGAGAACACTGCTAAGGTCAGTGAAAGCGATGTTAAAAGTGTTCGCAATAGTTTTAGGGTTGAGTGTAGTGTGCCCATTTATGTTGAGTTTGTTCAGCGAAGATTTTGACTGCTTCCCAGTGACATCTTTAATGTTGTTCCAGAAATCCCTCCCATTTCCCCAGGAGTTAGTGAGGGCATTTTTATAGTAGTTAGATTTCTGTTGCTGAATGAATTTGGTGCAGTCGTTCCGTGCCCGTTTATAACTCTGGATGTTGAGTTGCTTACCGGAGTTTCTAGCCAGTTCCCAGAGGTGGTCCCTCGATTTAAGTTTTTTTAGAAGGTCTCCTGACAGCCAAGGGTTACTGAGCGATTTAATTTTACGCTTTTTGAGGGGGGCAAATTTATTACAGACTTCATTGAAAATGTGAATAAATTGCTTCAGTGCAGTATTATTATCTGTTGCCTTGAAGATGGGGGACCAGTCCTGCAGTCGGAGGTGCGATTTGAGGTGGGGTAGCTGACCATGGGGGTAGGACTCTGATGGTGATGATTTTTGGAGGGGCTTATAGAATTAGTTTGACCAGGTACAGCTGATGGGAGAGTGGTCACTGAGTGAGTCAGGGAGGACTGAGGTTTTCGTGATCCGAGAGGGGTGGCTGGTTAGGATCCAGTCGAGTAGGGTGCAGGTCCCAGTTCTGTAGTTCTTTCTGGTTGCATAGTCAACCATTTGAGTCAGGTTAGCTGATATAACAGAGTCCTTAAATAACCCACTTCAGCTGAGAGCCAATTAATGCTAAAGTCACCAAGAAGGATGATTTTGGAGTCCGATGGGTGGGATTTGACAAAGTCAAGGACAGCAGTTATACCAGGTCCCTGTTCCTTAGGAGGTATGTAAACAGTGACAACTGTGAGGGCCTTATTGTGGGTGCCTAATAGGAGTCTGATGGGAAGAATCTGAGCAGGAGTTGCTGGAAGATTGAAATCAAAGGGGTGTCCTCGGAAAGTGTTTTTCACATACAAGGCACATCCTCCACCTCTTTTGGACTTACAATCAACCTGGAAGACATTGTAGCCAGGAAGGGTGATTGCTTGGTCAGGAATCTTTGGGGTGAGCCAGGTTTCAACTACTGGCAGAATATGCGGGGTTGTGTTGGGTGGTAAAGGCTTGCAGTGCATCAAGCTTAGGAAGTAAACTGCAGATGTTCAGGCACATGATTGAGAGAGTGCCTGTTGGTTTGTTTTGGTTGGAGGTGTTTGGTCCGGGGTTAGGGTAAACAGTCCCTGATAGCAGCAGGAGGAGGAGCACAAGTTTCAGGGTGCATAGGCGGAGTTCAGTCAGAGAGAGGTTGCATTTCTTTTTTGAACAGTAGTATGCCAGGTGGTAATGTCGAAAATGCAACATTGGAATAGTTGTATATGATGTGGCTAGATGTGCCCAAGGCTCACACATGAGCAGGGACACATTAATTTCAGTGGTGTGCCTGTGCCTCCAGGGGGAGAATTTGCCCCATTGCCAAATAATGTAAAATAATTAAATCCACAGGAAAAGGACCAGTAAACTGTTTGATCTACAGTAACAAGACAAAGGATGTGTTAAATTCCTGGAACACTGGCCGGGGCATATGCAGGAAGTTAAAACCCTTTGTCAGTGTCTTCCCTTTGTTTAAATAGTTGTGAATGGTTCTCAAAGACATTCAGATCCCTTTAGCAACAAGGTATACAGAAATCTGGATTCAGTTTGCACTCCCCAGGTCAGAGTTTGTAGAATTTCTTAGCTGTACTTACTCTGATTGTGATGACTTCCAAAAAAAAGTTGATTTATAATGAGAATCCCAATATCTGCTGGTGAAGTTTTCCAGTTTCTTAGTCCAGGAAACTTTCATAGATCTCATATCCAAGAATGGTCTAGTTCCTCCAAGCTGAAACACATGAAAATCCACAAAACTAAACTACTGACAGAGACAAACACAAACTCCCAGCCACACAGCCCAAGTAGGCGGAGCAGAGCCACACAGAGCTGACATTTCCTGGGTAAGCAAGGGAGGATGGGGAGAGTTTATTTTTCATGGTCAGCACAGAAACACCAGAAAATAAAACTATAAGTACTGTTGTAACGCCTCTGCAAATGGGGGTTCCCAAAAGTCTTCCAGGAGCTTGCTTGAATTCTCCAAGCCTGGATGGTGTTTGGCGTTAAGCCTTTTATCTGTGAGTGCTTTTAGAGCCTCTGGTACTGTCTCTTTAAGAGCTGTCTGCCTGCAGACATAATTAATTTGGATGGGGGTCTGTGTGTTTCCCTGCTTGAGTCCCACTCAAGCTGCTGCCAAATTGCTCCGTTTCTGCCGTCACTAAGTGGGCAGAGTGAGCACTTTTCAAAGATGTAACTGTTTGCCAGAAATCATTTAGCGTAATAATGAAAATACAGTTTGTCTAACCTGCTTTTCTTTACAGTCAGAACTGTGTTTGCCTAGTACCCCATTCTGGTTTTGAACTGCTGAACTGGACCAATCAGTGTGGGGGGACCTTTGAAATGGAGCCTGCTGCTGGCAAATCAGAACTTGGACTCTCATTATAGAGCCAGCCACCTATGTACTGTATGGCCAATGCTTCTGGGAATTGTAGTTTGGACTTCGGCACCTTTTTTCCACCAACGGGGGAGTTTACTGTGAGTGACAGTCAAACCAGCCAACTGAACTGGGAGGAACTCAAAGGAAATGCCAGGCTCTGTCTACTGGAAAGATCAGATCAGTTTGGGCAGTGAAGAGACAAGGAGCTGTGAGCTTCTGCGCTGTATAGTTCCACACAGTAAGCGCGTGTAAGGCCCCAAGTTTCGGTCTGCAGCTTGTGCAAGCGCCTGTTCAGACTGAATCCGACCTGTGAAGAGAATCTTGGAGATCTGAAGAGTAGAAACCAGGCTCACCCTGTAGAAGACTGGAGAAATTGCTGAATCGCGCTCGGTCTGTCAGGAACAGAATCTGCTGTGTGTGCTCCCGGGTATTGTGCAGTAATTGCGATTGGGATAGAGGAGCAGCCTGCCTGGTATAGTACTTTCCTTTTACATATAAATGTGTGTAGTGCTTGTGGAGAATCGCGTTTCAGATCTCCTGTACAGTGAATTGAGTGCATGAAGCTGGAAGTAAACCCCAGCTTAATCCAAACTACATCCATTTGCTCTAAACTGCAGTGGGGTCCAGTCACAAGGACCTTGTCCACATGGTCTGCTCCTCCTGGCAAAGTGGCAATCCAGGACAATCAGCCTTCCATCCAGTTCCCAGCCTTGAGTTTGTGAGTACAAAGCAGGGTAGCTCCCTGCCATCTGTTTATCAAATCGCAAGTGTGTCATCTAATTGTTTTTTTTTTTCATTTCTTCACGAACTGAGCCCTCCGGCTCCGGATTACAATTGGGTATTGTGCAAGTGTTTTTTCCATCACAGGGCCCCAACCAGATGCACCAATCCTGGCTAGCCCCCCCCCCCATCCTGGGTACCCAGTGAAAGTGACAATTTGGGACTCTGAATATGCTCACAGTACTGTGATTATTGATGTGTTTATCCTAATTAGCCTGATTTCCCCCTATCCTTGTTACAGCTCCTTAAATAAATCAGATCTGTTTGTTTCAGCAAAGTTACACTGACTGAGGTATTCATTTATGTTAAAGTATTGTACAGTGGTTTTTGCACTGTGTCATCTTGTTTTACAGGGGGTTCCCAGAGTCCAGTCGACAGAGCCAGTCCTGGGGGTAAGTGTACATTGTGAAGATATTCCTGATGCATTGTGTGGGCCACTAGTAGGAAGAAAGGGGGGTTCTAGTGTCCCAGAGGGCTGTGACCAAGCTAGTTTAACTACTGCAAACCCTGACCTCTGGGTGGAGGCACTCGCCATTGGACTTTGGCCCCTCACCCTGTTAGTAGTTAAGCAGGCAGGGGTAGTAGCCCTTGGGATAGTGCCACCTAGGGGTTACACTGTAATACTTTTTTTTATTTATGTGTAACCCCCAGGTGGCGCTATCCCAAGGGTTACTACCCTGCCTGATTGACTACTGACAGGTTGAGGGGCCTAGGCTCTATGGTGGGTGCCTCCACCCAGAGGTCAGGGTTTGTAGTGGTTAGACTAGCTTGGTCACAGCCCTCTGGGACACTGAGACCCCCCTTTTATTTCCTCTAGTGGCTCGCACAGTACACAGGAGTTATAGTCCCAATACCCCACATATACACACTGTTCACTCATAAGGTACCACTTACCCTCGAGACGGATTCTACAGCACGTCTCTGAGGACCCCCTGTAAAATAAGGTTAAACAACATGCACAGCAAAATACAATACTGTTTCCATAAGTACCAACACCACAGACAGAATATAGTAGAACAACAACAAATCTGATTTATTTAGGGGACAGTAACACGGGAGGGGGGAATCAAGTTAATCGGTGGCATTAAATCACAGTACTGTGCACACATACAGGGTCTGAAAAGTCACACTTTGGGTACCCAGGTTGGGGGGGGGGCTAGCCAGGTCCATTGCCCAGGGTTGGCCGCAGGTGCAGATAGATAGGGCCCTGTAGAGAAAAGATATGCACAATACCCAATTGTAATCCGGAGATGGAGGGCTCAGTCCATGAAACAGTGAAACAACTAGAATTAGGTGACACACTTGTGATTGAAAACAAGCTGCAGGGGAATACCCTGATTTGTACTCACAACACCCAAGCTGAGGATCGGATGGAGAATGCCCCTCTGGATTGCCAGAAGAGCAGGGCATGAGGACAAGGTCCTTGTGACTGGACCCCACTGCAGTTGATAGCAAACGGATGTATTCCGAATTAAGCTGGGGGTTTACTTCCAGCTTCAGTACACAATTCACTGTACAAGGGATTTGAAATAGCAATCCCCACAAGCACTAGGCACATTTATATGTAAAAGGAAAGTACTATACCAGGCAGGCTGCTCCTCTATCCCAATCGCAATTACTGCAAAATACCCGGGAGCACACACAGCAGCTTCAGTTCCTGACAGACCGAGCGCGATTCAGCAATTTCTCCAGTCTTCTACAGGGTGAGCCTGGTTTCCACACCTCTAGTGCTTCTTTCTCCTCACAACTCAGATTCAGTCCAAAGTGGCACTCACAAAGGCTGCAGACCAAAACTCAGGGCCTCACACGCTCTTCCCACGCAAAACTATACACTGCAGAAGCACATAGCTCCTTCTTTCTTCACTGCCACAACTGATCTGATCTTTCCAGTCACAGAGCAGGGCATTTCCTTTAGCTCCACACTATTCTGTTGACTGATTCAGCTGTCACTCACAATAAGACTCCCTCTATTGGTAGAAAAAGGTGCCAAGGTCAAAACTACATTTCCCAGAGTCACTGTCCATACAATCCCCTTGTGGCTGGCTCAAAATTAAGAGTCCAATTTCTGATTCGTCCACAGGCTCCATTTTAGGAAACCCTTAACCCAATTGGCCCAGCACAGCAGTTTAGGTCCAAAATGTATGGGTAACACGCACAGAGTCCCAGCTGCAAGAAAGGCAGGTTAGACAAACTGCATTTTACTTAACACTCTAACTGGTTTCAAGCAAACAGCAACATCTTTCACTTAGGCTCCCTCTGCGCTCTTAGCGACTGCAGAAACGGAGCGATTTGACAGCAGCTCGGGCAGAATTCGAGCATTAAATACACAGTCCCCCCATACAAACTAATTAAGTCTGCAAGCAGACAGCTCTTAAAGAGACAGTACGTGGAGGCTCAAACAGTACTCACTTGGAACCACATTTAAACAGCTCAGACACCAAACACCACCCAGACTTGGAGCATTCAGGCAAGCTCCTGGAAGAATTTTGGGAACCCCCATTTGCAGGGGGGTTACATATGTATTTGTGTTAGAAGAGGATTATGAGGGCAAATAATTATTTTGTATTTAAGGCAGTTTTACTTTTGGTGCCTAGTTGAAGGATTTTAGTGCATAAAGGTGACAGTCATGTTTTGGATAGCAATCTGGGATGTGAGGGTAGTACTTATTTTACTGTGAAGATGGTGCTGGATCTTTATACAGGGCTGTTGAACTGAGATAATATCACTGGTAAAGATGTCCCTCTGCAAATCAGGGTTCACATTTTTTTTAAAACCTGTTTTATAATACAAATCATACAATGTTCGACAACCAAGGCAGAGCACCTACAGAAAACCAAAAACCAGCATCAAGTTAAATGTCTAATTACATTACCTTTACTGTGTCCAAACACATGCTGCTGGTGTAATATACATCAGTTGAGTAGCACCAGTACTGTATCCTCAAGCAGGCTACAATACAGGAGATGGAGGTGAGAGAATGCAACTGACATCTGTGGTGTGTAGTGTGTAGTGTGTACTGTGTAGTGTGTAGTGTGTGTGTGTGTGTGCACGTGCACATGGGTGTGTAGTGTGTGTGTCTGTGTGTGGTCAATGGCCTCTCAATCCATGATCTTTAGTAACACTTGGGTAGTCTAAAATACAGCATTTAAAAACAATATTTTGACTTAATAGGAGCTGTAACATAAGACCAAAATTGTAATGCATATCCCCCTGGAAGGTATAGTCATTTAATTCCAGGGATTAGATGTGTAATTTAAATGGGCTTTATTTATGGATTCCTGTTTAAGAGAACACCCCACACTACATGTTGTTCTATAATCAGAGACAAGCCCCCAAGACATGTATGAGGCCTTGTGTAGTTCAAAGTACTCAGCTTCTGTCATACAACTTTCCCCACAGGATCAAAGGCAAGTGGGGAGAGCTCCCTGGGGCAAGGCCCAGGATTTGTAGGCCCTGACAATCATGTGCCGGAGGATGAGCAAATGATAAGAAAAAAAGACGTTTGCCTCTGCCTTGGTGCTTAACTGTTAAAATCCAGAGAAACAAGAAAAGGGCCTGAATCAATAAACTCTGGCATTGTTTAACAAGGCAAATCTGTCTTAATAAAACACAATGATTAGGGAGCCATGCTGGGACCTGGAGGAGCTTTCAGCAGGCTATCACTTCTTGTTCAAGATATATCCAGCAGAGTCCAACAGAGCCTATAATCCCATCCCTTTTAAATAAAGCTGATTCAGCAAGACAAGCCAGTACATCCATGAATGGCTAGATATTGTAGAATTTATTTAAAGTTTTACATGCCAAGATAGCCTTGTTTAGCTACAATAGCTAGTTTATAACAAGCCCGAGGTGGCTACAGCAGCAGCAGCAGTAATTAAAGTTTTACGTAGTGTAAAGACTCTTTCAATACAGATACACAGAACATGAATAAATATATATTTAGATGCACTTGTGAAGACAATGACTGGAGGTGCACAATAAAGGTCCAGTATTCTTAATATAAAAAGGCGGTTAGGGTACAGAAGCAAAACGGGACACAAAGGGACACATAATATCAAAGAAAGGTGGAAGACAAAGGAGGATGTCAGGAAGAATTGTCATGGTGCCAAGGTATGGAAAAACACAGATCAGACTGCTAGCACAGTGGCTGGGAAACTGCTTGCCATACTGTTGACCTAGGGGTTTGTGCTCAGAGCCTGGGTCATCGCTGTAGGTTGCCAGCAAGCTGGGAATGTATCTGCACAGATACCCCCTACATTTGGGGAGTGAGGGTAGTGATAATTGATTCATGGCTGCTGCTCTCTCCTGGCCTGAGGGAGTCCGCATGAGCAGAGAGCACCAAGCACATAAGGGCAGTGTCGCTCGCACCTCAGCATGCATGGCAGCCTTTGCTGATGCTACCTTTGGCAGGGAAAAGAGTGGAAAATGTGAGTGGGCACCAGGATGAAGACTCCAGCATACTCAGGGCCTGTGACTGTTGCATCACCTCCATGCCTGCTTGTACTCCAGCTGGGGAGGTGGGGGCACCTGTCACAGGGGTAAGCCATGGGAGACCTTTGGAGCAATGCCAGCAGATGATGGGGCTGAGTGTCACTGCTGGAACCTGAGAGGGAGGTGGCCAGCTCAAGAAGGATGAAATACAAGACCGAAAAACAAAAAAGAAAGATATATAGATGCATAGAAGTTGAAGCCAGAAAAAGGCTTTTGGCCCACCTAGTCTGCCCATACTACATAACTAGTCTGCCTTGCCCTTGTGGATATTTTCTCCTTTCCTACTGTCCCCCCATCTTCTTACTAAGCCCACCTGCCTGCCCCATCCCTGCTTGAAGCTGATGATTGAGTTGGCCTGCACTACTTCTTCAGGTAGCTTTTTCCATGTATCCACCACCCTTTCCATGGAGAAGTGCTTTGGATGTCTGTTTTGAGTCTCCCCCTTCCAGCTTCAGTGAATTCCTCTCATCCATGTGTTTGAACTCAAGGAGAAGAGTTCCTTGGTATACTCCATATTTATCTCATGCAGGCATTTGTATGTCTCAGTCATGTCACCCCTTTCTCTCCTTTTCTCAAGGGAGTACATGTTTAAATCCTGCAGCCTCTCCTTATATGTCTTATCCCCAAGGCCATGGACCATCTTTGTCGCCCTGTGCTGTACTGCCTCCACCTTGTTGCAGTCCATCCTCATGGGCTCCACAACAACTTGTGCAGTATTCTAGGTGTGGCTGCACTAGTGACCTGTACAGTCTCAGGATCACATCTCGCTCTCTACTGCTTATCCTCCTCCCCATGCAACCCAGCATTTTATTTGCTTTACTTACTGCCCTGTTGGGAGTGCACAGATGTTTTTTTAGGGTCTCTAACATTATCACCCCTAAATCCTTTTCTGCTGTAGTGCTACCTACCCCATCACTACCCCATCTCCTATTGCACAATTGGGTTCCTTCTCCCAGTGCACATTACTTTACATTTTTTAGTGTTCAAGTTCAGCTGCCAAGTTGTGCACCAGCTCTCCAAACTGCCCAGATCCTCCCTTTGCTCTCTTCAATCTTCCTTCATATCTGCTTTTGCTCAGATCTTTGTATCATCTGCAAAGAGGCAGATCTTATCCTTGATACCTTCACCAATGTCACAGGTGAAAATGTTGAAGAGGACTGGCTTGAGTATCAACTCCTGAGGTACCTGCTAGCTAGTCAATTCTGTCACCTCTGAAAACTCCCCACTGACTACCACCCTTTGTGTTCTATCCCCAACCAGCTCTCTACCCAATTTACCATCCTATCCTCTACCCCTAGATACCTAATCTTTTTGACCAGCCTCCCATAAGAGACTGATTCAAAGGCCTTGCTGAAGTCATGTTATACAATATCATATGCTTGCCACTGGTCAGCTGCTGTAGTCACCCAGCTGAAGAACTCAACTAGATTAGTCCGGCAAGCATCAAGGCCAAGGGCCTCATTCTGCGTGTGGATACTAACATCTCCATGGTGGTGGAATGGAAACAAGTGACAGGCCAGTTACCCATCTACAAACACGTCCCACTTTGCCTCCCATGACATGTCTAGGTACCATGTGGTATGGGATCACTACCTAAATTCCTTACTGTGGGCCCTTCCTAAACTGAGCAATGCTCAACAGTACCAGGTACTGCCTTCACCACAACTTGAATACCAGGCAAAGGAGTCACAACATAGACAATGCAGGTCTAAATGCTTAGTATTGACCAACTTGAGTGTCTGTGAGGTACAGGATGGCTGATACCTAGGGTGGGGGCACCTCCACTTTATCCACCTCCCTCCTAGGGGGCATCTGTGTGGAGAGTGGATGGGGAGAGGAACCAAATGATCAAATCATAGGGAACTTACTGGCCACTTGGGCTGTGCTGCTGATGCCAATGTCAGAACCAATGTCAGAACTGTAGGCAGATATGGGAGAATGTGACTGTCTCTGGAGGTGGTTAGGAAAAAGTTCATTTTTTAAACCCTGTACATTTCAGCATCCACACACTGTTGGCATGGAAAGTTCTATGTTACTCAAAGAGGCAATCATGCATTTATTTATTCCGGTTAGCCCCTATCCCTCAGAAACTCCAGCCCATTTTTTTGCATTTTCTCCGCCCACCCCAAGGGCATGGCATGCAATGATGTCATGATGCATGTCCCATGTGATGTATATCAAAGTCTGCTGTGCCCACTTGCTATCTTGGGGTCCCAAACTGCCTTCCCCCAGCTTCTGCTAGAGGCCAGGTGTTCGCCAGGCTCCGCAATCCCCCCTTGGGGGGGAAGACCAGTCATTTGGATGCTCGATCCTCTGGCTGACCCTCTAATACCCTGCTCCCAAACCTATCAGTCCTTTGGACATTTGATCCTCCAGCTGATCGTTTGATGCCCCAAGTTTGGTCCCAAACCTGGGTCCTCGGCATCATAAGTGATTGCGCTACTGCTGCACTGGCGGGCTGGGAATCGGGCTTTTATATAACATGGTTAGACTACTTAAAAACATTTTCAAATCAAAAATCAAAACATTGTTATTTGTTTTACTTCTTTATGAACCAGAAATCTGAACTTGTTTAAAAAAGTTTAAAATGTATTTTTACTTTAAAAAAAGTATTTCTGAGCTGGCCCGGTGGCGTTGAGGGTTGAGGCACTGGATGCCACACCTCACACTACGCTCGCAACCTGGGTTCGGTGATGAGCTCAGGTTGTCGGGTTGGGGGATGAGGAGCGGGATTGAGCTGCCATAAGGCTGGTCTCCTCTCCTGGGGAGGGATGAGGGGTTTCCCCAGCCCTTGGCTGCCACCTGGTGGAGGACAAATGGCAGTTCAGGCAATGAGAAGCCCGACGACAAAGTGTTTCTTTCAGTATACTGTAGGTGTATTATTACTATATGTATACCATGGGAGTGCAAATACATTTTATTTATTTGCTTTTGTTTACCGGGTAAGCACACTAGACAAGGAATGCCTGTTTTCAGGTACGACCCGGGAGATTACAAGAGCATGGTTTACAGAGCAGTGCAAGGGAATTACAACAATGTGAAATACAAGCAATGAGCAGGGTGATACAAATAAACAGGTACAGGATAAACAGATAAGCATATTTATTTATTTAGTTTTTGTTGACTGGGTAAGTGCACTAGACAAATCCTGCCTATTTTCAGGCACGACCCAGGGGAGGGGGATACAGATGAATGCCAACTGAGCTTGAACCAGATTAAGCTGTTGGTGGTATTTTTAGTGAATGAGGGAAATTTGGCCAGGACACCGGGGAAATTCCCCTACTCTTTTGATAAATGCCATGGGATCTTTAACAACCACCTGAACTACCACCAATCCAGGCAGATGGGACCTTGGTTTAACATCTCATCCGAAAGACGGCACCTCAGAAGTGAAGTACCCCTCTCATGCTGCACTACAGTGTCAGTATTGGGATATTAACCCAAGTGCCAGATGTGGGAACTGAACCCACAGCCATCTGATCTCCCGGCCTCAGAGGTGAGTGTGCTACCTACTGAGCCACTGACACTAGAACAAGCAAACAATAGTTAGATTTTGTGGAAATAATACAAGTGCAATTTGTCCCATTTTGAGGATGGTAAGTGCTGAGGTGAAGGGCATGCAGGGTAGATAAATATCCTTACTAGAGCTCAGAGGGGGTAGGGGAACCAGGGAAGTGGCAGGAGCACAACAGGGTCCAAGCAGGTGTAGGGTGTATCAAGCAGCCTTGGAATAGTTACAGGCTGAGGTAGACTTCAGGTGCAACCAGAGGGAGTTCTTAAAGATGGGATGGGTGGGAGTATATCTGATGGCTGCAGGTAGGGTATTCCAGAATCTAGGGGCACAAACAGCAAAGGCACGATCACCTGACAGTGTACGAGTTTTTGGCACAAGGAGGGGTTGCAAGTCTTACAAGAGCTCAATAAGCTCAGGGTGGACAAGGCAATGGAACCTGATAGCATACATCCCAGGGTACTAAAGGAGCTAAGGGTGGAACTAGCAGAGTCATTATCAGAATTGTTTAGTGAGTCTCTGAGCACAGGAGAGGTCCCAGAAGACTGGAGAAGGGCTTATATGATCCCGCTCCACAGGAGTGGTAGCAGGGAGGAGGCAGGGAACTACAGACCAGTCAGTCTTACCTCAGTAGTGGGCAAGATTATGGAGACACCTTAAGGAAAGGATAGTGCAACACCTGGAATCCATAGGAACACAGGATCCAAGACAGCATGGGTTTACAACAGGAAGGTCCTGTCAAACTAATTTCATAGATTTCTTTGACTGGGTAACCAGAATGGTGGACGGGGAGCAGTTGATGTTGCCTACCTTGACTTCAGCAAAGCTTTATACAGTTCCACATAGAAGATTGATTAATAAGCTGGATAGGCTTGGGGTGGGTCAGAAGTTGGTCAACCGGTGGCAAACTGGTTGATGGGCAGAAAACAGAGAGTGGTGGTAAATGGTATACAGTCAGAAGAGATGCAAGTCACAAGTCGGGTACCTCAGGGATCAGTCCTGGGGCCAGTCCTCTTCAATATCTTCATCAGTGACATTGCAGATGGACTGGAGGGTAAGGTTTGTCTGTTTACAGATGACACCAAGATCTGCAACAGAGTAGATGCTCCAGATGGGGTGGGCAGAATGAGAAGAGATCTGGATAAACTAGCAAAATAGCCGGAAGAGTGGCAACTGGGGTTTAATGCAAAAGAAGTGCAAAATCATGCATATAGGGAAGAGAAACCCTGAAGTCACCTATAGGGTGGGAGGGGAATTGTTTGCAGTCACAAGGAAAGAAAGAGACGTGGGCATCATCATCACCGATGACCTGAAATCATCCAAGTAGACCAATAAAGCAGTAGGTAAGGCTAGGGGGATGTTAGGGTGAATTAGTAGGGGTATCACAAGTCGGAAGAGGGAGGTAATAATCCCTCTTTACAAGACACTGGTTAGGCCCCATCTGGAGTACTGCATGCTGTACTGGAGGACACACCTTCACAAGGAAATTAAGCAAGCTGAGGCAGTCCAGAGAAAGGCAACCCAAAATGGTGCAGGGACTGCATCAGAAAACATATGAGGACAGATTAATGGAGCTCAATGTGTATACCCTAGAGCAAAGGAGAGAGAGAGGTGATATGATTGAAACATTCAAACACCTTAAGGGCATTAACAAGGTGAAAGAGTCTAACATGTTTCAATATAAGAAAAATAGCAGGACAAGATCACACAGCATGAGATTAGAGGGAGGCCGATTAAGGGGTAATGTGAGGAAGTTCTTTTTCACAGAAAGGGTGGTGGATGCATGGAACGGCCTACCTCAGGAAGTGGTGGATATGAGTACAGTGCAGGGCTTCAAACAGGCATGGGATAGGCATAAGGGAGCAATACAGTTGAGTATGAAAAGATAGGCTATTGACAGAGCAAAGGCAAATGGCACATTTATAAGGTAGAAAAAGAAATGGGCAGATTGTATGGGCCTTGCGGTCCTTATCTGCCGTCAACTTCTATGTTTCTATGTTTCTATGTCAACTGACCTTAGCTGGTATGATGGAAGAGCCGGCCAAAGGAGTTTGGACAGGGCAGGTGGGGTGGCATTGTGGACGATTGTGTCTGTGAAGCATCCCAAGACAAATGAGAGATAATTATCTGGGGACAGCCAGTGTAGTTGATTGTATAAATCACAGTGATGAGTAAGTTGAGGGCAGCAATGGCAAAGCGGCAAATATTATTATAGGCCACATCCCATTTAGCAAGGCCAGTTTTTGTGGTGAGGGTAAAGATTGTCAGTCCATAGTTGAGAGAGGGAAGGAATAAACCTTTAGGGGAAGCCACACAGCAGCAGTAAGGGACCCATGAGCCCGGTATTCAAGTCCAAACTTGATATTTGTTGCTCTGCAGACATTTTGAATATGTAGCAACAGGTCTGTTTTGCAAATAAAAAGTTTTATCTTGACCCAACATAAGCAAAATAAATGAAGCTGGTTACTGAGCATGCCCAGAAGTTTATCTCACTCATTTAGGTGACACTGCACATGCTCAGAAATTTTGGCCACACTAAGTGGGCCTGATATTAATGCTTAGTCCCTGGGTTTGCACAAGTACTCCCAGCTGGGCCACATTTAAAGGCCCCAGGAGTGCCCTTCAAACCCAGCAGCACCAAAGTGCTAAAATACTGCTGCTCATATGCAAATGAGGGGTTCCCTCATGCATACCGGTGCAGTGGTATATTTAAAGATTTGCAGTGCAGTAAGCAGCCCCCAAGCAGTGCTATTTACCACTGCCAAAGACGATATCTTAATGGGGTTCTAAGTCCGTGCCACCACCCCCTCGAAAGCAATGTGGCTCTACTGCAGCCACCTGCCCCTGTTCTCCCATTTGAGCTCTCTTAAATATACCCTAGTGGTCCAGAGTGTAGAATCCAAACTAAAGCAGCTGCGCCTCAGTGAGCTCCAGGGTGGGGCAGCTAACAGGGGTGGCTAACCCCAAGACTATAAACAACAGATAGACAATTTAGCCACATTCCAAAGTAGGAACAAACCAGTCTCACCAAATCTTGATATTTCTATACAAATAATCTATTGCCAACTTTGTACACACCAGTACATGAAACTGATGCACATCAGTAGGCATGCTGACTGACAGCTCATATGGCGCCAGCTGTGGAGGTGACAGAGGGGTTGCATCTAGCTGGGAGAAGTGCTGGGCACTGGGGTAAGGGGGAGTGTGGGGAGGTGGGATGTCAGTGGGTAGGTAGGGTGGTGGCTGCTAGGGGGGCTACTGGACCACCGGGATATTCTATCTGTTTCTATACTGGGGGGACCACTGGACCACCAGAGACTCCTTTTGAACTGTGCTAACAGGTAATCTGGGGGTAGGGGGACACACTGGACCCCCAGGGTATGTTTACAAGTGCTTGGAGGAGTGATCGGGGAGGGGGAGGGACACACTGAACTACCAGGACATATTTTCAAGTGTACGGAGGAGTGATTGGAGGGTGGAGGGACACACTGAATCACCAGGGTGTATTTACAAGTGGAAAAATAAGAAACCCACATGCACTCCCTCTCATATAAACTGAAGTTCAACAATGATCTATCAATACACAAACAGGATACTTCTGTACCAGTTTAATCCACAGCAACTGACACATACAATGCAGGTCCAAATGTTAATGACGCAGTAAATCACCCCCCACGTAAGCTCAAATTAATTGAAGGGTATTATAAAACTAAGCAAAGGAAGATTTGGTTCATGCAGAGGGTTGTATCAAATTGGAACAGCCTTCCAGAGACTGTGGTTTATAGCAGAAACCTAAATACATTTAAAAAGAAAGTAGATAATCACATGGGAATGGGATTTTCAACAGGATTTATATAGTGTGAACTAACAGGCAGCTTACAGTACATGAGTTTTACAACCTTCTTTGCCTGAAAGTTTCTTATGTTCTTACAAAAAGTGCTATCCTGACCTAGCATAGGAAGATAAAAGAAACTGGTTACTGAGCATGCTCAGAACTGTATCTCACTCACTTTGGCCACACTGAGTATGCTCAGAAATGTACTTTCATACATGAGATGTCATACATCTTTTGACTGAGCTGCCCACTGATTGTATAGATGAACTTCCCTAATGCTGTGCTATTGAACAGAGGGGTACAGTTTACATTTTGTACTTTTTCCTCTTGTGACTTTTTATCATTTCTATCATAAAACAACCTAAACACCTGTAATCGGGGTGCCATGGACGTTGTGGTTACTACACCTGCCTTGTGGCCTCAAATGAGGTTAAGGGGCTTGGGATGTTTTCCCGATTGGAGGGTTCATATACAGTAAGATTTAATTTATGCCAAGCTTCTACAAAGAGATTAAATTTAAGTGGGCCTTGTGTGAGGTGGTACAACTCTCTGGGAAGCAGTACATTGACACTTCCCCAGCGTGTCCATGAAAAGTAATGATGCAACTTTACTTTAAAAAATGCATTTAATGGCTTGTTATGCTGACAAGACAAAATTCAAAATAACAATAAAATATTTATTGGGGAATATTCACAAGGGACAGTGGAATTCAAAGCAAGAGTGTTTTCAAAGAACTCACAAACTTTGTAAACCAGGACCTAAGTTAGGTCCCTGTCTAGGCTTGGCCTATAAATAGGTTAAACACAGTAGTGCCCACCCCCACTTGACAATGCAGATACAGTTGAAATACAAATACAGTGACTTTATTGTAATACCATTCCGCCTGTACTGAGGACATTACTCACTATCCATTGGTACCCCGTTAAACCCTTTAAACCAATAGGAAGTTCCTGGTGCTTCACTGGGTACCCAGCCGGAGAAACAGTGCAGGCTCGGTGACGTTGCAGCTTGCTGGTCAGTGGTGGTTCACTTTAAAACAGAATAAAATACTTTTTTGAACCCAACCCCCAGAGGCCATGCAACTGCTTAAAATGGGAGACCAAAATGTGAAGTACTTGTAGATCCTGGCTGAATGGCTACATCTGTAGATTTGATGACAAACTGTGCAATCCCAGTTGTAAGGCAAGCCATGAGAGTACTCACAGGTCTGGTGTTACCAGCTTCCATGACAACTTGGACTCCTTTTCCTCCTTATCTGCAGTTGCAGGATGATGTCAAGCAGTTGATGAGATGGTCAGTGGCACTGGGCAATCTGAACAATGGGGCAGGTCACAGATGCCTCTCAGGTGGTTTCAGGCTCTTTCTGCCTCAGCAGTTGTCTGGACCTGCCTCACTACTCTCCGTCTCTTCTGTGTGGACAGACTGGCAGTAGCACTGACTCGCCATGTCCCTAGCCTGTTTGCAGTCTGTGATGATCAGCAACACACCGTTGTATGCCACACTGCAGGCTGGCAGCTGTAGCTTTAACGTTGGAAAAGCACACTTCTACTTTTGTTTCTCTGAAGGCAGGACACAGTGTCTCACCATTGCTAGGATGTAGGCAGGAATCTGTCTCTCAATTCCTCTATGTCATTCTGACAATAACAGCAAACAACACTGTCGGTGGCTGCTTCCTGGTGGTTGCAGAAACCTTTTACATGCCTCCTGTATCTTGGCTGTTGAAGCAGGCAGTCCACCTCAAGATGCTTGGGCCAGCAGCCCTGGCTCTTCCGTCTGTGAAAGAGCAAGCTGCAGACTGACTAGTTCTGGAACTGCCCTCGGAACTTCATTATGTAAGGACAGGGTCTGATTCATGCATGGGGCTTTTAAACACAAGAACTAGTATGCAAAATGTTCACATGACACCCCACTGGCTGAATGAAAGGGTATCAAGCAGAAAGCACAATCATTCTCCTATGAGTCACTTCTGACTCAGTCTGAGATCCCTGACCTCCGATTGGCTGCGAGCTGAGGTCAGAGGTTAACAAGATGGTGGCCCTATGTTGAAGAGGAGGAGCACTAGCCCCAATAAAGTTATTTTAAATAGCCCCTGCCCTTATTTTAAAGATATTGACCCCAGGTTCACTTGGCACAGATGTGCCCTAGTATCTGGTTGTGTTTGGGATTTCCCAGGGGGATTCAACCTCTGATTATGAGTGCCGAAAGAGTGCTCAATGCAGAACGATGGAGCAGTCCCTGAAAGTGTGGCCACAGCCTTACTATACAGAGGTGTATTAGGTGCCTAAACAGTAGGCTTTCCCTCCCCCTCCCAGTGTATCTCCAGGCCCCTGAAGGTATACTGGAGTCCCTGGGGCCGTAGTACACTGGAAGGGACTGGCAGTCTGCCACGACTGGTGGCAAAAAAAGCAGATGCACTTGTCACTAGAAAAACTGCCTCTGAGGCTGTCCTGCCATTCCTCCAGTCCTCCACCAAGCAGGCAGCACTTGTGGGCCAGAACAGAAGGAGAATGGGGCAACAGTATATAGAGTCAGGCAGGACCTGGCTCAGTGGCGCTCAAAGTAAGGCCCAACATTGGGAGAGGGAGGTTATACACCTGTAGCATAAACCAATTTGAGGGTATTGGTGTATAGCTATCTCACCCATTGCTTCACCACAAGTGAGATACCAACAGACCAATTCCCTCCCGTGAAAATAAAAATGATATCTTATTTTATTTATTTATTTATTTATTTATTCATTAGTTCTTGGATTACAATGCCTTTGAGCACATAACAGCTCTTTCACAAAGGTTCCACGTTAGTGGGAAGGGTGACAGACATACAACGGATGGTATTACATAACATTTTGACAAGAAAGTATTTAAAATGACACTATGACATTAACATTGTAACTAAAATTAAAACTATGAATCGGTAGGAAATAAAAAATAACCTAATAAAAGGAGGCAGCCCAAGGTGCTTTATCAAATAAGTATAGGTAGATTTGGGTGAACAAAAATTCAGGTAAGTGAAGATAAACAGTGGAAAGAAGGTGGAGGGTGAGGGGGTGAGGTGAAAGAAGGCTCGGGGAAGGAGGCAGGAAATAGGGCAGAGCAGTTAGGGTGAAAGTGGTCATTTGCAGAGAAAGGGGAAGAAGTAGGTACACAAGGATACTTCAATACTGCTGAGGTAGTACCATGTCTTAAGTCAGGCCATTTCGGCTGGCCGTATAGCCTAGAGGTTAGAGGAATGAGGTGTGAACCAGCTTGATACATCCAGCATACCAGACCTGAGTTTGATTCTCACAACCTCCGCTTGCATACTATGTGACTCTGAGTAAGTCACTTAACTGCCCAGTGCTCCCAGGTCGCCCCTGAAAACAGGCACTTGTGCTTAGTGGGCCTTACCCGGTTACCAAAGACTAAAATAAAAAAAATTAAAAATATTGTGATGAGGAGACCCCCTAATGGACCTGGAATAATGCCAGGTAGAGCCAGAGTAGCCATAACAAACCTACATCCGAGTACATCTCAGAACAGGCCGAAGCAAGAACCAATAAGGCCCAGTATTTTCTATTTCTCATAGAAAGCTGACAGCTAGGTCAGTTACTGTCAGCCAGAGCAGTTCTCCCCATATCTAACTTAGCTACAGTGTCTCATAACTGAGTTGTCATACCGTAGCCCACAAACTGCTGTTTACCAAAAATCAGAAGCCATTTATTCACTTGCTTTATTTTTCTATCTAACTTAAAATTACCAGTTTATTTTAGTCTAAGGGAAAAACAGGCAGTTTCTCTAAATATAAGAGACCATTTCTTGGCAGACTTACTGGCTAGAAAATTCTGTTTTTGTTTCTCTGGAAAGTTCTAACCGGAGGCAAACACTATAAGAAGGTCCGTCTCCCCCAAGTGAGGAGGACCTGCTCAGAGGCAAGCTAAAAAGGTGGCAGCCATCTGAATAAGTCCAGCAGGTCTCAGCTGGACATTGCATGATGGCTCACAGACATGATGGGGCATAGACACACAGAAAGGCAAAGGAATTAGTAAGAAAAGTTATCAGCTCTACGTTTCTGGTATATTTTAGCCCTCTCATGCAGAGACCAGTGGTCATAGACTGCTTTTGGGGGTATATTTGTTTTTTTTTAGGCCTAGGCAAAAAAACTGCTTCATGACAGAAATGCTAGATTATAATATGCACATGAGATAATTATTTGTGCTTACTGCTGTTAGGAGTATGAGAAAACATATTGCTTATTATATCCTATTATTGTTACTTATTGTTCTTAGGAATATGAGAAAAAGTCATTTTTGGATGTCATTCTTATTGGGAAAAATATAGGTGATCCTTTCTTATATATATTTTTTCAGTGTTTTCTTCTATCTAATTTTTAATCTAATATTATACAATGGCAAATAAGAATGCTGGCCTCTGATTGGTCAGTCTGGGACTGGAGCCGTGATGTTATCCTGGCATAGCATCATGACTCTAGTCCCAGCACACTGATGACCACATGTAACTTTAAAAAAAAACATTGCTCCACTGTTTACGAGCAGCTTCCCCGGTCCCCGCTTTGCCACTCTGCTCACTGCTCTGATTGTCGCTCTGCTCGCACAACCGGAAACCCGCCCCAACGCACCGACCGTAACCCCAGAACAAAACCCAGACAAAATAACACCCACAACCCTCACACAATGAAATTAATTCCCCAAATTTTCCTTTATGTCTTTTAAAAAGCAGATGCAAGACCCATACACAGACCGAGTGCACCAGGCCCAGTGAGGGAGCAAGCGAGCAACCACGTTTTCAAACAGTCACCACTTGGCTGTCACTCGCTTGCTCCTGAAAGACACTTTCCTCCTGTCCTTAAAACAAAACTTTCACCACATTAAAGTACTAGAAAACATTTTCTAGATGTCTTCCTACACTCCCTCGCAATGCGGTCTCACAGCAACGTGTGGCCGGCCAAAACTGAATTGGGGGGGCAGAGGGCGCAGCCTTCTCAAAACAGTAGCACCATGCATACTGAGTTAAGGAAACACAAATAAAGACAAAATAAAATCATGTAAACTGTGTTGTAAACCAGAACATAAACCCCAAGGGAATAATGCTGATCCAGGAGGCTGATTTATAAGCACTGGCATAAGTAGCAAAGACTGCTGTCTGGAACACAAAGCCACACCAAAACAGGGCAGCTCCAGCTACTGGCTAAACAAGAAATTCACACTATTTTTTAATAATGTAATCCTACCCATTGCAAAAAATTAAAAAAAATCTACTTTTAATATATGTTTCTTTTTTTTTTTTGTTTGTTTTACAATTGAGCCATTGTATAATAGGAATAATGCACTCCAGGGTGTGTGTTGTCCTGGGATAATGTCACTTCTGGAGTGATTAGTCGCACTCGGCCTACAGCCTCATGCCTAATCACCCCAGGCATGACGTTATCCCAGCACAACACATACCCTGTCATGCATTATTCCTTTAATGATTGATGGGACCCACGCAAAACATGTCAGGTTTAGACTTTCCTCATATGAACCCTGGCAATACTGGGTCTAGTGCTAATTCTGGCTCCAGTCTGGGATTTGGCGCTGGCCCAGGTGACAATATCTCTATGTACACTACATTGAGTCAGAGGTCTCTCCAATATAGAGCCCTTCGTTTCTTTAACTCCTTCCTGTCTGAATTTCTGAACTGTAATACAGTCTGGACCTTTAAAGCTAGACTAAAAAAGTACCTTCTACTCCAACAGGAATGTACTTCCCGATTTTTTTTTATCTGTTATCATATTTTTATTGAATATATGTATTTGTTATTGTATTTATGGTATGTGAAATTGTTTGTATTATTTGTATTTAGGTTCATTTGTTAGCACTTGTCCCGTATGAAAATGGGCAGTAATGCTCATCAGGCTTACAAGTATAAAAAATAAAAAATGAAAAATGAAAAAAATGAAACTTCTTCCTGTCAGTATGGACAAATTGCATTTTTGGTACTGTCATAGAGGTACAGGTCAGGAAGCATAGGCAAACCAGGAGAAGTCATAAAATTTGCAAGTAACATTTTCTTATTATCAATGACAAAAATAATTGTGCAGGATAGTTCTTATAAGGCAGTTGAAAAAAAAAACAAAGTCCTTCATCTGCGGGTATCTCTAAATTTGAATCTCAGTCTCCCTCTCTCTAACTCTTTAAACAAACATTGCTCTTTTTTATAAGATGTTTTCACCTGGCAATTAAATTCTGCATCCTATTCTCATTAAGCTAGATCTCCTGTTTTCACACAATGTACCAAACTTTGTCAATTTCATTCCTGTGACCAGTACATCCAGTCATCTCAAACAAGTGCAGCCAAATAAGATATTTTGACCAGAGCTGGTCTTCCTGCTGACAGCTATGCAAACAAGCTTGTGGAAGGTCAACAGGTTTCTGAGATTCAATAAACTCAAATAGCTTTCTGCAGTTAAACTAGCCACTGGGGTGGGGGGATAGGAAACAAAACATGCTCCCACCCTCAAAAGCACATGACCTATGGAGAAACACAAAAGGGAAGCAGATCAACTGAGGGAACACATCAACATAAAAACAGAGGGCTGGAAGAGACTGCTTCTCAGACTGACAAGGATTATGATCAAAAGAGGAAAAGGCTTACTAGAGAAAAGCAGGTGAGGGGCACCACATTCTGGAGAGCCATGTGTGCCTGAAGTCTGAGTAACAAGATAAGAGACCTCGATCCTACCATGGTGGAATCTGGCTTGGACATTGTGGCCATCACGGAGACCAAGTGTAATGAAAACCAGAGTTGGGAAGTGCCCATTCTCGGTTACTATCTATTTAGGAAGGACAGAGTAGGCAGAAGGGGGGAGGTGGCTCTATATGTGAGAGAAAGCATAAAGGCTATAAACATTCAAGGGGAAAAGGGTGGAGGAGAGATACTGTGAGTTGCACTAGAAATAAAAAAGGGAACATCCATCCGCACAGGGATAATTTACCAACCACCAACTCTGGGGAAGACATAGACAGGGAGATGTTGCTAGCAATCCAAAGGATGGCACACGTGGGCGAGGTGTTGCTAGTTGATGATCTCAATCTACCAGATATAGACTGGTGCCTCTCTGCAGCTGCTACAGCTAGGAGCAGGAGCATCCAAGACTCCCTGCAGATGGTCAAAAAGCCCACATGGGAGGAGGTATTACTGGACCTGGTGCTTACAAATGGGGACAGCATGACAAGGTCTACAGTGGGAGAACCTGGGGAACAGTGATCACTGAACAGTGCAGTTTGAAATAACTGAGGGGGCAGAACAAAACCACACAAGGACAAGAATCCTAGACTTTAAGAAAGCACACTTCAGAAAGATGGGAGAAAGCCTAAATGAAGCTTTGACAGGAGTAGCGGAAAAGAAAGGTATAGAGGAACAGTGGGAGGCAATCAAAGCAGGGATTGGAATGGTGACTCAACTCTGTGTCAAACAGGTGAAAAGAAGAAGAGAAAGAAGAGACCACTATGGTTTTCGAAGGAGGTAACAGAAAAGGTTAAACAAAAAATTAAAAACAGCATTTAGGCAATACAAAAAGACTCAGGAGGAAGGGGACAAGTAGTGGTATCAGAAAAAAAACAAAGTGAGGCAGGGAAGACAGTTGGGGAAGCTAAGGTGCAAATAAAAGAAAATATAGCAAATTGAGTGGTAAAGGGAGACAAAACCTTTTACAAGTACATCAGTGAAAAAAGGGGGTTGTGCGACTGAAAGGGAAAAATTGGAGCAGCATAGAGGATAACTGCCAGAAAACAGATATACTGAACAAATATTTCTACTCAGTTTTTATGGTGGAGGGGCCAGGGAGTGGGCCAACAACAAGTGTTAGGGGCATGATGGATGCAGAGATAAACACTGGCCCTTTTTCAAAGGAAGAGGTCCTCAGGGAACTGGTGAAATTGAGAGTTGATCAGGCAATGGAACCAGATGGGATACACCCCAGGATTCTCAAAGAGCTAAGGGAATTGTTGGCAGAACCACTGATTGCCCTGTTCAGCCTGTCTTTAGAAATGGGAGGTTCCCAAAGACAGGAGGAGGGCTGATGTAGTCCTTCTATACAAATGTGGGGAAAACGAGGAGGTAGGAAACTACTGACTGGTCAATCTGACCTCAATAGTGGGGAAAGTCATGGAAACACTATTGAAGGAAAGAACCATGGAACACCTGGTTGTCAACGAGCTACAGGACACAAGGCAGCATGTTTTTTTACGGAAGGGAGGTCATGCCAGACTAACCTCATTGAGTTTTTTGATTGGGTAACCAGGGAGGTAGATCAAGGGGGGGCAGTGGACATGGCCTACCTGGATTTCAGTAAGGCCTTTGACACTGTCCACATCACAGGTTGATAAGGAAGCTGCAGAACATGGGAGTAGGAAAGCAGGTGGTGGTGATGTGGGTGGAAAGTTGGCTGGAAATAGCGGATCCAGAAGGTCGTGGTAAATGGCTTTTACTCTGAAGAGGGTAAGGTGACCAGTGGGGTACACAGGGATCAGTACTGGGCCCAGTCCTCTTTAATGTTTTTATCAGTGACATTGCAGAGGGTCTAGAAGGGAAGATCTGCTTGTACTCTGATGACACCAAGCTTGGCAACAGGGTGGGCATGCCAGGGGGAGTAGATAAAATGAAGGGGGATCTAAAGAAGCTGTAGGATTGGTCAAGGGATTGGCAGCTGAAGTTCAACACAAAAAGTGCAAGATAATGCACATGGAGCACAAAAACCCAGGAGCATCATATCATCTGGTGGTAGAGGAAACAGAATGCTCCAAGCAGGAAAGAGACTTTGAGATGATCATCTCTGATGACCGCAAGGTTGGGAGGAAGTGTGATAAGGCAGTGGGAAAGGCTAGCAGAATGCTGGGATGCATAGGCAGGGGAATCAAGAGCAGAAAAAGAGAAGTAATAATTCCACTCTGTAGGACTTTGGTAAGGCCACATCTTGAGTACTGTGTCCAGTTCTGGAGGCCCCACCTGCATAAGGACGTTAATAGGGTGGAGGCAGTTCAGAGGAGGGTGACCAAAATGCTGCTGGGACTACATCACAAGTCCTACAAAGCTAGGCTGAAGGAACTGAATATGTACTGTCTAGAGGAGAGGAGAGGAGGACAGACAGGGGATATGGTTGAAACATATAAGTACCTCACAGGGAGAAATGAGGTACAGGGGAACACAATTTTTCAGAGAAAAGGTTGCTCAAGGATGTGAGCCACAAGATGAAATTAGCAGGAGGGAGATTCAGGGGAAAGATGAGAAAGTACTTCTTCATGGAGAGGGTGGTGGACAAATGGAACAGCCTGCCAGCAGAGGTGGTGGGGGCAGAAACAATAAATGGATTTAAAAATGCTTGGAATAGGCATAGAGGACTACTGGTAATTGGAGGAGGGGGACAACCTAATACTGGCAGAGCGTAAAAGAGCACAGCTATTTTATTTTATTTATTTATTTAACAAATTGGAAAGACCTTTGAGCCAAGGGCTCTTTTACAGAGGTTCCACGTCAAGTCACAAGAATAACAAATTACAATGGTTTAAGTAAGTAGTACAACATGAGGAAAGTAATTACATAAACAAAAGAAAAATATGGCAAGATAAATATTGTGTCAAGTGCAGCCAGTGGCCTTTGTTCAGTAAAGGGGTGAAAGGGATTACAAGGAGAGAAGGACAGGGGGGAAGAATTGGGGTGGAAGGAGCAAAATCAGAACAAGGAGGGAGATGCCACAATGAAGCTTATGCCGAAAAAGACTCATGGGGGGAATGGAGGGAGAGAACAAGGTGAGGGAAACAGAGAGAAGGAGGGGAAGTGGGAGGAGGGGTAAAGGAAGGGGGATGAGGTAGGATGAAAAGAGGGCAGGAAGGGGGATGGGAAAGGGATGAAGGAAGGAAGTGATGTAAGTGGAATAGCGCAGCAACAGGGTAGGGCTATACAGGGGTTAATGGTAAAAGAGGGAGGTCCCAGTGCATTTAACTGCCAGCAAAGATTAGATATAGCAGTCACAAGATGCTCTGGAAACTAAGAATTGACTATTGGAAGTATTGAGGCAGACTAGGTGGGCCAAAGGACCTTATCTGCCTACAAATTTCTATGTTTCTATGCAATCATTACAACCATATGTAATTATATACATTTGCAAAAAGATCTCAGTTTCACATAAATATTCGCATAGAGGTTTTAACTGCAGAGAAGCAAGGGGAGAAAGAAAGAATATAAACAGCAGGTAAAGGAAGGCAGATATCAGGGGGAAATTATGGGACCATTGGAGAGGCCAACACCGAGGTTCCACAAGGAAAATTTGACTGTGCAATCAGACAGACAAGAGATAAACAAGTGATTGAATAAGAGAGGACAGAAAAATAGATCCTTGCTTTTAACTCTCTCTGTATAACAAATGGGACAGGGACTTACACAATCCAGTGACAGATTTATTAATATAGTAAAAAAGCTTTTCCAGTATAGATACATCGAAAGTGTATCTTTATGATGTTGCCATGTTGATCTTCCTAGTAGCTTTCTTTTTATAAAAATTATTATTGTAGCCCTAGGGGTTCCAAAGTTAACCCTTCTGTAGGTAATTCTGTTGAAAATGCTCAACTATTGAACTATCAGGTTTATAAACTTATGTTTTGAAGTGAAAGCTAGGAGTGAGGATGATGTAGTTTCATCAAAGTAATATACAGTGGTAATGTAAGTTCTGAAGGAACTCTAAGTCCATCATGCATTCCCCAACCACCCCCATTATGTACCGATCCATAGGGATTCCCTACGCATTCTACCACCCAGGATACACAGTGATTCTCATGCTATTCAGACATCTGTTCAGGCTTAGCTTAAAGCCCTATTTTGTCTTTGTGCCCACTGCCTCCACTGGTAGGCTGTTCCATAGATTCATAAAATCCAAATAATCCTCCACACAAGACAATCTTCAATATACTTCAATATCAATTTATTCAATAATTTTTCAGGAACCATCTCTGTCCATCTAACGTTTTACCCCATACTGGACTTCGTCAGGGAAAACATGGGATGCCTACACATAAGAAATTTAGACATAATACAAATATCTTATAAGTGGACCTATGGTGTGAAAAAAATCATCACCAATGACTGTTTGCTTTTCTACAGTGATTATTAGACAGCATATTTATTAATCACATTAATCTGCTATTATTTCAGTCAAAAGAAACCAGAAAATAAGGCTTACAATGAAGTCCTTCTAGGTTTTCTTCCAGACTTTCCCTGTGCATTTGTTTTAACTTTTTTCTAGTTAATTGCTGTAGCAGAGTGAAAACATTCAACTTAAACACAGACTCACTATGGATATTCAGAAAGACCATCACCAATCCATACGTTTGGTGATAAGATGCCAAAGTTCACATTTGTTGATACATCAAATTGTTTTTTGCAGCATGCATTTTTTTCATTCTTACATCAAGTGCCAACTCCACATAATCAGCCTATGTGCAGCCGCACAAACATGTGCTCTCTTCATCACCACAAAAGATTCCAAATTTTGAATAAATGATGTTCCCCCCAATTTTTTTTTTTAAATACAGGTATTCCAAAGCTGCCAAATAGAGATACTGCATTCCCTATCACAGGCAGCTAAAGCACAGTTTACTAGAGTCAGAAGCAAAGTAATCAAGACATACTCACAGAAAGAAGCAGTCAAATGTTTTCACGCCTCCTGTGCTTTTTCTTTTTTTTGAAATTATAGTTCTTTTTTATTTTATATAAAGGTAATGCACCTAAGAAAACAGTACAGGGATTACACATTATGACCAATGACATAAACTGTATAGCAGCTGAAGAGTGACAATATACAGTATTTTACAGAAATCCCTGAATTTGAAAAAGCAATGAGAAATACCCCCCTACCTCCCTCACCCAAATCCTCAAGCCCCCATCCCCCCACCCCAGGATGTGCCTTCTATGAGAGAAAGGAAAGAAATAGGAAAAGAAAAGAGAAGAGAAGGAAGAAAAGGAGCTGATTCTGATACATATGAGATACATAAAGGTATATCGGCTGCCAAGGTAGCTAGAGGTGTACCCAACAGGACATTAATTCAAATAAAGAGCATATAATTTGCCACATTTCTGGTCAAACAAAACCAGACAATTCCTAGAACTTGCTATTAGCTTTTCAGTCCAAAAACAGAGAGAAAGTTTGCTGATCCATTCTGCATACGAGATAACCAATTGGTCCATCCAATGCCTAAGGACCAATCTTTTGACAACCATCGAGATTAAGGCCATGTGGAATCTACGCTCCATCACTTGTATATTGGAAAGCTTACCTAGGATACAAACTTCTATAGTGAATAAATCATTCAGGCCCAAAAGAGGGTCTAAATTAGATTGGATGGACTGCCATAAGGGAGCCACCTTCTCACAATACCAGAAAATGTGTACCAGGTTCCCTTCCACTGTGCCACACCTTGTGCATAGGGTTGAAGATAGTCTGTTTAATTTAACCTGTTTAACTGGGGTGTAATACGTTATTCAATATATGGTATTGAGTGAGTCTATGTCTGTCTTGAGAGAGATACCGATATGTGTCTACCCAAATTTGTTCCCAGTCTAGAAGGGTATCTGCCAGAAGAGAAGACCAGCATTTGGAACCAGTCAGATAGTCCGGGAACTTAGTATCCAATAGGAAAGAATAAAGCTTAGAAATGCTATGGGCCTTAATTGCTTGTTCCTGTATCTGGTTTAGAAAGGGTTTAATATGAGACGGTGTAGGATTGGAGCCGAAGCTGGAAGCCACTAGGTGTCGTAACTGGAAAACTTTAAAAATGTGCTTCTGAGGAATATTGTACTTGGTCAGAACCTCCCCAGAAGATAAAAGAGAGTTATTCAGGAATAAATCGTCAACACAGCAATCTCTCAACTGAGGAAGCCAATCTAGAGGAAGCGGGAGACCCCCAATCCTAATATTTAAATTTAGGGTAAGAGGTTGGGAAGTGTCTTTCCTGGGAGAGAGATTGAAGAAGTGCCAGCATTGATTCAGCACCTTGATAGAAGTGCCAATGACGCTCCCTTGTAAAAGTGGAGGCAAAGTGGATAGGTTATAATAGAGGAGTCTGGATGGGGGAAGTCCAAACTCAGTTAGAATCTTTTTCTCAAGTTGTACCCAAATTGGTAGACACTCGTCCACCCTCTGGTCATACCACCTCCCAATTTTTGCCATGTGGCTTGCCCAGTAATAGAACATAAAGTTGGAAAGATGGAGCCCCTCCTTCTTTGGCAAATTAAGTTTTAAGAAGGCTTTCCTAGGCTGTTTACCCTGCCAAATAAACTTGGAAATGGACCTGTGGAAGTGATGAAAATAGGACATCGGCAAGAAAATGTTCATTAGGCTAAGTGGGTAGAAAACCCGAGGCAACACATTCATCTTAACAATATTAATATGGCCCCAAAGCGATAAAGAGAGGGCAGACCATCTCTGAAGGTCTTGTTGGATTTTAACCAGAAGATTGTCAAGGTTAAGCTTCCTGAAGAGTTCAGGGTCTTTAGTAAGGAAAATGCCTAAATATTTGAGAGAGGAGGGGGCCCCTCCTGTGCTTTTTCAAGATTTGGTCCTGAAAAAACGTGGGAGGCATGAAAATGTCTGATTGCTTGTGGGGCAGTGTCACTAGCTAACTGCTGTTTTACTAAATAAAGCAGTTTTCATCCTGCAGCACAACTATGGTGTCTGCTTCTGCTGCCTGGGACTGAGTAGCCAAGCTTCTTTCTGTGAGTAAAGCCATATAAAGATGTCTGTAGGTAAAGTCACATAAAAAAAGAGAACTCTGAACTACCTATGTTAGTGTCTACATGAAACTGTTACTGTGAAAGTGTGCATTTACATTAGTCAGTTCTCTAAGTTACTCCCTTGAATGGTGCTGGCACTACCCTGAACTGCAAAGAACCTAACTGAAACAAGCATTTGTCAATGCCGAATGTTGTCGCGCTGGCATTGGCAGTAGCGGAGGTGGAGACGCATAGTGCTGTGATTTTGTTAATGTGTCCCAAAAGGTGATTTTGCACAGCGAGTACACCATTGTGCGGCAGAGCTGCGGAAACGCGTTTTGGGCAGGCTGTGGAAAATGGCAACTGGACTGTTGATAATGAGGTGTGCACAAATGCCAGTGGTGAAAATGTGGCATGAAAATATTGCAGATTAATAAAGTTACAAGGGTTCGTTGAAACTGTGCAATGCACACTTGCAACACAGTCATTGTATGGACTTTCTGCACCAAATTTTCAGCATAGGCATTTTAGGACCTCTGCTGATGAATAGTGTCACCGTTATTTCCTCAAACTGTCCCGAAAAGCGATTTGGCACAGTGATCATGCAATTCTGCACCGGACGTGCAAAAACACATTTCAGCCAGCTGTACTGTTCATAAGGAGGTATGGAAAAATGCCAATGATGAACAGCTGGAGTGAAAGTATTACGAATTCACAAAGTCACAAGCGTGCATACAAACTGTGCAACGCGCGCTCATAAAACACTCATTTTATTGACTTTCGCCCACAAATTTTCAACATAGGCATTTTAGGACATCTGCTAATGAACAGTGTCACTGCCATTTTCATAATGTGTCTTGAACACGGGCTTTCCACATATCGACAGCGCTATTGTGCACCAGAACTGCAAAAACAGATTTTGGTCAGGATGTGAAAAATGACAGCTGTACTGTTCATTAGGAGGTGTAGAACAATGGCACTGTTGAAACTCTGGAGTGAAGATATTATAAGTTTGCAAACTTATGAGCGTGCTTGCAAACTGCACAATGCACGCTCGTAACACAGTCATTTTATGAAGTATTGTCACCAAATTTTCAACACAGGCATTTTAGGATCTCTACTTATGAACAGTGTCACTGTCATTTTTGTAATGTGTCCCAAACAGTGATTTTGCACAGCGACCATGCTGTTCTGCACCGGAAGTGCGAAAACACATTTCGGCCAGGATGTGAAAAATGACACTGAGCAGTTCACAAGAAGGTGTGGTAAAATGCCAGTGTTGAGAATCTGGCATGAAAATATTGTGAATTCGCTAACTTAAGAGCGTATGTAGCAACTGAGCAATGCACGCTCATAAAACAGTCATTTTTTGGATTTGTCCCACCAAATTTGCAACATAGGCTTTTTGAGAGTCCCCCTCCTGAACAGTGGCACTGTCATGTCATTACTTGGCCCCTTAAAGGATTCCACGCAGTGACTGGCGTAAATAACCTTTCGACCAAATAACGCCATGACAGTGCAAGAATTCATGAGGAGGGGTCCCAAAACCCATGTTGAAAATTTGAGCCAAAATTCCCAAAATGCCGAGATATGCAGCAAAGTTGAAAAACCCTATTTATTCCGGTTACACAGCTTACCGCATTTCCTCAGTTTTGCGTCGGCTTTGAAGAGTGCAGACGGTTCCCGTCCACCGAAGGATTGTCGAGCCGACTCGGAGGTAAGTAGGGGTGGGGTGGGGAGGCAGGTGCGTGAGAGGGTGGGTGCAGGTGGGGGCCAGGGAGACTACTTAGGACCATTTTCGTTTTACAGGTGGTAAAAAAAAAAAAAAAAACATTGCGGGACAGTTTTTGTATATCAGGGGATTTGGCACTCTGGGGTGGGCTCCCAGCATGCCACCTAAATGTTTTGGGGGTCTGTAGCCGACAGGGGAATTGGGCACCCTCGTCGGGCACACAACACGGGGGTGGAGGAAGTTATGCCGATGGGGATTGGGCACCCCCATTGGCACACAAAGAAAGTGGGGGGCGAGCCGAGGGGATTGGTCACCCCTCGGCATTTAACAATCGGGGTGCTTATGCCGACAGGGAGTAGGCTCCCTGTCAGCACACAAAGAAAACGGGGTAAACCGACAGGGGATTGGGCACCCTGAAGTCAGCAGTTGGCAGCCACCTGCCCACTATGCTGATAATGTCGGCAAACACGTAGGAAAGGTCCGCTGCATCTGATGAGCTTAGCTTGGATTGCAGCGGACCTTTTCTTATATGTGCTAGCCACATTATGCATGCATGGTGTGGCGCCAGCATGCAGGCTGATTGGGAAATGAGGGACGCACCTACTGGTGCGTGCCCTGCATTCGCCCAACAGCGACCGCACCTCCAAAGCTGCACTGTCCCAAGATGTTGGCTGCACAAGCGTGCCAACATAAAAATGGATACCATAGATCTGTACATTATTTGTGGCTAATTTTTGCTTACCGAAAGTTTAATAGTTAATAGTATTTCATTACAGTATATTGTTGCCCTTAATTATAGATGGATTTCCATACACAGCAAAAAGCTGTTGTAGGGCAGTTCAAATGTCAAAAACTTGTTGTAGTATAATAACTGTGTCACCTCTATGCTACAACAACTTTTACATTCCACGTCCGAATGCTGTCTCCCTTATGTTGCGGCCCACCTCTCAGCACTCAATACAGGCCAGCACAGTACAGAACCCATTTCAGCCTATGATGCTTTTTTTTTAATTCAGAGCCTACAGCCTGCCAAAAAAATTAAGATTTGCTGAGAATCTGCACAAAAGGTGAGTTCCTAAGTGTGTGTATGTGTGTGTGGGGGGGTGTGTGGCACAGCAAGTGGAAGCGATAGCAGCAGCCGGCGGGGACAGTTATGAACATTAACACAAAGCCAAAACACACACAATTGTTCTCTGTTACTTTAAATAGTAAAACCATATACTATAGAAAATAGCATCTAGGAAACTGTCCACAGACAAGCTGTGTTTCTCTCTCTGGGGTTAATGACATCACAGGGACTGCTCTCTCAAAGTCTGTGATGTCATCAACCCCCTTGACGGAAATACAGCCATATTGTGTACAATTCCCTATCTATTATTCTATACATTTAAGAAACAGGCCTTCAACAGGCCGCATGTTTAGACACACACACACACACACACACACACAAAACACACTCAGATACACACCCCCATATAAACAGTTACTTACACACACATGAAGAGACATAACCATACATGGATGTGCACTTGCACAACACCTATTCACAAACATACCAGTACTCAGGCCCAGATTAATGGATGTGGGGGCCCTACTCCAAGTTGTATTTTGTGGCCCGGGGGCCCCTACATGCCAACATCCCACTCATCCACAGTGCTATGCTGGCAAGGCTGCAACAACTTCTGAAATAAGAAACAAAAAGAAAACAATGAAAGAGGGAAAGAGAGAAAGACAGAGACGGGAAGTATTAGGAAGGAAGAAATATGTTACCCAGGGAACAAGCTTGTTGTGGTTGTAGGCTTAAAATGCTACACAAAAGCCCATTTCCTCCAAAATATAGTTAATCAGTTACCATTTGGCTGCCCCCCCCCACCCAAGCAGGAACTCTGTTTGATACTCCATTCTGAAGCAGAGACACTAAATTTAAAGACTGAATTTTTATTTTTGCTGTGTTTGCAGGGTCGGACTGGCCCACCTGGATACCTGGAAATTTCCAGGTGGGCCCCCTCTGTTAGGTTCCTGGACACTTTCTAAGCTCTGAGAATTTTTGGTTGTATCTTCTATTTTTATGTTTGCTTGCACGCATGTGCAAGAAACATAGTGCCATCATCGGAGATTTCGGAGGTGTGTCACCTCCTCCTCCAATTCAGGCAGCGAGCTGGCAGGCGGCGGCCTAGCAAGCCAATGCATTTTGGAGCTGTCTATGACACGCTCCAAAATGCAGTGGCATACAGTTGAAAGGGGCTACGCTATGAGCAGCGATAAGAAGCTGCTCACGCAGCCCCCCCCAGCGCAGACGGCGCGCCTCAAGACGCAGCCTATAGCCGACAGGGTGCCCAATCCCCGCCGGCCGCGCTGCATCGCCTCCTCCCCTTCCCAGAGTTTGCGCCACGCTGGGAGCCCACCCCAGCGTGGCAATCAGTAATTTTGCCGACAGGGGTGCCCAATCCCCCATCGGCTGAACGCCCAAAGTCGTTGTGCCGCGGCTGGGGCCCACCCCAGCGTGGCAAGCGGTCCCTGGCGACGCCTTTTTTTTTTTCCTGTAAAACAAAACTGTCCCACGCTGCCTCCCGAGCCCCTCCCACATCCCGCACCCACCCACCGCGCACTCCAGCTTCTCCCCACACCCTCTCACCCCATACTTACCTCCGGACCGGCCGACGATCTTTGGTGGACCGGAAACACGCCTGCACTCTTCAAAGGCGATCGCGAACTAAGGAAATGCCGGTAAGCTGTATAATGGGCTAGATAGGAGGTTCAACTTGTGCATATCTCAGGCATTTTGGGAATTTTTGCAAATTCGTTTTCAACATGGGGTTTTGGGACCCCTTCATGAATGATGTCACTGTCATGGCGTTATTCGAGCTCGAAGGGTGATTTCGTGCAGTGACTGTGAAATCACCCTTTGGGACCAAATACCACCATGACAGTGACATCATTCATGAGAAGGGGGCCCAAAACCCCCATGTTGAAAATTTGGTGCCAAAATTCCAAAAAATGACTGTTTGACGAGCATGCATTGCACAGTTCCTACGCAGGCTCGTAAGTTCGTGAAATTTCAATATTTTCACTCCAGATTTTCAACATTGCCATTTCACCACACCATCTTATGAGTAGTACAGCTGTCATTTTTCACATCTCACCCAAAATGTGTTTCCGCCCTTGTAGCGCAGAATGGCGCAGTCGGTGTGCAAATCAACTGCACGGACAAATTAAGAAAATCACAGTGACACTGTTCATGAGAAGAGGTCTTGAAATGGCTATGTTGAAAATTTGGTGAAAAAAATCCTAAAAATGACTGTTTTACGAGCGTGCGTTGCGCAGTTCCTACGCACGCTCATAGGTTTGCGAATTTTCAATATTTCCACTCCAGATTTTCAACATTGCCATTTTTCCACACCTTCTTATGAGTAGTACAGCTGTCATTTTTCACATCTCACCCAAAACGTGTTTCTGCCCATGTAGCGCACAATGGCGTAGTCGTGCGAACTCAGTGTATGGGACACATTAAGGAAATCACAGTGTCACTGTTCGTGAGCAGAGATCTTAAAATGGCAATGTTGAAAATTTGGTGACAGAATTCCTAAAAATGACTGTTTTACGAGTGTGCGTTACACAGTTCCCACGCATGCTCGTAGGTTTGCGAATTTTCAATATTTCCACTCCAGATTTCCAACATTGCCATTTTTCCACACCTCCTTATGAGCAGTACAGCTGTCATTTTTCACATCCTGCCCAAAACGGCTTCACTTCATGTAGCGCACAATGGCGCAGTCGGTGTGCAAGCTCAATGTATGGACTCATTAACAAAACCACAGTGACACTGTTCATGAGCAGAGGTCTTAAAATGGCTATGTTGAAAACTTGGTGGAAAATGCCTAGAAATGACTTTACGAGCGCATGCGTTGACAGTTCCTATGCATGCTCGTAAGTTTGCAAATTTAATATCTTCACTCTAGATTTTCAACATGTCCATTTTATTAAACTTCCTTATGAACAGTACAGCTGCAATTTTTCGTATGTCACCCAAAATGTGTTATCGCACATGTAGCGCACAATGGTGCTGTTGGTGTGCGAAAGCAATGTTTAGGACAGATTAAGAAAATCACAGTTACACTATTCATGAGCAGAGGTCTTAAAATGGCTATGTTGAAAATTTGATGACAAAAGTCCATAAAATGACTGTGTTACGAGTGAGCATTGTGCACTTTCCACGCATCCTCGTTAGTTCATGACTTTGTAATATTTTCAGTCCAGATTTTCACTAGTGGCATTTTTCAACACTTCCTTATGAACAGTACAGCTGCCATTTTTCACAACATGGCCGAAGTGTGTTTTCACACTTTCAGTGCAGAGATGCGTGGTCGCTGTCGGAAATCATTGTTCGGCACAGATAAAGAAAATCACAGTGACACTGTTCATGATCGGAGGCACCAAAATGCCTGAGTTGACAATCTGCTATAAAATATCCCCAACCTACTTATATAGCGGGTGTGCGTTGCACAGTTTCTATGTACACTCGTGACTTCACCATTTTTTAAATATTTTACTACACATTTGCAACATAGCCATTTTACACCTCCCCATGACAGAGCAAGCTGTCATTTTTACAGCCTGTTCGAATATTTTGCACCTGTGGTGCTAACTCGTAGTCACTGTGCATAAGCAGCTGGCTACCAAACTGATATTCCCCTGTTCATGAGGTAGGGTCACAAAACAAACATGTTGAAAATTTGGAGTTAAAATACCAATGAATGCCTGAGGTATTAGGCTTTTCAACTAAATCGCCCAACCCTATAGAGAACGACAGGAATCAGGGGTGTGACTTGGGATTCTTGCCTGTGATGCTCATACCATTCCACACCCTGCAGTCACTGAGAGGCATCGAGGTATGCCTTGGACCCTTCGGCCCCAAACTTCACCTCATTCTCCTATATTGCACCCATCTCACTGTATTTCCTAATGAAATGGGGTGTGCATAAGGGCCAAAGACCCCAAGGAACACGTGACACTTGTCAGTCTCTGCAGAGTGGGGTGTGGTGAAATGGCGTGGCCGTTATGCCTGACGACCCAAATGCACACCCCAATGCCTGTCACTCTCTGCAGGGTGGTGGTGGGGTTGGCTTCAGTTCAATACTTCACTGCCATTCCTATTACGCAGCTCTGTAACTTCTACACTACCACTGCCAATGCCAGTAAGCAAACATTCGGCATTGACAAATGCTTGTTTTAAATAACTAGGCCCTGTAAGTAAATTCATAATGCAAACACAGAGCTGGTGTATCATATTGAAGTGGAATAGTTCTACGAGTGTGACAACCTGGGCCCTCCCTTATTGATTTTCCAGGTGGGCCCTTGTGTCAACTTTCCAGGTGGACCCTCTGTAGCCCAATCCAACCCTGTGTGTTTGTTCTGCATTTTCAGACAATCCCCCACATTACACACAATAGAAAATGAGCATACAGAGGTATAAGAACAATCAGGGAAATATCACTGAACACAGTGAGGAATCCATTAGACATGAATTACCAGATCTGTAGATTATTGTAACAATCATTATTTTTTTAAGCTGATATTTGTTGTTTCCTATTATACATAACTGTAAATGTAGTATCAAGATGGACAGGGGAAATGACAAAAAAGAAAGTGAACAGGTTTGAGTTTATATTTTAAACAGAAACTGCTAATGGTTACCAGGCAAGTCTATTATTAACTGATTTATTTCTGTCAAAAATACCAAATTGCCAATATGCCATGAACTATCAGATCTGTAAAGATCTACTGTAACAATCATTTTTTAAGCTGATAATTCTTGTTCCATTATACATAACTAATAGTATCAAGATGGACAGGTCACCACATTCCACCATACACTATAGAGGAGAGAGGAGTTTAGCTGGGGGAGGATTGGGGAAATAACAGCGGAGCAAATCAAACTGGGGAAAATAGGAGCACAGGAGGCGAGGGTGAGGGAGAGAAGAGTTTAGCTGGGGGCAAGATGGGGAAAAACAGCAGCACAGGCAGAGCAGATCAAACTAGTAAAATAGCAGCTGAGAGGAAATCAAACCAGTGGGTAAAACGAAACAGACACTCCTATGCCTATGCTAACTAGAAATTACAGAAGCAGGTTGCTAGGTCTACGCTATTTTTTTTTAAAAACAATGCAAATACAGGGAAAAAGTAGCAGCAGCAAAGGAAGCCAATGTGATAGGTAAATGAAATAATCAAAGAAGATCCTGCTCCTACTCTAAGAGGTACAGAAATGGGTCCATAGGGCTTCGCTAACATTTAAAAAAAAAATTGTGAAAATTATTCACCACATTTGAAAATTCAACAATGCCATGATCATATGAATCTGATTATAATTAGTAGATACCTTGACTCCTCCTCTGTCTCAGATGGTCGATCTCCCTCAACCTGGCTGTCAAGATCACGTCGCGGTCACAGGCAGGCGGCACGAACGACTCAGTTCGGGTGACAGAGGTCTTGGGTCGGCACACTGCTCCCAGTGGCACCATAGGACTCCTCCTCGTCCTCAAAGAAACAAAACACCCTCATCCTCACCTCAGCAAAACACGCACGAACGCGACGTGACTGGCAGGCGGCTGCTGCACACACTAGGGTGGTGGACTGGTGGTGTCGAGTCGACAGGTGAAGGACAGAAGGGCAACTTAAATGTGAAGCAATGGGGCCACTTGCCATGCCCGCTTACAACAAATGAACCGGCGGTGCGCTCTAGTCTCTCTCTCTCCTCTCTCGCAGACTCGGGCTCGGACGGACCAAGCACCTCCGGGCTCCACCAGCACTGAC